>CM038673.1:158193917-160731327 GCA_021605145.1 Aegilops bicornis
GACAATCATGTTGAACTCGATGATATTTTTGCTTCGCACAAGTGAATGTTTCTTCTTTAAGCTGGATGGATCCTACCTAAGTGATCAATTATATATATGCCATATCCATATATATTATACTTGATCACCTAATTAGGTGATCAAGTATATAATATCGATATGGCATATATATATATATATATATATACTTTTGATCACTTAGCTATAGCTAGCTATATATATATAGCTAGCTAGATCCTCCAGTCAAAACTAATCCGCGGTACTTTCACCTAATGATTTAAAAACTCATTATAATGTAAAACAATCACTATATTAAATTGAAAACACAAAACTAAAAAAAATTAAAAAATACCTAAACATTTAGTACCGTTGGTGTTACCAACCGGTACTAAAGCCCCACGCCAAGCATTCGGCCCGGCTCGTACACGTGTTCAAGATTTTAGCGCCGGTTCGTGATTTAACCGGTACTAAAGGGGGGGACCTTTAGTCCTCATTTTTAGTGCCGCTGGAGAACCGGCACTAAGATTCGTCATATTTAACCGCACTAAAGGCCGGTTCTGCACTAGTGTGAGAGCTTTTTATTCAAATGCAATGTTAATAAATGCAATGCCATCTGTTCTTCCAGAAATTCACCTACATTACTAACTACATGTTTGGTTGGTTTGTAGGCTATAGCTACTCAACAATCTCAAACAAAGAAGCGCCTCCTCTACCAGAAAGCCAGTTCATTGCAAACTACAGAGATGCCCTGCCACCTCCAAGAAGCCATACTACTGCTACACTAGGTTTGAAGAGAATGAAGAAAGTGAATAAAACTAAGGAGAACAAAGCCCCAACAACTCAGAAGTGAAGAGCTACAAAGCTGTTATGGAAAGAAGCAGTGTAGGATGTTTTTCTTTTGCTTAGGAAACAAGATGGTTTGTAATGAAACCTCGTGCTGAGATGTGGTTTTGGGTTTCACACAAACCATGGAAATGTAATGCTATTTGCTACTTTTGTTGCACAACTTCAAGACCTTGTAATGTTGAATCCATCTATCTATCTTTCAGACTGCTTTTAAGTTCAATTACTAGTAAAAGAAAGGCCTTGTATATTACTGTTTATTTGTGCTGTCAATGCTAGTAAAAAATTGTTGCCTAAGTATAGAAAAAACAACCAAAATGCTGCCAAATTTTAGTTCAATTTCATTGCAACAGTACATGATCAACATCTGGATACACCAACAAGCATTGAACACTGGATACATCATACTACCACATCATTTCTTAAATCCTACATACACCACTACTACAATCAGTACAACAAGTGCACTGAGAATATTCCTACAGAGAAAAATGAGCTCATTCATCTTTTGCATTGCTTCTGCATACACCACAGTCTCAACAGTGCTCTGCTTTACTCCTGCACATTCCTCTTGCACCTCTGTTTCTTCACTTGCAATAACACCAGCCGAATCAAAACTGCTCAATCCAGGACTGACGTACCCACCTCTCACCAAAAAATCAAAATAGTTATCAGGTCCATCTTCCCAATAATAATGTTGGCAAGGATTTGGTGGAATCTGACGGAAATTGAGTAAGAAAATTTCAGCCAAAAAGAAACACAGAAACATCAAATTGATTGGGCACTTGTAGAAGATCTTACATGGTGATTGGGGCACTTGTAGAAAATACTGCCAGGATTTGCCTCTGATTTTGACACAACACGAATTGTAGATCGGATGCGGCAGCTAGGGCATGGTACCAACGACAGCATACCCGCTTGGGCCGGCGATGAGGTGGGCGGCGAGAAAAGGGCTAATGCCGGAGGTGGAGGAGGCGCCATGCCTTCTTCCCGCAAGGGTGCTTCACTAAGACACGAAGCTAGCGGTGGCGGACATGGCGGTGACGGGACGACGCCAGAGAGAGGGAGAGAGCGAGCAGAAGACCTAGGGACCGGGGAACAAGGAAAGCATAAACTCCAGGGGCCAAACTGCTTAAATTCCCAACCTCCAACCGCGGGAAATCTCCTGCGCGGGCCCTCGAGTCAACGTGGCGGCGGTCAAAGCGCCACGCGAGCTGGTCAGCGGTGGTCAGACAAAATTAGGACCTGGAGTAAACAACTTAGAAAGAATTAGGATCCAGATATGCATTTTGAAAGAATTAGAACCCAATCGACACTTTTGGAAAAGAATTAGGACCGCTCTTGCATTTTACTCAAAAACTATACCCCTGAAAAAAAAACCTATACCCCCTGAAAAAAAACTATACTGTTCTCGAAGTCCGACCGACCCAGACTTTGGCGTCGCATCCATGGCGATCTTCGCTGGCCTTCTCACCTTCGTCTCCGCCCTCCTCGCTCTCGCCCTCCGGCACCTCTTGCGCCTCCTGCGCCGCCGCGCGCCCGACCCCGCGGCCGCGGCGGGGTTCTTCCACCCGTACACCAACGACGGCGGTGGCGGGGAGCGCGTGCTCTGGTGCGCCGTGCGCGCCGTCCAGGACCTCTGCCCCGACCTCCCCTGCGCCGTCTTCACCGGCGACGCGGACGCGTCCCCCGATGGACTCGCCGCCCGCGCGCTCGATCGCTTCGGTGTCCGCCTCCTCCGCCCGCCGCAGGTACGGCACGGCCCCATGGAGCGCAGTTTCTTGCGTAGTAGAAATTGGATCTCGGGAGACGGTCCTAGTCGTAGCTGCTATGCTTCTTGCAAATTGAGCTTGCTTTAGTTCTGCAATGGACCCTCTTGCCGTTCTGATTGCTTTTTCTTGTAAATTTTTATCTGGACGACCTCCCGGTTAGCTTAACACTGCATTCTACTTCTGTTATGAAATGAGAAAAATGCATTCTAGTACTGTAGTACTACTTAACATAATGACATACCACTGCAAGTCTGCATTCAATTGGAACTTAATCAAAACAAGTGTGGTGTACTGGCACGTACATAAAAATGTTTGAACTGCATTTTCAGGTTGTTCATTTGAACAAGAGAAAGTGGATCGAAGCAAGCACATATCCGCGCTTCACAATGATAGGGCAAAGTCTTGGCTCAGTATATCTTGCATGGGAGGCTCTTAACAAATTCACCCCACAGTTCTTCTTTGATACAAGTGGCTATGCTTTTACGTATCCACTGGCTTGGCTGTTTGGTTGCAAGGTCCTCTCCTACACTCATTATCCCACGATCAGTTCTGATATGCTCGAACGTGTTAAGCAGCGCAACTCAATGTACAATAACAACTCTCTTATCTCTGGAAGGTATGGGAACAACTTTAGATTCGATTCTTTTTATTGGAGTATCGTAATTTGGAAAACAGTGGTGCATTATTGTATCTCGGAGTTTAAAATCTTACTCTGCATGACCAAAAGAATGTCCAAAAACGTGTTACTTAATCATGCATGTCCTCTTGGCCTATCTATGATATGGTCGGTGTTCTTAACATATGTTTCTTTCCTCTTATGATATAGTCTGAATTAACAGGATTGTGCATCTACAAAGGAATAATATTCTTTATATTTTCAATAGCTTGTATCAATTATATCAACCATGCAAAACTAATTGGATGTTCTTTTGGTTGTAGCATTTGGTTATCTCGATGCAAAGTTCTGTACTAATTGGATGTTCTTTTGGCTGTAGCATTTGGTTATCTCGATGCAAAGTTCTGTACTAATTGGATGTTCTTTTGGCTGTAGCATTTGGTTGTCTCGATGCAAAGTTCTGTACTACACCATATTCAGTTGGTTGTATGGTTTAGTTGGTTCCTGTGCACATCTTGTGATGGTGAATTCCTCATGGACAAGATCCCATATTGTAAATATTTGGAAAGTCCCAGAGCGTACTAAGAGGGTATACCCTCCATGCGATACTTCCGCCCTGCAGGTTATGTCCAGATTCCCATCAGTCACAATCAATTATGTGCTGTGATCCTGTGGTCCCGTTATGAAAGCAAGTCATCGACTAAAATTACTTCTGCATTCTTGTTTAGGGTAGGCTAAAATCTAATTGCACAAAAAGATTTGGTTTGTACTCACAAGAAACATTTGATGAATTAAACAGATGCTTCCCCTGGAAAGATCAACAACACCTCCTATTCTTATATCAGTTGCACAGTTCCGTCCTGAAAAGGTATGTCAACTTACTATTGCATCAAAATCTGTTACACTTACATTTCACTCACTAAAGATACCTCTACCACTCTCTGCTCTCTTCAGGCCCATGGTCTTCAGTTGGAGGCATTTGCACTTGCTCTTGAAAGACTAGATCCAGACTTTCTTAAGCCAAAACTTCAGTTTGCTGGCAGTTGCCGGAATAAAGAGGATCTGGAAAGATTACAAAAGCTTAAGGACAGATCTGTGGAGCTTCAGATAGATGAGCTTGTAGAGTTCCACCAGGATATCTCTTACAGGTTTTGCTTTCGAAACTTCATCTGAAAACTGCTCACCACTTTTTTTTGCCTGGTAATTGACATGTATGTTATTGGATGAAACAGCGACCTTGTACAGCTTCTGGGTGGCGCAATTGCTGGGCTCCATTCAATGACAGATGAGCATTTTGGAATAAGTGTTGTTGAGTACATGGCTGCTGGTGCTATCCCGATTGGTGAGTAACTGCAGAAGTGTCCTATTAATCTCTAGTTGATGTCCTCAGTTTCACTTTCCCAATGCCACTTTGCATGCTTTGTACTATAGCTGTTTCGTTCAAAGTTTTGGCTTGCAGATTGCAATTATTATAAAAACATTACATTTTTTCTTTGCTGTGAACAAGTCCCTATTTGAAATGTACTCCACATTGCAATTCTTGGGTGTCAAAGGTAAGGTAAAGATGGATTTCTAGAACCATGAACCGTACACCACTGCAACTGAGAGCTAGTCATGCAGAAATTGTTTGTTTCATAAACTCTCTGCAGCTCATAAATCTGCAGGACCGATGATGGACATTGTGCTAGAGGAGGACAGCCACAAGACAGGATTTCTGGCCTCCAAAAAGGAAGAATTCGCGGAGGCAATTCTCAAGGTCTTGATGATGCCGGAGCCAGAGAGGCGAGAAATGGCGGCAGCAGCACGGAAGCGGGCTCAAAGGTTTTCAGAGCAGAAGTTTCACGAAGATTTCACAAAGGCGGTTCGCCCAGTTTTATTAGGGCATCCATAGACGTTTGCTCTCGTAGTCCAAGAACACTAACAAGTTGCGCGTGATGTAGATTCTGAGGTTTGAAAGCAGGGTTTCGTTTGATGCATTTGCAAAGTTATAGGTTGAGCCTTTCCAGATTATCACTAATACTTTCGTGTACCACACACTGTTGTATACTGTGTAGAGTCAAAAAATGTCTTTACATTATGGTGGAGGGAGTACTAAGAGAAGAACTAATGAAGGATATGAACTACTGACTGTTATTTGGCACTCTGCTGGTATTACATGTATATCTTGGCCAAGTGAAAAGATTACAGGCCCTAATACCTGAACTTGAGGAATTCAATTCCATGCAATTAACACAAGAAACAACGTGAAACCCTATCTGATATGAACACATTCTTGAAGTTATCTGGATCAGAAGATGTAGTGTGGAACCGCAACGAAGATTCTTGACTTGTAAGCCTCCTCTGCGCAGTCTTGCTGATGCCTGTTGGTGGCCTTGAAATGGGGTCTTCGGGTGATTTTGGGAAATTAGATGCCATGTACTTCCTTCGTCTCAAAACAAGTGTCGCTAATTTAGTACAGCTTTATACTAACTTCGAAGTGACGCAAGGGGTTGGGACCTCACCCTCTCAAGTCTCAGCTCCGGCCAAACACCGTTTGAAGGGGATGCGAAGGTGATGAAGGGTCTGTGTTTCAGAATCTGATGCACATTTCCGCCCTGTTCGGAATCGCGCCGCTCCACAACTCCGCTCCCGAAGCGGGCGGAGCTGCAGTTGAAAATCACGGAGCTGCAGTTTCCCTGCTCCGCAGATTCCGAGAGTGGGTGGGTTGCCGAACACGGCCTTCATGTGTAGATGTGTTCATGTACTTTCATGCACTACTACTACTCTCAAAATGAGTTCTTCTAAACACTTAAACACTTCAATTTCGTAAACAATTCTTACAAAATTATTCTGCTGCTTGACTGACTGGTGGGCCGAGGCTCATACTGAGTTCGTTTCTATTGTTATTACCACTGTTTCTCAAAATAAATTGGTAATTAAGCAAGTGATGGCCAGGGCTTCTCATATGAGCCATCTGCCATGCATGGAGCAAAATGAATTCCACACCAACACAACCTAACTGCAATTTGCAACCATGGAACACAACAACAAAACTGGTCAGCCTATGCCATGTAGCAGATGGGCGCCAGGTCCAGGGAGCTCCACAGCAGCACGTCGCCGTCGCTGCTGATGTTCGTCGCCTCCGGTGACGACGAGCTCCCTGCCTCCGTGAGGCTGCTGCTGCCGCTGCTGCTGCCTGAACACTCCTCTTGCACGGAAGCTTTACCGTCCTCCTCCGTGCCATGATCAGCAGCAGCTGGTTCCGAGGATTGCTCCGATGCTGGCTGCTGCACCGCCGGCTTCTGCTTCTTGCGGCACGCCTCGCGCAGGCCGGAGAGCTGATCGCGCGCGGCGGAGGCGCCGCCGCCGAGGCGCATCCTGAGGCACTCGGACACACCGCTGAGCGCGTAGAGCGATGCGGACACCTTCCTCTCGTAGTCCATCCTCCTCATCGCCTCCTGCACCGCCGTCGCCGGCTCGCCGTCCACGTCGTTAGCTTCCACCGGCGCCGAGCCGCCGAGCTCGGCGGCGACCATCTCGAACGGGGAGCAGAGCCCGGGGTCCTCGTCTTCCGCCACCGTCGGCTTGTCCATGAACTGGAAGTCCAGCTCCTCCTCCTCCTCCTCCTCTTCCACCTCTTCTTCTTCCTCCTCCATTTCTGGCGAGTTGTTGCACTCCTCGCTCAGAAAGTCGTCTACCTGGAAGCAGTACTCGTCGTCACGGCCATGGATGTAAGATTCTTGGCACGACGACGTCGACGAGGACATCTGCTTCTGCATCTGCTGCTGCAGCAGCGCAGCCTCTTGCGGCTCCGTGGCGTCGTTGAGGAGGAGTTGCTGGTTGCGGGCCTTGAGGCGGAGGAGGAGGAGGTTGGAGACCTTGGAAGGCAACGCCGGCGCCTGCATCGACAACATAGCCGGCGGCGGCGGCGGCTGCAAGGCGGCAGGCGGCGAGGGGCGGGGCCAGAAGTTGGTGCGGGTGTTGGCGCCGCGGAGGAGGCAGGCGGCCTCGTCGTAGGCCCGGGCGGCCTCCTCGGCGGTGTCGAAGGTGCCGAGCCACACGCGGATCTTCTGGATCGTGTCCTTGATCTCCGCCACCCACCGGCCGGACGGCCGCTGCCGCACGCCCACGAACCGCTTCCTACCCCGCTGCTGCTGCCTCGCCGCCGTCGCAGCCGCAACCGTGGACGTCGTCCATGCGTCCGACGAAGCTAGTGATAGAGGTATGCCGACGTCGATGTCAGTACTGTCAGAGACGTCGTCGGATGCCTTGCGCTTCCTCGCCATGGATGGAACCATCGATCCGGCTCGGCGTGGAGTATGGTCTGGAGGCTGAAAAGAGATGATCAGGTAATAGGAGTATATATAGGGGAGGAGAGGAGGAAGATGCCTTTTGTTGCTTGTGTTTGTGCTAGTCTAGCTCATTTGTGTATTCATATTAATTCATATAAGTTTACTAATAAGTAACTGTATGCAATGTGTTGCATTTATGTTGTTAATGGTGATGGGTTAGTAGCACTGATTGGGAGTGCAAAAATTGCATTCCATTTGTTTAGTTGTGGTGTTCAACAAATGGGGGGACAAGGATATCTAGTGAGAGAGATTGGATCTCTAGTTAATTCATGTGTTCATGCTGTGAAAAGTTGTCTTTTGAATCTGCTTAGCTAAGGATAAGGGTGTGGTCGTGTTGGCCTAGTCATTGACAGGTTCATATATGATTTAGTTGGTGTAAAACTAGCTAGGTACACCTGGTCCTCTTGGACTTCAAAGTATGAGTGTATATCTTGCTGGCCTTTTCCGTAGGAGTTTATTGCTGCATGGATACTCAATATGGTATGAGAGCCAAGAAATTTTGAGTTCAAGACCTCTTTTTTTTGCGGGAAAATAAGATTCTTATTGCTTAACTCTGAGGATTACAATCATGATAGTGAAGCAAGTCAATCTCACTCGGTCAAGACCTCTTTGATTCCTCATCGAGCTAAACTTTTGTGTGAAATGATCTGTATATGCAAGAAAGAAAGGTGATTAAACCACTATACTAAGGCTCAAAGTTTGTATAGGGTATACCTAAGCATGTGCAACTCGGCTCGGCGGGTTGGCCCAAAGCCCGGCCGTCAAGTCATAATGGCTATGAGCTCCAATTTTTAACCCCGCCCAAAAGCCTAAAATTCTTCAAAAAAGATATGGTGTTAAAAAATAGAAGCAATAATGTTTTTATTACTAAAAAATTATTGTAGTACCAAATTAATATAATTATATTTCTCGTCCCTCTGGTCAGATGGGATTGGTTGGCATTTTCAGGTTCTTGTAACCCGGCCTAAGAAAATGATCCAGGTTTAGTACGACGAGGGAGGGGTGGTAGGGTCAAAATGCCAGCGTAGGCTATTTTCGTACTACCCCTCCTACCACGCCACCACCTTGCCATGCATGTTCCCTCATCATCCATGCTACTTAGTCGGGGTAGAGGCGAAGCCATCCGATAGCGATGACCCCTTTCCCACCTTTCATTCCAACACGTGAATTCTGGTGGTATGGTGCTTCCCTTAACTATGCTTCATCTCTTATTTAGGTCCCTCCTGTCTCTACGATGTGGCTAGATCAATCATTACTCATGCGATCAGAATTGAAAGTCGTCCATGAATCAAGCATTTTGACATGACCGGATTGCTATTGATATTATTCTAGGTTCATGATCGTAAAAACACTTGATATGAATGGTGTGAAATCACCATTTCTCTCTCTAGAATACACCCTGTGAGATGTATCATAGTACATATAATTGATGCCAAGATACATTATAACATGATCACTGGCCCAAGGCCCATTCAAGGGCTGGGTTTTCAGGATATAAAACTTCAAATACAAACCTTACATAAAGACAGTTATATTATGGTATGTTGTACATTGTTAATCTCTCAAAACATTAATTACACCAATGTATTTTAACATCCCAGGTTTGCAACGTAGATCGTTTCCGCACAAGAATTTGATGTTTGTCACTTTCACCATAGCAATGAAAGGGAAATAATGCAGGACAGGTACACCGCTCTTTGACCAGTTCGACGACATCCAGATATTACCTTTTGGCGATTAGCTCATGTCTTAGTGTGCAAAATCCAGGGCATTTTGACGATGATGTATGTATGGCCCATATTATATATATGCGGTGCAATATGAGACCTCAATTGCAACTAGGTAGGTTGGTAGTGTGTTCTTTGATTGAGCCAACTTGGCTCTTCTTATTGTTAACTAGCTTGCTTAGCAATGCACACTACTTGGATTGCAACGTCAAAGAAAAGGTTAAAAAGTGGGAGTTGATGATCTCACTTTGTACTACCAGAAAGTGTGTAGTGAAGTTGATGTTTTGCAGTCCCACTAGGACACTCACATAGCAAGGCCACAAGTGATGGTATCTGAAAAAGAGATGCTGTAAAATTTTGTAACTGTCTTAAGCACAGTCCAACTGGCATACCCCGGACGCCGCAAACTGCTTCTTGCTCAGTAGTCAGTACAGTAGTAGTACTATCTTGGTTCGAAATACATGATTTTGACAGTGATGGCCTCGAATATACATCTTTTGTTCTTACTTTTCATATGCATATTATTTTTTGTGCTAAATCTGAATGTTGTTTTCATCTTACTGTGAGTAGTTTTTAAATACCTTAACAGACAAAAAAAAATTGTGAGGGCTCAACAGACAAAATTATGCAAATTTGACCGTCACATTTTCTAAGACTAGCATGTACTCCCTCTGTAAACAATTACTCCATCCGTAAGGAAATATAAGAGCGTTTAGATTATTGCCTATATATCTTTACGAAAGGAGCATAAGACGTTTTATTTTAGATCAAAAGGAGGTATATGTCCTTGGATAGGTCATCAATTGACGGTGTGTGAGTATGCGCGTGTGGTGGTGTCGCTATATATGTCTATCTGTATGCGGTGTTCGTAAAAGGAACCTAGTTAACTTGCATAATAACACACGACCAACTCAGCAGTCACTACGTGCGTGTGCTTTTTATTTACATGATTTCCAAATGAGTTTCCGTTTTCACAGTTCCCAAGGCATGCTGAGCTGCAGCCATGGAGTTAACGCCTGTGTCCAAGAGCGACGACGTAAGCAGAACAAAACAATAGCCCTAGGGGTTGAAATTCTTGACCCCTAACCGGTTTCTTAATCAACCAGCGGGGGTTAAAATTAAACCCGGCTGTCAATTTGTTTTTGTTCCCACCCGTCCGCGTTTTGTCATGCATGACGACGACGGTGTCTCCGATGCTCCAATTGAAAATTGAAAATTGAAGAACATCCTCCGATGTTCTCTGTATTGGTTTTCCTGAAGGAAAAAAAAAAGGGTATTTTGGTGGCATATACCACCCTTGATGTCCTCGTCACAATTAGGACATGCAACTTGTGAACGTCTAGCGATTTGGCCCCAGCTGCGGACTGAGCTTCTCGACCTTTTTTAGCTGGCCATCTTTTTTGTCCTGCACTCCTGGTCAGGTCTACCTAGCAGTGATATGTTTGACAAGGTCAAGCTTGCAACAGCACTGGGAATTCCTCTTCATCAGAATGCCTTTTCAAGCTCTGTGAACCAAGGTCAGGTCTACCTGGTACTGGTAGTGATATGGTTGACAAGGTCAGGCTTGCAGCTGCACTGGGAGTTCCATGAGTTTTGGCCAGGAAACAGAGATCAGGAAGTATATATCATTGTGTCACATCAGAATGCCTTTTCGTGCTCTGTGACCCAAGATACGTGAGCTGATGGTTTAACGAGTAAATGACAGTGACTAGGTACAAAGGAAGGCATGTCATGGGGCACTGTTCAACCTACCCGTGAAGAAGACAAATGGCGCACCACTGTTAGCCAATGATTTACACGGATTGTTTGGCTTACCAAGTTAGCATTAGCAGTAGAGGCCCTGCAGTACCTGCACATTTTATATAACAGAGGACAGGAGAGCCAAATGGCACAAGATTTGCGGAAGACAGATTACCAGAGTGCCACCTTCGTGTTCTCTCCAAGTGGCAGCCAACCAATCACATAATTTGTTCTTTGGGTTCCAGCCAAGCAGTAGAATAATCGGAGCATCATTGATCCAAGGCAAGGCAAGCTCTATTGAATCTGATATCAGTTAAGACAAAGCAGTAAAGCATAATCCTGCTACTCGGTTGATCTCAATTGTTATTTTGGGTCATTTTGACGCCCTTATGTCTCGCAATTGTACCCAACAAAGATATGCTTGCATCAGTTGATTGTACTAGATATATGATGAAAAAAGGAGGAACACTTGACCAGTATGGTTTTGCTATGGCCGCAAGACATTTTCAGAGCCAGTGTAGTGTGAATGTAGAGTATGCGGCTGTCGACTGACCTCAGCGTATAACTGGGTAGTAGCACAATGTAGGCGTAGATAGAACACCGCACCATGATCGGTTCCATACCGTAGCCGGCTTTAGTGTTTAGAGAAACTCAGATTTGATGTTGAAGTAGCATAAATATACTCAGAGCGGCCAGATCTAAATGCACTTAACAAGGACTGAAGGTGAAAAACCTGGTCCTCCTGATCACATTGCTCCAGCCTCCAAGTGGCAAACAATCTCATATGGGTTTACACCGACCACTATTTCACATGGGTTCCTGCTTTGACACGGGTTCTTGCTTGCCATATTAGAACTAGAGGTCCTGCAGTACCCACACATTTTATATGAACAGGATAAAAGGAGAGCCAAATGGCACAAGCATAATTGATCCAAGACAAGGCAAACTCTATTGAATCTGATATCAGTTAAGACAAAGCAGTAACGCATAATCTTGCTACTTTGGGCCATTTTGACGACAGAGTACGATCAACTGATGCAAGCATATCTTTGTTGGATACACCTGAGAGCCGTTGAGGAAAAAATAACACCTGGCCAGGTTGAAATAGTACGGTTTTGCGTTGCCAAGACATTTTCAAAGCCAGTGTGAATGCGGAGTAACATGAGCTTGTCAACTGACCTCAGCGTATAACTGGGTAAACAACAGAATATAGGTGTAGAACGCCGCACCATGATCGGTTCCACACCGTAGCAGGCTTTTGTGTTTAGAGAAACTCAGCCTTGACGTTTAAGTATCATATATATACTCAGAGCGGCCATATTTAAATGCACTTAAGAAGGACTGAAGGAGGAAAAACAGCAGCTCCTGATTTTGCTCCAAGTGGCAGAAAATCTCATATACTGAATTATATGGAGTAAAACAATGTCCACATAAACACATAGTTAGAAGAGACAGTAAGTAGGTTGCATGGAACTTGAGATCTACAACTTGCGTGGTCGGTTCAAACAGTTTGCATTGCCAACCCAAAACTTAAGGGGAAAATGTATTATTCATCTCTACAAAGCGAGCACCAAATCTGATACACAAAAATATGCACAGCAAACTCCTCCAAGAAAAATATACAACACAATAATACAAGAATTTATGTCCTAAAGAAAAATATACAACATAATAATACAAGGATTCATGTCCTAAGTTTTGCTTCACCGTGTAAAAAAACACAACAAGAAGCACACATGTACTGTTATATGTACCTGATCATCAAAAGCCCAAAACCAAACAAAAATCTCACACCATGGGAGCCAGGATGCCACCTATGACTTGTCTGGATCTAGACAGAAGACAAGAGTGGTGAAGTACGTTCATCAGAGTTTGAAGACCGCTGGATAGGCTTCAGTGCCGGGTCACAGTAGGCTGTTTCAAGACTGCTGAAGAACTCTGCCATCTCTGGTTTGCTTTGTTCTTGTATATCTTTGTTTACCAATGACTGCATGAACAAAAGTGAGACATGAAGGGTTTGTATGCCACAGAAATGATATCTAAATATTCCGAATAAGAAAACAGCAGCTGCTGTTGCTAAGGTAAACAGGTGCACACATAGAGTGGCCTCCTATGCATTTACAAAAGGAGAAACTAATAAAAAAGTACCTCAGTAGAGTATGCTTCGAAGATGGGGTAAAATCGGTTTCCACAGTATGCATAGAACAGAAGTGTGAGAATCGGCAGAGGCACCAGCAGACTTGAACCAAGTGGAAATTCCTTTACTCCAAATACTCCGATTGAAATCAAATGCATCAGCACAAGAGAAAATATGGTTGCATTGTGCACAATGGGCCAAAATCTTCCACCGGTGTCATACTTGGGTGCATACACATTACAAAGCTGCATTTGTAGTAGCAAAGTTACAAAGTGTAGATACTTAAACTGATGAATGATAAAGTTAAACATATGCAAATTGCGCTATCCAGTTTATAAAGCTGAAGCAAGTATTTCACTACTTCTGACAAATTTATCCAGCAGTAAAGAACAATTGCACATGGAAAATATGTCTTCTACTTGGCAATTTTGACCCAGCAAAATTATCTCGTGGTGCAGTCACTCCTCAGAACGGTGTAACCAGGACACCTGATATACTACTGTCAGCCTCCCAATATATGGAAGTATAGTTCAATCAACAACTATATTTTCCATATTACATATTTAATTTTACATAGTTTCAAGGCATGTCCACGTTTATCAAGAAAGGTTCAAGTTAAATTCCACCACTAGATGATCTAGTTCATCTTCCAGAAAGGAACACTTTGGTTCTGCCCTAAACATATTAAGAGAAAGGTAGGCTTGCATCATACGCCTTAGACCACATCAATTTGATTTTATCCGCTCATAAATGGCGACAGCAATGAATCAATCATTGCAACACTGGCGGCCAAATCCAGGAAATATCTATCCAAAGTTCCTCAAAACAGTAGTTCACTACCCAAAATTTGGGAAGACCTAGATATTGAAGTCCACATTTCAACCTCCATATGCACAAAGAGATCACGCTACGATGTGTAGCAGCAACAGGAAGCTAAAAGGGGCGATTAATAATCTGCAGCGTTTTCACCTGATTGCGAAATATGAAGTAGCCAAGGCAGAAGTAAGTCAACACAAATGGGAGGATAAGTGGAGCTACAATGGAGTACGTGAGCCCGAGAAGTCCAAACAAGAGAATCCGAGGAATTTCACTATGATAGTGCATCGATGGAGCTTCTGAGTCTTCCCTCTTGCAACACTTTGCGCAGCTCCCCCACAAGTGATACAGAAGGGCAGAAGTTTGAGTGAGTTCTGATGTTATACTTGTCCACGAAGTCACCACATATGCAATAAAGAAAGATGCCTGCAGAATCATCATGAAACCAATGATTGTTTAGCAACACACGTGCTCTGGCATGGACTAATACCATATGCCACAAGTGAAAATTGTGTAAGCAGGTATATATTGAAGTGGATAAGTAGCCACAGCAAGGAGCCAAGGACGTCGACAAAACAAAGAACGTTGATGAAGGCTAAGGTTTGGAAGCCTGTTATTAAAGCTATTGACTTAAAAACAGTACAGAATTGTATCCATGTAACTGTATAAGTATATTATCCATGTCAACAGAAAGGTTATTGTCCATGTTCTATGAAGCTTGGAGGGGAGAGCACGATCTCAGAAGCAACTCGTGGTAACTTTCTCGTAGTATACACCAAACTGAACTTGTCATGCTGACGACAATAAAAAAACACATGCCCTACCTGTGCAGGTACAACAACCGCAAGCCGTTCAGGTATTTTCTTTGGATCAACGAATATGTTAAGTTGATTTAAGGCTGAGCCAGTAAGAACATTTGCAAAGAACACAGTCCATATGGTAAATCGAAGCATTTTGTTGCAAGCACTTCTCTCAATCCCACTGACAGACACAAATCCTTGCATGGTCGAAAATAGCTTCATTATTGAGGGCACATAAGAGGAAAGGAAGTGAAGAATGACACTAGGAAGATACCCAGTAACCAATTGACTGACAATGGCTCTGGAAAGATCAAAGAAGACAAAGGTCAGGTGTTTAGCCATTCTGATGTGCCATACATTAGATAAATAAAACCAACATAATAAGAACGGCTAGCACTAGTATCACTAATTCAGCATCTGAGCATATATGCTGACTAGGCCCTTTCCAGATAACAAAATAAAGAACCAATGAGAGAAACATATATGATTATAATCTATGAACAGAAACTAACATTTCCAGTATGTTCCTCAGGAAAGGCAGCCATGCCTCAAGTTGCTCCATATAAGTGAGCCCTTGAATAAATCCCACAACTAGAAGAAACACGATTATCAGGAGAACTGAAGCTAGAAATACTACAAATTTGGATATCCACCGTTCCATGAATGATGTAGAAAATGAAGGCCAATAAACATCATGAGGATCAGGAGCATGCTCAGTTTGCCACTCAGTTGGATTGTCTGACTGCCTTATGTAAATTGCATTTGCTGAAGCATATCGAGATTTGAATGAAACAAAAGCAGCGGGAATCTCCTGAAGAGTTATGAAACATTAAGTATAGATAAGAGAATATCAATATGTTTGCATTTCATTTGTCAGAACCAAAGGACAACTAGGAAGATAAACTAATCAATACACCATAGTTAACTTAGCCAAGACCAAAGAAAAAACAGAAATACATACCCGTCTCCTAGTAGCATCTGATTGTTCCATTCTAACATTTTCCTCTAGGTCTTCCAGCCTTTTCTGATATTTCCCAATAGGATTATTTCTTCCAAATAGTCCAAGAAACTTATTTGGAGGGTTGTCAGTAGAAGGTCGTTGTGGTACATATTTTAGGTTCTTTAGCTTTGTCCACATAATTTCGGTCTCATTCTGGATAGAAATCAAACAGGCAATCAGAAGAAGTGAAACGGGACACTGTTCAACAAGCTAGAATGCAGTGTTCCTTACGAAGTTTGGGAGAGCAAACAAACCAGTGTGCCATTACTATCATATACATCTAGGGGAGATGAGCAAAGTTTTTTTCACATGAAAATAAAATGTTCTAAGAAGGTTAGAAGTATGAGGATAAGCATCCAGTTGGCATGCTTATATAGAAAATCAGTAACTACTTAATTACTACATGTATATGTGAAATATCGACCCAGAACACTTCACTGGACAGACATGACATCCAATATATTTCTTTGAGAATAAATGCATACAAAAATCTATTAACAATATATTTCTTTGAGAATAAATGCATACAAAAATCTATTAACAATATATTTCTTTGAGAACAAATGCATACAAAAATCTATTAACAGATTAGTTGTCAAAAAAGAATGCTATATTGCTATGTGTAGAGTAAGAATGCTATGTGGTAAGCTTATAAAATTTTGGCATCCATGAAAGTTGACCTATGCAAATATTGCATACTGAGTGCATTTAGATCACGTTGTAAAAAATATACAAATTAATACATACTGAGTTGATGAAGTTAAAATAAATTCAACAAAACAAGGTTGTTCATCGACCGGACATCGCCTCCACCGGCCCTGCCCCTAGCCTCCTTGTGCACCGCCCCCGTGGGATCGTCGGCCACTCCGGTGGCCGCACCCCCACCTCCCCCTCGGATTGCGGCCTACTCCAGGCAGGGCCGATCGACCTCGACCCCGGTGACGTCCTCTCGCCGCAGTGCACGGATCGAGGCGGCCAGGCCGGAGGGCAGCCCAGCTCTGCCTATCCCGAGTGGGCGGAGCTCCGGGCCGCTGCCCGGAACCTTGAGCCAGGTACTCCGTCCATCCCAGCTACCCCCGCTACATGTTCGTTCTTTGCAAGGTGGCCGCTGATTCGGCCATCGTGTTCAAGGGAGAGATTGCGCCCCCGTTAGCTCAGATAGAGGCAATTCGCGCGCGGGAGATCCTGGATGGTCGCCTTGCTGAGGCCCGCGTGCGCCTTCAGACCGCCTCGGGTCCCTCTACTGAGGCCACCCCGCGCGCCCCGCAGCTTGCGCTGGCCGATCCTGCTGAGATCCGCGGCCGCACCCGCTCCCGCACCACAGCCCTTCGCGCCCAAAGCGCATCTCGAGTCTTGGGGTCAAGCAGCCCCCCGATGGTCTCGTGATGCGTACGCTGTTCTGGAACATCCGCGGTTTCGGCCAAGATGGCCGACGCCGCCAACTAATAGTGTACATGCACAATGAACGAATCGACATTGTGGCCATCCAAGAAACGATGCGTACAGAATTTTCCCTATCGGAGCTCGAGCATTTGAGCTCCGATCTATATGCTTGGCTCTGGCTCCCTTCTAGTGGGAGCGCGGGCCACTCGGGTGGCATCCTTCTAGGGGTTAAGGGTGCCACCTTTGAGGTAGGAAGCATGGACTGAGGCGAGTTCTTCGTTAGCATGGAGATCTTCGAGTGGGCCCTAAACTTCAAATGGGAGATCATAGCGGTCCATGCCCGGCCGATCACCAACGTTCTGAAGCTTTCCTCGCTGAGCTTCGCCGTAAGGTTTCAGCCGCCCAGCTACCGGTGGTGGTGGGCGGCAACTTTAACCTCATTCGGACGGAAGACGACAAGAGTAACAACTTGGTTAACTTCCCCCGGATGCAGATGTTCAATGACTGCATTGCAGACATGGGGCTTCGCGAGCTTGATACGGTAGGAGCCAGATTCACTTGGACCAACCGCCAAGCGGAGCCGACCCGCTCAGTCCTCGACCTGGTCTTCGCATCTCCTGAGTGGGACATTCGTTGCCCCCTAGCTTCGCTCCGGGCGATTACTCGGATTGGATCCGATCACGTTCCCCTCCTACTCTCTTTGGAGAACGAACGTCCTCCCCTGCCGCCCCGCTTCCGATTCGAAACCTTCTGGTTGCGCCAGCCTGGGTTTGCCGCTACGGTGGTCGCTAGGTGGCAAGAGGCGCGCGAGGCTCCCCATCGCTCCCTCTCGGCCGTTGACTCCTGGCACTTCTGTGCAAAGCGGTCACGGCAATTCATGAAAGGATGGGGTGCTAACGTGGGCCGTGATATTCGGGAGCACAAGAAAGTCCTCTTAGAGGCCATCCAGGCCCTCGATCTCCGCACGGATGGCGCGGGTTTATCTGCCGAGGAATGGATGCTTAGATATGATTTGGAGGATCAGCTCACGGTCATCTACACAGATGAGGAGGCTTACTGGCGCTTGCGGGGTACGCAGAATTGGGTCCTCAAGGGGGATGCCAATACCGCTTACTACCAGGCCATCGCCAACGGCCGGCGACGCCGTAACTCCATCCCTCTCCTATGGGATGGAGAGACCCTCCTGCAGCAGCCGGAGGACATCCGGGCCCATGTAGACGGCTTTTACAAAGACCTATTCGCTGCCTCCCCTCGGGGAGGGCTGGCCCTCGCGCACGACATTTGGCCGGCCCACCGACGTGTCTCGCCGGCGGACAATGTGGCCCTGACGGCCCCGTTCTCCGAGGCAGAAGTCTGGGCAGCCATTAAGGGCATGAATCCTTCGTCGGCCCCTGGCCCGGATGGCCTCCCAGTGAAGTTCTTCCAGACCTTCTGGGAGGTGATTAAACCGGAGGTGATGGCCCTCTTTGAGGAGTTCTATGTTGGTTCCATCGACCTTACCAAGCTGAACTTTGGGATTATTACCCTCATCCCCAAAATAACTAGAGCTTCGGATATCCGCCAGTTCCGCCCGATCACGGTGATCAATGTCATCTTCCGCATCCTTGCGAAGGGGTACGCCATTAGGGTGGCCCCAATAGCGGACCGGGTCACCCACCCGGATCAGTCGGCATTCATCCAGGGCCGGTATATCCTTGATGGAGTCCTGGTGTTTCACGAAGCACTCCATAAGGTGCACACCAAACACCTCAAGGCAGTTTTCCTGAAACTGGACTTCCACAAGGCATACGACACGGTCAGCTGGCCCTTCCTTCGGGAATGCTTGCTCCGGAAGGGATTCGACGATAGATGGGTAACCCGCGTGATGCAAATGGTCTCCTCGGGCCGGACTGCGGTGAACATAAATGGCGAGATTGGTCCCTACTTCCCCACATCCTATGGGATCCGTCAGGGCAATCCCTTCTCTCTGTTCCTCTTCAACGTGGTTGTTGATGCTCTGGCAGCCATCCTAGATAAGGCCAAGGCTGCGGGGCATGTAAGGGGCATTGTACCGCATCTGGTTGGCGGAAATGGGATTTCCCTGCTCCAATACGCAGATGACACCATTATAATGGTGGAGGGCTCTGCGAACGACATCACGAACCTGAAGTTCCTCCTGCTCTGCTTTCAGCAGATGTCTGGCCTCAGGATCAACTTCGATAAGAGTGCGGTCATGGTCTTGGGACACCCCCAAGACAAACGACAGAGCATCGCGGACCGCCTCAACTGCCAGCTTGGGTGCTTCCCCACGACTTACTTGGGGATCCCCATTAGCGACTCGAGGCTCACGGTGGCCGAGCTGCGCCCCACGGTGGGGAAGCTCCAGCACCGCATTGAACCTTGGCAGGGCCGCTGGCTATCTAAGGCCGCCCTGACGGTGCCCATTAACTCGTCCCTCTCCAGCTTGCTCCTATTCATTATGAGCTTCTACAGCCTGCCTGAGACTGCACCATGAGATTGCCACAATCCAGGGGCGCTTCTTCTGGGTTGGCGAGGGTGACAAGCAGAAGTACCACATGGTTCGGTGGTCGGAGATCTGTAAACCTCGCGATCAGGGCGGACTCGGGATCATGTCCTTCAAACGCATGAACATAGCTCTCCTGACTAAGTGGCTGTGGCGGATTGCGAACGAAGAGGGTGGCTTGTGGCTTCGCATCATCCAGCAGAAATACCTCCTTGGTCAGCCACTCGCCTTCAGCCAGCGATCCGGTGGGTCCCAGTTCTGGCAATCCATCATATAGCTCCTCCCAGTCCTCCGCATCGGGACCTCGATTGCGGTTGGATCTGGCACCGCCGCGCTGTTCTGGTTCGATAGATGGGCTGGGGACTCCCCCTTCGCGGCTCGCTTCCCTGACCTGTTCTCCACCGCGTAGATCCGCGGATTGCTGTTGCGGTGGCCCTTATTAACTTAGGGCACCTCGCGTTCCGGAGACCTTTTGGACCGGCGGAGAATGATGCGTGGCAGGACCTGCTCGACTGCATTGCTTTGCACGAGCCGGATCTGGAGATAATAGAGGACCGCACCAGGTGGCGGCTAGAGCCATCTAGATAATTCTCCTCTAAATCTCTCTACCAGGCCATAGCCCCTTCGCCGGGCCTAGAGGCTCTCACCACCATCTGGGCGATCTGGCTCCCCTTGAAGATCAGGATATTCTTGTGGCAATGGATTCGCGGCCGCCTTCCGTCCGGCGTAGAGGTCCTGAAGCGCAACGGCCCTGGTGATGGGCGGTGCCCGCTCTGCGGGCCTGCAAAGGATACAAACCATATCTTCTTCACCTGTGTGTCCGCACAGTTCCTCTGGAGCTGTTTCCGCAAATTAGTGGGTGGAAGCTGGGACCACAACAACTTCCCCTCTCTCTTCGCCGAACTTCAGGCGTTGCCACCCGCGTCTCGCCACATTAGGTGGTTGACCATCGGTGTGCTAGCCTGGACGTTGTGGAGTGTGGACTATTAGGAATAAGCTTGTGATTCAACATGTCCCTCTTCGTCGCGCTACTGACGCTTTGTTCAAATGGTCTGGTTACTTGCAGCTTTGGTGGCCACTTAGCCGCCCCAGGGAGAGAGACGCCATCACCTCCATCATCACCCAGCTTCGCGCGATGGCTCTCCGGATGGCTCCTCCGCTTCCCCCACCACCACCAGAGCGGGATTAGATCTTCTGTACCTCGCCGCCACCGCCGTTTATGTGTTGTGCGTGCCTCTTTTCTGTGTTGGGCTTGTTGTGTTGTGCCCACAGCTGAACCATGTGTAGTGTTTGTGTGCATGTGTGTTGGACCTTGCCTGCGGTGGCGTTGTGTGTGTGTGTTCGGTTGGTAGCTTGTTGACTTTGTGCTCGGTGGTTCACTTTATTTATAAAGCGGGGCGAAAGCCTTTCTCGGTAAACCTCATGCTAGTATTTTTCATACAACTATATTCCCTAGAAACCCTTACGTCATGTAAGAAGTCGATAGACAGCCATATAAACGTTTTATTAGGACCATTGATGATTCATGGACATCTGTTCATAATTATGCAATACAAATGTATCCAAAGGAACTGAATCTTACAAGAAGGCGGCGGAGTTTGCCAGTTTGATGAACAACAGTATGTGACAAGTAGGTGGATGAATGATACTCTTTGAAGAACTTATCAACAGCATCACTCACAGAACCACCATCAGTTATAGGGATAGCTCGAACCAGAACTGTGAAATACTGAGGTAGTGGCTTCGATGTCATAAAATACTCGAGCCTCTTGCCAGAAATATATCTGTACTCCTGCAAAGAAAAAACACAAAGTATTGCTTACAGAGAAAACTGAAACCAGTCAAGCACCAATTTTTTTTTTACAAACAAAATACGTAATAAACAGATGCCAGATCCAATGAGCATGTATTCGTTATAAAAGGATAATGCGTTCTGTCCAACTGATACTCTGATACACAAGGAATCATGTTACAAATGAAGAAAGAAAATGCAAATTAAAAACTAAACAAAAAGTAGAAGAAACATTAAATTACTTACATAATAGAGCAGGTAGCATGCGACTCCAGTTATGATGTACACAGCAGAGAAGTGAAGCCATAATCTGTGAAGCATGTTACCACATGTAATAAGCATGACTTAGAGCTCAGACAGGAAGACAATTTCCAATAGAAACATCTAATTAGACTCCAACGAAATGTTTTGCATAAGCAAGAAGCCCTAGAGAATGCCACGACGTGAAGCCCCCGTCATTAGAGTGGTTAGAGCTGTTCCACACCATCCTAATCAAATTCTATGTACTGAATACTTAACAATGTTTCTTTTTTAAAACAAAGATGCAGCATCATCTATTAATCTACAGTTCTACATGTTATAAAACAACATAAGTGATATGAATAGCTGTAGATATCAGAATTCTTGAAAAGAATTCTGGAATAGCTGTAGATATCAGAATTCTGGAATAGCTACCTAATTTTGATTACACTGGCCATTTAATACGTAGAAAACACAAAACAATTATATCGCATGGAGATTGGTCATCAGGTTCATCAACACTAGACAAGCACTCAGAAAAGTGTAACTCCTTATATGCACTCCATGAAATAAAAAACTGCAGCATGAGGAGAATTAACCTGCTATAATACCAAACCTGAACAGCATAAACAGTATTATTAGTTACAAAAGTAAACTACTATAGAATTATATATCATGGTGCTAACTGACCAGTTAAATTCACCTTCAGACACTAACCATGACATGTAGAACTCCCAAAATAAGCGCACCAAAATTATAAAAAATAAGGGGTTAAAATATCTCACTTGTTGGACCCGTCCTGGACATTGGAGATGCTCAAGACATCGACGGACTTGCTGGGCAGGTCGGTGAAGTCGATCAGCCGCAGCTGGTCCCCCATGAAGTTTATCGGCATGAGCACGCCGACGCCCACCACAGCGACTACGGCGAAAAGCCTGATGCTGCAGCATCCCATAGCCCCGCAGCACCCTCGGATTCAGTAACAAAGCCAAGGGAACGAACAAGCACAGCTGGTGAGAGGGGATGGGGGACCTGAAGACGAAAATGCGGACGAAGACGACGCCGTCGAGCCCCGCGGCGGCGTGGATGTCGTCCTCGGAGCGGCGCCACGCGGCGGCGAGCCAGGACTCAAGCGGCGCGTAGGGGCGGCGTGGGGCGTACACGGAGACGAACGGCGGGCGGCGGCGGAGGAGCGAGTAGGCGGAGACGAGCAGCACGGTCAGGCCCAGGTTGACGCCCACCGCCGTCGCGAGCGCCGACACGATCATCTCGCCGGCGAGTCACTGAGCCTTCTCCCGAGGGGCTAGAATCTTCCGCGGCGAGGTGGGGCCCAGCGGTCAGTCAAGTTCAAAGTCATGTGCTACACTGTTACCATTATCACACGAAGACTTGTAACTAGAGGTTGGAGGTTGTTGACGATTAAGTCCGTGGGCCCGTGATGTCGGCGGGCCACGTGGCACCGGAGAGCGTGAGGCGATGGTCGGCATGGGTCTATTCGGAAGGGGGACATGTGGCACCTCCATTGTTTAGAATACACATTCCTGCGGATACGTGTTCCTTCCCCGGTTAACGCGTAATTGAAAACACACAAATAGAAAAGAACACCAAAGTAAGAAATGGTATGACTAAAAACAAATGCGCGCTTTGTCGCACCGTTATGACAAGTATATTTTTCATCCCCAGTCGAAGTCTGAATTTAGTCCTTAATTTTAAAACCGGACAACTTATGTCCTTAATTTTTAAAACAGGACAAGTTAGTTCCTTGTCTCGATTGTTCGGTATCACTGCTGACTCAGCATGATTTTGACCGGTCTTCATCCACATGGCAGTATTTCTCTCTCTCACTTTCTTCCTTTCACATTGGCTTAGTGGGGGCATTTCATCGAATACATTGCATGCATTGGGTGTGCCGTCCACGGCAAACCCACATGAGTCCCTTTAGCCAGCCACGATGCCTCTGATCTACCTCGCCAGCAACCTCAAGCTTCCTTCACCTCGCTAGACATCGCAATCCCATTCTACCTCGCCGGACACCACGGCCCACGGCCACTCCCGCTTCATGATGGATGAAGGAAAGTGGGCGGCGTCACCATGGTGGCCGCGGAAGATGAAGGCAAGCCACGCGGGGGGTGGCGCTACCTCATGCTCGTCCTTGATCTCCTCTTCTCTATTGCCTGGGAGCACGTGATCTGTCAGGTGCGCGGGCGAGGGAGCCCAGTCTACGGCCGGCGCACGAGGAGAAGCTCAAGAGCGCGTCGGGCATCTCCATCTGGTGCTCAGCAGCACCACGAGCATGATGGGCAGGGTGGCAGCCCTCCCGTACAGCGACAACGGAGCACATGTACACCATGTACACAGCCAAAAAAGGGACAAGGCAGCGTCGCCCATGTACACCATGTGCGCTCTCATACAACGTCCTAAGATACTAGGGATAAAAACACGTTTTTTTAACAGACTAATGACACATTTGGTTGCTCCCATTTTGGCCAACCAGACCCGTGCATGATGAAAATAAGCTGTTTGGTTGCCTAGGCTCCACCACGTTTTGGCCCACACGGAATTTAAAGCAGTCTCGAGCCAGGCTCGCGAGCTACTGCCGAATCGGCAGTTTCTCCACAGCCAGGCTGAGCGCGGCCATGCGTGGCTCTTCGCTGCACACCTCGGGGAGCGCGGGAGACGGACAAGACGGCTCATAACTCCCCCTATCTTTTGTCTCACCGCCCACTCCCTTTCACACCACGCTTCCTCACTCTTCTCTCACCACCCGTTGCTCTTCTCTCCTCTCCTTCGATGAGTCGCCCGCTATCGCGACGTCTGCTGACCCCCATCAGCGCGGCAACAACCGCATCCACAAGCGGCGGGTTGTCGGGTTGGCAAACTCCGGGGTCGATCTCATGCGGGCTTTGCGCGTGTCGTCTCCTCTTTGCACCAGACCGCCTCGTCCATCCAATGCGGTGACGGTCGCTCCGACTCCGCATCCGTTTCCGGACCTCGTAGTCCTGGGTTCGGTGGCACACGGGAGGGTGGCCACCGCGCCTTCAGGAACCGAAAGTGTGTTATATCGATTAGAGGGAGGTGAATTGGCGATTTTTACAAATTCATCACTGAGGAAATTCTAAGTGAGGAATTTCCTAAGCGACGAACTACAAGCAGCAGAATAAGTACTCAGGTGCAAGTATACCATGGCAGTAACACAGTCATCATGATGATATGAAACAAGCTCAGAGTACAGGTAGTGTGAAAACAGGATAAGCAGGTTGAAGATAAGATGACTGAAGAAATAGGATTGAGGAAATTGAGAAAGTCTTCAGTCAAAGTCTTCAAACAATAATGATCAAGTTCATCAACACATGAATGAGGAAATGAAAGGGTTGAGGAGGTAGAACCAAAGAGCTTGGTGAAGACAATGATTTGGTAGATGATACGTCCATTTTGCATCATGTTTTCTTACTGTTATTTATAATGTTTTCACCCATAATAATGCTTTTTGAAGTAGTTCTAATGCCTTTTCTCTCATAATTTGCAAGGTACTGAGAAAATATGCCCTAGAGGCAATAATAAAGTTATTATTTATTTTCTTATATCATGATAAATGTTTATTATTCATGCTAGAATTGTATTAACCGGAAACATGATACATGTGTGAATACATAGACAAACAGAGTGTCACTAGTATGCCTCTACTTGACTAGCTCGTTGATCAAAGATGGTTATGTTTCCTAGCCATAGACATGAGTTGTCATTTGATTAACTGGATCACATCATTAGGAGAATGATGTGATTGACTTGACCCATTCCGTTAGCTTAGCACTTGATCGCTTAGTATGTTGCTATTGCTTTCTTCATGACTTATACATGTTCCTATGACTATGAGATTATGCAACTCCCGTTCTGGGAGGAACACTTTGTTGCTACCAAACGTCACAACGTGAATCGGGTGATTATAAAGGTGCTCTACAGGTGTCTCCAAAGGTACTTGTTGGGTTGGCGATTTCGAGATTATGATTTGTCACTCCGATTGTCTGGAGAGGTATCTCTGGGCCCACTCAGTAATGCACATCACTATGAGCCTTGCAAGCATTGTAACTAATGAGTTAGTTGCGGGATGATGTATTACGGAACGAGTAAAGAGACTTGCCGGTAACGAGATTGAACTAGGTATAGTGATACCAACGATCGAATCTCGGGCAAGTAACATACCGATGACAAAGGGAACAACGTATGTTGTTATGCGGCTCGACCGATAAAGATCTTCGTAGAATATGTAGGAGCCAATATGGGCATCCGTGTTACGCTATTGGTTCTTGACCGCAGAGGTGTCTCGGTCATGTCTACATAGTTCTCGAACCCGTAGGGTCCGCACGCTTAACGTTCGTTGACGATATAGTATTATATGAGTTATGTATGTTGGTGACTGAATGTTGTTCCGAGGCCCGGATGAGATCATGGACATGACGAGGAGCTCCGGAATGGTATGGAGGTAAAGATTGATATATAGGATGATATGGTTCGGCCAAGGGGTGAAGCCCACGAGGCTTTAGGTCGGTGCAAAAGGAGTTTTGCGGAGGCCAGGGGGCCAAACGCCGGAGACCCTAGCGTTTGGCCCTGGGCCAGACGCCGAGGATTGTGGCGTTTGGTCCTGGAGTCCGAGTGGGACTCTTGCCTTTCGGGCAAAACCGACTTCGAGGAGGCTTTTGCTCCAAGTTTCGACCCCAGGGCTCAACATATATATATTGAATATGAAATCCCTTCGGGTATGATAGAACAACTGCTAGCTAATCCTTATGCAGGAGACGGAACTAAACATCCTGATATGCACTTGATATATGTGGAACAAATTTGTGGATTGTTTAAGCTTCCAGGTTTACCCAGGGATGAAGTGATGAAAAAGGTTTTCGCTTTATCTTTGAAGGGAAAAGCATTGGCATGGTATAGGCTATGCGATGATATTGGATCATGGAATTGGAATCGTTTGAAACTGGAGTTCCACCAAAAATTTATCCTATGCATCTAGTTCATCGTGATCGGAATTATATATATAATTTTTGGCCTCGTGAAGGAGAAAGTATCGCTCTAGCTTGGGGAAGCTTAAGTTAATGTTATATTCATGCCCCGGACATGAGCTCTTGAGAGAAATTATTATCCAGAACTTTTATGCTCGGCTTTCTCGTAATGATCAAACCATGCTTGATACTTCTTGTGCTGGTTCTTTTATGAAGAAGACTATTGAATTTCGGTGGGATCTTTTGGAAAGAATTAAACGCAACTCGAAGATTGGTAACTCGTGAAGGTAAAGAGTCGTATTAAACTTAAGTATGATTGTGTTAAATCTTTTATGGATCTTGATGCTTTTCAAAAGTTTAGCAATAAATATGGACTTGACTACGAGATAGTAGCCTTCTTTTGTGAATCATTTGCTACTCATGTTGAACTCCCTAAGGAGAAGTGGTTTAAATATCAACCACCTGTTAAAGAAGAAATTAAGGAACCGGTACCAATTAAAGAAGAAACCATACTTTATAATGTTGATCCAGTTGTTCCTTCTGCTTATATTGAGAAACCACCTTTCCCTGTTAGGATAAAGGAACATGCTAAAGTTCCAACTGTGGTTAACAAAAGCTATATTAGAACACCTAAACCTGATGAACAAATAAAAGTAGAACCTAGCATTGCTATGGTCAAAGATCTCTTAGAAGAAGATATAGATGGGCATGTTATTTACTTATGTGAAGAAGCTGCTAGATTTGCCAAACCTGATAAAAAGGATAAACATAGACCTGTTGTTGGCATGCCTGTTATTTCACTTAGAATAGGAGATCACTGTTATCATGGTTTATGTGACATGGGTTCTAGTGTGAGTGCTATTTCTTACACCTTATATCAAGAAATTATGAAAGACATAGCACCTGCTGAGATAGAAGACATAGATGTTACTATTGAACTTGCTAATAGAGTCACTATATCACCAATTGGGATTATTAGAGATGTTGAAGTCTTGTGTGGGAAAATAAAATACCCTACTGATTTTCTTGTTCTTGGTTCCCCACAAGATGACTTCTGTCCCATTATCTTTGGTAGACCTTTCTTGAACACAGTTAATGCTAAGATAGATTGTAAGAAACAAACTGTTGGTGTTAGCTTTGGTGATGAGTCTCATGAGTTTAATTTTTCCAAGCTTAGTAGAAATCTTCATGAAAAAGAATTGCTTAGTAAGGATGAATTAATTGGTCTTGCTTCTATTGCTGTTCCACCTACTGATCCTTTAGAACAATATCTGCTAGACCATGAAAATGATTTACATATGCATGAAAGAAATGAAATAGATAAAACTTTCTTTGAACAACGTCCTCTACTTAAACACAATTTGCCTATTGAAACTCTAGGAGGTCCTCCTCCAGCTAAAGGTGACCCTATGTTTGAATTAAAAGAATTGCCAGCCACTTTGAAATATGCTTATCTTGATGAAAAGAAAATATATCCTGTTATTATCAGGGCTAACCTTTTAGAACATGAAGAAGAAAGATTATTGAAAGTTCTAAGGAAGCACCGAGCTGCTATTGGATATACTCTTGATGATTTAATGGGCATTAGTCCCACTCTATGTCAGCACAAAATTAATATGGAACCTGATGCAGAAATCAAATCACATATCTGACCTGAGGCAGAAATCAAATCACAAACTGACCTGCTCAACGAAAAATTTCACTTTCCTGACCCTTTGGTGTGGCGCCGATACTGGCGCCGCACCCTCTGATCTGGCGCCCTTCCCTTCGGCGTCAGACGTCTCGCCAACAGTGGCAGCCCTGGTCGATTCTTGACCCCACGCTTTTGTGCAGCGCCTAAGATCTAGGCGCCACACTTTGACGCAGCGCCTAAGCTGGCTACCAGACGGTGACTTAAGCTGGCCGACCCAGCCCGACCAGTGCAGTTATCTTCATCTCTCCTCTCGACAGAGCAGCGGCGCGGCAGCGCCCATCTAACCACCCCCCCACATCCTCTCAGATCCAAGATTTGATCCGTGGATTCGATCCCCACTCCATCCTACTAGGTAAACTCTTCCCTTCTATTTCTTTTGCTCCGTAAATTTGTTGCCATTATAGAGATTTGTCCAAGATTTGATGGAACCCTTGATTTGTTTGGTTTGCTCGATTTAGGATGTGTATTCATATTGGTAGTACCGTAGTGTTATTTATTAGTTCACAATATATGATTCTTGTTGGTGAAAGCCTATATTGTTTAGTTTTTTAGATATGTATGAGATGCCTATTTTATAGATAACTATGAGATGTTGATTTTGTAGACATATATGAGAAGTTTGTTTAGATATATATTAGATGTTGAGTTTATTTGAAACATTAGATGTTTAGTTTATTTGAACACATGTTATATGACATATTCATTGTGTGAGAAGGAGATGTTGAGATTCTTGTAGTTGAACACATGTTATATGTTTAGTGTATACCGATATTTGAGATGAAGATGAACTCTTATATGTTTATTGTTTGAAATTGTAAGGATGGTTTGGCTTACGGACGATGTCTCTGACGTGCAACACCGGGCCTACATGATGCTTGAGAAGGATAAGGTAATAATGAGTAATCTAAATATTTTGCAAATTTGCCTTTAGTTGAAATTTACATGCCCTAAGATTTGTCATTACTTGTTTTTTGCGAAGCTTGAACCTCTGAAGATTCGGTATCACGGGGTCTCTGGTCCCGCCATGCCTTACGATGAGCGGTACACACCGTACATCAAGCGGCAGGACTACTCCCGTGGATTCTGTTGGTCACCGGTCCACGCCGAATCTGAACGCTCCACCGGTGTCCGCTCTTGTTGATCGGTGGAGGCAGAGACCCACGCTTTCCATCTTCGGACCGGAGATGACCGTGACGCCGAGGATGTCTCGTTGATCACCGGGCTTGCTATCGACGGAGGCCTCTGTATGAGCACCGATTCTCGATGGGTGGCGCGAGCAGATGATTGCTCTTATCGGTATGGCTCCTACCGAGGCCGAGGATGATGTAGAGGAGGGAGAAGAGAAGAAGAAGAGGGAAAGAAAGCAGCCGGAGCTGCTTTCACGTGGATTCAAAATAACTTTGCGACGTGCCCTCCGGATGCCACCGATGATGTGATCCGGACACATGCTCGTGTGTATATGTGGTACATTGTGTCGAGGACTTTGTTTCCTCGACTCCATCGGCAAGAACGCTCCATGGATGTGGTGAAGGCGTTGACCGCCTTCGATAGCAAATGGAGCTGGGGTTCAGCGACTCTTGCCTACTTGTACCGGCTGTGTAGTTGGTCTGCATTTTGTGATCAACTCATTTCATTAGCAATGCAAGCTGCATCAAGTTAACATTGTTTTTCTTTCATATGTAGCCGGACGATGCGTGTTGCAGGATCACACCTAGTGCACGAGCATTGGTGGTAATTTGCTTCTACTTTACGTATGGAGCCGAGCGTCACCGTTGGACGCCTCAAGAGCGCCAGTTTGATCCTTGGTATGCAGATGAACATGACGATTCTGCGCCCCACGTGGGCTTACAAGTGGGATATCGTTTCGAGATGATTTAACGATGTCAATCTCATGTACCAAAAGTACATTGCCGAGTTGGACACGATTACGCTCGAAAGCAGGTAAGGAGGTCATTACTTTAGTCCTTTCTCATGCTTGCTTGAAAATAGTCATCAAATTTGCATTGTTGCCATGTTTCATAGGTGGAATGGCAGCCATATGGCGCTGGTGAGAGCTTGGGGTACACCGCGGAGTTCCGCCTCAACCCGATGTGCTTGCAGGATAAGGATCTTCGGCTTATGCGGTGCCCATTGATATGCAATCGGGCGGTTGAGTTTCATTTGCCGCATCGCGTGTATCGTCGATTTGGTCTTTTCCGGCCTCACCCGCCGGAATGGGTGGACACGGATAAAGCACTTCATAGGTAAGAGAGCATGTCTGCGTATTGTCTAATCATCGGGACTCCTTTTGATTGTGCTAATGTTTGGTTTTATACCACGCAGGTTGGACAGGAGAAGGCAACGAAAGATAAAGGACTGGGACAAGCATCATTCTGCGTATGTTACCCGCTTCCAGCTTTGTGTGGAGCAAGCTCAGAACCGCACGCGCGCCTACTTCGTGAGCACAACCCAATTGCTTTTGATAACTACGACGATGGTTTATTGGAAATACTCGAGTTGAGATATGCCCGCCGGCATATAATGAGGATATTCTTGAAGAACCCGTAAACTTTGAGGATCTAGCAAAGGCGAAGTACAACAGAGATGTCAGGCAAGGGCAAGGAGTCCCTGCTGTTCCGGTGATTAACTATGTGGTAAAGTGTTCCCTCTTTACTTTCCCTTGACCGTATTACACATGTTTGAATGGCTAACGATTCATTCTTTCTCATCCGCAAAGACCGAGATCAAGAAAGCGGTGATGAGAGCCGGTCTATTCGGAGAAGACACGGTTGAACCGGCAATGATGATGGTTCACTACGAGCATTCCTCAAGGTACATATCGCATTCACTATGAGAGGCAGTCTATGTTGCGAAGTTTGATATCTTACACACTTGTTCATGTTACTGTTGTCGGGCCAAGAAGTTAAGGCGGTTATCGAACCTTCTCGGTTGCCGTGATCACGAATATGATGAACCATCTCGCCTCTAGGTGCAGTACACCATCAGACCCCGCATCTCACCATGAGGGGGACGATGTGAGTTCCTCATATGCTTATATGGATGATGAGGGTGGGATCACCCAAGAGGTATGACTAATCCTTTAGATGTGATTCTCACTTGATTACGACACCAGCCTTCACCATATTGTTTCGTTGTGTGATAGGGCGATGAGGTTGATGATGACATGACTTTGGCGGAGGCTCAAGCTCGGTCCGCATATGTGTTGAAGCCTAGGCAGCCCAGGGCGGTACCATGTGACTATGACAACAGAGGCAACCCAAAGGTGGTCGTAGGGGACCTCATGGATGGCTAGCTTGGATGATGAGGCGGAGGAGGAGGCGGAGGCGGAGGCGGAGGAGGAAGTGCACGAAAAGGATCCTCGTGCTCCTAAGAAGAAGAAGCTTGCAAAAGCGTGCCACCGTGAACACGCGGAAGGAACTAGTGCTTGTTCATGTTAAGTGTAGCCGTTTAATTAGGTTGATGAACTTGTGAGGTTATGTTATATGTTGGTGAACTCTTACTAGTGTGGTATTTGTGTTTGCGAACACAAGTAATGTTGAATTGTCTTAAATGATATGTTGATGAACTTACGAGGTTATGTTATATGTGGATGAACTCTTACTAGTGTTGAAGTAATGTTGATTTGTCTTAAATGATATGGTATTTGTGTTTACGATTACTTTTATTATGTGAGTCTTCGCAGGATGCCAAATGGCATCTGCTTCTAGCTTTTGCTTATAGCAAAGACTGCATCGCTTAACCGTTAGGCGCCTTTATCAGACTGTGGCGCCTAACACTTAAGGCCAGATTGTATAGTGCAAATACACGACCTTAGGGCGCTGCACTACTTCCATGACCATCCAGAGAGCCACATTTGGCTTGCATCACATCCACAATACTTACAATGACTGCAGCATCACAACAATTTGAACAAACACAAATTTCATGCCGACGAAGTTCATAACTTAAGACAATTCAAACATTACTACGACATGGTTCACGACACATTCATTACAAATGACAAATGGCAGCTTGCCCTAGAAGATAGTTCACCAACATCTCACATGCCCTCACAACTTCATGACACATTCATTAGAAAATAGTTGACGACGAGTGCACAAGCGAAGTCCCCTCTTGAGTAGAGCGAGGCCATTTCCCTTCTTGTCACATGCCGAGTCCTCCTCTTGTGCCTCGCGAGCCTTTGCAAGCTTTCTTGCCCTCTCCTCCTCACGAGCAAGTTTCTTTTGGCGTGCCCTCTCCTCCTCTCGTTTCTTCCGCTCCATCCTCTCCTTCTGACGATGCTCTTCCTCCAAGCCTCTTTGAAACGATTCTTCGAACTGTCGTTGCCGCCTAAGACAATCTGCGTATTGGTCCTTTTTCACATCTTCTGGCACTTCAAGATCTATCCACGTGAAGTACTTGCATAGAGGAGGCGGTGACTGCATAAAAATTTGTTGTTAGTCTTTGACACACATTTGAGAGTAACATTTTACTTCTCGAGCTTACGGTGGTTGGTCATAGGCGTTAGTTGGAAGTGCACGATCATAAGCATAGTTCGGGCATACAAAATATCTCCGCCCTTCCGTCCATGCTTTCTTTCTATTCGGTGGACACCTTCACCTTGCAAACATCTCCACACCAACATGGCGGGATGTTGACATCTTTCTCCTTCACCTTGTCCAAAGATGCGTCCTCCCACTTGTTCGGCATGTCTTCTTGGTTAGCACACGGTGGCCTCGTCATGGAACCGGATGAAGCCATGCCTACAAAACCGAGAATTATTGGTCAACCCTAACCCCCACTTAACAATAACCACAACCCTAACACCAACATAACCCTAACACCAACATCAAACACACATAACTCTAACCCTAGCATACTATGGAAGCCTAACCATAACAAATTAGTAAAGAAACACAAATTTCCAAATCCTATCAAAACTAGGGTTTCCCCAAACTAGCAAGATTTGAGCAAATATGACAATTCCTATGGATGAAAGCAGGGGATCGGAGGAGATTACCTTAAGGGAGGGTTGGCTTCAAATCCACGTTCAAATACTCCGGATCTGAGAAGGATTTGAGAGGGGAGAGAGGAGGCGGAGGGGAGGCACCGAGCCGGGTTTGTGTGGAGGGTGGGGTGTGTGGGGTGGGGATGGGTGGGAGGAGTTGGTGCAGCCTAATAAATGTTCAGGTGTGCGGCGCCCTAAGGGAAAGGCGCCACACTACAGGTCTGGCGCCTCGCCCTTAGGGCGCTGCCTTTGTATAGTGTGGCGCCTTGACCTTGGGCGCCTGCACACCGATTTCTAGCAATTTCGGGTGGAAAAGCTACTTTGGGCAGCTCTGGTGCTCTCTGGAATGATTACATTTCTCTCCGGACTGCCATGTCCAGTGTGCAGCGCCAAGGCCAAGCGCTGCCTTTGTGTAGTGTGGCGCCTTGCCCCTAGGCGCACACACTGAACATGGCAGTCGAGCAGCGAAACATTCGAGAGCACCGAGGCGTTCATTTACACCAGAAAATAAATCGTGCAGCGCCAAGGCAGCGCCATCTTGCATCTGGCCTTTGTCCCATGGGCGCCTTTGTCTGCATGGCGCCTTGCCCTAGTACACCTGTTTCTAGCAATTCACAGGGGTGGAAAAGCTCCTCGAACGCTCTGGTGCTCTCTGGAATGATTACATGTTGCTCTGGACTGCCATGTCCAGGTGTGCAGCGCCTAAGGCCAAGGCGCTGCCTTTGTGTAGTGTGGCGCCTTGCCCTTGGGCGCTGCACTAACTGCTTTTCAAATAACTCTTGGTTTTTTGTTTTGTGATTCATAATGATGCCACATAATAACATAGTTATACACACATAGCACATATACTTGTCCAAATCACATAGTCATACACACATAGGGATCTCACATAGTCATACACGAAATAGTAGTCTAAATCACATAGTCATACACACATAGGGATCTCACATAGTCATACACGTAAATATTAGTCCCCTCACATAGTCATACACAAATAGAACATATACTTCTCCCTCCTCCCACCACCAAGGGATCTCACCTTCCCCCTCTGTGTCCTCCACCCCCTTCATTGTTTCCATACCTATGAAAATGGCAATATAATAGTTAGTCACACAATACAAAATGACAACATAAGCATTGAGCCAAAATAACAAGATCATAGTAAGTCACATACGGCAATGGTCCATTGAGCCAAGTGAACATTCCTCCACTACGGCCGCCGCCAAGGCCAAGATCAACACCGCCTCCACCATCACCACAGCCTACACCACCACCGTGGCCTCTACCGCCACCACCACGGCCTATACCACCACCACCACCACGGCCTCTACCAAAGAAGACGACCAAGACCACCACCACGACCTCTACCACCACCACGGCCAAGACCTTCACCACGACCAACACCATCACCACGACCTCTACCACCAAAGACGACTAAGACCATCACCACGGCCAAGACCATCACCACGGCCAAGACCTTCACCACGGCCAAGACCATCACCATGGCCTCTACCACCACCACGGCCAAGACCATCACCACGGCCAAGACCACCACCACGGCCTCTTCTAAGACCAAGATGACTCCCTCTTTGTTGCCTAGTTCCTCGTTGGCTTGTTTGATTTGAGTGGTTTGGCACTCCACCACTTGTTTGACTTGGTTGGCTACCCTTGATTCACTTGGTTGGCTATCATTTGTTTGGCTTGTGCTTGCACCATTTTTCTTTGATCTCTTTCTTGGTTTGGGACAAGTTCTTGTGTTGTGTCCCCCATTACTGCAGCCCCCACAACGGGATTGCTCACGAGGCTCTTGGAATTGGCGGTGCCGTATTCTCCACCGCCACCACGGCCCCATCCGTCCATGTCACCTCTAAGACGCTTTGTCTTACGTCTTCCCGCCTAACGATCTTCAATTCCGGGTCCGCCATAGTTGAACTCCATGATACTCCGGCCATTGTGATTGGTCCAAGTATGGTTGGAACCGTGGAGTCCATGTATTCTTTACCGTCATGATTGAGAACTCGGACTCCCTCACGGTAAGAGGGTGATTGACGTCCACATTCCTAACCCGGGATGCATTTAACAAGTGCGAGCATGGGAGATGAAGCAAAGACGGCCTCATGCAGCTGCAATCACACCGTGTTAGGGAGACCTTGAAAGCCCGGCCTCCGTGTTGGCGGCCATCGTTTGTGGTTCCTCCGGGCTCTTTCACCTCATACTTCCACTCGTTGTCGTCATATAGTACAGCTTCTTGAGTCCGCCTTTCGTGATTGAAATTCCAACCATTCTTCAACCTTTGGTGGGAAATTGTACTTGTGCTTATCCTTGTTCTCACCAAAGAATCTGCTTATCGGTCTCCATTGAGTACTTTAAAAAGTATGCATTCATCTTGTCAAATGTGTATTGCACTATTGCCGCCACGGGTAATGCACGTACACCCTTCAACACCTTATTGAAGCATTACGCCATATTGCTTGTCATTTGACCGTACCTCCGCCATCTTCATCGAAAGCACGTGCCCACATATTCCTTTCGGCAATGTTCCTATTGAGAAACTCGACCGCCGGGTCAAGTTTCTTGTGTCCGAGCAATGCATTGAACAATGCGGCAAACCGCTTGTTGGTGAAAGCGAGACAACAATCACGAAGATCATCGGCCAACTCCTTGATACCACATGCCCTATAGAAGTTTGCACAAAAGTGCCTCATGCACCATCGATGATGCAACTTTGTATGTCCAGGAATGTCAACCACCACCGCATTTAGAATTCGGGATGGCGATCCGATATGACACAAATTTCCCTTTCAGCAGTAATACCCTTGTTCTCGATTGACGCAAGAACCACTCCCGATTATCATTGTTCTCCACCTCAACCAAAGTGAAAGCCAAAGGCAACACCGGTTATTGGCATCACTTGCTATTGCAACCAATAAAGTGCCCTTGTATTGTCCGGTCAAGAACGTGCCATCAATGGCGATGACGGGCCGACAATGCTCAAAAGCCCTCACGCATTGCTCAAAGGCCCAAAATGCACGGCCAAATACTCGCACGGTCCTCCCGTTATGAATCAATGTTTGGTGCCCATGAGGCTCAACCACGTGAACCATGCCCGGGTTTGTGGCGGCCATAGCTAACAACAACCTAGGGAGTCGGTTGTATGCTTCCTCCCAATTGCCATACAACATCTTGAATGCGGCCCGCTTCGCCTTCCATGCCTTGCCGTACTTCACCTTGTAATGAAAGATGGCTTTCACAAGGTCAATGACACTCTTGATGCTCATTGTTGGAAGTGTGGATACTTGGTTGGAAAGCACATGGCGATGAACTCGGATGTGAGTTGTCTGTGTTGTTGGTACACAAGCTTGCCATCCGCCCTCTTGTGCCGGCACATGTGAGTTGGTAGACAACTCACTATGCGCCTAAGTGGGACCTCCTTTCCATGGCCTTGCACGCACAATCCATGGACATGTTGGCACTTCACATTTGACCGTGTAACACACATTCACGTCCGAGTTGGCCACTTTATGTGGACGATAATGTGTAACCGAGTAGTTGTCGAGCCACATCTTCAATTCCAAGAAGGATTGAAACTCACAACCGGGATATATCCCGTTCTTGCCGTCTTCCAAATCACGGTGAGAACTTGGCCTAGCTCCAAGAGATATGCATTTGCCACCATCCACAACGGCTTCATCCGCGAGACTAAGATCCTTGAACAACGGTGTCTGGTGATCCCTTGAATACCTTCTTGAATGCTTCGGCCTCCTTGGCGTGAACCCATCCTCATCAACTTCTTCATCGGGACCATCATCATCCGAGTCCGATGCATATGCACGGAAAAAGGGATGGATTGGTCCATTGTCTCTTGCACATGATATTGGTCGAGATCACCCACATTGTTGTCATGGAGGTCAACTTCGTTGTCATCCTCCTCGTACTCATCATTCTCCTCTTCAAAACCTTCATTTTGGTTGTTTGGAGTCGGGCTCATTGTTGGCCAATCTTGTTGCGTGAATTGAGGTTCACTCATTTGATCTTGGTTCATGGGTGGGGAGTGCTAGCAACCAACGGGAGGGGTTCGGTTCAAATCTACATTCAAAGTAGACTCAACCTTCTTCGAGGCAAATAACTCAAGAGCCTTGTCTAGAGATTCGCAACCGTCTCCTTGTATGCAACCCAACGTTGCTCGGAGTTCACACGCATTGTCTTCCAACGGATGTGCATTCCAAAACCAACATTATGCCTTCCCTCGAACTCAACAACGCCACTTGGGTCAATCCAATTCAAATCTTTCCTCACTTGTTCCAAGAGCTCCGCATAGCTAGGACTACTCTCAAACACCATGTCAAGCTCATCCGGTCCGTCTCAACATTGCCTTTCAAAAAGGCCTCTTTATCCACATGATGAACATAAACACATGTTCTCCCCATCCCTACAATAATAAAAAACACACATATATCAAGTAAATACTTAAGAAAAATATTTGCACACATATGCCCTAACATATATATGAATTAATAACCCTAACCCCCACATAACAATTACCACAACCCTAACCATAACATAACCCTAACACCAACATCAAACACACATAACCCTAACCCTAGCATACTATGGAAGCCTAAACAACCCAAATTAGCAAAGAAATATAACATCATTCAACACAAATTTGCAAATCCAAGCAAAAACAAGGGTTTCCCCTAAACTAGCAAGATTTGAGCAAATGTGACAATTCCTATGGATGAAAACGAGGGGATCGGAGGAGATTACCTTAAGGGAGGGTTGGCTTCAAATCCACGGTCAAACACTCCGGATTTGCAAGATTTGAGAAAGATTTGATAGGGGAGAGGGGAAGAGAGGAGGGCCGCAAGGGTTTTGGTGGGGTAGGGGTGTGGAGTGGGGTGGGAGGGAGAGAGGGTGGGGCCAGCCCAAGTGGAACCTGGTGATCGCAGCGCCAAGAGATAGGCGCTGCACATTACAGGTGTGGCGCCTAAGTCTTAGGCGCCTGATCTTTGTCTGTGGGGCTTAATCGGACCAGGGCTGCCATTGGGCAGGACGTGCGACACGAAGGGAAGGGCGCCAGATCGAGGGTGCGGGCGCCTTATCGGCGCCACACCAAAGGGTCAGGAAAGTGAAATTTTTCGTTGAGCAGGTCAGTTTGTGATTTGATTTCTGCCTCAGGTCAGATATGTGATTTCTGCCCACGAGGAGAAGCTCAAGAGCGCGTCGGGCATCTCCATCTGGTGCTCAGCGGCACCACGAGCATGATGGGCAGGGTGGCAGCCCTCCCGTACAGCGACAACGGAGCACATGTACATCATGTACACAGCCAAAAAAGGGACAAGGCAGCGTCGCCCATGTACACCATGGACGCTCTCATACAACGTCCTAAGATACTAGGGATAAAAACTAATGACATGTTTTTTTAACAGACTAATGACACGTTTGGTTGCTCGCATTTTGGCCAACAGACCCGTGCATGACGAGAATAAGCTGTTTGGTTGCCTAGGCTGCACCCACGTCTTGCCCACACGGAATTTAAAGCAGTCTCGAGCCAGGCTCGCGAGCTACTGCCGAATCGGCAGTTTCTCCACAGCCAGGCTGAGCGCGGCCATGCGTGGCTCTTCGCTGCACGCCTCGGGGAGCGCGGGAGACGGACAAGATGGCTCATAACTCCCTCCTCTCTTGTCTCACCGCCCACTCCCTTCCACACCACGCTTCCTCACTCTTCTCTCACCACCCGTTGCTCTTCTCTCCTCTCCTTCGATGAGTCGCCCGCTATCACGACGTCTGCTGACCCCCATCAGCGCGGCAACAACCGCATCCACAAGCGGCGGGTTGTCGGGTTGGCAAACTCCGGGGTCGATCTCATGCGGGCTTTGCGCGTGTCGTCTCCTCTTTGCACCAGACCGCCTCGTCCATCCAATGCGGTGACGGTCGCTCCGACTCCGCATCCGTTTCCGGACCTCGTAGTCCTGGGTTCGGTGGCACCGCCGGAGGGGGTGGCCACCGCGCCGCTGCTCGGAACTGAAAGTGTGTTATATCGATTAGAGGGAGGTGAATTGGCGATTTTTACAAATTCATCACTGAGGAAATTCTAAGTGAGGAATTTCCTAAGCGACGAACTACAAGCAGCAGAATAAGTACTCAGGTGCAAGTATACCATGGCAAGAATATTACCATCATGATGATATGAAACAAGCTCAGAGTACAGGTAGTGTGAAAACAGGATAAGCAGGTTGAAGATAAGATGACTGAAGAAATAGGATTGAGGAAATTGAGAAAGTCTTCAGTCAAAGTCTTCAAACAATAATGATCAAGTTCATCAACACATGAATGAGGAAATGAAAGGGTTGAGGAGGTAGAACCAGTAGCTTGGTGAAGACAATGATTTGGTAGATGATACGTCCATTTTGCATCATGTTTTCTTACTGTTATTTATAATGTTTTCACCCATAATAATGCTTTTTGAAGTAGTTCTAATGCCTTTTCTCTCATAATTTGCAAGGTACTGAAGGAAATATGCCCTAGAGGCAATAATAAAGTTATTATTTATTTCCTTATATCATGATAAATGTTTATTATTCATGCTAGAATTGTATTAACCGGAAACATGATACATGTGTGAATACATAGACAAACAGAGTGTCACTAGTATGCCTCTACTTGACTAGCTCGTTGATCAAAGATGGTTATGTTTCCTAGCCATAGACATGAGTTGTCATTTGATTAACGGGATCACATCATTAGAAGAATGATGTGATTGACTTGACCCATTCCGTTAGCTTAGCACTTGATCGTTTAGTATGTTGCTATTGCTTTCTTCATGACTTATACATGTTCCTATGACTATGAGATTATGCAACTCCGTTTACGGAGGAACACTTTGTTGCTACCAAACGCCACAACGAATCGGGTGATTATAAAGGTGCTCTACAGGTGTCTCCAAAGGTACTTGTTGGGTTGGCGTATTTCGAGATTATGATTTGTCACTCCGATTGTCGGAGAGGTATCTCTGGGCCCACTCAGTAATGCACATCACTATGAGCCTTGCAAGCATTGTAACTAATGAGTTAGTTGCGGGATGATGTATTACGGAACGAGTAAAGAGACTTGCCGGTAACGAGATTGAACTAGGTATAGTGATACCAACGATCGAATCTCTGCAAGTAACATACCGATGACAAAGGGAACAACGATGTTGTTATGCGGCTCGACCGATAAAGATCTTCGTAGAATATGTAGGAGCCAATATGGGCATCCGTGTTACGCTATTGGTTCTTGACTGCAGAGGTGTCTCGGTCATGTCTACATAGTTCTCGAACCCGTAGGGTCCGCACGCTTAACGTTCGTTGACGATATAGTATTATATGAGTTATGTATGTTGGTGACTGAATGTTGTTCCGAGGCCCGGATGAGATCATGGACATGACGAGGAGCTCCGGAATGGTATGGAGGTAAAGATTGATATATAGGATGATATGGTTCGGCCAAGGGTGAAGCCCACGAGGCTTTAGGTCGGTGCAAAAGGAGTTTTATGGAGGCCGGGGCCAAACGCCGGAGACCCTAGCGTTTGGCCCCGGCCGACGCCGAGGATTGTATGGCGTTTGGTCCTCGAGTCCGAGTGGGACTCTTGCCTTCGGGCAAAACCGACTTCGAGGTGGCTATTGCTCCAAGTTTCGACCCGAGGGCTCTACATATATATATTGAATATGAAATCCCTTCGGGTATGATAGAACAACTGCTAGCTAATCCTTATGCAGGAGACGGAACTAAACATCCTGATATGCACTTGATATATGTGGAACAAATTTGTGGATTGTTTAAGCTTCCAGGTTTACCCAGGGATGAAGTGATGAAAAAGGTTTTCGCTTTATCTTTGAAGGGAAAAGCATTGGCATGGTATAGGCTATGCGATGATATTGGATCATGGAATTGGAATCGTTTGAAACTGGAGTTCCACCAAAAAATTTATCCTATGCATCTAGTTCATCGTGATCGGAATTATATATATAATTTTTGGCCTCGTGAAGGAGAAAGTATCGCTCTAGCTTGGGGGAAGCTTAAGTTAATGTTATATTCATGCCCCAGACATGAGCTCTTGAGAGAAATTATTATCCAGAACTTTTATGCTCGGCTTTCTCGTAATGATCAAACCATGCTTGATACTTCTTGTGCTGGTTCTTTTATGAAGAAGACTATTGAATTTCGGTGGGATCTTTTGGAAAGAATTAAACGCATAACTCACGAAGATTGGCAACTCGACGAAGGTAAAGAGTCAGGTATTAAACTTAAGTATGATTGTGTTAAATCTTTTATGGATACTGATGCTTTTCAAAAGTTTAGCAATAAATATGGACTTGACTCTGAGATAGTAGCCTTCTTTTGTGAATCATTTGCTACTCATGTTGAACTCCCTAAGGAGAAGTGGTTTAAATATCAACCACCTGTTAAAGAAGAAATTAAGGAACCGGTACCAATTAAAGAAGAAACTATACTTTATAATGTTGATCCAGTTGTTCCTTCTGCTTATATTGAGAAACCACCTTTCCCTGTTAGGATAAAGGAACATGCTAAAGTTTCAACTGTGGTTAACAAAAGCTATATTAGAACACCTAAACCTGATGAACAAATAAAAGTAGAACCTAGCATTGCTATGGTCAAAGATCTCTTAGAAGAAGATATAGATGGGCATGTTATTTACTTATGTGAAGAAGCTGCTAGATTTGCCAAACCTGATAAAAAGGATAAACATAGACCTGTTGTTGGCATGCCTGTTATTTCACTTAGAATAGGAGATCACCGATAAAGATCTTCGTAGAAAATGTAGGAACCAATATGGGCATCCAGGTCCCGCTATTGGTTATTGACCGGAGATATGTCTCGGTCATGTCTACATTATTCTCGAACCGTAGGGTCCGCACGCTTAAGGTTTCGATGCGAGTTATATTATGAGTTTATGTATTTTGATGTACGAAGGTTGTTCAAGTCCGGATATGATCACGGACATGACGAGGAGTCTCGAAATGGTCGAGACACAAAGATTTATATATTGGACGGATATATTTGGACACCGTAAAGGTTCCGGAGAAGTTTGGAGCTCCGGGAGGTTACTGAACCCCGGAGGTATATGGGCCTTATTGGGCCCATGTAGGAGGAAGGAGAAGGAACAAGGGAGGGGCGCCCCCAAGCCCAATCCGAATTGGGGAAGGGGGCCGGCCCCCCCTTTCCTTTCTCCTTTCCCCTCTTCCTATTCCTACTACTAGTACTACTTCCTAATACTAGTACTCCTTCCTTCCCCCTCCAAACAAGATAAGGAAAGGAGAGGGAAACCTACTTGGAGTAGGTTTCCCTCCCTATGGTGCGCCCCTTGAGGCCGGCCACCTCCTCCCTCCCTCCTTTATATACGGGGAGGGGGCACCTAGGACACACAAGTTCATCCTTGAGATCGTTCCTTAGCCGTGTGCGGTGCCCCTCCACCATATTCCACCTCGGTCATATCGTAGCGGTGCTTAGGCGAAGCCTGCGCCGGTGAAACATCAAGATCGCCACCACGCCCGTCGTCCGACGGAACTCCCTCTCCCCGGAGCTTTGCTGGATCGGAGCCCGAGGAGCGTCATCAAGCTGAACGTGCCAAGAACTCGGAGGCGCCGGAGTAACGGCTACTGGATCGGCCGGATCGCGAGGAGAACGACGACTACTTCCTCTACGTCATCATCGACTCGGAGGTGCCGGAGTAGCGGCCTTTGGGATCGGCAGGATCGCGAGGAGAACGCGACTACATCCTCTACGTTGTGATCGCTTCCGCTTTGGTCTACGAGGTGCGTAGACAACACTCTCCCTCTCGTTGCTATGCCATCACCATGGTCCCGTGTGCGAGGGAATTTTTTGAAATTGCTACGTTCCCCAACAAAGGCATCCGAGCCAGGTTTTATGCGTTGATGTCATATGCACGAGTAGAACACAAGTGAGTTGTGGGCGATACAAGTCATACCGCCTACCGGCATGTCATACTTTGGTTCAGCGGTATTGTGAGATGAAGCGGCCCGGACCGACATTACGCAGACGCTTACGCGAGACTGGTTTCACTGCTACGAGCACTCGTGCTTAAAGGTGGCTGGCGGGTGTCTGTCTCTCTCACTTTAGTTGAACTGAGTGTGGCTACGCCCGTCCTTGAGAAGGTTAAAACGAGTCTATTTGACGAAGTATCGTTGTGGTTTTGATGCGTAGGTAAGATCGGTTCTTGCTCAGCCCGTAGCAGCCACGTAAAACTTGCAACAACAAAGTAGAGGACGTCTAACTTGTTTTTGCAGGGCATGTTGTGATGTGATATGGTCAAGACGTGATGCTATATTTTATTGTATGAGATGATCATGTTTTGTAACCGAAGTTATCGGCAACTGGCAGAAGCCATATGGTTGTCGCTTTATTGTATGAAATGCAACGCATACGTAATTGCTTTTACTTTATCACTAAGCGGTAGCGATAGTCGAGAAGCAATAGATGGCGTAAACAACAACGATGCTACGATGGAGATCAAGGTGTCGCGCGGTGACGATGGTGATCACGACGGTGCTTCGGAGATGGAGATCACAAGCACAAGATGATGATGGCCATATCATATCACTTATATTGATTTCATGTGATGTTTATCCTTTATGCATCTTATCTTGCTTTGATTGACGGTAGCATTATAAGATGATCTCTCACTAAAATTATCAAGAAGTGTTCTCCTGAGTATGCACCGTTGCCAAAGTTCGTAGTACCCGGACACACAACGTGATGATCGGGTGTGATAAGTTCTACGTCCATCTACAACGGGTGCAAAACAGTTGCACACGAAATACTCAAAGTTAAACTTGACGAGCCTAGCATATAACAGATATGGCCTCGGAACACGGAGACCGAAAGGTCGAGCGTGAATCATATAGTAGATATGATCAACATAAGATGTTCACCATTGAAAACTACTCCATCTCACGTGATGATCGGTTATGGTTTAGTTGATTTGGATCACGTGATCACTTAGATGACTAGAGAGATGTCTGTCTAAGTGGGAGTTCTTTAGTAATATGATTAATTAAAAACTTAAATTTATCATGATCTTAGTACCTGATAGTATTTTGCTTGTCTATGTTTACTGTAGATAGATGGCTCGTGCTGTTGTTCCGTTGAATTTTAATGCGTTCCTTGAGAAAGAAAAGTTGAAAGATGATGGTAGCAATTACACGGACTGGGTCCGTAACTTGAGGATTATCCTCATTGATGCACAGAAGAATTACGTCCTGGAAGCACCGCTAGGTGCCGTGCTCTTCTTGAGCAACGCCGAAGTTGTGAACGTCTGGCGAGCAAAGTCGATGACTACTCTATAGTTCGATGTGCCATGCTTTACGGCTTAGAACCGGGTCTTCAACGACGTTTTGAACGTCATGGAGCATATGAGATGTTCCAAGAGTTGAAGTTAATATTTCAAGCAAATGCCCGGATTGAGAGATATGAAGTCTCCAATAAGTTCTATAGCTGCAAGATGGAGGAGAACAGCTCACAAGTGAGCACATACTCAAAATGTCCGGGTATAATAATCACTTAATTCAGCTGGGAGTTAATCTTCCGGATGATAGTGTCATTGATGTAATTCTCCAATCATCGCCACCAAGCTACAAGAGCTTCGTGATGAACTATAATATGCAAGGGATGACTAAGACAATTCTGAGCTCTTCGCAATGCTAAAAGTCAGCGGAGGTAGAAATCAAGAAAGAGCATCAAGTGTTGATGGTCAACAAGACCACCGGGTTTCAAGAAAAGGGCCAAAGGGAAGAAGAAGGGCAACTTCAAAAGAACAACAAGAAAGTTGCTGCTCAAGAGAAGAAACCCAAGTCTGGACCTAAGCCCTAAATCGAGTGTTTTTACCGCAAGCAATTTGGACACTGGAAGCGGAACTGCCCCAAGTTTTTGGCGGATAATAAGGATGGCAAGGTGAACAAATGTATTTGTGATATACATGTTATTGATGTGTACCTTACTAGTTCTCGTATTAGCAACTGGGTATTTGATACTGGTTACATTGCTAATATTTGCAACTCGAAGCAGGGGACTACGGAATAGACGAAACCGGCAAAGGACGAGGTGACGATGCGCGTGGGAAAGCGGTTCCAAGGTCAATGTGATCGCGGTCGGCACGCTACCTCTACATCTACCTTCGGATTAATTTTAGACCTAAATAATTGTTATTTGGTGCCGCGTTAAGCATGAACATTATATCTGGATCTTGTTTAATGCGAGACGGTTATTCATTTAAATCAGAGAATAATGGTTGTTCTATTTATATGAGTAATATCTTTTATGGTCACGCACCCTTGAAGAATGGTCTATTTTTATTGAATCTCGATAGTAGTAATACACATATTCATAATGTTGAAACCAAAAGATGCAGAGTTGATAATGATAATGCAACTTATTTGTGGCCTCGCCGTTTAGGTCATATCGGTGTAAAACGCATGAAGAAACTCCATCTTGATGGGCTTCGGAATCACTTGATTATGAATCACTTGGTACTTGCGAACCGTGCCTCATGGGCAAGATGACCAAAACGCCGTTCTCCGGAACTATGGAGCGAGCAACTGATTTGTTGGAAATCATACATACCGATGTTTGTGGTCCAATGAATATTGAGGCACTTGGCGGGTATCGTTATTTTCTCACCTTCACAGATGATTTGAGCAGATATGGGTATATCTACTTAATGAAACACAAATCTGAAACATTTGAAAAGTTCAAAGAATTTCAGAGTGAAGTGGAAAATGATCGTAACAAGAAAATAAAGTTTCTACGATCTGATTGTGGAGGAGAATATTTGAGTTACGAGTTTGGTTTACATTTAAAACAATGTGGAGTAGTTTCGCAACTCACGCCACCCGGAACACCACAGAGAAATGGTGTGTCCGAACGTCAGAATCGTATTTCTTTACTTGATATGGTGCGATCTATGATGTCTCTTACTGATTTACCGCTATCGTTTTGGGGATATGCTTTAGAGATGGCCGCATTCACGTTAAAAAGGGCACCATCTAAATCTGTTGAGACGACAACGTATGAACTATGGTTTGGCAAGAAACCAAAGTCGTCGTTTCTTAAAATTTGGGGCTGCGATGCTTATGTAAAGAAACTTCAACCAGATAAGCTCGAACCCAAATCGGAAAAATGTGTCTTCATAGGATACCCAAAGGAGATCATTGGGTACACCTTCTATCACAGATCTGAAGGCAAGATTTTCGTTGCTAAATTCGGATCCTTTCTAGAGAAGGAGTTTCTCTCGAAAGAAGTGAGTGGGAGGAAAGTAGAACTTGATGAGATAATCAGATTCTGCTTCCCTTATTGGAAAGTAGTTCATCACAAGAAACGGTTCTGTGACAACTACACCAATTAGTGAGGAAACTAATGATGTTGACCATGAAACTTCAAATCAAGTTGCTCTTGAACTCAGAGGGTCAAGCAGAATAAAATACGCACCCGAGTGGTACGGTAATCCTATTCTCGAAGTCATGTTACTTGACCATGGCGAACCTACAAACTATGAAGAAGCGATGGTGAGCCCAGATTCCGCAAAATGGCCGGAAGCCATGAAATCTGAGATGGGATCCATGTATGAGAACAAAGTATGGACTTTGGTTGACTTGCCGATGATCGGCAAGCCATTGAGAATAAATGGATCTTTAAGAAGAAGACCGACGCCGATGGTAATGTAACTGTCTATAAAGCTCGACTTGTTGCAAAAGGTTTTCGACAAGTTCAAGGGGTTGACTACGATGAGACTTTCTCACCCGTAGCGATGCTTAAGTCTGTCCGAATCATGTTAGCAATTGCCGCATTTTATGATTATGAAATTTGGCAAATGGATGTAAAACTGCATTCTTGAATGGATTTCTAGAAGAAGAGTTGTATATGATGCAACGAGAAGGTTTTGTTGATCCAAAGGCCGCTAACAAAGTGTGCAAGCTCCAAATGATCAATTTATGGTGCAGTGCAAGCCTCTCGGAGTTGGAATAAACGCTTTGATAGTGTGATCAAAGCATATGGTTTTATCTGAGACTTTTGGAGAAGCCTGTATTTACAAGAAAGTGAGTGGTAGCTCTGTAGCATTTCTGATATTATATGTGGACGACATATTATTGATTGGAAATGATCTAGAATTTCTGGATAGCATAAAAGGATACTTGAACAAAAGTTTTTTAATGAAAGACCTCGGTGAAGCTGCTTACATATTGGGCATCAAGATCTATAGAGATAGATCAAGACGCTTAATTGGACTTTCACAAAGCACATACCTTGATAAAGTTTTGAAAAAGTTCAAAATGGATCGAGCAAAGAAAGGTTTTTACCTGTATTACAAGGTGTAAAATTGAGTCGGACTCAATGCCCGACCACAATGAAGATAGAGAGAAAATGAAAGATGTTCCCTATGCTTCCAGCCCATAGGCTCTATCATGTATGCAATGTCAGGTACCGCACTGACGTATGCTTAGGCTGTAAGCTTGGCAGGAAGGTACCAAAGTAATCCAGAGTGGATCATCGGACAGCGGTCAAGAACATCCTGAAATACGAAAAGGACTAAGGATATGTTTCTCGTATATGGAGGTGACAAAGAGCTAGTCGCAAATGGTTACGTCGATGCAAGCTTTGACACTGATCCAGACGATTCTAAATCGCAAACCCGGATACGTGTTTTTGTTAAACGGTGGAGCTGTCGGTTGGTGCGATTCTAAACAAAGCGTCGTGGCGGGATCTACATGTGAAGCGGAGTACATAGCTGCTTGAAGCAGCAAATGAAGGAGTCTGGATAAAAGAGTTCATTTCCGATCTAGGTGTTATACCTAGTGCATCGGGACCAATGAAGATCTTACGTGACAATCTCGGTGCAATTGCCTTGGCAAAGGAATCCAGATTTCACAAGAGGACCAAGCATATCAAGAGACGCTTCAATTCCATTCGGGACCAAGTCCAAGTGGGAGACATAGAGATTTGCAAAATACATACGGATCTGAATGTTGCAGACCCATTGACTAAGCCTCTTCCACAAGCAAAACATGATCAGCACCAAGACTCCATGGGTGTTAGAATCATTCTTGTGTAATCTAGATTATTGACTCTAGTGCAAGTGGGAGACTGAAGGAAATATGCCCTAGAGGCAATAATAAAGTTATTATTTATTTCCTTATATCATGATAAATGTTTATTATTCATGCTAGAATTGTATTAACGGAAACATAATACATGTGTGAATACATAGACAAACAGATAGTCACTAGTAAGCCTCTACTAGACTAGCTCATTAATCAAAGATGGTTATGTTTCCTAACCATAGACATGTGTTGTCATTTGATTAATGGGATCACCTCATTAGAAGAATGATGTGATTGACATGACCCATTCCGTTAGCCTAGCACTTGATCGTTTAGTATATTGCTATTGCTTTCTTCATGACTTATACATGTTCCTATAACTATGAGATTATGCAACTCCCGTTCTGGGAGGAACACTTTGGTACTACCAAGCGTCACAACGTAATCGGGTGATTATAAAGGAGTACTACAGGTGTCTCCAAAGGTACTTGTTGGGTTGGCGTATTTCGAGATTAGGTTTTGTCACTCCGATTGTCGGAGAGGTATCTCTGGGCCTTCTCGGTAATACACATCACATAAGCCTTGCAAGCATTACAACTAATGAGTTAGTTGTGAGATGATGTATTACGGACGAGTAAAGAGACTTACCAAGAACGAGATTGAACTAGGTATTGGATACCGGCGATCGAATCTCGGGTAAGTAACATACCGATGTGAAGGGAACAACGTATGTTGTTATGCGGTCTGACCGATAAAGATCTTCGTAGAAAATGTAGGAACCAATATGGGCATCCGTGTCCCGCTATTGGTTATTGACCGGAGATATGTCTCGGTCATGCCTACATTATTCTCGAACCGTAGGGTCCGCACGCTTAAGGTTTTGATAGACGGTTATATTATGAGTTTATGTATTTTGATGTACGAAGGTTGTTCGAGTCCGGATATGATCACGGACATGACGAGGAGTCTCGAAATGGTCGAGACACAAAGATTTATATATTGGACGGATATATTTGGACACGAGAAAGGTTAGGAGAAGTTTGGAGCTCCGGAGGTTCTGGAACCCCCGGGAGGTATATGGGCCTTATTGGGCCCATGTAGGAGGAAGGGAGAAGGAACAAGGGAGGCGCGCCCCAAGCCCAATCCGAATTGGGGAAGGGGCCGCCCCTTTCCTTTCTCCTTTCCCTCTTCCTATTCCTACTACTAGTACTACTTCCTAATACTAGTACTCCTTCCTTCCCCTCCAAACAAGATAAGGAAAGGAGGGAAACCTACTTGGAGTAGGTTTCCCCTCCCTATGGTGCGCCCCCCTTGAGGCCGGCCACCTCCTCCCTCCCTCCTTTATATCACGGGGAGGGGCACCCTAGGACACACAAGTTGATCCTTGAGATCGTTCCTTAGCCGTGTGCGGTGCCCCTCCACCATATTCCACCTCGGTCATATCGTGGCGGTGCTTAGGCGAAGCCCTGCGTCAGTGAAACATCAAGATCGTCACCACGCCGTCGTCTTGTGGAACTCCCTCTCCCGGGGCTTTGCTGGATCGGAGCCCGAGGCGTCATCAAGCTGAGCGTGTGCCAAGAACTTCGGAGGCGCCGGAGTAACGGCTGGGATCGGCTGGATCGCGAGGAGAACGTCGACTACTTCCTCTACGTCATCATCGACTCGGAGGTGCGGAGTAGCGGCACTTTGGGATCGGCAGGATCGCGAGGAGAACGACGACTACATCCTCTACGTTGTGATCGCTTCCGCTTTGGTCTACGAGGGTACGTAGACAACACTCTCCCCTCTCGTTGCTATGCCATCACCATGGTCCTGTGTGTGCGTAGGAATTTTTTTGAAATTGCTACGTTCCCCAACACCTATGACTATGAGATTATGCAACTCCCGTTTACCGGAGGAACACTTTGTTGCTACCAAACGTCACAACGTAACTGGGTGATTATAAAGGTGCTCTACAGGTGTCTCCAAAGGTACTTGTTGGGTTGGCGTATTTCGAGATTATGATTTGTCACTCCGATTGTCGGAGAGGTATCTCTGGGCCCACTCAGTAATGCACATCACTTTGAGCCTTGCAAGCATTGTAACTAATGAGTTAGTTGCGGGATGATGTATTACGGAACGAGTAAAGAGACTTGCCGGTAACGAGATTGAACTAGGTATAGTGATACCAACGATCGAATCTCGGGCAAGTAACATACCGATGACAAAGGGAACAACGTATGTTGTTATGCGGCTCGACCGATAAAGATCTTCGTAGAATATGTAGGAGCCAATATGGGCATCCAGGTTACGCTATTGGTTATTGACCAGAGAGGTGTCTCGGTCATGTCTACATAGTTCTCGAACCCGTAGGGTCCGCACGCTTAACGTTAGATTGTGATATAGTATTATATGAGTTATGTATGTTGGTGACTGAATGTTGTTCCGAGGCCGGATGAGATCATGGACATGACGAGGAGCTCGGAATGGTATGGAGGTAAAGATTGATATATAGGATGATATGGTTCGCCAAGGGGTGAAGCCCACGAGGCTTTAGGTCGGTGCAAAAGGAGTTTTATGAGGCGGGGGCCAAACGCCGGAGACCCTAGCGTTTGGCCTGGGCCGACGCCGAGGATTGTGGCGTTTGGTCCCGGAGTCCGAGTGGGACTCTTGCCTTTCGGGCAAAACCGACTTCGAGGAGGCTTTTGCTCCAAGTTTCGACCCTGTGGCTCAACATATATATATTGAATATGAAATCCCTTGGGTATGATAGAACAAGCGCTAGCTAATCCTTATGCAGGAGACGGAACTAAACATCTGATATGCACTTGATATATGTGGAACAAATTTGTGGATTGTTTAAGCTTCCAGGTTTACCCAGGGATGAAGTGATGAAAAAGGTTTTCGCTTTATCTTTGAAGGGAAAAGCATTGGCATGGTATAGGCTATGCGATGATATTGGATCATGGAATTGGAATCGTTTGAAACTGGAGTTCCACCAAAAAATTTATCCTATGCATCTAGTTCATCGTGATCGGAATTATATATATAATTTTTGGCCTCGTGAAGGAGAAAGTATCGCTCTAGCTTGGGGGAAGCTTAAGTTAATGTTATATTCATGCCCCAGACATGAGCTCTTGAGAGAAATTATTATCCAGAACTTTTATGCTCGGCTTTCTCGTAATGATCAAACCATGCTTGATACTTCTTGTGCTGGTTCTTTTATGAAGAAGACTATTGAATTTCGGTGGGATCTTTTGGAAAGAATTAAACGCAACTCTGAAGATTGGTAACTCGACGAAGGTAAAGAGTCAGGTATTAAACTTAAGTATGATTGTGTTAAATCTTTTATGGATACTGATGCTTTTCAAAAGTTTAGCAATAAATATGGACTTGACTCTGAGATAGTAGCCTTCTTTTGTGAATCATTTGCTACTCATGTTGAACTCCCTAAGGAGAAGTGGTTTAAATATCAACCACCTGTTAAAGAAGAAATTAAGGAACCGGTACCAATTAAAGAAGAAACCATACTTTATAATGTTGATCCAGTTGTTCCTTCCGCTTATATTGAGAAACCACCTTTCCTGTTAGGATAAAGGAACATGCTAAAGTTTCAACTGTGGTTAACAAAAGCTATATTAGAACACCTAAACACGATGAACAAATAAAAGTAGAACCTAGCATTGCTATGGTCAAAGATCTCTTAGAAGAAGATATAGATGGGCATGTTATTTACTTATGTGAAGAAGCTGCTAGATTTGCCAAACACGATAAAAAGGATAAACATAGACCTGTTGTTGGCATGCACATTATTTCACTTAGAATAGGAGATCACTTTGTTATCATGGTTTATGTGACATGGGTTCTAGTGTGAGTGCTATTTCTTACACCTTATATCAAGAAATTATGAAAGACATAGCACCTGCTGAGATAGAAGACATAGATGTTACTATTGAACTTGCTAATAGAGTCACTATATCACCAATTGGGATTATTAGAGATGTTGAAGTCTTGTGTGGGAAAATAAAATACCCTACTGATTTTCTTGTTCTTGGTTCCCCACAAGATGACTTATGTCCCATTATCTTTGGTAGACCTTTCTTGAACACAGTTAATGCTAAGATAGAGTGTGAGAAACAAAGCTGTTGGTGTTAGCTTTGGTGATGAGTCTCATGAGTTTAATTTTTCCAAGCTTAGTAGAAATCTTCATGAAAAAGAATTGCTTAGTAAGGATGAATTAGTTGGTCTTGCTTCTATTCTTGTTCCACCCTCTTGATCCTTTAGAACAATATCTCGCTAGACCATGAAAATGATTTACATATGCATGAAAGAAATGAAATAGATAAAACTTTCTTTGAACAACGTCCTCTACTTAAACACAATTTGCCTATTGAAACTCTAGGAGGTCCTCCTCCAGCTAAAGGTGATCCTATGTTTGAATTAAAAGAATTGCCAGCCACTTTGAAATATGCTTATCTTGATGAAAAGAAAATATATCCTGTTATTATCAGGGCTAACCTTTTAGAACATGAAGAAGAAAGATTATTGAAAGTTCTAAGGAAGCACCGAGCTGCTATTGGATATACTCTTGATGATTTAATGGGCATTAGTCCCACTCTATGTCAGCACAAAATTAATATGGAACCTGATGCTAAACCCGTTATTGATCACCAACGTCGGTTAAATCCGAAGATGAAAGAAGTGGTAAGAACATAAATATTAAAACTTCTGGAAGCAGGTATAATCTATCCCATAGCTGATAGTAGATGGGTAAGTCCTGTTCATTGTGTCCCTAAGAAAGGAGGTATTACTGTTGTTCCTAATGATAAGAATGAGCTTATTCCACAAAGAATTGTTACAGGCTATAGAACGGTAATTGATTTAGAAAATTAAACAAAGCAACTAGAAAAGATCATTACCCTTTGTCTTTTATTGATCAAATGCTTGGAAGATTATCTAAGCACACACACTTTTGCTTCCTTGATGGATATTCTGGTTTTTCACAAATACATGTTTCTCAACCTGATCAAGAAAAGACCACTTTTACTTGTCCCTTTGGAACTTATTCTTATAGACGTATGCATTTTGGTTTATGTAATGCACCTGCTACCTTTCAAATATGTACGACTGCCATATTCTCTGACTTTTGTGAAAAGATTGTTGAGGTTTTCATGGATGACTTTTCTGTTTATAGGAAGTCTTTTGATGATTGTTTAAGCAATCTTGAGCGAGTTTTGCAGAGATGTGAACAAACAAATCTTGTCTTGAATTGGGGGAAGTGCCACTTTATGGTTAATGAAGGCATTGTCTTGGGTCATAAAATTTCTAAAAGAGATATTGAAGTGGACCAAGCTAAGGTTGATGCAATTGAGAAAATGCCATGTCCTAAGGACATCAAAGGTATTCGTAGTTTCCTAGGTCATGCTAGTTTCTATAGGAGATTTATCAAAGACTTCTCTAAAATTTCTAGGCCTCTCACTAGTCTCTTGCAAAAGGATATTCCCTTTGTTTTTGATGATGATTGTTTAGAAGCCTTTGAAACACTTAAGAAAGCCTTAATATCTGCACCTATTGTTCAACCACCTGATTGGGACTTGCCTTTTGAAATCATGTGTGATGCTAGTGATTATGCTGTTGGTGTTGTTCTAGGATAAAGAGTTGATAAGAAATTGAATGTTATTCATTATGCTAGTAAAACTCTAGACAGTGCTCAAAGAAATTATGCTTCTACTGAAAAAGAATTCTTAGCAGTGGTGTTTGCTTGTGATAAATTTAGACCTTATATTGTTGATTCCAAAGTAAAACTGTTCACACAGACCATGCTGCTATTAAATATCTTATGGAAAAGAAAGATGCTAAACCTAGACTTATTTGTTGGGTTCTTTTGTTACAAGAATTTGATTTACATATCATTGATAGAAAAGGAGCTGAGAACCCCGTAGCTGATAACTTTTCTAGGCTTGAAAATGTGCTTGATGACCCACTTCCTATTGATGATAGTTTTCCTGATGAGCAGTTAGCTGCAATAAATGTTTCTTATAGTACTCCTTGGTATGCTGAGTATGCTAATTATATTGTTGCTACATATTTACCACCTAGCTTTACATACCAACAAAAGAAAAAATTCTTCTATGATTTAAGACATTACTTTTGGGATGACCCACATCTTTATAAATAAGGAGTAGATGGTATTATTAGATGTTGTGTACCTGAGCATGAACAGGGACAAATCCTATAGAAATGTCACTCTGAGGCTTATGGAGGGCATCATGCTGGAGATAGAACTGCTCACAAGGTATTGCAGTCTGGATTTTATTGGCCTACTCTCTTCAAGGATGCACGTAAGTTTGTCTCATCTTGTGATGAATGTCAAAGAATAGGTAATATCGGTAAGCGTCAAGAAATGCCTATGAATTATTCACTTGCTGTTGAACCATTTGATGTTTGGGGATTTGATTACATGGGACCTTTTCCTTTCTCTAATGGGTATACACATATTTTGGTTCTTTGTTGATTATGTTACTAAATTGGTAGAAGCTATTCCAACCAGTAGTGCTGATCACAACACCTCTATTAAAATGCTTAAGGAAGTTATTTTCCCAAGGTTTGGAGTCCCTAGATATTTAATGACTGATGGTGGTTCACACTTTATTCATGGTGCTTTCCGTAAAATGCTTGCTAAGTATATGTTAACCATGAATTGCATCACCCTATCATCCTCAGTCTAGTGGTCAAGTTGAACTTAGCAATAGACAAATTAAATTAATTTTGCAAAAGACTGTCAATAGGTCCATGAAGAATTGGTCTAAGAAACTAGATGATGCACTTTGGGCTTATAGAACAGCATATAAAAATCCTATGGGTATGTCTCCTTATAAAATGGTTTATGGAAAAACTTGTCATTTGCCTCTTGAGTTAGAACATAAAGCATATTGGGCAGTCAAGGAGCTCAACTCTGATTTCAAACTTGCTGGTGAAAAGAGGTTATTTGATATTAGCTCATTAGATGAATGGAGAACCCAATCTTATGAAAATGCAAAGTTATTCAAAGAAAAGGTTAAAAGATGGCATGACAAAAGAATCCAAAAGCGTGAGTTTAAAGTTGGGGAATATGTTCTTTTGTACAACTCTCGTTTCAGATTTTTTGCAGGAAAGCTCCTCTCAAAATGGGAAGGCCCATATGTCATCGAGGAGGTTTACCGGTCTGGAGCCATCAAAATAAATAATTTCGAAGGTACTAACCCGAAGGTTGTCAATGGGCAACAAATAAAGCATTATATCTCAGGTACGCCTATTAATGTTGAAAGTAATATTATCCAAACTTTGAACTGGAAGAACACATAAAAGAGTCTTTCCGGAACACTCTAGAATCGTGAAAATAAAGAGGTACGTGATACGGTAAGTAAACAGACTCCGAAAAATCCGCAAAAATATTTCTTATCAGTTTTGGAATATTTTAGAATTTTGGAAATAAAGAAACTTCCAGGAAGCGTCCCCTGGTGGGCACAAGACACCAGGGCATGGCGCGCCCAGGTAGGTTGTGCCCACCTGGGACACCTCCCGTACCCCATTTTTCTTCCATATGCTTGTCCTCTAAGATAAAAAAATCTATATATACTTCCCGAACCTGTTAACCACCGTATCGCGAAGAAAATTCTCTGTTCTCTTTTTCCTTGCTGTTTTCTGTCAGATCCCATCTACCATGGCCTCTTCAAGCTCCTCCAAGGACAAGTTCTTCAAGAACGTCATCAACCCATATCTGCGGGAGGTGGTGCAGCACCCTCAGTCATCCAGATGCATGAGGGGTTGCTTCATCTCCATAGCGTGCCATGTCCCAAGGGGACGGAACTGTGGAGGACAGGCTTGAAGGCTGTGGAGCAAGACGTCTTCCGGTGCAAGGGGATGGTGGAGCGTGGACTCAACGCCAATCACCTTATGATCACGGACCTCTCCCATGATCTCAAGGTGGATGGCAAGCCCATGAAGGACATCGTCTTCACCCTCAACAAGCAAATCAACTTCCTCCAAAGCCAGATCTATGATCTTCAAAACCAAGTCTTTGAATATGAGGCGAAGTTTAAAGGTATGAGTTTGGCTGCTAGTTGCAGGACCCGTGAGACTCACTCCTCTTCTTATGATGGTGGACCACTGCGCCATGGAAATCCGAGGACAAGACCTCTACTTCATCACCACCATCTTCTTCACCACCAAAAGAGAACTGAGTATCGGGTATGGGCACTCCCCTTGGCTTCCGCCAAGCTTGGGGGAGGTGCCCCGGTGGAGGGAACCGCCGCCACCGCCGCTCGGCCCATCAACAACTTCAAGCCCGACGGCGGCGAGCACTTCGTCATCAAACAACTCCCCCTCTGCGGGCACCCCGGTGCCCGCCGTCCCTGGGAGGTGGACGAACAGGTCGTCGCTCACCCTCAGGTACCTGCTCGAGCCAGAAGTAGCAGAGGAGGAAGGTTGGTCGTCGACCGCCCCCTCCTCAGTGGCGGCCTTGCCGGCCTCCCCGGCAGGCCCCTCGCCGGCCTCCTCGGCAGCAGCCTTGTCGGTCTCCTCAGCAGACCCCTTGGCGGCCTCTTCAGCGGCAGCCTTGGCGGCCTCCTCGGCAACAATCTTGTCGGCCTCGGCCGCGGCGTCCCTGGTGACCTCCTCGATGACGGTGTCAACATCCTCCGGGTCCGCTGGGTAAGGACCTAGACGCCGAGAAGGGGAGTGAGGCGAGGCCAAGACCAAGATTCAGAAAAAAGAAGAAGAAAAGAAGAAACAAGAACGAACAAGGACAGAAGGGGGATCACTTACCCGTGCCGGCCTGGGAAGAAGTAGCCCCTTCTTCGCCAACATCTGGCGCCGGGACGGAGCCACCAGCACCCGGGTTCTCCTCCTCCTCATTCGTACGCATAGGCTCGACGCTTGGTGCCCTTGCCGGGGACGCCCCTCGGGGCAACGTAGTTGATGGGGGGCGGCGTGTTGCGGGTGGCCCCCAGTGGCTCCTCCTGCTGCCCTCCTCCTCCTGCAACCACGTCAAGGTCAGCACCAAGGGATCATACCCCAGCACGTGTTGAGGGGGAGCGAGTGGTGAACTTACGCTGGGGGCTGCGCCGGCGGCTGCTTTCCGAGCTGCTCACCACCACCAGCGGCGTACTCGAAGTGCCCGCCGAGGGCTGACCGCCCGTCGAGGCCCTGGCCCTCTTCACCCTTTGGGCCAGCGTCTCCGCGTCCCTGCGAAAGTGAAAACAAATCAAGATTAGCGGCACAGTCTGAGGAGACGGAGATGACAAAAAAGAGAAAGATACTTACTCATCCTCCACCTCCTCTTCTGTTGCCTTCCTCTTCCTCCTTGGGCTGAGGGACCCAAAATCGAAGATGACCTCCGCATCGGCGTCTGCCGGAGGAGGGGAGGAGGGTGGAGTCTGGCCGCGCTTGGACGAAGAAGAGGCAGTTGCCTCTTCTTCTTCGCCACCGCGGACTTTACCAACTTCCTCGCCGCCGCGACCCTCGTTTGGTGCATGGACGCCTCCTGGGCTTGCTGCGGTTGCACGGCCCTGCCGGGCCGGACCGGCTCGCCAGAGCTGGCCCGCCGGAGGACTCGCCCTCTCCCCATGACCGGAGGGTCAACGGCCTCGACCTCCTCCTCTTACGACTCGTCGACCACATCTTCAATGAGAGGGGCCCCGGTGCCAGCGCTGCTGGCCTCCCCAGCGGACTCCGCCCACTGGGCGAGTGATACGTCTCCAACGTATCTATAATTTTTGATTGCTCCATGCTACTTTATCTACTGTTTTGGACTATATTGGGCGTTATTTTCCACTTTTATATTACTTTTGGGACTAACCTATTAACCGGAGGCCCAGCCCAGAATTGCTGTTTTTTGCCTATTTGGTGTTTCAAGAAGCAGAATATCAAACGGAGACCAAACGGAATGAAACCTTTGGGAGCGTGATTTTCTCACCGAACGTGATCTAGGAGACTTGGACCCTCGCCAAGGAACAACAGGCGGTCACGAGGGTGGGGCGCGCCCCTAGGGCATGCCCCACGCCTCGTGGGCCCCTGTTGATCCACCGACGTACTCCTTCTTCATATATATACCTACGTACCCCCAAACGATCAGAACAGGAGCCAAAAACCTAATTCCACCGCCGCAACTTCCTGTATCCACGAGATCCCATCTTGGGGCCTGTTACGGAGCTCCGTCGGAGAGAGCATCCACCACGGAGGGCTTCTACATCATCACCATAGCCTCTCCGATGAAGTGTGAGTAGTTTACTTCAGACCTTCGGGTCCATAGCTAGTAGCTAGATGGCTTCTTCTCTCTTTTTGGATCTCAATACAATGTTCTCGCCCTCTCTCGTGGAGATCTATTCGATGTAATCTTCTTTTTGCGGTGTGTTTGTTGAGACCGATGAATTGTGGGTTTATAATCCAGCTTATCTATGAATAATATTTGAATCTTCTCTGAATTCTTTTATGTATGATTGAGTTATCTTTGCAAGTCTCTTCGAATTATCCGTTTGGTTTGGCCAACTAGATTGGTGGTTCTTGCAATGGGAGAAGTGCATAGCTTTGGGTTCAATCTTGCGGTGTCCTTACCCAGTGACAAAAAGGGTTGCAAGGCACGTATTGTATTGTTGCCATCGAGGATAACAAGATGGGGTATTTATCATATTGCATGAATTTATTCCTCTACATCATGTCATCTTGCTTAAGGCATTACTCTGTTTTTAAGTTAATGCTCTAGATGCATGCTGGATAGCAGTCGATGAGTGGAGTAATAGTAGTAGATGAAGAATTGTTTCGATCTACTTGTCACAGACGTGATGCCTGTATACATGATCATACCTAGATATACTCATAACTATGCTCAGTTCTGTCAATTGCTCAATAGTAATTTGTTCACCCACCGTAGAATACTTATGCTCTTGAGAGAAGCCACTAGTGAAACCTCTGGCCCCCGGGTCTATTCTCATCATATCAATCTCCATCACTTTTATACTTGCTTTGTTTTTACTTTGCTTTTTACTTTTCACTTTGCATCTCTATACCAAAATACCAAAAATATTATCTCTATCGGATCTCACTCTAAGTAAGTGACCGTGAAGGGATTGGCAACCCCTAATCGCGTTGGTTGCGAGTAGCTATCGTTTTGTGCAGGTACGAGGGACTTGTGCGTGTCCTCCTACTGGATTGATACCTTGGTTCTCAAAAGCTGAGGGAAATACTTACTCTACTCTGCCGCATCATCCTCTCCTCTTCGGGGAAAACCAACGCAAGCTCAAGACATAGCAAGAAGGATTTACGGCGCCGTTCTTGGGAGTCTACGCAAAAGTCAACATACCAAGTACCCATCACAATCCCTATCTCTCGCATTACATTATTTGTCGTTTGCCTCTCGTTTTCCTCTCCCCCACTTCACCCTTGCCGTTTTATTCGCCCTCTCTTTCCCAATCAACTCCTCTTTTTCCCGTTGCCTTTTCCTCGTCCGTTTGTTTGCTCGTGTGTTGGATTGCTTGTTTGTCGCAATGGCTCAAGATGCAACTAAATTGTGTGACTTCACCAATGATTTCCTTAGCACTCCGATTGCTCCTCTTGCCAATACTAAATCTTGTGAAATAAATACTGTTTTGTTGAATCTTGTTATGAAAGATCAATTCGCCGGCCTTCCTAGTGAAGATGCCGCTACTCATCTGAATAGATTCGTTGATTTATGTGATATGCAAAAGAAAAAAGATGTCGATAATGATTTCGTTAAGTTGAAGCTATTTCCTTTTTCGCTTAGAGATCGTGCTAAAGCGTGGTTTTAATCTTTGCCTAAAAATAGTATTGATTCTTGGAACAAGTGCAAAGATGCTTTTATCTCTAAGTATTTTCCTCCCGCTAAGATTATCTCTCTTAGGAACGATATTATGAATTTTAAGCAACTTGATCATGAACATGTTGCACAAGCTTGGGAGAGAATGAAATTAATGATACGTAATTGTCCTACTCATGGTTTGAACTTGTGGATGATTATACAAATTTTTTATGCCGGATTGAATTTTGCTTCTAGAAATCTTTTAGATTCGGCCGCGGGAGGCAGTTTTATGGAAATCACTTTAGGAGATGCTACTAAACTCCTAGATAATATTATGGTTAATTATTCTCAATGGCATACTGAAAGATCTGCTAATAAAAAAGTGCACGCGATAGAAGAAATCAATGTTTTGAGTGGAAAGATGGATGAACTTATGAAATTATTTGCTACTAAGAGTGTTTCTTCGATCCTAATGATATGCCTTTGTCTACTTTGATTGAGAATAATAATGAATCTATGGATGTGAATTTTGTTGGTAGGAATAATTTTGGTAACAACGGCATTATAGAGGGAATTCTAATCCTAGGCCTTATCCTAGTAATCCTTCTAATAATTATGGAAATTCCTACAACAACTCTTATGGAAATTTTAATAAGATGCCCTCTGAATTTGAGAATAGTGTTAAAGAGTTTATGAATTCACAAAAGAATTTTAATGCTTTGTTTGAAGACAAATTGCTTAAAGTTGATGATTTGGCTAGGAACGTTGATAGAATTTCTCTTGAGGTTAATTCTTTAAAGCTTAGATCTATTCCTCCTAAGCATGATATCAATGAGTCTCTCAAAGCTATGAGAATTTCCATTGATGAGTGCAAAGAAAGAACCGCTAGGATGCGTGCTTCCAAAGATGCCTTTATTAAAGTGTGTTCTTCTAATTCCTATGAAAATCAAGATGAAGATCTAAAAGTTATTGATGTGTCCCCTATTAAATCTTTGTTTTGCAATATGAATCTTGATGAAACTGAATATGATCTTCCTTTACCTAGAAGGCGTTCTAAGAATTCGGAGTTTTTAGATCTTAATGATGAATGTGGGATTGAAAGAAATAAAAATCTAGATGTTGCTAAACCCACTATATTGGATCTCAAGGAATATTATTATGAAAATTGCTCTTTAATTGATTGTATTTCCTTGTTGCAATCCGTGCTAAATTCTCCACATGCTTATAGTCAAAATAAGGCCTTTACCGAACACATTATTGATGCCTTGATGCAATCTTACGAAGAAAAACTTGAGTTGAAAGTTTCTATCCCTAGAAAACTCTATGATGAGTGGGAACCTACTATTAAAATTAAAATTAAAGATCATGAGTTTAATGCCTTGTGTGATTTGGGTGCTAGTGTCTCTACTATTCCCAAAACTTTGTGTGATTTGTTAGATTTCCGTGACTTTGATGATTGCTCTCTAAACTTGCATCTTGCGGATTCCACTATTAAAAATCCTATGGGAGGAATTAATGATGCTCTTATTGTTGCAAATAGGAATTATGTGCCCGTAGATTTTATCGTTCTTAATATAGATTGCAATCCTTCATGTCCTATTATTCTTGGTAGACCTTTCCTTAGAACGATTGGTGCAATTATTGATATGAAGGAAGGAAATATTAGATTCCAATTTCCCTTAAAGAAGGGTGTCGGTGTCAAAACCGGCGGATCTCGGGTAGGGGGTACCGAACTGTGCGTCTAGGCGGATGGTAACAGGAGACAAGGGACACGATGTTTTTACCCAGGTTCGGGCCCTCTCGATGGAGGTAATACCCTACTCCTGCTTGATTAATATTGATGATATGGGTAGTACAAGAGTAGATCTACCACGAGATCGAGAGAGGCTAAACCCTAGAAGCTAGCCTATGGTATGATTGTTGTTAGATCTCTACGGACTAAAACCCTCCGGTTTATATAGACACCGGATAGGGTTAGGGTTACACAGAGTCGGTTACAATGGTAGGAGATCTACATATCCGTATCACCAAGCTTGCCTTCCACGCCAAGGAAAGTCCCATCCGGACACGGGACGAAGTCTTCAATCTTGTATCTTCATAGTCTAGGAGTCCGGCCAAAGGTGATAGTTCGGCTATCCGGACACCCCCTAATCCAGGACTCCCTCAGTAGCCCCTGAACCAGGCTTCAATGACGACGAGTCCGGCGCGCATATTGTCTTCGGCATTGCAAGGCGGGTTCCTCCTCTGAATACTTCATAGAAGATTTTGAACACAAGGATAGTGTCCGGCTCTGCAAAACAAGTTCCACATACTACCGTAGAGAGAATAATTTTTGCACAGATCTGCTGACGTATTCCGTGGCGTGACATCACACCACGGCCAGGCCTTTATACGAATTGTTTTTTACTGTTCCACCTTAGCGCGTTTAGCGAGGCGGTTTCCTTGGCACGTCTTATCAAAGCAGAGATCGTGCCCCCTTATTCCGGGATTCTCATCAATACGGACGTGGGTAACCCAACCGTGCCTGTTGGCACGCCTCCTCTATCAAAGGCGAGTCCCAATCGACCACGGGGAGGGCTCTTGGTATTCAACCTCTTTATAATGAGACCAAGGCCCTCTTCTTTTTTCCACCCTCCATCGAGTTCGCCTCGCGCTTCGAGTTCTAACACCCAAAGCTTCAGATTTAGGCGCTTCGGACCTTCGACAATGTCCGGCTCCGACCAGCTCGGCCGATGGATGTCTTCTTCCGTCACAGAAGAAGATGTGCTAAAGCTGCGAGACGCCAGGTATCTAACCGGCGAGATTTCGCATAGGCTGCCTGCTCCAAGGCAGGTCATTCCCACTCGAGCCTGGCGAGGCGTGGTGTTCATGTCTCACTTCCTTCGGGTTTAGGCTTCCCGACGGATCCCTTTGTCTTGAGGGCTCATGTTTTATTATGGGCTGGATTTCCATGACTTGAATCCGGAGTCCATCCTCCATATCTCGTCATTCATTGTCGTATGTGAAGCCTTCCTCCATATTACCCCTCACTTTGGATTTTGGCTCAAGACCTTCAAGGTGGAGCCGAAGATGATCAGGGGGCAACAAACAGAGTGCGAAGGGGCGGTCATAAGCAAGTGTGATGATGCCCCGTGGCCCGAGGGCTCTTTCCAAGAGGAGCTTGGTTTGTGGCAATGGGAGTGGTTTTATATCACCGCTCCCAGGGGCACCAAATGGATGGCGCCACCCGCCTTCCGCCAGTCCACCACAATGGTGGCATCATGGGTCAACCGGGGCTCGTGAGGGCCGTTCAGGGCGTCCCTACATTGCGGGGCCGTGTCGAGACCTCCAAGAAAGAGAGATCAATCTGGTCGTGGCGGCACAGGTTATGCTGATTCGGCGCCTTCTGCCCTGCAAACGTCGCTCCCTCCGTCTGTGGGAGTTTAATCCGGAGGGACCACGAGCTCTCCAACATTTTATGGGCGCACCACCCAAGGAGATGTATAAACTGTTCTTCGGATCACAAGAGAAGTGTTCGGACTTGACCAAGGACGCGGGTCTAAGCTGCCATCACCCAGATACTCAAGTAAGTAACCCTGTAACCGGACAGGCTGTTCATTCATTTATCATATATATATGCCCTTTAAGGGAGCCGTTTCTTGAACAGGAATGGATAGCCAAGGCAAAGTTAATAAGGTGTCCGGCTCCCCTCCCAGAGACCATGCCGGATCCCATGCTGACCAAGATGTTGAAGGCCGCGCCTTTTAGAGAAGGCGAAGGGGGGAGCAGGGAAGCAACTGCCTCCGTGAAGGAGGCTTTCAAGGAAGAGGGGATCGAGGATCCTCCTCCAAGGGAGAAGAGGACCGCTCAAGACCCGGAAGCCAAGGCCTCAAAACAGGGAAAGAAGTCTTCGTCGAGAAGTCCGTGGCCGGGAAGTATCCCAGCCGCACTATTTCCCCAAGGGATCAGCCCTCCAATGAGCCGTAAGTAAAAAGAAGGGGTCTGTGAATAAAGAACATCCACATATTTATTTCTGAATATAAGCGAAATTGTACCTTGTAGTTTGGATCTCAACCCTTCTCGTGAGCTCGTCTTCGGGGATCTTCTTAGGAGATGATGGAGAGTGAAACGCCTCCACCTGTCGCACCTTCATGCAAGGCGGACGGCCCTGAGGTGTCGTCCCGGAGGGTTTCCCTGAGTCCGGCGGGGCCGGAGGGTCCGGCGCCAACTGGCGTGCGGTCGGAGGAGCTGAAGGATCTGCTCGGGCGAGCGGCTATCTCAGAAGATCACCGTGCGCTAATGGGTACGGTGATTGAAAGAATCGCATCCGCTGAGAGCGGATTGCATGAGGCCGTCAGAAGCTTACTGACGGGGTTCGAGGAACGCAAAAAATGATGTACCTTTCCGACAGTTATGCATATAGAATGCCTGTATAGATAGTAGCCCACGAGACTCGGTATCTTTGTCTGGCTGACGGCGCATCGAGGATCATAATCTCAGTACTAACATGTCGCCATTCCTATGTAGGTGGCGGGGCGTCCGGTGGCTAGCCGGATTGATGAATTTGCCGAACTAAAGCGGCAACTTGACGAGGCGGATGCAGACATCACGCTTGTTAATAAGCGGCTTGACGAGTCGCAAGGTATGCGACTTCTCCGCGGACACCTGGTAAGGGAGCTTGACGCCCATGCCTTACAACATGTATGCTTAATGCAGATGGTGCCGCTGCTATGGAAAGCCTTCGGGCGGAGCTCGCCCGAGCCAAGGAGCAAGCCAGGAAAAGTGATGCGGCTGCTTTAAAGGCGGTCGCAGAGCTAAAAGCCGAACAGGCTGCTCACTGCCAAAGCAAGAAAGAGATGGCCGATATGGCCGTGAAATTGAAGAATGCTACTGACCGTTGCGAGCTTCTTGAAAAAGAAGATCGAGCGAAACAAGAGGACCTGAAAAAGGCCACCACCGAGGCTAAGGATACTCGCTCTGCGATGAGAGCTATGAAGGAGGAGCTACGTCAGGCCGAAGATATTGCGGCTGGAAAGCCTTTTCTGCTGCGGAGGAAGTTCATGGATCCGAAGTATGCTCAGTTGGACCGGTTGTGGAGTTCGGAGGATGCTTATCTGGATTTAGCGGCGAGTGCCGCGGACGCGATCGAGCACTTCCGAGGCCAAAAGGGGCACAGAAGGGAAGAGCTGTTTTGGTCGCAGTTCCATAGTCCAGAGCGTCCTCTTCCGTTAACCGATCGGTTGGCCGAATGGGCCGAGCTGAATCGATTGTCCGGACTTGCCATGAAGCAGGTCGTGACTCATTTGTGGCCGAAAAGCCCCAAGCCGAAGAGTTATTTTGGCTTGATGCAACAGTTCCTTGGTGCGGTGCCGCATATCGATGCAATGAAGTGGTCAGCATGCATAGAGGGAGCGGGATGGCTCTTGCCCGTGTCAAGACATACTGGGCGGAGATGAAGGCCACCGACGTTGCATCCCAAGATTGAGATGAAGCCAAGTACCGCCGAGCACTATTTTGAGGAAGTCTGCAGGCGCTCGTTTAATAGAGACGCAGTGCTCGAAGGATATTATGTTTAAATGACATGTATGATTTGTGAAAACAATGTTTCAATATAATATAAGAGCTTTTTATACTTGTGCGTTCAAGTATTAAAACGCCTCCTGTGCGGCCGTTGATGTATATGTGTATATAACCTGAAAGATGGAAGTCTTTGGCTTCAGCCCCCACGCACATAGTGCGGGGGTGTTTGCAAAAAGGCGCATTTTCACACTTAATCCAACGTCTTGGTCCTGTGAAGGAGGTGATAGCGTAGCAAACTAGGCAACCGGACTATAATGCTTTATCACTTTCACTTAGCCATAGGAGCTCGATGGTGGGGCTACTATATAGCCCCTAGGGGCACCGCGCTCTTCCGAATTCGAGGCGCGTATGTGCCTGACATGGAAACGGCCCTTCGTCAATGCGGGGGAATTCTAAACATTCCGCTGGGTCATCGAGTGGTTGACCAGTCTCACGCTATATCATGACAGTCAGTTTTAGCTTTCCCCACTGAGGTGCTCAACCCAGCTCAACCGGGGCACAATCGCAGTGGTTCTCCCAGCGCTACCTAAGCCGATATAACGGAACGTAAGGTACCAAAACATGGGAGCCGGGCAAACCCAACATTTGACCAAAGACATGATTCGGAGCTGATGCACATAAGGCCTAACTCGAGACGCGAACACTCCCTAAGGTATTCGGTCTTTATGAAAACGGGCAGAATAATGCCCTAAGCCCCTGGTGTCCAGTGCACGCCAAAAAATTCAGTGCGGCCCGATGCCAAAACGCCAGCCTCCTCCTCGGTTATAGTAAGAAACCGGGGATGTGTATCAACAAGAGACAGTAAAAAAGGTTTACGCAGGGTCTTAATCTAAAAAGAATCCTTGCGACGGGTCCCTGCTGCACGTCTGCGCCTGTGTCTTCGTTGTGCCGTATCCTGGACGGGTGTAGCACGGTGTTCATCTGTAAAAGAGAAGAACTTAGTTGACAAGAAAAAATATCGTGTGAGAAATGTACTTTATATTAAATAAATAGAGTACAGTTCGGAAGGTGAATAAAATTGAGCTTTATTGTCTCTTGTTGTATGCGGCGTGCAGCCCTTGTATGGGGGTATGCCGCTAGTATGCGTTGGACTTCGTCTAGCCGTGTCCGGGTTTGAATGACCTATTCAGTGCTTTGATTAGCGGAGCCGGATTGGTGTGGGGTTGTCAAGGCGGTCTCACGTTCTTCCGTGCTCGAGTAACACTTAATACTCCCTTTTAATGAGATGATGCCGCGTGGACCGGGCATTTTAAGTGTAAGAGATGCATAATGCGGTATTGCGTTAAAGCGGGCGAAAGCTTCACGCCCCAGTAGTGCTTGATAGCTACTTTCGAGTGGGGCGATGTGGAAGGTTCACTTTTCGCGGCGGAAGTTGTTGGATGAGCCGAACACAACTTCTAGCAGTAGGGAGCCCGCATACAATGGGCATACAGGCTGGCATTACCCCTTTGAAGGAGGTGTTGCTATGGCGAATTTTGGTTGGGTCTATCCCCATCCTGCGGATTGTGTCACGATATATCAGGTTTATGTCACTTGCCGCCGTCCATGAGGACTTGTGTAAATTGGAATCCGTCGATTATAGGATCCAATATCAAGGCAGTCCATCCTGCGTTAGGATACTTTCGGAGTAGTCACGATGGTCGAAGGTGATTGGTTTTGACAACCGGTGTTGGTACTCCGCTAGGGTGATCTGGCGGTAGCGCATTTTAGTGGGCGCCGCTCTGTTTTTCCCTTTTATCACGTGAAGTGAGTTTACTGTTTTAACCTCTTGTCGGAAATTCTTTTGTTTTCCGGTGCTCTTCTTGTGGGGTTCGTCATCATCCTCACTTGGTGTGTCGAGCCCCTTGTGTTCGGCGTTGAGTCTGCCGGACTGCTGGAAGACCCAACAATCTCTGTGGGTATGGTTTGCAGGCTTCCCGGGAGTCCTGTGGATTTGGCCTATCTTGTCCATGATTTTGTTGAAGTTGGATAGCTCATCGCTATTATCCTTAAGGGGCAGTTTTTTATTGTTGCCGAGAGCTTTTGAATCCGGCATTGGTATCGGCGCTCTTGGACTTATTTCCCTGGTCCGGCCTGGTCCTTGTTGCGTCGTGGTTTCCCATTTCCATCCGTGACCTCGGATGTACTTGGGTCGCTGGTGCTGCATCTTGCTAGCCAGCTATCCTCTCCCGCGCAAAAGTGGGTCATGAGGCTTGTTAATGTAGCCATTGTTCTCGGCTTCTCCTGGCCGAGGTGTCTGGCGAGCCATTCATCTCGGACGTTGTGTTTGAAAGCTGCTAAGGCTTCGGCGTCCGAACAGTCGACTATTTGGTTCTTTTTGATGAGGAACCTGTTCCAGAATTCTTGGGCTGACTCTCGAGTTGCTGAATTATATGACTTAAATAAATACGCATCCGGAGGACGGACATAAGTCCCTTGAAAATTTGCGAAAAAGCATCCTCGAGCTCTTCCCAACTTCCAATGGTATCTTCGGAAGGCTTTTAAGCCAATGCCGAGATGGCCCTTTGAGTTTGAGGGTAAGTATTTTATGGCGTGGAGATCATCTCCTCTAGCCATGTGTATGTGGAGGATGTAATCCTCAATCCAGACTCCAGGGTCTGTTGTTCCGTCGTATGCCTCTATGTTTACGGGTTTGAATCCAGCTGGGAATTCGTGATCCAGCACCTCATCGGTGAAACACAAGGGGTGTGCGGCACCCCTATATTTGGGTGTGCCATGATGTTCGGATATTTGGCGTGTTGCATTGCTTTGAAGAGCTTGCTTTCTCGGCCCATAGATGGACCTAACTGGGCCATCCTATTGATGTGAATCCTTGTGCGGATCGCGTACCGGCTTGTGTGTGGCGCCATTTGCCGCTCTCTGTTTGCCGTGGGGTCGTCCATCCGACCGGGTGGCCTTCTTGCTTTTTGATTGTGGGGGCTCTACGGCCTCCTCATCAAATTCGGGCAGTAGTTTTCTCTTTGGGTAGCTCTTTGTTCGGCGACTGTCGCCGTATTTGTCTGCGGTGTTTAGTACTTTGCTCCATCGATTACGAGTGCATCTTCCGCTGTTTTGAGCTTCCGCTTCGCTTTTTCAGGCTACCTTGATGGGCGACGAGCCTTTGTTGGAGGTTCTTCTGCTCCGACAATTTGTCCGGCGTGAGATCGTCCGGACTGTTATCTTCGCCGGGGACGGGTTGTTTATCCAAGTTGTCCTGTTCGGACGGTTGCTCGATAGCATGTTCGTCGTCCACCGGTTCGCCCTGCTCTATGGCTGGATCTTTGTCGAGGCGGGACTTGGTGCGGCGTCTGCGTTGCCGTTTTGACTGCTTTTTGAGGGATTTATCCTTCGTAGTGTCCCGTTGTTCCTCGTCGTCACTTCCTTTAGGTGTATCCACCATGTATACATCATGGGATGAGGTGGTTGTCCAGTATCCTATAGGTGCTGGTTCATGGTTGTCTCCTACATCGTCGTCCATACCGTCGATGTCTTCGGAGTCGAAATCGAGCACGTCGTTTAAGCTTTCGACAGTGGCTACAAAGTGGGCTTTGGGTGGGCGTTGAATTTCTTCGTCGTCCGCATCCCAACCTTCCTGACCGTAGTCCGGCCAGGGCTTTTGTCGGGGATATACCCCGCGGTATGACCCAGCTAGAGTTGTAAACCGGCTGGGACTTGGTAAACCGGCGGAGAGTTAAGACAGAGTCAAGACAGATGGCTAAGACAGACGGTAAACCGGCTGGTGGTAAACCGGCAGACAATGTTAAACCGGCAGACAATGTTAAACCGGCAGACAATGTTAAACCGGCAGACAATGTTAAACCGGCAGACAATGTTAAACCGGCAAACAGTGATAACTGGGTTGTCAGGGGTTATGAAGCCCGAGATGTTATGAAGCCCAAGATGTTAAGAAGCCCATGAAGATAAGTTAGAATAGTTAAGTCTTAAGTCCGAGTTGGACTCTACATGTAACCCACCTCTTCAACATATATAAGGAGGGGTAGGGCTCCCCAAAGAGGACAAGCTACAAGCAAGAAGAAACAATCTTAGGGCTAGACACAAAGAGGAGAGCCGGTTCTGGCGACTCCCTCGTGATGATAATGAGACCTAGCCTCAAACAGCATGTAGGGTTTTTACCGGATGATGTTTCCCGGGGCCCGAAACTGTCTAAATCCCTGTCTTGTGTTGTGTCTCTCGATTCCGCTCAACCCCTCTCAAGCTACCACATAGATGCGTTGGCCTCATGACTAAGTCCTCGACACTAAGGACATCGGCGTGTTAATTCCACGGCAGTTGGCGCCAACGTGGGGCCAGCGACGGTGGTGTTGAGTTCTTGGAGGGATCTATTTCAAGGATCAAGAAGTTTGCGATGTGTCAGATGAAAAAGAATCGATGCAGAAGACCGACGAACAGTCAAAAATTAGGGTTTCATATTCAGCGCTCGTCACACACGCCGTGGTGATCCGCCGAGTCCAAGACTGAAACAGAGATATTTTGTGGTGTCAGCCTTGGGCGGTTTGTCAAGTCATAGATTGATGGACAAAGGAGTTCCGCTACGGCACTACAAGTTCAGAGGAATTCTACAGCAACAGGAACCAGCAGAACCAAAAGAGTTTCGTAGTTGTGACTATTTTTTATATGAAGGGACAGCTGACTAGTCAAGATGAGAGGGAGAGCCAAGCCGCCGCAATGATTAAAGATGCCACGGACGACCCGCTAGGGAATCGACGCCCAAACCGCCGTGGCCCTCTGCGCCGCGCCTCTGCTCAGGCGACCCGGCTCCCGAACCCCGTGAACCGGCCCTGCTCGTCTCGCTGCCGATAAACCGGCGCCAGGCCATCCTAGGTGCATCTTCAAACCGCCAGACGCACTTCCGCCTACCGAGCCGCCGGAGACCAGAAACTAAAAAGACTGTCCGATTGGCAGTAGTACTACTACTTGATGGGCACGAAGACAAAGACTGCATTAGTTAATACTAGCACTTTGGTGTTCAACTAGGATTGCTACTTCCCGTGAAGCACTTTACGTCGAGATGGAACTGAGCGGCGGCTTACGTTAGAGCACTACCAATCATTATTCAATGCAAAAAGTGAAGAGCAGGAAAACTTGCACTCTAGTACTATAAAAAAAAGCAACCACGATCCGGATCGGATGGGGTCGTGGGCATGGACTCGTTCCACTGCCGCTGCAGGTACCGTTGCACCAGAGGCTGCCGCCTCCGCTGCCGAAGCCCGATGTCGTGGTCTCATCTTGCTGGGTGTAAGTCGGCGTCGCTGATCATCCTTCGCTGATGTCCACCGCCAGGTTGAACCGGTTCTGCCGCCTCCAAATTGCCGTCGACGGCGTGTGGAGCCGCCCCGGCCACGCGGCCTCGCCCCGGTTTCCATCCGCCTCCGTCACAAGCCGTCGCCGGATCATCTCCTCCGTTGTCCACCCAGGCTAGGCCGGGTCGCTGCTCACGGAGCCGCTTCCTGCGCTGCACCCCGCAGCTCTGCCTAGTGTATGGCGCTAGAACCGGGAACCGGGAAGTCTGCAATTTTCCGGATGAGCTAATTTGAATGGATTTGCATCAACTTCAAAGGAAGTTTGACCATGTACGACTTTTCCCGGCGGTTTGAAGACAAGTATATATCAAACTGTCAAATCGCTACATCGCTAAGACCGTCAACTTCTGTTGAAGACTGATTGGACACATTACAAGACCCGGTCGTAGCTACTGGTGTTTTTCTTTCAAAGTACACAACAATTCGAAGCCGGATCAAGATCAACACGAGTTCTGCATGCGAACAAATCGCCGAGACTGACTAATCTTCGCTTTGGGAGAAAAAAAATCTGTCGTGATCCGGAAGTAGATACAATAACGACCTTGAAGTGGATTTAGCGTTGACCCGGTCTTGTTGCGCTGCTGACCTTCACCGGTTCACCAGTATTTTCCTCTGAACCATCGCTGACGACCCCTTAAACGAGCCGCTGCTTTGGTCATGGCTGCGCCGCGGGCCGCCAGCACCAGGCCGGCCTGTTTCAGCCAATCTCTGTCTCGGTTTCGGCCTCAAGTCGCTTTTCGCCGCCGAAGTATCACCAAGTCAACGCCAGTGAGCCGCTGGCCTCTGCTCTATCAATCCGCCGAGAACGAGGCGCCTCTGCTCCGCCTCCGAACCGCCTGTGTATTAATCGCCGGGCGCTAACCACCCTCGCCGGCGTCCTCTCCACCGTTCTCCGTATCAAACTCCGGGTCAAGTTCGGTCCTAAAACCGGGTCAAACGCCGGGTTGCCTCCCGCACGCTCGCCGTTTTCGGTGAGCCAGCCGGCTCCTGCGTCCTCGATGGATGCGCTTGGACCTCCGTCAAACCGCCACCTCTGCCGCAACACCGCTCAAGACGCCCATGTTTGACCCGCCGAGCAACAGTCGCTGCCGTCGCCACTGACCTCGAGTGCCCGCGACCTCACCTCGCCGACCACGCGCGCGACCCGGCCTTGCGCCGGCTGTGTGCGGTCTGCCCTGTCCGGCGCCCAACTCGCCATCACCAACCCGGAGCTGCGCTTCCCCAACCCGACACCGGATCCAATCGCGCCTCACCCCTGTCTGAATCGCCACCGGGCCGCCGTGGATTTGCCCAACCCGCCGCGACCTCCCACCACCGTGACTCGCCGCGGTCTTCGCCTCCGCTGCCTCAAAACCGCCGCGACTCCCCGTCGGGTCACAGCCGTCCCCTGCGCCGTGAGTCGCCGCGGCCTCGCGCGATATCCTCAAAAATTGCCGCGCCAATTCAATCCGCCGAGCTGCTAAACCGCCGTCGTTGCAGACTCGATTGGCAAATTGCCGTCGCTGAGCTGCTAAACCGCCGTCGTTGCAGACTCGATTGGCAAACCGCCGTCGCCGGGCCGGTTTCTCTTCCGCTGAGAGGTGTACGCGCCTCGTCTGGTGCCCGAGGCCGCACACCTGCGTTTCCTCTGTCGCTGCTACACTCGACCCCGAGCACTGCTGCTGTCCTTCGCATCCACAGCAGCTCCTTCGCGTCCACAGCAGCTCCCCCGCGCCACGGCTACGCCTCCACCACCGCGCACCCGGACCCTTCCTCGACCATCTCCTCCGCCCTGTCGCTCCCACGGCCGCCGCGGCTGTGTGCCACCTTATCTCCTCCACCACGCCGGCGGTTCTGCGACGAGGCGCCCTTGCCGGCTCCGTTTCCCCGCAACCGCCTCGCAACCCGCCTCCTCCGCCTTGGCCGCCGAGTTATCCTGCCTTCTGACCTCCTGCGCCTGACGCCACCTGAAGGAAACAGGGAAGTGGGGAGTGTTGGATAAGAGGAGACTGATTGGAGGGGTTGTCTTGCATGAAAAAAAAACACAGAGGGTCACGTGGATGTTATGTTATATCACATCAGCGGAATTCAACGTTCATATACTATTCGGTATTATATGGCACCAACATCTGCGTTCATCCGACAAAAAAAAAGCCAGGTAATATCCATTTAAGTATATTTATGGCACATATAATTTTTGTCGAAAAGCATTACTTTGGTCTGTCATATATTTTGTGCAGGACCGTGATTTATTATAAAGATGGTGCCATACTGTGCCAATGAAGTATGCGTTAAGCATCATCATGCGTCGCTGTCCTCACCTGCTTGTTGTTGAACGGCTTCACCATGGTGATCATCAACTCTGCGGTGGATAACCACTAGCCTGGCATGATATATCAGGTGAAATCCATCCAATATATTTTATATTGTATATTGCCTTCTTTAAAAAAGCAATTACTTTGGCCTGCAAAGTTGTCTATTGCAGGACCCTAAACCGCCATATTGGTGCAAATTTAAAAGCCGTCAGAAAATTTCCGGCTTAAAAGAGGGATTCGGTTTAAAATCCGGCTCAAGGGAAGATATCTCCCACAAAGCTTTGAAGCTCTCAAATCCGGTTCAAAATCCGGTTCAAGAAGGATTTATCTCTTGCAAAAAGTTAAAGGGTGCCAAAGAGGACCTGCTGCCATGATGCGCGGGTTTAAACATGGGTATCATGCCTTATTGGCTTATCAAATTATTGATCACTTGGGGGCTTGGTCATATACGAACCATAGTCACACCTCTTGATCGGCGCAATGCCACAAGATCACTTGGGGGCTTGGTCGTGTCCGAACCAATGCAACACCTTTTGATAGGCGAAAGCCACCAGATCACTTGGGGACATGGTCAAGTACGAACCGATCCACGCCTCTTGATCGGCCTAAGGCCATAGAGTCACTTGGGGGCTTGGTCGAACCCGAACCATTGCCACGCCACTTGATCGGCATAATTCCACGGTTTCAGTTGGGGACCTGGCTGACTTGAACCATAGCTACACCTTATTGGGTGTTTGGTCGTGTCCGACCATGGTAACACCATCTGATCGGCTCAGTAAAGCCTCTTTTTGCAAATGGTTTATCTTTGCCTTTACTTCTGTTTTTCTTTTGATAAAATATTTTTTCTGTTGTATTTTCACCCAACATTATTAAATCCGGTTCAACTGTCAGTTACAGATTGACGGAACATGATTAAATCATAATCCGAAGACTATCAGCCCGGTTTGGTTTCGACTATAAGTCGCCAGTATATATTTGGATTGCGCCATTGGAATCATGTGCTCATAAATCATTGGACTATATTATTCAAATCTTCAAATCGCTAACATGGCTGGATTTTATTATGGTTATCAAGAATCGATTACTATGATTAAGGTTTTCAAAGTCGCTTTAGCGCAATGGCTATTATATTATCAATGGATATGGTTTATTTTATAATTGAAGGAATAGTCCCGAGTTGCTGCAGGCTTACGACCCGGCACTCGGGGGCTACATTATTCAAGTTGAGATTACATCAAATATGCACGTCTCATGTCGCTGCAAGCATGCACCATGACACTTGGGGGCTAATGCAAAGTCATTGTTTGCTCACCTTATTGAAGACCCGACTCATCATATTATAATGAGCCGGCCCTTGGGGGCTACCAATTGCTCCTGTCAAACTATTCAAGGTACAAAGCTTTTTATCCATTATGTTGAAGGGCCCACTGCTCAGTTGTTTTTATGAGCATTAGGAAATTACAAGTCCCAGGTTACTGCAAGCATGACAACCCGACACTTGCGGGCTACATATGTGGAATACTCAGTTCTGACTAGTGATTGAGATGAACAACCTGGATTTCTTCAAGCTTGTGACATTCATATTGAAGCAAATCTTAAGCTGTTACTACGTTACCTTCTTAAGAGTTGAGGGCTACAAGTGATAGGCATATAAGAGGTATATTTTCAAAAGCTGATGTTAACAAACAGTTATGATCTGGTGCCATCAATATTTGTAAACCGGCAAAGTTCGACATTCTTAAACCGGCTGAAGATCAGATGAGTATTTCAAAGACCAATATTTTTGTTAAGCATTGGGAGCTGAGTCAAAGGAGTTATTCTTCATAATATTTCTCTGTGATAAACCAATGTCAGCAAATTGATTATGAAGCTGGCCTATTGACCCAGATTTTCTAGAAGGAAAGGACAAGGATTTAAAGATGCTCAGGATCAGTTTAACATGGATAAATCCAAATTAAACTGGGGCTAATGTCGGGGATATACCCCGCGGTATGACCCGGCTGGAGTTGTAAACCGGCTGGGACTTGGTAAACCGGCGGATGGTAAACCGGCGGAGAGTTAAGACAGAGAGTCAAGACAGATGGCTAAGACAGACGGTAAACCGGCTGGTGGTAAACCGACAGACAATGTTAAACCGACAGACAATGTTAAACCGGCAGACCATGTTAAACCGGCAGACCATGTTAAACCGGCAGACAATGTTAAACCGGCAGACAATGTTAAACCGGCAGACAATGTTAAACCGGCAAACAGTGATAACTGGGTTGTCGAGGTTATGAAGCCGAGATGTTATGAAGCCCAAGATGTTAAGAAGCCCATGAAGATAAGTTAGAATAGTTAAGTCTCAAGTCCGAGTTGGACTCTACATGTAACCCGCCTCTTCAACATATATAAGGAGGGGTAGGGCTCCCCAAAGAGGACAAGCTACAAGCAAGAAGAAACAATCTTAGGGCTAGACACAAAGAGGAGAGCCGGTTTACGGCGACTCCCTCGTGATGATAATGAGACCTAGCCTCAAACAGCATGTAGGGTTTTTACCGGATGATGTTTCCCGGGGCCCGAAGCTGTCTAAATACCTGTCTTGTGTTGTGTCTCTCGTCCGCTCAACCCCTCTCAAGCTACCACATAGATGCGTTGGCCTCGCGACTAAGTCCTGACACTAAGGACATTTGACGTGTTAATTCCACGACCGCTTTCCTAATAAAGAGAGAGACTTTAGTGAATTCAGGATGCCGCCAAAGGACGAGTGCTGAAAGATGTCCGCGGCAGTGAACTCCATGACCGGCGCCCAATCGGATTCGATTGGCGAGGTATGAGGGTTCGGACTCCAGAGAGGAGTCCGGCGCCTTGGAGTCACGGTCTTCGCAAAGGACATGGATGGTGTTCGGCTCAATCGCCGTAGAGATCGTAGCCCCCGAGGCGGTGTCCAACCACTCGTCCTCGATCGGCGGAGTCGGCTCCGAGCTAAGGGTCGGAGCGGACGCTGGTGCGGCCTCCAGGACACTGTTCGGCGACAGAGCTAGATCGTGCCCATCGAAACAGTGCGGCACGCTTGGCTGTGGCTCGAATCCTTCGAAGATCTAATCTCCGCGGACATCAGCCTATAGTTCAGGCTTCCAAATCTGACCTGATGGCCAGGGGCGTAGCTTTCGATCTGCTCCGGATGGCCTAGCGAATTGGCCCGCAGTGCAAAGCCGCCGAATACGAAGGTCTGTCCGGGGAGAAAAATCTCACCCTGGACTGCATCGTTGCTGACAATTGAAGGAGCCATCGGGCCTATAGGTGAGGACGCAGAGGAACTCTCAATGAAAGCACCAATGTCGGTGTCAAAACCGGCGGATCTCGGGTAGGGGGTCCCGAACTGTGCGTCTAGGCGGATGGTAACAGGAGACAAGGGACACGATGTTTTTACCCAGGTTGGGCCCTCTCGATGGAGGTAATACCCTACTCTGCTTGATTAATATTAATGATATGGGTAGTACAAGAGTAGATCTACCACGAGATCGAGAGGCTAAACCCTAGAAGCTAGCCTATGGTATGATTGTTGTTAGTCCTCACGGACTAAAACCCTCCGGTTTATATAGACACCGGATAGGGTTAGGGTTACACTGTAGTCGATTACAATGGTAGGAAATCTACATATCTGTATCACCAAGCTTGCCTTCCACGCCAAGGAAAGTCCCATCCGGACACGGGACGAAGTCTTCAATCTTGTATCTTCATAGTCTAGGAGTCCGGCCAAAGGTGATAGTTCGGCTATCCGGACACCCCCTAATCCAGGACTCCCTCAAAGGGCATGGAACACTTTCCTAGAAAGAAAATAAAATTATGATATGAATCTATTATGAGAGCCACTTGGATTGCCTACCAAAGATGGCAATACCTAGATCTATCCTTACTTTTATGCCTAGCTAGGGGCGTTAAACGATAGCGCTTGTTGGGAGGCAACCCAATTTTATTTTTAGTTTTTTGTTTTTGCTTCTGTTTAGGAATAAATAATCCATCTAGCCTCTGTTTGGATGTGGTTTTATGTTTTAATTAGTGTTTGTGCCAAGCTAGACCTATTGGATCTTCTTGGATAATAGTTATTTGATCTTGCTGTAATTTCCAGAAACTTTGCGCTCAGTGCCCGAATTGTTAAAAATCACCAGAGCGTGATAAAATATTGATTCCAATTTCTGCTGATCAATAAACAAATTTTCCAGGTCGTATAATTTTGGTAGAATTGTTTGAGTTCCACAAGTTTGCGTTAGTTACAGATTACTACAGACTGTTCTGTTTTTGACAGATTCTGTTTTCCGCGTGTTGTTTGCTTATTTTGATGAATCTATGGCTAGTAAAATAGTTTATAATCCATAGAGAAGTTGGAATACAGTAGGTTTAACACCAATATAAATAAATAATGAGTTAATTACAGTACCTTAAAGTAGTCTTTTGTTTTCTTTCTCTAACGGAGCTCACGAGATTTCTATTGAGTTTTGTGTTGTGAAGTTTTCAAGTTTTGGGTGAATTCTTTTGATGGATTATGGAACAAGGAGTGGCAAGAGCCTAAGCTTGGGGATGCCCATGGCACCCCCAAGATAGTCCAAGGACACCAAAAAGGCAAAGCTTGGGGATGCCCCGGAAGGCATCCCCTCTTTCGTCCACTTCCATCGGTAATTTACTTGGAGCTATATTTTTGTTCACCACATGATAAGTGTTTTGTTTGGAGCGTCTTGTATTATTTGTGTCTTTGCTTGTTAGTGTACCACAATCATCATTGCTGTACACACCTTTTGAGAGAGCCATACATAAATTGGAATTTGATAGAATACTCTATGTGCTTCACTTATATCTTTTGAGCTTGATAGTTTTTTAGTGCTTCACTTATATCTTTTGAGCGTGATAATTTTTGCTCTAGTGCTTCACTTAGATCTTTTAGAGCACGGTGGTGTATTTGTTTTAAAGAAACTATTGATCTCTCATGCTTCACTTAGATTATTTTGAGAGTCGTTAATAGCATGGTAATTTGCTTAATGTTAATATACTTGGTATTCAAGATATGTGAAACTTTATTTTGAGTGCGTTGAATACTAAGATAAGTTTGATGCTTGATAATTGTTTTGAGATATGAAGATAGTGATATTAGAGTCATGCTAGTTGAGTAGTTGTGAATTTAAAGAATACTTGTGTTGAAGTTTGTGATTCCTGTAGCATGCACGTATGGTGAACCATTATGTGATGAACTCGGAGCATGATTTATTTATTGATTGTCTTCCTTGTGAGTGGCGGTCGGGGATGAGCGATGGTCTTTTCCTACCAATCTATCCCCCTAGGAGCATGCGCGTAATACTTTGCTTTGATAACTTCTAGATTTTTGCAATAAGTATATGAGTTCTTTATGACTAATGTTGAGTCCGTGGATTATACGCACTTTCTCCAATCCTTCTACCATTGCAAGCCTCTCTAATACCGCGCACCTTTCGCCGGTATCATACACCCACCATATACCTTCCTCAAAACAGCCACCATACCTACCTATCATGGCATTTCCATAGCCATTCCAAGATATATTGCCATGCAACTTTCCACCGTTCCGTTTGACACGCTCCATCATTGTCATATTGCTAGCATGATCATGTAGTTGACATCGTATTTGTGGCAAAGCCACCATTCATAATTCTTTCATACATGTCACTCATGTTTCATTGCATATCCAGTACATCACGGAGGCATTCATATAGAGTCATATTTTGTTCCAAGTATCGAGTTGTAATTGTTGAGTTGTAAGAAAAATAAAAGTGTGATGATCATCATTATTAGAGCATTGTCCCAAGTGAGGAAAGGATGATGGAGACTATGATTCCCCCACAAGTCGGGATGAGACTCCGGACGAAAAATAATAATAACAAAAAGAGGCCATAAAAAAAGAGATAAAAGGCCCGAATAAAAAAAATGAGAGAAAAAGAGAGAAGGGACAATGCTACTATCCTTTTACCACACTTGTGCTTCAAAGTAGAACCAAGATCTTCATGATAGAGAGTCTCTCATTTTGTCACTTTCATATACTAGTGGAAATTTTCATTATAGAACTTGGCTTGTATATTCCAATGACGGGCTTCCTCAAATGCCCTAGGTCTTCGTGAGCAAGCGAGTTGGATGCACACCCACTTAGTTTCTTTTGTTGAGCTTTCATATACTTATAGCTCTAGTGCATCCGTTGCATGGCAATCCCTACTCACTCACATTGATATCTATTGATGGGCATCTTCATAGCCCGTTGATACGCCTAGTTGATGTGAGACTATCTTGTCCCTTTTTGTCTTCTCCACAACCACCATTCTATTCCACCTATAGTGCTATATCCATGGCTCACGCTCATGTATTGCGTGAAGATTGAAAAAGTTTTGAAAATGTTAAAGTATTAAACAATTGATTGGCTTGTCATCGGGGTTGTGCATGATTTAAATATTTTGTGTGGGGAAGATGGAGCATAGCCAGACTATATGATTTTGTAGGGATAACTTTCTTTGGCCATGTTATTTTGAGAAGACATAATTGCTTAGTTAGTATGCTTGAAGTATTATTATTTTTATGTCAATATGAACTTTTGTCTTGAATCTTCGGATCTGAATATTCATACCATGATTAAGGAGATTTACATTGAAATTATGCCAAAGTATCACTCCGCATCAAAAATTCTCTTTTATCATTTACCTACTCGAGGACGAGCAGGAATTAAGCTTGGGGATGCCTGATACGTCTCCAACGTATCTATAATTTTTGATTGTTCCATGCTACTTTATCTACTGTTTTGGACTATATTGGGCTTTATTTTCCACTTTTATATTACTTTTGGGACTAACCTATTAACCGGAGGCCCAGCCCAGAATTGCTGTTTTTGCCTATTTGGTGTTTGAAGAAACAAAATATCAAACGGAGTCCAAACGGAATGAAACCTTCGGGAACGTGATTTTCTCACCGATCGTGATCCAGGAGACTTGGACCCTACGCCAAGGAACAACAGAGGCGGTCACGAGGGTGGGGGGCGTGCCCCCCCTAGGGCGCGCCCCCCTGCCTCGTGGGCCCCCTGTTGCTCCATCGACGTACTCCTTCCTCCTATATATACCTACGTACCCCCAAACGATTAGAGGAGGAGCCAAAAACCTAATTCCACCACCGCAACTTCCTGCATCCACGAGATCCCATCTTGGGGCCTGTTCCGGAGCTCCGCCGGAGGGGGCATCCACCATGGAGGGCTTCTACATCATCACCATAGCCTCTCCGATGAAGTGTGAGTAGTTTACTTCAGACCTTCGGGTCCATAGCTAGTAGCTAGATGGCTTCTTCTCTCTTTTTGGATCTCAATACAATGTTCTCCCCCTCTCTCGTGGAGATCTATTCGGTGTAATCTTCTTTTTACGGTGTGTTTGTTGAGATCGATGAGTTGTGGGTTTATGATCCAGCTTATCTATGAATAATATTTGAATCTTCTCTGAATTCTTTTATGTATGATTGAGTTATCTTTGCAAGTCTCTTCGAATTATCCGTTTGGTTTGGCCAACTAGATTGGTAGTTCTTGCAATGGGAGAAGTGCATAGCTTTGGATTCAATCTTGCGGTGTCCTTACCCAGTGACAGAAAGGGTTGCAAGGCACGTATTGTATTGTTGCCATCGAGGATAACAAGATGGGGTATTTATCACATTGCATGAATTTATTCCTCTACATCATGTCATCTTGCTTAAGGCGTTACTCTGTTTTAACTTAATACTCTAGATGCATCTTTGGATAGCGGTCGATGAGTGGAGTAATAGTAGTAGATGCAGAATCGTTTTGATCTACTTGTCACGAACGTGATGCCTATATACATGATCATACCTAGATATACTCATAACTATGCTCAATTCTGTCAATTGCTCAACAGTAATTTGCTCACCCACCGTAGAATACTTATGCTCTTGAGAGAAGCCACTAGTGAAACCTATGGCCCCCGGGTCTATTCTCATCATATCAATCTCCATCACTTTTATACTTGCTTTGTTTTTACTTTTCACTTTGCATCTCTATACCAAAAATACCAAAAATATTATCTCTATCAGATCTCACTCTCGTAAGTGACCATGAAGGGATTGACAACCCCTAATCGCGTTGGTAGCGGTAGCTATCGTTTTGTGCAGGTACGAGGGACTTGTGCGTGGCCTCCTACTGGATTGATACCTTGGTTCTCAAAAACTGAGGGAAATACTTACGCTACTCTGCTGCTTCATCCTCTCCTCTTCAGGGAAAACCAACGCAAGCTCAAGACGTAGCTGTGAGCTCCCTCTCCTCCATGGCCGCCGCGGCCTCGTCCTCCACGCCGTCGGCGCTGCCGGCCTCCAGAGCTCCGCCTCCACCGCCCTGGCGGCGATGTAGTCCTGCTCCGCCTGGGTGGTGTCCTGGACGAGCACGCGGACGTACCTCTCCACCAAGGTATTGAAGAACTCCTGCACTTGATCCGCCGGTGGCCCGACCCAACTTGGGACGAGGCCGTGCGCATTGAACTCCGTCATCATGGCAATGATGTCGGTTTGGCGCGAGTTATTGCTCAGCGGGACCACCCCCGCCAGCAACCCAAACAAGGGCCCCTTGGCGACCTTGCCAGCCTTCGCGGCCTTGCCGGACCTCTCGACCTTGCCGTCGCGGTTCACGTCGAGTTGGAAGAGCCGCTGGCAGAAGTGGGTGTGCCCCATCACCGTGAAGTTGTGATTCAGGCCGGGGCGAAGCCTCATGATGCCAGCCGCATTCCTAAAAATCCAGGCTGGCCTCCCCTTGTTGTGCGGAGGAGCGATTCGGCGGCGGATGAAGTCCGCCCCAGTCATCTCCAGGGTGAGCTCGGCAACGGTGAGGCGATAAATCCTGGTGGTGGCAATCGTGAGCTTCCCGTCGCCGGTGTCGACATCGCCCCAGTCGTTTCTGTGAGCCGGCGGCGCCTGGTGAAGCTGGCAGAATTCCTGTGGGTCCTCCTCCTCAATCCAGCACCACCGGCCCCGCCACTCCTCCCACCTCTCCTTCTGAGCGCCCTCCGGGTATGTCCCCTTGGATCTTGGGATCCAGGAGACACAACCAGAGATGGCGCCTCCCTTTTGGATTCGAGGGTAAAAGTAGCGGCGGAAGAGCGCTGTGTTGGGGAGCACTCCGCCGAACACCTCGCAGAGATGCGCAAAAAGAGCCATGCACGCCACAACGTTTGGAGTGAAATCCAGAAGGTGGAAGCCAAAGGTGTGCATGATATCATTGAAGAAATCAGAGAAGGGGGGCAGAGGCCGCTGGAAAAGTAGTCGACGAAGAATGGGTACCGATTCGGGCCGGCTTCGGCGAAATCAGCAGGGATGACGCGCGTGGCCGGATGCCCCATCGTCTTCCCCCGTCTTGCACCCCCATAGGTGCTTGAAGTAGTCCCGGAGATGGACCGCATCGACCATCGAGGGGAAGTAGGCGAACTGCGTCCGCCGCGCCGCCAACTCGCTCTCTGGCGGCTCCTTCGCCCCGGCGTCCTTGGCCACTCCCTTGCCTTTACTAGTTTTGGGTGCCATGGCGGCTGCGAGAGGCGAACGGGGAAGGACGATGAAGACGCGGCGACGGCGAGCAAAGGCAAGAGCTTAGGAGGGAGGAAGAAGGGGACGACGGTTCCGAGATTGGGGAAAGCACAGAGGGTAAATGGGCAGCACGCCTGCGGTTATTCCTTTTTATGGGGAAGGCGCGGGCTGCCTCTTTAGCATTTACTGTGATGTGACGCATGCGTGCGGGAACCGTCCCATGCATGCCCCCCTCGTCATGCATGACCCTCCACGACGCGCATTCAATGCGGGTCGTGGGGAAGCGCAAACGAGCGAAAAAGTTATGGCGGTAAAAATCCGCCAACCTGCCCGCGCACCGTTCTGGGCCTGGTGTTGGGGAACGTAGTAATTTCAAAAAATTTCCTATGCACATGCAAGATCATGGTGATGCCACACTCGGTTCAACTAAAGTTGGAGAAACTGACACCCGATAGTCACCTTTGTGCATAGCACGACGGTAAAACCAATCTCGCGTAAGCGTACGCGTAATGTATGACATGCTGGTAAGCAGCATGACTTGTATCACCCACAACTCACTTGTGTTCTACTCGTGCATATAACATCAAGGCATAAAAATTGGCTCTGATACCACTGTTGGGGAACGTAGTAATTTCAAAAAATTTCCTACGCACACGCAAGATCATGGTGATACATAGCAACGAGAGGGGAGAGTGTTGTCTACGTACCCTCGTAGACCGTAAGCGGAAGCGTTATATCAACGCGGTTGATGTAGTCATACATCTTCATGATCCAACCGATCCAAGTACCGAAAGCACGGCACCTCCGAGTTCTGCACACGTTCGGCTCGGTGACGTCCTCGCCTTCTTGATCCAGCAAGACGGGCGAAGTAGTAGATGAGTTCCGCAGACGACGGCGTGGTGACGGTGTTGGTGAAGAACAATCTCCGCAGGGCTTCGCCTAAGCACTACGAAAACTATGACGGAGGATAAACTAGAGGGGACGGGGTTGCCGGCACACGGCTTGGTGTTTCTTGATGTGTCTTGATTGCTAGCCCTGCCCCTCTATTTATATGTTGAGCCTTGGGGTCGAAACTTGGAGTAAAAGCCTCCACAAAGTCTTTCACCCGAAAGGCAAGAGTCGTTCTCGTACTCGGGGCGGACGCGGGGTTGCAGCGTCTAGACCCGCACGCCGAGGACCTGGCGTCTGGCCCCTGGACTTTGCAAAACTTCCTTTTGCGCTTTCCAAAAACCACGTGGGTTTTCCCCTTTGGCCCAGATAAAGTGTTCTCGTGCCCAAACATTTCGGGAAACATCCGGAACCCCTTCCGGTGAATTCTGGAACCCTTCCAGAGACCAAACACTATTATCCATATATCAAACTTTATCTCCGGACCATTCCGGAGTTCCTCGTCATGTCCGTGATCTCATCCGGGACTCCGAACAACATTCGGTCACCAACATACATAACTCATATAATACTATATCGTCAACGAACGTTAAGCGTGCGGACCCTACGGGTTCGAGAACTATGTAGACATGACCGAGACACCTCTCTGGTCAATAACCAATAGCGGAACCTGGATGCCCATATTGGCTCCTACATATTCTACGAAGATCTTTATCGGTCGAACCGCATAACAACAGACATTGTTCCCTTTGTCATCAGTATGTTACTTTGCCGAGGTTCGATCGTCGGTATCTCAATACCTAGTTCAATCTCATTACCGGCAAGTCTCTTTACTCGTTTCGTAATACATCATCCCGCAACTAACTCATTAGTTACAATGCTTGCAAGGCTTATAGTGATGTGCATTACCGAGTGGGCGAGAGATACCTCTCCGAGCAATCGTAGTGACAAATCCTAATCTCGAAATATGCCAACCCAACAAGTACCTTTGGAGACACCAGAGCACCTTTATAATCACCCAGTTATGTTGTGACGTTTGGTAGCACACAAAGTGGTCCTCCGTGGCAGGAGTTGCATAATCTCACAGTCATAGGAACATGTATAAGTCATGAAGAAAGCAATAGCAACATACTAAACGATCAAGTTCTAAGCTAACGGAATGGGTCAACTCAATCACATCATTCTCCTAATGATGTGATCCCATTAATAAAATGACAACTCATGTCTATGGCTAGGAAACATAACCATCTTTGATCAATGAGCTAGTTAAGTAGAGGCATACTAGTGACATCTGTTTGTCTATGTATTCACACATGTATTATGTTTCCGGTTAATACAATTCTAGCATGAATAATAAACATTTACCATGATATAAGGAAATAAATAATAACTTTATTATTGCCTCTAGGGCATATTTCCTTCAGTCTCTCACTTGCACTAGAGTCAATAATCTAGTTCACATCGCCATATGATTTAACACCAATAGTTTACATCACCATGTGATTAACACCCATAGTTCACATCGTCATGTGACCAACACCCATAGGATTAACTAGAGTCAATAATCTAGTTCACATCGTTATGTGATTAACACCCAAAGAGTACTGAGGTGTGATCATATTTTTCTTGTGAGAGAAGTTTAGTCAACAGGTCTGCCACATTCAGATCCGTATGTATTTTGCAAATTTCTATGTCAACAATGCTCTGCACGGAGCTACTCTAGCTAATTGCTCCCACTTTCAATATGCATCCAGATTGAGACTTAGAGTCATCTGGATCAGTGTCAAAGTTTGCATCGAAGTAACCCTTTACGATGAACCTTTTGTCACCTCCATTGTCACCTCCATAATCGAGAAACATATCCTTATTCCAATAAGGATAATTTAGACCGCTGTCCAGTGATCTACTCCTAGATCACTATTGTACTCCCTTGCCAAACTCAGTGTAGGGCATACAATAGGTCTGGTACACAACATGGCATATTTTATAGAACCTATGGCTGAGGCATAGGGAATGACTTTCATTCTTTCTCAATTTTCTGCCGTGGTCGGGCTTTGAGTCTTACTCAATTTCACACCTTGTAACACAGGCAAGAACTCTTTCTTTGACTGTTCCATTTTGAACTACTTCAAAATCTTGTCAAGGTATGTACTCATTGAAAAAGCTTATCAAGCGTCTTGATCTATCTCTATAGATCTTGATGCTCAATATGTAAGCTGCTTCACCGAAGTCTTTCTTTGAAAAAACTCCTTTCAAATACTCCTTTATGCTTTCCAGAAAATTCTACATTATTTCTGATCATCAATATGTCATACACATATATTTATCAGAAATGTTGTAGTGCTCCACTCATTTTCTTGTAAATACAGGCTTCAGCACAAGTCTGTATAAAACTATATTCTTTGATCAACTCATCAAAGCATATATTCCAACTCCAAGATGCTTGCACCAGTCCATATATGGATCATTTGGAGTTTGCACATTTTATTAACACCTTTAGGATCGACAAAACCTTACGGTTTGCATCATATACAACTCTTCTTTAAGAAATCCATTAAGGAACATAGTTTTGACATCCATTTGCCGATTCCATAAAATGTGGCAATTTGCTAACATGATTGAGACAGACTTAAGCATCGCTCTGGTGAGAAAATCTCATCGTAGTCAACACCTTGAACTTTGTCAAAAAACTTTTTTCAACAAGTCTAGCTTTGTAGATAGTAACACTACTATCAGCGTCCGTCTTCCTCTTGAATATCCATTTATTTTCTATGGCTTGCTGATCATCGGGCAAGTCAACCAAAGTCCACACTTTGTTCTCATACATGGATCTCATCTCAGATTTCATGGCCTTAAGCCTTTTTGCGGAATTTGGGCTCACCATCACTTCTTCATAGTTCGTAGGTTCGTCATGGTCTAGTAACATAACCTCCAGAACAGGATTACCGTACCATTCTGGTGCGGATCTTACTCTGGTTGACCTACGAGGTTCAGTAACAAGTTGATCCAAAGTTTCATGATCATTATCATTAACTTCCTCATTAATTGGTATAGACGTCACAGGAACCGGTTTCTGTTATGAACTACTTTCCAATAAGGGAGCAGGTATAGTTACCTCATCAAGTTCTACTTTCCTCCCACTCACTTCTTTCGAGAGAAACTTCTTCTCTAGAAAGGATCCATTCTTAGCAACGAATATCTTGCCTTCGGATCTGTGATAGAAGGTGTACCCAACTGTCTCCTTTGGTGGTATCCTATGAAGACACATTTCTCCGATTTGGGTTTGAGCTTATCAGGATGAAACTTTTTCTTATAAGCATCGCAACCCCAAACTTTAAGAAACGACAACTTTGGTTTCTTGCCAAACCACAGTTCATATGGTGTCGTCTCAACAGATTTAGATGGTGCCCTTTTTTACGTGAATGCAGCTGTCTCTAATGCATAACCCCAAAACAATAGTGGTAAATCGGTAAGAAACATCATAGATTGCACTATATCCAGTAAAGTACGGTTATGACGTTCGGACACACCATTATGATGTGGTGTTCCAGGTGGCATGAATTTGTGAAACTTTTCCACATTGTTTTAATTGAAGACCAAACTCGTAACTCAAATATTTGTCTTTCTGATCAGAACGTAGAAACTTTATTTTCTTGTCATGATGATTTTCCACTTCACTCTGAAATTCTTTGAACTTTTCAAATGTTTCAGACTTATGTTTCATCAAGTAGATATACCCATATCTGCTCAAATCATTTGTGAAGGTTAGAAAATAACGATACCCGCCGCGAGCCTCAATATTCATCGGACCATATACATCAGTATGTATGATTTCCAACAAATCTGTTGCTCGCTCCATTGTTCCTAAGAATGGCATTTTAGTCATCTTTCCCAAGAGGCATGGTTCGCAAGCATCAAGTGATCCATAATCAAGTGATTCCAAAAGCCCATCAACATGGAGTTTCTTCATGCGCTTTACACCAATATGACCTAAACGGCAGTGCCACAAATAAGTGGCACTATCATTATTAACTTTGCATCTTTTGGCTTCAATAATATGAATATGTGTATCACTACAATTGAGATCCAACAAACCATTTTCATTGGGTGTATAACCATAGAAGGTTTTATTCATGTAAACAGAACAACAATTATTCTCTAACTTAAATGAATAACCGTATTGCAATAAACATGATCAAATCATATTCATGCTTAACGCAAACACCAAATAACATTTATTTAGGTTCAACACTAATCCTGAAAGTATAGGGAGTGTGCGATGATGATCATATCAATCTTGGTACTACTTCCAACACACATCGTCACTTCACCCTTAACTAGTCTCTGTTCATTCTGCAACTCCCGATTCGAGTTACTAATCATAGCAACTGAGCTAGTATCAAATACTGAGGGGTTGCTATAAACACTAGTAAAGTACACATCAATAACATGTATATCAAATATACCTTTGTTTACTTTGCCATCCTTTCTTATCCGCCAATTACTTGGGGTAGTTCCGCTTCCAGTGACCTGTCCCTTTGTAGTAGAAGCACTTAGTCTCAGGCTTAGGTCTAGACTTGGGTTTCTTCACTTGAGCAGCAACTTGCTTGCCGTTCTTCTTGAAGTTCCCCTTCTTCCCTTTGCCCTTTTCTTGAAACTAGTGGTCTTGTCAACCATTAACACTTGATGCTTTTCTTGATTTCAAACTTCGTCGATTTTAGCATCACGAAGAGCTTGGGAATCATTTCCGTTATTCATTGCATATTATAGTTCATCACGAAGTTCTAGTAACTTGGTGATAGTGACTAGAGAATTCTGTCAATCACTATCTTATCTGGAAGATTAACTCCCACTTGATTCAAGTGATTGTATTACCCAGACAATCTGAGCACATGCTCACTGGTTGAGATATTCTCCTCCATCTTGTAGGCAAAGTACTGTCAGAGGTCTCATACCTCTCGATACGGGCATGAGTATGAAATAACAATTTCAACTCTTGGAACATCTTATATGCTCCGTGGCATTCAAAACGTCTTTGAAGCCCCGATTTTAAGCTGTTAAGCATGGTGCACTAAACTATCAAGTAGTCATCATATCGAGCTTGCCAAAAATTCATAACGTCTGCATTTGCTCCTGCAATTGGTCTATCACCTAGCGGTGCATCAAGGACATAATTCTTCTGTGCAGCAATGAGGATAATCCTCAGATCACGGATCCAATCCGCATCATTGCTACTAACATCTTTCAACTTAGTTTTCTCTAGGAACATATCAAAAATAAAACAGGGAGCTAAACGCGAGCTATTGATCTACAACATAGATATGCTAATAGTACCAGGACTAAGTTCATGATAAATTAAAGTTCAATTTAATCATACTCCCTCCGTTCCTTAATGTAAGGTGTATTAGTTTTTCAAAAAGTCAACCATTGTCTATGTTTGACCAACTTTGTAGCAAAATCTATAAAGATTTACAATATTTAATATTTAAAATATAGAAATATATTTCATGGTGAATCTAGTGATAATGACTTGGTATTCTAGACATTGATATTTTTGTCTAAAAACTTGGTCAAAGTTAGAGAAGTTTGACTTTTTGAAAAAAATAATACACCTTATATTTAGGAACGGAGGGAGTATTAATTAAGAACTCCCACTTAGATAGACATCCCTCTAATCATCTAAGTGATCACGTGATCCAAATCAACTAAACCATAAACGATCATCACGTGAAAGGGAGTAGTTTTCAATGGTGAACATCACTATGTTGATCATATCTACTATATGATTCACGCTCGACCTTTCGGTCTCAGTGTTCCGAGGCCATATCTGCATATGCTAGGCTCGTCAAGTTTAACCTGAGTATTCTGCTTGTGCAAAACCTGCTTGCACCCGTTGTAGATGGACGTAGAGCTTATCACACCCGATCATCACGTGGTGTGCAGGAGCGACGAACTTTGGCAGCGGTGCATACTCGTGGAGAACACTTTTATCTTGAAATTTAGTGAGAGATCATCTTATAATGCTACCGTGAATCAAAGCAAGATAAGATGCATAAAAGATAAACATCACATGCAATCAATATAAGTGATATGATATGGCCATCATCATCTTGTTCTTGTGATCTCCATCTCCGAAGCACCATCATGATCACCATCGTCACCGGCGCGACACCTTGATCTCCATCATAGCATCGTTGTCGTCTCGCCAACTATTGCTTCTACGACTATCGCTACCGCTTAGTGATAAAGTAAAGCAATTCTGAAGCGATTGCATTGCATACAATAAAGCGACAACCATATGGCTCCTGCCAGTTGCCGATAACTCTGTTACAAAACATGATCATCTCATACAATAAAATATAGCATCATGCATTGACCATATCACACCACAACATGCCCTGCAAAAACAAGTTAGACGTCCTCTACTTTGTTGTTGCAAGTTTAACGTGGCTGCTATGGGCTGAGCAAGAACAGTTCTTACCTATGCATCAAAACCACACGATAGTTCGTCAAGTTAGTGCTGTTTTAACCTTCTCAAGGACCGGGCGTAGCCACACTCGGTTCAACTAAAGTTGGAGAAACTGACACCCGCTAGTCACCTATGTGCATAGCACGGCGGTAAAACCAGTCTCGCATAAGCGTGCGCGTAATGTCGGTCCAGGCCGCTTCATCCAACAATACCGCCGAACCAAAGTATGACACGCTGGTAAGCAGTATGACTTGTATCGCCCACAACTCACTTGTGTTCTACTCATGCATATAACATCAACGCATAAAAACTGGCTCTGATAACACTGTTGGGGAACGTAGTAATTTCAAAAAATTTCCTACGCACACGCAAGATCATGGTGATGCATAGCAACGAGAGGGGAGAGTGTTGTCTACGTACCCTTGTAGACCGTAAGCGGAAGCGTTATATCAACGCAGTTGATGTAGTCAAACGTCTTCACGATCCGACCGATCCAAGTACCGAAAGCACGGCACCTCCGAGTTCTGCACACGTTCGGCTCGGTGACGTCCTCGCCTTCTTGATCCAAAGAAGAGGGCGAAGTAGTAGATGAGTTCCGGCAGCACGACGGCGTGGTGACGGTGTTGGTGAAGAACAATCTCCGCAGGGCTTCGCCTAAGCACTACGAAAACTATGACAGATGATAAACTAGAGGGGACAGGGTTGTCGACACATGGTTTGGTGTTTCTTGATGTGTCTTGGGTGCTAGCCCTACCCCTTTATTTATATGTTGAGCCTTGGGGTCGAAACTTGGAGTAAAAGCCTCCACAAAGTCGGTTTCACCCGAAAGGCAAGAGTCCTTCTAGGACTCCAGGGCCAGACGCCAGGGACCCTGGCGTCTGGGCCCTGGACTCCGCAAAACATCCTTTTGCGCTTTCCAAAAACCTCGTGGACTTTCCCCTTTGGCCCAGATAAAGTGTTCTCGTGCCCAAACATTTCAGGAAACATCCGGAACCCCTTCCGGTGAATTCTGGAACCCTTCCGAAGACCAAACACTATTATCCATATACCAAACTTTATCTCCGGACCATTCCGGAGTTCCTCGTCATGTTCGTGATCTCATCCGGGACTCCGAACAACATTCAGTCACCAACATACATAACTCATATAATAATATATCATCAACGAACGTTAAGCGTGCGGACCCTACGGGTTCGAGAACTATGTAGACATGACCGGGACACCTCTGTGGTCAATAACCAATAGCGGAACCTGGATGCCCATATTGGCTCCTACATATTCTACGAAGATCTTTATCGACCGAACCGCATAACAACATACATTGTTCCCTTTGTCATTGGTATGTTACTTGCCCGAGGTTCGATCGTCGGTATCTCAATACCTAGTTCAATCTCGTTACCGGCAAGTCTCTTTCCTCGTTCCGTAATATCATCCTGCAACTAACTCATTAGTTACAATGCTTGCAAATATAGTGATGTGCATTATCGAGTGGGCCCAGAGATACCTCTCCAACAATCGGAGTGACAAATCCTAATCTCGAAATACGCCAACCCAACAAGTACCTTCGGAGACACCTGTAGAGCACCTTTATAATCACCTAGTTACGTTGTGATGTTTGGTAGCACACAAAGTGTTCCTCCAGTAAACGGGAGTTGCATAATCTCATAGTCATAGGAACATGTATAAGTCATGAAGAAAGCAATAGCAACATACTAAACGATCAAGTGCTAAGCTAATGGAATGGGTCAAGGCAAGAGCCTTGCCGGGGCCCCAGCAAGGGTCTTGCCGTGGCATCGTAGTCATCCCCGGCAAATGCCTTGCCGGGGGTCTCGTGGATTTCCTCGGCTAGGATCCCGCCGAGGATCGTCGTCTTCTGGTCCTCATCTGATCTCGTGTGTTTATGATCTTGACGAAGATCTGCATGCCACCATAGAGGTGCCTCCTAGCCCTGGTCCCAATGTGGTTGTTGGAAACCCTTGGCTCGAGGGTGGCCTTGGCCAGCGTCGAGGCAAGTTGCCCGGCAAGGCTCTTGCGAGCCCAGGCTCACCGACAAAGGGTCTTGCCGGGGGAGTTCGCCTCGCCCCTTTGCTCTTTGTGGTCTCTAGTCTTGGCGTTGCTCTGATCGCCTTGTGCCCCAGCTCCCCTTTCCTGCCCTGCTCGGTGTGGCCGTGGGCGCGGCTCCGACTGTCCGAGCACAAGTAAAGGGGTCAAATGGAGATGCCCCTACTTTTGTACGCCGACAGGATCCCCCGGGCCTGGGCCACACATAAGCGCGAGACATTGTTGGGCCAGGTGAAGGAAATATTCCCTAGAGACAATAAGAAAGTTATTATTTATTTCCTTATATCATGATAAATGTTTAATATTCATGCTAGAATTGTATTAACCATGACGTGATCCCGTTAATCAAATGACAACTCATGTATATGGCTAGGAAACATAACCATCTTTGATCAACGAGCTAGTCAAGTAGAGGCATACTAGTGACATCTGGTTGTCTATGTATTCACACATGTATTATGTTTTCGGTTAATACAATTCTAGCATGAATAATAAACATTTATCATGATATAAGGAAATAAATAATAACTTGATTATTGCCTCTAGGGAATATTTCCTTCACCTGGCCCAACAACGTCTCGCGCTTATGTGTGGCCCAGGCCCGGGGGATCCTGTCGGCGTACAAAAGTAGGGGCATCTCCATTTGACCCCTTTACTTGTGCACGGACAGTCGGAGCCGCGCCCACGGCCACACCGAGCAGGGCAGGAAAGGGGAGCTGGGGCACAAGGCGATCAGAGCAACGCCAAGACCATAGACCACAAAGAGCAAAGGGGCGAGGCGGACTCCCCCGGCAAGACCCTTGCCGGGTGGCCTCCGTGGCTGAAAAGCCTTGCCGGGCAACTTGCTCGACGCCCGGGGCGCCACCCTCGAGCCAAGGGTTTCCAACAACCACATTGGGACCAGGGCTAGGAGGCACCTCCGTGGTGGCATGCAGATCTTCGTCAAGATCATAAACACACGAGATCAGATGAGGACCAGAAGACGACGATCCTCGGCGGGATCCTAGCCGAGGAAATCCACAAGACCCCCGGAAAGGCATTTGCCGGGGATGACTACGATGCCACAACAAGACCCTTGCCGGGGCCCCAGCAAGGCTCTTGCCGAATAAACCTACGGGACCACAATCGGGCCCGCGTCTGCCAGGACTCCGCCGCCATCCCCATGAAGCTGCCAGCCCGACCAGCTGGGCAGGCACCTGCATGGCGACATGCAGCTTCCAGGCCAGCTCAACAAGCACATGCGTGGTGGCATGCGGATCTTCGTGAAGACCCTACCACCACGCCATCTCAGTAGCCTACCAGCCTATATGGCACCGCATGCATCATTGGCCTGGACGTGTGTCGGAGCAGAGTGGGGCGGCGACAGATGGGACGGGCCTCATTGCCACCTCCAATAAAGCAACGGGACACCTAAGGGGGCGCATTTAATGCGTCTTGTCCCGTAACGACATGCGATAAGCTTGTGTACTGTAGACCTTTCCACCTCATGTGTGCCACTATGGCAACCCCTTTTGCCTATAAAAGGAGGCCCGAGGCGACCAGGAGAAGGATTCAGATCTTTTGGGCTACCCACGCACCGTAGGTAGCTCAAGAACTCAAGAACACTCAAATACATACACCAAAGCAGGACTAGGGTATTACACATCCTCACGGCCCGAACCTAGGTAAACGATCTTTGTGCTTCCTGCCAGACCCAATCTTTGCACAACCCCGCGCCCGCCAACCGTAGAAGGGGTCCCAGTGATCCCATAGGTGTCGTTCCCACCGATATCTTTGGCGCGCCAGGTAGGGGGCGCAGTTGTGAAATCCGGTCTAGCAGTTAGCCTAGCAGTTCCTCATCGCCATGGCTCCGAGGAAGAAGACGACAAGCGGGCGGCATCGCATGCAGACACGGTGAACGCCCGCGCAATGACGAAAAAGATAAGTCGCACGAAATCTTGGCTATTTTTACTTATTTAAGGCTGTTCTCTGCGAGAGATCTCGTTCTTTGTACGGGGAACCTGCACGCGATGGGACACTTCCGCTACTGGTGCTACCTCTTGAGCACTGCGTTGGTTTTCCCTGGAAGAGGAAAGGGTGATGCAACAAAGTAGCGTAAGTATTTCCCTTAGTTTTTGAGAACCAAGGTATCAATCCAGTAGGAGGCCACACACAAGTCCCTCGCACCTACACAAACAAATAAATCCTTGCAACCAACGCAATAAAGGGGTTGTCAATCCCTTCACGGTCACTTACGAGAGTGAGATCTGATAGATATGATAAGATAATATTTTTGGTATTTTTATGATAAAGATGCAAATTAAAATAAAAGCAAAATAAAAGGCAATGGAAATAGCTTGTTGTTGGAAGATTAATATGATGGAAAATAGACCCGGGGGCCATAGGTTTCACTAGTGGCTTCTCTCATGAGCATAAATATTACGGTGGGTGAACAAATTACTGTTGAGCAATTGAAAAAATTGAGCATAGTTATGAGAATATCTAGGTATGATCATGTATATAGGCATCACGTCCGCGACAAGTATACCGACTCCCGCCTGCATCTACTACTATTACTCCACACATCGACCGCTATCCAGCATGCATCTAGAGTATTAAGTTCAAAAGAACAGAGTAACGCTTTAAGTAAGATGACATGATGTAGAGGGATAAATTCATGCAATATGATATAAACCCCATCTTGTTATCCTCGATGCCAACAATACAATACGTGCCTTGCTGCCCCTCATCCTTTGGGAAAGGACACCGCAAGATTGAACCCAAAGCTAAGCACTTCTCCCATTGCAAGAAAGATCAATCTAGTAGGCCAAACCAAACTGATAATTCGAAGAGACTTGAAAGATAAACAATCATACACAAAAGAATTCAGAGAAGATTCAAATATTGTTCATAGATAAACTTGATTATAAACCCACAATTCATCGGTCTCAACAAACACACCGCAAAAGAAGATTACATCGAATAGTTCTCCACAAGAGAGGTGGAGAACATTGTATTGAGATCCAAAAAGAGAGAAGAAGTCATTTAGCTAATAACTATGGACCCGAAGGTCTGAGGTAAACTACTCACACATCATCGGAGAGGCTATGGTGTTGATGTAGAAGCCCTCCGTGATCGATGCCCCCTCTGGCGGAGCTCCGGAAAAGGCCCCAAGATGGGATCTCACGGGTACAGAAGGTTGCGGCGGTGGAATTAGGCTTTTGGCTCCGTATCTAGTAGTTTGGGGGTACGCAGGTATATATAGGAGTAAGAAGTACGTCGGTGGAGCAACATGGGGCCCACGAGGGTGGAGGGCATGCCCAGGGGGGTAGGTGCGCCCCTACCTCATGCCTTCCTGGTTGATGTCTTGACGTAGGGTCCAAGTCCTCTGGATGACGTTCGTTCTGAAAATCACGTTCCTGAAGGTTTCATTCCGTTTGGACTCCGTTTGATATTCTTTTTTTTGCGGAACTCTGAAATAGGCAAAAAACAGCAATTCTGGGCTGGGCCTCAGGTTAATAGGTTAGTCCCAAAATAATATAAAAGTGTATAATAAAGCCCATTAATGTCCAAAACTGAATATAATATAGCATGGAACAATAAAAAATTATAGATACATTGGAGACGTATCAAGCATCCCCGAGCTTAATTCACCTTTCGTCCTCGAGTAGGTAAATGATAAAAACAGAATTTTTGATGTGGAATGCTACTTGGCATAATTTCAATGTAATTCTTCTTAATTGTGGTATGAATATTCAGATCCGAAAGATTCAAGATAAAAGTCCATATTGACATAAAAGTAATAATACTTCAAGCATACTAACTAAGCAATTATGTCCTCTCAAAATAACATGGCCAAAGAAAGTTAATCCCTACAAAATCATATAGTTTAGTCATGCTCCATTTTTGTCACACAAGAATGCTCTCATCATGCACAACCCCGATGACAAGCCAAGCAATTGTTTCATACTTTAGTAATCTCAAACTTTTTCAACCTTCACGCAATACATGAGTGTGAGCCATGGATATAGCACTATTGGTGGAATAGATTATAATGATGGGGGCTATGTGGAGAAGACAAAAAGGAGAAAGTCTCACATCAACGCGGCTAATCAATGAGCTATGGAGATGCCCATCGATTGATGTTAATGCAAGGAGTAGGGATTGCCATGCAACGGGTGCACTAGAGCTATAAATATATGAAAGCTCAACAAAAGAAACTAAGTGGGTGTGCATCCAACTTGCTTGCTCACAAAGACCTAGGGCACTTGAGGAGGCCCATTGTTGGAATATACAAGCCAAGTTCTATAATGAAATATTCCCACTAGTAAATGAAAGTGACAAAACAAGAGACTCTCTATCATGAAGATTATGGTGCTACTTTGAAGCAAAAGTGTGGTAAAAGGATAGTAACATTGTCCCTTCTCTCTTGTTCTCTCTTTTTTTGTTGGGACTCCTTCTCTTTTTTATGGCCTTTCTCTTTTTTTTTCCTCACTTGGGACAATGCTCTAAAAATGATGATCATCACACTTCTATTTATTTACAACTCAATGGTTACAACTTGTAGGATCGAAATTAAGACTAGAGGGGGGGGGGATTAGACTACTTGACCAAATAAAAGTCTAGCCTTTTCCCAGTTTTAGTTCTTGGCAGATTTTAGCAACTTAGAACAAGTCAAGCAATCTTAGCACAATTCAAGCAAGCATGCAAAGAGTATATGAGCAGCGGAAAGTAAAGCATGCTACTTGCAAGAATGTAAAGGGAAGGGTTTGGAGGATTCAAACACAATTGGAGACACGGATGTTTTTGTCGTGGTTCCGATAGGTGGTGCTATCGTACATCCACGTTGATGGAGACTTCAACCCACGAAGGGTAGCAGTTCTTGCGAGTCCACGGAGGGCTCCACCCACGAAGGGTCCACGAAGAAGCAACCTTGTCTATCCCACCACGGCCGTCGCCCACGAAGGACTTGCCTCACTAGCGGTAGATCTTCATGAAGTAGGCGATATCCTTGCCCTTACAAACTCCTTGGTTCAACTCCACAATCTTGTCGGAGGCTCCCAAGTGACACCTAGCCAATCTAGGAGACACCACTCTCCAAGAAGTAACAAATGGTGTGTTGATGATGAACTCCTTGCTCTTGTGCTTCAAATGATAGTCTCCCCAACACTCAACTCTCTCTCACAGGATTTGGATTTGGTGGAAAGAAGATTTGAGTGGAAAGCAACTTGGGAAGGCTAGAGATCAAGATTCATATGGTAGGAGTGGAATATCTTGGCCTCAACACAAGTGTAGGTGGTTCTCTCTCAGAAAATGTGTATTGGAAGTGTAGGTTCATTTTGATGGCTCTCTCCACGAATGAAGAGGAGGTGGAGGGGTATATATAGCCTCCACACAAAATCTAACCGTTACACACAACTTACCAATCTCGATGGGACCGAATTGAAAAACTCGGTCGGACCGATTCAACAAATCTAGTGACCGTTAGGATTTTCGGTGGGACCGACATGCAACTCGGTAGGACCGATATGGTTAGGGTTAGGGCATAACGTAATCTCGGTGAGACCGATTACACAAACTCAGTGAGACCGATTTTGGTAATAAGCTAACCAGAGAGTTGGTCAGGTAAACTCGGTGGGACCGATTCGCTCATTTCGGTGAGACCGAAATGTTACAAAAGGGAAACAGAGAGTTTACATTGCAATCTCGGTGGGACTGATCGCTCATCTCGGTAGGACCGAAACGTTACAAAGGGAAACAGAGAGATTACAATCCCATCTCGGTGAGACTGAGATCCCTATCGGTGAGACCGATTTGCCTAGGGTTTGTGGCAGTGGCTATGACATCTGAACTCGGTTGCGCCGGATGGAAAGAATCGGTGGGGCCGAGTTTGACTTTTGGATTAGGTCATATGTGGATGTGAGAAAGTAGTTGAGGGCTTTGGAGCATATCACTAAGCATTTTGAGCAAGTAAGCCATTAAGCAACACCTCATCCCTCCTTGATAGTATTGGCTTTTCCTATGGACTCAATGTGATCTTGGATCACTAAAATATAAAATGTAGAGTCTTGAGCTTGAGCCAATCCCTTTGTCCTTAACATTTTCAGGGTTCCACTCTTCTCATCCATGCCATGCCAACCATTGAGCTTTCCTAAATTATTAGTCTTGAAATAGTGTTAGCTCAATGAGCTATATGTTGTTAGGAATTACCAAAACCACCTAGGGATAGTTGCACTTTCAATCCCCCCTTTTTGGTAATTGATGACAACATATATATCAAAGCTTTGACAAATGATAATAAGAGTGAAAAACATTATCGCTTTGAGAAGTATGTGAAAAGCAAGAGCTCCCCCTAAATTTGTGCATAGTTTAAGATTTGCTTTGGACTGCAAATGCACAATGAGTTAGGATCATGGGTTACTCTTCCATGTCAGATCACATACATCTTGGTGGAGCGCTCAAAATGATAATAAATAAATACATGCACTCATCACCAAGCAAAGTGAATTCTCATATGGGAGATAAAAGGATAAAGTCATCCAACAAGCATTAAGGTAGCATATGATCAAACACATGATCATCCAAGTATCTCACAAACGCATAAAGTATCTCAAACAAGCAAATAAAGTTCAACCATCAAAACAAGAGAGAACAAAAGCAACACTCTCTCTCGAAGCCTATGATCTATACATTTTCTCCCCTTTGGCAACAAGTTACCAAAAGTTCATAGAAAATGCATAGCACTAAATCGACTCTCGTGCTTGGTCTTGGTGGTGGTGTAGACAGAACTCCAAGAATGAAGGCATCGGTCGATGTAGATGGTCTGGAGGAGTAGGTCTTGGAGCTGGTTGCCTGAAGGCTGTAGCTGGTGCATATGTAGTGGCTCACGGTGTATGCATGTGAACCTTGCGGTGATCTCTGGCTCCTGGGCACTCTGGCAAAAGCATCAGTAGTAGTATTGCCCTTCCCTGCATATCATCCTGAAGTTGCTCAACAACCGACTGTATCTCAGTGACCTTCACATCCAAGTTATAGAACTTATGCTCCATGATCCTCTCCAGGCTCTCCTGGTTTTGAGTTAGGGTGGCCAGTCCCTTCTCAATCCTCAAAGTGGAGGCAATCAAGTTGCCAAAATGATCCTGCTTGCTCTTCAAGAAGTACTGAGATGCCTCATCAATGGTTGGCATCTTTGCAGCCTTTTCAGTCCTTGCCTTCTCCCTCTTTGCTTGTGCTTGCACAGAAGATGGTTCATCTTCATCCATCACCACTGTGTTGTCCTCAAAATCTGGATAGATGGGCATGTGTTCCTTGTCCAAGAGGTATGTGCATGTGCCCATTTGGAGTTGATGAGCTCCTGGATCTATGGGGCATACCCACAACTTCTCTTCTGACCTGCAGCAGTCCTCTTGATAGTTTCCACTATGAGGCTCATGACCTTGAACTTTTGAGGCACATCAAATATGTGAAGTAGGTTGATGGCATGGCCTCTGATCATCTTGTGATCTCCAGATTTAGGCAAAAGAGTGTGCCTGAGGATCCAGTTGATTGTTGGCAGTCCTGATAGAAGATAATGTACTGAGCCAAACTTGTGTGTCTCAATAGCAGCATCTGGGATCTCTCTGTACATGTGTGCAATGGAGTTGTGATCCTTCTTCTTCTTGGCATAGACATCCAAGTCATCCTCATTCTCCTTAGGAGCATTGATCAACTTTGCCCATTCTTCAACTGATGATTGGTACCTAGTACCTTCAGACATCCAGACAATCCTTCCATCTGGGTAGAAGTGAGCTGTGGAGTAGAACTACATAATAAGCTCATCATTCCACATTGTGAGCTTCTGCCCAACAAAGTCATCCACTCCACAAGCATTGAAACTGTCATACACCCCTAGATAATGCTCTTCATTCTTCCTCATGTACTCCCAATCTACCCATCTCATATCACAGACAATTGGCTTCTTGTCAAGCAGCACTGTCTCATAGAAGTCCTGCTGTTCCTTTGTATGGAACACCTGTAGTCCTGACAGTTCTCCTCCTGACTGCATAGGGATCAGTTAATCTCCACTACCTGAGTCCAGCATCCTTTCTCAGCTTCATATCCTCAGCTACAAGATGAACATCATTGTGATCTGGAATTTTGGGCTTCAACTTTCTCAAGACATGTTCCTCATCATGTTCTTCTTCAACATGACTTGAACCTTTGGGGCTTTGTTCTTCTCTGCGGTGAAATACTCACGGTGTTCCTCTTGGAGTGCAGATTTGGGCTTTCGAGCAGCTGCCTTAGGAGCTTCTTTGGGCTTTGATGAAGCAGCCCCTGACCTGATGGCATCACCCATAAGCTTTTGAGCTTTGGGTGCTGGTGCAGCAACATCTTCCTCTTCTTCTTCTTCCATCATGGAAGGCCTTCCAACAACCCTAGCCATGGCCTTCTTGACCCTTTCCTTCCTCTTCTTCCCTTCTGCAGCAGCCTCTTTGGGTTCAGATTCCAAAGATACTTGAGTGGAGGCTCTGGCTTTAGACATGGGAATTCTTTTGGCAGGTGCTTTGGTCTTTATACCAGGCTTAGTGGCAGTAGCTGCGCCATACTCCTTCTTGAGCACCTTCTTCTTGGAAGTGGCCTCATCCTCAACAACCGCATAGTCTTCATCCTCAGAATCTGAAGTTCTCTTCTTTCTGGCCCTGGTGGCTGCCTTGGGTAAGTTGCTGGGTGTGCTCCTGCTACCCTCATCATAGCTGTTAGAGGGACTAGTGCCCTCACTCACCTGAACCCGCTCCTCTGACTTGTTCTGACTGTCACTCTGATCAGACATATTGCAAACTCTGATAGCAGACCCTGTGAATAGATATAGATGAGGTAGAATAGATGAGCATCACAAGATACATAGGTTTTTGGAAAAGAATGACTCAAAAACTTAGTTTTAGTTTTCCATAGAAAGCATTTCGGATCTACCGATTTGTAAACTCGGTGATACCGAAGCAGCTTTTGGAACCTAAACTAGTGAACTCGGTCGACCGAGTCACAGTTGATGGCACCGAGACTGCTAGGGTTTCACAAAGTCCTGAACTCGGTCACACCGATTTGCAATTCTCGGTCAAACTGAGAATCACATGTGTAATGGCCTTAGCCGAATCGGTGGTACCGAGTTCTACAACTCGGTTGGTCCGAGATGGTTTCGGCGGAAACCTAACCCTAAATTTTCAATTCACATCTAATCTATGGAGTGTTTTCGGTGGATAAGATGATCTCAATCGTGGCAAGATTAATGGCAAAACAATGTGCTAGGGATTCGGAGTTAGGAATAGCACAAAGATCAAGTCCATACCCTAGTTCCGCAATGGACTTGCTACGGCTGGCAACGTGAGACGATTCCGTTGGTGGCGGAGACCAGCCGGGGAGGCGGTGGCGGCGACGAGGAGGACGATCCGGAGACCTGTGGAGGCGAGAAGCAGGCTGTCTTGTGGCGAAATAGTTCGGAGAAATTTCGAAAATTTGACCCGTGGATATATATAGCCTGACCCTGTTGGTTTGACCGAGTGGAACAACTCGGTGGCACCGAGATTCATAATCGCAAGCGATTCTGACAACTCGGTGTGACCGAAAGTTCAAATCGGTTGTACCGAGATTGAAAACCTAGATCGACTTAGTGATCTCGGTATGACCGAAATGGAAGAATCGGTCAGACCGAAATGCACAAAGAAGTTTTGGAAGTTTAAGTCTATGACGAATCGGGGACTCCGGGTGCTCCTCACACAGAGTGGTTCGAATCTGACTTGATCAAATTTTATGGTGTAGCATGAATAGAGTTTGAGACAAGAAAAGCATAGATAGATAGAGAAGGTTCTTAGGCATTCTTGTCCATCCACTTGGCAAAATAAAAGGAATCCAAACAATCAAAACAACAAGTGGATGTCCTTGAATGAGTAAATTATGCAACCAACATGCTCACACAATAAAATGGCAAATGAAATATGTGGCAAAGCATGCACATCCAATTCTAGCATCTATCAAGCAATTGGCGATGACTAGGTCATCTATATATGAGTATATTGACTTAGGAGTCAAATGAGAACATTTGATCATAGGTCATACTCATCGTTTAAACGAGTGGGGTTACCACTTTTACATAAAGCATTGTTGTGTTCACACCATTAGAGTTGCTTTAGCTCAATTCTTAGAGTATAGCTCCCCCTAGATGTGAGATCCCCCCTTAGAGGGATGAACTAACCTTGGGTTTTGTCGACGATGAATTCATGTAGGTGTTGAAGATGTGGATGCTCAATGTTGAAGTAGATCTTTTGGAGCAATCCTTTGGAGTGAGTTGCACTTTCAATACCTACACGGGTTAGTCCCACAAGGAACAAACAAGGATATCCATAGACATAGAGTGATGCACACACAAGATGATGTTTATGAAAGCATTAGGTTACCTTGTCCCTTGTCTTACCAACAAGAGGGTTTGTGACTCCTTGAACTAGTGCAAGATGTGGAAGTTGATTGCACTTGTTCTTGCCAAAATGATATGAGTGAAATATGTTTGCGGAGTCACCCTCAAGAACTCTCTAGTTCTTCTTCTTCGGGATCCACATCATCTTGATGGGAATCCTTGGAGTTGTAGTCGTACTTGATGAAGTAGAACTTGATGTAGTCTTGGGGACCCACTTGACCAAGGCCTTAGGTGCTTCTTAAAATGCATCAATTTCCTCTTGAAGCTTGTCCTTGCCTTTTTGCTTGTGGTCTTGTGGTGGAAGATCATCTTGAGCTTGTGTCCCTTTGAAAGAAGTAGGATCATCTCTTGTTGAGGAACAAACTTCGTCTTGGGGTATTGATCTTCTTCCCACTCAACTCCATTGGCATTGAACTTCCATTCAAAACCAACACCTTGGTTCTTCCGGTGCCTTCCTTGCTTGCGTACAATTTCCTCGAATTGCTTACTCCCGGCAAGGCTCTTGTAGACACCTTTCTCTATAATTCCCTTCAATAAGCTATTTTCTTGCTCAAGTTGACTTTGAAGCACATCCAACGTGGATTCCTTGACGGAGTTGGTACCTTCGTGCATATCAATCAAAGTATCACAAATTTCCTTTGCATTCTCAAGAAGGCTGATTTTGTTGAATTCTTTGGGGCACAATCCGTTGAAGAGGATATCACAAGCTTGAGCGTTGTATTGTAGCATCTTCAACTCTTCCGCGCTAGCTTCACGGTTCGGTTCTTTCCCATCGAATAATTCACCTTGCAAGCCGATACACACAATAGCCCAAATGGTGGGGTTATGTCCAAGAATATGCATTTTCATCTTATGCTTCCAACTAGAAAAATTAGTACCATCAAAGTAAGGACTTCTACGGTGATAATTTCCCTCGCTAGACGCCATACTCTCCTAGGTTGTGAAACCAAGGCTATGACCACCAAAAGCTTATGGAAATCAAAGCAAATGGAGACAAAAGCTCTGATACCACTTGTAGGATCGAAAGTATGTCTAGAGGGGGGGGGATTAGACTACTTGGCCAAATAAAAGTCTAGCCTTTTCCCACACTACAAAAAATACACTTCCGTGATGATACATGTTTGTCATAGTAGGTCGCGTTTTTTGTCATGCATGTACATCCATGACGATTTTATGATAGAATCAAGATAGTCATACCTGTGCTGTCGTAGAAGTGTTCCATGATATTACCAAAATTATCATCACGGAAGTGTCCACTTCCATGACGATAAATCGCGCGTCACAGAAGTGCTTTCGTCAAGGGTGACCGACACGTGGCATCCACCGTAATGGAACGCCATTAAGCTATCGGGTCGGATTTTGGATCCGATAACCCGTTAATAGCCCTAACCAATGGGAAATTTCCATGTGCAAAATTCTGATTGGCCGAAGGGAACACCTGTCAGCTCGTTAGTGGGCCAGATGTCGCCCGTCCATTGGAGGAGACATGCCTATGATACGTCGACACGTGGCTGGGCCCAATAGAGGCCCATATAGGTTAAAAAGGCCGGCCCAGTCAAAGGCCCGTAGAACTTAATCAGGTACTAGTGGGCCAGCCCAATAATGGCCTGCTTAATAAAGGCCCATTTACGGCGGAGCGAATCTGGCCCGTTAATTGTTAAGCCAATATTTGGGCCCATTTACTGACGAAGCGGATCTGCCCGTTAATTGTTCACCAATATTTGGGCCCATTTGTGGCGAAGCCGATCCGGCCCGTTAATTGTTCGCTGAATATTTGGTCCCAACTACAGCCCGGTGACTTCGGCTGTTAGAGGCTGATGTGAACATGGGCCCATTTCAACCGGTGTGACTTTCGGCTGGGAATGGCCCATACGCCCATGGGCCATATATGGTCCGACGGGACATCGGGCCCACTAACGGCCCGTGCTAAAGGTGGCAACAGTTAAGCTCAATGTGACTTTGGGCCTGTTAAAGGCCTGTCGCGTAATTCGGCCCGTTGATGCCTGTACTAAGCTTTCGGCCTCTTAAAGGCCCATGATATCAGTGGGCCACATAAGGCCCGGGATATGTTTCGGCCTGGTAATGGCCCGTGAGCTAACTGGGCCCAAAACGGCCCAGTCTACATTTTGGCTTGCTGAAGGCCCGTCGATGACTAGTGAAAATTGAGGCCCAACATGCATTTTGGCCTGCTAAAGGCCCGTGGTTTCATCTCGGTCGTAATAAGGCCGATACAATATTCAGCCCGTTAATGGCCCAATGCTACAGGCCAAACTAAGCTACTGGTCGACAAAAGGCCCAACTAAAATATAGGCCGGTGTAAGTTTGGGCCTGGCGTAATGTGTGAAGGCCCCAATCATTCGGGCCCAAGAAAGACGCAGGCCGGCCCAATTGTGGCCCGCTAAAAACCTGGCCCGTTAGAGTCGAATGTTTCAGCCCGGTCGACTACATCTGATCTTTTTTCAGATAGCGAATGATGGCAGTAACTAGTAGGAATTAAGAACAAACTTACTCTATACAATAAAGAAATTACGGCATAGTAACTAAGAATAAACCTACACTATACAATAAAGGATTTAAGGTATATTACATCCACTGGGCATCAAAGTTCGCCACCAATGATCATAAAGCACAATGAAGAAGCAGATTACAAAAACTGGGCACCGTTGCTGCGTAACAAAATAATACTGAACCGAGACCACTTCCAAGACAGTTCAAGAAAGGTTAGCCTTGCGGGGGAACTGCTGCGCAAGCTGCTGAGCAAGGCTATGAGACCGGCCTAGCATGTCGGTCATAGCTTCCAAGTGTAGTTGTTTAGCGATGAGGTTCTCGTTGGTGTTCTCCGCAATCTTTCTTAGAGATAGGACTTCAAGTCGAAGTTGAGTTGCAGAATGCCTTTCTTCTAGAACTTGGGACTGAAGAAGTCGAACTGATTAGACAACGAATTACGTGAGCTTGTGCATTGATAGTCTCAAGTAACTTGAACCTTGCATCAAGAGAAGACTTTGGGGTTGTCTCGCTATCTTCAAGATGTTTTGCCTTCTTTGCTGCGATATATGTTGGGTTTGTCTCACAGCCTTCAGCAGACTTGTGAATGCCATCGGGCATATCACCCTGAAACAAAGCAGAGAGATGACAGGTTTTGCACGTGTATAAACAAAGATGATAACTGTTCTGTCAATTATATCCAATTTCAAATTAGAAAATAAAGAGTAAGTTCAAAATATCAATAGCATAATTTGGCATTGTTCGTAATGCGGGGAGCTTCACCACACTACTAGATTACCATGTCAACGTAACAAGCATAGATAAAGGACAAAGAAAATCATTGTATCTATTTTGGATAATGTGCATGGCATGTTGTTCATATCGTCAGCCACATGAGTAAGATAAAATAGGAGATGACAACGTGCAAACATGGGCTGCTTCACCACACATTGGATTATAGATCCACAAAACAAAGCATACATATAGGGAGTATTAAGTAATGTGCATGTTATGAATAAGGAATTTGGTTTTACAAGTAAAACTTAGAACTTACGGTTCTTACGAACATGCATTTTGGTAGAAACAACAAACTAAATAGCGATAAGCGATAGGGAGTATGAGCAAATTAAACAGCAGTTGAGGATAAAGGCTTTAGAAGGACTGACTTACATTAACAGTTAACACCGGCTTTATAATGCCCTTCTCCATGTCAAGGGAAGGAAAACTCAAGAATTTCAGCACATAATCTTCTTCATAAGCATTGCCTGTACTCTACATTTTGTAGAGAGAAATTATAGATATGATAACACTGGAAGGGATAGAGGATATTGAAGATAAGATGCAGATTGATGCTACATAATCAACTAACAATCCCTGGAAGTACAAGCATTATAGGAAAAAATGTATTGACAAGAGCAATGGGCTACACTTACTTTGGCATTATGCATGTATTCTACTTGTTGGTAAGATTAAATATAGATCTGATCTTTTTTAGTAAATGGTGGGCGAGGGAGATAAGATGTAGAATGCTACAAAATGAACCAATCCCTCTTCCCATAATACAAGAGTGTTTTGAACACTGGTGTACTCTACAAAACGGTCTTATATTATGGGACGGAGGGAGTAGCTGTTAATGTAAGTACAGTGATAGACTACGTTCAGTCCTTACAAGAGGACTGCAGAGCTAAACCTCTTCAAAAGCATTGGGTTGATTCTAAATTTGTGTTAGAGTCCATACGGATCTTATAATGTCCACCAAATGGATGTTAACATGTGCAGTGATGCTACATAATCAAACAGCTATGAAAGTAAGTATGGTCATACAGGGCAAGAGGTACTCACAAGAGCAATGCAGTGTGCAGTATAGTTGCGAGATTCTATGGTCCCTTGAGAACGAATGTTCTTCTGCTAACAATTTTCGTACAAGTGAGACATTAAGGCAAATGCAGAAATGTTGTTCAAATTGTGATGTGATATCATAGACAGTACCTTACGCTACAGCCGAGACCAATGTGTAACAAGATTATTCCAGTCACCGTCGGATAAATGTAGCACCGGAGACTTTACATAAATTTTGTTCAGAGGCTTGCCATCGAAGTGCGCTTGCCTCAGGTAGGAATGATACTTCATCAACGAGTGCTTGAAAAGCGCAACCAACCCTTGCTCGTCATCACAATCCAGTTTGCTCCTCGCCTATTTAAAAGAATGAAATCTTGTGTCTTCATCGTGAGAAACATATGCGTAATGACCATGAATAACATTAGTAAATTACTTACGGGTAAGTTGCGGAGGAAGATGGAAATTGTTACGTATACTGCGGTATAATCTTTCCATGAAGGAAAGATGCACAAAGTTCTGACAACAACATAAGCTTCGTCTTCTAAACTGGGAAGAAATGGAGCAGGGGTCCTATTTGCTGCAATTGGGGCTCTCTACGGTTTGAAAAGGGATTTGGCAACTGGATTTGGTGTACTCTTTGCTGGAATGGGGTTTTGCGTCGTCAAATTTGGTGCTATGTCAATCGGCATAATCATATTGTTTGCTCTGATTTGGGGTCTGCTGAGTTGGGGCATCGAAATGACCAAAGGTAGTAGGGCTAGAGTCTGCTAGAGTTGGGGTAATTTGTGGGTCGGGTGATATTGCAACTACACCTAATGGGCTATTTGATTTATCAGGTGCCACTACCTTTGCCAAATACTTTGCTTGTGCTCCTCCATGATCAGCAATCGCCCTCTTCCTTTTGAACGTCTGATACACAAGAACAACATTTGAATGGATAAATATGGTATGATGACAGATGGAATATGTCTTTGAAAATGGATAGGCAGGGCGTATTCACATACACGATGTGTAAACTAAGCTAATGGCAGTTCAACAAAGTAGAAGCAATGCAAAGCATCCGTTGCAAGATATGTGCGAGCAATGTACCCTTGGAAAGTTAGAGCAAGTACCTTGATGGGTGAATAAGATAGGGCATCTTTCTCTAACTCCTCCACTAGGGAGCTACATTGACTTAGGTCTCCCTCTCGCTCAGAATCATTGTTAGGATCATATTCTGAGCATGAATCTGTAGGTGGAGAGCATTTGCATTTCATTGCATCCAGACTTGATTTCAGTCCCTTAATGCCAAGTTTGACAGCCATGGCATTGTTCTTCTTTATTATTTTCATGCGCGCAAGCTCATAATCATTATGATGCTGTTCAGAATCTGAGATTCATGAAAACATAAAAAGTAGTCAGATTATCTATGGAATGCATTGCAGATTCAACTTGGAGAGTGTCTCCCTATAAACCCCTGCATATGCAATGTTCACCTCCCCGACCGTCTTGACAGACCACACGTAAATACAAACCCCTTATGTCTCTATAACAGGCAGACACACATTTCAAAACTGAAGTAGGAATATTAGAATCATATGAAATTCATATTTGAACAAATAAACTAAGCAATTATGAGTGGCGTAATGTTTAGCTTCAAGGGTGGAGTGTTGGTAGTGCGACACAAAGCAAGTAGGCAGATTGTATTCCATGTAAAAGATCGAAACCTATGTAAAAGCTGGAAATGATACTTTCTTTCTATACAATGCAGTGTTCGTTACCCACACATGATAGAAGAGATCACATAGAGAAATACTATTCACTCATGTCTACGGTTCCAAAGATTTAGAAACAGGGTGGTCCACCCTAAAAGAATATTGACAACAAATATGACAAGGCAAGAATAGATGTAGTGAATCAATCATTTACTTGTGAGCTTATTAGGACAAGTATGCAGAATTGTAACTGTAGTAAGAGACAGTCCAAAATCTGAATGAAGAAGTTTGTCTAGCACTTATTGTTTGCAACTAATCGACGTGAATAATTGGATATTATATCGAATGAGTAAGAAAGACAAGGAAAATTGTCAACAAACCTGGCTTGCAGTAGTAATCTAGGTCAATGTCACTACGACCAACAATCCAAAATGACTAGTTTCTATTCTGAGGGCCGGAATTTTGAAAACCCTGTGAACTTTAGAGGTACTAAAGATTACCGAAATACATCTGAACCATTAAGTGTAGGTAGTAATCGAGCACACAACAAACCCTAATGACAGTCCTTCCTAATGAGTAATGAATCAATTAGAAAATGGGTGATGAGGAGTGGGCTGCGAGTGTTGAGGATGTATCTCGGGATAAATCGGGTTGGCTTGGTGGGTCTTTGCATGCACGAGCCACTGAGCAATTTGGGATGGTAGGCACGGGCGGCACGCCCAAGCGTGATGATCTTTGTTAGGCTGAGCGGCTCCTGGCCTCATGTTAGTCCGGCGTCTCCTCCTAGAGTCATGCATTCCGGGAATGACAAGTCGCCCGGCGAGCAGGCGGTGAGGCAGTAGAGATCGGAAGGCAATGAGAATAGAGGGGAATCAGGGCCTGGGATGACCCAAAATCCCAGGGTGGGCCAGCCCACCGTGGGCACTCTGTAGAGATACACACCCAAGCAGCGAACATGCATTTTCAAACTAATTTAGGAACATTTAGCTGACCAATTAAACAACTCTGTTTTAATAATATCAGATTCGTATTTGAACATCTAAGCTTGTTTAACTTGATGGGTGAAGCAGTGTTATTATGACACGAAGCACGTTTTCTGATCGTATAGTGATCATAAAAGGGCGAAACTCTAAGCATATTTCTTTTAGCAAAAGAGGGTTTCCCCTCCGATTTCTATTAAAGAAAACACCACGGAACCAACATGATCAATTAAACCCTAAGCATGATCAATTAAACCGTATTATGGCTATGCCATGGCAGATTTGAAGCTGCAAACCGGAGAAATGATATTTAGCATCCATTGTTTGCTTCGAATTAAGAACTAAATTCTAAGAGATGAAAAGAAAGTCGAGTAACCAAGTTAAGATCTATTTTCCGGTTGAGATCAAAAAGTTGAGGAGATATGAAGTACCACCTCTCTTGCGGCACCGTGTAGGCATCGGGGGTGCAATGGTTGTCGGCGGTGTTGAAGCAGATCTGCGACCGTAGACGGGTCCATCGGGGGATAAGTCCCGTTGCGGTGGAAGATAAGCTCGTGTGAGCGGCCCCGGCAAAGAGGACGACGGCGCCGATGAAGCGAGAGGACGCGATGCAAGGCTATTGGTCCGTTGCCGTGGATGAGAAACGTCCATCTCTAGCGATTACCTGCACGCCTTGATCTTGGTAGGCGCTCCGGCATGGTGGAGGACGGTGGCGATAGATGTGGTGGAGGACGGCGGCGATGGATGGGGTGGCGGACGGAGGCTGGTGTGGGGATGGGGTGTTCTAGCGTGGACGGTGTATGAATGGGAAAATGGAGGGAGAGGTATGGGGAACCATGTTTTTGGGGCCTTTATGCGAAATATGGGAAAGTTCTGAACTTAGCCCCATTTAAAATTTGGACGTCTCGTCGGTTGGGGATAGAGACGGTAATCTCGCATCTTGCCAATATTTGCCCAGAGCGATTTGAGGCGAGGAGAGGGTGGTTGGCACCCATGGTTGGCGCCCACGGTGTATGAGCAGGGCTTTGTGGTAGGGCAGTTGTGTCACGTCTGAGTGAAGTTACAAACCTGCCCCTATTGAAAATATTTGCCTACATCAATTTCGGCCGAGTCGAGTTTGTTTTGCCGCCCACCGTGTATGAATGGGGAATGGAGGGAGAAACAGAGGTCTTTCGGACGAGCTTGAATCAAATGTGTTTTGCCGCCCATGTTTGACGCCCACCGTGTCGGAATGGGCTCGAGGCGGTCGTGTCACATCTAATTGAAGTTCTTGACCTACCCCTATTTAGAGCGGTGGAAATCGGGCGATGGATTGTCCGTGTAATGGGTAGACAGTAGTTTCCATCTCCCAAACACTTGGCTTCGGGCAGCCGACGCGAGTGGACATTTTCTTGCTTCTTTTGAATTTTGGGAGAATAAGCATCCACGTTTACCACAGCAACTAAATTCGAATCCATTTTGTATTCCTATATGAATCTTTATAAATCATTCTATGTGTTTTTATATATCTTCAAAAGGACGACAAAGATATATTCCACTGTCATATATGAATATGGTTTACAAATGCCGATACTCAAATTCAGAAACTAAAATCCAATTTAAGGTGAATTCGAATATTTGGAACACTTCATGTCCAACTCAAATGTCACACGCAACATAATGTGTACTCCCGTTTAGATATGTACACAAGCGATGTATCAAGATTCAAATACCGAGTCAATCAACCAAGAATGTACAGAACTAACAGACATATAAACACTTATAGAGTATATGGATCAATAATTTCAACTAACATACATAAGCCAGGCCGCTGTACTTTTTTTTGGCTACAACAACATCCTTTTTTTAGCCATCATCTTGGCCCTTTCCGATGTGTGCCACTTATGGTCCATCTATACTACTACTATTGCTGAATGCACATTCAGCCCGATTGGCATATTTGTAGGTCTGGCACAACAATCCAAATGAAATATCTCCGAGTCTTATCAATTAATACAGACTTGTGCTCAAATAAAATTACAAAAAAAACAATTATTACATGATCTCTAAAACAAATGGTTTGATTGATTACATGAACAGACAACACAAAGGTTATTCAACTATGGAAAGAACATTTCACCTATGATTTACCAAGTAGGAATTTAATTTCCTTTTTCCTTCAAGACCTTAACAATCTGGTCAGTCTCAACTTGCTTCATTTTGAAATCCACCAAATATTTAATGGTTGTCTTGAGTACTGGTTGTGATTGTGCTGTTTGCTTCCACGACATGTCAACTTCATCTCTAAGTGCGTATGTAATCTCTTTCTACCACTAGTTTAGCCTCTAGAGCATCGGCGGTTGGAAATTCATAATGCACGATTGGGCCGGTGCCACTTCTGTGGGATGATACAACGTCCATGGGGACCTCGGTCTTTGATCTTGGGCTAACTAGTTTTTTCATTAAGGTTTTGATTTGATTGAGAAGAGTTGAAGTTAGCAAAACATGTCAGCTGGGAGTTATAACAGCAAACCAGTTAAACAAACAAGGAATTAAAGAGTTTCAATTGGATGCTGAAAAGTAGTTATTAACATCATTGTAACCCGCTGTTGCAGCAGCAAAGCAGTTAAACAAACAAGTAGATATTTAAGTGAAGGCAAACAGGTAATTCTTAACAGTAAGTATCCTCCTAACACACATAGATAGGCGCAGTCTACAATATGATTAACAAGCTATGCCATTATGTAATCAGTAGCAAACTAAATTAAGCCAAGCAACATAATTGAACAATTGTGCAATAAGTGGCTAACTAAAATTCCGAGAAGTAGGTGGCGAACTTACGCTAGTTCTTTATGCAGCACACCGCAACTTCTTTTTAAGCTTACAAGGTTGTACGAAGGAGTCCATGGCATCAATTGCTTGGATACGCAGTCCCAATACTTCTTTCTTCCCATACTGCATGGGTAAGTCGAATGGTTAATCTGGTAAGATGGTGCATCCTTGATATGTTATATGAGGACGTGTATTCAGACTAGTTGTAGCCAAACACATCACAATGGCTTTTACTGTATATTTCATGCGATTACTTTTGGCATATCGAGATCTAAGCAATCTACAATAGGATGAAAAGACTGGCATCCTTCACATTATTGGCGAACTCAGTTCATAGAAACAAGCAATTCAACCATTATGTGGGTAAATCAAAAGTGCCACTGGAATATTTTTCACTATCCAATCATACTACTTAAAAGGCGACGCCACCATAGGGGCTGGTATGGGCGGCCGCCTCAGGTGGCTGGAAAGTGTGCACCTAGTTTGAGTCATCCAGGTTGGCCCATGCTAGTTTTGTTCGTCCCAACGCATGAGCAGGCAATGTAAAAAATGAAGAAAAATGTTTCAATTTGGATGGCCCAATAACATAAGTGCAAGGCAGGACCTATAGCAGGCTCGCGGCCCAATCGAGCGCCTCCCATATTGACCGAGAGCAGGAAAAATCCCAATTCATTCGCTCCAGCCTCCAGTCTGGTTCGCTCCTAACCTAGCCGCCACTGGACAGACCGACACACCACTTCCTCGCGCCCTCGTTGGAGGGCAGTCGCCGGGCTTCAAGCGAACGGAAGGACAAGAAGATGAATATCCAACCCTGGGTGTAGCCTGCGTGGGAGGCAGCGGCGGCAGCACGGGCATGGCATCGAACTTGCAAGAAATGCATAATCGCAGCTTGCAAGAGTAGCATGCGCAACGAGCAGGTACATCACATCCCTAATTATATCTAATTCAACTCTTCAATTTCTGGCCAATAGTTAAACCTGACGATGTTGTAAAACTGCTTGTATGTAGGGAATCTATGAGAAAATGAAACCAATTTCTACTTATTTTATAACTCCCCCAATCAATCTTGAATCGACTAAATCTGATGTATCTAATCAAGTTTCGGTGCAAACATACAAGCTCATGTTGTTCTTGAGCCTGAAGTGTCTAATGAACAGATCGCTAATGAAGGATTTGATGCAAACATTTTACATGCTCCCCGGTGATGAACATATAGTGTCTAATGAGGGATCTAATGCAAGCATTTTGCAAGCTCATTGAAGGATTTAGTGTCTAATGATGATCTACTATGTTGAGAGAGACAGAGATTTGCAGGCATTGATGACAAGCAAATTATAGTACATTTTCATAGCTTGAGGAAACGTCGAGGCCATCTACCAGAAAGTCCATGTATCATGACAACATAGCATAAATACTTTTCTAATCTGTTGTTTGAAACTATTGGCATACTTGTGCAGGATAGATATATTGATATGCAGTTTGTGCACTGGTTATATGTGCAATTACACTTCGATATTTTCAGCCAGAGAACGAATAATTCAAGCAGGTACATACCATGTTTGTAGTCCTTGTACACCATGTTGCATTTTGTGTTTTTTGGTGCTTGCATCATTTAGTGTTTATAATCTGAACTACTTTGGATCATTAGCTGGTTTCAAAGTGCATGTAGCTTCACATTTCTCAAGTTATGTTGATTTCCGGAGTGCAAGTGCCTTCGTATTTTTTAAATTAAATGTTCGCCCTCGTAACTTGAATTCGTGGATCAGCCACTGCACACAAATCATACACGAATGCCAGTACGAATTAAATGAAATGCATGGACTTATGCTAGCTTGTTGTACAGGCTCACTGCAGCTCTGCTTGTGCTTGGGATGTTCCATGTACAAGTCCATGTTACCACTTGCTTGGATGTGCAGGCCTTGTGCTCCTTGCATCCCCCTCTGCATTTTTGACACGACGAATGGTTGATAAAATAAGAGGAATCGACCTTGATGTTGTACTGGGAGGATGAGATACTTACAAGGTTATACGGGTGTGCAGGATGTGTACCAGATCCCGTAGCACCGTCATGCTTCGCTACAAAATGGATTTGCTTGTTTCAGATGATATCTCCAGAAGAAATAAGAGTTAAAGTCAGAGTTGCATAGGCGTGTAAGCTAAGAGAGCGGTGAAAGGATATCCAAACATCGTCGGAACAGTGCACAAGGGAGTGATGTGTGGATACCTAGTTCGGGCCGGCGTTTGGGCATGCTCGCCTAGCTAGAGTGCAGGTCACTTCAGAGCCGTTGAGGGTGATGCACTGGCGTTGGCTGGCCGCGCATGGATGCAGATCTTGAGTGGCGTGAGCGCCACTGATCACGATGGACAAGACCGTTGGTGAAGCCCCAACGGCCTCGGGGAGGTGCGACGATGTGCTCGGTGAAGTAGCCCGGTGAGCTGGGAGACGGCGGCGTCGGTGAAGCGCTGATGCGGTGGAACTCGGTGTCTGTGAGGCACGTCGGTTGTGGCGGCCGACGTTGTCGGTGGACCACCCGGTTCGGTGGACGAGGGCGTAGATGAGGTAGCTCCGGTGCGGTGGTGAAGCGTGACCGTCGTCTTCGTCGTCATCGTCCGGCGCAGAGGTGGGGAACGGTGGGGAAAGAGACAAGATGAGGGGCGATTCGAGGGTTGGCAGCGAATTAGGGATTTGAGCAATCTGGGCGCGCAAGGGGACGATGGAGAAGAGAGATTTTGCAGGGCTGGAATTGGGGCCGCCAGATATTTCAATCTGAAACGTGGAAGCGCAAACTTATATTGTCGTCGTCCTTTGGGGGGGGTGGGTGGCTGGGTGCTACGCGTCCGTCCGACACACGCGACCACCTCGACAGGACTATGCTTCGGTGCCTTAAGGCACCTGCCTTTGTGTCCATGACATGTGGGCCCAACAAGTGGCTGGCCCACATGTCAGTCACCCAAGTGCAGTTGCCTTTAAGGCACTGGCGTCACCGACACGACCACTAATGCACGGTGCGCCTACATTTGAGAATCCAAACGAATCTTCTTTCATTTGCAAACGAATCTGTATGTATTACCATGCCCATGTTTTCCTTGCAATAATTATTCATTCGAATCGAGATACTCCATCCGTTCACTTTTGTAAGTCGTTTCAGACAACTTAAAATGAATTGTTTTGCACATTGTCTGATATGTCTTCAAGGTCTTATAAAAGTGAACAGAGGGAGTACTATAAATTAATTAATGAGGAGTTATTTGAAAAAAAATTCAAAAGGTACCCACGCTAACGTGGATTAGAGTGTGTCACATAATTAGTTATTTGAATTAGAGTGTGTGTCACGTAGTTAGTTATTTGAATTAGAGTGTGTGTCACGTAGCGATCTCCAATTCTAACGTGGATTTCGCATTTCACTGTATCCACACTACTTTTTTAATAGAAATTCATATGTATATGATGAACACCATGGTAGTGAGAAAACTTTTGGATGGATTCAAACATATGACGTACAAAATAGCACAACAAATTGAGTCAATTTCAAGTTTTCAAAACTTAGTAGGGCCACGCTCACTCAATCTCTCTCTCTCTCTCTATCTCTATCTCTCTCTCCGTATGTCTCGATTTACCTTGCTCTTTCTCGGACAAAAATGATATATCACCATGTTTGAGCCCAATTCGACCTATTCACATTGTATACTCTCTCACGCACATCGTCTATCTAGGTCACTCTCTCCAACCCGTCTCACTCTTCCGATCGCACGACGACCCTATGTGATCGGTTGACCTTGCTTCCTCCCACGCAAAAATATATCTACACGTCTGTGACTGGATCATCTCTCAAGCTCTATCTTCCAGCCCTCACCCTTGCCAAAAGCTCAATCGGACAATATCTCTCCGGAGCATATATATTTGTTCAATGAATGTCGGACCACACTCACTTTGTCTCTCTATCTATATGTCTCTCGATTGACCTCGCTTTCTCACAACGTATCTTCCATGCGCTGAAGCTACAACCTCTCCATCCCTCGCAAAGCCGGAGCTATTTACATTGCGAGGGGCACTCCAACCTTGGATTAATTTGTGTAGGCATTTATTCCTGTCGGTTTAGATTATATTTTCGTAGCATTCGGCCCACAACTACTCCAAACACCGTTGCAACCCACGCAACTCCCCTAGTTGATTTCCCTCTGGCTCGGTCATCGCTCTCTCGCACGTCCTTTCTCGCCTTCAACGTCGCACCATGGTATTATTGAAAAAACTATGTTGTTCTCTTTAATTATTATAAATAAGCTACAAAACTACACACCGATAGTCCACTTGGAATGGAACAAATTTCGACCCACAAATTAAAGTGCTACAAACTACACACCGAGGGGTCCACATGTCATGAAACAAATTTGGACCCATATATAAATTAAAAAATAAAGGACGAGGATCGAACATGCGACCGGGCCTTCAAGCCGCACGTCAATAGGCAACATACGTAGAATAGCTGTCGGATTTCGGGTTCCGGCAGACCCTCTAGGTTCGAACTCTGGGGTGCACGCGGAGATCTCACCTCCAACCTACCTACACCTCGTCTCCTCGCAAGGATCTAAACTACACAAAGAGCAACACAAGGGACACAAGGTTTATACTGGTTCGGGCCACCATTGCGGTGTAATATCCTACTCCAGTGTGTGGTGTGGTGGATTGCCTCAGGGGCTGATGATGAACAGTACAAGGAAGAACAGCCTCGCGAGGGTCTGTTCTTGGCCGGTGTGACAAACTGCTAGGGGGAGTTCAATCGCTTCTCTCTCCCTCTCTCTCCAAGATACCTCTACCCTGTGGGTGGCTAGTCCTATTTATAGGAACAGGCCCTGGGCCTCTTCCCAAATATTGAGCGGGAAGGGCGCCAACAATTGGCCATTTTGAAGGGGAACATCTAGTACACTTATCCTGACTAAAGTCGGTCCTCGCCTGCCAAAGACTCGACGGCGGTGGCGTCGGCTTGGGCTCCACGATGACCTCCTTCCCGCTGCTCTGCTGGTCTTGGTCTTGTTGCAAGAAATGGTTGCCTTTTCTTGATACTCTTGGCCTGCGCTTGCCTCCTTTGCACCAAAGGGGAACGAGGACCTTCTGTGGCTGGCGCCCGCCTGGCGCCCTTGGTCATCATGGCTTGCGTCATGGGCACCTCATGAGGTACCCCGCCTTGATCTCTCCGCCTCCTCGCGAGCCAGCCTGACGAGGTCGTGCCTGAGGAAGCTTCCTGTCGTCCGCCCCGCGAGGCTTGGCCCCTCGCGAGGGTCTTGAGCTTGTGCTGATGAAGATGGGCCGTACTGGGCCACCCCTTGAGCCACGCCGCAGCCGTGGGCGAGCAAGTCTGGGGACCCCCGTTCCCAGAACGCCGATAGTAGCCCCCGGGCCCAAGGTGCGCCTGGACTTGGCTTAGCAGAGAAGCGAAGGGGCAAGTGCGAAGTGCCGCGGGCCCCAATAGCCTGCGGCCTTGGGCGTCGCGTGGCGGTTGATTGGACGTGAGCGCCCCTGTTCCCCCACGTCTCCTTATTTTGCGCCCAGCTAGGCGGACCCATGGTTGCACACAATCATCCCTCTTCTCGCCGCTCAAGCGTCTCCTGCTCTTCCTTCTCTCGAGCTCTAGTCTCTGCGTCCAATCCAATCTCGAATCCTCCCCCTTCCCGTCACCATGGCTCCGCCGAAGAAGGGGAAAAGGAAAAAAGCCTGTGCCTCCTCCCCGCTCGCCGTCGCCGGCGGCTCCTGCTGTTGATCGGTTGATCATACTCAACCGGGAAGGCTTGGACAAGGTCAGCTTGGCCCTCGCCGCCATCCTCAACGAATGTGGGAGGACGACGGTCTGGCCCGCGTCTCACTTCTCCATGGACAAAATAGTCACCGAGGTCCGGTACTTTGCCGACGCCCTGTGGGCGGGACTGATTCCCCCCTTTTCTGATTTCTTCAATGTCGTGCTTTCCCATTACCAGATCCACATGATGCATTTGGGTCCCGAATCCATTACTCTTCTTGCCGTTTTCGCTTTTGTCTGCAAGGCGATGATGGGCGTTCCTCCTTCAGTTGCCTTGCTGCACCACTTCTTCTCTTTGCGCCTCAACGACCCCACCCAATGCTCGGGGTGCGTGAGCTTCCTTGCCGCACCAGAAACAACGGATTCGGGAATTGATTTCAGCCTTCCTCCGCCTGCGACTGGGTTCCGTGAGCGGTGGCTGTATGTGGATGTCGGGGTGCGCAGCCCCCTACTTTCGGAGCCAACCTTACCCGCTATCCCCAATTCGGGTTAGCCAGGAGACTCTCACGAGCCCCGGCTCATCTTCGTGCAGCATCGCTTTGCGAACTTGAGGGCGCTTCGTGGACGGGCGCCCAAGGTGGTGGAGTTCCTCCTATGCGTTTGCATTGCCCTCTCCGGCGCCATTCCCGCGGATGTGGGCCTTGGTAGCGTGAAGACCGCATGAGGCTCCGGGAGGAGGATCGATGCACAGAAGTCGAGGAGGGTTCTCATGATCCTGACTGGGGACCCTTCCCCTGGCAGCATCCGGCAAGGGGGTGCCCTGCTGTACCTTTGCTCGAATAGGGGTGATTTCGCGAAGCAGATGCCCAGCTTCAACGAATGGGGGCTGCGCCCCGCATGCCTCACGGGACCTCGTGAGAACCCAGTTGTGGTGGTTGCCCTTCCGGTTGCCCACGGCGGTCCTTCCTCGAGTGGTGGAGCTGGGAGGCTGGGCCACCGGGGGCTGAGGGGGCCTCCGCCGGGATGATGACACCATGTGGCACTCCTGAGGCGGCAGCTCCTGTGGCCCATCCTGCTGCGCTGAAGGCGTTGAGCCGCGGCCTGCGGCTCCTGTGGCAGGGGCCCCTGAGGCCCAGGCCACCCTTCTTGGTGAGGCAACTGGTGGCGTGCGCCAGGATGACGCCCCTCACGTTGGTCACTTTGGCGCTTCTTCCTCGTCGCAGGCTGACCCCTGCGCCGAGCTCTGGCCGCTTCGCGTGGACTTCGAGGCTCTCCGAAGAGAAAGGAGGCCTTGGGTGATGATTACCCTTGCTGCCTCATCAAGCGCAGGAAGTACTTCGCCATTGATGAGTAAGCCTTCCCCTTTCTTAGTTCCTTATTTTCCCGTTGCTCCGGCTGACCCTTGCCCTGCAGGGCCCTTCCTGCCGAGCTCACGGAGACAACTGAGGAGCCATCCCCTCAGGCCTCACCCTCTCCACCGTCCCCAAGCGCTCCGAGCTCAAGCACTGCCCTCGTGGTGAGGCCGGTTGGAGAGGTGAGCCATCCTGTGATGCATCATGGTTTTGCGCACCTCGCGACCCTCCTTCGCGAGCCTTCCCGGGGTATAGCCAGCCTGCCTTGGGCTCTTCGATTGGTCGTGGACGGCGATTGGCTGAGGTCGGCCCTGCGTTCTTCCTTTGAGGATGAGCTGCTCTGGCCGGGCTGGGCGAAGGCGCGCCCGGCCACCGCGAGGGCGCCAGCCCCCAGCCCCCAGCCCAGAGGGGGAGTGCTGATTCGTGGCCCCCCGCGCACGCCTGGGGCAGAGGACGACGCGGAAGACGTGCTTGAGCGCGCCCAGGAGCGCCACGCCCTTCGCCTAGGGTTTCTCCGGAGGGCGGTTGACGCAGTGAGCCAGCTTCGTGTAGAGCTTGCTGACGAGGACGCGCGCCTTGAAGCTGAGGGCCTGCGCCTAGCTGAAGAGAGGCGCAAGCTGAAGGTGGCCGTTGCCCTTGCGCGCCACCAGAGTGACCTCGACAATGAGAAAGCCGAGGTGTCGGTGGCGGTTTCTCGGGAGGCCAGCTCCCGGGCCGTCAAGGAGGCCCAGGAGGCTGGCCGGCGGCGTGAGGCGGCGGAGGAGCAGGCGTGGGAGCTCCAGGCCTGGAGCAATTCCCTGGAGCAGCAGGTGGAGCTGCGTGAGGCGGCCCTTGCATCGATGAAGGGGGCTTCGGCTGACCAGGCGGAGCTCTAGAGACGTGAGGAGGCACTAACTCTGGAAGCTGCCGAGCGCGCCCGTGACCTTGAGCAGCTGGAGACAAGAGATCGCTTGGTGGCGCAGGCGGAGGACGATGTCGTTGCGCGGGAGGCCCGAGTCCCGGAAGAGGTTGATCGCCGGGTGGCGGCGGCCCGCTCGAACCTCGAGCGCGAGTTTGAGGAGAGGCTGGAGTTGATCAGGGTCGAAGCGAAAGGCAGGACCGCCGCCCTGAGGGCCAAGCTGGATGAAGTGACGCGGCGGGCTGACGCTTCCCGGGCCGCCCTTGGCGCAGCACAGGAGGAGCTGACTTCCTCCCGCGCCGAGGTGCTTCTTCTCTATCAACGGGTGGACGCGGCTCAGGCTGTTGCGCGGCGAACGAGGACGAGACACGCCAGCGGCAGATCCTGGAGCACGAGCATGGCCCCATGCTCCGCACGCTCTGGGAAAGAGCTAACACGGCCTTGGGCAATATCTGTGAGGCGGCCGTTGGGGAGCCTCATGCGGTTAACTATGCTGGTAACCTCCAGTTCTTCACTGATGTGGTGGCCTTGTTGGAGGCGCTGATCGGGCAGAGCCAACAGGTTGGTGGAGGAGAGGAGCCATGACCTGCTCGGGCGTGTTTTTCTCTCGTCTTGATCATCTTCGTAACATGGATCCCCTTTGACTTTGATGCCGCTTATCGCCCGGTACCCTGTGCCATCCGGACGACACAGGCGACTGGTGGAAGACAACGTGGATGCCCTCGTCGGGGCCTTCACTATCGATAACGACGACATGGTCGTGGTTGCCGGCGAAGGCGGCGTGGTGAGCGACCACGACGCCGCCCGGCGGCGACGTGGAGGGTGATGGCGAGGCCAGCGACGCCAGTGACGATTCAGGAGGTGCCCTTGAGGATGCATTGGGGGATTTATCCGATTGACCGCGTGTTGTTCTCGCTTTCTACCCTGCGCAGATAGAGTTCGGGCTTGGCCCTGAAGGTTGTAAGAGCATTTTGGGAGGGGGAGCTCCTCGTGTAAAACTTGCGATTAAGCGTATTAGTAGATACGATATCACCCAGACGCTGAGCCAAGTGGTCGGGTTCGGCGACGAGCCGGCTGGCTTGTTTACCTTCGACCAGCGTGGGCCCGAGATAGCTGCGGAGGGCTGTGGTGTCTGAGTGCCTCTGAACGAGCCCATTGCACCTATAATGAGAACCTCCACGAGAGGGCGTGGCGACGGCAGTCCGGGCTGCATGCATGCTAGGCTGTCCCGGCTCATGAGGGGCTCACGAGGGAGGCAATGAGGCGGGCAAGAATCAGAATGCGAGAGATTGCTCGAACGAGACTAAACACCCCTTCCCCTAACACACACAAATCTCAAGCTCAAATCCAACTTAAATCCAAACGGGGGAAAAAGCGACAGTCAAGCGGAGAAGCAGGAAAAGCAGAAAAAGCCGTGTCGGGGTCTAGTCTTGGACGTCTTCTCACCAGCGCGGAGCTAAGTGCTACCACTGGGCGTGGGCGGGAGCCCCCGAGGCCTGAGGGTGGCTCTCCGGAGACTCCGGGGCGTGTACAGCCCCACTCATTATTACGTGAGAGTGTCACGGGGCGGCGAGCTTCACAGGCACTGGGCCTTCTTCACAGGTACCGGACTTGCTTCATATCGCTAGACGAGGGCCCCGCCTTGCGCCACACTCTAGTGCCATCGACGACGACCGGAGACCGAGGACGCCACCGATGGGGTAGAGCGGTCACCCGCGGTTCCCCCGACGACCACGGGTCCTCTGCCGGGGGTAGGCCCTGAGGCACCTCCCCGGCAGAGGGCCTACCTCCTGAGGACGCCTTGCTCAACGCCATGGTGGTGATGCCGGATCTCGGCCCTCTCCTGCAGCCAGCGCCCTCCTCCTGAGGGGTAGGAAGCTGCTGGATTGGGGCAGCCATCCGCCGCGACGACCTGCACCTCCTGCGATCCATGGTTAGCGTATGCCTGCTCCTGAGGAATTAGCGGTACCCGATAATCGCTGCCTCTAGCGCGGTCGACGGGGCTTTCCCGGGGCTCCTGAAAGAGCTCAGCTTCGGGTGTCTCTTGCCCCCAGCTTGGGCCGAGGAGCGAGCCATGGTCTTCCTCTTGCGCGTGCCCTTGATCCATCATGTGGGGCACATACTCTTTCGAGGCCGCCACCCCGAATGCTTTGCTGTAGTGCCCCGTGTGCCATGCTACCCTGCTTGAGGCGCCCACCTGGGGGTGGTAGCGCGGCGGCCCACTAGGACCGTGGGCTGTGGCGAGTCCTCCTTCGCTGGCCGGGGGCGGAGGCAGCGCCGCTGTTAGCCCGATGCTGATGGCCTGGTTGGCGTTGGAGTGGCCTTGGAATCCGCTCGGAGCTGCGCGGGCGCACGCGGGGCCTCCATGTGGTCCGCCCTGAACCTGAGGCGGTGGCTGGGTGCAGAAAGGGTGAGCCCCCGATGCGGTGAAGCTCAGGAGCTCTGCCACCCGCTCCAGCAGCACGTCGTGGCCGCCCTCCGGCAGCCCGCACGACAGTAGCTCTCGGGCCACCGTGAGCGCGGCCCTCGAGTTCGCCTGCTCCCGACGGGAGTACGGCGCCGTGGCCGCGACGTGGTTCGAGGCCCTCGCCGCCGACCGCACTTGCCGCGGCGTAAGAGCTGGCGTTGCTGCGAGCCGCTGCCCGCTTCTGGCTTCAAGCTGCGGACCGCGGGCTGCCTGGGCACGCGGTTGAGGTCGCCCGGCAAGCGGCTCGCCATGGGCCAGGCTGCCCAGGGATCGGGATTGCCCGCTGGGTCACCGGACATGATGATGACGGTGCGGCGGGGTGCGAGGCGACAGAAGGCGGATTCCGGTGCACGCCTACCTGGCACGCCAAACGGCGGATTTCGGGTTCCGGCAGACCCTCTAGGTTCGAACTCTGGGGTGCACGCGGAGATATCACCTCCAACCTACCTACACCTTGTCGCCTCGCATGGATCTAAACTACACAAAGAGCAACACAAGGGACACAAGGTTTATACTGGTTCGGGCCACCATTGCGGTGTAATACCCTACTCCAGTGTGTGGTGTGGTGGATTGCCTCAGGGGCTGATGATGAACAGTACAAGGAAGAACAGCCTCGTGAGGGTTTGTTCTTGGCCGGTGCGACGAACTGCTAGGGGGAGTTCAGTCGCTTCTCTCTCCCACTCTCTCCAAGATGCCTCTACCCTGTGGGTGGCTAGTCCTATTTCTAGGTAGAGGCCCTGGGCCTCTTCCCAAATATTGAGCGGGAAGGGCGCCAACAATTGGCCATTTTGAAGGGGAACATCTAGTACACTTATCCTGACTAAAGTGGGTCCTCGCCTGCCAAAGACTCTGACGGTGACGCCAGCTTGGGCTCCACGATGACCTCCTTACTGCCGTTCTGGTAGTCTTGGTCTTGTTGCACCGAAATGGTTGCCTTTGCTTGATACTCTTGGCCTGCGCTTGCCTCCTTTGCACCAAAGGGGAAACGAGGACACTGCGCGGGCTGGCGCCCGCCTGGTGCCCTCGGTTGTCATGGCTTGCGTCATGGGCACCTCGTAAGGTACCCCGCCTTGATCTCTCCGCCTCCTCACGAGCCAGCCTGACGAGGTCGTGCCTGAGGAAGCTTCACGTCCGCCCAGCCTCATGAGGCTTGGCCCTCATGAGGGTCTTGAGCTTGTGTTGATGAAGATGGGCCGTACTGGGCCACCCCTTGAGCCACACCGCAGGCCGCAGGCAGGCAAGTCTGGGTACCCCCGTTCCCAGAACGCCGACAATAGCAATGTTTGTTGTACCCCCTTTGTTCACATAGTGTTTTTATATTACCACAACCTAAATAGTGGATAACATGTAATATTATTTTTAGTACTATTCGCCTTCACTTACTGGTGGGTTCCATGTGTGCTCTCTCTCTCTCCTCCCCTTCTGCGTTTAGACGCATGGGCAAACAGGAAGAACTCGCGGGCGATGTTGCCGTTGACCATATCTGGACGCGTTCACAAGTCACGGCACCAGTTTCACGTACTAGCAGCACTAGTCAGTGTGTACGTGCAATGCACATTAATTTGGAAGTATATTAAATGCATGCGGATATTAACTACTAGGATATTATTTGCGTGTTGTCATGTGATTAGCACTATTTTTGGCATGAAATTAACTGCACGCTAAACGTGTTGAGCACTCGACATTGAAGCAGTCTAGGTCGTTGGATGACAAGGAATACATGTGGCTTGATGACGTTTTATATTTAATTTGATACGGCTCTAGCAGAACATTCAATCGATCAAACCATACATTTCTTTCAGTCTGACTCCGACTTTAAATTATAAGATGATCGATATAAAATAAACGGAAATGATAAACGTTTGGATTTTAAGCATGGCAATCCAAACGTTTTTCATGGAAAATTTGGATTACGCGGCGGCGGCGGGGGCGTCTTGTGGTGGGAAGCGGCTCCTCTGCCGTGCTCTGTGTGTCGTCGGGCCACTGACCGACGGCGACGGCGGCATCTTGCGCCATTGTTGGCGTACTCCTGGACGTTGGCCTAGCTTTAAGGAAGGCCAAAATGTTCTGGACTTCAGAGCGAGTCAACTGGCGGGAGGAGGCGACTGGCGTTGGTGCAAGGAAGCAGTCGACGTCAGCCATCCATGCCGCCGAGGGGCACTGGCACCAGCTGGGGACAAGCGCCAATCAGCACGGCGGAGACATTCATGTGCACGGGCACCGCAGACGGGCGCAAGACGCTGCCAGATCGCGCAGGCGCATGACAAGCCGCACACACCGGCACCGACGCAGACATGCGCGTCGATGCACACGCAGCGCATGGGCTGGCAGTGCATAGCGTGAAAGTCGGCGGGGACCTCGTGGAACCCCGTGGCATCATGCTTTCGGCGACAATGTGCGGCTCCCAGCCCATCAATGCCATGGGGATGGTGGCGCGGTCGAAGCTGATGGCGACGGTAGCAGAGGCGGGAGCGGTATGGCGTCTTCCCGCAAGGCCAGTTCAAGCTCATCCCAAAGCGCCTTATGTTCTTGAGACTCCGGCTGGGTGTCTTCCTCATGAAACTGGAACACTAAGGGCAGACCATTGTGATGCGGCATGGTGTACGTTTAGGTCAGGCTAGTTGGAGGTAGACGACAGCAGAATCAGAGTGGAAGAGAGAGGATTGTAGCGATACCGGGTAGTGCGGGGTTGGTTTTTAACTACGGCGCCAGTGACATTAAAAGTGGGAGCAGTTGGGACGACGGTGGGCGGCGGAGCCTAGTCATAGGGCTCGCCTCCCGGTGAGTCTGCACAGCAGTCTGCTTGCACGCCTCCCTGACAGCCGGCGCAGCGGTCTGCACGCCTCCCGTCGACTCACACGCTTTCTGGGACGACACTTGCTGATGAGAAGCGGGGACTCATGGCGGCACATAAGCGCCCACAGTTTCAATAGTGAAAGCGGTTGCCTTAACGTGACAGGTCTTTGTTCCAAAATACCTTGGCTCTTCATTTGTGCAACTTGTCATAGAGCATCTCCAACAGGTGCACAAAAATTTCGCGCCCTAAAATAGTTTTAGCGCGCCACTGTAGCACTTTTAGGGCGCCAGGACCAATATTGCTTTAGCAGAAGCCCAAAAGCGCACGCCCAAAAAGAACACAGTGCAAATTGTGAAGCGCGCCCAATCCGGTGCCCAAAATATGCTGCGCGCGATAGCGTTTTTCAGCACGTGCCCAAAAAATTGTAGCTCTACAACTTCTGCTGGAGCTATGCGGCGCCCAAAAAAACGACTTTTTAGTGTGCAGAGCTCTTTTTGGGCGCCTGTTGGAGATGCTCTAAGCAGCTTGTCTCGAATTGAAGAAAAAACTTACGAGTAATATTTGTGCCATATCACGTGACCATGCTCAGTTTCAAGAATTTATGCTCACTTTTGGATTTTCTGAAATTTAAGATCCGTGGATTGAAACAATATCATAACCTGCATCATGCAATAAATTTTCAAGCCGTACATCCGTCTGTTGTATTTCTTAAGAAAGGATTTGGTCAAACATTTTGCTTAGTTAGACTTCGGACAAGTTATATATGCAGAGTAAAAGGATAATCCCTCCGTGCGATTGCATTGCACGATATATTAACTCAAGTACTAGGCACGAACAAACGGGCTCAATTACGTGCTCATCCCGAGTAGTAGTAGTAGTAGTACTAGGCAATGCGGTTGACGGGTGACCTTGACGGCGGCATCGAGAGAATTGAACCATGCTCGCACGGTAGGTAACGTTGTCTAGTTACTAAAGCATCCCTCCGTTGTTCATCGGTAGTCATTATGGACCGGGACATGAGGGAATTTCCTAGGGCTGGAATTCTGGCCGCCAGATATTTCGACTTGAAACGCCGAGGCTCGACTGGTTGGGGTTGTGTAATGTGCGTACCACGCACGCCACTGAAGGACACGAGCCCGGTTTTTTTTAGGATAAACACGAGCCAAGGTCTGGCTGGTACGCCGTTGGGTCCTACCATTCGAGAATACGGAAGAAACCTTTTAAATTTCCGAACGAATCTATGTGTATTACAATACCCGTATTTTCCTTGCAAATACTAATCTCAACGTGGTAATTGATTTATGACGAGTTGTTGAATTAGAGTGAGTTTGTGATATAGTGATCTCAACGTGGATTTCACGTTTCATGGTATCCCTAGTAAGTTTTCCAATGCAAATTCAAATTTAAAAGATGAACAATATGGAGGTGAGAAAACTTTGTATGTATCAAGCATATGACCACACACACACAGAGACACACATGCACGAACACAACAACAATCCAATAAGTATAATGCATCTATTTTTCCAAACCATGCATGTATGACACGAATTCAAAAATACTCCTTCTATTCCTAAATATTAGTCTTTTAGAGAGTTCAACAAGTGACTACGCATTTGAGCAAAATGAGTGAATCTAGACTCTAAAATATGTCTATATACATCCGTATGTGCCAGTCCATTTGAAGCCTCTAAAAAGACTAATATTTAGGAACGAAGGGAGTAAAATGTAAGACATCCATGGTCCTCAGTTCAATATTTAAAATGAACATGAAACTGAAACATGAATATTAAGTCTAGTACTACAGCACATGCAAATGTTGTGTTTATATGAGCTATGATTGTCGGGGTCAACCCTCGACCTTAGATAAAATTGTGGAGCTCTGTTTAGGGTTATTTATATTATATTTGTCCCCACCCAACCAAACACCGATTGGTTGTGCACACAAGAACCCACAACCCCGGGAGAATATCATGTGCCCCCAGACCTTAGATGCTATATGCCGATACGAGTTGCTTGGAGCTTGTAGATCTCAGATATAGCAGCTCACATGATGTGTCTTAATTTTTTATCAGGAAACCTTGGTGAGTTTGAGAATTGCACACAATTTGTACAAAAACTACTTAGATGCCCTTTGATCCCATATCCAACGACCTCGAAGTCAGATCACCGTAGCATCTAAGATGAATGAGGACATCATATTCTCCTGTATGTAAGAATATCATGTGCTACTACACCTTAGATGCTTTGGTGATACAAGCTCTTCGGAGGCGTTGGATTTGTGACCCAACACCTCCTCGGTGGTTCGAATGGTTTTTTGCAGAAAAGCCCCAAAAGAGTCCGGCCACTGCTTACAAGCACAAAGACTGCTCAGATGCCATTGGATCTCAGATCAAACGGCGTCCAAACTCGTATCACCGTAGCATCCAAGCTGCGATAGCACCTTATGTTTTCTCGCACGTGAGAGTATGAGGTGCTCCCGCACCGTAGATTCTATGGTGATACGAGTTCACAGAGATCTAACGGCCCACAGTAGGAGGTTTGAATGTTTTTGCAATATACGGCTGATAGAGTTTGGGAAATGCGCAGAAAGTACAAGTACTACGCATGTGCCATCGATCCTTGATCATCGACCTAGATGCTCATATCACCGTAGCGGGTAATTAAGCTACGGGGAGCACCTAATATGAGCACCGGGGAGCCGTTGGATCGAAGATGCAGTGGCACACACGAGGCCTGAATGTTTTATTTGCAAAAAAAAACCTTTGGAGAGTTTGGAAATTGCGCATAATTACAAAGACTACTACCAAGCCATTGGATCTCACTTCCAACGGTGTAAAAACTCGTATCACCATAGTATCTAAGCTGTGGGGTGGATGTGATATTCTATGCCGCTGTCATTTTTGTTCGTAAACTTGCAAAATACGTGTAACTCGTGCCGTTACTTGTCTAACCGCGCAATGTGTTTGTTCAAACAAACCATCCTACACTGAAATATCAGAACAACACACGGGGGTCCCACTTGTCATTAATCAAATTTGGACCTAAAACTAACAAATCTGAAAGACGAGATTCGAATCGGCAACCTGGACTACAAAGCGTAAGTCGATAGCACGAAAAAGCGAACGGTTGTTGCCTTTGTCCCATAACTTGATTTTATACAAGACTTGCGTTGAGTAGAGTAGAGGGATTGCCTCGTCAACACGTGCAAGACCGTAGTCTCACTTACTCGTGGGTCCCACGTCTGAGATCTTAATCTCTCTACTCTCCATCGTCTAACCTTTGCACGGGCACACACGAAGAGCGGCGCTAGCTTGCCGTGGTGTTATTACAACTATAAAAAAAGCTTGAAAAATAGAAAAATCGCCTAGAACAAGAGACGTTGTGGCTGGTCAAGACGGAGCTAACCACATCTATCCTCCGTGCCATGTTTGCATGATGAAGCTGTGTGGCTAGTGGGGTGTTTTCGACCGACTGGCTTGGTCCCGAGGTTGAACCATAGGTACTACGCGTCGATAAAGATATTTTTACACGCACATTTTTCCTCCGTGCCGAGACGTGGCATACCCTACCGCGGTTTCGGGGTCCTCCCGGTGGTGCACGACATATTCTTCCTAACGTGGGATGCCCCATCGCGTTTTACGGGTCCTCCTCGGTCGTGGCGCGAAGCAAGTAAATGAGTCGTCAAATCACGAAGACCACCTTTCCCGCCGAGTACATCAGTGAAGCACGGTGGCTAGCTAGTTGGGCTAGTTCGACCGATTAGCTAGGCCACCGCCACATTTGTTTTTTCACCCCTTTTTTTATCTACTTGCCGGCATGTAAGTTTAAATATCCACCGCGGTGTTGCTCTGGTGTTTGGGTGCGACAGTATTTTTAATTTTTTGATTGACGGGAGCAGGCGCGGCAGGATTTTTAATTTTTTGATTGACGGGAGCAGGCGCAGTAGCAATTAGTCACGATGACTCCGCCTGTAAAAACCCACTGCTCCCTGATGTGAGAAGTCGTCGACTGGTGTTTTACCGTGGTGAACACCAAAAGATTCCTCGCTCCCTCCGCCTTCCCGTAGATTGCATTGCCTTTCAGCCGTTTTGCCCCCTTTGCTTCCTCTCCCCATTGCTTCTACCTGGTGCCATGGCGGTGCAGCAGATCACGGAGTCCGAGGTGAGGCGCCTGACACAGGAGCTCGATGCCAAGGATGCGGAGCTCAGGGCCAAGGACGTGGAGCTCCGTGAGCTCAAGGAGGAGAGGAGGGCCATGCTCCTCTGTTATGTGCGTGAGTTCACGGAGCTTCAAAAGCGGCAGGCGTCCACCACAAAGATGCTCGAGGCGTCGGCGGCGTTGCTGCAGAAAGTGGGAGATATGATAGGCCATCAGGGGAGCCGGTTGGAGCGTGAGCGGGCAGATCGTGACGAGGTCCAGGATCGCCTCAGCCACTTGGTGAACCAAGTTGCCACTTGCCACGCACGTGTTGTGGCTGCGCGATGCCTACCGTCGTGCCAGCGCGACGATGCCGACCGTCGGGCTAAACCCGTTCGACCACTCGGTCGACTTCAACGAGCTGCGGCTTCCTGACCTGGTCTCCTTCTTCACCTATATCTCTGAGGAGCTGAGCCGTCTCCGCGCGATGGTGGGGCTGAGCTGGACAAGGAGGGGTTGCAGGCTGCCATCGCCGTTGCCGGGCGAATCCTTTCAAGGCTCCGTCACCGGAATCTATTCGTGCCATTGGAGCCGTCTTTGACGAGCTGGCTCCCGTCGACCGGGAGCGGGCTCTGCGGGCAGTTGCACCCTGCATCACCAACCTTATGCGCCTCGAGAAGCAAAGGGACTTCGGTGGTGTTTAGGCGCCCTCTGCATGGGCATGTCCATGTCTCGGCGCAACATGACCGTTGGAACAAACTCAGACGGTGCAGATTAGTCACTGTAGCACAAAGCGTGTGGGTGTGTTTGGTTGCATTCTCATCTCAATATAGTTGTTTCCTCTTCGTGTATTTTTGTCAACCTACTAGTGTGGACTCATGCACCCTTCATGCACTCTACCAAACACCCAAAAGTGGGTCGAGAAGGGAACTTTTGCTCCCATCCTGCACCCTTCATACACCTGTCTAACACTATTCGCTCTTCATATGGTTCATGTTTTGTGGAGTCTTGTAGCACCGTACTCTCCGTGCAATCGTGGACCTAGTTCTCGTTAACATTGATCTCACTGCTCATTCTCGACCGGACAGTCGAAAAAGCGGTACTATGTTACATATAGGAGTAGTTGACATACACACAACATCATTTGTTATCGTCATATCTTACTACACTAGCAACAAGATTGTGTAGTACTGACGTATGAACCACTACGCATGCCTAGTAGTAGGAGCACTGTGTATGTTCAAGTGGCTGCCGTGTTTCGCACTCCTCCGTCGTAAGAGTGGAAACGCTTGTTGTAATCATTTTTTTCTTCAGAATGAAAAACAGTGGACCGCTCTACCATGCGGATGCTCCTCCAGCCATGCACTAAATTACTCACTTTCGCCGACGTCTGGGACAACCAGCACCTGGGTCCACCAGCCGTGCACTAAACTACTCCGTAGTAGAGTGAAGGTAGACTACCCCGATCGAACCGCCGCAGTAATGCCCAATGAGCCATCAAATCACAAAACCCCCTCCTTTCCAAAGAAGAAGTTGACGGACGAAGCAACCATCATTTCACTCTTCTCTCTCATCTTCCTCTTTTGAAGAAAACCCCCACTCGCTTCGCTTCTTCCTCATCTCGTTCCTCCTTTCACTCTTCTCTCTCAGCTTCCTCTCTTGGATGGACGCCGGAGCACCGGTCGACGTGATGTCTATGGCTTTGGCCAAAACCGTCGAGGCTCATGGTACAAAGAAGCGCAAGCACCCCGCCGAGACTACCGCAGACAAGCTCAAAGCCATCGCCCTATCCAAGCCTCCCTCTCCGAGATCCCTCATTAAGCAAGTCCAGGTAATGTCTCTTGTTGACGATCTTTTTCTCGATCTTGATCGTGTTTTTTCATGTAACACGCAGTACTAGTCCTGGCAGTACAACTTTCTGGGTGATCTTGCATGTGATTTTAGTTTGCCAAATGACGGTTCTAAATTCCTCTTTTGACCAAAACATGCGAGAGGTTGACACTGATTTCTTATAGATTACTTTCAAGTACTCCCTCTGTCCCAAATTTCTTGTCTTAGATTTGTCTAGATACGGATGTATCTAATACTAAAATGTGACTTATACATCCGTATCTAGACAAATCTAAGACAAGAATTTTGGGACGGAGGGAGTACTTTATGAACATCAATGCTACCTTTTAAGAAGGTATATTTGCTCAGTAACTTGTGTTATATATATTGCATGTAATCCCTCTGCTCTCATGCCTTTGAAGACATGTTCTAGTGTCTTTGTTCACTCATTTCTGTGCGTATATGTAGTCATATAGGGAGTATAATATCGAAAATCATCTTATATTTATGAACGGAGGTAGTAATAAATTATGGTTTCTGTTTGAATTAGAACCAGGTCCGCAGTGGAGATGAAGTTCTCAAAGTCATGCCGTGTGAACTGGAAGACCTGATGATGAGTTCTACTGCTGAACTATCCAGCTGTTATGTCCTTGTCGCAACGTGTCCTGAACTAGTGTTTTCCCGTAGCATTGTTGTCAGGCGTGTTCTCGAGGCTGTACTTGACCACAACAATTTCCTGGCTGTGCCTTCGATTACGAAGGGTGTGGTTCTTGTAAAGCTTCCCAACAAATCTAATGCGGCCTGTCTTCATCATCATGTTTATGAGTGGAAAGACCACTACATTACGTTCTCCAAGGTTGACAAGATGGTGATGATGCATGTAGACATCTCACACGAAGTCCATGGCCTAGCCGGTTATGCGGGGGTTCATCCCGTAGGTCGGTGGCAAGAAATAGTCTCAGAGAGTTTAGTTAGTGCAACTTTGCTTGTCTGTAGTAAGTACTATTGTTCAGTACTTGATTTGTGTTTGTGAACCCTGTATTGTTTATTAGTACTGCCGCTTTTGGTGTGTGGTCAGTCCTGAGAACGATCTATGTTAATGTCTGTCCACTCAATTCAGTATGTACATTTTGAAGTATCCAGATCATATTTCTTGTGAGGATAGTTTATCAATTATGGTTACACTCCAATATCTGTATGCATTGCGGGGTTTATCGCACCCACCAGGATTTCCAGTCCCATGGATGTTCGGTCCATACGATTTGTCACGACCTTTGGACTGTCCCCGCCAGGGAGTAGGCGGGCCCCTGCATGCCACGCGTAGTTGGACAATCAATCTTACATTTAGTACTTCAACATAGTGATTTCTGGTAAGGATTCACTCATGTCACATCAAGTAAATCTTATTGATTTCTTGTCTAAATTTTATTGATTTAACGTCATGTTTTCTTTCTTTTCCTGCAATTTTATGATGCAGGTTTTGCCATGTGACATTCATCACGTAATAAACCGCTTGGTTTGGTTTCTACGATGGCTATTTTTGCAGGTTTCACTTCTTATGTCGTGGTCGATAATGAAGGCATTGTCCATCACTTATATTATCGGAAAAATTGGATCGCCGTTGTCCGAGTACAAGCTGAATCCCTATGATGAACTGCAGTTTGGTTTAACAAAACGCCACAATTAGTCCTTCTCGCGTTAAAAGAAATGAAGAAAAACCGGATCACGGTCACGGATCCTAGTCAAGTTAGAAAGCTGATCATAGCAGACCGAACCACGACCGCTGTCTCAGACAGGATCGAGAATCGGGCAGCTGTTGCTCTAGCATCGCAGCGGCAACAGCTCGGGCCCGATCCAGCCGAGGATTGGGCACCGACCGCGTCAGCGGATCGGTCTGATCTACCGGAGGATCGGGCATCGACACCGGCACCTGCTCCGACACCGGCACCAGCTCTACAAGGAGCACCATCTCTACAAGGAGCACCATCTCTGGCAGCAGCAGCGGCTTCGGCACCTGCACCAACACTTGCACTTGCATTTGCTCCGGCCCGTGCAGTTGCACCGGCAATAGACTGGGCTGCAGTTCGCACTTCATATACCAAAGTCCTTACAAAAACCGACATGTCCACCTTCTTGGTAAGCATTGGCCGCCCAAGTGCTTCGTTCTTTTTTCTTTCCATGTTGTTTCACATGATTCACTATGTTGATATAACTGTTTGGGTAAATTCCTAGAGCAACGAGGGAGTCGTTCAACAATCCGGGCGACCGTGGCCAAGTTTCTCTTACCATGCGCAGCCTTGGTGTGAATGAACCTGCTCAATATATCGTAAGTACAAAGGATGGTCACATGATGATTGATGCTAAAGGATGGTCAAGGTTCAAATCTAAATCATATTTTGCGGTAGGGGATGATGTCAAAATCGAACTTTCTCGGCAAGGAGAGCTGGTCCAAATCAACTTTGAAATTCTTGATGGCAAGACGCAATCGCCGAACTGATCTATCCTCCGAGAGATTTTGATGTAATAATCTGCATGGTGAAACAAGTGTCCTCTGTGTATGAGTAGTACGACAAGATTATTTATCACATGGTATATCATTGATAGAATTGCAACTCGATTGTTTTGGTTAGGAACCTGCTGCTCGATTTCATTCCAACAGCTGTCGTGCTTTATTCAATTTTTTTGTATTCACCTTGCGACAACATCTAAAACTAGCGGCGTACCGATCGCTTGCAATATTAAAAGCACCGAGGTAGAACACATGGGCCCCCAAACATGCAGGGTCGGCCTGCGGCCCAAAGTCCAGAACCATGAACCTATCTGAGTATTATATTCTCAGCTGAACCCCCATAAAAAAAGCTAAAGCCCCATAATGCCCGTGCATTGCAGAGGGAGTATATTTCTCGGCAAGGTGAGCCTGTGATATAAAATATTTGTATATTTCTTTTTACAGAGGGAGTATCTCTCTGTCAAAAAATATATTCATGTGTAACTAGTTACTCCTGTCTTTCTACTTCCTTTTCATTGATATGTGGGGCAACCGCAATGGGGTCCACGTGCCATATGCCCAAATTAGAGTGCACAACTTAACGGTAGACACACCCCTTCGTCAGAAGGCGCTGCAAGAATGCCCAATGAGCCATCAAATCACAACCCCCCTTTCCAAATTTTAGCAAGAAGTCGGACAGACGAAGCAGCAATATTTCACTGGGCCTGAATCCCCTTCTCCATCGTCTGCTTGTTCAGAGAAAACCCCCGCTTGGCTATTGCATAGGTTTTTCTCATGGAGAACCAGGTACGAATTCTTCATCCATCCCAGATAAATCCAAGTCCCTTGGTCGCAGGTAATCCTACGATGGCAGCCGCCGCCTTTGATGCATTTTTCTTCGTACATAATCTAGTGTGTTTCAGTTGCAGTGCCCAAAGTGCGAGTACCCTACAGATTTCTGCGCCCTCGGCGAGGCGCCACACTTGTTCCTTCTCATCCTAACACAACATTTTGAAACGCAGCATGCAAGATGTTCCTAGAATCCTCTTTTCTATCCGGGGTGGGTTTTTTGAACATGCTGTGTTCTCATATTATTTTTCCTGCAGTGTATTATTTGCTCTGCCAGAACACATGTACTCAAGATGCTCGGCCTTGCCATAACTGAATACACTAGTTTAATGGTCACGGTGAAGACAAGCCATGGATATTACTTCCGAGTTGGGTTCATGAACCAAGAAGATCGAAGCTTTTTTATGGCGAACTTGGATAAACTTTCTCAAGTGTTACGGACTAAAAGTTGGCGCATTTAATGTTGATGGAAATAGCGTAACCTGGTCTCATCTTCACTGCGATCTTCCACCCCGACGTCGTTCCAATTGTTCACCCATGTTACTTTTGTATCTGGTTCTTGCTTGTTGCCTCGATTACTTCTTAATCCACCTATTCTGTCTAACTAATCACAATTTAACTTTAGAAGTAGCAACGAATCTCTCATGAAGATGTTACTTCTAACTAATATTTTCTTATAATTGGTGGCACATGTAGGTTTTTTCAGAGTTAAGCAGTCTGCTTGTTTGTTACTCCGTAATATCTCGGCTGTTACTAATGGCACTGAAGTTGACTGGATCGACATCCACAAGTTCCTACACTTTATTGATCGTCTTGAGGTCCTCGTGGGGCGTTTCAATGGTGGAAGGCCACGTGGGATATGTGTGCCACTGCTGCACTCATTGAACATGTCCAAATGTGTCGAGAAACTTATGGTACGAGTTGTTTTCTGTTATATATGTTGTTCATAAACTATTGCTTATACACAGTTTTACAGCTATGTATCTTCTTGAAACAGAACTGCCGAAGTTCTATTGTTCCTATACGATGCACGACCATGGTCGGGTCGGACTTGGCGCTTGGTCACAACATGATGTTTATGTCGACCTACTCAATTCCCTTGGAGGTGAAAAGATACTTATTCATGGGTGGTCTCAAATAATGAAGCCCGTCCCATCTTGGAGAATAGGATGTAAGATTATGTTCATGCTTTTCCATGGCTCTAAAGCGAATATCCTGTTTATTGACCACGTTGCGAGATGAAGCCGCTTTCAGAAGGTTGTGGATGCGCGAGGTGGCGCCTGGGCCTTGTCCTGGGGCTTGGCGGCCTCACCCTTGGTTAACTATATGCAAAGTAGCACTGTTCGAGCCGTGCTTTGTACGGTTGAACCTATATAAGTACTCATACTACTTTCAACTTTGGTTGTTAAGTGCCCTGCTGGTTTCAGTTAAGGTTGTTAAGTACTCTTGCTGCTTTTACAGTCTGTGGTGTTTCTTCAGTCCCGTCTTCCTCCAGCCGCCAAAACCAAACCAGCGTCGACGGGGCCGCCTGCTTCCGCCTCCCACGGTCGGTTGCGCCTCAAGACGCATTGTCACGCCCCACCGTCTCCTAAATCGTTAACGCCAACGTCCTCCGCGCGCTTTGGTGCGCTTGCTGCGGTGCCGCCCTCTCGCGTTGTCAACATGGTCAACAAACAACAGGAATCGGCAGAAGTATGTGGAGAGGATGATGAGGGCCCACCACGCCGCCAGTATGGAAAAATAAATTCTTCCTCCGGTGTTTTGGTCGACATCCGGGACCCACGACATTGTGAGCGTATATAGTCAATAGACAAGAGAATAGCACAAGATCGGCCGACACCGGGACGTAGCTACTCGGCGATTTTTTTTTGTTTGGTATTGTTGAGACGGAGCAGGGTTTGAACTGGGCTGTGTCCCGTCTAGCCCATGCTTATATTTTATGTTCACCATGTGACCAGCCCAGCTATTTTTTCTTTGTGAGAATGAGCCTAGTTTGTTTTTTCTGAAGAATACCCAATCCAGGCCTACTTATTTTTCTACGCTCGATGGCTGCAACTCTTTCAAGACGCCTGCAAATCTTGAAAGTAATATGAAATGGGTTGTAAATATAAAAACATATGACAAATTGGCAATTACTTTATAATTTCTGAATATTTTCACATTTTCAGATTCCTATTTCAATGGGCATTAACCTAATTTAAATATATCTTCAAAGTACTTTAAATCTGGCTCGACATTTCGGTATTAAAAATAATTTGGAACCCACAAAAATATGCAAAATTGGCCCTGGCCAACCAAAAAAACGACTCCAATAAATTGCATAAGAAGTTTCCATGAGCTATATATAAATTATTAAAAAAAAAGAGGGAGTGGTCTGACTTGTGGGCCTGTTTAGTTGACACGTATGCAAGATTTTTTTGGTTATTATATACGTCAACAAACGATTCTAGCAGACGTAACAATTGGATGTCAATCCAATGGACGTCGTGTTTCTTCAATCTCTGATCTTCTTGCTCCAGCCGCCAAAGCAGCGCCGGCGGGACAGCCTGCTCCCGCCTCCCATGGCCGGCTGTGCTACCGCGCAGGCCTCAGCGCCCCCTACTACTCCCACCGCTGGCCAGGGCATCCCTCTACTCACCCACACCCCCTGTTATTCTGCGGCGACGACAGCCTCACACCGCAGCCGAACCGGTGAACCCTCGTACTCCTCTCCGCGCGGGCTTCCACTGCCGCGTCTTCCCCGGCTCCGCGTCATCCCCTTCCTAGGCCTCGCCGTCGTCCACCGCCGTGGTGCTCTCGGCACGGCGTGGTCAATGTGGTCAACGACCGACTTCCATCGGAAGAGTACTGTACGTGGAGATGCTGACAGCTGGGTCCACGGCAGCCGCAAGGAAGTGCCTCCTTATTACGCGGAAAATAATTATTACTCCACCTGACAGCAGGGACCCACCGGATGGGCCACCAGTATTTTGTGAAAAAAATGTTTCCCCCTGACTGCTGGGACCCATAGGACGGGCCACCATATTTCGCGAAAAAACGTTCCCCCCGCTGTCAGCTCGGACCCACCGGAAGTGCCTCCTTATTACGCACAAAAAAATGAATACCCCCTGCTAGCTGGGACCCACCATGGTGGGAGGCTGACTTGTGGGCCTACTAAGTTGACTGGGACGGAGGCCTTTGTCTACTTTAGTCAATATATGAACGATTCTAGCTCCAATGATCGTACAATGTCCATCCAACGGCCGTAGTGCTTCTTCAACCTCTGGTCTTCTTGCTCCAGCCGCCCAAAGCAGCGCCGGTCGTGCCGCCTTCCTCGCCGCCTGTGGTCGGCTTATGATGCCGCGAGGCTTCACCGCCTCTACTACTCCCACCGCTGGCCAGGCCATCCCTCTACGCACCCACCCCTCGTTATTCTCAAGGGCGACGACAACCTCACACCGCAGCCGAACGAAAGTGAACCCTCATACTCCTACGCTGCCGGCATCCATCGCCGCATCTTCCCGGCCTGTCGTCCCCTTCCTAGGCATCACCGTCGTCCCACCGCCTGGTGCTCTCGGCTGGCGTGATCAACGTGGTCAAGGAATGGCTTCCATCGGACGTGGATCAGACGTGGAGAGGCCGATACCGGGTCCATGGCCGCAGCAAGGAAGTGCCTCCTTATTACGCCAAGAAAATAATTATTCCTCCACTGACAATGGGACCCACCGGACGGGCCACCAGTGATTTCGCGAAAAAACGTTTCCCCGCTCTGCTGGGACCCACCAGCTACATCTTCGCACGCAAGGAAGTGCGTCCGAAAAAACGATTCGCTTCTCGATCATTGGGACCCACCAGCTACATCTTCGCATGCAAGGAAGTGCGTCCAGGCAAAAAAAAGACGATTCGCCCCCCTGACTGCTGGGACCCACCAGCTACATCTTCGCACGCAAGGAAGTGCGTTTGAAAAAAAAATGATTCTCCTCCCGACTGCTGGGACCCACCACCTACACCTTCGCACGCAAGGAAGTGCGTCTGGAAAGAAAATGATTCGCCCCCTGACTGCTGGCACCCAGAAGCTACACCTTCGTATGCAAGGAAGTGCGTCCGGAAAAAAAAACCAAAACGATTCGCCCCCCTGACAGCTGGGACCCACCAGCTACATCTTCGCAGTAAGGAAGTGCTCGATACCGGGACCCACCTGGTCGAAGCGCACGTAGCGTTGTCATCCCGATCGCGAACGTAATGCGTACATCTTGGGTCGATGTAGAGGCGCCGCACGTGTCGTAGTAGAGGCGCCGCACGTAGCATGTACACGGACGCATAACGCCGTGGTGCAAGAAAGAAAATACGCCACGTAAGTGTACATACGGGCGGGGTCTCGAACGCCTACTCGGCGCATCACGTCGACCGGGGCTCGTTTACATGGCTGGGTCGGAACGGAGAAACAGCGTCGTCGTCGTGGGAGCCAACCGGCTGGGTCGGAACGGAATGCATGGTCGTGTTCATCGGGAGGGCTTGGATGGAACAGGCGATGGAAACGAGGCCTGGCGTATCGCACAACGGAGGAAACGGACCTCCTACGTTCGGAACGGGGCCTGTTGATCGGGAGGGGTGTGGCGTACCGCAAAACGGAGGAAACGGACCTCCTACGTTCGGAACGGGGGTCGTGTTGATCGGGAGGGGTGTGGCGTACTGCAAAATGGAGGAAACGGACCTCCTACGGTTGAAACGGGGGTCCTGTTGATCGGGAGGGGTGTGGCGTATCGCAAAATGGACGAAACATACTTCTGTTGGAGCGCTACGATCGAAACGGGGGTCCTGTTAATCGGGAGGGGTGTGGCATACCGCAAAACAGGACTCCACGGGATACTGTTCATCTCTACCGTCGACCTCCTCCAGCCTCCACGGGCTCCTGTTCATCCAGCCTCCACCGTGCGCTACTCCACCGGCTACTGTTCAACCACCCCTCCACCGCTCATCGCTGTTCATCCAGCCTCCACACCACGTGGTCCTGTTCAACCACCCTCCACCGCTCATCGCTCATCCAGCCCTCCACACCACGGGTCCTATTCATCCAGAGGCAAACGCCACCGCTCATCGCTCATCCACCCCCGCAACGCCACTGCTCATCCTGCAGGCAGCATCGATCGGCTTGATTAGCAGCAGTAGTGAAGGAATCGCTTGATCGGGTTCGATTAACGACCATCGATCGATCGCTCTGGTTCAAGAAAGCGTAACTGCAAAGGCAATCGCTAGTTCGATTAGAGCCCAACGCCGCCGGTTCATTTAGAGCCAACGCCTCGCACACACGCACGTACGTGTACGAGAGAAACACGCATCGCTCGGCCCCCGACCTCCCACCCTAACCGGCAACTCCTCGAAATTTCCTCCCCCTCGCTTCTACCACGATTTTTTCCGTCATGGACGGCCCAAATAATGTCAAGCAGCCGCGTCTCCGGCCCGCCCAGGATGAAAAGACCATTTTCTATCATGATTTTTTGCCATAGAAGTAGGAGCCCACCACATCTATGATGATACCGGGTTTTGTCACAATTATCGTCATAGAAGTGTCATATGTATGACATAATTTTTTTCGTTCGGCCCAAAATGTCACGGATGTGTCTTTTTTTGTAGTGCCAATTTTAGTTCTTGGCAGATTTTAGCAACTTAGAACAAGTCAAGCAATCTTAACACAATTCAAGCAAGCATGCAAAGAGTATGTGAGTAGCGGAAAGTAAAGCATGCAACTTGCAAGAATGTAAAGGGAAGGGTTTGCAAGATTCAAACGCAATTGGAGACACGGATGTTTTTGTCGTGGTTCCGATAGGTGGTGCTATCATACATCCACGTTGATGGAGACTTCAACCCACGAAGGGTAATGGTTGCGTGAGTCCACGGAGGGCTCCACCCACGAAGGGTCCACGAAGAAGCAACCTTGTCTATCCCACCATGGCCGCCGCCCATGAAGGACTTGCCTCACTAGCGGTAGATCTTCATGAAGTAGGCGATCTCCTTGCCCTTACAAACTCCTTGGTTCAACTCCACAATCTTGTCAAGGCTCCCAAGTGACACCTAACCAATCTAGGAGACACCACTCTCCAAGAAGTAACAAATGGTGTGTTGATGATGAACTCCTTGCTCTTGTGCTTCAAATGATAGTCTCCCCAACACTCAACTCTCTCTCACAGGATTTGGATTTTGTGGAAAGAAGATTTGAGTGGAAAGCAACTGGGGGAAGGCTAGAGATCAAGATTTATATGGTAGGAGTGGAATATCTTGGCCTCAACACAAGTGTAGGTGGTTATCTCTCAGAAAATGTGTATTGGAAGTGTAGGTTCGTTCTGATGGCTCTCTCCACGAATGAAGAGGAGGTGGAGGGGAATATCTTGGCATCAACACAAGTGGAGGTGGTTCTCTCTCAGAAAATGTGTATTGGAAGTGTAGGTTCGTTCTGATGGCTCTCTCCATGAATGAAGAGTAGGTGGAGGGGTATATATAGCCTCCACACAAAATCTAACTGTTACACACAACTTACCAATCTCGGTGGGACCGAATTGAAAAACTCGGTCGGATCGATTCAACAAATCTAGTGACCGTTAGGATTTTCGGTGGGACCGACATGAAACTCGGTAGGACCGATATGGTTAGGGTTAGGGCATAACGTAATCTCGGTGAGACCAATTACACAAAATTGGTGAGACCGATTTTGGTAATAAGCTAACCAGAGAGTTGGTCAGGTAAACTCGGTGGGACCGATTCACTCATTTCGTTGAGACCGAAATGTTACAAAAGGGAAACAGAGAGTTTACATTGCAATCTCGGTGGGAACGATCGCTCATCTCGGTAGGACCGAAATGTTACAAAGGGAAATAGAGAGATTACAATACCATCTCGGTGAGACCGAGATCCTTATCGGTGAGACCGATTTGCCTAGGGTTTGTGGCAGTGGCTATGACATCTGAACTCGGTGGCGCCAGATGGAAAGAATCGGTGGGGCCGAGTTTGACTTTTGGTTTAGGTCATATGTGGATGTGAGAAAGTAGTTGAGGGCTTTTGAGCAAATCACTAAGCATTTTGAGCAAGTAAGCCATTAAGCAACACCTCATCCCTCCTTGATAGTACTGGCTTTTCTTATAGACTCAATGTGATCTTGGATCACTAAAATATAAAATGTAGAGTCTTGAGCTTGATCCAATCCCTTTGTCCTTAGCATTTCTAGGGGTCCACTTTTCTCATCCATGCCATGCCAATAATTGAGCTTTCCTAAAATATTAGTCTTGAAATAGTGTTAGCTCAATGAGCTATATGTTGTTAGGAATTAGCAAAACCACCTAGGGATAGTTGCACTTTCACAACTCGATAGTAGAACAAAGTATGACTCTATATGAATGCCTCCGGCGGTGTACCGGGATATGCAATGAATCAAGAGTGACATGTATGAAAGAATTATGAATGGTGGCTTTGCCACAAATACTATGTCAACTACATGATCATGCAAAGCAATATGACAATGATGAACGTGTCATGATAAACGGAACATTGGAAAGTTATACGACAATATATCTCAGAATGGCTATGGAAATGCCATAATAGGTAGGTATGGTGGCTGTTTTGAGGAAGATATAAGGAGGTTTATGTGTGAAAGAGCGTATCATATCACGGGGTTTGGATGCACCGGCGGAGTTTGCACCAACTCTCAATGTGAGAAAGGGCAATGCACTGCAATCAAGAGGCTAGCAATGATGGAAAGGTGAGAGTGCATATATCCATGGACTCAACATTAGTCATAAAGAACTCACATACTTATTGCAAAAATCTACAAGTCATAAATAACCAAGCACTACGCGCATGCTCCTAGGGGGATAGATTGGTAGGAAAAGACCATCGTCATTCCCCGACCGCCACTCATAAGGAGGACAATCAAAGAACACCTCATGTTTCAAATTTGTTACATAACGTTTACCATACGTGCATGCTACGGGACTTGCAAACTTCAACACAAGTATTTCTCAAATTCACAACTACTCAACCAGCACAACTTTAATATCACTACCTCCATATCTCAAAGCAATCATCAAGCATCAAACTTCTCTTAGTATTCAACACACTCATAAGAAAGTTTTTACTAGTCTTGAATACCTAGCATATTAGGATTAAGTAAATTACCATGCTGTTTAAGACTCTCAAAATAATATAAGTGAAGCATGAGAGAACAATAGTTTCTATAAAACAAATCCACCACCGTGCTCTAAAATATATAAGTGAAGCACTAGAGCAAAAACTATATAGCTCAAAAGATATAAGTGAAGCACATAGAGTATTCTCATAAATTCCGAAGCATGTGTGTCTCTCATAAAAAGGTGTGTACAGCAAAGATGATTGTGGTAAACTAACAAACAAAGACTCAAATAATACAAGACGCTCTAAGCAAAACACATATCATGTGGTGAATAAAAATATAGCTCCAAGTAAGTTACTAGCGCAAACTTCTGGAACTCAAAAAATTCAGCCAAAATAGGAAGACCTAGACAATTTGTCTATTGATCAGAATAAATTGGAATCAATATATTATCACGTTCTGGTGATTTTTAAGAATTATTTTCGTGAACAGAAAGTTTCTGTAATTTTCAGCAAGATCAAATAACTATCATCCAAGAAGATCCTATAGGTTAAACTTGGCACAAACACTAATTAAAACATAAAAACACATCTAACCAGAGGCTAGATCAAATATTTATTCCTCAACAGAAGCAAAAAGCAAATAACTAAAAATAAAATTGGGTTGCCTCCCAACAAGCACTATAGTTTAACGCCCCTAGCTAGGCATTGAGATTTCGATGATGCTCACATAAAAGATAGTAATTGAAACACAAAGAGAGCATCATAAAACATGTGAAAATCACATCTAAGTATAACATACTTCCTATGCATAGCCATCTTATAGGAAAACAAATTATCAAGGCAAGCAAAAACTATCATATGCAAGGAAGCGGAAAGAAACAATAGTAATTTCAACATAACGAGAGGTAATTTAGTAACACGAAAATTTCTACAACCATATTTTCCTCTCTCATATGTAGGATCATAAGATAATTCAATGATATACCTATCACAAAACATATTCTTAACACGATCCACATGTTTGCAAAGTTGACACTCTTCCAAAATAGTGGGATTAACATTAACTAAAGTCATGACCTCTCCAAACCCACTTCCAATAATATTGCAAACACTATTATCAATCTCATATTCATCATGGGGCTTAAATAAATTTTCAAGATCAAAAGAAGAATCACCCCAATCATGATCATTGCAACAAATAGTAGTCATAGCAAAACTAGCATCCCCAAGCTTAGGGTTTTGCATATTATTAGCACAATTGACATCAAGAGAATTTATAGTGAAATCATTGTAATCATGCTTTTTATCGAAGGAACTATCAAGTATGGGTGCAATAGCAATGATCTCATGTTTAACATACGGAACTATAGCAAATTCATCTTCATAAATATTGGCATCATGGCCACAAGAATAGCAAGCATCATGTTATCAAGGGATATTTCAATCAAATCATCGGAATCACAATTATCTATAGATTCTTGCATATCATTATTTTCTTCCGAAGCAACGGTCATTCTTTCAATAAATTCTTTGACATAGACATTATGAGCATAGTTTTCATAGAAATATTTAAGTATGTCAAGATTTTCAGGTTCGTAGAGAGTAATATCATACTTTTCAAACAAAGAAGCAACTTCAAAAGAACCCTTAAAAGCAACAAATTCTTCAATTTGTTCAATATCATAGTAGCTATAGACACCCTTTGCATAAGAAGATAAGATTTCGTTTTCATTAAACTCACATAGGTAGGGGAGGTGTTTTTTAGGGTTCTTAGAGCAACAAGTAATATCACAAATTTCACAAAGATTCCAAGCATAACACAGCAATTTGTTTATTTGATTCCATAAGAGTCTCCCTTTTCGCATAAACGGTGACGCATAAAATGAGCATGCTCATCTAAAGATTTCCCATCAACTAGGCTATTTGGGGTTTCAGCATGAGCGCATAAGGATCGAAGATGATCCAAGTAGAACACTTTAAGTGGATCCATATCAATAGTAGCAAGCAAAGATGCAAGCAAATAGAAGGCACGTGGAAACACAAACAAAAAGGCATACGAGAAGAAGGCGAATAAAACGGCAAGGGTGAAGTGGGGGAGAGGAAAATGAGAGGCAAATGGCAAAAAATGTAATGCGAGATATAAGGGTTTGTGATGGGTACTTGGTATGTTGACTTTTGCGTAGACTCCCCAAAGAACGGGCGCGTAAATCCTTCTTGCTACCTCTTGAGCACTGCGTTGGTTTTCCCTTGAAGAGGAAAGGGTGATGCAGCAAAGTACGTAAGTAATTCCCTCAGTTTTTGAGAACCAAGGTATCAATCCGGTAGGAGGCCACACACAAGTCCCTCACACCTACACAAACAAATAAATCCTCGCAACCAACACAATAAAGGGGTTGTCAATCCCTTCACGGTCACTTACGAGAGTGAGATCTGATAGATATGATAAGATAATATTTTTGGTATTTTTATGATAAAGATGCAAAGTAAATTAAAAGCAAAATAAAAGGAAATGGAAATAGCTTGTTGTTGGAAGATTAATATGATGGAAAATAGACCCGGGGGCCATACGTTTCACTAGTGGCTTCTCTCATGAGCATAAATATTACGGTGGGTGAACAAATTACTGTAGAGCCATTGACAAAATTGAGCATAGTTATGAGAATATCTAGGTATGATCATGTATATAGGCATCATGTCCGAGACAAGTAGACCGACTCCTGCCTGCATCTACTACTATTACTCCACACATCGACCGCTATCCAGCATGCATCTAGAGTATTAAGTTCAAAAGAGCAGAGTAACACTTTAAGCAAGATGACGTGATGTAGAGGGATAAATTCATCTAATATGATATAAACCCCATCTTGTTATCCTCGATGGCAACAATACAATACGTGCCTTGCTGCCCCTACTGTCACTGGGAAAGGACACCGCAAGATTGAAGCCAAAGCTAAGCACTTCTCCCATTGCAAGAAAGATCAATCTAGTAGGCCAAACCAAACTGATAATTCGAAGAGACTTGCAAAGATAACCAATCATACATAAAAGAATCCGTAGAAGATTCAAATATTGTTCATAGATAAACTTGATCATAAACCCACAATTCATCGGTCTCAACAAACACACCGCAAAAGAAGATTACATCGAATAGATCTCCACAAGACAGGGGAGAACATTGTATTGAGATCCAAAAGAGAGAAGAAGCCATTTAGCTAATAACTATGGACCCGAAGGTCCGAGGTAAACTACTCACACATCACCGGGAGAGGCTATGGTGTTGATGTAGAAGCCCTCCATGATCGATGCCCTCCCATGGAGCTCCGGAAAAGGCCCCAAGATGGGATATCACGATGTGAAGGTTGCGGCGGTGGAATTAGGTTTTGGCTCCGTGTCGGTAGTTTGAAGTGCGTAGGGTATATATAGGAGGAAGAAGTACGTCGGTGGAGCAACGTGGGGCCCACTAGGGTGGAGGGCGCGCCCCCCTACCTCGTGCCTTCCTGGTTGATGTCTTGACGTAGGGTCCAAGTCCTCTAGGTCACGTTCGTTCCGAAAATCACGTTCCCGAAGGTTTCATTCCGTTTGGACTCCGTTTGATATTCTTTTTCTGCGAAACTCTGAAATAGGCAAAAACAACAATTCTGGGCTGGGCCTTCGGTTAATAGGTTAGTCCCAAAAATAATATAAAAGTGTATAATAAAGCCCATTAATGTCCAAAACAGAATATAATATAACATGGAACAATCAGAAATTATAGATACGTTGGAGACGTATTAGCTGGCAACGCCTTTATTTCTGTCTCGAGCCCACTCGACAGTTCATACAGCCGCGCTAGTAGATGCAAGGTGGCCTACCCGTTGCCAGCGGTGCTCTTGTCCTGCTTCGAGTCTGCTCGACAGTTCAAACGACCGCTCTGGCAGCGGCAAGGTGGCTTGCCCGGCAGCAAGCGCCCTTCCAGCAAGGTGCTAAGGATCCGTCCCAAAACACCACGGCATGGGCTTACGCGCCGACGGCCTTATCTCAACAAGCGTAGGGTGTGAACATACAAGGGGAGATATGACAGGAAGATAGCATGCATAATATCAAAAGTGCTGCAGAATTATATTACATCAATTGTTGCTGCGATTCTAATTAAAGATAAAAATTGTCTTGGTCATGAACCTGCAGTGGCGGTGAGAGACGAGATGCCTAATCCCTGCGCTGGCCCTCTATCCTCTGAATTCCATCGATGCGGCTGATGATGGGCTCGATACGCTCTTTGAGCACCGTGAGGTCCGCATCCTCCGGCAAGCTCTCTAGCGCGACATCGAAGTGGAGGTTGGGATTACAGTGCGCCACCTTGGTGAGGACCTTGGTCATGGCACCCCGGCAAAGCCTCCGGGCCTCATCGGCCAGAGAGGCCGCCCAGTTGGAGTGGAGCCGCTCTAGGGCACCAACAACCCTCTCGAAGAACAGGGTCAGGTTGCAGTTGGGGCTCAGTTCGGCTCCGGGGCGTACCTCACATTCGACATCCCCATAGTAGCCAGCTGCGTGGTGGCCCTGTCTGCAACAGCGGCGAGGCGGCTGAGCCAGCGGTTTTCGCCCTCCGCGTATTCCTTGTGGGTGGCGGCATCGTTCCTCCGTAGCTGCTTCTCGGCCTCCAGATCCTTGGTCAGGGTCTCCTCCCGGGCTTTGGCCTCCGACATCGCTCCCTCGAGGCCCTCCAGCTTCAGCTTGAGGTCTTTGATGGAGTTGGTGGCCTCGAAAAGCTGCTCAGCCTTGCCGAGGAATGCGCCCTGCACCTCGACCAGAGCACCGTTGAGCGTGTCCTTCTCCTTGGACAGCTTCAGGACCTGGTCCTTCAGCCCGTCCTGCTCTACCTCCAGCTCCTTCACCCTGCCGGCGTGGACCAGGGCTAGGGCATCGAGTGCCTCCCTGTGCCTCTGCTCCAGCTCCTGGTTCCGCTGCATGACAAGCTTCTCGACCTCCTCGTCCTTGCAGTGGAGTGTCGCAGCAAGTTTCACCTCGCGAGCGGCAAGGTCCTCCTCCTGGGAGTTTAGCGCGGCCTGCTGCTGGTGCTGAGCAGCCTCGGCCTGGGTGGCCTGCTGCTTCGCCAGTTCCTGGCCCTTCTCGATGTCGGCCCGCTTCATGACGAGCTCTAGGTTGCGCTCAGCCAGCACATCCTGGGCGGCCTTCAAGTCCTTATGGGCCTGGCGGAACCAAGCCTGCGCCTCGGCGATGCGCTCCTCAAGGTCCGCCTCCGCCTTGCCCACCACCGCCATCCTGGACTTGGCCTTGTCCAGGAGGGCGCGGTGAAGCCCCTGGAGCTTCTGGAAGTTGGCACTCATGGCCTGTAGGAGCCGCTCTTCCTGGGAACCGCCGCCACCGGCGCTCGGCTCATCAACATCTTCAAGCCCGGCGGCGTCGAGAACTTCATCATCAAACACCTCCCCCTCTGCGGGCGCCCCGGTACCCGCCGTCCCTGGGAGGTGGATGAACAAGTCGTCGCTCACCCTCAGCTACCTGCCCGAGCCAGAAGCAGTGGAGGAGGAAGGTTGGTCGTCGACCGCCCCCTCCTCGGTGGCGGCCTTGCCGGTCTCCTCAGCAGACCCCTTGGCGGCCTCTTCAGCGGCATCCTTGGAGGCCTCCTCGGCAGCAATCTTGTCGGCCTCGGCCGCGGCGTCCCTGGCGACCTCCTCGATGACGGTGTGAACGTCCTCCAGGTCCACCGGGGAAGGACCTAGACGCCGAGAAGGGGAGTGAGGCGAGGCCAAGACCAAGATTCAGAAAAAAGAAGAAGAAAAGAAGAAACAGGAATGAACAAGGACAGAAGGCGGATCACTTCCCCGTGCCGGGCTGGGAAGAAGTAGCCCCTTCCCCGCCAACATCTGGCGCCGGGACGGAGCCACCAGCACCCGGGTTATCCTCCTCCTCCTCCGTACGCATAGGCTCGACGCTTGTTGCCCTTGCCGGGGACGCCCCTTGGGGCGGCGTAGTTGATGGGGGCAGCATGTTGGGGGTGGCCTCTAGTGGCTCCTCCTGCTGCCGTCCTCCTCCTGCAACCACGGCAAGGTCAGCACCAAGGAATCGGACCCCAACACTATAGACCTTTCCACCTCCTGTGTGCCACTGTGGCAACCCCTTTTGCCTATAAAAGGAGGCCCGAGGCGATCAGGAGAAGGATTCAGATCTTTTGGGCTACCCACGCACCGTAGCTAGCTCAAGAACTCAAGAACACTCAAATACATACACCAAAGCAGGACTAGTGTATTATGCATCCTCGTGGCCCAAACCTGGGTAAACGATCTTTGTGCTTCCTGCCAGACCCGCTCTTTGCACAACCCCGCAGCCGCCAACCATAGAAGGGGTTCCAGTGATCCCATAGGTGTCCTTCCCACCGACATCATGGAAAAAAACTCGTGGACAAAGGACAAAGGAAATTTGGACCCCCTTCAATCTTGGTGATTTCCCCCTCGAAACCATCAAACTTTCTCGGTGATGGTTCATTTTATGAAAGGCATGCATGAAGACATTTTTACCAGGGCATAGTGAGGTCATACCATGGCACCACCAGGCGTCATGTTTTCCAAGCATGTATTTCATTTTTGTATAGTTGTTAACCCAGTAAACGACACATTTATGGTTGACTATTGACACACATTTCCTTGAAATATCCGCCCATTCCTTGTAAAAGGCATGAAAGTGTACTTAATAGCATGAGCATGGTTTTCTAGACCGTTCTTGTGCACCTTTTCATGCACCGATTGTTCGAATTTGAATTATGTGCACAATTAATGCGTAGAAAATGCACATAATCCCCTAAATATGGTAAATGAGTTCGAAAAAATGTCAAATTTGAACATGTTGCATTTGAGGCGGTATGTTGATCGTTGGAAATAAACTGAATGACAAACTAGGACAGAAATTTGGATTCCCCTTCAATCTTGGTGATTTCCCTCTCGAAAGCATTGAACTTCCTCGATGATGGTTCAATTTATGAAGGGCATGCATGACGACATAAACCAAACCTTCTCAGCTTTTAACCAGGGCACAGTGAGGCCATACCATGGCACCATGCCAGCCGTCATGTTTTCAAGCACATATTTCATTGTTCTATAGTTGATAACCCAGTAAGACGCGTTTGTGGTTGACTATTGCTACACAGTCCATTGAAATCTGTGCCCATTCCTTGTAAAAGGCTTGAGAAATTACTAAATACCACGAGTATGGTTTTTCCAAACCGTTCTTGTGCACCCTTTCATGCACCGATTGTTTGAATTTGAATTATGTGCATTAATGCCGACAAAATGCACATAATCCCCTAAATATTGTAAATGAACCCGAAAAAGTGTCAAATTTGAACACGGTGGTTAACAGGTTTATGTTCATCATAGAAAAAAAACTCATGGATGAAGGACAAAGGAAATTTGGATTCCCATTCAATCTCAGTGATTTACTATCACACACGATTCATCTCTATCGCCTCTGCGAACCGTGTGTGTTCACTCACACATGCAAAAGGAAAAAACAAAACCCTCGCCCACTTCGTCCCCACTCACTTGCTGCGGACTCCTCCGCAAATCTTCACCCTAAGCTCGACTGCTGTTGGCAGCGGGCGTAGGTCGCGCTCCAAACGGCACCAGATTTTGCCCCTACCGCTTTCCGTCGCCTATCTGCACCGACATTCTAGACTTTGGTCGACTGGGGTTTTCTACGGGATTGGGCCGGGGATTTTTCTCATGGAGAAGGTAATCAACTTAATTAGCGAAATATTCGCTCATCTCTTATCGCATTCCGCCCGTCGCTGTTAATCAACTGGCAGAAATCACCGTGGAATCATTTTTGTTCTACCTAATTCATGGGTGTTCATTCATGTGTCCACAGTGCGAGCACCAATCGGGCAACTATGGTCGTGGCCATTTGGAAACAAAGTTCTATCTCGGGAGCGCTCGGTATGACTTCAGGGAGCGCTCGGTATGTTCAATCTCAACCTACCACGGTTGGCATGGCCAGAACATATACCGTCTGTTGCTACATTATCTATATATTTGCATCAAATATTTGTTACATTATCTATTTTTAATTCTATATTTTTGTACTTTGCTTTCATCTATATATATGGATCTGTTTCTATCGCCATTACTACCATATTTGCATCTTGCTCTGTTATTTCAATATATCTAATTTACGATCTTAATTTTCATTTGAAGCAGTACATCCCTTGCTTTGCAAGAAGAGGAGTAGAAGGAAATCTTGGGCTTTACTTTGCTGATGACTCCTAGGATGTCATATTGACAACACATCATGGATTTACAATGACGGTTAGCGTAAAACTTGATAAAGATGGTCACTCCTATTTTAATGCGGACCTTTGGAGAAAAATTTCTAAGTGTTATGAACTGAAAGCTGGCAATAAAATTCTAGTGCGTGCACCACAACCTGGTCTAATTAACATGGATGTTTACTTCCCCAACGTCATCAGCCGATCAAAGTCTGATCGAGGTTAGTGTCCTTTCAACTTTCTCCATCCTGTCATATTACTATTTAAGCAACCAATTTATCACTATTTAAGCAACCAATTGTGATATCATATTCTGACTCCGTTCCTAGGTAGTAACAAACTCTATTTACCAAGTTATGCGCACTATATGTTCTTCTGCCATGTTTTGAATAAATAATACCTTTCCACCTTTTAAGCAGGATATGTTGGATGCATAGTGAACGATCTGTATGTTACTAAGTGTACCAAATTTCACTTGAAGGACTTGATGCATGTCATAAACTTTGTTGATAATCTGACAGAGATAGCACAGCGTATGAACGCTGGATTTTGGATGAGATTAATTAGACCTATGGTGCACACACTGAACAAGGCCAATTGTGTGCACAAAACGCTGGTAAAAAGTCTTATTTTAATGTTGATGCTCATAAACTATATATATCTTCAACGATATGTTACAATTGTTTTTTATTCTACATGTCAATGTAAATTGCCCCTCAGAGCGTTCTGGATCGATTTCCCGGCGTGGTCGAATTATACTTGTGCCTGCTAATAACGCCAAAGTGATTGCAAGGTACTACATTTCCCGCAGAAATGGAACCATTCAAATCAACAAGTTTCCGCTTCTCGTGGCAATGCATCCATATTGGAAAATTGAGACACCGTTCTACTCATGTTCTACCAAGGCACAGGAGGGCTCTTCCTTTTCATTAACGAGATGCCGAGTCGCCGTGATCAAGTTGCTTCCAGTGGATAGTTGTGGTTGTTGGCCCTCAGCCTCTTAAAATGTGCTAGCTGTTACTATATATGTTAAGTATGTAGATATGGACCATATGGTTGTTGGCCCTTAGCCTCTTAAAATGTGATAGTTGTTACTATGTTAAGTATGTAGATATGGACCATATGGTTGTCAAAACCGTGTTACAAAGATCCTCCTTTTGTCGAATAGTGTAACCAATATATATATGTTAATCAAATGTTGTTACCCAAGTTCATAAATTTTCATCGAAAGTATTAGTATCATACATAGTTCATTGAGTTTAAGCATGTGTCCGATGTCTAGAAGGCATTTGCATATTAACTGTCCATATTGCAAATTCACACACATGTTAACATAAGGAAACGTATGTGTAACATACTAATCATCGCACTAGAGTACTCGCAGACGCATCATGCACGATACTCCACCACCATAAGCAACTAGTTCACATTTGTCAAAGTTTTTTGTACACATAAAATCGCACACGAAGTAACTGTATTGACCGTCCGTGCTGTAATTTCTCATCGCAAACAGTTCATCCGAGTCAGCTGTTTGCCACGTATCACACACATCTTGTTTACACGACTCGTTTGTGTTCTTTTGGCTCATTGCAAATAGTTCATCCATGTGGACTGTATGCCGCATATCACAAACATCTTGTTAAGTTGAACCCTTTCTGTTGTGTTCCCTAATCGAAAACAGTTTGTTCGAGTTAGTCGTATGCCGTATATCGCACACACATTGATATGGCTGCCCGTTTCTGTTGTTCTACCTCATCTCAAACAGTTCGAATGGATTAACCGTGTGTCCTGCATCGCACACACATTGTTATGGCTGCCCGTTTATGTTGTTCTTCCTCATCGCAGACCGTTTGAATGGATTAACCATGTGTTCTACATCGCACACACAACTAAAATCTGGCCCGTGTTTGATGGCTCCACCATCGCAAACGTTTGCAACTTTTTGACGGTTTTTTTACACCAGTGTTTGCGATTATTGCATTGCACACAGTTTCGGCAAAGAGTCTCTGATCATAGTGTCGCGTTAGCAGTATCCTGCAGTAGTGATGTGCAAATGAATTAATTGCTAGTGAGACAACAACCAAATTCTGAAACATTAGAAGCTATAATTAACTACAACAAAGCTACAAGTTCTTACTCATGTACAATAAATAACAAATTGAACATTTTATGAGGAGGGTAAATATAACTGCAACAACATAGGGACAGTATTTGGATGACAACAAATTGATACTAACAGGTGTGTGCATGCACAAATGTAGTAACATAGAACTAATAGCACTAAGGCCGTCCACTATGTATGCCAAAACTGGTGTAAAGACAAATGTTGCTACATCTCGCACTGGTACCCTGCACTGGTGAGCCGATGCAGCGGAAAAAATATCAAGGACCAGGACTCCGGAGCACCTTGTTGCTCCGATGCCCAGTTCCTTCATGCCATAAAGATTTAGTATTTTACTGCTTGGCTGCTGGGATGTGTGGACCAAAGTTGGCTGTACAAACTGCTGAAGCAGTGCCAAATAATTTTCTAATGGCACCGCTGATGAGATGGCAACAATTTTAGATACTAGGTACAAACTCTGACACTGTCTTAGGATGCGTTTGGTTGAAGGTGAAGGAAATATGCCCTAGTGACAATAATAAAGTTGTTATTTATATTTCCTTATATCATGATAAATATTTATTATCCATTCTAGAATTGTATTAACCGGAAACTTAGTACATGTGTGAATACATAGACAAAACAAAGTGTCCCTAGTATGCCTCTATTTGACTAGCTCGTTAATCAAAGATGGTTATGTTTCCTGACCATAGACACGTGTTGTCATTTGATGAACGGGGTCACATCATTGGAGAATGATGTGATGGACAAGACCGATCCGTTAGCTTAGCATAATGATCGTTTAGTTTTATTGCTATTACTTTCTTCATGACTTATACATATTCCTCTGACTATGAGATTATGCAACTCCCGAATACCGAAGGAACACCTTGTGTGATATCAAATGTCACAACGTAGCTGGGTGATTATAAATGTGCTCTACAGGTGTCTCCGAAGGTGTTTGCTGGGTTGGCATAGATCAAGATTAGGATTTGTCACTCCGAGTATCGGAGAGGTATCTCTGGGCCCTCTCGGTAATGCACATCACTATAAGCCTTGCAAGCAATGTGACTAATGAGTTAGTTATGGATGATGCATTACGTAATCCAGTAAAGAGACTTGCCGGTAATGAGATTGAACTAGGTATGATGATACCGATGATCGAATCTTGAGCAAGTAACATACCGATGACAAAGGGAATAACGTATGTAGTTATTGTGGTTTGACAGATAAAGATCTTCGTAGAATTTGTAGGAACCAATATGAGCATCCAGGTTTTGCTATTGGTTATTGACCGAAGATATGTCTCGTTCATGTCTACATAGTTCTAGAACCCGTAGGGTCCACACGCTTAACGTTCGATGACGATTTGTATTATGAGTTATGTGTTTTGGTGTTCAAAGTTTGTTCGGAGTCCCGGATGAGATTACGGACATGACAAGGAGCCTCGAAATGGTCGAGAGGTAAAGATTCATATATTGGAAGGTAGTATTCGGACATCGGAATTGTTTCAAGTGGTTCGAGTATTTTACCGGAGTATCAATGGTTTACCGGAACCCCCGGGGAAGTATTGGGCCAACATGGGCCTTAGTGGAGAGAGAGGAGGGCCGCGCCCCCCATGGCAGTCCGAATTGGACTAGGGGAAGGGGCGGCGCCCCCCTTTCCCTCTCCCTCTCCCTCTCCTTCCTTTTCCCCTCCGGTAAGGAAGGAAAAAGGGGGGGGGGGAGCGAATCCTACTAGGAGTGGAGTCCTAGTAGGACTCCCTCCATGGCGCGCCCCTCCTGGCCGGCCGCATCCTCCTCCCCTCCTTTATATAGGGGGGCAGGGGCACCCCATAACACATCAGTTGTTCTCTTAGCCGTGTGCGGTGCCCCCCTCCACAGTTTACTCCTCCGGTCATAGCGTCGTAGTGCTTAGGCGAAGCCCTGCGCGAACCACATCACCATCACCGTGACCACGCCGTCGTGCTGACGGAACTCTCCCTCGACCCTCTACTGGATCAAGAGTTCGAGGGACGTCATGGAGCTGAATGTGTGCTAAATCGGAGGTGCCGTATGTTCGGTACTAGATCGGTTGGATCGTGAAGACATTCGACTACATCAACCGTGTTAACCTAATGCTTCCGCTTTTGGTCTATGAGGGTACATGGACACACTCTGTCCCTCTCGTTGCTATGCATCTCCTAGATAGATCTTGCATGAGCGTAGGAAAATTTTGAAATTGCATGCTACGTTCCCCAACAGTGGCATCCGAGCCAGGTCTATGCGTAGATGATATGCATGAGTAGAACACAAAGAGTTGTGGGCGATGATAGTCATACTGCTTACCACCAACGTCTTTTTTGGATTCATTGGTATTGTTGGATGAAGCGGCCCGGACCAACATTACATGCCCACGTTCATGAGACCGGTTCTACTGACGTTTTTTTGCACACAGGTGGCTGGCGGGTGTCTGTTTCTCCAAATTTAGTTGAATCAAATTTGACTACGGCCGTTCCTTGTGAAGGTTAAACAACACACTTGATGAAAAATCGTTGTGGTTTTGATGTGTAGGTAAGAACGGTTCTTGCTAGAAGCCCGTAGCATCTACGGAAAACTTGCAACAACAAAGTAGAGGACGTCTAACTTGTTTTTGCAGGGCATGTTGTGATGTGATATGGTCAAGACATGATGTGATATAAGTTATTGTATGAGATGATCATGTTTTGTAAAAGTTATCGGCAACTGGCAGGAGCCTTATTGTTGTCGCTTTACTGTATGAAATGCAATCGCCATTTAATTGCTTTAGTTTATCACTATGCGGTAGCAATAGTTGTAGAAGAAATAATTGGTGAGACGACAACGATGCTATGATGGAGATCAAGGTGTCAAGCCGGGGACGATGGAGATCATGACAGTGCTTTGGAGATGGAGATCAAAAGGCACAAGATGATAATGGCCATATCATGTCACATATTTTGATTGCATGTGATGTTTATCTTTTATGCATCTTATTTTGCTTAGTACGGCGGTAGCATTATAAGATGATTCCTCACTAAATTTCAAGGTATAAGTGTTCTCCCTGAGTATGCACTGTTGCTACAGTTTATCGTGCCAAGACACCACGTGATGATCGTGTGTGTTAAGCTCTACGTTCACATACAACGGGTGCAAGCTAGTTTTGCACATGCAGAATACTCGGGTTAAACTTGACGAGCCTAGCATATGCAGATATGACCTCAGAACACTGAGACCGAAAGGTCGAACGTGAATCATATAGTAGATATGATCAACATAGAGATGCTCACCATTTAAAACTACTCCATCTCATGTGATGATCGGACATGGTTTAGTTGATATGGATCACGTGATCATTTAGATGACTAGAGGGATGTCTATCTAAGTGGGAGTTCTTAAGTAATATGATTAATCGAACTTTAATTTATCAAGAACTTAGTCCTGATAGTTTTTGCATATCTATGTTGTTGTAGATCAATGGCCCGTGCTACCGTTCCCTTGAATTTTACTGCGTTCCTGGAGAAAGCTAAGTTGAAAGATGATGGTAGCAACTACACGGACTGGGTCCGTAACTTGAGGATTATCCTCATTGTTGTAGGGAATAAATTACATCCTGGAAGCACCGCTAGGTGCAAGGCCCGCTGCAGGAGCAACTGCGGACGTTATGAATGTCTGGCAAGCTAAAGCTGATGACTACTCGATAGTTCAGTGTGCCATGCTTTATGGCTTAGAATCGGGACTTCGAAGATGTTTTGAACGTCATGGAGCATATGATATGTTCCAGGAGTTGGAGTTAATATTTCAAGCAAATGCCTGAGTTGAGAGATATGAAGTCTCCAACAAGTTCTATAGCTGCAAGATGGAGGAGAATAGTTCGCTGCTGAACACATACTCAGAATGTCTGGGTACCATATCCACTTGACTCGGCTAGGAGTTAATCTTCCTGATGATAGTGTCATTGATAGAGTTCTTCAATCACTGCCACCAAGCTATAAAGGCTTCGTGATGAACTATAAAATGCAAGGGATGGAAAAGACAATTCCCGAGCTCTTCGCGATGCTTAAGGCTGCGGAGGTATAAATCAAGAAAGAGCATCAAGTGTTGATGGTTAACAAGACCACTGGTTTCAACAAAAAGGGCAAAGGGAAGAAGGGGAACTTCAAGAAGAATAGCAAGCAAGTTGCAGCTCAAGGGAAGAAGCCCAAGTCTGGACCTAAGCCTGAAACTGAATGCTTCTACTGCAAAGGGACTGGTCACTGAAAGCGGAACTGCCCCAAGTATTTGGCAGATAAGAAGGATGGTAAAGTGAAAGGTATATTTGATATACATGTTATTGATGTGTACCTTACTAATGCTCGTAGTAGCGCCTGGGTATTTGATACTGGTTCTGTTGCTCATATTTGCAACTCGAAACAGGGGCTACGGATTAAACGAAGATTGGATAAGGATGAGGTGACGATGTGCGTCAAAAATGGTTCCAAGGTCGATGTGATCTCCGTCGGCACGCTACCTCTATATCTACCTTCGGGATTAGTTTTAGAACCGAATAATTGTTATTTGGTGCCAGCGTTGAGCATGAACATTATATCTGGACCTTGTTTGATGCGAGATGGTTATTCATTTAAATCAGAGAATAATGGTTGTTTTATTTATATGAGTAATATATTTTATGGTCATGCAACCTTGATGAGTGGTCTATTTTTGTTGAATCTCGATCATAGTGATACACATATTCATAATATTGAAGCCAAAAGATGCAAAGTTAATAATGATAGTGCAACTTACTTGTGGCACTGCTGTTTAGGTCATATTAGTGTAAAACGCATAAAGAAACTCCATGCGGATGGACTTTTGGAATCACTTGATTATGAATCACTTGATGCTTGCGAACCATGCCTCATGTGCAAGATGACTAAGACTCCGTTCTCCGGAACAATGGAGTGAACTACTGACTTACTGGAAATAATACATACTGATGTATGCGATCCGATGAGTGTTGAGGCTCACGGTGGATATCGTTATTTTCTGGCCTTCACAGATGATTTAAACAGATATGGGTATGTCTACTTAATGAAACACAAGTTTGAAACATTTGAGAAGTTCAAAGAATTTCAGAGTGAAGTGGAAAATCATCATAACAAGAAAATAAAGTTTCTACAATCTGATCGCGGAGGCGAATATTTGAGTTACGAGTTTGGTCTTCATTTGAAACAATGTGGAATAGTTTCGCAACTCAGGCCACCTGGAACACCACAGCGTAATAGTGTGTCCAAACGGCGTAACCGTACTTTATTAGATATGGTGCGATCTATGATGTCTCTTACCGATTTACCACTATTGTTTTGGGGTTATGCTTTAGAGACGACTGCATTCATGTTAAATAGGGCACCATCTAAATCCGTTGAGATTACACCATGTGAACTGTGGTTTGGAAAGAAACCTAAGTTGTCGTTTCTTAAAGTTTGGGGCTGCGATGCTTATGTGAAGAAGCTTCAACCTAATAAGCTCGAACCCAAATCGGAGAAGTACGTCGTCATAGTATACCAAAAGAAACTTTTGGGTACACCTTCTATCACATATCCGAAGGCAAGATCTTTGTTGCTAAGAACGGATCCTTTCTAGAGAAGGAGTTTCTCTCGAAAGAAGTGAGTGGGAGGAAAGTAGAACTTGATGAGGTAATTGTACCTTCTCCCGAATTGGAAAATGGTTCATCACAGAAATCAGTTCCAGTGATGCCTATGCCAATTAGTGAGGAAGTTAATGATAGGATCACGAAACTTCAGATCAAGTTACTACCGAACTTCGTGGGTCAGCCAGAGGACGGTCCGCACCAGAGTGGTATGGTAATCCTATTCTGGAAGTCATGTTGCTAGACCATGACGAACCTACGAACTATGAGGAAGCGATGATGAGACGAGATTCCGTGAAATGGCTTGAGGCCATGAAATCTGAGATGGAATCCATGTATGAGAACAAATTATGGACTTTGGTTGACTTTCCCGATGATCAGCAAGCCATAGAGAATAAATGGATCTTCAAGAAAAAGACTGACGCTGACCGTAATGTTACTATCTACAAAGATTGACTTGTTGCGAAAGGTTTTCGACAAGTTCAAGGAGTTGACTACGATGAGATTTTCTCACCTGTAGCGATGCTTAAGTCTGTCCGTATCATGTTAGGAATTGCCGATTTTTGTGATAATGAAATTTGGCAAATGGATGTCAAAACTGCATTCCTTGATGGATTTCTCAAAGAAGAGTTGTATATGATGCAACCACAAGGTTTTGTCGATCCTAAAGGTGCTAACATAGTGTGCAAGCTCCAGCGATCCATTTATGGACTGGTGCAAGCCTCTCGGAGTTGTAATATACGCTTTGTTAGTGTGATCAAAGCATATGGTTTTATACAGACTTTTGGAGAAGACTGTATTTACAAGAAAGTGAGTGGGAGCTCTGTAGCATTTCTAATATTATATGTGGATGACATATTGTTGATTGGAAATAATACAGAATTTCTGGATAGCATAAAAGGATACCTGAATAAGAATTTTTCAATGAAAGACCTTGGTGAAGCTGCTTATATATTGCGCATCAAGATCTATAGAGATAGGTCAAGACTTGGACTTTCACAAAGCACATACCTTGATAAAGTTTTGAAGAAGTTCAAAATGGATCAGTCAAAGAAAGGGTTCTTGCCTGTGTTACAAGGATTGAAGTTGAACCAGACTCAATGCCCGACCACTGCAGAAGATAGAGAGAAAATGAAAGTCATTCCCTATGCCTCAACCATAGGTTCTATCATGCATGCAATGCTGTGTACCAGACCTGATGTGTGCCTTTCTCTAAGTTTAGCAGGGAGGTACCAAACTAATCCAGGAGTGGATCACTGGACAGCGATCAAGAACATCCTGAAATACCTAAAAAGTACTAAGGATATGTTTCTTGTTTATGGAGGTGACAAAGAGCTTGTCTGTCGGTGTGGAATGACACCTATGGGATCACAAGAATCCCTACTACGGTTGCCGGGGCGCGGGGTTGCGGGAAGAGCAGGACTAGTAGACAGCACAAGGATCGTTTACCCAGGTTCGGGCCGCGAGGATGCGTAAAACCCTAGTCCTCCTTTGGTGGGTGTATTTCAGAGAGTTCTTGAGCTCTCGAACTAGCTATTATGAAAAGGTGGTTCGAAGAGCGAATCCTTCTCCAAAGATGCCATGGGCCTCTTTTTATAGTCGAAAGGGGCTGCCACAAGTGGCACATGTGGAGGTGGAAAGGCGTCACGTGCCTGAGCTTATCGCTCAGACATGGACAAGACGCATTTAATGCGTAGCTTAGGTGTCCCCTTGCTTTATTGGGGACGGGCGAGGCCCGCCCCGTCTGTCGCCGCTCTTCCTCGCCCGACACGGCGCCTTTGCGGCGATGCGCGGCGGGCGCCATGTAGGCGTGCAGGCAACCGAGGTGGCGCGGTGGTGGAGCCTTCACGAAGATCTGCATGCCGCCACGTAGGCGCCGATGAGTTGGCACAGGAGCTGCATGTTGCCACGCAGGTGCCCGCCACTGGTTGGGCTGGTAGCTGCATGTGAACGGCGGTGGAAGCTTGGTCGCCGGGCTGGCTGGCGGGCCCTGCCAAGGCGTCCTTGGTGAGGGCCTTGCCGTGTGGCCCTGCAAGGGTCTTGCTGTTGCGCGCTGTCGTCCCCGGCAAGGGCCTTGCCGAGGGTCTGGTGGCCTTCCTCGGCAAGGATCTGGCCGAGGATCGTCGTCTTCTAATCCTCATCTGATCTTGAATATGTCTTCACAAAGATCTGCATGCCACCACAGAGGTGCCTTCTCGAGCCCTAGCCCCACGTGGATGATGGCGTTAGGGGCCGTGGGCTCAAGGGTGGCTCTCTCTTTTCGTGTGGTGCGAGCTTCCCCGACAAGGGTCTTGCCGGGGCTGTTGAGGCCGCCCCGGCAAGGGTCTTGCCGGGGGAACCTGCTTCGTCCCTCTGCTCTTTGTGGTCTTGGCCTTGGCGTTGCTCTGGTTATCTTGGGCTCTGGTCTTACCTTGGCTCACCTCCCATGTTCTGCTTGGCGTGACCGTAGGCGTGGCTCCGACTGCCCGTGCACAGGTATAGGGGTACAAAAATGCACCCCTCTTTTTGTACACCGACAGGAGCCCCCGGGCCTGGGCCACACATAAGCGCGAAACGTTGTTGGGCCAGGCCCAAAACGTGCGCGGGTAGGCGGGGTGGTTTTTACCGCGGTAGGACTTTTTACGCACGCTTCCCACGACCCGTGCACGTGTCGTGACATGGAGGGGTGTGCGTGACGTGGGCGGCATGCGTGGGGTGGTTTCCACATGCATGCGTCATATCGCAGTAAAGAGGCAGCTCACGCCTTCCCCGTAAAAAAGAGGGAGGCGTGGAGGCGCGACACATTTACTGAATGGGGCCGGGCCACGGTCTTCAAGGCATCCACTCCCCACGATCACGGGGTGGGGCAATGTCGCTTCACCCGTTCCCTCGGTTCTGCACGTCCGCCACGCGTCCCTCATGTGCCTGGGGTGGCAAGCGGTGGAGGCGGGAAACCGGGCTGTCGCTGGTTGGGGCAGCGGGTCGGTCCTGATTCCCTGCGCCTCCGGTGGCTAGATTGGCCGAGCGGGGCGGCCGAGCCCCGACCCCGCCCCTTTATAAAGAGGGGGAAGGGGGGATGGCGTCCCGCATTCTTCTGTCACCTATCTCCTCTTGCTTCTTCTTTTTCCTTTCACTCGCCATGGAGAAAGGGTACCCGGGTCCCTCGACGGTGGCGGCGAGGGTCGCCGCTCGACAGCGCGTCCCTCCTCCTCCTGAGCCCGTGGCGGTGAAACCAGCCGTGAGGGGAAGGGGGAGGGGGTGAGGACGTGGGCGAGGCCGTGGTAGAGGTCGTAGTGCTCGGGGAAGAGGAGGATGGGGCAGCGCGCCGGCTTCGCCTCCGCCAATGGCGCCTTTCCCGATGGAAGGCCATATCGGAGACCAGCCCCGTGAGTTCTTCATCAGGCTGCGCCGGCCTCCGCTTCGCCGTCTTCATCTTCCCGCCCCGTTTACTCGGGAGATGGAGCGTGACCAGCCCCAATCCCTCAGATTGCACATGAGGGGTTGTGGTAATGGGGGCACGCGGGTCGACGTCAACTTCCCGGCTCCTCGGGTCATGTACCTCCATCGTGGGTGGAAGTCGTTCGCTCCCATCCACAGCCTGACGGTGAGGCTCTTCCTGTACTTCAAATTAATGGAGGACGGCCTGCTCTTCGTCAAGGTCTTCGAGGAGTTCGGAACTCGCCTGAAGTGCTGCGTGGAGAGCTCCTCCGATGGAGATTCCGACGATGGAAGCTCTTCCTCGAGCGGAAGTGATGAGGAGGACAGCAGGGCAAATGACGGGGACGAGTCCGACTAGGCGTCGGACGCCCCGCGCCTGGGCGGGTGCGGTAGCAGCAGCATCTGCACGTGGTCGCTCCTTCGGGAGAGGTTTGCCGGGGGCGGGGCCGGCTCCTTGAACTTCTCGGGGCCGTCTCCTTGGGCGGCTGGCGTCGGGAGGCTGCGGAAGAGGAAGAGGGCGGGCGGCAAGGCCGTCAACTCGGAGTACGCGGGCACCGACGCCTTCATCGCGTATTGCCGGTCCTGCCGCCTCATCTTCCAGCTCCTTTCCCGGCACCGTCATCACCGGCCCACCCGTGGGCGGCCACCGAGGTGTTCTCTTGGTGCTTTCTGCTGCTCGTAGCTCGCCTAGGCGCCCCTTTTGCCCTTTCGCCTCCTTGACCTGCCTCCTGAGGAGAGGGACAAGAAAGGGATTACGGGCATCTTATCTCTTTTTTAGTTTGTAAGCCTGCGGGCCTTTGTTAAATTTAGAACTTGTAATCCCCTTGCTCAAGTTTTTCATTCGGTACGAACTGTACCTGTATGGGATGTTTTTAATGAAAAAGGTATGATTGCCGGGTATTTCGTTCATGGGTAAATCCTACGACAAGGAGCGAATCCATGTTATTGTTTAAGATAAACGTTTTTCGCCCGGCAACAGGCCTTGCCGTCCCCCCCACTCCACTCGACCGTTCTCGCGCTCTTGGCGGAGGCAGGGATGAAGTGGGCTTTAGGCTCCTCGTTCTACCTCCTAGCCGCCGCGGCTACAACCAAATCTGGACCCAGGAAATAATCCTTAGGTATAGGAAAAAGGGGAGAATGGTAGCCTAGAGATAAAAACGAGGTTTCACATGCCCCAGCCTGTTCTGAAATGCATGATAGAGGATGAAAGACTTATCTGGATCTGCAGTCCCCGGCAACCTTGTCTTGCCGTGGTTGGAACCTTGTGCTTGCAGCCCCCCGGCAACTCGGGTTTGCCGGGGTTGGGACGTCGGTCCGTTTCCTTCTTTCTGAGTAGCTCAGCAGAAGTGCTCATGTGCTCTGCGAACCAAAGAAGGACAGAAAAGGAGCAGATAGACGCGCACTCGACCTCTAGGCTAGGGGTTAGTCGCCGCTAAGCACTATCAACCCTAACCAAGGAAGAGACTCGACCTAGCATGCATGTTATAACTTAGGGCGCGAGCGCTTCATTTATTTATGCTCAGGGTTTGCGCCTGGCTTTGTACAAAGGGTCACATGCCTTGCCGGCAAAGCTTGTACAAAAGGTGGCTTGCCGGGAGGCCCGACAAGCCGCACCTTATGGGTAAAACTTGCGAAGATGCTCGATGTTCTAGGAGTTGCTCACTGGGACGGCATCTTCGGTCTCCAGGCGGACTGCGCCGGGCCTGGTGACTCGCATTACCCGATAAGGGCCTTCCCACTTTGGCGTCAACTTGTTGGAATTCTTGGCCGACTGAATGCGCCGAAGAACAAGGTCGCCTTCCTCAAAGCTTCGGGCATGAACCTTGCGGCTATGGTAGCGGCGCAAGGCTTGCTGGTAGCGTGCTGCTCTCACAACCGCCCGAAGACGTTGTTCCTCAAGGAGCGTTGCGTCATCTTGGCGCAACTGCTCTTGCTCAAGTTCATCATAAGCGAGCACTCGAGGTGACCCATATATGAGTTCCGTGGGGAGAACTGCTTCTACCCCGTATACCAGGGCAAAAGGTGTCTGGCTGGTGGCTCGATTTGGCGTCGTCCTGATCGACCAAAGAACCATCGGCAACTCATCAATCCAGCGCCTTCCACTCTTGTGCAGCTTGTCAAAGGTCTTCATTCTCAGGCCTCGCAACACTTCAGCATTTGCCCTGTCCGCTTGGTCGTTGCTCCGTGGGTGTGCCACAGAAGCAAAACAGACCTTGCTACCGAGGCCTTGAATGTATTGCACGAAGGTGTGGCTTGTGAACTGTGTGCCGTTGTCGGTGATGACTCTGTTTGGCAGACCAAAACGACAGACCAGTCCATTGAAGAACTTGACGACTGACTGAGCAGTCATCTTTCTCACTGCTTCCACCTCCAGCCACTTTGTGAACTTGTCGATTGCAACATACAAGTACTCAAAGCCCCCGACAGCGCGGGCAAAGGGCCCAGTATATCGAGCACCCAGACCGAGAACGGCCAGGAGAGAGGGATTGTTTGAAGGGCTTGAGCTGGTTGATGAAGCTTCTTGGAATGGAACTGGCACGCTTCACACTTGGTTACTAGTGCCGTCGCATCCTGGAGGGCGGTTGGCCAGAAGAAACCTTGCCGGAACGCCTTCCCGGCAAGGGCCCTCGACCCTATGTGGGAGCCACATATGCCTCCGTGTATCTCCGCCAACAGCTCCAGTCCTTCCTCTCGAGGGATGCACTTCAATTTCATACCGTTTGGCCTTTTCCTGTACAGGACGTCATTGACAAACTGGTACAGGGCAGACCGACGAGCTACTTTTTCCACTTCTTCCTGCTCCTCAGGAAGCTCCCCTATTTGGAGGAATCGGATGTTATGATGCGCCCATGCCGGAGCCTGGGGATCGACGGCAAGGACCAAAGGCATTTCTTCTGCCATGGGAGCGGCTGTCTATACGGCCATGGCTTGACGCTCACGGAGGCGGTTGCTCTTAAGGCAAGCTCGGCGTCATGGCGGCACCCTTGCCGGCAGCCCCAGGGGGCTCGATAGGAAAGTACTTGCCGGGACCTGACTTCCTCTGCTTGTTCTGCCCCGTTGATGGCTCGACGGATGGTTGAGTTAACGGGAGCAAAAAGGTACCTGGTTCCACAGGTAGCTTCAATGCAGCATGCTTTGACAGGTAATCGGCGATGTCGTCTTCCACTCGGGGGACGTGCTCCGCTTGGATACCGTCAAAGCATTCCTCCATCTTCCTCACCTCATCCATGTAAGCTTCCAACAATGGGCTCTGATAATCCTTGTTGACCTGTCTGACAACGAGCTTCGAGTCACCCCTGACGATGAGCTTCTTAACCCCGAGGTCTGCCACGATCCTGAGACCGGCGAGCAATCCCTCGTACTCAGCAGTGTTGTTGGTGGACACCTCCCTCGGGAAGTGCATCTGGATCACGTACTTGAGGTGCTCTCCGGTGGGCACGACAAGCAGCACACCGACACCGGCGCCTTGCAGCGAGAAAGCCCCATCAAAGTACATGATCCAGTCACGGTCTGCTTCCTTGCCGGGGAGAGTGGTCTTCTGGATTTCTTCGTCAGGCGTCGAGGTCCATTCTGCAATGAACTCTGCCAAGACTCTGCTCTGAATTGTCGAGGTACTTTCAAACTTCAAACCGAAACTTGATATCTCCAAGGCCCAATCCACAATCCTTCCGGTTGCATCTGGGTTGTGCAGTATTTGTTGCAACGGGAGGCGGATGATGATAGTGATCTCGTGGGCTTGTAAGTAATGATGCAGCTTCCTCGAGGCCATAAGGAGGCCGAAGAGCAACTTTTGCACACCGGAATACCTCTACCTAGCCCCCTGCAAGAGGGAGCTGACAAAGTAAACCGGGTGCTGCATCTTCTTCTGCACCACCTCACTCGACTGCGCGGGCACTGCCTTGGTGGCATCAGACTCTGCCGGGGGCCGCACCTTGCCAGCACCAGGCCCTGCCGGGGGAATCTTTGGCTTGCCATCCGCTGGTTCTGCCGCCATCACTGCCTCCTCGTCGACCTCCCTCTGTGCCACCAGTGCAGCGCTGACCACTTGATTCGTCGCCGCCAGATATAGCAGCAACGGCTCTTGTGGTTTTGGCGCAACCAGTATTGGCGTGGAGGAAAGGTATTTCTTCAGATCCTGCAATGCTGCTTCGGCTTCTGGGGTCCACTCCATTGGGCCCGCCTTCTTCAAGATTTTGAAGAAGGGAAGGGCACGCTCGGCGGACTTGGAGATGAATCGGCTCATGGCGGCAATGCAGCCGGTGAGCCGACGCACATCTTTGATCCACTTGGGCGCCTCAATCTTCTCAATAACCTTGATTTTGTCTGGGTTTGCCTCTATCCCGCGCTGCGACACAAAGAACCTGAGAAGCTTGCCGGATGGAACGCCGAAGACACACTTATCAGGGTTCAGCTTGAGGTTGATCTTGTGCAGGTTGGCAAATGTCTCTTCCAGATCTTGCACAAGAGTTGGCCCATCCTTGGTTTTGACCACTATGCCATCCATGTATGCCTCCATATTTCTATGGAGATGAGGTTCAAAACCAATTTGGACTGCCCTTGTGAACGTTGAGCCAGCGCTCTTCAACCCGAAAGGCATCCGTAAAAAGCAATACGTACCACATGGGGTGATGAATGTTGTCTTCTTTTCATCCTCTCTTATCATGAAGATCTGGTGGTAGCTTGAGTAGGCGTCGAGGAATGATAACAGATCACACCCGGCTGTGGAGTCAACAATCTGGTCGATGCGCGGCAACGGGAAGCGATCCTTAGGACAAGCCTTATTGATATCTGTGTAATCAATACACAACCTCCACTTCCCATGCGCCTTGCGCACCACTACCGGATTGGCCAACCACGTCGGGTGGAGCACTCCTCTCACCAAACCTGCCGCTTCCAACTTCCTGATCTCCTCTGTGATGAACTCCTGCCTCTCAAGAGCCTGCTTTCTGACCTTCTGTTTGACGGGCCACGCATGGGGGCAGACAGCTAGGTGGTGCTCAATCACCTCCCTGGGAACACCGTGGATGTCGGATGCTTGCCATGCAAACACGTCGACATTCGCCCGCAGGAAGGTGACGAGCGCGCCTTCCTATTTGTTGTCGAGGGTGGAGCCTATGGTGAAGGGCCCTCCCGTGCCATCCTCCCTGACGGGCACCTTCTTGGTCTGCGGCGGCTCGGCTCTGGATCTCTTGCTCTTGTCGGTAGAGCTCTCTGGCACGTCCTCGATGGTAGCACAACACTCCGAGGAGGTGCGCTTGCCGGAGTGGGTGCGAGAGGTCTTGTCGGGCTTCCTTTTCCCTCCGGGCCTTGTTGGCGGGGAGCAGGTGCCTTGACGGCAGCTGCTGCAATCGCTTCCAGTAGAGTTGGTCGGCGCAGATCAGCGCGTCCTTATTGTCAGAGGGGACGGAGATGATGGTCAACGGCCCGGACATCTTTAGCATGTTGTAGGCGTAGTGTGACGCCGCCATGAACTTGGCTAGTGCAAGGGGATCTCGGCCACGTCGAAAACGATCCTCTCCGTCCTATAGTTCAACTCTCCTCCAAATGTCACGGGCAGCGTGACCTTCCCCTTCGGCTAGCTCCTCCCTGGACTGACCCCTCGAAACATGCTCGTTTCCTCGAGGTCTCCATCAGGGATTTGCAACTCTTTGATCACGACAGGCGAGATTAGGTTCAGGCCGGCCCTGTCGTCAACCAACATCTTGTTCACCCTGAGGTTGCATATCGTTGGTGAGACCAACAATGGCAAACACCCGACCGCGACAGTGCGGTCAGGGTGGTCCTCGGGGTCAAAGATGAGGGGCATGCTGGACCACTTCAGTGGCTTCTGAGCGTCGAACGACGGCTCTGCTGCTATAACCTCACGCGCCCACTGCTTGAGCTAGCGGTGAGAAGTATGCAGCGAGGTGCCGCCATCAATGCACATGGCCTCCGTAGCCTTCTGGAACCCTTGCTCACCAGACTTGTCGTCCTCGTCATGGTCATCGTCTTCTTGTTTCTTGTCACAGCCCCGAGCGGGCCTCTCTTGCTGGTTGTCCTTGCCGGGGCGGCCTCCTTGCACGCCACGCTTCTTGCCGGATCCCTCAGCACCGTCCTGGTCCTTCTCCTTGTCCCGCCTCTCGTACTCCGCCTTTTGCTTCTCAGCAAGCAGCTCGACTTGTCGGCAGTTCTGGAGGTCATGGCCCTTGGTGCGGTGGATCTTGCAGTATTGCTTGCCGGAGCTTCTTGGCTTGTCGGTAGCCGCCAAGGCACGGCGGCGGCGCACCCGCAATCTCCTTGCCGGGCGTCGCTTGACCTTCTTCTTCGGCACCGTATCGTCGGATCCCTCAACGGCAAGCACGACCTTGCCTTTGCATTTCCTGTTGCGACGCCGACCCTTCTTCGTCGGGGTGGTGGCGTCACCATCGGTAGAGTCGGTTCCGCACCGGCGTCTTCGCCAGGGTACTTCCTTCCCTCTTCAGCCCGGGCGCACCTATCGGCCAGAATGTAGAGCTTGGCCACATCCTTAACTTTGGTCATTGATGAAGTCATGTACCTAGGGTAGGGTCATAGACCTGCCCAAAGGTACCCTCCACAAGGACACTCGCAAGAGAAGCGGCCTTCCATCGACACAGTAGGTTTCCACTCGACAGATTCAAAGACACTCGACCATGAAGACCCACTCGACCACCAGGAGTTCAAGAGCCACTCGGTGCCCAAACGGTCTGTAGTTAAATAGTCTTTATGATCATAATGACACTTTATGTAAGGCGTTACCAGTAACGCCTAGACTTAACGCACCTTAAACCCTCTGTTACATGGGCTGGCTGGGGTCTTGGCGCACTCTATATAAGCCACCCCCCTCCACAGGTAGAAGGGTTCGCACCCCTGTAACACATACGCATATAAACCAGTCGACCGCCTCCGGGCTCCGAGACGTAGGGCTATTACTTCCTCCGAGAAGGGCCTGAACTCGTAAATCCCTTGCGTATACAACTACTCCATAGCTAGGAACTTGCCTCTCCATACTTACCCCCCATTCTACTGTTATACTTAGAACCACGACAGTTGGCACCCACCGTGGGGCAGGTGTTCTAGCGATTTGTTGGAGAAGTTGGGATTCTTTCGATCTCCTACATCATGGTTTCAGGTGGAGTTCTGGTTGACGGCCACGAGATCCGTCTCGGTGCGCTCACGTTAAATCGTCGGCGACTCCGCTTTGGCTTCGTGGAGGCTCCACTCGATGTGGACGCTCCCCGTCCACGGGCGACGCATTTTCGGCAGCGTGTCTCGCGGCGTCCTCCTGCAGCAACCGTCGACCAAAGATGGGTCGGCTCCTGCCATCTTCGCTCCCGGCCTCCCACCGGCGCAAGCTGCCCGGTCCGGTCGAGGCTTCAGTGGTGGGTGAGGCATGCGGTGGCCCGCCAGTCGGCCACCCCCCAAGTCGCAGCGATCGAGCCCGACAAATCTCTCTACGGCCTGTTCGACCTGTCGACTGGCTCCCCAGAGACTGCGTCCGAATGCGATAGCAGTGACCCGGCGGCAGAGGTTCTGATGGTCGATGGACCATGCAGTCCCCCCGGATTCACCCGCACCAACGGAGCTGACGGTGGAGGCGATCCGGAGCAAGCCCACGAAGAGTACCTGCCCGAGCCCTCACTTCGCCTCCGAGGGAGGAGCTTCGCCGTCGGAACATGGATGCACTTCACACTCCTATCGTTGGAGAAACCCCGAGGCTCGTGCCTTGGAGGATGCACGCTATTAACTCGGCTGAGCGCCCGATCGAGAACCTTCAACGAGTACTCGACGAGCGCCATGAGACCAAGGGTTCCAGAATCCGATCGACGCCAGCTCTTTCAACCGCAACTCGTATATATCGAACTCCGATTCAGAATTTAGCAGCCGCCGCCCGTGATAGCAGAAGTCAATTCAGCCTTCCCAAATGGAGGCGGGTAGAGGTTTGCTGCAAATCAGAGATCTGCTCCGGCGGCAGGAGATCAAAACTCGGTTGTATCCTGATCGCGGGCAGGATTCACAGCCGATCTGTCGCTGCGAATTCAGTCTAGTCGGCCCATAGTCCGAGATCGCCCCCGAGGCATGAGGAATGTGGGGGCCGGCGTGATGATCAGTACAAGGGCCACGAGCAGTATGAGCACCGATTCAATCGCAACGATGACGTCGAGTGCCCACTCCTCCCCCAAGGGGTGGATCATACGCTCCTCGGCAGCAGGACGACAGACGCCAAAGACAAAGTGTTGGGCGAAGAGTTCCAAATCGACCCTGTGGAACCAGGCTTTGATGCGAGATCTATTATCGTTCAAGGTTTGGTCGACAGGAACAGAGCTCACCGAGACGGCCATGATAGAGATGTTCCCTCCAGCAGCAGAGTTCATGTCTCGGGACCAGAGTGTTTCAGCAGAGCCATCAGAGCCGCGGTGATTCCTCCCAACTTCAGGTTGGCGACTGGAGTCAGTAAGTTCACTGGTGAATCCAAGCCTGACACTTGGCTTGAAGATTACCGAGTGGCTGTTCCGATCGGCGGTGGCAACGATGAGGTAGCCATGAAACATTTGCCTCTTATGTTGGAGGGTTCAGCCGTATGCGTGGTTGAATCAGTTAGCACCCAGCAGTATTTACACTTGGGAAGATCTTGCCCGAGTGTTTGTCAGGACATTTGAAGGAACTTGCAAACGACCAACAGGATTGACGAAGTTGCAGTCATGTGTGCAAAAGTCGAGTGAAACTCTGAGAGATTATATCCAGAGGTGGATCACTTTGCACCACACAGTCGAGAATGTATGTCGATCACCGAGCGATCTGTGCCTTCAAAGAAGGTGTCAAGAACAGAGAGTTGAGTTTGAAATTTGGTCGAACCGGAGATATGACCCTCGAGTCGGATGATGGAGATTGCCACCAAGTATGCAAATGGTGAAGAAGAGGATCGGCTCGAGTGGTAAATATAAATCGGCCGCCAATGAGACCGGCGGAGGAAATTCCAGTCGGAAGCAGAAGCGCAAAGCCGAGCCAGCCGCTCCCGGAGAGGCCTTGGCTGTGACCCCAGGAAAGTTCAAGGGGAAACCCAAGGGTCCTTGGAACCCCAAGAAGGTGAAAGACCAGGATGGAATTAACGTGTTGTATTTGCCATGTCATATTCATACAAAGAAAGATGAAGAGGGTAAACTCATTTACCCGAAACATACCACTCGACAGTGTTGGCTCTTGATTCAGCAGTTCCAAGGGAAACAACTCAAGGATAAGGATAAGGAAATAGACAAAGTTGAGGACAAAGATGACAGTGATGATGGATATCCCCAGGTCAATTCCACCCTGATGATTTTTGTTGACGCCGAAAGCAAAAGTCGATTGAAGGTTATCAATCGGAAGTGAACTTGGTTGCTCGGCGACTCCCAATTATCTAAAATGGTCCTGTACCGCCATCACATTCGACCAGTCTAATCACCCGACGCACATTGCCACCCCTGGGAGGCAAGCATTGGTGGTCGACCCAGTTGTTGAGGGCACTCGACTGACCAAAGTCCTGATGGATGGTGGTAGTGGCCTGAACATATTGTACGCGGAGACGTTGAAAGGAATGGGCATTCCGATGTCCGGACTCGCATCAAAGAACATGAGCTTCCACGGAGTCATTCCTGGAAAGAAGGCTGAGTCACTCGGCCAAATTTCCCTTGATGTAGTTTTTGGTGATTCGAAGCATTTTCGGAAAGAAAAGTTGACCGTTGAGGTCGTGGATTTCCAGAGCGCTTATCACGCTATTCTGGGAAGGCCAGCTTATGCACGTTTCATGGCCCGACCATGTTACGTGTATCTTAAACTGAAGATGCCTGGTCCCAAGGGCGTGATCACTGTAACGGGCAATCGGAAGAAGGCGGAAGAGTGCTTCCAGAAAGGCTCTAAGATCGCCGATGCTCAGTTGGCAGTGGTAGAGCTACAAGAGTATCAGAAAATTGCAGATCCGAGTGATTTTTTGCGAGCTTAGAAGCCTGCTACGGAGTCAGCATTTCAGTCGACTGGTGAGACGAAACAGGTTCACATTCACCCGACTGATCCCAATGCTGCTCCGACCAACATCTCAACAACACTCGACTCAAAATAGGAAGAAGCGCTCATCCAGTTCCTCCGTGAGAACTGGGACATCTTTGCATGGAAGCTCACGACATGCCGGTGTTCCTGTGGAGTGGGCCGAGCATCGCCACTGAGTCGACCCAAAATTCAAACCGGTGAAAGAATATCTTCGGCGGTCCGCCGTCCAGAAGAGAAAGGCCATTGGCGAGGAGGTGGCTCAGCTCTTAGCTGCAGAGTTCATTCGAGAGATCTACCACTCCGAGTGGCTCGCCAATGTCGTCATGGTCCCCAAGAAGGACAAGTCATTGCGCATGTGCATTGATTTCAAGCATATCAATCGGGTCTGCCCGAAAGATCATTTCCCTCTTCCTCGCATTGACCAAATAGTCAACTCAACTGCGGGATGTGAGAGGTTGTCTTTTTAGATGCCTATTTCGGGTACCATCAGATCCGTCTGTATGGACCCGATGAGATTAAAACAGCGTTCATCACTCCATTTGGGTGCTTCAGTTATGTCACCATGCCATTCGGTCTCAAGAATGGCGGAGCCACATTCATGAGGATGATTCAGAAGTGTTTGCTCACTCAAATCAGTCGGAATGTAGAAGTGTACATGGATGATATAGTGGTCAAGTCACGAAAGGGTTCCGACCTGTTGACTGACCTTGCTGAAACATTTGCCAATCTCAGGAGGTATGATATCAAGCTTAACCCATCAAAGTGTACATTTGGAGTTCCTGGTGGAAAGTCACTCGGTTTTCTCGTTTTTGAGCGAGGAATCGATGCTAACCCCGAAAAGGTTGGCACCATACTCCGAATGAAGCGCCCTGTGCGTGTGCACGATGTCCAGAAACTTACTGGATGCTTGGCCGCTTTAAGTTGATTCATCTCTCGCCTCGGTGAAAAGGCATTGCCTCTTTACCGAATCGATGAAGAAGTCGACAAGTTCGAGTGGACTCTAGAAGTCGATGCAGCGTTTGCAGAGCTCAAAGCTACGCTCTCCACCCAGCCGGTGCTTGCTCAAGAAAGAGCCTTTGCTGCTTTACATTGCAGCCATCGGACAAGTCATCAAGACTGCATTACTTACGGTCGAGCGGAAAGAAGAAGTAAAAGCCTTCAAAGTTCAACGCCCAGCTTTATTATCTTTCTCAAGTAATCGACCCCATCAAAGCAAAGATACCCTCACTATCGAAGCTTGTTTATGGGATCTATATGACCACAAAGAAGGTTGCTCATTATTTCTCCGATCATTCCATTACAGTGGTCAGCGACGCCCCATTGTCGGAAATTCTTCATAACAGAGATGCAACTGGTCGAGTAGCAAAATGGGCGATTGAACTCCTTCCCCTTGATATCAAATTCGAGGCAAAGAAAGCCATCAAGTCCCAAGCAATAGCAGACTTCCTCGCCGAAAGTGGATCGAACAACAGCTTCCGACTCAAGTTCACTCGAACCGGACTATGTTTTTGACGGTTCCAAGATGCTGAGCAGTTACAGTGCAGGGGTTGTATTGGTTTCCCCGAGGAGATAGGCTCAAATATGTTCTCCAGATTCACTTTGATTCTTCCAACAACAAAGCGTAATATGAAGCACTCATGTATGGGTTATGCATGGCCATTTCACTCGGCGTCCGTTGCCTTATGGTCTACGGCGACTCGGATCTGGTTGTTAATCAAGTGATGAAGGAGTGGGATGTCAGAAGCCCAGCTATGACAGGTTATTATAATGCAGTGAGAAAGATGGAGAAGAAATTCGAGGGGTTAGAGCTTCATCATATACCCCGACTGAAAAATCAAGCTGCATATGATTTGGCGAAGGTAGGATCCAAGAGGGAAGGCATTCCTAGTAATGTATTTTTGGAGCACATTCATGCACCATCAGTACAGGAGGATCCTTTCACAGAAGAAGCCCCGCAGCAAAAGAGTGCCGATGATCCGACTGAAGTTGATGTCCCAGCCATGGTCGACCTAATTATGGAAGTTGTGGTCATCACTCCCGACTGGACGGTGCCGTACATCACATATATCCTAAGGAAAGAGCTCCCAGAGAATGAAGAAGAGGCTCGACAGATCGTCTGACGATCCAAGGCCTTTACAAAGGATCAAGGGACAGTTGTTCAGAGAAAGCATGATCGAGTCGGCCGAAGTGTATCACGCCGTAAGAAGGTCGATAATTCTTGAGGATATCCACTCGGGGACCTGTGGCCATCATGTGTCCTCTCGGACCATTGTGGCTAAAGCATACCGAGCGGGATTTTACTGGCCGAAAGCAAATGAAATGGAAAAAGAAATAGTTGACAAGTGCGAAGGATGTCAGTTCTATTCCAACATGTCACACAAGCCCGCCTCAGCCTTGAAGACCATTCCACTCGTATTGCCCTTCGCTGTTTGGGGATTGGACATGATTGGACCATTGAGAACTGGCAGAAGCGGCTTCACTCATTTGCTAGTAGCAGTCGACAAGTTCACCAAGTGGATCGAAGCCAAGCCCATCAAGAACCTCGATGCATGCAATCGCTATCGGTTTCATCGGAGAGTTGATATTCAGATATGGAGTTCCGCATAGCATCATCACCGACAATGGGTCAAACTTCGATAATGACAAGTTCAAAGCCTTCTGCGCCTCTCAAGGCACGCGGGTCGACTATGCTTCAGTGGCTCATCCTCGGTCGAATGGACAAGCAGAACGTGCAAATGGCCTCATTCTCAAAGGGCTGAAACCATGGCTGATGCGTGATCTCAAACACGCAGCAGGATCTTGGGTCGACGAACTTCCATCAGTTCTCTGGGGATTGAGGACCACTCCTAATCGGTCGACTAGGAGAACTCCATTCTTCCTGGTCTATGGAGCTGAAGCAGTTCTGCCGAGTGACCTGCTTCACAATGCGCCCCGAGTCGAACTATACTCTGAAGAAGAAGCGGAACAAGCCCGGCAAGATGCAGTCGACCTCTTGGAAGAGGAGAGAGAAATGGCCCTGATCCGCTCTACTATCTATCAGCAAGACTTGTGTCGGGGAGGCTGATCGTACCCGCGGACACCTATGGGGCCGGCGGACCGGGCCCCTTGTGGTTCAGAGGGGGGCGGAGATCGCACGAAGAGCGGATCGAGGCGAGGCACACGAGCAGTTTACCCAGCTTCGGAGCTCTCCGGAGAGATAAAACTCTCTGCTGCTTGTTTGATCTATTGTGTTCTTGCTAGGGAGCAATGCGAGCCACAAAACCTAGCTTGAGTGTGTCTAGTCTATGGCGGTCGAATGAATGAACCGAACCAAATTAACCTGCGGAACCTCGCGAACTCATGGAACCTCACGAACCCTTTCTACGTTGCACGGGCCTCCTTTTATATGCTCAAGGGGTCTCCGGCTGTGGCAACATAGACGAGGGTACAAATGTAAAACAGGAGTTGGTACACCTACTTGAGCGATGTAAAGTGCAAAATACCCTAACTCGGCGGCAAGGGACAAAAGCAATAAATGCCCGTCGTTGTCGCCCAAACAAAGGTAACAGGGGCCGTCAGTGCGCCTCCGCCGCCACGATGGCGAGCTGTCAACGCTGCTTATCGCTGCTCTCCGCTGGCTGCACAGCCGCCGACACGCTGCGCGCGGAACGGTCCCATGGCGACACGTCATTTGGGTGAGCTGGAGCGGAGACGGAGAGAGGTTGCATGCCGCGGCAAGCGCCTTGCCGCGGCCGAATCCTTGTCGCGCCCGGAGACTTGTCGCGCTCCGAGCCTTCCCGGCAAGCTTATCTTGTCGGGGCCTTGTCTTCTGCGTGCCTGGAATGGCCTTCCCGACAAGCTCCTCTTGTCGGGGCCTTGTCTTCGTGCCTAGAGAGGCCTTCCCGGCAAGCTCCTCTTGCTGGGGTCTTGTCTTCTGAAAGGCTGCGGAGGGTCTTGGCGGGCCTGAGGCTTGCCACGGGACGCCGCGCTGCGACTGCCTGCAGACAAGTTCGGGGTACTAAGGTACCCCTACTTTAGTACACCGACAGGAGCCCCGGTCTGGGCCATACACGCAAGCCGAAGCGCTGTTGGGCCAGGCCCAAAATAGGGCACGGGCACGCTGGCCTGGGTCCAAACCAAACCCACTCAAGATTCCTCCGTGTTCCCCGTAGCAGACGCGCGTCAATTGCGGGCGTCGTGGGGAAGTGGGCGGCGTCTTGGGTCGCTTCACCCGTCGCCTCGATTCTGCATCCCCGCCACGTGGTTCCCATGCTCTTGGGGTCATGGACGGTGGAAGTGGAAAACTGGGCGTTCTGGCAGAGGCAGCAGGTTGGCCCCGATTCTCTGCTCTTTCTATGCCCTGATTTGCGGCGAGGCGGTCGAGCCCCCACCTTGCTTCCTTAAAAAGAGAGGAAGGGGAGCGCAGAAGCCCGCACTCTCCCATCTCCTTCCTTCCTCAGTTTCTGCTCCCCTTTCTCTCATTCGCCATGGAGGAAAGGAACCTTGGTTCTTCATCGGTGGCGGAGAGGGTCGCCGCTAGATAGCGCTCCCCTCCCAACCCCACGCCTGGGGCGGCAGAGCCAGCCACAAGAGGAAGAGGGAGGGGGCGAGGTCGTGGACGAGGTCGAGGCGCTCGGGGAAGAGGCGGTCGGGGCGGCGCGCCGTCTCCGCTTCCTCGGCAGTTCCTCTCCTGCGGCGGTCCATCTGAGGGACGACCCTTGTGAGTTCTTCGTCGAGGCTGCGATGGGCGCCTCGTGCCGCCTCGGCTTCCAACTCAGCTCATTGGCTGGCGATGGAGTCGGATCCGCCCGAGACACTGAGACAGCACATGAGGGGCTGTGGAATCAGCGGCATGCGAGTCCGTGTTGTATTCCCAGCCCCTAATGTGATGTATCTTGATCGTGGGTGGAAAACGTTCACTCGCATCCACAACCTAAGGGCAGGGTTTACCCTCCATTTTAAGTTAATGGAGGGTGATCTCCTCTCCGTCAAGGTCTTCGGGGATCTCGGTACTCGGGCGAAGTGCTGCGTGGATAGCTCCTCCGACAGCGAAGATTCCTCGGCGAGAGTGACGAGGAGGGAGCGACAACGATTTACGAGGGTAGCGGGCCCGATTAGTTGCTCTGCACCGCTTGCAGGCCACCGGGCGACCCCATCATCCGCGTCGCCGGCTCCTTGAACTCCGGGTCGTCTCCTTGGGCGTGGCGTGGGAGGCTGCGGAAGGGAAGAGGGATGGCGACAAGGCCGTCAAGTCGGAGTACGAGGCGAGGTGCCTCGACAGCGGCCGACGCCCCGCCGCCTCTGCCTTCGAGCTCCCGCTTCGGGCGCTGCCATCTCCGTCAAGCCCTCGGGGAGCTCCGGGATGTTCCCTTGGTGCCTTCGGCACTGTAGCTCGCCTAGGCGTTTCTTTTGCCCTTCCCGCCTCCTTGACCTACCTCACGAAAAGAGGGACAGGAAAAGGATTACGGGCATCTTATCTTTTTAATTTGTAAGCCTTGGGCCTTATCCGCATTTAAAACTTGTAATCCTCTCTTTCATGTTTTTCATTCTCCACGGATTGTATCCGAGTAGAATGTTTTAATGAAAAAGGATGCTTGAAAAGGGACGAAGGGCTTATCTGATATCGCAGCCCCGCAACTCTGGTTTACGCGATCCCGGCAACTCTGGCTTGCCGGGCTTGGGTGCTTGGCGACCTTCTTCTCCTCTTCGCTGTTATTTCAGTTCTGAGAACGATTTAGCCAGTGCCGCAATAAGTTATTTTTGTAATATAACTTTATTCTGGGCAACATTTGCTACGTTACTTCCTTTACTCGACTCTTGGCTTTGTATGTTATTGCCCTACGCTTTTGAGGGAAAATTGCGGTGCGAGCACCCGTGTCACGAAACCTTAAAGTGCGGAACTTCAGCAGCCTGCTGGCGGGGTCGCCACCGACAAGTAACCTTGTCGCGGACTAGCCGCAGCTCACTTGAAGTTGTTGAGCGGACTCGAAACAAAGTAAGGCGCGACCGATCACGATTTGGTTCCTCCGCACGGGTTTTTTTCATACAAAGCGCGGTCGTTCAAGGAAGATAACTTTAAAAATTTAATACTGATCGTTGAAACTTAGCAACTTAGCTTCTCTGTTGCCCATTTCCCGGCAAGGCGACAGTTCCTCGGGCGATCCTGTCTGAAGGAAATGAATAATCTGCGGCGCCCATGCTGGAGCTTGCGGCTCGACAACAAGGACTAAAGGCAAATCTATCGTTGCGGGAACATCAGCTTCTACGGTGAAAACCTGAGTTTCTGCCGGAGCTTGATGCTCCCCGACAAGCTTGCCGGAGCAAGACTTGCCGGGGGCGTCTGCTTCAACGAAACAAACCCTGGGGTCTGTCGGAGCAGACTGCTCCTCAGCACTGTTGGTGTTGACCTTGGGGACCTTTGCAACGACGGCTTCGGGAAGCTCTGTCGGAAAGTAGTCACCAGAGGCCAACTTCCTCTTATTGCCTTGTCCTGTTGATGGTTGATGTGCTTTCAAACTTGAGACCAAAGCTTGACAGCTCCAGTGCCCACTCGACAATCCTGCATGTCACTTCTGGATTCTGCAGTATCCTCTTCAGCGGAAAGCGAGTGACAACTGTGATCTCATGTGCTTGGAAGTAATGGCGCAGCTTTCTCGAGGCCATGAGGAGGCCGAAAAGCAATTTCTGCACACCAGAGTACCTTGACCTAGCCCCCTGCAGGAGGGAACTGACAAAGTAAACTAGGCGCTGCACCATCCTTTTCTGTATCTGTTCATGTGCCTGCGCGGATTCATCCTTGTCGGGACCAGAGCTTGTCGTGAAGCCTCGCTTGTCGCTGGATGTGCTTGCCGTGGTTGCCGGCTCGTCATCCGCCTCCCTCTCCGCTATTAACGCAGCACTAACCACTTGATTGTTTGCCGCTATATATAGCAGCAACTTCTCTTGTGGTTTAGGTGCGACAAGTGTTGGAGTGGAGGACAGGTATCTCTTTAAGTCCTGCGGCGCAGCCTCCGCTTCGGAGTCCATTTCTTGGACCTGCCTTTTTCAAAATCTTGAAAAATGGCAGGCGCTCAGCAGACCTAGAAATAAACCTGCTGAGAGCAGCCACGCAACCAGCAAGTGTTCGTACATCCTTGACGCGCTTTGGTGCTTCAATCTGCTCAATGGCCTTGATCTTGTCGGGGTTGGCTTCAATCCCTCGCCGAGACACGAAGAACCCGAGAAGCTTGCTGGAAGGGACTCCAAACACGCACTTTTCGGGGTTGAGCTTGAGGTTGATCTTGGCGCAGATTTGCAAAGGTCTCGCCCAGATCTTGAACCAGAGTTGCTTTGTCCTTGCTTTTGACCACTATGTCATCCATGTAGGCTTCTACATTTACGTGCATTTGCGGCTCAAAAGCGCCATGGACTACCCTTGCAAATGTTGAACCAGCATTCTTCAAACCGAAAGGCATCCGTATGAAAACGATATGTGCCACATGGTGTGATGAATGCGGTCTTCTCCTCATCTTCTTCAGCCATGAAGATCTGATGGTATCTCGAGTATGCATCAAGAAACGAAGCAAATCACATCCAGCCGTGGAGTCAACAATCTGGTCAATGCGGCGGCAAGGGAAATGGATCTTTGGGACAAGCTTTATTAACATCCGTGAAGTCAATACAAAGTCTCCATTTCCCATTTGCTTCTTGGCGCGACTACGAGGATTGGCCAACCACGTGGGATGGAACACTCCTCGACAAGGCCCGCTGCTTCCAGTTCATGATCTCTTCGGCTATGAATTCTTGGCGCCCACCGCTTGCTTTCCTCGACTTTTTGCTTGACGGGCGCAAGATGAGGACAAACGTCAGCGGTGCTCAATCACTTTCACGGGAACACCGGGATGTCGATGGTTGCCATGCAAACACGCCGACATTCGCCCAGGAAAAGCAACGAGCGCGCCTTCCTATTTGGGGTCGAGAGAGGCACTGACGGTGAAGGTACCACCAGTGTCGTCCTCCTTGGCGGGCACCTTCTTGGTCTTCGGCGGAGCCACCATCTTCTTGCACTTGCCGGTGGAGCTCGATGGTGCGTCCTCGACGATAGCGCAGCACTCCGAAGAGGTGCGCTTGCCGGAGTGGGCATCAGAGCCTTTGCCGGACTTGGACTTGGTCTTCTTTCCCCCGGGAGCTTCAGCGGCAAGTGCTTGGCAATCTGTTGCGGCTGCTGCATCCCGGAAGATCTTGTCGGCACAGATAAGGGCATCCTTCTTGTCGCCATGGACAGAGATGACGCTTATCGGGCCTGGCATCTTGAGTAGGTTGTAGGCGTAGTGAGAGGCTGCCATGAACTTGGCAAGTGCTGGACGGCCAAGTATCCCATTGTAGGGCAATGGGAAATCGGCAACGTCGAATGTAACCCTCTTAGTCCTGAAGTTCAGCTCGCTGCCAAATGTGACCGCAACGTAATCTTCCCTTCGCTTGCTCCTTCCGGATTGATTCCTTGGAAGGTACGGTCTCTTCGAGCTGTTGTCGAGATTTGAAGCTTCGGAGCACCGCGGAGGAGATCAGATTCAAGCCGGCCCGCCGTCAACTAACATTTTGTGACCTTGAGGTTGCGGATGGTTGGAGAGACCAACATCGACAAGCACCCGACCGCAGTTATGCGATCAGGTGGTCCTCAATATCAAAAATGATAGGCGTCTTGGACCATTTGAGAGGCTTGCGTGACTCTACGGATGGTTCCGCTGCATTGACCTCCGCATCCATTGCTTGAGTTGGCGGTGGGAGGTATGCAGGAAGCACCTCCGCCAACGCAGAGAACCTCTGTGGCTTTCTGAAACTCCTGCTCGTCAGCGTCGTCGTCCTCCATATCTTCGTCGCCGTCCTCATCTTCATCCTTGTCGCGGCCGCGGGGAGGTCGATCTCCTTGTCGCTGCTTGGCCTTGCCGCGGCGGCCCTCCTCCGGCCGGACGCTTTCTTGCTTGCTCCCCAGCACCTTCCTGGGCCTTCTCCTTGTCGCGCCGCTCGTACTCATCCCTCTGCTGTTCGACAAGCTGCTCGACCTTCTTGCAGCTCTGGAGGTCGTGGCCCTTGGTGCGGTGGATCTTGCAGTACTGCTTGCCGGAGCTGTCCTGCTTGTCGGCGGCCGCCACCGACTGGTGGTTGGCGTCAGCGGCAATCTCCTTGCCGGAGCCACCAGCCTTGGCGTTCTTGTCGCCACCTCCGTTGCCGGACTGCTCAACAGCTAGCACTTCTCTGGCCTTCTTCTTCCTGTTTCCTCGCCGCCGGCCCTTCTTTGCCGGGGCGGTGTCCTCACTGTCAGATCCTGCTTCTGCATTCTCTCCAGGGAGTCTCCTCCCTTCCTCAGCGCGTGCACACTTGTCGGCCAAGGCGTACAGCTCACTGACGTCCTTGACTTTGCACATCGCCATCTCCTCCCTCATCCTGCGGTTCCGCACATTCTGATGAAATGCGCTGATCACCGCGGCAGGGTGGACGTCTGGGATGTTGTAGTGCACACGGCTAAATCTCTGAATGAACTTGCACAGGGACTCTCCCTCCTTCTGGCGAGCAAGTGAAGGTCGCTCTCTTGGCCATGAGGTTTGTGGCCACCTGTGAAGGCGCCAACAAACTGATGGCACAGTTCTGCCCAAGAAGATATGGAGCTGTCCGGCAAGTGCATGAGCCAAGATCTCGGCGCTATGCTTTGAGCACGAAAGCGGAAGTAGTTGGCGAGAATCTTGTCGTCCCGTCCCCCGCAGCCTGCACCGCGATGGTGTAGATGCTAAGGAACTCCGACGGATGCGCCCTGCCATCATACTTCTCCGCACGTCTGGTTTGAAGTTTTTACGGCTGGGCCATCGGACTTGTCGCAGCTCACGAGTGAACGCAGGGCAACCTACCGCGTACGGCAAGTCGCCTGGCCCCTCCGGCGCGTGCATGTCAACAGAAGGCCCAGCGCGCTTGTCGGAATGACGTCGCGCTTCCCTTTGGCGCTCGATGCGAGTTCGAGCGTCCTCTTGTTGTCGCTCATGAAAGAACTTGGCGTATTTGGTCGCGGAGCCCGCGGATCCGACGACGCGATGGAGTCATTGTCGAGGTGGATCCGTTGGGTCGGCGATCTTGGCCTTCTTGGCGGAGAGTGCACGGTGGTTGCACCTCCGACAGTCTCGTCGCCACCGGCTCGTGCCTTGTCGTCTTGCTGCGGCAACGATGGCGTTGGTTGCCGCGAGCGCCGCTGCTGGCAAAGCCGAAGCGAGGCTCGATAGTGGCCCTCCACTCGTCGACCTTTGTCGGCCGTTGGAGGGTAGTCGAGGAGCAGCTGGGCTCTCGCCAGCTTCTGCTGGAGTATTGGGTGGCATTGGAGAAGCGGTGCGAGGCGGGACACGCCGGACTTCTAACTACGTTAGAAGGAGCAGCGCCCGTCCGTCCGGCGCATCGTATCTCACTCGTGCCAACATGTTGGCGCGCATGCTGGTCTTGAGGGTCTCGATCCAACAAATGTATGGCGTTGTGAACGCCATTACGTTGTTGGTCTCGCGTCTCCTGAGATGGACGCGGGGGATGCGCGGACGCCGAGGTTTGCGGTGCCTTGTCCTTGGACTTGGCAACGTCGCGAGCACCTTCGTTGGCGCCCTTCCGGCCATGCCGTCTGCCCCACCACCCGTTTGCTGCGGTGAGGGTGGGTACGACGCGACGGCTGACTGCTGCCGCGAAGCCTTCTTCTTCGGTGGCATGTTGAGGAAGATGTTGATGACGCTCCTCGCGTGAACGCCGGATCGGATTCGCACGGCCTCAACGCCCCCTACCTGGCGCGCCAAAGATGTCGGGGAGGCTGATCGTACCCGCGGACACCTATGGGGCCGGCGGACCGGGCCCCTTGTGGTTCGGAGGGGGCGGAGATCGCACGAAGAGCGGATCGAGGCGAGGCACACGAGCAGTTTACCCAGCTTCGGAGCTCTCCGGAGAGATAAGACTCCTACTGCTGCTTGTTTGATCTATTGTGTTCTTGCTAGGGAGCAATGCGAGCCACAAAACCTAGCTTGAGTGTGTCTAGTCTATGGCCAGTCGAATGAACCGAACCAGCCGAACCTGCAGAACCTCGCGAACCTACGGAACCTCGCGAACCTGCGGAACCTCGCGAACCCTTTCTACGTTGCACCCGGGCCTCCTTTTATATGCTCAAGGGGTCTCCGACAGGTGGCAACATAGACGAGGGTACAAATGTAAAAACAGGAGTTGGTACACCTACTTGAACACTGTACAGTGCAAAATACCCAACTCTGACGGCAAGGGACAAAAGCAATAAATGCCCGTCGTTGTCGCACAAACAGTGTAACAGGGGCCGTCAGGTGCGCCTCCGCTCGCCACGATGGCGATCCTGTCGGCGCCGCTTATCGCTGCTCTTCGCTGGCTGCACAGCCGCTCGACACGCGCGCACGGAACGGTCCCATGGCGACACGTCGCTGGGTGAGCTGGAGCGGAGACGGAGAGAGGTTGCATGTCATGCAAGCGCCTTGCCGCGGCCGAATCCTTGTCGCGCCCGGAGACTTGTCGCGCTCCGAGCCTTCCCGGCAAGCTTATCTTGTCGGGGCCTTGTCTTCTGCGTGCCTGGAGTGGCCTTCCCGACAAGCTCCTCTTGTCGGGGCCTTGTCTTCGTGCCTAGAGAGGCCTTCCTGGCAAGCTCCTCTTGCCGGGGTCTTGTCTTCTGAAAGGCTGCGGTGGGTCTTGGCGGACGCCCGGCGAGGCTTGCCACGGGGACGCTGCGACTGCCCGTGCACAAGTTCGAGGTACTAAGGTACCCCTACTTTAGTACACCGACAACTTGCATCGATTCCATGCCAGAAATGTGAAGAGTCGAGCCTTCCAAGAGGGGGATTTGGTCCTCTGAGTGGATAAACAGAAACCACACAAGCTCGCTCCCACTTGGGAAGGTCCCTCCATCGTCACAAGAGTTCTCCACAATGGAGCGTATCATCTCTACAACGTTGATCGCCAGATCGACGAGCCTCGAGCTTGGAACGCGGAGCTGCTCCGCCCCTTTTACACTTAATACTCACTCGGTTGAGATGTAATAAAAGTACTTTTGTAGTTTGTTTATCTAAGACAAGAATGATATAATTTTCCGATGATTGTTATTACTTTTTGTTGAAATTTCCCCAGTGGGTGGCTTAGTTGCAAATCCGGTTCGCCTAAGTTTGTAAAAAAATCATTTCCGAGTGTCGAGCCAGTCTCTCACTCGGGGTCTTATCTGGGTATCCTCTTCTCCTAAGTATTAAAAATCCTACCGAGTGGCGAGCCAGTCTCCCACTCGGGGCTTAGCTGCAGTCCAAGTACTCGCCTAAGTATTCAAAATCCTACCGAGTGGCGAGCCAGTCTCCCACTCGGGGGCTTAGTTGCAGTCCAAGTACTCGCCTAAGTATTCAAAATCCTACCAGTGGCGAGCCAGCCTCCCACTCGGAGGCTTAGCTGTAGTCCAAGTACTCGCCTAAGTACTCAAAATCCTACCGAGTGGCGAGCCAGCCTCCCACTCGGAGGCTTAGCTACAGTCTAAGTACTCGCCTAAGTATTCAAATCCTACCAAGTGGTGAGCCAGCCTCCCACTCGGAGGCTTGCAACAGCCCAAGGATTCGCCTTAACATCCAAAATAATGAAAATCGCAAGGACGGCGAGGTGCAGGTCGACTGTTACCTCCTCCTTCAAAGCTAAGCCATAAAAATCCTACCGAGTGGAGAGCAAACCTCCCACTCGGGGGCTTAGCTGCAGCCCAGTGCTCGCCTAAGTAATAGAAATCCTACCTAGTGGTGAGCAAACCTCCCACTGGGGCTTAGCTGCAGCCCAGCCGCCTAAGTAATAGAAATCCTACCGAGTGGAGAGCAAACCTCCCACTCGGAGGCTTAGCTGCAGCCCAAAGGTGCTCGCCTAAGTAATAGAAATCCCACCGAGTGGTGAGCAAACCTCCCACTGGGGCTTAGCTGCAGCCCAACGCTCGCCTAAGTAATGGAAATCCTACCGAGTGGAGAGCAAACCTCCCACTCGGAGGCTTAGCTGCAGCCCAGTGCTCGCCTAAGTAATAGAAATCTACCGAGTGGAGAGCAAACCTCCCACTCAGAGGCTTAGCTGCAGCCCAGTGCTCGCCTAAGTAATAAAAACCCTACCGAGTGGAGAGCAAACCTCCCACTCGGAGGCTTAGCTGCAGCCCAGTGCTCGCCTAAGTAATAAAAATCCTACCGAGTGGAGAGCAAACCTCCCACTCGGGGGCTTAGCCGCAATCCAGTGCTCGCCTAAGTAAGGAATCCATCCCAATCCGCAAGGACGACGAGGTGCAGGTCAACTGCTACCTTCTCCTTCGGAGCTTCGCCACAAGTACAACGTGCGGTCCATCCCAATCCACAAGGACGACGAGGTGCAGGTCGACTGCTACCTCCTCCTTCGGAGCTTCGCCATAAGTACAACGTGCGGTTCATCCCAATCCGTAAGGACGACGAGGTCAGTCGCAGTTTGTGTTCCATCACTACCTGCAGGATAGATGAAGCACAAGTCGACTGGAGTTTCAACGGAATATCTTCCGAATGAGGAACAAAGTTCTCTTGAAGGCAAATAAAGCATGTTAAAGGATAAATCAAGTTTGGATAAACGTCCTACGAATCCAAAGGTGCTCAGGCGTTAAGCCTGTTAAAGTTTATCGGTTACAAAAACCACTCGGCATTCCGAGGCAAATTTAAGGTGGGACTTAGAAGTTTTTTACTCCTCCGGAGGAGGTCTGGAAGGTGCAACAAACTGGTCGAGGTCGATTCCGTCGGCAATACGGGTAGCAGCAGCGATGAAAGTCTCCATGAAAGATCTGAAGTCGTGCTTCCTGGTGTTGGCAACCTTGAGAGACACCAGCTTGTCCTCTTGGCGCTTCTTTGCAAGTGGACACGAACCGTAGATAGAGCAACATCAGCACCACACCGCGAAGACTTTTCCATTCTTGCACTCGACTTGGAATCTCATTCAGTCGAGTCATGAGGGATTCAAGGTCATTCAAGCCCGATCTGCCAGAGAGTCGACTCGATCCGCGATAACGCAACTTTCAGTCGAGCAAGATAATCCACCACGCTTAGCAACGCGAGACTCAATGGAGCACAGTCAGAGCAGCTTCGTCCGTCACAGGAGAGCTGATGGGGTCCAAACTGGTTTCCACTCGACTGGTTTCTTCTTCGAAGTTTTGACAGAATTCTGAAAACACAGCTCAGATTCAAAATAACGAGCCGGTGATAGCAAGACAGTCGGGTAAAAGAGATTACCTTCAAGCATGAGAAACAGCTTCTTGGCGAGCCCTCCAAGATAAATCTCCAGGTCATTTCGCTTCCCCGCCAGTTGGCCAGCCTTGTCGACAGAGCAATCTTGTCGTTCTTGATCGACTAACTTCCTTGTTAGTCGTCAAGAGCGGCTTTCAGCTTGGCATTTTCATCTTCAAGTTTGTCGACCGAGGCAAGCTTCTCTTCAAATGACTTTGTTTTCTCCAAAGCCGCCTTTTGTGCCTCTGCAAAGGTCAAGGTCCTTCTTCTTCAAAGTCTCTTCCAGTTTATCTGCAAAGCAACAATGAGAACAGAGTTGAGAATGAACAAAAAAACAAAGGCAGTCGTCAAAAGTTCTCACCAGCCATACCTTTTGCTTCATCCTTTGCCTTCTCGCAAATTCTCACGAGCAAGCTTCAAATCGAGGTTGAGCTGGATCTGTTTGTTCTCTAACTCAAGATAGCGAGCCACAAGCTCGCAAGATTTCTACAAAGAGTCAACCAACGAAAGACATCAAAGACAGATCACTTCCGAGTGATTAAGTAAAAATAGTAGCATTTCTAAGACTACAGTCGAATCAAAACATTCGACAGTAGTCTCGGGGACTACACCCAGCGGGTGCACTCGGCGTGCCCCCACTGGTTTTACCAATTTGGTTCGACCAGTCGACCAAAAGAGGCAAAAAGTTATGTGTCACGGGTCAGCCGCGATAAAAAAACAACACACGCTTCTTTAGACTATAGTCGATCAGACGCAATCGACCATAGTCTCAGGGACTACACCGATGGGTGCACTCAGCGTGCCCCCACCGGTTTTACTTGCCCATTCGACTTGGTCCGTCTGTGTCGAGTGAAGAAGTTCACAGCATAAAGATTATAGCCGATCGCACGCAATCGACCATAGTCTCGGGGACTACACCCAAGTGGGTGCACTCAGCATGCCCCCACAAAATTCAATCGACACACCCACCCTGTGGGTGTACAGACATGGAAATCTCCGAAGGAAGCAGTTTGGGTAGCATATCCTAACAAAGCAAGCAAGGATCGACTTACTTGGACATTGCTGCGAGAGCTGAACTAGCATCATAGGCCGCTGGCTAGCCTCTCGGACCGCTTTCACTTGCTCCATCATGATCCCTGCCTGGGCGTATGGCCTCCTTAGCAGCACTCACTTGGTCTTACGGGATGTGGTGTATAGAAAAGAGAGATGGTGGATCAGCAATAACGGCGCGCGTCGGCACTTGTCGGTACAGCGAAAGACACGAAGCCCGAGTGGGGTTGCCTCCCTCGAAACCAGCGTCTCGGGAATCGCCATGTTGGAGCAGCCTTGCCGTGAGGCACTCTCTTGTTCTTCCTCTTCCTCAATGGCGCTTCCTCGTCATCATCGGGAGATCAATGACGGAGGCGGAACTACAAGAAAGATTCAAAAGTAAACATGGAAGTCCAATCGACTAAAAGCAAAACCTCGGAGAGATCATACCAAGGTTGGTGGTGGCAGCATCCTCCATTTCACGATCTTCGTGCTTGGCTGAAGTCTCGGAGGTAGCGGCAATCAGTAGATTTCAAGAATCGGCTGATCACCATCAAGTCGACCAAAAGTTCACTCATGTGGAATAAGGAAATACAAGGTTACATTGGTTACACGGAGATGGTGGGGATGACCATCCGCATCTTGGGCAGAGCCTTCGCTGGCTTTGACGACGTTGCTCGAGGTTGCTTCGGGCGGTTTCTCACGGCGCAGGGAAGTTGTCCTAGGTCGCTTCGACCGCCCAAAGGCACAACAGCTTTATCACGCCCGTCACGGGTCATGCGTCAACTTGGACCTTCCCTCCGAGCGAGGAGGATCGACGTCTTCCTCCTCTTCCTCCTCTTCCTCCTCTTCTTCCTCTTCATCAGAGCTGTCATCCCCCTCATCCTCCTCGCTGTTGGACTCCCATTCCTCCTGACTTTCACCTCCACTTCCTTCTTCTTTGACTGTTTCCTGCGCCCCGTTTGGCATCGAGTACATCTCAGTGGTGACCTAGAAGACAACAAAACAAGGCGAAAGTCAGTCGATGAATTGGCATCTAAACAGAATGAATGCAGCCGAATCACAGTCGAAGATAAGTGGTTGTACCTTGTCTACTTCGTAAGTCTGGTCGAGTGGTGGAATCCTCCTAGCTCCGCGAGGGTTATCTTTGTTTCCTGTGATGGCAGTCATCCACTTCTCCAAATAAGGTGGGCGTCATCGACCTCCTCCGGATGGACCAGTGGTATCATCCGCATTGCAGTACATCCACATCGGATGACCTCGGCATTGGAGTGGGTGAATACACCGTCAAGGAAAACCTCCAGAGATCCTTGCGGGTCACCCCGTCGTTAATGAGCTGGACTACGCGCTCAATAAAAATTTTTACTTGGGGCTTCTCCTGTGGTAACACCTTCTGGGAAGTTGGCTTGTTAACTCGAATCATGGAGAAAGGAGGGAGCCCCTGCCGCCTGACGTCGGCTGGTCTTGGCAAGAGAACCAGGTCGATTGCCACCCTCTAACCGAGTCGTGGAGAGTCATAGCCGAAAGTCGCTCTTCCCCTCATCCGGACCCCGAGTCCCCACACATCTGGATTACTTGGGTTCTCTCGTCATTCGGGTTCGTTTTCTTCACCGTCCGAGAGCGACAGTGAATATGTGCTTGAAGAGACCCGGTCAGCGGTCGACAACCCAAGAAGTTCTTGCATAACAAAATGAAAGCAGCAAGGTAGACAATGGAGTTGGGAGTGAAATGATGGAGTTGCGCTCCAAAAAAGTTCAGAAACCCCCGGAAAAAAGGATTCAGTGGCAGAGAAAATCCCCGATCTACGTGGGTGGCCAGGAGAATGCACTCACCCTCTTCAGTCAGGTTGCCACTCCGTTCCCTAAGCCTCGCCGACCCATGGGGGATCAGTCCTTCATTGGCCAGATCGGTGAGGTCCTTCTCGGTGATGGTCGAGCGGATCCAGTCTCCTTGGACCCAGCCTTGCGGCAGTTTGGACCGCGAAGAGAATCCGCCCCGACTGGGCTCTCTCCCCTTAGCCTTCGCCGCCGCCTTCTTCACCCGTTCTAGGGCTGCGGTCTTCTCCTTCACCATGGTCGCCGGTGAAGCGAGTACTGAGCTGCGGCGCTGGACAGGCTAAGAGCGCAGCGAGAAGGTTTGGAGGTGGAGGGAGGAGAAGATTGAGGTCACACTGTACAATATACCATGTCCAACACTTTATATGGGACCGCTTCCGAGTGGCTGACCGGTAGGCCCAGGCAATCCCGTCAAATCCAAACAGCCGCAAGACGCGACACGTGGGCAAAAAGGCGGCGCAAAGATCGAGGCTTCATCATCTTATCCCATCCGAGTGCCGCAGTTTTCTCCGCTTCGCGCGCTTCCCAAAATTCAGATCCCGCGAAATCCGCTAACCGCGGAGCAACCCGTCAGATAGCAGATTTCCTCCGATCCGTCGCTCGGAAATCCTCAAGTTCACAGAGTTCACTCGACAAAACGTGAAGAATGGATCAAGGCGACTGAGAGAGAAGTTGATGCCATCACTAAAAGGTCGTTGATCCAGAGTAAGACACACTCGCAACATGAAGAACAAGTCGGAAAGATTATCAACTCCTTCCTCACTCAAACCTCGATCCATTCGGGGGCTAATGATGAAGTCATGTACCTGGGGTAGGGTCATAGACCTGCCCAAAGGTACCCTCCACAAGGACACTCGCAAGAGAAGCGGCCTTCTAGTCGACTGGTAGGTTTCCACCGATGATTCAAAGACACTCGACCATGAAGACCCACTCGACCACCAGGAGTTCAAGAGCCACTCGGTGCCCAAACGGTCTGTAGTTAAATAGTCTTTATGATCATAATGACACTTTATGTAAGGCGTTACCAGTAACGCGTAGCCTTAACGCACCTTAAACCCTCTGTTACGTGGGCTGGCTGGGGTCCTGGCGCACTCTATATAAGCCACCCCCCTCCACAGGTAGAAGGGTTCGCACCCCTGTAACACATACGCATATAATCCAGTCGACCGCCTCCGGGCTCCAAGACGTAGGGCTATTACTTCCTCCGAGAAGGGCCTGAACTCGTAAATCCCTTGCGTATACAACTACTCCATAGCTAGGAACTTGCCTCTCCATACTTACCCCCCATTCTACTGTCAGACTTAGAACCACGACAGTCATCGCCAGCTCCTCGCGCATCTTGCGATTGCGCACGTTCTGGTGGGACGTGCTAATCACAGCGGCAGGATGAACGTCGAGGATGTTGTACTGCACCCGGCTAAATCTCTTGATGTACTTGCGTAGGGTCTCCCCTTCCTTCTGGGGAATGATATGCAGATCACTGGCCTGGCCATGAGCTTGGTGACCTCCTGTGAAGGCGCCAACGAACTCATGGCACAGATCCAACCAAGAGGAAATGGAATCCACCGGCAAGTGCATCAACCAAGACATCACATTGGGCTTGAGAGGCAACGGGAAATAGTTGGCAAGCACCTTGTCGTCGCGAGCCCCAGCAGCCTGCATCACGATGGTGTAGATGTTGAGGAACAAGGACGGATGGGTCTTGCCAGTGTACTTATCATCGACGTCGGACTTGAACATGCGGTGGGACGGCCACTGGAACTGCCGCAGCTCACGGGTAAAGGACGGGCAGCCCACCTCATAAGGTAGGCCGCCGGAGCCCCCCAGTGGCGGGTGGTCCATAGCGGATCCCGCCCGCTTGTCCGACCGGGCGGCAGCCAAGGCGCCGGCGCCGGCAGTGGTTCGAGCGTCTTCGTGAGCTCGCTCCCAAGGACCTGCGCTGGTCGCGGAGGGTCCGCGGGTCGGACGATGCTATGGATATGTTATCACAAGCGTCGTCGCGATGGGCAGACGCCCGCGGCGGCTGGCGAGCAGGAGGAGAGTGCACCGTGGCCGCAGCTCCCCCGATCCTCCCAGCGCCGGCATGTGGTGGCTCGGTGGAGTGCCGACCCGAGGGCCCCGCCGGTCGCGGATCGTATTTGTTTGCGACGGTGACGAAGCTCCGGATGGTGGCCCTCCACTCGTCGAGCTTCTCTGCAGCAGGAGGGAAGTCGATGAGCAGCTGCGCGCGCGTCAAAGCTTACGCTGGTGTGGGCGGCAGCGACAGCGGCATGGATTGCGGCGTGCTTCGACTTCTAACTATGTTAGAAGGAGCTCCGTTACGACCCAGCGGCTGCGTGCTATTTTCGCCAGCGCTTCGCTGAGCGTGTTGAACCCCTTCATCTTGCGGATGGCGCACATGGCTCTTCCCACGGCGGTGCCCAGGGTCAGCAACGTGGTGACGCTGCTCGACGCGCGCACCATGGGAAGAGCGCGCGGTGGTCGCCAGTGTCTGTGTCTTGGAGGTCGCTGTGCCGCCCGAAGGTGGCACAACGACACCCCTGGAGGGCCCCGCGCCGCCTGCGGGGGGCCTGGCTCCGTCTTTGGATCTGGCGACGTGCGGCCGGTCGTCTGGCGCGCGAAGGACGCTGCTCGCTAGGCTCTGACTGCCTGGGCGATGCTAGTGCTCGCGGACCGCGGCCCGGGTCCTGTCCGCGACCAGTCCGCTACTCGTCCGCACCGGCACGGGCCGTTCGGCTCCCAACGAGCCGATAGCCGTGGTCGTCTTCTTCTTAGGAGCCATGGCGACCAAGAACTGCTAGGCTAACTACTAGACCAGATTCTCACAATTGCGCCCCCTACCTGGCGCGCCAAAGATGTTGGTGTGGAACGACACCTATGGGATCACAAGAATCCCTACTACGGTTGCCGGGGCGCGGGGTTGCGAGAAGTGCAGGGTTAGTAGACAGCACAAGGATCGTTTACCCAGGTTCGGGCCGCGAGGATGCGTAAAACCCTAGTCCTCCTTTGGTGGGTGTATTTCAGAGAGTTCTTGAGCTCTCGAACTAGCTGTGGCGAAAAGTCGTGGTTCGAAGAGCGAATCCTTCTCCAAAGATGCCATGGGCATCCTTTTATAGTCGAAAGGGGCTGCCACAAGGTGGCACAGGGAGGTGGAAAGGCATACACTGCCTGAGCTTATCGCTCAGACATGGACAAGATGCATTTAATGCGTAGCTTAGGTGTCCCCTTGCTTTATTTGGGACAGGGGCGACGCCCGTCCCGTCCGTCGCCGCTCCTCCTCGCTTCGACACGCGCCTTGGCCAGCGATGCGTGCGGCGCCATGTAGGCTGGTAGGCAGCTGAGGTGGCGCAGTGGTGGAGCCTTCATGAAGATCTGCATACCGCCATGCAGGCACTCGATGAGTTCGCCTGGGAGCTGCACGTTGCCACGCAGGTGCCCGCCCAGCTGGTTGGGCTGGCAGCCGCATGTGAATGGAGGTGGAAGCTTGGTCGCCGGCGGGCCTGGCGGAGGCCCTACTGGCGTCCTTAGTGAGGGCCTTGCCGGGTGGCCCGGCAAGGGTCTCGCCGTGTGGCCCAGCAAGGGTCTTGCTGTGGCGCGCTGTCTTCCCCGGCAAGGGCCTTGCCAGGGGTCTTGTGGCCTTCCTCGGCAAGGATCTTGCCGAGGGTCGTCGTCTTGTAATCCTCATCTGATCTTGAATATGTCTTCACAAAGATCTGCATGCCACCACAGAGGTGCCTTCCCGAGCCCTGGCCCCACGTGGATGATGGCGTTGGGGGCCGTGGGCTCAAGGGTGGCTCGCTCCATTGGTGTGGGGTGAGCTGCCCCGGCAAGGGTCTTGTCGGGGCTGCTGAGGCCGCCCCGGCAAGGGTCTTGCCGGGGAAACCTGCTTCGTCCCTCTGCTCTTTGTGGTCTTGGCCTTGGCGTTGCTCTGGTTATCTTGGGCTCTGGTCTTACGTTGGCTCACCTCCCCTATTCTGCTTGGCATGACCGTAGGCGCGGCTCCGACTGCCCGTGCACAGGTATAGGTGTACAACAATGCACCCCTCTTTTTGTACACCAACATTGTCGTAAATGGTTACGTCGATGCAAAGCTTTGACACTGATCCGGATGACTCTAAGTCACAAACCGGATACGTATTTATATTGAATGGTGGAGCTGTAAGTTGGTGAAGTTCCAAGCAGAGCGACGTGGCGAGATCTACGTGTGAAGCGGAGTTCATAGCTGCTTCGGAAGCAGAAAATGAAGGAGTCTGGATGAAGGAGTTCATATCCGATCTAGGTGTAATACCTAGTGCATCGGGTCTAATGAAAATCTTTTGTGACAATACTGGAGCAATTGCCTTGGCGAAGGAATCCAGATTTCACAAGAGAACTAAACACATCAAGAGATGCTTCATCCGCGATCATGTCAAGGACGGAGACATAGAGATTTGCAAAATACATACTGATTGCTCTCTGACTATAGCGCCGGAAAAGCTCTTGTCTGCTAGGACTACGTCGGTATTTCCCCAAAGAGGAAGGGATGATGCAACACAACGACGGTAGGTATTTGTCGGTGTGGAACGACACCTATGGGATCACAAGAATCCCTACTACGGTTGCCGGGGCGCGGGATTGCAAGAAGAGCAGGGCTAGTAGACAGCACAAGGATCGTTTACCCAGGTTCGGGCTGCGAGGATGCGTAAAACCCTAGTCCTGCTTTGGTGGGTGTATTTCAGAGAGTGCTTGAGCTCTCGAACTAGCCGTGGTGAGTGCGTGGTTCGAAAGAGATGAATCCTTCTCCAGTATGCCATGGGCCTCCTTTTATAGTCACAAGGGGCTGCCACTATGGCACACATGAGGTGGAAAGGCGTACAATGCCCTGAGCTTATCGCTCGTATTATAGGACAAGACACATTTAATGCGTAGCTTAGGTGTCCCTTGCTTTATCGAGGGCGGGGGCGAGGCCCGTCCCGTCCGTCGCCAATCCTCCTCGCTTCGACACGCGCCTTGGCTAGCGATGCGTGCGGTGCCATGTGGGCAGGTAGGCAGCTGAGGTGGCGCGGTGGTGGAGCTTTCACGAAGATCTGCATGCGCCACGCAGGCGCTTGTTGAATTGGCCTCGAAACTGCGTGTTGCCACGCAGGTGCCCGCCCAGCTGGTTGGGATGGCAGTTGCATGTGAACGGTGGTGGAAGCTTTGGTCGCGGGCGGGCCTGCCGGTGGTCCTGCTGGCGTCCTTGGCCTTGCCGGGTGGCCCGGCAAGGGTCTTGCCGTGCGGCCCGGCAAGGGTCTTTCCATGGCGCGCTGTCGTCCCCGGCAAGGGCCTTGCCCAGGGTCTGGTGGCCTTCCTCGGCAAGGATCTTGCCGAGGATCGTCGTCTTCTAATCCTCATCAGATCTTGAATATGTCTTCACAAAGATCTGCATGCCGCCACAGAGGTGCCTTCCCGAGCCCTGGCCCCACGTGGATGATGGCGTTGTGGATCGTGGGCTCAAGGGTGGCTCACTCTGTTGGTGTGGGGCGAGCTGCCCCAGCAAGGGTCTTGCCGAGGCTGCCCTGGCAAGGGTCTTGCCGGCGGAACTTGCTTCGTCCCTCTGCTTGGCGTGACCGTGGGCGCGGCTCCTACTGCCTGCGCACATGTAAAGGGGTACAAAAGCGTGCCCCTCTTTTTGTACACCGACAATATTTTCCTCGGCCAAGATACCAAGGTTATCGAACCAGTAGGAGAACCAAGAAACACAATGTAAACAACACCTGCACACAAATAACAACACCTCTCAACCCAACATGGTAAAGGGGTTGTCAATCCCTTTCGGGTAACGATGTCAGAAATTTGTAATAGATTGAAATAATAGCTTGCAAATAAAATAAAGTGCATCGAAGTACTTTTGTATTTTTGGTTTAATAGATCTGAATAAAAAAGGAAAGGAAAAGGAGATCGCAAGAAAATATATGAGGAAGAAGACCCGGGGGCCGTAGGTTTCACTAGTGGCTTCTCTCGAGAAATATAGCAAACAGTGGGTAAACAAATTACTATTGGGAAATTGATAGAACCTCAAATAATTATGACCATATCCAGGCAATGATCATTACATAGGCATCACGTCCAAGATTAGTAGACCGACTCCTTTTGCATCTACTACTATTACTCCACACATCGACCGCTATCCAGCATGCATCTTGTGTATTAAGTTCATGGAAAAACGGAGTAATGCAATAAGAACGATGACATGATGTAGACAAGATCCGTTTATCTATTGCGTAGATATAGACCCCATATTTTTATCCTTAGCAGCAACGATACATACGTGTCGGTTCCCTTCCTGTTACTGGGATCAAGCACCATAAGATCGAACCCACTACTGGGCACCTCTTCCCATTGCAAGATAAATAGATCAAGTTGGCCAAACAAAACACAAATATCGGAGAAGAAATACGAGGCTATAAGAGATCATGCACATAAGAGATCAAAGAAACTCAAATAACTTTCATGGATATAAAAAGATATGACAGATCATAAACTCAAAGTTCATCAGAACCCAACAAACACACCGCAAAAAGCGTTACATCATATGGATCTCCAAGAGACCATTGTATTGAGAATTCGGCGAGAGAGAGAAAGCCATCTAGCTACTAACTACGAACCCGAAGGTCTACAAAGAACTACTCACGCATGATCGGAGAGGCACCAATGGAGGTGGTGAACCCCATCTGAGATGGTGTCTAGATTGGATCTGGTGGTTTTGGACTCTGCGGTGGCTGGATGAATATTTTGTCGACTCCCCTAGGGTTCTGGTATTTTTGGGGTATTTATAGAGCAAAGAGGCGGTCCGGGGGCACCCGAGGTGGGCACAACCCACCAGGGCGCGCCTGGGCCTCCTGCGCGCCCTGGTGGGTTGTCCCCTCCTCGGGACTCCCCCCTAGGTGCAACCCGGTCCCAACATCTTCCTTCTGGTCCATAAAAAATCTTCATGAAGTTTCGTGGCATTTGGACTCCGTCTGATATTGATTTTCTGTGATGTAAAAAACATGGAAAAACAACAACTGGCACTTGGCACTATGTCAATAGGTTAGTACCAAAAAAGATATAAAATGACTATAAAATGATTATAAAACATCCAAGATTGATAATAAAACAGCATGTAACAATAAAAAATTATAGATACGTTGGAGACGTATCAGCACCCCCAAGCTTAACTCCTGCTCGTCCTCGAGTAGGTAAGTGATAAAAACAGGATTTTTGATGTGGAGTGCTGCTTATCATGTCATATCATATTCTTTTCCTTATAGCATGGACATTTGGACTTCTATGTGATTCAAAGCAATAGTCTAGTTTTGGCATAATAATTTAGATACTCAAGCATATCAACAAGCAACCATGTCTTTCAAAATATCAATGCTAAAATAAGTTATCCATAGCCCATCATGCTCAAACATTGATCCATTCATGAAAAACATTCGAATATTAGCTACACCCAATACTTAAGTACGATCATATTGCCTCCTAGTTGGTGCTTTTCTAAGAGAAGAGGGAGACTCAAATTCGAAAATAAAAATTGCATAAAGTAAAAGAAAGGCCCTTCGCAGAGGGAAGTAGGGATTTGTAGAGGTGCCAGAGCTCAAAGCAAAAAAAATAGAGATAAAAACATTTTGGGAGGTGTATCCATCCCACCAACGAAAACGACTTAGAGTTCCCAAAACTTTCCATGCTAGATATGCCATAGGCGGTTCCCAAACAGAAAATAAAGTTTATTCCTTTTTCCACCATACTTTCACTTTCCATGGCTAACCGTATCCACGGGTGCCCTCCATACCAACACTTTCCAAGGAATTTATTATTTGACAACATAAAGTAAATTCATTTTTGCATTTCTGGACTGGGCATCCCTAAGACCTTTGCCTTACTCTCGTGCAATGAAAAGTGAATAAACACTCTTCTTGAGAATAACACATCTAGCATGGAAAATATTAGCCACCCGTTACTGCTCATGAGCTAAACAAACACACAAGAGAGAAGTTTATTTTGAAAATTAGAGATGTCACATGCAAATTTGCTTAGAACGGCAAAAGAATACCACATATAGGTAGATATAGTGGACTCATGTGGCAAAACTGGTTTCAAAGTATTTTGAAAGGACAAGTAAAGGTCATACTTAGTGCAAAATGAAGGCTAGCAAAAAGATTGAGAAGCGACCAACCAAGAAACGAATAATCTCATAAGCAAGCATTAAGCATAATTAACACCGAATGATGCATCACAAGTACGATATAATTTTCATTGTATGATTATTGACTTTCGTGCATGCATAGGGAATCACCACCAATATTCTTACTAGAGCACAATTACTCATCAACATAACTCACATATCACATCATCATATCTCAAAACTATTACTAAGAATCAAATTTATTTTGTACAATGATCTTCATGACATTTTTTATTTTTTATTTATTTATCCTTCTTGGATATCTATCACTTTGGGACAATTTTCATGTGTTGCTTTTCATAAGCTCAAACAAATATAAGTGAAGATCATGAGCATAACAAATTTTCTTTCTCTCAAAATAATTTTACTGAAGAAAGAGAGAATTTATTTTAATTACTAACTCTCAAATAAATCTAAGTGAAGCAAGAGAGCATTTCTTCAAAAATACTAAGCACACCGTGCTCAAAAATATATAACTGAATCACTAGAGCAAGTTCTAGCTCATAAAAGATTTAAGTGAAGCATAGAGATCAAATCTAACAAGTCATGACATAATTTTGGCTCTCTCAAATAGGTGTGTCCAGCAAGGATTCATGACTTAAAACACAAAATAAAACAAGCAAAGACTCATATCATACAAGATGCTCCAAGCAAAACACATATCATGTGACGAATAAAAATATAGTCTCAAGTAAAATACCGGTAGTTGTTAGAAGAAAGAGGGGATGCCACTCGGGGGCATCCCCAAGCTTAGTTGTTTGATCATTCTTGGATAATATCTTGGGATGCCGGGCATCCCCAAGCTTAGGCTATTCTATCCTTCTTTCATCCATCGTAAGATAACCCAAAACTTGAAAACTTCAATCACACAAAACTCAACAAAACCTTTGTGAGATCCGTTAGTGTAAGAAAAATAAATCACTACTATGAGTGATGTATCAAACCAATTCTTATTTTGTTTTTGTATTATATCTACTGTATTCTAACTTTTCTATGGCAAAAACTCATAAAAGAAAACCATAGAGCCATAAAAATAAGCACACAACACAAAGAAAACAGAATCTACCAAAACAGAACAGTCTGAAGCAAATCTGATTTGTTCAAATACTTATATAACTCCACAAATTCTGAAAAACTAGGAAAACCTGGGTAATTTGTATATTAATCTTCTGCAAAAAGAATTGGCATTTTATCACGTTCTTGTGATTTTTAACAATTATTTTCGTGAGCACAAAGTTTCTGTCTTTTTCAGCAAGATCAAACAACTATCACCCAAGAAGATCCTATTGCTTCTACTTGGCACGAACACTAATTAACACACAAAAAACACAATCATACGAGTAGCATAATTGTGCTAACACTCAAGAACAGAAATCAAAAAGCAAAAAATAAATTTTATTCATTGGGTTGCCTCCCAACAAGCGCTATAGTTTTATGCCCTTAGCTAGGCATAAAGTAAGGATCTAAGTTTTGTCATCTTTGTCCAACTCTTCAATCAAACACTTAGAATCCTTCAATGATTTAGCATAAAGACCTTCGATAGCAATACTTCTAGTGGTAAATTTAAAGATTTCATTCTTGCAAAAAGGATCTCTTATCACTTCAACAAAGTGAGGGTGGATACTAATCATGTTAAGATCTCCTTTATTGCTAGAAGTTGCACCCTTGTTCCTGGATCTCCTACTCTTTACGGGAGTTTCCTCAATAATTTTAGTGGTAGTAAAAGTCGTGCTTAGATTACTAAAGATTTCTTCCAATTTATCGATCCGAGACGGACTTTCTTCTATTCTTTCATGGATTATGGTACCCCTCTCTTTTAAAAACTTAAAAACATCGCCCTCTTTTGACCCAAGATTAGTAGCAAAATTATGCATCTTTTTATGTATAATTTCCATATGATCTTCGGTGAGCATTTTCTTTTCAATAACATCTAATTTTTCCATAACATGCTCAAGAGTCAAAATTGTTTCATTAACCATAAGAGGTGGTGAGCCCACTAAATCTCCCATAGAATTAAGAGCATCAAAAGGAGGACTCATTAATAAATTGCCACCGGTAATCGTATCAAGGAAGAATCTATACCAAGTGGTGATGCCAACATAAAAACAACGCAGAAGCACAACGGTAGATTGCTTACAGATAGATCTATTATGAGCATTGAAAATTCTATACCAAGCATCTTTTAAATTTTCTCCTCCCCTTTGTTTAAAGTTGAGGACTTCTTCCTCGGGAGTGCAAGCAATAGAGGAATAACTATCCGTAAAGGAAAACAAGAATGAACACAAAAACAGACCCGACAAGAAAACGACGAACGAAAAAGAGAGGCGAATAAAACAGCAAATTTTGTGAAGTGGGGGAGTGGAAAACGAGAGGAAAATGGAAAATAATGTAAATTGCGAGGAGATGAGATTGGTGATTAGGAACCTGGTTATGTTGAAGATCCTCCCCAGCAACGGTTCCGAAAATTCCTTTTGATTGCTCTCTGACTATAGCGCCAGAAAAGCTCCTGTCGGCTAGGACTACGTCGGTATTTCCCCAAAGAGGAAGGGATGATGCAGCACAACGACAGTAGGTATTTCCCTTAGTGAAGAAACCAAGGTTATCGAACCAGTAGGAGAACCAAGAAACACAACGTAAACATCACCTGCACACAAATAACAACACCTCGCAACCCGACGTGTTAAAGGGGTTGTCAATCCCTTTCAGGTAACGATGCCAGAAATTTGTAATAGATTGAAATAATAGATCGCAAATAAAATAAAGTGCAGCAAAGTATTTTTGTATTTTTGGTTTAATAGATCTGAATAAAAATGCAAAGGTAAAGTAGATCTGTCATCATATGCATATCATATTTATTTGCATTTTGGTTTTGATCCTAGAAATTCTAAGCAACTCAAGGACCCACGGAGAGAGTTGGGGATTTCATTCCTTTTTCATATTTGAATCTTCTCAAATATTGAAAAGGGGATCATTTTGGTTTTAATAATTTTTCTCTCTGAAAATATTTCGAATATAAAAATAAAAGATAGGAGATAATATGAATTCTCCAAAAAAAGAAATATTGGAGGAAAAATATTTATTATCAAATAAATATTTTATTTGGATTTTTATTGCTATTTTATTCGAATTAGAAAAAAATATGCATTTTTCAAAAATTGCTTTTTTAGGCCAGAAAAATGTTCACTTCGTTCTAAATATTTTATTTATATGGTGAAAATTGTTTTTGGCATTTTTAGATTTTTTTATATTTATTTAGGATTTTTCATTTTCGACGGAATATAAAAAAAGTTCCCAGACTGAAGGCCTAGCCGGCCCGCTGCGCCGCCGCCTTCCCCGCCTCGCCCCGCAGTGCCCTCTCCGGACTCCCAAGGGAGTCCGAGCTCGCCACGCCACGCCGCCGACCCCCCCCCCCAAGTCGGACCACCCTCCCCGAGGCTATTTAAGCCGCCGCCCCAACCCCTTTGCCCTCGTCCCGCTCCGTCGCCGCAACCACCGCCTTGGCCACCGCCCAGCCTTCTTTGCCTCGCCGCCGCCCGCCACGCGCCGCCTAAATCTCGCGCCGCCGCACATGAGCGCCGCCGCCTCACCGCAGCCGTGAAGCCCCGCCAGAGCCACCTCGCCGTCCGACGCCGTTGACCACGCCGACCCGCCGGTTTTCTTCGGTTAACCGGTAAAAACCGAAAAGCCGCGACCATGCTTTTTAAAAAAAACCCTAGATCGGTTTTTTCCAGATCGGTTCAGTTTTCTCGGTTTTCTTCTGATTAGGTTACTTTGTGAACGTTCATTCGTTCAGTCATTCGTTTCCCTCTATTAGTGGACATTCGCGCCATAGTCTTTTTCTTTTTATTTTATTTTTGGCCAGGGACCTATCTGTGATTATTTTTATCGTAGATTAGCCCCTGATCTTCAAACCCTCGCCACTTTTTAACCATTCGTCCAAACCCAGTGAAACCAATGACAAAATCTTCGTCTCGAGCCTCCCTTTCTAGTTAATCAACCTGAACATGGTTTTGACAATTTAAAATTTGGTTCCAAGTAGATTTGAATACGAAGTTCTTTTGACTGTAGTTTCAGTTCCGTAGCTCCAATTCGATTGATTCATTTTGCAAACCGAAGCTTTTCAGTTGGACTTTTAGATTTGGATCTTCTTATTTGAGTTTTACCCTTGCATCTATGCTTGAGTGCTTATGTATGCTATTGTTTGTTTGTGATAGAATTCTTGGAGTGCGAAGCGTGCTACTACGAGTCTCTAGGTTTTGCGGATCGTCAGCAAGACAAGTAACACATTGGTCATACTCTTTTCATACCCAATTTTTATGCATTAGTTACAATCCTCAAACACTTCATGATTAGGATGTGATTAACTTGTGGGTATTGGGAAGTAGATGATGAGGTAGAACCTATTGCCCTTTTATTATCAAAACCTTGGGAGTTACTTCTACGTTATGCTTATTACCGCTATGCTATGCTTCTAGACGTGGTTTAGCTTGAGTGATCCATGACAGATGTGAGATTTTTGATTAATGGTTAACTTAAGGTGGCTACTTAAATACACATCTTGGTGGATTGGTTGCGGGGCACCTAGGGATATACCAGTGTTGTCCTTTGGTTCGCCACCCAGGCTCAAAGGGATCATAAGATTATTCATCCTAGAAACTGACGTGTGCAGCCACAAGCTATTATGGGCTCTAGCATAGTTGAGTATGTTGCATGACCTCTTTCAGTGGTGGGCTAGCAGATGTAGGGGAAAGTAGGTGTAACTGTCCACCCAAAGTGAAGAGTTATTGTTTATGAAAGACTGTGTCTCGGTCATCCGTTTCTCAAACACCATGTAGTGCGAGAAATTCAACGGAGGAGATCGAGTCTTGTGGGGAAAAGTGCGCAAACCCCTGCAGAGTGTACAAACTAATCATGGTTAGCCGTGTCCCCGGTTATGGACATCTTGAGTATCTAGTTCTTGGATTATCATGTTGATCTCATCACTCTAAACTAATTTGTTGGGTTATTAATTACTTTTTAATTGGGATTGAGATGGGGGTACCATTCTCAATGTTTATCAACTACCATGGAAGTTAAATAAAATATATTCCTTTGATGTAGGAAAAAATTGGCTTTTCGCAAAACATTATAACCATAGAGCCTCCTCTAGCCATATATGCATGTAGTGATATCATTTATTCTGTTCATTGCTCTACTGTGTTATATTGCCAGCATATTCCATGTGCTGGCCCGTTTCGGGCTACAACATATCATGTTGCAGACTTTTTAGACAATGAGTAAGGTGCGCTAGGTCGTTGTCGTGCAGTCAGCTATGCCGTTGGAGTTGATGGACTCCCTTTATCTTCCAAGCCTTCCGATGTTATCTTATTTAGATGACATTAAGCCATATTATTGTAATAAGCTCTCTTTTGAGACATTTGATGTAATAAGTGTATGATTGCACTCTGTTATAAATACTTCAAGTACTGTGTGTGTCAGCATTACCGATCCAAGGATGACACTTAAGCACAGAGATTTTACCGTTTGAGGTCGGATCGCTACAAGATGGTATCAGAGCACACGCTGATTGTAGGACACGACCACTAAGATAAGCCATAGGTCACTTTTCTCTACTCATTTCTGACTCCTCCCCATTTTCCACTCTATAGGATGGCGGACTCAAGGAACAAGTTTGCACAACCGGATGAAGACACATCTTTTGGACGACACTTGAAGGAAGTCACTAGCTACCTGAACATAGGAATACCAAGCTTCACCGGGACCTATACCGCCACTTTACCAGAAGAGGAGCGTTGGATGATTCGAGTTCAAGTTCCAGGAAGGACATTCACGCCAGTCACTGAACCCATAGAGTTTTCCTTTGATGCACCAACCTGGAGTCTAGGAAAGAGCATGGCAGCCCACATCGCCATGGGATGCATCGGCAAAGTTTATCACAAGGATCTTAAGGACACCATCTACCAGATATGTGGGCGCCGAGATGAGCAATGTGAGATGATCAGCACCAGGAGGGACAAGTCCATTGCAGCTTTCATCCATGAGTTAAACCAGCACATTCGTCGCTAGGAGAACCAAATGTGCGCAAGCATGATAGACCTGAAGAAGGTGTTGACCAGGAACATGGAGCTTGAAGAGGAACTCAAATCTACACGCGACGAATATGAGGAGGAAATCGCAATACTAGTGGAGAAGAATGACGACCTGACAAGGAAGCTAGGAGTGTTCATGGGAGACCCCGCGCCAGGAGGAGATGACGGCCCTTCCGAGGACATTCGTTCTGAAGAGTACATCATCATCGACGACGCCAACTCCGACCCCGACAGTAGTGATGATGATTATGAAGACGAAGCTGGAGCGGATATCATTGAGTCTTCCACCGATCAAAACTTCTAGTCGACCACCATATTATCATTAGTATTCCCCATGTAAATAGTAGTAGCCCGAGCACTCTAACGATAGTTAGATCGATTGTATGCCCTTGTTTGAATTGATTTGGTGTGATATGAATGTGTTTGTCTCATGTGCATATGGGTAGTGCTTTCTCACTAGACCTCATTCTATTCTATTCTCTCCCCTCTAAACCCATCAGATGCCTCTGAGACGTGACCCCAGATTTTTCTTCCCACTGGAGCTCACTCAGTTGATCCAACAACAGAATGCCTTGATGCAGTTACTAGTACAGAACCAAGGCAACAACAACAACAACCCACCGCCACCACCTCAAGTTGACAACTTAGCCCGTTTTCTGAGGTTGCAGCCGCCGGTGTTTTCCAGTAGCACTGAGCCAGTAGTTGCTGATGATTGGCTATGTAGGATTGGAAGGGAGTTGACCACCGCATGTTGCATAGATGTTGAGAGGGTGCGTTTTGCCGCACATCAATTGGATTTACCCGCAGCCTCATGGTGGGAGAATTACACAGCCACTTTCCCTATAGCAAATGTCACTTGGGAGCAGTTTCAGCAAGCATTCCGCACAACACATGTCTCAACTGGAGCTATGAGCATGAAGAAGCGTGAGTTTCGCAACTTACGCCAGGGAAACCGTACTGTGGGGCAGTACGTGGATGAGTTCAGCAAGTTAGCCCGCTATGCCCCAAATGATGTGGCCACAGATGCCACGAAGCTGGAGAAGTTTATGGAAGGGTTGAATGATGAGATGAGTATGCAGTTAATGGTGGCAACATTTAACAACTACCAGGAGTTGGTAGACAAGGCTCTTATGATTGAAGGGAAGCAGCAGAAGATTGAGAGCCGCAAGAGGAAGTATGGACAAGGAAGTACAATTCAGGAGCTCAGCTGAAGCCTCGTTTTACCCCGAACTCGGGGGGATATACCCATAACCATGGTGGACATACGCACAATGGAGGAAGTTCGCATAACCACAGTGGCCCCAAGAATGGAAATGGGAATGGAAGCAGACAAAGAACTTGAACCGCTCTAACCCATGACCACACCCGCCAAGAAGGACCAAAGTCACATTACTTGTTACAAGTGCGGGAAGACTGGACACTATGCCAATGAGTGTCCTGAAGCAAAGAATGGAAATGGCAATGGAAGCTCTGGGAAGAAGCCCAACCCTTTCAATAGGGGACAAGTGAACCACCTTTACGTGGAGGAGGTTGAAGAGCAGCCAGATGCAGTTATAGGTAAGTTTTTGGTTAAGTCATTTACTGCAATCGTTCTTTTTGATACTGGTGCATCGCATTCATACATTTCAAGGGGATTTGTGGATAAGTATAAGTTGCCCACCAAATTTCTTAGGACACCCATGTTGGTAAGCTCGCCAGGAGTGGAGTATACGGCAAGCCAAGGATGTTTTCAGATGCCAGTGACCTTGTATTGTTGATTCTAAAGTAACTATTCACACGGATCATGCTGCTATTAAATATCTTATGGAAAAGAAAGATGCTAAACCTAGAATTATTAGATGGGTTCTCTTGCTACAAGAATTTGATTTGCATATTGTTGATAGAAAGGGAGCCGAGAACCCTGCTATGATCAACTTGTCTAGGTTAGAGAATGTTCTTGATGACCCACTACCTATTGATGATAGCTTTCCTGATGAGCAATTAAATGCCATAAATGCCTCTAGTAGTACTCCATGGTATGCTGATTATGCTAATTACATTGTTGCTAAATTTATACCACCTAGTTTCACATACCAACAAAAGAAAAAGTTTTTCTATGATTTGAGACATTACTTTTGGGATGACCCACATCTTTATAAAGAAGGAGTAGATGGTGTTATTAGGCGTTGTGTACCGAGCATGAACAGGAACAGATCCTACGCAAGTGTCACTCCGAGGCATATGGAGGACACCACGCTGGAGACAGAACTGCACATAAGGTATTGCAATCCGGTTTTTATTGGCCTACTCTCATCAAGGATGCCCGTAAGTTTGTCTTATCTTGTGATGAATTTCAAAGAATTGGTAATAGTAGTAAACGTCAAGAAATGCCTATGAACTATTCACTCGTTATTGAACCATTTGATGTTTGGGGCTTTGATTATATGGGACCTTTTCCTGCCTCTAATGGTTATACACATATTTTAGTTGCTGTTGATTACGTTACTAAGTGGGTAGAAGCTATTCCAACTAGTAGTGCTGATCATAACACTTCTATCAAGATGCTTAAGGAAGTTATTTTTCCGAGGTTTGGAGTCCCTAGATATTTAATGACCGATGGGGGTTCACATTTTATTCATGGTGCTTTCCGAAAAATGCTTGCTAAGTATGATGTTAATCATAGAATTGCATCTCCTTATCACCATGATCTAGTGGTCAAGTAGAATTGAGTAATAGAGAGCTCAAATTAATTTTGCAAAAGACTGTTAATAGATCTAGAAAGAATTGATCCAAGAAACTTGATGATGCATTATGGGCCTATAGAACTGCAGATAAAAATCCTATGGGTATGTCTCCGTATAAAATGGTTTATGGTAAAACATGTCACTTACCTCTCAAACTAGAACATAAGGCCTATTGGGCTATTAAAGAGCTCAATTATGATTTCAAACTTGCCGGTGAGAAGAGGTTATTTGATATTAGCTCACTTGATGAATGGAGAACCCAAGCCTATGAAAATGCCAAGTTGTTTAAAGAAAAAGTTAAAAGGTGGCATGACAAAAGGATACAAAAGCGTGAGTTTAATGTAGGTGACTATGTATTGCTATACAACTCTCGTTTAAGATTTTTTGCAGGAAAACTTCTCTCTAAATGGGAAGGTCCTTACGTTATCGAGGAGGTCTATCGTTCCGATGCCATAAAAATCAACAACTTCGAAGGCACAAATCCGAAGGTGGTGAACGGTAAAAGAATCAAACATTATATCTCAGGTAATCCTATAAATGTTGAAATCAATGTTATTGAAACCGTAACCCCGGAGGAATACATAAGAGACACTTTCCGGAACGTTTCACACTCCGAAAAGGAATAGGTATGTGGTACAGTAAGTAAACCGACTCCAAAACAGTTTTTATGGCAATATTTCGCCGTTTTGGAATATTTAGAATAGAAAAATAAGAAGCAGTCCGGGAAGGACACGAGGGTGGAGGGCGCGCCCTACCCTACTGGGCGCGCCCCCTACCTCGTGGGCACCTCGTGTGCTCTCCAGACTCCGTTTTCTTGCACGATACGTATTTTGGTTGGTAAAAATTCATTATGTAATCTCCCGAAGGTTTTGACTCCCGTATCACGCAATTATCCTCTGTTCTTGTTTCGAGTTGTTGCTGCTGCAGATTAGAGCAAGATGTCTTCTCAAGAGTCAGTCGGGGAGAGCCGAGTGTCTCATCCGGCATCTGAACCAAGGGCAAACAGTGATGCTGACCACTTTGGGCCAGCAACGGAGGAAGAGATGGAGGTTGACTTGATGAGGATAGATGCCATGGAGGATCAAGAAGTCACTTCTCGCTTCCGAGCTGGGTTCACGATGGGGGAACTGCAGAGCTCAACTATTCCAAACTCGGTTATCCCTTCCAATGTTAGATTTCTTTCTTATGAAAATATGAAGAAAAGTGTTACTTGTTCTCCCGCAGCTATGCAACACCCTTGGGTGCAAGGAGCTTTAGCCGTTACAGGGAAGCTTCGTAAGGAGATAATGGATCTCAAGCAGCAACTCAATAAGCTCGAGGAAGAGAATCGTATCCTGAGGGGCAATATCGCCAAGAATATCACATCACCATCACCAAAGAAGGATACATAATCACATGGGTATGGGCTCTCCCCTTGGCAACTGCTAAGCTTGGGGGAGATGCCCCGGTATCGTATCACCATCACATCTCCTATCTTTACCGTTTTTATTAGTTCGATCCTATTAGTAGTATCTTGATCTAGTAGAATAAAGTTTATGGCATGATCTAGTTTTGAGTTTTGCTTTACGATCTCTCTATGTAATCGAGTCCGTGAGCTATATATAATAAAGATTAGTTTTGAGTCAAGGGCTTGGTTATTTTGCTATGATCTTGAGTGAATAAGAGAAAAAAACAAAAATAAATAAAGAGATCATATTGATCTTATTGAGAGTAATGACTTCACATATAAAGGTTATGATGATTAAAATTTGTTGGGAGTTGGCAAACACAGCTTTGGTCATTGTTGCAATTAATAGGAAGTAATAAAGAAAAAGAGGTTTCACATATAAATATACTATCTTGGACATCTTTTATGATTGGGAGCACTCATTAAAATATGACATGCTAAATAGTTGATGTTGGACAAGGAAGACAACATAATGGGTTATGTTTTCTTATATCTGAGATAAAGTATATTGTCATGGATCATCCAACATGTTGAGCTTGCCTTTCCCCCTCATGCTAGCCAAATTCTTAGCACCAAGTAGAGATACTACCTGTGCTTCCAAAAAAAACCTTAAACCAGTTTTGCCATGAGAGTCCACCATATCTGCCTATGGATTGAGTAATATCCTTCAAGTAAGTTGTCATCGGTGCAAGCAATAAAAATTGCTCTCTAAATGTGTATGAATGATTGGTGTGGAGGAAATAAGCTTTATACGATCTTGTGATGTGGAAGAAATAAAAGCGACGGACTACATAATAAAGGTTCATATCACAAGTGGCAATATAAAGTGACGTTCTTTCGCATTAAGATTTTGTGCATCCAACCCCGAAAGTGCATGGCAACCTCTGCTTCCCTCTGCGAAGGGCCTACCTTTTCATTATCATCTTCTACCTTATGCAAGAGTCATGGTGATCTTCACCTTTCCTTTTTACATTTTATCCTTTGGCAATCACGGGATGTTGGAAATATCCTGATACATATATCTAATTGGATGTGGGTTAGCATGAGTTATTATTGTTGACATTACCCTTGAGGTAAAAGGTTGGGAGGCGAAACTACAAGCCCCTATCTTTCTCTATGTCCGATTAAAACTCCGTAACCACAAGTATTGCGTGAGTGTTAGCAATTATGAAAGACTAAATGATAGTTGAGTATGTGGACTTGCTAGAAAGCTCTGACATAGAATCTTTCTGATGTTATGATAAATTGCGATTGCTTCAATGACTGAGATTATAGTTTGTTAGTTCTCAATAAAGTTTCTGATTGATACTCTGCATTGTGAATATATTATTACTTGAGCATAAGAAATCATATGACAATATCCATATATGTTGCTGATATGACAATAATCATGATGCCATCATGTCCGTATTTTATTTTATCGACACCTCGACCTCTAAACATGTGGACATATTTATCGTTATCGGCTTTCGCTTGAGGACAAGCGAGGTCTAAGCTTCGGGGAGTTGATACGTCCATTTTGCATCATGCTTTTATATCGATATTTATAGCATTATGGGCTGTTATTACACGTTATGTCACAATACTTATGCCTATTCTCTCTTATTTTACAAGGTTTGCATAAGGAGGGAGAATGCCGCAAATTGGAATTACAAATTTGGAAAAGGAGCAAATATTAGAGACCTATTCTGCACAACTCCAAAAGTCCTGAAACTCCACGAAAGTAATTTTTGGAAATAATAAAAAATACTGAGCGGAAGAAATGCGCCAGGGGGGCCACCACCTACCCACGAGGGTGGGGGGCGCGCCCTACCCCCCAGGCGCGCCCCCCTGCCTCGTGGGCCCCTGTTGGCTCTCCGGTGGCCATCTTCTGCTATATGAAGTCTTTTGTCGAGGAAAAAATCATAAGAAACCTTTCGGGACGAGACTCCGCCGCCACGAGGCGGAACCTTGGCGGAACCAATCTAGGGCTCCGTGAGCTGTTCCGGGGACACTTCCCTCCGGGAGGGAAATCATCGCCATCGTCATCACCAACGCTCCTCTCATCGGGAGAGGGCAATCTCCATCAACATCTTCACCAGCACCATCTCCTCTCAAAACCCTAGTTCATCTCTTGTATCCAATTCTTGTCTCCAAGTCCGGTATTGGTACTAGTAGGTTGCTAGTAGTGTTGATTACTCCTTGTAGTTGATGCTAGTTGGTTTATTTGGTGGAAGATCATATGTTCAGATCCTATATGCATATTAATACCCCTATGATTATGAACATGAATATGCTTTGTGAGTAGTTCTGAAAGTGCGTTATATCGACTAGAGGGGGGGTGAATAGGCATTTTTATGAATTCTTCACTAAGGAATTTGCGGTGAGGAAATTCCTTAGCGAAGAACTACTTGTCAGAATAAGTACTCGTAAGTAAGCATAACAGAATACGAGGCATGGTCATCATGATGAAATGAAGACAAGCACATAGTATGAAAGCGTAATCACAGGATAACACAAAATGAAGACAAAGCGGTGAGGAAACTGAATCGAGGAAATTGAGAAAGTCTTCAGTCAAAGTCTTCAAACACAGATATGATGAAGCACTTAACACAGTAATGAGGAAATGAAAGAGTTGAGGAAATAGAACCAGTAAGCTTGGTGAAGACAATGATTTGGTAGACCAGTTCCAACTGCTGTCTCAGTTGTATGTCTGGTTGGAGCGGCTGAGTATTTAAACTCGAGGACACACAGTCCCGGACACCCGATCTGAAAGCACGCAGCTCAGACACCAAGTCCTCACCATATTCTCCTTGAACTAAGGTCACACAGACCTCGTCCAATCACTCGTGGTAAGTCTTGAGCGACTTCCAAACCTTCACAAACTCGGTCACTCGGCGATCCACAATTCCTCTTGGATGATCTAGACCATGACGCCTAACCGTCTGGAAGAAGCACAGTCTTCAAAGGTAACAAGCGTCGGATCCACGCAAGATCAATCTCTTCAGTGATGCTCAATCACTTTGGGTTTGTAGGTTTTTGGGTTTGGGTTTTCCTCACTTGATGATTTTCACTCAAAGTCCTCGGAGGATGGGATGCTCTCAATTGACAAGTGTCAGTTTCTCTCGGAGCAGCCAACCAGCTAGTGGTTGTAGGGGGCGGCTATTTATAGCCTAGGGAGCAGCCCGACATGATAAGACATAAATGCCCTTAATGATATGACCATTAGGTGGATAAGATATTTTGAGACAGCTGGCGCGTAGCACAGCAACGGTCGGAAATTTGAGGTTCAAATTCCTCAGGGCTATCATGTTCCTCACTGTTTAGGCAATCCGCACTGGCAAATTCCTAACTCCTCAGTCAGAACAAATTCCTCGTGACGGAAGGACTTCGTCTACATCCTTTGAAGAAATTGTTGAACTGTATGAGATTTCCAATGGCTTCACTCAAGGGATTGGTAGGTGTAGGATTTTGAGTTGAGCATCACATTGAAATTTTTCCTTAGTATTTCCTCGACCCCTTTAACAGTCTGATGTTTCCTATGACTCAAGAAAGAGAAAACAAAACTACGAAAACAAAAGTCTTCACGCTTCATGTTCCTCAAATGAATACCAAGTCTTCAAGGTCACACCAATTTCTTCACTTTCGAGTCTTCGTAAAGTCTTGAGAATACCAAAGTCTTGATCGAAGAACTTCATTTTTAGGGTCGACTTTCTCTGTAAATATCAAACTCCTCATAGACTTATATACATGTGTACACTCATAAACGCATTAGTCCCTTAACCTATAAGTCTTCAATACACCAAAATCACTAAGGGGCACTAGATGCACTTACAATCTCCCATTTTTTGGTGATTGATGACAATATAGGTTAAGTTTTCAACGGGAATAAACATATGAAGTGTAAATACTGATATTGAGGAATTTGATTGCAAGATATAGAAGAACTCCCCCTGAAGATGTGAATAGTGAGGAATTTGCTTTTGAGGCAATGCACACTTGAAGAGTTGAAGCATGGAGATCTCCCCATATATCTTGTAATTCATACACGCATTTGACATATAATATGAACAATTTGAAATGCATGATGAAATATGGTGACTGATGTAATTCAGCATGCGTGTATTAACATATAACGAGGAATAAGCATGCAGAAGAACATATCAAAAGTATCAGAGCACCATCGGGTTTAAGATTACAACTCGATCCAATAAAGTTTCGTAAGAGCGAGAGTTGTAACTTAGCGAAAAATGCCCATATAATAGACCCGCTTGAAGACTACCTCAACTTTCTCCCCTTTGTCATCGAATGACCAAAAGGATCGAAACCGAGGACTAACGCATACGAAGAATATCAAGTTGATGGAGGAGCGCTTGACGTTGTCGGGTCGTTTGTCGTAGTAGGCCTGCCTTGATGTCGTCCAAGTCTTCATGTTCATCAGTGTCGCGCGATGAAGAATAGGAGCTGGCCACCAAGGAAGGAACCTTGACCTTTTTGTATTTCTTCGGTGGAGGTGCAGACCAGTCAAATTCTTCCTTGAGACCCATTTTCTTCAGATCTTCTTCACTATAGACATGAGACAAAACAACCCAGGTACGGTTGAAGGTTTCATGGAGGTAGTATTGCTTTTTCTTCACTGCATTATGGGTTGAGGTCATGTTGTGAAGAATTGAACCAAACTGACGCTTGACCCATTTATGATGGTGATCAACCTTCTGATGAAGACTGAGTAGAAGCTCACGATCAGTCATCACCCTGGGTGCTGTGCCTTGAGGATTTGGCTTGGTTGTGTTGGTGGCAGAGTCATGGGTGGCAGAGTCATCATTGGTTGAGTAGGATGCAGCCTTGCGAAACTGACCATCCAATGGACGAATGCCTTCATCTATCACAGCATCGGCCTTGCCTTTGTCATCAGCTGAGGAAAATGCCCGTTTGAGGACTTCAATCGGAGGCAAGTAGCTGCAGTGATTGTAGTATCAGCTTTGTAATTGAGTGAAGACCTTGTTCTGATCAATCTCATAATCCAAGGTGCATAAGGCTTCAGCTCAAAAGGTGACATAGCGACATTGGCCAGAGTCCTCATGAACAAACCATGGAAGTTGACGGGAACGCCATGAATGATATTGAAAAGCAGATTCTTCATGATGCCAACGACTTCTTCTTCATTCGAGTCGTGACCTTTGATAGGACTCAATGTCTTCGTCAAAATGCGATAGACAGTCCGAGGCACATACAATAATTCCTTGACAAGGAATTTGGTTCGTGGGGCCTGCCCTGGCTTCAAAGGCTTCATCAGAACTTGCATGTAGTGATTTGTAATCTCAGGTTCACTGTAGACGCAACGAGCACCTTCAAGGGGAGGACTGAGTGGTAGGGCACGAAGCAATTCAGTAGCTGGTGCCTTGTAGTGAGTGTTTTCTGACATCCAGTCCAACACCCATGAGTTCACATCTTCAGAATCTCCTGTGATGTGCAGCGTCGCAAAGAATTGAAGAATGAGTTCTTCATTCCAATCACATATGTCAGTGCAGAAATTTAACAGTCCAGCATCGTGAAGAACACTGAGGACTGGCTCGAAGCCCGGCAGAGATTCTATGTCCACATGAGGAATGTGTGCATGATTGAAGACTTTTTCTTTGTTGAACAACACTGAGGAATAGAAATTGGCCTGGCTGGCCGTCCAGAAACGCCTCTTCCTTATGCGAGCAGAATCATAGGGGTTGTAATATGTGAAGAACACATGCTCGCTGAAGAAATCTTCAGCCTTGAACTTTTGCTTCCTTGAGAATGGATCCTTTGGCTTTGGCAGTGGAGTGTCAGTGAGTTGCATCACGACTTCAGGAATCGCAATCTCAGGTTCTTCAGGCTGAGGAATTTCTGGTTCCTCTTCAGTGGTAGTCTGCGTGTTCAAGTGATCAGCAACAACAGTTTCTCCAGCAGTAGTGGCTGGAATTTCTTCACGTACAGATGAAGTGGGGTGAGTTTCTTCAGAGCCCATTTGAATGGTTGGTGCAGGGGACTGAGGTATTTGCTGTAAAGGGGTGAAGAGTGGAGAATTGGGGTGCTGACTTTCCCAAAAGTCATCATTCATCACTGGCGTAGTGCACCCAATATCCACGTCTTCATCTTCCATTTCTTCAACGCCAGCCTCTTCAGCTGTGAACTGAGGCATGGACAAGGAGACAACAGGTGTTGAAGGGATAGCATCCACTTCAATTTCTTCATCAATCTGCTCTGACGAAGCAGCAAAATGATTTTCTTCATCAGATCCGCTAGGGATCACATATTCTTCACCAAAAGGAACAAGGTCCTTTGATGGCATGGTTGAGATCGGAACAGAATCAATTGGATTTGCAAATGAACTTGTCATAGGCTTCAATTTCTTTGGAGCTGAGGAATCTGAAGCAGCTGATGCTTTCCTTTTCTTCACAGCTGCACGCTCTGCAGCTTTGGTCTTCTTCACATCTAATGCAGATGGAAGGATTGGAGTTGGTGTAGGCGTAGGAGGAGCAGAGGAATCTGGTTGATTTTCTTCAGGCACAACTGATGCAGTTTCCCTGACTTCTTCATTTTATTCAGGCGCACCACTAGTGGATGCCCTGGCAATGTCTTCAGCGGCTGGAATGCACGATCATCAGCCACGGAATTAACATTTTCTTCAGCGATCTGAAAGTCATCGGCGGTCTTGGCATGTTCTTCGGTTCTTTGAGCGTAAGCTTCAAAGATGAGGAATTTCTGTTGCGTTGGAGCTGCAACATTGGAGGTGAATTTCTCGGTCAGTTTAACAAATCTGACTTTGGCACATTGCCAATCAGCATAGTAGGCATTGAAGTTATTGCTGAGGGATTTGATTTCAGACTGGATTTTGATAAGCTCATCAGTTGTCATAGAGACAACGTTGGTCTTCAAAAACTTTTCTTTCCTATACTGTGCTTTCTTGATCTACCTGGCCTTCTCATATTTCCATTTTTCTTCAGAGATGAAATTGGTCAGCAGTGACTTTGGCCAGGCGTCAAATTGAAATCAGGCATAGGAGTGTCTGGATCCTTGTGCCAGAGATCAATATAATCGAGGATCAACTTAGGATCCAATAGCAGTGGCACATTAGTGTCTTTGGCTCTAGCGTACGACTTGCTGTCTCTGATGATCTCAGCAAGTTATTCATCATCAGCTTCGTCTTCTTCAGACGGTACTTGGAAGGCAACCTGCTTCTTCTGAGGACTAGGGCGAGGACCTCGTCCTGAAGTGACCTTTTTCTTCAGTAGATACGGACCCATTGAAGAATTGGGTGCAACTGAGGAACTAGCTGAGACACCTGAGGCAATGGAGATGCATGCCGTCCTTTGGCACGTGGGAAGATGCACAGGTGCAGAGGACTTTGTCGGAGCGGCCGAAGACTTTGGCGGAGGAGCTGAATATTCTGGAGGAGCAGGAGCAGCATGAGTAATTGGCCATGACGGCTTTGAGGATTCTGGCCGTGAGGGCATTGCTGAGGAACTATGCCTTGAGGGCACTGGAGGTGAAGCACTTGGCTTGCGCGCGGGCTTCTTTGCCATAGATTTCTTTGGCTTGACAGCAGAGGCCTCAGCAGAGGCAGCAGCTGCAGCAGAGTCCTCATTGAATTTCCTCACTGCTTCTTTGGCTTGCCTGGCCAGCTTGGCTTGGCGCTTTGCCAATTCATCAGGATAATCCTCACCGCGCTTGAGGCTGGTGGGATCTGCTACTTGGCCAGTGCCAATGGTGGTCTTGGGCATGGAGGATTGAGTGCGAATTTCTTCATGTACTTTGGAGTTACATACCTGTACTCCTCCATTCTCTTGCCCATCTCCTTTCTATCCTCTGGATGCGCACCTTGCGCTGATTTTTGTTCTCCTTACCAAACTTGGCCTCATCAGGAGTGCAATAGTCTTTGTATATGTCATCAGGGATCTCAAAGGCAGTCATGACCTCATGCTTCTTTCCTCCTTTCTGGGGCTTCTTACCGTCTCCCATTTTCTTCAGTTGAGGAATTTGAACAATCGAATTATCTGAAGAAGTATGCAACTTTTCTTCGAGGAACGCTGCAAATGAGTTAAGTTGATGAGAACCTAGTGATTCAGCAGCGGGCATGAGTACCTGTGAACAGAGTATAGTTGCGAGGAATTTGGAGAGGTCATATGCGTTCTCAGAAGGTTTTTCAAAAAGAACAAGTTTGAGGAATTTTAACCAGATGAGTCTTGAAGAATTTCACTAAGCGTTCTTTGTCTTAGGTTCCAGAGTTGTATAGATCGAAGATCCACACAATTGAGGAATCTTGAAGAAAAATGATGGTTAGAGAAACGAATCAAGAACAGATGATATCTCAGGTGTTTAGTGTGTGAGGATTTGAAGAATAAAACACCTTTGAGGATTTTGTAGAAATCATTTGAATCAAAGAGGGCAGTAAAAGTAACTTTTAATTACCCTGAACGAAGAACACGGCGAACTGTGAGATGGAGAGGTGAAGTTCGTCAGTGCAGATCTTCCACGCCCTAACTCAGCGGAGGAAGACGGCTACGGCGGTGGCGGAGTGAAGGTTCCGTGGCCGATGCGAGTACGGCGGCGACGAGGTCGAGGCAGTGAAGCTCTTCCTCACCGGCGACGATGAAATAGCGGCGGCGCTAGGGTTTGAGAAGCTCGAGCAGGAGAGAGAGCGAGCGGAGTAAAGTAAGTGAGGAAGGGGAGAAGGGTATTTATAGCCACAGTGAAAAAATTGTTCGCCCGAAGATTAGGACGAACGTGCCCCTGACCCTTCTCATTCGCATGACATGTGTCACCCACGTACTGAAAAGTGGAGGCCGTGTTAGATCGTGGGTAAATAGATAAGTCTATCATGGGAAGCGGAACGGTTTGAGCGGCAAAGCCGAAAATTTGGATAAGGTAAGTCAAAGTTCCGTTCGCAAATTCTTGGTGACAAGGACAGTGAAGATTTGAACGAGTTTCAAATAGAACACAGATGAAGAATTTGTGAATAGATTGGGTTGAGTATAGCATAGAGGGGGAAGGGTCCGATCACATTCACTTAGCAGAAGAACAACTTGAAGAAATAGCCATAAGTGAATGATGTAGAGGACATAAACCCATATATATATATATATATATATATATATATATATATATATATATATAGCCAATGAAGAAAAACGCCGGAACCAGTGAAGATTTTGCAAAGTTGAGGAATTTCAAAATTGAGGAATTTCAAAACTATGGAAAAACTCAAATTGAAGATTTTCAACTTTGGTGGTGGCGTGACCCACCGTATAAGAATGATGATTTCAGACACCGCGTACAATTGTCGTAGGGTTCTGAGAATCAAATTCTTCATTAATTTGTTCACACTTAGAGTGTTGTTCTTCATTGATTGAAGAAAAACGTTTCTGCATGTGTTGCACATCTAAGTCATCAATTTTGCATAAGTGTTAGGATGAGTGTCCTATTCAAAGAACATTCGAAGATTCTAAGATATTTAGCTCACACCACAAGTTGCTAAATCTCTTCTCATCCAAGGGCTTTGTGAAGGTATCGGCCAGCTGTTCTTCAGTCTTCACATGATCAATAAAGATGTTGCCCTTCAACACATGATCGCGAAGAAAATGATGATGAATCTGAATGTGCTTCGTCTTCGAGTGTTGAACTGGGTTGTGAGCAATCTTGATTGCACTCTCATTATCCGCGATGAGAGGCACATTCTTCATGTTGATGCCATAATCCTTGAGAGTTTTCTTCATCCACAGCAATTGAGCACAGCAAGAACCAGCAGCAATGTACTCGGCTTGACGATGAGACAATGATCTGTGATTACATTTCTTCGAGGACCAACGGACCAAAGATCGTCCGAGGAAATGACAAGTACCAGGTGTTGACTTGCGGTCCACACGATCACTGACATAGTCGAGTCAGAATATCCAATGAGATCAAAAGCAGAGCCCTTGGGGTACCATAATCCTAGTGTTGGTGTGTGAGCTAGACATCGAAGAATATGCTTCATGACCTTATGGTGTGATTCCTTTGGTGTAGCTTGAAATCGGGCAAACATCACGAACACTAAGCATTATATCTGGCCTAGATGCACATAAGTACAATAAAGAACCAATCATGGAGCGGTATACCTTGTGATCGAAGTCAATACCATTTTCATCGGTGCATAGATGACCATTTGTGGGCATAGGAATTACGACGCCTTTGCAATCTTGCATGCGAATTTCCTCGAGAACATCCTTGAGGTATTTCTCACGAGATATGAATATGCCATTGCTTATTTGTTGGCGAATTTGAAGACGTAAGAAGAATTTCAACTCTCCCATCATAGAAATTTGATATTCTTCACTCATCATATAGGCAAATTCATCACTATAACGTTGATCAGTACAGCCAAAGATAATATCATCAACGTATATTTGGCACACAAATAGTTCACCATCATAAGATTTAGTAAAGAGAGTAGGGTCGAGTGAACCGGGTGTGAAGCCATTCTTCATGAGGAATTCCTTCAAAGTGTCATACCACACCCGAGGGGCCTGCTTGAGGCCATAGAGGGCCTTGTTGAGTCTGAAGACTTTGTCAGGATTCTTTGGATCTTCAAAACCCGGGGGTTGAGCAACATATACTTCTTCCTCAAGCTTACCATTGTGGAATGCACTTTTCACATCCATTTGATATAAAGTGATATCATGATAGTTAGCATAAGCAAGTAATATGCGAATAGCCTCAAGTCTAGCAACATGTGCAAAATTTTCATTGAAATCAATTCCTTCAACCTGTGTGTAGCCTTGAGCTACAAGTCGTGCCTTATTCCTCACCACAAGGCCATTTTCATCTTGCTTGTTGAGGTAGATCCACTTTGTGCCAATGATATTATGCTTGCGAGGATCTGGACCTTTGACCCGGTTCCCAAGCGTTGTTGAGCTCGAATCGATGTAATTCTTCTTCTTGGCCTGAATCCACTCGGGGCTCGAAATGCTTCATCTACCTTAGTGGGCTCTGTGATAGAGACAAAAGCATAGTGCCCACAAAAGTTAGATAAATGTGAAGCTTTTGAGCGTGTGAGAGGACACGGTGCTTCAATGTCATCGATGATCTTTTCAACTTGCACTTCTTTTGCAACGCGAGGATGAGCTGGTTGTCGTCGAGGAATTTGATCAGCATTTTCTTCAGCACCATTTTCTTCAGCATTTTCTTCAGGTGTATCAGCTCGACGTTCTTCACGTTTTGGAATGAATTCTTCAGCAGATTCTTCAGTAGGAATGACATCCTCAGTAGCCTTGAACTTGATAGAATCCTCGGGTGCTGGTTCATCTATCATAGAAGGTAGGTGCTCTCTTTGCGAGCCATAAGTTTCATCGAACCGCACGTCTACAGTTTCAACAATCTTGTGAAGAACATTGTTGAAGACTCTGTAAGTGTGCGAGTCCTTTCCGTAACCAAGCATAAAACCTTCATGTGCTTTCGGTGCAAATTTAGCATTGTGATGAGGATCTCTAATCCAATGTTTAGCACCGAAGACTTTGAAATAACTCACATTGGGTTTCTTGTCAGTGAGGAGTTCATAGGCAGTCTTCTTGAAGAATTTGTGAAGATATACCCTGTTGATGATGTGGCACGCAGTGTAAATTGCCTCAATCCAGAAGTGACGAGGCGTCTTGTACTCATCAAGCATAGTGCGAGCCATCTCAACAAGAGTTCTGTTCTTGCGGCCCACTACGCCATTTTGCTGAGGAGTATAAGGAGCAGATAACTCATGAGTAATACCAAGTTCATCAAGATAGTCATCAAGACCAGAATTCTTGAACTCAGTTCCATTGTCACTCATGATGTGCTTGATCTTCACACCAAAGTTGGTTGAAGCCCTCGAGGAAAATCGTTTGAAGACTTCCTGCACTTCATGTTTGTAGGTAACAATGTGTACCCATGTGTAACGAGAGTAATCATCAACAATAACAAAGCCATATAGAGATGCATCATTAGTGACTGCTGAGTAATGATTAGGACCAAAGAGGTCCATGTGAAGCAATTCGAATGGTCGAGTAGTGGTCATGATAGTCTTCGCTGGATGCTTGGCGTTGGTCATTTTTCCAGCTTCACAGGCCCCGCATAAGTGATCCTTGAGGAATTTGACATTCACAATGCCAATGACATGCTTCTTCTTCGCAAGCGTGTGCAAATTCCTCATGCCTGCGTGACCAAGTTGTCGATGCCATAGCCAGCCTTCTGATGCTTTTGCAAGTAGGCACACGGCTGGTTGAGGTCCTGTAGAGAAATCAACAATGTACAAGTCTCCTCTCCTAAAGCCTTCGAAGACTTTGGAATTGTCAACTTCCATAACCACAACACAATGATACTTGCCAAAGACAAAAATCATATCAAGATCACAAAGCATTGAGACAGACATAAGGTTGTATCCTAAGGACTCAACAAGCATGACTTTGCCCATGTGTCGATCCTTTGTGATCGCAACCTTACCTAGACCCAATACCTGACTTTTTCCTTTGTCGTGAAGATGATATGCTTCAGATGCGATGGTGATAAGGGAGCATCAATCAACAGATTCTTGTCACCAGTCATGTGATTTGTACATCCACTATCGAGGACCCACTCAGTGGCTTTGGATTGATTATCCTGCAGATGAATTAGTGCAGCTTACGAACTCATATACTTCATTAGTGAAGAATATGATATCAAATTCATCAGATGAATTTCATCAAGCAGTAAAACAGATATAGCAGTATGAGGACGTGTGAAATGAAAGTTCATTTCTTCATGATTAGCCTGCGTCCTTTCAGGCATTTTTGTCAGGCCCCCAGCAAATTCTTCAGACGTTAAAGCACGTCTGGAGACCTGACCCTGCAGAAGAGATTAGTTCTCTTTCTTCACCACCCACATATAAAGAGGTGGCAAAGAGTTCATCACTCTGCGAGCTCCATATGAGAATGGTGGCAGAGAAGCCAAACCATTTCGTTTCACATAAGAGGGATTAGGGTAAGCATATGAATAAGCAGAGAAATTCTTCCAGGACTTACGAACATGATGGTTTGAAGAATAATGCACATATTCATAGCCCTTAGGTCTACCGTGCGAAACAGAGTTTTTAGCATGATGATAATCATATGAGGACTTTGATCCTTTTGAGGAATTTGATCCACGTGAGGAATTTGGTCCGTATGAGGACTTGGATCCATATGAAGAATTTGGTCCATATGAAGAGTTTGATCTGGGGTTCCTATTCTTCACAGGTGGTGTCATGAGGACATTCACCTGAAGACTTTCAAGGCACCTTTTGGGAACCCAGATTTTCTTCATAGGGGAACCGTTCCTGCAGTTAGTGCCAACATATCTAGCAAATACTTCACCATTCTGATTTTTTTATAGTTGGAGTCAAATGAGTCATCAGAAGAATGAGGAGATTTACATGTAAAGCCAGATAAGTTAGATGGATCAACTGGTGGTCCCTTTGCAGCGACCCATGAGGTTTGGGGTACTGCTCAGGCTTCCAATATATACCATCAGCATTGATTTTCCTCTCTAAGGCAATACCCTCTTTCCTAGGGTTCCTATTGAGGATCTGCTTTTTAATCACATCACAAAGAGTCTGATACCCTTTGAGGCTTTTGTACATGCCTGTCATGTACAATTCCATCAGCCCTACATCATCAGTGAAACTAGCAATGTCCTCAAATGAGGAATTAGTGATAGTAGAGGCAGGTGAAGCGTTTGTAACAATAGAAGCATTTGAACATTCAGGTGAAGAATTAGTAGATTCACGTTCAATGCACTTTAAGCACGGAGGAACAAATTCTTCCTGAGAAGCGCTGATTTATTAAGCAAGTAATGAATCGCGCTCCTTCTGAAGATCTTCATAACTCACTCTTAGCTTCTCAAGATCTTGCTGAAGAAATTCATAAGAAAGTTTCTCATGATCAGATAAGAGAGTGTTATGTTGATCTTGAAGGGTGTCATACTTAGTATGAAGTCTCTGAAGACTTCCAGCCAAAGCTTTTGACTGATCCATTTCTTCACCCAACATATCATCGCTCTTATTTAGCATATATTGAACTTTTTCCAAAGCTCTTTGTTGTTTAGTGGCAAGGGAAGCAAGTTTTACATAGCTGGGTCCAAATTCATCACCAGATTCATCATTACTAGAATCGGATAGGTAGCATTCAGTTACCTCAACACTTTTTGCCATGAGGCATGATCAAGAGGATAATGATTCTGGTTCGAATGTCATCGCTTTGAGAGATTCCTTGAAGTCCTCAAAAAAAGGATCATGACGGGTTCGATGACCTTCATAGACCTCAGAGAGACGGTCCTAGATAAGCTTCGCATGATCGAGATGCATGATGTTCCTGAACTGATTTTGAGACAGACAGGAGCAGATGATGTCCTTCGCCATGAGGTTGAGAAGAGTGTACTTGCGAATGTCATCAGCTCCCGCCGTCTTGCACATATCAGTAAGACCAATCTTAGTGACAGTCCACAGTTCACCGTTCATCGCCATGAGACGCATCTTCATCATGGCCTTCCACTTGGGATACTCGTGACCGTCAAAGATGGGGCATGTCACTTTCTTCATACCTGCGGTCGACATAGCTAAAACTCCAAGCGGTTAAACCAAAATCACACAGAACAAGGGAGTACCTTGCTCTGATACCAATTGAAAGTGCGTTATATTGACTAGAGGGGGGGTGAATAGGCGATTTTTATGAATTCTTCACTGAGGAATTTGCCAGTGAGGAAATTCCTTAGCGAAGAACTACTTGCAGCGGAATAAGTACTCGAAGTAAGCATAACAGAATACAGGCATGGTCATCATGATGAAATGAAGACAAGCACAGAATGCGAGAAAGCGTAATCACAGGATAACACAAGATGAAGACAAGCGGTGAAGAAATTGAACTGAGGAAATTGAGAAAGTCTTGGTCAAAGTCTTCAAACACAGAGATATGATGAAGCACTTAACACAGTAATGAGGAAATGAAAGAGTTGAGGAAATAGAACCAGTAAGCTTGGTGAAGACAATGATTTGGTAGACCAGTTCCAACTGCTGTCTTAGTTGTACGTATGGTTGGAGCGGCTTAGTATTTAAACTCGAGGACACACAGTCCCAGTCACCCGATCCACGAGCACGCAGCTCGGGACACCAAATCCTCACCGTATTCTCCTTGAACTAAGGTCACACGAGACCTCGTCCAATCACTCGTGGTAAGTCTTGAGCGACTTCCAAACCTTCACAAACTTCGGTCACTCGGCGATCCACAATTCCTCTTGGATGCTCTAGACCATGACGCCTAATAAATGCGGAAGAAGCACAGTCTTCAAAGGTAACAAGCGTCGGATCCACCTAGGATCAATCTCTTGATGATGCTCAATCACTTTGGGTTTGTAGGTGTTTGGGTTTGGGTTTTCCTCACTTGATGATTTTCACTCAAAGTCCTCGGAGGATGGGATGCTCTCAATTGACAAGTGTCAGTTTCTCTCGGAGCAGCCAACCAGGTAGTGGTGGTAGGGGGCGGCTATTTATAGCCTAGGGAGCAGCCCGACATGATAAGACATAAATGCCCTTCCATGATATGGCCGTTAGGTGGATAAGATATTTTGAGACAGCTGGCGCGTAGCACAGCAACGGTCAGAAATTTGAGGCTCAAATTCCTCAGGGCTATCATGTTCCTCACTGTGTAGGCAATCCGCACTGGCGAATTCTTAACTCCTCAGTCAGAACAAATTACTCAGCGACCAGAAGAACTTCGTCTCACATCCTTTGAAGAAATTGACTGAACTATATGAGATTTCCAATGGCTTCACTCGAAGGGATTGGTAGGTGTAGGATTTTGAGTTGAGCATCACATTGAAAATTTTCCTTAGTATTTCCTCGAACCCCTTTAACAGTACGGTGTTTCCTATGACTCAAGAAAGAGAAAACGAAACTATGAAAACAAAAGTCTTCATGCTTTATGTTCCTCAAATGAATACCAAGTCTTCAAGGTCACACCAATTTCTTCACTTTCAAAGTCTTCAGAAAGTCTTCAGAATACAAAAGTCTTCAGTCGAAGAACTTCATTTTTATGGGTCAACTTTTTCTATAAATATCAAACTCCTCATAGACTTATAGACCTGTGTACACTCATAAATGCATTAGTCCCTTAACCTATAAGTCTTCAATACACCAAAATCACTAAGGGGCACTAGATGCACTTACAGTTACATTTGTTCCTGAGGACATGGGAGAAGTCTTGCTATTAGTAGTCATGTGAATTTGGTATTCGTTCGATATTTTGATGAGATGTATGTTGTCTATCCTCTAGTGGTGTTATGTGAACGTCGAATACATAACACTTCACCATCATTTGGGCCTAGAGGAAGGCATTGGGAAGTAATAAGTAGATGATGGGTTTCTAGAGTGACAGAAGCTTAAACCCTAGATTATGTGTTGCTTCGTAAGGGGCTGATTTGGATCCATATGTTTCATGCTATGGTTAGGTTTGCCTTAATACTTTTGTTGTAGTTGCGAATGCTTGAAATAGAGGTTAATCATAAGTGGGATGCTTGTTCAAGTAAGAACAGCTCCCAAGCACCGGTCCACCCACATATCAAATTATCAAAGTACCGAAGCGAATCATATGAACGTGATGAAAACCAGCTTGCCCATAATTCCCATGTGTCCTCGGGAGCGCTTTTCTCTATATAAGAGTTTGTCCAGGCTTGTCCTTTGCTACAAAAAGGATTGGGGCACCTTGCTGCACTTTATTTACTTTTGTTACTTGTTGCTCGTTACAAATTATCCTATCACAAAACTATCTGTTACCACTTATTTCAGTACTTGCAGAGAATACCTTGCTGAAAACCGCTTATCATTTCCTTCTGCTCCTCGTATGGTTCGACACTTTTACTTATCGAAAGGACTACGATAGATCCCCTATACTTGTGGGTCATCATGGTTCTACCGCTGTGCTTCGCACACAGGTGGCTAGTGGGTGTCTGTTTCTCCAATTTTAGTTGAATCGAGTGTGACTACGCCCAGTCCTTGTTAAAGGTTAAAACAGCAAACTTGACGAAAAATCATTGTGGTTTTGATGCGTAGGTAAGAACGGCTCTTGCTAAGCCCGTAGCAGCCACGTAAAAATTGCAACAACAAAGTAGAGGACGTCTAACTTGTTTTTGCAGGGCATGTTGTGATGTGATATGGTTAAGACGTGATTATATAAATTGTTGTATGAGATGAACATTTTTTGTAACACAGTTATCGGCAACTGGCAGGAGCCATATGGTTGTCGCTTTATTGTATGAAATGCAATCACCATGTAATTGCTTTACTTTGTCACTAAGTGGTAGCGATAGTCGTGGAGGCAATAGTTGGCAATCGATGGAGATCAAGGTGTCAAGCCGGTGACGATGGTGATCATGACGGTTCTTTGGAGATGGAGATCAAAGGCACAAGATGATGATGGCCATATCATATCACTTATATTGATTGCATGTGATGTTTATCCTTTATGCATCTTATTTTTCTTAGTTCGACGGTAGCATTATAAGATGATCTGTCACTAAATTTCAAGATATAAGTGTTCTCCACAGTATGCACCGTTACTTTCTGAGTTAAATGCGTCTTAGTGACACCACGTGATGATCGGGTGTGATAAGCTCTACGTTCCCATACAACGGGTGCAAGCCAGTTTTGCACGTGCAGAATACTCAGGTTAAACTTGACGAGCCTAGCATATGCAGATACGGCCTCAGAACACTGAGACCGAAAGGTCGAACGTGAATCGTATAGTAGATATGATCAACATAGTGATGTTCACCATTGAAAACTACTCCATCTCACGTGATGATCGGACGTGGTTTAGTTGATTTAGATCACGTGATCACTTAGATGATTAGATGGATGTCTATCTAAGTGGGAGTTCTTAAGTAATATGATTAATTGAACTTCAATTTATCATTAACTTAGTACATGATAGTATTTTGCATGTCTATGTTGCTGTAGATAAATGGCCCATGATGTTGTTCCGTTGAATTTTAATGCGTTCCTAGAGAAAGCTAAGTTGAAAGATGATGGTAGCAATTACGCGGACTGGGTCCGTAACTTGAGGATTATCCTCATTGCTGCACAGAAGAATTACATCCTGGAAGCACCGCTAGGTGCCAAACCCGCTGCAGGACCAACGCCAGATGTTAGGAACGTCTGGCAGAGGAAAGCTGACGACTACTTGATAGTTTAATGTGCCATGCTTTACGGCTTAGAACCGGGACTTCAGCGACGTTTTGAATGTCATGGAGCATATGAGATGTTCCAGAAGTTGAAGTTAATATTTCAAGAAAATGCTCGGATTGAGAGATATGAAGTCTCCAATAAGTTCTATAGCTGCCAAATGGAGGAGAATAGTTCTGTCAGTGAGCATATACTCAGAATGTGTGGGTACCACAATCACTTGACTCAACTGGGAGTTAATATTCCAGTTGATAGTGTCATTGACAGAGTTCTTCAATCACTGCCACCAAGCTACAAGAGCTTCATGATGAACTATAATATGCAAGGGATGGATAAGACGATTCCCAAGCTCTTCGCAATGCTAAAAGCTGCGGAGGTAGAAATCAAGAAGGAGCATCAAGTGTTGATGGTCAACAAGACCACTAGTTTCAAGAAAAAGGGTAAAGGGAAGAAGGGGAACTTCAAGAAGAATGGCAAACAAGTTGCTTCTCAAGTGAAGAAGCCCAAGTCTGGACCTAAGCCTGAGACTGAGTGCTTCTACTGCAAAGGGGCTGGGCACTAGAAGCGGAACTGCCCCAAGTATTTGGCGGAGAAGAAGGATGGCAAAGTCAAAGGTATATTTCATATACATGTTATTGATGTGTACCTTACTAATGCTCGCAGTAGTGCCTGGGTATTTGATACTGGTTCTGTTGCTAATATTTGGAACTCGAAATAGGGGCTATGGATTAAGCGAAGATTGGCTAAGGACAAGGTGACGATGCGCGTGGGAAATGGTTCCAAAGTCGATGTGACCTCCGTCGGCACGCTACCTCTACATCTACCTTTGGGATTAGTTTTAAATTTGAATAATTGTTATTTGGTGCCAACATTAAGCATGAACATTATATCTGGATCTTGTTTGATGCGAGACAGTTATTCATTTAAATCAGAGAATAATGGTTGTTTTATTTATACGAGTAATATCTTTTATGGTCATGCACCCTTGATGAGTGGTCCATTTTTTACTAAATCTTGATTGTAGTGATACACAATTCATAGTATTGAAGCCAAAAGATATAAGTTTAATAATGATAGTGCAACTTATTTGTGGCACTGCCGTTTAGGTGATATTGGTGTAAAGTGCATGAAGAAACTCCATTCTGATGGGCTTTTGGAATCACTTGATGCTTGTGAACCATGCCTCATGGGAAAGATGACTAAGACTCCGTTCTTCGGAACAATGGAGCGAGCAACAGACTTGTTGGAAATAATACATAATGATGTATGCGGTCCGATGAGTGCTGATGCTCACGGCGGGTATCATTATTTTCTGACCTTCACAGATGATTTGAGCAGATATGGGTATATCTACTTGATGAAACATAAGTCTGAAACATTTGAAAAGTTCAAAAAAATTCAGAGTGAAGTGGAAAATCATCGTAACAAGAAAATAAAGTTTCTACGATCTGATTGTGGAGGAGAATATTTAAGTTTTGAGTTTCGTCTTCATTTGAAACAATGTGGAATAGTTTCGCAACTCACGCCACCCGGAATACCACAACGTAATGGTGTGTCCGAATGTCGTAACCGCACTTTATTAGATATGGTGCAATCTATGATGTCTCTTACTGATTTACCGATATCGTTTTGGGGTTATGCTTTAGAGATGGCTGCATTCACGTTAAATAGGGCACCATCTAAATCCGTTGAGACGACACCATATGAACTGTGGTTTGGCAAGAAACCCAAGTTGTCGTTTCTTAAAGTTTGGGGCTGCGATGCTTATGTGAAAAAGCTTCAACCCGATAAGCTCGAACCCAAATCGGAGAAATGTGTCTTCATAGGATACCCAAAGGAGACTGTTGGGTATACCTTGTATCACAGATCCGAAGGCAAGATATTCTTTGCTATGAATGGATCCTTTCTAGAGAAGGAGTTTCTCTCGAAATAAGTGAGTGGGAGGAAAGTAGAACTTGATGAGGTAATTGTACCTGCTCCCTTATTGGAAAGTAGTTCATCACGGAAATCAGTTCCAGTGATTCCTACACCAGTAAGTGAGGAAGCTAATGATGATGATCATGAAACTTCTGATCAAGTTACTACCAAACCTCGTAGGTCAACCAGAGTAAGATCCGCACCAGAGTGATACGGTAATCCTGTACTGGAGGTCATGTTACTTGACCATAACGAACCTATGAACTATGAGGAAGCAATGATGAGCCCAGATTCGGCGAAATGGCTTGAGGCCATGAAATCTGAGATGGGATCCATGTATGAGAACAAAGTGTGGATTTTGGTTGACTTGCCTAATGATCGGCAAGCCACAGAGAATGAATGGATCTTCGAGAAGAAGACTGACGCTGACGGTAATATTACTGTCTACAAAGCTCGACTTGTTGCGAAAGGTTTTTGACAAGTTCAAGGAGTTGACTACGATGAGACCTTCTCACCTGTAGCGATGCTTAAGTCTGTCCTAGTCATGTTAGCAATTGCCGCATTTTATGATTATGAAATTTGGCAAATGGATGTCAAAACTGCATTCCTTAATGGATATCTTAAAGAAGAGTTGTATATGATGCAACCAGAAGTTTTTGTCGATCCAAAAGATGCTAACAAAGTGTGCAAGCTCCAGCGATCCATTTATGGACTGGTGCAAGCCTTTTGGAGTTGGAATATACACTTTGATAGTGTGATCAAAGCATATGGTTTTATACAGACTTTTGGAGAAGCCTGTATTTACAAGAAAGTGAGTAGGAGCTCTGTAGCATTTCTAATATTACATGTGGATGACATATTGTTGATCGGAAATGATACTGAATTTCTGAATAGCATAAAAGTATACTTGAATAAGAACTTTTCAGTGAAAGACCTCGGTGAAGCTGCTTATATATTAGGCATCAAGATCTATAGAGATAGATCAAGACGCTTAATTGGACGTTCACAAAGCACATACCTTGATAAAGTTGTGAAGAAGTTCAAAATGGATCAAGCAAAGAAAGGGTTCTTGTCTGTGTTACAAGGTGTGAAGTTGAGTCAGACTTAATGCCCGATCACTGCAGAAGATAGAGAGAAAATGAAAGTCATTCCCTATGTTTCAGGCATAGGTTCTATCATGTATGCAATGTTGTGTACTAGACCTGATGTGTGCCTTGGTATTAGTTTAGTAGGGAGATACCAAAGTAATCCAGGAGTGGATCACTCGACAGCGGTCAAGAACATCCTGAAATACCTGAAAAGGACTAAGGATATGTTTCTCGTTTATGGAGGTGGCAAAGAGCTCGTCGTAAGTGGTTACGTTGATGCAAGCTTTGACAATGATCCAGATAACTCTAAGTCACAAACCGGATACATATTTTTATTGAATGGTGGAGTTGTCAGTTGGTACGGTTCCAAGCAAAGCGTCGTGGCGGGATCTACGTGTGAAGCAGAGTACATAGCTGCTTCGGAAGCAGCAAATAAAGGAGTCTGGATGAAGGAGTTCATATCCGATCTAGTTGTCATACTGTCGGCGTTCTGGGAACGGGGGTCCCCAGACTTGCCTGCCGGCGGCCCACGGTGTGGCTCTCCAAGTGGGCCCGTACGGCCCATCTTCACCAGCAAGGACTCAAGACCCTCACGAGGGGCCAAGCCTCGTGAGGCGGACGACACAAGACCTCCTCGGGAGCGGCCTCACCGGGCTGGCTAGCAAGGGGCGGAGAGATCAAGGCAAGGGGTACCTCGCAAGGTTTCCCGTGACGTAAGCCATGACGATCAAGGCCAGGCGGGCGCCAGCGAACGCAGTGTCCTTGTTTCCTCTTTGGTGCTAAAGGGGCAAGCGTAGGCGAGGAGTCCCGAGGCATCAGGCAAAGGTTTCCATATCGGTGCAACAAGATGAAGACCAGCAGGACGGCAGGACGGAGGTCACCGTGGAGCCCAAGACGGCATCACCACCAGAGCCTTTGGCAGGCGAAGACTACTTTTTTCAGGATAAGCTATACTAGCTGTCCCCCTTGAAACTTGGCCGTTGTGGGATACCTTCCCGCTCAATATTTGGGAAGAGGACCAGGGCCTCTATAAATAGGACTAGCCACCCCAGTAGGAAGGGGATCGGTTCCATTTTCCATCCTCACACCCACAAGTTCATCGAGCACAAGAACACCTCTCCTGAGGAGGCTGTTCTTCCCTTGTACTGTTCATTCTCAGCCCAAGAGGCAATCCACTGTCACCACACTGGAGTAGGGTATTACACCACAACGGTGGCCCGAAACAGTATAAATCTTGTGTCCTCGTGTTCTTTGGGTTCGGCGAGCTAGTCCGTGAGATCTTGGAGTGTGAGAGCTTGGGAGAGGAGAGATCTTCGTGTGCACCCCAGTGTTCGAACCTTGAGGGTTTTGCCGGAACCCGAAATCCGACATTTGGCGCGCCAGGTAGGGGGTGCGCCGGAGCCTCTCTTCTTCCAGTTGATCCACTAACGCTCCGCGGTTCCGTTGTCCGGCGACCCAAGAACCGGCGCCAATCGCTGGGCAGCTTGGCCAGCCCGGGCGGCGTTGTCCACCCAGGAAGACCTCAACCCCGTGTTCCAGGCGGCATTAGCGCCACCTAACGCTGCGGGGCGCGGGCGGCGTGGCCAGGCGCCATCCACCCTTACTCCACGACAGGCGCGAGCTGCTACAAGGGCCGCAAGCCACGCCGTGGTGACGACGCTGCACACCTTGTAGTAGCAGGCGAACATGCGGGCTGCACTCATGGTGGCACGGGAGCTGCTGCGGTGCCGACTGATGGAGAGCGACCGAGATGCTTCGCTGGAACGTCGCCGCCGAAGCTCTTTGGGACGCAGCTGCCACGGAGTGCCGTATACGCTACCAACGCACGCCCCAGCCAGCAGCTGGTTCCCACGGTGGGCCTCGCCGCGCCCGGGTCCCCCCGAGTGCGCTCGGGGGTCTCATCGACATCAGCGCGACCCACGGCGAAGGGCGCCCCATCGCACCCGCACCACCCCCGATGGGTGCGGGCACGAGCGCTGCCACACACGGCCCCAGCGGAGCACTACCTTACCATCCTCAGGACGGCGTGATGGGTCGGGCGACATGGAGCATGGGGCACTTTGGCGAGGTCTTCGGTGCAACGGCCTCGGAGGCCTACGTGCCCCGCATGATGAACCAGGAGTACACGCCGGAAGATGACCCCGGCTCGTTCCTCGAGCCAGGATGGGAAGAGGAGGCGCTAGGAGCTGAGGCCTTCCAGGAGTCGCCCGAGAGCCCCTCCAACCACGCCGTCGACAACAGCTATAGTGTACCACTAATCTCCCAGGGGCAGGCTTACGCTAACCATGAATCGCAAGTGAATCAGGTCACAGCGCCAAGCGACGGTTCCGACACGGCGGTATCCGTCCCACCAGGAGAGGCTCACTGTGGGCTGCGTGGGAGGAGCCAGGAGCAAGGCCCCTCCCTGCGTCGCACGGAGTAAGGCGTTGCCTGGAGGTAGGCCCTCTGCCGGGGAGGCGCCAGCAAGCCTTCCCCTGGCAGAGGGCCCGTGGTCGCCGAGGCCGCCGCTGGCGTCCCCTCTGCCCCCTTTGGCGCCGTCCTGGTTTCCGGTCGTCCCAACGGTGGTAGAGGGTGGCGCAAGGCGGGGCCCTCGTCTGGCAATATGAAGTAAGGCTCACGCCTATGAAGGTCTCCGCTCGTGACACTCTCACGTAGTAATGAGTGGGGTTGTACACGCCCCGGAGCCTCAGGAGTGCCTCCCTCGGGCCTTGGGGGCTCCTCCCACGTCCTAGTGGCAGCACTTAGCTCTGCGCTGGCGCGAAGACTCGAAGACAAGAAGACTAGACTAGGCGCTGGACGCGGCCATTTGCTTTTAACCTCTTTTCTGTAGCCCTGCTTTCTGGCTTTGGATTTAAGTTGGAGCTGAGTTTTTATTGATGCGCGCGGGGGGTGCCTTTTGTTCATGCTATTTCTTGCAATCTGGTTCTTGCCTTATTTCGGAGCTCGCGCTCATTGCCTCCCCCTCACGAGCTCCTCGCGAGCGGGGCTGGGCATAACGCACACGCACCACCCGCAGGTTCTAAGCCTTGCAGGATAAACAGCAGGGATACACGGGATCAATCAGACATGTCACTCGCCGCGTCCTCTGGGATGCCTTCAGACGCGTCGCTGGAATCACCATCACCTTCGACGGCGCCACCATCGTCATCGTCGACCATGTCGCCTTCGTCTGCCGCGACCACTACCGCGTCGTCCTCGGAAGCGAAGGCCCTGACCAGGGCATCCACATTGTCTTCCACCCACCACGTCAGGTCGCCCCGGATGGCCTTCGGAACTGGGGCAATGGCGGCGTCGAAATCAAAATTGGGATAGGTGTTCTGGAGATGGCTGAAGACGCAGGAGAACATGCGCCCGAGCAGGCTGCGGCTCCTCTCTTCAACAAGCTGACGAGCTCTCTCGGAACGGTTCTCTAGGCGCATCACCACTTTGGTGAAGAAGCGGAGGTGACTGTGTAGTCGTCCGCATGGGGATGAGGGGTGTTCTCATCGCAGATATGGCCCAGCGCCACATTGGCCCTGTTCCTGAGGCCCTCAAGAATGGGGGCATACACATGCTCCAGCATCTGTCGTTGGAGCACTTCCTCCCTGTTCTGCCGCATGATGGACACAGCGTTGGTGATTCGCTGCTGAAGAGGAAGCAGCTCGGCGCGGGCGGAGGCCAGTTCAGCCCGTGCCGAGAGCAGGGTGACTGCGGTGGCCTCCTCGCGTCGTTCTGCCTCGGTCAACCTAGACTTGAGGGCAGCAGTCCTGCCCGCAGCCTTGGCTTCAACGAGCTTCAGCTTTAGGTCGTGCCTGCTCACAAGATTTGTGCGAGCCTCGACCACGCGGTGGTCGACCTCCTCCTGAACCCGGGCCTCGTGCGCACCGACGGCATCCTCTGCTTGGGCGACTTGGCGCTCCCTTGTCTCCAACCGCTCCAGCTCAAGGTTGCGCTCCATGGCTTCCAGCGCCAGCGCTTACTCACGCTTCAAGACCTCTTCCTCCTCGGCAGGTGTCCCCTTCATCGATGCAAGGGTGGCTTGGCGCGCCTCCACCTGCTGCTCCAAGGATGCGCTCTAGGCCTGGAGCTCCCGCGCCCGCTTCTCTGCAATCTCGCGGTGGCGGTCAGCCTCACGGGCTTCCTCCAGGGCTCGGGAGCAGGCCTCCCATGAGGTCGCGAGAGACGCCTCGGCCTTCGCATTGTCAAGCTCACGCTGGGGGCGCCCGAGGTTGATGGCCACCTTCAGCTTATGTCGCTCCTCCATTAGTGGACGACCCTCGGCTTCGAGGCGCGCGTCTATATCCGATAGCTCTCTACCGAGCCGGTTCATCGCGCCCACTGCCTCTCGGAAGACCTCGTGGCGGACAACGCTTCGTTCGCGCTCAAACTTAAGCGCGAGGCCGATGCCGCCCACTGTCCCGGGGGCCGTCGACGGGAACCGAGGCGGCTCGCCCCTTGTCACCTGGGGGCTGGGGGTTGGTGCTCCCCCGATGGCTGACCGAGCCTCGCAAGAGGCCTGTGTTGGTGTAGGCCTACCACTTGAAGAGGAGCCCATGATCGAAGCCAACCAGCCGCCGTCCACGGTCAGAGGAGGAGCTCTAGGCACGCCAGCTATGCTCCAAGCAAGGCCGCGAAGGAGAGACGGTGAAGGCACGGGCTCAAGGCGCCTCGCAGGCAGGCTTGCTTCTCCGGTTGGCCCCGCGCCAGGGGCAGCGTGCAGGCCTAGGGCGCTCAAGGTTAGCGGGAGAGACGAGGCGAGCGGAGGCTGCCTCTCAGGAGACTTCATGGCCTTGGTGGAAGGGATCCTAAAGAACCACCGTCAGGAAAGGGAAGCGGCACACGTGAAATGACAGGGATAAGGTTACTCATCAATGGCGATGTACTTCCTTCGCTTCAATGACCCGAAGGCACCACTGCTGCAGCTTGGGGATCCCTTCCTCTTGCGGAGCTCCTCAAAGTCCACACGGAGCCGGCCAAAGCGCTGGACGTGGCGACCCTCATGGGCGCAAGATCGAGAAGCGCCCAAGGAAACGACCTTCGGAGCGCCAGGCTGGAGAGAGCTACTGGACTCCGCCTCGTGACAACCAGCCGAGGCTTCAGGAGCTTCGGTCTCAGGAGCGGCGGACTGCGTCGCCCCCTCAGCTGCCACCTCAGGGCAAGGATCACGGGTTCCCGAGGATGACGCCTCGTGAGCCTCAAGCAGCATCGACACCTCGGCGCCCGTGCCCCCGGCTTCCAGCGGTGCTTGCCCCCCAACATCCACTCTAGGGGCAAGATCGGGGCTGGTGGCAAGAAGAGGAACCACGATGATGGGGTTCTCACGGGGCTCCACAAGGCCGACTGGACGCAGCCCCCACTCATCGAAGGAGGGCATCTGCTCCAAAAATGCCACCTTGTTCAAGCAGCGGTACAGAAGACAACTCTTCCCCGGCATCTCGTCTGGCAGCGGGACGCCCGTCAGGACCTCGAGCACCGTCCGCCGCGCCTCAAGGGGGAGCCTGGACTCCTGAAGTCTCATGTGGTCCTTGCTGTTGAGCAAGGACCACATTGGTCGGGAATGGCGCTAAAGCGGAGCAACTCGGCGCCAGACGTACTCCTTCACCACCATAGGCGCAGTCACGCCAAGGTCTTTCAGCCTCTTCAGCCGGAGCCAGACAGAGACAAGGCGCGAATTAGCAATCCTATCGTGGCGCCAACCAGAGCTGGGAATGGCAGGCACCGACGGAGAAGAGAGCAGGGGGCTGGGCACACCGACATCAACGAATACCCACTGCGTCCGAAACTCGCTCGCGGATGGTGGAAGCTCGAAGTTGATCCCCGTGTCGACCGTCGCGGCCACGGCGTGGAAGCTCAGGCATCCCGAGCTCTGCCGGGGATCAATCAGGTGCAACGAGAAGAAGTGGCGGAGAAGAGACACGGAAGGAGCAATGCCCACCATGGCCTCACAAACAAAAGAGAAGACGACAAGAAGGGTCACGGATTGGGGATCAAGGTGCAGCATGTGGATCTGATAATGGGCAAGCACTGCGTTGAAGAAGGCGGAGAAAGGATGAACCAGGCCAGCCCACAGGGCATCGATGAAGAATGGGACCTCGGTGGCTGTCCTGTCGACACGAGATCGAGACGCAGGCCAGGCCATCGTCCCTCCCCACTCATTGAAGCTGGAGGTGAGCATGGGGCGTACCTTGTCCATGGCTTCTCGATTGAGCACCAGCGACATGCAAACGGCAGGCTCAATGGCCGGAGGTAGTTCGACGGAGGACGGGGGCTTCTTCCCTTTCTTCGTTTGATCCGGCGCCATGGTGATGGGAGGACTGAGCTTAGATCGGATTGGGAGAAGGGTCCGAACTTCGAGGAGGCGGAAGAATTGGGGGAGTGCGCCGCAACAATGAGAGGGAAACCGTGTAGACCGCGGTGGCCGCCTAGCCAGGCGGGTATCAGGGCTGCATGGGGAAGCGGAGATGCCCATGTCCAATCAACCGCCACGCGTCAACCGAGGCTGCAGGCTATTGGGGCCCGCGGCACTCCGCACTTGCCCTTTGGCTTCGCCTCAAAGCCAAGTCCGAGTGCGCCTTGCGCCCGGGGGCTACTGTCGGCGTTCTGGGAACGGGGGTCACCAGACTTGCCTGCTGCGGCCAACGGCGTGGCTCTCCAAGTGGGCCCGTACGACCCATCTTCACCAGCAAGTACTCAAGACCCTCTCGAGGGGCCAAGCCTCGCGAGGCGTTCGACACAAGACCTCCTCGGGAGTGGCCTCACCGGGCTGGCTCGCGAGGGGCGGAGAGATCAAGGCAAGGGGTACCACGCGAGGTTTCCCGTTACGTAAGCCATGACGATCAAGGCCAGGCGGGTGCCTGTGACCGCAGTGTCCTCGTTTCCTCTTTGGTGCTAAAGGGGCAAGCGCAGGCGAGGAGTCCCGAGGCATCAGGCAAAGGTTTCCATATCGGTGCAACAAGACCAAGACCAGCAGGACGGCAGGACGGAGGTCACCATGGAGCTCAAGACGGCGTCACCACCAGAGCCTTTGGCAGGCGAAGACTACTTTTGTCAGGATAAGCTGTACTAGCTGTCCCCTACAAACTTGGCCGTTGTGGGATCCCTTCCTGCTCAATATTTGGGCATATTTGGGGCCTCTATAAATAGGACTAGCCACCACAGTAGGAAGGGGATCGGTTCCATTTTCCATCCTCACACCCACAAGTTCATCAAGCACAAGAACACCTCTCCTGAGGAGGATGTTCTTCCCTTGTACTGTTCATCCTCAGCCCAAGAGGCAATCCACTGCCAGTCTGCCACCACACTGGAGTAGGGTATTACACCACAACGGTGGCCCGAACCAGTATAAATCTTGTGTCCCCGTGTTCTTTGGGTTCGGTGAGCTAGTCCATAAGATCGTGGAGTGCGAGAGCTTGGGAGAGGAGAGATCTTCGTGCGGCACCCTAGTGTTCGAACCTTGAGGGTTTTGCCGGAACCCGAAATCCGACACATACCTAGTGCATCAGGTCTAATGAAAATCTTTTGTGACAATACTGGTGCAATTGCCTTGGCAAAGGAATCCAGATTTCACAAGAGAACCAAGCACATCAAGAGACGCTTCAATTCCATCTGCGATCAAGTCAAGGAGGGAGACATAGAGATTTGCAAGATACATATGGATCTGAATGTTGCAGACCCATTGACTAAGCCTCTCTCAAAAGCAAAACATGATCAGCACCAAGACTCCATGGGTGTTAGAATCATTACAATGTAATCTAGATTATTGACTCTAGTGCAAGTGGGAGATCAAGGAAATATTCCCTAGAGGCAATAATAAAGTAGTTATTTATATTTCCTTATATCATGATAAATGTTTATTATTCATGCTAGAATTGTATTAACCGGAAACTTAGTACATGTGTGAATACATAGACAAACAGAGTGTCACTAGTATGCCTCTACTTGACTAGCTCGTTAATCAAAGATGTTAAGTTTCCTAACCATAGACATTAGTTGTCATTGATGAATGGGATCACATCATTAGAGAATGATGTGATTGACTTGACCCATCCGTTAGCTTAGCACTATGATCGTTTAGTTTATTGCTATTGCTTTCTTCATAACTTATACATGTTCCTATTACTATGAGATTATGCAACTCTCGAATACCAGAGGAACACTTAGTGTGCTATCAAACATCACAACGTAACTGGGTGACTATAAAGATGCTCTACAGGTGTCTCCAATCGTGTTTGTTGAGTTGGCATAGATTGAGATTAGGATTTGTCACTCCGATTGTTGAAGAGGTATCTCTGGGCCGTCTCGGTAATGCGCATCACTATAAGCCTTGCAAGCAATGTGACTAATGTGTTAGTTACGGGATGATGCATTACGGAACAAGTAAAGAGACTTGCCGGTAATGAGATTGAAATAGGTATGATGATATCAATGATCGAATCTCGGGCTAGTAACATACGGATGGCAAAGGGAACAACGTATGTTCTTATGCGGTCAACGTATCAATGATCGAATCTTTGTAGCATATGTAGGAACCAATATGAGTATCTACGTTCCGCTATTGGTTATTGACCGGAAGTGAGTCTCGGTCATGTCTACATAGTTCTCGAACTCGTAGGGTCCGCACGCTTAACGTTCGATGACGATCGGTATTGTGAGTTTATGTGTTTTGATGTACCGAAGGTTGTTCGGAGTCCCGGATGTGATCACGGACATGAAGAGGAGTCTCGGAATGGTCGAGACATGAAAATTGATATATTGGAAGGTTATGTTCGGACACCAGAATGGTTTCGGATGAGTTCGGGCATTTACCGGAGTATCGGGGAGTTACCGGAACCCCCCTGGGGGCTTAATGGGCCTACATGGGCTTTAATGGAAGAGAGAGGAGGCGGCCAAGAGGTTGGGCGCCTCCCCCCAAGCCCAATCTAAATTGGGAGGGGGGCCGGCCCCCCTTTCCTTCCTCTCCTCTTCCCCTTCCTTCCCCCTCCTATTAGGACTAGGAAAGGGGGGAACCTACTCCTAGTAGGAGTAGGATTCCCCCCCTTGGGGGCGCACCATGAGGCCGGCCGGTCCCCTCCTCCCCTCCTTTATATACAGGGGAGGGGGCACCCCATAGACACACAAGTTGATTGTTTAGCCGTGTGCGGTGACCCCTCCACATATTTCCACCTCAGTCATATCGTTGTAGTGCTTAGGAGGAACCCTACGTCGGTAACTTCATCATCACCGTCATCACGATGTCGTGCTGATAAAACTCTCCCTCGACCTCAACTGGATCTAGAAGTTCGAGGGACGTCGCCGAGCTGAACGTGTGCAGATCGCGGAGGTGTCGTGCGTTCGGTACTTGATCGGTTGGATCGCGAAGACGTTTGACTACATCAACCGCATTACTTAACGCTTCCGCTTTCGGTCTACAAGGGTACGTTGACACACTGTCCCTGCTCATTGCTATGCTTCTCCTAGATAGATCTTGCATGATCGTAGGAAATTTTTGGAAATACTACGTTTCCCAACAATGACTTCCAGGACATGATTACCGTACCACTCTGGTGCGGAACGTGCTCTGTTCGACCTACGAGGTCTAGTAGTAACTTGATCTGAAGTTTCATGATCATCATCATTAGCTTCCTCTCTAGTTGGTGTAGGCATCACTGGAACAGTTTTATGTGATGAGCTACTTTCCAATTCGAGAGAAGGCACAATTACCTCATCAAGTTCTACTTTCCTCCCACTCACTTCTTTCGAGAGAAGCTCCTTCTCTAGAAAGGTTCCATTCTTGGCAACAGAGATCTTGCCCTCTGATCTGTGGTAGAAGGTGTACCCAATTGTTTCCTTAAGGTATCCTATGAAGATGCACTTCTCCGATTTGGGTTCGAGCTTATCAGGTTGGAGCCTTTTGACATAAGTGTCGCAACCCCAAATTTTAAGAAACGACAGCTTAGGTTTCTTGCCAAACCATATTTCATACGGTGTCGTCTCAACGGATTTAGATGGTGCCCTATTTAACGTGAATGCAGTTGTCTCTAATGCATAACCCTAAAACAATAGTGGTAAATCGGTAAGAGACATCATAGACCGCACCATATCTAATAAAGTACGGTTATGTCATTCGGACACACCATTACGCTGTGGTGTTCCAGGTGGCGTGAGTTGTGGAATTATTCAACATTGTTTTAAATTAAGGCCAAACTCATAACTCAAATATTCACCTCCGTGATCAGATCGTAGAAACTTTATTGTTTCGTTACGATAATTCTCCACTTCACTCTGAAATTCCTTGAACTTTTCAAATGTTTCAGAGTTGTGTTTTATTAAGTAGATATACCCACGTCTGCTCAAATCATCTGTGAAGGTTAGAAAAAAACGATACCCACCGCGTGCCTCAACACTCATCGGACCGCATACATCGGTATGTATTATTTCCAATAAGTCATTGTCTTGCTCCATTGTTCCGAAGAACAGAGTTTTAGTCAGCTTCCCCATGAGGCATGGTTTGCAAGTATCAAATGATTCATAATCAAGTGATTTCAAAAGTCCATCTGCATGGAGTTTCTTCATGCGTTTTACACCAATATGACCTAAACAGCAGTGCCACAAATATGTTGCACTATCTTTATCAACTTTGCATCTTATGGCATCAATATTATGAATATGTGTATCACTACAATCAAGACTCAATAAACCATTCACATTGGGCGGATGACCATATAAGGTTTTATTCATGTAAACACAACAACAATTATTCTCTGATTTAAATGAATAACCGTATTGCATTAACCATGATCAAATCATATTCATGCTCAACGCAAACACCAAATAACATTTATTTAGGTTCAACACTAATCCCGAAGGTAGAGGGAGTGTGCGATGGTGATCGTATCAACCATGGAATCACTTCCAACACACATCGTCACCTCGCCCTTAACTAGTCTATGTTCATTCTGCAACTCCTGTTTCGATTTATTAATCTTAGAAACTAATCCGGTATCAAATACCTGGGGTTACTATGAACACTAGTAAAGTACACATCAATAACATGTATTTCAAATATACCTTTGTTCACTTTGTGTCGGTGTACTAGAGTAGGGGTACCCTAGTATCCCGTACTCGTGCACGGACAGTTGCAGCACCCCGCGGCAAGGTTTGCTTCGTCACCGCCAATATCCTCCGTGGCTCCTTTGGAGCCATTCCAGAACAAAGTATTTGATTGAGAAGACAAGGCCCCGACAAGAGGAGCTTGTCGGGAAGGCCACCTCGAGCACGCAGGAAGACAAGGCCCGGCAAGAGGAGCTTGCCGGGAAGACTCGGAGCACGACAAGTCTCCGGGCGCGACAGGATTCGCCGCGGCAAGGCGCTTGCCGCGGCATGCAACTTCTCCGTCTCCGCTCCAGCTCACCCAGTGACGTGTCGCCATGGGACCGTTCCATGCGCAGGCGTGTCGGCGGCTGTGCAGCCAGCGGAGAGCAGCGATAAGCGTGACAGGCTCGCCATCGTGGCGGCGGAGGCGCACTGACGACCTCTGTTACCTTGTTTGGGCGACAACGACGGGCATTTATTGCTTTTGTCCCTTGCCGTCGAGTTAGGTATTTTGCACTGCATAATTGTTCAAGTAGGTGTACCAACTCCTGTTTTTACATTTGTACCCCCGCCTATGTTGCCACCTGCCGGAGACCCCTTGAGCATATAAAAGGAGGCCCATGCGCAACGTAGAAGCGGTTCGGCTGGTTCGGTTCATTCGACTGGCCATAGACTAGACACACTCACGCTAGGTTTTGTAGCTCGCATTGCTCCCTAGCAAGAACTCAATAGATCAAACAAGCAGCAGAGGAGTTTTATCTCTCCGGAGAGCTCGAAGCTGGGTAAACTGCTCGTGTGCCTCGCCTCGATCCGCTCTTCGTGCGATCTCCGCCCCCCTCCGAACCACAAGGGGCCTGGTCCGCCGGCCCCATAGGTGTCCGTGGGTACGATCAGCCTCCCCGACATCTGATCCGGCGTTCACACGAGCAGCGTCATCAACATCTTCCTCAGCATGCCACCGAAGAAGAAGGCTTCGGCGGCGGCAGAGCCGTCCGCGTCGTACCCGCCCTCACCGCAGCAAACGAGTGGTGGGGCAGACGCTGGCGGAGGAACGGGCGCCGATGAAGGTGTTCGCGACGTTGCCAAGTCCAAGGACAAGGCACCGCAGACCTCGGCGTCCGCGCATCCCCCGTGCCCATCTCAGGAGAAGCGAGACCAACAATGTCATGGCGTTCACAACGCCATACGTTCGTTGGATCGAGACCCTCAAGACCAGCATGCGCGCCAACATGCTGGCACGAGTGAGATCTGATCGCCGGGCGGGTGCTGCTCCTTCTAACATAGTTAGAAGTCCGAGCGTGTCCCGCTCCTCGCACCGTTCTCCAATGCCACCCACTACTCCAGCAGAAGCTTCTGGCGAGAGCTCGGCTGCTCTCGACTACCCTCCAACGGCCGACAAGGTCGACGAGTGGAAGGGCCACTATCGAGCCTCATCGGCTTTGCCAACGGCGACGCCCCGTGGCAACCAACCCCATCGTTGCCGCGGCGAGACGACACGGCACGAGCCGGTGGCGACGAGACTGTCGGAGGTGCAACCACCGTGCACTCTCCGCCAAGTAGGCCAAGATCGCCGACTCACCGGATCCACCTCGACAGCGACTCCACCGCGTCGTCAGATCCGCGAGCTCGCCGCGATCAGCGCCAAGTTCTCCACGAGCGACAACAAGAGGACGCTCGAACTCGCATCGAGCGCCAAAGAGAAGCGCGACGTCAGTCCGACAAGCGCGCTGGGCCTTCTGTTGACATGCGCGCGCCGAAGGAGCCAGGCGACTTGTCAGACGCTGTAGGTTGCCCTGCGTTCACTCGTGAGCTGCGGCAAGTCGATGGCCCAGCCGAAAAAACTTCAAACCAGGCGTGCGGAGAAGTATGATGGCAGGGACGCTTTGCGTCGGAGTTCCTTAGCATCTACATCATCGCGGTGCAGGCTGCGGGGACGGACGACAAGATCCTCGCCAACTACTTCCGCTCGTGCTCAAGCCCAACGCCGATCTTGGCTCATGCACTTGCCGGACAGCTCCATATCCTCTTGGGCAGATCTGTGCCATCAGTTTGTTGGCGCCTTCACAGGTGGCCACAAACCTCATGGCCAAGAGAGTGACCTTCACTTGCTCGCCCAGAAGGAAGGAGAGTCCCTGCGCAAGTTCATTCAGAGATTCAGCCGTGTGCACTACAACATCGACGCGTCCACCCCGCGGTGATCGGCGCATTTCATCAAAATGTGCGGAACCGCAGGATGAGGAGGAGATGGCGATGTGCAAAGTCAAGGACGTCGGTGAGCCAGACGCCTTGGCTGACAAGTGTGCCTTGGCCGAGGAAGGAGGAGACTCCACGGAGAGAATGCTGAAGCAGGATCTCGATGATGACACCGCCCAAGAAAGAAGGGCCGGCGAAGGCAACAGGAAGAAGAAAGCCGAGAAGTGCTAGCGGTCGGCAGTCCGGCAATGGAGGTGGCGACAAGAACGCCAAGGCTGGTGGCTCCGGCAAGGAGGTTGCCACGACGCCAACCACTGGGTCGGTGGCAGCCGCCGACAAGCGTGACAGCTCCGGCAAGCGATGTTGCAAGATCCACCGCACCAAGGGCCACGATCTCCAGAGTTGCAAGAAGGTCGAGCAGCTCGTCGAGCCAGAGAGCTGAGTCTGGCGCGACAAGGAGAAGGCCCAGGAAGGTGCTGGGGGAGCAAGCAAGAAACGTCCCGGCCGGGGAGGACACCGCGGCAAAGCCAAGCAGCGGCAAGGAGATCGACCTCCCCGCGGCCGCGACAAGGATGAAGATGATGACGACGACAAAGATATGGAGGACGGCAATGACGCCGACGAAGCAGGAGTTTGAAAGCCACAGAGGTTCTCTGCGTTGACGGAGGTGCTTCCTGCATACCTCCCACCGCCAACTCAAGCAATGGATGCGGGAGGTCAATGCAGCGGAACCATCCGTGAGAGTCACGCAAAGCCTCTGAAGTGGTCCGACGCCTATCATTTTTGATATTGAGGACCACCCTGACCGGCGTGGCTGCGGTTGGGTGCTTGCCGATGTTGATCTCACCAACCATCCGCAACCTCAAGGTCACAAAAATGTTAGTAGACGGTGGGGCGGCTTGAATCTGATCTCCTCCGCGGTGCTCGAAGCTTCAAATCCTCGACAATGAGCTCGAAGAGACCGGTACCTTCCAAGGAATCAATCCGGGAAGGAGCAAGCGAAGGGAAGATTACGTTGCGGTCACATTTGGCAGCGAGCTGAACTTCAGGATCGAGAGGGTTACATTCGACGTTGCCGATTTCCCATTGCCTTACAATGGGATACTTGGCCGCCCAAAGACTCGCCAAGTTCATGGCAGCCTCTCACTACGCTTACAACCCTCATCAAGATGCCAGGCCCGATAAGCGTCATCTCTGTCCACGGCGACAAGAAGGATGCCCTTATCTGTGCCGACAAGATCTACCGGGATGCAGCAGCCGTGACAGACTACCCAACACTTGCCGCTGAAGCTCCCAGGGGGACGAAGACCAAGTCCAAGTCCGGCAAGGGCTCTGATGCTCACTCCGGCAAGCGCACCTCTTCGGTCGCACCATCGAGCTCCACCGGCAAGTGCAAGAAGATGGTGGCTCCGCCGAAGACCAAGAAGGTGCCAGCCAAGGAGGACGGCACTGGTGGTACCTTCACCATCAGTGCCTCTCTCGACCCTAAATAGGAAGGCGCTCATTGCTTTCCTGCGGGCGAATGTCGGCGTGTTTGCATGGCAACCGTCGATATCCCCGGTGTTCCCAGGAAAGTGATTGAGCACCGCACCGCCGTTTGTCCTCATGCACGGCCCGTCAAGCAAAAAGTCGAAGCAAGCGGTGGAGCGCCAAGAATTCATAGCAGAAGAGATCAAGAAGCTGGAAGCAGGCAGCCTTGTCGAGGAGTGCTCCATCCTACGTGGTTGGCCAATCACAGTAGTCGATGCTAAAGCAAATGGGAAATGAAGACTTTGTATTGACTTCACGGATGTTAATAAAGCTTGTCCCAAAGATCCATTTCCCTTGCCGCGCATTGACCAGATTGTTGACTCCACTGGATGTGATTTGCTTTCGTTTCTTGATGCATACTCAGGATACCATCAGATCTTCATGGTTGAAGAAGATGAGGAGAAGACCGCATTCATCACACCATGTGGCACATACTGTTTCATACGGATGCCTTTCGGTTTGAAGAATGCTGGTTCAACATTTGCAAGGGTAGTCCATGGCGCTTTTGAGCCGCAAATGCACGTAAATGTAGAAGCCTACATGGATGACATAGTGGTCAAAAGCAAGGACAAAGCAACACTGGTTCAAGAATAGGACGAGGCCTATCCAAAACAGCGCAAGATCAACCTAAATCTCAACCCCGAGAAGTGCGTGTTTGGAGTCCCTACCCGCAAACTTCTCGGGTTCTACGTGTCTCAACGAGGGATTGAAGCCAATCCCGACAAGATCAAGGCCATTGAGCAGATTGAAGCACCAAAGCGGCGTCAAGGATGTACGAAGGCTTGCGGTTTGCGTGGCTGCTCTCGGCAGGTTTATTTCTAGGTTCTGCTGAATGCATACTGCCATTTTTCAAGATTTTGAAAAAGGCAGGTCCAATGAAATGGACTCCCGAAGCGGAGGCTGCGCTGCACGACTTGAAGAGATACCTGTCCTCCACTCCAACACTTGTCGCACCTAAACCACAAGAGAAGTTGCTGCTATATATAGCGGCAACCAATCAAGTGGTTAGTGCTGCGTTAGTAGCGGAGAGGGAGGCGGATGACGAGCCAGCAGCCACGGCAAGCACATCCAGCGACAAGCAGGGGGCTTCGCCGACAAGCTCTGGTCCCGACAAGGATGAGTCCGCGCAGACACATGAACAGGTGCAGAAAAGGATGGTGCGGTGCCAGTCTACTTTGTCGATTGCCTCCTGCGAGGCTAGGTCAAGGTACTACTGGTGTGCGAAGTTGCTTTTCGGCCTCCTCATGGCCTCGAGAAAGCTGCGCCATTACTTCCAAGCACATGAGATCACAGTTGTCACTCGCTTTCATTGAAGAGGATCTGCGAGAATCCGAAGCGGCAGGCAGGGATTGTCGAGTGGGCACTTTGGAATTGTCAAGCTTTGGTCTTAAGTTTGAAAGCACACCAACTATCCAAAGCAAAGCGTTGGCAGAATTCATAGCGGAATGGACGCCAACACGGATGAAGAGATTAGGAGACGAGCATTCCCGTCAAGGAAGCAGGCAAAGAGTGGCTGATGTACTTTGATGGTGCCTTCTCGCTGCAAGGCGCCGGTGCCGACGTGCTGCTTATCGTACCCACCGGAGAGCACCTCAAGTACGTCGTCCAGATGCACTTTCCCAAGGAGCAAGCGACAAACAATATTGCAGAGTATGAAGGTTTGCTTGCCGGTCTCAGGATCGCAGTGGACCTTGGGATCAAGAAGCTTATTGTCAGGGGTGACTCGCAACTCGTCGTCCGCCAAGTCAACAAAGATAACCAGAGTCCGTTGATGGAAGCCTACGTTGATGAAGTGAGGAAGCTGGAAGAGCACTTTGACGACCTGCAAATGGAACATGTTCCAAGAGCTCAGAATGATATTGCTGACGGCCTGTCAAAGTGCGCTGCGCTTAAGTTACCTGTGGAACCAGGGATTTTCGTGCTCAAGCTGACTCAGCCAACCGTAACACCATCGACTGGACAAAGCAAGAAGAGGAAGTTGGCCTCTGGTGACTACTTTCCGACAGAGCTTCCCGAAGCCGTCGCTGCAAAGGTCCCCAAGATCAACACCAACAGTGCTGAGGAGCAGTCTGCTCAAGCGGACCCTGTGGTTTGTTTCATTGAAGCAGACGCGCTCCCGACAAGTCTTGCTCCGGCAAGCTTGTCGGGGAGCATCAAGCTCCGGTAGGGCCGCAGGTTCTTGCCGTGGAAGCTGATGTTCCCGCAGCAGCAGATGTGCCTTTAGTCCTTGTTGTCGAGCCGCAAGCTCCAGCATGGGCTCACCAGATTGTCCATTTCCTTCAGACAGGGGAACTTCCCGAGGAGCAAGAAGAAGCGGAAAGAGTAGCCCGGCAGTCAAGTATGTACCAGGTTTGTCGACAAAGATACTGCATGAAGAAGACTCAACGGTGTGAAATTGAAGTGTATTCCTGTGGAAGATGGATGTAAGCTGTTGGCGAGAGATACATGGAGGCATATGTGGTCACCACATTGGTGCAAGAGCACTTGCCGCAAAGCTTTCCGGCAAGGTTTCTTCCGGCCGACAGCCTCCAAGATGCAACTTCACAAGTAACCAAGTGTGAAGCGTGCAGTTCCATTCCAAACAGATACACCAGCCAGCTCAAGCTCTCCGGGCGATCCCTTTATCCTAGCCATTTTCGGTGCAGGGGCTCGACATCTCGGCCCCTTCCCCGAGCTGTCGGGGCTTTGAGTACTTATGCGTCGCCATCGACAAGTTCACAAAGTGGCGGAAGTGGAAGCGATGAGGAAGGTGACGGCACGGTCGTGATCAAGTTCTTCAGGTCAATTGTTTGCCGTTTCGGAAACCCCAACCAGATCATCACCGACAACGGCACACAATTCACGAGTCGCACCTTCATGCAGTACGTCCAAGACCTTGGCGCCAAGGTCTGCTTTGCTTCTGTTGCTCACCCGAGAAGCAACGGTCAGCGAGAGGGCAAGCGCTGAAGTGCTGCGCGGGCTCAAGACCGTAACTTTCGACAGGCTGCACAAGTGCGGAAGAAAGCTGGATCGAGGCTGCGGTGGTTCTTTGGTCGATCGGGGCGACGCCAAATCGAGCCAACGGCGGACACCCTTTGCTCTAGTCTATGGAGCAGAGGCAGTTCTCCCCACGGAACTCGTATACGGATCGCCTCGAGTGCTCGCTTATGATGAGCTCGAGCAAGAGCAGCTGCGACAAGATGACGCGCTGCTCCTCGAGGAGGATCGTCTTCAGGCCGCTGTGTGAGCCGCTCGCTACCAGCAAGCTCTGCGTCGCTACCATAGCCGCAGGGTTAGTGCCAGAAGTCTCGAGGAAGGCGACCTTGTTCTTCGGCACGTTCAGTCCGCCAAGAATTCAAACAAGTTGACGCCGAAGTGGGAAGGCCCTTATCGGGTGAAAGGAGTCACTAGGCCTGGCGCTGTCCGCCTTGAGACCGAAGATGGCGTTCCGGTGAGCAACTCCTGGAACATCGAGCATCTTCGTAAGTTTTACCCATAGGGCGCGGTTGTCGGAACCCGTTCCGGCAACCACCTTTTGTACAAGTCTTGCCGCAGTTGCATGTAATCCTTTGTACAAAGCCGGGCGCAGACCCGTGCATCAAGAAAGCTCATGTGTTGCGCACAACTTGTCAAGTTCATGCTTTCATCAATTTATTGCATGCTTTGGCTAACACTTTGTGCAGCAACCACACCCGGTAAGCAGAATCGAGCCGCTAGGCTCCATAACGTTATTTCCTCTTCTTTTTCTTTTCTCAAAGAAAGGAAGGCTCCCTCGCGCACAAGTTAACCGGGGGGGGGGGGAGGAAGAGATAATACTATGGACCAGGCACCGCTCGAGGAAGTTTCACCTCATCGGGAAGCAAGAGACAGAAAAGCTAAGTTGCCAAAGTTTGAGCAATCAATTTTTAAATTTTCAAGTTATCTTCCTCGAACAATAGTACTTTGTATGGAAAACCTGCGCGCAGAGGAACCAACTCGCCGGCTAGTCGCGCCCTTACTTTGTTTCGAGTCCGCTCAACAACTTCAGTGAGCTGCGGCTAGTCGCGACAAGGTTGCTTGTCGGAGGCGGCACTGCCAAAGAACTCTTTGGCGTTCCTTTTCGGCGCTTCGCGGCAAAAGTGCCCGCACCGACAAGTCCCCTAAATGCGTAAGGCAGAAACATACAAAGGAAGGAATCAAGTAGAGGAAATAACATTGCATTGATTGTTGATCGCCTAAGATAGAGTATATTACAAAATAACTTGTCGCTGATCTAACAAAAGTGTTCTAAAACATGATCAACAGCGACAAGGGAGAGATAAAGTGGGCGGCCTAGTCTACGCGGTCGCCCTCGATCCGCTTGATCTTGTTCACCTTGTCCACAATGGGTGCGACAAGGGCTTTGAGCTCCTCCAGTTGGCGTCGGACGGCAAGGATCTGAGAACGCTGTTAAGGTTGAGGCCCGGGTTGCGGAAGGCCACCTTCATCAACACCTTCTCGAGGGCCCCTGCACAAACTTGGCGCGATTCCTCGGCCAGCTGCTTCGGGACCTCCTCCCGGAGTCGCCGGAGGCCCGTCGCCACGCCTTTGAAGAACAAGTTGAGCTTGGCGCTGGGTTGGAGATGCTGGTCGGAGGAGTACGCAAGGTCCGCCATCCCCAGCTCCATCAGCTCGTTGTGGATGTCGGCGGCGGTGTCCACAAGACCTTCGGTCCAGTGCTCCACGCTCTCCCTCAAAGTGTTCTGGACGGAGGCAGCATTCGCCCGGCAGCTCCTCCTTGGCCTTGATTGCCTCCAACAAGCCCACCTCCCGCTCTCTGGCGCCATCCAACGTCTGCGTCGAGTGGTGATTCAGCTCAGATCCGCCTTGGAATCCTTGGCGGCGTCGAGCTCCTTGGCCTGTCAGCGACGGCTCTGCAGCTCACCAAGGGTGTAGGCGTCCTTCTCGGCGCTCACGCTTGAGCACGGCAAGCTCTTCGCCGCTCTTCTTGAGGGTGGCCTCCAGCTGTGCCACCTTCGCCTTCAGCTCTTCCTTGGCGGCCTCGGCGGCTGCGGCAGCGTCCTTCGCTTCCTGAAGCGCCCCGCCAAGCGACTCCTCGCGTGCGGCAAGGTCTTCTTCATGGCTGTCCAGGTTGACCTTCCGCTGCGCCCGGCTTCGCTTTCTGCTTGGCGCGAGCTTCTCGGCAGCCAGCCGCTGCTCCTCATCAGATGCGGCCTTCTCAAGGATGAAGGCCGTGCGCTCTTCTGCGAGCTGCCCCCGTGCTTCCGCCATGTCGCGGAGGGCTTCTTTGTTGGCGCTCCGGAGCTCCTCGGCATGCTTCTCCATATCTGCTCCCGCCCTCGCGACAAGGGCTTCCCGGGTCTCTAACTTGGCCTGCCGGGTGCGGTAGATCGACAACAGCTTCTTCAGTAGCTGCTCCTCCTCGGACTCGCCGCTGCTTTGTTGCTTAAGCGCGTCCACCAGCGTCAGCCCAGCGGAGGCGAGTAGTTCGCCGTCGAAGGTTTCTCCCTCGACCGGCGCCCTGGAGCTTGGCTCCCAGGGGAGCTTGATGAGGACGCCTTCGCCGGCCTTCAGGTAGGCACCGGGCTGGGGCTCCTCGGAGCCTGACGCGTGGCAGCAAGGGAAATCGACCGTCGATGTAGCGCTTGCCGCTCCTGCGGCCTCAGGGCGTCACAAGACGATCGCCCGATCCCTCGCCCGGCCTCTGCGTCGGCAGCCTCGGTGGCCTCCTCGCCAACAGGCTGCGTCGGCGGCAACCTCTTCCTCCACGCAGACGACCTCTTCTTCTTTGACGGCGGCCTCGTCGGTGTTGCCGCTGCGTTTCCTCCTCGCCGGCCTCGACCTCCATCGGGTCTGCTTCAGACGAAGAAAGAGCAGTCAAGCAGATATTCAAAAAAGAGAAACGAAAGAAAGCAAGCCCAAGGGAAAATTTCGTGTAAGGGAGTTACCTGCAACGAGATCCGCAGCTATGACCTCGACCGCTAGAGGGTCACTGGCGCCGTCCCTTGCCGGGGTAGCCTCCCTTGCCGGAGTGGCCTCCCTTGCCGGGGTGGCCTCCCTTGTCGGAGGGAGCTCCCTTGCCGGGAGTTCTCCTTGGCGGCGTAGTGGCAGCGGGCAGGATCTCGAGGCGGCTTCCGAGCCCTCCTGATGAGGCTGCTCTGCTCCTACACAAACAAACAGTCAGATATCAACAGAGAAGGAGCACCCCTGCACACCTAATAGTAAGAAGAAAACTGCACACTTACTCTGGGGGCTGTGCTGGGGGCTGCTCTGGGGAAGTGTTGCCGGGTCCGGCAAGGCAGTCTCGGACGCGTCCCCCGTCGCCACGGGAGAATCGTCCTCAACAACGACCGTCGGGATCTTGGCCCTCTTCGCCGCTCTGGGCGGTGTCCTGAAAAGGAAAGAGTCGTAACGAAGCAAATCAGATTCAAGATGAAGCAATAAAAATTGAAGACATACAAGCACAATCTCGAGAAGCTTACTCTTCGCCTTCCTCCTCGGAGCTGGCGCGGAGAAGTCAAACTCGCCCGCCTCCGGTGCGATGAGGCGGGGAGTGGGCTCTCTTGGCCGCTTAAGCGGGCGTCGGCGGTGGCCTGGGAAGATTCCGCCCGGTTGTCGCTGCAGTGTGGCGCTCAGCGGCAACCTCGCTTGCAGCGGTGGGCGCGTCGGGCGCTACTCTTGTGGGCGATGCATCGCCCGGCTCGTCTCCAACTGCAGAGGCGCCTCTTGGCGGAGCTGGGGAGCTCCAGCTGGCGGCAAAATCGCTTGGCGGCGGGGAAGAAAGCGCCCTCGGCGGGTCCCACTCGACCTGGCCTCACAGCTCGACAAGCTCGTCCTCACCGGCGACCTCCCTCGCTCGGCAGAGCTTGCCGCCTTCGCCGCGTCCGCCTCCTCCACGGTGAACCCGAAGGCTCCGGCAGCGGCTGCTGCCGCCTCCACCCGGTGGCGATCTCGCCATCTCCTGGTCGGTGGTGTCGCTGGTGAGCCTCTTACGCTTTCGTCGGCACGGATCAGCACTTCTTGCAAATCATCGAAGAATTGCTGCACGACCTCGTCGGGTGGCTCCTGCCAGGTTGGGACGATCCCGTGGGAGTCGCACAGTGGCATCATGGCGCGGATGCGGTCGAGTGCCGAGTTGTTGCACAATGGGACGACCCCCCGCGGCAACCTGAACCACTCTGGATGTTCGGGGTCGTTCTTGAACAGCTCGAGCAACACTGAATCCAGCTCCATGACGGTGAAGTTCCAATTCAGGCCCGGGCGCAGCCTCATGATGTCCGCCGCATTCTAGAACTCCCAAGCAGGCCTCCTCCTTTCCTGCAAGGGAGCGATGCGGCGGCGAATGAAGTCTGCGCCAACTGCGCCTACGGTCAGCCCGGCAAGCCTGAGGCGCAGGATTCGGGTCACGGCTATCTTGACCGCATCCTCCGGCGCCAAGTTACTCCAATCCCTATCGCGCACTATTGGGGTTTGGCGCACGGCGGTGAAGGGCTGCGGATTCTCCTCTACGACCCAGCACCAGTTGGCTCTCCACTCCTCCCACTTGTTGCAGAACTCCCCCTCTAGGTAGGCCTCTTTCTTGCCGATCCTAGAGACCTGTGCTATTCCCCGGCAAGTGGCTCTCCTCTCTCGACGCTGGGAACAAAGAAATGGCGGAAGAGTGCCACGTTCGGTGGACTCCGACAAAGTTTTCGCACAAATCTTGAAAACTGCCATGGTCAAGATGGCGTTGGGGTGAAATCAAGGAGGCGGAGGCTAAAGGTGTTCATTATATCGCAAAAGAACCCGGAAAAGGGCGGGCAAAGACCGCAATAGAAGAAAAGGGCGAAGAAAGGGTACCCTGTTGGGGCCAGATCAGCGGCGGAGGCGGGGAGCACCCTCGTGCGCGGATGCGCACGAGTCTCCATCGACCAGAAAAGGTAGAAGACGTCCCGCAGCTCCCGTGCGCCGAGCTGCGGGGGGAAGATGGCTCGCTCCTTGCGCAGCGCCGCGAGCCGCTGCGCCTCGGCCGACTTGACGCCCTTCTCCTTATCGGCCTTCGGAGCCATGGCGAGGAGGGCGGAGGAGGTCGACGGCGGTGAGTGTGCTTGCGGCGAAAGGGGGGCGGGGCGCTGCTCTCTTCGCAGACCGGAGAAGAAGAGGGAGCGGCGGTGGTTTCTTGACAAGACAGCAATGGCGGGGGTGGTCGGCCTGCCCTGTTTCCTCCGCTTATAAAGGGAGGGGGGCGGACGTTCGCTTATATTAATAAAGAACCCCCACGACCGCGCCCCACGATCTTCGCACGACGCCACGTCCGGTGCATGCCGTTAGTGGGGATCGTGGTGGGTCCGGTGAGTTGCGACGTGGTCGAGGCCGCGTGTCCATGCGATTACAGGCCTAGCCCGACAAGCGCTTCGGCACCGTATGCGGCCCGGGCCGGGGGCTCCTGTCGGTGTACTAGAGTAGGGGTACCCTAGTATCCCGTACTGCGTGCGCAGACGATTGCAGCACCAGCGGCAAGGTTTGCCTCGTCACCGCCAATATCCTCCGTGGCTCCTTTGGAGCCATTCAAGAACAAAGTATTTGATTGAGAAGACAAGGCCACGACAAGAGGAGCTTGTCGGGAAGGCCACCTCGTGCACGTAGAAGACAAGGCCCGGCAAGAGGAGCTTGCCGGGAAGACTCGAGCGCGACAAGTCTCCGGGCGCGACAAGGATTCGGCCGCGGCAAGGCGCTTGCCGCGGCATGCAACTTCTCTCCGTCTCCGCTCCAGCTCACCCAGCGACGTGTCGCCATGGGACCGTTCCATGCACGCGTGTCGAGCGGCTGTGCAGCCAGCGGAGAGCAGCGATAAGCAAATCTGACAAGCTTGCCATCGTGGCGAGCGGAGGCGCACCTGACGGCCTCTGTTGCACTGTTTGGGCGACAATGACGGGCATTTATTGCTTTTGTCCCTTGCCGTCAGAGTTAGGTATTTTGCAATCGCATAATTGTTCAAGTAGGTGTACCAACTCCTGTTTTTACATTTGTACCCCCGCCTATGTTGCCACCTGTCGGAGACCCCTTGAGCATATAAAAGGAGGCCCATGCGCAACGTAGAAGGGGTTCGGCTGGTTCGGTTCATTCGACTGGCCAGAGACTAGACACACTCACGCTAGGTTTTGTAGCTCGCATTGCTCCCTAGCAAGAACACAATAGATCAAACAAGCAGCAGTAGGAGTTTTATCTCCGGAGAGCTCCGAAGCTGGGTAAACTTCTCGTGTGCCTCGCCTCGATCCGCTCTTCGTGCGATCTCCGCCCCCCTCTGAACCACAAGGGGCCTGGTCCGCCGGCCCCATAGGTGTCCGTGGGTACGATCAGCCTCCCCGACACTTTGCCATCCTACTTGTCCGCCAATTATTTGGGGTAGTTCCGCTTCTAGTGACCATTCCCTTTGCAGTAGAAGCACTTAGTTTCAGGCTTAGGTCCAGCTTTGGACTTCTTCATGGGAGTGGCAACTTGCTTGTCATTCGTCTTGAAGTTACCTTTTTTCCCTTGCCCTTTTTCTTGAAACTAGTGGTCTTGTTAATCATCAACACTTGATGCTCTTTCTTGATTTCTACCTTCACCGATTTCAGCATCACGAAGAGCTCGGGAATCATTTTCTTCATCCCTTGCATATTATAGTTCATCACGAAGTTCTAGTAGCTTGGTGATAGTGACTAGAGAACTCTTTCAATCACTATATTATCTGGAAGATTAACTCCCACTTGATTCAAGTGATTGTAGTACCCAGACATTCTGAGCATATGCTCACTGGCTGAGCTATTCTCCTCCATCTTGTAGGCAAAGTACTTGACAGAAGTCTCATACCTCTCGACACGGGCATGAGTTTGAAATACCAATTTCAGCTCTTGGAACATCTCACATGCTTCGTGGCATTCAAAATGTCTTTGCAGCCCCGATTCTAAGCCGTAAAGTATGGCGCACTAAACTATGAAGTAGCCATCATACTGAGCTTGCGAAACATTCATAACATCTGCATCCGCTCCTGCAATAGGTATGTCACCTAGCAATGCATCAAGGACATAATTCTTCTATGCAGCAATGAGGATAATCCTCAGATCACGGACCCAGTCCATATCATTGCTACTATCATCTTTCAACTTATTTTTCTCTAGGAACATATCAAAATATAAACGGGGAGCTACATCGCGAGCTATTGATCTACAACATAATTTGCAAATACTATAAGGACTAAGTTCATGATAAATTAAGTTCAATCAATCAAATTACTTAAGAACTCACACTTAGATAGACATCCCTCAAGTCATCTAAATGATACGTGATCCAAATCAACTAAACCATGTTCAATCATCATGTGAGATGGAGTAGTCATCAATGATGAACATCTCTATGTTGATCATATCTACTATATGATTCACGTTTGACCTTCTGGTCTCCTTTGTTCCGAGGCCATGTCTGTACATGCTAGGCTCGTCAAGTTTAACCCGAGTATTCCGCATGTGCAAAACTGTCCCGTTGTATGTGAACGTAGTGAAGGAAATATGCCCTAGAGGCAACAATAAAGTTGTTATTTATATTTCCTTATATCATGATAAATGTTTATTATTCATGCTAGAATTGTATTAACCGGAAACTTGATACATGTGTGAATACATAGACAAAACAAAGTGTCCCTAGTACGCCTCTACTAGACTAGCTCGTTAATCAAAGATGGTTAAGTTTCCTGACCATTGACATGAGTTGTCATTTGATGAACGTCATCACATCATTAGGAGAATGAAGTGATGGACAAGACCCATCCGTTAGCTTAGCATAATGATCGTTAAGTTTTATTGCTATTGCTTTCTTCATGACTTATACATATTCCGCTGACTATGAGATTATGCAACTCCTGAATACCGGAGGAACACCTTGTGCTATAAAACGTCACAATGAGATGCTCTACGGGTGTCTCCGAAGGTGTTTGTTGGGTTGGCATAGATCGAGATTAGGATTTGTCACTCCGAGTATCGGAGAGGTATCTCTGGGCCCTCTCGGTAATGCACATCACAATAAGCCTTGCAAGCAATGTGACTAATGAGTTAGTTGCGGGATGATCCATTATGGAACGAGTAAAGAGACTTTCCGGTAACGAGATTGAACTAGGTATGTGGATACCGACGATCGAATCTCGGGCAAGTAACATACCGATGACAAAGGGAATAACGTATGTTGTCATAACGGTTCGACCGATAAAGATCTTCATAGAATATTGATACGTCTCGAACGTATCTATAATTTTTTATTGTTCCATGCTATTATATTATCTGTTTTGGATGTTTAATGGGCTTTATTATGCACTTTTATATTATTTTTGGGACTAACTTGTTAACCGAAGGCCAGTGTAAATTGTTTTTTTACCTATTTCAGTGTTTCGCAGAAAAGGAATATCAAACGGAATCCACACAGAATGAAACATTTGCGAGGATCATTTTTGGAACAAACGCAATCCAGGAGACTTGGAGTGGACGTCAAGGAAGCAACGAGGCGGCCACGAGGCAGGGAGGTGAGCCCAGGGGGGTAGGCGTGCCCCCCACCCTCATGGGCCCCTCGTAGCTCCACCGACCTACTTCTTTCTCCTATATATAGTCTTGTACCCTGAAAACATCCAGGAGAGCCATGAAACCTATTTTCCACCGCCGCAACCTTCTGTACCCGTGAGATCCCATCTTGGGCCCTTTTTCGGCACTCCGCGGAAGGGGGAATCGATCACGGAGGGCTTCTACATCAACACCATAGCCTCTGCGATGATGTGTGAGTAGTTTACCACAGACCTTCAGGTCCAGAGTTATAAGCTAGATGGCTTCTTCTCTCTCTTTGGATCTCAATACAAAGTTCTCCTCGATTCTCTTGGAGATCTATTCAATGTAATTCTTTTTGCGGTGTGTTTGTTGAGATACGATGAATTGTGGGTTTATGATCAAGATTATCTATGAACAATATTTGATTCTTCTCTGAATTATTATATGCATGATTTGATATCTTTGCAAGTCTCTTCGAATTATCAGTTTGGTTTGGCCTACTAGATTGATCTTTCTTGCAATGGGAGAAGTGCTTAGCTTTGGGTTCAATCTTGCGGTGCTCAATCCCAGTGACAGAAAGGGAACCGACACGTATTGTATTGTTGCCATCGAGGATAAAAAGATGGGGTTTATATCATATTGCTTGAGTTTATCCCTCTACATCATGTCATCTTGCCTAATGCGTTACTTTGTTCTTATGAACTTAATACTCTAGATGCCTGCTGGATAGCGGTCGATGTGTGGAGTAATAGTAATAGATGCAGAATCGTTTCAGTCTACTTGACACAGACGTGATGCCTATGTTCATGATCATGCCTAGATATTCTCATAACTATGCGCTTTTCTATCAATTGTTCGGCAGTAATTCGTTCACCCACCGTAGAATTTGCTATTTTAAGAGAAGCCACTAGTGAAACCTATGGCCCCCGGGTCTATTTTCCATCATATTAATCTCCCGCCAGGTGCTATTTCTGTTGCCGTTTATTTTGCAATCATTACTTTTCAATCTATACAACAAAAATACCAAAAATATTTATCTTATCATCTCTATCATATCTCATTTTTGCAAGTGGCTGTGAAGGGATTGACAACCCCTTTATCGCGTTGGTTGCAAGGTTCTTGAATGTTTGTGCAGGTACTAGGCGATTTGTGTGTAGTCTCCTACTGGATTGATACCTTGGTTCTCAAAAATTGAGGGAAATACTTACGCTACTTTGCTGCATCACCCTTTCCTCTTCAAGGGAAAACCAACGCATGCTCAAGAGGTAGCAAGAAGGATTTCTGGCGCCATTGTCGGGGAGTCTATGCACAAGTCAATACATACCAAGTACCCATCACAAACTCTTCTCACACGCATTACATTATTTGCCATTTGCCTCTCGTTTTCCTCTCCCCCACTTCACCCTTGACATTTTATTCGCCCTCCTTCCGTTCGATCTTGTGTTACCATGTGCCTTCTTTTTGCTTGCATCTTCGCTTGCTAAAAGTTTATGAATCCTCATCCCCTTGCCAATATTTTTAAGAGATCCAATTATGATGAACCAATTTCTAGTGATTTTAGTGCACTATATTATCTTAGGAGGTTTTGCTTGAAATTCGTGAATCTGAAAATTGTGATGAAGAAATTTATGAAGAGATTCATGATAGCTCCTTGAATAAAAAGCATGATTGCAATGATTTTGCTATAAATTCTCTTGATGTCAATTGTGCCAATAATATGCAAAACCCTAAGCTTGTGTATGCTAGTTTTTCTATGTCTACTACTTGTTGCAATGATCATGATTGCGGTGATTCTTTTTATGATCTTGAAAATTTATTTAAGCCCCATGATGAATATGAGATTGATAATAGTGTTTGCAATAATATTGAAAGTGGGTTTGGAAGAGTGTCAACATTAGATCCCACATATTTGGATAATGTTCAATCTTATGGTATTTTTGATAAAAGTGGGTTTGGAGAGGTCATGACTTTAGTTAATGATAATCCCACTATTTTGGAAGAGTGCCAACTTCGCATGCATGTGGATCATGTTAAGAATATATTATGTGATAGCTATTTTGTTGAATTTGCCTATGATCCAACATGTAATTATTATGAGAGTGGAAAATATGGTTGTAGAAATTTTTATCTTACTAAATTACCTCTCGTCATGTTGAGATTGCTATCGTCTCTTTCTTCTTCCTTGCATATGCTAATTTTTGCTTGCTATGATAATTTGTTTGCTTATAAAATGCCTATGCATTGGAAGTATGTTAGACTTAGATGTGTTTATCATGTTTTCTATGATGCTCTCTTTGTGCTTCAATTCTTGTCTTTGATGTGAGCATCATTAAAATTATCAATGCCTAGCTAGGGGCGTTAAACGATAGCGCTTGTTGGGAGGCAACCCAATTTTATTTTTGTTCCTTGATTTTTGTTCCTGTTTAGTAATAAATAATTCATATACACTCTGGTTAGATGTGGTTTTATGTTTTAATTAGTGTTTGTGCCAAGTAAGACCTATAGGATCTTCTTGGGTGATAATTATTTGATCTTGCTGGGAAAAAACAGAAACTTTCTGCTCACAAAAACAATTGTTAAAAATCACCAGAAAGTGATAAAATACTGATTCAAATTGCAGTATATTAATAATCACATTATCTAGGTCTTCCTATTTTGGCAGATTTTTCTGAGTTACAGAAGTTTGAGTTTGATACAAATTACTACAGACTGTTCTGTTTTTGACAGATTCTGTTTTTCCGTGTGTTGTTTGCTTATTTTGATGAATCTATGGCTAGTATCGGGGGGTATGAACCATAGAGAAGTTGGAATACAATAGGTTTAACACCAATTTAATTAATGAATGAGTTCATTACAGTACCTTAAATGTGGTGGTTTGTTTTCTTACACTAACGGAGCTCATGAGATTTTCTGTTGAGTTTTGTGTTGTGAAGTTTTCAAGTTTTGGGCAAAGATTTGATGGATTATGGAATAAGGAGTGGCAAGAGCCTAAGCTTGGGGATGCCCCAGAAGGCATCCCCTCTTTCGTCTTCGTCTATCGGTAACTTTACTTGAGGCTATATTTTTATTCACCACATGATATGTGTTTTGCTTGGAGCGTCTTGTATGATTTGAGTCTTTGCTTTTTAGTTTACCACAATCATCCTTGCTGTACACACCTTTTGGAGAGACACACATGAATTGGAATTTATTAGAATACTCTATGTGCTTCACTTATATCTTTTGAGCTATATAATTTTGCTCGAGTGCTTCGTTTATATCTTTTATAGCACGGTGGTGGTTTTATTTTTTATTGAAATTATTGATCTCTCATGCTTCACTTATATCATTTTGAGAGTCCTTTAGAAAAGCATGGTAATTTGCTTTGGCTATAAAATTAGTCTTAATATGATAGGCATCCAAGATGGGTATAATAAAAACTTTCATATAAAGCGCATTGAACACTATGAGAAGTTTGATACTTGATGATTGTTTTGAGATATGAAGATGGTGATATTAGAGTCGTGCTAGTTGAGTAACTGTGAATTTGAGAAATACTTGTGTTGAAGTTTGCAAGTCCCATAGCATGCACATATGGTAACCGTTTTGTGACAAATTTGAAACATGAGGTGTTCTTTGATTGTCATCCTTATGAGTGGCGGTCGGGGACGAGCGATGGTCTTTTCCTACCAATATATCCCCCTAGGAGCATGCCCGTAATGCTTGGTTTTTGACGACTTGTAGATTTTTGCAATAAGTATGTGAGTTCTTTATGACTAATGTTGAGTCCATGGATTATACGCACTCTCACCTTTCCATCATTGCTAGCCTCTTCGGTACCGTGCATTGCCCTTTCTCACCTCGAGAGTTGGTGCAAACTTCGCCGGTGCATCCAAACCCCGTGATATGTATGCTCTATCACACATAAACCTCCTTATATCTTCCTCAAAACAGCCACCATACCTACCTATTATGGCATTTCCATAGCCATTCCAAGATATATTGCCATGCAACTTTCCACCATTTCATTTATTATGACACGCTTCATCATTGTCATATTGCCTTGCATGATCATGTAGTTGACATCGTATTTGTGGCAAGGCCACCATGCATAATTTTTCATACATGTCACTCTTGTTTCATTGCCCATCCGGTACATCATGGAGGCACTCATATAGAGTCATATTTTGTTCTAGTATCGAGTTGTAATCATTGAGTTGTAAATAAATAGAAATGTGATGATCATCATTAATAGAGCATTGTCCCATGAAAAAAAGGAGAAAGTCCAAATAAAAAAAGGAAAGGCCAAAAAAAAGAAAGCCCAAATAAAAAAAGGAAGGCCCAAAAAAGGAAAAGAAAATTAGGGACAATGCTACTATCCTTTTTCCACACTTATGCTTCAAAGTAGCACCATGATCTTTATGATAGAGAGTCTCTTATTTTGTCACTTTCATATACTAGTGGGAATTTTTCATTATAGAACTTGGCTTGTATATTCCAACAATGGGCTTCCTCAAATTCCCTAGGTCTTCGTGAGCAAGCAAGTTGGATGCACACCCACTTAGTTTCTTTTGTTGAGCTTTCATACATTTATAGCTCTAGTGCATCCGTTGCATGGCAATCCCTACTCCTTGCATTGACATCAATTGATGGGCATCTCCCTAGCCCGTTGATTAGCCACGTCAATGTGAGACTTTCTCCTTTTTTTTCGTCTCCACACAACCCCCATCATTATTCTATTCTACCCATAGTGCTATGTCCATGGCTCACGGTCATGTATTGCGTGAAAATTGAAAAGGTTTGAGAAATACTAAAGTATGAAACAATTGCTTGGCTTGTCATCGGGGTTGTGCATGATGAGAGCATTTTTGTGTGACGAAAATGAAGCATGGCCAAACTATATGATTTTGTAGGGATGAGCTTTCTTTGGCTATGTTATTTTGAGAAGACATAATTGCTTAGTTAGTATGCTTGAAGTATTATTATTTTTATGTCAATATTAAACTTTTGTCTTGAATCTTTCGGATCTGAACATTCATGCCACAATAAAGAAGATTACATTGAAAATTATGTTACATAGCATTCCACATCAAAAATTCTGTTTTTATCATTTACCTACTCGAGGACGAGCAGGAAATAAGCTTGGGGATGCTTGATACATCTCCAACGTATCTATAATTTTTGATTGTTCCATGCTATTATATTATCTGTTTTGGATGTTTAATGGGATTTATTATGCACTTTTATATTATTTTTGGGACTAACCTATTAACCGAAGGCCCAGTGCAAATTGCTGTTTTTTTGCCTATTTCAGTGTTTCATAGAAAAGGAATATCAACCGGAATCCAAACGGAATGAAACCTTCGCGAGGATCGTTTTCGGAACAAACGCAATCCAGGAGAGTTGGAGTGGACGTCAAGGAAACAACGAGGCGGCCACGAGGCAAGGAGGCGCGCCTAGGGGGATAGGCATGCCCCCACCCTCGTGGGCCCCTTGTACCTCCAACGACCTACTTCTTTTGCCTATATATACTCTTGTACCCTGAAAACATCCACGAGAGCAACAAAGCCTATTTTCCACCGCCGCAACCTTCTATACCCATGAGATCCCATCTTGGGCCTTTTCCAGCGCTTCGCCGGAGGGGGAATCGATCATGGAGGGCTTCTACATCAACACCATATCCTCTCCGATGATGTGTGAGTAGTTTACCACAGACCTTCGGGTCCATGGTTATTAGCTAGATGGCTTCTTCTCTCTCTTTGGATCTCAATACAAAGTTCTCCTCGATTCTCTTGGAGATCTATTCGATGTAATTCTTTTTGCGGTGTGTTTGTCGAGATCCGATGAATTGTGGATTTATGATCAAGATTATCTATGAATAATATTTGATTCTTTTATGAATTCTTATATGCATGATTTTATATCTTTGCAAGTCTCTTCGAATTATTAGTTTAGTTTGGCCTACTAGATTGATCTTTCTTGCAATGGGAGAAGTGCTTAGCTTTGGGTTCAATCTTGCGGTGCTCAATCCCAGTGATAGAAAGGGAACCGACACGTATTGTATTGTTGTCATCATGGATAAAAAGATGGGGTTTATATCATATTGCTTGAGTTTATCCCTCTACATCATGTCATCTTGCCTAATGCGTTACTCTTTTCTTATGAACTTAATACTCTAGATGATTGCTGGATAGCGGTCGATGTGTGGAGTAATAGTAGTAGATGCAGAATCGTTTTGGTCTAATTGACACGGACATGATGCCTATGTTCATGATCATGCCTAGATATTCTCATAACTATGCGCTTTTCTATCAATTGCTCGGCAGTAATTTGTTCACCCACCGTAGAATTTGCTATCTTGAGAGAAGCCACTAGTGAAACCTATGGCCCCCGGGTCTATTTTCCATCATATTAATCTCCCACCAACGTGCTATTTCTGTCGCCGTTTATTTTGCAATCTTTACTTTTCAATCTATACAACAAAAATATCAAAAATATTTATCTTATCATCTCTATCAGATCTCACTTTTGCAAGTGGCCGTGAAGGGATTGACAACCCCTTTATCGCATTGGTTGCAAGGTTCTTGATTGTTTGTGCAGGTATCAGGCGATTTGCATGTAGTCTCCTACTGGATTGATACCTTGGTTCTAAAAAACTGAGGGAAATACTTACGCTACTTTGCTACATCACCCTTTCCTCTTCAAGGGAAAACCAACGCATGCTCAAAGGTAGCAAGAAGGATTTCTGGTGCCATGACCGAATGTTGTTCGGAGTCCCGAATGAGATCACATACATGACGATGAGTCTCGTAATGGTCGAGAGGTAAATATTGATATATTGGAAGATGGTATTCGGACACCGGAATGGTTTCGGATTGTTTCGGGTATTTTTTGGAGTACCGGGAGGTTACCGGAACCCTCGGGGAAATTAATGGGCCTACATGGGCCATAGGGGAGAGGGGAGGCAGCCCACAAGGGTGGCTGTGCCCCCCTCCCATAGGGAGTCCTCCAAATTGGACTAGGGGAGGGGGCGCGCCCCCCTTTCCTTCTCCTCTTCCCTCTCCCTTCCTCTTTCCCCCTCCGTAAGAAAGGAAGGGGGGAATAGGACTTGGAGTCCTATTCGGTTTCTCCGCATGGCGCGCCCCTCTAGTCCGGCGGCCTCCTCCCCTACTCCTTTATATACGGGGGCAGGGGGCACCCCATAGATCATCAATTGTTCTCTTAGCCGTGTGCGGTGCCCCCCTCCACAATTTTCTCCTCCGGTCATAGCATCGTAGTGCTTAGGTGAAGCCCTGCCTGGATCACATCACCATCACCATCACCCACACCGTCGTGCTGACGAAACTCTCGACCCTCTGCTAGATCAAGAGTTCGAGGGACGTCATCGAGCTGAACGTGTGCTGAACTCGGAGGTGCCGTATGTTTGGTACTTGATCGGTTAGATCGTGAAGACGTTTGACTACATCAACCGCGTTAAACTAATGCTTCCACTTTCGGCCTACGAGGGTACATAGACACACTCTCCCCCTCTCGTTGCTATGCATCTCCTAGATAGATCTTGCGTGATCGTAGGAATTTTTTTGAAATTGCATGCTACATTCCCCAATAGTGGCATCCGAGCCAGGTCTATGCGTAGACGATATGCACGAGTAGAACATAAAGAGTTGTGGGCGATAATAGTCATACTTCTTGCCACCAACGTCTTATTTTGATTCGGCGGTATTGTTGGATGAAGCGGCCTGCACCAACCTTAGATGACCACGCTCATGAGACCGGTTCCACCGACAGACATGCAGCCGGTCCTTGTTGAAGGTTAAAACATCACACTTGACGAAAAATCATTGTGGTTTTGATGCGTAGGTAAGAACGGTTCTTGCTAGAAGCTCGTAGCAGCCACGTAAAACTTGCAACAACAAATTAGAGGACGTCTAACTTGTTTTTGCAGGGCATGTTGTGATGTGATATAGTCAAGACATGAGGTGATATAAGTTATTGTATGAGATGATCATGTTTTGTATAAGTTATCGACAACTGGCAGGAGCCTTATGGTTGTCGCTTTATTGTATGAAATGGAATCGCCATGTAATTGCTTTACTTTATCACTATGCGGTAGTGATAGTTGTAGAAGCAATAGTTGGCGAGACGACAACGACGCTATGATGGAGATCAAGGTGTCAAGCCGGTGACGATGGAGATCATGACGGTGCTTTGGAGATGGAGATCAAAGGCACAAGATGATGATGGCCGTATCGTGTCACGTATTTTTTGATTGCATGTGATGTTTATATTTTATGCATCTTATTTGGTTTAGTACAGCGGTAGCATTATAAGGTGATCCCTCACTAAATTTCAAGGTATAAGTGGTCTCCCTGAGTATACACTGTTGCGACAGTTCATCGTGCCGAGACACCACGTGCTGATCGGGTGTGATAAGCTCTACGTTCACATACAATGGGTGCAAGACAGTTTTGCACGTGCATAATACTCGGGTTAAACTTGACGAGCCTAGCATTTAAAGACATGGCCTCAGAACACTGAGACCGAAAGGTCAAACGTGAATCATATAGTAGATATGATCAACATAGAGATGTTCACCATTGAAAACTACTCCATCTCACGTGATGATCGGACATGGTTTAGTTGATATGGATCACGTGATCATTTAGATGACTCGAGGGATGTCTATCTAAGTGGGAGTTCTTAAGTAATATGATTAATTGAACTTAAATTTATCATGAACTTAGTCCTGATAGTGTTTGCATATCTATGTTGTAGATCAATGGCTCGTGCTACCGTTCTCTTGAATTTTAATGCGTTCCTAGAGAAAGCTAAGTTGAAAGATGATTGTAGCAACTACACAGACTGGGTCCGTAACTTGAGGATTATCCTCATTCCTTCAAAGAAGAATTATGTCCTTGATGCACTGCTAGGTGTGCCACCCCCTCCAGCAACTGCGGACATTGTGAATGTCTGGCAGTCGCGTGTTGATGACTACTCGATAGTTCAATGTGCCATGCTTTACGGCTTAGAATTGGGACTTCAAAGACGTTTTGAACGTCATAGAGCATATGAGATTTCCCAGGAGTTGGAGTTAATATTTCAAGCAAATGCCCAAGTTGAGAGATATGAAGTCTCCACCAAGTTCTATAGCTGCAAGATGCAGGAGAACAGTTCTGTCAGTGAACACATACTCAGAATGTCTGGGTACCATAACCACTTGACTCGGCTGGGAGTTAATCTTCCGGATGATAGTGTTATTGACAGAGTTCTTGAATCACTGCCACCAAGCTATAAAGGTTTCGTGATGAACTATAATAAGCAAGGGATGAACAAGACGATTCCCGAGCTCTTCGCAATGCTTAAGGCTGCGGAGGTAGAAATCAAGAAGGAGCATCAAGTGTTGATGGTTAACAAGACCACTAGTTTCAAGAAAAAGGGCAAAGGTAAGAAGGGGAACTTCAAAGAATAGCAAGCAAGTTGCTACTCCCAGGAACAAGCCCAAGTATGGACCTAAGCCTAAAACTGAGTGCTTCAACTACAAAGGGACTGGACACTAGAAGCGGAACTGCCGCAAGTATTTGGCAGATAAGAAGGATGGCAAAGTGAGAGGTATATTTGATATACATGTTATTGATGAGTACCTTACTAATGCTCGCAGTAGCGCCTGTGTATTTGATACTAGTTATGTTGCTCATATTTGGAACTCGAAACAGGGGCTACGGATTAAATGAAGATTGGCTAAGGACGAGGTCACTATGCGCATCGGAAATGGTTCCAAGGTCGATGTGATCGCTGTCGGCACGCTACCTCTACATCTACCTTCGGGATTAGTTTTACACCTGAATAATTGTTATTTGGTGCCAGCGTTGAGCATGAACTTTATATCTGGATCTTATTTGATGCTAGACGGTTATTCATTTAAATCAGCGAATAATGGTTGTTCTATTTATATAGTAATATCTTTTATGGTTATGCACCTTTGATGAGTGGTCTATTTTTGTTGAATCTTGATAGTAGTGATACAAATATTCCGAATATTGATGCCAAAAGATGCAAAATTAATAATGGTAGTGCAACTTATTTGTGGCACTACCATTTAGGTCATATTGGTATAAAGCGCATGAAGAAACTCCATGCAAATGGGCTTTTGGAATCACTTGATGCTTGCGAACCATGCCTCATGGGAAAGATGACTAAGATGGCGGGTATTGTTATTTTCGGACCTTCACAGATGATTTAAGCAGATATGGGTATATCTAATTAATGAAACATAAGTCTGAAACATTTGAAAAGTTCAAAGAATTTCAGAGTGAAGTGGAAAATCATCGTAACAAGAAAATAAAGTTTCAACGATCTGATCGCGGAGGTGAATATTTGATATACGAGTTTGGTCTTCATTTAAAACAATGTGGAATAGTTTCGCAACTCACGCCACCTGGAACACCACATCATAATGGTGTGTCCGAACATCGTAACTGTACTTTATTAGATTTGGTGCGATCTATGATGTCTCTTACCGATTTACCACTATCGTTTTGGGGATATGCATTAGAGACAGTTGCATTCACATTAAATAGGGCACCATCTAAATCCATTGAGATGACACCGTATGAACTATGGTTTGGCAAGAAACCTAAGCTGTCGTTTCTTAAAGTTTGGGGTTGTGATGCTTATGTGAAAAAGCTTCAGCCTGATAAGCTCGAACCCAGATCGGAGAAATGCGTCTTCATAGGATACCCAAAAGAAACTGTTAGGTACACCTTCTATCACAGATCCGAAGGCAAGATATTTGTTGCTAAGAATGGATCCTTTATAGAGAAGGAGTTTCTCTCGAAAGAAGTGAGTGGGAGGAAAGTAGGCCTCAGGTGTACTAGTCCCGGCTCCCGGAGTATCCTGCGGCATGCTGAACATGCGAGCGGGCTCATAGTTGAAGTGCAGCCGGCTCGCATATCTCCTCTAATGAACCGCATCTGAAGCATCCCGTCGTAAACCCAAGTGCCAAGCTTCTGCCATTAGTCACTTGGCCTCATTGCGGATGTGGGCCTGCATCTCAGCCATGCGAATATTCTCAGTGTTGATGTCCTCCTGGACTTTGGCCATCTGCTCGCGCAGTTTGGTCAACTCTGTGTTATGTTCCGCCTGATTTTCCAGAGTGACTGGAGTTTCCAGGAGGGTCGCCATGACGGCCATCAAGTCGGCCATAGCTTCAGTCGGCATTTTGTTTGAGATGGCCACACCTGGCGCTGAGGTGCCGGTCCCGGTTACTGCGTTAGCTCCCGTGGAGTTAAGGGCTGGTGTTGTGCCTGCCATGTAAACGCTAGCCTGGAGTGCCGGCTTGAAAATGTCCTGGGCCGGCTCACCATCAGGGTAGCCCCCAAGCTTACCATCGTAAAGCGGAAGGATCGACTTGGTATCACCAATTGAGGATTCGCCATCAGAGTAGACAAGGGTGTCCCCGCTGGACGCAGAATTATCCGCGAGGTCGACTCCCTGAGTGAAACCGATGAAGACGTGCTTCCAGCCACCTTAAACCCAACTGGGTTGAGTGCACCGAGCCGGCTCAATGATGTCGGTGCAGATGTCCGGCTCGGGACCTAATTTGCCGATTTTGGCGATGAAGACATGGATCTTGCCAAAGGGGGCCCGATACTCGTACTCGCATCCTCAGGGCCCCAGCCCGAATCATTGATGTACAGCTTGCCGCGACGACTCGTGGTCATCCGGCCGATCGCATATCCCTCGATCCCTAGGAGAGCTCCCTCCAAGAACTCAACACCACCATGCGGTGGCCCCACGGTGGGCGTGTTGGAAATATGCCCAAGAGGCAATAATAAAGTGGTTATTATTATATATTTCCTTGTTCATTGATAATCGTTTATTATCCATGCTATAATTGTATTGACCGAAAACTCAAATACATGTGTGGATACATAGACAACAACATGTCCCTAGTAAACCTCTACCGGACTAGCTCGTTGATCAAAGATGGCTATGGTTTCCTAGTCATATACATGAGTTGTCATTTGATAACGGTATCACATCATTGGGAGAATGATGTGATGGAGAAGACCCAAACTTAAATGTAGCATACGATCGTATCAAGTTTATTGCAATCATTTTCTACATGTCAAGTATATGTTCCTATGACCATGATATCATGCATCTCACTGACACTGGAGGAATACCTTGTGTGTACCAAATGTCACAACGTAATTGGGTGACTATAAAGGTGCTCTACAGGTATCTCCGAGGGTGTCTGTTGAGTTGCCATGGATCAAGACTGGGATTTGTCACTCCATATGACTGAGAGGTATCTCAGGGCCCACTCGATAAGACAACATCACAATAAGCTTGCAAGCAAGGTGACTAAAGAGTTAGCCACGGTATCTAGTATTACGAGCCGAGCAAAGAGACTTGTCGATAACGAGATTGAACTAGGTATGGAGATACCGACGATGGAATCTCGGGTAAGTAACATACCGATAGACAAAGGGAACTACATACGGGATTAGCTGAATCCTTGACCTCGAGGTTTGACCGATAAAGATCTACGTAGAATATGTAGGAACCAGTATGGGCATCCAGGTCTCGCTATTGGTTATTGACCGTAGAGGTGTCTCAATCATGTATGCATAGTTGTCGAACCCGTAGGGCCTAGACACTTAACGTTTGGTGATGATATAAGTATAGTTGAGTTGTTTTGGTGGTAACCAAAGGTTGTTCGGAGTCCCAGATGAGATCTCGGACATGACGAGGACCTCCGAAATGGTCCGTAGGTGAAGATCGATATATAGGACGAAGGGAATCGGAGTCCGAAAGTGTTTCGGGGGTACCGGGTTATGACCAGGAGAACCGAAAGGGGTTTCGGGGGCCCCGACATGTGTTGGGGGGCCTCATGGGCAAAGTGGAGGGAGCACACCAGCCCACTAAGGGGTTGTGCACCCCCCCTCACCCCATCACATGATCACCAGAGGAGGTGGGCCGCCCCCTAGGGCTGCCTCCACCTGGCTTTGGGGGCAAGACACCCTAGGGTTTCCTTAGGTGCGCCCCCATCTGTGGTGGCCGCCGCCCCCCTAGGGGAAATCCTAGGGCGCCCCTCCTCCTCCCTTCCCCTATACATAGAGGGGTAGAGGGAGGGCAGCCGGACCCATCTATGCCACGGCGCTGCCCTCCCTCTCCCTCGTAGCCCTCTTCCTCTCCGTAGTGCTTAGCGAAGCTCTGTTGAGATTCCACCACCACCAACGCCACCACACCGCATGCTGCCGGAGGACTCGAGCTACTACTTCACCATCGCTCGCTGGACCAAGGAGGTGAAGGCGTCATCAAGTCGTACATGTGTTGAACACGGAGGTGCCATCCGTTCGGCGCTTGGATCGGGACTTCACGAGACAGATCGTGATTGGATCGCGAAGACGTTCGACTACATCAACCGCATTTCTTAACGCTTCTGCTTAGCGATCTACAAGGGTATGTAGATGCAATCTCTCCTCTCGTAGATGTTCATCTCCTATATTGATCTTGGTGAGCCTAGGAATTTTTTTGTTTCCCATGCAACGTTCCCCAACAGGGCGCCAATTGTCGTGGTTTTGTCACGGAAGATGTCCCCGTGAAAGGACTTAGTCGTGAGGCCATCGCAACTAGGTAGTAGTTTGAACAGGGTTGATCGGAATTGAGAGCTAAGGGTTTACCCAGGTTTGGCCCCTCACGGCGGAGGTAATAGCCTACTTCTTGCTTGATTAATTATTGATTGAGATCTTCATTACAAGGGTGTGACTTGGCTAACATAGTACTCATTAGCTTGTAACCTCTCCTCTCCCCCTCAGGGGCTCCCCTTTATATATAGGTTGAGGCCCTGAGTTTACAACAGAATCTGAGTCGTACCATGACCCATGTCTTAGTCTAATTCCTTTGTATCATGCTTCCCAAGTAAGGGACAACTGTCCTTAACTTCCTCGTTGTGCTGGCCTGCTAGAGACCAAGCCATAAGCCGGCATCCTCTTCAAGCCGCCTCCTGGGCCTAAGTTTTCAGGCTTACCATAGCGCAGATAGCTGAGTCGTCTATGAGTCGCCCGAAGATGGCCGGGTGATACTCCTGGCCGGGTCATTCCGTGGGGTATATCCCCAACACTGAGCAAGTCCCTGCAGAATTGAGATGCATACTTTCTTGTGCAATAACAAGTGTTGGAGGATTTTAGCGCCAAACAAGAGAAAACAATAAGCTTGCTAAGCTTACTACCAACATGGTGGATACCCAGGATAACGTTTCTTTAGCTATTCTGAAGTTGTTTCAGTTATGGACTTGTTTTGCTGTCGCATTTATTTGCACTGGTGGCCAATTTAGACGCCCAGTGTATGTAATATGCTGCTTTGTTCCCTATATTTGCACCGGTGGCAAACTTTGCTGCCGAGTGGATCTATTATGTGTAATAGCTGTAATAGCTAGCATAAGTTGCTTGCTTATTTATTTCTTTGTTCTCTTGTTTATTTGCTTGTTTTTAGTCATTGCAGTTTTTTTTCGCGGTCTGCTAGTGGCCACAATAACCATGGGCCTACTACCTGTTGTAGTGACCATGGGCCTCTTATGGGTCGTAGGTTCCATGGGCCTCCTACGGGCCATATAGGATCCATGGGCCTCCTATGGGTTGTACAATTCATGGGCCTCCTATGGCCGATAGGACCTATGGGCCACACATCTACCAAACAATTTGTGGACCAACAACGAACCGCAATATGGATCGTATACGACCCAAAATCGGAACCGTTCGTTTGTGGTCCCGACCATAACGGGTCGTTAACATGTCAGTTTTTATCACAGGTTTAATTCTATCGACAGGCATAACAGGTCATTAATGGGCCAGAATACATGACAGTATGAAGATGGCCTAATGGCTTCATGGGCCACAAATGGGCCGACTATAACCATGGGCTAAATTTGGCCCACTAGCGGAATAGGCCAGTAATGGACTGTAAGTAATCGAGGGTTAAAATGAGCCCAAGAATAAATGGGCCCTTAGAAGGCCGAAGAATAACACGGGCTGAAAATGGCCCAACTGAATAATGGGCCGTTAGTGGGTATAATGTGATTTACAATTAATTATGGTCCAGATTCACTACGGGCTGTTAAAGGGCCTATAGTTACAAAGGGACTCATGACGTCCTGGGCCATATATGGGCCATCACTTACAAAGGGCTAGAATTATATTGGACATCCCACATGATGTTGTTGGGCCAAATTCGTAAAGGCCATAACAGGTCGTGAGTTATCGAGCCGTAAATGGGCTATATGCAAACAGACCGTTAACATACTTTCCATGGCCGGCCTGCTAGCTTTTCACCAAGTCAAACGGGCCGACCATTTTAAACTATATGGGCTTCTGTTGGGCCATGCCACATGTCGACGTATCATAGGTGCGTCTCGTCCATTGGGTGGATGACATCTATCCCAACGCAGAGCTGACACGTGGTTCCTTCTCCAATGAGAATTTTACACGTGGAAAATCGCCATTGGTCGTGGCTGTTAGCGGGTGACGGTGTCCTGGACTAGGGGGTACTCACCACATCATTTCCCGATCTGTTAGATTGGGCCAAGGACCTCCATGTCCGTGTACTCATGGGCCAGTCCAGACAGCTGCCGCATACAAGGAAGATTCCACAAGACTTGGCGATCAAGACAAAGACTCCTCCCCCACCGGCGTATTCGGCTAGGACTCTTGTTATCCTAGGCCTCTGGTGCATTATATAAACTAGGGCCGGTCTAGTCGATAAAGATATACAACAATCATACCACAGGCTAGCTTCTAGGGTTTAGCCTCTACGATCTCGTGGTAGATAACCTCTTGTACTAATCATATCTTCAATATTAATCAAGCAGGAAGTAGGGTATTACCTCCATAGAGAGGGCCCGAACTTGGGTAAACATCGTGTCCCTTGCCTCCTGTTACCATCGATCCTTAGACGCACAGTTCGGGACTCCCTACCCGAGATTTGCCGGTTTTGACACCGACATTGGTGCTTTCATTGAGAGTTCCACTGTGTGTTCGGCAGAAGGTCGATGGCTCACCTGCAGATCAACTGCGACTTCGGCATCTTCGTCACCAGCTCGACTAGTCATCTAGGTTCGACCAAGGACTGTGCCCTACCTCCGATCGTCATGTTCGGATGAGGTCCTTCATCAACATCAACTCCGATCTCTATCAAGATCATGGAGGAATCATCCAGGGAGCCCGGGGGCTCAACGTCAACATTGCCCTCGGGCGACCGTGTTGTTTTTCTGGACAGAGAACTTGTGTCCGCCGCCACTGTCTCCTCAAGTGTCGTTTTAACGATTGATTCGGTGGAATTGTGCGGCATTGAGTCTACAACAACCCTGGAAAATTTCATCGAGTTCCGATGGAGGAATCTCTGGCAATCCACGATATACCGGAGCCCTGTCAAATCTGGACGAGAATCCGGATGAGTTTAGGGCGTGGTGTCCAGCTTCTAGCTCGGACGTCCTTTTGAAGATCCAACCGTTGATCGGCTGCGGAATTCCTATATCTACTGCCCCTCAAAATTTTAGCTCTATTCGACTGTCCAAACTCCGGGAACTTTCCGATTAGTGCATCACTTTTCGGATCTATTTTCTGCGCGAAAACGAGTGTGACCTGAGTTCGTCATTTTTATGAACGGGATTTTGGACATCCTTTTTGAAGGAAGTTTTGTATGGGGTATTGTGTTTTGTTCCCGAACACATCCCACTAACTTTAAAATCTTTTGAACATGATCTTCAACATCATGCTGGTGTCAAACCAGTCCGGCAATATTGCTCCACGACTGCCGACCTGCGCTAGACACGTCGTCACTTTGTTGAGCCGAGCTCAACTTCTTCGGATCATCATCTCGGCAAGCTGAACAAGAGTTCGGCATTGCAAAGGATAAATCATCACAAACATCGCCGCCCCATGGATTACACGGAGCAGGCGCACCGGCATCGCCGCACGGTCACTTCATCAAGCCGGCATTGACCACGTCACGACCTGCATCGGCAGGGCCGCCTGCTGTTCTTCGAGCCGGTGTAAAATCACGCCGACCTATTTCGACTCTTCGGCTGACATCGAGGCTTCGACATCTCGGCTGGACTGGGGGATTCTTCATCTCTTCATCAACCTACTCCGGTGACTTTGGCGTCACCAGCCGACCAGCTTCGTCACGATTAACTGGACCGAGGGCTTTGCCTCGGCAAGCCAACCTTTGCCAGCATTGCCATGCCGGCGCTTTATCGCCCGTCAGGCAATGGGTGTGCGGACCGAGTCCCAATTTTGGGAATCACCTTCCTTCAGATTGCTAAAACAAATAAACCAGGTGCTATTAATCCTAGTATGTTTCGCTTCTTCTTCCCAAGGAATTATTACCTTGGTTTGTCTATCATATGTACACAGGTCTATCAAATGGTGGCCGCATTATCGACGGTCGCATGGTGGTTCGGTCAGTTTCTGTACATAGTCCGGCGAACGCCGCATCCGAACTTCGGACCGACACAGTGAATTCAGGCTTTGCCACGCCTTTACTGCATCACGCTAATGCCCTGCATCGACATTGACTTCGGCGCCAGGCCATATTTCTTTTATTACTCACTTTGCATAAATTATTTATTATGCAACATTTTTTTAATTATTATTATTACTATTACCCCTGGTTTGCACTATTTCTTGTGCACAAGAAAATGATCCAGCCGGACTATATCCTTTGGCGTCACCTCGGCTGGACGGGGGGCTTCGTCAACACTTCATTACCCCATGCCGGGGACTTCGGCATCACTCTGCCGGCCTGCATTGACCGTGCTATGTCACCACTCCGGAGTGCCGAGATCTTTGCTCCGCCATCTCGGGACCGGCTTGGGGGATGGAACCTTGTCCCGCATCAAGCTGGGACCGCGTCATCAATACCGAACACATTAACCAGCTAAGTTGCCTTCATGCTCAAAGTTTTAAATTTTTAATTCATGTTCGGTTCGACCAAGCATCATACTTTTTTCTTGGAAAAAAAGTTGCTTGTAAAATATTTCCTTGTCCAAACTTTGTTTGCGACGCACAAATTCAAATAACCCGTTTACTTGGGGGCTCCCTTGCTGGAGCTTTTCCTCTTGCATATGATTATACTTGTACGGCTTCGTTCCTTGTTCGTGTATTACGCCACAATATGCACCATATTGACCTAAGTGATTTTTAAGCTAGGTTGCCTTGCTCCTATGTTTACCCCTATGTTCCCGATTGTTCGGCTAGGGAGTAAAGGGAGCATCTCTGTGATTGTCAGAATCGGGTTACCCGAGCCGGACCTCAGACTGGGTGAAGCCAAAAGCTAGTGCTCTTACTATTTTCAATTATGGTCGGCACACAACGGAACTCATGAGTACAAAAAATCTATTGCACAAGTCTCATATTAACAATGAGCACCGAAGAAAGGTATCGGTGGGGGTACTATTTTCTTCGAAGATGCTTCTTACACTTTATCGATAATATAGCATAAGTTCCTGGCGCTTTATGCATTCTGACCTTATGACCTGATTGCCTGGTTATCGGAAACACCGTCAATATTCTCGATAGGTGGAGTACATAACACTTTTCGGTCCTTGACCGAAGAGGGAGAAGCCGACGGTTGGTTAAGACGCGTTTAAAGTTCGGGTGAACATAGATATGATATAAGTACTTCGGTACATACAATCATTCTTTTACCCAAGTCACTCGGGGGATCTTAAATTTATGTGAGCTGTTTTATAGTAAGTGTTCTTCTTATTAGTCGTTGCAAAGTCTTTTTCTATCACTCCTTTCTCGATGCAAGTGTGTGGTCAATAGCCAGATGGCCTTGCTTCTCTCTAAATCCGCTCGAGTGCAGTTTGCTAAACTAGCCTCGAAGAAGCACTCCACTTTCGGGATAAGGAGGTTGAAGCCATAGGCTGACCCGCTTGAAGTCTTGAGATAGGACGTGTCATGTTAAAGCACGGCAGAAGCACCTTTTTTTTAAAATTCCAATTTTCGGATTGGTACCGAACACTTGATCAAGTTCGGACATTAAACTTTTGAATAAGTTTTTTGGCTTTTCGAGCCTATGGCACTTTTAAACTATTTGTGCGTTTCGGCATTAGTCTCGCAGTGCAACGCCGGACACCTTTAGGGATTCGGCAAAAACATTCTCGGATATTGCTATATATGCATCGGTTTCGTATTGTGTATTCGGTCAATAGTTGGGTTGCCCGGCTCCTGTGCTCGCCTCCTACGTTCCGCTTTGTTCGGCTAGGTGTGCCAAGGGAGAACCACTGCGATTGTGCTTCCAGCTCGCATGGTCAAGCACCTCAGTGGAGAAAGCCGAAAACTGACTGTCACAATAGGCGCAAACTGGTTAGCGATCCGACGACTATGTTAAATGACGGGCCGTTCATAACATTGGCCGAAGTGTTTATGGCTTGACCTCGGCTATCGCTGAACAAACTGGAGGCTCATAGCTAGCTTCCCCAGTATAAAGCTCCTATGACTAAGCGAAAGTTTGAAAGCTCGCATATTTGATTGCCTTGTTTCTGCTAACACAACCGCCTTCGGGCACCGATATGTCGGCTAAGGGTTGTTTTGTTAGTACGGAAACACCCTGCGTAGTATCTACCAAGGGGTAGAAGCCGACGATGGGCCACTTTCAACTGATAAACGGTCACAATGGAGTCAAAATAATGATGTAAAGTACTTTGATACATAGAATCATTACACATAATCTGTGATTTTACTCTGGATATCGATCCTTAGTTCGGCCACCCGTGCCCACATTAAGGCTCGGGGCTACCGGGCTTTGCGCTCATTATTTATAAATATTAAAGGGCACATCGATCCTCGATGCGGTGTTGCCACTCGACCGTTGTCTCGGGGCTCTTGCATTGCTTATTCAATGCGAGAGAATTCAAAGTGCTTTCGGTGTTCGGCTTGAATGAACTATGCGCATACATGTCTTGAGACAATAATAGGTACCATATGGACCCATCCGCATCAAGCTAGTATATTGCGGCGACTTCTCACGACCCTCTCGTGGGTCCATTCACGATCACTATTATCTCTAATATATTACATCGCTGCGTTTTTATTCCTATGTATCTGCCAAGCTAGGAAGTGATCCTCGAGCCGATTTAGGTGCATCGACACGAGTCTCGTGGGCTCTTTGGGAACAGCGGTTTTATGCTTGCCTTTAGGTGCATCTCGGGTTTTAGAGTGATACACACCTTGAGGGCTCTGGATATACATCAGCAGAGAATAAAGTGCACCAGTTAAAAATATTCACAAAAATCAGCAGTGGTCGGGGTGGTGCACCACCTTGGAAGCAGTCCGGCATAAAGCTCGGGCGCTAGTGGCTAGCTCCATAGAGGGCATTTCCGGCATTAAGCTCAGCTAAACTCCTTCAACTTTTTTGAACCAAGATGATCTATGACACGTTGGATACAGTCCGGCGTTGGAGCTCGGATACAATCCGGCATTGGAGCTTGGACACAGTCCGGCGTTGGAGCTCGGATACATTTCGGCATTGGAGCTCGGAAGCAGTCCGGCATTGGTGCTCGGCTGCAAAAGATACCTCAAATGTAGTCCAGCATTGGAGCTCGGACGCAAGAGGACACTGCCTCCCGGGAACAACTTCAAACCCGAGGCGTGGCATAAAAATAACAAGGCATTGATAAAGGCCGGAAACTTAAAGGGGCTCCTCGGATACCCAACGTGTAAACTCTTCGGATGCACTTCGGCGATCCTCAAGATCGAAGATGAGAAGATTTGTTGAACCAGTTTTCAAGACCGACGACCGAAGATGAAGAACAGTTCGGAAGAATCGAGGAGCGTCCCTAACTTGAAGACCGGTTCAGGGGGCTACTGACGGTGTCCTGGACTAGGGGGTACTCACCACGTCATTTCCCGATCTGTTAGATTGGGCCAAGGACCCCCATGGCCGTATACTCATGGGCCAGTCCGGACAGCTGCCGCGTACAAGGAAGATTCCACAAGACTTGGCGATCAAGACAAGGACTCCTCCCCCATCGGCGTATTCGGCTAGGACTCTTGTTATCCTAGGCCTCTGGTGCATTATATAAACCAAGGCCGGGCTAGTCGATAAAGATATACAATAATCATACCATAGGCTAGCTTCTAGGGTTTAGCCTCTACGATCTCGTGGTAGATCAACTCTTGTACTACCCATATCTTCAATATTAATCAAGCAGGAAGTAGGGTTTTACCTCCATCGAGAGGGCCCGAACCTGGGTAAACATCGTGTCCCCTGCCTCCTGTTACCATCCGCCTTAGATGCACAGTTCGGGACCCCCTACCCGTGATCCGCCGGTTTTGACACCGATAGTGGGTTATGGATCCAAAACCAGACCTAATAGCTTAACGACGACCCATTACAGTGGATGCCATGTGTCGGTTACCCTTGATGAAAATACTTCCATGAAACGACATTTATCGTCATGGAAGTGGACACTTCCATGATGATAATTTGAGTATTGTCATGGATAACTTCTACGACATCACATGTATGACTATCTTGATTCTGTCATAAAACCATCATGGATGTACTTGCATGACAGAAAGCATGACCTACTGTGACAAACATGTATCATCACGGAAGTGTTATTTTTTGTAGTATAACCTAGAGGCGCTGCAACACCACCCATTCTGCAATGAATCATGAATGTAAATAGAGAATAGGATGGCTAACCTATTGAAAGCTCTATTCGATGAACAAAGTTTGCTACTGCACCTAAGACCGTCTCACTGAAGGTCTTAGTTCCTTGCGCCAATGCTGATTCCGTCAAAAAATGTACCACAAAAGACAAATTTAACAACCATATCTCAGTGGCTAATCTCCGTATTTACCAATCTTCATTTTCATTAGTGTGAAAGAAGAGAAGAGGAGGAGCTAAGCTTACCTGCAGAGACGCTATTGTGCAGCATAGCGGTAGAAGCGGTGGGCCTTGCGCCATCATCGATTCTCGCTGAAGCGGCCCACGTCCAACGCATTCACCACCATCGCCACCAGCTGTGGCTGCTTCTCCCCCCTCCTGTTGATGGTGATGAGGATCCGCCCACATGCTAGCATGGGGAGCCACGAGTCCCCGCCCTCCACTAGAGACAATTCATCGATGGGGAAGGCAAGGATTTGTAGGTCGCAGGGGCGGGAGGCAGGCGCACAATGCTAGAGTGGACCATCGATGGACCTCGGAGTGGAGGTGGCTCAGGCCGACTATGCTCGCGGCAGCAGCGGCTAGGAACCCTAGTGTCCTGGTCGAGAGCGAGCTATGAGGGAGGGAGTTGCGTGGGAGGGTGGAAAAGGAAAATATGTGTTACCCGCCCTATGTTTTATGGGAAGGAGTTATATGAGGAATCCCTTCGACACAGTAAAAGGACACATGGAGGTCGTAGTTACTCGCCCTTACTGTGACACTTTGTAACATCCCAAAATTCTAAATTTTGGAATGTTATATTAAATAAATAACTATACTTGTTGTCTGATTGTTTGTCTGATTGATTGAGTGAAGTTGAGTGGAATTTGAAACTTTTGAAAGTTGAACGAAAGGGAATGAAATGACTTTCCCAAAACTTTTCCCTTTGCCTTTTGGATCCCCATGAACTCAAGTTCATTCCAACACCAAACCCTAGAGTGAAGATGACATGACTTCTTCCATTTTCAAATGAAAAGGGTTTTGGAAAAGATTTAAATTTCATTTGGGAATATTTCAAATTCAAAGCTTTATGCAACTCAATGATTTTCATGAGGGAAGATAAAATGACTACTTCAATTATATGAAATATGAGTTGGAAGTTAAAAAGTATCAAATTGAAAGTCATTTGAAAGTGCCTTGAAACCCCTTTCAAAAATTGAGTTTTGGTATTTGAATTCAAATTTTGGCAAGTGGAATTCATTTCAAAACTATGCACGACAACTACTTGAGAAAAAGTATGAGAGGAGTAACATGACACTCCAAATATGTCGAGAAGAAAACAATGCCAAAAGTTTTGGATTCAAATCTGAATTTTATTTGAATTTGAAAAAATGGATTTTTATAAAGTTTGGATTTTGCCTTTGGAAAAATGTTCAAATGATAGGGAATATTCCCCTGATCATTTTGGTATATATATACCCTATATAAAATATTTATAGATTTTGTTTTATTTCTGTTTTGGTTTTATCAAAAAAAAAAAAACCCCGGGCGCCCGGCTAGGCCACGAGCCCGGCCAGCCGCCGCACCCTGACACAGCCCTTGGCCCAGCCCCCAGCCCAGCCAGCCAGTTGATCGAGCCAGCCAGCTCGCCCCTCGCCGAAACCCCAGGGCCTCGGCCACCCGCTCGCCTCGCCTCTCTCTCTCTCTCAGCGACCAGCAGGCCCGCCCATCTTCTTCCCTCGCCCACGCGCGCCTGGAGATCGCCGGATCCCGAAGGATCCGGGATGCCGATTCCCTCCCCCGATCGCCTTCCTTCCCCGACGAGGCCCCCGCCCGATAAAACCCGTGCCCCGCCCCCCCATTACCCCCCCAGCCCACGCCCGCGCCCCCCCCCGCGCGCTCACGCTTCATGGAGCCGGACCTCCCGCCCGCCATTTCCGTCGCCGCCTCTACACCCGCCGACCCCACCGAGACCACCTCCGGACTCCCTCGCTCGACCACACCTCCCGTGCCCTCGCTTGAGCTCTAGAGCCACCGGAGCACCGTCGCCGTCGATCACCCGAACGCCACCGCCGCCTCGAGCTCGCTACCGACCGGCTCCGACCACCCCCGATCTCCCCCGACCCCTCCAGAAGCTTCCCCGAGCTCCCCCGCACCTCCCAGGCCACACCCCCGACCTCCCCGACGCCCGGAGCCCTCGCCGCACTCTCGCCGCCGCCGCCGCCGTCGGACGCCGGTAAGTCACCGGAGACCCCCTCCCCCGTCCGATGCACGATGAACGGCCTAGATTAGAACCCCGAAGGGGTATTTCTTTTTATAAAAAACCGCCCGGTCCGGCCCGGTTCATTCGGTTTATTAGTTAGTTAGGTTTTATTTTTAGCCCGGCCGTTTTAGTTAAAACCACTAGGCCCGTTTAGGCTATTTGGCCTTACGAGAACGCGATATAGGCCCATTAGGCCTTTTTCTTTTATTTTGATTTTCTGTTTTAGCAGAATAGTTTCTGTCTTGAAAAATTGATATCTTTTATTCTGTTTATTATTTTTAGATGATTCTTTTTTTGTTGAATTGCAAATTTTATGTAGTTTCTGTAGAAGATATATTTAGCTATGTTAAAAATAATTAAAAATGCTTTAATTTAGTTTTAGTCAGAATAGTAAATCTGCTATAACTTGAGTTAGAAAAATTATTTTTGCATGATTCTTTTGTCCCAACTTTATTTTGACATTTCCAAACCATAGAAATTAATTTGGGTATTTTAGGATTAATAAATAATTAGTTTTAAGCAGAATCTTGTTAATCCTAATTAATTAGCTAGCTCTTGTTTTCCTATTAATTTAATTAGTAAATAAATTTATTTTTAACATGTGATTGATTATTCTAGGATAGTTTCTGTCACTTTATAGGATGAACTTTTATTTATAATAAATAAAAGTTTTATTTTATTTTCCTTAATAGAAATTGAATTAGGCCTAATAGGAGTTTCATATTAGATTTTAAATTAATTCTTTTTGCTCCTAGTTGCTTAATGCATCCTTTTACATTAAGTTAACATAAAACCATGATTAGGTTATGTTAAGAAATTTTTTGTTATATAAAACTATTTTAGTTGTTGTTTGAAGTAGGAAAACTTTGAATGGGTTTTCTTTGAGTTTTTCCTGTGAGATCTGATTTGTTTGTTTGGTGTGTTATGTTACTATGTATGCTATTGTGTTATGTGATCATATGCTATGTGCTTATTATAGTTATTGTTTGCCTCGGTAGAATTTCCTGAGTGCTAAGATTGCTACTCTGAAACCCTAGTTTTGAAGATCGTCAACCGTGCAAGTTCACTTTGACCATGCTTTCATACCTATGTTTTATTGCATTTAGTGGCATCTTTGCAACCACCCCTCGGTAGTGATATTGAAATTCTTGTAGTTGAGTAGTATGCATGGGGTAGGAACCCATCACCCTGTTACCACGCCCGGGACGATATTTTATTTTAATGCTAAGCTATAGTAGACGGGGTTTGGTATGAGTGCACGAGAGTGGTGTGAAGAAGGAGGACTCTACGTAAATGGCGACAACTCCATGATGGAATCTGCAAGGACTGCACCTTCAAGACCTCAAGACTTCAAGACTCGAGACAAGAATTCAATACACACTCTTGGGTGAAGGGCGGTTGACGGGCACCTGGAGAACCCAGTGGTTGGCGGGATGCATGGAGAAGCGCCATGACATCTTGCGGAAAGCTTCACCCAGACTCAAAGAGACGGAAGAATACTTCATGACCGAAGCTTACATGCAACCGCAAGTCATTATGGGCTCTGGCTTGGTTGACCTTAGTGGTGACTCTGGCTGGGGCGGTACTAGCGGATGTAGAATTATGGTAGGATGGGATGAGTACGGACGGTGGTCGGAGGAACTCTTTGGAAGACCATGTTTGGTCATCTTGTTCTCAAACACTCACGAAGTGCGAGAGCGTAAAGAGAGGGATCGAATCTTGCGGGTAAAGTGTACAAACCTCTGCGGAGGGTTTTAAACCTAATCGATTAGCCGTGTCCCCGATTCACGGACAATTTGAGCATCTGGACTTGGATCTATCTCGGAACTCTCAACACCGGATTGATAACTTAATTGTGGGCAACATATGATGAATTTTTGGGCTATGAGACATCGGTTGGCGGAACCATGTCATGATAGAAAACTCCTTAGTACAGACTTCATTCTATTCCTTTGATGTAGGTAAAATAAAATCAGCATTTACGCAAACAAAATTCGAATCTGAGCCATAAAGCCATATTGCATATAGTATAGTTTTATCATACATTTTATTCATGTTGTGATCTTGCGGTACATTCAATGTCTTGACCTACACGGCTGCAACGTATCATGTTGCAGATATTTCCTCGACAGTAAGAGTTACGATGCGAGTTACGGTCTACACTCAACCCGCCGATGGCGTTGATGGGACTCCACACCCGTTTAATTTGTTTCCGCTGAGTATTATGAGGTATATATCAGTTTCGTTATTTATGCATGTGATTGCACTTTGATATATACATTGATGTACTTTGTGTGCAAAGATATCTTGATCGAGGATGGCACAAGAATACGTAGGCTTGACCGTCACGAGGTCGGGTCGCTTCTGAAATGGTATCGAGCACATGTTGACTATAGGACGTGACCCTAGAAATCGGAAAGCCCCTTGGACAGGAAATTTCTAAAACTTTATTTTCAAAAAGACTCTTACTTCTCATCTTTTCTGATTTTATCAAATAGACCCTCTCACCTCAAATAGTTAGAATATACCCTTTTCCCTTTTGATCACCCGGAGGATCAACTGAAGACCCTCCAAGAAGGATTTGATATTGGAGAACTGATGACCCTATTAGAGTAAAGAGGATTTCACCATGTATTAGAAGCTACAACAGTTGAAGACTAGAAGACTTGAAGGATCTGAAGAAATATTTGACCTTTAGAAGACCAAACCCCTGTTACACACTTACGTTAGATGCGACGATGTGTGAGCTGTCATTTGTTTGATGTTTTCCGACAGCCACAAAGTAAAACTTGTTTCTTGAAAAACTATTGTTTGTATTGTGTGTATATCCCTCCCCACCTCTCTCTCATCTCACCCTAAAACCCTTGAACCCCATAGATGATGAATGAAGTTGGGTGATATTCTACGGATCGAAGACTTCGGTAGGAGGCGAGAGCTATGGATGCGAACATGGAGAATCACTTTGGGAACAATTTGGTTTCAAGGAAGTATGAGGTCCAATACGCTCTTCAAGATTTCTACAGAAAGTGCTGCAACCTGGTGGAGAATGCATCAATCCATACAAGGATTTAAAGGAGCAAGGACTTGGGAGGAATTCAAGAAGACCCTGTTGAGATCACGTCTCATCCGGAGGCACCATGATAACCCGAAGAAGAAACCTTATGCCTGCAAGATTTGCGGAGGAATAGGACACACCGGGAGGAACACAAGGATGGATGCCCTCATTGTGAGGAGAAACACCCGGTGAGGAATGCCCAACTAGTCGGTGACTTGTTTCTTATGTGAAGGAACCACCCACTACCCGACTCGGTGTCACATTTACCCCATGGTGCAACAAACTATTCAGGAGCGGGAAGAAGGAATGAAAGAAAGCGCTCAGAAGTTATGAAAGAACCTGTGATGAAGGAATGTGTTGGAATACCACGATGGAGAAGGCCTCAACAGATTTTACTCCAATGCCTGCCATTCATGTGGAGAAGAAGGACATTTTTCATGATTGCACCAAGGAAAGGAAAGAGTATTTGGGATACTTCCCGACGGAAGCAATAGAGTTTGATCCAAAGGGAATAGAAGGTTTGATCAGAACAAAGAAACCCAAGAAGAGAAAACAAAGACACCCTTAGAACAACCCAATTCCTGCAAAGAGGGACCAGAGTCATATTACCTGTTTTGAATGTAAGGACGTCGGGCATTATGCCAATCATTGTCTCGAAAGGAAGCAAGGAACTCAAGGAGCAGGCACCATCTCCAAGAAGCCCAAAGACTTATCGAAAGTTATGTGTTTTCATTGCAAGGAAGCAGGACATTATGCTACTAAATGTCCCGACAAGATGAAAGCGAGGAGTGGAGTAGTTGGAATTTTGATATTGGAAACAAGAGTAATAGAAAGCAATTCCATTTTCATGAGTTCGATGAGTTGAGTTATGTAATGGGTGCTCGAGAGATTGTAATGAATGCATGAATCAATAAAGTTAAGGTGTGATGATTTCATATGTTGAATTTTATGGGTTGTTACTCCATGAACAAAGAGTTTTGACCATTTTCGAGGATATGAGAAAAATATGGTCTATGGAAGAATTTGTGCATTTTAAGGGTGGTAGTACCATGTGAAGAAGACTAGACTAATGGATAAGAAAATATATATTCCACGGACTGTAGTTCGAAGGAAAACAAATTTTGGAGAAACAGAGTACTACTGGATTTAAAGGATGTGTAATATGGAACAAGAGAGTTACTCCAAGGATGAGTTAAAGCTGTAGTAGTGTTGAAGTGGGCCATAACCCACAGGCCCAGGATTTGAAAATGGAACGGATGTAACCTTGATAAAGGAATAAATTTGGAAGAATCAGTGATCCAATCAGCATACGTTTCGTAGGACGTTACGCAAAAACACGAGAGTGGTGAAGTAACGATAGATGTTTTGTTTGGCTTGCGAAACCATGGATTATCTGAACTCGGTTAAATCAACAAGAGAAATTCTGCAATGCTTGTGAGTATGCCCAAGTGTTAGAATACGTGATTCGATATTTATGTATGTGGTAATGATTCAAATGCGGGATGGATTGGCCCCCATACGGAGACTTCTATCATGAACTATCATATGTTGATGGAAAATCAGAGAGCCTTGAAAACCTTAGAAGAGTGTCGATGCGATAAGCCATAAAACCATAAAATGGTAGGACGATGGAACCCCATTACAGGCAACCGTTGCCAAGCGTAGGTTATACGGTGAAGTTCAACCCGAACCGTTTCTGCGGGAGAAACCATTAATGGTAGACCACCATGAGTGTTTCAATAGTTGTCTAGAATGGACACAGACCGATCAGCTAAGAAGATCCAGTCTCGGACGAACTTCAACTTTGACGAACCGACCCAAGATTCTGAGGAAAACTCTATGCTTTTGACAGAAGAGCTTTAATGAAGGAGCTATTGTAAGATATGTGAAGAGGCATACATTTTCAGCCTCCGGAGGAAGTATCTGAGTTTATTGGGCTGTAACCTTGCATTTTAAGTGTGGTAGCACCCACGACCTTTCTCGACCAAAACATTTGCTAGAAGACCCCAACCCCTAACCTTTTCTTGCTAGCCTCTTCGAATCTCGAGGACGAGATTCATTTTAAGTGTGGTAGGTTTGTAACATCCCAAAATTCTAAATTTTGGAATGTTATATTAAATAAATAACTATACTTGTTGTGCGATTGTTTGTCTGATTGATTGAGTGAAGTTGAGTGGAATTTGAAACTTTTGAAAGTTGAACGAAAGGGAATGAAATGACTTCCCAAAACTTTTCCCTTTGCCTTTTGGATCCCCATGAACTCAAGTTCATTCCAACACCAAACCCTAGAGTGAAGATGACATGACTTCTTCCATTTTCAAATGAAAAGGGTTTTGGAAAAGATTTAAATTTCATTTGGGAATATTTCAAATTCAAAGCTTTATGCAACTCAATGATTTTCATGAGGGAAGATAAAATGACTACTTCAATTATATGAAATATGAGTTGGAAGTTAAAAAGTATCAAATTGAAAGTCATTTGAAAGTGCCTTGAAACCCCTTTCAAAAAATTGAGTTTTGGTATTTGAATTCAAATTTTGGCAAGTGGAATTCATTTCAAAACTATGCCTGACAACTACTTGAGAAAAAGTATGAGAGGAGTAACATGACACTCCAAATATGTCAGAAGAAAACAATGCCAAAAGTTTTGGATTCAAATCTGAATTTTATTTGAATTTGAAAAAATGGATTTTTATAAAGTTTGGATTTTGCCTTTGGAAAAATGTTCAAATGATAGGGAATATTCCCCTGATCATTTTGGTATATATATACCCTATATAAAATATTTATAGATTTTGTTTTATTTCTGTTTTGGTTTTATCAAAAAAAATAAACCCCAGGCGCCAGCTAAACCACCCAGGCCCGGCGCCCCACCCTGGCCAGCTGAGCCGGCCCACAGCCAATGGCCCAGCGCCAGCCGAGCCAGCCCAGCTCGCCCGCTCGCCCGAAACCCCCAGGCCTCGGCCACCCGCTCGTCTCGCCTCTCTCTCTCTCATCGACCAGCAGGCCGCCCATCTTCTTCCCTCGCCCACGCATCGCAAGACTGGCTGAGATCGCGGATCCCGAAGGATCCGGGATCCCGATTCCCTCCCCCGATCGCCTTCCTTCCCCGACGAGGCCCCCGCCCTATAAAACCCGTGCCCCGCACCCCATTTCCCCCCCCTAGCCCTCGCCGGAGCCCCTCCCCTCTCTCTCACGCGCTCGCCGGAGCCGGACCTCCCGCCGCCGCCATTTCCGTCGCCGCCGTCGCCCTACACCCTCCCGACCCCACCGAGACCACCTCCGGACTCCCCTCGCTCGACCACACCTCCCCGTGCCCTCGCCCGAGCTCTAGAGCCACCGGAGCACCGTCGCCGTCGATCACCCGAACGCCACCGCCGCCTTGAGCTCGCTCAGCCAGCTCAAACCACCCCGATCTCCCCGACCCCTCGAAGCTTCCCAGCTCCCCGCACCTCCCAGGCCACCCGACCTCCCGACGCCTTGGAGCCTCGCCGCACTTCGCCGCCGCCGCCGCCGTCGGGCCTTGATGAAGTCAATGGAGACCCCACCCGTCCGATGCACGATGAACGGCCTAGATTAGAACCCCGAAGGGGTATTTCTTTTTATAAAAAACCGCCCGGTCCGGCCCGGTTCATTCGGTTTATTAGTTAGTTAGGTTTTATTTTTAGCCCGGCCGTTTTAGTTAAAACCACTAGGCCCGTTTAGGCTATTTGACGACATTGCACAAAGATAGGCCCATTAGGCCTTTTCTTTTATTTTGATTTTACATTTTAGCGAATAGTTTACATTTTGAAAAATTGATATCTTTTATTCTGTTTATTATTTTTAGATGATTCTTTTTTGTTGGATTGCAAATTTTATGTAGTTTCTGTAGAAGATATATTTAGCTATGTTAAAAATAATTAAAAATGCTTTAATTTAGTTTTAGTCAGAATAGTAAATCTGCTATAACTTGAGTTAGAAAAAATTATTTTTGCATGATTCTTTTTGTCCCAACTTTATTTTGACATTTCCAAACCATAGATTAATTTGGGTATTTTAGGATTAATAAATAATTAGTTTTAAGCAGAATCTTGTTAATCCTAATTAATTAGCTAGCTACTGTTTTCCTATTAATTTAATTAGTAAATAAATTTATTTTTAACATGTGATTTATTATTCTAGGATAGTTTACGTCACTTTATAGGATGAACTTTTATTTATAATAAATAAAAGTTTTATTTTATTTTCCTTAATAGAAATTGAATTAGGCCTAATAGGAGTTTCATATTAGATTTTAAATTAATTCTTTTTGCTCCTAGTTGCTTAATGCATCCTTTTACATTAAGTTAACATAAAACCATGATTAGGTTATGTTAAGAAATTTTTGTTATATAAAACTATTTTAGTTGTTGTTTGAAGTAGGAAAACTTTGGATGGGTTTTCTTTGAGTTTTTCCTGTGAGATCTGATTTGTTTGTTTGGTGTGTTATGTTACTATGTATGCTATTGTGTTATGTGATCATATGCTATGTGCTTATTATAGTTATTGTTTGCCTCGGTAGAATTTCCGGAGTGCGAAGATTGCTACTATGAAACCCTAGTTTTGAAGATCGTCAACTGTGCAAGTTCACTTTGACGATGCTTTCATACCTATGTTTTATTGCATTTAGTGGCATCTTTGCAACCACCCCTCGGTAGTGATATTGAAATTCTTGTAGTTGAGTAGTATGCATGAGGTAGGAACCCATCACCCTGTTACCAAGCCCGGACGATATTTTATTTTAATGCTACGCTATAGTAGACGGGGTTTGGTATGAGTGCACGAGAGTGGTGTGAAGAAGGAGGACTCTACGTAAATGGCGACAACTCCATGATGGAATCTGCAAGGACTGCACCTTCAAGACCTCAAGACTTCAAGACTCGAGACAAGAATTCAATACACACTCTTGGGTGAAGGGCGGTTGTGGGCACCACTGGAGAACCCAGTGGTTGGCGGGATGCATGGAGAAGCGCCATGACATCTTGCGGAAAGCTTCACCCAGACTCAAAGAGACGGAAGAATACTTCATGACCGAAGCTTACCTGCAACCGCAAGTCATTATGGGCTCTGGCTTGGTTGACCTTAGTGGTGACTCTGGCTGGGACGGTACTAGCAGATGTAGAACTACGGTAGGATGGGATGAGTACTGGACAGTGGTCAGAGGAACTCTTTGGAAGACCATGTTTCGGTCATCTTGTTCTCAAACACTCTGAAGTGCGAGAACGTAAAGAGAGGGATCGAATCTTGCGGGTAAAGTGTACAAACCTCTGCAGAGGGTTTTAAACCTAATCGATTAGCCGTGTTCCCGGTTACGGACAATTTGAGCATCTGGACTTGGATCTATCTCGGAACTCTCAACACCGGATTGATAACTTAATTGTGGGCAACATATGATGAATTTTTGGGCTATGAGACATCGGTTGGCGGAACCATGTCATGATAGAAAACTCCTTAGTACAGACTTCATTCTATGCCTTTGATGTAGGTAAAATAAAATCAGCATTTACATAAACAAAATTCGAATCTGAGCCATAAAGCCATATTGCATATAGTATAGTTTTATCATCTGTTTATTCATGTTGTGATCTTGCGGTACATTCAATGTCTTGACCTACACGGCTGCAACGTATCATGTTGCAGATATTTCCTCGACAGTAAGAGTTACGATGCAGGGTTACGGTCTACACTCAACTTTGCCGATGGCGTTGATGGGACTCCACACCCGTTTGATTTGTTTCCGCTGAGTATTATGAGGTATATATCAGTTTTACGTTATTTATGCATGTGATTGCACTTTGATATATACATTGATGTCTTGTGTGTGCAAAGATCTTGATCGAGGATGTACAGATAATACGTAGGCTTGAACGTCTGAGGTCGGGTCGCTACACACTTATTCTGTCAAATCTTTCCGTGTAGGCTCGTGCGTCCCCTTTCATTTCACTTTGACTAGTGGTTGGGGCGCGCAGCCTAAGTGGAAGTTGGGTGGTGCCAGGTAAGATGCGCCCTTCCACTGTCCTATATATACTAAGTAGTGTGTTTTGTGTACATGTGATGTTGCTATAAAAACTGACATTTATAATAGAAGGAAACACCAAAAATGCAACACATCTAGATCTCTATATATCTATTGACACATCATGTGAAAGAAACTGAAATTCCATGCCAGGTTAATAGCATCAACAGGAGCACATCTTGTTGTTTGTCAAAATAAGATACATCAATATAAATTGTGCACATGTCCTCCCCGGCAGCAACAAGCCCTTGATGCCTCCCTCCAACCATGCGGCTGACGACGAGGAGCACGCTCGCCTCGTGCTCCATGCACTACATCACTCGGTGCATGCCGGCGATGAGTCGCCACATCCTTGCCAGCCTATACATACAAGACATCAGCGAGAAACATCGATCAAACACATGCAGCATCGGTGTTCCTGGGGATATTGATCGAGCACAGTATAATATAAACACGTACATTTGGATGAGCTTCACGAGCTATGGCTCATTGTGGACAGCAACGACCCTCTGGCACAAAGCATTGACGGAGGCAAGGGAGATGTTGAGCTTGATCCGAAGGTCCCTGACGGCAGCCTTGATCCTCTTGATGGATAACGGCTCCGCACCATTGGCGCCCTAGCTCCTTAGTTGTGCACACTTCTTCTCGTATGACAGCCAGACACACTTCTGCCTGCAAATGCATTTCATTTCATATTTTGGCTTGACTGGTACTAACTTCTAAAGATTATACAAATTCTTAGAGAAGCGAGTGTGCTTAATCGAACGTACCCTGACTTTTAGGCTCTCCTTGTGGCTCTGGAAGAGCAGGAATGGCTCCATCAAAGCTTCACAGATGCCAACTTGGGTGTCGCCTTCATTCCTCTCAGAGCAATTGGTTGGACTGCCTATGTACAGGATAGCAATGATCAATGCTTCAGTCTACCTTCTACTTATATTCCATGGATCTATTTTCTCAAATCAGTTATCAAAAGCATTAATCCTTAATTTTAGGCCACCTCATTTTGTTTCAAAGCTTCCATACGAAATAGACAACAATTAGGAACAAAAGGAAATACTTGTACAAATAGAAAACATGCTTCATGTTCTTCTTTTCTACAAGGACTTTCTTCAGCAAACATCAATCCATCAAGGGTTTCATTTCCAATTCAAGATTTTTGCTTCTGAAAACAATTTTAATTCCTATGTAAACCTGAGAAGACACAACTGACCTCAAGTGTGATATATATGCATACATTAAACCAGATCCATCCATAGAAACACCCACTTCTTCGGTACACAGGGTATATATCAATCTGTAAAACATCAGCTGCCTAGACTTCTAAACATTAGCTACCAACAATGGTAGAAGGTTCAGTAAAAAGAGTTCAACTAGAGGATGCAACAAAAATCAGAAAACATCTAGAGGATTTAAAGCATCAGGATGAAACTAAGGCGGTAAAGTGCACTACTAATTACGCTGCCATACTCGTTGTTGCTTTTTGGCGCGGTGGGTATGGCATGTGCAAGCATTATTTAGTAAAGTTATTTTAGCAAGAAGACATGCAGTAGAGATGAGTGAGAGGTACATGTTTCTGGTTAAAAATCACATTCAAAAAACAAAAGCAAGTGTAGGGGTTTCATAGATATTAATAGACTTGTATTAATAGAGAAGCAACATAGGGATCAGAAGTAAATTAATGAATGATCCCTCATGCTTTATCAAACTTGTAATTCTTCTTTGTTATCTTGATTCAAACTATTTCATGGTGTCACTTAATTTATAGTACATATTTTCTCTAACATGGGAATCTGCTAAGAGTAGAGATTGGCCCTGGAACAAATCGATAGTTAACTTAACTGAACCTAGGTCTTATTTCCTGAACCAAACATCAAATAAAAAGTAGCATATTTCCAAGTACAATAGGCAAACAAGTTGCTAATTTCAAGTGCTAAGCAATTTATCTACCACCATTGTTACCTAACGAGTTATGCAAGGGTGGTTAGCTTGTACCTGTCAGGTTCTATTCCCTAACATGGATTCTAGTTACTGGAATCATTTTTGGCAATAATGCAAATTCTAATAGATGAGCGGCTACAATGTCAAGTGTAGGACAACAGATTCAGAAGCATGATGCTCAACACACCTACCCTGATTCTTGAGTGAATGCAAGATGAGCATTGTGGCAGATTGTTAATCCAAAGGATGACAACAAAATTCTCAAGAACTAAAGGAAGTTGGTGTGGCTCACATTTAGCTTTACTTGAAGATAACAAATCTGCTTATGACCAAACTATAAAATACCAACAAGCCCATCTAGCCGGCGCCAACGAGGTCTGAACGCTGAGTTATCTAAACAAAGAAGAGGACAATCCTTAGCGATCTGGAAACTGATTAGTCAAAAAAGACTTAGTAGTACAGTAACATTTTGAAACAAACAAATCTTTAAATAAGGAAAACTTGCGATTTGGAAACTTTTGTTCAAAAATACATATAGTAGTACAACAACAATTTGAGCTGAAGAAAGTTTTAAACAAGGAAAACTTGCAATATGGAAACTTTTCATTTCAAAAAGACATAATAGTACAACAACATTTTGAGCTAAAGAAATCTTTAAATAAGGAAAACTTGCTTTGGTGATGTCCTTGTGTAAGAAATCCAAATCTTTATTATACTTTGAAAAAGGCAGCATCCATTATTAAAGCATGAAGATTTCAGAGCACTAAGTTTATAGGAATCTAGTCTATCATTTGCAACATGGTAGTGGTACCTGAAATTAAAATGTACCAAGACATGAAAATTTCTCTTTTGCCTTCATTACTATTACGAAGAACATGACTGGGCCAAGATGAGCCCATATAGAATTCTGACATGATGTGGGAGGAAAGTTCACCAAGCTATTTCAGATCATGTAAATTAAGGGCTGTTACATATACTGCAGCCGGAATAACATATGACAAATGAGTTAAATTAATATTAGTACACAATAGTTCAGAGTAGGAAAAAAGTGCAAATGGGTGTTCTCAATTGAAAATTTAGATCTCATAGAACAAAAAAGCTCATTTCAAACAACCCAACAAATTCATGAAACGATGGTGCATGGCAAGACTTACCGAAGGTGTGGAACCATCATATGGATTTTATCCCGTGTTGCAATCTACCAAAAGCCTTTTGGCATTCTGGATGTGTGATGGTAGTCCACCAGGATAGCTTGAATTAAGTCGGAAAACCTGCACAATGAAAACTTTAGCAAGAAAAGAACAATATTTACTATTTTACGCACTTGTGCATTTGAAATCCCATTGAATTCGAACAGAAAGCTACTAACAGACAATTTCACATGTGTCTTTCATATAAAAACTTGTCACAATGAAGTAGCTATATATTTTTGGTAGTTTGTTAGTAAATATCCCTTGCAAGTATGAGATCCGTCATCCATCGAGCATAAGTAGTGAAATATTTCAAGGATACAATCGAAGACACACCTGGTCAAAGAAGCTTTTCTTCTTGTCGTTATCAACACAACTAGAAAGTTCATTAAGTAGTTAGGCACCTATAAAAATGACCAGATGATATCAATAAGCCAAGAACCTTATATTCTCCACATCATATAAATAGGTTGGCTCAAACGATTTGCTTCTTTCTCAAACCGCTTTCACTACATATTTGCATGTGGAAACCTTCAAGAGGAAAATAAAACCGAGTTTAGAAATAAAGAAAAAGAAATTTACTCATGCAGTAAAGAGCATTAAGCAACCAATGGATCACCACCAAAGAATGAAAGAAAAACAAAAGAATACATTTGGGAAATCTCAAATTTGGGCCAGGTTCTAATTTGGAAGTTCAGTACCTTAAGATCCACGTGGATAAGCAACATGTCATGCATAACTGCAAGGATAAGAAAATTAGAGTTCTTATGTATAGATACAAAATAAGAAGAAAAGAATATGTGCTTAGAACTGGCAGGTAGAAACATAAAGAAACGATTCAGCACACCACAACAAGGTTTCAACACAATAGTGATTTGTCTAACAGAACAAATTGCAGAACTAAACTGAATACTGAACTATCTTTGGTTCACAATGTATATAGTCTTGTTTAGAAATCTTGAGTTTAAAAGGGAACAGAGATTGCAGCTGACAATATGATCTTGAGTTTAAAAATTATATGCATTTTCAACACAGGTGGATTAGGTACACTATCAACACATCATTCAACCATAGGTGCTCGTGCCGCTCGATACTTCATCTTAAAGATTCCCATTCCACCTAAAATACCAAGACACATGGGGAATTGCAATTAGCAGTGTTGTACTACAAAATTTTTCATATATTTTTTTCTTTAAAAACAAAATGACATATTTTCATGAAGAATGAAAGATCAATTATTTATTCTCTTGGTGCCTATGAGCAAACTGGAAAGATTCACCCTAGCCATACTCATAGAACCTAGTAGCAAGATAGTAGTATTTATTAACTTTGATAACATCGTAGTACTAGCTAGGTCACGACATTCAAATCCCTAGTTGGACACTATCACAGACAATGGGGTGATGCGACAGAAAATATATGTGAGCATTCTCAAATCATAACCAAATCAAAAGAAAGTCCTTAACATGTACATTATTCATTTGATTTTATCACATAAACAGGAAAGTGAGTCTATTCGATAATATATGCTTATAGGATATTTAAGAAACAAACTATATGTAACAACAAAGGTTGTAAATATACCATCAAAGAAGAATTGTAAATGACAGAATCTAGAAGCTATATGTGTATTTGTTACTTCAACCATGAACCCAAATTCTTGACTACGTATGAAACGTTTTTCATATTCTAAATCATCTTTGGGAGAACACTACCCCTCTAATCATATTGGAATATTGCCCCAGCATCAGGGTCATGTTTAATCCTTATTTCCATCTCACCACTTAGGCAACACAAAGGGATCAACAGCCAAATCCATCAATCGGCTAACCTCCAGGAGGGAGAGAGAGACTGCAGAAACATCCAATCCTAGAACTGACAAAATCTATAAACAAACGAATTCACATCAGCCTCTCAAATTCATCTCCCGCAATAAATGAAACATGAATTATGCCACTACAGAGTGCAACAATTCATAACAACCTCCTAAATGTTCAACATCCAAAATCCAAAAAAATGTCAGATCGACACAGGGAAGCTATATCATCAGAGCCATTCATGAACATGATAGGAAGGAAACCATTATGTTGACATCTGAACTTGCTCTATATAACCCTTAAGTTGAAACCAGTAAAGAAGTGGAGAGTAACCAAAAGAACAAACTGATAAGTAGATAAATAGTATAGTAGAAGAAAGAGATTATCAAAAGTCAAATATCAATTGAAATAAGCAAACTGACCCCGAACCCGATAAGAGAACCTAAAATAAACTATCCAAGGGACATCAGAATTATCATAGCCATTCAAGGAAAAGTAAAAAAGAAAAAGTTTAATGCACCAAACTGGTTCCCACCATGGACAACAAAATCATGAGAAGGCAAACCAGACACCATGAGAGGTGATCCGTGCGTAGCTGCTCCTAATGAGATAACAAATTCCACAACCACGACAGTTCATCACTTTTAAACATAAAAAGGGGATAGGAATAAATAAATGTGTAGAGGCCACAATATTAGTTGAATTGAGATTTGAGAGGGACCGGATTCACCTTTGATAGATCATACTACCTAGCTCCACCGTCTTCTTGCACCAGATCAATCCCCACTTCTGAAGTCGAGCTCCTCTCATTATCACTCAAAGAGTGACCATCCAAGACAGAGTTGTCAATATTCGATGAGAATGAAAAGGTCCCAAAAGAGGGGGAGTGGGTTCTTGATGCCCACAGCTCCATGAATAATCAAAGACAAGTTTATGTTCGCCATGTTTTATCATCTTTAACCCAGATAAGTTTCCAACATGGTTCATTTTGAGCTGAACTTTTTCAAATAAGTCAAAACAGTGATTTCGGCTGCAACATGAGAGAGAGGGGGGGGGAGATGCGTGTCATACTAAATCCAAAACAAAATGCAGCCAAGCTTCGAGAAATCCATCGACGGGGCTCAGAACCCGCGCCAGCTGAGCAAGCCCTCGACCGGAACGCACCACGAGCCCCATCGCTTGGTCCCCAGACCGCACGGCCACGAACATCTCCTGCACCGACGGCACCCCGGAGGGGCCTCCAAGCCGATGCGTGATCCAACGCGGGGGGAGGGGTTGGCCCCGATGAACGGCAATCCAGCGAGCACGTCGGACGGTAGCTGACCGACGCAGGCGGCTCCCTCCATCATCACCGCTGTTTGAGGAGGTATGCGGTCCCAGTCCGCCGAGGGAAAACGACACCTATGGGATCACAGGGAATCCCTTCTACGGTTGCGGGCGCGGGTCTGTGGAAAGAGCGGGTTTAGAAGATCAACACGGGGGAAGTTTTATCCAGGTTCGGGCCGCAAGTGATGCGTAATACCCTACTCCTGCTGGTTTGTGTTTATCTAGTGTTCTTGGACTAGCTACAAAGCGGGCAGGGTCCAAAAAGTCAGAATCCTTCGTCAGTATGCCTCGGACCTCCTTTTATAGCTAAAGGGGTCGCCACAGTGGCACACATGAGGTGGAAAGTTTGTACTGTATACAAGTCTATCCCTGGAACCGTAGGACAAAACACATTTAATGCGCTGCCGACATGCCCTCTCACTTTATCAAGGACGACAAGGAAGCTCGTGCCGTCTGTCGCCGCTTCGCCTTGCTCCGACGCGTGTCCAGGTTGTCGAGGCGTGCAGCGCCATGCTGGCTGGCTGGCTGCTGAGTTGGTGCGGTGGCAGAGTCTTCATGAAGACTTGCATGCCTCCACGCAGATGCTTGCTGAGTTGGCCTGGAAGCTGCAAGTCGCCACGCAGGTGCCTGCCTTGTTGGCGGGTTGACTGTTGTGTTGGAACGACGGTGGAGCCTTGGCAGGTGGGGGCCTGGCTGCAGCCCCGCAGATGTCCCCAGCAAGGGCCTTGCCGGGGTCTCGCAGGTGTCCCCGGCAAGGGTCTTGCCGGGGGTCTTGTGAGCGTCCCCGGCAAGGATCTTGCCGGGGGTTTCCGTCTTCTGGTTCTCATCTAGTCTTGTATGTTCTTGGTCTTCATGAAGATCTGCATGCCACCATGCAGGAGCCTCCCGAGCCTTGGTTCCAATGTTGTCGATGGTGTCGGAACTCTTAGACTCAAGGGTGGCGGCCTTGCTGGTGTTGGGCAAGTTTCCCGGCAAGGCTCTTGCCAGGGCTACGTAAGCTGCCCCGGCAAGGCTCTTGCCGGGGAGAGCCCACCTTGTCCCTTTGCTCCTCGCGCCTCTGTCTTCGCGTTGCTCTGGTAGTCTTGTGTCTTTGCTTCCTCTTACATCCCATAAGCAAGCGGCCACAGCGTATGGCTCTGTTGCACAAGACAAGTAAAGGGGTACAAACAGGACCCCTACTTTTGTACACCGACAGGAGCCCCCGGGCCTGGGCCACATATAAGCGTGGAGCGTTATTGGGCCAGGCCCAGAACGGTGCAAGGGCACGCATGGCAGAGTCTTTACTGTGGTAATTCCTTCGCTAGTTGTGCTTCCCACGACCCGCGTTGAATGCGTGATGTGGGGGCCGTGCGTGGGGCGGTTGCTGCACGCTTGGATCACATCGTGGTAAATGGTAAAGAGGCGGCCCGTGTCTTCCCCATAAAAAGGAAAATTGTAGGGTCGCTGCTCATTTACCCTCTGCGCCCTCCCCAATCTTGGAACCATCGCTCCCTTCTTATTCCTCAAGCTCTTGTCTTTGCTCTCCGCCGCCTCGCCCCCATTGCCCTTAATCCCTCATCCCCTCTCGGCCGCTATGGCGCCCAAGACAGGCAAGGGCAAGGGAGCGGCCAATGATGTCGGGGAGAAGGAGGCACCTGAGAGCGAGTTGGCAGCGCTTCAGACGCAGCACGCCTACTTCCCCTCGACTGTCGATGCGGTCCACCTCAGGGACTACTTGAGGCCCCTGTGGGGGAGGGAGACGACGAGGCACCCTGCCACGCGCATCCTCCCTGCCGATATCACCAAGGCCGGCCCAAATCGGTACCCCTTCTTTGTTGACTACTTCTCTTGCGGGCTCTGCCCCCCTTTCTCTGATTTCTTCAACGACATCATGCACACCTACGGCTTCCATCTTCTAGATCTTACGCCGAATGCTGTGGCGTGCATGGCCTTCTTCGCCCATCTCTACGAGGGCATCGCCGGAGTGCCCCCCAGCACGACGCTCTTCCGCCACTACTTCTACCCTCGCATCCAGCTAGGGGGGCGCCATCTCCGGCTGCATCACCTGGATCCCGAGGTCCCAGGAGAAGGGCACGTACCCGGAGGGCGCCCAGAAGGAGAGGTGGGAGGAGTGGCAGAGCCGGTGGTGCGGGATCAAGGAGAAGGATCCACGGGAGTTTCGCTGGGTTCGCCGGAGTCCGCCGGTCCGCCGCAGACTAGAGCGACCTCGACGCCAACAACAAGAAGCTCTCGGTCGCCACCACCAGGATCAATCGCCTCACCGTGGCCGGGATCACCCTCGAAATGATTGGGGCTGATTTCATCCGCCGCCGGATTGCCCCACTTCACAACAAGGGGAGGTCGGCCTGGGATTACAGGAATGCGGCTGACGTCATGAGGCTCTGCCCTTGCTTGAAGCACAACTTCACGGTCATGGGGCATGCTCATTTTTGCTAGAGAATCTTCCAGCTGAAGGTGAGTGACGACGGCAGGGCTGAGAGGATCGACAGAGCTGAGAAGGCTGGCAAGACCATCAAGGCGTCTCTATTTGGGTTGCCGGCAAGAGTGGTCCCGTTGAGAAACAACTCTCGCCAGACCGCCATCATTGCCATGATGCCGGACTTCAACGAGCACGGCCTCGATCCGCTCTCGGACGAGCCGGAAGCGGAGGAGGTGCAGGCGTTCTTCGACAACTTGTCGAAGAATTATGTCCGCAACGAGCCGCTGCTCATCCACGACACCACCAAGGAGGAGCTGGACTACATCGCCGCCAGGGCAGCGGAGTGTCAGGACCGGATTTTCGGGATATTAATTTCCAAAAAATGGCCCTTGTGCGCACCAGCCCCAGGATTACTGTTAGCTGATGAGGCACCAACATGATACAGAAATTCCAAGCAAAAAGCAAAATATGAAGTACAAGACCATTCTGGCCTATGAGTACAACAAATGGTTTCTAGTGGTTGATGGCGGAAGCGGTTTGTGGATCATCAGCGTCTATGGGACTCCATTTCCCACAGGAACAGCTGACCCGGTTAACTCCTATCTTCGCGAGGCTGCTATCACCTTTGCTTAGGTTCCGGGGCTGTCTTCACAACGCTCCTCTCCACGCAAGAAATCTGGCCAAGACAATAGCCAGGGACAAGCCAGTGAGTACTTTGAATGTACTCGCAAACATTATGAACACGGGTATAATATAACAAACGATAATCATTCTCTGAAATATTCTACGGTCACAACATCAGTCATAAAACAATATCCCTGATGCATGCAAGCAGGTTATTTATATACAACATGAATATGCAATAACAGGGTAGTAATAAAAATGCACCGATCGGGTTAATACGACGCTGACGCCTCGAAAGGATAGTAAATAACGGCGTGCCTCGATCAAGGCGTCTGGCGACACCACATAAAGGGCTTATAATGTAAACAATAAGCATGCCACGATCGAGCGTCTGGCGACACCACATAAAGGGCTTATAAAGTAAACAACAAGAATGCCACGATCGAGGCGTCGGCGACACCACATAAAGGGCTTATAAAGTAAATATATAATAAGCATGCCACAGTCGAGCGTCTCAGCGACACCACTTAAAGGGCTTATAAAGTAGATAAATAATAAGCATGCCACAGTCGGGCGTCTCAGTGATACCACATAAAGGGCTTATAAATAATCACAGTGAATATCCAGGAGGTAGAACCATCCCAGGGATACTCGATCATTCAAATAATATAATGGGTTAGTCCATAATAAATAATAATCCTGATCATCACAAGTCACAAGTCATGATCCAAGTTCTGATTTAACAGTTTCTCCTCCGAAGACCGACACTTGACCCATCCCAGACTGTAGTCCTTAACCATGGACGCGTATATTCGAATAGATTTAACCTCTGTAGAGGGTGTACTCTTTACCCACGAGTAACGGATTCCTTTAGTCCATCGGGACTAATTCCGTCTACGGCATTTTAATTGAAAACACACCTATCCGCACACACGGCCTAACTTACGATTATGCGGAATCACCCACGACACCTATTAAGCAAAACTCTAAGTGGCGAGGCTACAACCTCGACTTAGCATGGGATCACAAATTTATACCGCGCGCAAGCTAGGGGAGCTACCCCTTCGGCTACAACCGAAACACCCATGCCCCCGGGCTAGGTGGCATGCCTACCGGATGCCTCCGGTATCTTCCACCATGGCCTCTCTGAGAGTGTGTTCTAGGAAAGGGGTTGCCAACTTACTGAACCGTACCCTACCTACCGCAGGGACAAGTGGTAGTACGAAACAAGCATGCGGGTTACCGGAACAAGACTCAATCTATGGTCGACTCAGGAGGCTTAAATATTCCCTGCATGAATTAGCATAACAATATATATCTCAACAGACAGAATCACCACTCGACATACCTCACCATGCCGTACCGGACACAACCGTCTCGACGGAGGACTAGGGACAAACCCGTGTCTACCCAAGACAGAGGCTTCCCCGGATCCCTTCCGGTATGCATGAAAGGCATTCGATGGTGATTATTATCACAAACATATCTAACTCCAATAGCATGCACTCATGAGTAGAAACGTTTTATCACATGAAATAACGGATACTCTGTGTCGAGGTGGTGTTGTAACCATGTAAATAACACACACAATATTATGCCAGGGTTCAAAATGCTTGCCTTCAAGTTGTGGGGAGGCAGGGTGTATTCCAAAACTTTGAAAGTTTTCTTCCCTCTCCGACAATCCTATTTTTGAAAATATTCGAATTAACACATAGTTTAAAAGTGGTACAAAAAAGTTGTCTGATTTTTTTTTCAAATAAATCTAAAAATAAACTAGACAATATTTGAGAGAGGTAGGAAAAAGAATCAACTCATTTGGAGTTATAACTAAAGAGTTATAGTCAGTCAAATTTTGGTCAAATCCTGTTTTTAAAATAAAACAGAAAAAAGAAAAACGTTTCGAACTGACCACGTCGAAGGCGTATTCTGGTGTTTACGCCTCCACTTATCCAGCGTGGACGGTGCATGGGTCGCTGACAGTGGGTCCAGGGGACCCACTGGTCAGGTTTGACCAGTCGTCCTTCCCTCCTCTTCCTCTGCCCGAGCGGGGGGCGGGACTCCGGCGATCGCCGCAGGCGATTGGCGGCTCCTTGAGGGGTTCCGAGGGCGGGGATGGGTCCGCCAGATCAGGCGGTCCTCCGTGGTTGTTGGGTCGTCGAGGGGTGGAGGAGTCGCCGTCGACGAAGCCAGCGGCGGCCGGTAACCCGGTAGCAATGGGGGTTTGGGCTACGGTGGCTTCCGATCACGGCTGAGGGTTTGGGCGGCTCCGCACGATCCAGGGGAGGAGGATGGAAGCACGGGGAGTGTTTGGGGGCCTCGGTTTTGGCCGGATTTCACCGGAGCGCGGCGGCGGCTGAACCTGTCGGAGGTTAGGAAGATGACCTCCTTCCGTTGTTCTCTGGCTATGGGGGGCTCTAGAGAGGTGGCCTGAGGTCGCCTGAGTGCTCGGATGAGCTCGAGGGGTCTCCTTATATAGTGGAACGAGGTCGGTTCCGCGGCGGCCGGAGATAAGCTCGCCGACGAACCGCCATACTGTGCTGCAGGGCGACGTGGCGTGGTTTGGGCTGGTCGGCGCATTCCGACGGGTTCCCTACTGCTCAAGCGGGGCGAGCTGGCGCCCGTGGGTGGCTCGGGCGGCGCCGTCCACGGCAGGGCTACTGTAGCCGGCTGCTTGTGGCCACGGCCGACCTGACAGCGGCCCTGTGGAGCCCTAGGGGCGGTCTGGCGCGTTCCAGCGAGTGGATGAGGCCGGGGTGTGGCTCCGCAGGTGAGCAAAGGTCAGGGGCGCGGGGCGAGAGAACACGGCGGCTCGGGTGCACGCACGTGCAAAACGCACGTTCTAGGCGCGCCCAGAGCATGCACTCAACGTGCTCGGCGAATTGCCATGGCAGGCCAGGGAGCTCCAATCCACGAGGGGTTTGGCAGGGTGGGGCTATAGGCTACGACAGAGCTATGAGACAAGCTGATTTGGCAAAGCAAGCAAGTCCAAAGTGCAAACTAAAAACCATGCCCAAACTGGCCATGCACAGAAGGTGTTTGACAAAATGATAAGGGCATCTAGGCAAATCTTGGAGGGTCCAAAATCTCCAGATCAGGGCCTCTTTAGATGCAGGTCAGGGTGGTAAGGTTAGTTGGCCAAATCTAGAAACTTGCTCGTGCAGAATTTTGAGAAAACCAATTTTGGGCAGAAACTAAAGGCTGTCATTACATGGACTAAGAATATGCCAATGGTTTCATGCTCCTGTACTTAAGGGTTTTGTAGGGTGGCCTATAAGTAGGAGAAATAATCAAGGGAAAAAGAGCAAGCAAAAATATGGTTGCAGTACAAATCAACAAGTTGGACCAGAATGGAAATGAGGTTGATTCACTCAAATTTTTCAAAGAACCTAACTAGGTTTTTGCATAAAGTTGAATAATATACTCCTATTAACGTCCCATAATTTTGGTGGAAGTTTTAAATAAATATTTAAATAGGTTGTAGTGCAAATTTTCCCACTGGACCAGATTTGAAAATTTGGTGTAGAGCTCAAAATCTCCAATGAACAGAAGATATTTTTGTATAAAAGTGATTTAAAAACATCTCATGACATCTCCAAATTTTGGTTGGAATTTTAGATAAATTTATCAAATGTTTGTAGTGCAAAAGAGGCTCTAAAACTTATGAAAATCTCTTTAAAAGAATAAAGCTCAGGAAAATAAATATGCAAATAAAACCACTGATTAAGACTTGTTTTATTGAGAGAGTATAGAAGTCTCATAATATTTTTGGAAAGTTTCCACTTGGGGTAAAAACTCCTCAATATTAAAGAAAAGGGGATTCTGAAATCATAAGAAAATCCAGAAAGCAAAATTTTCAAACTCTTGCCAAAATTTTAACAATTCAAAACATGGTTAAATTTTTGGGGTGTTACAACACTACCCCCCTTAAGAAAAATCTCGTCCTCGAGATTTGCTAAAAGCTGTTTTGAAAATAATTACTCTTACTATTTCAAAAAATAACCACTTTACTTACGTTTTAAAAAAAAGGGCTACAGGGAGAGGGCAATAAGTGGTGTAAAACTACAGTGTGGGACACTAGCGCTGCTTGGAAAAAACTATGGTTGAGAGATTTCTACGCTGGTTACCATAAATTTAGAATAAATTCTAAATTTCTAAAATACGCTAGTCGTACCCGAGAGCACAGTGCTCCCTCTGGCTGACAGGTGGACCCGGGGCCCACTGTCAGTCTCTTCTTCTTCCTCTGGCTCTCTCTTCTTCCTCTCTCCCGCGGGCTTTCCCGCGCTTTCTCCACCGGTGACGGGCATCTAGGCCATACTGCGGTAGAGCATGGTGTGCTAGCTGCCGGCGCAGCGTGCACTCACCTCGCGGGCCAGTGCGCTGTCGGCACTGCTCGCGGATTTGCCTCTGAACACCGGCGATCGGGCGACGAGAGGCGCTGGTGGACTTCACCCATCGTACACCGATCTCGAGCTATAAAATGGCCGAAGTGCTCCTCTCTTCTCCTTCACACCTGGCCTCGCTTCTCCTTCTCCTTCCTTCTCCTCCACCTCTGCTTACAGAAGCTCGTGATGAGGCTCTAATGGCGGAGGTGGTGCCGGACTGGTACGTGATCCTGGTGTGCGGAGGGCTAGCGACAGTGCTGGGGCTCTCCGTGCTCCTGTGCGCGATGATCCTCGATGATCATCGCGATGTGCCGCTCGAGTGTTGGCTCTCCGCAGTGGCGGTGATCACGAGAATTAAGTGTGATGTTGGGTGCCAACTGTTGTTGGTGTGCCGGAGGTAACTTGTACCCGGATGATTATCCAATAATCTCTCCTTCGGAGACTGTGGTGCGTTTAGGGAGGTGGTCGGTGAGATGCAACACAGTTACGTGTTTTTGCAAGCAGTGTATGTGTTCGAGTGGTTGTGGTTGTGAGTCTGCTGTCGTGGTGCTGTGTGAATAAAAACTCAAGGTCGTGAGAAGATATACGACGCCGCAACTCAGGGAAAAGAAATCTCACTCCAGGATTTTTCGCGAGAGAAATCAGTTAGTTTAAAAGTTAAACCGCAACAAAAACTACTCATATTAATAGAAACCAAATAATTTACTCGCCGCACAAACTCGGGGTACCACGCATAAGTTACAACATATAAATAAATATTGCAATAATAAACACGGCAGTGACGTCTATAATGCAAACGGTAACTGGACGGGGTTCCGAGAAAACGTCTCTGGTACTGGGACACACTCCTCCTCTATCGGGGGAAGTGGATTGACCAGTCGATGAATGTGTCTCTCCTGGTCGGGCCTCAGTGGTCTGCCGATGGCGATCTGAGGATTTAAATCAGCGAGACTCTGGAGATAAACCATTACTCGCTGTGACACTCAAAAAATTTTTGTTTGGTTTTCAACAAAAACTTGGTTGGTTTTGAAGAAGGTCATTTAAACCCTTCCAAAAATCTCTCTCTCAAAAATTTCCCCCTTTGGCAAGGGATTTTATTTTGGCATCTTCTTCAACTCTGGTGTTGATTATTTAAAAACCCTTCTTTTGACTCTCCCCCTTCTCAAATTTATTTTTTTGGAATTTATTTTTCTTTTAATGAGAAAACCCTAGGAGTTTTGGGTCTTCTCTTATATTGAAACCATCCATACTTTTTACCATGTCTCATGTGGTAAATCTTCCCAAAACCCCTCCTTCTACTTTGGGGCAATCCAAATATTACATCCCAACAGGTCCAACTCATTTTTGGATTTTATCTCATTTATTTCTTTCCCCAAAACAATTATGTCCATTATTTTGAGCCTAGGTGATTTGCAAAGCAAGTACCTATTTGCCTTTGAATTTTGATCTCAAACCAACTCCTCTATTGTTCATTGGTTTTGATATAGCTTACCACTGATGCCAAGTGGTCAAACCAACTCCTCTAGATAGTCCCTAGCACCCACAACCTAGAACCATCAAGATCCACTCTTGTTCTTTTCAAAAATTTCAAGTTTCAGCTTCTGCAAGTTTGGACCAGATTTGTCAAATTTGGTGAAATTCATATCTCCTCTTCTCCAAAAATTCCTCCAAAATTAAGGCAGCCCCCAGATGCTATGAGAGGCCACTCCACCAAAAATCAGCTCAAGGAAAAATCCCCACATACCAAAATCATTTTGTCGAACACCTGGCTTGCACTGTTACTTTGCACTTTCAAAGAAACTTCGAGTTTGATAAGTTCAGTTTAAATCGAGTTTGGTCACTGTCGATTGTCTTTGGCGCGTTCGCCTGACCCCTCCTCCTGTCAGGCGCCGCACGCACTTGGCTGGTTCCTAGCATTGGTGGCACCCTGGCCCGTCTGCGTCGGCGTCTTCTGCGGCGTCGGGACCTCCCGTGGCGGCCGACGACAGGGGCACCCTGCGACAACGCCGTTCGGCACCGCCACGCCACACAGGAGCTCCAGCGTGGCCGTCTCCCTTGCCGGCGCCACGCTGCAGCACCGTCGCCGTGGCTTTGGCACGCACGAAGCGCGCCCTCTGCCGCCCGACGTGCCGCACGGCCGTTCCGTTGAGGGACGTAACCGCCCCTACCTTGCTGAGTTAGGCACCGGGTTAGAATCAGTACTCCGTCTAGACGATGCTCAAGCCCCTAAACCAACCGTCCAGCCACAGCACCGCCGTAATCGCTCGCCGGACTTATCCCGTTCACGGCAACCGCCTTGGGCCGGCTATAAATAGCGCCACCGAGCTCGCTCTCGACCCCGCACATCTCCACCACCTCACGGACCCGCCCAGCCCTTTGGAAGAGCCTCGAGGGCCTTCTTCCTCAACTCCGGCCACCTCCGTCCGCTTGGGCTCGGCAGCGTTCTCTCTGGTGAGAGCTCCTCCACCGCCCTAGACTTGCCCATAGCCTCATGACACCTCTAGGAGACTAACCCCCACTCCAATTTGACCCCAGCAACTCTCTCTGACGAGGCCCACGACTACCCGAACCACCGTTCGCCGGAGCAAGGGCCGCCGTCAACGTGGTGCTCGCCGGCGACCACCACCACCACCCACCGACGCGGAAGGATGCACTGAGCACAGAGGTACCACCCGATCCCCCTGCCTCGCCGTGGATCGCCGCCGGCGACCACCGCGGCTCTCGGGCGCCGACGAGCTCTGCCGCCTCTTTTGAATATTCAAACCTGACGGGTGGGACCCGCCTGTCAGCCTCTCTGTTCTTTTTCTTCGAACCGTTTCTGAAAGCGTATTCTGGAAAATGCGCTTTCTAATCTGAATCGTTTTCTGGACTTTTTTGGTTAGACCCCTGAGAGTTTTCTGTTTCATTACAGAGAGGTCCTTGGACCAAAACTCTTATAACTTTTAAACAGAAAATGATTTTTGAGTGATTCTTTTTCTATCCTCTTCAAAATTTTGTCTAGTTTTCTATCAGATTTATTAGAAAAATATTTGGAATATTTTTGTGCACCCCATGGTATTTACGTTAGTGCGTGCATTTTTGTATACCGTAGATACCGAAGGAGGTGACGGAACCATGAACTTCACCGAGCTAGGCCCGACTACTCCGAACCAGGCAAGCATGTTTGAACCTTTGATATGATGAGTGTCTTGGCATGTTTGCATTAAGTATTTCCATGGCATGTTTTTGAAGCACCTCGATGAAGGTTATATTGCATGCAAAGTTGAGGCAAGTGAATTCCGACAATCCATAAATTGTTGGATATGAGATTGCATGGCCATGAGATGGCCTGAGAATGGGTAAGATGGCAGTGTTGTAGCATGCCAATCTTATGCCGGAACCGTTTGACCAGTGTCAACATGAATCAGTCCAGTTCCGTCCGTTTTCCCTTTCCGTACTACCACATGTTTTACGCAAAGTGCGGCTTAGTAAGTTGCAAACCGCTTTACGGTACACACCAAATTGAGAGGCGGGATGAGGGTTCCATGGACCTGGATTAAAGCCTATCATCATCCGGTCGAGGGGCATGGGTGTTTCGGTTGGGACCGAGAGGGGGCACCCTTAGAGCGTAGCCAGATATAAATTTGATCCCATGCTATTCGAGATTGTGATCTCCCGTCTCAAAGTTTTTCTTGAACGCTGTCCAGGGTGATTCACGCAGCGTAAGGTCGGATGGGTGTGTACTGGTTAGCTGTTTTTCCTCCGAAATACCGTAAACGGAACTAGTCCTTCGTGACTACGGAAATCCGTTGGCTGTGGATAATTTTAGTACAACTCTGCAGAGTCAAAAATCCTTGAAATCATCTTATCCATGTCCAAGTGTTGTGTTCATCTTATCTTGTCAAGTGTCAGTCTCGGTGACAGAAACTCCTGAGAACCACATGAGTGTTAAATGTTTATTTCCTATGGATGGACTAACCCGTTTGTTATCATGTGATGAATATTTTCCTATGAGCACTATTTCTTGCAAGTTAACCGATATGAGAAGTGAATTTTAAGCCCTTTCTGCGATGTCGCTCAGACGTGCGACTGCGGCATTGTTATTATTTACTTTTGTTATAAGCCCTTTCTGCGATGTCGCTCAGACGTCCGACTGCGGCATTGTTATTATTTACTTTTGTTATAAGCCCTTTCTGCGATGTCGCTCAGACGTCCGACTGCGGCATTGTTATTATTTACTTTTGTTATAAGCCCTTTATGTGATGTCGCTCAGACGTCCGACTGCGGCATTGTTATTATTTACTTTTGTTATAAGCCCTTTCTGCGATGTCGCTCAGACGTCCGACTGCGGCACCGTTATTATTTACTTTTGATATAAGCCCTTTGTGCGATGTCGCTCAGACGTCGGACTGCGGCATTTTTTGTTATTTATTTTCAATATAAGCCCTTTCTTTGATGTCGCCCCGACGTCCGACTGTGGCATGCATGTCCTTTATTTTGAATATAAACCCTTTAGGTGGTGTCGCTCAGACGCCCGACTGTGGCATGTTTTATTTATTTGTTCACCCTTCGAAGCGTCGCTTCAAACACCCGATTGGTTTTCAGTTATTTTTACTACCACCTGACTTCCTTCTTACTAATTAATGTGGTGTTACTTCGTCATTTGGATGTACCATATTAATTGTTCATGACGCATTCATGCATGCATTTGTTATATCTTATGTCCGAACTGTCTTGCGAGTACTTTTGTAACGCCCCGGATACAACTTTCCATATTCGTATCTCCAACTCTTGCCTTTTCCAGAGATGCGATATGTTATTTCCTTCGTGGTTGGGTTTTTGTCTTTTGTTTTGCATTTTGTTCTTGTCGTGCATCTCATCTACGTAGCATCATGCGCATTGCATCTGCATGTTTTACGTAAAACCCGTATCCGCTCGTAGTTGCCGCGTCACCTTGCTTTCTTTGACTGTTTGAGACCAATCGGGTTTTGCCTCCCTCTTGACCACGACCACCTAACCTCTCTTGACAGCCCAACCACCGACCCCCTCTTGCGTGCGTCAAAACCTGCCCCGAACCCGAACCGATGCAGCCGTTACCATTGGATCCGGATCATCCCCTAACATCTATAAAACATCTTCGTTTTAATTATTGGACTCCCTAGCCTATTTTTTGAACCGTCCAATTATGATCGGAGGGACCTAGATTACCCCTACCCTAATCCCCTACCTATATAAGCAGTGTAACCCTAGACCTAGCCGTCCCATCCATCAAATCCTCCATGCCGCCGCCGGCCACTGCCTCCTCCATCCTCGGGATCTTGCCCGATCCATTCGAGCCACCCGACCAACCTCCTTCCTCGGGATCCCTCCTGATCCAGCCGCCAACCACCTTCTCCTAGTTTTCCCCACCGATCCAACAACACCTCCCCTCCCCGCCGTCTCTGCCTAACCTCGACCTCGCTGACCGGAGCACTGTGTCATCTGCGATTCCCGTCAGCGTCCATCTCCTTCCTTTCCCTCTCCTGTTCCCTCTCTCATCTCTCTCCTTCTCTTATTCACGAGAACAGGGGACGCCATGGATGACACGCGCCGAGCTCCTTGAGCCCGCTGGAGCAGCCAAGCCGACGGAGTTCCATTCCCTCCACGTCCACTCCATCCCCTGCCTCGCATGCCTCCTCTCCGCACCCCCTCGCCAAGGTCTGCCGTCCTTAGCGCGTGGCCCGCCGCTGCAACCACCATGGTGCTCGGCCTCGTGCAGTTTCTCCAGGCCACTTCCCCGTGCCCAGATGCTCCACCGCCGCCTTGCTCCGTCCTCTCCGTACCCGCCACAGATGAGCAGCGCGCAGCCCCTTTTCCTTCTCCTGTCGTCCTCGTTCTCTCAACTCCCTCTCTCTGCTTTTCTGTGAAGGTCGCTCCTGCAGCCATGGACGCCACAAGCGAGAGGCTTGCCTTGCCGCCCTTGCAACCATGGCATCGCCTTCGCTCCTCCGACGACCCGGCCTCGCTGTCCGGCAACCCTGTGTCGCCCGTCGCGCGCCTTGCCATCTCTCTACGTCTCTTTCTCTCCTTCCTTCCCCTGTTTCCCTCTGAACTCTGTCTTTTCTTCAGTTAACAACAGCCTCCTTCAAGTTCGCCGCCTCGAGCCCCTGCCTCGACTCCTCGTGCGTGGATCCGTTCGCCCTTGCTCATTCCCTTGGATCCGGCGTGATCCGGCGGAAGGAGCCCCTTGTGGCGACCCCACCTTCTGTCGCCATGGCCGCGGCCTCTGTTTTCCCACTGTGAGTAACTTCCTCCGTAATCAAGCTTGATCTTTTCCTAGATCCGTTACGGCATGTAGAGGTTATTTAGAGTTGCCACTATGTTCCACCACAAGCACATCAGCTAGCCCGGTGGCTAGCCCAGCCTCTATCCATTCGAGGAGTGCAGGTTCGAGTCGACCACCTCCATTTTTGCTTAGTTTTCCTGTTATTTTGCACTCCCACATCTGCTTCGGGCCAGATCTGCTGCTGGGCTTGCACAGTGCGTTGCATTCGGCCCGTTGCTATTTTTTGGCGTGCTGCGAATTTCATATTATCCAGAAACTGCATGTTTACAGATTAGCCCCTCTAGATCATGCATATCATAACTCATAAACCGTGCATCATATGTATAAACATTATTTATGAAAAATGCTTAGAATTTCATCTAGTTTCACATTAGGCCACTCTCATCCATGTGTAAAATGTTTAACTTGCTGTTTGCAATAATTTGCATAAATAGCATGTTAAAATGATTTATTTCATAACTAAATAACCGTAGCTCCAAATTTAATAAACTTTATATGTAAATGGGGTAGAAAAATGCATAGATTAACATGGTGCATTTTATTTTTTCTGTTTAACAACATTAAAATTGTGTTTAGGGCAGAACAGTTCCAAATCTAAAATATGCACATGAGGATTTACCGGACTTGTTGTTTGTTATTTCCGGCCTCATTTAACTTGCCTAAATAGTTAGTCTACTTATGCCTCATCTCTTGCCATGTTTAATAACATTTAATGTTGTTGGGTACATATCATAACTCATAAACCGTGCATCATATGTATAAACATTATTTATGAAAAATGCTTAGAATTTCATCTAGTTTCACATTAGGCCACTCTCATCCATGTGTAAAATGTTTAACTTGCTGTTTGCAATAATTTGCATAAATAGCATGTTAAAATGATTTATTCATAACTAAATAACCGTAGCTCCAAATTTAATAAACTTTATATGTAAATGGGGTAGAAAAATGCATAGATTAACATGGTGCATTTTATTTTTCTGTTTAACAACATTAAAATTGTGTTTAGGGCAGAACAGTTCCAAATCTAAAATATGCACATGAGGATTTACCGGACTTGTTGTTTGTTATTTCCGGCCTCATTTAACTTGCCTAAATAGTTAGTCTACTTATGCCTCATCTCTTGCCATGTTTAATAACATTTAATGTTGTTGGGTACATATCATAACTCATAAACCGTGCATCATATGTATAAACATTATTTATGAAAAATGCTTAGAATTTCATCTAGTTTCACATTAGGCCACTCTCATCCATGTGTAAAATGTTTAACTTGCTGTTTGCAATAATTTGCATAAATAGCATGTTAAAATGATTTATTCATAACTAAATAACCGTAGCTCCAAATTTAATAAACTTTATATGTAAATGGGGTAGAAAAATGCATAGATTAACATGGTGCATTTTATTTTTCTGTTTAACAACATTAAAATTGTGTTTAGGGCAGAACAGTTCCAAATCTAAAATATGCACATGAGGATTTACCGGACTTGTTGTTTGTTATTTCCGGCCTCATTTAACTTGCCTAAATAGTTAGTCTACTTATGCCTCATCTCTTGCCATGTTTAATAACATTTAATGTTGTTGGGTACATATCATAACTCATAAACCGTGCATCATATGTATAAACATTATTTATGAAAAATGCTTAGAATTTCATCTAGTTTCACATTAGGCCACTCTCATCCATGTGTAAAATGTTTAACTTGCTGTTTGCAATAATTTGCATAAATAGCATGTTAAAATGATTTATTCATAACTAAATAACCGTAGCTCCAAATTTAATAAACTTTATATGTAAATGGGGTAGAAAAATGCATAGATTAACATGGTGCATTTTATTTTTCTGTTTAACAACATTAAAATTGTGTTTAGGGCAGAACAGTTCCAAATCTAAAATATGCACATGAGGATTTACCGGACTTGTTGTTTGTTATTTCCGGCCTCATTTAACTTGCCTAAATAGTTAGTCTACTTATGCCTCATCTCTTGCCATGTTTAATAACATTTAATGTTGTTGGGTACATATCATAACTCATAAACCGTGCATCATATGTATAAACATTATTTATGAAAATGCTTAGAATTTCATCTAGTTTCACATTAGGCCACTCTCATCCATGTGTAAAATGTTTAACTTGCTGTTTGCAATAATTTGCATAAATAGCATGTTAAAATGATTTATTCATAACTAAATAACCGTAGCTCCAAATTTAATAAACTTTATATGTAAATGGGGTAGAAAAATGCATAGATTAACATGGTGCATTTTATTTTTCTGTTTAACAACATTAAAATTGTGTTTAGGGCAGAACAGTTCCAAATCTAAAATATGCACATGAGGATTTACGGACTTGTTGTTTGTTATTTCCGGCCTCATTTAACTTGCCTAAATAGTTAGTCTACTTATGCCTCATCTCTTGCCATGTTTAATAACATTTAATGTTGTTGGGTACATAACCGAGAGAGAACTAAATAATTGATGTGGTGTTTTGTTAATATGCAACTCGTTGCATATTGAGCTCCATTTAACTTGTAGTTTTGTTTGTGCATATTGCCATGCCATGCTATTTAAACGGGCATGCATCATACTTGTTTGCGCATCATGCCATATTTGTTCTTGTTGGTTTACCATGTTGTTTGTTTGTTTCCGGGTTGCTTCTCTCGTTAGCTTCGGTTTCGTTCCGGAGTTGTGAGGATTCGTTCGACTACGTCCGTTTGTCTTCTTCATGGATTCGTTCTTCTTCCTTGCGGGATTTCAGGCAAGATGACCATACCCTCGAAATCACTTCTATCTTTGCTTGCTAGATGCTCGCTCTTTTGCTATGCCTATGCTACGATGCCTACCACTTGCTATATCATGCCTCCCATGTTGCCATGTCAAGCCCCTAACCCACCTTTCCTAGCAAACCGTTGTTTGGCTATGTTGCCGCTTTGCTCAGCCCCTCTTATAGCGTTGTTAGTTGCGGTGAAGATGAAGTTTGTTCCTTGTTGGAACATGGACATTTAGTTACTTGTTGGAACATCTTTACTTGTTGGTATATCACAATATATCTTATTTAATTAATGCATCTATATACTTGGTAAAGGGTGGAAGGCTCGGCCTTATGCCCAGTGTTTTGTTCCACTCTTGCCGCCCTAGTTTCCGTCATATCGGTATTATGTTCCCGGATTTTGCGTCCCTAACGCGGTTGGGTGATTTATGGGACCCCTTGACAGTTCGCTTTGAATAAGACTCCTCCAAAGAAGGTCCAACCTTGGTTTTACCATTTGCCACCTAAGCCTTTTTCCCTTGGGTTCTGCAGACTCAAGGGTCATCTTTATTTTAACCCCGGGCGGTGCTCCTCAGTGCTGGTCCAAATTAGAGCCACTTGCGGTGCCGCCCGAGGCAACTTGGGGTATCTTCGGTTGCCGTCGTAGTGTTCATCCGGTGTGCCACGAGAACGAGATATGTGCAGCTCCTATCAGGATTTGTCGGCACATTCGGGCGGCTTTGCTGGTCTTGTTTTACCATTGTCGAAATGTCTTGTAAACCGGGATTCGAGACTGATCGGGTCTTCCGGAGAAGGAATATCCTTCGTTGACCGTGAGAGCTTATAATGGGCTAAGTTGGGACACCCCTGCAGGGTATTATCTTTCGAAAGCCGTGCCCGCGGTTATGAGGCAGATGGGAATTTGTTAATGTTCGGTTGTAGAAAACCCGAAGTTGATCTTAATTAAAATACATCAACCGCGTGTGTAACCGTGATGGTCTCTTCTCGGCGGAGTCCGGAAGTGAACACTGATGTTGGAGTTATGTTTGGCGTAAGTAGTTTCGGGATCACTTCTTGATCATAGTTGTTCGACCGTGCCTTGCTTCTCTTCTCGCTCTCTTTTGCGAATGTAGCCACCATATATGCTAGTCGCTTGCTGCAGCTCCACCTCACAACTCTGTCCTACCTATAAGCTTAAATAGTCTTGATCTCGCGGGTGTGAGATTGCTTGAGTCCCGTGACTCACAGATACTTCAAAACCAGTTTGCAGGTGCCGATGAAACCGTGCGGTGGCGCACCCGAGCTCAAGGAGGAGCTCGATGAAGATCTTGTTCATTGTGTTGTTTCGTTTCAGTTGATCAGTAGTGGAGCCGGTTGAGTACGATCGGGATTTGTGTAGCATTTGGGGTAGTCTTCTTTTATTTTTGGTTCCGTAGTGGGACCTTGATTGTATCTGTATGATGTAATGCTTTACTCATGTATTGTGTGAAGTGGCGATTGTAAGCCAACTATGTATCTCTTTCCCTTATGTATTACATGGGTTGTGTGAAGATTACCTCACTTGCGACATTGCTTTCAATGCGGTTATGCCTCTAAGTCGTGCTTCGACACGTGGGAGATATAGCCGCATCGAGGGCGTTACAAGTTGGTAATCGAGCCATCCCGACTTAGGAGCCCCGCTTGATTGTTTCTTTGGCGTTGTTGAGTCTAGAATAAAAATGTTTTGAGTCTTAGGATTATATATATCGGAGAGTAGGATTCTTTTTACTCCTCAGTCCCTTCATCGCTCTGGTGAGGTCTCCTGACGTACAAGTTTTGACTCTTCTCTCCTCAAATTTCACTAAAAAAAATTTTAGGATCACGCGGGTATCTTGGAATCGTTCCGATGGTTTTGTGACGAGAACATTGTTCTTGGTGCCTCCTGACATTTAGGGGTTGTGGCAGTGTCGGGGAGTTGAGCTCCGAGGTGTTGTCGTCACAATTTTATCGTTGCGATTCGGAATACACGAGTTTTGCCGACATCGAAAATCTCCTTTATGCGATTGTTGGTGAGATAACCTCGATAACCCAGTACTGGGGCGAGCTCGAGAGTATTGCCATAACTCGTATAACGGATGCTTTTCGAAGGTTGAGGTACACGATTTCCGAAGGTTTCTTGGTTATTTGTTGAAGGATGGATACAACTGGATCTAGGTATTGTTAGTTTGGGTGATATATTTTGTGTCCTCTGTATCCCCAACACCTGATTGCATAACCGGAAAGTTTCGGGAGTTTATAGGTGGGAATTCAAGTAGCTCCTAGGATATCTTTCCGACAGATGCATGATATGGGATTGGGTAAATCTCTATCATATGTATTTGTTCCGGCTTATACGCAAGCCAAATCCTTTGTTTTTGTTCCGTTTTGTGGTATTCAAGTTGCTTCAATGCCAAGTGTTGATTCCATACCTTATTCTAAACGGTGTTCTCATATTTCTATGTGGATGCTAATCCTTCTTGTTCATCAAGGTCGTATTTTCAATCCTTTCCAACCGCGTGCTTCTCTCCAAGTAAATCCGATCATTGCAACATTCGCAAGATCAATTCTAGGTTTTTTTTTCTCAACGGTGTTCATTTCATCCGACCCAAGTTGCCTTTGTTTTCCCGCCCTCCCACCCTTTTTCTTCAAGGACTCAGATTTCTTAATCAAGTATCAATTTAATTGAGTGAAGTTTCTTCATTCTTTTCCTTTAATGTTTTATCCGGTGATTTCTCATGAAGACGCTAAGGAAGTTTCAAGCTTATCATTGTTCCATTCTAATTTTCTTCTCCGGTGGATTTAGTTCAAGATTTCGGTGTTGATCTTATCCCTTTTCCTCTTTTCATAATGCTTTCTCATGCCGGTGTATCTCGTAATCATTCACTTCTCGCTATTCATTTGGTTGGGAGTGATGAAGATATCTCAGAAGATTCAAGTTTCCATTCTCAATTCACTCAAGTTCTTTTGAGGATGCTATCTCATTCAAGCCATTTAATTCAACCGATGCAATCTCTCTTTTCAAGCAATCGTTCAACAGTGGTTATTTTGAGTGGGCCCTAACCCACAGGTCTTTTCCCAGGATCTTACCCGACTCTTCTAATTTTCCCGGAGCTTCTAAAAATTCTTTTCAAAGTGTGATGTAAGAATGGATTCCATCAGTCATATGTCTTTCTCCAAGATCTTTAAAATTCTTTCATCATTGATTCAACCTTTCTATTTTTCATTCCAGAGTGCCTCAACAATTCATGGTGGTGTTTCTCGTCGTCATTCTCGGATTTTGAAGACCGAAGAGGAGTTCCTCTTAAATCCTTACCCGTTCTTCCAAAGATGCCTAGTTCAAGCTTGACGCCATCCTCTCATAATTGTTTTTGATTGTGAGAATTCTTTTTACCCATCCGGAGCATTTCATGAGTTGTTCCCATTTCTTTCCTCCGTAGGCCATCATGTCATAATTCTTCATCCTCGGCTTGTAGCTATCGTTCTTCAAATCTTACCGGTGCATCATTCAAGTATTCTCCAATCAGCTCGACATCTATTCGTTCACTTGTATCTAAATCCCCTCAAATATCTTCATTCGTTTTCCAATTCTTCCCGGCGAATTGTGCCTTTGCTACGTTCAATTTCAATTCTTATGGTGGTTCGTTCAAGATTTCACTTCCTTCGTTATCATATTAATTCATTCGTTGTTCCCAAATTCCACCGGTGGTTCCATCAATACCTTCTCAAGTTTGCGCTATATCTCTCTTAATCCTTTCTACGAGAATAAGTAGTATGCCAAATCCATTGCTTGTCATCAATTTAATTTGATGAAGGATAAGCATACAATAAATCTTATTCGTATTTCCTCGAGGTGATTCAATTCTTTTCTTCCGGAGATTGTTCATGATGAAGTAATTCTCGGTTCTAGTGTTTCATCTTTTCTTTTCCGGAGTTCCATTTTTTCCGCATTATCTCGTCAGGAAGCTCCATCTAAACCATCGCAAGGCTTCACCTTGTGTTTTCAACTTCTCTTTCTTTTTATCATCCTTTCATTCCGGAGTTCTTCATGGAGGCTCTACATAGTGGTTCATCAAGGATTCTTTTCATTCTTCAATTGTTCTTCAAGATTTTTCTCGAAGTTAAGATCCGCCAAGCTATACTCAAAATTAAACATGGTGTTCAACACATGTTTGTTTAGAGGAGCTCAAGCATTTCTTCATCTTGCATTTCAAAGTGCAATTCTTTCTACAATATCTTTTGAGGTGGTGTTATGTCCTTCTTGACAATTTCCATTCATGTTCCATGATTCACAAATTGTCAAGAATGAGGTATTTTAAATCCATCAATCTTTTCGTTGGAGTTATCTTGTGTCATATTTCACCTAAAGCCTTCCCTAAGGATTGTTGCTATTTATGGTGCTTATAAATGACACAGGTTCTTCATTTATCCTCTTGGTGAAATAAGTTTCTCGTCTCCTTGTTCATACCGATCCAATCTATTGTTTCCATTAGTGGCAGAATTTCACCTCATAATTTTGAGAAGTTTTCCATAAGCCCACTACAAATTTATTAGTTTCGTTGTTGGTTTTCCAACAACTCCGTTGTAACCTTCTTGGAAGGATGCTTCCCAAATTCAATTGGGGTAGAAGTAATCAATTACTTCTCCCTTCTCTTATTCCGATGATCTATCTTCTATTCATTCTTCCGGAGGCATTGTGATGTTGCTCTCTTCGAACCATCGTCTCATTTTGTCAAGACCATGTTCTTTTCATGCTTACCCATTTAACCGGAGTGTTGTGTCATCTCTTCAAGTTCTTTTCATCTTATCAAGTTTTCCTTCTTCTTTCAGTCGGAGTGCTGCCCAAATTATATCAATCTTATTCCTTCTCTATCTAGTTTTAACCGGAGTGGTTTCAATATCTATGTTATCACTAAACCTCTTGGTTCTCGTCGTATCCCATGTTCCTCTTTTCTAGCAGTGTTTTCAACTTTGTACATCTTCGTTGTTTTCTTTCTTTCATTTTGTTCAACCTCTCAAGGTTCTTTGGTTTCACTCGTTTGTCAAAGAAGCAACTTAGTTTTACCTCTTATCTTCCTCTTTCTTTTCCCTCCGGTGCCATCCTAGATCTCGGGACGAGATCCTCTCGTAGTGGTGGAGTGTTGTAACGCCCCGGATACAACTTTCCATATTCGTATCTCCAACTTTTGCCTTTTCCAGAGATGCGATATGTTATTTCCTTCGTGGTTGGGTTTTTGTCTTTTGTTTTGCATTTTGTTCTTGTCGTGCATCTCATCTCGTAGCATCATGCGCATTGCATCTGCATGTTTTCGTAAAACCCGTATCCGCTCGTAGTTGCCGCGTCACCCCTTGCTTTCGTTGACTGTTTCGAGACCAATCGGGTTTTTGCCTCCCTCTTGACACTGACCACCTAACCTCTCTTGACAGCCCAACCACCGACCCCTCTTGCGTGCGTCAAAACCTGCCCGAACCCGAACCGATGCATCGTTACCATTGGATCCGGATCATCCCCTAACATCTATAAAACATCTTCGTTTTAATTATTGGACTCCCTAGCCTATTTTTTCGAACCGTCCGATTACGATCGGAGGGACCTAGATCACCCCTACCCTAATCCCCTACCTATATAAACAGTGTAACCCTAGACCTAGCCGTACCATCCATCAAATCCTCCCTGCCGCCGCCGGCCACTGCCTCCTCCATCCTCGGGATCTTGCCCGATCCATTCGAGCCACCCGACCAACCTCCTTCTTCCTCGGGATCCCTCCTGATCCAGCCGCCAACCACCTTCTCCTAGTTTTCCCCACCGATCCAACAGCACCTCCCCTCCCCGTCGTCTCTGACTAACCTCGACCTCGCCGACCGGAGCACCAGGTCATGCTGCAGTTCCCCGTCGCGTCCATCTCCTTCCTTTCCCTCTCCCTGTTCCCTTTCTCATCTCTCTCTTTCTCTTATTCACAGGAACAGGGGACGCCATGGATGACACGCGCCCGAGCTCCTTGAGCCCCTCCCGGAGCAGCCAAGCCGACGGAGTTCCATTCCCTCCACGTCCACTCCATCCCACCTCGCATGCCTCCTCTCGGCACCCCCCTCGCCAAGGTCTGCCGTCCTTAGCGTGGAGGCCAGCCTTGCAACCACCATGGTGCTCGGCCTCGTGCAGTTTCTCCAGGCCACTTCCCCGTGCCCAGATGCTCCACCGCCGCCTTGCTCCGTCCTCTCCGTCCCCACCACAGATGAGCAGCGCGCAGCCCCTTTTCCTTCTCCTGTCGTCCTCGTTCTCTCAACTCCCTCTCTCTGCTTTTCTACAGGAAGGTCGCTCCTGCAGCCATGGACGCCACAAGCAGAGGCTTGCCTTGCCGCCCTTGCAACCATGGCATCGCCTTCGCTCCTCCGACGACCGGCCTCGTCATCGCCGGCAACCCCAGGTCGCCCCGTCGCGCCCTTGCCATCTCTCTACGTCTCTTTCTCTCCTTCCTTCCCCTGTTTCCTCGAACTCTGTCTTTTCTTGATTAACAGCAGCCTCCTTCAAGTTCGCCGCCTCGTGCCTGCCTCGACTCCTCGTGCATGGATCCGTTCGCCCTCGCTCCGTTCCTGCGGATCCGGCGTGATCCGGCCGAAGGAGCCACTTGTGGCGACCCCTACTTCTGTCGCCATGGCCGGGCCTCTGTTTTCCAGCTGTGAGCAACTTCCTCCGTAATCAAGCTTGATCTTTTCCTAGATCCGTTACGGCATGTAGAGGTTATTTAGAGTTGCCACTATGTTCCTACAAGCACATCAGCTAGCCAGATGGCTAAGCGCGGCCTCTATCCATTCGAAGTGCAGGTTCGAGTCGGCCGCCCCATTTTTGCTTAGTTTTCCTGTTATTTTGCACTCCCACATACGCTTGGGCCAGATCTGCTGCTTTGAGCTTGCAGTGCGTTGCATCTGACCCGTTGCTATTTTGGCGTCTTTTGAATTTCATATTATCCGAAGCTGCATGTTTACAGATTAGCCCCTCTAGATCATGCATATCATAACTCATAAACCGTGCATCATATGTATAAACATTATTTATGAAAAATGCTTAGAATTTCATCTAGTTTCACATTAGGCCACTCTCATCCATGTGTAAAATGTTTAACTTGCTGTTTGCATTAATTTGCATAAATAGCATGTTAAAATGATTTATTTCATAACTAAATAACCGTAGCTCCAAATTTAATAAACTTTATATGTAAATGGGGTAGAAAAATGCATAGATTAACATGGTGCATTTTATTTTTTCTGTTTAACAACATTAAAATTGTGTTTAGGGCAGAACAGTTCCAAATCTAAGATATGCACATGAGGATTTACCGGACTTGTTGTTTGTTATTTCCGGCCTCATTTAACTTGCCTAAATAGTTAGTCTACTTATGCCTCATCTCTTGCCATTCCACCACTCTACCCCGAGTCAGTAGTATGCCACCACTCCATTGTGTCATATCTGCCATTATGTATAATTATTGGCGTGCTTGTAATAAATGGTTGAGCACCCCAACTCGACCCTGTAATATATTCTAATGCTACTGGCTTATTGTATCAAGATTTGTCTACCAGTCAGGAGGATTTTTCCTCGTACTGGATTCAAAAGGTCGGTTTTCTCAATAAGCATTTTATTGGAAAACCGGTCGTGACAAGCTTGGTACCAGAGCCAGCCGATCAGAGGAAGCCACTAGGTGCGATCGCTAATCGGTTATTAGCATATTAGAGCTAATTCATATTTTTACAAATGTAGTCAATTTCCGAAAGTCAGCATAAATTTATGATTTGACCACTCAGAATTTTTGCCTACTTTTGTAGATGGCTGGCATCGACTGCGAGTCACAGATGTTCGCCAACATGCCTGATGGGTTCGTCAAGCTTCTCTCCTTCATCGTCCAAGTCGCGATGGGGCCATCTGCGGCGCCAGTCTTCTCATTCTCTCAAAGACAAGGTCAATGACCGTCTAACCATGCACCAGGCCGCGGTGCAATTCAAGGGAGGCGAGTTGGCGTTTCCGGTTCTTGGGAGAGCCATGCCTACGGAGAAGCATGCACTGCAGATGGCAGCCCGTGAGGCGATAGCTCGTCTCGGGGATATCCTTCGCCGATGAAGACTTCGTCATTACCGCTACCTTCCATGTCACGTGCCATACACTGTCACCACGCTGCGTTCTCTTGCCCCAGAGGAGAAGCGAGGCGAGGCTTTGAGATGATTATCGAGTATCTCCGGGCTTTGGAGGCAGCCTTCGACAACCTGGTGGACGACTTTGTAGCCGCCCGCATGGACTCAGTCCATGGCTGTGCCGCCAACAGGAGGGAGCTCCTGCGCGCCGCACCGCCACTGACTTTCGTCTCGTCATCAGCATCTTTTGCACCTACTGCTCTCGCCACTACTCGTCGCCTGCCTACCACTGAGGAGTTCAACCATGTCATTGCGCCTACTCCAGTTCGTTCTGCACCACCCCTCGCGCCCACTCATGTTCGTGTTATCCCGCATAGGGCGCCTGCTCCACCAACTCAGCGCAACACTTCACGTCTGGAGCCTATTACCGAGGAGGAGGTTGAGTCCCCAGCCTCACTGCGCCTCACCCTCAGCAGGCCAAGGGAAATCCTTACCATCTCCGAATGCACGCTTAGCCGCCATGCGATGTACCGACTTGTGTGATATGTTTATATGTACATAGGCTGTGAGAAGTAGCCTGTTTGCGCATCATGTAGGAACTGGAGAAGTGCACTAGCCTAAATAACATGTCAGGAATATCTACGCATATCCTGAGTGATGTATTGTATAATTACTGCTTGCGTGTAAGATATGTAATGAGCAGTCCTTCTCCGTGCATAGCGTTTATTCTCTTGAAAAATCTTGGAGCATTTAAGACTTTTGCGTCTTCATGAATTTATTGACTTTTGCGACTCAATTTCTTTTCTTACGAGTTTTACAAAATATATCCCAGAGTGAACAATGTCTCGTCCTTGGACGCGCTCCATGCCAACTCCGCCAGAGCAAAATTATGGCACACAACCCAGCAACAATTTCACACAGGGGCAGTCAAGTCAACAGGACAGTGAAACAACACTTTCCCAAATGTGCCGTTTTTATGAGCAAAGTCAGCAACAACATCAGGAAATGATGAACCAAGTCATCAATATGGGAAATCACGATTGGGCGATGTCGTGACAATCAAAGTTATCTGAGCTACAGAAGACGCGTCCCCAAACATTTTCTCACACTGACAAACCTCTTGAAGCCAAGGACTAGCTTCGAGACATGGAAAGAAAATTAATTATTGCCCAGTGTTCAGATCTTGAGAAAGTACTATATGCACCGCACAATCTCACTGGAGCAGCCGCATCGTGGTGGGAAAATTTCCTACACATGCACCCCAACGAAAATAATATAACACAGGAGGAGTTCAAAGAAGGTTTTAAGTGGGGCACATATTCCTAAGAGTCTTATGAAGATCAAAAGGAGAGAATTTGATGACCTCAAGCAAAGGACAATGACGGTGTCAGAATACAACAGTCAGTTCACTCTGTTGTCTCGCTACGCCAACGAGGAGCGTATGTCAGAAAGCAAGAAGATGGAAAAATTCCTAGACGATTCGGCGCTTGGCGCTTAAATGCTAGCTGGTTGTGCACACCTTACCAGATTTTAAAATGCTGGTGGATAAGGCCATTACCTTGGAAAATGAGAGACGCATCTTGGAAGATTTCCGCAAGCGAAAAAGGGACCAGACAAATCATGCTCGCAACCACCGCAGCAGGACAGACTTTCAGAAAGGTGGGACACCCAGACCCACGATAAACGTCTCACGCCCAATCAAGAATTTCCATGCAAGGGACAAGGAGTTCACATACCACCCAGGCGTTACCTGTTACGCTTGTGGAGAAGAAGGGCACTAGGCCAAGCAGTGCCCCAAGCCAAGGAACTCGACCCTAAAGCCGAACAACGGAGGCAATAATTCAGTGCCAAAGCGCAACAATTTCAACCAAAATAACAACCATAGGAAGGGTCATCTGAACCACATGACCAAAGAGGAAGCACAGAATGCCCCAGATATCGTACTGCACGTTTCTGTCAACACAATACCTGCCATGGTTTTGTTTGATTACGGAGCTTCTCACTCATTCATTTCGAAAAGTTTTGCCTTGCAAAATAATTTTTCGATGCTTCCCTTGGAAAAATCTATGATCGTCAAGTCACAGGATTAAGCAAGTTACCCGAGTTATTGCCAAGGTGTGGTTATTGAGTTTGAAGGGTTGAAGTTTCACGCCAATCTTATTGTGTTGGAAAATAAAGGACTGGATGTCATCTTAGGGATAGATTGGTTAACCACCAACAAAGGTTTTATTGACTGCTTCAACCGGATCGTGATTCTCACCCACCACCACGGGAAGACAATAAAAGTTTCAGCCAAAGAGAGAAAAATATCCCAGCAACCGAGATTGAACAAGGTGGATATTTCTGAATTAAGCAAGGTTCCAGTAGTGTGTGAATTTCGGGCGTATTTCCGAAGAACTACCGGGCATGCCACGGACCGAGAGATAGAATTCAGCATTGAGCTAAGCGCCGGAACAGCCCCCATATACAAGAAACCATACAGAATGGCACCATCCGAATTGGTAGAACTGAAGAAGCAAATAAAAGAATTCTTGGACAAAGGATATATCTGAGCCAGCTCCTCACCTTGGGGTTCACCAATATTATTTGCCAAAAGAAGGATGGAACACTCGAGGCGTGTATCGACTATCGAGCGCTTAACATGGTCACAATCAAGAACAAATACCCGATGCCACGGATAAATGATTTATTTGATCAGCTCGCTCAGGCCAAGGTATTCTCAAAAATCGACTTGGGATACCATCAATTAAAGGTACGAACAGAAGATATTCCCAAGACAGCATTCACCTCCAGATACGGACTATATGAGTTCACCGTAATGCCATTTGGACTAACAAATGCCCCCGCATATTTTGTTCACCTCATGAACAAAGTATTTATGAAATTTATGGACAAGTTTGTTGTGGTATTTATCGACGATATTACGATATACTCCAAGACACCGGAAGAGCACGCTGAACATCTCCGAATTGTACTAGGGGAACTCAGAAACATCAATTGTACGCTAAATTCAGCAAGTGTGAGTTTTGGCTAAGGCAAGTAGGTTTTACGGGCCACGTGCTAACCCAAGAAGGTATTGCCGTGAGACCGGAAAAAGTCAAGGCCGTGCCATTTGAAACCACCAGCCAGCGTAACGGACGTACGACGTTTCTTGGGAATGGCAGGATACTACCGAAGATTTATTGAAGGATTCTCCACCATAGCAAAGCCAATGACGCAGCTACTCAAGAAAGACAAGAAGTTTGAATGGACGGAAGCTTGCGAGAAAAGTTTCCAAGAATTGAAAAGGAAATTAACGACAACACCAGTGTTAATTGTGCCAGACATACACAAGAATTTTGAAGTATATTGTGACGCATCCCGGAAGGGCCTCGGATGCGTGTTGATGCAAGAAGGCAAGGTAGTCGCATATGTCTCAGACAACTTCGCAAGCATGAGGAAAATTATCCTACTCATGACCTGGAGTTAGCAACAGTTATTCATGCACTCAAGGAATGGAGGCACTTTTTGCTTGGAAATCGTTGTGAAATATACACAGACCATAAGAGCCTCAAGTATATTTTCACACAACCAGAACTAAATTTACGACAACGACGCTGGTTGGAATTAGTGAAGGATTATGATGTTGGAATCCACTACCATCCAGGAAAAGCAAATGTTGTGGCAGATGCTTTAAGTCGAAACCCCAGTACGAACAACGACAGCCTACCAAATCTGAGACCCGAATTTCGGCAGGAGTTTGCTAAGCTCAACTTGATGGTGGTCACCCAAGGCAGTGTGTCAAATTTAGAAATACAGCCTACCCTGATAAGAAAGGTTAAAGAGGCTCAGCATGGTCACCCCAGCATTGAAGGCATTAAACGGAAAGTGAGTTTGGGCAAGGCCTCAGAATTCGTTATCGATGAACAAGGAATATTGTGAATGCGGAGATAGACTTTGCGTACCAAATCTCAAGGACCTTAAACAGCAGATCTTAGCTGAAGGCCACACCGCCCCGTATTCAATCCATCCTGGAGGGACAAAAATGTACAAGGATATTCAGGTAAAATTTTGGTGGCACGGTCTAAAAAGGGACATAGCCACGTTCATCGCATGTTGTGACTCTTGTCAACGCATCAAGGCCGAGCACCAGAAACCAGCCGGACTTCTAAAGCCAAATAAAATACCCGAGTGGAAATGGGACGAGATTGGAATGGATTTTATTGTTGGGCTACCTCGGTCACGACACAGAAATGATGCCATATGGGTCATCACTAATAGACTGACTAAAGTAGCACACTTCATCCCCGTGAAGACAACCCACACCACTCAGAAGCTTGCCAGGCTTTACCTCTCCCGTATAAATGCCTTACATGGAGTCCCAAAGACAATAATATCAGACAGAGGCACTCAATTTATCTCCGATTTTGGGATCACTTACAACAAGCTACGGGAACTCAACTAGCGTTCAGTACCGCATACCACCCCCAGACTGATGGACAAACTGAACGCGTAAACCAAATTCTAGAAGACATGCTAAGAGCATGTGTCCTCACCTATGGAACCAGTTGGGAAGAAAGTTTACTATACGCAGAGTTCGCATACAACAACAGTTACCAAGCCAGCCTGCAAATGGCACCATTTGAGGCTCTGTACGGGTGGAGATGTCGTACCCCACTAAATTGGTCAGAAACCGGAGACAACCATATCTTCGGCCCAGACATGCTCAAGGAGGCTGAAGATAAGGTTAAGGTGATTAGGGATCGACTCAAACAGCTCAAAGTCGACAGAAGAGTTATTACGATAAAAAACATCGGGGAGTCAGTTTTGAACCCGATGAATTTGTGTACCTACGGGTATCCCCTATGAGAGGCCTGCAACTATTCAAGATTAAGGGGAAGCTAGCACCAAGATTCATCGGACCATTCTGCATAGTGGCACGGAGAGGCACGGTAGCCTACCAGCTAGACTTACCCGAGGACTTATCCGACGTCCACGACGTGTTCCACGTCTCGCGGCTGAGGAAGTGCGTAAGCAACCCAGAGAAGCAGGTATCCCATGAAAACATTGACGTGCAGCCAGACCTCACATATCGGGAGCATCCAATAAAAATCTTGGAGGAGTCTGAAAGGAGGACCTGACAGAAAACCATCAAGTTTTTCAGAGTTCAGTGGAGCAATCACACAGAGAGTGAAGCAACTTGGTAAAGGGAGGATTTTCTTCGGACATAGCACCCACATTTATTTGAGGATCAGCTGAAATCTCGGGGACGAGATTTTTCCTAAGGGGGTAGGTGTTGTGACACTCAAAAATTTTTGATTGGTTTTCAACAAAAACTTGGTTGGTTTTGAAGAAGGTCATTTAAACCCTTCCAAAAATCTCTCTCTCAAAAATTTCCCCCTTTGGCAAGGGATTTTATTTTGGCATCTTCTTCAACTCTGGTGTTGGTTATTTGAAAACCCTTCTTCTGACTCTCCCCCTTCTCAAATTTATTTTTTTGGAATTTATTTTTATTTTAATAAGAAAACCCTAGGAGTTTTGGGTCTTCTCTTATATTGAAACCATCCATACTTTTTACCATGTCTCATGTGGAAAATCTTCCCAAAACCCCTCCTTCTACTTTGGGGCAATCCAAATATTCTGTCCCAACAGGTCCAACTCATTCTTGGATTTTATCTCATTTATTTCTTTCCCCAAAACAATTATGTCCATTACTTTGAGCCTAGGTGATTTGCAAAGAAAGTACCTATTTGCCTTTGAATTTTGATCTCAAACCAACTCCTATGGATTGTCCCTAGCACCCACAACCTAGAACCATCAAGATCCACTCTTCTTCTTTTCAAAACTTTCAAGTTTCAACTTCTGCAAGTTTGGACCAGATTTGTCAAATTTGGTGAAATTCATATCTCCTCTTCTCCAAAAATTCCACCAAAATTCAGGCAGCCCCCAGATGCTATGAGAGGCTACTCCACCAAAAATCAGCTCAAGGAAAAATCCCCACATACCAAAATCATTCTGTCGAACACCTGGCTTGCACTGTTACTTTGCACTTTCAGAGAAATTCAGAGTTTCAGTAAGTTCAGTTTCGTCGAGTCTAGTCACCTGTCATTGTCTTTGGCGCGTTCGCGCCTGACCCCTCCTCCCTGTCCAGAGCGCCGCACGTGCACTTGGCTGGTTCCTAGCATCGGTGGCACCCTGGCCCGTCTGCGCCGGCGTCTTCTGCGGCGTCGGGACCTCCCGTGGCGGACGACAGGGGGCACCCTGCGGCACAATGCCGCTCGGCACCGCCCACGCCACCTGGGAGCTCCGCGTGGCCGTCTCCCTTGCCAGCGCACGCCTGCAGCACCGTCGTCGTGGCCTGGCACGCACAGGGCGCGCCCGTTGCCGCCGACGTGCCGCACGGCCGTTCCGTTGGGGACTAGCCGTAACCGCCCCTACCTTGCTGAGTTAGGCACCGGGATGGAATTAGTACTTCGTCTAAACGATGCTCAAGCCCCTAAACCAACCGTCCAGCCACATCACCACCGTAATCGCTCGCCGGACTTATCCCGTTCACAGCAACCACCTCGGACCGGCTATAAATAGCGCCTCCGAGCTCGCTCTCGACCCCGCACATCTCCACCACCTCACCAGACCCCGCCCAGCCACTGGAAGAGCCTCGAGGGGCCCTTCTTCCTCAACTCCGGCCACCTCCGTCCGCTTCGGGCTCCGGCAGCGTTCTCCCTGGTGAGAGCTCCTCCACCGCCCTAGACTTGCCCGTAGCCTCATGACACCTCTAGGAGACTAACCCCCACTCCAATTTGACCTCAAAGAACTCTCTTCGACGAGGCCCACGACTACCGAACCACCGTCCGCGGAGCAAGGGCCGTCGTCGCCGACGTGGTGCTTGCCGGCGACCACCACCACCACCCACCGGCGGAAGGATGCACTGAGCACAGAGGTACCACCGATCCCCACCTCGCCGTGGATCACCGCGGCGACCATCGCGGCTCTCGGCGCCGACGAGCTCTGCCGCCTCTTTTGAATATTCAAACTGTGGTGGGACCCGCTGTCAGCCTCTCTGTTCTTTTTCTTGAACCGTTTCTGAAAGCGTATTACGGCAAATGCGCTTTCTAATCTGAATCGTTTTACGGACTTTTACTGCTTAGACCCACGAGAGTTTTCTGTTTCATTACAGACAGGTCCTTGGACCAAAACTCTTATAACTTTTAAACAAAAAAGGATTTTTGAGTGATTCTTTTTCTGTCCTCTTCAAAATTTTGTCTAGCTTTTTATCAGATTTATTTGAAAAATATTTGGAATAGTTTTGTGCACCCCATGGCATTTATGTTAGTGCGTGTATTTTTGTATACCGTAGATACCGAAGGAGGTGACGGAACCGCGAACTTCACCGAGCTAGGCCCCGACTACTCTGAACCAGGCAAGCATGTTTGAACCTTTGATATGATGAGTGTCTTGGCATGTTTGCATTAAGTAGTTCCATGGCATGTTTTTGAAGCACCTCGATGAAGGTTATATTGCATGCAAAGTTGAGGCAAGTGAATTCCGACAATCCATAAATTGTTGGATATGAGATTGCAAGGCCATGAGATGGCCTGAGAATGGGTAAGATGGCAGTGTTGTAGCATGCCAGTCTTATGCCAGACCGTTTGACCCAGTGTCAACATGAATCAGTCCAGTTCCCGTCCGTTCTCCCTTTCCGTACTACCACATGTTTTTCGCAAGGGGTACGGCTTAGTAAGTTGCAAACCGCTTTCTGGTACACACCAAATCGAGAGGCCGGGATGAGGGTTCCATGGCCCTGGATTAAAGCATATCATCCGGTCAGGGGGCATGGGTGTTTCCGGTTCTGACCTAGAGGGGCACCCTTAGAGCGTAGCGATATATAAATTTGATCCCATGCTATTCGAGATTGTGATCTCCCGTCTCAAAGTTTTTCTTGAACGCTGTCGGGGTGATTCCTGGCAGCGTAAGGTGGGATGGGTGTGTCTTGGTTAGCTGTGTTTCCTCCGAAATACCGTAAACGGAACTAGTCCTTCGTGACTACGGAAATCCATTGGCTGTGGATAATTTTAGTACAAACTCTGCAGAGTCAAAAATCCTTGAAATCATCTTATCCATGTCCAAGTGTTGTGTTCATCTTATCTTGTCAAGTGTCAGTCTCGGTGACAGAAACTCCTGAGCACCACATGAGTGTTAAATGTTTATTTCCTGTGGATGGACTAACCCGTTTATTATCATGTGATGAATATTTTCCTATGAGCACTATTTCTTGCAAGTTAACCGATATGAAAAGTGAATTTTAAGCCCTTTCTGCGATGTCGCTCAGACGTCCGATCATGCATTGTTATTATTTACTTTTGTTATAAGCCCTTTCTGCGATGTCGCTCAGACGTCCGACTGCGGCATTGCTATTATTTACTTTTGTTATAAGCCCTTTCTGCGATGTCGCTCAGACGTCCGACTGCGGCATTGTTATTATTTACTTTTGTTATAAGCCCTTTCTGCGATGTCGCTCAGACGTCCGACTGCGGCATTGTTATTATTTACTTTTGTTATAAGCCCTTTCTACGATGTCGCTCAGACGTCCGACTGCGGCATTGTTATTATTTACTTTTGTTATAAGCCCTTTTGCGATGTCGCCGGACATCCGATTGCGTACGATTATTATTTACTTTTGATATAAGCCCTTTCTGCGATGTCGCTCAGACGTCCGACTGCGGCATTTGTTGTTATTTATTTTCAATATAAGCCCTTTCTGTGATGCCGCCCCGACGTCCGACTGTGGCATGCATATCCTTTATTTTCAATATAAGCCCTTTACGTGGTGTCGCTCAGACGCCCGACTGTGGCATGTTTTATTTATTTGTTCACCCTTCGAGGCGTCACTTCAGACACCCGATTGGTTTTCAGTTATTTGTACTACCACCTGACGTGGTACTTCCTCATTTGGATGTACCATATTAATTGTTCATGACGCATTCATGCATGCATTTGTTATATCTTATGTCCGAACTGTCTTGCGAGTACTTTCAAAGTACTCACCTGGCTTGTTGATTTGGCGGATGTTTTAACAGCGATCTCATGGATGAAGAGTTCGATAGCGAGTCCGACGCCTAAAGGAATCCCAGTCAGTCTCGTGCGACCCTGGATTAGTCACTATGTTACTTCCGCTTCCACTACCCAAATAAATTCATCGGGCCTCACCTCGACACTCTATGAGCCGCCAGTGTAGGAGTCATGTTATCCACTCCATTGTGTTATTCCACCACTCTACCCCGAGTCAGTTGTATGCCACCACTCCATTGTGTCATATCCGCCATTATGTATAATTATTGGCGTGCTTGTAATAAATGGTTGAGCACCCCAGCTCGACCCTGTAATATATTCTAATGCTACTGGCTTATTGTATCAAGATTTGTCTACCAGTCAGGAGGATTTTTCCTTGTACTGGACTCAAAAGGTCGGTTTTCTCAATAAGCATTTTATTGGAAAACCGGTCGTGACACTCGCTGGGTCAAACGTTCTTGAGCGATGACGTACTGGACAAGGTTGGCCAGTACTGGGTCTCTCTCAATTCGTCCCCTGGGAAAAGATGTTACTTCTCCGGGTGCTGCACGGCTCGGAAAGTAATAATACCCTCTTTCACTGGCATAGGGTACCGCGAATCGAAGGCGGACAAGCGCTTCGTGTGCAGCCACTTCTATGGCCATTTGTGGAGCTGGCATAGATTTCCCCACGAAGGAGACTTCCATTGGGTCTTGGTTTGGGTTTACGGGGGGATGTGCACTAGTGCCCAATATTTCGAGGTGGATGGGGTGATTCTCGAGTTGAGCAGCTCGTACTAGGGTGGCTGGGTAGTATCATGGTACTACAGGTAAAGTCCCACAATATTTTGACAAAGCTACCCGGGGTTGCATCTGGGGTTCTCAGATAAATACTAGGGCTCGGCATGGCAAGAAATGGTTGTGAGGATGGTGCACAAGGTGAGGGGTGCTTGGCAAGGTCACGAGGTGGCCTTTTTATATAGCATCCGGGCTGGGTTATATACCATGGTGAGGGGCACTAGTTTGTCGATTCTGCTCTCATGGGGTCGGGGTCAAAGCCACAGATACACATATCTCCCAAAAGTGCCGTGTTATTGTGGGTGTCGTCGGGGTTGGTTTTGGTAGTTGTGCCCAGAATAAAAATATGCAACTGCGTGCTGACATACTTATGCAAGGTCACTATTTAAAACAGAGGCACAACAACAGGCTGCGTTTATTTACAAGGTCGCATGATTATAAGGTGTGGATATACTGAGACTCGGCACTACTCGAGTGACTTAGTCTACCTCGTTTATATCCAAGCGGGCGTGCCTTATGGACGTCGAGGTTTCTCCACGGGTTTCACCGTCGGGATTAGCTAGAGGTGGTTGAGGAACTGCAGGGTCGGGGTAGCGATGATGACCATCGCGGGGATTGTTGGCCACAATCCTGTTGGAGCATGTTCCCAAAAGGCGACGAAGCACTTCTGGGGTCATCAAAGCACCTTGGTCGATGGCTGGGGCAGACCTCAGGGACTTGATCGATTGTCCAAACAGCACGACTGGGTTGTCGGCGTTGGGCTCATCTTCTCCTCTAGCCAGGGCTCGGCGGACCAGTTCTCCACGAGCTGCGATCAGATCAAGGGTGATTTGATCGAATAGTTCCTCTAGTGCACCTACATAGCGCACCAGATGCAATAGTGCGGGATCTGTCTCATGATCTCCGTTGGCAACCTGGGGTGGTCTACCATACCCTTCACGGCTGGGGTAGTAGTAGAACGAGCGACAGTTAACTCTGGGCGACAAGTGTCGGAGTTGAACTATAGCCTCTCGCGCCGCTAGTTGGATGGCTTGTGGCTCAAAGGAAGTTGTCCTTCCGGTGAACCTGTAGGGGCGTTCTGGCGATAGACCCCTACCGTAGATGTGCACAATGGCCCAGAATTGACGGATCTCGCCGCTCATGGGCCCTTGGTACACAACATATTCTGGGGGTTCTTCTAACGCATAGGCACGAAGGGTGAGGTTTGCGAGTATCGTCACAAAACATCCAAGGTTGGTTGCTGTGGTCTCATTGTGCACGACGGGGCCAGGCATTATGGCTTGGTTTGGGGTAGAGGCTGTGCTGTGCTGGGTTGAGGCTAGCGTGCCCTTTTTATAGAAAAAGGGGACGAAGTCTTCCTTCGCACGCTTGCGAATGAGACATAATAGGCGTCGGTCACTGGGGCATGATCGACAGGCTAGGTTGATAGGTTGGGCACCGACTGCCAAAAGGTGTCGGGTCACTGTGGGGCTATCTTACGCGAGAAGCTTGGCTGGGGTTAGGTTAAGGTCTGGTGGGTTGGTTTACCTAGGTTTATTGACCTGGCTAAGATAGGATTAGCCAATGGTCAGCCTGGCTCTGATACCAAGTTTGTCAGGACCGGATTTTCGGGATATTAATTTCCAGAAAATGGCCCTTGTGCTCACTAGCCCCAGGATTACTGTTAGCTGATGAGGCACCAACATGATACAGAAATTCCAAGCAAAAAGCAAAATATGAAGTACAAGACCATTCTGGCCTATGAGTACAACAAATGGTTTCTAGTGGTTGATGGCGGAAGCGGTTTGTGGATCATCAGCGTCTATGGGACTCCATTTCCCATAGGAACAGCTGACCCGGTTAACTCCTATCTTCGCAAGGCTACTATCACCTTTGCTTAGGTTTCGGGGCTGTCTTCGCAACGCTCCTCTCGACGCAAGAAATCTGGCCAAGACAATAGCCAGGGACAAGCCAGTGAGTACTTTGAATGTACTCGCAAACATTATGAACACGGGTATAATATAACAAACGATAATCAGGCTCTGAAATATTCTACGGTCACAACGTCAGTCATAAAACAATATCCCTAATGCATGCAAGCAGGTTATTTATATACAACATGAATATGCAATAACAGGGTAGTAATAAAAATGCACCGATCGGGTGTCTGAAGCGACGCCTCGAAAGGATAGTAAATAACAAGCGTGCCTCAGTTGGGCGTCTGGGCGACACCACATAAAGGGCTTATAATGTAAACAATAAGCATGCCACAGTCGGGCATCTGAGCGACACCACATAAAGGGCTTATAAAGTAAACAACAAGAATGCCACAGTCGGCCGTCTGAGCGACACCACATAAAGGGCTTATAAAGTAAATATATAATAAGCATGCCATAGTCGGGCGTCTCAGCGACACCACTTAAAGGGCTTATAAAGTAGATAAATAATAAGCATGCCACAGTCGGGCGTCTCAGCGAAACCACATAAAGGGCTTATAAATAATCACAATGAATATCCAGGAGGTAGCACCATCCCAGGGATACTCGATCATTCAAATAATATAATGGGTTAGTCCATAATAAATAATAATCCTGATCATCACAAGTCACAAGTCATGATCCAAGTTCTGATCTAACAGTTTCTCCTCCTAAGACCGACACTAAGACCGACACCTGATCCATCCCAGATTGTAGTCCTTAACCATGGACACGGCTATTCGAATAGATTTAACCTCTGCAGAGGGTGTACTCTTTACCCACGAGTAACAGATTCCTTTAGTCCATCGGGACTAATTCCGTCTACGGCCTTTTAATTGAAAACACACCTATCCGTACACACCAGCCTAACTTACCGGTGTCTAGAATCACCCACGACACCTGTTAAGCGAAACTCTAAGTGGGGAGGCTACAACCTTGACTTAGCATGGGATCACAAAATTTATATCGCGCGCAAGCTAGGGGAGCTACCCCTTCGGCTACAACCGAAACACCCATGCCCCCGGGCCAGGTGGCATGCTCACCGGATGCCTCGGTATCTTCCACCATGGCCTCTGCAGACGGTGTGTGCTAGGAAAGGGGTTGACAACTTACTGAACCGTACCCTACCTACGGCAGGGACAAGTGGTAGTACGAAACAAGTATGGGGGTTACCGGAACAAGGCTCGATCTATGGTCAACTTAGGAGGCTTAAATATTCCCTGCATGAATTAGCATAACAATATATATCTCAACAGACAGAATCACCACTCGACATACCTCACCATGCCGTACCGGACACAACTGTCGCGACGGAGGACTAGGGACAAACCCGTGTCTACCCAAGACAGCGGCTTCCCCGGATCCCTTCCGGTATGCATGAAAGGCATTCGATGGTGATTATTATCACAAACATATCTAACTCCAATAGCATGCACTCATCAACATGCACTCATGAGTAGAAACGTTTTATCACATGAAATAACGGATACTCCGTGTCGAGGTGGTGTTGTAACCGTGTAAATAACACACACAATATTATGCCAGGGTTCAGAATGCTTGCCTTCAAGTTGTGGGGAGGCAGGGTGTATTCCAAAACTTTGAAAGTTTTCTTCCCTCTCCGACAATCCTATTTTTTAAAATATTCGAATTAACACATAGTTTAAAAGTGGTACAAAAAAGTTGTCAGAAAAAATTTCAAATAAATCTGAAAATAAACTAGACAATATTTGAGAGAGGTAGCAAAAAGAATCAACTCATTTGGAGTTATAATTAAAGAGTTATAGTCAGTCAAAGTTTTGGTCAAATCCTGTTTTTAAAATAAAACAGAAAAAAGAAAAACGTTTCGAACTGACCACGTCGAAGGCGTATTCTGGTGTTTACGCCTCCACTTATCCAGCGTGGACGGCGCGTGGGTCGCTGACAGTGGGTCCAGGGGACCCACTGGTCAGGTTTGACCAGTCGTCCTTCCTTCCTCTTCCTCTGCCTGAGTGGGGGGCGGGACTCCGCCTATCGCCGCCGACGATTGGCGGCTCCTTGCGGGGTTCCGAGGGCGGGGATGGATCCGCCAGACCGGGGCGGTCCTCCCGGTGGTTGTTCGGTCGTCGGGGGTGGAGGGAGTCGCCGTCGACGAGCTTCTCGGCGGCCGGTGGCTTCGGGAGCAATGGGGGTTTGGGCTACGGTGGCTTCCAATCACGGCTGAGGGTTTGGGCGGCTCCGCACGATCCCGGGGAGGAGGATGGAAGCACGGGGAGGGTTTGGGGGCCTCGGTTTTGGCCGGATTTCACCGGAGCACGGCGGCGGCTGAACCTGTCGGAGGTGAGGAAGATGACCTCCTTCAGTCGTTCTCTGGCTATGGGGGGCTCTAGAGAGGTGGCATGAGGTCGCCTGAGTGCTCAGATGAGCTCGGGGGTCTCCTTATATAGTGCAACGAGGTCGGTTCCGCGGCGGCCGGAGATAAGCTCGTCGGCGAACCGCCATACTGTGCTGCAGGGCGACGTGGCATGGTTTGGGCTGGTCGGCGCATTCCGACGGGTTCCCTACTGCTCAAGGGGGGCGAGCTGGCGCGCGTGGGTGGCTCGGGCGGCACCGTCCACGGCAGGGCTGCTATAGCCAGCCGCTTGTGGCCACGGCCGACCTGACGGCGGCCCTGTGGAGCCCTAGGGGCGGTCTGGCGCGTTCCGGTGAGTGGATGAGGCCGGGGTGTGGCTCTGCAGGTGAGCAAAGGTCAGGGGCGCGGGGCAAGCGAACGCGGCGGCCCGGGTGCACGCACGTGCAAAACATGCTTTCTGGGCACGCCCAGAGCACGCACGCAACGTGCTCGGTGAATTGCCATGGTAGGCCAGGGAGCTCCAATCCACGAGGGGTTTGGCAGGGTGGGGCTATAGGCTACGGCAGAGCTATGAGACAAGCTGATTTAGCAAAGCAAGCAAGTCTAAACTGCAAACTAAAAACATGCCCAAATTGGCCATGCACAGAAGGTGTTTGACAAAATGATAAGGGCATCTAGGCAACTCTTGGAGGGTCCAAAATCTCCATATTAGGGCCTCTTTAGATGCAGGTCAGGGTGGTAAGGTTAGTTGGCCAAATCTAGAAACTTGCTAGTGCAAAATTTTGAGAAAACCAATTTTGGGCAGAAACTAAAGGCTGTCATTACATGGACTAAAAATATGCCAATGGGTTCATGCTCCTGTACTTAAGGGTTTGTAGGGTGGCCTATAAGTAGGAGAAAGAATCAAGGGAAAAAGAGCAAGCAAAAATATGGTTGCAGTACAAATCAACAAGTTGGACCAGAATGGAAATGAGGTTGATTCACTCAAATTTTTCAAAGAACCTAACTGGGTTTTTGCATAAAGTTGAATAATATACTCCTATTAACATCCCATAATTTTGGTGGAAGTTTTAAAGAAATATTTAAATAGGTTGTAGTGCAAATTTTCCCATTGGACCAGATTTGAAAATTTGGTGTAGAGCTCAAAATCTCCAATGAACAGAAGATATTTTTGCATAAAAGTGATTTAAAAACATCTCATGACATCTCCAAATTTTGGTTGGAATTTTAGATAAATTTATCAAATGGTTGTAGTGCAAAAGAGGCTCTAAAACTTATGAAAATCTCTTTAAAAAAATAAAGCTCAGGAAAATAAATATGCAAATAAAACCGCTGATTAATACTTGTTTTATTGAGAGAGTATAGAAGTCTCATAATATTTTTGGAAAGTTTCCACTTGGGGTAAAAACTCCTCAATATTAAAGAAAAGGGGATTCTGAAATCATAAGAAAATCCAGAAAGCAAAATTTTCAAACTCTGCCAAAATTTTAACAATTCAAAACATGGTTAAATTTTTGGGGTGTTACACGGAGGCGGAGCTCGCCAAGGAGGCTGACACGGCCGTGGAGGAGAAAGAGCTCGTTGGATGGGCGGAGTCTGCTGGGGAGGCTAGCAGCGTCAGCGCCAGGGCCCCCTCGTTGAAAACGTGGTCGAGGAGTCGGCCAAAGAAGAGGCCGAGGCTGACGACCCCTCGGCCACAGAGAAGAGATGCGTCTTTGCGGCGGGCTAGCTCCGGTGAGCCGGTCCGGCCCGGCAAGACCGCGCAGTGGCAACAGGTCCAGGAGCAGTCCGTGCCCTAGCCAAGGGTCGCGGCGACGAAGACCGTGGCAACAAAGAAGGCGGTGAAGGCCGCGGTAGCGAAGAAAACGGTGGCCGCTTCCTCCTCGTCCAAGCGGCGCCGGACCCCATCCCCTTCTCCTCCTCCTTCGGATGGCACCCCGGAGGTTAATTTTGACCTCGGGTCCTTCAGCCCGAAGAAGAAGAGGAGGTGGACGACAAGTAAGCACTTCGCCCTCCATCATCTCCTGACCCCACGCCTATGCTATCCTCCTTTAACTTGATGTTATCCACATAGGGACACGGAGACGTTGGCCCAGAGGGTGGCGAAGAGGGCCAGGGCCTCGACGAGCGACAAGCCCCCGGTGGGCACTCCGCGCACGCTGGAGTTGGCGGTGATCAGCCCGGATGACAGCCCTCGACGTAGCCCCTGCTTTAGCCCCGAGCGTGAGTTTATTACTCACTTCCCGTCGGTGTGTGTTGGGGCACGATCCCTTGGTGCTGACCTTGCCGGGTTTGCAGGAGGAGAGCGGCAGCAGGAGGAGCCGCTGAGGGCCACCCCCAACACGCCACCCTTGTCAACCAGCCGCCCAGAGGGGCGTCCCCGACAAGGGCACCAAGCACCGAGCCCACATGCACGGAGGAGGAGGAGGTGAACTTGGGTGGCAGTGGCTCCATCCCGGCAACAAACGTTGGCGGGGAGGGAACCACTTCTTCTTAGCTTGGCACGGGTACGTAGCCTGCCTCCTCTCCCTGTCTTTTCTTCTTCTCTTTTTGAACCTTGATTTTGGCCTCGTCTCATTCTCCTTATTGGTATCTAGACCCTCCCTCGGCGTATCAGGAGGATATTGGTACCGTCATCGAGGAGGTCGCCAAGGATGCCGAGGCCGACAAGATTGCTACCAAGCTGCCAAGACCACCGCTGAGGAGGCCGCCAAGGGGCCTGCCGGGGAGGCCGGCAAGGCTGCTGCCGAGGAGGCCGGCAAGGGGCCCACCAAGGAGGAGGTGGCTAACGACCAACCTTCCTCCCCTATAGCCCCTGTCCCGGGCAAGTACTTGAAGGTGGGCGACGACCTGTTTGTCCACCTCCCAGGGATGGCGAGCACCAGGGCGCTAGCCGAGGGGGAGGTGTTCGATGACGAGGCGCTCGCCACCGCCGAGCTCCAGGTTGTTGATGAACCGTGTGCTGGCGGTTCCCAAGAGGAGCAGCTTCTCTGGGCCATGAGCGTCAACTTCCAGAAGCTCCAGGCGCTCCACCGTGCCCACCTAGACAAGGCAAAATCCAGGATGGCGGCAGCGGACAAGGCGGAGGCGGATCTTGAGGAGCATGTCGCTTAGACGCAAGCCGGTTCCATGAGGCTCGGGAAGAACTGAAGGCTGCCCAGGGCGAGCTGGCTGAGCGCAAACGGGGGCTCATCCTGAAGCAGGCTGACGTTGAGAAGGCCCAGGAGGTGGCGAAGGAGTAGGCCGCCAAGGACGAGGCCACTCGGCGACAGCACCAGGCTCTCCTGAACTCCCGGGAGGAGGACCTTGCCGCTCGTGAGGAGGCGCTCGCCGCCACACTCCGTGACAAGGATGAGGAGGTCAAGAAGCTCGTCGCGCAGCAGACTCAGGAGCTGGAGCAGAGGCACAAGGACGCGCTCGATGCTCTGGCTCGAGTTCACGCCGGCGAAGTGGAGAAGCTGGAGCTGGAGTGGGATGGGATGGGCTGAAGAAAGTGGTCTTGGAGCTGACAGAGGAGAGGGACACAGCCAAACGCGCTTTGGTGGATGCCCAGGCCGCAGTCTCTGACAAGACCAAGCTGCTCTTCGAGGCCAACGACTCCATCAATGACCTTAAGCTGAAACTGGACGGCTTGGAGGGGAAGCTTTTGAAGGTCGGAGCTCGTGAGGAGACCCTGAACAAGGCCCTGGAGGATGAGAAGCAGCTGTGGAGCAATGACGCCGCCGAACACAAGGGTTACGGGAAGAGCGTAAACCTCTAGATCAGCCGCCTCATCGATGTCGTGCAGAGGCTCACCACGCAGCTGGCCGCCATGGGCATGCCGAACGTCAAGTACTCCCCGGAGGTGAATGTGAGCCCCAACACCAGTCTGACCTTGTTCTTCGAGGGCGTCCTTGAAGCCCTGGAGTAGCTCCGTTCCAAACGAGCGACCTCTCTGACCAATGAGGCCCGGAAGCTCTGTCGGGGCGCCCTGACCAAGGTCCTCACCAAGGTGGCGTACTAGAACCCCAGCGTCGACTTCGCTGACGCGCTGGAGAGCTTGCCGGAGGATGTGGACCTCGCGGCGCTCGAAGAGCGTACGGACCCCATCATCAGCCGCGTCGACGGAGTCAGGATGGTGGAGGGCCAGCGCCGAGACTAGGCACCCCGTTTCTCATTGCCGCTGCGAGTTCATGACCAAGACGATTTTATTTTAAGTTAGAACCGCAGCAACAATTGATGTAATATAACTCTGCAGTACTTTAAGATGAAACATGTTATCTTCCTGTGTTGATCTTTCTTTGTACGTATACACCCTACGCCCAGTAGGATAGGTTCGTCGGCGCGTAAACCCATGTTATGGCGCTTTGAGGACGGATCCTTAGTAGCCTGCCAGGGGCGCTTGCTGCCGGACAAACCACCTTGCCACTCTCAGCGCAGCCGCTTGAACTGTTGAGCGGACTCGAAATAGAACAAGGGCATTGCTAATAGCGGGCAGGTCACCTTGCCGTTCTCAGCGCGGCCGCTTGAACTGTTGAGCGGACTCGAAACAGAACAAGGGTGTTGCCAATAGCAGAAGGGTCCCATTGCGTGCAGGTTTTCTGTACAAAGAGGAAGATCTTTCGAGGAGAATACCTTATATTAAGAATAATTGCTCAAAGTTGTGTGTGACTTAGCTTTTCGCAGCCACGCGGATGGTTGTTGCAGCTGCGGACGGCACCAGAGTGCGGCTGATTGACGTTGCCTTCTCTTCTCAAGCCATCGTGACGAAGGAGTCGGTAAGTTGACTCCAAAACCAGATTTTCGCAGCTTGGCCCCCTACCTGGCGCGCCAAAGATGTCGGGGGAAAACGAAACCTATGGGATCACAGGGAATCCCTTCTACGGTTGGCGGGCGTGGGGTTGTGGAAAGAGCGGGTTTAGAAGAGCAACACGGGGGAATTTTTATCCAGGTTCGGGCCGCAAGTGATGCGTAATACCCTACTCCTGCTGGTTTGTGTTTATCTGGTGTTCTTGGACTAGCTACAAAGTGTGCAGGGTCCAAAAAGTCTGAATCCTTCCTCAGTACGCCTCGGGCCTCCTTTTATAGCCAAAGGGGTCGCCACAGTAGCACACATGAGGTGGAAAGTTTGTACTGTATACAAGTCTATCCCTGGCACCATAGGACACAGCGCATTTAATGTGTTGCCGACGTGCCATCTCAGTTTATCGGGGACGAAAAGGAAGCTCGTCTCGTCCGTCACCGCTTCGCCTCGCTCCGACGCGCGTCCAGGCTGACGAGGCATGCAGCGCCACGCTGGCTGGCTGCTGAGCTGGTGCGGTGACAAAGTCTTCATGAAGGCTTGCATGCCTCCACGCAGATGCTTGCTGAGTTGGCCTGGAAGCTGCACGTCGCCACGCAGGTGCCTGCCTTGTTGGCGGGTTGACTGCTGTGTTGGAACGGTGGTGGAGCCTTGGCAGGTGGGGGCCTGGCTGCGACCCTGCAGATGTCCCCGACAAGGGTCTTGTCGAGGCCCCGACATGGGCCTTGCCGGTGTCTCGCGGGTGTCCCTGGCAATGGTCTTGCCGGGGGTCTTGTGAGCGTCCCCAGCAAGGATCTTGCCGGGGGTTTCCGTCTTGTGGTTCTCATCTAGTCTTGTACGTTCTTGGTCTTCACGAAGATCTGCATGCCACCATGCAGGCGCCTCCCGAGCCCTGGTTCCAATGTTGTAGATGGTGTCAGAACTCTTAGGATCAAGGGTGGCGGCCTTGTTGGTGTTGGGCAAGTTGCCCGGCAAGGCTCTTGCCGGGGAGAGCCCACCTTGTCCCTTTGCTCCTCGCGCCTCTGTCTTGGCGTTGCTCTAGTAGTCTTGTGTCTTTGCTTCCTCTTCTGTCCCGCCAAGCGCGGCCACAGGCATGTGGCTGCGACTGTCCACGCACAAGTAAAGGGTTACAAAAAGGACTCCTACTTTTGTACACTGACACAGTCAACTTGGTCATTGGCCCGGCGAGTGGGGTGGGCGGGGCGGCGGGATTCCCGTCCACCACCAGCCGCTGCAGCTTGGCCTCCAACTCCACGGCGCCCGCGTCCGAGCTGCATCGGCAGCCGCCCTTTGCAGCGTGTGCTGGCTTGGCCCACCTCACCGAGGCACAGGGGAATAAGATAGGGGAGTAGGAGATGATGATGGGATTGGATGTTGCTAGATGGGAGAGAGGAAAGGAGAGGTTGCGTGCTAAGGGGCTGCGATGACGTTAAATTGACCGAGGCCACGAGTAGGATGAGGCGGTGACGGTGATAACCCTAGCCGCCACTTAGGGAAGAGAACACGAGAGAGAGAAGGTGAAAATGAGGAGACGAGTAGGGGATCGATGGCTCGATGCATTTTTTAACTTTTCCCTCGGCACAATAAACGGACGCGTGGACCGCGTGGTTACTCGCCCTTCTCGCGATGCTTATTGTGTTGGATAGGCCACATAAGAGTGGAGAAAATATTTTTTGTGTGGGTGAAATAAGAGTGGAGAATAAGCTATAGTGTGTTACAAGCTCAGGGACATTAAAATTCACAAAACAACAAAAAGAATCTCCAAAAGATCAGCAAATCTACGCCATCATTATTTATCGACCCTTCTTGAGCTGCAGCTAGTAGAGTACAATTCTTAAGGTCCAATGTAAATTTTTCAATGCCACTTTCTAGCAGCGGTTATGACACATCTATCTCCATCTCTGATTTGCTAACTTGGATCAATGGAATCATCAATGCACAAATACATCACCTCTCCAAATCTACTCTCACACGCTCGACGTTCTCAATCTCATGCAAACTGTGTAAAGAGCACTCACATCAGGTGCTATGCTTTGCCGAAAAAGGCTTTCGCCCTGCTTTATAGATAAAGCAAACCATCAGATTGTTCAAACAAGAATACAACACTCGAGTCCACACACACACACACGAATGAACAACAAGTGCAGAAAAAGGGTTTAGCTTAGGGCACAGCTCAACAAGCCCTAGAAAATAAAAGACAAGAAGTGCTATAGCAGGAGGGCCGCAAAGGCTAACCGGCTCTGGAGGTGGCAGTGGAAGCGGTGACAACAAGTATTATGCTTTCGTGTCGACGGTTGCCCTTGTCCTTCACATACTAATATGCTCTACTGCCAAATACGTATTGATGAGCCTTCTCATCAAAGACCTTCATATTTTTATTGCAGCTCTTGTTAGGTCAAGTGCAAATTTCTAAAGTATAAACTAAATTAACTAAATACGATAGCCTAGAATCATGATATGCGGAAGAACCACCATCAAGTTCACCTCATAATAGTAGACAACTACCAAGATGTATGCATGAAAGAAAATCTCCATTCAGATGGTTACGATAAGCAAAATCAAGAGTTTATAAGTTTTTTGCATTAGACCTTAGTTGGGATATACGGTAGGGGCATCGACTGCAATAAAAAATTTTCCTACACGCGGGGCAACCTAGACGCGCAGTGCTGTGCAGCAGAAGTACAGTTGGGGTAGCACCTCTCCTGAGTCGTCTCCTCCTTGTCGATCTCCCACGTAGCCGATCAGACCCACGAACAAGTTCGTCGGAGCGGCGTAAGTGCACCGCCTCTAACAGTATCCGCCTGTGCGAGAGGAACACCGTGCGACGGACTACTAGGTCCGATCACACAGCCGATGGAGAGTGGTGGTGGCTACTTGCAACAGATGCAAAGCCCTAGTGACTACGTTGAAGCAATCAACCGAATGAGTGTGTCGCACCTCCACTATATATAGGCATCCGTCGCGGGCTCAACACTTGGGACTCGCAGATCCTAAATCCCAAATTTTGTTCGGCCTGGATCCGAGTCCGAGTAGGATCACACCTGACTCGTGGAGTCGGATTGGTCCTCACAGGTTCCTTCCCTTAAGAGCGTGGCCCCTTAGGTTCAAGTCGGCTTGGTCGCAGGTCGGATCACCTTCGACCTGAAGAAAATATGCCCTAGAGGCAATACTGAAGTTGTTATTTATATTTCCTTATATCATGATAAATGTTTATTATTCATGCTAGAATTGTATTAACTGGAAACTTAGTACATGTGTGAATACATAGACAAACAAAGTGTCCCTAATATGCCTCTACTAGACTAGCACGTTAATCAAAGATGGTTAAGTTTCCTAGCCATAGACATGTGTTGTCATTTGATGAACGGGATCACATCATTAGAGAATGATGTGATGGACAAGACCCATCCATTAGCTTAGCACTATGATCATGTTCCTATGACTATGAAATTATGCAACTCCCGAATACCGGAGGAAACTTAGTGTGCTATAAAACGTCACAATGTAAGGGGTGATTATAAAGATTCTCTACAAGTGTCTCCAATGGTGTTTGTTGAGTTGACATAGATCGAAATTAGGATTTGTCACTCCGATTGTCGGAGAGGTATCTGTGGGCCCTCTCGGTAATGCACATCACTATAAGCCTTGCAAGCAATGTGACCAATGAGTTAGTTGTGGGATGATGCATTACGGAACGAGTAAAGAGACTTGCCGGTAACGAGATTGAACTAGGTATGATGATACCGACGATCAAATCTCGGGCAAGTAACATACCGATGACAAAAGGAACAACATATGTTGTTGTGTGGTTTGACCGATAAAGATCTTCGTAGAATATGTAGGAGCCAATATGAGCATACAGGTGCCGCTATTGGTTATTGACCGGAGAGGTGTCTCGGTCATGTCTACATAGTTCTTGAACCCGTCGGGTCCGCCCGCTTAACGTTCGATGATGATTTGTATTATGAGTTATGTGATTTGATGTACCAAAGGTTGTTCGGAGTCCCGTATGAGATCACAGACATGACGAGGAGTCTCGAAATGGTCGAGACATAAAGATTGATATATTGGACCATGTTATTCGGACACCGGAAGCGTTCCGGATAAAACCTGAGTGCCAGAGGGGTTACCGGAACCCCCAGGGGAAGTAATGGGCCTTAGTGGGCCTTAGGGGAGAGAGAGGGCAGCAACCAGGAGGTGGCGCCCCCCCAAGGGGAGTCCGAATAGGACTAGGGGAGGGGGGCGGACCCTCTTTCCCTCTCCCTCTCCCTCTCCTTCCTTCTTCCCCCTTCCACCAAGTGGAATCCTACTAGGACTTGGAGTTCTAGTAGGACTCCTCTCCTTGGGGCGCGCCTCTAGGGGCCGGCCGGCCTCCTCCCTCCTCCTTCATATATGGGGAAGGAGGCACCCCATAGACACACAAGTTAATATTTAGCCATGTGTGGTGCCCCCCTCCATAGTTTTACACCTAGGTCATATTGTCGTAGTGCTTAGGCGAAGCCCTGCGCTGGTTACTTCATCGTCACCGTCACCATGCCATCATGCTAACGGAACTCTCCCCCGGCCTCAGCTGGATCAAGAGTTCAAGGAACGTCACTGAGCTAAACGTGTGCAGAACTCCGAGGTGCCGTGTGTTTGGTACTTGATCAGTTGGATAGCGAAGACGTTCGACTACATCAACCGCGTTACTAAGCGCTTCCGCTTTCAGTCTACGAGGGTACATGGACATTGTCGGATTTCGGGTTCCGGCAGACCCTTGAGATTCGAACACTGGGGTGCGCGCGGAGATCCAACCCTCCATCGTCTCGTACCTCGCCGAATCGCTGGGACCTAAACTACTAAACGGAACAGCACAAGAGACACGAGATTTATACTGGTTCGGGCCACCATTATGGTGTAATACCCTACTCCAGTGTGTGGTGTGGTGGATTGCCTCTTGGGCTGATGAGGAACAATACAAGGGAGAACAGCCTCGTGAGGGCCTGTTCTTGGCAAGTGCGATGAACTGCTAGGTCGTGTTCAGTCGCTCTAGCTACTGGTTTCTTGATGAGGATTCGGATCTCTCTCTGCCCAGATCCCGGATCCTGTGGGTAGCTAGTCCTATTTATGGGCAAAGGCCCTGGGCCTCTTCCCAAATATTGAGCGGGAAGGGCGCCAACAATTGGCTATTTTGAAGGGGAACATCTAGTACACTTATCCTGACTAAAGTTGGTCCTCGCCTGCCAAAGGCTCTGGTGATGACGCCTGCTTGGGCTCCACAATGACTCCCTTCCAGCCGTTGGGCTGGTCTTGGTCTTGTTGCACCGAAACGGATGCCTTTGCTTGATGCTCTCGCCTGCGCTTGCTCCCTTTGCACCAAAACCAAACAGGAAAGGAGGACACTGCGCGGGCTGGCACCCGACTGGCGCCCTTGGTCGTCATGGCTTGCGTCATGGGCGCCTCGCGAGGTACCCTGACTTGAACTCTCCGCCTCCTCATGAGCCAGCCTGACGAGGCCGTGCCTGAGGAAGCTCCTTGTCGTCCGCCCCGCGAGGCTTGGCCCCTCGCGAGGGTCTTGAGCTTGCGTAGATGAAGATGGGCCGTGCTGGGCCTCCTTCGAGCCACGCCGCAGGCCGCAGGCAGGCAAGTCTGGGGACCCCCGTTCCCAGAACGCCGACAGTAGCCCCCGGGCCCACGGCGCCCGAACTTGGCCGAGCAGAGGGGTGAAAGGGCAAGTCTGGCATCGCTGAGCCCTAACAGCTGCGGCCTTGGGCGCCAGCGTGGCGTTTGATTGACGCGCCCGCCTGCGCAACGCGTGAGTTGATAACAGCGGCATCTTCCTTGCCTCCTTTACTTTCTCCGATTGCTGCTCAGATCCCCTTTCTTGCGCCTCTCCTCTCTGCTTCCAAGATCTTCAGATCCACTCCGCCTGCGTGCCCTAGCCAGTCATGGCTCCTCGCCAAGCCCCGGCCGGAGCTTGGTGCTCTCCTACCTTGGATCCACCAAATGTGTCAGGGGCGAGCCTCGCCCTGGTGCGTCGGATGGCGGAGGCGCAGGGCGTCAACGGAACGGAGGCGTTCAAGGCCGGCTCCTCCGCCCCTGAGGGTCGGGGGAGTACCTTCTACCCATTCTTCGTGAGCGCCATCATTGCTGGTCCGGTGCCTCCCTTTTCTGAGTTCTTCTTCTCTGTCCTCCGTCACTACAACATTCAAGCTCTGCACCTCCATCCCAACTCCGTCCTTCTTCTGGCAATCTTCACCTACTATTGTGAGGCCCATGTCGGGGTGAAGCCCTCGGTGGCCTTACTGCGCCATTATTTCTCCCTCCGAACCTCCCGTGGTTCCGCCTCAGGCGTCTGAAGCTGTCAAGATACGGGCTGAAGCCATCGCCATTTCAAACCACAGGAAGCGGATTGAGGGCTTCAGGAGCAAGTGGGTCTTGGTGGATGCTGGGCGCATCCACCTCGGCTGATCCTTCCCACGGAGCACCCGCGAGCTCCGACGACCGGTCCCGAGTGGAGCTTAGGATCCCCGCCGGTGGTCTTTGGAGAAGATGTACGCAGATCTGAAGCCGGCCAACACGGCGGGCGGGCGGCTGACTGCAAGGCCGCTGCGAGGGAGTTCTGGAGCATCAATCGGCTCCACTTCGTCGATTTCGCTTCGATGTGGAGGCCTCACTCGAGCCCCGTGGTCCTGGTCGACGAGGATCTGGCGGCGGTCCTCAGTCCTTGGTTGGGGCGATGTGGCGAGACTGGAGGGCGCCCCCGTGCCCTTGTTCCTTCACGAGGATTGGGAGCAGGTAGTGGGGCCCATGCCTGTCTTCAATGGGGATGGGCCCATGCCCGTGGAGGCTCCGGAGGACCTGGTGGACGTGTCCTCTGCCGACTCCAGCGAAGAGGTGGAGGAAAGAGAGCCGGGAGAGGGGGTTGATTCGGGGGCGGAGTCAAGGGCTCCTCCCCTTCGGCGCAGGTCCCGCACTCTCCGCCTCCCATAGAGTGACGACGACGAGGATGAGGATGAGCAGGGAGGCAGAAGCCTGTCCCCGATCCCGAAGAAGGGCCGGACTGGGCTGGTCCTCGCTGGTCCGCCCAGCCCGGGCGATCCAGCACGCGCCTCCTGCTCCGGGCCCCTTGAAGCTGATCCTCGCAGCCGGCTCTCGGGCTTCAAGTATGGCCCGAGGTTGCTCGAGCTTCATGGCGATGACGATAAGTGTTTGATTCTTGTTTTATTCCTTGCTTTGTCGCTGAGGCTTGATATCTGTATCTCTTGGCTAGGCTGACGCCTGCGGCGAAGAAGCTGAAGGGAGCTCCTGAGGCTTCATCTGGGGCAGCGCCTCTGCCCGCGAAGGAAGGCGATGGCAAGACACGGGCCTCTCCTGCCCGGTCATCCTCGCGAGGCCTGGCGGAGCTGGCTGGGGCGAGCTCAGCCCCCATGGCCCAAGCGACTCCCGAGGTGTCCTTGTCTGATGCCGCCGCCATAGCTGTTGGGGCGCAGCAGGTCCCGCCTCACGATACTGTGGTTACGCCGCCGTCCTCTCCTCCTACTCCACCAACTGCTGTCTCTCCGACTCCTCCCACTGTCCTGGATCGTGCTGCTGCTGAATTGGACCGGCTGCGGCAAGATCTTCTGGCGCCGACCCTCGCAGGTGGCGGGCGCTGAGCTGGCCTCTGGCTGGATTCGCTCTGACGCTCGATTCGAGCGGTGTTGGTTCAGCCTCGACGGCTTGCGACGAGGAGAAGCGAAGCTGTCCGTGAGGCGAAGATTGCCCGTGATGCTGCCACAGGGAGGCAGCTAGCATCCAAGGTCGCTGTGAGACGCTGGAGAGCGGTGAAGGGCTCGCAGAACCAGCTTGCCGAGGAGGCCCGCCTCCGCCAGAGCAGGAGGAAAGCATGAAGGCTCGGGAGGCGGCCGTCAAGGACCGTAGGCCAGGCTCAAGAAGCGCCGCGACCGCCTAGGCGCTGGGCTGGAGCAGGAGCTGGAGGCGAGGAAGGTCGAGCTGGACGACAAGGCGCGGGTTCTGCGAGAAGATCGCGTGGCCTTCATGGATATGGAGGTGAAGGCTCGCTCTTTCTTGAAGACGCTTTCGACAGCGGCTGGAGAGTCCTGGCCGGGCGCCGAGGATGGTCCCGCCAAGCTGCTTCCCTTCTGGTTCGCGCTCTTGAAGATGTCTCCCTTGGCCTTGGCCCCACGGCCGAGGCCGAGGCTCTTGTCTTGTCTTCTAATCGACGACGGGTCCTCACCCACATCTACCTTCGCGATCCCAGCGTCGACTGGACAACCTCTTTGGAGCCAAGCGGCGAGCATGTAGCCGCTGCCGCCGAGGCTGTGAAGGGTCGCTGGAGGCTCTGGGGAAGTTCCGGGCCTTCAGCACCAAGCCGAAGCGAGGCGCTGCCGGCCCTGCTGCTCCACGAGGCAAACCCACTCCGCACTGCTCCACCGCCGACAAGTGACTCCGTTGTGGCTCCCGTCCTGCTTTTAATTCCTGCACATGTATCATGTCTCGGGGAGGCGTTTAAACTTGCATTTGGTATTGCGATAACAGTGTGGACTGTAATATTTGCTTCTGAATTCCTTGAAATTTGCGCTTCCTACTTGCTTATGTTCTACACCGGCAGAGCCCGGCCCCGCGCATACCTCAGCCGCCGTTAGCCCCGACCGGAAACCAGGACGGGACCAAGGAGTGAGGGGCTACGTGACAAGTTAGGCTCCTGAGTCGCGATGCTCGTGGAGTCCCCTTGGCGCCTGAATAGCAAGTAGGGAGGTGAGACACGGGCGGATCTACCGTTCTACGTCTGCAGAGCCCGGCCCCGCGCATACCTCAACCGCCGTTAGCCTTTCGGAACTAAGGGGTGAGGGGCTACGTGACCAGTTAGGCTCCTGAGTCGCGATGCTCAGGAGTCCCCCTTGACGCTCAAACGGCATTCGTACCTTGGCTCCGCTCGGGGAGTGACGTGCGACGAACCAGGCCCGGGGGCCTGGCTGGGTGGCGTGTGTCTGGGCGTGACCCAGGCGCAGCCCGTGTCCGCCAGCCTCGCGGCGCTCCCGGGAGGCGTTGCGATGAGGCCGGACACCGAGCTCTGGGCTCCACGAGGTTGATGCGACCGGAGGCCACCTCGGCTTGTTTATCACCAGCGGAGCATAGCGCTTCCGCATGCGTCAGACGGGCATAGCCGCTCCTCGGCGATGTCGTCCAACCAGCGCGGAGCATGGTGCTTCCAGCGGCACGTGGGAGGGGCTCCCCTCGGGAGGAGCCCGGGCGATACAGCCCCACCCCTGCGACACGTGGCCGGCACGGTAGGGCTGGACGAGGTGTATCTGGGCACCCGTGAGCCAAAGGGGACTCACGGGCCCTACCTCAAGGCGGGTTGCGCTGGCTCTGGCCTTATCTTCGAGTGTGTTCCTGCAAATTTGGCGGATGTCGGAGCTCTCGTCTTTGGGTCCCGGCTCTCGGGCTGGTCTCGGCCGTCGGCCGGCAAGCCAGATCGCGATGCCATGGACAAGACCAGAGGGTGAGGGCGGAGAGCGGTAGGAGCCCTGAGTCGCGATGCTCGTGCACCCCCTTTAACGCCAAGAAGCTGGGTTAGATGACGAAACTCACGTCCTCGGGTCCCGGCTCTCGGGTTGGTCTCAGCCGTCGCTGGCAAGCTATGTCGCGATGCCATGGACAAGACCAGAGGGTGAGGGCCGGAGAGCCGGTAGGAGCCCTGAGTCGCGATGCTCAGGCACCAGCCCTTTAACGTGCAAGATTCCGTCACCCAGGAAAAGGCACCAAATAACAAGCATGGTGGAGCGAGAGCATAATCCTAAGGAAAACGTAAGAAGGATACATGCCACTGGGACAGGCCCGAGCGGCTTGGGGATGATGCAGCCCGAGGGGCGCCCCCAACAGGATAGGCTAATGACATGAAATAAAAGGGATACATGCCGCAGGGGCGGACCCACGCGGCCTGGGAATAATGTGGCCTCAAGGCGCCTCCCAGTAGGAAACAAAACTTAAAGATGTCACTGGTGATGCTGGGGACGAAGGGGTGTTGGTGTAGCAGACTCGGTGGGCTGCGGGAGCCGATCCTCACGAGCCCCCAGGCCCGGGGGCCTCGGGAGGATCCGGAGGCGCTGGCGGCCATCTCCATCTCCGCCAGGGCTGCGCCGTGCCTGACCTCTCGAGCCTCCAGGATGGCCCTCATGAGATGCTGGTGCACAGCAACTGCGTTTGGCAGGCCGTGAGGCATGCGCACGTAGCTGTGGGGCAGGCCCTCGCAACGTCCCACTCGCGAGGGTCAGAGGCGCTCTTGAGACGCCGCTCGGTTGAGCCCTGGTATGTCGATGCAGACGCGCAGCCCACCATCCTCGCCTGGATGGGGGGCCACAGCGGGCAGGCGGCGGCTGCCCCTCATGACCCTTGACTCCTGTAGCTCCTGAATGGCCTTGCTGACGAACTCCTGAGGGTTCGGCCCTCCTTGCCTTGCTCCTGCTTGCGGGAAACGTGCTTCGAAGCACGCCTCCACGTGGTGCCCAAGCGCCTCCCTCGTGACCTTGGCGAGGTCGGCGGCCCTCCAGGGGAGAGCCCCCGAGCCCGGCCTGAGGAGGGCGCCGGGCGCGCTTTCCTATGCGATGGAAGGAGGCTCCCCCTGGCCGGGCGCGGGCCCTGAGGGGCCTGCCTCTTGAGGAGCCGGGTCGGTTGATGTCTTCTTCTTATTGGGTGCGGCCTCGGGAGGCCTGCTGCTGTTGTGGTCTGGTTCTTCTAGTGAGGCAGCCTGATAGGCTCGCTCCAGGGAGCACACTGCGTCTCTCTCTTCACAGGGCACCGTGATGACCCTGCCGCTTCCTGGCATCTTGAGGACGTTGTAGCCGTGGTGGGTTACGGCCATGAACTTGGCCAGCGCCGGGTACCCGAGGATGGCGTTGTACGGCAGGCGAATGTGGGCGACGTCGAAGTCGATGAGCTCGGTGCGGTAGTTGTCGCGAGCCCCGAAGGTGACAGGAAGGCGAACCTGCCCGATCGGGACCGTGGAGCCGTCGGTGACTCCGGAGAAAGGCTTGGTTGGCTGAAGCTGACTGTAAGGCACTTGAAGATTGTTGAATGTTTCCACAGACGGGACGTTGAGTCCTGCCCGCCCGTCGATGAGGGTCTTGGTGACCAGCATGTTGTTCATGATTGGGGAACAAAGCATCGGGAGAACTCCGGTGTGGCCACAAGACTTGAGCTGATCCGCCGAGCTGAACGTGATGGCGCACGCCGACCACACGAGAGGGCGCGTGGCCTCGAGCTTGGGAGGACTGCATTCACTTCAGGCGAACTACTTGAAGATGCGCGAGAGGCTGGGGCTTGAGCTCCGCCCAGGGATGCAGCGATCGCACGCGTTCCTGGAAGCCCCAGCCCCTCTGCCCCGATGACGGTCCTCATTTCTCCTTGGCGGCAGCGGCAGCGGAGGGAGGCTTCACGTTCCCCTGGGCGATCCTCATGAGGCTGATCCCTCCAGCCTCCCTCGCGAGGCGGGTCTTGCCAACGGTCCTCGCGAGGTTGGTCGCGCCACCCTTGGCGCGGCCGCATGGTCTTCCCAGGCCCCTGCATTCCTTCCTCCTCCTCGGCGTAGCCCGTTGCTGCGCCGGGCGTCTGCCGACCCTTCCTTCAGCGTCTGGCCGGAGCTCTTGGCATTCATTGGTGTTGTGGGTGTGGAGGTCGTGGTACACGCAGTACCGACTGCCCTTGGAGGACTCGGGCTGATCTCTGCCTCGCTTGGTGTCTGGTTCGGCCGCGAGTACGGTAGCCCCCTTGCGCTTCATGTCCTTGGCCTTGGACTTCTTTTCTTCGGGATCCGCGGCAGGCAGCTCGAGGAGGGAGAGGCGCCCCTCCTCAGCCCTGGCGCACTTGGTCACCAAGTTGAACAGCTCCAAGGAGGTGCACAGATCTTCATGCATCGCCAGCTCCTCCTTCATCTTGACGTCGCGCCGCGCCCGTCGGAGAAGGCAGAGATGATGGCCTCCTCCGTTACCACAGGGATCTTGAGGCGTGCGTTGTTGAAGCGTTGGATGTACTTTTGCAGGGTTTCCCGGCTGCTTGATTCGGCGCATGTCGCCACGGCGGGTGGCCGGTCGCGAAGTACTCGAAAGTTGCCGATGAAGCGGGTGCGCATCTCCGCCCGAGAAGAGATCGTGCACGGGGTCGATTCAGGAGCCAGTGCGGGCTCCGTCCTTGAGCGCCATGGGAAACCAGTTCGCCATGACCTTTTCATCCCGTTGGCAACCTCGATCCCCAGCTCAGAGCTGGAGGAACTCCGTGAGGGTCAGCTGTGACGTTGTAGCGAGGAGGCAGGTCCGGCTTGAACTTGGCGGGCCACGCTGCGCCTTCCCGGAGGTGAGGTGAAGCGCGGCAGCCCGCCGTGGCTGCGGGGGGCCCTTGACGACGAGAGCTTGGTCTTGCGGGCCCCCCTGCGCCACGGCCGGGGCAGCGCAGGTCTGACGTCTTTGGAGCGGGAGCGCTCGGGCAGCTTCTTGTGGGCGAGGAACTTCTTGACAGCTCTGCTCTTGCCGCGCTGGCGCCTGGCGGAGCGGGTTCCGCCTAGGGGCCGCCTGCCTTGGGGCCAGTGCGCCTTCTTGAGGAGGAGGCGGCTGAGGCGCCCCGGGAGCTTCATCGCCAAGCGGGTGCGGTCTGGCGAGGCAGACGGTGCGGGCGCCTCGCAGCAGCGGACGAGCTCGGTGACTCGGTCGAGCCATTCTTCGAGACGCTGCCGACGGGCGGTAGCGCAGAGCTCGTTTGCCGCGATGAGTGCAGCTCGGGCCTCCTTAGCGCTGGGCGCGCGTGGACGAAGAACCAGCGGGGTGAGCGAAAGCGTGGCGGTGCGGCCGCCCCGCCTCATGGACGGTCTGGGGACGATGCTTGCTACTTCGTTCCCCGCCGGGCGGTGGCGGCGTTGACGGCAGTGACGGGAACGACGGCGCGCCGCCGACGGGAGCTGTCTGGGCGACATGGGAGGCGAGGTGGCTCGGCGCGCCCGACGGGCGTCAAACATGGTTGCGGTGGTCGGGGAAGAACGAGGCGACGAAAGGCAGATTCCGGCGCACCCCTACCTGGCGCGCCAAATGTCAGATTTCGGGTTCCGGCAGACCCTTGAGGTTCGAACACTGGGGTGCGCGCGGAGATCCAACCCTCCACCGTCTCGTACCTCGCCGAATCGCTGGGACCTAAACTACTAAATGGAACAGCACAAGAGACACGAGATTTATACTGGTTCGGGCCACCATTGTGGTGTAATACCCTACTCCAGTGTGTGGTGTGGTGGATTGCCTCTTGGGCTGATGAGGAACAATACAAGGGAGAACAGCCTCGTGAGGGCCTGTTCTTGGCGAGTGCGATGAACTGCTAGGTGGTGTTCAGTCGCTCTAGCTACTTGTTTCTTGATGAGGATTCGGATCTCTCTCTGCCCGGATCCCGGATCCTGTGGGTAGCTAGTCCTATTTATAGGCAAAGGCCATGGGCCTCTTCCCAAATATTGAGCGGGAAGGGCACCAACAATTGGCCATTTTGAAGGGGAACATCTAGTACACTTATCCTGACTAAAGTTGGTCCTCGCCTGCCAAAGGCTCGTGATGACGCCTTTGCTTGGGCTCCACAATGACTCCTTCCAGCCGTTGGGCTGGTCTTGGTCTTGTTGCACCAAAACGGATGCCTTTGCTTGATGCTCTCGCTGCGCTTGCTCCCTTTGCACCAAAGAGGAAAGGAGGACGCTGCGCGGCTGGCGCCCGACTGGCGCCCTTGGTCGTCATGGCTTGCGTCATGGGCACCTCGCGAGGTACCCTGCCTTGAACTCTCCGCCTCCTCATGAGCCAGCCTGACGAGGCCATGCCTGAGGAAGCTCCTTGTCGTCCGCCCCGCGAGGCTTGGCCCCTCGCGAGGGTCTTGAGCTTGCGTAGATGAAGATGGGCCGTGCTAGGCCTCCTCCGAGCCACGCCGCAGCATGAGGCAGTGCAAGTCTGGGACCCCGTTCCTGCAACACCGGCTGAACATGCTCCCCGCTCGTTGCTATGCTTCTCCTAGATAGATCTTGCGTGATCGTAGGATTTTTTTGAAATACTACGTTCCCCAATAGTGGTATCAGAGCTAGGTTTGTGGGCGATAATAGTCATACTTCTTACACGCATGTCATACTTTGATTCGGCGGTATTGTTGGATGAAGCGGCTGATACGTATCCAACGTATCTATAATTTTTGATTGCTCCATGCTACTTTATCTACTTTTTTAGGCAATATTGGGCTTTATTATCCACTTTTATATTATTTTTGGGACTAACCTATTAACCGGAGGCCCAGCCCAGATTCTTTGCTTTATGCCTATTTCAAGATTTCGAGGAAAAGGAATATCGACGGAGTCAAACGGAACGAAATCAACTGGAGAAGTTATTTTTGGAAGGAAACCCACCTGATGGACTTGGACCCCACGTCAGAAGATACGGGAGGTGCTCACGAGGGTGGGGGACGCGCCAACCCCCCTGGGCGCGCCCCTGCCTCGTGGGGCCCCCATAGCTCCACCGACGTACTCCTTTCACCCATATATACCTACGTACCCTAAAACTTCCAGAACAGAAGATAGATCGGGAGTTCCACCGCCGCAAGCCTCCAGAGCCACGAAAAACCAATCGGGACCCCTTTCCGGTACCCTGCCGGAGGGGGGATCCATCACCGGTGGCCATCTTCATCATCCCGTCGCTCTCCATGACGAGGAGGGAGTAGTTCACCCTCGGGGCTGAGGATATGTACCAGTAGCTATGTGTTTGATCTCTCTCTCTCTCTCTCGTGTTCTCTCTCGTGTTCCAATCTATGGCACGATCTTGATGTATCCCGAGCTTTGCTATTGTAGTTGGATCTTATGATGTTTCTCCCCCTCTACTCTCTTGTGATGAATTGACTTTCCCCTTTGAAGTTATCTTATCGGATTGAGTCTTTTATGAGAACACTTGATGTATGTCTTGGTGATCAACTTATGGTTTCGTGGACATTGGGAACCTATGCATAGGGGTTGGCACACGTTCTTGACTCTCCGTAGAAACTTTGGGGCACTCTTTGAAGTACTTTTATGTTGGTTGGATGAATCTGAGATTGTGTGATGCATATCGTATAATCATACCCACGGATACTTGAGGTGACAATGGAGTATCTAGGTGACATTAGGGTTTTGGTTGATTTGTATCTTAAGGTGTTATTCTAGTACGAACTCTAGGGCTGTTTGTGACACTTATAGGAATAGCCCAACGGATTGATTGGAAAGAATAACTTTGAGGTGGTTTCGTACCCTACCATAATCTCTACGTTTGTTCTCCGCTATTAGTGGCTTTGGAGTGACTCTTTGTTACATGTTGAGGGATTGTTATATGATCTATCTATGTTATTATTGTTGAGAGAACTTGCACTAGTGAAAGTATGAACCCTAGGTCTTGTTTCTAAGCATTGCAATACCGTTTACGCTCACTTTTACCACTTGTTATCTTGCAGATTTTATATTTTCAGATTACAAAAACCTATCTCTACTATCTATTTTGCACATGTATCACCATCTCTTCGCCGAACTAGTGCACCTATACAATTTACCATTGTATTGGGTGTGTTGGGGACACAAGAGACTCTTTGTTATTTGGTTGCAGGGTTGTTTGAGAGAGACCATCTTCATCCTACGCCTCCCACGGATTGATAAACCTTAGGTCATCCACTTGAGGGAAATTTGCTACTGTCCTACTAACCTGTGCACTTGGAGGCCCATCAACGCCTACAAGGATAAGGTTGCGTAGTAGACATCAAGCTCTTTTCTGGCGCCGTTGCCGGGGAGGCTAGGTAAGTGAAGGTATATCTTTAGATCTTGCAATCAAATCTTTTTGTTTCTTGTTTTAGCACTAGTCTAGTTTATAAAAGAAAACTACAAAAAATGGAATTGAGTTTGTCTCATACGCTTCATCTTTTTAATATCTTTCGTGAGTATGATGGAAAGGAAAATTGTGCCAAAGTGTTAGAAGAAGAATGCATTAAATTGTTTGGCACTAAATCTTTGAATGATGAGCATGATTGCAATCTTGTTAGTATGAACTCCTTGAATATCCATGATGCTAATGATATGCAAAGCCACAAGCTTGGGGATGCTATGTTTCACGAAGATGATATTTTTTGTCCCCCAAGTTTTGATGAGAAAATTTACTATGATGAAAGCATGCCTCCTATCTATGATGATTATTGTGATGACACGTATGCTTTAAAGAATAATGATAACCATGAAACTTGTCATCTTGATCTTAATTTTCAATCACATGATAGTTATTTTGTTGAGTTTGCTCCCACTATTATTCATGAGAAGAAATTTGCTTATGTGGAGAGTAGTAAATTTTCTACGCAAGTAGATCATGAAAAGAATGCTTTAGGTGCTGGTTATATTGTTGAATTCATGCATGATGCTACTGAAAATTATTATGAGGGAGGAACATATGCTTGTAGGAATTGCAATAATATCAAGTTTCCTCTCTATGTGCTTAAAGTTTTGAAGTTATGCTTGTTTTACCTTCCTATGCAAGTTGATTATTGTTCCCATAAGTTGTTTGCTCACAAAATCCCTATGCATAGGAACTGGGTTAGGCTTAAATGTGCTAGTCATATTCTTCATGATGCTCTCTTTATGTTTCAATTCTTATCTTTTATGTGAGCATCATTGAAATCATCATGCCTAGCTAGGGGCGTTAAACGATAGCGCTTGTTGGGAGGCAACCCAATTTTATTTTAGTTTCTTACTTTTTGGTTCTGTTTAGGAATAAATAATCCATCTAGCTTCTGTTTAGATGTGGTTTTGTGTTTTAATTAGCGTTTGTGGCAAGTAGAACCTTTGGGAAGACTTGGGTGAAGTCTTTATGATCATGCTATAAAAACAGAAACTTTAGCGCTCACGAGATTAGCTATAACTTTTTACTGGAGAGTGATATTTAGTTGATTCTTTTTGAAGATGATTACTAGACAAATTCCTAAGGTCCACCAATTTATTTAGAATTTTTGGAGTTCCAGAAGTTTGCGTTATTTACAGATTACTACAGACTGTTCTGTTTTTGACAGATTCTGTTTTGCGTGTTTTGTTTGCTTATTTTGATGAATCTATGGTTAGTAAAATAGTTTATAAACCATAGAGAAGTTGGAATACAGTAGGTTTAACACCAATATAAATAAATAATGAGTTAATTACAGTACCTTGAAGTGGTCTTTTGTTTCCTTTCGCTAACGGAGCTCACGAGTTTTCTGTTAAGTTTCGTGTTGTGAAGTTTTCAAGTTTTGGGTAAAGATTCGATGGATTATGGAAAAAGGAGTGGCAAGAGCCTAAGCTTGGGGATTCCCAAGGCACCCCAAGTTAATATTCAAGGACAACCAAGATCCTAAGCTTGGGGATGCCCCGGAAGGCATCCCCTCTTTCGTCTTCGTTCATCGGTAACTTTACTTGGAGCTCTATTTTTATTCACCACATGATATGTGTTTTGCTTGGAGCGTCGTTTTCTTTTGTTAGCTCTGCTTGCTGTTAGTTAGAATAATGTTTTGCATCTTTAGTTTCAATAAAAAAAGGTCAAGGATAGCCTTTGCAATGCTTATTTTGCTTGTATACATGTTGCTGTTTGAAAACAGAAAGTTTACCGCTGTTGCAAAAATTCCCTAGAAAAGTCAGAGAGTCGTATAATGTTGAATCTTTTTTCATAATGAGCTCTGATAAATTTAATAAAGTGGGAATTTTAGTTCATAATTTTTGGATTTAGGGAAGTATTGATACTCTTGCATTATTTACAGACTCTTCTGTTTTGGCAGATTGCTGTTTTGTTTGCATTGTTTGCATATGTTTGCTTGTTTAATGATTCTATTTGAGGATAGGAGTATTAAATATGCAGAGGCATTTAGTATGCAATGTTGAATAATAATGTTAATGATTTGTTACAGTAGGAAATGATAAGGTTTTGCATTGGTTTATACTAACCTATCTCACGAGTTCTTGTTGAGTTTGTTGTGAATGAAGCTTTTGATAAAAAGAGAAACCATGATATGAGAGGAATTAAGGAGACACAAAAGCTAAAGCTTGGGGATGCCAAAGGCACCCCAAGATAATATTTCAAGAAGTCTCAAGCATCTAAGCTTGGGGATGCCCCGGTAGGCATCCCAGCTTTCTTCTTCAACAACTGTCGGTTAGTATCGGTTGAGCCTAAGTTTTTGCTTCTTCACATGAGTTGTGCTATCCTTGCATTGTCATTTTGTTTTGTTTTGCTTGATGTTTCGATACAATACCAAGATCTGAAATTATTAAATGAGAGAGCCATACATGATTTGGAATTTGTTAGAATACTCTATGTGCTTCACTTATATCTTTTGAGCTTGATAGTTTTGCTCATAGTGCTTCACTTATATCTTTTGAGCATGATAATTTTTGCTCTAGTGCTTCACTTAGATCTTTTAGAGCACGGTGGTGGATTTGTTTTAAAGAAACTTGATCTCTCATGCTTCACTATGATTATTTTGAGAGTCGTTAATAGCATGGTAATTTGCTTAATGTTAATATACTTGGTATTCAAGATATGTGAAACTTTCTTTTGAGTGAATTGAATACTAAGATAAATTTAATGCTTAATAATTGTTTTGAGATATGGAGGTAATAATATCAAAGTAGTGCTTGTTGATAATTGTGAATTTGAGAAATACTTGTGTTGAAGTTTGCAAGTCCCGTAGCATGCACGTATGGGTAAAGTTGTCTAACAAATTTGAAACATGAAGTGTAACTGGCTTGTGCATCCTTATGAGTGGCGGTCGGGGACGAGCGATGGTATTTTCCTACCAATCTATCCCCTTAGGAGCATTGCGTGTAGTACTTGATTTTTGATGGATTCTAAATTTTTGCAATAAGTATATGAGTTCTTTTGACTAATGTTGAGTCCATGGATTATACGCACTCTCACCTTTCCGCCTTTGCTAGCCTCTTCGGTACCGTGCATTGCCCTTTCTCACCTTGAGAGTTGGTGCAAACCTCGCCGGTGCATCCAAACCCCGTGATACGATACGCTCTTTCACACATAAACCTCCTTATATCTTCCTCAAAACAGCCACCATACCTACCTATCATGGCATTTCCATAGCCATTCCGAGATATATTGACATGCAACTTCCATCATCATTATTATGACATACATTACTTTTGTCATATTTCCATTGCATGATCATGTAGTTGACATCGTATTTGTGTCAAAGCCACCATGCATTATTTTTCATACATGTCACTCTTGATTCATTGCACCATCCCGGTACATCACGGAGGCATTCATATAGAGTCATATTTTGTTCTAAGTTTCGAGTTGTAATTGTTGAGTTGTAAGAGAAATAAAAGTGTGATGATCATCATTATTAGAGCATTGTCCCAAGTGAGGAAAGGATGATGGAGACTATGATTCCCCCATAAGTCGGGATGAGACTCCGGACGAAAAAAAAGCAAGCCCAAAAAAAGGCCCAAAAAAATGAGAGAAAAAGAGAGAAGGGACAATGCTACTATCCTTTTACCACACTTGTGCTTCAAAGTAGCACCAAGATCTTCATGATAGAGAGTCTCTCATTTTGTCACTTTCATATACTAGTGGGAATTTTTCATTATAGAACTTGGCTTGTATATTACAATGATGGGCTTCCTCAAAGTGCCCTAGGTCTTCGTGAGCAAGCAAGTTGGATGCACACCCACTTAGTTTATTTTGTAGAGCTTTCATATACTTATAGCTCTAGTGCATCCGTTGCATGGCAATCCCTACTCCTCATGTTTACATCAATTGATGGTCATCTCCATAGCCCGTTGATTATCCTCGTCAATGTGAGACCTTCTCCTTTTTTGTCTTCTCCACACAATCCCCACCATCATATTCTATTTCACCCATAGTGCTATATCCGTGGCTCACGCTCATGTATTGCATGAAGGTTGAAAAAGTTTGAGATTATTTAAGTATGAAACAATTGCTTGGCTTGTCATCGGGGGTATAGAAGTTGGGAACATCTTTGTGTGACGAAAATGAAGCATAGCCTAACTATATGATTTTGTAGGGATGAACTTTCTTTGGCCATGTTATTTTGAGAAGACATGATTACTTTGATTAGTATGCTTGAAGTATTATTATTTTTATGTCAGTATAAGCTTTTGTCTTGAATCTTTTGGATCTGAATATTCATATCACAAGTAAGAAGATTTATATTGAAATTATGCCAAAGTATCACACCGCATCAAAAATTCTTTTTTAGCATTTACCTACTCGAGGACGAGCAGGAATTAAGCTTGGGGATGCCTGATACGTCTCCAACGTATCTATAATTTTTGATTGCTCCATGCTACTTTATCTACTATTTTAGGAAATATTGGGCTTTATTATCCACTTTTATATTATTTTTGGGACTAACCTATTAACCGGAGGCCCAGCCCAGATTTGTTGTTTTATGCCTATTTCAGTATTTCGAGGGAAAGGAATATCAGACGGAGTCAAAACAGAACGGAATCAACTGGAGAAGTTATTTCTGGAAGGAAACCCACCTGATGGACTTGGACTCCATGTCAGAAGATACGGGAGGTGCTCACGAGGGTGGGGGGCGTGCCCACCCCCCGGGCGCGCCCCTGCCTCGTGGGGCCCCCGTAGCTCCACCGACGCATTCTTTCACCCATATATACCTCACGTGCCCTAAAACTTCCGTAACAGAAGATAGATCGGGAGTTCCGCCACCGCAAGCCTCCGTGAGCCATGAAACCAATCGGGGCCCTTTCCCACTTGCCGAGGGGGGGGATCCATCACCGTGGCCATCTTCATCATCCCGGCGCTCTCCATGACGAGGAGGGAGTAGTTCACCCTCGGGGCTCGTGGTATGTACCAGTAGCTATGTGTTTGATCTCTCTCTCTCTCGTGTTCTCTCTCGTGTTCCAATCTATGGCACGATCTTGATGTATCCCGAGCTTTGCTATTGTAGTTGGATCTTATGATGTTTCTCCCCCTCTACTCTCTTGTGATGAATTGAGTTTCCCTTTGAAGTTATCTTATCGGATTGAGTCTTTTATGAGAACACTTGATGTATGTCTTGGTGATCAACTTATGGGTTTCGTGACATTGGGAACTTATGCATAGGGGTTGACACACGTTCTTGACTCTCCGGTAGAAACTTTGGGGCACTCTTTGAAGTACTTTTATGTTGGTTGGATGAATCTGAGATTGTGTGATGCATATCGTATAATCATACCCACGGATACTTGAGGTGACAATGGAGTATCTAGGTGACATTAGGGTTTTGGTTGATTTGTATCTTAAGGTGTTATTCTAGTACGAACTCTAGGGCTGTTTGTGACACTTATAGGAATAGCCCAACGGATTGATTGGAAAGAATAACTTTGAGGTGGTTTCAGACCCTACCATAATCTCTACGCTTGTTCTCCGCTATTAGTGGCTTTGGAGTGACTCTTTGTTACATGTTGAGGGATTGTTATATGATCTATCTATGTTATTATTGTTGAGAGAACTTGCACTAGTGAAAGTATGAACCCTAGGTCTTGTTTCTAAGCATTGCAATACCGTTTACGCTCACTTTTACCACTTGTTATCTTGCTGTTTTTATATTTTCAGATTACAAAAACCTATATCTACTATCTATTTTGCACTTGTATCACCATCTCTTCGCCGAACTAGTGCACCTATACAATTTACCATTGTATTGGGTGTGTTGGGGACACAAGAGACTCTTTGTTATTTGGTTGTAGGGTTGTTTGAGAGAGACCATCTTCATCCTACGCCTCCCACGGATTGATAAACCTTAGGTCATCCACTTGAGGGAAATTTGCTACTGTCCTACAAACCTGTGCACTTGCAGGCCCAACAACGTCTACAAGGAGAAGGTTGCGTAGTAGACACCAGCGGCCCAGACCGACATTACATGACCACGTACATGAGACTGGTTCAACCGCCGTGCTTTGCACACAGGTGGCTAGTTGGTGTCTGTTTCTCCAACTTTAGTGGAATCGAGTGTGACTACGCCCGGTCCTTGTTGAACGTTAAAACAACTCACTTGACGAAAAATCGTTGTGGTTTTGATGCGTAGGTAAGAGCGGTTCTTGCTAGAAGCCCGTAGCAGCCACGTAAAACTTGCAACAACAAAGTAGAGGATGTCTAACTTGTTTTTGCAGGGCTTGATGTGATGTGATATGGTCAAGACGTGATGATATATAATTTGTTGTATGAGATAATCATGTTTTGTAACAGTTATCGGCAACTAGTAGGAGCCATATGGTTGTCGCTTTATTGTATGAAATGCAATCGCCATGTAATTGCTTTACTTTATCACTAAGCATTAGCGATACTCGTAGAAGCAATAGTTGGCAAGACAATTGAGAGAGTCCTGGATTAGGGGGTCCTCGGGCGTCCGGGCTATGTGACATGGGCTGGACTAATGGGCCGCGAAGATACAAGATAGAAGGCTTTCCCCCGTGTCCGAATGGGACTCTCCTTTGCGTGGATGACAAGCTTGGCATTCAGATATGAAGATTCCTTTCTCTGTAAACCGACTCTGTACAACCCTAGCCCCCCTCCATGTCTACATAAACCGGAGGATTTAGTTCGTAGAGGCAATCATAATCATATAGGCTAGACATCTAGGGTTTAGCCATTACGATCTCAAGGTAGATCAACTCTTGTAACCCCTATACTCATCAAAGTCAATCAAGCAGGAAGTAGGGTATTACCTCCATTAAGAGGGCCCGAACCTGGTTAAACGTCGTGTCCCCTGCCTCCTGTTACCTTTGATCTTTAGACGCACAGTTCGGGACCCCCTACCCGAGATCTCCCAGTTTTGACACCGACATCGGTGCTTTCATTGAGAGTTCCACTGTGTCGTCATCGAAAGGCTCGATGCATCCATCGATCATCTACAACTATGTTGCCGTGAAGGAGATTTTTTACCCCGGCCAGATCTTTGTATTCGGCGGCTTCGCACTGTGTGCCAACTCGGTTGGCCACCTAGAGCAGATCGACAGCTACGCCCCTGGTCACCAGATCAGTTTTGGAAATCTAAACTATGTCGCTGATATCCGAGGAGACTTGATCTTCCAAGGGTTCGCGGCCCCAACCACTGCTCCGGCCCTAGATCCGAAGCGTATCACCAGGTCCAAAGATGGGAGTCTAGAGCCCGCTGTACTCTCTGTGGCTATAGAGCTCAACACTAGAGAATCGAAGAAAATAGTGTCACCGGCAATCATCAAAAGGTCGGACTCTTCTCCGGACACTAGCTCTGAACCCTCAAAGTCTGCGTCATGCGAGCTCGGCTAGGGAACTTCTGTCCCCGTCCAAACCTCGCTCTTAAACGAGGCTTTGGACTTAATGCGATCCCTCGCCATCACAGATGAACCGCTTCCGAATTGCGCCCAGCCCGGACTAGGGGCTGAAAATATGGAATTTTACTTCCCACTCACCACCCATTTCATAGCCACTGTCGAGGATCTAACCGACATGCTCGATTACGCCTCCGAAGACATTAACGGTATGGACAACGATGCCGGAGAGGAGTAGGCCCAAAACCCGTCGTTCACCAGACGCTGGACGGCCACTTCCTCATACAACGTGTACATGGTGGACACACCTAAAGAAGGCGACGATGATGATGAGAAGGATCTAGTCGAGGACGAACCTCCTGAGATACTACCAAAGTGTCAGCGTCCGTGGTGCCGCTCTAAATCGCGTCGCGGAAAAGACAGCAATACCGGCACCGGAGACAATGATACTCTGGAGAACGCCGAAGACCAAGAAGACTCCATCGAACCAACATCCAAACAGGATGATCGGGAGGACGGGCAAGTTGACCCTGATGAGCAAGCAGGGAACGAAGACTCGGAGGATAGCAACTATCTACCACTCTCCGAGGAAGACGTGAGCCTCAGCAACGAAGATTTTATCATGCCAGAGGAACCCCTCGAACAAGAGCGCTTTTAGCGCCGGCTAATAGCCACTGCAAGAAGCCTAAAAAAGAAGCAGCAGCAGCTTCAAGCTGACCAAGATCTGCTCAACGATAGATGGACTCATGTCCTGGCAGCCGAAGAATATGGCCTCGAACACCCAACAAAGAGTTACCCGAAGCGTAAGCTGCTACCACAATTCAACGATGAGGTGCTAGAGCCCATACCACCCGCGTGTAACGCGGCTGATGAACCTGACCGACCACCACGTGGCCGGGACAGAATGGCAACTCAAGCCGAACACCAGCCCGCACCACCTCCCCGTAAAAGCAGAGAAACAACAGCTCGGGGATACACATATGACCTACGACAGGACCTGGAAAATAAAGCAGGTTAGACCAGATCAATCTACGGATCGTGGGGGCATGCCCCGGCGCGAGAAGACGACTATCAAGCCTGGCATGACAAGCATAACCACGCCCGGGCCGAAAACCGCATACGGACTTGATTCGAACTGCGTCGTGACATGGCCCGATACAGAGGCGCCGCACACCCCCTATGCTTCACCGATGAGGTAATGGAGCACCAGTTCCCAGAAGGGTTTAAACCCGTGAACATCGAATCATACGATGGCACAACAGATCCCGCAGTATGGATCGAGGATTTTCTTCTCCACATTCACATGGCTCGCGATGATGATCTACATGCCATCAAAACCTCCCTCTAAAACTTAAGGGACCAGCTCGACACTGGTTAAATAGCCCCCCCAAAAAACTCTATTGGAAGCTGGGAAGACCTGGAGGATGCCTTTAGAGACAACTTCCAAGGCACCTATATCTGGCCTCCAGATGCTGATGACCTCAGTCATATTGTCCAGCAGCCCGGAGAGTCAGCCAGAAAATTCTGGAGTAGGTTCCTCATTAAAAATAACTAGATTGTCGATTGTCCAGACGCCGAAGCCCTAGCGGCCTTTAAACATAGCATTCACGATGAATGGCTCGCCCGACACCTCGGCCAAGAGAAGCCGAAGTCCATGGCAACCCTAACAACACTCATGACCCACTTTTGCGCTGGCGAAGACAGCTGGCTAGCCCATAGCAGTAATAGTACAAGCGAACCCGGCACTTCAGAAGCAAGGAATAGCAACGGCAGGCCCTGACGCAACAAACACAAGCACCAAACAACAATGACAATACCGAAGACACGGCGGTCAATGCCGGATTCAGCGGCTCCAAGTCCAGTCAGTGGAAGAAGCCATTCAAAAGAAACAGAGAGGGCTCATCCAACTTGGACTGAGTACTCGATCGACCCTGCCAGATTCATGGCACCCCCAACAAGCCTGCCAATCATACCAATAGAAGTTGTTGGGTCTTTAAACAGGCTGGTAAGTTAAATACCGAACATAAGGAGAAAGGGTCGCCTAACGAGGACGACGACGAGGAGCCTCGTCCACCGAACACAGGGGGACAGAAGAAATTTCCCCCCAAAGTCAAAACGGTGAATATGATATACGTTACCCATATCGCCAAGAGGGAGCGCAAGCGCGCGCTAAGGGACGTCTATGCGATAGAGCCGGTCGCCCCAAAATTCAACCCATGGTCTGTCTGTCCGGTCACCTTTGATCACAGGGACCATCCGACCAGTATCCATCACGGAGGTTCGGCCACACTGGTCCTCGACCCAATCATTGACGGATTCCACCTTACGTGAGTCCTCATGGACGGCGGCAGCAGCCTTAACCTGCTCTATCAGGACATAGTCCGCAAGATGGGTATTGATCCATCAAGAATCAAGCCCACCAAAACTTCTTTCAAAGGAGTAATACCTTGTGTAGAGGCCCGCTGCACGGGCTCAATCACATTGGAGGTCGTCTTCGGTTCGCCGGACAACTTCCGAAGTGAAAACTTGATCTTCGACATCGTCCCTTCCGCAGTGGCTACCACGCACTGCTCGAACCGACTACGTTCCCTCGCTTCAATTTGGTCCCACACTATGCCTATCTCAAACTCAAGATGCCCGGACCACGTGGTGTTATAACAGTCAATGGAAACATGGAACGCTCCCTCCGTTTTGAGGAGCACACCGCAGCCCTGGAAACGGAAGTACATGGCGGCCTTATCAAGCCAACTACTACAGCGGCGGCCAAGTCCCCGGACACTGTCAAACGAGTCCGGACTACCCCACAGTACGACAATCCAGCTCGTCAGGAGCTCAATTAGCAATTCGGCCTCCATCTCAAATTTCTACCAAATTGTGGCATATGTACCACGCGTACATAATTACGCACTAAAGATACCATGGGAAAGGATGGAGGCAATAAAGATAAAGTCCACAATACGGCTAGACGCTATCCAGACACTCATATTTCCTTTTCCTCTTCTTTTTACTTTTCCAGGTTCCTTACAACCCACATCACCTTTTCGACGGTATCAAGGCCTCTTTTCGAGGCCTATCAGGAAAACACCGATCGATGATCCTCCTGAAGGACAATACACCAAGGAGAAAAGCAATGTAGATGCATGGCAGAGGACCTAAAGGGTCTTTAAAGATCACCTCGTCCATTTTCAGGACACATACACAGCTTTCCCTTGTGCTCGACATGTAAAATAGCCTTGTTGCTTACCGCACTATTTGTACCAATACGTTTTGACGTATCAATCGGACTATAATGGAAACAGTTTTCTAGCCCAACCTATGCGGTACTGGACTACCTCTTAATCTATATTTCCCTGTTTTTGTCTGATTGTCATGTATACCTTGGTACGACTTAAATCACCAGGGGCTCTATTGAGCCACATACAATTTTTAAATACTAAATAAAGTCCAAACACTTTTATAGTACAATTCAACGTCCCGAATGTAGCATTATATGCATCGACTCCGAATCATGTCTTTGGTCAATAGTTGTGTTGCCCGGCTCCTGTGGTTACTACCTTACGTTCTGCCTGTTCGGCTAAGGTAGTAAAGGGAGAACTACTGCAATTGTGTTTCCGGTTCATCCGGACAAACACCTCAGTAGAGAAAGCCGAAAACTGACTGTCATGATGCGGCAAGAGGTGGTCAGCTATTCGGTGACTAAGTATAAATCTCTTGCAATTTTTCCCGCATTACGCGACAGGCCGGCCTTCACCCGGCCGGGCATCCACAACACCCAAGTTCGGATAATCGAATAATACTAGGGGCTGCACCCACACTACCATTGTAAAAATCCTATGACTAAGTGAGAGCGATAAAGCCACATAGTCCGATTGCCTGGTTCGCCGCACTAACACCTCCTTCACGGACCAAGACATTGGGTCAAGTGTGTTTAACTGCTACCCCGAACACCCCTATACTACCTACGTGTGGGCTAAAGCCGACGACTGGCCAACTCTCAGATGTCGTGAACGGCCGCACAGGAGGAGATATTTTAAAGTAAAACAAGCAACATATCATACATAAGCCTCTTTTCATAATACAGGATTGGACAACATAGATACATTCATTCAAAAATGATGTCCTCCGAACACTGTCCCTCTACAATGCGGGATCCTTCCAGGACATCATCAAAATACCGCCCGCGCAGCGGTGCTCTTTGCTCATGGGCGGTCCTCGGTTGCGAGCTTGACGGTGTTCATCTTCCCCCACTGCACTTTGACACGGGCGAAGGCCATCTGCGCACCTTCGATGCAGACCGACCGCTTCACGGCATCAAGCCGGGGGCGGGCACTGACCAGCCGCTTCACGAGACGGAAGTAGCTGCTGGGTATGGGTTTGGCAGGCCACAGACGGATTATAAAATCCCTCATGGCCAATCCGGCCACCCTATGCAGTTCGGTCAACTGCTTCAGCTGATCGCTGAGGGGCACGTGATGCTCAGGCACAAGGTACTATGACCAGAACAGTTTTTCCATTGAGCTCCCCTCTTCGGCTCGAAAGAACTCCGCAGCATCGGCAACACTCCCGAGCAGGTCCGCAAACGCTCCTGGAGAACTCCAAATCTGGGTCAGTAAGATGTATTTCCTTCTCACAAATTTGCTCTGCATATTAAAGGCCTTACCAGCCGCAATCTGCTTTGCCTCTTGGATCTCCCGACAGGCGTTTTGGGCTTCAGTCCGGGCCTCTTGTGCACTTTGGAGGGCCTTAGCAAGTTCGGACTTTTGATCCAAAATTTTGCGCTCTAAGGAGTCACATTTTCTTATAGCATCATTGAGCTCTTGCTGGACTTCCTCCACCCTTGACTCATGTTTTAGGCGGGCGGCTCGTTCCTCCCCCGCCTCTTTCTTGGCCTTGGCCAGCGCATTCTTGAGGGTCTCGATCTCGGACGCGTCAGCTATGAGCAAAGTTATAACACTCATTCAGATGACAAATTATTACTGATATTATTCCAGACGCATTTTCGATATCAAATACCTTGCTTTTCCGCTAACTTCCGCCTTTCGCTCGACGCTTTGGCGGCATGGGCGGTAGCCTTTGCATTGTAGCCTGTTTGATTCAAATAGATATGTACGTTAATCTCCTGTATGAGTCATTAGATCCTGTGTTCGGCCTTTCTTTGCGAACACCGAACAGAGTCTCAGGGGCTACTATCTATACACAGATATTTTTCTTATATACCTAACAGGCATTATATTACATACCTCAAAGCCTCTCAGAAGTCTAGTGTAGGCCTTGTTCAATCCGCTTTTAGCGGATCAAACCCTCTCAACCACCGTACCCATAAGGGTACGATGTTCTTCCACAATAGTGGCACTCTGAAGCGCTTCCACCAGAGTATCCGGCGCCTCCGGATTGACAGAGGTCGTCGGTGGGATTGGTGCACCCCTTCTTTCGAAGGAGGCTGCTCACCTGATTCTGGAGCCGTATGGGTCTCCGGAATAATGTCCGGTTGGGGGCCAAATTGGGCACAACCCCCGTCGCCAGTCTTCATGGGGGTTGGTGCCCCCATGTTTCCGGCAGCAGAGGTATCGCCCTCTGGCACCACCTCGACGGCTTCCGGCACCTCTCCCTGACCCAGGAGGGTCCTTCGGGACAACACTTCGGCATTGTCCGTTGCTTTGGGGGAGGAGGACGGCGGAGGTGACCCGCTATCCATCACGTTTGGATCCAGCGAACTCCCCGAAGATGAGGATTGCTGGGGGAGGACGCGAGCCGGATTATAGCACGTAATTCAGTATATTAAAATCACAAGGCAGAAAACCGGATAGATATATAAGTACAAGTGCCTTTGGGGTACTTACGATCCATCCAGGGGCTTCGGCCTGGGGCGCCATTCATCGGCGTCCAATTCAGAGTCATCCGTGAGGGAGATTCTCCCTTTCTTGGACGCCTCCGCCTCCAGATCCGCGGAAGCCCTCCTTTTCTTCTTTCCCCCTTAAGATGAGAATTACTCTCTTCCTCCTCCCCTTCGCCTTCGTCAGGGGAGGAGTGGGTTTCGGTGTCTTCGGACACTATGTCCGAAGCACCTTTACGGCGGAGGCCACTTTTGGCCTCCTTGCCCTTCCTCTTGGCCTTCTTTTCCGACGCCTGATATGGCGCCGGAACCAGCATCCTCATTAACAGAGGGATGGTTGGGTCTTCGGGTAGTGAAGCCGGACAGTTAATCCGCTTCGCCTTCTTCGTCCAGCCCTGTGGGAAGAATGGAAAGCTTAGTATGCCCCTTGGATTCACAAATAGTAAAGTTATCATAAAAACTTACGGGAGACACTACGTGAGTACAGTCGAGGCCGAGGTCATCGGTCGTTTTCGGCCATGTCTTTTGGGTCTTGAACAGCAGCTTCCACATGCCTTCGTGCTTCGTGCCGAAGAACCGCTGCAGGGTCCGGGGACCGGCCGGGTCAAACTCCCACATGTGCTAAGTCTAGCCTTGGCAGGGGAGATTTCGACGAAAGAGCATTACCTGGATCACGCTGGCGAGACTGGTATTCTTGTCTACCATACTCTGGACGTGCTTCTGCAACGTCATCACCTTGTCGGATGACGCCCAGTCCAGGCCCTTGTTGAGCCAGGATGTCAGCCGTAGTGGAGGCCTGGACTTGAACTCAGGAGGAGCGGCCCATGTGGAGTCACGGGGTTCCGTGACGTAGAACCACTCCTGTTGCCACCCCTTCACGATCTCCATGAAGGTGCCTTTGGGCCAAGTGACGTTGGGGAGCTTGCTCACCATGGCGCCGCCGCACACCGCGTGTTGACCATCCACCACTTTTGGCTTCACATTGAAGACCTTGAGTCATAGGCCGAAGTGGGGAGGGATGCGGAGGAATGCCTCACACACGACGATGAACGCAGAAATGTTGAGGAAAGAATTCGGGGCTAGATCATGGAAATCTAGCCCGTAGTACAACATGAGGTTGCGGACGAAAAGATGGAGGGTAAACCCTAATCCGCGAAGGAAGTGAGGAATAAATACTACCCTCTCATGGGGCTCCGGAGTAGGGACGATCTGCTTCTTGGTCGAAAGCCGGTGTGCGATTTCCTTGTCTAAGTACCCCGCTTCCCGGAGCTCCTTATGTTCTCCTCCGTGACGGAGGAGGCCATCCACTTGCCCTGCGCTCCAGATCCGGACATTGCTAGAGTGTTTTCTGGGGATGGAAGGGATCGAAGCTTGGGCGCTGGAGCTCGAGGGTGGATGGGCTGAGGAAGAAGAAGGCGTGGGGTGAAAAGGTGGATTCTTATCTCCTTATAAAGGCAGTGAATATACAGCGTCCCCCCACGAGCCTTAAAACTCGCCTATTCCCAAGGGGTCATGCGAACGGCACGGTTGGATTACCTAAACCCGTATTGACGAGAATCCCGTGATAAGAGGACACGATCTCTGTTTTGACAAGATGTGTCACCAGAGGCCGCGTCTCGAAACACAAAACGGGAGATTGAAAAGCGATTGGAAATAATAAAGAGGCCAGACGTAACGTCTCGCCAGCAAAAACTATCAGTGAAGACATATCATGTTTTTTGATTAAGTATTATGCCCTTGTGGCAGTGGGGTTGTGACCATTAAGCAGATCCAGACATAGTTCTTGTTGATCAACTGCTTTAAAGTATTCGGAGGAGGAACCCGCCTTGCAATGCCGAAGACAATCTGCACGCTGGACACATCGTCATTGAAGCCTGGTTCAGAGACTACTAAGGGAGTCCTGGATTAGGGGGTCCTCGGGCGTCCGGGCTATGTGACATGGGCCGGACTAATGGGCCGCGAAGATACAAGATAGAAGGCTTTCCCCCGTGTCCGGATGGGACTCTACTTTGCGTGGATGGCAAGCTTGGCATTCGGATATGAAGATTCCTTTCTCTCTAAACCGACTCTGTACAACCCTAGGCCCCCTCCGGTGTCTATATAAACCAGAGGATTTAGTCCATAGAGGCAATCATAATCATGCATGCTAGACATCTAGGGTCTAGCCATTACGATCTCGAGGTAGATCAACTCTTGTAACCCCTATACTCATCAAAGTCAATCAAGCAGGAAGTAGGGTATTACCTCCATTAAGAGGGCCTGAACCTGGGTAAACATCGTATCCCCTGTCTCCTGTTACCTTCGACCCTTAGACGCACAGTTTGGGACCCCCTACCCAAGATCTGCCGGTTTTGACACCGACAAAGACAACGATGCTTCGATGGAGATCAAGGTGTCAAGCCGGTGACGATGGTGATCATGACGGTGCTTTGGATATGGAGATCAAAGGCACAAGATGATGATGGCCATATCATATCACTTATCTGATTGCATGTGATGTTTATCTTTTTATGCATCTTATTTTGCTTAGTAGAACTTGATGAGGTAATTGTACCTGCTCCCTTATTGGAAATTTGTAACACCCCAAAAATTTAACCATGATTTGTTTATTAAAATCTTGCCAGGAAATTAAATTTTTATTTTTTGGATTTACTCTTGATCTCAGAACCTCTCTTTTCTTCTAAGTTGTGGAGTTTTCACCCCGAGTAAAAACTTTTCAATTATTATTGGACTTGTTTAACCTCTCAAATAAAACAATTTTTTATCAGTGGGGTTATTTATATAATTATTTTTCTCTGAGATTTATTTCTCTAAAATGGTTTTTCATAAGTTTTAGGGTCCCATTTGAACTACAACCCCTTGATAAATTTATTTAAAATTCCAACCAAAATTTGGGGATGTCATGTGGTGTTTTTAAATCACTTTTATGCAAAAACATCTTTTATTCATGGGAGATTTTGAGCTCTACCCCAATTTTTCAAAACTGGTCCAGATGGTAGTATTGCACTACAACCTATTTAAATATTTCTTTAAAACTTCCACCAAAATTAGAGGATGTTAGTAGGAGTATATTATTCAGCTTTGTGCAAAAATCCGCTGGTGTTATTTGAAAATTTTGAGCAAACCATCCTCTTTTGCTCTCTGGTCCAGTTTGGCATTTTCCACTGCAACCCCGTTTTATTTCACTTTGTTGCCCATGATTCTTTCTCCTTCTTATAGTCCTCCCTACAAAACCCTTAAGTCCAGGAGAGTGGACCCATTGGAGGATTTTTAGTACCAGCAATAATGCCATTTACCTTCTGTCCAGAACTGAAGATTTGCAAAACTTGCACTAGCAAGTTTCTGGTTTTGCCCAAATGACCTTGCCACCATCACCTACACCTAGAGAGACACTGGTATGGAGATTTTGGTCACCCCAAGAGTTGCCGAGATGCCCTTGGCATTCTGTCAAACACCTTGGGTGCATGGTCAGTTTTGACATGGTTTTGAGTTTGCATTATAAGCTTGATCCACTGACCCAGCAACCTTGTCCACTAAACTCCTAGATGCCTCTAACCTAGACCTGCTAATTGCCAGCCTCACCCAAGCTTCTAACACACGCTGGCATTTCGCCGAGCGCCTGGCGTGCACGCTCTGGGCGCGGCCAGAGCGTCTTGCTGCACGCAGGCAGTTCGAGCCGCTGGCCCCGCCGCCGCCTCCCCGCGCCTGCTCTGGCCCCTCCCACTTGCGTAAGACACGCCCGACTCCTCACACATCCTGAGCCGCCTGCCCCTCCCTGGCGCCCTCTGGCGCCGCATCGCAGAAGCCGCCACCGCCGCCCCGACAACCTCTGCCCTGGACGGTGCCGCCCAAGCCACACGCGCGCGCCAGCTCGCCCCTTGAGCATTGTGAAGTTCGTCAGAGCGCGCCGGCCAGCTCCACGTTGCCCTGCTAGCTACAGCGAGGCGGTTCGCCGAGCTTATCTCCAGCCACCGCGGAACCGACCTAGGCACGCTATAAATAGGGAGACCGAGCTCGTCTAGGCCTCAAGCAACCTCAGGCCACCCCTCTAGAGCCCCCATGGCCGGCAATCGAAGAGGGGAAGGTCGTCTTCCCCATCTCCGGTCGGCTCGGCCGCCGCCACGTCCCAGTCCATTTCGTCGTGAACAGAGCTTCTGCAGTCCATCCAGTGCCACCAACCTTCTTCCCTCGACCTTGCGGAGCCGCCCAGCCTCTCAAACGCGATCGAAAGCCACCGTAGATCAAACCCCCAATTCATCCCGAAGCTACCTCCGCCGCGGAGCTCGCTACCGGCGACTCCCTCCGTCCCCGCCAGCCTGTCAACCATCGGGAGGACCGCCTTGGACTGGCGGATCCATCCCCGCCCTCAGAACCACGCGGGGAGCTGCCGTTCGCCGACGGCGATCGCCGGAGCCCCGCCCCGCTCGGACAGAGGAGGGGGGAGGTGGGGGCGACTGGTCAAACCTGACCAGTGGGCCCCCTGGACCCACTGCCAGTGGCCCAGGGCCGGTCCATGCTGGCTAAGTGGAAGCGTAAAGCCCAGAGTACGCTTTCCCCTCGAACCGTTTTTCTTTTGTGTTTCTTTTATTTAATTTTTTTAACAGAAAATTGACTAAACTTTGACTAGCTATAACTTTTTAAATATAACTCCAAAAGAGTTGATTCTTTTTCCTACCTCTCTTAAATATTGTCTAGTTTATTTTTAGATTTATTTGAAAAAAATTCAGACAACCTTTTTGGTACTGTTTTGAAACTATGTTTTAATTCAATATTTTCAAAAATAGGATTTTTGGAGAAGAAGAAAACTTTCAAAAGTTTTAGCATGCACCCTGCCTCTACACAACTTTAAGGCAAGCATTCTAAACTCTGGCATAATATTTTTGTGTGTCGTTTGAATACGGTTACAACACTCCTTGTCTCGGAGTTTTGTTATTTTATGTGATGATATGAGCATACTCATAAGTGCATATTGATGATTCCGTGCTACTGAAATTTGATACGTTGTGATAGTAATCACCCTCGTATGCCTTTCATACATACCGTAAGGAAGCCGGGAAAGTCTCTATCTTGGGTAGACACGAGCTTGTCCCTAGTCCCTTGTCGAGACGGTTGTGTCCGGTATGGCATGAAGGGGTATGATGAGTGGTGATTCTGCCTGTTGGTTGAAAATATATTTGTTATGCTAATCATGCAGGGAATACTTAAACCTCCTGAGTCAGTCGTAGATCGAGTCTTGTTCCAGTAACCCCCATACTTGTTTCGTACTACCACTTTTCCCTGCCGCAGGTAGGGTACGGTTCAGTAAGTTGTCAATCCCTTCCTAGCACACACCGTACAGAGAGGCCATGGTGGAAGATACCAGCTGCATCCGGTAGGCATGCCACCTGGTCCGGGGGCATGGGTGTTTCCGGTTTGGACCGAGAGGGGGGCACCCCTTAGAGCGAGCGATATAAACATGATCCCATGCTACGCGAGGTTGTAGCCTCCCCACTTAGAGGTTCGCTTAACAGGTGTCGTGGGTGATTCCAGACACCGGTGAGTTAAGCTGGTGTGTGCGGGTCAGGTGTGTTTTCAATTAAAAGACCGTAAATGGAATTAGTCTCGATGGACTAAAGGAATCTGTTACTCGTGGGTAAATAGTACACCCTCTACAGAGGTTAAATCTATTCGAATAGCCGTGTACATGGGTAAGGACTACAGTCTGGGATGGGTCAAGTGTCGGTCTTAGTGTCAGTCTTCGGAGGAGATACTGCTAAACCAGAATATGGATCATGACTTATGACTTGTGATGATTATTACTATCATGGACTAACCATTTACATTATTTGTATTATTGAGTGTCCCTGGGACGGTTCTACCTCCAGGGTATTCACTATGATTAAATTATTTATAAGCCCTTTATGTGGTGTCGCTGTGACGCCCGACTGCGGCATGCTTGTTATTTATTTACTTTATAAGCCCTTTATGTGGTGTCGCTGAGACGCCTGCTAGCTGCATGCTTGTTATTTATTTACTTTATAAGCCCTTTATGTGGTGTCACTGAGACGCCGACTGTGGCATGCTCGTTATTTATTTACCTTATAAGCCCTTTATGTGGTGTCGCTGAGACGCCCGACTGTGGCATGCTTGTTATTTATTTACCTTATAAGCCCTTTATGTGGTGTCGCTGAGACGCCCGACTGTGGCATGCTACTTATTTACTTTACAAGCCCTTTATGCGGTGTCGCTCAGACGCCCGACTGAGGCATGCTTGTTATTTACTATCCTTTCGATGCGTCGCTTCAGACACCCGGTCGGTGCATTTTATTTCTACTCTGTTATTGCACATTCATGTTGCATATAATTAACCTGCTTGCATGCATCAAGGATTTTATTATATGACTGACGTTGTGAGCATAGGATATTTCAGAGCATGAATATCATTTGTTATATTATACCCGTGTTCATAATGTTTGCGAGTACATTCAAAGTACTCACTGGCTTGTCCTGGCTATTGTCTTGGCCAGATTTCTTGCTTGGAGAGGAGCGTTGCGATGACAGCCCCGGAACCAAATCAATGGTGATAGCAGCCTCGCGAAGGAAGGAGTTATCCAGGTCAGTTGTTCCTGTGGTAAATGGAGTCCCATAGACGCTGATAGACCTTTTGTTGTACTCATAGGCCAGAATGGTCTTGTACTGCATATTATGTACTTTGCTTGGAATTTCTTTATCGAGTTGGTGCCTCATCAGCTAACAGTAATCCTGGGGCTGATGAGCACAAGGGCCATTTTCTGGGAAAGTAATATCCCGAAAATCCGGTCCTGACAAAATTAGTTCATCACAGAAATCAGTTCCAGTGATTCCTACACCAATTAGTGAGGAAGCTAATGATGATGATCATGAAACTTCTGATCAAGTTACTACTAAACCTCGTAGGTCAACCAGAGTAATATCCGCACCAGAGTGGTACGGTAATCCTATTCTGGAGGTCATGTTGCTTGACCATGACGAACCTATGAACTATGAGGAAGCGATGATGAGCCTAGATTCCGCGAAATGGCTTGAGGCCATGAAATATGAGATAGGATCCATGTATGAGAACAAAGTGTGGACTTTGGTTGACTTGCCCGATGATCGGAAAGTCATAGAGAATAAATGGATCTTGAAGAAGAAGGCTGACACTGACGGTAATGTTACTGTCTACAAAGCTCGACTTGTTGCGAAAGGTTTTTGACATGTTCAAGGAGTTGACTACGATGAGACCTTTTCACCCGCAGCGATGCTTAAGTCCGTCCAAATCATGTTAGCAATTGCCGCATTTAATGATTATGAAATTTGGAAGATGGATGTCAAAACTGCATTCCCGAATGGATTTCTGGAAGAATAGTTGTATATGATGCAACCAGAAGGTTTTATCGATCCAAAGGATGCTAACAAAGTGTGCAAGCTCCAGCGATCCATTTATGGACTGGTGCAATCATCTCAAAGTTGGAATAAACGTTTTTATAGTGTGATCAAAGCATATGGTTTTATACAGACTTTTGGAGAAGCCTGTATTTACAAGAAAGTGAGTGGGAGCTCTGTAGCATTTCCAATATTATATGTGGATGACATATTGTTGATTGGAAATGATATAGAATTTCTGGATAGATAAAAGGATACTTGAATAAGAGTTTTTCAATGATAGACCTCGGTGAAGCTTCTTATATATTGGGCATCAAGATCTATAGAGATAGATCAAGACGCTTAATTGGACTTTCACAAAGCACATACCTTGATAAAATTTTGAAGAAGTTCAAAATGGATCAAGCAAAGAAAGGGTTCTTGCCTGTGTTACAAGGTGTGAAGTTGAGTCAGACTCAATGCCCGACCAAAGGCGTAAGATAGAGAGAAAATGAAAGTCATTCCCTATGCCTCAACCATAGGTTCTATCATGTATGCAATGATGTGTACCAGACCTGATGTGTGCCTTGCTATTAGTTTAGCAGGGAGGTACCAAAGTAATCCAGGAGTGGATCATTGGATAGCGGTCAAGAACATCCTGAAATACCTGAAAAGGACTAAGGATATGTTTCTCGTTTATGGAGGTGATAAAGAGCTCATCGTAAATGGTTACGTCGATGCAAGCTTTGACACTGATCCGGATGACTCTAAGTCACAAACCGGATACGTATTTATATTGAACGGTGGAGCTGTTAGTTGGTGCAGTTCTAAATAGAGCATCGTGGCAGGATCTACGTGTGAAGTGGAGAACATAGCTCTTCGGAAGCAGCAAATGAAGGTGTCTAGATGAAGGAGTTCATATCCGATCTAGGTGTCATACCTAGTGCATCGGGTCCAATGAAAATCCTTTGGGACAATACTGGTGCAATTGCCTTGGCAAAGGAATCCAGATTTCACAAGAGAACCAAGCACATCAAGAGGCGCTTCAATTCCATCCGCGATCAAGTCAAGGAGGGAGACATAGAGATTTGCAAGATACATTCGAATCTGAATGTTGCAGACCCGTTGACTAAGCCTCTCTCACGAGTAGAACATGATCAGCACCAAGACTCCATGGGTGTTAGAATCATTACTATGTAATCTAGATTATTGACTCTAGTTCAGGTGGGAGACTGAAGGAAATATGCCCTAGAGGCAATAATAAAGTTGTTATTTATATTTCCTTATATCATGAAAATGTTTATTATTCATGCTAGAATTGTATTAATTGGAAACTTAGTACATGTGTGAATACATAGACAAACAGAGTGTCCCTAGTATGCCTCTACTAGACTAGCTCATTAATCAAAGATGGTTAAGTTTCCTAGCCATAGACATGTGTTGTCATTTGATAAACGGGATCACATCATTAGAGAATGATGTGATGGACAAGACCCATCCGTTAGCTTAGCACTATGATCGTTTAGTTTATTGCTATTGCTTTCTTCATGACTTATACATGTTTCTATGACTATGAGATTATGCAACTCCCGAATACCGGAGGAACACTTAGTGTGCTATCAAACGTCACAACGTAACTGGGTGATTATAAAGATGCTCTACAGGTGTCTCCGATGGTGTTTGTTGAGTTGGCGTAGATCGAAATTAGGATTTGTCACTCCGTTTGTCGGAGAGGTATCTCTGGGCCCTCTCGGTAATGCACATCACTATAAGCCTTGCAAGCAATGTGACTAATAAGTTAGTTGCGGGATGATGCATTACGGAACGAGTAAAGAGACTTGCCGGTAACGAGATTGAACTAGGTATGATGATACCGACGATCGAATCTCGGGCAAGTAACATACCGATGACAAAAGGAACTATGTATGTTGTGCGGTTTGACCGATAAAGATCTTCGTAGAATATGTAGAAGACAATATGAGCATCCATGTCCTGCTATTGGTTATTGACCGGAGAGGTGTCTCGGTCATGTCTACATAGTTCTCAAACCCGTAGGGTCCGCACGCTTAACGTTCGATGACGATTTGTATTATGAGTTATGTGATTTGATGTACCGAAGGTTGTTCGGAGTCCCGGATGAGATCACGGACATGAAGAGGAGTCTCGAAATGGTTGAGACATAAAGATTGATATATTGGACCATGTTATTCAGACACCAAAAGCGTTCCGGATAGTTTCGGATAAAACCGGAGTGCCGGAGGGGTTAACGGAACCCCTCGGGGAAGTAATGGGCCTTAGGGGAGAGAGAGGGCAGCAGCCAGGAGGTGGCGCCCCCCCCCCCCCAAGGGGAGTCTGAATAGGACTAGGGGAGGGGGCGCGGACCCTCTTTCCCTCTCCCTCTCCCTCTCCTTCCTTCTTCCCCCCTTCCACCAAGTGGAATCCTACTAGGACTAGGACTTGGAGTCCTAGTAGGACTCCTCTCCTTGGGGCACGCCTCTAGGGGCCAGCCGGCCTCCTCCCTCCCTCCTCTATATACGGGGGAGGGGGGAACCCCATAAACACACAAGTTAATATTTAGCCGTGTGTGGTGCCCCCCTCCACAGTTTTACACCCCAGTCATATCATCGTAGTGCTTAGGCGAAGCCCTGTGCCGGTAACTTCGTCATCACTGTCAGATTTCGGGTTCCGGCAGACCCTTGAGGTTCAAACACTAGTGTGCGCACGGAGATCTTTCCCCTACCGGCTCACGCGTTGATGGTTTGCGGGGAATCTAAAACTAGGAAGGAGAACACACAAGGGACACGAGGTTTATACTAGTTCGGGCCACCATTGTGGTGTAATACCCTACTCTAGTTTGTGGTGTGGTGGATTGCCTTAGGGGGCTGATGATGAACAGTACAAAGGAAGAACAGCCTCGCGAGGGGTGTTCTTGGGCTGGTGCGATGAACTGCTTGGTTGAGTTCGATCGTCTCTCTCTCTCTCTGCCGGGGCTTTATCAGATGCCTCTACTTTTTGGTGGCTAGCTCTATTTATAGAGGGAGGCCCTGGGCCTCTTCCCAAAAAATGAGCGGGAAGGGCGCCAACAATTGGCCATTTTGAAGGGGAACATCTAGTACACTTATCCTGACTAAAGTTGGTCTTCGGCTGCCAAAGGCTCTGACGGTGACGCCGCCCTGGGCTCCAAGATGACCTCCTTCCTGCTGCTCTGCTGGTCTTGGTCTTGTTGCACCAAAGCGGTAACCTTTGCCTGATGCCTCGGCCTGTGCTTGCCTCCTTTGCACCAAAGGGGAAATGAGGACACTGCGCAGCCGGCGCCCGCCTGGCCTTGATCGTCATGGCTTGCGTCACAGGGCACCCTCGTGAGGTAACCTACCTTGATCTCTCCGCCTCCTCGTGAGCCTGCCTGGCGAGGCTGCTCCTGAGGAGGGTTCCTGTCGTCCGCCCCGCGAGGCTTGGCCCCTCGCGAGGGTCTTGAGCTTGGGCTGATGAAGCTGGGCCGTGTTGGGCCCCCACTTGAGCCACGCCGCAGGCCGTAGGCAGGCAAGTCTGGGGACCCCTGCTCCTGTAACGCCGACAAGAGCTCCCTGTGCCCAAGGCGTGCCCGGACATGGCTTAGCAGAGAAGCGAAGGGGCAAGTGCGAAGCGCCGCGGGCCCCAACAGCCTGCGGCCTTGGGCGCCGCGTGGCGATTCGTTGGTCGTGCGCGTCTCCGCTTCCCCACGATTCCTTGGCAACTGCATGACTTGTCAAGTCCCTGCACGCTGAAACGGGTCATGATTACCTGTGATCGTGGAGGCCGAAGGTTGGCCTCCTCCGGCTATAATTACGGGACGGCGCAAGCCCTTCCAATCCATCCCATCTTGCTACTCCTTTCTCTCCATGGCTCCGTCGAAGAGGTTCTCGGCCGCAGAGAAAGGGAAAGCCCGCCAGGTTGGACCTGACTCTCCCCCGGCCAAGCATGGTCGAGGCCGTCCTCCCAAGCATCACGTGGCTCCCGTAGCGGCCTCCCGTGGTCGTGTAGGCGATCCCTTGCGCGGCGATGGGAGCCAGGTTGTCGATGGGGGGCGTGCCGCGACTGTGCGGCCCCTAGGCCACGCTTCCATTCGGCGGAGGTGCTGCCGGAGTTCGTCGTGTGGTCGGTGGAGCCGACCAGCACCTGGCTCCAGCTTCCCCGCTTCTTCCTGGGTGAGCTTCCGGTCGGCGCTCCAGGTGGCCTCTGGCTTCAGGCGGACGGTTGTTGCAGCAGGGCCTCCTGGGCTTTGCTGGAGGTCTCCGTTGTCAGAGTGTGGCCCCGACCATGGCCGGCAAACGTTTGCCACAAGGCCGAGCCGGGCGGTGCACCCTGCACTTCAAGTTCGATGGCGACACCACCCTCTACGTGAGGGTGTTCGGAGAAGACGATCGCCGCGCCGGGTGCTGCCCCGAAGACGGTGACCGCGGTCATGGACCCAGCCCCGACGATGATTGGGATGAAGATGATGGTGGGCGCGTGGTCAGCGGCACTCGGGGCTCGTCGAGCTTCGGCGGCTCTCCTTCGGACAGTAGCTCCTCCAGCGGTGGCCGCGACCAGCCCCCGTGCCGTCGGGCCTGCCTGGAGGGAGGTAGCGGGTCAGCCCTTCGCCGCGCCTCGGTGAAGCGCGAGGGGGAGTCTGGCTGAGCTCCGGAGGCAGTGCGGGCCTTCGCCATGAGTTGGCGCCCAGGCGCAGCCTATTTTGTTTTTCTCCCTTCCCTGCGCAAAGAGAAAGTAGTGTAGGGCCCCGTGGGGGCATGCTGAACTGTTGTTGTTAATTACCATGTTGTTTCTGCTATTTCTGTGCTGTGCTTTCGTGCCACATGCCCGCGTGCAGGATTTACTTAGCTTGGGGGGACTTGTCGCGGTCTTCGCCTCCCGAGGCCAAGGCCTCGTCGAACACTTCATGTCCTGCAAGGATTGGTCAGGAGGGGTAACTTCCGGCCTCGGCTGTGGAGGCGACCGACCCAGGCCCTGTGTCCGCGTCGCGATGCCCGCGGGGCTCGGACTGGGAGGGGTGCTCCCGTAGTGGACCTGGATAGGAAAGCTTCAAACAACCAGGGCAGAAAACACTCGCGAGGGTGCCTTGTGCTGCTCCTTCGCGAGACTTGCGCGAGAGAAATCGAGGCAAGAGAGCGAAAAAGGCAAAGAGTCACAAACTAAGGACTGCAACAACTCCAATAAAACTTCAAATGAGAACGAACAGGCCAACTGCGGAAAGCAAATGAAAAAGCCGCGCCCGGCACCTAATCTAGTCTTCGACGTCTTCTCACCAGCGCGGAGCTAAGTGTTGCCACTAGGCATGGGCGGGAGCCCCAGGGCCTGAGGCTGGCGCTCCTAAGACTCCGGGGCATGTACAGCCCCACTCATTATTATTATTACGTGAGAGTGTCACGGGCGGCGAGCTTCACAGGCATTGGCCTTCTTCACAGGCTCTGGGCCTTTCTCGGGAAAATGGGCTTCACAGGCGTTTGCCTTCTTCACAGGCTCCGGGCCTTTCTCGGAAAAATAAGCTTCACAGGTGTTTGCCTTCTTCACAGGCTCTGGGCCTTTCTCGGAAAAATAAGCTTCACAGGCGTTTGCCTTCTTCACAGGCTCCGGGCCTTTCTCGGAAAAATAAGCTTCACAGGCATTTGCCTTCTTCACAGCCTCCGGGCCTTTCTCGGAAAAATAATCTTCACAGGCGTTTGCCTTCTTCACAGGCTCCGGGCCTTTCTTCAAGGGTAGAACTTCCGGAGGTGCTGGATGTTCCACGCGTTGCTCGATGGGCACCCCCTCCTGAGTCTCCAAGCGTGCGGAGCCGGGCCTAGAAACATGAACAACCTTGAACGGGCCCTCCCACATAGGAGAGAGCTTGTGCAACCCTTCCCTGGAGAGGACCCGTCTGAGCACGAGGTCCCCTACCTCATGAGTCCTGGGGCGGATGTTGCGGCAGTGGTATCGCCGCAGCGCCTGTTGATACCTTGCCGCTCGCAGCGCGGCCTCTCGACGGTGTTCCTCCCCCAGCACGAGATCCCCCGCATGGCGTCCTGCTGCGCCTCGTCGAACGCCAAGACCCATGCGGAGCGACGCCTGACCTCGTGAGGGAGGATGGCTTATGATCCGTAGACGAGGAAGAACGGGGTCTCGCCATTCAGCTTGGCCGCGGTCGTGCAGATGGACCACAGCACGGACTGGAGCTCGTCGTGCCAGCCCCTGCCGCAGGCCTCCATCTTCTTCTTGAAGGTCCTGGTTTTGAGGCCCTTCAGGACCTCCGCGTTGGCTCGCTCGGCTGGCGTTACTGCGGGGTGCGCCACCGAAGCGTAGCATATCTGCATTCCAAGGTTAGCACAGTATGTTTTGAAGAGGTTGTTGGTGAACTGCGAACCGTTGTCGATGATGATGCGGTCAGGCACCCCAAACCGGCTCACGAGGCCCTTGATGAACTTGACCGCAGAGCCCGCTAGGATGGTGCGGACAGCTTCCACCTCAGCCCACTTGGTGAATTTGTCCACGGCGACGTAGAGGTAGCGATAGCCCCCTGGCGCCCGAGGGAACGGGCCTAGAATGTCCAGTCCCCAAACTGCGAATGGCCATGAAAGGGGTATAGTTTGCAGACCTCCCGCCGGCTGATGGATCTGCTTGGCGTGAAATTGGCAGGCCTCGCAAGCCTTTACCAGCTCGACAGCGTCGCTGAGTGCTGTGGGCCAGTAGAACCCGCTGCGGAATGCCTTGCCGACGAGGGTTCGCGATGATGAGTGATGCCCACAGTCTCCGCCGTGTATGTCTTCCAGCAATTCCTTCCCCTGCTCTCTGGGAATGCAACGCAGGGACACGTCATTCGGCCGCCTCCGGTAAAGCTCTCCATCCCTGATGCAGTAGGCCGTGGCTTGCCGCGCCACACGCTCCGCCTCCTCCTCCTTCTCCGGCAGGGTTCCTTGTATCAAGTAGTTCTTGAGCTCTGTGATCCAGCACCCCTCCTGAGGCTCCAACGCCAGGAGCAGGCGTGCCCCTGAGGCCGGGCCGCAGGCCGGAGCTCCCGAGGCAGGCGGCTGGGGGAGCTCCTCCTGAGGTTGCGCCGCGCTCGATAGTGACGGTGCCGCTGAGGGCCTAAAGAGTCGCTCTTCGAGGACGCCAGGGTCCTGAGGCAGCCTCCTTGACGCCCTCTTGGCGACGTCATCCGCCTCCTGATTGGTGCCGCGAGGCACATGCTGTAGCTCCAGCCCCCAGAACTGTTTCTCCATCCTGCGGACCTCCGCGAGGTAGGCCTCCATGTGCTCATCCTCCGGCTCGTATATCTTGTTGGATAAGTTGATGAGGAGTTGTGAATCGCCCTTGATGATGAGGCGCTTTACCCCCAAAGCGACTGCGGCCCTCAGGCCGGCTATCAGGCCTTCATACTCTGCTATGTTGTTGGAGACCTTTTCCCCGTGCTGGAAACAGAGTTGCACAGCATAATAGAGCTTGTCCTGAGTAGGGGATACGATCACTGCGCCGGCCCCCGCGCCATGTCGGGAGAATGCCCCGTCGAAGTACATGACCCAGCCGTCCGATGCTTCGCTCCCTGAAGAAAGTGATCGGTCTTCGCCTGCTTTGAGGCCGGGTGCCTCCGTCCATTCTGCCACGAAATCTGCCAAGGCGGCCCCCTTGATGACTCTGGTTCTGCTGAATTATAGCTGAAATGCTTGTAGTTCGATGTTCCACTTGGCGACTCTCCCAGCTGAGTTAGGGCTCCTGAGCACCCTCTCTAGAGGGTATGCTGAGACGACTTTCATGGGATGACCCTGGAAGTAGTGCCGCGGCTTGCGTGAGGCTACCAATACCGCGAGGAGGAGTTTTTGGGGCATGGGGTACCACGCCCTCGCATCCCGTAGCACCGTGCTGACGAAGTACACTGGGTGTTCGACGAGAGTAGGAGTGCTGACGAGGCCCGTGCCCTCCGGAGGGTCTGACACCTCCTGAGTCGATGGAGCCCCCAGTGCCTGGCTGCCTGGCACGGCCTCTTCGGCCCTAGGGGCACCTTCCTGCCGAGGCTGGTTTCCATCTGCCGAGGTCGTGACCTTCGCGAGGCCTTCTTGGTCCTGTGCCGCCATGGCCGGGGCCGTGGCCGGGCGCTCTTCCCGAACCGCCACTAGAGCTGCGCTGGCGGAGTAGGGTATGGCGGCGAGATAGAGCACCAGGGGCTCGAGCGGGCGTGGCGCGACCATCACAAGAGGGCTGGTGAGGTACCTCTTGAGTTCTTGGAATGCCTTGTCAGCCTCTTCAGTCCATTCAAAGGGGCCCTTCTTCTTCATCAGCTTGAAGAATGGCAGTGCTCGTTCCCCCAGCTTGGAGATGAAACATCCTAGCGCGGTCACGCGCCCGGTGAGTTTCTGCATTTCCCTGAGGGTCTTTGGCGGGCTCACGTCTTCAACTGCTTTGACCTTTTCCGGGTTGGCCTCGATGCCCCTATGGGACACGAGGAAACCCAGGAGCTTGCCTGAGGGGACTCCGAATACACACTTCTCCGGTTTGAGCCGCAGATCCACTTTATCGAGGCTCGCGAAGGTTTTTTCCAAATCCTGTATCAGGGTTTTCGCCTCCCGAGACTTCACTACGATGTCATCGACGTACGCTTCAGCATTCCTCCCGAGCTGTGGGCCCAGGGCGATGTTCATCAGCCGCTGAAAGGTCGCGCTATGCTATGCTAACCCAAACGGCATGCAGTGTAGCGATACACTCCGCGACGGGTCGAAAGCCGTTTTTTCCACGTCTTCCACGGCCATCTTGATCCGGTGATAGCCTGAGAAGGCATCCAGGAAGCACAGCAGGTCACATTCAGCGGTGGAGTCAACGATCTGGTCAATGTGAGGAAGCGAAAACGGATCCTGTGGGCAGGCCTTGTTGAGGTTGGTGAAGTCAGCACACATACGTTCCTTTCCCCCCTTTTTTGGCACGACAACTGGGTTGGCCAGCCAATCCGGGTAGCGGACCTCGCGAATAACCCCTGCTGCTTCTAGCTTGCGGGTCTCTTGGACGATAAAAGATTGTTTCTCTGTGGACTGTCTCCTCGCCTTTTGCTTCACGGGACGCACGTTGGGGCACACATTGAGGTGATGCTCGATCACGCCCCTCGGGACCCCCGCCAACTGATCAGGTCCCCATGCGAACACTTTCCTGTTTGCACGCAGGAACTTCACCAAGGCCTCCTCCTGCTCGGGTTCGAGGTTTGCACCTATGGTGAAGGTGGCGTTAGTGGACCCGCCCTCGTCGACTGGCACCTGCTTGGTCTCTGCCTTGTTTTGAGTGAATAGCTGCTTCTTCTTGGATGGCGCAAGCCCCTTGGGCTCTTGGGCGTCAGCGTTGGTGGGCCGTGCCGCCGCAGCCGCCTTGAAAACAAGCTTGAGCGCCTGCAGTGCATCTCCGGTGTTTCCTGACACGGTAAGGACGCCGCTGCTCCCGGGCATCTTCATGAGGTTGTACACCGGGTGAGTTGCTGCCATGAACCGGGCCAAGGCCGGGTAGCCAAGGATGGCGTTGTAGGGGAGGCCGATGGGGGCGATGTTGAAGTCGATCAGCTCCGTGCGGTAGTTGTCGCGGGTGCCGAAGGTCACCGGGAGGCGAATTTGTCCCAGGGAGGCGGTGGAACCGGCTCCGACTCCCGAAAAAGGCCTGCTGGGCTGGAGCCGCTCTGGTGGCACATGGAGGAGGCTGAAGGCCTCCACAGAGAGCACGTTGAGGCCGGCTCCGCCGTCGATGAGGGTCCTGGTGACTGCCACTTCGCAGATGGTGGGGGTGCACAGCATCGGGAGCGCACCCGATCCGGCGGGGTTGGAGGGGTGATCGTCCGAGTTGAAGAGCAGATCGGCCTCGGGCGCCACCCAGCCCGGCGGGGCTCCCTGGCGCCTGGAGGCGGCGGCGATCTGGCGGGTGAACGGCTTGACGTGGCGGCTTGAAGGTGGCGCCAGTGAGCCGCCTAGGAGAGCTGCGATGACCGGGGGCGCCGGCTCGGCGCGATGGGCGAGGTAGAGGTCGCGCAGCTCCCCGCAACAGGCCTGCTGCTCGTCCCCGCCCGACCGGTGAGGGCGTTGGCGGCAGGCGACGGGGAACAACGGGGGCGTCCGCCGATGGAAGCCATCTCGGCGACTCGAGCGGCGTGAGCATCCCGACGCTCGGCGCGGGCTCGGTGAGCGTCAGCCATGGACATGACGGCAGACCACACGCGACCAGCGGAAGAAATATTCCGGCGCACCCCTACCTGGCGCGCCAAATGTCGGATTTTGGGTTCCGGCAGACCCTTGAGGTTCGAACACTGGGGTGCGTGTGGAGATCTTTCCCCTACCGGCTCACGCATTGATGGTTTGCGAGGAATATAAAACTAGGAAGGAGAACACACAAGGGACACGAGGTTTATACTAGTTTGGGCCACCATTGTGGTCTAATACCCTACTCTAGTTTGTGGTGTGGTGGATTGCCTTAGGGGGCTGATGATGAACAGCACAAAGGAAGAACAGCCTCGCGAGGGGTGTTCTTGGGCTGGTGTGATGAACTTCTTGGGTGAGTTTGATTTCCTCTCTCTCTCTCTCTCTCTCTGCTGGGGTTTTATCAGATGCCTCTACTTTGTGGTGGCTAGCTCTATTTATAGAGGGAGGCCCTGGGCCTCTTTCCCAAAATGAGCGGGAAGGGCGCCAACAATTGGCCATTTTGAAGGGGAACATCTAGTACACTTATCCTGACTAAAGTTGGTCTTCGGCTGCCAAAGGCTCTGACGGTGACGCTGCCCTGGGCTCCACGATGACCTCCTTCCTGCCGCTCTGCTGGTCTTGGTCTTGTTGCACCGAAGCGGTAACCTTTGCTTGATGCCTCGGCCTGTGCTTGCCTCCTTTGCACCAAAGAGGAAATGAGGACACTGCGCAGGCCGGCGCCCGCCTGGCCTTGATCGTCATGGCTTGCGTCACAGCGCACCCTCGTGAGGTACCCTGCTTTGATCTCGCTGCCTCCTCGTGAGCCTGCCTGGCGAGGCTGCTCCTGAGGAGGGTTCCTGTCGTCCGCCCCGCGAGGCTTGGCCCCTCGTGAGGGTCTTGAACTTGGGCTTATGAAGCTGGGCCGTGCTGGGCCCCCACTTGAGCCACGCCGCAAGCCGCAGGTAGGCAAGTCTGGGGACCCCCGTTCCCAGAACGCCGATAATCACCGTCACCACACCGTCATGCTGACGTAACTCTCCCTCGGCCTCGGCTGGATCAAGAGTTCAAGGGACGTCACCGAGCTAAACGTGTGTAAAGCGCGGAGGTGCCATGCGTTTGGTACTTGATTGGTTGGATTGCGAAGATGTTCGACTACATCAACCGCGTTACTAAACACTTCCGGTTTCGGTCTACGAGGGTACATGGACACACTCTCCCCGCTCGTTGCTATGCTTCTCCTAGATAGATCTTGCGTGACCGTAGGAATTTTTTTTGAAATACTACGTTCCCCAACACGACCTGCTCGGCTGGTAGCGGCCTCTAGCAAGGCATGCTAACCACCAAGTAGACAATGAAACCAGTTGGCGAACATGTACAACATGTCACACTTATGTTCCCTTTGCCACACGATATGTGTTGTCGGCTCAAGGCGAGTCTATCATCCTTGTGTCATTTTTATTGTGGTTGGATCACACGAGGGGCCCAGAGTATATCTCTTCTGATCGAAGGGGCAAATCCCATCTTGCTCGACCATGTCTCGCAGCATGGGTCTGGACAAAGCCTGAAACCTACCTTTATAACTACCCAGTCATGGAGTAGTGTTTTGTCAGCCCAAAGCAGGCCTATCACCATCCCGAGTACATATGCCAACTCCGTTCTTAGTACATAGAACATATGCTGTACTAGAAACTCGCTGATGACCTATCGTTGCGTCTCATAGTCAGGTATGTCCGACTCGGACCTTATCTCGACTCGAATCTGACTAGATCCTTCCGAGTACATATTATATGGCTAGCATCCAATGCTCCATGGCCGGTGAGAGAGAGTGAGGGAGTCCTGGATTAAGGGGTCCTCGGGCTGCCGGCTCTTTGCTTATGAGCCAGATTGATGGGCTGCTATGGAGCCAAGCTAGGGCGTGGACCCGTGATCGGATAGAAGATCTTTGGAGCCGCAGTGTGCCCTCCGAGTCAAGATTCAGTGTGATCTTTCCCTTATTGTAACCAACCACGTGTAACCCTAACCCTATCGGTGTCTATATAAACCAGAGGGCTTTAGTCTTCAAGGTTAGAGCAACATCCAATATCCCCTCAACCTAGGGTTTAGCTCACCTGGTCTCGAGGTAGATCGACTCTATAATAATACCAAACACATCAATACAATCAAGCAGGACGTAGGGTTTTACATCCTAGAGAGGGCCCAAACCTGGGTAAACACTGTGTTCTTCGTCCTTTGTTCCCCATAGATCCTAGACCCACAGCTCGGGACCCCCTACCCGAGATCTGCCGGTTTGGACACCGACATTGGTGCTTTCATTGAGAGTCCCTCTATTGGGTCGCTGAAGGATCAATGGCTTGTTTGATCATCGGAGATGGCGCCAATTCCGGGGCCCTCTTTGTCCCTGGCCAGCTCTTCGCGTTTGGCGGCATCGTGTTGCACGCTAACCCAACTGGTCATCTAGACCAAATCAACAATTTCGCCCCCGAGCACCGAATTAGATTCGGCAACCTGGAGTACATCACGGATGCTCGAGGTGATATGGATTTGCTGGATTCGCAGCCTCGCCCGGTACCTCCATGGTCCCGCAGGGCCTGCTCCGGAGTCTTCTCTCGATCTGATCTACGGATCGGCCTCAACCACTCAGCCGGCCTCGATCTTGGACATCTTCGCCCTATCCTGGGACCAAGAATCCCCTTCGGCCACACCAACGATGCCCGCCGAAGACACCAAGAGTCACTCTCGGCCGAACCCTCTCCCCATGTCACAGATCTAGCCCCGAGCCCTAGTGACGGGTCAACGTTCGGAAATCAGGAATCATCCCCTTGCCAACTTGGCCTCGAGCCCCAACATGGAGGAAGCATCCGAAGACCAGGTTTCATCCTCGGTCTCTCCTGCCTATGCGGCCACGAATCCGACCCCGAGCCTCGAGGTTGATTCAGCCCTCAAAGACCAGGGTTCAGTCCAGACCTGGATCACCCCTCTCCCCGCCACAGCAGAGATCGGTCCTGGACGGCCGCCACACGCCAGCTTGGCAAGCCTCGCTTTGTTAAACGAGGCGCTTGACCAAATTTGGATGATGGCCATTCGAGAGGACTCGCCCTCGGCCAGCGTTCAACAGCCCCTCGAGGTGAATTACAGGGAATTTTACGACCCACCCACCACCCACCTAGTGGCCACAGTCGACGACTTAACCAACATGTTGGACTACACCTTGGAAAACACCGATTCCATGGACGAAGATAGCGGGGCCACGTCCAACACCGACGCCGCTCCCCCATCACCGGCCACTGGACGGCCACGTCCACTTACGATGTTTACATGGTGAACACTCTGAAAGACGACGACGGCACCCCCAGAAAGGGTAACGTCAAACCCAGCGACGAGCCGCCAAAACGCCGCAGACAACACCACCGCTCCAAGGCACATCGAAGCCACGTGAGCAACACGGATACCGGAGAGAACGACACTCCAGTCCATGCGAACAACCTCGGCGACCACGGAGCCGACGAACAAGCACAAGACAACCACAAAGAGCATGAGGACCCGCTCAATCTCAAAGACCTCAATGACTCCGAAGACAGTAACTACCTCCCCCTCTCCAAAGAGGAGTTCATTTTGGGTGACGAAGATTTCACCGTCCCCGAGGACCCGCTGGATCAAGAGTGGTTCAAACTGCAGCTGATTGCCATCGCCCATAGCCTGAAGAAACATCGGCAAAAGATAAATGCCGAATAGGATACCCTCAACGACAAATAGACTAAAGCCCTAGCCGCGAAAGAGGAGTACGTCCACGAGCGGCAGACTAAAAGCTACCTGATGCGAAGACTAGTGTCGCAATTTGATGATGAGGCCATAGAGCAAGCACCTCCAAGGCACACCCAGGCTAAATAGCCGGACCGCCCCCCTCGAGGACGGGACAGGACAACTGATAAAGCCGAACAGCCTCTCGCTCCACCTCGCCGTCAAGGCAAGGAGCCGCTACGGCCAGTTTCTGAGTATGACCTATGACGCGACCTGGACGCTCGGGAAGTTCTGGCGAGGCCCATTTATGGACCCAAAGATAATCCTCCCATTAGACGGGGCGGATACCAAGCCTGGCTAGACCGAAATGATAGAGCCCGGGAACAGCAACGAGTCTGGATGACAAACGGTCTCCGGCGTGATGTAGCCTGAGTCAGGGGCGCCACTCACCCTCTGTGTTTCACATATAGGGTGGTGCAGCACCAATTCCCGAAAGGCTTTATGCCTGTAAATATCGAGCCATACTATGGGACAACAGATCTGACCGTATGGATTGAAGACTTTCTGCTGCACATTCATATGGCACGAGGAGACGACCTCCACGCTATCAAATACCTACCATTAAAGCTCAAAGGTCCAGCCAGACACTGGCTAAATAGCCTCCTGGAAGACTCCATAGGATATTCGGGGGAGCTTGAGGATGCCTTCCAAGCTAACTTTCAGGGCAATTATGTCCGGCCCCCGGACGCCAATGACCTGAGTCACGTAATCCAGCAGCCCGGAGAGTCGGCCCGGCAATGTTGGAACCAGTTTTTGACCAAGAAAAACCAGATTGTCAATTGTCCAGACGCTGAAGCTATACCGCCTGCAGGCATAGTATTCGAGATGAATGGCTAACATGACAGCTCGGCCAGGACAAGCTGAAGACGATGTCTGCACTCACCTCCTTGATGACCTGCTTACGACCGGAGAGGATAGTTGGCTAGCTCAGAAGCACCAACCCGAAGCCCGGCACCTCAAGTCCGGGATGGGAGCGGAAAGCCACGCGCAACAAGAACAAGCGTCGCCACAAGAACCTTGAGGTCGAAGAGCCGGCAGTAAATGTCGGATTCCGCAATCCAAAGTCCGGATCACGAAAAAAGCCTTCAAAAGGCAACCAGGACGACCAACCAAGTTATATGCAATCTTGGACAGGCCCTGCCAGATCCATGGCACGCCAGATAAGCCTGCCAACCACACCAACCATTGCTGTTGGGTAATAAAGCAAGCCGGCAAGCTCATAGCCGAGGACTCTGGCAAAAGCCATTGGAGCGAGGACGATGAGGAGCCCCGCGGGAAAAAAAGTGGGGGTCCAAAAACCCTTCCCTTCATTGGTTAAGACAGTGAATATGATCTACGCCACCCATATACCAAGAAAGGAGAGGAAGCGCGCGTTGCGAGATGTTTACGCCATCGAGCCCGTAGCGCCAAAATTTAACCCATGGTCGGCTTGCTCTATCACCTTCGACCGCAGGGACCACCCAACCAGTATCGAACATGGAGGATCGGCGGCCCTGGAACTCGACCCCATTGTCAATGGGTACCACCTCACAAGAGTCCTCATGGACGAAGGCACTAGCCTCAATCTGATCTATGCAGACACAGTGAGGAAAATGGGGATCGATCCGTCAAGGATCAAACCCAGTAACATCACCTTTAAGGGGGTTATTCCGAGCGTAGAAGCCCGCTGCTCAAGGATGGTGACTCTGTAAGTGGTATTCGGCTTTCGAACAACTTCCGCAGCGAAGACTTCATCTTTGATATCACCCTTTCCGCATCGGCTACCATGCCCTCCTCGGCCAAACGGCGTTTGCTAAATTCAACATCATCCCGCACTATGCATGCCTCAAGCTGAAGATGTCTGGCCCTTCGGGCATCATAATGATCAATGGCAACATGGTGCGCTCACTACGGACCGAGGAACACACCGCGGCCCTGGCAGCCGAAGACCCAGCCAGCGCCAACGGGCCTCAATACCAGCCCGCCATAGAGGCCATAGATAGAAGTAAATGGGCTCGAACCCGGTCCCCATCATGGGAGCCCGCCTGCGCTCGTCACAAATAGGGACACGCACCCCACGACACGCCCATCCTAGTCGCGCTCTATGTGCCTCGTCAGCCCAACTTTGCACTCAAAATACCATGGGCGGTCGTGGGGGCCTATATCAAACAAACAACAACATATGTTCGTTTCAACCGAACTATGAGATTACCACGTCCCCGGATAGCAACGGGCACAACTCCAGATTCGCCCAGCATCAAGCTGTGACAACACGGCTACCTCTCAAGGTTCCTATTCAAGGCCCCCCTCTACCTACCAGAAGCAAAGGCGCAGACATGCAGCAGGGCACAGTTGAGGCTTCGACCCACGCATAAAGGCCTTGTGTAAACCATTCCTTTGTAAATTTTCATTTTTTACTCATAATAAACCCCTCGGATAGACGTCCTGAGCTTACGGAAAACAAAAACACCTTTTACGGTGTTCGGGCACCTGTATTGTCTAGCCCTTCTTTTTCCTTTATCCGCTCTTCGAACAACTTGGCATGCGCACATTGTGTAACAAATACAAACCGGTTAATTGACCAAGGGCTTGATCTCTTCATCAGCTCTACGTACTAAGTCCGGCACCACTTTCCATTGCGTGTCCAACATCTTGGATATTGCACTATATGCATTAGTTCTTAACTATGTCTTGGGTCAATAGTTGGGTTGCCCGGCTCCTGTGTTTGCCTTCTTACATTCTGCATGTTCAGCTAAGAAGGTAAAGGGAGAACCTCTGCGATTGTACTTCTGGCTAGCCCAGCTAAGCACCTCAGGGGAGAAAGCCGAAAACTGACAGTCATAGTAGGTGTGAACTGGTCGGTGATCCGATGACAAGAGTTAAACTCAAAAATCGCTAGTGTTTTCTCCATGTCATACGCAGGGTTTGTCCTAGTACAAACCATGTGATTGCAAAGGCATGCCTCGGCTTCCCCGTACATCACAAAGCATTGGGGGCTAGTCATTAGGTCCCGCAGTCAAGCTCCTATGGCTAAGTGAAAGTAATAAAACCGAATAGTCCGATTGCCTAGTCTCTCTCATGCACTACCACCTTTGGGCACCGAGACGTCGGCTAAGGGTAACAGTGCGGAGACGAAACACCCCTCGTATTATTCACTTGGGGACTGAAGCCGATGACTGGCAACTTTCAGAATAACAAACATCCGCACAGGAGTCAAAATAAAATCACCATAGTATAAAACATACAAATGGGCTGCATTATAAAATAAAAGGTCCAGTTGACAACTTAATACAATCAATCAATGATTACATCTTTGGAACACTAGCCCTCTATCGCTCGAGCACCATCCATAACATGTGGGAAGTACTGTTCGGGGCGGCGATGCTCTTTTCCAGCTGGCGGGGGACCAGTGGCCATATCCATTGGCTTGATCTTAAGCCAATGAACCATGGTCTTTGCAAAGGCCAGCCTCGCTCCCTCGAGGCATGCAGAGCGCTTCACTACGTCAATCCGGGGCGAGAGTGCTCCGTCGCATCCGCCACACTCATCGGAAGCTCGGCGAAAACGTCTGCGGAGTGCCAGACTCACGCCAGCAAAGTGAACTTGTTGCCACTAAATACACTCCGCAGTAAGTACCGCTTACCATATGCAATATGTCTCCCAGAGTTCTTTCTCCACCTTGGATAGCTCGGAGGATTGCTTTTTTTTTGCTTATGCTTAACGTCCTCACATTTCGTGACGGCAGCCTTGAGCTCATGTTGCACTTCGGCCACTCGAACCTCGTGTTTCTCGCCGGTGGTCTCCGCTGTCTCGAGTTCGGCCACCGCCTTTTCAACAGCCGCCTTCTTCTCGGCCGCCTTGGCCTTCTTCAATTCGGCCTTGAGGCCCTCGACCTCCGCGGCAGAAGCTGCAGCCACCGGACACTGTGTGCTCCGCATACAATCTGGAACATAATTATCTAGCGGTATTCACTATGCCTTTCAAATAGGGGCTTACCTTGAGCCTCATCAAGCCGTTTGTTGACAAGGTCAAGCTCTGCATCAGAGCGTTTGAGCTTCCAATCCATCTCCTCCAGCGCCGCGGCATTAGTAGTCGCCGCCAAGGACGATGCCTGCAATATCAAATCAATCACGACGCCTCAACCTACTTCCCTACTGATATATTGACCGTCTGTAAGGTTTCTGCAATCCTCACAGAGTCTCGGGGGCTATTATGTACAAGGCCTACTCCAACTCTATCTAAAAGCTAAAATCGTTCTGCGTGGAAAGAGCATTACTTGACTCACCTCGAAGCCTATTAAAAGGCCTTGGACAACATCGTTCAGTCTGGTATTGATGGACCGAACACTCTGTAGAACCGCACCCATAAGGGCGCGGTGTTCAGCGATGATGACATAGATGTTCACCAACTCCTCCATCGTGTCTAGTCAGCCTCCCACCGCCTGATTGTTGGTGTTCGGCGCGGGCGGCGGGACCTCGGCTCCCCCTTCGTTGGAAGGTGGGATCGGCACCACTGAGGGCCTTGGGGGCTCCAGTGCAGCTGGTTGGGAGGGGCCGAATGGTCCGAACTTCCCTCCCGTGTTTGCCGAAAGGGAGGTTTCCTCCTGGTCTTCGGTGACCGAGGCATCAGCCTCGGCCATGATCTTGTCGCCGCTCTCCCCCGTGTTCGGACGGGGAGGGGTCCTTTGGGACAGCATCTCTCCGTGCTCTTTAGGGACCAGGGGAGGCGCCGAGCGGGATGCGGATCCGTTGTCCGCCAACTCAGCGGACGGAGAAGTCCCCTTCGAGGTTGACTCGGTAAGGTGGCCGCGTGATAGGTTGTGATATCACACAGTCGGTCTCTTATCAATGAGGGACTGGTAAAATGAGGTAAGCAAGAAATGTTGAAATTCATACCTTATGGTGGGGGCTTGACCCTGAGGACCTCTTCAGATGCCACAGACTCCTCATGTAAGTCCGAACTGTTGGGTAGAACCACCTTGGGCCTGCACTGCCTCTTCGGGGCCCGAGGAGGTTGCTCCTCCTCGACGTCTTCAGACGCCGCCCTCTTCTTGCAGTGGGAGGAGGCACTTTCCTCCTCATCCTTGTCCTCGTCTTGGGCAGACGGGGCCGCATCGACCCCGGCCTTGGTGTCCGGGCGACCTCTTGAGTGGAGGCCTTTCCTGGTCTCCGGCAGGTCTTTATTCTTCTTTCCCTTCTTCTCTGGTGCCTCGTAAGGTGCCATGATCAGCAGCTCCTCTAGTTGAGTTGATCAAGGCCCTTCGGGCAGCGGAGCCAGACTGGTGATCTTCTTGGCCTTCTCAAGCTAGCCCTACGGAGGCAATAAAAGAAACTTTGACCAAACTTTGTGCGGTATGAGCATCTGAATACAAAGTAGGCAAAAGATTAATTACCTTCTTGAGAGTTTGCGGGCGTCGAGACCTATGTCTTCTTTCTCGGCTGGCCACTCCTCCGGGCTTGAGCAATGACTTCCACACCTTGTCGTGGGTGGTACCAAAGAAGTACTGCACGGTGACCGGGTCCCCATACTAGTAAGAACACATCGGAGTGGCCTTCTGCTGGCGAGGAAGGAGACGGCGACTGAGCATTATCTGGACCACATTGGTCAGCTTGGTGATGGTCTCCATCATGTTGGAAATGCGTTTCTGCAGCATCTTCACCTCGTCGGTGGACCCTCGGTTAAGACTTTTCTTAGTCCATGAGGTCAATCTCACTGGGGTTCCGGGTCTAAACTCGGGAGCTGCCGCCCAGGTCGCATCCCGCAGTTCTGTTATATAGAACCATTCCTTATGCAACACCTTCACGGTGTCGATGAATGTGCCCTTTGGCCATTGAACTCGGGTGATCTTGTTGATCATCGCTCCTCCCATAGTCCGCCTAAGCGTCGCCGACCACCTTCAGCTTGACGTTGAACACCTTCAGCCACAGATTGTAATGCGGTTGGACTCGTAGAAGGGCCTTGCAAACAATGATGAAGGCCGAGTGTGGAGGAGGGGGTTGGGGGCTAGATCGTGGAAGTCCAGCCCATAAAAGAACATCAACCCCTGAACGAAGGGGTGTAACGGAATCCTAGCCCCCAGATGAAGTGGGGGAGGAAAACCACCCTCTCTCCTGGCTTGGGCGTGGGAACGACCTGGCCCTCCTCGGGGGTCCGGTGAGCGATGTCAGCCGATAGGTAGTTGGCTCGCTTCAGCTCCTCAATGTCGCTGTTTGTGACAATGGAGGCCTCCCACTTGCCGTTGGCACCAGATTCGGCCATGGACGATCCTAAGGGGAAGCTGGGAAGGGATTCTCCGTAGAAGAGTAAGGCAGGGCGCTGGAGCTCTGGAGATTGGAAAAGTGACAACGAGAGGTGGAAGAAGGCGTAGGTTGGTAACTGTAGTTGTTCCCCTTTTATGGGCCGCGGAGAAGCCAAGGGTTCCTTTTTCCCCGCCACGGGCCTCTCCACTTCCCGATATACTCACGATGTTATGCAAGGGTGGGATGATCGAAATCATTGATCATATCCCCTAAAAAGCGGGGCACGATCTCTGCCTTGATGAGACACGACAATGGAGGTGCGGCTCGATCCGTGCATCAAGGATTTCCAACCGTTTGGTGTTATGACCGGACGTGATCCTTCACTGAAAAGTGGTCAAATAAGGGCACTTTTCACACTGGAATGCTTTGGCTTTTAGGGCTAAGTAAAGCCAATGCTCTGGACTCCAAATACTACTCAACTCCAAGCGCGCATGGGATTGGATGGAGAACTCGCCTCGCAAGCCGAAGACTGCGGGGGAATGCGGATGCCGATCACAGGCCCTGGCATTCGAGGCTAGTTCAGGGGCTACTGAGGGAGTCCTGGATTAAGGGGTCCTCGGGCTGCCAGCTCCTTGCTTATGGGTCGGATTGATGGGCTACTATGGAGCCAAGCTAGGGCGTGGACCCGTGACCGGATAGAAGATCTTCGGAGCCGTGGTGTGCCCTCCAAGTCAAGATTCAGTGTGATCTTTCCCTTATTGTAACCAACCGTGTGTAACCCTAACCCTACTGGTGTCTATATAGACCAGAGGGCTTTAGTCTTCAGGGTTAGAGCAACATCCAATATCCCCTCCACCTAGGGTTTAGCTCACCTGATCTCGAGGTAGATCGACTCTGTAATCATACCAAACACATCAATACAATCAACCAGGATGTAGGTTTTTACCTCCTAGAGAGGGCCCGATCCTGGGTAAACACCGTGTTCTTCGTCCTTTGTTCCCCATAGATCCTAGACTAACAGCTCGGGACCCCCTACCCGAGATCTGCCGGTTTGGACACCGACACCGATCCATGCCCTGTGTCATATGCCAGTCTAGTCGGTTGCGCGTCCACACAGCCCTTTCGACTAGGGACATTTTATGACAGTCATCATACAATGCATAGTCACACAAACAAGTCACGTACTGCTTGTTGATACACATTATTGATAATGTCCAAGGACTATCTTTATAAATAAACACATAGAAAATATTATCAGACATGATTGCCTCTAGGGCATATCTCCAACAATCTCATGGGTCATCCTAACATCAAAGACCCAACTTGTCTTGACACATGAAAAAAACACGGCTTACTTCTAAATCTAAGCACAAGAGTAAAAGCAAAATAAATAATGCTCTAGTTTGAAACAATGGTTACTAACAATCATGCCTAAATAAAAATTACTAATGAACATAAACCTCAGGCACAACTTTGTATATCGGTGTCGTTGCTTTCATTAAGGACATATCTTCATCACTGCAATATGCTAGTTTAAAATTTCCAATGATTATTGGACCTAAATTTTCAGCCGCGATCTATGAAGAAAAAGGCCATAGAAGAAAAACACCTATAAGAACCTGTAGAAACTTTGAAGACCACATACACCACAAAAGTCGGCCGAATCCGGTTAGATCCACCGAAAATCTTAACCAACCGGGTCCCAGGAGACCCACCGAAGAGACAGCTCCACACGCCCTCCGTCGGTGAAAATCACACGAATGGATCGGGGATAGGGTGAGGAGAACATTACACCTACCTTGGGGCAACGCCGCCACTTCACTACCCCAAACCAAATATGAAGACTCCCACCCAAGTCTGGTGTTGAGATCGCCACTGTCTAGAACCATGCACGAACGCCCTCTTCTCTGATGGTCCAGCCAGGTCGGAAAACCAATGAAGATTTTGCGTCGAATCCCTCCGGCCACCGCCGGCTTCACCAACACTGCCTTCGTGCACCGACTGAGAAGGTCGCCGCTCGAGCACACATCTCCTTCGCCATCCCACATCAACCCTCCAATGCTTCCACAATAGGCCCCTCGATCCAGACCTCGTCGGCATCCCACGGGCTTTGCCTCGCGAGATGTGTAGGATCAAAAGTATGTCTAGAGGGGAGGTAATTAGACTACTTGACCAAATAAAAGCTTATCCTTTTCCCAATTTTAGTCTTTGGCAGATTTTAGCTAACTTAGCACAAGTCAAGCAATCTTGACACAATTCAAGCAAGCATGCAAAGAGTATATGAGCAGCGGAAAGTAAAGCATGCAACTTGCAAGAATGTAAAGGGAAGGGTTCGGAGAATTCAAACGCAATTGGAGACACGGATGTTTTTGTCATGGTTCCGATAGGTGGTGCTATCGTACATCCACGTTGATGAAGACTTCAACCCACGAAGGATAACGGTTGCACTAGTCCACGGAGGGCTCCACCCACGAAGGTTCCACGAAGAAGCAACCTTGTCTATCCCACCATGGCCGTCGCCCACGAAGGACTTGCCTCACTAGCGGTAGATCTTCACGAAGTAGGCGATCTCCTTGCCCTTACAAACTCCTTGGTTCAACTCCACAATCTTGTCGGAGGCTCCCAAGTGACACCTAGCCAATCTAGGAGACACCACTCTCCAAGAAGTAACAAATGGTGTGTTGATGATGAACTCCTTGCTCTTGTGCTTCAAATGATAGTCTCCCCAACACTCAACTCTCTCTCACAGGATTTGGATTTGGTGGAAAGAAGATTTGAGTGGAAAGCAACTTGGGAAGGCTAGAGATCAAGATTCATATGGTAGGAATGGAATATCTTGGTCTCAACACAAGTGTAGGTGGTTCTCTCTCAGAAAATGTAGGTTGGAAGTGTAGGTTTGTTCTGATGGCTCTCTCCATGAATGAAGAGGAGGTGGAGGGGTATATATAGCCTCCACACAAAATCTAACCATTACACACAACTTACCAATCTCGATGGGACCAAATTGAAAAACTCGGTCGGACCGATTCAGCAAATCTAGTGACCGTTAGGATTTTCAGTGGGACCGACATGCAACTCGGTAGGACCAATATGGTTAGGGTTAGGGCATAACATAATCTCGGTGTGACTGATTACACAAACTCAGTGAGACCGATTTTGGTAATAAGTTAACCAGAGAGTTGGTCAGGTAAACTCGGTGGGACCGATTCGCTCATTTCGGTGAGACCGAAATGTTACAAAAGGGAAACAGAGAGTTTACATTATAATCTCGGTGGGACCGATCGCTCATCTCGGTAGGACCAAAACGTTACGAAGGGAAACAGAGAGATTACAATCCCATCTCGGTGAGACCGAGATCCCTATCGGTGAGACCTATTTGCCTAGGGTTTGTGGCAGCGGCTATGACATCTGAACTCGGTGGCGCCGGATAGAAAGAATCGTTGGGGCCGAGTTAGACTTTTGGTTTAGGTCATATGTGGATGTGGGAAAGTAGTTGAGGATTTTGGAGCATATCACTAAGCACTATGAAGCAAGAACTTCATTAAGCAACACCTCATCCCTCCTTGATAGTATTGGCTTTTCCTATAGACTCAATGTGATCTTGGATCACTAAAATATAAAATGTAGAGTCTTGAGCTTTTGAGCTTGAGCCAATCCTTTTATCCTTAGTATTTTGAGGGGTCCACTTTTCTCATCCATGCCATGCCATTCATTGAGCTTTTCCTGAAATATTTATCTTAGAATAATGTTAGCTCAATGAGCTATATGTTGTTAGGATTTTACCAAAACCACCTAGGGATAGTTGCACTTTCAAGATGCCCTACCGTGACAAGAGGGGTAGATGATGGGTGACGATTGTGGTTCAATGGTCGAACGCCTCGTCGCCTCATAGTGGGAAAACGATTTGACAAACTTTCTTCCATATTTACTAGTGAAAAAACGGCTAGCCACAACTTTCTTGGTGGCACACCATTTTCCATCAACCCCAGCATTATTTTTTTCAAATATTGCTGGCGTCGGCCAAATCATCACGTCAGCTTTACATGCTTAGTGCTGCCGTGGATTTTTTTAGAAACACCACAAATCTGTTGGCCCATATGCGCTCAGCGTTCGGAATGCAATCATGGCGTTGGTTTTCTTTGCACATCATAGTTAATTTGTTAGTGATGGCGTTCATTTTCTATGAACACGAGAAACACTTTTCCATTAATTTGATCAAGTGTTTTAAGTATTTGTTAGGAATTTTATTTCTTTACCACCAGTTCTAATTTTGAGTTTTTTTATTTTGTTAAGCCTTTTAGTATTTTTGAGTCTCTTATTTTGTTAATTTTACATTGTTTTAAATGGAAATATTGATGATTTTAAATTTACATTATTTTAAATGGAAATACTGATAATTTCCAATTTATATTATTTTAAATGGAAATATTGATTATATTAAAATTAAATTCTTTTAAATGGAAATATTGATCAATTTTGGACATTTTTAGTCTTTTATCAAAATATGTACTCATCATTATTATTTTTACTGTTTTTATCAATTTAGGACTTTTATTTCTTTACTACCAGTTCAAATTTTGAGTCTTTTATCTTGTCAACCCTTTCATTAACCTTAGTCTCTTTTTATTTGGCCTATGATTAGCTATGTTGTTGCCCTTTTATCCAACACCAGCAATAACCTATCTGAGTCAACTTAGTAGAAGACCTAAGTCACCGCTCTCTCTCATTTCACACCCCACCCGGCCCGGTCGTATACACAACTCCACCCCCTGGACCAAAGCCGCCGCCGCCGCGTTGCCGCCCCGTTGCTGCCCCTCACCGGCACCAAGGTTAGATCCACTACCCTTAGTTCGCGGACACGTCACACGGCCGGGATCCATTGGGATTTGCTTCGTGTCATGTAGATTCCAAAGTTAGTTGCATGGATTGCTTTGTGTAGAAATTGTAGTGATAATCTGATTGCTAGTGTAGAATTTATTTACTTGCGTGTCTCCCTCCGTTGGCGGATCTGAGCTAGTTTAGTAGAAATTGATATATTTAGTAGAAATGGATAGAATGTGTTATGTGTAGAATTTATTTACTTGTGTGTGTCTCCCTCCGTTGGCGGATCTGGGTAAGTTTAGTAGAAATTGATATATTTAGTAGAAATGGATAGAATGTGTTATGTGTAGAATTTATTTACTTGTGTGTCTCCCTCCGTTGGCGGACCAGAGCTAGTTTAGTAGAAATTGATATATTTAGTGGAAGTGGATAGAATGTGTTATGTGTATAATTTATTTACTTGTGTGTCTCCCTCCGTTGGCGGATCAGAGCTAGTTTAATAAAAATTGATATATTTAGTAAAAATGGATAGAATGTGTTATGTTTAGAAATCAGGGCACTTTTCGAGCTTTTCTATGGATTGATCCTCTATAACCAACATATCTAGTTTGCTATGCAATTTGCTGTTGTAGGTCACCACATGCTATATAGTTTAATTAGTTCTATACATTGCAATATTTGAACTACTTTACACTGGTGTCAATATTCAGCGATGTGAAATTGCATATTATCTTGATCGTATACGCGTTGTGTTTGTAGGTCATGGCCAATTTTGAAGGCAACAACGAGTCAGTGTGCGATGTGGACATGGCCAACAATGAATTCTTAAACACTTATGAGTATGTCATCAAGAGCGTGCAAGGGGCAAATGACGAGCTAAAGGGGGAGATTAAAGAGCTACGCAAGGAGACTGTTCGGCTCGTTCAGGAGACTAATCGGCTTAGGGACAAGTGAAGGAAATATGCCCTAGAGGCAATAATAAAGTTATTATTTATTTCCTTATATCATGATAAATGTTTATTGTTCATGCTAGAAATGTATTAACCGGAAACATAATACATGTGTGAATACATAGACAAACATAGTGTCACTAGTATGCCTCTACTAGACTAGCTTGTTAATCAAAGATGGTTAAGTTTCCTGACCATAGACAAAGGAGTTGTCATTTGATTAACAAGGTCACATCATTGGTTGAATGATCTGATTGACATGACCTATTCCATTAGCTTAGCACCCGATCGTTTAGTATGTTGCTATTGCTTTTATCCATGACTTATACATGTTCCTATGACTATGAGATTATGCAACTCCCGTTTGCCTGAGGAACACTTTGGGTACTACCAAACGTCACAACGTGAATCTGGGTGATTATAAAGGAGTATTACAAGTGTCTCCAAAGGCAGATGTTGGGTTGGCGTATTTCGAGATTAGGATTTGTCACTCCGATTGTCGGAGAGGTATCTCTGGGCCATCTCGGTAATGCACATCACTATAAGCCTTGCAAGCAATGTAACTAATGAGTTAGTTACGGAATGATGCATTACGGAACGAGTAAAGAGACTTGCCGGTAACGAGATTGAACTAGGTATTGGATACCGACGATCGAATCTCGGGCAAGTAACATACCGATGACAAAGGGAACAACGTATGTTGTTATGCGGTCTGACCGACAAAAGATCTTCGTAGAAAATGTAGGAACCAATATGGGCATCCAGGTCCCGCTATTGGTTATTGACCCGAGATGTGTCTCGGTCATGTCTACATTGTTCTCGAACCGTAGGGTCCGCACGCTTAAGGTTTCGATGACGGTTATATTATGAGTTTGTGTATTTTGATGTACCGAAGGAGTTCGAGTCCCGGATGTGATCACGGACATGACGAGGAGTCTCGAAATGGTCGAGACATAAAGATTAATATATTGGACGGATATATTTGGACACGGAAAGGTTCCGGAGAAGTTTGGAGCCCCGGAGGTTACCGAACCCCTGGAAGTATATGGGCCTTATTGGGCCCATGTAGGAGGAAGGGAGAAGGAACAAGGGAGGGGCGCCCCCAAGCCCAATCCGATTGGGGAGGGGGCCGCCCCTTCCTTTCTCCTTCCCCTCTTCCTATTCCTACTACTAGTACTACTTCCTAATACTAGTACTCCTTCCTTCCCTCCAAATAAGATAAGGAAAGAGAGGGAAACCTACTTGGAGTAGGTTTCCCTCCCTATGGTGCGCCCCTTGTGGCCGGCCACCTCCTCCCTCCCTCCTTTATATACGGGGTGAGGGGCACCCTAGTACACACAAGTTGATCCTTGAGATCGTTCCTTAGCCGTGTGCGGTGCCCCCTCCACCATATTCCACCTCGGTCAAATCATAGCAGTGCTTAGGCGAAGCCTGCGTTGGTAGAACATCAAGATCGCTACCACGCCCGTCGGCCGACGGAACTCTCTCTCCCGGAGCTTTCTTTGGATCGGAGCCCGAGGAGCGTCACCGAGCTGTACGTGTGCCAAGAACTCGGAGGCGCCGGAGTAACGGCGCTAGGATCGGCTGGATCGCGAGGACAACGTACGACTACTTCCTCTACGTCGTGATCGACTCGGAGGTGCCGGAGTAACGGCGCTGGGATCGGCAGGATCGCGAGGAGAACGTACGACTACTTCCTCTACGCCAGATCGCTTCCGCTTTGGTCTCACGAGTGCGTAGACAACACTCTCCCATCTCGTTGCTATGCCATCACCATGGTCCTGTATTGTGCGTGGGAAGATTTTTGAAATTACCGCGTTCCCCAACAGTGGCATCCGAGCCTGGTTTTATGCGTTGATGTCATATGCACGAGTAGAACACAAGTGAGTTGTGGGCGATACAAGTCATACTACCTACCGGCATGTCATACTTTGGTTCAGCGGTATTGTGAGATGAAGCGCCCGGACCGACATTACGCCAGACGCTTTACGCGAGACTGGTTTCACCGCTACGAGCACTCGTGCTTAAAGGTGGCTGGTGGGTGTCTGTCTCTCACTTTAGTTGAACTGAGTGTGGCTACGCCCGGTCCTTGAGAAGGTTAAACGGAGTCTATTTGACGAAGTATCGTTGTGGTTTTAATGCGTAGGTAAGAACGGTTCTTGCTCAGCCCGTAGCAGCCACGTAAAACTTGCAACAACAAAGTAGAGGACGTCTAACTTGTTTTTGCAGGGCATGTTGTGATGTGATATGGTCAAGACGTGATGCTATATTTTATTGTATGAGATGATCATGTTTTGTAACCGAAGTTATCGGCAACTGGCAGGAGCCATATGGTTGTCGCTTTATTGTATGAAATGCAACGCTCGTAATTGCTTTACTTTATCACTAAGCGGGCGCGAGAGTCGTAGCAGCAAGAGATGGCGTAACCGACAACGATGCTACGATGGAGATCAAGGTGTCACGCCGGTGACGATGGTGATCATGACGTTGCTTCGGAGATGGAGATCACAAGCACAAGATGATGATGGCCATATCATATCACTTATATTGATTGCATGTGATGTTTATCCTTTATGCATCTTATTTTGCTTTGATTGACGGTAGCATTTTAAGATGATCTCTCATTAAAATTATCAAGTAGTGTTCTCCTGAGTATGCACCGTTGCCAAAGTTAAATGCGTCTTGAGACACCACGTGATGATCGGGTGTGATAAGCTCCACGTCCATCTACAACGGGTGCAAGCCAGTTTTGCACACGCAGAATACTCGAGTTATACTTGACGAGCCTAGCATATGCAGATATGGCCTCGAACACGGAGACCGAAAGGTCGAGCGTGAATCATATAGTAGATATGATCAACATAAGATGTTCACCATTGAAAACTACTCCATCTCACGTGATGATCGGTTATGGTTTAGTTGATTTGGATCACGTGATCACTTAGATGACTAGAGAGATGTCCGTCTAAGTGGGAGTTCTTAAGTAATATGATTAATTGAACTTAAATTTATCATGAACTTAGTACCGATAGTATCTTGCTTGTCTATGTCTGTTTGTAGATAGATGGCTCGTCTTTGTTGTTCCGTTGAATTTTAATGCGTTCCTTGAGAAAGCAAAGTTGAAAGATGATGGTAGCAATTACACGGATCGGGTCCGTAACCTGAGGATTATCCTCATTGCTGCACGTAAAAGTTACGTCTTGGATGCACCGCTAGGTGCCAGTTCGCTGGCCGATGCAACCGACGACGTTAAGAACGTCTGGCGAGCAAAGGCGATGACTACTCTATAGTTCAGTGTGCCATGCTTTACGGCTTAGAACCGGGTCTTCAACGACGTTTTGAAAGTCGTGGAGCATATGAGATGTTCCAGGAGTTGAAGTTGATATTTCAACAGAATGCCCGGATTGAGAGATATGAAGTCTCCAATAAGTTCTATAGCTGCAAAATGGAGGAGAATGGGTCTGTCAGTGAGCACATACTGTAATGTCCGGGTATTACAATCACTTGACTCAACCGGGAGTTGATCTTCCGGATGATTGTGTCATTGATGTAATTCTTCAATCACCGCCACCAAGCTACAAAGGCTTCGTGATGAACTATAATATGCAAGGGTTAGTAAAGACTATGCTCGAGCTCTTACATAATCTTTGAAGGCTGCGGAGGTAGAAATCAAGAAGGAGCATCAAGTGTTGATGGTCAATAAGACCACTAGTTTCAAGAAGAAAGGCAAAGGGAAGAAGAAGGGGAACTTCAAGAAGAACAGCAAACAAGTTGCTGCTCAAGTGAAGAAACCCAAGTCTGGACCTAAACCTGAAATCGAGTGCTTCTACCGCAAGCGACTGGTCACCGGAAGCGGAACTGCCCCAAGTATTTGGCGGATAAGAAGGATGGCAAGGTGAACAAAGGTATATGTGATATACATGTTATTGATGTGTACCTTACTAGAGCTCGCAGAGCACCTGGTATTTGATAATCGGTTACATTGCTAATATTTGCAACTCAAAGCAGGGACTACTGATTGCTTAACACTGGCAAAGGACGAGGTGACGATGCGCGTGGGAAACGGTTCCAAAGTCGATGTGATCGCGGTCGGCACGCTACCTCTACATCTACCTTCGGGATTAGTTTTAGACCTAAATAATTGTTATTTGGTGCCAGCGTTAAGCATGAACATTATATCTGGATCTTGTTTGATGCGAGACGGTTATTCATTTAAATCAGAGAATAAAGGTTCTTCTATTTATATGAATAATATCTTTTATGGTCATGCACCCTTGAAGAGTGGTCTATTTTTAATGAATCTCGATAGTAGTGATACACATATTCATAATGTTGAAACCAAAAGATGCAGAGTTGATAATGATAGTGCGACTTATTTGTGGCATTGCCGTTTAGGTCATATCGGTATAAAGCGCATGAAGAAACTCCATCTTGATGGACTTTTGGAGTCACTTGATTATGAATCACTTGGCACTTATGTAACCGTGCCTCATGGGCAAGATGACTAAAACCCGTTCTCCGGTACTATGGAGAGAGCAACAGATTTGTTGGAAATCATACATACAGATGTATGTGGTCCAATGAATGTTGAGGCTCGTGGCGGATATCGTTATTTTCTCACCTTCACAGATGATTTAAGCAGATATGAGTATATCTTCTTAATGAAACATAAGTCTGAAACATTTGAAAAGTTCAAAGAATTTCAGAGTGAAGTTGAAAATCATCGTAATAAGAAAATAAAGTTTCTACGATCTGATCGTGGAGGCGAATATTTGAGTTACGAGTTTGGTCTACATTTGAAACAATGCGGAATAGTTTAGCAACTCACGCCACCCGGAACACCACAGCGCAATGGTGTGTCCGAACGTCGTAATCGCACTTTACTAGATATGGTGCGCTCTATGATGTCTCTACAGATTTACCGCTATCGCTTTTGGGGTTATGCTCTTGAGACGGCGCATTCACGCTGAATAGAACACCGTCAAAATCCGTTGAGACGACACCTTATGAACTGTGGTTTAGCAAGAAACCAAAGTTGTCGCTTTCTTAAAGTTTGGGGATGCGATGCTTATGTGAAAAAGCTTCAACCTGATAAGCTCGAACCTAAATCGGAGAAATGTATCTTCATAGGATACCCAAAGGAGACAGTTGGGTACACCTTCTATCACAGATCCAAGGCAAGACATTTGTTGCTAAGAATGGATCCTTTCTAGAGAAGGAGTTTCTCTCGAAAGAAGTGAGTGGGAGGAAAGTAGAACTTGATGAGGTAACTATACCTTCTCCCTTATTTGAAAGTAGTTTATCACGTAAACCAGTTTCGCGATATCTACACCAAATAGTGAGGAAGTTGATGATGTTGATCATGAAACTTCAGATCAAGTTATTACGTAACCTCGTAGATCAACCAGAATAAAATCCGCACTGCAGTGGTACGGCAATCCTGTTCTCGGAAGTCATGCTACTAGATCATGATGAACCTACGAACTATGAAGAAGCGATGGTGAGCCCAGATTCCGCAAAATGGCTTGAGGCCATGAAATCTGAGATGAGATCCATGTATGAAAACAAAGTGTGGACTTTGGTTGACTTGCCCGAGGGTCGGCAAGCAATAGAAAACAAGTGGATCTTCAAGATGAAGACTGACGCTGACGGTAATATTGCTGTCTACAAAGCTTGACTTGTCGCAAAGGGTTTTCGACAAGTTCAAGGGATTGACTACGATGAGACCTTCTCACCAGAAGCGATGCTTAAGTCTGTCCGAATCATGTTAGCAATTGCCGCATTTTATGATTATGAAATTTGGCAAATGGATGTAAAGACCGCATTCTGAATGGGTTTCGGAAGAAGAGTTGTATATGATGCAACCGAAGGTTTTATCGATCCAAAGGGAGCTAACAAAGTGTGCAAGCTCCAAATGATCCATTTATGGACTGGTGCAAGCATCTCGGAGTTGGAATAAACGCTTTGATAGTGTGATCAAAGTATTTGGGTTTATGCGAGACTTTTGGAGAAGCCTCAGTATTTACAAGAAAGTGAGTGGGAGCTCAGTAGCATTTACGATATTATATGTAGATGACATATTCTTGATCGGAAATGATATAGAATTCTGGATAGCATAAAGGGATACTTGAACAAGAGTTTTTCAATGAAGGACCTCGGTGAAGCTGCTTACATATTAGGCATAAAAATCTATAGAGATAGATCAAGACGCTTAATTGGACTTTCACAATGCACATACCTTGACAAGATTTTGAAGAAGTTCAAAATGGATCAAGCCAAGAAAGGGTTCTTGCCTGTATTGCAAGGTATGAAGTTGAGTAAGACTCAATGCCCGACCACCGCAGAAGATAGAGAGAAAATGAAAGATGTTCCCTATGCCTCGACCATAAGCTCTATCATGTATGCAATGTTGTGTACCAGACACTGACGTATGCTTAATGTAAGCTTGGCAGAAGGTACCAAAGTAATCCAGGAATGGATCATCGGACAGCGTCAAGAACATCCCGAAATACGAAAAGGACTAAGGATATGTTTCTCGTATATGGAGGTGACAAAGAGCTAGTCGTAAATGGTTACGTCGATGTAAGCTTTGACACCGATCCGGACGATTCTAAATCGCAAACCGGATACGTGTTTTTGTTAAACGGTGGAGCTGTCGGTTGGTGCAGTTCTAAACAATGAGTCTTGGCGGGATATATATGTGAAGCAGAGTACATAGCTTCTTCGGAAGCTGCAAATGAAGGAGTCTGGATGAAAGAGTTCATTTCCGATCTAGGTGTCATACCTAGTGCATTGGGACCAATGAAGATCTTCTGTGACAATACTGGTGCAATTGCCTTGGCAAAGGAATCCAGATTTCACAAGAGGACCAAGCATATCAAAAGACACTTCAATTCCATCCGGGACTTAGTCCAGGTGGGAGACATAGAGATTTGCAAGATACATACGGATCTGAATGTAGCAGACTGCTAACTAAGCCTCTTCCACGAGCAAAACATGATCAGCACCAAGACTCCATGGGTGTTAGAATCATTACCGTGTAATCTAGATTATTGACTCTAGTGCAAGTGGGAGATGAAGGAAATATGCCCTAGAGGCAATAATAAAGTTATTATTTATTTCCTTATATCATGATAAATGTTTATTGTTCATGCTAGAAATCTATTAACCGGAAACATAATACATGTGTGAATACATAGACAAACAGAGTGTCACTAGTATGCCTCTACTAGACTAGCTTGTTAATCAAAGATGGTTAAGTTTACCGACCATAGACAAAGGAGTTGTCATTTGATTAACAAGGTCACATCATTGGTTGAATGATCTGATTGACATGACCTATTCCATTAGCTTAGCACCCGATCGTTTAGTATGTTGCTATTGCTTTTATCCATGACTTATACATGTTCCTATGACTATGAGATTATGCAACTCCGTTTGCACGAGGAACACTTTGGGTACTACCAAACGTCACAACGTAATCGGGTGATTATAAAGGAGTATTACAAGTGTCTCCAAAGGCGGATGTTGGGTTGGCGTATTTCGAGATTAGGATTTGTCACTCCGATTGCTCTGGAGAGGTATCTTCGGGCCATCTCGGTAATGCACATCACTATAAGCCTTGCAAGCAATGTAACTAATGAGTTAGTTACGGAATGATGCATTACGGAACGAGTAAAGAGACTTGCCGTAACGAGATTGAACTAGGTATTGGATACCGACGATCGAATCTCGGGCAAGTAACATACCGATGACAAAGGGAACAACGTATGTTGTTATGCGGTCCGACCGATAAAAGATCTTCAGAGAAAATGTAGGAACCAATATGGGCATCCAGGTCCCGCTATTGGTTATTGACCCGAGATGTGTCTCGGTCATGTCTACATTGTTCTCGAACCGTAGGGTCCGCACGCTTAAGGTTTCGATGACGGTTATATTATGAGTTTGTGTATTTTGATGTACCGAAGGAGTTCGGAGTCCCGGATGTGATCACGGACATGACGAGGAGTCTCGAAATGGTCGAGACATAAAGATTAATATATTGGACGGATATATTTGGACACCGGAAAGGTTCCGGAGAAGTTTGGAGCTCCGGAGGTTACCGAACCCCCGGAAGTATATGGGCCTTCTTGGGCCCATGTAGGAGGAAGGAGAAGGAACAAGGGAGGCGCCCCCAAGCCCAATCCGACTGGGGAGGGGGCCGCCCCCTTTCCTTTCTCCTTCCCCTCTTCCTATTCCTACTACTAGTACTACTTCCTAATACTAGTACTCCTTCCTTCCCCTCCAAATAAGATAAGGAAAGAGAGGAAACCTACTTGGAGTAGGTTTCCTCCCTATGGTGCGCCCCTTGTGGCCGGCCACCTCCTCCCTCCCTCCTTTATATACGGGGTGGGGGGCACCCTAGTACACACAAGTTGATCCTTGAGATCGTTCCTCAGCCGTGTGCGGTGCCCCCTCCACCATATTCCACCTCGGTCAAATCATAGCAGTGCTTAGGCGAAGCCTGCGTTGGTAGAACATCAAGATCGCCACCACGCCGTCGTCAGGCTGATGTAACTCTCTCTCCGAGCTTTGCCGGATCGGAGCCCGAGGAGCGCCACCGAGCTGTACGTGTGCCAAGAACTCGGAGGCGCCGGAGTAACGGGCGCTTAGGATCGGCTGGATCGCGAGGACAACTGACGACTACTTCCTCTACGCCGTGATCGACTCGGAGGTGCCGGAGTAACGGCGCTGGATCGGCAGGATCGCGAGGAGAACGTACGACTACTTCCTCTACGTTGTGATCGCTTCCGCTTTGGTCTACGAGGGTACGTAGACAACACTCTCCCATCTCGTTGCTATGCCATCACCATGGTCCTGTGTGTGCGTAGGAAGATTTTTGAAATTACTGCGTTCCCCAACAACAAGTGGGATAAGCTCGTCGAGAATCGGGATAAACTGAAGAAGGAGAGGAGACTCCTCAGGGCTGAGAGGATTGACCTGAAGATGGACATAGATCATTAAAGCAGAGAAGGAGAGGGGGATAGAAAGAAGCTTCGCCAATTGGGCATACTCCTTGATGAAGATTAGTTTTTGGCAATGACGCCATATTAGTGGTATCGTGTGTCTACGTCAGCAAGGCTGTTTTTGGCACGCCATAGCTAGGCTTTTCTCCACTAGTGATTGTTCTGTTGCATGGTTTGATTTGTTCAACCCTCTAAACTAATGGTGATGAATTGCAAGCCTGTATTGGGTGGGGTAATGCTCCAACCGATGTTGCTTCAACTATCTCTGGATCTCGTCTTAAGGGGCAAGTGGCTATTGTGTTTTTTCAGAACCTGGTATGGTGAGCAATGGTTCAGTAGCGCGAGTTGTCTATCTTTTGTACTAACTTCAGTTTTTCTTAATACTCTTTCCATTTTTATTTACTCCACATATTAGTTTTGGTCAAAGTCAAGCTTTACAAACTTTGACAAAGTTTATAGACAAAAATATTAACATATACAATAACAAATCAATACCATTAGATTGGTTGTTGAATGTACTTCCACAACATATAGATTTGTTATGCTAAATATTTATATTCTTTTCTATAAATTTGGTCAAACTTTACAAAGTTTGACTTCAGTGAACTCTAATATGCGGAGTAAATAAAATGAAGGGAGTATATTTTTGCAGGGGGAGTTTTTCTCAACATTAATCAAATCTAAGATGCCTTTGTGTGTCTTCTTTTCAAAAGTAAATAAATAAGGGTTTTCTAAATCATTTGTGATTTTCCATATTATATTGCTTGGGATTTTGCGCCCTTCCCTTTGTTGCCATTTGGTAACAAAGATTGGAGGCATTTCCCATGCACCCCTTCAGAATAAAGGAGCAAAGCCTGGAACAAACTTATATAAATCACTAAGGCCTTGTTTGGCAGGAGGGGATAATTTGGGATTACAAGGGATTATCCCCCGAGGGATTTGGTGAAACCCGTGTTGTCACCCAATCCCCATCCCAGCACCCGTTATAGTGCAATTGCAAACGGACGCCTGCAGCAGTCTAAAGTGGGCCGGCCCATTCTATCATTCTCCTTCCAGTTTCCGAAACGTCAAAAAGAGTGCACAAGAGTGCTTGTTGGGGGGGTCCGAACTCGCAACCCATTTGTTGGTTACGCTCGGCTCCAGCCACCACGCCACCCACTTGCCTGTGTAAAGCTAGTTCGTTTTATTCTTTTTATTTCGTTCTTCGGTTCGGTTTATTCCTTTTCTTCTTTTCTCATTCTTTTATTGCGCGCTTTTCAAAAAATCGTGAACTTTAAAAAAATCTATGAACTTTTTCCTGAATCGTTGAATTTTTTTAAAATTCGATGAACTTTTTTCAGATTCAATGAAATTTTTCAAATTCGATGAACTTTTTCCTAATCCGATGAACTTTTTTTAAAATTTGATGAACTTTTTTCAAGATTGGTGAATTTTCCCTTCAAATTTGTGAACTTGTTTCAAAATTGATGAACTGTTTTCAAAACCGATGAACTTTTTTTGAAAATGATGAACTTTCTAAACTTTTTTGTGAAGTTGTTTTCCAAAATCGGTGAAGCATTTTAAGTTTGTGTACTTTTCTTCAAAAATGATGAACTATTTCTCAAAATCGATGAACTTTTTTTAGTTTGTGAACTTTTGTCTCAAAAATGATGAACTATTTCTCAAAATCGATTAACTTTTTTTTAAGTTTGTGAACTTTTGTCTCAAAAATGATGAACTATTTCTCAAAATCGATGAACTTTTTTTAAGTTTGTGAACTTTTGTCTCAAAATTGGTGAATGTTTTTAAATTCACGATTTTTATAAAAATAAATAAAAGACTAAATGATAAACAAATAGTACGGTTTATGTACATTATCGCTCTTCAAAATCGCAAGTGTACTATGGCCGTTGTGGTCAGCTATTCTTTTTGCGTTTTTCCTGGCGATTTTTCTTCGGTACGTTTTTCCATCGCGGGCCTGCCCAACAAGGCGTTCCAGGTCCAGCGGGCGCCAGCTACCTGTTCAGGCGCTTAAGGCGCCGAACAGGACCTCCCGGCTACCTCGATGCTCAGAAACCCCGTGGAACGGAGGAGAAACCGAGGGGACTCCAGGGGCTGGCCCGTTCAAGCCCTCCGTACCAAACACCACAATAGGGATTTTGGGGGCTTTTTAGCCCAACAGGGAATATCCTCTCAAAGCCCCTCAAAACCTTGTCTACCAAACAATGCCTAAATGGGACAGGATATACAGGTCCAAACAGGGTCAAACAAACTATTAGTGTTACATTGTCAAAAATTCAAGCCACAATCCTCTCAGCGGTCATGCATGATTTATGAAGCTCCTTAACGATTATGTAGGTCCATCAAACACCTTCCAACCGTTGTTTGCAACTTCTTCATAGGTCCATCAGCTTGCTGTCTCTGCTTGACTACTGTCTTTGGCGCTTCTCTTCCGCTTCCTAACCCTCTTTCGCTTTGCCTCGCCATCGGTCTTTGGGCCCTGAAGAAGCAAGTTCTCATCAGTGCTTGTTGCCATGAAATGTCCGTGTAAGCATCAGCAAAAGCGAATATGCAATGACTCACTGTCTAAGAGTATATAAGATTTAATTGTCACATTATTTCTCATCCGTAGGCAACTACAGCATTGCTTTTACAACATTAATTGCACAGATACTTATAGTGAGTGTGTTCCGAGTATTACATATACCTTACGGATGTCAAGTGATAATGCTGTGTAGTGATGATTAATTACCTGATTTTGAGCAGCTGATGGTTGGGGCTTTGGTTTCTTTTTCTTGCAGGAGAGTGGGTTTGGACCCTGCAGCACAACACACATTAACATTTGTTAAAGAAGCAGAGATGCCATCATGATCTCAAAATGTTGATTACGCCCACTAGATCAGAACAATGGGGTATCCAGAAAAACAGAAGCTGTAAATGTTAACCTTTGCTCTGTTTCTTTTAAACTTGCTTTTCTCTGCCACTCTGGGAGCGTTTCCATTGACGGATGTCTTTCCTTCGGATGACGCCTTTAATAGCTTCTTAAATTCTGATTTTTCCATATGTATACGCTTCTCCTCATCCAACTGAGCAAACTGACGTTGCTGCACTGAGGGTTGCTCAATAAACAGGGAGTTCTTCAGACCATATATCACAGGAACACAAGGAACCTACACCCAAGAAAAACATACATGAGCAAACTGAATGCAGAAGTAGCTTCTAAAATGGCTTAATAAATTCAGCTATATCATTTCTGTAAAGTAGGAGTAGATGATATGATACTTGTCAGTTGTATCATGTCCCTGAGCAAATTCCTTCACAAGTAACATTCAGGTGACTAAAATAAGGTAAAAGTAGAATGCTACATCCAAGCAGAACATACATGAGCTCATTGTGCAAAAGCAGTTTTTAAGATGGCATATAAATTCTGCTATCAGTGCTATGTCCTTTTAAGTCGATGCTATTACATTTGTGCCTTGTATTCTGTCCCTGAGCAGATTCTTTCACAAATAAAATCGAAGTGATAAAATGATAAAAGCAGAATGCTAGAGAAAGAATCTTCATACCTCCCGTAGCTTTGCCCGGAGATCAGAATCCTGAGTGGCAACAAAGTAGTGCTCCGGATTCTTATCACCAACAAGTGACAGAATACAGTCAACCGCACTGACCACTTTGTCATGCTCACAGCTGAACACACAAATAAAAGTCCAGAGAACAAACTATCAGCGCCCCCGCCTCGAGCTCATCATGTCATAAAAGGGTAAAACTATCCTGACTGAATGTAGTAGCAGTATTTCATACAAATCAAACTGATAAAACAAAACCAATGTGATCCAATTTCAGAACATGATTTGCAGTTGGGCATGGAAGCAAACAAACCAGTGCCAAATTACATGATTCAAAGCTGGAAATGAAGTTCCATTGGTTAATTGGTTTCACAGCCTACTTATTCTCAACTTGCATGCAACACCACTGTCCATCTATTTTTCTTTTCTTCATAAGAGTTACGCCCTCCGTTCCACAATGTAGCGCGTATAGATTATTTGAGAAGTCAAAATTTACAAACTTTGACCAAGTTTGTAGAGAAAAACATCTACATCTAGATTACCAAATACTCCCTCCGTCTCAGAATACAAGGTGTATTGGTTTGCATGCAAGTCAACCATTTGAAAGTTTGACCAAGATTATAGAACAAAATAGAAACATCTGCAATACCTAATAGATAAAATATTAAACTAACTTTCATGATCGATCAAATGATATAGATTTCATATTGTGGATATTGATATATTTTCCTAAAAACTTGGTCAAACTTGCACTCGTTTGAATTTTGAAAAAACAAATACACCTTATATAAAGGAACGGAGGAAGTACAAGTTATAAGATACTCCATAAGACATGTTTGCATGTTATATATATTTCGTATCGTAGAATAAATAATTTTATCTATAAACTTGGTCAAAGTTTGACTTTACAGAAAATCTATATGCACTACATTGTGGAACGGAGGGAGTACTTATTTAGTCTATTAGTGAGTGTGTTATGTATTTGCATGAGTGTGCCCAGTGTAAGAGTTGGTTGTTTGAGACATGGATGTAATTGGTTTGGATATTAAGAGAAGAAAAGAACAACATGGTGAGGCCATGCTTGTGCATTATTCATAGCGTTCCTCGTTGCCATATGTGTGAGTTACGAAGAATCATATTTGTGTTTTCTCTAACTTACAGTAGAGTAGTAGGCGAGAGATAAAGGAATTGTTTTTATATATGTTGTTTTCTATATATAATTATCCATGGCAACGACTGAGACCCAACTAGTTCCAGCTAGGTATTCAGATAGCACAAACCCAAATTGAATCTACGAGGTACTAACCTCTGTTTCAGGAACAGAGGGAGTAACTAATATGACAGAACACAGTGATCCACATTTAAAATTGCATCCACGACTAGTGCATATATGGCCACGGATAGAATGGAAGATATATATTAAGAGTGGTAAGGCTGTGAAATAAAGAAAAATGGATAAGAGAATGCAAATATGGCCACGGAGGGAGAGGGACCTGGCGGTGGCGACGAGTTGGGCAGCGTCGAACGCCTCAGAGTGGGACTTGCCGAGGCGCCTGAGCTCGGCGACGACGCACTTGGAGGTCAAGAGCGGGGGCGCCCTGGACGCAGAGAGGAGCTCGCGGAGGGCGTCGTCGGCCGGGAGGAGTTGGTGGACGAGGAGGTGGTGCACGAACGTGCCATCGATGAGCACCTTGTAGGGCTCGCGGAAGCCGAAGCAGGTGGAGTAGAACTTGACCACCTTGCGGTGCCGCGATCGCCTCTTCACCCTCATCGCGGACTGGCGTACGCGGGCAGGCAGACGGCGTCTGCGGTGAGTCGGCGACGGTGGCTCTCCTAGACGAGCGGCGGCTGCCCTCCAGGACTAGCGGGCGGGCGGACGGGGTCACCGGACCAGCGGGCAGGCGAGGACTCTGTGTCGCCGGACGGGCGGGGTCGCTGGGCTGGCAGACGGCGAGCCGGCGACCCTCCTGGACCTGGACGAGCGGCGGCGGCGCAGCTCCAGGTCCTGCACGAGTGGGCGGCGGCAGACCGGTCTAGGGTTCGTCTCGTTCGGTCTGTCCGGTGCAGCTCGAGTTTGTTTGCGCCTTCGTGGGCTGACTGCTTAAAGCCCAGATAGAGGGAAAGGCAGTGTGCTGCGCGCTTGCGCCCCCGGTTTTATCTCTTGAACCTTACGTCTAAATCACAAGCTGTTTTCAAAATAGATTCCCATATTAATCAGCTTTGACTAAATTTCATGAAAAAAGTAAACTGAAAACATCTTCTTTGCAGGGTAAGTAAACTGAAAACATGATAAACAAAAAACGAAAGCCTATTTTTTTTAAAATGAGAAATCATTTTTCCCTTTTTTATTATTCCTTTTTTGGTTTTTATTAAAATCTAAAATTTCCTCAAATTCATGAACTTTCTCGAATTTATGAACATTTTTTAAAACTCATGATTCAAAAAAATCACGAAAATGTTCAGATTAGTGAATTTTTTTAGATGCGTGATTTAAAAAAAACAATTGAAAAAAAATTCGAATTCAAAATCATGGAATTTTATATAAATTCATGAGCTTTTTCAGATTCGAAATCATGATTCCAAATCCGCAATTTTTTACAAAGTCGTGAACTTATTCAAATGGAGGAACTTCTTTCATCTCCATGAACCTTTTAAAAGTCAATGATCAAAGTTCAATGGGTCTTTTTTTAATGGAATCAATAGCCAAACGGTCAAATGGAAAATTAGCTAAGTTTTCTTCTTTAGCTGGTGGTCGCCACTTGTGGATGGATTTACCTTGTAAACCGTGCTTCTAGCAATCAATAAAGAATAAAGTGTGGTTTGCCCCTAAAAAAAGCGAGGCATGCACCAGCGGGCTCTGAGTCGCGGCACATGAAGGGGAGCTAACGGTGCTACATAGGTTACCTGGCGTTGTATAGGTTAATCAAGCTTTGGAAAATATTAAAGGTGTATAGAAAAAATATTGACCTTGTATTCAAAAAATGTTAATATTTTATTTGTTGAGAGTAAATTAAAATGTATAAAAAAATGGTGACCATGTGTTAAAAAATGTTAATCGTGTAGTTGAAAAGTGTTAATCAAACATTTGAAAAATGTTTAAAATGTGTATAGAAAATGTTGGAAATGTTATATGTGTATTAGAAAAATGTTGTTGACAAATAAAAAAATTAGAATAAAAACAAAAAAACAAAGAAAACAAAAAACACAAACAAAAGAAAAAATGAAATAAAAATGTAGAAAAAATGCAAAAAAGAACGAAAAAACGGAGAAGAGAAAAATAAAAGGAAAAAAAAAAGAAATGAAAAAAGGGAGAAAACTGGCTCGAATCGACTCAAGTAGGACGCACCCCTACTACTTACCACTGATGGGACTTGGGCGGAGTGGCTAGTAGCGCCCGTGATCTCCCTGAGGACCAGGGATCGATTTACTTTAATTGTGCGTGTGCGAATAGGCAGCCCAATTACTGTAGAACCTGATGTGAGACTTTCTACCGACTCAAATGCAAGATATAGTCACCGCGGGTAGCGCGTCAAATAGGATGTCTTCCCCGGGCGAATGCTCACGGGAGATATTTCCCACTTGATGCGAGAGAGACCTAATCTACCCGGCAAGCTTATTATTGTATGTGGCGTGACCGTGTGAGTTTGTTAGTTGTAGTTTTCTTTGTCGCTTTTCACTAGTTTGCATGTTTTTTAGGTTTCTCCCTGTTTTCCTTTAGGATTTTTTCATACTTTTTTTTTCTTTTCTTTGGTTTTCACCGATTTTCTTTGGGTTTTTTCTTTTTCTTTTTTCTATTTTTTTCTCCAACACATGTCTATTTTTCGTACACATTATACATTTTTTGTGTACAACAGGACCATTTTTATACACGGTTAAGGTTTGAAGAAAAACGTGATTAATACTTTTTTAACAGTTTTGATCTCTACTTTTTTCACAGACATCATATATTTTTAATATACATTTAAACATGTTTAACATTTTCTGAATACATGATTAATATTTTTAAGAAAAAATGTTTTTGATTTTTTTCCAAATACGTGTTAAACATGTTTCAATAACACGTTGAAACGTTTTTTTAACTTTGTGATATTTTTAAAATTTTATAACCATTGGTTTAAATGGCAGAAACATATTTTGAAATGTGTGAAAAAAATTCTATATGTAATGTACATTCTTTTTGAATGGTACAATTTTTTTAGTTGTACTAACTTTTTTACATTGTATAACATTTTTACATACATTTTTTTGAATGGTACAAACATTTTATAAAAGTTGTACAATAGTTTTTTAGACTGCATAAACAATTTAAATGTGTGATGAACACTTAAAAAGATAACATACATTTTCTCGTCGACGACAGCTCGTCAATGTAGTTTGTGTTTCCAAAAAAGGTAATGGATGGGAGGGCGAAGCGAAGTTGTGGCACTAACACGACAGCGTGGTGCGATCGAGGGCGGCGTGCATGCGGGGCCAAGGAACAAAGGCTAGACCTTGGTCGTGGGTGGGAAGGTGACGCAAAGCTGTGGAACAGCACGGTAACGTGGCGCTGAAATGATGGCGTCCTTTGCAAAATGGCGGCACTGCATACAAAGAGGGGGTGAACAAATAAAATTATGCAATGCACATGCATCACCATGTGCTCTAGATCGTACTTGCGTCCAACTCATAGAACCGCTTATTATGTCACTATTGAGGAACGTGGTACAAAATGAAAAAAATTACCGTACGTATGAATACACCCAGAAAAACTGTGGAAATGCACGGATAGCGATTATATTACCACCAACAAAGTCCTCATGCAACAGAAGTAGTTGATGTTGGGTAACGCAGTAATTTCAAAAATTTTCCTACGATCACGCAAGACCATGGTGATGGCATAGCAACGAGAGGGGAGAGTGTCCGTCCACGTACCCTCGTAGACCGAAAGCGGAAGCGTTATAACAACGCGGTTGATGTAGTCGACGTCTTCACGATCCGACCGATCCAAGCACCGAACGACGGCACCTCCGAAGTTACGCACCGCTCATTTCGATGACGATCCCGGACTTCGATCCAAAGAAATGTCGGGATGAGTTCCACAAGACGACGGGCGTGGTGACGATGTTGATGCTCCACCGACGCAGGCTTCGCCTAAGCTCCACGACGATATGACTTCTCCGGCGCAGGGCTTCGCCTAAGCTCTCTGACGATATGACCGAAGTGGAATATGGTGGAAGGGGCACCGCACTGCGGCTAAGGAAAGATCCGTAGATCAACTTGTGTGTCATGGGGTGCCCCCGCCCCGTATATAAAGGAGCCAAGGGGAGGTGGCGGCCCAAGGGGGGCGCAAGCAAGGAGTCCTACTCCTCCGGGAGTAGGACTCCCCTCAATCCTAGTTGGATTAGGATTCCGGAGGAAAGAGAGAGGGGGGCGGCCCACCTTTCCTAGTCCTAATAGGACTAGGGAAGAAGCGCGGCCACCTAGGGCTGGCCCTCTCTCCTTTCCACTAAGGCCCACTATGGCCCATGTAGTTCCCGGGGGGTTCGGTAACCTCCGGTACTCTAAATTCGATTTCACTCGGAACCCTTCCAAGTCCAAACATAGGCTTCCAATATATCAATCTTTATGTCTCGACCATTTCGAGACTCCTCGTCATGTCCGTGATCACATCCGGGACTCGAACAAACTTCGTGCATCAATACTTATAAACTCATTATGAACTGTCATCGAAGCGTTAAGCGTGCGGACCCTACGGGTTCGAGAACTATGTAGACATGACCTAGAACCATTCTCGGTCAATAACCAATAGCGGAACCTGGATGCCCATATTGGTTCCTACATATTCTCTGAAGATCTTTATCGGTCAAACCGCATAACGACATACGTTGTTCCCTTTGTCATCGGTATGTTACTTACCCGAGATTCGATCGTCGGTATCCAATACCTAGTTCAATCTCAAGTTATCGGTAAGTCTCTTTACTCGTTCCGTAATACATCATCTCACAACTAACTCATTAGTTGTAATGCTTGCAAGGCTTAAGTGATGTGCATTACCGAGAAGGCACGGAGATACCTCTCCCATAATCGGAGTGACAAAACCTAATCTCGAAATACGCCAACCCAACAAGTACCTTTGGAGACACCTGTAGTACTCCTTTATAATCACCCGATTCACGTTGTGGACGTTTGGTAGTACCCAAAGTGTTCCTCCGTAAACGGGAGTTGCATAATCTCATAGTTACAGGAACATGTATGGGTCATGAAGAAAGCATTAACATACTAAGCGATCAAGTGTTAAGCTAACGGAATGGGTCATGTCAATCAGATCATTCTACTAATGATGTGACCTTGTTAATCAAATAACAACTCCTTGTTCATGGTTAGGAAACATAACCATCTTTGATTAACAAGCTAGTCAAGTAGAGGCATACTAGTGACATCTTTGTTTGTCTATATATTCACACATGTATTATGTTTAGGTTAATACAATTCTAGCATGAATAATAAACATTTATCATGATATAAGGAAATAAATAATAACTTTATCATTGCCTCTAGGGCATATTTCCTTGATCTCCCACTTGCACTAGAGTCAATAATCTAGATTACAGAGTAATGATCCTAACACCCATGCAGTCTTGGTGCCGATCATGTTTTGCTCGTGGAAGAGGCTTAGTCAACGGTCTACGCAACATTCAGATCCGTATGTATTTTGCAAATCTCTATGTCTCCCACTTGGACTTGGTCCCGAATGGAATTGAAGCGTCTCTTGATGTGCTTGGTCCTCTTGTGAAATCTGGATTCCTTTGCCAAGGCAATTGCACGATATTGTCACGAGAAGATCTTCATCGGTCCCGATGCACTAGGTATGACACCTAGATCGGAAATGAACTCTTTCATCCGAGACTCCTTCATTTCTTTGCTTCGAAGCAGCTATGTACCTCCGCTTCACATGTAGATCCCGCCACGACGCTTTGTTTAGAACTGCACCAACCGACAGCTCCACCGTTTAATAAAAACACGTATCCGGTTTGCGATTTAGAATCGTCCGGATCGATGTCAAAGCTTACGTCGACGTAACCATTTACGACTAGCTCTTTGTCACCTCCATATACGAGAAACATATCCTTAGTCCTTTTCGTGTATTTCAGGATGTTCTTGACCGCTGTCCGATGATCCATTCCTGGATTACTTTGGTACCTTCCTGCCAAGCTTATAGCTAAGCATACGTCAGTCCGGTACGTGACATTGCATACATGATAGAGCCTATGGCTGAAGCATAGGGAACATCTTTCATTTTCTCTCTATCTTCTGCTGTGGTCGGGCATCAAGTCTTACTCAATCTTACACCTTGCAACACAGGCAAAAAACCTTTCTTTGCTTGATCCATTTTGAACTTTTTCAAAATTTTATCAAGGTATGTGCTTTGTGAAAGTCCAATTAAGCGTCTTGATCTATCTCTATAGATCTTGATGCCCAATATGTAAGCAGCTTCACCGAGGTCTTTCATTGAAAAACTTTTATTCAAGTATCCTTTTATGCCATCCAGAAATTCTATATCATTTCCAATTAATAATATGTCGTCCACATATAATATCGTAAATGCTACGGAGCTCCCACTCACTTTCTTGTAAATCTGAGGCTTCTCCAAAAGTCTGTAAAACCCATATGCTTTGATCACACTATCAAAGCGTTTATTCCAACTCCGAGAGGCTTGCACTGCATCAGTAAATTGATCGTTGGAGCTTGCACACTTTGTTAGCACCTTTTGGATCGACAAAACCTTACGGTTGCATCATATACAACTCTTCTTCTAGAAATCCATTCAAGAATGCAGTTTTTACATCCATTTGCCAAATTTCATAATCATAAAATGCGGCAATTGCTAACATGATTCGGACAGACTTAAGCATCGCTACGGGTGAGAAAGTCTCATCGTAGTCAACCCCTTGAACTTGTCGAAAACCTTTCGCAACAAGTCGAGCTTTATAGACGGTTATATTACCATCGGCGTCGGTCTTCTTCTTAAAGATCCATTTATTTTCAATGGCTTGCCGATCATCGGGCAAGTCAACCAAAGTCCATACTTTGTTCTCATACATGGATCCCATCTCAGATTTCATGGCTTCCACCATTTTGCGAATCTGGGCTCACCATCGCTTCTTCATAGTTTGTAGGTTCGCCATGGTCAAGTAACATGACTTCCGAGAATAGGATTACCGTACCACTCTGGTGCGTATTTTACTCTGGTTGACCCACGAGGTTCAAGAGTAACTTGATCCGAAACTTCATGATCATCATCATTAGTTTCCTCACTAATTGGTGTAGTTGTCACGGGAACCATTTCTTGTGATGAACTACTTTCCAATAAGGGAGTAGATACGATTATCTCATCAAGTTCCACTTTCCTCCCACTCACTTCTTTCGAGAGAAACTCCTTCTCTAGAAAGGATCCGAATTTAGCAACAAAATCTTGCCTTCAGATCTGTGATAGAAGGTGTACCCAACGATCTCCTTTGGGTATCCTATGAAGACACATTTTTCCGATTTGGGTTCGAGCTTATCCGGTTGAAGTTTCTTTACATAAGCATCGCAGCCCCAAACTTTAAGAAACGACAACTTTGGTTTCTTGCCAAACCACAGTTCATAAGGCGTCGTCTCAACGGATTTTGACGGTGTCCTATTTAACGTGAATGCGGCCGTCTCTAAAGCATAACCCCAAAGCGATAGCGGTAAATCGGAAATCGACATCATAGATCGCACCATATCTAGTAAAGCACGATTCTGACGTTCGGACACACCATTTCTCCGTGGTGTTCCGGTGGCGTGAGTTGTGAAACTATTCCACATTGTTTCAAATGTAAACCAAACTCGTAACTCAAATATTCTCCTCCACGATCAGATCGTAGAAACTTTATTTTCTTGTTACGATGATTTTCCACTTCACTCTGAAATTCTTTGAACTTTTCAAATGTTTCAGATTTGTGTTTCATTAAGTAGATATACCCATATCCGCTCAAATCATCTGTGAAGGTGAGAAAATAACGATACCCGCCGCGTGCTTCAATATTCATTGGACCACAAACATCAGTATGTATGATTTCCAACAAATCAGTTGCACGCTCCATAGTTTAGGAGAACGGCGTTTTGGTCATCATGCCCATGAGGCACGGTTCTCAAGTACCAAGTGAATCATAATCAAGTGATTCGAGAAGTCCATCAAGATGGAGTTTCTTCATGCGTTTTACACCGATATGACCTAAACGGCGATTGCCACAAATAAGTTGCACTATCATTATCAACTCTGCATCTTTTGGTTTCAACATTATGAATATGTGTATCACTACTGTCGAGATTCAACAAGAATAGACCATTCTTCAAGGGTGCATGACCATAAAAGATATTACTCATATAAATAGAACAACCATTATGCTCTGATTTAAATGAATAACCGTCTCGCATTAAACAAGATCCAGATATAATGTTCATGCTCAACGCTGGCACCAAATAACAATTATTTAGGTCTAAAACTAATCCGAAGGTAGATGTAGAGGTAGCGTGCCGATTGCGATCACATCGACTTTGGAACCATTTCCAACGCCATCGTCACCTCGTCCTTAGCCAATCTTCGCTAATCCGTAGTTCCTGTTTCGAAGTTGCAAATATTAGCAATGTAACCGTATCAAATACCAGTACTCATCATGAGTATTAGTAAGGTACACATCAATAACATGTATATCACATATACCTTTGTTCACCTTGCCATCCTTTTTATCCGCCAAATACTTGGGGCAGTTCCGCTTCCGGTGTCCGTGCGCTTGCGGTAAAAACACTCAGTTTCGGGCTTAGGTCCAGACTTGGGTTTCTTCTCTTGATCAGCAACTTTCTTGCTGTTCTTTTGAAGTTTCCTTCTTCTTCCCTTTGCCCTTTTCTTGAAACTAGTGGTCTTGCTGACCATCAACACTTGATGCTCTTTCTTGATTTCTACCTCCGCTGCTTTCAAAGCATCGCCAAGAGCTCAGGAATTGTCTTAGTCATCCCTTGCATATTATAGTTCATCACGAAGCTCTTGTAGCTTGGTGGCGATGATTGGAGAATTACATCAATGACACTATCATCCGGAAGATTAACTCCCAAATGAATTAAATGATTGTTATACCCGGACATTACGAGTATGTGCTCACTTGTAACTATTCTCCTCCATCTTGCAGCTATAGAACTTGTTGGAGACTTCATATCTCTCAATCCGGGCATTTGCTTGAAATATTAACTTCAACTCTGGAACATCTCATATGCTCCATGACGTTCAAAACGTCGTTGAAGACCCGGTTCTAAGCCGTAAAGCATGGCACATCGAACTATAGAGTAGTCATCGGCCGCTTTGCGTGACGTTCATAACTTCGGCTCGGCATCTGCGGCTGTCACCCGGCGGTGCTTCCGGGGCGTAATTTTTACGTGCAGCAATGAGGATAATCCTCGTTACGGACCCGATCCGTGTAATTGCTACCATCATCTTTCAACTTTGCTTTCTCAAGGAACGCATTAAAATTCAACGGAACAACAAAGACGAGCCATCTATCTACATCAAACATAGACAAGCAAAATACTATCAGGTACTAAGTTCATGATAAATTTAAGTTTGATTAATCATATTAAAAACCTCCCACTTAGACAGACATCTCTCTAGTCATCTAAGTAATCACGTGATCCAAATCAACTAAACCATGTCCGATCATCACGTGAGATGGAGTAGTTTCAATGGTGAACATCACTATGTTGATCATATCTACTATATGATTCACGCCGACCTTTCGGTCTCGTGTTCCGAGGCCATATCTGTTATATGCTAGGCTCGTCAAGTTTAACTCGAGTATTCTGCGTGTGCAACTATTTTGCACCCGTTGTATTTGAACGTAGAGCCTATCACACCCGATCATCACGTGGTGTCTCAAAGACGAAGAACTTTCATAGCGGTGCATACTCGGGGAGAACACTTCTTGATAATTTTTAGTGAGAGATCATCTTATAATGCTACCGTCAATCAAAGCAAGATAAGATGCATAAAGGATAAACATCACATGCAATCAATATAAGTGATATGATATGGCCATCATCATCTTGTGCTTGTGATCTCCATCGCCAAGCACCGCCATGATCACCATCGTCACCGGTAGCGACACCTTGATCTCCATCGTAGCATCGTTGTCGTCTCGCCAATCTTATGCTTCCACGACTATCACTACCGCTTAGTAATAAAGTAAAGCATTACATCGCGATTGCATTGCATACAATAAAGCGACAACCATATGGCTCCTGCCGATTGCCGATAACTTCGGTTACAAAACATGATCATCTCATACAATAAAATATAGCATCACGTCTTGACCATATCACATCACAACATGCCCTGCAAAAACAAGTTAGGCGTCCTCTACTTTGTTGTTGCAAGTTTTTACGTGGCTGCTACGGGCTGAGCAAGAACCGTTCTTACCTACGCATCAAAACCACAACGATAGTTTGTCAAATAGACTCCGTTTAACCTTCTCAAGGACCGGCGTATGCACTCGGTTCAACTAAAGTTGGAGAGACAGGTCTTCCGCAAGCCATCTATGTGCAAAGCACGTCGAGGAACCGGTCTCGCGTAAGCGTCTGGCGTAAGGTTGGTCCGGATCGTCTCGTCCAACAATACCGCTGAACCAAAGTATGACATGCTGGTAGGCAGTATGACTTGTATCGTCCACAACTCACTTGTGTTCTACTCGTGCATATGACATCTACGCATAAAACCAGGCTCGGATGCCACTGTTGGGTAACGCAGTAATTTCAAAAATTTCCTACGATCACGCAAGACCATGGTGATGGCATAGCAACGAGAGGGGAGAGTGTCCGTCCACGTACCCTCGTGAGACCGAAAGCGAAGCGTTATAACAACGCGGTTGATGTAGTCGTGCGTCTTCACGATCCGACCGATCCAAGCACCGAACGTCACGGCACCTCCGAGTTACGCACACGTTCAGCTCGATGGCGATCCCGGACTTCGATCCAGCAAAGTGTCGGGGATGAGTTCCGTCAACCTGACGGCGTGGTAGCGATGTTGATGCTCCACCGACGCAGGCTTCGCCTAAGCTCCACGACGATATGACTTCTCCGGCGAGGCTTCGCCTAAGCTCTCTGACGATATGACCGAAGTGGAATATGGTGGAAGGGGCACCGCACACGGCTAAGGAAAGATCCGTAGATCAACTTGTGTGTCATGGGGTGCCCCTGCCTCAGATATAAAGGAGCCAAGGGGAGGTGGCGGCCCAAGGGGGCGCGCAAGGAGTCCTACTCCTCCGGAGTAGGACTCCCCTCAATCCTAGTTGGATTAGGATTCCCGGAGGGAAGAGAGAGAGGGGGCGGCCCACCTTTCCTAGTCCTAATAGGACTAGGGGAAGGGGGGGCCGACCACCTAGGGCTGGCCTCTCTCCTTTCCACTAAGGCCCACTATGGCCCATGTAGTTCCCGGGGGTTCAGGTAACCTCCGGTACTCCGTAAATTCGATTTCACTCGGAACCCTTCCGAAGTCCAAACATAGGCTTCCAATATATCAATCTTTATGTCTCGACCATTTCGAGACTCCTCGTCATGTCCGTGATCACATCCGGGACTCCGAACAAACTTCGGTGCATCAATACTTATAAACTCATTATGAATTGTCATCGAAGCGTTAAGCGTGCGGACCCTACGGGTTCGAGAACTATGTAGACATGACCTAGAACCATTCTCGGTCAATAACCAATAGCGGAACCTGGATGCCCATATTGGTTCCTACATATTCTACGAAGATCTTTATCGGTCAAACCGCATAACGACATACGTTGTTCCCTTTGTCATCGGTATGTTACTTACCCGAGATTCGATCGTCGGTATCCAATACCTAGTTCAATCTCGTTATCGGTAAGTCTCTTTACTCGTTCCGTAATACATCATCTCACAACTAACTCATTAGTTGTAATGCTTGCAAGGCTTAAGTGATGTGCATTACCGAGAAGGCTTGGAGATACCTCTCCGACAATCGGAGTGACAAAACCTAATCTCGAAATACGCCAACCCAACAAGTACCTTTGGAGACACCTGTAGTACTCCTTTATAATCACCCAGTTACGTTGTGACGTTTGGTAGCACCCAAAGTGTTCCTCCGGTAAGCGGGAGTTGCATAATCTCATAGTTACAGGAACATGTATGGGTCATGAAGAAAGCATTAACATACTAAACGATCAAGTGTTAAGCTAACGGAATGGGTCATGTCAATCAGATCATTCTACTAATGATGTGACCTTGTTAATCAAATAACAACTCCTTGTTCATGGTTAGGAAACATAACCATCTTTGATTAACAAGCTAGTCAAGTAGAGGCATACTAGTGACATCTTGTTTGTCTATATATTCACACATGTATTATGTTTCCGGTTAATACAATTCTAGCATGAATAATAAACATTTATCATGATATAAGGAAATAAATAATAACTTTATCATTGCCTCTAGGGCATATTTCCTTCAGTTGATGGAGAGTCGGTGAAGCACGATTCCCGCGAGTAGGTAATACTTCCCAGCCGCGAGTAATTTCCCTGATCGAGAGTCGAATGTATGACCCATCCGCGGTATCCACGCATATTGTATTAGTGATTCAACAACAGTTAGCCGTACAGAAATAAGGTTACCGAAGAACTAGAGAAGGAGCAGACTTTCAGATATGTGTGTGTGTGTGTGAGAGAGAGAGAGAGAGAGAGAGAGAGAGGGAGTTGGCACGAAGGGAGGAGGCGCAACCTTTGGAACTTGTGTGTCAGGGGGCCCTCCCCCTCTATTTCTAGATGGCCAGTGTAGGATCAAAAGTATGTCTAAAGGGGGTGATTAGACTACTTGACCAAATAAAAATCTATCATTTTCCTAATTTTAAGTCTTGGCAGATTTTAGCAACTTAGCACAAGTCAAGCAATCAACCTACATATGCAAGTCTAAGAGTATAGCAGCGGAATGTAAAACATTGCACATGAAGGTAAAGGGAGGAGTTTGGAGGGAGCAAACGCAATGTAGACGCAAAGATTTTTTCTGTGGTTTCGATAGGTGGTGCTATCGTACATCCACGTTGATGGAGACTTCAACCCACGAAGGATAACGGCTGCGCGAGTCCACGGAGGGCTCCACCCACGAAGGGTCCACGAAGAAGCAACCTTGTCTATCCCACCATGGCCATCGCCCACGAAGGACTTGCCTCACTAGGGTAGATCTTCACGAAGTAGGTGATCTCCTTGCCCGTACAAACTCCTTGGTTCAACTCCACAATCTTGACGGAGGCTCCCAAGTGACACCTAACCAATCTAGGAGACACCACTCTCCAAAAGGTAATAGATGGTGTGTTGATGATGAACTCCTTGCTCTTGTGCTTCAAATGATAGTCTTCCCAACACTCAACTCTCTCTCACGGATTTGGATTTGGTGGAAAGATGATTTGAGTGGAAAGCAACTTGGGGAAGGCTAGAGATCAAGATTCTTGTGGTTGGAATGGAATATCTTGGTCTCAACACATGAGTAGGTGGTTCTCTCTCAGAAAATGTATGCTGGAAGTGTAGGCACGTTCTGATGGCTTTCTCCAGAAATGAAGAGTGGGTGGAGGGGTATATATAGCCTCCACATAAACTCTAACCGTTACACACAATTTACCAAACTCGGTGGGACCGAATCATAAAACTCGGTCAGACCGATTTAGTTCAAAATGTGAACGTTAGGCTTTTTGGTGGGACCGACATGTCAACTCGGTGGGACCGATTTCATTAGGGTTAGGGCATAAAATAATCTCGGTGAGACCGATCACATAAACTCGGTAGGACCGATTTCTGTAATAGGTACATAGAGAGTTGGTCAGGCAAACTCGGTGGGACCGAATCGCTCATTTCGGTAAGACCGAAACGTTTCGAAAGGGAAACAGAGAGTTTGCATTGCAAACTCGGTGGGACCGATCGCTCATCTCGGTTGGACCGAAACGTTACGAAGGGAAACAGAGAGTTTTCAATCCCATCTCGGTGAGACAGAGATCCCTATCGGTGAGATCGAAGTGACTAGGGTTTCTGGCAGTGGCTATGTAAAATGAACTCGGTGGCGCCGGATAGATCAAATCGGTGGGGCCGAGTTTGACTTTTGGTTTGGGACATATGTGGATATGAGAAAGTGGTTGAGGGCTTTGGAGCATATAACTAAGCATTTTGAGCAAGCAAGCCATTAAGCAACACCTCATCCCCTTTTAATAGTATTGACTTTTCTATGGACACAATGTGATCTTGGATCACTAAAATGAAAATGTAGAGTCTTGAGCTTGAGCCAATATGTGTCCTTAGCATTTTGAGGTGTCCACATTCCTAATCTATGCCATGCCAATCATTGAACTTTCTGAAATGATCATCTTGAAATAGCATTAGTTCAATGAGCTATATGTTGTTAGGAATTACCAAAACCACCCAGGGATAGTTGCACTTTCAATCTCCCCCTTTTTGGTAATTCATGACAACATCTAGATCAAAGCTTCGACAAATGATGATAAGATTGAAATGTCGCTTTGAGAAGTATGTGATAAGCAAGAGCTCCCCCTAAATTTGTGCATTATTTAAAATTTTCTTTGGAATACAAATGCACAATCAATTATGATCATGGGTTACTCTTCCATGTCACATACATCTTGGTGGAGCGCTCAAAATGATAGAAAAAAACATGCACTCATCACCAAGGCATAGTGAATGATCATATATGAGATATAAAAGATAATATCATCCATGCAAGCATTAAGGTAGAATATGATCAAACACATGATCATACAAGTATCTCACACATAAAGACATAAAGTATCAAACAAGCACACACAAGAGTATCAACCAAATAGCAAGAGAGACAAAGAAGCAAAAACACTCTCTCTCGAAGCCTATGATCTATACATTTCTCCCCCTTTGGCAACAAGTTGCCAAAAAGTTTGAAAATGCATAGTGTTATGCTTCTCTCTAGGCTTGATCTTCGGGAGGTGGTGTAGAGAGGACTCCAAGGACGAAAGCATTTGTAGATGTTGTTGGAGCTGGTGGAGTGGCAACTGGAAGTGGAACTGAAGCTGTAGCTACTGGTGCTGATGTAGTAGCTCTAGTGTCAGCCATGGGCACTGCAGCAGATCTCTGACCTCTGGGCACTCTCTGAAAGGCATCTGTGGTAGCCTGCCCTTTCCTCTCCTCAGCTTCTTATTGGAGCTGCTCAACAACTGTCTGCATCTTAGTTACTTAAAAATCAAGATCATAGAACTTTGTCTCAATGATCCTCTCCAAGCTCTCCTGATTTTGAGTCAGGGTGGCCAAGCCCTTCTCAATCCTCAAAGTTGATTGAATCAGATAAGCAAGCTGATCTTGTTTTGACTTCAGAAACACTTGAGATGCCTCTTCAACACTTGGCATCTTTGCAGCCTTCTCAGCCTTTGCTTTCTCTCTCTTTTCTTGTGCTTGCACAAATGTGGGGTCTTCTTCATTCATGACAACAGTGTTGTCCTCAAAGTCTGGTCTCAAAGGTAGATGCTCCTTGTCCAAAAGATAAGTGTTTGTGCCCATCTTGGAGTTGATGAGCACCTGAATATGTGGAGCATACCCATAAGATCTCTTCTGATTTGCAGCTGTCCTCTTGATTGTTTCAACAATCAGGCTCATAACTTTGAATTTCTGAGGCACATCAAATATCTGCAGCAAGTTGATTGAATGACCTCTGATCATCTTGTGATCTCCAGATTTTGGCAACAATGTATGCCTCAATATAGTGTTGATAGTAGCTAATCCAGACAACAAGTAATGAACAGATCCAAGCTTATGTGTTTCCAAAGCTTTGTCTGGAATCTCCTTGTACATGTTGGCCATTGAGTTGTGGTATTTCTTCTTCTTGGCATAGACATCCAAGTCATCTCCATGCCCTTCAGGGGCATTAATCAATTTGGCCCACTCATCAATAGTAGATTGGTACCTTGTATCCTCAGACATCCACACAATTCTACCATCTGGATAAAAATGAGCTGTGGAGTAGAATTGCATGATGAGTTCATCATTCCATTTTGTCAGCTTCTGACCCACAAACTTGTCAACACCACATGCTCTGAAGCTCTCATGCACACCTGAAAAGTGGTCTTCATTCTCAACAATGTATTCCCAATAAGCCCACTTCATATCACACACAATGGGCTTCTTGTCAAGCAGAATGGTTTCATAGAAATCTTGCTGCTCTTTGGTATGGAACCTCTAGTCCACAACCGTCTTTCTCCTCACAGCATAAGGGTCACTTTGTCTTCAAAGTCTGAGACCTGCATCCTTCCTGATGCTCATATCTTCTACCACTGGATGGCTGTCATCATGATCTAGAATTTTTGGTTTAAGCTTCCTAAGCACTTGGGCTTCAGCATCTTCTTCTTCCATCTCAGGCACTGGGGCCTTGTTCTTTTCTGCAGCTGGAATGTTCCTTGTGCTCCTCTTGGGCTTTGGAGCTGGAGCAGAAGCTTTGGGGGCAGTCTTGGGCTTTGAAGGAGCAGCCCCAGACTTGATGGCATCCCCCATCAGCTTTTGTGACTTGGGTACTGGTGCAGCATCTTCTTCCTCTTCTTCATCTTCATCAGATGAGTGCTTTTCAAATTTTGCCATTGGATTCACCTTCTTGCACCATCTTCCTCTCTTCCTTTCCCTTTTCTTGCCCTCACCAGCTACCTCTCCTCCAGTTGACTTGGGAGTTTCATGAGTGGAGGCTCTGGCCTTAGACATATGAACTCTCTTTGCTGGAGCCTTCTTGTGCAGACCTGGTTTAATTGCAGCAGCAGTACCATATTCCTTCTTCATCACTTTCTTCTTGGAGCTCACTTCCTCCTCAGTAGCCACATAGTCCTCATCCTCTGAGTCTGAGGTTCTCTTCTTCCTTGATCTAGTGGTTGCCTTGGGTAAATTGCTTGGAGTGCTCCTGTTGCCCTCATCATAGCTGCTAGAGGGACTAGTGCCCTCACTCATGTTCACCTGCTCTTCTGATTTGTTCTGGCTATCACTCTGATCAAACACACGGGCAAAGCAAACTAACAGCAGACCCTGTGAATAGATATAGATGAGTTAGAGTGGATGAGCATCACAAAGTACAGAGGTTTTGCAAAACAGATGATTTAAAAACTTAGTTTTAGTTCTCCACAGAAAGCATTTCGGAGCTACCGATTTGTTAAACTCGGTGACACCGAAGCAACTTTTGGAGTCTAAACTAGTGAACTCGGTCAGACCGAGTCACAGTTCGGTGGCTCCAAGATTGCTAGGGTTTCACAAAGAGTTGAACTCGGTCACACCGATTTGCAATTTTTGGTCAGACCGAAAAGTGCAAGTGCAATGGCCTAAGCCAAATTGGTGAGACCGATTTCTACAACTCGGTCGGTCCGAGATGAGTTCGACGGAAACCTAACAATAAATTTTCGAATCAAACTTAATCTAATGGAGGTTTCCTCTGGATAGATTGATCTCATACGTGGTAAAGAACATGGCATTGACCTTGTGCTCAGAATCGGAGGTAAAATGAATGCACAAGGGGTCGAACTCATACCCTAGTTCGGCGGTGAGTTTGCTACGGTAGCAACGGTGGGGTAGAAATCCGCTGACGGTGACGGAGACCAGCGGCGGGAGGTCGCTGGCGACGAGAAGACGATCCGGAGACCCGAGGCGGCAGAGCAGGACACGCGCGAGATGAAGGGTTTTGAAGAAATTTCCAAAATCTCACCCGTCGCTATATATATCCTGACCCTGTTGGTGTGACCGAGTGGAACAACTCAGTGGCACCGAGACGCATAATCGCAAGCGGTTACCGCAACTCGGTGTGACCGAAAAGTTCTAAGCGGTTGCACCGAAATTGAAAACCTAGATCAACTTAGTGAACTCGGTGTGACCGAAGTGGATGGATCAGTCAGACCGAAATGCAGAGAGAGGTTTTGGAAGTTTAAGTCTATGATGAATCGGGGACTCCAAGTGCTCCTCACACAGAGTGGTTCGAATCCGACTTGATCAAACTTTGTGATGTAGCATGAATAGAGTTTGAGACGAGAAAAGCATAGATAGCTAGAGGAAGTTCTTAGGCATTCTTGTCCATCCATTTGGCAAAAGAGAAAAGGTCAAACAATCAAAGCAACAAATGGATGTCCTTGAATGAGTAAAATATGCAATCAACATGCGCACACAATAAAATGGCAAATGAGATATGTGACAAAGCATGCACAAACACTCTAGCATCTATCAAGCAATTGGCGATGACTAGGTCATCTATATATGAGTATATTGACTTAGGAGTCAAATGAGAAGATTTGATTATAGGTCATACTCATCGTTTAAGCTCAAGTGGGGTTACCACTTTTACATAAAGCATTGTTGTGTTCACACCATTAGAGTTGCTTTAGCTCAATTGTTAGGGTAAAGCTCCCCTAGATGTGATATCCCCCCCCTAAGAGGGATGAACTAACCTTGGGTTTTGTCGATGATGACTTCATGTAGATGTTGAAGATATGGATGGTCAATGTTGATGTAGATCATTTGGAGCAATCCATTGGAGTGAGTTGCACTTTCAATACCTACAAGGGTTAGTCCCACAAGGAACAAACAATAATATCCATAGACATAGAGTGATGTTCACACAAGATGATGTCCATGAAAGCATTAGGTTACCTTGTCCCTTGTCTTACCAACAAGAGGGTTTGTGACTCCTTGGACTAGTGCAAGATGTGGAAGTTGTTTGCACTTGTCCTCGCCAAAATGATATGAGTGAAGTATGTTGGCGGAGTCACCCTCAAGAACTCTCTAGTTTTTCTTCTTCGGGATCCACATCATCTTGATGGGAATCCTTGGAGTTGTAGTCATACTTGATGAAGTAGAACTTGATGTAGTCTTGGGAACCCACTTGACCAAGGCCTTAGGAGCTTCTGCAAATGCATCAATCTCCTCTTGAAGCTTGTCCTTGCCCTTTTGCTTGTGGTCTTGTGGTGGAAGATCATCTTGAGCTTGTGTCCCTTGGAAAGAAGTAGGATCATACTTCTCTTGTTGAGGAACAAACTTTGTCTTGGGGTATTGCTCTTCTTCCCACTCAACTCCATTGGCGTTGAACTTTCATTCAAAACCAACACCTTGTTCTTCCGGTGCCTTCCTTGCTTGCGTACAATTTCCTCAAATCTCTTACTTCCGGCAAGGCTCTTGTAAACACCTTTCTTTATAATTCTCTTCAATAAGCTATTTTCTTGCTCAAGTGTAACTTGGCTAAGAGAATCATTAGTGGAATCAAGAGAACTACTAGAAGCAACAACATTGGATTTAACATGATCATTGTTACTACTAGAAGAAGAATCTTTCTTGCTCTTGTTGCTAGATTTTACTTGTGGCATGTAAGTAGACAAGAGTAAATGCTTGGAAATGTAAGAAGAACTTTTCTCGCGAAGATCATCATTGATTGCTTTTAAGAACCCATGGTCTTGCTCAAGGTTGAGATTTTCGAAGCGTAGCTTCTCATGAGTCTTTAAAAGTTCTCGATGATCTTCCAAGGTAGTTTCATGAGCTAACTTAAGAATGTTTAGTTCTTTAGTTAGATGCTCAATCTCCTTCTTATCATCATCATTCGTTTTATCTTGATTAGCATGATTAATAGCAAGTTCATCATAGTTTTCATCAGTAGATTTGTCAACAAGTAAATCATCATCACCTAGCAAATCATCTTCATCACTATTGAAATCAACATACTTGGGGTGTGATACCTTTGGGCCTTTAGCCATGAAGCATCTTCCAATTCCTTCACTTGGTGAGTCAAATATGTCATAGGAGTTGGTTGACACAAGTGCTAGACCGGCAACACCTTCATCTTGAGTATATTCAGAGTCGGAGTGATGGTCGGAGTCGGAGCCGGATACCCATTCACCAACATGAGCTTGATGTCTTTGTTTTGTGTAGCTCTTTGATGATTTTTACTTCCTTTTCGAATCCTTGCTTCTCCAAGAGGTTCTTCATTAATAACGATCATCTCTACTCCTCCTCTCTCGGTGGTGATTCTTCTCTTCTACTTCTCCTTTTAGGTGAATCTTCTCTTCTTTTGTAGGGGGTCATACACTCATTGGAGTAGTGTCCGAGTCTTCCACAATTGTAGAAATTACGCTCACGACTCGAAGATCTTTTGTCATTGTAGGACCTTGACTTGGAACTTCTTTCCTTGCTTCTACTCTTGTAGAACTTGTTGAAGTTCTTCACCATTAGGCTCAATTCCTCATTGAATGTTTGTTTCTCACTTGATGATGTAGGAGCATCACATGAGGCTTTGTAAGCACCACTTGACTTGTTGTGAAGCTCTTCCTTATCCTTGAGTGACATATCATGAGCAACAATTCTTCCTATGACTTCCGTTGGCTTGAGATCTTTGTAGTTGGGCCACATTTGGATCAATGTGCACACGGTATCATATTTTCCATCCAAGGCTCTTAGGATCTTCTTGATGATGAATCTATCGGTCATCTCTTCACTTCCTAAGCTGGCGATCTCATTTGTGGTGAGAGCAAGCCTAGAGTACATTTCAGCAACACCTTCACCATTCTTCATTTTGAACTTGTCAAGTTGAATTTGAAGCACATCTAATTTGGATTCCTTGATGGAGTCGGTACCCTCGTGCATATCAATCAAGGTATCCCAAATTTCCTTTACATTCTCAAGACGGCTGATTTTGTTGAACTCTTCGGGGCACAATCCGTTGAAGACGATATCGCAAGCTTGAGCATTGTATTGCAGCATCTTCAACTCTTCCATGGTAGCTTCACGGTTCGGTTCTATCCCATCAAAGAATTCACCTTGCAAGCCAATACACACAATAGCCCAAACGGCGGGCTTATGTCCAAGAATATGCATTTTCATCTTATGCTTCCAACTAGCAAAATTAGTACCATCAAAGTAAGGACCTCTACGGTGGTAATTTCCCTCGCTAGACGCCATACTCTCCTAGAGGCTATGATCACCAAAAGCTATGGAAATCAAGGCAAATGGAAACCAAAGCTCTGATACCACTTGTAGGATAGGAAGTATGTCTAGAGGGGGTGATTAGACTACTTGACCAAATAAAAATCTATCCTTTTCCCAATTTTAAGTCTTGGCAGATTTTAGCAACTTAGCACAAGTCAAGCAATCAACCTACACATGCAATTCTAAGAGTATAGCAGCGGAATTTAAAACATTGCACATGAAGGTACAGGGAGGAGTTTGGAGGGAGCAAACGCAATGTAGACGCGGAGATTTTTTCCGTGGTTCCGATAGGTGGTGCTATCGTACATCCACGTTGATGGAGACTTCAACCTATGAAGGGTAACGGCTGCGCGAGTCCACGGAGGGCTCCACCCACAAGGTCCATGAAAAAGCAACCTTGTCTATCCCACCATGGCCATCGCCCATGAAGGACTTGCCTCACTAGGGTAGATCTTCACAAAGTAGGCGACCTCCTTGCCCATACAAACTCCTTGCACTACAAAAAAAATACACTTCCGTGATGATACATGTTTGTCACAGTAGGTCGCGTTTTTTGTCATGCATGTACATCCATGACAAATTTATGACAGAATCAAGATAGTCATACCTGTGCTATCGTAGAAGTGTTCCATGACATTACCAAAATTATCATCACGAAAGTGTCCACTTCCATGACGATAAATCGCGCGTCACAGAAGTGCTTTCGTCAAGGGTGACCGACACGTGGCATCCATCATAACGGAACGCCATTAAGCTATCGGGTCCGATAACCCGTTAACAGCCCCGACCAATGGGGATTTTCCACGTGTAAAATCATCATTGGCTGGAGGAAACACTTGTCGGCTCATCGTTGGGACAGATGTCATCCACTCATTGGACGAAAGGCGCCTATGATACGTCGACACGTGGCACGGCCCTACAGAGGCCCATTCCTATGAAAAGGTCGGGCCAGTAAAAATTAGCAGGCCAGCCCATATAAGGCCTACTTGTGTCAGGTCCATTTAAGCCCACGACCCATACGAGATGTGCCAATTCGACCCGTCAACGGCCCGTTAAAGATTTGACACCATTGCAGCCCATCGTTAGTTCGAGCCCGTTAATAGCCCGCTATATATTTGGGCTCAATATCGACCCGATGAGATTTCGGCCTGTTAACGACCCATTTAATGGATGGGCCAATTTTCAGGATGTACATCTTTCGGCCTTTTAGCGACCCATTTAAATGTTGGGCTAGTTTACGGCCATTGTGTCTTCGACTGTTGATGGCCCATAAATCGATGGGCCATTTGTTGTTGGAATCTGAGTTTCGCCTTTTAGCGGCCCATTTAAGTGTTGGGCCAATTTTACGGCCCAGTTGTCACTTTCGACCTATTGATGGCCCATAAATCAGTTGGGCCATTTGTAGTCGGACCTGAGTTTTGGCCTTTAGCGACCCATTTAAGTGTTGGGCCAATTCCGAACTGTGTGCCTTCGGCTGTTAACGGACCATAAATGAGTTGGGCCATTTGTAGTCGGACCTTAGTTTTGGCCTTTTAACGGCCCATGCCCTTCATGGTCCAATACCAGCCCGGATTCTCTTTCGGCTGCTAAAGGCCCACAACATGATTGGGCCATTTACAATCTGACGACTTTCGGCCTCTTAGCGGCCCATGGTCTTCATGGTCCAAAGACAAGCCCATTTGTCTCTTTCGGCCCGCTAAAGGCCTCTGGTATAGTTGGGCCATATGTAGCCCAAACTTAGTAGGGCACATTAACGGCCCGTGAAATAAACCGGGGCCACATTTGCCCGGCCGATGTCGGCATGTTAACGACCGGGGAGGTAAGAGGGCCGACCATTAACTTTCACCTAGTAACGGCCCATTAACTTAATGGGCCCACTAAAGTTCGTTACATGTCTTTAGGCCAAATTAGATAATTTGAGACCATTACGACGAGCAATTATGCATGAGGACCAAAACCGATCACACAAAGGTGCGGCATACAGGGAATAACGTTGCACATCCAAAGCATATACTACATGAAATTACATCCTTTGGGCAATCAAAGATTGATGCGGTGCAAATAAATAATGAGAACCTAACCATCTACAACGTCACAATCTGCAACCTCAACACGGATGGCGCCCATAAGCATGTGGGCAAGTTCTTTACGCTTTGCTACACTTTCTCCGAAAACATTGATCGGTTGTTGGGTCGCGACGACTCTGCACCTCTGATTCATCCACCATTTCCATCATTGCTTCAGCCATTAATTGGTTCACAAACATACATTTATTACATTGCATTCGAGGCGGAGGATCTTTGAGCAATTCAGATGGCGATTACGGCAGACTTGTATTATTGATAGTGGAGAGTGTCTCAAACCCTGCATCATAACATAAATTAGGGCGGAACCAAACAGATTAATCATGAGTTATTGCCATATTACCTGGCCTAGATTTCTTTGAAAGAAACAATGGGGTTGCCTTCTTTGTTTTTCGAGTTTGTCTTCTTATCTTCAAAGACTGCACAAAATTAACACACTAGCATTGCTATCATTGGCCAAGTCGGATAATAGGAAAGCAACATTGACTGTGAACGTTTGGGCAACTAGCCTACACCAAATTAACACAATATGGCACAGCTATCATCAGCCGAGGTAAGGTAGTACGAAAGCAACATTGACACAATGAATGAATGGGCAACCAGAGAAGCACTACAATTGATAATGTGCGTGATATGAGATAGTACATTCATGCAGCTCGGTATGCAAAACTACTGTGCAGTTTTCCTTACAAAAATCAACATTGGCGCCTTTAACATTTTGCTACAACTAATTTTAGATCAGATAAAGGTTAGATTCACGCCGATTAACAAAATACATGTTGATGTAAAAATATAGTGATATACAACAGTACTTACATCAGCATTGGAGCACGAGAGAATTCCAAGATATTTTCCTCGAATACGATCCCAATGGAGGAAGTCTTCTATCGTTTAACCTTATTTTCTAAATGAGAGATGGGTAAGAAACATGTAGAAAATTTGTTCAGAATGCTATAAAATTTCATGATGCGAGGATACGCACACGCTTCTTAGAATGGAGTTGACATTCTTTTCTTTGACTGGAGCGGACTAGTTCTTTGGCCACTGGAATCGCTTATTATTAGTGGGACTTGGGTTTCTCTGTCTTTGGAAGCGATATCTATGAAAAATGGAGTTGGTTTATTATCTCCTGGTGTTTGGATCTTTTGCAAAGACCAGGTTTGTAACCGTTCAGATTCTAACATAGCCGTCTTCCCCTTGCATGCCTTATATAGAAGAATGGTGATTCAGTTATAAAACATGCTACAGCAGAGATGGAATAGGTACCGAAGAATAGAAAGGCATGACATATTGACATGTATTCCCTCCATCCGGAAATAAATGGACGGGTCTAGGCGTATTTCAGTTCTAGATACATCCAGTTTTATCCATTTCTGCGACATTTAATCCGGATGGAGGGAGTATGATGTAAGAGCTAGGGATACGACAGGACAACATAGTAAAAAAACACTGAAAAACCCACTGCAGAACCAAAGTATTCAAACCCACTGATATGAGATAGTACACTCATGCAGCTCAGGATGCAAAACTACCAAGCAGTTTTCCTTGCAAAAATCAACATTGTGGCCTTTAATCATACATTTTGCTACAACTAAATTTAGATCAGATAAAGGTTGGATTCACGCAGATTAACAAAATACATGCTCATGTAAAAATATAGTGATATACAATAGGTATTTACATCTACATTGGAGCACAGAGAATTCCTGCAAGAATCTTTCCTCATAAACGATACCATTGCAGAAATTCTTCTATCTGTTAAGCTTATTTTCTAAAAGAGATGGGTAAGAAACATGTAGAAAATATGATCAGCATGCTATAAAATTTCATGATGCAAGGATACGCACATGCTTCTTAGAATTGAGTTGACATATTTTTGCTCGATCGAGCGGACTAGTTCTTTGGCCACTTTGGAATCGCTTATTATCGGTAGGAGTTGGGTTTCTCTATCTTTGAGCAGTATCTATAAAACCGGAGTTGGTTTATTATCTCCTGGCGTTTGGATCTTTTGCAAAGGCCTTGTTTGTAACCCTTTAGATTCTAACATAGTCGTCTTCCCTTGCATGCCTTGTATAGAAGAATGGTGCTTTAATTATAAAACATGCGACAACAGAGAGATGGAATAGGTACTGAAGAATAGAAAGGCATGACATATTGACATGTATTCCCTCCATCCAGAAAAAAATGGACGGGTCTAGGCGTATTTCAGTACTAGATACATCCTTTTATATCCATTTCGGCAAAATGTAATCCTGACAGAGGGAGTATGGTGTAAGAGCTAGGGATACGACAGGACAACACAGCAAAAAAAACACTAGTTGAATGTAAAACTATATGCTAGCGGAATACATACAGAAATAACTAAGGCAACATACACATGTATGATTGGGAAAATAAGATGGCATTGCAACAGAGCACTAGAACAACACTTCAATGTAAAAAAACATGGTATGGCAGACAGATGAAGTACATACTGATGAATAACAATGCATAAGATATTCAGAAGCATGATGTCCAAATTAAGCGGATGGCATTGCGATAGAGTAGAATGACAGTACTTGAATTTGAAAACATGTTATCATGAATGGAATAGGTCTTGAAAAACAGGAAGGCATGACATATTTACATGCATGATCGGCATGCTAAGCACATGGCATTGCAACATGAGTAGATACACTCCAGGACATTATATGCATGTTGTACCCATATCACAAGGCCAAGTTAGAGCAAGGACCTTGTGGGGTGAAGAGGATTCATCATCTTTACGCAAGTCTTCCAAGAACTGCCTTTACATGTTCCATCATATTGGGTATCATTGACATCAAGTTTATTGGCATTTACATTGCTCCGTGAGGTTCTTGTGGATAGATCAGTGTGTGCAATTATATCTGACATGCATGGAAGACAACTAGTAGTTAGATTTATGTAAATGAGTGCCTGTAGGAGACGACATAAATAGTAGGACTGGGGTTAACTAGCAGCAACAAGTCTCATAAACTAAAGGGAGAACAGGATGAAAGCTACAGAATATGTATCGTTTGTACTCGAGATTAACTAGATGGCACACAAAAGTATTAAAGAACAACATAGGTAATACTAGAAGTGGTATAATACTATAATCACCAGCCTGTGGGATAACATTGGCTGATGGATGCTAACTATGGAACAACGTTACCTAAAGAACAAGTATCTTAGCTGAACTATGGAACATCGTGAACTCCTGAACAAGAACCGTAAGAGATCAACATGAACATACAGTGAAATGTGATGATCTATTTTCCATGCTTAAATGAATAACAAAGCCATAAATGTTGCACACAAGCAAGATGAGGGTACAACCTATCTAGCTGCCATCCATAGGAGTGAGCATCATGTGCTGACTTGTCGATGGCCCTGCAGTTGTTGTGGCTGTCCATGAAACGCAGCGCATACGATGCGAGGGGAGCTATTGAGTGGGGACCGTAGCTCCTTCCGTGTATGCTTCCCTTGTTGGAGCAGCTGCGGTGAGTCGGAAGATGGTGTGTCTGAAGATGCATATAACACATAATGTTAAGAATGACATATCTCTTTGATCCGAAGAAATACACTAAGAGATCAACAACAAGGTACGAGAGTGGTCACACGTCTGTTGACTAAAGACTAAATTGGTGTCACACGATTTTATTTTATTTTGGTACTGTCTGATCTACGCCGGATGGCTTGATGGCCGTCTTGTGCCTCCCGGCTGACACTGTTCGGAATCTTCCCGAAGAGCGGCGACCAACGGTAGAGCATCCTGCCTCCACCGTCCGCTGCCCCGCCAAAAACCCGCTCGCCCCGCCCCACCAGACCGTCAGGTTGCGCCGCAGCCAATCCACAAAGACTCCCCGTCATCCAGATCCGGCGACGGCAGTACCTTCAACCCACGCAACTCTAAAAGATAGCCATCTAAGCGCTGCTTCCACGATGAACTTGCGGCCCCGCACCCTTACGTTAGACACCAGCCAATCGGTAGCCTAGGAGCTCCGCCGCCTCGAGGGGTGCTGCTTCCCATTGGGAATCGATTGACCCGGAATAAAAATTCAGACAACTGATGCCTAAATAAAGTGATTTCAGATGAGGGTGCGACCTATCTGGCGGCATGGTGAAGTAGGCAGGTCCAGCTGGCGAGTCGGTGAGGCCGGCGTGGTTGCGGTGGCGACCGGCGGCAGGGAAAGAGCGATGTCGCCGCGGTCGACGGCTACGCGGAAGCAAAGACCAGGACTGGGCGGATCCGAAGTTGGAGTTGCTCGGCGCCGTGAACAACGGCGGGGGTGAATCGGCTCCGGTACGGTTCACGCGGCCGTCGTCGAGGCAGCACCAGCAGCACGGAGTAAGAGGCACACGGCCCAGTGCACGACGGCAATTGGACAACGTCTCCGGCATTAGGGAGGAGGGCGGCTGTGAAATTGGTGCGGTGGGGGCGCCATGGAGGTGGGGCTGAGGTTTCGCGGCTCGGGAGAAGGGAGCTTCCCGGGGAGAAGGTGATTTGGCGCCCACGAGGTATGAATGGGGGTGGGGGGAATTGGGAGGAGTGGAACCATGTCTTACGGACGCATTTATGCGAAATGTGAGGGGAGTTCTGATTCTACCCTTGCCTATAGGCTTCTCAGCCTGGGTCTGTGTACTGAGGGTCAGGGATAGTAGAGTAACTTTGCTTCTCCCTAAACAGTGGGCGGGAGCGATTTCGGGCGAGGAGGGCGTCTTTTGAACTATAGTGGGCGCGAGCGATTTCGGGCGAGGAGAGCGTGTTTTGAAATAGTGGGCGCGAGCTATTTCGGGCGAGGAGAGCGTGTTTTGCCGACCATGGTTTATAAATTATTCGGCACATGTCATTTCAGCCGAGGAGAAGGCGCGCTTGGATGAAGTTACGAACCTACCCTCGATGTACAACGGGCCAATTGATGCGTGTCCCACATAGGACGGTAATTTCGCGTCTCCCATTTATTTGCTCGGGCGAATTCCACCGATCAGAGAGGATGTTTAACGGTTCGTTCAAATTTTGGGAGAACGAGCATCCACGTCTACCTTACCAAGTCGATTCGAATCAAATTTTGAAATATTATCTTGCCACTTCTTTTTTAGATGGAGAGATGATGCTCGGGAGTAATGTGTTTTTACATGCTCGTTGCTAGCGATTTACTATATGACAAATAGTTGACCCACTCAAAAACGCGAATCAAACCCAAAATGAAATATCTCGATTCAATGAACTAGCTCGTTCAATAGGTCAAATAGTGAACTAAATCCAAAATTGAACACCTCAATCGAGTAGCATGTTGTACAGTGTTATAGTACTCCATGAACATGTTGAAAGTCAAATTAATGAACTTGTTTGATATACACATATATCCATTCATGTGTGGATTGCAGACAACATGTTCTCCAATTTAAATATTTGAATGCAAGTTTATATCAAAACATGGTTTATATCAGTCTTTGATGCATAAAACGCGACCTCCCCCTCTCCCGGACTCCTGTTCTCTCTCTCTCTCTCTCTCTCTCACTCACTCTCTCGCCGACAATCTTCAATTCTGTCGCACGCATCCGACACAAAAACCTTGTTGGTCCCTCTCCCTTTATCTCTCTCTCTCTCTCTCTCTCTCTCTCTCTCTCTCTCTCTTTGTGTGTGTGTGGGGGGGTCTTTCTAGTTCGCATTCATATATACACCATCTATAGGTCTCTCTGACACTATGTATGATACTCTAGCTAGTCCAAGCTAGATATCTTGGGTGCACTCATCGTACGCACACAAATTCCTTGGCTCTTTGCCCGTAACTCTCTCATGCACCACTATGTCGTCTCGGAGCTCTTCCCCCTCCTCTCTCAAACTCTCCATCCACCTGGGTCACACATACACATACATATCTCACTCGCACTCGATAGGCCCATCTAAAACTCTATCTCTCTCCCTCATTCTCTCTCCATCTCACACGCACACACACACACACACACACACACACAATCTCATGCCCAGCTAGCCAAGTATGATGGTCTCTCACTCAATTGTAGGCACACGCAGTCCCGCCTATATGTATATGACTAGCTAATCTTAGTCTCCATCACAAACATGTGCATGGTCTATCTCGATTTCTCTCGGGGCATCTTTCTATAGTGCACGCACTCCCTCGATCTCCCACCCATATAGTCCCCTCACGATCTCGAGGGGATCTCTCTATCACAAACACACCCTCTCTCCCTCCCCATGCGTCCATGCCATCCATGTGTCCCTCTCGACCTTTTTTCCTTGTTGGCCAGACCTCTATTGGCCATGTTCTATAGGGGTGTCTCTCTCCGTTGCAAACAATCTCCTCGCCTCGCTTTTCCATCTCGGAGATGCATGCATGATATGTTCGCATAAGAAACGAAAAAACACACACTCTCTCTCTAATTTATTGTTTGTTGCCACTTTCTCTTTCACACACATACTCTTTTTGCACACTTACTCATTCTCCTTCACACGCACTTGATCTGTCTCGACTGAGGCACTCTCCTCCGTCCATAGCACATAGATTTATTGAAAAGTCAAACATCACAAAGTTTGACCATGTACGTGGAGAAAAAGAATTACATCTAGTACGACAAACATATACCATTAGATTCACCATGAGATGTAGTTTTGTATGATGTATCTTTGGTATTGTAGATATAAATAACATTTGCGTAAACCTGATCAAAGTTTTGAAAGTTTGACTTCTAAAAAATTTACATGCACTGCATTATCAAGCGGATGGAATATCTCTTTCACCCTCTCAGCTATCTGACGCACCACTCAGCCTTATCGGGGCTCCTCAATCTCCCTCAAACTTTATTGGTCAGTTTGGTTCGTGACCTGACCCTCATGCCTTGATGGCCGGTACTGCCTGGTGTGGACGTGAGATGTAAAATATTTCTGCCTGGCCAAGCTTGTGTGGTCTTTGAAGCGTTTGGTTCATGCTGGGCGAACGCAACATCAACGTCCCATCAATCAATCCATGCATCAATTATTTAATGTTAATATCCATCCATGTTGCTGTTAGCCTCGTGGCCGCACGACCAGGCACGGCCAGGCGTTCAAAATCGGTCGCTTGGGTCAGGCTACTTGCGATGTCCGGAGTTCAGCCAGGGTAATTAAAGTGCAAGGGAAACCAGCCCAGTCGGGCTTTCTTTTTCACAGGGTAGCAACCAAACTAGCGTGAATGAAATCCAGCCACAACCCTATGCCACGCAAAAGATCCTCAAGACGCAAGACAAACCGGCCTTATATCTCCCTGGTTCACACATACACATGTCTCGGCCACGCTATACATATATACCCATCCAACGCTCTCCGCCTTGTTCTCTCTCCATGTGACACGCACCCCTAAGTACCATAATCCCTCACTCCATCATCGGCTCTGTTTGGATCCATGGGTTAGAGTTAGTTTGGGTTAGTTTGGAGTCAACTAACCCAAAAAGATCCAGACAGGAGGGTTAGTTTAGGTTAGATGCATCTAACCCATCCAAAAAAACTAACCCATCCAAGAGGTGCTTATTTGGGTTAGTTCTTCTATCGCTCTCTCCGCAGCAGATCCCTCCCCACTTCCTCGAAGCTTCTCGTCCTCTCCCTCCCTCCCTCTCGCACCGCCCGTGAAGGTGCCTCGCCGTATCCGCACTCCATCTAACCCTGCCATCCAAACACCTCTTTACTTAGAGTTAGTTCAGGGTTAGAATCTAACTCTAACCTCTAACTAAGTTAGAGTATCTAAACAGGGCCATAGGCGCAAGCACTCCCCCCTCCTAAGTATGATTATCTCTTACTAGCCATCAGGAACACACGTATTGTCTCCTTCCATCCATACGTCTATCTCGATATCTCTCAGGGCATCTTCTATCACGAACACACCTTGTCACTTGATCTCCCACCCATGTAGTCCCATCACGATCTCCAGGGGATCTCTCTATGACAAACATACACTCTCTCCTCCCCATGTCTGCATTTTCTCCGTACGTCTCTCTCGACCTCTCTCCCTTGTTTGTCAGACCCCTCTTGGCCACGTGCTAGGGGTCTTCCTCTCTCGGTTCCAAACAACCACACACTATCTCCTCACCTTGCCTCCGTTATTGAAGATGCATGTGTGATATGTTTGCATAAGACGCGCACGCCTTTTCTCCACTTTCATCGTGTGTTGTCCATGTCTCTTTCACACACGCACACACACTTTTTTTCACTCTCTCTCTCTCTCTCTCTCTCTCTCTCTCGTTAGGGACTGTCACGTCCATAAGCATATGGATGTTTTGAAAAGTCAAACCTCGTAAAAGTTTGACCAGGTATATGTGGAGAAAAATATTTACATCTGGAATGATCATTAGATTCATCACAACATGTACTTACTTCATACTATCATTTATCTTTGGTATTGCAGATATAAGTAATTTCTTTATAAACTTGGTCAAAGTTTCAAAAGTTTGACTTAAAAAAATGTTGTAACTACATTATCGAACGTAGGGAGTAGCTCTTTCTCTCTCTCTGCTATCTCTCACGGGCCTCCCCTCTCACTCAAACTCTCTATACCGACGGATTATACGCTCACTGTGTCAGCGTATAGCTTCGTATATTGTTTAGTTGACCGGTCAACCAATCCACATGCTGCGTTGTCAGCTTGTGTTCTGTATCTTGGTATGCTAGCCCATGTGGCAGTGGGTGAAAATAAGTAAACTAGATGCAAACTTCTTGCGCGCGAAGGACGCACTCGCACACAATTCACCACTGCGCGTCGGCATGCACAGAAGGACACACTCGCGCACACCCAGCACACAACACACACCGACACCGCGTGTACACGGCGTCGCCGCCGGTTGAGATGGACGGCGAGGCAGCCAACAAGCGGAGGCCGCTCGAGCCAAAACCGCATCCGGCGAGCCTGGACTTCATCAGCAGCCTCCCCGACGACATGCTGCTCGTCATCATCGGCCTCCTCCCCACCAAATCTGCCGTGCGGACCGCCCTGCTCTCCCGGCAGTGGCGCCCCCTCTGGCGCTGCGTCCCCCTCAACCTCATCGTTGACAGCTGCCTCTGCGACAGGGATTGCAAACGCATGGCCGCAGTCTCCAAGATCCTTTCATCGCACCACAGGCGGCCAGACGCCTTGACATCCGCATGTTCAGTAACAACTGCAAGGTCCAATCCAAGTTCGACGAGTGATTCTTATCCCCCGCCCTAGATCAGCTCGAGGAGCTCAGCTTTGAAGCTGGACGATGTCGCTCTCTGCCGCCGTCCGCGCTCCGCCTCACGCCAACGCTGCGCCGCGCCAGCTTCAGCTCCTGCTATCTTCCCTGGATTAATGTCGCGTCCGCCCTTCTTCTCCCTCAACTCAAGCAGCTTGACCTCTTCGACGTTGTCATCTCGAACAAGGCTATGGAGCACCTACTCCGCAGCTGTACTGCACTCGAGTACCTTCGTCTTGAGCAGATCCACGGGTTCATTAGCCTCCACATCGCCTCGACGAATCTCCGATGGATTTATGTGTCTTGCTGGCCCCGCAACAAGACATCAATTGGGAAGAGATCACTCCAGCTGTTCCACGTTATGGTCATTGAGAATGCGCCTTTCCTTGAGAGATTGCTTGTATCGGATCTAGAAGGTCCAACAAAAATCAGGATCATTGACGCGCCGAAATTGACAGCGTTGGTGTACTCGTCTGCCAAATTCTCCGAACTCTTTATTGGATCCGTAATCGTTCAGGTACAGCACTCATCTTCTTCTCCGTCTTCATGAAATTCACATTTTTAAATTTCTTCTTGATGTATTTACGACCGTCTTCGAAAATGATTCCCACAAGCTTGACCCAGGTCCATGCGCATGGTGAAGATCTTAGCACTAAATCTATCGGCCCCAATCTGGATCAAGTTGTTGGATTCCTTACATTCTTTCCATGCACGGAGAAGCTACTCATCGAGGTGAAACTTCTTTCCTATTAGTAAACGGTAATCACAACGTAGCTCAATTTTTTCGTAATTTTCCCAAATTACGATGACAAGTGTAGTGTTCAAAACTACATCTACGCACCGCCGAAATAAATGTTTTAGTATTTTTCTCATGTGATCACCTGCATCATTTTTATCTTTGTACTACTATAGTAGCCTAGGCTAGTCATAGTGGAAAGTAACTTAGACTACTCGAGTAACTCTATGGTTACCCTAAGGGCAAGTACTACCTCCGTCTGGTTTACTCTTCCAATTTTGTAGTATCAAAATTTGACCATAGATTTAATCGACAAAATGTTAATGCATGTCACTAAGAACTATATCGTTGGATTCGTATTTGAACATAATTTCAAATGGTGTAATTTTTAGTGACATGCATTGGCATTTTCTTAGGTAAATCTTTGGTCAAAATTTTATACTAAATACGAGGTAGTATTCCCTCCGTCCCAAAATTATTGTCTTACATTTGATTAGATACGGATGTATCTAACACTAAAATGTAACTAGATACATCCGTATTTAGACAAATTTAAGACAAGAATTTTGGGACGGAGGGAGTATAAAAGTGGGCTATGTAGGCCAAAACACGTGCCAAATTCACTTGTGATGCATTTGGCATCGATGCCCCCCCCCCATTGCTCACCTGGTGCTCCAATCTGGATCACCTACTTTGCTCCGGTGCTAAATTAACTCACGCAATGAAAAAACACTGCGTGGGAGAGAGAGAGAGGACCGAGGCAATAAAAAAACACTTGTTTGGGAGAGTGAGACGCTGGTGTAGTTGGTTTGATTGATTTGTTTATACATGTGGGTCTGTGTGCACAGCGGTGCCAACTCTCTCACATCGCGAGAGCGGTGCCAAAATCTTTTGATTTGACATCGATGCGTATTACATGGCATACTTTTGCGAAATATGGCATCGAACACATAGTGGAAGGCAACAAATGCCCAAGCTCTTCACGTGCTCCTAGTTAAATGAGAGGAAACAGAAAGATAGAGAGAGAGAGAGAGAGAGAGAGAGAGAGTGAGTGAAAAAATATCACTAGCCAGCCAACCCTATCGTATGAGCGAATGATATTGGTACCTCTTGATGACACGACAATCTTATGCAGCCAGCTGCTCTAATATGTTCTCTTCTTTTGCAGATAAAAAATACCCGAAAGTGAAAAATGTGCTGCATTATAACAATCTCATCGAATGCCTTGATCTCCATCTTACAGAAATTGATTTGATCGACTATCGAGGCAGCACATTTGAGATTAAATTGGCTGTGTTCTTTGTTACGGAGGCAAGTGTGCTCAAGGTAATGAGGTTTGGCGTTCTCTGGCGCAACAATGAATGGCGTCTTGATCACCGTAAGCGTCTAAGCCTAAATGACAAAGTCTCCGCATGAAGCTGAATTTGTTTTTGAAACATCAAGTGGCCGAGTCTCGAAAACTTATTTGCCCATTAGTGACTTGTCGTATGCGGTGGATTTTAGTTTGTACGATAACGTCAAGATCCACCTAAAGTAACAAAAGTTCTTACGTAAACTTCCTAGTAATTCCCTCTTCCTAGGTGCAGCATTACTCCTAACATTTGTAATATCAGTTTGAAACTTGTAATATTGCCGTGTCCTATTCCTGTGTTTTCAAAATCCTGCGAATCAAACAGGTCCTGAGTTGGTGATGATGTTGTGCCTCCCATCTTTCACCAATAGCCGTCGGATCTAGATCTGACGCATACAAACCTAGCTTCTCCATTTTTGCAGAAAGATGCCCGCACTTGTTCCCTATTTACAAACAACTCCTTGTCTCTCACAATCAGCCTTATCTCCTCCCCACCACATCTAGAAGGCCGTGGAAAAATCTGGCGCGATGGCCGCTGCCGGAGCCGTCCACCCCCAATCTTGGTGTTCCATGCAATGCACGGGCATATACGCACGGGAAATTATGTCGAACAAAGCTTTGTAAGCAGGCTAGCTCTACAGCCATGATGCTAGTGACTGCAGATGGTGAGGCTGACTATGGTATGCCGAACACGGCGCCTATACTCAGGTGTCATCTCCGGCGCAGGGTCTTGTCACTTCACTGTGAGGTGCAGCACGCAATAATTTGACCAACGGGTAGTACAGTGCTAGTACTCCTAGGAGTACTACATTAGTAGTACTACTACTAGTACTAGTAGCACCACCGTCTGGATTTAGGAGTACTACCATGTCCATTTGGATTTTAGTATTTGACTAGCAATATCTAGTAATGCATGTCACAAAAAATGTACTACTCCCTCTGTAAATAAATACATGGTGTTTTATTCCTATCGGCGAGAGAACTTAATGTTTTTTGCTAACTAGAGTACTAATAGGATTACATGCAATGAACTAAACACTGCATGTCATGTTTGGTAGTCTCAAGTCATTGAAAGCATGCACGGCCCACATCTCTCGTTGGTTGATATGTCACGAAATAAGAAACAAGGAGGGAGTTAATGCACCGTGCCTAAGTGTTTTGGGATTATTTGGTTTTCGTAATGTGACTTACACAACATTTTTGTTTACATGCATTAACATTTTATTAGTTAAATCAAAGGTCAAAACTTGGCGCCAAAATGCAAAGGGGACCAATAAACCAGTAAACATCAAACTTCTCTCGTTTGGCCCCAACTAGAGGTTCGGTGAGATGACTATACTGCACCGGCACGGAGGGGGGTGTAGCTTCATTGACTTACGACAACTGCCTTTGGGTGAATGGCACGTGGGCCCAGGGGGTGGCTGTCCCATCTATCATACAGCCAAAGGCAGGTGCAGTAGAGGGCCGAGGAGTAGTATGAAATCCTGCGCACCTACGCACGCTAACCAAGGGCAAGAGTGATCACTCGAATCGCAAGATCAGTTGACTACTACCTCCGTTCTGGTTTATTAGTCTCCTTTGTAATTTGTGCTAAATTTTGACCAAAGATTTAACTAACAAAATGTTGATGCATGTCAACAAAAATTATATTTTTGGATTTGTATTTGAACATAGTTTTCAGTGATATAATTTTTAGTAACATGCATAAACATTTTGTTAGTTAAATCTGTGGTCAAAATTTGACACGGATTACAATGGGGACCAATAAACCAGGACGGAGGTAGTAGAAGCTAAGCTAGACCCATGGAGGCGATGAGCGCGAGCATCAGCCGGCTGTGCCAGATGGTCCACGACGCCTTGACTGCGGCAAGCAACGAGGAACGTCTCTGTAGTATTGCTTGAGGCTGCCAGGGCGAGGGGCCGCTTGGACGACAGCTTCGTCTCCTTGTTCGACGAGGTTCTCGTCGGTTTCCTCGACAAGTTCACCATCGTCAAGAAGCTCGCGGACGACTTTGATGTAAGCCTCCAGCCGACGCGCCCAGGCTCTGCGATGCCCGCCACCCTCAACGGCCACTATGGTGACAACCTCTTCGACGCACTGGTGGCCCTAAGACTGCCCGCCGTCGCGCCGGAGAATGTCCACCTCGAGGTCGCGCTCGCCGCGCAGCGCCTGGCGCAGCAAGACACCATCACATAATCACCCACGTCTACACGCATGCAAGAGGAGGACGATAGGACGCTGGCCTTCTTGGATTGCAGGGCAACCTTGGACGGCACTGTTCAGAAGAGCTCGCCGCCAACGCCGCTGCTCCTCACACGTCGGTTGGTGACCTGGCGCACTAGGGCGTGAGGATGTCGTTGATGGATCCGTATGTATTTTTATCTTTCCGTCAAATCCATGTAGTAGTATATGATACTACAATAATTATCTTACCTTTCGCATCAACTTCATAATTTTCGTACGTACTCCATGCATGAATGGCACCAGAACCAAACTTCTCATTACTCTAGGCAAAATCGTTATTTTCTATCTATCGATCACGCCATGGAGCAGAACCAAATTTTACAAGTTACGAGTTCAAAAGGAAAAGCCTGCCGTGTTCGCGTCACACCCCCACATGGTTGGTCCGGCACGCCGCTCAAGCGGGAATGTGTGCGGTGTTGCATTTTCACTTACAAGTGGGACCGTAGTTGAGCAAACCGACTATCGGCAAACCCCCATCTCGCCCACCACGCGATGGCTGAGAAAACAGGAGGGAGAAGAGATGGCTGTATCACGGACTCCAAGAAAATTGGTGTCGGATGGGACTCATGTGGGTGGCGTGTGCCGTACTGCTAGACGTGAATGCTAGTTATGGCCCATGCCACCCCACTATATCGAGCCTATATCGAGGTACGTAGAACAAATTTCCTGCAGTCCGTGCTCGGCACTCCTGTATCTCTCTTCTCAGCCAGCTAGCGGACGCTGGAGCCCATCGTCTGCTTTGCTCACATGCGGTCCCACATGTCGCTGAAAGCATAAGCGGACCCACCGAACCTGCACATCTTTCACCTCGGCGTCTTTGGTGATGAAAAACAAATCCAAGAAAGATCTTCGTGGACGCTGTTGGAGTTACTCAAGAGTAGTAAGATTCTATTTACAGTTTAACCCAAGATGCACATCTCGTGGCTTCAACTACCACTCTATTTTCTTTCATGACACGACACGGATCTTGGATGTCCCAATGTCGGCAAAAGGAGGAAGAACCCGACCAAATCTTCGGTTGTGCTCTCGGATTAGACTAGTTGTGATAACTTAAAAATTTATTGTGTACTCCCTCGGTTCCAAAATACTTGACTTCCATTTGTCCAAAAATGGATGTACCTATATACTAAAACATGTCTAGATACATATATATTTTGACAAATAGAAGGCATGTATTGTGCAACGGAGGGAGTAGAATGGATGCAAGTTTTTGTATTGGGAAGAAGAGTACATCCATATATTGATAGAGCGCAATTTAGTAGATGTTCTATCACTTTTAGCTAGCATAGAGGCTATAGATGAGATTAGTGCACTTGTTGATACTCCTACTTGGTATGCGTGTTGCTTCTTAGGCCTTGAGAGAAAAACGGACCGGAGGGAGTACTATAATAGAGGCTAGACATGAGACTAGATGCGAGGAAGCAACGTCTACTTCTTTACACTCGAAGAAGAAAGAAGCACGCAAGATCGAGCCTCCGTAGATCAACAATGAATGCATCGAGAAGGCACTAATCCAACTTACAGGAGTAGTAAAATGTATTCTTGTGGTTCTTGTTTTCTTTGGTCTTGCTGTTCTAGTCAAAATTATCGTTGGAGTTCGTGCAAAACGGAGGTCCGTTTGGGTTCGTGCGTTACAGTTGGCCTTACAAGTGGGACCGCAGTTAAGGAAACCGACTATCGGCAAACCCCCACCTAGACCGCCGTGCGATGGCTGAGTTAGAGAAACGATGAGGTTGAAGAGATTGCTCTAGCACGGACTCCAAGAAATATGGTGTCAGATGGAAGTTGTGCTGGTGGCGTGTGCCGTACTCACGGGCGTGAATGCTTGTTACGACCCATGCCACCCTACTACTCCTACTACTTACTATATAGTACTACTAGTATCGAGGATTCGAGGTGCTGGTTACGTAGTACAATATGGCTACAAAGAAAACACCATGACGGCCTTACGAAGCATGTGAAGCTAGTACAAATAGTGTACTACTATTGTTGATTGGCCTCATCCGATAACCTGTTGCAATGCACGTACAATTATGTATTCGGAAAATATTTGTTTGCCTCGTCGCACCACTCACTCACAGAAGCAACTCGAAAGCCATTCATAAATTTAGTAAGTTTATTACAGGCATATCATTTTATTACATACAACAGGTCATCAACCCACATCGACAACGAGGATACATTATAAATACTAAATTTTTCACCACACAACAAATAACAAGCAATGAAATGAACTTCAACTCAACCATTCCACAGCGTTGGAAACACTTGCTTTGAACCACAAGTGATTCTCTGGGACGGGCCATCCATTGTCGATCTGGAGACCAACGCAGGACTGATCATCCAGTGAAGCGGCCTACTATATCGATGCCGGGTAGGGAACCACCCAAATGTCTGAGGTATAGACACAATTGCTTCTCATAAATGGTAGTAACGTTGTGTCAACAGCAGTTGGATCGCCTTTCACCATCATTGGATAGTTTCGTCCAAGGAAGAGCGAGTTTTCTCCAAGACTATCAATTTTGTACCAGGGAGAAGGAGTTAGCGCTAGCACACTAGTACCCATCCCGAATACCATGCAACGGGTGTTGGAATAGGTCCGGAGAGTGCGACCATGGGAGACTACACCTGCTTCCTTAGCAGTAACATCATCAGTGGACTGTATACACACGAGAAGATGTGATCCATCGGAATTAGTTGCGGTGCGCCAAATAGTATATGGGCTGCTCGTCCTCATGCTCGTGATCATCACCATCATCATCTCCCCTTGGTTATAAAAATCTTCAAGTATAGGTGGTGGAATGTTCACAGGACCTTGGAAACACAAGAAGAAGGTTAATTAGTAAGGCTGGCCATAGTGGGGGTAACATAAGTAGTATCATGCACTTGGGACTGCATAAACATGCTTATGTGGCGTGCAATTAAGTAAGAGAGAGATGGTTATAGTAACATAGGTAGATACCGTAACATAATAAATGTGATGCTACTATGTGTCATGCATGGCAATAAATGAGACCACCTATGATACTAATCTAAGATACTATGCACTAAAGGGAAACTTGCTAACCTGCATGCATGTGGATGAAACAATTATAATTACGGTGGAAGACAAACGTAACGAAATAACGAGGATGCCATGCAAAAATAGTGCCACGAGTTGTGGCAGCAAACACAAGGCCCTCGTATTGAATTGCATCACAGTACTCATCCGTGTACAGAAACTGATTTTTGAGCAATATCCATCCAGTCAAACCACTGAGGACAGCAACAAGCTTGTCGAAGATAGCAACAACTTCATAGTTGTTGTAATTCCAAGAGCGGTTGGGGACTCGAGAAATTGCTATCTTCCGTAGAAGAAAGTCACCATGATTGTATTTGAACGTGCGTACAATACCGGTATGCTCAACCTCTGGGCAGTCTGCTGAGATTTTTGGAAGTGGAACCCGGCCACGAGTGTACACATTCACAAGTTCCCACTCATGATTGGACCCAATGTAAACAACCCAATCTCCATTTGCGCCTGCCCAAGCCTTGCCCTCAAGCGATGGCATCTTAAAATCATACGTATCATTATCAAGCGGCATCAACTTGCACAGGGCGAGGCCTCCGTCGTGACGGCGCCAGTCATCAGGGTCACGGCGAAGAAGATAGGGGAGATCAAACCGCTCCTTGACTCTTGGGTTCCTTGTAATGATGTTATTAGTTGAGTCGAGAATGGGCTTGAACAAACCTGCCATGCTAGCCGAGGTGATGACTTCACACCGATCAATGAGTTCCTCCACCACGTCATCTTTTAGATCGGGGCAAGAATAATGGGGTCGTTTCCGTCCTGTTCCCTCCATGGAGAAGACGATCGAACAATGGCAGAAGAAAGGGTGAAGGGCTGAAGGAAAATGGAGGAGGGAGAGGAAGAGCGTCTTAAAGCAGTTCCAATTCAAGAGGGAAAGGCGAAGAGTAGGTGGGCGATTGCCGGTTGCCACAGTTCACGAAGGCGCCTCGGCCTACACGTCGATTCGGAAATACTCCTACTACTCATTGTCGTCTCACTGATATGTGGAACGGGACCACATGTCAACGAAACATGGTGTGTAATTTCTCGTGCAAAATGCGATCTGGCCGCGTTGGCCCGAGGTGCCGCATTAGTTACCGACCTTTATTTTTTTAATGGCGTGCCATTCAGTTTTGAAGCACGACTAACTGATACTGTACACAGAGAAAATATAAACTACTCTACCACTACTCCACCTCCAGTACTAGTAGTAAAAAGAAGATATATAGGCTGGAGCTTCAGCGCTTTCTTGCCAAGGGCTGCCTACTTGCTTCTCACACTACCAGCCTCTCTCCAGATCTAAAAAGACGGCCCTCTCTCCTCCTCACCGGTGGTCACAGATCCGCCGGGAAGAAAAGGATGTGCAGCGTTGGCCTTTTCGTCGTCGGCGGCGAGGTCACCTGCCCAGCGACAAGGCCATCCTCTCAGACCTAAGCGCCCGCGGGATGGCCTCCGTCCCCAAGCTTCGCTGCCAGTGTGTGTGCGGAGGGCGGCGACCACGAGTGAAGCCACTTCCGCCGACCCTCGGGTATGCTACCTCTTTTGAACCATACCATTGTTCTATTGCCCCATCCGCACGTCGTTGCATGTGGATCTTTTTCCACTCCACCATCTTCCCAATTTTCTATCCTCTCGCTCGCCGCCACGCAGCATTTAAAACCATAATTTGCACTATCAAAGGAAACCCTACTTCATGCGGACTAATGCATATGCGGGTTGAATAAGGAAAGGAAGGGAGAATGTACTGTCCAAGAGAGTAGGCATCGAACCCGCATCTAGGTTGAAAAGGGGAAAATCAGAAGCTAAGGAACGAGTCTCGTGTCTCTTGGTTGAAGAAGGGTAGAAAGGCATCACAACGCAATAGAGAATGACCAGGTCGATCAGTTTGTTGTCCTCACATAGGAAAAAGGTGGCTAAAGAGAACAAAAATGGGACGTAATCCACATATGCTGCCTGGATATTTGTTGCTCCAGGCAACCATACCTCCCTCACCACTCTGCGTCAGGTGGAGGTACATCGCATCGGTGTGCCCACCGTCCGAATGGGCCTCCCATGCTCTTATTGCCACTTTTTTTGCTGTTAGTATAACGCCCAGTCAAGTCAAGCAATGCTACTGCTAAAGTGATGCCACATTTAACTAATGCCGCTCTCAGTCTAATGCCACAGATAAATTTAAGCAGTGCCATTTAATGTCACTGGATCATTTCAGGGTTAGCTGTTGATTGTGGATGTATTAAAGATTTTTCAGCTAAGGCATTCTAATGTTGTTGCACAGCCAATATACCAACGATGAAACTTGTTACTACCTTCAGATTTTTGCACTGTTAATGCTTATAGATTACATACCTCACTTTCATGAGATAAGTTAATTTTTTATGCAGTGTCACCAAAATGCCAAGGCGCCGATGTCATTTTATTTTGGTTAAACCGCATGACAATTATGAAGACAAGAGGAAAGGTCAAGAGGGCACCTCCTCCTCCGGCTGTTCTTTTGATTAGATTCGGTCAAGTTTTTATGTTTGATCGATTATCAAGATTGGGATAGCAATTTTTAAGGTCCCCCCGAGTTCGAAATGATATTTACCTTGGAGGTACATGGTTTGCAATCTTTTTATACTGTCATTAGTCAATAATGCTAGTTACCTTCAGACTTCTGTGTTTGGTTTAATGCTCATGCACAGCTAGTATACCAATGCTGAAACTTGTTACCTTTACATTTTGTATTGTTAATTCTTATAGAAACCTTCCAGTGCTAGAGTTTATTGAGATCTGTTTAGTAAAACCATTGTACTGTACCCTGCAATAAACTAACTACTCTACTGTTGCACTAGCCACTGGATTAGCGTATATTTGTAGTATTTGAATGGTGTTGCATTAGAGTATGGACATAAATAAAGTGTGGCAAGCTTTCCCAGATATGTGCTCAAGAAAACTACTACCTGTTTTTCTAAATACTATACGTTTGGGTACTTTAAATTGAACCGCAAAAAACGTCTTATATTAAGGAGCAGAGGGTGTAGAGTTCACTCAAATTATCCCGGTAAAGCTAGTCACACCTTTGTTAAAATTAATGTTCATTATGTTATCGGAGGAGGTCTGTATGTTTTCTCTAATGCCTGTCTACTACATACTCGACATCATGATGTAATGTTAAGTCATTTCCTTCTGTACAGTGTCGCTGAATTGTTAAGGCGGTGATGGCATTTTATTTTAGTAGAACTGCACAAAATTTGCTTCAAAGAAGAGGAAAGGTCAGGAATGGCTCAGTTTTTCAGAAAAAACTATGTATGCCTTCACGACATCACCGATGTTGCTTTATTTATTCCTTCAAACAGGTGGTTAGAAAAAGTCTTGCTACCTTTTCCCTTAAGAAATTGGAATGCTTATATTTGTGAGTCTATGCTTCAACTAGTGCCACTTTTATAGTAATCACACTTTCAATATCTATGCAAACAGGGATGCTCGATTTTAGTGGAGCTGCACAAAAGTCCAACTGGTTCAACATTAGGAGCATGTTTTTTTCCAAACCTTTATATCCAATTGGTGGCACTATGAGCTCTTCATTACGAAGGTACATGGTTTGCTACTGTCTTGCTACTCTTTTTATACTGTCATTAGATAGTAATACTAGTGGTTTGCATGTGAATTTATTGGTGGTGGACCTACATTGGAGGTGCAGGACAGGATTCAATGATTGGATGCTCAATTTCGGTTGTATCGATTTCACCTCTTCCATCACTGCGAACATGGTGTGGTATATGTTTACTAGCTGCTTGATATTTGTGCGCAGAGATGTTCCGCCCGTTGCTATTTGGCAAACAAACAAAGTGTCCGCAAGTTTGGTTGAACTGCACAATGTAATACCATCCTTGCATGCAAGTGCCATTTGAAAATAGACACAAAGATTGGATAGTCACTTCATGGACTGCAGAAAAGTAATCTTGTACTATTCTTGGCCAACACTAGGTGCTTCATTGCTTTGGTCTGATTATACAATGGGCATCATTTTCCCTAAGTTAAAGTTTGTATTCCAAAAATAGTCTCGCGGTGTGATCGAGAGAAGAACAAATCATATTGCAGTGGATGTTCCTCCATCATGTGTGGTTCATTCTCATGGTTCCAGCTGTTGGTGAAACCACTTATGTTTGCAAGAGGAATTGTAGACTTCACAGTCTGTACTGAATGTTGGCCAAGAGAAGCATCCATGTTAGTAGGAAGAACAGATGTTTTTTCTAGATCTTTGCTTTTGGAGCTACATATTTGTATATAATCTGTGAATCATTGAGATGCATTAACATGTTGATCTTATGTATGGGAATTGTACTAGTTAGTTTTAGTTGCGACGCAAGATCCGAAGTGGATGATCTTTGCTTTTGGAGCTACATATTTGTATATGATCTGTGAATCATTGAGATGCATTAACAATTACTTATTTCTATTCGCTCAGTGTTTACAAGTTACTAATCGATCACTGGCTAGGCTACAAATGCGCTCCTGGCAGTTTTATTTGCGACGCAAGATGCAAAGTGACAGTTTTTTGAATAAAAATGCCTACCTCTGAAGAAACTGACAAGCTACACTATCAATCCTACACGGACAAAAATGCCTACCTCTGAAGAAACTGACAAGCTACACTATCGATCCTACACGGATAAATAGCGGATCACGCATGTACTACTTCCTTTCCGGTTTGCAGGGTTCAATTCAAGAAACGACCTACTCGATCCTACATGAATAAATAGCAGATCACGCACGTACTAGTACCTCCTTTCCGGTTTGCATGGCTTAATTCAAACCTCTCACCAACCAAGGTACTCCCTCCGTCCGAGTTTATTAGTCCCGTGAGCAAAGCAGCAAGACCAAGGCATGGTAATAATTAACGGCATGCAGAAGTTTAAGCCTAATTAATTCCAGTGATTTAAGTGGCTGCATGCGTTCTCGGCTGCGACTTCGTTGCATGCTACCGCTGCATCGCCTACGGCGATTACGAGTGCTCGCATGCAGCGGCCGTAATTAAGGCAGCTAATCGATGCGAAAAAGATACGCTTTAATTGTTGCGGGCTTTTTAAATCCGTGAAATCATTATTGACAAGGAGGGAGATGATTCGAGTGCACTCGTTTGACCGCCATGCCGGCGTGCGACCCAGACGGGACGAGACGACACAATCATAATTTTAGTTTCCCTAGTTTTCCACGGCAAGCTGGCGCGCTAAGCCATTATGCATTGAATTCTGATGACCATCGCGCTACCTTCCCCCTATAAGTACTGTTTCCCGGCCTTCTCAAAGGCCACTTGTGACCCAACTCGCCATATCCTCATAAGCCCCCACCGCCCGACGCCGCCGCCACGTCCATGCCCCCGCCCGTCCGCGGTAGGCGACGCCGGAGGCGGTCACCGCCTGAACTAGTGTTTGGTTTTTCACCGGAAGACAGACGGAGGGAGGAGGCATTCTATCTGTCCTTAGATGGCAATGCACAGATCGAGGAGTTGTTGGAGCGCGACCGCATGGCGGAGGAGCAGGAGTTGTTGGAGCGCGACCGCCTGGCGGAGGAGCAGCGTATCAACGATTTGTGCCGCCCGGTAGACATGGAGCAACAGCGCACCGACGCTCTGAGTCGCGGCGAGCGCCCTGGCTGGGCCGACTACGTGGAGGCGGCGCAACAAATAGCCTGGAGGCTGTCGGCACGCACGCAGCGTCAGCGACGCCGATTTTTACTAGCAGCTCGTCAAGTGGGTTTCCGGCAGGAAGCAAGCTTCGGTGGACCACGCCGGCATGGAAAGGGCCAACACGCGCGAGCAACGCGCCCTATCGCACCTCTGGCAAGTCCGTGGTGAGGCGCAGGACGCCGGTGCCGGCGTTTAGCGTGTACCGCCGGCATCGTCTAGTTAGCTAAGAGTAAGTTAGTACTTGTCTAGTGGGAGTAGATAGTTAACTTGGCTATGATGGTTGTCAACGTGGAAGTTCAGTACTCTATATGTGGATCATACCTGTTACTTTGCTCTAAATGTTGAACTTTTCGTTTGAACGTATGGAATGGGCTGTTATTTTTTAAATGGGTTGTATTTGTCCTCCACGGGTTTAGAGGCTGACTTGTTGGCCTAGCAAGTTGACGCGTACACAATCAGGAGATGATTGTACGTGGAGAGGATGACAACAGGGACCTGCCAAGGTCATGGCGACGCAAGCAAGTGCCTCCTTATTTCAAGCCAATAAAAAATGGCCCCTCCTAGTGGATTTCTCGACATCCGGGTCCCATGCCATTGTCAACGTAGTCAATAAACGAGAGAATTGCACAATGAGCGGTGACACGAGGGACCCAAAGAGCTCGCTTGATTATTTTTGTTTTGGGTTAATTTGATAAATGCCTCCGAGAAATGCCACCGCAATTTCCAAACTTTGAAAAATGCCATTTCATGCCATTTCTAGTGGCATTTTTTGAAGTCTGGAGTGGCGTTTTTCAAAGTTTGCAAACTGCAGTGGCGTTTTTCAAAGTTTGGAAATTGCAGTGGCATTTTTATGAATCGCCATAACTGGAGTGGCATTTATCTAATTTGTTTTTGAGACGGAAGCAGGGTGTCAACTGGGCTGTGCGGGACACTCTGGCCTGTCTAGACAGCCTTTTCTTTTATGTTTACCACAGACCAGCCCAGTAGTTATTTTCTTTTTGAAAATGGCTAGCCCAGTTTTTTTGTGATTTGTCAAGTAAGTCACTTTATCAGGCCTGTTGGGCTGCAAATCTTTCAAGATGAGGAGAGCTTCATTCGGCTGGCCGAGAAAATGGCCTATCAGTAATGAGAAATGGGTTGTACATTTTTAAAACACATCAAACCGGCAATTAGTTTCAAATATCTTTTTTTCATTTTGAGATTTTAAATTGCATTGATTTTTATGTGTGGACAATTTATTGGATTTTATATTGATATACATTTATTTTTAAAATCAGTCTGAATGTGACTCGAAATTTCGGGATTAAAAATAGTTCAGACCGCACCGACATATGCAAAATTTCGTATAATTTTTTAACCGTGGCCACAATATGGGCTGTAATGCTAACAAAAAGAATATGGCTCCAAAAAAACCCGTAAGAATTAGCAAATGGGCTGTAAACTATTTGAAATAATGGCAGATGGGCTGTATCTTTGTTTTCCACAGATTTGAGGCTTTCCACAGATGGTTTCAGATATCTTGTTGGATGTCCATCCAACGACCGTCGTCTTCTTCAATATCTGCTCTTCCCGCTCCAAAGCAGCTCAAACAAGCGCCCGGCGGGACTGCCTGCTCCCTCCTTCCATGCCGGCTATGCTGCCTTGAGGCCTCACCGCCCACCGTACTCCCATCGCTGGCCTAGCCATCCCTCTACTCACCCACACATGCTGTTATTCTCTGGCGACGGGCAGACGAACGATAAACCCTCGTACTCCTCCGCGTGGGAAACAACCGCCGAGTATTCCACGGCTTTGTCGTTCCTTCCCTCGCCTCGCCGTCGTCCATTGCCCTGGTGCTCTCGGCGCGGCCTGGTTAACGTGGTCAATGAACGACATCCATCGGAAGTGGACTGTACGTGGAGAGGCTGACAGCTGGGTCCACGGCCGCACGCAAGGAAATGCCTCCTTATTACGCGCAAAATAATGATTCCTCCACCTGACATCTGCGACCCACCGAAAGGGCCTCTGTATTTCACGAAAAAAACGTTACCGCCGCTGACAGCTTGGACCCACCAGCTATATCTTCGCACGCAAGGAAGTGCCTCCTTATTACGCCCAAAAAAAAAGAATACTCCCCCTGCTAGGTGGGACCCTGTATAGTGGGCCTACTACGTTGCCGGGGACGAAGGGCTTTGTCAACTTAGTCAATATGCACGATTCTAGCTCGACCGACCGCACGATGTCCATCCAACGGCCGTAGTGCTTCTTCAACCTCTGGTCTTCTTGCTCCGGCCGCCCAAAGCGAGCCGGTCATGCCGCTTTGCTCCACGCCTCCGTGGCCGGGTTGTGCCGCGGAGGCCTCACCGTCCCCATACTACTCCCACCGCTGGCCAGGCCATCCCTCCACTCCACTCACCCACACCCCCTGTTATTCTGCGGCGACGGCAGCGCAGCCGAACCAGGAACCCTCGTACTCCTCTCCGCGTGGGCATCCACTGCCGCGTCTTCCCCGGCTCCGCGTCGTCTCCTTCCTAGGCCTCGCCGTCGTCCACCGCCGTGGTGCTCTCGGCACGGCATGGTCAATGTGGTCAGCGACAGAATTCCATCGGAAGAATACTGTACGTGGAGAGGCTGACAGCTGGGTCCACGGCAGCCGCAAGGAAGTGTCTCCTTATTACGCGGAAAATAATTATTCCTCCACTTGACAGCAGGGACCCACCGGACGAGCCACCAGTATTTTGCAAAAAAAATGTATGCCCCTGGCTGCTGGGACCCACCGAACGGGCCACCGTATTTCGCGAAAAAAACGTCCCCCCTGCTGTCAGCTCAGACCCACCGGAAGTGCCTCCTTATTACGCACAAAAAATGAATACCCCCTGCTAGCTGGGACCCACCTTGGTGGGAGGCTGACTTGTGGGCCTACTAAGTTGATGGGGACGGAGGGCTTTGTCAACTTAGTCAATATAAACGATTCTAGCTCCAGTGACCGTACGATGTCCATCCAACGGTCGTAGTGCTTCTTCAACCTCTTGTCTTCTTGCTCCAGCCGCCCAAAGCAGCGCCGGTCGTGACGCATGCTCCTGCCTCCCGTGGCCGGATGTCTTTGCTGGAGGCCTCACCGCCCTACTATTCCCATCGCTGGCTAGGCCCTACAGCGACGGTAGCCTCACACCGCAGCCGAACCAGTGAACCCTCGTACTCCTCTCGGCGCGGGCTTCCACTGCCGCGTCTTCCTCGGCTCCCCGTCGTCCCCTTCCTAGGCCTCTCTATCGTCCACCGCCATGGTGCTCTCGGTGCGGCGTGGTTAACGTGGTCAAGGAACGACTTCCATCGGACGTGGACTGTATGTAGAGAGGCTGACAGCTGGGTCCACGGCCGCAGCAAGGAAGTGCCTCCTTATTACGCGAAAAATAATTATTCCTCCACCTGATAGCGAGGACCCACCGGACGGGCCACCGTATTTCACGAAAAAAAATTCCCCCCTGACTGCGGGGACCCACCAGCTACACCTTCGCACGCAAGGAAGTGCGTCCGGGCAAAAAAAAAAAACAAAACGATTCGCCCCCTGACTGCTGGGACCCACCAGCTACATCTTCGCACGCAAGGAAGTGTGTCTAGACAAAAAAATGATTCGCCCCCTGACTGCTGGGACCCACAAGCTACATCTTCGCAGGCAAGGAAGTTCCTGACAGTCGGGACCCACCTGGTCGAAGCGTACGTAGCGTTGTCATTCTGGTCGCGAACGTGTACGTACATATTGGTCGTTGTAGAGGCGCGCACGTGTCGTAGTAGAGGCGCGCACGTGTCGTAGTAGAGGCGCGCACGTGTCGTAGTAGAGGCGTGCACGTAGCATGTACACGTACGTACAACGACGAGGGTGCAAGAAAGAAAATACGGCCACATCCGTACATACGGGCAGGGTCTCGAACGCCTACTCGCGCATACATACATGGCTGGGCCGGAACGGAGAAACAGCGTCGTCGTCGTGTTCAGGGGGAGCCAACCGGCTGGGTCGGAATGGAATGCATGGTCGTGTTCATCGGGAGGGCTTGGACGGAACAGGCGATGGAAACGAGGCCTGGCGTACCGCACAACGGAGGAAACAGACCTCCTACGTTTGGAACGGGGTCCTGTTGATCGGGAGGGGTGTGGCGTACCGCAAAACGGAGGAAACGGACCTCCTACGGTCGAAACGGGGGTCCTGTTGATCGGGAGGGGTGTGGCGTACCGCAAAATGGAGGAAAAAGAGCTCCCTACGGTCGAAACGGGGTCCTGTTGATCGGGAGGGTGTGGCATACCGCAAAAGCAGATGAAACGGACTTGTGTTGGAGCGCCTTTGTCAAACGGGGTCCTGTTCATCGGGAGGGGTGTGGCGCACCGCAAAACGGGACTCCACGGGATACTGTTCATCTCCACTGTCGACCTCCTCCAGCCTCCACGGGCTACCGTCGACCTCCTCCAGCCTCCACGGGCTCCTGTTCATCCAGCCTCCACCGCACGCTACTCAATCGGCTACTGTTCAACCACCCCTCCACGGGCACCCCTCCACCGTCTACTGTTCATCCAGCCCTCCACACCACGGGGTCCCGTTCAACCACCCCTCCACGGCCACCCCTCCACCGTCTATTGTTCATCCAGCCCTCCACACCACGGGGTCCTGTTCATCCAGAGGCAACGCCACCGCTCACTGCTCATCCAACCCCCGCAACGCCACTGTTCATCCAATCGATTGGCTTGATTAGCAGCGATGGCGAAGAATCGCTCCATCGGGTTCGATTAACAGCCATCGAGCGATCGCTCGGGTTCGATAGCGTAACTGCGGTCTGCAATCGCCGGGTTGATTAGAGCCCAATGCCTCGCTCGGATTCAGTTAGAACCAATGCCTCACATGTGTACAAGAGAAACGCGCATCGCTCGGCCCCCGACCTCCCACCGTAACCGGCAACTCCCCGAAATTTTCCTCCCCCTTTGCTTCTACCACGGTTTTTTCCGTCATGGACAGCCCAAAGAATGTCATGCAGCTGCGTCTCCGGCCCGCCCAGGACGAAAAGCCCATTTTCAGTCATGATTTTTTGTCATAGAAGTAGGAGCCCACCACATCTATGATGATACCGGGTTTTGTCACAATTATCATCATAGAAGTGTCATATGTATGACAGGAAAAAAATTCGTTCGACCCAAAATGTCATGGATGTGTCTTTTTTTTGTAGTGTTGGTTCAACTCCACAATCTTGACGCAGGCTCCCAAGTGACACCTAACCAATCTAGGAGACACCACTCTCCAAAAGGTAATAGATGGTGTGTTGATGATGAACTCCTTGCTCTTGTGCTTCAAATGATAGTCTCCCCAACACTCAACTCTCTCTCATAGATTTGGATTTGGTGGAAAGATGATTTGAGTGGAAAGCAACTTGGGGAAGTCTAGAGATCAAGATTCTAATGGTTGGAATGGAATATCTTGGTCTCAACACATGAGTAGGTGGTACTCTCTCAGAAAATGTATACTGGAAGTGTAGGCACGTTCTGATGGCTCTCTCCACAAATGAAGAGTGGGTGGAGGGGTATATATAGCCTCTACACAAAATCTAACCATTACACACAATTTACCAAACTCGGTGGGATCGAATCATAAAACTCGGTCAGACCGATTTAGTTCAAAATGTGAACGTTAGGCTTTTCGGTGGGACCGACATGTCAATTCGGTGGGACCGATTTCATTAGGGTTAGGGCATAACGTAATCTCGGTGAGACCGATCACATAAACTTGGTAGGACCGATTTCTCTAATGGGCACACAAAGAGTTGGTCAGGCAAACTCGGTGGGACCGAATCGCTCATTTCGGTAAGACCGAAACGTTATGAAAGGGAAACAGAGAGTTTGCATTGCGAACTCGGTGGGACCGATCGCTCATCTCGGTTGGAGCGAAACGTTATGAAGGGAAATAGAGAGTTTGCAATCCCAGCTCGGTGAGACCGAGATCCCTATCGATGAGACCGAAGTGACTAGGGTTTCTGGGAGTGACTATGTCAAATGAACTCGGTGGCGCCGGATAGATCAAATCGGTGGGGCCGAGTTTGACTTTTGGTTTGGGAAATATGTGGATATGAGAAAGTGGTTGAGGGCTTTGGAGCATATCACTAAGCATTTTGAGCAAGCAAGCCATTAAGCAACACCTCATCCCCTTTTAATAGTATTGGCTTTTCCTATGGACTCAATGTGATCTTGGATCACTAAAATGAAAATGTAGAGTCTTGAGCTTGAGCCAATATGTGTCCTTAGCATTTTGAGGGGTCCACATTCCCTAATCCATGCCATGCCAATCACCGAACTTTCTGAAATGATCATCTCGAAATAGCATTAGTTCAATGAGCTATATGTTGTTAGGAATTACCAAAACCACCCAGGGATAGTTGCACTTTCAGCCAGGGGTGGCCGACTTGGAGGGGTTGCCTCCCCCTACGACCAACGCACCAAAGGGAGGAAGATCCTCCTAGGATCCCCTCCCGCCATGCATATTACCTCCCAAATAAATGGGGGTGCAGTAGGAAGGAGATCCTCCTAAAAGTAAATGGATAGACCCTTCGTAAAGGGAAGTAGGGATTTGCAGAGGTGCCAGAACTCGAAGCTTAAATCAAAGATAAATATAATTTTGAGAGGCATGCCTTTCCTGTCAACGTCACGACCGAGAGTTTTCAATATCTTCCATGCTAAACAAATTAGCGGTTGTTCCTGATACGTCTCCAACGTATCTATAATTTTTTATTGTTCCATGCTTTATAGTATCAATCTTGGATGTTTTATATGCATTCACAATATATCATTTTTTGGGACTAACCTATTAAGGTAGTGCCCAGTGCCAGTTGCTGTTTTTATCTGTTTTTGGTTTTTCAGAATATCAGTACCAAACGAAGTCCAAATACCACGAGACTTTTTGGAGATTTTATCCGGACAAAAGAGATACTAGAAGCTTTGGGAGAGGGCTAGCAGATGAAGCATGGTCCATGAGGCACCAGGGCTCGCCCAGGCGGTAGGTGCGCCCTGGTGGCTGGTGGGGCCCACATGGCTCCGTTTGACCTAACTCCGCCTCTATAAATTCTCGAAAATCGGGAAACCAACATAGAGCCATCCAAAATACTTTTTTCGCCGCTGTAAATTCATGTTCTCGCGAGATCCCATTTGGAGGACTTTTTTGGCACTCTGCTAGAGGGGGAATGTGATAGCCTGGTTTTTGCCTTCTCTCTTTTTTCGGACTTTCTTTTGCATTTGCTTTGGATTTGGAGTTTTGAATCAATTTAAATGGACTTGAACACTTGGGCTTACCCTTGATTTTCACCCAAGTGACCCATCCACCTCTAACTCACTTTTCCTTCTCTGAAAAACTCTCACCAAAGCCCATGGAATATTTTTCGTAAAAGAAAAATATTCATTTTCTTCCCTGAAAATCACTTCAGAGAAGTGTGCTCCAAAGCAACCCCATTTTTCTTTGCCCACAAAAATCTGAGAAAATTTCCAATTATTCTTTGAACCCTAGGGCACCTCCCTGAGAAAAAATATTGCATAACTTTTTGTAATATTTTTGCTACAGAAAATCATTTTTGTCCTGGACCAAATGACCACTTTGTACAACAAGTATATTTTTGCTTGATATTTTGGGGCTGATCTTTTCTGAGCTTAACTACCCTCCTAAGAGATTACTAAACCCCAAAGCACAACCCTTAATTCTCACTAGATTTTTCTCAGCAAAGCTCACAAGTTTCTGTCCAGAAACTTGCCAGGAAGAGAGCCACTCCCATAGTGCACCTGTGACCCAGCCAACTTTACAAAACGACCAAAACCACTAAGGACTAGCTGCCAGACGTGGTGTTTAAGCTTAGCTCAGCCTGATGCCAAAGTTCGCGCGGTGACCACGCGAGTCCAAGGTGTTTGGCATGCGGTCTACGCGCTCTGTTGGCGCCAGCGCCTCTGTTGCGCGCGTGCTCGCTACCCCGACCGCCGCACCTTGCCAAACCGTGCCACCATCTTCGTTTGAACCTCCATAACTGCACCCTGGCGCTCACCGATGCCGGAGCTCGCCGCAGCGAGCACGGGCATGGCGCGGCCAAGGCAACAGTGCACCCGTGCCCCTGTGCTCGTCGTGTACCGCGCTCCTGTGCTCGTCGCGTACCGTGCTCCTGTGCTCGTCGCCTCTCTTCTACAGCCTCCGCGTGATCTCCGGCGTCTTCCCCCCCTCTCTCACTGACACCATTCGTCGCCGGGCGACGCTCCAGAGAGCTCTCGCGAGCTCTCGATCTCCGCCTCGGCCTCGCCTATATATAGCCCCCTCCCGAGCTCATTTCTCTCCACTCACACAATCAACACATCTCCACGACCCCGTAGGAAGCCGCAGCCCGGCCGGGCAGGCCTCTGGCCGCCGTCCCCGTCCCGAGCTCGCAGGCGATCCCCGTCCTCTATACCCTCCCTCTCCAGAGCCGCTCGAGCTCCACCAACCACTCTGGCGTGTTCGTCGTGGTTCACTGGTGCAAGCTGGTGCCGTTGGAGCTGCTGAGCCAGCCCTGCCTCACCGGAATCACCAACTCCGACGAGCCCCGCCCACTACCGCTGCTGGAGAGCTCTGTTCCGACCCCGTCCGACCACCCCTAGGCACGCTACGGGAACGGGCAGGTGCGTCTCGATCTCCTCTCCCTTCCTATCCTTTGGATCTGGCCAAGGAGCCCTCCTCGCGGTGTGAGCTCCAGCGGAGCCTCGCGGTGTGAGCTCCAGCGGAGCCTCGCCGTGCTCTGTTTCCCTCTCTCCCCCCTCCGACCTGACCAGCGGGGCCCGCTATCACCCACTCAGGCCGCAACCGAAAGCGGTATGAGTGGTGGCGCCCAGGCGGTTTACGTGTTCAACGTCACCCCCTTGGTTTTTCTTTTTAATTCAATTTAGTTCAAATTTTGACCAGAACTTTGACCAGCTATAACTCTTATTCTACAAGTCCAAATGAGTTGATTCTTTTTGCATTCTGTTCTTACTGGAAAATCCTAGCAGCACACCCAACATGGGATTTTTCCTTGCTGCCTAGAATTTCTGGTAATTTTCAAAAGTGTTCTTGATATTTTCTTTTTGTCATTTGAATTATTTCAGAAGGTGAAGCTTGTCTAGAAGGCGTCCAGGAGGAGTGTAAAGCTCCTCTGTACTAAGGCAAGCCACAACAACATTATCATGGTGTCTTTGCAATATTCATGATTTTCTACTTGAATATATATGTTATTCATTGCATATAGTATTAAACTAAATAATGCTTGTGTTATTTAGTTTGTCATGATCAAAATGTTTAGTTAACAGAAGAGAATGCTGGAACTAGTGAGAGGTAGCTTGAGTAGATGATCTAAGTAAATTTGTTATGACTATGGTGATATGATTATCGGTATCATTTTTGGTTTATACATGCATAGATAATTTTTATTTGATTAATGTCAACTAAAATGATGAGTATGAATAACAAGTAGGAAAGGACCAGAAGTGTTGAAGTTAAGTTTGTGCAACTAGAAATTTGAATGAAGTTGATCTGTTATGATATGTGATGCATGTTGTATGATTGCATAAGCATGGCATATAATGACTCGAGCATTTTATTTCAAGTTAAACCTGATGATAATTGAACTTGAACATAAAGTTGATCGGGTCATGGTGCCACTGAATCGGGCTGACAAGTGCAACCACATTTGCCTTTATGGGGAGGCCCTTAGTCGTCCGCTGTCATGCCTTTTGTCGGTGTCTCCAACGAGGGAAGGTTATGGTCATGCGTTACCCTAGACCGGCAAGCAGACATAATCTTGTGGACCCGTTGTTGTTATGGTACCGTGTCCTCGTTTGGGACTATTTATTTGCCACGATGGTGGTAGTTTTGCCTTTGGTAGGCTGGGTCACCCAGGACTAAGCCCTGTGGAGAGTTGGTCGGAGTGGCCGTAAGAGTGTCATGACAATGGGAGAGTTCTGTCGGAACGCCGTTGGTCCACCCGAATGGGAATGCGAGGCCATGGGTTCCGTGGCGTGGGTAAAGTGCGCTACCTCTGCAGAGTGTATTAATCTATCGATAGCCGCGCCCGCGGATAAGGGCCCAGTTCGTAAGTAAGTCACACCATGGATCAACTGTTAATAATAAATCTTGCACACTAATTTAATTGCATTGCACTGCTTGGATCCTGATGAGGTCAGTGAGACTGACTGTTGTGGAATCACTTATGATCCGGAACTGATCACGGTTTGGTTACGAGATAACCAGCTGGACCAAGTATGGTTCCTTTTGTGCTTCGTTGTGAGCACGGTTCGGTCGTGAGGCGACCATGTTGGTAAGAGAGTCTGAGTGACTCGATGCACAAGTTTGGTTTCACTGCATGAGTAGCACGATGTTGTTTGCATTTAACTTGATTAAATGTCATGATATTGTTTGTCATTATGGTTATGTTTCCTATGAGCTTGCAAGTACATTCAATGTACTTACCTGGCGTGTTATGCCAGATTTCAGGAAAGTCTAACTAGATCAGAGTGTTGCCGTGTCTAGACCGTGTCCACACACTACTGCAGGATGCTGCTAACGCGACACTATGATCAGAGACCCTTCGAGAAACTGTGTGTGATGCAATAATCGCAAACGGTGCTGTATGAAAACCGTCAGAAATGACGCAAAACGTTTGCGATGAATGATACATCAAACACGGTTCATATTATAGTTGCGTGTGCGATGAGGGGCATACGGTTGATCTGTACAAACTGTTTGCGATGAGACAGAACAACAGAAACGGGCAGCCAAATCAAGGTGTGTGCGATATACGGCATATAGTTCACTCTGATGAACCGTTTGCGATGAGTGGGGTGAACACAAACGATTCGGCGTAACAAGATGTGTGTGATACCCGGCAAATAGGTCGGTAATCAAAATTGTGTGCGATCATTATAGACAGCCCATACGCCCTTTTTTTGTGAATTGTGTGCTCGTCAGGGCACACAGTTCAACAAACCAACCTATTGGCGATAATGTATAAGATCTCTGTAGAATACATATTACTAACCTTCTGCGATGAGATTGACAGGATAAACAGAGATATATACAGTCTGCTTAATTTAGTCCTTCTTCTTGTTGTTCTTGTTGGATGGCCCCGCGACATCGTCTTGGCGAGGACGCTTCTTGCCGCTGACGTTAGCTTTTCATCACCGCGGCCATCATCATCGTCGTTGCTATCGTTGTCGTCCTCCTCCTCGTTCGACCATTCCTCATCATCGTCATCGTCGTCCTCTTCTTCGTCCTCTGACGGCTCCTCGTCCGTCTGGTTGTCGTCTGACGACTCCGGAGGCGGCGTCCCTTCCATGAACCGGATATAATCGAGGTATGGGCTTGACGCCGGACTCATGGAAGACGAGCGGGATGATTCCGATGTTGACCTATCATCGGGCGCCAGACTGCTGCTGAACTGTCGTCCTCGCTATCGCTCGACATGGCTGCAAAGTGTGAGCTAGTGTGTAGCGCGGCCTGCCGGGGACGATGAAGATGGTGGACACTCACTACTAGGAAAAGGGCTATAGATAGGATTGACACTAATGGCGCACCAGGGATGCAGTGCGCCACTACTATATACTAATGGCGCACTAGTTTGTGATGCACCATTAGTCTGGAAGACACTAATGGCGCACCAGAAAAACGGTGCGCCACTAGTAATAAAGTTTTTTTTTCATTTTTACATACATACTAATGGCGCATCCGACCGAAGTGCGCCATTACTAGTTCTAACTAGTAATGGCGCACTAGACAGACAGTGCGCCATTAGTAAATGTTTTTTTTTACTTTTTTGCAAAACTACTAATGGCGCACCACCTGCAGGTGCGCCATTAGTAAGCAGGCATACTAATGGCGCATTTGCTGTTGGTGCGCCATTAGTAACCTGGGACCCCAACAAGATATTTTGGACAGCCTCACCTACCCACTCACTTTCCCCACTTCATTCCCTCCACCTCCTTCTCCAAACTTTCGGCTGCCTCCTCCTCCTCAACTCATTTGCACCATAGATTCATCAAAATTAAGTGGTGAAATTACCTTTTTTGATAGGTAAGTAAGGGAAAGCTATCTTCATGTTGTAGATCTACTTTTTTTCTCCCTAGCTCGCTCCAACAACGTGCACATCCACTTTTGTGGCCTAGCTAGATCTATGTATGTTTGTGATGTTGCATATGTTTGTGGTGTTGCATATATGTTTGTGTTTGCAGGTACCGGTATTTGAAATGCGATAGTTGCCAATATTTTGCCGGAATGTTGATTCATTTCCGTTTCGGCGAGAATTTTGGCACTATGCATTCTTTTTTGTCCTATTTTTAGGGAAGGTCATGCCAAATTTTTTCTTGGTTCTAAAATATCGTTTTGCTCTACCCATGACGACCATGGTCCGCACGATGACCGAAGGCATCGTGAATAGGTTTTGAGCTCATGAAGGCCGAGATGCTTCAGAAGAGCGAGGCGGAGATAAGATGTCCGTGTCGAAGATGCAAGCTGAAGAGCCTTATTGCGGACCCGGATTCCGGGCAGGTGCGGGACCACCTGCTCTTGCGTGGTTTCATGGATGGCTATCGGTGGCAAGGTGATGAAGATGACTATGAAGTCGTCCATGGGGGCCGGGCAAGAAATGAGGAAGGGCAACAAGACAACCACCGCGTAGGGCGGGCGAGAAGACAAAGAATCTCCGGGACATGATCACGACGGTGATGTTGTGCCTGATCATCATGTAGAAGATGTCGTACATGATGATGAGGAAGATCAAGGCGAAGGGCATGATCATGAAGATGAAGATCCGGGAGCGGGGCGGCGATGGAGGCTGGGTGCGGGACCCTCATATTCAAGAGTTGCTTCTCAAGTGAGCGGATAACGCAAGAGCTACAGCCGAGAAAGCCAAGCTGGATCAACTGGAGATAGACACGGTTACTCCATTGTATGAAGGATGCAGGCCCGAGGATACCCGCCTGAAAGTAACGCTCATGGCTCTGGAGATGAAGGTAAAACACAAAATGACGGACCCATGCTTCGACGAGAACATGTCATTCTGGCACGAACGTCTTCCCAAGGGGAACAAGTGCCCGACCAGTTTCGAGGAGGCGAAGGAAATCATGTGTCCTCTGGATTTACCGCACGTGAAATACCATGTGTGCATGAACAGTTGCATCATTTCTCGAGACGAGCACGCGGAGTCTACCACATGTCCTGTGTGCGGCGTCACTCGATACAAGAAGAGGAAGAAAGCTCCTCGAAAATCGGTGTGGTACTTTCCGATCACTCCTCGTCTGCAGCGGTATTTCGCGGACCCTAAGGTAGCAAAGCTCCTGCGTTGGCACGCGGATAGGGAGGAGAAGAAGCGGGAAGATGACGGAAATGATCCGGAGATAAATAAAAAAGACAAGATGCTAAGTCACCCTAAGGATGCGAGCCAGTGGGAAGCGTTGAACTTCGAATACCCAAAAATTGGGAAGGATCCAAGGAACATCGTGCTGGGCGCGAGCACCGATGGAGTCAATCCGTTGGGCAGCCAGAGAAGCACACATAGCACCTGGCCTGTGTTTGTGTGGATGTACAACCTTCCCCCTGGTTGTGCATGAAGAGGAAGTACATTCACATGAGTATGCTAATTGAAGGGCCGAAACAACCAGGAACGACATCAATCTGTATCTAGGGCTCTTGAAGGAGGAGCTAGACACACCGTGGAAAACGCCAGCCAATACGTGGGACGCCGCAGAGAAAGAATATTTCCCTATGAGAGCCGCCTTTGCTCACGACGGTGCCACGACTATCTTGGTTCTGAGATATCTCGCGGGGCAGGTAGTCCATGGATTTTACGGATGCGTAAGGTGCATGGATGACACAACGTATCGCCATGACTAGATAGAGATCCCGGGTCTTTGAAAACCGTGTTCATGGGACATCGAAGGTGGCTTCACGACGATGACCCGTGGAGGAAACGCAAGGATCTGTTCGATGGTGAAACCGAACCCCGAAAACGCCCGTGTACGAGGAGCGGCGAGGAAATAGACGAGCTGTTGAAAAATTGGAAAGACTGCCCACTGCCGGGAAAGAAGCAAAAGGCGCCAGAGCCGGGAAAGAAGCGAAAGGCGCCAGAGCCGCTGCTGAAGGTATGGAAAACGAGGTCTATTTTCTGGGACTTGCCGTCTTGGAAGATCCACCGTGTGCCTCACAGCCTTGATGTCATGCATATCACGAAGAACGTGTGCGAGAGTCTGCTTGGTACCCTGCTCAACATGCCGTAGAGGACCAAAGATGGGCCGAAAGCAAGGGCAGACTTGAAATCAATGGGCATCAGGCAGGAGCTTCACGCTAATGATGATGATGATGATGATGATGATGATGATGATGATGAGGTGAAGCAGGACACAGAAAGTCGTCGCAAAGGCAAAAAGGCCAAGAAGACCGGAAATGACTACCCTCCCGCGTGCTTCACTCTAAGTCAGGAGGAGATCGAGCAGTTTTTCACATGCCTCCTAGGAGTAAAACTTCCTTACGGTTACGCGGGGAAGATAAGCAGATACCTAGACCCAGCGAAGCAGAAGTTCAGCGGGATGAAGTCTCACGATTGTCACGTGTTGATGACGCAGATACTTCCAGTTGCAATCCGTGGGATCATGATGCGCACGTCCGTGAAACGCTATTTGGCCTATGCAACTTTTTCGACGTCATCTCTCGGAAGTCGATTGGCGTGAGGCAACTCAGAAGGCTACAGGAAGAGATCGTGGTGATACTATGCGAGCTTGAGATGTACTTCCCTTTGCATTCTTCGATGTTATGGTGCATCTGCTGGTCCATATCATGGAGGATATCATCCAACTCGGGGGCCGACGTTCCTGCATAGCATGATGCCGTTTGAAAGGATGAATGGTGTCATCAAAGGATACGTTCGCAACATGTCACGTCCAGAGGGAAGCATAGCCAGGGCTACGACCGAAGAGTGCATCTCCTCTTGCACAAATTATCTAGGCATCGAGAACCCGTTGGTCTGCCCGTCAACAGTGCACTTCGGCAGCTTGCTGGATGGGGTCACCGTGAGGGTCGCCGCGAAATGCATGTCGACTTGAGGGTCGACTTCGCCGACTTTGAAAGAGCAAACCTAGTCGGCGCTACAACACATAGGCGTGGTCGATCCTTGGGTGGTAGAGCACAAAACCTTTATTGAGAAGGCGTACAATGACCGAGGCCAACAGAGGACGGACGGAGATATAATCAAAGAGCACAACTCATGTTTCACGCGTTGGTTCAAGCGAAGCTTCGTCGTACCATTTACATGAGGATTCTTCGCGGAAGAACAACTCATATTCGCCTTGTCACAGGCGCCGAGCACAACCTCGATGACCTATGAGGCATATGATATCAACGGCTACACATTCTACACGAGAACAAGGACATGAAGAGGCGATGGTTATCAGAACTCCGGGGTAATGATGGAATCCTACACCGCAATGACAAGGACAGATACTACGGAAGGATCGAGGAGATCTGGGAGCTGAGCTACTGTTGGAGAGAAGGTCCGATGTTCCGTGTCGAGATGGGCCAAGAGCGTCCTAAAAGAAGACCAGTATTTCACCACCATGGTTACACGAAGCCAAATCCAAGATCATGAGCATAAGCGTCACCGCGAAAAAATGAGCCATGGGTACTGGCTTCCCAAGTGGACCAATGCTTCTTCATTACCGACCGCCAAAGCCCAGTCGTGTTGTCGTGAGGAGAGGCAAAAGGAAGATCATCGGAATGGATGGAGTAGCCAATGAGCAAGACTTCGACAAGTACGGCGACCCGAAGATCGAACATGACGACGACGATGAAGTAGCAGCACACACCACAAAGAAGAAGCAGGACCACCCTACCTAAAGGACATCCGTTCCACAGAAGAACTCCATTTGCGAAAAAGAAGGGCAAGAAGATTGTGAACAGATATCTAGCTAAGATTGATTGTGTTTAAATTGTAGCCTTCATTTCTCGGGCACTTTTTGATATCATGAATATTTTTAAATTTCATGGGCACTTTTTGAATTCATGAATATTTTTTCAAATTTGATGATATTTTTTCATATTCAATATGAAAAAATATTGAATATTCATGAGGACACTCGATCTCGATCCCCCTCCCTCTCGATAGCTATCACCCTCGCCAGATATCCCCCTCGCCGCCGAGCACCCCCCGCACCCTCCCCCCGCTCCACCGCCGCCGAGCACCCCCCACACCCTCTCCTGCTCCACCGCCGCTGACGAACCACCGCACCTCCCCGCTCTGCCACGCCGACCCACCGCACCTCCCCACTCCACCGCCGCCGACGACCCACCGCACCCTCCGCCGGCCCGCTCCACCGCCGCCGCCGACACCCGCACCCTCCCCCACTTTTTGAAGATATTTTTAAATAATAAATTTGATGATATCTTCAAATAACAAATTTGATGATATTTTCAAATAAGAAATTTGATGATATTTTCAAATAAGAAATTTGATGATATCTTCAAATAACAAATTTGATGATATTTTCAATTAAAATAAAAACAAATTTGATGATATTTTCAAAAAAAATTGATGATATTTGATGATATCTTCTGTTCTAGTCCTCATGAAAATAACAAATTTGGTAAAAAACAAATTATTAGATGCAACAAGAAATAATGAAAAGAAAAGTTACTAATGGCGCACTGCAGGAGGAGGTGCGCCATTGCTATCGAAAAAAAACTACTAATGGCGCACCACGGGGTGGTGCGCCATTGCTATAGCTGGATACCCCTTCGCCCGATCCCCCCTTCCCTCTCCCTCGCCAGATCCCCCTTCCCTCCCCCTCACCACACCCGCTCCGACGACCCCCGGCCCGCTCCAACGACCCCCACGCCCGCTCCACACCCGCTCCGGCTCCCCCGCGCCCGCTCCGACGACCCCCGCGATCGCTCCACACCCTAGCACCTCCCCACTTCCCCTCCTCTCGCGCTGCTTCACCCGACTAGGTCGTCCCCGTCGACACCACATCGTCCCCATGACCACCGTCGTCCCCGCACCCCACCAAGGAGTCCAGGAGCTCTGCAGTGTTCTTCTATGTTATCTACAGCCAGCCGTTCAAGCTCGACGACTCTGCATCGTGCGGATCGAGGTCTTCTTCCACCTCCGGCCACCGCGGCCTCACCGTCGATCCGCGTCACCTCGTCAACCCCGACCCCGCACGAGCTCGCCATCGTCTTCCTCTTGGTGAGCTGCACCGGTTCCCCTTCCCCTTCGATTTCGTCTGTCAGACCTGTCGCACCACCGCGCCCAGCTCTGGTTGCCGCCCCGTGGCCGTGCTCCCTCGGCCCCTAGCCGCGCCTGGCCCGCCAGCGCTCACCACTGCCGTGACCGCGCCTCCACTACGCTCGGGCGCGCCACAGCCCCGCCTGCACGCCACAGCACCGCGACCGCGCCTCCACTACGCTCGGGCCATGCCTAGCCATGCTTTGTGGGACTGTTACCTCACTGTCATGTGCTGCCGTGACTTGCTAACCAAATTGGTTTGTGTCAATTTCACAAACTTGCAGGCTTATAGAATTAGAAATACTACTGTATTAGATACCCTCACTGTCATGGGCTTTCTATTATTAGTCAAGTAGTATGCTTAGAATCTTGTTGTGAGAGTAAAGCTTTGCTTTTAGTTTTTTCTTGTATGTGGGGATTGCTACAGCTCATACAGGAGAAAATTGATAACTACTATGTCATTGTGTACTCCCTCCGTGCCAAGTGTAATGTCAAGTTTAGATTGGTCAATATGGTTCTCGTTTTTAAATTTTTTACATGCTCTCATTTTTTTGTGTGGGTAATGTTTTATATGCTCTTTATCTCTTCCCTTGGTGACATTCGATGAGGCGTTGGGCGATATAGCTTTCTAGCTCCTTAGGGGGTTGTTCCTCTTCTGGTGTGTTAAACAGGGGTTTATGTGGTCATATGGAGTTTATTAGGTAGAGAAAGTACCTTGTGATTTTTCTAATTTTGGACATATATCAAGTCTCACCAAGACATCTTCATTACAACACTCAGCTTATCCAAGACATCTTCATTACATTCTAGACAGGATAGAAGCCTACTTTGTTTAGAAATAGAGTCAGAATTTGAAAAGGAAAACCCTTAAGCCAAACATACAACAAGCATTGACAACATAAGTGGAGACACTAATTTTCACTGACTTGTGGAGGCTCTAATCCTCAGGGATCATGGCTAAAATAATTTTCCATGCCTGATTAGTAATTATCTGAATCAGTTTATGGCTGTAGAGGTGGTTAGGCTCTGGTTAAAAATAAAAACAATAATAGAAGTTTTGTATTTTCTAAGTAAAACCCCACATATCCACCAGGGATGTGATCTGTCGAACCAAAGTAGACCTAGCTCTGCATTAGTTGTTTTGTGCTTCAAGTGTCGATCAAGGACAAACTGAGTGGTTGCAAAATAATATTATGTGGTCAATGTGGATTTACTATTTTACGGTGATAGTTACGAACTGGTAAATAAGTTAACATGCGTAAGTGAGACTTGGCATTTTAAAGCTTAGGGTCTTCAACTTGAACTATGAATTGGGATGATAATGTTATTTTGCCTTCTTAACAGAATGGTGTCATAATTAGAACAAAGCTGCTGCAAATGCATACCTTTTTTTTACAAGTGCATCTGCACCTTCTGATCCATTTAGAGTTATCATAAATATATTTCCAAGGTTTTTTTCATTTCACTGTAGAGTCTTTGCTTCTGGACTCAATGCACATTCATCAGTCATAAGAGATAAATACTAGTAAGTCAAGGGCACCAGAATTTGACCATGCCTCTTTTGACAAGTATGTCTATTGATTCAAAATTTCCATGGCAAAAATATATTTCAGAAAATGACATGAACTAAAATGTTCTATAGATCATGATCCATAGAAAAAAAATGCCATGATCCATACAGTATAAATTCCATGATGCATAGGCTATATTTGCCATGGGAGATGGCAATTTTGTTGGATCATGATCTAGAGATTAAAAAAATGCATATACTATAATTTCCTGGCATGATCCATAGAATAAAAATGTAGAATAAAAATGCCATGATCCATACACTATAATTTTTGTTGGGTGACCTATTATATACGGAATGGAAGCTCACATAAGTTGAGTTGATTTTTGTCCATATGAAAGCAGAGGACCATATGGTGCGTGGCTGGGTTTTGTCTCCGACCATTGTGTCGTGATGATTTTGCAGTACCCGTGAGGCCCTTGAGTTTGCCGAATGTCGATTAACTTCCGTTCCGGCAAATTCGGGTACTCCATATGTCCTATTTTCAGCAAAGGTCATGCTGAAATTTTCCGTGAATTTTAGCATGACTTTGCTAAAAATCGGACATATGGGGTACTTGCTACTAATGCATGGGCCGGGGTATCTTAGTACTTAATTAAGTAGGATCAACTGCACCTTTATTCTTGCTGCATTAAACCATAGGTGGCAATAGAGCCAAGTGATTAGGCCCAATTTAGAATTCTCCTCAGCATCGATAAACCCTAGATGATAAACCCAACATATGTGGTAATAGAGCCAAGTGATTAGTGCCAAGTGATTAGGCCCAACCTAGGGTGCCTCGGCATCGATAAACCCTAAATGATGAAAAATTAAATTAGCTTTTAGGGTGCCTCGGCGTCGACAAACCCTAAATGATAAAACCTTGGCTTTTAGGGTGCCTCGGTGTCGATGAGAATCTAAATGATGTACGCTTAGGCTTTTAGGGTGCCTCGGCGTCGACAAACCCTAAATGATAAAAGCTTAGCTTTTAGGATGCCTCGGTGTCGACAAACCCTAAATGATGAGACCATGATCTTGTTCCTTGACAATAACCAACTTTTGACCAAACTGTTTTCCTATTTAGAGCGAAACATGGCCAACAACGATGAGGCCTGCGGTTGGGCGGCAAGCAATTCAGGAGCTGTCCCAGAGATGGAGGAACAACCTCACCGCTATGAGGACGCCGCGGAAGAAACCGATCCTGACTACACAACCCCTAGTGGCGTCAGGGATGACACCACTGATGGTGCCGCCGAGGATGCCACCACTGATGATGGCGGCGCACACACATATGGCAGCCAATCGAAGAAGCAAAGGAAGGACCGGCGCCCGAATGCACTTAGCACCCTCAAGGAGGAATTTACTCAAGTGGACTCCGACGGGCATCCAACGGAGCCCAAACATATAGTCAAGGGGTACTCGCTTCAGTTCGGGTGCATTCTCCGGAGCACCGTGTAACACCCCAAAATTTTAACCTTGTTTTGTCAATTAAAATTTTGCCAGGAAATTAAAACTTTTATTTTCTAGGCTCCCTTTTGATCTTTTTTGAAACATTTCCTTCCTTTTTTATCATGTAGTTATTTCCTTCAGTGAAAACTTTTCAAATATGTTATTGGACTTGTTTATCCTCTCAAGAAAAATCTTCTCTTTTCATCAGAGGAATTAATTATATAATAATCTCCATAATCTTTATTTTCTTGAAAAATGGTTTCCCATGGTTTTATGGTCCTTTTTGAACTGCAACCATTTGATAAAATCATTCAATGTTCCAACCAAAATTTGGGGATCTCATGTGATGTTTTTAAGCCACTTTTATGCAAAAATACCTTCTGTCCTTTGGTAATTTTGAGCTCTACACCAGTTTTTCAAATCTGGTCCAGTGGGCAGATTTGCAGTACAGCCTATTTAAATATTTATTTAAAGTTTCCACCAAAATTATGGGATGTCAGTGGGAGCATAATATTCAACTTTATGCAAAAACCCAGCTTTGTTCTTTGAAAAATTTGAGTGGATCAACCTCCTTTCCATTCTGGTCCAACTTGAGGATTTGTACAAAGAACCACCATTTTAGTTGCTCCTCTATCCATGATTCCTTTTCCTACTTGTAGTCCTCCCTGCAAAACCCTTAAGTCCAGGAGCATGCACCCATTGGATCATTTTTGGTCCATGTAATGATGCCATTTACCTCCTGTCCAGAATTGAAGTTTTGCAAAACTTGCACTAGCAAGTTTCTCCTTTTGGAAAACTAACCTCACCACCCTCTCATGCATCTAAAGGACCCCACCCTGGAAGATTTGGCCACTCCAAGAAATGCCTAGGTGCCTGTGGCATTTTGTCAAACACCTTGAGAGCATGGACAGATTGGGCATGAGTTTTGTTTACATAGTGAACTGATCCTGACTGCACCAGCATGTCCCATGGATTTGCCCTAACCTACAACCCCACCCTGCTAACCCTCTTGTAGTTTAGAGCCCCATAGCATGCATTAGCATTTTTTCGAGCACGTTCCGTGCGTGCTCTGGGCGCGAGCAGAGCACGCGTTTTGCACGTGCCGCGCCCAAGTCGCCATGTCGCGCCCCTGGTTTTGCCCGCACCGCAGAGCCGCGCCACGCACTCTCCCTCTCACCACATCACGCCAAGCAGCCCTGGTGCCCTGCAACGCCGCCGACAGAGCCCCTTGGCAGCACACCGGCGTCTGCAGCGCATCTCTGCCAGGTCGGTGCTGCCCAAGCCTCAGCTGCTCGCCACCTGCCCCTGGAAGAGCTCAGCCTCATCCTCTCACGCGTCCTCTAGCTCTCGTCGTCGCCACGACACCCTCGCCACATAGGGAGGCAGTTCGGCAGCGAACTTATCCACGGCCGCCGCAAACCGACCTCGTTGCGCTATAAAAAGAGGCCCCCGAGCACGTTCCGTTCACTAGGCAGCCTCAGCATGCTCCGCTAGTTCTTCCGTGGCAGCCAATCGATCCGGGGAGGTCTTCTTCCCCACCTCCGGCAACTGCAGCCGCCGCCACTGCCCCGGCCATTCCGGCGCCACCAGAGCCTCCCCCTCCACTCTCTTCACCAGAACTCCCTCTCCCCTAGTGAATCCATCCCCCTGCTTGATTTTGATCGGGACTCGCCGCGGGAGAAAAATCACTTTGCCCGACGGCCACCGTCCGCTGCGAAGCTCGCCGCCGGCAGCTCCGTCTACCCCAGAGACCGTAGCGACCACCGGAGTGACCGTCTCGATCCCCTAAGCCCACGGATGGCCTCCGTTTCCCGAACGGTGCCGTTGCCACGGGCGGCATCGCCGGAGTCCCGCCCGCCGGGCAGAGGAAGAGGAGGAGGTCGACTAGTCAAACTGATGGGTCCCGGGCCCACTTGTCGATGACTCACGCGCCGTCCCACGCTGGAGTAAGTGGAAGCGTAGATTCCAAAGTACGTCTTCGACGTGTACCGTTTCTTTTTTATTTTTGTTTTATTAAAAAAAAACCAGATTTGACCACAACTTTGACTGCCTATAACTTTTTAATGATAACTCCAAATGAATTGATTCCTTTTCCTACCTCTCTCAAATTTGATCTAGTTTATTTTAAGATTTATTTGAAAAAAATTCAAGACAACTTTTTGTGCTGTTTAAAATTTGTGTGTTAATTCAAATTTATTTAAAATAGGACTTTGGAGAGAGAGAAGCAAACTTCCAAAAGTTTTGGAGTGCACCCTGCCTTTCCACACCTTGAAGGCAAGCATTCTGAACCCTGGCATAATATTTTGCATGCATTGTTTGACACGATTATGGCACCACCTCAATACATGGAACTTGTTATTTTATGTGGTGATATGATCGTTTGCATAAATGCTTATTTGAAATTTCCTTGCTGTTGGAAATGAACATGCTTGTGATAATAATCATCCTCGTATGCCTTTCGTGCCTACCGGAAGGAAAATGGGAAAGTCTCTGTCTTGGGTAGACCCGAGCTTGTCCCTAGTTCCTCGTCGAGACAAGTGTGTCCGGCATGGCATGAGGGGTATGATGAGTGATGATTCTATCTGTTGGATGAAATATATTCATTATGCTAATCATGCAGGGAATACTTAAACCTCCTGAGTCGACCATAGATCGAGTCTTGTTCGATAAACCCCATACTTGTTTCAGTACTACCACATGGCTCTCTGACAAGTAGGGTGCAGTTCGATAAGTCGTCAACCCTTTCTAGCACACACCGTACAGAGAGGCCATGGTGGAAGATACCGGTTGTAGCTGGTAGGCAGGCCACCTGGTCCGGGGGCATGGGTGTTTCCGGTTGAGATCGAGAGGGGAGGCCACCCCTTAGAGCACGCGATATAAATTTGATCCCATGCTATGCGAGGTTGTAGCCTCCCCACTTAGAGTTTTGCTTAACAAGTGTCGTGGGTGATTCCGGACACCGGTAAGTTAATGGTGTGTGCAAGTTAGGTGTGTTTTCAACTAAAAGGCCGTGAAGCGGAATTAGTCCCGATGGACTAAACGAATCCGTTACTCGTGGGTAAAGAGTACACCCTCTGCAGAGTTTAAACCTATTCGAATAGCCGTGTCCGTGGTTAAGGATTACAGTCTGGGATGGGTCAAGTGTTGGTCTTAGTGTCGGTCTTCGGAGGAGAAACTGTTAAACTAGAACTGGGATAGCGACTTGAGACTTGTAATGATTATGATTTCACTCTGATCAAATAGCACTCAGGTATAGGATTTCCAGCGGAAAGGTAGCCTTGCTCGCTTCTTTACCCTTGTACGCACAAATCTAGCTCATCGCAGCACTTTCGAGTTTGGTTACTTAATTACAGAGATTGGAACAACTTAGCGCGGGAAGTCCCATATCTTGTCTTAGCCTCGGCCTTTGGGAGGCAGTGTGGTGACGCCTGTTTGGCGCGTGGGAATTCACTAATCTAATGATATATTGGTAACTGCATGTGGGTCCACACACCACTCCTTATGTTCAGCTAAAAAGCCTTCCGGGTCGAATTTATTAAGAAATAATAAAAGATTAGAATGCCAATGTGTTAGAATGTCAACGGGAGCTTTCACAAAGCCAAGATTATATTGTTATGGACTAACCCGTTATAATATTTGAATTATCGAGTATCCCTGGGATGGTTCTACCTCTTGGGTATTCACTGTGATTATTTATAAGCCCTTTATGTGGTGTCGCTGAGGCGCCCGAGTGTGGCATGCTTGTTATTCATTTACTTTATAAGCCCTTTATGCGGTGTCGCTGAGACGCCCGATTATGGCATGCTTGTTATTCATTTACTTTATAAGCCCTTTATGTGGTGTCATTTGAGGCCTCATCGTGGCATGCTTGTTATTCATTTACTTTATAAGCCCTTTATGTGGTGTCATTTGAGGCCTTGCATGTAACATGCTTGTTATTCATTTACTTTATAAGCCCTTTATGTGGTGTCATTTGAGGCCTTGGTATGCATGCTTGTTATTTATTTTACTTTATAAGCCCTTTATGTGGTGTCGCTCGGGCCTTAATGAGGCATGCTTGTGATTTACCATCAATTGAGGCGTCGCTTGGACATCCGAATGGTGCATTTTATTCCTACTCTGTCATTACATATTCGTTGTTACTTATTAATAACCTGCCTACATGCATCAAAGATTTTATTTTTATGACTGACGTTGTGATCATAGAATATTTTTAGAGCATGATTATCGGTTGTTATATTATACCTGTGTTCATAATGTTTGCGAGTACATTCAAAGTACTCCGGCTTGTCCACAGCTATTGTCTTGGCCAGATTTCTTGCGTGGAGAGGAGGCGTTGCGATGACAGCCCGGAACCTAAGCAATGGTGATAGCAGCCTCGCGAAGATAGGAGTTATCCCGGTCAAATTTGTTCTGTGGAAAATGGAGTCCCTAGACAGCGATGATCCACAAACCGCTTCCACCATCAACCACTAGAAACCATTTGTTGTACTCACAGACCAGAATGGTCTTGTACCACATATTTTGTATTTTGCTTGGAATTTCTATATCAAGTTGGTGCCTCATCAGCCATTTTCTGGAATTTATTACCCGGAAAACCGGTCGTCACACACCGTCTCGATCAACACCGAGAACCTTAGGCATAATGACCGAGGGAATTTGCGCAACCTCCTCTTCACGAAGCTGCACGAACGATACAAGTTCCCCGCCGATTTTGAAAACACACGCCTCTCAGGGAATAAAGTGAACAGTGCCGCCCTCACGAGGATGAGCACGGCCCTGTCTACTTGGAGAAGCGCGGTGAGGAGAATGATTGATAAAGGTGATAGTTATGAGAAGATCAAGGCGAAATATTCTTCGATCAACGAAGATGACTACAAGGAGTTCAAGATCAAGTGCGAGAGCAGCGCAACCTCCGAATCAAGTCGATTGGGGTAAAGAAATGCGGAGTTGAACTTAGGGAACACAAACTCGGTCCCGTGATTCTGAGTGGCGGAGCCTATATGGGACAAGGAGGACGCGAGCGTGCCGAGCAAGGCCTACCGCCCGCTTCGAGAAATACAGCGGTGACAAGCAGACCAGGAACTTTGTCAGGGCCCGGTACAAGGAGGACCCAATAACAAAGGAGCTTACCACGGATCTGAAGACCAGGGCTCTTGAGGTTGTTCTGGTAAGGAATACACCCCCGCATAATTAGCTCCATATGGTTGCACTCTAATTAATCCCCAATATTTCTAAATGGTTCACGTTCCTTCCAGAAGCTGAAAGCGATGAGTCTTGGGGTCGTCTCGAGCTCCTTTCGACACCCCTTTAAATAGGGCATTGAGCGTAATGAAAAACAAGGATAAGCTCACTAAGCCGGCGTCGGCTGGTCGTGTGGCGAAAAAGGCTTGTCCACAAAATGGGGTCATACTATACATTTGGTGTGCGGAAGGAGAAAAAGACCAGCTCGGAAAGCCAGACGCGAGGTTGAAGCACTCAAAGGCACAAGTGGCGCGGATTCGGAGCTTGTCCAAGAGCAAGTGGAACAACAAGCGGGAACGAAGCTCAACGCCATGGTTCCTACGTTGATTCATGGGCTGACGACGTGGATTGCGGGCGGCCAACAGGGCCTCCCGGTTCCCGGCTTCACGGCCGAACTTCGCGACAGCCAGCGGGCGGCGCCATTGGTGTCTCCGGCGGCGCCATTGGTGTCTCCGGCGGCGCCATTGGTGTCTCCGGCGGAGGCGGTATTCGTGTCTCCGGCGCCGGCACTGGCATTGGATCTTAATGCACCCAGGTGTACGCCGGCCGGCACCTCGCCAGCAAGCGCCCCCCTCCGTCAGCTGCACGCGTGCCGTTGGCGGTGCCTCGACATTAGCCGAGCTCGACGGCATCACGGTAACTAAGCCTCTCGGACGATGACTTCATCTCCTTGCCTTTGACTGGGCATCCCTGACGCCCTGCATGTTTTCGCAGGGCGCCGCCGACGTTCCTTACACTCTTCTGCACTTCGTGGGCGGCGAGTTGGTCGATGTCACCAAGGGAAGAATCGTTCAACCGGGCAACCGCATGTTCCACGGTAATCCGATGTCACCCACAATGTATAGGGTTGAAGTGGTTCGGGTGCTGCCAGGCTGCGACGAGTTGTTACCTCCGATTCAACCCGTTGGGGCCGACGAAGAAGATGAGATGACCCTCAGCGCCTGCGTAAACTGGCCCCTGCTTTGGCCGAAGAGCCAAATTCGTTTGGGGGCGGGGAACACCACCCCACAGACAAGACCGCCAGTCGTGCCGGCGCCAAGCCATGGCAAGAATGCAGCAACGCTACCGGACCTGCCGGACATCCCTATGTACGAGATCCGGACAGCCCTATAACATGAGATCCGGACGGCGGCGACAACAACGACGGTACATTTACCAAAGTTGATAAGTACTTTGCCGAACATGGATGCGGCGACGAGTTCTGCGGGCCTCTTTCTCAAGAACCCAACCAAGGCGACCGCGATCTAGCCGGTACGGGCGGAGAAATCCAATTACAGCAGGCGTCGTCTGGCGTTCAGTTCTCGAGACACGCCTCCAGCTCCGCCTTCACCGAGCCTCGAGATAGCTGAGGTGCGAAATATTATCAGCCCCAACACGCTCAAAAAGGCGGTGTGGAGCGTAACTCGGTCCCATTACAGGAGATCAAGAAGAAGGGGCGGAAGCGAAAAGACTAACAAGGGCGCTGGTGCGAGCCAGCCGGCACCGAGTTTGATCCATGCTCAGGACGGGCCACCTTCACCTAAGGATATCTCGAGGAGGGTGCATGTGGCGGGTAGGGCGATGCTACCGCCAAATATGTTGAATGCTGCAACCGGTGCTATGCGGAGTCTGCACGACAGTGTTCTTTCTTTGGAGAAGCGGCGTCTGAGAGAGAATGATGTGGCATACCTAGTTTTCGTGGCCAAGGTGCCAGAGGGCACGGGCTTTGTGGATGGCGACATCGGGGGTACGATCGTCCTGCGGTTTGATGACATCTTTGCTATGTTTAACCTTCATCCGCTGCACTACACCTTCGTTCGGCTGTTTTTATTTGAGTATGGAGATGCGGATCATTAGAGACAAGACCACGGACATCGTGATAGTCGACCCCTTCTACATGCGTGCCAAGCACTTGAGCAGCGGCGGGGACCGCCAAGTTGCGAGTTCACACCTCGAAGGCGTCATTCGGCAAACCCGGATAAGGATAACTTCCTTGTGGCTTACTTTCCGAGTAAGTCATCCCTTAACCGCCCGTAACATATGATTTCTTAGATTTCGATTTTTCTTTTTTTTCTAACATTACGTATTGCGTGCGGTGACACATTGCACACTCATCCTCCTAAGCCGAAATATTCCATGGCCACGTATTTCGACCCGAACCGTAACTCCAAGATAGACTACACAAATGTCAAGAAAGTTCTTGATGATGTTCTCCCAGCTCGCCAAATCTGGAGGCACCTTCACGGGGCAGTTCGTAAGTACGGCAAGCACACCTTCTCACACAATAGGAAGTTACGCTGCGTCAAGCAGCCGCTTTGTGATCGGAAGGATGCCTACTACACCTCCATCACATGCGGGCGATCGTAAGGGACCATCATCACCTTCGCTACCGAGATAGTCTCAAAAGATTGGGCCGCGAGGTTGTCGGCAACCCAGGACGCGGACCTCAGACAAGAATTCTTTCGCATCCAGTCGGAGTTTGCGGACATCATCCATCAAGATGTCCTTCATACCTCGGGGCAGTTCTTCCGCAGATATCAACTGTCCAATAGTGAGATAGATGAAACGCTACAAATGCAGGGTGACAACAACCGCGATTTCATGACCATCACGACAGACGGCGGCTTCATCCACGCTCCTGTCCGATGAATCGAGTCGAAAGTAGTGATGTGTAGTTTTGAAACATTTATTGGCTCATGTTGTAATTAAACTTTAATGAATTCGTATGTCTTTTTGATTTGGACAGTCGTTCAACTTAGATGTAATCGATGCTATTTATTAGTAGGACCATGAATCGTGCTATTAATGTCTTGCTTTTCTCTTCCGATCCTTTTGTTGCATACTTACATATTGCTTATGTATTGTACATTGTTTGGCTTGTGCATAGAGATGTAAATGCGTATGTCGTGTACAAGGGCAAGGTTCCCGGAGTCTACGACGACTGGGAGGAGTGTCGGAGACAGGTTCATCATTTCAGCGGTAACAGTTACAAAGGGTACACCACTAGGGCGGAGGCCGAATCTACATACGCCCGCTATCTAGCGGGAGAGAGGAGGGAGCGTTGGAAGAACCGGATGAAGACCAGTTTGATCGCGATGATGCTCATCGTGATGACCGCAGCTCTCTTCTATGTGATGGTAGTTTAGATGATCGATATCGACTTGTAATGTGAAGACAAACTCGATACTCGCGGTCTTGAGACTTGTAATGTTTTATCTTTGTTCGGTCTTTTCAATTCGGAGACTAATATGATGAATTGTATTTGGAGACTAATCTTCTATTGTATTCGATGAATCTGCTGTTGTTGTTTGCTGCTGTCTATATTTTGTCCAATAATATATTTTGTAACCTGTGCAAAAATCAGAAAAGTAAAAAAAAACAAATATTCATACTAATGGCGCATCACCACCAGTGCGCCATTAGTGTGTAAAGGATACTAATGGCGCATCACAACAGGGTGCACCATTAGTATGACAAAGCACATGGTTACGTATGGCCCCGGGAGTATACACTAATGGCGCATGGTGTTACATACTAATGGCGCACTAGGTGGTGCGCCATTAGTATACCAGATACTAATGGCGCACCAGTGGTGCGCCATTAGTAGAAAATACTAGTGGCGTCATACTAATGGCGCACCGGTAGTGCGCCATTAGTAGGCAAAACCGGTGCGCCATTAGTAGGCCTTTTCCTAGTAGTGACTTAAGCGGGGTATGTATAGAAGAGGAACTGCCAATTGAAGCAGGGATTGAAGCGGGGGTTGACGTATTATGTAACCGCTGATATAATCAACCGTAATTATTTGTACCCAGTCGCTCCAAATTCCCAGGGTTGCGCATGACTCCTATTGGCTATTTGGCTGGTTTCCTTTTTTAGGACAAAAACAAGGAACAAGTTTTGGGATTATGCACCGGTACTGGTACGAACAGAGTAGGACAGTTGGTAAGCAATACATTGAGCTCTTCTTATTGATAAAGCCAGTAATAATCAAACTAGAAAGGAAAAGAAAAAAGACAAAGAAAAATATCTGCACGAATCTTCGCTTAACATCAATGGCATAGGACCTAAATGTGCATTACTTAGAGCACATCTAGATGTGCTTTAGAAATACTATCAAACAAAACCACTAATCATCATTGCAAACAATGCATAGAACATGGCTAATGCGACAACCACACCTACACATGCTAGTTCCTTCTTGTCTCTTGCTTCCATCTATTGCCTGTGATTGATTCTTTCTTGCTTCATCGTACTGATTGTACATTCCAGATCAGCCAATTTCTTCTTCAGCTTTACATTATCTTCTGCGAGCTTGGTGATAACACTCCGAGCCCTGCCATGCCATTCTTCATCCAGCCAGTTAACAAAGGCACAAACCTCATATCCCTGCCAATGTTAAATAGTATTCTGGATGAGCGGTGGCATTAACTGAAGTAAAATGATGAACTTAATTAGCACTAACCTCTATGGGGCAACTGAGAAACCGCCTGCCGATGTCGAATCCCTCCGTGCATACACGTCGAGCGGGAGTGTGCCCGTGCACACAACTCAGCTTTTGGTACTTCTCGGTGGCGCAAAACTCGAAGTTGAACTCGTGTTGCGGGAGTCTGGAGTCAAGCTCCGGATCTGGTGGCAGATCGCTTTCCTGGGGGGGGGGGGATCATTCAGGACATATTCAGCAAGGAGCCATACTTTGGACATGCTAAAAAGATCGGGATAGATTGGAACCTGACAGGACGATTCGGATCTGTAGCACACTTGCCTTCTGATGACCTTACGAAAGTGCTCGGCGGCGATCGCCGTCGTGGCGGCAATACGAGCAGGAGCAGCCGCACAGAAACCTTCAGCACCACTCGTCCGCATTCCCCTAATGTCAGCGCCACGCGAGGGAATTTGGAGGCTATGTAGGGATTTGGGGAAAATGGGGAAACTGTGGAGATAAGCTAACGGTCGGGAACTACTAATGGCACTATATATATGTTGTATACGGCACACTGTTTGTACATGTCGTTTGTCAACGTCACACACGATTTCCGCACCAAACCGTGTGAGAAGACAACGTAGGTTAGACACGGTTGCCGTTACATAACCGTATGTGATGTACTACCCTGTCCATATAATTGAGTTATGGTGATATACCGTGTAAACAGACGCTCCGCGGATATCCGTAAAAACACAGCCGCTCTGCATATAGAGATGGCGGCAGCGGCCTAGGCAGCGGCTACCGGAGAAGAGGTCAATCCTCGGTCGGTGGGTGGTGGCGGCGTCATAGGAGGTCAATCCTTGGTCTGTGGCGGGAGATAGGACGAGCTCAACCATCGAGGTCGGTGGCGGCGTGATTCGAGCACATCCATCGCGGTCGATGGCGGGATAGTGGAGGTTGAACTTCAGGCGGCAGCCGCACTAAGCTTTGCTCCTTGACCCTGCTGTCTCGGCGTGCCGCCACATCGCGCTTGTCTGTCTGCTGGGTGGATGTCGCCGCGCAGCTAATTAATTAAGGTATTCTTTTCGTGAGTGGCTTAATTAAGGTATTCAATTCCTAAGTGTAGTGTCGTGCTAGTACTCTGCGTGTGAATTGACTAGCCATTAATTTTTGTCGTTGCACGTCTGGATAACAACATGGAGCATCCTCAGTAATTATTAAAATAAAACCTTGTGATTTATGCATGCATCTCTGGGCAGCAGTTAATCCGTGTATTAATGTTGTTGTTTTGTTTTTAATTGCCATTAAATGCTGTAGATGGAGCGATCTCGATGGATGAAGAATCGGAAAACCGCAGATTTTATAAGTGGCGTGATGAGTTCATGAATTTGGCTGAAAGTACAAAGAGGAGAATTGGTGATGCGGATTACATCCTGTGTCCATGTCTTGATTGTGCCAATCTGAGTCACATGAAGTTGCAGATGTCCAGATGCACTTACTCTCTAGGGGATTCATGGATGGATATACACGTTGGACCAGACACGGTGAAGAGGAGGTCATGGATGAAGATAGCCAGGGCAGCGAGATGCCAAACCCCGATCAGTGTCACATGGATGTTGAATCTAACATTAGTGCAGAGGCGTCAAGCTACCAATGGAACACCGGAAAGCCGAAACGCCCACTGGAAAACCAAGACGTCGACGCATATGACCACGATCTTGATATGCCAGATTTTGCTGCTATGATTGCAGATTTCGAGGGCCCAGAAAAGGATATGATTGGGTACGAGGATCTGCCAATCATTGATGCGGACTCCAAGAAAGAATTGTATCCAAGTTGCAAAAAGAAATATTCCAGGTTGAGTGCCACCCTGGCGCTTCTCAGATTTAAAGCAGCAAACGGTCTATCAAACAAGAGCTTCACAGAGATCTTAGGTATTTTCAAAGATATTCTTCAGGAAGATAATGTGCTCCCCAGAAGCACGAATGAAGCAAAGAAAATTGTTTGCCCATTGGAACTTGAAGTACAGAAGATACACGCTTGTGTGAATGACTGTATATTGTACCGTGGTGAGTACAAAGATTTTCGTGCATGTCCCACATGCAAGCATGCATGATACAAGCGCAGGAGAGCAAAGGGCAAGTACAAATTGGACGACGAGATCAAGATAGGAATCCCGTTCAACGTTGTTTGGTACTTGCCTTTAATTCCAAGGTTGAGGCGTTGGTTTGCAAACCCTAGAGAGGCAAAGAGGTTGCGGTGGCATCATGATGAGCGAATTGCGGATAGGTTTATGAGGCACCCGAAAGATGGGGCTCAGTGGGAATTAATCCACAACAAGTTTGAAAATTTTGCCAAGGATCCTAGAAGTATAAGGCTCGGGGAGTGTACTGATAGGATGAATCCTTTTGGCGATATGAGCACCACTCACAACACATGGCCGGTGCTTCTGTGCATATATAACCTAGCTCCTTGGTTGTTTATGAAGAAAAAATACATTATGATGTCAATGATTATCCAAGGACCGAAGCAACCTGGAAATGACATCGACATTTACTTTCAGCTACTGATAGAAGAACAGCTGACAGTGTGGATAGATGCGCCTGCTGTAAAATGTTATGATGCTTACAGAAAGGAGATTTTCGATCTACATGCGATGCAGGTGCACACTAATACGTCTCCAACGTATCTATAATTTTTTATTGTTCCATGCTATTATATATCCTGTTTCGGATGTTTAATGGGCTTTATTATACACTTTCATATTATTTTTGGGACTAACCTATTAACCCAAGGCCCAGTGCAAATTGCTGTTTTTTTGCCTATTTCAGTGTTTCGCAGAAAAAGAATATCAAACGGAGTCCAAACGGAATGAAACCTTCTGGAGCATGATTTTTGGAACAAACATGATCCAGCGCCTACCCCCTGGGCGCGCCCTCCACCCTCGTGGGCCCCTCGTGGCTCCACCGACCTACTTCTTCCTCCTATATATACCTACATACCCAGAAACCATCAAGGAGCACCACAAAAACCTAATTCCACCGTCGCAACCTTCTGTACCCATGAGATCCCATCTTGGGGCCTTTTCCGGCGCTCTGCCGGAGGGGACATCGATCACGGAGGGCTTCTACATCAACACCACAGCCTCTCCGATGATGTGTGAGTAGTTTACCACAGACCTTCGAGTCCATAGTTATTAGCTAGACGGCTTTTTCTCCCTCTTTGGATCTCAATACAAAGTTCTCCTCGATCTTCTTGGAGATCTATTCGATGTAACTCTTTTTGCGGTGTATTTGTCGAGATTCGATGAATTTTGGGTTTATGATCAAGATTATCTATGAACAATATTTGAATCTTCTCTGAATGCTTTTATGTATGATTGGTTATCTTTGCAAGTCTCTTCGAATTATCAGTTTGGTTTGGCCTACTATATTGATCTTTCTTGCAATGGGAGAAGTGCTTAGCTTTGGTTCAATCATGCGGTGCTCGATCCCAGTGATAGTAGGGGAAACGCACGTATTGTATTGTTGCCATCGAGGATAAAAAGATGGGGTTTATATCATATTGCATGAGTTTATCCCTCTACATCATGTCATCTTACCTAATGCGTTACTCTGTTCTTATGAACTTAATACTCTAGATGCATGCTGGATAGCGGTCGATGTGTGGAGTAATAGTAGTAGTGTGCAGGCAGGAGTCGGTCTACTTGTCACGGACGTGATGCCTATATACATGATCATGCCCAGATATTCTCATAATTATACACTTTTCTATCAATTTCTCGACAGTAATTTGTTCACTCACTGTAATACTTATGCTATCTTGAGAGAAGCCACTAGTGAAACCTATGGCCCCCGGGTCTATTTAACATCATATTAATCTTCCGTCAACAAGCTATTTCTTTCTCCATTTATTTTGCTTTCTTTAATTTTAATGTTTATCATAAAAATACCAAAAATATTATCTTATCATCTCTATCAGATCTCACTTTTGCAAGTGGCCGTGAAGGGATTGACAACCCTTTATCGTGTTGGTTGCAAGGTTCTTATTTGTTTGTGTAGGTACGAGGGACTTGCGTGTGGCCTCCTCTTTGGATTGATACCTTGGTTCTCAAAAACTGAGGGAAATACTTACGCTACTTTGCTGCATCACCCTTTCCTCTTCAAGGGAAAACCAACGCATGCTCAAGAGGTAGCAAGAAGGATTTCTGGCGCCATTGTCGGGGAGTCTATGCACAAGTCAAGACATACCAAGTACCCATCACAAACTCTTATCCCTCGCATTACATTATTTTCCATTTTCCTCTCATTTTCCTCTCCCCCACTTCACCCTTGCCTCTTTTCTTCGCCCCTCTTTCGTTCGTCCTTCTGTTTGCTCGTGTTACCATGTGCCTTCTATTTGCTTGCATCCTCGCTTGCTAAAAATCTATTGGTATGGATCCTCATCGTCTTGCTAATCTTTTTAAAAGATCCAATTATGATGAACCAATTGCTAGTGAGTTGAGTGCACTAGATTAGCTTTATGAGGTTTTGCTTGAAATTCGTGAATCTGAAAATTGTGATGAAGTGCTTTATGAAGTGATTCACGATAGATCTTTGAATAAAAAGAATGATTGCAATGATGTTATTATAAATTCTATGAATTTCAATTGTGCTAATAATATGCAAAACCCTAAGCTTGGGGATGCTAGTTTTGCTATGTCCACTACTTGTTGCAATGATCATGATTGGGGTGATTCTTCTTTTGATCTTGAAAATTTATTTAAGCCCCATGATGAATATGAGATTGATAATAGTGTTTGCAATATTATTGAAAGTGGTTTTGGAAGAGTGTCAACTTTAGATCCCACATATTTGGAGAATGTTCAATCTTATGAAGTTTTTGATAAAAGTGGGTTTGGAGAGGTCATGACTTTAGTTAATGTTAATCCCACTATTTTGGAAGAGTGTTAACTTTGCATACATGTGGATCGTGTTAAGAATATGTTTTCGGATAGCCATATTGTTGAATTTTCTTATGATCCTACATGAAATTATTATGAGAGAGGAAAATATGGTTGTAGAAATTTTCATGTTACTAAATTTCCTCTCGTTATGTTGAGATTGCTATTGTTTCTTTCCGCTTCCTTGCATATGCTAGTTTTTGCTTGCCTTGATAATTTGTTTCCCTATAAGATGCCTATGCATAGGAAGTATGTTAGAATTATATTTGTTTTTCACGTATTTTATGATGCTCTCTTTGTGCTTCAATTCTTGTCTTTCATGTGAGCATCATTGAAATCTCTATGCCTAGCTAGGGGCGTTAAACAATAGCGCTTGTTGGGAGGCAACCCAATTTTATTTTAGTTTCTTGCTTTTTGGTTCTGTTTAGAAATAAATAACCCATCTAGCTTCTGTTTAGATGTGGTTTTGTGTTTTAGTTAGTGTTTGTGCCAAGTAGAACCTTTGGGAAGACTTGGGGAAAGTCTTTGCGATCTTGCTGTAAAAAACAGAAACTTTAGCGCTCACGAGATTAGCTTCAAATTTTTGCTGGAGAGTGCTATTTAGTTGATTCTTTTTGAAGATGATTAACAGATAAATTCCTCACGTCCAGAAATTTATTTTAGAATTTTTGGAGTTCCAGAAGTTTGCGTTAGTTACAGATTACTACAGACTGTTCTGTTTTTGACAGATTCTGTTTTTCGTGTGTTGTTTGCTTATTTTGATGAATCTTTGGCTAGTATCGGAGGTTATGAACCATAGAGAAGTTGGAATACATTATGTTTAACACCAATATAAATAAATAATGAGTTCATTACAGTACCTTGAAGTGGTGTTTTGTTTTCTTTCGCTAACGGAGCTCACGAGATTTTCTGTTAAATTTTGTGTTGTGAAGTTTTCAAGTTTTGGGTAAAGATTTGATGCATTATGGAAAAAGGAGTGGAAAGAGCCTAAGATTGGGGATGCCCAAGGCACCCCAAGGTAAAATCTAAGGACAACCCAAAAATCCTAAGCTTGGGGATGCCCCGGAAGGCGTCCCCTCTTTTGTCTTCGTCCATCGGTAACTTACTTGGAGCTATATTTTTATTCACCACATGATATGTGTTTTGCTTGGAGCGTCTTGTTTGATTTGAGTCTTTGCTTTTTATTTCACCACAATCATCCTTGCCGTACACACCTTTTGACACACATTAATCAGAATTTATTAGAATACTCTATGTGCTTCACTTATATCTTTTGAGCTAAACAATTTTGCTCTAGTGCTTCACTTATATCTTTTAGAGCGCGGTGGTGGTTATATTTTATTGAAATTATTGATCTCTCATGCTTCACTTGTATCATTTTGAGAGTCCTTTAGAACAGCATGGTAGTTTATAAAGTGCATTGAATAGTAAGAGAAGTTTGATACTTGATAGTTGTTTTGAGATATAAAGGTGGTAATATTAGAGGTGTGCTAGTTGATCAATTGTGAAATTGAGAAATAGTTGTGTTGAAGTTTGCAAGTCCCGTAGTATGCACGTATGGTAAACGTTGCATGACAAATTTTAAACATGAGGTGTTCTTTGATTTCTTTCCTTATGAGTGGCGGTCGGGGACGAGCGATGGTCTTTTCCTACCAATCTATCCCCCTAGGAGCATGCGCGTAGTGCTTGGTTTTGATGACTTGTAGATTTTTGCAATAAGCATGTGAGTTCTTTATGACTAATGTTGAGTCCATGGATTATACGCACTCTCACCCTTCCATCATTGCTAGCCACTTCAGTACCGTGCATTGCCATTTCTCACCTTGAGGGTTGGTGCAAACTTCGCCGGTGCATCCAAACCCCGTGATATGATACACTCTATCACACATAAACCTCCTTATATCTTCCTCAAAACAGCCACCATACCTACCTATTATGGCATTTCCATAGCCATTCCGAGATATATTGCCATGTAACTTTCCACCATTCCGTTTATTATGACACGCATCATCATTGTCATATTGCTTTGCATGATCATGTAGTTGACATCATATTTGTGGCAAAGCCACCTTTATAATTCTTTCATACATGTCAGTCTTGATTCATTGCATATTCTGGCACACCGCCGGAGGCATTCACATAGAGTCATATTTTGTTCTAAGTATTGAGTTGTAATCTTTGAGTTGTAAGTAAATAAAAGTGTGATGATCATCATTATTAGAGCATTGTCCCAAGTGAGGGAAGGATGGTGGAGACTATGATTCCACCACAAGTCGGGATGAGACTCCGGAAGAAGAAAAAAAAGAGAAAGAAAAGAGGCCAAAAAGAAAAAAAAGAGAAGAAGGCCCAAATAAAAAAATTGAGAGAAAAAGAGAGAAGGGACAATGTTACTATCCTTTTACCACACTTGTGCTTCAAAATAGCACCATGATCTTCATGATAGAGAGTCTCCTATTTTGCCACTTTCATATACTAGTGGGAATTTTACATTATAGAACTTGGCTTGTATATTCCAACAATGGGCTTCCTCAAATGCCCTAGGTCTTCATGAGCAAGCAAGTTGGATGCACACCCACTTAGTTTATTTTGTTGAGCTTTCATGCATTTATAGCTCTAGTCACTACAAAAAAATACACTTCCGTGATGATACGTGTTTGTCACAGTAGGTCACGTTTTCTGTCATGCATGTACATCCATGACAAATTTATGACAGAATCAAGATAGTCATACTGTCTTTGTCATAGAAGTGTTCCATGACATTACCAAAATTATCATCACAGAAGTGTCCACTTCCATGACGATAAATCGCGCGTCACAGAAGTGCTTTCGTCAAGGGTGACCGACAGGTGACATCCACCGTAATGGAACGTCGTTAAGCTATCAGGTCCGGTTTTGGATCCGATAACCCGTTAATAGCCCTGACCAATGGGGATTTTCCACGTGTAAAATCATCATTGGCTGGAGGAAACACGTGTCGGCTCATCGTTGGGACAGATGTCATCCACTCATTGGACCCAAAGCGCCTATGATACGTCGACACGTGGCACGGCCCAACAGAGGCCCATTCCTGTGAAAAGGCCGGCCCGTTTGACTTGGTCAAAAGGTGGCGGGCCGGCCCAGGACAAGCCTATTAACGGCCTGTTTGCACATATCCCATTTACAACTCGCTAACCCAGGGCCCATTTACGGCCTATCTGAATTAGGCCCAGTAGCGTCATCTGGGCCGTCCAATATAATTCTAGCCAATTTTAACTTCCGGCCCATGTATGGCCCATGACGTCTTTTGGCCCATATGAGGCCCTTAGTAACCCTTGGCCCATTAACGCCCCGTGGTAAAACTAGCCCGTAATGAACAGTGTATCACTTTATACCCATTAACGGCCCATTATTCCATTGGGCCGTTTCCAATCCATGTTATCTTTCGGCCTTCTCAGGGCCCATTTATTCTTGGGCTCATTTCCATCATTCGTTTACTTTCGGCCCATTACTGTCATTTTCTACTTGTGGGCCAAATACAACCCATGGTTACAGTCGGCCCGTTTGTGGCCCGTTAATACGTTTGGCCGTTTTCATAGCGTCATCAAATACGGCCTATTAACGATGGCCCGTTATGGTCGGCCCATGAACGGACGATTTCAACTCTAGCCCATTTACGGCCATAATGTGGTCTGTTATTGGCCCATGTTTGGCCAACCGATCATACGGCCCGTAGAAGGCCCATTGTGTCTATGCCCCGTAGAAGGCCCATTGTTTCTACGGCCCTTAGAAGGCCCATTGTTTCTACAGCCCATAGGAGGCCCATGTTAACTATAGTAAATATGTAGCCCGTTGTTAATGTGGCCTAGTTTAAAAAAATAGGTTATTCCCGCCACTAGCACACCGCGGAAAAAGAACTGCACTGACTACAAGAAAACAAATAAACAAGACAATGGAAATAAATAAGCAAGCAACTTACGCTAGGCTATCACGGCTATTACACATATTACATCCATTGGGCATCAAAGTTCGCCACAAGTGCAAATATAGGGAACAAAGCAGCATATAAACGCCGCAGCAAAACAAGTCCAGAACTAAACCACTTCAGAAGAGCTCAAGAAACAATATCCTGGGTACCCATAATGCTGGCAAGATGCTTAGCAAGCTTATTAACTTGTAATGTACTTCTCTTGTTTGGCCCTTAAATCCTCCAGCACTTGTTGTTGCACCAGAAATTATGCATCTGAATTCTGCAGGGACATCCTCAGTCCTTCGGCTTCCTGTCGCATAACATCTGATCGATGTGTTTCAACTTGAAGTTGAGACTCAAGAAGCCAAACTGATTCAGGCAGCAAGTACGAAGAGCTGGTGCCAGCAGTAGTAGCCAGTAACTCGAACACTACATCAAGACATGACTTTGGGGTTGTCTTAGTGTCTTCAATATAGTTTTTATCAGCTTTCTTGGAGAACAACAGGGATGTCTCACTATCTTGAACCTGATCTGCATTACTTCCTTTACCATTGCATAACGTGGTACTCTTCTCCAATATTTTATCTGCATTCTAAAGGAGAAACAAACAAACACATCACAGTTTTACAATGTAGTATATGAAACTCATTTTGGTAAACCAGTTCAGTAGTAAGGTGGACAGGATAACAGCATGAAACAAACATATATCTATGTAGTATGGTCCTTTGTATGGTCTATATCATTCTAGTTTATGTTGCCAAATCAAGATAGATACAGTTCGAATCATATCTATTTAAGACAAAGCAGCATAGACAGAATATAAGTGTGGGAAACTACACAGCACAACACTTGTAATGTGCATGGCATGAGAACATAACTGTCTATTCAATTGAAACTGAAATCAACATAGAGCAAGTTACAATAGCAAACACGTTAAAGAAACAGGTTTAAAACATACCTGTTGCGCCATTGGATTTTCAATTGCATCCTTCAAATTTGAAATTAGTTGGTATGAGTAAATACGGTAATGCAAGAGCAAAGTAGTATGAACCATAGCTACGGAACCTGACCTGTGAACAATTCTTCTTCTGCTTTAAGCGTTGACTTGGGGTTCAGAGTGGTGGTCCTCGTGCTTTGGGCACTGCAGTTGCCTTACTAACTGCTCGTGTTTGGGTGCTCTGTGGTGGAGACAGTGCCGTGTCAACGTGAACTGGGTTACTATCTGCTGGGGTTGGGGTTAGAAGGGGTGTAGCTGGTTCTCTGTCCAACTGGGTAGGGGTACAATCTGCGTGAGTCTGGGTTATGTGGTGGGGCTGGTTCTTGTGCAAGTACAACTGTGGTTCTATCTCCATCCACATGTAGCACGATCTTTTCTGAAGACCGTGTTTTTACTCCCACAGATACTGCCATCACCCCCTCCAATTGAAATGGTTGATAAACAAGAAAAGTAATTAAATGTACAGATAGACAGGTGCAATGGATAGTAGGGAAGAAAACAGGGCATGAAATAATTCACATTTATGTTGTCTAACCAAACAGAATAGCGGGACATAATTTCAAATATATGATTGCTAATTAAACAGGATAGCATGACACAATTTCACATGTATGATGGCTAACTAAACAGGATATAATGACATACTTCAAAATATGATGACTATGTAAACAGGATGACATGATATAACTATACGATTTGTCTATTAAAGTGGTTGGCATGCCATAAATCACGAACATGCCGTCGATGGAAACATGATGGCATGATATAATTCACGGATAGAATGGCATAATTCAAAATATGATGACTATGTGAATAGGATGAGATGATATAACTATGTTATGTCTTTATAAAATGGGTTGGCATGCCATAATTCAGATACATGCTGTCTATGTAAACATCATGGCATGATATAATTCAAATATATGATTTAAATACTAAGGAAGTGAGCAGAGGGCAATTGCATATATGATGTGTCAACTAAGGAGATGCCATTCAATATCGTGTATATGATGTAAAAACTAAGCATTGCAATACAACATATGCATGATATGAGTAATATAACCCTGCCAAGTTTGAGCATACACCTCAGGGGGATAATAGGACTGGTCATCTGCCTCTGAATCCTCCTCTGAAGAGCTATCTGTAACCAGCAACATATCTGCTTCACCAGCTAGCATTATCTGCTCTGAAGACCTTGTTTTCACTCCAGATTTCTCCATCACCAATTCAAATGGCTGATGCACAGGAAGAGCAGTTGAATATACAAACATTGTCGACAAAAGCAATGAGAAATACAAAAAAGGATGGCATGATATAATTCACATATATGATGCTTGGCTAAACAGCATGGCATTGCATAATTCACATATATAATGCCTTGCAACAAGATAGCATTGCATAATTCACATATATAATGTCTTGCAAAAAGATGGCATTGCATAATTCACATATATGGTAATTAGACACAAAACAGGTGGCATTCACACAAATCATGTCTAAACTAAGCAAATGACATAGCAATGCAAGATACCATACGCACGATATGGGCAACATAACCCCACCAAGTTAGAGCATGCACCTCGGGGGAATAGGACTGGTCATCCGTCTGAATCCTCCTCACGAGGAGCTATTCAGAATCAAAGAAGACATGCGCTTCGTCGAGATAGCATTATGCGCTCTGAAGACCTTGTTTCCACTCCAGATTTTTCCATGACCGTGCCGAATGGCTGATGCACAGGAAGAGTAATTGAATGTACTAAAATTGTTGACAAATTTAACACGTAATAAAAAATGATGTCATCATATAATTCACATATAAGATGACTGGCTAACCAGGGTGGCATTACAAAATTCACATATATGATGCCTGGCTAAATAAGATGGCATTGCATGATTCACATATACGACAAAGAAACTAAACAGATGGCATTGAGACAAAGCATGTCTAAACTAAGCAGATGACATCTTTGATGTATCTGATAAGCAATGCAAGGCACCATATGCATGATATTACCAACATCAGCATGCCAAGTTAGAGCGAAGACCTCATGGGGTAAATAGGAGTGGTCTTCTTCTTCTGAATCCCCCTCAGAACAATTATGTTCCTCTTGGTTACGATCCAAAATGGGTGGAGGGGGGTGATACGTCTCCAACGTATCTATAATTTATGAAGTATTCATGCTATTATACTATCCTTCTAGGATGTTTTATATGCATTTATATGATATTTTATATGATTTTTGGGACTAACCTATTAACCTAGAGCCCAGTGCAGTTTACATTTTCTCCTTGTTTTTGAGTTTTGCGAGAAAAGGATTACCAAACGGAGTCCAATTGACGTGCCAATTTTTGATGATTTTTTATGGACCAAAAGAAGACCAAAAAGTATCGGAGTTAGGCCAGAAGAGTCCCGAGCTGCCCACGAGGGTGGGGGCGCGCCCACCCCTAGGGCCCGTGGGCCTGCCTCGTGGACAGCTCAGGCACCTCCTTGACGTGAGACCGACGCCAAAAATTCCTATAAATACAGAAACCTCGGAAAATTAACCTAGATCGGGAGTTCCGCCGTCGCAAGCCTCTATAGCCACGAGAAATGAATCTAGGCCCTCTCTGGCACCCTGCCGGAGGGGGCCATCATCACCGGTGGCCATGGAGGAGTATCCCGGAGGGGGCCATCATCACCATGAAGGCCAAGGACCAGAGGGTGGAGGCCATGGAGGTGGAAGCACAAGGGGAGAACCTCTCCTCCTCTCTTCCGGTGGCGCCGGAGTGCCATCGGGAGGGAATTCATCGCCACGGTGATCGTCTTCATCAACATCACCATCATCATCACCATCCTCATCTCTTTTACGCGATCCACTCTCCCGCACCCCGCTGTAATCCCTACTTGAACATGGTGCTTTATGCCACATATTATGATCCAATGATGTGTTGCCATCCTATGATGTTTTGAGTCGATATCTTTTGTCTTTGGGTTGATTGATGATCTTGATTGGTATGAGTTGTATGTTTTACTTTGGTGTTGTCCTATGGTGCCCTCCGTGTCACGCAAGCGTGAGGATTCCCGTTGTAGGGTGTCGCAATACGTTCATGATTCGCTTATAGTGGGTTGGCGAGTGACTGAAACACAAACCCGAGTAAGAGGGATTGTTGCGTATGGGAATAAAGACTTGATGCTTTAATGCTATGGTTGGGTTTTACCTTAATGATCTTTATTAGTTGCGGATGCTTGCTAGAGTTCCAATCATAAGTGCATATGATCCAAGTAGAGAAAGTATGTTAGCTTATGCCTCTCCCTCATATGAAATTGCAATAGTGATTACCGGTCTTGTTAACAATTGCCTAGGACAATTCCGCACACCGATCCACCATTATTCCACACTCGCTATTTGTATTATTTAGTAATATATTCTAACTTTATGATAACAACACCTACTTTTATGTTTTAGCTCTCCGACACCATGCAAAGTTATCCTCTTCATACCCACAACGTAGTTTTATTTCTCGTTTCTAGTTGGAAGTAAACGTTCGGTGCACGTAGAGTCGTATCAGTGGCAGATAGGGCTTGAGAGAATATTGATCTTACCTTTAGCTCCTTGTGGGTTCGACACTCCATACTTATCACTTCCACCTTTGGAAAGTGCTATGATGATTCCTTGCACTTCGGGATTATCTGGGGGGCTGCCTTTGAGCCCACCATGGAGCGACGTCTGCATGAAATTTTATTGCCACGCAAGGCTCGTCTCTTTTGCTCTACATGTTCAGTTCCATTGTGTACAATAACTGACATGCATAGGAATAAAACATAGTGAGATTATGTAAGGAGTGCATGCACAAATCCAAAGTGAAGGTAGCAAACTTAGGATAGACCCATAACCAATGATAGCAGGCAGATAATAGCTTTAGTTAAAAAATACCGATAATGGCTCCTTTAATGTTTGTTTGCACCCAACATGAAACTCATAGTAGACACCCGAGATTAACTAGATAGTAGACAGATAATACTGTGCCCCAATATGTACCCCACAACCATTTAAAAACTCAAGTTTCAGCATAAGTTTGGACTTGAGTTGGAGTCTAATAGGTGAACACGACGATAAAGTAGCATGCCATCATATTAAGCGATGCATAACGTAAGCAGACACGGTAGAGTGCGACCTCTCTTGTGGACCTGTGTAGTCCTCAAGGTCATCTGCTCAGTTGATGATGGTAATGCAGTTGTCGTGAGTCGCCAAGCAAGTAGCAAGAAGATCTTAGGCGGCGAAAGACGATGCGGAGAGCGGATCCCATTGTGGTGAACCCTTTCGTCATTGGAGCAGCTGAGCTGGGGTGGAACACAACACCGCAGGAGCAGGACAAACCACACAAGGTTTTCTTTGACACATATCCGTGACATAAGTAATTGTGTAAGGGCTTGTTTGAATTTGAGGATTCTAACAATGCAGGGATAGGAAATAGACAGGAATAGGATAGGAATGCACGTACAAAACAGAGAATTTTAAAACACAAGATTTCTGCCAATCTGGGTGTTTGGTTCACAAGAATTGGGAGATCACAGGATGCAAAGAAGCATGGTGAGATTAAGTCAAACCACAAGAAGTGTACAACCTCTTTGGCGAAGCCATGTCGATCTCAGCATGATTGGGTTAGCCGGTGAGGATGCTCCGGCTGACTTGGCTGTCGGAGGAGGGGAAGAAGATCTTAGGCGTCTGGAGATGGAACCCGAGGTACTGCTCCGCTGTGATGGAGGGTTTCATCGTTGGAGCAGCTCCGGTGAGTTGTACGACGCCGAGGCTGAAGCAGGACAAGAGAGACAATGTTAACTTGAGTGGAATTCTAATAGCATGTCCAGTAGATGACGTAAAATACATAACCACAAAGTGCTAGATGTATACATCAGCCGCTCATCTCTGAACTTAACCGTCAAAACTGAATTTAACTGTCGAAACTGAACTAACTGTTGAAACTGAATTTTGCTGTCGAAACTAAATTTTACTGTCGAAACTGAACGCACTAGAGGTGAGGCTACACGTCAGTCGACTGACTTTTTCATCTCTGGTCAGTCGATTTTGCAGCTGTTGGATACGAAATCAAGGGCCTGCAGTTCATATTCAACCTCCAACCCCCTGAGCCGCCAGCCACCACCAGCCAAACGGTCGCCCCCCGCCGCCTGCGGCCGGCGGTGCGCCGCCTCGCCTGCCCCGAAAACACTCCCCATCATCGGTCCGCCGCCGCCATATCCTCGTAGCCCCGTGCCGAAGCTTTTTCTCCGTGATCCCCACGCCACCGCCCCACCACCGCTGACCACCGCCCACCCTGAACCCTAAGATAGATAGTGGGGTACCTCTCTGGCAAGCCCCCCTCCCTGATGCGGCTGGTTCTTCCTTAAATCCGGCGAGGCCCCCCACCCCCTGAAAATTGACTGACCCAAAAGTCGATTCAGTCGCTAAATCGGAGCAGCATCGCAAGCAAGAGCAAGAGCGAGAGCAGCAGCGCGAGCAAGAGCAAGAGCAAGAGCAGACCAGGCAGGGGACCGAGAGCAAGAGCAGAGCAGCAACGCGAGCGAGAGCTAAAGCAGCAGCAGCTCCTACTGATGTGGATGTCACCGCCGAGGGAGCGATGCCGTGGAGGAAGTGGCCGGTGATGCTGCCGTGGATGGAGCCGCGTCGTGCCGGCTCGGGACCGAGCGCCGGCAGCACCGTGATATCGAATCAAGAAGAAAATGTGGCGATTAGTGTACAACCTCTTTGGTGGCAACGATTAGGCCGCAACTTCATCTGAGGAAATGGTGATGATGATGCTCTTCCGGTGGTGCTGGAGAAGACAGAGGTGTGGGAATGGAGGTGGCGGGAAGGACGAGGGGAACGTTAGGGCAGCTCCTTGGAGGTGGAGGACGGGGTGGCTAAACCGGCGGGATGACCAGATCGACGACGGATCCTCATCCGGTACGGTGGATGAGGGACGTCGAGGTGTTGCTGTGAACGACGTCGTCGGGGAAGAGGCTCCGGCTGGGTGGCGGACGGAGGAGGGTGTGGGGCTTCGCGGGTTTTGCCGGCCTCAGTGTACGAATGGGTGGGCGTATAGGATGGGAGTGGGGAACCATGGCTTAGGGATGCGCTTGTCCGAAATGTGGGGTAAATTACGAAAGTACCCCCACCGATTTGAGGTGGTTCTTTCGGTTCAGGGGTATCACGGGCATTTCACGTGTCAGGATTTCACAGGAGGTGGGAGTTTTCGTGCGCGTTGTAATTTTGGAATAGCAAGGCGCGGGTTGAGATGGAGGGAGTTGTCGGAGCACAACGAGACAAAGATATATCTTAAATATTTTGGGCTAACAAGGCGCGGGTTGAAATTTCCGGACAAGCCTAACGTGTACTGTACCAAATCAATTCACACTACAAATGTCAATCAAAACTTTGAATTCATGTTATGTTCAATTAAAATATTTCGCTACGTGTATAATGCATGCAACCTAGTACTCAAATGAACGTTTTAGTGCATTCCAAACGTACATACTACCGCTTCAATATGAACTAAATTTGAATTCGTTTCTCTATTTGAATAAGATCTACAATAATGATTGTTGTGAAGTCAAAGCATTTGAATTCGTTTCTCTGTTTTAATAAGATCTACAATCGTCATTATTGTCAAGTTAAACCATTGTTTGTGTATTATCTTCACAGCACACCACATGACTAGTATCGAGTTACATATGAACTATGTGTACTATATGAACTCGAACTCGATTTTTTGAATCCACTTTATGTTGATTTCAAATCATAGTACATTTCAAGCTCTAGCTAGATCTTCACAAACTAAACCATGTCTCATATGTATAATGTGTTTATCACATTATGTATGGAGCCCCACCCCCTACGCCTACAAGTATCTAGATGTGAGTTGCAAACACCACACATTACCACAAATTCAAATAAAATGTGAGAATGTTTGATATATAATATTGTTTAGCTTGTTTGATATTTAGTTGTAAGCTGCAAACGCCACACATTATCACAAATTCAAATAAAATGTGAGATTGTTCGATGTATAGTATGGTTTAGATTGTTCGACATTAAGCTGTGAGTTGCAAAAGCCATGCATTATCACATTATGGTATAACATGTGCAAAACCACAACACGCGTATCACCGCTATATTCATGCATGCATATGTTTAAAACACTATGATCTCCTATTCAAATATATGAATCCACTTTCATATCAAATTATGATCTTTGTTAGTCTCTTACACCCACACAATCCTCTAACCTTTGTAGCTGCCACTAACTTTCTCTCATGCATGCACATGCCCTCCTCTCCCTCCCCCTCCCTTAGCATTCTATCCATCACACACATTCATTTTTTTCCTTTAGGTCGTTCTCCCACAGTCTCCACAACTCCTTTCCGACACACACCGATCAATAAACCTCTCCAGCGATGTCTGCCTAAGACATACACACGCACCTTCAATCTCCTCCTTTATGTGTCCTTGCCTCGTGTCTCTCATACGGTCCCACACACGTGTAAACTCTCGCCCCTGTTTTCATCGATCTCACAACCGCACACTCCTCCCCCTATCTAGCTAGTAGTTGGGCCTCTCGCACCACCTCCTAGCTCCATTCTCTCTGTCTATCCGTCTCGCCGAGCCTTGTTTGCCTCTAACAAATGGACGTACACCGACCGATCTCCCACTATACATATAGCTAGCTAGGTCCTTATAACTCGTTTTCCCCACGTGTCGATCGATCTACCTCTTAGTTATGTCTCTCCCTTCCTCCAACAAACAACAATTGATCTACCGATCTAGTTAGGTTTGATTACCAAACACATGGTTCCCCTTCATCATCCATGGATGTGTCCCGACAGATCTATCACGCACAGGCACACACAGAAACACATCCCCAGTCTTATTGATAATATTGCAGTTTCACCCTCAGTTTGTCTAGTAGGCCTCTCCGACCATCTTCGAGAAGCAACTCCATCACCCATACAACACTCTACCCCTCTCCCTCCCTCTCTCTCTCCTCTGTCTCTCTGTCCCATCCTATTTCCCATCCTTCAGTTATGTATGGATGTCGACCGATCTCCCTCAAGACATAGCTGGGTCTCTCCTTCTCAACACATATACGAGCCGTTCTACCTGTATAGTTAGGACTCTGCCTACCCCTCCCCCACCCCCTCACACACACACACACACACACGGATACATCGAGCGCTCTAGTCATGTCTTCCTGCCACACACAAACTTGACCTGTGCCCTCTGACGTTCCGGTAGCTAGGTCAGTCGCCCTATATCTTTGACTTGCACACACACACAATTTCGATGGCTCCCTTCATCGATCTCGCACCCACCCACTTGATCCTCTCTTCGACTCTATCGATATCTATGACCCCTCCCTCTCTTCTCGTGGATCGCCCGACCCTCTATATATGATATGGATAGGCCTCCATTTCACACACATTACATGCAAAATTTTGTTTGAGATGTCATCGACACATATTCCCACAAATACATTCGCGGAATCAACCTCCCCCCAAAACAAAAAACACTCATGAACGCACAAGCCATTTGTCTAGGTTTGTATCTCTCACACACACCCACATAGGTGGGGGACGTGCACGAAGAGAAGAGGTGCACGTACTCCCGTCTCTTTCCCAACCACATCCGCGCGGGTACACGGTGGAGCTCATTTCTGTATGAAAAGGCAGCCCACGTGGTAATTTGACACGTGTACTGGTTGTCCACTAGATGGAGGGAGGATCGTCTACCACGGGTGAACAAACAAATTGTGACTTGACGCGTTATGTTAAAAAAGAGGCAAACCATGTGGGGCCTACCATAGAGGTAAGGCTCTATACACTGGAGTACTTTTGATGTGTCCCGTCAACTCGTAGAACAAGGAGAAGCTTGCTTAGTACGCCATCTCCCCCGCCCATGGGCGCGCTGGCTCGCAGGATGAGGTGAATCTTGCTTACTACGCCTTACGCCCGCTCCCTCGCCCACGCGCGCAGTGGCTCGTAGGACGAGGAGAAAATTTTACTAGTACTCCCTCTGTTTACTCCTCGTCCCTAACTTGGTTAGAGAGATTATCATATTGTTTGGAATATATGTCCTTTAGTAGATTTCAATATGAACTACTAGTACATACTCCAAACACTAATGTATATAGACGTATTTTAGAGTGTAGATTCACTCATTTTGCTCCGTATGTAGTCCATATTGAAACAGACATAATAGTACGCACTCTCCCTCGCCCCTCGACCCTCGCAACGTGGTGGACGTGCAGCAATTCATTCGGTCTCATATAGCCAGAACGATATATACTGCAGTACCATTATTGCTCGACTTCCCGAAGAGGTGAAGAGCCAATTGGAAGGTTAATAGTTTGGAGATGCCAAGCACAAGGTTTATAGGAGAACGAGTAGTAGGTGCCGCGTCATTTATAAATAAAGTTTTTTATTCAGTGGCACGTACGCAATATACATAGGTTCATACGGAGAGAAAAGGAAACCGCTCCACTATATACATAGGCAGGACGAGCCTACACGGTTGCTTGCTGGGGTTGCTCTCTTCTGTTTTCACACTCTCTCGCACAAAACCACTGTGGCCACATCTCTAACATCCCGGCGGATCACGTCCGTCGGTGGAAGGGGTGGATGCTTAGTCTAGATGCGCCGCTGGCCACCGACGGCAAAAAGCCCACCGTCAAGACGTCCCGATCAGGGGTCCCCGCCATTCTATCTCACAAAGCCGGTGAGGTTGCCTTCGTCCATTGCTCACTGCCGCGACGTGGGTAGTTGCCTCCTCCCTCCGCCCTCCTCCAGGTTGAGCTACGTCCCGACATCTCTCGGGTACAACTTCCTTTACAGCCGGCTTGCACCACTGCTCCAGCTGCCCACATCACTCCATGTGGATATTTCTCTACTTGTTTGCCGGGCACATACCTCTACTGGCTTCTACGTACTGTATTTGTGATGAGTTTATGTCTCATCAACTAGTCCAAGTAATCTTATTCTAATCACACTTCTTCAATTTCTTGCCACAGGGATGCTCATCTCGATTTTGGTGAAACTACACAAAATGATCCGATGGTCAAAGGGTTGCAAAATTCATTTCTTAGGAAGCGCCGACGTTGCCAGCAAATTAAAGCCTGGTTAGGGTTTACAGTTCAAGGGCTAGGGACTGCATGGATCGTTTTTTTCTTTAGATGTCTCTGTTTCAATGGCTAGGGACTGCATGAGTAGTAGTAGTACTGTACGCCTTATGCCCGCTCCATTGCCCACGCGCGCGGTGGCTTGCAGGACGAGGAGAAATTTTTACTACTCCCTCCGTTTACTCCTCGTCCCTACTACCTTGGTTAGAGAGATTATCATATTGTTTGGAATATATATGTCCTTTAGTAGATTTCAATATGAACTACTAGTACATACTCCAAACACTGATGTATATAGACGTATTTTAGAGTGTAGATTCACTCATTTTGCTCCATATGTAGCATAAAGTTGAGACACTTATTTTGGAACAGAGGGAGTACATATTTGCTATGATCATCAATCATTGAGATGCAATAGCATGCATGTTAGTCTCCTTTGTATTTGATGAAATGTTGCAACAGGCAACCTTGGGCCTTAAGATACATGTAGCAATTTGGAAGCTTCATAGCATTGTACTATCTCATTGATAAATTACAAGACATACTATACAAGTACTTCCTCCATTCCTAAATATAAGTCTTTGTAGAGATTTCACCATGAACCACATACGGATGTATATAGATGCATTTTAAGTGTAGATTCATTCATTTTGTTCCGTATGTAGCCCACCTAGTGCAATCTCTACAAAGACTTATATTTAGGAATGGAGGGAGTACTATGTAAAGAGTTAGGTGTCACACGGTGTCCAGAAAATATGGTGATAGTGTGAGGTGGGCCATGTAATCACTGAGCCTGCGTGTTTTCACCGCTCTTGTACTCCTCCGTAGTAAGAATGGAGAAAATTGTAATCTAGTAGTACCTCCTTTCACCGAAAGCGTGGGACATCCATCGATCCTACCACCTCAAGAATAATGACCAATGAGCTGTCAAATCACATAGACCCAAAGATAAGTTGGACGGACGAAGCAACCATCACTCTTGAATTCGATTCTCCCTTCAACGCAGGCGCCAGTGAGAGGTCGCGTCCGCTCTGCCCGGGCATGAATGCGGCACCGATTCTTTGGAGCGGTGCTGACCGTTTCAGGCGAGAAGCGCGCGCGGGTGATGGAGGGGCTTTGGGTGGGCCAGGCTGGTCAGGAGCGGGCGTGGCAGCTGTCCGCCTGTCCCTATCGGACGCCCGGAAACAAGAGGATGCACCGACTCTTGCGGCTGAAATCGTACACTACACACTATCTCTCTGTAGGAGTAGGTCGATCTGTCGCTCTCTCTAACACACACATGATGTTAAACACACACACGCACACGCACACGCACACACAAGTTCATAGAATAGGAAAATCGTGTGAGTGCGAAGCCACAGGAAGTGAGATACAAATGGAGTACGTACAAGAAGAGAAGAGGTGACGAATATTCCATCAAACCTGGACTGAGGAGTAGTACTCCCTCCGTCTAGGTGTTAAGTCATCCTACAGAAATAAGATATTCCCAAAATGTTTAGGCGTCGTCCATTAACTTCGCATCTCCATCCCCTCCTGGCCTCGTTGCTAGCGAGCGTTGTTACTTAGGGAGCGTTTGGATCCTTAGCAAGAACAGCTTATAGCATAGCTGGGCAAGGTTAGGCGTTTGGAACTGTTAAAATATGTTAGCTTTTGTGGGCCAGCTAGCTTGAGTGGGCTAGAAAAACCTTGCTAGCTCAGGAGAGCCAGATCGGCTCGCTTTCGACGACAAACTTCGCATAGTAGTAACATAGACTAGTAACATATGCATGTTGTACTAGTCCAAGTTACTCACCACTATGACCAGCCTAAGCAATGTAACCAAACGCTCCTTACTCTGCCTTGTTATCTCCCCCGGAAACCCAATGCATGGAGCGCAACTACGCGTTGATCAGTCAAGAAATCAAAGTCGGCTTGCATGCGAGTTAATACGTGGCCCTACATGGTAGTTAAAATGGCATCTCTTAGTTGTTTGGATTAATTTTTGCGTTTAGAGACAGAAATCAGGGCTTTGATTAGAGGAATGACCGGTCAAGTTTCTCCTTCTCCTCCAATCTGCTTGCACCTTGGTCCCGCTGCACCTTCTAATGTGACTTATTACACCTAGACGGAGGGAGTCATACGAGATACGGTGGCACACTGACTTAGGTTGAATACAAGTGCCCAAAATTGTGTGCATGTTATAATAAGGATTCACTTAAAATAGTACGTGAGTGAACAGAGGGATCAATTGGACTGTGTTCCCGAGCAGTAGCGAGATGTGTGAGGTAAGATACACCGTTGGCGCTTTTAATTTTTCTTATTAATTTGTTTGTTTCACCCTACATTGGTGGGACCCAACGCATTACTACGTGGAGAGAGGTAAGGTGACTAAGGCTGCATTATTTACACTGCTTGTGGATAGTCTTACCACCAAAGCCACATGACATGATTATGATTTAAATTCCAATGACTCCCACACACACAAAAACACAGCATGCTTGTCACATGAATGCAGGAATGTATAAAAGGTTATTTTCCTCTCGTTGAACAAAACGGGAGGGTTGTGTAGCTGGTTAGCCTGTTCGCTCATCAAACTTGAGGTTCCGGTTTCGATAACTACACTTGAGCATAATTCGTGCCAGGAGGATTCTTTGACTGGTCAAAATGGATGGATACGGAGCTATACGATCTCGTAGTGACCGTATAATCACCTCATCACATATAAGCTGCAGCCTCGGCGCTTGTTTTCTAGGGTTTGCACTCTTCACACTCTCTCCAGTATATATATACACGCTGGAGCCTCAACGCTTGTAGTTGCTCTCTTCACACTCTCTCACCCTCTCCAGATCTAAACAAGACTTCATTGGCCTCTCTCTCTCCCCTCACTGCTGGTCTGCTTGTAGTTGCTCTCTTCACACTCTCTCACCCTCTCCAGATCTAAACAAGACTTCGTTGGCCTCTCTCTCTCCCCTCACTGCTGGTCAAAGAGCCCGCAGGATCTGTCCGCCGGGAAGGGAAGAAGGCTTAACGCTGTCGCCATCGGCGAGGGAGGGAATCCACTACCGGCGCAGCTGTCCACTTTCACCCAGCGGCGGCGCGGGAGGGCCTCCGACCCCTTCTTCTTCGCCATCGTACATAGTGTGGGTCGAACGGCCTCTGGTCGTCCATCGAACCACACCCCAAGAACCTTAAGGTATAATTTACTTATTCCACATGCATTGCTCTAGCTGCATGTGGGCTTTTTCTGCTTCTGCACTCGAATCTAGGTGTTGGATCAAACAGGAAAGTAGTGGGGAAAGTTGTATACCATGAATGTAGGACGTGGTTCAAAGAGGAAAGGAATGGGGGAAACTAGTGGGAAAATTTGTATAGCATGAATCTAGGACGTGGTTCAAAAAGGAAAGGAAGGGGGAAAGTAGTGGGGAAAGTTGTATCGCATGAATCTAAGACGTGGTTCAAAGAGGACAGGAACGGGGGAAAGTAGTGGGGAAAGTTGTATAGCATAAATCTAGGACGTGGTTCACAGAGGAAAGGAAGTGGGAAAGTACTAGTACAGACTAGCTATCCAGCACCTACGTTGGTCAAAAAGGGAAAACAATGACAAATGCAGTACGCACATCTGTAATGAACTGATCTTTTGTTTTGGGGGACAAAATTTGTAGAGTTTGAGCAGGACTAGATTTCTTTGTGCTCACATAGGGAAAGGTGTCTAAAGATAACAAAACTGGGGCCAACACAAATATGCTCCTTGGTTGTTTGTTCTTTGTTGCAACCGATCGTGCATCACCCCAAAGTATATCGGTAGATGCACATGGTGCTAAAAGGCCCACTGTCCCGTGCAACTCTTTAGCTGATGTTAATCTAAGGCCCTGTTTGGTTAAAAACTCCCTAGTCCCTACCTCCTTGGTTCCAGGGACTAAACATGGACTAGAGGTTATTAAATGACATGCTAAAAGACCATGTTACCCCTAGTAATGAACTAATAGAGATAAGGTGCGATGCCTGGCAGGGGCAACTATTGGAAAAATTCCCAAAAAGACTCTTCCTCGAGGTCTTCTTTCTTTAGTCCCAAATGCCCACTTTTAGTCCCTAAAAGTCCCTCCTTTTTGGTTTAGATGGGACTGACACAGATTTTTTTAGTCCCTCCACCAAAATGTCCCTGTAAACAAGCACCCTCTAATAATGCCGCTGGAAAATTGATGCAATGCCACAATTAAAAGAAAATTACATGTTTAATGAATTTTATTGTTAATATAATTTCTCTGTTAATATTAATCAATGCCACCGTTTGAGAAATGCTACGGTCTTGCTTTCTTTCCCATTTAGATAAGGTAGATGCTTCTTTTTGTTGGCTTCTGTGTCATCCACTGTTATTGACCACTAGTTGTTTCCTTTGCACCTCTGTGTAAACATGGTTATCTACTTCACCTCGTTGCCATTGTGACCTTTTGTTGCACCGCACAAAACACTTTTGTTTTAAGAGTGTTTTGTGCATTTTAACCAAAATGTCACACCGACAATGTTGCTTGATTGCTTGATCTTAGTGGAACTGCACAAGAGGAGATCTTACTTCCTATCCGTGTTGGCGAATTTGGTTCAGATCTTCTTCTTGTGAGTTGTTTGAATTCCACGTCATGAGAGGTTAGTACTAGCCTTCTTTCACATGATTCTACAGTGTGCTTTCATATGTTGTGCTACTTGTATGGTAATGTTGCTTGATTTTAGTGAACTGCACAAATGGAGACAAGACTTCCAATCTGTATGTGCATCGCAATATCCCATTGAGGTAAGATAAGGATATTTCACAACTGTTGGCCTGTATTTTTCCACTTTCATCAAAAAATTAATGTCATTGTTTAGTGCTATACTTGTGCAACCTAATTGACATGCCAAATCTTACATTGAAGGCGAAGCTTGTCTGTTATCGAACCAAGTGATGAAGGGGAAGAACAAGCGGAAGAAAAACAAAAATCAACTCCCAGTGCTGTAATGAAGCACTGGAACTGTGATGACACAAGTAATGATATAGTTTTGCATCTTAATTTATTGCTATGGCTGGAACGAGCAATTGTTCTGCCAATGATTTGATGCCACTCTTAATGTAATACGTAATTATCTCTACTTGTGCAAATAGGGATCTTCTTTGAAGATACCATATATTTTAGTGGAACTGCACAAGAAGATGTTGGAAACATTAATCTAATCGAGGAGTATATAGTAAGCATGGCCACCACAAAGAGATAGCAACAGATGGTTCCGGAGAAGTGCTTCATTTGTATGCTCTACACAATAAGCCTCCTGACAAAGGTTGGTACTCGCCCACTGATTTCATCCATATGATTGAGCTTTGCCATCTCTATTGGTGTTGTGTTACTATTTAGATACTGTAATCAAAAAGTGGTATTGTCCTTGAGAAGTGCTTCATCTGTGCTGTTTTAAATATTTCCTTTCCTTTTTTTCGAGCAAACTGGGATGCTAGAATTAAGTTATCCTCTTGTCTTTGCACAACAGGATCATCCTCCTCTGAACAATAATATGGAGTATGTGAAGTGACTAGTTCCGATTATGCCAGGATGAAGAAGCCTTGTCTATCTTCTCATCAGAAGGAGCAGTTGAAGGATGGTTACATTACCCCCCACAAGACCAAACTAACTTCAGCTCAGAAGGACTGACAAATCTCCATTTTCTTGTTGTGATGCGCGAGTACAATGTTGTTCTAGGATTCTTTCTGGTGAGTTCCATTTTTCTAAAAGTGTGCTCTACATGGACCATGTAGGTGCCTGTTTAAACTGTCAATTCATAGTACAATTTGCTTTATACTAATCAATTTTTTTGTATTTGTGCAAACAGGGGTGCTCAGCTTGATTTCAATGGGAATTGCACAAAATGTTCATGAATACATCGAACCATTCATTTCCACCACAAGAAAGGAGGTACCGATAAGTTCAAGGCATTGCAACATATAAGGGAGAAATCATACAAGCTACGCGCGAATTTGGTTGATTTTGGTGGAGCTGCACAAAAAGAATAGCTGGTTTATTTGCACGAGTGCCATGTCAATGTCCGAACTGATGGCAAACCCTGCCCATTCCACAATCGTAGGCATTTGATATTTTGGAATGGGAAAACCTTGTCAAATTTTGCTCATTGATTTTAGCAAGAAGACATGCGTTTGATATTTCCAAATGGGACACCCTTTGCTGTCAGCAGCGTCGATCCATTTTTTCTTTATTCTTCAGTTGTGAAGTAAATATTGGCTCTGACATGTGAATCTCTAAGATGCATAATCATCGATTGTTTTGAATGTTCTCTATGAATTGCCGTGCTGTGTGTTTGATTGCAATGTATGTGAACGCTAAAAAGCTGCTCAAACTCTTTGTACTCCTTCTGTTCCTTTTTACTTCGCACATTGTGAAAGTGCATACTTTTTTCTATAAGATTGGTCAAAGTAGTGATACTTTGACTGCAGACAAAACTTGTATGCAGACTAGAAAGGACCGGAGGGAGTACATGTGAAACTGCTGCAAACGAGGTGATCACCACAGGAATAATGCTAGTACGTATTGTTTTGCATGTTCATCCAATGCCCGATGATACAAGAATTGAACTAATCGAAATAAATTCATTCATACACGGTTGGATTTCATATAAACATGCCGGATTTCATTACATTTCATACATTCTTCAACTAAAAAGGGTGCTACTGGAGGTATAATTAATTAACCAAGCGACCCACCTGTGTCGGTGAGCGAACAGAAAGCTTGATGACTTAGCTGCAGTGCGATTGCATAATCGACATGTGGCCCAGATGCTGTTGGGCCCACATGTCGGGCCACCAATCGCACCAGCAGTTAAGTAGAAGCAGCGTCCTTCTCCAACATAGCTCTCCGACTCCACGTCGCCGCCAAGAAGCTAACCGGCCGTCAGTGGTCAACCCGCCTAGCTTGTCATAGCGATTAGGGCAACTAGGAGCCCAATGATCAGGATCCCCACATGACAAACACCTTTCTTCTTGTCATTCTTCTTCTTGAAGTTCGTGTGTTGCACAGCCTTGTTCTTCCCATCAAACTTTGTTTTACCATCAAACTTGCCCTTGTTCTTGAACTTGTGGGGCTGTAAGTTCTTCTTCTTTACCAGATTGGCACTAGATCCTCCCTCAATTCCTCGAGCACGTTGCTACCTCTTGAGCACTGCGTTGGATTTCCTTGAAGAGGAAAGGGTGATGCAGCAAAGTAGCGTAAGTATTTCCCTCAGTTTTTGAGAACCAAGGTATCAATCCAGTAGGAGGCTACACGCGAGTCCCTCGTGACCGCACAATACAATAACTCCTCGCAACCAACGCGATAAGGGGTTGTAAATCCCTTCACGGTCACTTACGAGAGTGAGATCCGATAGATATGATAGGATAATATTTTGGTATTTTTGTGATAAAGATGCAAAGTAAAATAAAAGCAAAGTAAAAAGCAAAGGAAATAACTAAGTATTGGAAGATTAATATGATGAAGATAGACCCGGGGGCCATAGGTTTCACTAGTGACTTCTCTCAAGAGCATAAGTATTTTACGGTGGGTGAACGAATTACTGTTGAGCAATTGAGAGAATTGAGCATAGTTATGAGAGTATCTAGGTATGATCATGTATATAGGCATCACGTCCGAGACAAGAAGACCGACTCCTGCCTGCATCTACTACTATTACTCCACTCATCGACCGCTATCCAAAGATGCATCTAGTGTATTAAGTTCATGAAAACAGAGTAACGCCTTAAGCAAGATGACATGATGTAGAGGGATAAATTCATGCAATATGATAAAAATCCCATCTTGTTATCCTCGATGGCAACAATACAATACGTGCCTTGCTGCCCCTAATGTCACTGGGAAAGGACACAACAAGATTGAACCCAAAGCTAAGCACTTCTCCCAATGCAAGAAAAACCAATCTAGTAGGCCAAACCAAACTGATAATTCGAAGATACTTGCAAAGATAACCAATCATAAATAAAAGAATTCAGAGAAGATTCAAATATTGTTCATAGATAATCTTGATCATAAACCCACAATTCATCGGTCTCAACAAACACACCGCAAAAAGAAGATTACATCGAATAGATCTCCACGAGAGAGGGGAGAACATTGTATTGAGATCCAAAAAGAGAGAAGAAGCCATCTAGCTACTAACTATGGACCCGAAGGTCCAAGTAAACTACTCACACTTCATCGGAGAGGCTATGGTGTTGATGTAGAAGCCCTCCGTGATGGGTGCCCCTCGTGAGCTCGGAACAAGCCCCAAGATGGGATCTCGTGGCATGTAAGGTTGCGGCGGTGGAATTAGGTTTTTGGCTCCGTGATTCGATCGCTTGAAGTGCGTAGGTATATATAGGAGGAAGAAGTACGTCGGTGGAGCAACAGGGGGCCCACGAGGGTGGAGGGCGCGCCTAGGGGGTAGGCGCGCCCCCCTACCTCGTGGCCTCCTCGAAGCTTCCTTGACTTAGGGTCCAAGTCTCCTGGATCATGTTCGGTGAGAAAATCACGTTCCTGAAGGTTTCATTCCGTTTGGACTCCGTTTGATATTCCTTTTCTTCGAAACTCTGAAATAGGCAAAAAAACATCAATTCTGGGCCGGGCCTCCGGTTAATAGGTTAGTCCCAAAAATAATATAAAAGTGGATAATAAAGCCAATTAATGTCCAAAACAATAGATAATATAGCATGGAGCAATAAAAAATTATAGATACGTTGGAGACGTATCAAGCATCCCCAAGCTTAATTCCTGCTCGTCCTCGAGTAGGTTAATGATAAAAAAGATAATTTTTTATGCGGAGTGCTACTTGGCATAATTTCTATGTAATTCTTCTTAATTGTGGTATGAATATTCAGATCCGAAAGATTCAAGACAAAAGTTCATATTGACATAAAAATGATAATACTTCAAGCATACTAACTAAGCAATTATGTCTTCTCAAAATAACATGGCCAAAGAAAGTTCATCCCTACAAAATCATATAGTTTAGTCATGCTCCATTTTCATCACACAAGAATGCTCTCATCATGCACAACCCCGATGACAAGCCAAGCAATTGTTTCATACTTTAGTAATCTTAAACCTATAAACTTTCACGCAATATATGAGCGAGCCATGGACATAGCACTATGGGTGGAATAGAATATGATGATGGGGGTTATGTGGAGAAGACAAAAAAGGAGAAAGTCTCACACCAACGAGACTAATCAATGAGCTATGGAGATGCCCATCGATTGATGTTGATGCAAGGAGTAGGGACTGCCATGCAACAGATGCACTAGAGCTATGAATGTATGAAAGCTCAACAAAAGAAACTAAGTGGTGTGCATCCAACTTGCTTGCTCACGAAGACCTAGGGCACTTGAGGAGGCCCATTGTTGGAATATACAAGCCAAGTTCTATAATGAAAAATTCCCACTAGTATATGAAAGTGATAAAAAAAGAAACTCTCTATCATGAAGATTATGGTTCTACTTTGAAGCACAAGTGTGGCAAAGGATAGTAGCATTGTCCCTTCTCTCTTCTTCTCTCATTATTTTGGGGCCTTCTCTTTTTTTATGGCCTTTCTCTCTTTTTTTATTCCTCACTTGGAACAATGCTCTAGAAAATGATGATCATCACACTTCTATTTATTTACAGCTCAATGATTACAACTCGATACTAGAACAAAGTATGACTCTATATGAATGCCTCCGGCGGTGTACTGGGATATGCAATGAACCAAGAGTGACATGTATGAAAGAATTATGAATGGTGGCTTTGCCACAAATACTATGTCAATTACATGATCATGCTAGCAATATGACAATGATGAATATGTCATGATGAACGGAATGGTGGAAAGTTGCATGGCAATATATCTCGGAATGGCTATGGAAATGCCATAATAGGTAGGTATGGTGGCTGTTTTGAGGAAGATATAAGGAGGTTTATGTGTGAAAGAGCGTATCATATCACGGGGTTTGGATGCACCGTGAAGTTTGCACCAACTCTCAATGTGAGAAAGGGCAATGCACGGCATCAAGAGGCTAGCAATGATGGAAGGGTGAGAGTGCGTATAATCCATGGACTCAACATTAGTCATAAAGAACTCACATACTTATTGCAAAAATCTACAAGTCTTCAAAAACCAAGCACTACACGCATGCTCCTAGGGGGATAGATTGGTAGGAAAAGACCATCGCTCGTCCCCGACCGCCACTCATAAGGAGGACAATCAAAGAACACCTCATGTTTCAAATTTGTTACATAACGTTTACCATACATGCATGCTACGGAACTTGCAAACTTCAAAACAAGCATTTCTCAAATTCACAACTACTCAACTAGCACGACTTTGATATTATTACCTCCATATCTCAAAACAATCATCAAGCATCAAACTTCTCTTAGTATTCAAAACACTCATAAGAAGGTTTTTACTATTCTTGAATACCTAGCATATTAAGATTATTTAAGTAAATTACCATGCTATTTAAGACTCTCAAAAAAATCTAAGTGAAGCATGAGAGATCAATAGTTTCTATAAAACAAATCCACCACCGTGCTCTAAAAGATATAAGTGAAGCACTAGAGCAAAACTATATAACTCAAAAGATATAAGTGAAGCACAAAGAGTATTCTAGTAATTTCCAAATCATGTATGGCTCTCTCAAAAGGTGTGTACATCAAGGATGATTGTGGTAAACTAAAAAGCAAAGACTCAAACCATACAATACGCTCCAAGCAAAACACATATCATGTGGTGAATAAAATATAGCTCCAAGTAAAGTTACCGATGGAAGTAGACGAAAGAGGGGATGCCTTCCGGGGCATCCCCAAGCTTTGGCTTTTTGGTGTCCTTAAATTATCTTGGGGGTGCCATGGGAATCCCCAATCTTAGGCTCTTGCCACTCCTTGTTCCATAATCCATCAAAAATCTTTCACCCAAAACTTGAAAACTTCACAACACAAAACTCAACAGAAATCTCGTGAGCTTCGTTAGCAAAAGAAAACAAAAGACCACTTCAAGGTACTGTAATTAAATCATTATTTATTTATATTGTTGTTAAACCTACTGTATTACAACTTCTCTATGGTTTATAAACTATTTTACTAGCCATAGATTCATCCAAATAAGCAATCAACACACGAAAAACAGAATCTGTCAAAAACAGAACAGTCTGTAGTAATATGTAACTAACGCAAACTTCTGGAACTCCAAAAAATCAGAAAACATAGGACGACCTAGGAAATTTGTTTATTGATCAGCAGCAATTGGAATCACTATTTTATCACATTCTGGTGATTTTTAACAATTGTTTTCGTGAACAGAAAGTTTCTGGAAATTTCTGCAAGATCAAATAACTATCATCCAAGAAGATCCTATAGGTTTAACTTGGCACAAACACTAATTAAAACATAAAAAACATCTAACCAGAGGCTAGAACAAATATTTATTACTAAGCAGCAATAAAAAATATTGGGTTGTCTCCCAACATGCGCTTTTCTTTAAAGCCTTTTTAGCTAGGCATTGATAATTGCAATGATGCTCACATGAGACAAGAATTGAAGTGCAAAGAGAGCATCATAAAACACATGACAAACACATCTAAGTCTAACATACTTCCTATGCATAGGCATCTTATAGGCAAACAAATTATTATAGCAAGCAAAAACTAGCATATGCAAGGAAGCGGAAAGAAACAATAGCAATCTCAACATAATGAGAGGTAATTTGTTATCATGAAAATTTCTACGACCATACTTTCCTCTCTGATAATAATTGCATGTGGGATCACAAGCAAATTCAACAAAATAGCTATCACATAAAATATTTTCAACACGATCCACATGCATGCAAAGTTGACACTCTTCCGAAATAGTGGGATTAACATTAACTAAAGTCATGATTTCTCCAAGCCCACTTTTATAAAAAAATTCATAAGATTGAATGTTATCCAAATATGTGGGATCTAAAGTTGACACTCTTCCAAACCCACTTTCAATATTATTGCAAATACTATTATCAATCCTATATTCATCATGGGGCTTAAATAAATTTTCAAGATCATAAGAAGAATCTCCCCAATCATGACTATTGGACATAGCAAAACTAGCATCCCCAAGATTAGGGTTTTGCATATTATTAGCATTATTTACAACAATAGAATTTATAATAAAATCATTGCAATCATGCTTTTTATTCAAAAATCTATCATGAATCACTTCATAAAGCACTTCATCACAATTTTCAGATTTACAGATTTCACGCAAAACCTTATAAAGATAATCTAGTGCATCCAAATCACTAGGAATTGGTTCATCATAATTGGATCTCTTAAAAAGATTGGCAAGCGGATGAGGATCCATAGATATTAGCTTCTCTATTTAGGAATAAATACTCAACTATTTCAACCAAACGAGCAAACGAGCCAAGTAAGACATCAAGGCAAACGAAAAGACAAACAAAAAAAAGGGCGAATAAAACGGCAAGGGTGAAGTGGGGGAGAGGAAAACGAGAGGCAAATGGCAAATAATGTAAGGCGGGAGATAAGAGATTGTGATGGGTACTTGGTATGTTGACTTTGCATAGACTCCCCGGCAACGGCGCCAAAAATCTTCTATGCTACCTCTTGAGCATTGCGTTGGATTTTCTTGAAGAGGAAAGGGTGATGCAGCAAAGTTGCGTAAGTATTTCCCTCAGTTTTTGAGAACCAAGGTATCAATCCAGTAGGAGGCTACGCGCGAGTCCCTCGCATCTGCACAATACAAATAACTCCTCGCAACCAACGCGATAAGGTGGTTGTCAATCCCTTCACGGTCACTTACGAGAGTGAGATCTGATAGATATGATAGGATAATATTTTTGGTATTTTTTTGATAAAGATGCAAAGTAAAATAAAAGCAAAGTAAAAAGCAAAGGAAATAACTAAGTATTGGAAGATTAATATGATGAAGATAGACCCGGGGGCCATAGGTTTCACTAGTGGCTTCTCTCAAGAGCATAAGTATTTTACGGTGGGTGAACAAATTACTGTTGAGCAATTGAGAGAATTGAGCATAGTTATGAGAGTATCTAGGTATGATCATGTATATAGGCATCACGTCCAAGACAAGTAGACCGACTCCTGCCTGCATCTACTACTATTACTCCACTCATCGACCGCTATCCAGCATGCATCTAGAGTATTAAGTTCATGAAAACAGAGTAATGTCTTAAGCAAGATGACATGATGTAGAGGGATAAATTCATGCAATATGATAAAAACCCATCTTGTTATCCTCGATGGCAACAATACAATACGTGCCTTGCTGCCCCTCATCACTTTGGAAAGGACACCGCAAGATTGAACCCAAAGCTAAGCACTTCTCCCATTGCAAGAAAAACCAATCTAGTAGGCCAAACCAAACTGATAATTCGAAGAGACTTGCAAAGATAACCAATCATAAATAAAAGAATTCAGAGAAGATTCAAATATTGTTCATAGATAATCTTGATCATAAACCCACAATTCGTCGGTCTCAACAAACACACCGCAAAAAAACACACCGCAAAAAGAAGATTACATCGAATAGATCTCCACGAGAGAGGGGGAGAACATTGTATTGAGATCCAAAAAGAGAGAAGAAGCCATCTAGCTACTAACTATGGACCCAAAGGTCTGAAGTAAACTACTCACACTTCATCGGAGAGGCTATGGTGTTGATGTAGAAGCCCTCCGTGATGGATGCCCCCTCCCGTGAGCTCGAACAGGCCCCAAGATGGGATCTCGTGGGTACAAAAGGTTGCGCGGTGGAATTAGGTTTTGGCTCCGTGTCGATCTTTTGGGGTGCGAGGTATATATAGGAGGAAGGAGTACGCGTCGATTGGAGCAATAGGGGCCCACGAGGGTGGAGGGCGCGCCTGGGGTAGGCGCACCCCTACCTCGTGGCCTCCTCGAAGCTTCCTTGACTTAGGGTCCAAGTCTCCTAGATCATGTTCGGTGAGAAAATCACGTTCCCGAAGGTTTCATTCCGTTTGGACTCTGTTTGATATTCCTTTTCTTTGAAACTCTGAAATAGGCAAAAAATAGCAATTCTGGGCTGGGCCTCCGGTTAATAGGTTAGTCCCAAAAATAATATAAAAGTGGATAATAAAGCCCATTAATGTCCAAAATAGTAGATAATATAGCATGGAGCAATAAAAAATTATAGATATGTTGGAGGCGTATCACACGTGTGTCCCTTGCTCTCGCCTTTTCTTCCACATCAAGAGTGCCAATGAGATCCACGAAGGAGGAAGCTTAGTGATCATACCTCTGGCAACAAACTTGTCCGGTAGCATACAACTGAAGTGCTCAAGTTCTCTAGCAAATGACTGTATCTCATGAGCTTGCTCAACCACAGAGCAATCAAAAATTATAGATATGTTGGAGGCGTATCACACGTGTGTCCCTTGCTCTCGCCTTTTCTTCCACATCAAGAGTGCCAATGAGATCCACGAAGGAGGAAGCTTAGTGATGATACCTCCGGCAACAAACTTGTCCGGTAGCATACAACTGAAGTGCTCAAGTTCTCTAGCAAATGACTGTATCTCATGAGCTTGCTCAACCACAGAGCGCTCTTCAATCATCCTGTAATCATAGAATTGCTCCATGATGTACAGCTCAGTGCCAGCAACCGGAGGGTAGCAGCGGTGGCCTTACTTGGACCCGAGCGGCGGCGACCTACCGTATTCTACTCTTCCTTGTTTTCTGTGTGGCGCGGCCTCGTTGGCAGCGGGGCGGGGCCTCGATGGAGCCGGCGATGTCCTCTGTCTCGTTGCCGATGGGCGGCGCCTTGGCGGAGCAGGGGAAATCCTCCCCCTCGTTGCCGGCAGGGTGGGGCCTCGGCGGAGCCGGCAGTGTCCTCTGCCTCGTTGTTGGCGCCGCGGGGCCTCGGCGGAGCAGGGCCTCGTCGATGCCAGCGGAGCGGGGACTCGTCGGAGCCGGCATTGTCCTCTGCCTCGTCCTCGGTCTCGCCAAACAGAGCCTCGCCCACTTCATCGCCCTCTTTGTAGGCGGCCGCAGCCTCCGCCACCCGCATGTGGTACCGCTAGCGCTCAAGGCAGCCCTCGCGGGCTGAGTGGTACGAGTCGAGCAACGCCTTCTGCTCCACCCGCTCCGCGGTGATCTTATCCTCCGCCTACAGGTGCTCCTAGAGGAGATGGTCGTTGTAGGCGGCGTCGGCCTGCGCCTCCCGGAACTGCTCGTCACGATTCTGCCTCACCGTGTCCATATATTGGGCACGGGCCTCGCCGATGGTCATGGTGCAAAGCACCGGCGAGGATGGCGCAGAGGAGGGGGCTGGCGCCGGATCGTCGACTACCATGTTCTCCATTGGGACGTCGTCGTCCTCCGGCTGCCTGCCGGCCAGCCAGTCGGCAACAATGGCTGCCATCTCCTTGTGGTCCGTCGTCCGCCCGTCCCGAAGAGCGCTGGAGCGCGAGGAAGCCATGGTGGGCAGTAGTGGTGTGGACAGGAGAATAGGAACGAATCCGGATGACATCAGCTACGGCCGGCGCAGCAGTTTATATAGCAATGGTGGGCGGCGGAGGGACGATCGTGTGGCGCCGGAGTAGCCACCTCGGCAACCGCGTATCATTAATGTGGGGCAGCAGAAGGACGGACATACGACACTTGTATCGTTTGAAGGCGGAGCAATCTCATGCACCGGGAAGCGGGGCCAGCGGCGCTGACCATTTCGGGCGGAAAGCGCGTGCGGGCGAGGGAGGCGGTCTGGGTGGGCCAGGGCAGTCACGTGCTTGGCAGCGGGTTGGTCCAGCAGCCGGACATGCTGGCTCACCAGCGAGCTCGCCGAGCTGAGCGACGACAATCAGACGATGGATGTAGCTTCCGACCAGGAGCCGGCGCCACTGTCCAAGCCGGTTCATGCCGTGTTCACCATAGAGCAGGTGCGGCCGCACTTCGATGCCCTAATGGTGGAAGAGCCACCAACGCAGGAGGACCTGTGCTGCAACCTCCGTCTCCTCAACGAGCACCAGTGAACAAGCGAACGACAATGCCGTCGCGGACATATGGCCCTATGATCCTGGCTTCCCGAATGAGCAGCGGGCGCTGTATCAGACCATCCGTAGGGCCCGCGAGGCCCTCTCCGTCGTCCTTCGAGTTGTTGCGCTCGCCGTGGCGCCGCCGTCTCGTGTTGTCAACATGGTCAACGAACATGAGGATGAGGAGATGACTTTACTTGGAGAGGATGACAGTGGGGACCCTCCAGGGCCATAGCCGCATGTACACAAGTGCCTCCTTATTAGTATATAAAACTATCATTTTTTGCTTCCTCCTAGTTTGCTGACATCACGGTCCCACACCATTGTCAACCTATGTAGTCAATAAACGAGAGAATTGCACAAGAAGCGGCCGACAGCTGGGACCAAGCAGCTCGAGCAGTATTTGTGTTTTTGAGGTGTGAGAACTGCAGAGTTTTTCTTGAGCGATGTTTAGCCCAGATATTAATTTTTCTCCTTTGAACAACAACGAAAACATCGCTGCAGCTATTAACTGGGCGGGCTGTGGCCTGTCTAGCCCAGGCCAGATATCCAGCCCAGATATTAATTTTTTTCAAGCTGAAAATGGCTAGCCCAGCTATACATTTTTTAGGAATACCCAGGCAAGGTCAAGTTGTTATTCTCTGCTCACTGGCTGGAAATCTTTCCTAGGAGGGACGCATTAGGCTTAACAAGAAAATGGGCTTTAAAAATAATAAATGGGATGTAATTATAAAAACTGGGCAGTAACTATAAAAAATGCACCAAACACGTAATTACTTTATAAAATATTATTTTTGGATATTGAAAATTTTAATTTCATTAATTGTTGCGAGTGCAATGTTTCGTTGGATTTTTACGTAATATAAATTTATATTGAAATTGTATTTAATCTGACTAGAAATTTCGGGATAAAAATATTTTGGATCCCATCAAAATGTGGGAAATTTTATTGAATTCTGTTTTGAACGGTTGGTTGAAATGGGGTGTACTTTTAACAAACTGTAAATGGGCTGTAGTAAATTCCATTAGAATTCAAAAATTGGCTGCACATTCTTACAAATCTCTAATGGGCTATAAGTTCTCTGCCACACACTTGTGGCCTTACTAAGTTGATGCGTCCCTAAAAAAAGAGAGTTGACGCATATGCAAGGCTTTGTCAACTTATAGTCAACACACGGTTCTAGCAGAAGTGGCCGTTGGATGTCCATCCAACGGATGCCGTGCTTCTTCTTCAATCTCGGATATTCTAGCTTCACCCGCCCAAAAAATGATTCCTCCCCCTGACATCTGGGGCGCACCATTTCAGAAGCTGGCCTGTGGGCCTACTAAGTTGATGCGTACCAAGGGCTTTGTCAACTTAGTCAATATAAACGATCCTAGCTGCAGTGACTGTACGATGTCCATCCAATGGCCGTCGTGCTTCTTCAACCTCTGGTCTTCTTGCTCCAGCCGCCCAAAGAAGTGTCGGTCGTGCTGCCTGCTCCTGCCTCTCATGGCCGGCTGTGCTGCCGCGCAGGCCTCACCGCCCCCTACTACTCCCACCGCTGGCCAGGGCATCCCTCCACTCACCCACACCCCATGTTATTCTGCGGCGACGGCGGCCACACACCGCACCCGAACCAGTGAACCCTTGTACTCCTCTCCGCGTGGGCATCCACTGCCGCGTATTCCCCGGCTGCGTGTCGTCCCCTTCCTAGGCCTCGCCGTCGTCCACCGCCCTGGTGCTCTCGGCGCGGCGTGATCAACGTGGTCAAGGAACGACTTCCATCGGAAGAGTACTGTACGTGGGGAGGTTGACAGCTGGGTCCACGGCAGCCGCAAGGAAGTGCCTCCTTATTATGCGGAAAATAATTATTCCTCCACCTGATAGCAGGGACCCATCGGACGGGTCACCGTATTTGGCGAAAAAACGTTTCCCCCCTAACTGCTGGGACCCATCGGACGGGCCGACATATTTCGCGAAAAAATCTTCCCCCCGCTGTCAACTCGGACCCACCGGAGGTGCCTCCTTATTACGCACAAGAAAATGAATACTCCCCCTGCTAGTTGGGACCCACCTTGGTGGGAGGCTGACTTGTGGGCCTACCAAGTTTACTTGGACGGAGTGCTTCCCCGGCTCCGTGTCGTCCCCTTCCTAGGCCTCGTCGTCGTCCACCGCCCTAGTGCTCTTGGCACAGTGTGGTCAACGTGGTCAAGGAATGACTTCCATCGGAAGAGTACTGTACATGGAGAGGCTGACATCTGGGTCCAAGGCGGCCGCAAGGAAGTGCCTCCTTATTACGCGCAAAATAATTATTTCTCCACCTGACATCAGGGACCCACTAGACGGGCAACTGTATTTCACGAAAAAAATGTTTCCCCCTGACTGCTGGGACCTACCAGCTACATCTTCGCATGCAAGGAAGTGCGTCTGGGCAAAAAAAAACCGACTCGCCCCCCTGACTGCTAGGACCCACCAGCTACATCTTCGTAGGCAAGGAAGTGCCTGACAGTCGGGACCCACCTGGTCGAAGCGTACGTAGCCTTGTCATTCTGGTCGCGAACATGTACGTACATACTAGTCGATGTAGAGGCGGCACGTGTCGTAGTAGAGGCGCGCACGTAGCATGTACACGTACGTACAACGGCCAGTGTGCAAGAAAGAAAATACGGCCACGAAGGTACATACGGGAAGGGTCTCGAACGCTTACCCGCGCATACGTTCGGCCAGGGCTCGTGTACATGGCTGGGTCGGAACGGAGAAACTGCGTCGTCGTCATGTTCATGGGGAGCCAACCGACTGGGTCGGAACGGAATGCGTCGTCGTGTTCATCGGGAGGGCTTGGATGGAACAGCCGATGGAAACGAGGCCTGGCGTACCGCAGAACGGAGGAAACATCCTTGTGTTCGACCGGCCATGGTCGAAACGGGATCCTGTTCATCGGGAGGGGTCTGGCGTACCGCAAAACGGAGGAAATGAACCTCCTACAGTCGAAACAGGGGTCCTGTTGATCGGGAGGGATGTGGTGTACCACAAAACGGAGGAAACGGACTTGTGTTGGAGCACTACGGTCGAAACAGGGGTCCTGTTCATCGGGAGGTGTGGCGTGCGCAAAAGCAGGACTCCACGGGATACTGTTCATCTCCACCGTCGACCCCTCCGGCCTCCACGGATAATCGTTCATCCACCGTCGACCTCCTCCGGCCTCCACCTACGATCGCTCATCCACGGGCTCCTGCTCATCCAGCCTCCACCGCGCTACTCCATTGGCTATCGCTCAACCAGCCCTCTCCACGGGCTCTGTTCAACCACCCCTCCACGGGCTCTGTTCATCCAGCCTTGCACCATCTATCGCTCATCCTGCCCTCCACAGTGGTGGTCCTGTTCATCCAGCCATCCACGGGTCCTGTTCATCCAGCCCCAACCGCTCGATCGATCGGGGTCCTGTTCATCCAGAGGCAACACCACGGGTCCTGTTCATCCACCCCCACCGGAACTGTTCATCCAAACCCCCAAAGAAGACCGATTGTTCATCCAGAGGCAGATCGATCGGCTTCGATTAGCAGCAGAGCTGGCGAATCGCCGATCGGGTTTAGTTAATGTACCATCGATAGATTGCTCGGGTTCGAATGTCGTAGCTCGCGGTGCAATCGCCGGGTTCGATTAGAGCCCAACGCCGCACCCACGCCGCTGCAGCGCGTATGATAGAAACGCCGCATCACCGCCCCGACCACCCACCGTAACCGGGAACACCCCGATATTTTCCTCGCCCTCGCTTCTACCACGGTTTTTTCTGTCATGGACGACCCAAAGAATGTCATGCAGCTGCGTCTCCGGCCCGCCCAGGACGAAAAGCCCATTTTCTGTCATGATTTTTTGTCATAGAAGTAGGACCCCACAACATCTATGATGATACCGGATTTTGTCACAATTATCGTCATAGAAGTGTCATAAGTATGACAGAAAAAAATTTCATTCGGCCAAAATGTCACGGATGTGTCTTTTTTTGTAGTGAGTGCATCCGTTGCATTGCAATCCCTATTCCTTGCACTGACATCAATTGATGGGCATCTCCACAGCCCGTTGATTAGCCGCGTCAATGTGAGACTTTCTCCCTTTTTGTCTTCTCACACAACCTCAATCATTATATTCTATCCCACCCATAGTGCTATGTCCATGGCTCGCGCTCATATATTGCGTAAAAGTTGAAAGAGTTTGAAAAGGCTAAGTATGAAACAATTGCTTGGCTTGTCATCGGGTTGTGCATGATGAGAGCATTTTGTGTGTGAAAATGAAGCATAGCCAAACTATATGATTTTGTAGGGATAAGCTTTCTTTGGCTATGTTATTTTGATAAGACATGATTGCTTGGTTAGCATGCTTGAAGTATTATTATTTTTATGTCAATATTAAACTTTTATCTTGAATCTTTCGGATCTAAACATTCATGCCACAATAGAGAAAATTACATTGAGAAATATGCTAGGTAGCATTCCACATCAAAAATTCTGTTTTTATCATTTACCTACTCGAGGACGAGCATGAATTAAGCTTGGGGATGCTTGATAAGTCTCCAACATATCTATAATTTTTTATTGTTCCATGCTATTATATATTCTGTTTTGGATGTTTAATGGCCTTTATTATACACTTTCATATTATTTTTGGGACTAACCTATTAACCCAAGGCCCAGTGCAAATTGCTGTTTTTTTGCCTGTTTCAGTGTTTCGCAGAAAAAGAATATCAAACGGAGTCCAAACGGAATGAAACCTTCGGGAGCGTGATTTTTGGAACAAACGTGATCCAGAGGACTTGGAGTTGACGTCAAGAAACTTACAAGGAGGCCACGAGGCAGGGGGCGCGCCTATCCCCCCTGGGCGCGCCCTCCACCCTCGTGGCTCCACCGACCTACTTCTTCCTCCTATATATACCTATGTACCCCGAAACCATCAAGGAGCACCACGAAAACCTAATTCCACCACCGCAACCTTCTGTACCCGTGAGATCCCATCTTGGTGCCTTTTCCGATGCTCTGCCGGAGGTGGCATCGATCACAGAGGGCTTCTACTTCAACACCATAGCCTCTCCGATGATGTGTGAGTAGTTTACCACAGACCTTCGGGTCCATAGTTATTAGCTAGATGGCTTCTTCTCTCTCTTTGGATCTCAATACAAAGTTCTCCTCGATCTTCTTGGAGATCTATTTGATGTAACTCTTTTTGCGGTGTGTTTGTCGAGATCCGATGAATTGTGGGTTTATGATCAAGATTATCTATGATCAATATTTGAATCTTCTCTGTATTCTTTTATGTATGATTGGTGTCTCTTCGAATTATCAGTTTGGGTGGCCTACTAGATTGATCTTTCTTGCAATGGGAGAAGTTCTTAGCTTTGGGTTCAATCATGCGGTGCTCGATCTCAGTGACAGTAGGGGAAACGACACGTATTGTATTGTTGCCATCGAGGATAAAAAGATGGGGTTTATATCATATTGCATGAGTTTATCCCTCTACATCATGTCATCTTACCTAATGCATTACTCTGTTCTTATGAACTTAATACTCTAGATGCATCTTTGGATAGTGGTCGATGTGTGGAGTAATAGTAGTAGATGCAAAAGGTGAGTCGGTCTACTTGTCACGGACGTGATGCCTATATACATGATCATGCCTAGATATTCTCATAATTATGTACTTTTCTATCAATTGCTCGACAGTAATTTGTTCACCCACCGTAATACTTATGCTATCTTGAGGGAAGCCACTAGTGAAACCTATGGCCCCCGGGTCTATTTACCATCATATTAATCTTCCGTCAACAAGCTATTTCTTTCGACATTTATTTTTCTTTCTTTACTTTAAATCTTTATCATAAAAATACCAAAAATATTATCTTATCATCTCTATCAGATCTCACTTTTGCAAGTGGCCGTGAAGGGATTGACAACCCCTTCATCGCGTTGGTTGCAACGTTCTTATTTGTTTGTGTACGTACGAGGGACTTGCATGTGGCCTCCTACTGGATTGATACCTTGGTTCTCAAAAACTGAGGGAAATACTTACGCTACTTTGCTGCATCACCCTTTCCTCTTCAAGGGAAAACGAACGCATGCTCAAGAGGTAGCACACACCATTCAAGATATGTCGGCATTAGGCAACACATTGGGGCAGAAAACAAGGGGAGATGTAGGGTGTGTCACATGCATGGATAGGACAGCTTGCAGAAGACTACCCAACTCATGCAAAACAGTGTATTTGCGTCATCGTAGGTTCTTGCGGATGAATCACCCATACCAAAAAATGGAAGCTGAATTTGATGGTACGGCAGAGGCAGGTGGTCCACAACATGGCTAAAAAAATTAATGTTGTGCTTGGCAAGAACCACCTTTTGACGGTGAAACTAACACCCAAGGATCAAGTGTTTAAGAAGAAATCGGTGTTCTGGAAATTACCTTACCGGGAGATTCTACGTGTACGTCACTGCATCGATGTCATGCACGTAGATAAGAATGTATGTGAAAGCATCCTTGATATTCTGCTCAAGATTAAAGGTAAAAGAAAGGATGGTGACGGTTCATGGCTCGATATGCTTGCTGATCAATCACAACGCAAGAGTGAAGCATAAGATGATGACAAATTCATCAAAGCTCGCCAGAGTTACAATTTCAGTACAAAAGAAGCAACACAGTTCTTCACCTATTTGTTGTCAGTTAAGACACTCTTCCTACTGCGCAAACATCAGAAGTCTCGTGGATGTGAGCTTAGGTAAAATGAAGTTGGGACACATGAAGTCACATGATTGCTACGTAATGTTGACACAAATCCTCCCGGTGGCCATCAGGAATCTGATGGACAAAGATATAAGAAACACACTCATTGACCTCTGTGATTTTTTCAACAAACTATGGCAGAAAGTTGTAGATCCTGAAGAGTTGGATAATATGCAAGATGATATTATAAGAATATTGTCCAACCTAGAGATGTTTTTCCCACCGTCATTCTTTTATGTCATGGTCCATCTCACTGTGCACCTTGTCGACGAGATAAAGTATTGTGGTCCTGTGTTTCTTCACAACATGTATCCCTTCGAGCGGTTCATGGGAATACTGAAGCGCTTTTGTCGGAACCGAAACCATCCAGAGGCAAGCATCCTACAAGGTTATACTGCGGAGGAGGTGGTTGAGTTTTGCACCGAATACATGAAACATAGACCTATAGGTTTGCCCCTCTCTCGCCACGAGGGAAGGCTGAAAGGTAAGCCGGTCTTTGCTGGCACGCAAACGGCTGCACCCGGAGAATTGGCAGAGAAAGCCCATTTGACGGTACTGCTTAACAGCCCAGTTCTCATTGCTTATGTCGAAGAACACTTGGAGGAGATACGCCAAAGCTTCTTTCCAATGGTGCCTTCATCAGAAGTGGAGACGAAGGAGCACACTAAGAAGTACGCCGAATGGCTGAAGAATCGTTTGGCACAAGGATCAATCAATGACATTGCTACGTGGTTGGCACAAAAGCCATCACCTATGGCGTTGACGTACCAAGCATATGACATAAATGGACACACTTTCTACACTAAGGAACGTGATAAGAAGACCTCGTATCAGAACAGCTCTGTTCGAATAGAATGCATGACTGCAAATGAAGCTGATAAAAGGGTATACTATGGAACCATCAAAGAGATTTGGGAGCTTGACTATGTGAAAGTTAAGGTGGCATTATTCAGGTGCGCATGGATCCCTCTTGGTCAGGTAAGGATTGATGAGTACAGGAAGACCTGTGTTAACAGGATGGCATATCACGCGGACCCATTCATTCTTGCCAGCGATGCTACCCAGATTTTCTTTGTGGAAGACCCCTTGCATAAGAACGGCCATTTAGTGATGCATGGGAAGAGAAAGGTGCTGGGTGTCAACGATGTTGCCGATCAGGACGAGTATAATGAATTTGATGAGTCGCCAGCCAAGGGATCGCGCACCAGTGCAACAGAGAAGCGTAAAATCATCGAAAAAACCCAAGTTCATTCGGGGTCAACATAATGATCCTAGTTCCCCCATGTACATGGGAATTAAGCCGTAAGACTAGTCCTTATGCCTACCCTACAACTTAATTCGTTCAATTTAGAACTGTCGCGTATACTGAATTTGTAAGTTATGCCCGGTTTTCTGTTGATGTAAGAACCGTTAATATGTTGACCTTGATATGTTGTCAGCTCAGGCAATGAATATGAACTGTTATTATTATTATTATTATTATTATTATTATTATTATTATTATTATTATTATTATTATTATTATTATTATTATTATTATATCATAGAGGTAGCACACTCAATCGATCTCACTATAGTATGTGTGAACAAAAATATGCAATCTAGTTTGCGAATAGCACACGGTTCATTGATGAAAGCTGTGTGCCGACCAAACCCTGCCACCCCGCCCATGATCTGAGTCGTACTTTCTGATTGGCTAGAACCCAAACCCCACGGATCGTACGTCTGCACCATTGGATGCTCCCAGATCGAACGGCGATCCTCATCCCTTTCGACAACACACGCAGTTCTGATTGTAATTTTATTTTTATGCACAAAATGGACGTTAATCTAAAAAATGTCTTAAATATAGCTAACGATACCTGAAATGCGCCAGAAAATCATACCCGTGGTATAATGATGATTGCGTACCGTGAAAATTTTTATGAGGCCAAACGATGAAGTCACCGACCACAGGAGTTCGAATTGACACGTCTCCTTTTGGAAAACCATGATCCTTCATGTGAGATGCTCCGGTTTGGAAGGAGCGGTCATCAAAACTTGTGCCAAACTTTACCAATTTTTTTCCATGGGGTCGTGAGAGCACGCCACAGGCACACATCGATTTTGATGATGTCCGAACTCCATCTAAATTTTCTGTAATTAAAATACCAACTAGGCCTACGCCAGTGGCCGCACCTCGCGGCCGAAATGTTTGAAACTTCTCCCCGCTTCTTGAACAAATGGATGAAAACTCACAAAGCGACGCACAAATGATCTGTACACCTTTGCTAGGCTGATAGTAAGGGGGTATCATAGCTAGTATCATGCATGCCAACTAGGCAATTTTGATGAGCTGTCATGGAATTAATTAAATGAAGAAAGAGAGGGTTAAGTATCATATCATGAAACCGTATCATAACAAATTTATGCTACTATGTGTCATGCATGGCAATATAAATAAAGTACTACATATGATACTAGCTAGCTACTCTATGATACTATGCATTAGAGCAAGTAAGTACACAATAGAGTGACATAAGACTAGCGACAATGGGTAGTAACATAGAATGTTACTATAGTCTATGTTACTACCTCTATAGTGGGGAGTAACATATGTGTAGTAACATGCAATACTTCATTTATTAGGCTATAGACTCATCTTGCCTTGAGATGTGTGATGTTACTCAGACTAGCCACAATGGGTAGTAACATAGACTAGTAACATGCCCATGTGTTACTAGTCTATGTTACTACCTCTATAGCGGGGAGTAACATATATGCGTGGTAACATGCAACACTTCATTTATTAGGCTATAGACACATATTGCCTTGATATGTACATGTGATGTTACTCATACTACTAGTAACTAGCTATGTTACTACTTTCTTCTCTTTCTTCATTTATTGCTTGCTACATCATCTACTTAATTTATCTAGATATGTGTGATGTTACTACCTATATTACTCTCATTGTGGGTAGTCTCATACTATAGTAAGACTATACCCACAGTGGGAGTAACATAGTTACGTAGTAACATCACACATATCCACTTTCCTCCATTTCTTTATTTATTGCTTGCCACATCATCTATTTTATCTAGATATGTGTGATGTTACTACCTATGTTACTCCCACTATGGGTAGTCTGGCTATAAGGAATAGAATAATATATATGTGCTTATTAGTTGGAGGAAAGAGAAGAGAAGCCGGCTCTTGGTTAGTAGAGCCAGCTGCAACACGAGACCCAAGACACTTTGTGTGAGGATGTAAGGTGGGCCAACTATTGATAAACTAGTACCTATATGAAACTTATTATTGTACATGCCCGCTAAGAGGTTGACTGTATATGACATGGCAACTTATTATAGCCGACCCTTGGCTGTATTATTAAGCATCCTCTTAGTGAGGTAGCTAGTATATCATAGACGACTAGCTAGTATCATACTAGCCACAATGGGAGTAACTTCAGCAGTATCACCGACTCCAACTCAGCAAACTTGCTTATGTGGTAATAAGTTAATGAGGAGAGAGATAGTTTCAGTAACTTAGCTAGTTCTTTGTAGCATCACATGTCCCAATGCAATATGAGTCTCAGAACCTAAGAAATGAAGTCATGCATGACCTTTGCTTATGTTACTACCCACTATGAAGGTAGTAACATATATAGTCTAGGGATATGTGTCTGTTACTATTGAACTACTCTCCATTGTGGCTAGTCTCATACTCCCTCCTTTTCGGTTTAGGCTGGTTGTAATGGTATTATCATAAGCAGTATCATGCATGCCAACTAGACTTTCTGGATGATGTGGCACACAAGAGAGGATGTGGTATCATATCATGATACCGTGTCATATTAAATTTTGTACTACTACTTTGTGTGATGCATGACAATTAGTAAGGCAACCTAAGATGTTAACTTATGATACTATGCATTACAGAAGTAGTATCCTAGCTACACAATCATATATATGCATGCATGATACTACTAGTATATATATATAATACTCCCCATTACAACTAGCCTTATAGGGCTCAATTCATAAGTACGGTCATCTATGATATATACTCCCTCCGTAAACTAATATAAGAGTGTTTAGGTCACTATTTAGTAATCTAAACGCTCTTATATTAGTTTACAGAGGGAGCTAGTACTACTCTATGATACTATATATGCACTATGAAGGTACGTACGTAGTATCATACACTAGTATCATATGCATGATACTATATATATAGTATATGATACTCCCCACTATATAAGGCTGGCCATAGTGGTGGTATCATAGCCGACAATGTCATGCACTCGGGAATAGCAAGTATGCTGATATGGCAAAGAATTAAAAATATATAAAGAGGGTTAGAGTAACATATACTAGGTAGATAATGTATCATGTTAAATGTGATGCTAATTTGTGTCATGCATGGCAATAAATATGATCTATATATGATACTATACTCTATGTATTATACTATGCGCTATAATTAAATAAAGGTAGTATCATTGTACTATATATTCATGATACTAGTATATGACACTCTCCACTATACTCATCATTTCTTAACGTAGAAAAAAATTGTAGGTGAAACGATGAACTCATGTTTTCATTCGAACAAAATATGATGTTAAGTAATGTAAATGTTTTCAGAGAGCACTGATACGTCTCCAACGTATCTGTAATTTTTGATTGTTCCATGCTATTATATGATCTGTTTTGGATGTTTAATGGGCTTTATTATACACTTTCATATTATTTTTGGGACTAACCTACTAACCGAAGGCCCAGTGCAAATTGCTGTTTTCTTGCGTATTTCAATGTTTCGCAGAAAAGGAATATCAAACGGAATGAAACCTTCGGGAGAGTGATTTTTGGAACAAACGTGATCCAGGAGACTTGGAGTGGACGTCAAGAAAGAAGCGAGGAGGCCACGAGGCAGGGAGGCGCGCCTGCCCCCCTGGGCGCGCCCCCCACCCTCGTGGGCCCCTCGCAGCTCCACCGACCTACTTCTTCCTCCTATATATACCCATATACCCCGAAAACATCCAAGAGCACCACGAAACCCTATTTCCACCGCCACAACCTTCTGTACCCGTGAGATCCCATCTTGGGGCCTTTTCTGGCGCTCCGCCGGAGGGGGAATCGATCACGGAGGGCTTCTACATCAACACCATAGCCTCTCCGATGATGTGTGAGTAGTTTACCACAGACCTTCGGGTCCATAGTTATTAGCTAGATGGCTTCTTCTCTCTCTTTGGATCTCAATACAAAGTTCTCCTCGATCTTCTTGGAGATCTATTCGATGTAACTCTTTTTACGGTGTGTTTGTCAAGATCTGATGAATTATGAGTTTATGATGAAGTTTATCTATGAACAATATTTGAATATCCTCTGAATTATTTTATGTATGATTGGTTATCTTTGTAAGTCTCTTCGAATTATCAGTTTGGTTTGGCCTACTAGATTGATCTTTCTTGCAATGGGAGAAGTGCTTAGCTTTGGGTTCAATCTTGCGGTGTCCTTTCCCAGTGAAAGCAGGGGCAGCAAGGCACGTATTGTATTGTTGACATCGAGGATAAAAATATGGGGTTTATATCATATTGCTTGAGTTTATCCCTCTACATCTTGTCATCTTGCCTAATGCATTACTCTATTATTATGAACTTAATACTCTAGATGCATGTTGGATAGCGGTCGATGTGTGGAGTAATAGTAGTAGATGCAGAATCGTTTCGGTCTACTTGTCGCGGACGTGATGCCTATATACACGATCGTGCCTAGATATTCTCATAACTATGCATTGCTCGACAGTAATTTGTTCACCCACCGTAATACTTATGCTATCTTCAGAGAAGCCACTAGTGAAACCTATGGCCCCTGGGTCTATTTTCCATCATATAAGTTTCCAATCTATTTTTATTTTGCAATCTTTACTTTCAATCTATATCATAAAAATACTAAAAATATTTATCTTATTATCTCTATCAGATCTCACTTTTGCAAGTGGTCGTGAAGGGATTGACAACCCCTTTATCACGTTGGTTGCAAGGTTCTTATTTGTTTGTGTAGCTACGAGGCGACTTGCGTGTAACCTCCTACTGGATTGATACCTTGGTTCTCAAAAACTGAGGGAAATACTTACGCTACTTTGCTGCATCACCCTTTCCTCTTCAAGGGAAAAACCAACGCAAGCTCAAGAGGTAGCAAGAAGGATTTCTGGCGCCGATGCCGGGGAGGCTTACGCCAAGTCACGTCAAGATTCGATCTACCAGCAACTAGCCATTTCTGGTGCAGTTGCCAAGTAAAGTCAAGACATACCAAGTACCCATCACAACTCTTATCCCTTGCATTACATTATTTGCCATTTGCTTCTAGTTTTACTCTCCCCCACTTCACCCTTGCCATTTTATTTGCCCTCTTTTTCCGTTTGTCTCTTTTCGCTTGTTTCTTGTGTGCTTGTGTGTTGGATCGTTGGTCACGATGGCTCAAGACAATACTAAATTGTGTGACTTTTCCAATACCAACAAAAATTATTTTCTTAGCACTCCGACTGCTCCTCTTACCGATGCTGAATCTTGTGAAATTAATGTTGCCTTGTTGAATCTTGTCATGAAAGATCAATTCTCTGGCCTTCCTAGTGAAGATGCCGCTACCCATCTAAACAACTTTGTTGATTTGTGTGATATGCAAAAGAAGAAAGACGTGGATAATGATATTGTTAAATTGAAGCTATTTCCGTTTTCGCTTAGAGATCGTGCTAAAACTTGGTTTTCGTCTTTGCCTAAAAATAGTATTGATTCTTGGAATAAGTGCAAAGATGCTTTTATCTCTAAGTATTTTCCTCCCGCTAAGATCATCTCTCTTAGAAATGATATTATGAATTTTAAGCAACTTGATCATGAGCATGTTGCACAATCTTGGGAGAGGATGAAATTAATGATACGTAATTGCCCTTCACATTGTTTGAATTTATGGATGATTATACAAAATTTTCATGCCGGATTGAATTTTTCTTCTAGGAATCTTTTAGTTTCGGCCGCGGGAGGCACTTTTATGGAAATCACTTTAGGAGAAGCTACTAAACTCCTAGATAATATTATGGTTAATTATTCTGAATGGCACACCGAAAGATCTACTAGTAAAAAGGTTCATGCGATAGAAGTGATTAATTTTTTGAGTGGAAAGATGGATGAACTTATGAAATTGTTTGCTAATAAGAGTGCTCCTATTGATCCTAATGATATGCCTTTGTCCACTTTGATTGAGGATAATAATGAATCTATGGATTTTAATTTTGTTGGTAGGAACAATTTTGGTAACAACGCTTATAGAGGAAACTTTAATCCTAGGCCGTATCCTAGTAATTCCTCTAATAATTATGGTAATTCCTACAACAACTATTATGGAAATTTTAATAAGATGCCCTCTGATTTTGAAACTAGTGTTAAAGAATTTATGATTTCTCAAAAGAATTTTAATGCTTTGCTTGAAGAAAATTGCCTAAGATCGATGAGTTGGCTAGGAACATGGATAAAATTTCTCGTGATGTTGATTCTTTGAAACTTAGATCTATTCCTCCTAAGCATGATATCAATGAGTCTCTCAAAGCTATGAGAATTTCCATTGATGAGTGCAAAGAAAGAACCGCTAGGATGCGTGCTAAGAAAGATTGCTTTGTAAAAGCGTGTTCTTCTAGTTTTTATGATAATAGGGATGAAGATCTAAAAGTAATTGATGTGTCCCCTATTAAATATTTGTTTTGCAATATGAATCTTGATAATGATGGGACTGGAGATGAGTCAACTTTAGTTAAAAGGCGTCCCAATGATTCGGAGTTTTTAGATCTTGACACAAAAATTGATAAAAGTGGGATTGAAGAGGTCAAAACTTTACATAGCAATGAACCCACTATTTTGGATTTCAAGGAATTTAATTATGATAATTGTTCTTTAATAGATTGTATTTCCTTGTTGCAATCTGTGTTAAATTCTCCTCATGCTTATAGTCAAAATAAAGCTTTTACTAAACATATCGTTGATGCTTTAATGCAATCTTATGAAGAAAAGCATGAATTGGAAGTTTGTATCCCTAGAAAACTTTATGATGAGTGGGAACCTACTATTAAAATTAAAATTAAAGATCATGAGTGCTATGCTTTGTGTGATTTGGGTGCTAGTGTTTCCACGATTCCAAAAACCTTGTGTGATGTGTTAGGTTTTCGTGAATTTGATGATTGTTCTTTAAACTTGCACCTTGCGGATTCCACCATTAAGAAACATATGGGAATAATTAATGATGTTATTATTGTTGCAAATAGGAATTATGTGCCCATAGATTTCATTGTTCTTGATATAGATTGCAACCCTTCATGTCCTATTATTCTTGGTAGACCTTTCCTTAGAACGATTGGTGCAATTATTGATATGAAAGAAGGAAATATTAGATTCCAATTTCCGTTAAGGAAAGGCATGGAAAACTTTCCTAGAAAGAAAATAAAATTAACTTATGAATCTATTATGAGAGCCACTTACGGATTGCATATCAAAGATGATAATACCTAGATCTATTCTTGCCTTTATGCCTAGCTAGGGCGTTAAACGATAGCGCTTGTTGGGAGGAAACCCAATTTTATTTTTGTTTCTTGCTTTTTGGTTCTATTTAGTAATAAATAATTCATATAGCTTCTGTTTAGATGTGGTTTTATGTTTTAATTAGTGTTTGTGCCAAGTAGAACCTTTGGGAAGACTTGGGTGAAGTCTTTATGATCTTGCTGTAAAAAACAGAAACTTTAGCGCTCACGAGATTAGCTACAACGTTTTACTGGAGAGTGCTATTTAGTTGATTATTTTTTCAGATGATTAATAGATAAATTCCTCACGTCCATAAATTTATTTCAGAATTTTTAGAGTTACATAATTATACGTTTGATCCAGATTACTACAGACTGTTCTGTTTTTGACAGATTCTGTTTTTCGTGTGTTGTTTGCTTATTTTGATGAATCTATGAGTGTTATCGGAGGGTATAAACCATATATAAGTTGGAATACAGTAGGTTTAACACCAATATAAATAAATAATGAGTTCATTACAGTACCTTATGATGGTGATTTGCTTTCTTATACTAACGGAGCTCATGAGATTTTCTGTTGAGTTTTGTGTTGTGAAGTTTTCAAGTTTTGGGTAAAGATTTGATGGATTATGGAATAAGGAGTGGCAAGAGCCTAAGCTTGGGGAAGCCCAAGGCACCCCAAGTTAAAATTGAAGGACAACCAAAAGCCTAAGCTTGGGGATGCCCCTGAAGGCATCCCCTCTTTTGTCTTCGCAAATCGGTAACTTTACTTGAGGCTATATTTTTATTCACCACATGATGTGTTTTGCTTGGAGAGTCTTGTATGATTTGAGTCTTTGCTTTTAGTTTACCACAATCATACTTGATGTACACACCTTTTGGGAGAGACACACATTAATCAGAATTTATTAGAATACTCTATGTGCTTCACTTATATCTTTCGAGCTAGATAATTTTGCTCTAGTGCTTCACTTATATCTTTTAGAGCACGGTGGTGGTTTTGTTTTATAGAAATTATTGATCTCTCATGCTTCACTTATATTATTTTGAGAGTCTTTTAGAACAGCATGGTATTTTGCTTTGGCTATAAAATTAGTCCTAATATGATAGGCATCCAAGATCGGTATAATAAAAACTTTCATAAAAAGTGCATTGAATACTATGAGAAGTTTGATACTTGATGATTGTTTTGAGATATGAAGATGGTAATATTAGAGTTGTGCTAGTTAGTAGTTGTGAATTTGAGAAATACTTGTGTTGAAGTTTGCAAGTCCCGTAGCATGCACGTATGGTAAACGTTGTCTAATAATTTTGAAGCATGAGGTGTTCTTTGATTGTCATCCTTATGAGTGGCGGTCGGGGATGAGCGATGGTCTTTTCCTACCAATCTATCCCCCTAGGAGCATGCGTGTAATGCTTGGTTTTTGATGACTTGTAGATTTTTGCAATAAGTATGTGAGTACTTTATGACTAATGTTGAGTCCATGGATTATACACACTCTCACCTTTCCATCATTGCTAGCCTCTTCTGTACCGTGCATTACCCTTTCTCACCTTGAGAGTTGGTGCAAACTTCACGGTGCATCCAAACCCCATGATATGATACGCTCTATCACACATAAACCTCCTTATATCTTCCTCAAAACAGCCACCATACCTACCTATTATGGCATTTCCATAGCCATTCCGAGATATATTGCCATGCAACTTTTCCACCGTTTCATTTATTATGACACGCATCATCATTGTCATATTGCCTTGCATGATCATGTAGTTGACATCATATTTGTGGCAAAGCCACCATGCATAATTTATCATACATGTCACTCTTGATTCATTGCCCATGCCGGTACACCGCCGGAGGCATTCATATAGAGTCATATTTGGTTCTAGTATCGAGTTGTAATCATTGAGTTGTAAATAAGTACAAGTGTGATGATCATCATTAATAGAGCATTGTCCCAAAAAAATAAAAAGGCCAAATAAAAAAAGGAAGGCCCAAAAAAAAGCAAAGAAATAAAAAAGGACAGTGTTACTATCCTTTTTCCACACTTGTGCTTCAAAGTAGCACCATGATCTTCATGATAGAGAGTCTCTTGTTTTGTCACTTTCATATACTAGTGGGAATTTTTCATTAGAGAACTTGGCTTGTATATTCCAACAATGGGCTTCCTCAAATGCCCTAGGTCTTCGTGGAGCAAGCAAGTTGGATGCACACCCACTTAGTTTCTTTTGTTGAGCTTTCATACATTTATAGCTCTAGTGCATCCGTTGCATGGCAATCCCTACTCCTTGCATTGACATCAATCGATGGGCATCTCCATAGCTCATTGATTAGCCGCGTCAATGTGAGACCTTCTCCTTTTTTTGTCTTCTCCACATAACCCCCATCATTATATTCTATTCCACCCATAGTGCTATGTCCATGGCTCACGCTCATGTATTGCGTGAAGGTTGAAAACGTTTGAGATTACTAAAGTATGAAACAATTGCTTGGCTTGTTATCGGGGTTGTGCATAATGAGAGCATTCTTGTGTGACAAAAATGGAGCATGACCATACTATATGATTTTGTAGGGATGAACTTTCTTTGGCCATGTTATTTTGAGAAGACATAATTGCTTAGTTAGTATGCTTGAAGTATTATTATTTTTATGTCGATATTAAACTTTTGTCTTCAATCTCTCGGATCTGAACATTCATGCCAAAATAAAGGAAATTACATTGAGAAATTATGTTAGGTAGCATTCCACATCAAAAATTCTGTTTTTATCATTTACCTACTCGAGGACGAGCAGGAATTAAGCTTGGGGATGCTTGATACGTCTCCAACGTATCTATAATTTTTTATTGTTCCATCCTATTATATTATCTGTTTTGGATGTTTAATGGGCTTTATTATACACTTTTATATTATTTTTGGGACTAACCTACTAACCGAAGGCCCAGTGCAAATTGTTGTTTTTTGGCCTATTTCAGTGTTTCGCAGAAAAGGAATGTCAAACGGAATCGAAACGGAATGAAACCTTCGGGAGAGTGATTTTTGGAACAAACGTGATCCAGGAGACTTGGAGTGGACGTCAAGAAAGAAGCGAGGAGGCCACAAGGCAGGGAGGCGCGCCCCCACAGGCGCGCCCCCCACCCTTGTGGGCCCCTCGCAGCTCCACCGACCTACTTCTTCCTCCTATATATACCCATATACCCCGAAAACATCCAGGAGCACCATGAAACCCTATTTCCACCGTCGCAACCTTCTGTACCCGTGAGATCCTATCTTGGGGCCTTTTCTGGTGCTCGGCCAGAGGGGGAATCGATCACGGAGGGCTTCTACATCAACACCATAGCCGCTCCGTTGATGTGTGAGTAGTTTACCACAGACCTTCGGGTCCATAGTTATTAGCTAGATGGCTTCTTCTCTCTCTTAGGATCTCAATACAAGGTTCTCCTCGATCTTCTTGGAGATCTATTCGATGTAACTCTTTTTGCGGTGTGTTTGTCGAGATCCGATGAATTTTGGGTTTATGATCAAGTTTATCTATGAACAAATTTGAATCTCCTCTGAATTCTTTTATGTATGGTTAGTTATCTTTGCAAGTCTCTTCAAATTATCAGTTTGGTTTGGCCTACTAGATTGATCTTTCTTGCAATGGGAGAAGTGCTTAGCTTTGGGTTCAATCTTGCGGTGTCCTTTCCCGGTGTGGCCGAGGGGCAGCAAGGCATGTATTGTATTGTTGCCATCGAGGATAAAAAGATGGGGTTTATATCATATTTCTTGAGTTTATCCCTCTACATCATGTCATCTTGCCTAATGCGTTACTCTGTTCTTATGAACTTAATACTCTAGATGCATGCTGGATAGCGGTCGATGTGTGGAGTAGTAGTAGTAGATGCATAATCGTTTCGGTCTACTTGTCGTGGACGTGATGCCTATATACATGATCATGCCTAGATATTCTCATAACTATGCATTGCTCAACAGTAATTTGTTCACCCACCGTAATACTTATGCTATCTTGAGAGAAGCCACTAGTGAAACCTATGGCCCCCGGGTCTATTTTCCATCATATAAGTTTCCAATCTATTTTTATTTTGCAATCTTTACTTTCAATCTATATCATAAAAATACCAAAAATATTTATCTTATTATCTCTATCAGATCTCACTTTTGCAAGTGGTCGTGAAGGGATTGACAACCCCTTTATCGCGTTGGTTGCAAGGTTCTTATTTGTTTGTGTAGGTACGAGGCGACTTGCGTGTAACCTCCTACTGGATTGATACCTTGGTTCTCAAAAACTGAGGGAAATACTTACGCTACTTTGCTGCATCACCCTTTCCTCTTCAAGGAAAAAACCAACGCAAGCTCAAGAGGTAGCAAGCACACGGTTCACTCACGGAAGCCGTGTGTCCACTAAACCGTGGCCGATGCACCCCCACCCCTCTGCCACGCGCGCAATCTGAGTCATGCGTTCTGATTGGCCAGAACCCAAACCCCACGGATCGTACGTCTGCACCGTTGGATTCTCCTTGATCGAACGGCTACCCTCATCCCTTTCGACAACATATGTACATTTTTTCAAATAGCCCCTCCCAAAAAAATGTTTTCAAATAGCACACAGTTCACACACGAAAGCCGTGTGCCTACCAAACCGTGGCCGATGCCCCGCTCGCTGCGCGCGCGATCTGAGTCATGCACTCTGATTGGCCAGAACCGAAACCCCACGGATCATACGTCTGCACCATTGGATGCTCCCAGATCAAACGACAATCCTCATCCCTTTCGATAGGAAATGCAGTCCGGCTAGGAATTGATTTATATGCCAACATGCACGGTAAATGCCAAAAAATGTCTTACATATAGCACACGAGACCCGAAATGCGCCAGCAAATCAAACCCGTGCTAAAATTGTGATTGGTTTACATGCGAAAAATTTAGAGGCGAAACAATGAACTCACGTCTTCATTTCAAAATTAGTACGTCTTCATTTCAAACGAAATTATTCTGTTTGTGCACACGAGCGCTTAGAGGCAACCGTTTGCATAGGCCTTTCCGCGCACGCGGCGACCGGGCATATTTTTCACCCTTTTCACCTAGGCCGCCAACACCCCCCCACCGTCCGCCCGCGTTTCACTCGACTAGTCCATCCAATCTCCTTGGCCAGCTTCCCCACCTCCAGATCCACAGCAGAACCCTCTCCGGCACCGCCGTGCTCACCCCGGCCGTGTGCCCGCTCTTCGGCGTCAAGCCTACCTCCACTGCTGTTGCCAACACACGGCGGCCCGCGCCTCGCCGTCTTCGTTTGCTCGCCACCCACCCTCGAGCATATCGATGCAGTAACCCTCGCCTCTCCTGTGGTCCGACCGGGTTTGCATTAAGAAGCCTGTTAGTTACTGCTCTCCATCGCGGTGAGGCATATTTCCTCGCAATCCCTCTTCCAATTTTGTTCTGTATGTTCCCAAATTGGCTATAAAATAACGGAGAGCGTATATAGGATCAATATCTACCAACCTTACTACATATAAGAAGAATTTGTTCCAATAAGTTACTGCATTTTTACAGATCTCGGGCGCCCGAGTCACAAAAACTTAACAAATTAGCCGTACATTTTCTAAATTATTGCATGGCATGTTTAGAAAGCTTGATACCAAGTTGTTAGTTTTATGCTTATCCTCCTTTCCTGAGTTTCACATGTGTTCTTTGTAGATCCCGAGTAGCAGTGACAACACTCATTCAGGCAATGTATCTTCATCTAATTCGGACAACCCTAGGTCTTCAGCAGATTGCGAGGGATCAACTAGTATTGAATGGGATAGAGCTGTAGCAATTACCCTTCCGGTCAAGACACGGAGGAACGCTCCAAGGAAGCCCACACACAAGCCTAAAGGTGTATATGAAGTAACCGAGAATGTAAAGTCATGGGCTCCAACTAAACCAGATAAAGAATGCATGAGGTTGAGGAGTGTGTGTGGATTTGTTGGCAGGGCAAGGCTCAACATTAATCTGTCGGGGTTTTGGAAGGCTGACACAGAAACACGACGAAGGATAGTCTGGGAGATCATGGATCACTTCAACGTTCTAGAGCAGTGGAGAATGCAGGTGGAACACGCTGCACTGAAGAAGGCTAGGTATGCTTGGAGAAACTGGAAGCACGTGTTGTACAAGAAGTACTTGAGTGAAGGCAAGGACCCAATCCCCGCATACCCCCAAATTACAAAGGCAAACTGGGCAGAATTCAAAAGGGTCAGGGCAACTCCAGAGTTTGCTACGAAGAGTTTCAAGCAATCGGAACTTCAGAGGAAGAACATACACCCCCACCGTATGGGTGTAGCAGGATACTACGGCATGAAACTGATATGGGAACAGTAGGACAAAGAAGCAGTAGCGGCGGGTCGGAATCCGGCCTTTAGTGAAATCAAGGGCGAACGAGCCAGAGACTACTTGTGGGCACGTGCAAAGAGGCGTGATGACGGAACTTATTACTTTGAAAACGCACGTGACACCAAATTGTATGAAGTGATTGCAAAGGCTTCCAAGATCCCTGGAAGGTTATACAGGAACTCAGGGCCATGTGACATTCTGTCCATTGCTCTGGACACAAAAGAGCCCCCTGGCCGTGCAAGGGGTATAGGTGTTAATGTCCCGCACAAGAGGGCTTTCACACTTAGCAAAGATGAGAGGCTCAGCATGAAAAAAGCGAGGAGTGCAATGAAGCAGAATGCATTGTTTGAAAATTTGAAGAAGGAGATTTATCCGGCTATTCGAAAGGATGTTGAGGAGTCAATGATGATGCAGAAGACTCTAACACTAACAGATAGCCGACAGATGGGAGGGGAGGCGGGCATGGATGATGCTGCTTATTGCGCGACAACACTGTACAAGAGTAGCTATGCATCAACTGACCCCAGCGACATTGAGACTGTAGCTGCTCGTGATGATGCTATGTCTGATCTATCTGGAATGAAGGACAAACTGAAGGGCGTGCTTACACATTATGAAGGTACATTAAAATGTGCAACAGCCTGGGTTTGCCCACCCTTCTTGGAAGATGGCCTCATCTTGGACAATGTGCCATTGAAGCCGGGCTATGTGAAGTGCTATGTGACTGAAAAAAGCCTGGATTCAATGCATTTGCCCTGAAGAATGTCCTAGGAGACTTCGATGAGAAAAGGACCTTGGGAGAAACACTGTTACATCACATCCAGTGGCCACGAAAGGAAATAGAGTTCATTGATGAGATTCCTGAAACCCCGTCAAGAGCAACCACTATCGCCCCTCAACTGGTGACGCTCTCCTTGCCAGAGCAGCTCTCGCGGGCTGATGCATCAACCTATGATTAGCCGGACCGACTTTGTGGCGTACAGGCCATGTCATCCTCCGCCCCAAAGTAGCCTGCGGCAAGGCCTACAACTGCTGATGACGCACTACCGGTTCAGATGTCGGCCGCTGAAGTAGCAGGGGGAGACCCAGCTGCAGCACATGCTCAGCAAACCAACCTGGTGGAACAGACTGCTAAGTAGTCTGATGCTTCGGAACCGCCTGCTAAGCGATCGATGCCGGAACCGCTGCTAAGCGATCGATGCTTGGAACCGCTGCTAAGCGATCAGAGGTCCAGAACTGACTGCTCATTAGTTTGTCGGTCCGCAGGAGCGTGATCAGCATACCAATGCGTCAGCACTTCCTGCTCAGCAAACCAACGCGTTGGCACGGCCTCCTCAGCACACCGACAAGTTGGCACCACCTGCGCAGAAACCCGACATAGCTTCAACGCATGGTCAGCAGTCCGATGCCTCTGCTCCTACAGCCCAGCAGTCCGTCACAGCAGCACCGCCAGCTCAGCGGTCCGGCATAGATAAACCGTCTGCTAAGAAGTCCGTCCAAGCTTCACCGTCTGCTCGGCAGTCTACCGTGCAGGCAACCAGACGTTCTGCCAGAAATGCTTCAAGTACCAAGAAGGAAGTGGCCAAAAAGGCTACACCCACGACCACGAGGAAGCGCAGCGGGAAATTGAAGAGGAAAGAGAACGATTGCCTCTTACTTAAAGCACTCATCGCCTAGAACCAAATTAACAACAACTTGTTCGAATCGGGGAGTAATATTATTTCTAACGCCATGGATGATGAAGAAGTAGAATTGTTGCTTGCTAAAAGAAAAAGCAGTACTTGAAGCACACAATTATGTCCATGGCCAACCATTTCTTGTTGGCGAATACTATGATGAGTGCAGCTCCAGTTGCCGCGAGTTACAAGAATATTGCATGGATCAAATGTCAGAAGGTCATCACCATTTGCTAGTCCACTACAACAGAGCTCATTTCCAACGCGATGTTGGTTCCATCATTGTGAGTTTCTAGGACTTACATCTCTTCTTCAACTCCAACATGCCCGATGCCACTCTTGTTGGATGCGTGATTTTTTAAGTACTTAACAAACTCTGATCAACTTCTCCATACAAGGCTGTAAATGATAAACAACTAACTGCATTTTATTCCTCTCAGGGGATTGAACACGCAGAGAAGACAAAGTGAGAGTGTGTATTTCATAGATCCTGCATTAGCAAATGGCACAACATTACATGAAAAGGACTGACGGGACTAGGCCGTTAACACGGTCATCCGTATCTTCGAAAACACGTCCCATGCAGAATCATTTCTCTGGACATATCATGAACGGTAAGTCAAGTAAACAACCACACATACACTGATTGTCTTTCAGATTTCGACATCATTCGTAAGTTCATGGCTTTCTTAATATGTAGCAATCACTGGATATTGGTATTCATTGTTCCAAACAAGAACACAATTTACTACATCGATTCTCTCAGAGAGTCAACAAACGCTCAGGATCTGACGCATCTTCAGCAATTCTTGGATAGGTATTGAATTCTATGATGTTGAAATTAATTTGCATTCATATCTGGTTCAATAATTGATGTTGTCAAAATTCATCATCATTTGCAGTGTGCTCGCATTGTGGGAAACTAAAACAGGGAACCTGTTCAAGAGGAAACTACCTCTACAGCACGAGATCGTTTCTTCGGTAACACACCGAAATCCATTATTTTCAGAAAATTTATCCAACAGTCTGCAAATACCTTTCCTTACGCTAGTCAAATGTTCAAGCTTCTAAATAAACCTCTTTCTATTTTGTCCAAATAAAAAATAATACATCTAACACCGGTTAGGTTGTTCTTAACAGGACAAATACATGACTAATTTTGTACAAGAAATTTCAGTGTCCTCAGCAAGAAGCAGGGACCAACCTTTGTGGATACTATGTTTGCAGACACATGATCTTCATCTGCAAATCTGCTGATAGTTGTGACGATCCTCGCGAATAAGTACTAGTAAGTCTATCTTAATTAATATCCTCTACTCCACTAATATGGCACATTCTGATCTTAAAAATACTACAGCTCATCTTAAAACCGAGGACCCCTGAACCGCTCCCGGCTGGTGAATTGCTGATGGTTTGGAGATTTGTCAGCGACTTCTTCCTGGATCACTTCATCAATCCCACTGGTGATAATGAAGATTTTAGCATGCGTTCTCATGAAACATTGAGTAAGAGTTAGCCGCTAAACATATAACGCATGGATCCATTGTTTTCCATCTGATGAGGTCTTTGTATTTCGTACACTATGATTAATTATGTAATGCATATATGTGTGGACAAATCATTGGAATTTAGCTACCATATGTTCAATTGCAATTGTTGCGAAATCTGATGAATGTTCTTCCTGTGGGCACTATTTGTTCAATTGAATATTGTGGTGAATTTGCTTTTTGCTTGCCGATTCAAAATGGGATATTTTTGTTTATTTGTTCAATTGAATATTGTGGCGAATTTGCTTTTTGCGTGCCGATTCATAATGGGATATTTTTGTTTTAACCTGGCAATTGCTCCGCACACAGTTCAACTAAATGAGTGTGTGCGATCCACATCGAAAAGCATACGTCAATTGTAGCGGAACCGTCGGTGATCACAGCAGATCACAAACGATTTGCAGCTCTACTTTACCCACACGAGAACTGGGAGTAAACTGTGCCCAATGCAAAATACAACCCCAGTCGTATTTTTTAAGGAAACGTGTGTGATCCCAAACGAAAAGCACACATCACTCTTGCGGAAACCGTCGGTGATACCTAACAAATCACAAATGGTCTGCAGCACTTGTATGTGTGCAAAGGGGCTCCTGAACCATTTGTGATAGAACATTATCACATACGGTAATTGTTGGAAAACGTGTGCGATGGAGTCTAGCATGGCAGACAGGTTACGCAGAAAACTCGTGTGCGATGGGGCATAAATCGCACACAGTTCATATGTTGGCCCGTGTGCCTTACATACTGTTTCCCAAACGGTTCGTTACAACAGACCGTATGGTTTCACTGTGTCATTAGAAACGCTTAATCACCGATACCACACGTGCGAAAGAATTTAGTGTGTGTTGCATCGCACACGATTACATTTTGGAAGGCCTCTGGATCACTGTTCCATATCCCCGACGGTTTCTGGGTTGTGTGGGAAGGACCCCCTATCGCACACACTCACTTGGCGACGGTTCCGAAGGTCGTCGCGGAAAGGGGTTAAAAACCGTTTGTTTAGGACCGACGCGCAACAGTAACATCGGTGTCCCTATGCTATGGAGTCCCGCTACGTCGTTGTTCAGCTGCCGTGTAGATGTCGTGCTCGAGGCCCCTTTTATGTTCACTAATAATGTACATATTGTTCAGCCGCACCGAGTGTGCCGCTTGGCCTCGCAACTTGATGTAACGTCACACTTTGCTTCTGCTGGTTCAATAAAGCGGTGATTTCTGTACCAAGATGTTGTGTATTGCCAGAATACATGATCTCTGGGTTGGCAATGCAAGGTAAACCGGTCGCTCTGAGCCGGGCTGCCACAACGCTTGGTATCAGAGCCGCGCTGACTGTAAGACACACTAGACTACCGACATGTTAGCTGGACGTTAGTTAGGGCTAAAGCTGAGTGCCGGTAGTGTTTAGAGCTGGTTGTTGCATTGCATGTACTGGTTATATTTTTTTATTTCTAACCACTAATGATTGTGAGTGTAGATGGCTCCGATGCCGTATCCGTGTCAGGTGTAGCTGATGCCGTACACCTCACCGCATCTTCTTCGTAGTGTGTGGTGTCGATTGTACCCTTACGGTGACAACCTAGCATATCGGGTGTACCAGGAGCATCTAGCCAACTCCGTGTATGTGTATCACGCAATGGTTACTCTGTGCACCAGTTCATCAATAGGCTCTTACACTCGTACCTCACGGAGCAGTTATGCATCCACCGCCGCTTAGGCCGTCCAGTATGCTGCATTCGAGATTCTTGTTGAGTTACGCTATACAGAGGCTAAGTTGGAGAACCACCCAGGTTTTTGTTTCTACCCATCTTTGCACGATGATGGTCATGTTCGCTTTCATTCCGTTGATCCGGCATCTGATAGTGACACTAGCCACCTTTCTCGATATATCACTGCTAGTTATCTTCTGATTCACGAGTTGGCTCGAGAATTGAATCTTGCTCATTCTGCCTTAGACGCCGCTAGATCCTACCCTACTCCACCTTCTATGGGATTTACTCCTTATATTGTGCCAACTCTATCTCACCTATTTCTCCGGTTACTCCACCGAGTAGCTCGGGCACCTCGACAGTGAACCCACCCAATGCTCTGATACGTCTCCAACGTATCTATAATTTTTGATTGTTCCATGCTATTATATTATCCACTCTGTTGGAAAAGTCAGTGCCTAGGAGGCGCTTAGGCATGCCTAGGCGCTAGGCAATGGCTAAACGCCTCGCCTAGGGCATAAATGGAGGTCTAGGCAGGGCAAGCAAGGATTGGCTATCCAAGCAAGACATCATGCCACATACTGCACTGATATGCCAAACGGATTATATTCCAATGGTAGTAGACGGTAATTAACTTATTTATATGCCCTAAACTAATATCAACACCCATATAATAATCACAAATATACTACGAGTAAAAACTATATTACCGCCTAGGCCACGCCTAGGGCGCTTAGGCACCGCCTATGCACTAGGCGAAGGCCAACTGCCTCGCTTACGCCTACCGCTTTTTCCAACCTTGATTATCCATCTAGGATGTTTTATATGCATTTATATGCTATTTTATATGATTTTTGGGACTAACCTATTAACCTAGAGCCCAGTGCCAGTTTCTGTTTTTTCCTTGTTTTTGAGTGTCGCAGAAAAGGAAAACCAAACGGAGTCCAATTGACCTGAAATTTCACGGAGATTATTTTTGGACCAGAAGAAGCCCACGGAGTACCAGAGATGGGCCAGAAGAGTCCCGAGGCACCCACGAGGCTGGGGGGCACGCCCTACCACCTGGGGGCGCCCCCTACCTCGTGGCCACCTCGGAGACCCCCCCCTGACTTGTTCCCGACGCCAAAACCTCTTATATAGACAGAAACCCCCAGAACATAACCTAGATAGAGAGTTCCGCCGCTGCAAGCCTCTGTAGCCACCAAAAACCAATCGGGACCCTGTTCCTGCACCCTTTCGGAGGGGGGATCCATCACCGGTGGCCATCTTCATCATCCCGGCGCTCTCCATGACGAGGAGGGAGTAGTTCACCCTCGGGGCTGAGGGTATGTACCAGTAGCTAGGTGTTTGATCTCTCTCTCTCTCGTGTTCTTGATTTGGCACGATCTTGATGTATCGTGAGCTTTGCTATTATAGTTAGATATTATGATGTTTCTCCCCCTCTTCTTTCTTGTAATGAATTGAGTTTTCCCTTTGAAGTTATCTTATCAGATTCAGTCTTTAAGGATTTGAGAAAACTTGATGTATGTCTTGCATGTGCTTATCTGTGGTGACAATGGGATATTCACGTGATCTACTTGATGTATGTTTTGGTGATCAACTTGTGGGTTCAGTGACCTTGTGAACTTATGCATAGGGGTTGGCACACGTTTCGTCTTGACTCTCCGGTAGAAACTTTGGGGCACTCTTTGAAGTTCTTTGTGTTGGTTGAATACATGAATCTGAGATTGTGTGATGCATATCGTATAATCATACCCACGGATACTTGAGGTGACATTGGAGTATCTAGGTGACATTAGGGTTTTGGTTGATTTGTGTCTTAAGGTGTTATTCTAATACAAACTCTAGGATATATCGAACAGAAATAATAACTTCATGTTATTTTACTACGGACTCTTGAATAGATCGATCAGAAAGGATAAATATGAGGTGGTTTCATACCCTACAATAATATCTTTGTTTGTTCTCCGCTATTAGTGACTTTGGAGTGACTGTTTGTTGCATGTTGAGGGATAGTTATATGATCCAACTATGTTATTATTGTTGAGAGAACTTGCACTAGTTAAAGTATGAACCCTAGGACTTGTTTCCTAGCATTGCAATACCGTTTACACTCACTTTTATCGCTTGCTACCTTGATGTTTTTATATTTTCAGATTACAAAAACCTATATCTATCATCCATATTGCACTTGTATCACCATCTCTTCGCCGAACTAGTGCACCTATACAATTTATAATTGTATTGGATGTGTTGGGGACACAAGAGACCCTTTGTTATTTGGTTGCAGGGTTGTTTGAGAGAGACCATCTTCATCCTACGCCTCCCACGGATTGATAAACCTTAGGTCATCCACTTGAGGGAAATCTTCTATTGTCCTACAAACCTCTGCATTTGGAGGCCCAACAACGTCTACAAGAAGAAGGTTGCGTAGTAGACATCACGCTCCTGCTGAGTGGGCGTCTCTTCTTGCTACCCCAGCAACTCCCATGATCCCTTATCATCCCGCACCTACCCCTGAGGGAGAGCCCTCGAGGCAGTGTCGTCGTGTCACTTTTAACCCGGAGTTCTCGGTTGGCGTCGTCAGTTCAGGATCCGGGTCTGACTCTAGAGAGGATCCGGCAGCACCTGCAGAGTCTTAGAGCGTCCGAGTATCCGCAGTGGTCATGTACGGATGTAGTTGTATGAGCCATGATGTATCATTGCATGTATGCTAGTAGTCGCACCAGTCATGATGTTTATCTTTCATGTATGAGTTTATGTATAATTATGTTGGAACTTTTTATTTGATCGTTGAGTTTCTTGGTTTCTTCATTTTGCTCTTTCGGGTTTGTCACTGTCTTTTCTTCCCACGTTTGGATGTTTCTCATCGCGGTTGCTCTTATTGGAAAAAATAAACAGTAGGATGACACGGGGAGGTAGCAGCATGTAGGCTGGTGAGGATGTCCCTGTTCGTCGTTCAGCAAGGCAGGCAGGGCACTCCCCCGAGCCGTATCCGTAGCTACTGCCGAATCCACCCTCCAACAAATTATGCGCATGTTTGAGGAAAGAAGGAACAATGATCTGATTGAGCTGTTAAAAAGTGTGCAAGCTATGGTTGGACAGAATGGGAATCAAAATGGCCATCACTCCAAGCTGTCAGATTTTCAAAGGACTAAGCCTCCTAGTTTCATTCAAGTGGTTGACCCTTTGGAAGAAGACGATTGGCTATGAACCATTGAGAAGAAACTTGAAATTGCTCGCACTGAAGAAGCCGACAAGGTTCCGTTCGCTACCCACTATCTTGAAGGAGCCGCTGCTATATGGTGGGATAATGCTAAAGCTACGTGGGTTCAAGGGAGAAGAAATCACATGGACTAATTTCAAGGACCAATTTCTCAAGTATCGTATTCCTGCTGGTATCATGAAGATCAAGCAACGTGAATTTCTTGGTCTCACCCAAGGCAGTCTGTCAGTAAGTGAATATTTGCACAAGTTCAACCATCTGGCCCATTATTCCCTTTATGATGTGGCCACGGAAGAAAGGAAGGTTGACAGGTTCCTTGGAGGATTAAATCAACACCTCCGGAGTTCTCTCTTCATGCTCGACTTTCTAGATTTTCAGTCTCTGGTAAATAGGGCCCTCATCGCAGAAAGAGAATACAAGCCTGTGCAAGACAACCGACCCGCAAACAATGACCACAAGCACAAATTTGAGCCAAAGAAGGACGGACAGCCTATATAGAAGGCCCGTACCTGGCAACAGACTCAAGTGGAGTACCAACCCAATTGGCAGCAGAATGTGAACAAGACCACTACTCAACTCAAGAATGCCGTGACTAGTACAGTACACGAGGAGCGCCAGCGCAACAACGCCTGCTTTAGTTGTGGACAAACCAGACACTATGCTAGGCAGTGTCCCAAGAAGTCAAATGCCCCGTTCCGGCCGCAAGTCAATCACATGGGGCCATATCATACCCAGCAGATCGTCCAAGGGCAAGTTCATCACCTCTCCGCAGACGAGGCTCAGGAAAACCCCGAAGTAGTCATTGGTATGTTTTCTGTTAATAACATACCTGCAATAATTTTATTCGATTCTGGGGCTTCCCACTCTTTTGTTTATCAAAGTTTCGTTGCCCAAAATAAATTTCCTTGCTCGCTTTTGGGAAAAAGTATGCTGGTTCAGTCCCCGGGATCTGTACTCAAAAGCAATTTGGTCTGCCGAAATTTGGAAATTGATATTAAGAGGGTCCGACTTCCAACCGCTTTGATAGTCATTGAGTCTGCCAAGTTGGATGTAATTTTGGGAATGAACTGGTTGACTAAATATCAAGTATGCATAAACTGTGTGACCCGAGAAGTCACCCTGTCAAGTCAAGGTCAGACTACAAAGTTCTATGCCCACAGAAGTATACCCAAGAAAGAAATGGTCTTCACTGCATTAACCGAAGGATTGGATCTGATTCTTGTGGTCAGTGAATTTCCCGATGTATTTCCCGAGGAATTATCTGCAATGCCTCTAGACAAAGAGCTTGAGTTTGCAATTGATATTTGTCGGATTTCGGGTTCCGGCAGGCCCTTGAGGTTCGAACACTGGGGTGCGCGCGGAATCTCGCCCTCTACCTACCTGCTCCCCGCCGCCTCGCTAGGATCTAAACTACGAAAGGAACAGCACAAGAGACACAGGGTTTATACTAGTTCGGGCCACCATTGTGGTGTAATACCCTACTCTAGTTTGTGGTGTGGTGGATTGCCTCTTGGGCTGATGGTGATGAACAATACAAGGAAGAACAGCCTCGCGAGGGTCTGTTCTTGGCCGGGGGGATGAACTGCTAGGAGGAGTTCAGTCCCTCTCTCTCTCTCTCTCTCTCTCTCTCTCTGATTCCAGATCTCAGATCCCAGATCCCCCCTTACCATGGTGGCTAGCTCTACTTATAGGCGGAGGCCCTGGGCCTCTTCCCAAATATTGAGCGGGAAGGGCGCCAACAATTGGCCATTTTGAAGGGGAACACCTGGTACACTTATCCTGACTAAAGTTGGTCCTCTTTGTCAAAGGCTCTGGTGGTGACGCCCGGCTTGGGCTCCACAATGACTTCCTTCCTGCCGTTGGACTGGTCTTGGTCTTGTTGCACCAAATGGACGCCTTTGCTTGATGCTCTCGCTGCGCTTGCTCCCTTTGCACCAAAGAGGAAAGGAGGACACATGCGAGTGGGCGCCCGCCGCGCCTTTGGTCGTCATGGCTTGCGTCATGGGCACCTTTGCGAGGTACCCGCCTTGATCTCTCTGCCTCCTCGCGAGCCACTGATGAGGCCGTGCACGAGGAAGCTCCCCGTAAATGCCGCCCCACGAGGCTTGGCCCCTCGCGAGGGTCTTGAGCTTGTGTTGATGAAGATGGGCCGTGATGGGCCCCCCTTTGAGCCACGCCACAGGCCGCAGGCAGGAAAGTCTGGGGACCCCCGTTCCCAGAACGCCGACAATATTGTGCCCGGAACCGCACCGCTATACAAGAAGTATTATCGAATGCCTTCGTCAAAATTGTGGAGTTAAAGAAACAGCTTGATGAGATGCTGCACAAAGGATATATCCACCCAAGTTCGTCGCCCTGGGGATCACCTGCAATATTTGTAGACAAGAAAGACGGTGGTCTCAGAATATGCGGTGACTATCGACAGTTGAACGATGTCACAATCAAGAACAAATACCCGCTACCAAGGATTGATGACTTGTTCGATCATATCAGTGGTGCAAAAGTATTTTCCAAGGTTGATTTAAGGACCGGATATCATCAACTAAAAATCAAGAAGGAAGATATTCCTATGACCGCGTTCACTACTCGATACGGTCTCTATGAATATACAGTGATGTCTTTCGGTCTCACAAATGCCCCCGCCTTTTTCATGCATATGATGAATAAGGTGTTCATGGAATTATTGGATAAGTTTGTGGTGGTTTTCATCGATGATATTCTCATATACTCCAAGAGTAACGAAGAATACGCGGAACACCTCTGAGTAGTCTTACAGAGACTCCGTGGCCATCAGCTTTATGCAAAATTCAGCAAGTGTGAGTTTTGGCTCAAGCAAGTCAGATTTCTGGGGCATGTTCTTTCAGCAGAAGGTATCGTAGTGGATCCTAGCAAAGTGAAATATGTGCTTGATTGGGAAGCACCCACAACAGTATCCCAAATCAGGAGTTTTCTTGGATTAGCCGGATATTATCGTCGGTTCATCGAAGGATTCTCCAAAATTGCCAAGCCCATGACAGAACTCCTCAAGAAAGATAAGAAGTTTGAATGGACTGAGGATTGCGAGCAGAGCTTTAACGAGCTAAAAACAATATTGACATCAGCACCAGTACTGACTTCCCCAGACATTTACCACAACTTTGATGTGTATTGCGACGCATCCAAACAGGGCATTGGGTGTTCACTTATGCAAGATGGCAAGGTGGTAGCTTACGCATCTCGCCAGCTATGACCGCATGAAGGAAACTATCCTACACATGATTTGGAACTGGCCACTGTTGTGCACTCTCTAAAGATTTGGAGACATTATCTCATTGGAAAGAGATGTCAAATATTTGCCGACCACAAGAGTCTCAAATATATATTCACCCAGCCAAACTTAAACCTTCGACAGCGAAGATGGCTCGAGTTGGTCAAAGGCTACGATTTGGAAATAAATTACCATCTGGGAAAGGCCAACGTAGTTGCTGATGCCCTCAGTCGCAAGCCTGTCAACTTGAATGCCATGATGGAGTCTTTGCCTTCAGAACTCCAGCAGGAGATCACTCAGCTCAACTTGGTAATTGTAAATGCCGGCCTTGCGAATATTTTGGAAGTAACTCCTACGCTAGAAGAGTAGATTCACATAGCGTAGGCTGAAGACGAGACTCTGCAAGTACATATCAAAAATCTGCAAGAAGGCAAGACTCAGGATTTCTCAAGAGACGTACTGGGTACACTCAGGTTCCGAGGAAGGATATGCGTACCTGAGCAGGCATAATTAAGGAAGAAAATTTTGGCAGAAGCACATGAATCCTCATATTCAATACACCCAGGCGACACTAAAATGTATGAAGACCTTCAACAGGTATTTTGGTGGGATGGAATGAAAAGGGTCATCGCATATTTTGTCACTTGTTGCGACATCTGCAACAAAGTAAAGGCGAAACACCAAAAACCCGCTGGACTTCTCCAACCTCTACCCGTCTCGCAATGGAAATGGGACGATGTCTGCATGGAATTTATCACCGGTCTACCCAGGACTCACCGAGGCAATGATGCTATATGGGTCATAGTGGACACGTTGACTAAAGTTGCTCATTTTATCCCCATCCGCACCACCCTTCGCGCTGATCAACTTGCACAATTGTATGTATCCCAGATTGTTAGTTTGCATGGAGTGCCAAAAACAATCACTTCAGACCGAGGTTCATTGTTTACATCCGCATTTTGGTCCCGACTCCACCAAGCTTTGGGGACCGCTCTCAAATATAGCACCGCCTATCATCCATAGACAGACGGTTTGATTGAGCGGGTAAATCAAATCCTTGAAGACATGCTTCGAGCATGTGCCTTAGCTCGTGGACCCAAATGGGAAGATTGTCTGCCATATGTGGAATTCCCATACAACAACAGTTTTAAAACTAGTCTAAAAATGTCTCCCTTTGAAGCTTTATACGGCCATAAGTGCTGCACTACACTAAATTGGTCCCAAACCGGAGGCAACCGTATCTTTGGTACGGATCTGATATTAGAGGCAGAGAAACAAGTCAAGGAAATTCGAGATAGACTACAAATGGCTAAGTCACGACAAAAGAGTTATTATGATGCCAAACATCGGAAAGTCAGTTTTGAACCCGGTGAACACGTGTATCTCCGAGTCACACCCATGCAAGGAGTCAAGAGATTTCAGACCTGAGGCAAATTAGCACCAAGGTATATTGGTCCGTTCCTGGTCATGACACGAGTTGGCACAGTTGCTTATCAGTTGGAATTGCCACCAGAATTGTCAGAAGTACACAACGTGTTCCACGTATCACAGCTGAGGTGTATTTTTCCACCCGAGAAGAGGGCTGGTATGTTAGAAATTGAGCTCGCCAAAGATTTAACATATGAGGAGAGACCATTTAGAATCTTGGATGAGGCAGAAAGGGTCATCCACAGCAAAGCGATAAAATTTTACAAGGTCCAGTGGGAGCATCACACCAAAGAAGAAGCAACCTGGGAAAGAGAGGAATTTTTAAAGACAACCTACCAAGAATTGTTTTCCCAAGCAACCGAATCTCAAGGACGAGATTCATCTTAAGTGGGCGAGGTTTGTGATAGCCTGGTTTTTGCCTTCTCTCTTTTTCCGGACTTTCTTTTGCATTTTCTTTGGATTTGGAGTTTTGAATCAATTCAAATGGACTTGAACACTTGGGCTTACCCTTGATTTTCACCCAAGTGACCCATCCACCTCTAACTCACTTTTCCTTCTCTGAAAAACTCTCACCAAAGCCCATGGAATATTTTTCATAAAAGAAAAATATTCATTTTCTTCCCAGAAAATCACTTCAGAGAAGTGTGCTCCAAAGCAAACCCATTTTTCTTTGCCCGCAAAAATCTAAGAAAATTCACAATTATTTTTTGAACCCTAGGGCACCTCCCTGAGAAAAAATATTGCATAACTTTTTGTAATATTTTTGCTACAGAAAATCATTTCTGTTCTGGACCAAATGACCAGTTTGTATAGCAAGTATACTTTTGCTTGATCTTTTGGGGCTGATCTTTTCTGAGCTTAATTACCCTCCTAAGAGATTACTAAAACCCAAAGCACAACCCTTAATTCTCACTATATTTTTCTCAGCAAAGCTCACAAGTTTCTATCCAGAAACTTGCCAGGAAGAGAGCCACTCCCACAGTGCACCTGTGACCCAACCAACTTTACAAAGCGACCAAAACCACTAAGGACTAGCTACTAGACATGGTGTTTAAGCTTAGCTCAGCCTGATGCCAAAGTTCACGCGGTGAGCACGCGAGTCCAAGGTGTTTGGCATGCGGTCGACACGCTCTACGTGGCGCCAACGCCTCTGTTGTGCGCGTGCTTGCTGCCCCAACTGCTGCACCTTGCCAAACCACGCCACCATCTTCGTATGAACCTCCATAACTGCACCTTGTCGCTCGCCGATGCTGGAGCTCGCTGCAGCGAGCACGGGCACGGCGCGGCCAAGGCAACAGTGCGCTCGTGCCCCTGTGCTCGTTGCGTACCGCGCTCCTGTGCTCGTCGCCGCCCATCTACAACCTCCTCGTGATCTCCGGTGTCTTCCCCCTCTCTCACTGACGCCATTCGTCGCCGAGTGATGCTCCAGAGAGCTCCGGCGAGCTCTCGATCCTCGCCTCGGCCTCGCCTACATATAACCCCCTCCCGAGCTCATTTCTCTCCACTCACACACTCAACACATCTCCACGACCCCGCAGGAAGCCGCAGCCCGACCGGGCAGGCCTCTGGCCGCCGTCCCCGTCCCGAGCTCACCGGCGATCCCCGTCCTCTGCCCCCTCCCTCTCCAGAGCCGCTCGAGCTCCACCAACCACTCCGGCGTGTTTGTGGTGGTTCACTGGTGCGAGATGGTACCGTTGGAGCTGCTGAACCGGCCCTGCCTCGCTGGAATCACCAACTCCGACGAGTCCTGCCCGTTGTCGCCACTGGAGAGCTCTGTTCTGACCCCGTCCGGCCACCCTAGCCACGCTACGAGTACGGGCAGATGCGTCTCGATCTCCTCTCCCACCCTATCCCTTTGGATCTGGCCAAGGAGCCCTCCTCGCCGGCGTGAGCTCTGGCGGAGCCTCGCCGTGCTCTGTTTCCCTCTCTCCCCTTCTGACCCGACCAGCGGGGCCCGCTGTCAGCCGCTCAGGCCACGGACGAAGCGGTATGAGTGGTGGCGCCCAAGCGGTTTACGCCTTCGACGACACCCACCCTGGTTTTTCTTTTTAATTCAAATTTAATTCAAATTTTGACTAGAACTTTGACCAACTATAACTCTTATTCTACAAGCCCAAATGAGTTGATTCCTTTTGTATTCTGTTCTTACTGGAAAATCCTAGCAGCACACCCAAGATGGGATTTTTCCTTGATGCCTATAATTTCTAGTAATTTTCAGAAATGTTCTTGATATTTTCTTTTTATCATTTCAATTATTTCAGAAGGTGAAGCTTGTCTAGAAGGCATCCAGGAGGAGTGTGAAGCTCCTCTGCACTAAGGCAAGCCACAACAACATTATCATGGTGTCTTTGCAATATTCATTATTTTCTACTTGAATTTATATGTTATTCATTGCATATAGTATTATTATTAAACTAAATAATGCTTGTGTTATTTAGTTTGTCATGATCAAAATGCTTAGTTAACAGAAGAGAATGCTGGAACTAGTGAGAGGTAGTTCGAGTAGATGATCTAAGTAAATTTGTTATGACTATGGTGATATGATTATCGATATTATTTTTGGTTTATACATGCATAGATAATTTTTATTTGATTAATGTCAACTAAAGTGATGAGTATGAGTAACAAGTAGGAAAGGACAAGAAGTGTTGAGAGTTAAGTTTGTGCAAGTAGAACTTTGAATGAAGTTGATCTATTATGATATGTGATGCATGTTATATGATTGCATAAGCATGGCATATATTGACTCGAGCATTTTATTTCAAGTTAAACCAGATGATAATTGAACTTGAACATAAAGTTGATTGGGTCATGGTGCCACTGAATCAGGCTGACAAGTGCAACCACATTTGCCTTTACGGGGAGGCCCTTAGTCGTCCGATGTCATGCCTTTTGTCGGTGCCTCCAACGAGGGAAGGTTATGGGCATGCGTTACCCTGGCCAGGTAAGCAGACATAATCTTGTGGACCCGTTGTTGTTATGGTACCGTGTCCCTGTTTGGGACTGTTTATTTGCCACGACGGTGGTAGTTTTGCCTTTGGTAGGCTGGGTCACCCAGGACTAAGCCCTGTGGGGAGTTGGTCGGAGTGGCCGTAAGAGTGTCATGGCAATGGGAGAGTTCTGTTGGAACGCCGTTGGTCCACCCGAATGGGAGTGCGAGGCCATGGGTTCCGTGGTGTGGGTAAAGTGCGCTACCTCTGCAGAGTGTATTAATCTATCGATAGCCGCCCCATGGATAAGGGCCCAGTTCATAAGTAAGTCACATGATGGATCAATTGTTAATAATAAATCTTGCACACAAATTTAATTGCATTGCACTGGTTGGATCCTGATGAGGTTACCGAGACTGACCATTGTGGAATCACTTATGATCCAGAAGTGACCATGGTTTGGTTACGGGATAACCAGTTGGACCAAGTATGGTTCCGTTTGTGCTTCGTCATGAGCACGGGTCAGCCGTGAGGCGACCATGTTGGTAAGAGAGTCCGAGTGACTCGATGCACAAGTTTGGTTTCACTGCATGAGTAGCACAATGTTGTTTGCATTTAACTTGATTAAATGTCATGATATTGTTTGTCATTATGGTTATTTCCTGTGAGCTTGCAAGTACATTCAATGTACTAACCTGGCGTGTTATGCCAGATTTCAGGAAAGTCTAACTGGATCGGAGTGCTGCTGTGTCCAGACCGTGTCCACATCGGTGTCCTGGTGCTATGGAGTCCCGCTACGTCGTTGTTCCGATGCCGTGTAGATGTCGTGCTCGAGGCCCCTTTTATGTTCACTAAATAATGAACATATTGTTTAGCTGCACCGAGTGTGCCCCTTGGCCTCGCAAATTGATGTAACATCACACTTTGCTTCCACTAGTTCAATAAAGCGGTGATTTCTGTACCAAGATGTTGTGTGTTGCCAGAAGACATGATCTCTGGGTTGGCAATGCAAGGTAAACCGGTCGCTCTGAGCCGGGGTGCCACAGGGAATCAATCACGGAGGGGATCTACATCAACCTTGCCACCCTTCCGATGATGTGTGAGTAGTTTACCACAGACCTACGGTTCCATGATTAGTAGCTAGATGGCTCTCTCTCTCTCTCTTTTTGATCTTCAATACAATGTTCTCCTCGATGTTCTTGGAGTTCTATTTGATGTAATCACTTTGCGGTGTGTTCGTTGGGATCCGATGAATTGTGATTTTATGATCAGATTATCCATGAATATTATTTGAGTTTTCTCTGAACTATTTTATGCATGATTGTTATAGCTTCGTATTTCTCTCCGATCTATTGATTTGGTTTTGCCAACTAGGTTGATTTTTCTTGCAATGGGAGAGGTGCTTTGTGATGGGCTCGATCTTGCGGTGCTCAATCCCGGTGACAGAAGGGACATGGCATGTATTTGCATCGTTGCCATTAAGGATAAAAATATGGGGTTTATTCATGAGTGAGTTTACTTTGTCTACATCATGTCATCTTGCTTAAGGCGTTACTCCGTTCTTTATGAACTTAATACTCTCGATGCATGTTGGATAGCGGTCGATGTTTGGAGTAATAGTAGTAGATGCAGGAAGGAGTCGGTCTACTTTTCTTGGATGTGATGCCTATATACATGATCATTGCCTTGGATATCGTCATGATTATTTGCTTTTCTATCAATTGCCCAACAGTAATTTGTTTACCCACTGTATGCTATTTTCAAGAGAGAAGCCTCTAGTGAAAACTATGCCCCCCGAATCTACTTTTATCATATATAAAATCCTAAAAATACTTTGCTGCAATTTTACTTTATTTTGTATTTTTGTTCGATCTATCTATCAATTACTACACAATTTAATCTTGCACGTAACCGCCGAGGGATTGACAACCCCTTGTTCACGTTGGGTTGCAAGGATTTGTTATTCGTGTGCAGGTGCTGCTAATGAGGTGTTGTGTGGTTCTCCTACTAGATTGGTAACCTTTGTTCTTAACTAAGGGAAATACTTATCTCTATTGTACTACATCATCCTCTCCTCTTCGGGGAAATCCCAACGTAGTTCACAAGTGGCAGGAAGAATTTCTGGCGCCGTTGCCGGGGATACATCATCAACATCTATCAAGTACCTATGCATAAACTTTCATCTCCTTGCATTTACATTATTTGTCATTTTCCTCTCATTTTCATCTCCCCCACTTCCATTTTTTTACAAAAATACAAAAATGTTTTCCTTTTTACCTTTTTGCGTGTTTTTTTGTTTGTTTGCTTGAAGTTACTATCATGCCTGGTTTTGGTACGGGAAAAGGTGAGGATGGTCAACTCCCAAAATTGAAATTCTTGCCAATTTAGATGCTAAAACTTTCGTGATGGGACATGGGAATATTATAGAAAAAAGTCTTATCCAAGAATTCTTTAATTGCACTAGAAATTTGGCTTGTGATGATGCTCCTATACTTAAAAGAACCAAAAATTATGCCGAAGCTATTTATGCGCTTGTTCTTAAACTTGAGAGAAGATTTATTCGTACCCATCCTACTTTGATTGTTTTATGAGTTTCCGGTCATAAAAAACCCTGGAGCTAAGAAGGTAGCTACCCTTGTCCTCATGAATGAGTTTGATTACATAGTGCGGGAAGCTAGATAGATCTTTGATTTTTACGGCATGAATCATGAAAAACCAGTGATAGAAGAGATTTTATACAATAGTGATTACTTGTTGAGATATTTATTTTGTGATGATCATACTTCTGATGAGAACACCAAAAAGGAGGCCCCTCCCTTAAATATAATCCAACAAGTTTTCAATGGTATTAATAAACAATATTCTTGGATTGTGAACGGGAATCAAGAGGGATTCGAGGATGGTCAACTTAGTAATGCTAAAATTACCATAGATGATGTGTTTCATATTTATCTTTGAAAAGCCTCCTGATGAGAACGCATCTTTATAAAAGAAGAAGAAAGATAACAACACTTGAAACTATGCATTATGCCTAGCTAGGGGCGTAAAACGATAGCGCTAGTTGGGAGGCATCCCAATAGTTATCTTGTTTATTTTTCCGTTTTCTTGCGTGCACACAATTATGCTACTGTTATGATTGTGTTTTTTGTGTTTTAATTAGTGTTTTTTCCAAGTAAAGCCTTTGAAATGATTTGGATGATAGTTTCTTTGCTTCTATGCAAAAACAAAAACTTACGCGTCCAGTAGCAGAATTGTTAAAATTTTCTGGAGCATGATAAAGTTTTGAGCTTTTTACACATGATTGATATACAAATTGCAAAAAAATTCCTAAGCTTTTCAAAATTTTTGGAGTTGCAGAAGTATGCTCATTATTCAAATTACTATAGATTGTTATTTTTTTGACAGATTCTGTTTTCATTGCGTTGTTTGCTTGTTTTGATGAATCTATGGATTGTATCGGGGGGGGGGGGGGTATAAGCCATGGTGAAGTTAGAATACAGTAGGTATAATGCAATAATAAAATATGAATGTGTCGGGGAGGCTGATCGTACCCACGGACACCTATGGGGCCGACGGAGCAGGCCCCTTTGTGGTTCGGAGGGGGTGGAGGTCGCACGAAGAGCGGATCGAGGCGATGCACGCGGGCAGTTTACCCAGCTTCGGAGCTCTCCGGAGAGATAAAACTCCTATCGCTGCTTGTTTGATCTATTGTGTTCTTGCTAGGGAGCAATGCGGGCTACAAAACCTAGCGTGAGTCTATCTGGTCTCGAGTGGGTCGAATGAACCCAACCCGACGAACCTACGGCCTTCCGAACCGAACGGAACCTTGACAAAAACGCGAACCCCCTCTACGTTGCACTCGGGCCTCCTTTTATATGCTCAAGGGGTCTCCAACAGGTGGCAACATAGACGGGGGTACAAATGTAAAAACAGGAGTTGGTACACCTACTTGAACAAAGGTACGATGTAAAATACCTAACTCGACGGCAAGGGACAAAAGCAATAAATGCCCGTCGTTGTCGCCCAAACAGTGTAACAGAGACCGTCAGTGCGCCTCCGCCGCCACGATGGCGAGCCTGTCACGCCGCTTATCGCTGCTCTCCGCTGGCTGCACAGCCGCCGACACGCCGCCATGGAACGGTCCCATGGCGACACGTCATTGGGTGAGCTGGAGCGGAGACGGAGAGAATTGCATGCCGCGGCAAGCGCCTTGCCGCGGCCGAATCTCTTGTCGCGCCCGGAGGCTTGTCGCGCTCCGAGCCTTCCGGGCAAGCTCCTCTTGCCGGGGCCTTGTCTTCTGCGTTCCTGGAGTGGCCTTCCCGACAAGCTCCTCTTGTCGGGACCTTGTCTTCTCAATCTAATACTTTGTTCTTGAATGGCTCCAAGGGAGCCACGGAGGAGATTGGCGGTGACGAGGCAAACCTTGCCGCGGGGTGCTGCAACTGTCCGTGCACGAGTACGGGATACTAGGGTACCCCTACTCTAGTACACCGACAGAATGGGTTTACAACAGTACCTAAAGTAGTGATTTGCTTTATTATACTAACGGATCTAATGAAGGTTTTGTTCAGTTTTGTGTGCTGAATTTTTCAAGTTTTGAGTGAGATCACAATGGATGAAGGAATAAGGAGTGGCAAGAGCCTAAGATTAGTGATGCCCGAGGCACCCCCAAGGTAATATTCAAGGGCTCCCAAGCAACTAAGCTTGGGGATGCCCCGGAAGGCATCCCCTCTTTCTTCTACCGACCATCGGTAATATTACTTGGAGCTATATTTTTATTCATCACATGATATGAGTTTTGCTTGGAGCGTCGCGTATTATATGAGTCTTTGCTTTGTTTGCTTTTTAGTTTGTCACAATCATATTTGCTGAACACACCTATTTGAGAGGGACACACATTTTTCATGATTTTTAAAAACAGTCTATGTGCTTCACTTATATCTTTTGAGCTAGGCAGTTGCTCTAGTACTTCACTTATATATTTTTGAGCACGACAGTGATTATATTTTGAAGAAACAGATGAACTCTCATGCTTCACTTATATCTTTTTGAGAGTTGATAATAGTGATGGTAATTTGCACAAGATATGAATTTGGTCCCAATATGATGAATATTCAAGAAGGATATAATAAAAACTTTCATATAGATCATTGGATATGATAAGTTTCATTCCTTGCAATACTTTTGCGATATGGAGATGATATTATGTGAGTTATGCTAGTGAGTAATTGTGATTTAGTAAGGATATTGGTGTTAAGGTTTGTGATTCCCTATGCATGCACATAAAGTCAATAGTTATGCAACGAAGTTACATCCTACTTATGGTGCATTATTCAGTGTTAGTTATTCTCAATGCATGTTTATGACTGTTTTTGTTTTTTGGTTGGTTGCTTCTCAATCTATTTGCTATCCTTTATCTGTACTAAGCGGAAATACTGTTTGTGCTTACAATTCCTTAAACCTAAAGTTGTGCCAAATGAGTCCACTATACCTATCTATAAGCGGTATTTATATGTTGTTCCAAGTAAATTTGCATGTACCAACTCTAATCATTCAAAAAAATCCGTTTTGTATGCCCATACCACTCATGAAGCGACAGGGGGTGGTCAATATCTTTCAAGCTAGATGGGTTATTCCTAAGATGAGTGTTTATTGACTTGTCATTAGACGAGAAAATGGCAAGGTAATAGGGATACCTAGTCCTAAAATAAAAAAATAACAATAATAAATTCCTTGGAAAGTTGAATGTTTGGAAGGCACCCATGGATAAGACTAGCCATGGATTGTGAAAAATTGGTGGAAAGGAAATGAACTTTATTTTCTATTTGGGAACCGCCCATAATGTGTCTGCATAGCAGACTTCTCGCGCTCGTCCCGTCTAATCAAACAGCTGCATGCACGCCACCGATTATGGTTAAATTTTGGCACAAAATACAAAGATGACCAATGAACGAGGACCGAGGTAGTACTATCCCATAAGAAAATAGGGACGCCTGGCTGCACTTAAATGGTTACAGGAACACACACGGTTCATATAATACAACCGTTTGCGATATCAATGTGTCAGCTATTTGTTTCAAAAGGACTTCGTTGGTTATTAATGTGTGCTCATTGTCTCCAAGTGGACGATTTTTTACCATGACATATATGTGCCATGTCATGAAACCATGCCAAGTCTCATGATTTTTGGGTGAGTTTTCGATTTACTGGTATTTAAAAACCGAGGGTCTCAATTTTTCAGGACGACAAGACGTTTGTAATTCATTCCCATTCCTTCAAGGAGACCTAAACATGCACCCAATGACACATGTACGATTTCCATCCATTTTGCTTCACTGGAGCATGTGCTTGTAGTTCAAATTTGAATTATGGACTACATTAAATGCCTAGAAAACTCAATTAATATATAAACTGGCCAAACGAATTCAAGCACGACACTCATGTTATTCTATGTTGCCTGTAGAAAACAAAATACAAGGCGAGAAGAGGCAGCGATTATCATTTCGCCCACAAGAGGGGCATGTTTCCCTACCGGAACCACGAGGATTGTGAGAAAGCTCCGGTTTGTAAGAGGCTTGCAATATAGCTTGGCCCAAATTGGACTTTTTTTACCACGGCATATATGTGCCATGTCGTGACACCATGCCAAGTTTCATGATTTTCTGGTGAGTTTTGGATTTACGGACATTTACAAACCAAGATTCACAATTTTTTAGGCCGAGCCAGGACGCTAAGACGGTTGAATTCATGTATGATTTTTCTAGCCATTTTGGTGCACTGGATCATGTTGTAGTTCGAATTTCAATTATGGACATTAAATGCCTAGAAAACTCAATTAATGTATAAAAAAGGTCAAACGAACCCTGAATAATTTCAAAGTTCAGCGCGAATCTCCCATTGTTCCATGTTTCATGTAGAAGAAAATACAAGGTGAGAAGAGAGAGCGATTATCGTTTCGCCCACAAGGGGACATGTTTCCCTATTGAAACCACGAGGGTTCTTGCGAGAGGCTCTGGTTTGTAAGAGGTTTGTAATAAAGCTTGGCCCAAATTGGATAATTTTTTTACCATGACATATATGTGCCATGACGTGACAACATGTCAACTTTCATGATTTTCTGGTGAGTTTTGGATTTACGGGGATTTAAAAACCGAGATTCCCAATGTTTAAGGACGATCCAGGACGCTGATAGGGTTGTAATTCATTCTCATTCCTTGCATGGGACCTAAACATGTACTCAAGACACACGTATGATTTTTCTAGCCATTTTGGTGAACTGGGCCATGTATTTGTAGTTTAGATTTGAATTATGGACATTAAATGCCTAGGAAACTCAATTAATGTATAAAAAGGCCAAACGAACCCTGGATAATTTTAAATTTCAGCACGGATATCCCGTCGTTCCATGTTGCCTGTAGAAAGCGATTATCGTTTCGCCCACAAGGGGGACATGTTTCCCTATCGGAACCACGAGGCTTCTTGAGAGAAGCTCCAGTTTGTAAGAGGCTTGTAATAAAACTTGCCCCAAATGGACAATTTTTTCCATGACATATATGTGCCATGTCCTGACACCATGCCATGTTTCATAATTTTCTGGTGTTTTGGATTTACGCGGATTTAAAAACCGAAATTCTCAATGTTCGAGGCCGAGCCAGAGGTCGAGACGGTTGTAATTTTGCATCCAAGGACACATGTATGATTTTTGTAGCCATTTTGGTGCACTAATTTGAGTTATGCACCTTAATTAATGCTTATAAAACTTAATTACAATGTATATAAAAGGCCAAATGAACCATGAATATTTAAAGCGGTTCTGGTCAACCGTCTGTCACCCGTGGGTAAGCACTGTGCGCATGCGTCGTGCTAGCTCACGCTTCCTTATTTACTAAGTTTTCGATATTAATATTTTTATATATCCAAACACGCTACCATTTCCCGCCACTCCTCCCATCGGTTTCCTGCCTCTTCTCCCATCAGGTTCCCGCTGCTAGTGCCAATGCTCATAGAAGGCTAGGTGGCGACACACCGGGCATGTAAATATTGCAAACAATTTCTAAAAGCACAAACGTGTGTGATATTAGGGACTAGGTCCCATAGGGTGACCAGCGTGAAACACGTTAAAGGCATGGAGGCAATTCTTATCAGCAAGGGACGACTTCCCATCCACTAACCTAGTCGAATAGAACACATAAGTTAAGCGTGCTGGGGCTGGAGTAGTCTAAAGATGGGTGACCCGGTGTGATGTTGCATATCTCAAGCTTCATTAAATCGGCATGATACAGTCATTATAGACATTTATCATCTAAATGTATCTGTAGTGACCTGTCATGATGATTATATAAACCTTGGGATCCTTGTTTTGTTAATTTGTAGAATATGTTTTTTATGCGTTATTTCTTGCCTCAAAAATCGGAGAATGATCGACATATGTAGGCCCATACAATCTATCCCTTTGACCCAACGCACAAGAAGGGTTTTGACCATGAGGGTTTCCTCTTGCTCTGTGTGCTATGTTAGAGCAAATCAAGTTTCAGCACATGCGTTGGACAACACCCCCTAACCCCCCACCCGCCTCGAAGTTGCGGAACCGACGTTGTACATTTTTAACCTGACTGGAGGGTACGACGTTCAGTTTGTAATGTTACTAATGTAGTTGGTGAAGGAAATATGCCCTAGAGGCAATAATAAAGTTGTTATTTTATATTTCCCTATATCATGATAAATGTTTATTATTCATGCTAGAATTGTGATGACCCACAAGTATAGGCCATTTATCGTAGTCCTTTCGATAAGTAAGAGTGTAGAACCCTACGAGGAGAAGAAGGAAATGACAAGTGGTTTTCAGCAAGGTGTTCTCTACAAGCACTAGAATTATCTGTAATGGATAGTTTTTTGATAGGATAAATCGTAACAGGTAACAAGTAATAGAAGTAAACAAGGTGCAGCAAGGTGGCCCAATCCTTTTTGTAGTAAAGGACAAGCCTGGAAGAAATATTATATAAAGCAAAGCGCTCCCGAGGACACATGGGAATTGTTGTCAAGTTAGTTTTCATCATGCTCATATGATTCACGTTCGTTACTTTGATAATTTGATATGTGGGTGGACCAGTGCTTGGGTCCTGCCCTTCCTTGGACAAGCCTCCCACTTATGATTAACCCCTCTCGCAAGCATCCGCAACTACGAAAGAAGAATTAAGGTAAACCTAACCATAGCATGAAACATATGGATCCAAATCAGCCCCTTACGAAGCAACGCATAAACTAGGGTTTAAGCTTCTGTCACTCTAGCAACCCATCATCTACTTATTACTTCTCAATGCCTTCCCCTAGGCCCAAATAATGGTGAAGTGTCATGTAGTCGATGTTCACATAGCACCACTAGAGGAGAGACAACATACATCTCATCAAAATATCGAACGAATACCAAATTCACATGATTACTTATAACAAGACTTCTCCCATCACTACAAAAAAATACACTTCCGTGATGATACGTGTTTGTCACAGTAGGTCACGTTTTCTGTCATGCATGTACATCCATGACGATTTTATGACAGAATCAAGATAGTCATACCTTTGCTGTCGTAGAAGTGTTCCATGACATTACCAAAATTATAATCACGGAAGTGTCCACTTCCATGACGATAAATCGCGCGTCATAGAAGTGCTTTCGTCAAGGGTGGCCGACACGTGGAATTCATCATAATGGGTCGTCGTTAAGCTATCGGGTTCTGATTTGGATCCGATAACCCGTTAACAGCCCAGACCAATGGGGATTTTCCATGTGTAAAATTCTCATTGGCCGGGGGAAACACATGTCAGGTTGTCACTGGGTCAGATAGGCCCCTATGATATGTCGACACATGCAACGACCCACCACTGGCCCATTTAGCTTACAAAGGCCGGCCCATTTGACTCGGTCAAAAGTTAGCGGGTCGGCCCATGAAAAGCCTGTTAACAGTATGCGTAAATAGCCCATTTTATGGCCCGGTAACTCACGACCCGTTAGGGCCTTCCCGAAATCGGCCCAACAATGTCATGTGGGCCGTCGAATATAACACCAACCCATTTCAATTTAGGCCATGTATGGCCCACGACGTCTTTCGGCCCATATGATGCCTTTCGTAACTTTAGGCCCTTTAGTGGCCCATGGTGACTCTAGCCCATAATGAACAGTAAATTTCTTTGTACCCATTAACGGCCCATCATTCACATGGACGCTTCACCAGTATTAGCTTTCGCCCATCGACGGCCCATACGTTCTTGGGCTCCTTCCTGGCCCTCGATTACTTCCGGCCCGTTACTAGCCTGTTCCCCTAATGGGCCAAATTCGGCCCATGGTAAGAATCGACCCGTTTGTTTCCTGTTAACCCGTTGCGCCGTTTCCAACCCGTCCTATATTCTGGCCCATTAACGACCCGGTATGCCTGTGACAAAATTAAGCCTTTGCTGTCCGCCGGCCTGTTAATGGCCCGTTACCATGCTGGGCCGATACCAATTACGCCCGTTTACGGCCCATGTGGACCCATTTATTTGACGGCCCGAGGCCCACCGATTCTACGACCCGTTGGAGGCCCATTTATCCGACGGCCCATAGGAGGCCCGTGGATCCTACGTCCTGTAGCAGGGTTAAGGTTACCACGGTTCGTATATGGCCCATGGTTGTTGCGGCCACTAGGAAACCAGGTAAAAAGAAGACTAGGAAATAAATAAGCCTGAAACTAACACTAGGCTATTAAGGCGATTGCACAAATTACATCCACTGGGCATCGAAGATCGCCACCAGTGCAAATATAGGGAACACCCAACACTATACAAAAATGGCTTGCTGTTTTCTTCAGCCGATGGCTGCACATTAAGAACAAATTTTGTATCACAACAAAACAAATTACAACCATAAAACAAAAGGAAGGTTGGCATAAAAGTTAACCCCGCGTATAAATGCACCACTAGAAGTTCAGAAGCTCAGTTCATTTGACCTGACTGTTACGTTTTCATGTTGTATTGTCTGATGGAGCACCCTTTGCCTTCATTTCTCCTAGGCTCCTGAACAACATAGAAAATGTCTGATAGTCTGGTTTCAAAACCATGCATATCTTGATGACATTGAACAATGTCTGTCCTCGTTTCATAAAGGATCTTTGTTAGGGAATGGACTTGTGTCTGGAGCGCAGATATAACATTGTTTTGAGCTTGCATGTCTTGATCATGAGGCAATTTGGACAAGATTGCCTTAACAACCAACCAAATATACACAAGAACGTGTTTTTGGCACTGTTAATGGACAGGTACTGACCCACTGCAGCAAGAGGTGACATTGTGGTTATACTTGCCTCGTCACCTTCAGAAGGTGGCGGTTCCACCATTTTTTCCATAGCTTGGTGAAAAGTTGAGTTTTTACATTAGTAGTACCGGTACAGAAGATATTAAGGAGGAAACAAAACCAAACAAAATAGCTTTGGTCTATATACAGAACTTATTCTAGTGAACCCATGTAAAATATTAGTTGTATTTTACTGCAATGTACATAATAAAACTAGGTTCCAAACATATGACCATGTACCATGGCTAATGTATTGTCTATTTCTTCACATTGTATTAACAAATAAGGATAAAGAGACAAAGTTTATAATACGGTAAGCATAGTATGACATCATTCATATCACAAAACAACTAAGGACAAACAAACAAGCAATTGTAAAGTTGTGTGGGCAAGTCCACCACTGAAAGTGCAACTATCCCTGGGTAGTTTTGGTAATTCCTAACAACATATAGCTCATTGAACTAATGCTCTTTCAAGATGATCATTTCAGAAAGTTCAATGATTGGCATGGCATGGACTAGGAATGTGGACCCCTCAAAATGCTAAGGACACACATTGGCTCAAGCTCAAGACTCTACATTTTCATTTTTAGTGATCCAAGATCACATTGAGTCCATAGGAAAAGCTAATACTATTAAAAGGGGATGAGGTGTTGCTTAATGGCTTGCTTGCTCAAAATGCTTAGTGATATGCTCCAAAAGCCCTCAACCACTTTCTCATATCCACATATGTCCCAAACCAAAAGTCAAACTCGCCCCCACCGATTTGATCTATCCGGCGCCACCGAGTTCATTTAACATAGCCACTGCCAGAAACCCTAGTCAGTTCGGTCTCATCGATAGATATCTCGGTCTCACCGAGATGGGATTGCAAACTCTCTGTTTCCCTTCGTAACGTTTCTGTCTAACCGAGATGAGCGATCGGTCCCACCAAGTTCGCAATGCAAACTCTCTGTTTCCCTTTCGTAACGTTTTGGTCTCACCGAAATGAGCGATTCGGTCCCACCGAGTTTGCCTGACCAACTCTCTGTTTGCCTTTTACAAAAATCGGTCCTACCAAGTTTATGTGACCGGTCTCACCGAGATTACGTTATGCCTTAACCCTAATTAAATCGGTACCACCGAGTTGACATGTCAGTCCCATCGAAAAGCCTAACATTCACATTTTGAACTGAATCGGTCTGACCGAGCTTCATGATTCGGTCCCATCGAGTTTGGTGAATTGTGTGTAACTGTTAGATTTTGTGTGGAGGCTATATATACCCCTCCACCCACTCTTCAGTCATGTAGAGAGCCATCAGAACATGCCTACACTCCCAGCATACATTTTCTGAGAGAGAACCACCTACTCATGTGTTGAGACCATGATATTCCATTCCAACCACAAGAATATTGATCTCTAGCCTTCCCCAAGTTGCTTCCCACTCAAATCATCTTTCCAGCAAATCCAAATCTATGTGAGAGATTTGAGTGTTGGGGAGACTATCATTTGAAGCACAAGAGCAAGGAGTTCATCATCAACGCACCATCTATTACCTTTTGGAGAGTGGTGTCTCCTAGATTGGTTAGGTGTCACTTGGGAGCCTCCGTCAAGATTTTGGAGTTGAACCAAGGAGTTTGTACGGGCAAGGAGATCGCCTACTTCATGAAGATCTACCCTAGTGAGGCAAGTCCTTCGTGGGCGATGGCCATGGTGGGATAGACAAGGTTGCTTCTTCGTGGACCCTTCGTGGGTGGAGCCCTCCATGGACTTGCGCAGCCGTTACCCTTCGTGGGTTGATGTCTACGTCAACGTGGATGTATGATAGCACCACCTATCGGAACCATGGAAAATATATTCGTGTCTACATTGCATTTGCCCTCTCCAAACTCCTCCCTTTACCTTCATGTGCAATGTTTTTACATTCTGCTGCTAGACTCTTAAACTTGCATGTGTAGGTTGATTGCTTGACTCGTGCTAAGTTGCTAAAATCTGCCAAGACTTAAAATTGGGAAAATGATAGATTTATATTTGGTCAAGTAGTCTAATCACCCCCCTTCTAGACATACTTTCGATCCTACAAGCACATAACTAGATTACAGATCAAGATCAAAGGAACATCACTCCTCTCTTTTAAACCTTGTAAGGTGCAATGATACACTAAGACAATTGTGTATAAAATTGAAAAGAGTAATAGGCATTGGCTGCAAACCATGCAGTTCAATGCACAAGTCAGAGTAAAGTAGTAGTTAAAAGGTATGAGGATTAAGGACTTACAACAGCGGCTTTGACTGGTGTAGTCATGCCCTTCGTCTTGCTGGTGTGACAGTCCTTGAAGATTTCCATAGCATTTGGTTCATATACTTTTTGGTCCTTGCGGGCTTTCCTCTACATTTGGAACAAGTAAATATAGATCTGATAATATGGTACAGCGAAAAGAATGAAACAACAGCTAATTACAAGAGCTTCGCAGTGTGCAATATAGCTACGAGATCCTGTCGTCTCTTGGAATTTCACTTTAAATGCAGTTGGCCTTGTTCTTTGAACAGTTCACCTACAAGAAGATAGATTTGTGAGGCACGTGCATAAATAGGATTTCAACATGTGATCTGGTCACATATATATAATATACCTGATACTTTGGATCAGGCCAGTGTTTAATGAGGCCTCTCCAGTCTTCATCCGATATATTTTCCACTGGAGATGTTTGGGCAAGTTCACTGTTAGCCTTGCCTTCAAAGTGAGTTTTTGTCAAATTATACCGATATTGTCGTAGAGCAGACTTGAAAACATGGGTGCAAGCTTGTCTGGTTGCATCATCTTGGCTATCCAACTTGAACTTCATCTGTTGAAAATTATGGGAGTCTCATTATCAGCAACCTAGAAAGTATGGGATAGAGCAAGACGATATTACTAGTTTCCATACATAACCATACTTATAGATAAATGGTCGAGGAAGGTGTTGAACTGGGTTTCGTCTTTGTCCTTCCTGTACTGAATCCATGTTGCGATGATACGTACATGACACCTAACGGCAACTGCTACCTCTGCTAACTTAGCTGACTCTGTAGCATCACGTGGCCTTTTTAAACCTGCCTCAAAACGGATCTCCATTCTTGCTCCTCTAGATTTAGTTAACCTAGCGAGCATTATACCTAATGTTTGTTTCCTCTTGCGCCTAGGTGCTAGTCCAACAAGGAACATAGGAAGTGTTAGTGTACATCAAACTGTGAGACTACATATAAAGAAGCATGCAATCAGAATTTGACTCAAAGAACTACCTTCTTGTTGTTGAATCTCACAAAGTTCATCTGATCTTGCCAACTCGTCCTGTGTCAAGAGTGCTTCGGAAGTAGTGTCAGGTGGCAAGGGAGCTTGGGAACGTGCTAATAGCTGAGTTGACAAACGAGTAACTCGTGCAGCTGGTGGTACTGTGGAAGGTGTTGCAACAACTAGGGTTGTCTCTGCTTGTTTGGTGGCAGCTATTGGTTTTTGTTTGGCTTGTTCTGCAGCTCGTGTAGCACGGGATACCCTGTTTGTACAATTTTCTGCTGGACTTTGACCTTCTATTGCACCATCAATACCAGCGGAATCAGCAGGATTCTTCCGCTTCACTTTCCATGTGTTCTTAGTACTAACACAATCCCCTGCCATTTTGTGTTCCTTCCTCTTTCTCTTTGCCATGTTAAGTCAAGCCGACAAGAAAAAGGAATAACAGTTTAGTTCTTCAGAAAAAATTGATGTGTGATACAGACGAACTAAACTTTGATGTTAGACAACCACATGATAGGAGGATGTAATATGTACGAAAAATAGGACGACATGAGATAACAAGAACTATGATGTGTATACTAAGCAGAAGACATTTCAATAAATTAGAAGCAATGCAATGGAAGGTAGACACCATACGAAAGATGCTAAAAATATCGCTCTGCCGCCTTAACAGTGTCTCGTCATAACTGGCATTTAAACAAATGTGAAGCAGTACAAGAAATAAATCATATGCGAGATGCAAACAACATCACACTACCAAGTTAAAGGTCTCTCGTCATTAGTGCCATTGCATATTCACAAGATTGCATATTCACAGCTTATGATGTGTAAACTAAGGATAAGGCATTTCAACAAATTATAAGCAATGAAAGCTAGACAGCATATGAAAGATGCAACAAATATCACTCTACCAAGTTAAAACTGTCTCGTCAAAAGTGCCATTTCAAGAAATTAGAAATAGTACAAGCTAGAAAAGAATGCGAGATGTAACCTATATCACACTCCCAATTCAAACGTATCTTATGATAAGTGATTGTTGCAGGTTACACAACAGTAGTAATTTGATGTAAGAACATGGTGTGATAGACATATATTGTATGTTCTAGAAACAGGAACATGTGTCTTATTCAAAATTATAATGTGTAAAGTAAGCAGATGGAATTCAACAAAATTAGAAGCAATACAAGCTAGACATCATACATAACATGCAACCACATATAACAGTGCCAAGTTAGAGGGAGCACCTGTGATGGTGCACTAGGGGAGACGTGCTCATCATCAACACAGCTACGGTGAGTGTCTATGCATGTGTTGTCTTGCAAATCATCTTGGAGGGTTGGAGGAGTAGAATCTGTAGAGGCCCTCCATTTGTAAGGAGCACCTTTATCCGCTGCCTTGCTAACTTCCTTCCGCTTTATTGATTTTGAATTGTCAAGTAAAACCGACAAGAAAAAGCAATACAATTCACTCTTCAGAACTCATTTGTGCTTGATACTAACAATCACTACTTAAGGCAAACACATGATACCAGGATGGCATATATATGAAAAACAGGACGGCATGGCATATTTACAACTGTTTGTGTAAACTACGCAGAAGCCATTTCAACAAATAAGAAGCAATGGAAGCTAGCCACCGTATGCAACATGCAAGACAATGTCACACTACCAAGCTAGAGAAAGCACCTGGGGTGCCGGTTTCGCTGGAAGACCGCCATCAGTCCCTGCCTTATATTTTCCCCTCCAGCTTCTTAGTTTTATTGCCTTGTCAATTCAAATCCACAAGAAAAATGAATAAAAATGCGCTTTTCAGAACTCATTGATGCAGGATGCTGACGAGCACTACTTTAATGTAAGGCGACCGCATAATAGGATGACTGAATGTGTAACAAAAAATGACATCATTGCATATTCACATCTATGATGTGTAAACTAAGGAGAAGGCATTTCAACAAATTAGAAGCAATGAAAGCTAGACACCATATGAAAGATGCAACAAATATCACTCTACCAAGTTAAAATTGTCTTGTAATAAGTGCCATTTCAACAAATTAGAAGTAGTACAAGCTAGAAAAGAATGTGAGATGTAACCTATATCACACTCCCAAGTCAAACATGTCTTATGATAAGTGATTGTTGTAGGTTACACAACAGTAGTACTTTGATGTAAGAACATGGTGTTATAGACATATATTGTATGTTCTAGAAACAGGAACATGTGTCTTATTCACAATTATAACGTGTAAAGTAAGCAGATGGAATTCAACAAAATTAGAAGCAATACAAGCTATACATCATACATAACATGCAACCACATATAACAGTGTCAAGTTAGAGGGAGCACCTGTGATGGTGCACTAGGGGAGACGTGCTCATCATCAACACAGCTACGTTGAGTGTCTATGCATGTGTTGTCTTGCAAATCATCTTGGGGGGTTGGAGGAGTAGAATCTATAGAGGCCCTCCGTTTGGAAGGAGCACGTTTATCCGCTGCCTTGCTAACTTCCTTCCTCTTTATTGATTTTGAATTGTCATGTAAATCCAACAAGAAAAGCAATACAATTCACTCTTCAGAACTCATTCGTGCATGATACTGACAATCACTAATTAAGGCAAACACCTGGTACCAGGATGGAATATGTACAAAAATTAGGATGACATAGCATATTCACAACTGGTTGTGTAAACTAAGGAGAAGCCATTTCAAGAAATAAGATGCAATGCAAGCTAGACACCGTAGGAAACATGCAAGACAATATCACACTGCCAAGCTAGAGAAAGCACCTGGGGTGCCGGTTTCGCTGCAAGACCGCCATTAGTCCCTGCCTTATTTTTTTCCTTTCTTCTTTTAGTTTTGTTGCCTTGTCAATTCAAACCCACAAGAAAAGTGAATAAAAATGCGCTTTTCAGAACTCATTGATGCAGGATGCTGATGAGCACTACTTTAATGTAAGGCGACCACATGATAGGACGATTGAATGCTTAACAAAAAAAGGACAACATTGGATATTCAAAGCTATAATGTGGAAATTAAGGATAAGGCATTTCAACAAATTAGAAGCAATGAAAGCTAAACACCATATGAAAGATGCAACAAATATCACTCTACCAAGTTAAAACCGTCTCGTCATAAGTGCCATTTCAACAAATTAGAAGTAGTACAAGCTTGAAAAAAAAGGCGAGATGTAACCTATATCACACTCCCAAGTCAAACGTGTCATATGATAAGTGATTGTTGTAGGTTACACAACAGTAGTACTTTGATGTAATAACATGGTGTGATAGACATATATTGTATGTTCTTGAAATAGGAACACGTGTCTTATTCACAATTATAATGTGTAAAGTAAGCAGATGGAATTCAACAAAATTAGAAGCAATAAAAGCTAGACATCATACATAGCATGCAACCACATATAACAGTGCCATGTTAGAGGGAGCACCTGTGATGGTGCACTAAGGGAGACGTGCTCATCATCAACACAGCTACGTTGAGTGTCTATGCATGTGTTGTCCTGCAAATCATCTTGGGGGGTTGGAGGAGTAGAATCTGTAGAGGCCCTCCGTTTGTAAGGAGCACCTTTATCCGCTGCCTTGCTAACTTCCTTCCGCTTTATTGATTTTCAATTGTCAAGTAAAACCGACAAGAAAAAGCAATACAATTCACTCTTCAGAACTCATTACTGACAATCACTACTTAAGGCAAACACATGATACCAGGATGGAATATATACGAAAAACAGGACGGCAGGCATATTCACAACTGCTTGTGTAAACTAAGCAGAAGCCATTTCAACAAATAAGAAGCAATGCAAGCTAGACATCGTACGCAACATGCAAGACAATATCACACTGCCAAGCTAGAGAAAGCACCTGGGTGACGGTTTTGCAGGAAGACCGCCATCAGTCCCTACCTTATTTTTTTCCTTCCCGCTTCTTAGTTTTATTGCCTTGTCAATTCAAAACGACAAGAAAAGTGAATAAAAATGCGCTTTTCAGAACTCATTGATGCAGGATGCTGTCGAGCACTACTTCAATGTAAGGTGACCGCATGATAGGATGATTGAATGTGTAACAAAAAAGGACAGCATTGCATATTCACAGCTATGATGTGTAAACTAAGGAGAAGGCATTTCAACAAATTAGAAGCAATGAAAGCTAGACACCATATGAAAGATGCAACAAATATCACTCTACCAAATTAAAATTGTCTCATCATAAGTGCCATTTCAACAAATTAGAAGTAGAACAAGCTAGAAAAGAATGCGGGATGTAACCTACTCCCTCCGTCCCATAATGTAAGACGTTTTTTGACACTACACTAGTGTCTAAAAACGTCTTACATAATGGGACGGAGGGAGTATATCACACTCCACAGTCAAACGTGTCTTATGATAAGTGATTGTTGTAGGTTACACTACAGTAGTACTTTGATGTAAGAACATGGTGTGATAGACATATATAGTATGTTCTAGAAACAGGAACACGTGTCTTATTCGCAATTATAATGTGTAAAGTAAGCATATGGAATTCAACAAAATTAGAAGCAATACAAGCTAGACGTCATACATAACATGCAACCACATATAACAGTGCCAAGTTAGAGGGAGCACCTGTGATGGTGCGCTAGGGGATATGACGTGCTCATCATCAATACAGCTACGTTGACTGTCTATGCATGTGTTGTCTTGCAAATCATCTTGGGGGGTTGGAGGAGTAGAATCTGTAGAGGCCCTCCATTTGGAAGGAGCACCTTTATCCGCTGCCTTGTTAACTTCATTCCGCTTTATTGATTTTGAATTGTCAAGTAAACCGACAAGAAAAAGCAATACAATTCACTCTTCAGAACTCATTCGTGCATGGTACTGACAGTCACTACTTTGATGTAAGGCAAACACATGATACCAGGATGGAATATGTACGAAAAACAGGTAAACTAAGCAGAAGCTGATGAAGTCATATACCTAGGGTAGGGTCATGGACCTGTCTAAGACACCCTCCCCAAGGACATCTCTAGAAGAAACTACCTTTCAGTCGACCTGGAAGAGTTCCACTCGACCAACTGGAAGACACTCGACCATGAAGCCAACCACTCGACCACCGGAGATCTAAAGCCGATCTGCACCCAAACGGTCGGTCATTAAGTAGCTTTTATGGTCATCATAGCACTTTATGTGGGCGTTACCAGTAACCCCCTATCTTAATGTATCTTTAACCCTGCATAAGTGAGGGCCGAAGGGGACTGGCGAACTCTATATAAGCCACCCCCCTCCTCAGTGTCAAGGGTTCGCACCCCTGTAACTCATACGCACATAATACAGTCGACCGCCTCCGGGCTCCGAGACATAGGGCTGTTACTTCCTCCAAGAAGGGCCTGAACTCGTAAACATCTTGCGTATACAACTACTCCATAGCTAGGATCTTGCTTCTCCATACCTACCCCCATTCTACTGTCAGGCTTAGAATCACGACAGTTGGCGCCCACCGTGCGGCAGGTATCTTAGCGACTTGTTGGAGAAGTTTCAGGCGGAGTTTTGGTTGAGGGCCGCGAGATCCGTCTCCGCGCGCTCACGTTCATCGCCGACGACTCCGCTTGGTTGCAGGAGGCTCCACTCGACGTTGACGCACTCCCCGTCCGCGGGGCGACGCACTTTCACGCATGCGTCCGCGACATCCTCTTGCGGCAGACATCGACCCAGTATCGGTCGGCTCTTGTGCCGTCCTCCCTTCCGGTCTCGCGCCAGCGCAAGCGCTCCAGTCGATCGATGCTTCAGCGGTGGGTGAGACACGCGGTGGCCCGCCAGTCGGCCACTCCCCAAGTCACGGCAATCGAGCCCGATGAATCTCTCTACGGCCTGTTCGATCTGTCGACTGGCTCCGCAGAGACTGCATCTGAGTGCGACAACAGCGATCCAGCGGCGGAGGTTTTGATGGTTGACGGACCACGCAGTCCTCCTGGTTTCCCCCGCACCGACGGAGGTGTTGGCAGAGGCGAGCCGGCGCAGGCTCACGAAGAGTACCAACCCGAGCCCCTCACTTCGCTGCAGAGGGAGGAGCTCCGCCGCCGGAACATGGATGCACTTCACACTCCTATCGTTGGAGAAACCCCCGAGGCCCGTGCCTTAGAAGATGCTCGTTTGGCCAACTTGGTGAGGGCACTCATTGGAAAATCTCCAGCGAGTGCTCGATGAACGAGCGCAACAACGGGTCCCGTCGTCCAGTCGACGTCAACTCTTTCCACAACCAACTCAGGTATACCGAACTCCCATTCAGAATCTAGCAGCTGCAGCCCATATAGCAGAGTCCATTCAGCCTTCCCAGTCGGAGGCTGGCAGGGGCTTACTCCAGATCAGAGATTTTCTCCGGGCAGCAGGAGATCAAAATTCAGCTGTATCGCAGTCGCGGAACAGGATTCACAGCAGATCCGTCGCTGCGAATACAGTCCAGTCGGCACATAGCCCAAGATCGCCCCTGAGGTGTGAGGGGCATGGAGGCCGGCGTGAGCAGTATGAGGACCGATTCGATCGTGATGATCGACGTCGAGTGCCCACTCCTCCCCCAAGGGGTGGGTCATATGCGCCTCGGCAGCAAGAAGACGAATGACGCCTTGACAGGTGTTGGGCGAAGGATTCTAGTCGACCCTGTGGAACCAGGCTTTGATGCGAGATCCGTCATCGTTCAAGGTCCGGTCGACAAGAACAAAGCTAACCGAGAAGGCCATGATGTAAATGTGCCCATCAGCCAGCAGAGTACACGCCTCGGGAGTAGTGTTTTAGCAGAGCCATCGAGAGCGGTGATTCCTCCCAACTTCAGGTTGGCGATCGGAGTCGATAAGTTCATCGGTGAGTCTAAGCGGATACTTGGCTAGAGGACTACCGAGAGGCTGTTCAGATCGGCGGCGGCAACGATGAAGTGGCCATGAAACACCTGCCACTTATGTTGGAGGGATCGGCCAGAGCATGGCTGAATCAGTTAGCACCCAGGAGCATTTACACTTGGGAAGATCTTGCTCGAGTGTTTGTCAGGACATTTGAAGGAACTTGCAAGCGGCCAGCAGGATTGACAGAGTTGCAGTCGTGTGTGCAGAAGTCGAATGAAACTCTGAGGGATTACATCCAGAGATGGATCACTTTGCACCACATAGTAGAGAATGTATTTGATCATCAGGCAATCTGTGCCTTCAAGGAAGGTGTTAAGAACAGAGAGTTGAGTTTGAAATTCGGTCGGACAGGATACATGACCCTGAGTCGGATGATGGAGATTGCCACCAAGTACGCCAATGGTGAAGAAGAGGATCGGCTCTGGAGTGGCAAGTACAAGTCAGCCACTAATGAAACCAGGGGAGGGAACTCCAGTCGGAAACAGAAACGGAAAGCCGAGCTAGCTGCTCCTGGAGAAGCTTTGGCCGTGACTCCAGGAAAGTTCAAGGGGAAACCCAAGGGGCCTTGGAACCCCAAGAAAGTGAAAGACCAAGATGGAAATGATGTGTTGGACTTGCCATGTCACATTCACACGAAGAAAGATGAAGAGGGTAAACTTATTTACCCAAAGCATACCACTCGACGTTGTCGGCTCTTGATTCAGCAGCCCAGGAAGCAGCCCAAGGACAAGGAAAAGGAGTCGGACAAAGTTGAGGACAAGGAAGATAGTGACGGTGGATACCCTCAGGTCAATTCCACTCTGATGATTTTTGCTGACGTGAAAGCAAAAGTCGATTGAAAGTTATCAACCGTGAAGTGAATATGGTCGCTCCGGCGACACCCAGTTACCTGAAATGGTCACAGACCGCCATCACGTTCGACCAGTCTGATCACCCAACACACATAGACACCCCTGGGAGGCAAGCGTTGGTGGTCGACTCAGTCGTCGAAGGCACTCGACTAACTAAGGTTTTGATGGATGGTGGCAGTGGCCTGAACATATTGTATGCAAAGACGTTGAAAGGGATGGGCATTCCGATATCCAGACTCAGCACCAGCAACATGAGCTTCCATGGAGTTATTCCTGGAAAGAAGGCTGAGTCACTCGACCAAATTGCTCTCGATGTGGTTTTTGGTGACTACAAGAATTTTCGTAAGGAAAAGTTGACCTTCGAGGTCGTGGATTTCCAGAGCGCTTATCATGCTATCTTGGGGAGGTCGGCATATGCGCGTTTCATGGCTCGACCATGTTATGTGTACCTCAAACTGAAGATGCCAGGTCCCAAAGGTGTGATCACTGTCACTAGCAATCGGAAAAAGGCAGAAGAGTGTTTCCAGAAAGGCTCCGAGATCGCCGATGCTCGGATGGCGATGGTTGAGCTGCCGAGTACCGTAAAACCGCAGACCCGAGTGATTTGTTGCGAGCCAAGAAGCCCACAACGGAGTCGGCATTTCAGTCGTCCGGGGAGACGAAACCGATTCATATTCATCCGACTGATCCCAATGCTGCTCCGACTCACATCTCAACAACACTCGACTCCAAATAGGAAGAAGCGCTCATCCCGTTCCTCCGTGAGAACTGGGACATCTTTGCATGGAAGCCTGCTGACATGCCGGTGTTTCCAGGGGACTGGCTGAGCATCGTCTGCGAGTCGACTCAAAAGTTAAACCTGTCAAAGAACATCTTCGACGGTCCGCCGTCCAGAAGAGAAAGGCCATTGGCGAGGAGGTGGCTCGGCTCTTAGCAGCATAGTTTTATCCGAGAGATTTACCACTCCGAGTGGCTCGCCAATGTTGTCATGGCCCCTAAGAAGGACAATTCACTGCGCATGTGCATCGACTTCAAACATATCAATCGGTCCTGCCCGAAAGATCATTTTCCTCTCCGCCACATCGACCAAATAGTCGACTCGACTGCGGGATGTGAGCAGTTATCTTTCTTAGACGCATATTCCGGGTACCATCAGATCCGTCTGTATGGACCCGACGAGATCAAAACAGCTTTCATCACTCCATTGGGGTGCTTCTGTTATGTCACCATGCCATTCGGCCTCAAGAATGCCAGAGCCACGTTAGGATGATTCAAAAGTGTTTACTCACTCAAATCAGTCGGAATGTGGAAGCATACATGGATGACATTGTGGTCAAGTCACAGAAAGGTTCCGACCTGTTGACTGACCTTGCTGAAACATTTGCCAATCTCAGGAGGTATGATATCAAGCTTAATCCATCAAAGTGCACATTCGAATTCATGGCGGAAAGTTACTCGGTTTTCGCTTTACGAACGAGGAATCGACGCAAACCCACAAAAGTTGGCACTATACTCCGAATGAAACGCCTGCATGCGTGTGCACGATGTCCGAAGCTTCTTTGGATGCTTGTCCGCTTTAAGTCGATTCATTTCGCCTCGGTGAAAAGGCATTACCTCTTTACCGATCGATGAAGAAGTCGACTAGTTCGAGTGGACTCGAAGGCGATGCGGCGTTTGCAGAGCTCAAAGCTCGCTCTCCACTCCAGCCGGTGCTTGCTGCCCCAATCAGCAAGGACAAGTCGTCAAGACAAGTACTTACGGTCGAAATGGAAGAGGAAGGAAAGGCCTTCAAAGTTCAGCGCCAAGATATTATCTTTCCAAGTATTAACCTGTCAAAGCAAAGATACCCTCATTATCGTAAGCTTGTGTATGGGATTTATATGACCGCAAAGAAAGTTGCTCATTACTTCTCTGATCATTCCATTATAGTCGTCAGCGACGCCCCATTATCAGAGATTTTGCACAACAGAGATGCAACTGGTCGAGTGGCGAAATGGCCGATTGAACTTCTTCCCCTTGATATCAAGTTTGAGGCAAAGAAAGCCATCAAGTCCCAAGCAATAGCAGATTTCATCAGCGAGTGGATTGAACAACGATTACCGACTCAAGTTCACTCGGAGCAATCGGACTATGTTCTTTGATGGTTCCAAGATGCTGAATGGTTCCGTGTCTGGGGTAGTATTGGTTTCCCCGAGGAGATAAGCTCGGAATCGTGCTCCAGATTCACTTTGATTCTTCCAACAATGAAGCAGAATCTGAAGCCTTTGTTGTATGGGTTGCGTATGGCCATTTCACTCGGCGTCCGTCGCCTCATGGTTTATGGCGACTCAGATTTAGTGGTTAATCAGGTGATGAAGGAGTGGGACGTCAGAAGTCCAGCCATGACTGGTTACTGTAATGCAGTCAGGAAGCTAGAGAAGAAGTTTTAGGGGTTAGAGCTTCATCATATACCCCGACTGAAAAATCAAGCTGCTGATGATTTGGAGAAAATAGGGTCCAAGAGGGAAGCCATTCCCAGTGATGTGTTTTTGGAGCACATCCGCACACCGTCGATTCAAGAGGATCCTTTTACTGAAGAAGCTCCACAGTCAAAAAGTGCCACTGATCCAACTGAAGTTGAGGTCCCAGCGGTGGTCGACCTGATCATGGAAATCGTGGTCATCACTCCCGATTGGACAGTACCGTACATCACGTATATCCTGAGGAAAGAGCTCCCGGAGAACGAAGAAGAGGCTCGACAGATCGTCCGCCGATCCAAAGCCTTTACTGTGATCAAGGGACAGTTGTTCAGAGAAAGCGTGACTGGAGTCAGCCAGAAATGCATAATGCCAGAAGAAGGACAATTAATTCTTGATGATATCCACTCGGGGACCTGTGGTCACCATGCGTCCTCTCGGACCATAGTGGCTAAAGCATACCGAGCGGGATTTTACAGGCCAAAAGCAAATGAAATGGCAAAGGAAATAGTCGACAAGTGTGAAGGATGTCAGTTCTACTCCAATATGTCACACAAACCCGCCTCAGCATTGAAGACCATTCCACTCGTCTGGCCTTTCACTGTTTGGGGGTTGGATATGATTGGACCACTGAGAACTGGCAGGAGCGGTTTCACTCATTTGCTTGTGGCAGTCGACAAGTTCTGAAGTGGATCGAAGCTAAACCTATCAAGAACCTTGATGCGTAATCGCTATCAGTTTCATCAGAGAGTTGATATTCAGATATGGAGTTCCGCACAACATCATCCCGACAATGGGTCAAACTTCGATTCGACAAGTTCAAAGCCTTTTGGCGCCTCAGGCACGCTGGTCGACTATGCTTGATTGCTCACCCCGGTCGAATGGACAAGGTAACGAGCAAATGGTCTAATTCTCAAAGGACTGAAACCTCGACTGATGCGTGATCTCAAGCATGCAGCAGGAGCGTGGTTCGACGAACTTCCGTCGGTTCTTTGGGGATTAAGGACCACTCCTAATTGGTCGACTGGGAGAACTCCATTCTTTATGGTCTATGGAGCTGAAGCAGTTCTGACGAGTGACCTGCTTCACAATGCGCCCCGAGTCGAACTCTACTCTGAAGCTGAACCGGAGCAAGCCCGACAAGATGCAGTCGACCTCCTTGAAGAGGAGAGAGAGGTGGCCCTGATCCGCTCGACCATCTATCAGCAGGACTTGCGTCGATTCCATGCTAGAAATGTCAAGAGCCGAGCCTTTCAAGAAGGGGACTTGGTCCTCTGAGTGGATCAACAGAAACCACACAAGCTCGCTCCCACTTGGGAAGGTCCCTTCATCGTCACCAGAGTTCTCCACAATGGAGCTTACCATCTTTACAACGTCGAACGCCAGATTGATGAGCCTCGAGCCTGGAATGCGGAGCTGCTCCGCCCTTTTTACACTTAAGAACTCACTCGGGTGAGATGTAATAAAAGTACCTCTGTAGTTTTTTTATCAAAGACAAGAATGTTATAATTTTCCCAGTGATTGTTATTACTTTTCGTTTACGTAAGAAATTTCCCCCAGTGGGTGGCTTAGCCGCGAACCTGTTTCGCCTAAGTTTGTAAAAAAAATCCCTGCCGAGTGGAGAGCCAGCCTCCCACTCGGGGGCTTAGCTGCGAATCCGTTTCGCCTAAGTATCTGAAAATCCTACTGAGTGGCGAGCCAGCCTCCCACTCGGGGGCTTACCTGCAGTCCAAGTACTCGCCTAAGTTTGAAAATCCTACCGAGCGAGGAGCCAGCCTCCCACTCGGGGGCTTAGCTGCAGTCCAAGTACTCGCCTAAGTTTGAAAATCCTACCGAGTGAGGAGCCAGCCTCCCACTCGGGGGCTTAGCTGCAGTTTAAGTACTCGCCTAAGTTTGAAAATCCTACCGAGTGAGGAGCCAGCCTCCCACTCGGGGGCTTAGCTGCAGTCCAAGTACTCGCCTAAGTATTTAATACAATGTGCGCTTTGCAAGGACGACGAGGTACAGGTCGATTGTTGCCTTCCCCTTGAGCTACGACACAAAAATCCTCCTTGGAGGCTTAGCTGCGATCCAAGTACTTGCCTAAGTTTGAAAATCCTACCGAGTGGAGAGCAAACCTCCCACTCGGGGCTTAGCAGCAGTCCAAGACTACGCCTAAGTTTGAAAAAACCCTACCGAGTGGAGAGCAAACCTCCCACTCGGGGCTTAGCTGCAGTCCAAGATGCTAGCCTAAGTTTAAAAATCCTACCGAGTGGAGAGCAAACCTCCCACTCGGGGGCTTAGCAGCAGTCCAGTACTCGCCTAAGTTTAAAAAATCCTACCGAGTGGAGAGCAAACCTCCCACTCGGGGCTTAGCTGCAGTCCAGTACTCGCCTAAGTTTAAAAAATCCTACCGAGTGGAGAGCAACCCTCCCACTCGGAGGCTTAGCTGCAGTCCAGTACTCGCCTAAGTACGAAATCCATTCCAATCCGCAAGGACGACGAGGTGCAGGTCGACTGTTACCTTCTCCTTCGGAGCTGCACCACAAGTACAACATGCGCTCCATCCCGATCCGCAAGGACGACGAGGTGCAGGTTGACTGTTGCCTTCTCCTTCGGAGCTGCGCCACAAGTACAACATGCGCTCCCTCCCGATCCACAAGGACGACGAGGTGCAGGTCGACTGTTACCTTCTCCTACGCCTGCAAGAACAACAAAATGTAGGTCGACTGGTTCCACCTCAGAGCTGCATATCAAGCATTGAAGCATAATCCGAGTAAAGAGCAAAGTTCACTCGAAGGCAAACAAAAGCATATTTCGACGATAAGTAAAGTTTGGATAACATCCTAAGGATGCAGAAGTACCTAGGCCTCAAGCCTGTTAAAGTTTATCGATTCTGAGGATCACTCGGCATTCGAGGCAAATTTAAGACGAATCATAGAAGTTTTTACTCCTCGGTGGAGGAATTTGGAAGGCGACGAACTGGTCCAGGTCGATTCCATCAGCGATTCGGGTGGCAGCACCAATGAAAGTCTCCATGAAAGATCGGAAGTCGTACTTCTTGGTATTGGCAACTTTGATGGACGCCAACCTTTCCTCTCGCGCCTCCTTGCAATGAACACGGACCAGGGACATAGCGACATCAGCACCACATCTGGCAGAAGGCTTCTTCCATTCCTACACTCGACTTGGAACGTCATTCAGTCGAGTCATTAAATACTCAAGGTCATTTTGAAGTGTTTCGCCTGGACAGAGTGTTGAGTCGATCCGCGACACCGCAACCTTCAGTTGAGCGAGGTAGTCCACCACAACAGCAACACGAGACTCCAGTCGGAGCACATTCATGGCAGCTTCATCCTTCACGGGAGAGTTAATGGGGTCCAGACTTGTCTCCACTCGACTAGCCTCTTCCTCGAAGTTTTGACAGAATTCTGCAAACACAATTCGAGTTCAAGCTAATGGCTCTGTGATGAGTCGGTGATAACAAGTCAGTCGGATAAGAGGAATTACCTTCAAGCATGAGGAATAGCTTCTTGGCGAGCCCGCCCAGATAAGCCTCTAGATCATTCCTCTTCCCCGCCAGTTCGCCAGCCTTGTCGCTCAGAGCTATCTTTTCGTTCTTCAGTCAGCTAAGCTCCTTGTTGGCCGCATCGAGAGCAGTTTTCAGATTGGCGTTTTCTTCTTCAAGTTTTCCGACTGAAGACAGCTTCTCTTCCGCGAGCTTGGTTTTGTTCAAAGCCGTTTGTTGCGCCTCGGCAAGGTCATGGTCCTTCTTCTTCAGAGCCTCCTCCATTTTGTCTGCAAAATAACAGTGAGGTCAGAAGTAAGAAGGGACAGAAAAACAAAAAACAGTCGTCAAGATCTCACCAGCCATACCTTTTGCTTCGTCTCTCACCTTCTGCAAGTTCTCCTGTGCAAGCTTCAAGTAAAGGTTGAGCTGGATCTGTTTGTTCTCCAATTCAGTGTATCGAGCCACAAGCTCGCAAGATTTCTACAAAGAATCAGTCGACAGATGTCACAGATAGGTTACTTCCGAGTGACTAAGAAAAATCATTGCGTTTCTAAGACTACAGCCGAATCAAAATATTCGACAGTAGTCTCGGGGACTACACCCAGTGGGTGCACTTAGTGTGCCCCCACTGATCCTACCGACTCGGTTCGATCAGTCGACCGAAAGACAGAAAAAAAAGAGAAAGGAGTTCTTCAGACTACAGTCGACTGCTAGCAGTCCACCATAGTCTCGGGGACTACACCCAGTGGGTGCACTCAGCGTGCCCCCACCGGTTTCAAGGTTCCATTCGACATGGTCCGACCAGACGGAGTGAAGAAGTTATCAAAGAGATACAAAGTATAAAGACTACGGTCGATCGCCGGTGATCCACCATAGTCTCGGGGACTACACCAGTGGGTGCACTCGGCGTGCCCCACCAGTCCGAAAATTCAATCGACACACCCGGTGGGTGTACAGAATCTGAAGATCTTGAGAAGAAGAGTTTTTCAGGTAGCATATCCTAACAGAACAAGTGGTGATTAACTAACCTGGACGTTGCTCTGAAGAGCTGAGCTGGCATCATAGGCCGCATGGCTGGCTTCCCGGACCACCTTCATCTGCTCCATCATGAGCCCCGCTTGGCGTATAGCTTCCTTAGCAGCACCTACTTGGTCCTCCGGGACGTGGTGCGTGGCGAAAAGGGAAGGCGGATCAGCAATCGATGTTGAAGGCCGGATACTCGTCAGTGGCACAGAGAAAGACACAGAAGTCCGAGTGGTGTTGCCACCCTCATGAACCAGCGCCTCAGGCATCAATACAACCTGAGCAGTCTTGCCGGCAGGTGCCTTCTTGGTTCTCCTCCGCCTCAACGGCGCCTCATCATCATCATCAGGGAGATCAATGACATGAGGAGGGACTACAGGAAAGATTCAAAGTTAAAAACTGAAATCCAATCAACCAAAAGCAAAATTACAGCGATCATACCAAGGTTAGAGGTAACAACATCTTCCATCTCCTGGTCTTCGTTCCTGACTGAGGTCTCGGAGGTGGCGGTATTGCAGATTTCAGAAATCAGTTGATCAGTCAACAAGTCGATCAAAAGTATGTTCGCGCTGAACAAAAAAGCTCAAGTTCTGCTGTACTCGGAAATAGTGGGGATAGCCATCTTCATCTTGGGCAAAACCTTTGTCGGCGTCGACCGCATCGCTCAGGGTTGCTTCGGCGCTTTTTCAGTCGGCGCCGGAGAGGTCGTCCCGAGGACGCTTGCCGACCGCTTGACAGCGTAGCGATAGCCTTGCCGGCCGATCGCGAGGTCATGGGTGAGCTTGGACCGCTTTTCTGTGCGAGGAGGGTCTACTTCTTCCTCCTCCTCCTCTTCATCGGAGCTGTCGTCATCTTCGTCCCCCCCACTGTCAGACTGCCATTCCTCCTGGCTTTCACCTCCGCTCCCTTCCTCCTCCTCAACTGGTTCTTGCGCCCCGTTGGGCATCAAGTACATCTCAGTGGTGACCTGGAAGAAGACAAACAAGATGAAAGCCAGTCGGCCGATTTAAGCAAACAAGATGGAGTAAGCAAAGTCAGAGTCAAAAATACGGGATTGAACCTTGTCTGGCTCGTACGATTGGTCGAGTGGAGGGATCCTCCTAGCTCCTCGGGGGTTATCTTTGTTCCCAGTGATGGCGGTCATCCATCTCTCCAGTGTGGCATCCTCGACCTCCTCCGGGTGGACCCTAGTGGTGTCATCAGTGCAAGAATACATCCACATCGGATGGTCTTGATACTGAAGTGGCTGGATGCCGTCGAAGAAAAACCTCTAGAAGATCCATACCAGTCACCCCGTCACGGATGAGCTGAACTACACGCTCGACCAAAACCTTGACCTGAGCCTTCTCCTCTGGGACCACCTTCAGAGAGGATGTCTTGCTCACTCGATCCATGGAGAACGGAGGGAGTCCAGTCGACTTCCCTGGCATCGGCTGGTCTTGGCAGTATAACCAGGTCGACTGCCACCCTCGAACCAACTCAGGAAGGACCATGGCTGGAAAAGCACTCTTACCTCTCATCTGGACCCCAAGACCCCCACACATCTGAATCACTTGTGTTCTCTCGTCACTCAGATTTTCCTTTTACACCGTCTGGGAGCGACAGGTGAAAATGTGTTTGAAGAGGCCCCAATGCGGCCGACAACCCAAAAAATTCTCACACAAAGACAAGAAAGCGGCGAGATACACGATAGAGTTGGGTGTGAAGTGGTGGAGTTGTGCCCCAAAGAAGTTCAGAAATCCTAGAAAGAAAGGGTGGGGCGGCAAAGAAAACCCGCGGTCGACATGAGTGGCTAAGAGGACGCACTCACCCTCCTGAGGCTGCGACTACCACTCCATCCCCGGAAGCCTCGCTGATCCATGAGGGATCGGTCCTTGATTGGCCAGGTCGTCAAGATCTTTCTGGCGAATGGTCGAGCGAATCCAGTCGCCCTGGATCCAGCCCTGCGGCAAACCGCCCATGACGAGGATCCGCCCCGACTGGTCGCCCTCCCCTTCGCCTTCGCCGTCGCCTTCTTCGCCCGTTCCAAAGCCGCTGTCTTTTCTTTCACCATTGTCGCCAGCGGAACGCGCGTGGAGCAGTAGTTCGGAGGTGGAGGCAAGCGCGGCGGATGAATCTGAGGAAGAAAGGAGGAAAGGGGAACGCACTGTTCAAAAAACTCCAGTCCTGGGCCTTATATGAGGTTGCTTCCGAGTGACTTACCAGTAGGCCCAGGCGATCCTGTCAAATCCCGCAACAGTCGCCCGCGAGATACGTGGCGAAAAAGGTGGCACGGAGATCGAGGCGTCCTTGCCTTATCCCGTCCGATTGCTGCGGCTCTCTCTCTCCGTCCCCTCTCTCTCCGTCCCGCTCGTTTCCCGAAGATTCAAATCCCGCTAAATCCGCGCGCCGCAGAGAAAATCGTCAGAAAGATTTCCTCCGTCCTGTCATTTAGAAATCGCCAAATACGGAAAACACACTCGACGGATACAAAGAATGGATCAAGGCGACTAGAAAAGAAGTTGATGTCGTCACTTAACTCCATTTGATCCAAGACAAGACACAATTGCAGCACAAGAATGAGTCGGGAGTATGTTTAACTCTTTCCCCACTCAAACCTCGATCCATTCGGGGGCTAATGATGAAGTCATATACCTAGGGTAGGGTCATGGACCTGTCTAAGACACCCTCCCCAAGGACATCTCTAGAAGAAACTACCTTCGATCGACACGGAAGAGTTCCACTCGACCAAGCTGGAAGACACTCGACCATGAAGCCAACCACTCGACCACCAGGAGATCTAAAGCCAGTCTGCACCCAAACGGTCGGTCATTAAGTAGCTTTTATGGTCATCATAGCACTTTATGTGGGCGTCACCAGTAACCCCCTATCTTAATGTATCTTTAACCCTGCATAGCGAGGGCGGAGGGTGCAGCGAACTCTATATAAGCCACCCCTCCTCGGTGTCAAGGGTTCGCACCCTGTAATTCATACGCACATAATACAGTCGACCGCCTCCGGGCTCCGAGATGTAGGGCTGTTACTTCCTCCGAGAAGGGCCTGAACTCGTAAACATCTTGCGTATACAACTACTCCATAGCTAGGATCTTGCCTCTCCATACCAACCCCCCATTCTACTGTCATGCTTAGAACCACGACAGAAGCCATTTCAACAAATAAGATGCAATGCAAGCTAGACACCGTATGCAACATGCAAGACAATATCACACTGCCAATCTAGAGAAACCACCTGGGATGCCAGTTTCGCTGGAACACTGACATCAGTCCCTGCCTTATTTTTTCCTTCCTGCTTCTTAGTTTTATTGCCTTGTCAATTCAAAACCACAAGAAAATGAATAAAAATGCGCTTTTCAGAACTCATTGATGCAGGATGCTGACGGACACTACTTTAATATAATGCGACCGCATGATAGGATGATTGAATGTGTAACAAAAAAGGACAACATTGCATATTCACAACTATGATGTGTAAACTACAGAGAAGGCATTTCAACAAATTAGAAGCAATGAAAGCTAGACACCATATGAAAGATGCCACAAATATCACTCTACCAAGTTAAAATTGTCTCGTCATAAGTGCCATTTCAACAAATTAGAAGTAGTACAAGCTAGAAAAGAATGAGAGATGTAACCTATATCACACTCCCAAGTCAAACATGTCTTATGATAAGTGATTGTTGCAGGTTACACAACAGTAGTACTTTGATGTAAGAACATGGTCTGATAGACATATATTGTATGTTCTATAAACAGGGACACATATCTTATTCACAAGTATAATGTGTAAAGTAAGCAGATGGAATTCAACAAAATTAGAAGCAATACATGCTAGACATCATACATAACATGCAACCACATATAACAGTGCCAAGTTAGAGGGAGCACCTGTGAAGGTGCACTAGGGGAGACGAGCTCATCATCAACACAGCTACGTTGAGTGTCTATGCATGTGTTGTCTAGCAAAACATCTTGGGGGGTTGGAGGAGTAGAATCTGTAGTGGCCCTCCGTTTGGAAGGAGCACCTTTATCCGCCGCCTTTCTACCTTCCTTCCCCTTTATTGCTTTTGAATTGTCAGGTAAAACCGACAAGAAAAAGCAATAGAATTCAGTGTTCAGAACTCATTCATGCATGATACTGACAATCACTAATTTGATGTAAGGCAAACACACGATACCAGGATGGAATATGTACGAAAAACAGGATGGCATGGCATATTCACAACTGTTCGTGTAAACTAAGCAGAAGCCATTTCAACAAATAAGATGCAATGCAAGCTAGACACCGTATGCAACATGCAAGACAATATCACACTGCCAAGATAGAGAAACCACCTGGGATGCCGGTTTCGCTGGAACACTGACATCAGTCCCTGCCTTATTTTTTCTTTCCTGCTTCTTAGTTTTATTGCCTTGTCAATTCAAACCCACAAGAAAAATGAATAAAAATGCACTTTTCAGAACTCATTGATGCAGGATGCTGACGAGCACTCCTTTAATGTAAGGCGACCGCATGATAAGATGATTGAATGTGTAACAAAAAAGGACAGCATTGCATATTCACAACTATGATGTGTAAACTACAGAGAAGGCATTTCAACAAATTAGAAGCAATGAAAGCTAGACACCATATGAAAGATGCAACAAATATCACTCTACCAAGTTAAAACTGTCTCGTCATAAGTGCCATTTCAACAAATTAGAAGTAGTACAAGCTAGAAAAGAATGCGAGATGTAACCTATATCACACTCCCAAGTCAAACGTGTCTTATGATAAGTGATTGTTGCAGGTTACACAACAGTAGTACTTTGATGTAAGAACATGGTGTGATAGACATATATTGTATGTTCTATAAACAGGAACACATGTCTTATTCACAAGTATAATGTGTAAAGTAAGCAGATGGAATTCAACAAAATTAGAAGCAATACAAGCTAGACATCATACATAACCTGCAACCACATATAACAATGCCAAGTTAGAGGGAGAACATGTGATGGTGCACTAGGGGAGATGTGCTCATCATCAACACAGCTACATTGAGTGTCTATGCATGTGTTGTCTTGCAAATCATCTTCAGGGGTTGGAGGAGTAGAATCTATAGTGGCCCTCCGTTTGGAAGGAGCACCTTTATCTGCCGCCTTTCTACCTTCCTTCCCCTTTATTGCTTTTGAATTGTCAAGTAAAACCGACAAGAAAAAGCAATACAATTCACTCTTCAGAACTCATACATGCATGATACTGACAATCACTAATTTGATGTAAGGCAAACACACGATAGCAGTATGGAATATGTACGAAAAACAGGATGGCATGGCATATTCACAACTATTTGTGTGAACTAAGCAGAAGCCATTTCAACAAATAAGATGCAATGCAAGCTAGACACTGTATGCAACATGCAAGACAATATCACACTGCCAAGATAGAAACCACCTGGGATGCCGGTTTCGCTGGAACACTGACATCAGTCCCTGCCTTATTTTTTCTTTCCTGCTTCTTAGTTTTATTGCCTTGTCAATTCAAACCCACAAGAAAAATGAATAAAAATGCACTTTTCAGAACTCATTGATGCAGGATGCTGACGAGCACTACTTTAGTGTAAGGCGACCGCATGATAGGATGATTGAATGTGTAACAAAAAAGGACAGCATTGCATATTCACAACTATGATGTGTAAACTACGGAGAAGGCATTTCAAAAAATTAGAAGCAATGAAAGCTAGACACCATATGAAAGATGCAACAAATATCACTCTACCAAGTTAAAACTGTCTCGTCATAAGTGCCATTTCAACAAATTAGAAGTAGTACAAGCTAGAAAAGAATGCGAGATGTAACCTATATCACACTCCCAAGTCAAACGTGTCTTACGATAAGTGATTGTTGTAGGTTACACAACAGTAGTATTTTGATGTAAGAACATGGTGTGATAGACATATATTGTATGTTCTAGAAAAAGGAACAAATGTCTTATTCACAAGTATAATGTGTAAAGTAAGCAGATGGAATTCAACAAAATTAGAAGCAATACAAGCTAGACATCATACATAACCTGCAACCACATATAACAGTTCCAAGTAAGAGGGAGCACCTATGATGGTGCACTAGGGGAGACATGCTCATCATCAACACATCTACGTTGAGTGTCTATGCATGTGTTGTCTTGCGAATCATCTTGAGGGGTTGGAGGAGTAGAATCTGTAGTGGCCCTCCATTTCGAAGGAGCACCTTTATCTGCCGCCTTTCTAACTTCCTTCCCCTTTATTGCTTTTGAATTGTCAAGTAAAACCGACAAGAAAAAGCAATATAATTCACTCTTCAGAACTCATTCGTGCATGATACTGACAATCACTACTTTGATGTAAGGCAAACACATGATACCAGGATGGAATATGTACGAAAAACAGGATGGCATGGCATATTCACAACTGTTTGTGTAAACTAAGAAGAAGCCATTTCAACAAATAAGAAGCAATGTAAGCTAGACACCGTATGCAACAAGCAAGACAAATATCACACTACCAAGCTAGAGAAAGCACCTGGGATGCAAGTTTCGCTGGAAGACCGCCATCAGTCCCTGCCTTATTTCTTTCCTTCCTGCTTCTTAATTTTACTGCCTTGTAAATTCAAACCCATAAGAAAAATGAATAAAAACCCGCTTTTCAGAACTCGTTGATGCAGGATGCTGACGAGCACTATTTTAATGTAAGGCGGCCGCATGATTGGACTACTGAATGTGCAACAAAAAAGGACAGCATTGCATATTCACAGCTATGATGTGTAAACTAAGGAGAAGGCATTTCAACAAATTAGAAGCAATGAAAGCTAGACACCATATGAAAGATGCAGCAAATATCACTCTACCAAGTTAAAACTGTCTCGTCATAAGTGCCATTTCAACAAATTAGAAGTAGTATAAGCTAGAAAAGAATGTGAGATGTAACCTTTATCACACTCCCAAGTCAAATGTGTCTTATGATAAGTGATTGTTGCAGGTTACACAACAATAGTACTTTGATGTAAGAACATGGTGTGATAGACATATATTGTACGCTCTAGAAACAGGAACACGTGTCTTATTCACAAGTATAACGTGTAAGGTAAGTATATGGAATTCAACAAAATTAGAAGCAATACAAGCTAGACATCATACATAACATGCAACCACATATAACAGTGCCAATTTAGAGGGAGCACCTGTGATGGTGCACTAGGGGAGACGTGCTCATCATCAACACAGCTACGTTGAGTGTCTATGCATGTGTTGTCTTGTAAATCATCTTGTGGGGTTTGAGGAGTAGAATCTGTTGAGGTCCCCCATTTGGAAGGAGCACCTTTATCCGCTACCTTTCTAACTTCCTTTCGCTTTATTGATTTTGAATTTTCAAGTAAAACCGACAAGAAAAAGCAATAAAATTCACTCTTCAGAACTCATTCGTGCATGATACTGACAATCACTGCTTTGATGTAAGGCAAACACATGATACCAGGATGGAATATGTACGAAAAACAGGACGGCATGTCATATTCACAATTGTTGGTGTAAACTAAGTAGAAGCCATTTCAACAAATAAGAAGCGATGCAAGCTAGACACCACATGAAAGATGCAACCAATATGACTCTGTCAAGTTAAAAGCATCCCATCATAAATGGCATTTCAACAAATTAGAAGCAGCGCATGCTATAAATCATATGAATGATGCAACTAATATCGCACAACATATACTAAAGGTGTCTCGTCATATTGATTAATGCGGGATACAAAAAACAATAGTTTTATGTAAGGATATGCTTAATAGACAGATGTACTATGTACTAAAAACAGGAAGGCATGTCACATTAACAGGTATAATGTATAAACTAAGCAGAATAGCACATGCAATTTAACCAGATTGGAAGAATTACGATCTAGACACCATATGCAACATGCAACCACATATCACGCTGTCAAGCTAGAGCAAGTACCTGCGATGCTCGTGTAGGGGAAATGCGGTAATCAACTACAGAGCTACGTTCACTATCTTCATCTAGCCTGGATGTTTCTTGAGAATCATGTGGGGAGGCTGATGCTGCATTCTTTAAATGAGGATCTTTACTCACAGTAGTCCACTGGCCTGACTGCCTCATCATAAGTGATTGATGAGGGATACACAAGAACATTAGTTTGATGTAAGAACATGGTTAATAGACAGATGTACTAGTATGTACTAAAACAGGAAGGCATGTCATATTCAAAGGTATAATGTATGCGCTAAGCGGATGCAATTTAACCAAATTGAAAGCAATACAAGGTAGACATCCTACTGGAGTGGTGAGCATGATCATCTAGGACCCGAGAGCACGGTGGGAGGCGGGCTGCTTTGCCACCATCGTGGCTTTTTAGTTGGCTTCCGTGTGATGCCTGTCGTGTTGTGCTTGTCACTTGGCTCGCCGATGCCTGAGTAGCTATTTGTCTTCTGGTGCTCCCGGGATGGTGGTTCATGTAAAAAATATCTTTCCTTATCTTAATAAAGACCAACTTCGGCCTTTCGAATACAAGCCAGACACCATATGCAACATGCAACCACATATAACACCGTGAAGTTAAAGCAGGCACCTGGGACGGTGGTTCATTGCGAGCGAGATCATCAACTCCAAAGCTACGTTTACCGTCTCCATCTGTTGAACATCCTACCTTTAAAGCAAAAACACGTGTCTTGCCTGCCCGCGAAGCAAGCAGGACCGACTTCTCTCTTCTCTTTTCTGGTTATATCAAGGCAGAGTCTGAAATACCCTTGCATAAAAACACAATAGTGAGAGTATGGGTGAAGTGTGTGCAGAACTAATGCACTGTAAAAGTAGCAGATAGCGGGTGGGTGAAAAATAAATGACAAGATACATATGATAGCTCTACAACATTGCATGGCAAACAAAGTTAGATTCTACTCCGTATGATTTTGTAATATATGAGCACAGGGATGGCTGGGAAATGCAGGTACTCCTCCAGCACACCACCACATGTGGTCCCATCAAAATAATAGTCGACTAAAAATAAATAGGTCAATCGATTTTTTTATGAACCATCCGATCTATAAGGAACGGGTAGATGGCCTTCGTCTACCTCCCGCCAGCCACTGTTGACAATCTTTCTCAATCCGCCAACGGCCACCGGCCTAGACCCCTACCTCCGCCGCCCCGCCCTCCCCTCGACCTCACACCACCGCCGTTCTGGGCCGTGCCCCCCAGCCATCGCTTTAATCCCGGCCGACCTCCAGATCAGGCGCTGGCAGCTCTAGGCCCCACACGCCCCTAAGATAAACACCGAGGCGCTGCTTCCCCAGCGTAATAGGCGGACTAGCGCTTATTACGCTGGGGAATGCTTCCTTTAATTGGGAATCAACTGACCAGGAATTGAAATCCAGGGGGCGATGGACCTCTAGCTAAGGTGGAATACTATATGAGGAGAAGCCTTGTGCATCGTGAGTTACTAGGAACATCTAGTATCAAGAAGAAGCGGTCAACTAGTGTCTTCTGTGGGATGAATACCGTGCAAGCATACACATAAGATTTGCATGAATAAGGGAAGAGGAGTACCATTTCTGGTTGCCAGTGTTGCGTCCTCCAGAAGTCGCGCCGATTTTCTTGTTTTTCCTGGGGAACCGATGTTTTGGAGGAGGATGGAGCCTTGGACGAACCCATGGCCAAATTGTTGACTGTATTGCGGTGGCCGTTTGTCAGCGGAGGGGAAGCAGAAAACGAGGCGGTGAAGGACAACGTAGCAGGAACAACTTCGGTGCGGTGGACGGTGGCAAAGTTGGAGCGGCAGCGGTGAGGCGCATGAAAGCGTGGTTGAACTGGCTCGGGTACGGACAGCTCAGCCTCGGCTTCAACTACTAGCCGTGGAGGGCGTTGTGGTTGACGTTGCGGTGGACGACGACGTCGGGGTATCAGCTCCAGCGTGATGGAGGAGGGCGGCGGTTGATGGGTGGGATGGGGTGGCGGACGGAGGATGCCGGGGTTTTGCGGCTGGTGGAGAGGTAGTTTTGGTGCCCATGGAGTACGAATGGGGAATCGAACGGGGGAGGGGGAGCTAAGAGAGAACCATATTTCGGTCTCGGACACGCTTGTTTTTGGCTTTTTTGAATAGATGGGACGCGCTTGTTCGAAATTTGGGGAAAGTACAAACTTTGCCCCTCTTAAATTTTAGACCTACTGCGTGTCAGGGGTAGGATGGTAATCCCAAGTGTCCCAAATAGTGGGCGAGAGCAATTTCGGCCGCGCGCATGTGTGCTTAGGCGGCCATTGTGTATGAATGTTTTTTGGAGGCAGTTGTGTGGTGTCTAGATGAAGCTACAAACCTACCCCGGTTTAGACCTTTGGACGTCGGGCCGGTAGGTTTCACGGGTCGGAGTTAGAAAAATAATTTCCTTCTACTACCAAACATTGGTCTCACGTGGTTTCGGGCGAGTAGACGCTCTTTTGGCGCTTCGTTTGAAATTTTGAAATAGAAGCATTCACGTTTAGAGTACTCTTGAACTTTGAGGATTGACCTAAATAGACAACGTTAAATTTGACCTTGTATGTTTGAAAACCTCATTAAATTATGCGCTTCTTTTTGAAATTTTGAAACTTAAAAATCCTATAACTACGATTATTTTGGAATGGAGGAGGTAAATTTGAATCTATCTTGTACACGACTATATATGCTATTATGTACAAAAGTAGAGCAAAGATTGGTGCCCGGGTAATTTAGGTATGATTTACAAATGACATGATATCGAATTCAATTAATTTAATTGACTTCATGTTGAATTCAAAAAATTTAAACCACCTTAATTTGAATTCAAATGTATGCTAGTTCATAGCTAGCTATTTATAATGTTCATTGTGTAACTTTTGTATGTATAATGTGCTTTACACACACAACATGAACAACACTCACGTTTATATTCGATTGCTGAAGCGATGCATTGTCTATACATCAACACCATAGCCTCTCTCGTGATGTGTGAGTAGTTTACCACAGACCTTCGGGTCCATGGTTATTAGCTAGATGGCTTCTTCTCTCTCTTTGGATCTCAATACAAAGTTCTCCTCGATCTTCTTGGGGATCTATTCGATGTAATTCTTTTTGCGGTGTGTTTGTCGAGATCCGATGAATTGTGGGTTTATGATCAAGATTATCTATGAACAATATTTGAATCTCCTCTGAATTCTTTTATGTATGATTTGTTATCTTTCCAAGTCTCTTCGAATTATCAGTTTGGTTTGGCCTACTAGATTGATCTTTCTTGCAATGGGAGAAGTTCTTAGCTTTGGGTTTAATCTTGCGGTGTCCTTTCCCAGTGTGATGGGGGCAGCAAGGCACGCATTGTATTGTTGCCATCGAGGATAAAAGATGGGGTTTATATCATATTGCTTGAGTTTATCCCTCTACATCATGTCATCTTGCCTAATGCGTTACTCTATTCTTATGAACTTAATACTCTAGATGCATGCTTTGGATAGCGGTCGATGTGTGGAGTAATAGTAGTAGATGCAGAATTGTTTCGGTCTACTTGTCATGGACGTGATGCCTATATACATGATCATGCCTAGATATTCTCATAATTGTGCACTTTTCTATCAATTGCTCGACAGTAATTTGTTCACCCACCGTAATACTTATGCTATCTTGAGAGAAGCCACTAGTGAAACCTATGGCCCCGGGGTCTATTTTCCATCATATAAGTTTCCAATCTATTTTACTTTGCAATCTTTACTTTCAGTCTATATCATAAAAAATACCAAAAATATTTATCTTATTATCTCTATCAGATCTCACTTTTGCAAGTGGCCGTGAAGGGATTGACAACCCCTTTATCGCGTTGGTTGCAAGGTTCTTATTTGTTTGTGTAGGTACGAGGCGACTTGCGTGTAGTCTCCTATTGGGTTGACACCTTGGTTCTCAAAAACTGAGGGAAATACTTACACTACTTTACTGCATCACCCTTTCCTCTTCAAGGGAAAACCAACGCAGTGCTCAAGAGGTAGCAAGAAGGATTTCTGGCGCTGTTGCCGAGGAGATTGGCACCAAGTCAAGACAAGAGTTGATCTCCCATCAACTAGCCAATTTCTGGCACCGTTGCCGGGGAGATCTATGCCAAGTCAAGTCAAGTCAAGACATACCAAGTACCCATCACAAACTCTTAACTCTCGCATTACATTATTTGCCATTTGCCTCTCGTTTTCCTCTCCCCCACTTCACCCTTGCCGTTTTATTCCCCTTTTTTGTTCGTCTTTTCATTTGCCTTGATGTCTTACTTGGCTCGTTTGCTCGTTTGGTTGGAATAGTAGTGTATTTATTGCTAAACAGAGAACCTAAGATCTATGGATCCTCATCCGCTTGCCAGTCTTTTTAAGAGATCCAATTATGATGAACCAATTCCTAGTGATTTGGGTGCACTTGATTATCTTTATAAGGTTTTGCTTGAAACCCGTGAATCTTAAAATTGTGATGAAGTGCTTTATGAAGTGATTCATGATAGATCTTTGAATAAAAAGCATGACTACAATGATGTTATTATAAATTCTATTAATGTCAATTGTGTTAATGATATGCAAAACCCTAAGCTTGGGGATGCTAAGTTTGCTATATCTACTACTTGTTGCAATGATCATGATTGGGGTGATTCTTCTTGTGATCTTGAAAATTAATTTAAGCCCCATGATGAATATGAGATTGATAATAATGTTTACAATAGTAATAAAAGTGGGTTTGGAGAGGTCATGACTTTAGTTAATGATAATCCCACTATTTTGGAAGAGTGTCAACTTTGCATGCATGTGGATCATCTAGAGAATGTGTTATGTGATAGCGATATTGTTGAATTTGAATATGATCTTACATGTAATTATTATGAGAGAGGAAAATATGGTTGTAGAAGTTTTCATGTTACTAAATTACCTCTCTTCATGTTGAGATTGCTATCGTCACTTTCTTCTTCCTTGCATATGCTAGTTTTTGCTTGCCTTGCAAATTTGTTTGCTTATAATATGCCTATGCATAGGAAGTATGTTAGACTTAGATGTGTTTGTCACGTGTTTTATGATGCTCTCTTTGTGCTTCAATTCTTGTCTTTCATGTGAGCATCATTAAAATTATCTATGCCTAGCTAAAAGGCTTTAAAGAAAAGCGCTTGTTGGGAGACAACCCAATATTTTTACTTGCTTTTATTCAATAAATAATTCATCTAGCCTCTGTTCAGATGTGGTTTTATGTTTTAAATTAGTGTTTGTGCCAAGTAGTACCTTTGGGAAGACTTGGTCGAAGTCTTTATGATCTTGCTGTAAAAAACAGAAACTTTAGCGCTCACGAGATTAGCTGCCATTTTTTACTGGAGAGCGCTTTTAGGTTGATTCTTTTTGCAGATGATTAATAGATAAATTCCTCACGTGCACCAATTTATTTCAGAACTTTTGGATTTACATAAGCATATGTTTGATACAGATTACTACAGACTGTTCTGTTTTTGACAGATTCTGTTTTTCGTGTGTTGTTTGCTTATTTTGATGAATCTATGGCTAGTATCGGGGGGTATGAACCATAGAGAAGTTGGAATACAGTAGGCTTAACACCAATATAAATAAATAATGAGTTCATTACATTACCTTGAAGTGGTGGTTTGTTTTCTTTCACTAACGGAGCTCATGAGATTTTCTGTTGAGTTTTGTGTTGTGAAGTTTTCAAGTTTTGGGTAAAGATTTGATGGATTATGGAATAAGGAGTGACAAGAGCCTAAGCTTGGGTATGCCCAAGGAATCCAAAGGTAAAATTCAAGGACAACCAAAATCCTAAGCTTGGGGATGCCCCAGAAGGCATCCCCTCTTTCGTCTTCGTCCATCGGTAACTTTACTTGATGATATATTTTTATTCACCACATGATATGTGTTTTGCTTGGAGCGTCTTGTATGATTTGAGTCTTTTCTTTTTAGTTTACCACAATCATCCTTGCTGTACACACCTTTTGGGAGAGACACACATGAATCGGAATTTATTAGAATACTCTATGTGCTTCACTTATATCTTTTGAGCTAGATAATTTTGCTCTAGTGCTTCACTTATATCTTTTTAGAGCACGGTGGTGGTTTTATTTTATAGAAATTATTGATCTCTCATGCTTCACTTATATTATTATTTTATAACAGCATGGTAGTTTGCTTTGGCTATAAAATTAGTCCTAATATGATGAACATCCAAGATGGGTATAATAAAAACTATCATATAAAGTGCATCGAATACTATGAGAAGTTTGATACTTGATACTTGTTTTGAGATATGAAGATGGTGATATTAGAGTCATTCTAGTTGAGTAGTTGTGAATTTGAGAAATACTTGTTCTAAAGTTTGTGATTCCCATAGCATGCACGTATGGTGAACCGTTATGTCATGAAGTCGGATCATGATTTATTTATTGATTGTCTTCCTTATGTGTGGCGGTCGGGGATGAGTGATGGTCTTTTCCTACCAATCTATCCCCCTAGGAGCATGCGAGTAGTACTTCGTTTCGAAAACTAATAGATTTTTGCAATAAGTATGTGAGTTCTTTATGACTAAAGTTGAGTCCATGGATTATACGCACTCTCACCCTTCCACCATTGCTAGCCTCTCTAATACCGCAAGACCTTTCACGGTATCATACACCCACCATATACCTTCCTCAAAACAGCCACCATACCTACCTATTATGGCATTTCCATAGCCATTCCGAGATATATTGCCATGCAACTTACCACCGTTCCATTTATTATGGCACGCTCCATCATTGTCATATTGCTTTGCATGATCATGTAGTTGACATCGTATTTGTGGCAAAGCCACCTTTATAATTCTTTCATACATGTCACTCTTGATTCATTGCATATCCTTACACATCACGGGAGGCATTCACATAGAGTCATATTTTGTTCTAAGTATTGAGTTGTAATTTTTGAGTTGTAAGTAAATAAAAGTGTGATGATCATCATTATTAGAGCATTGTCCCAAGTGAGGAAATGATCATGGAGACTATGATTCCTCCACAAGTCGGGATGAGACTCTGGACGAAAAGAAAAAAAATTAAAAAAAGAGGCCATAAAAAAAGAGAAAAAAGCCCAAATAAAAAATTCTAAAAAAATTAGAGAAAAAGAGAGAAGGGACAATGTTACTATCCTTTTACCACACTTGTGCTTCAAAGTAGCACCATGATCTTCATAATAGAGAGTCTCCTATGTTGTCACTTTCATATACTAGTGGGAATTTTACTTTATAGAACTTGGCTTGTATATTCCAATGATGGGCTTCCTCAAAATGCCCTAGGTCTTCGTGAGCAAGCGAGTTGGATGCACACCCACTTAGTTTCTTTTGTTGAACTTTCATATACTTATAGCTCTAGTGCATCCGTTGCATGGCAATCCCTACTCACTCACATTGATATCTATTGATGGGCATCTCCATAGCCCGTTCATACGCCTAGTTGATGTGAGACGATCTTCTCCTTTTTGTCTTCTCCACAACCACCCTCCTATTCCACATATAGTGCTATGTCCATGGCTCACGCTCATGTATTGCGTGAAGATTGAAAAAGTTTGAGAACATCAAAAGCATGAAACAATTGCTTGGCTTGTCATCGGGGTTGTGCATGATTAAATACTTTGTGTGATGAAGATAGAGCATAGCCAGACTATACGATTTTGTAGGCATAAATTTCTTTGGCCATGTTATTTTGAGAAGACACAATTGCTTTATTAGTATGCTTGAAGTATTATTATTTTTATGTCAATATTAAACTTTTGTCTTGAATCTTTCGGATCTGAACATTCATGGCACAATAAAGGAAATTACATTGAGAAATATGCTAGGTAGCATTCCACATCAAAAATTCTGTTTTTTATCATTTACCTACTCTAGGACGAGCAGGAATTAAGCTTGGGGATGCTTGATACGTCTCCAACGTATCTATAATTTTTTATTGTTCCATGTGTCGGTGTACTAGAGTAGGGGTACCCTAGTATCCCGAACTTGTGCACGGGGAGTTGCAGCCCTCCGCGGCAAGGCTTACCGGGTGACCGCCAAGGTCCTCCGTGGTTCCTTTGGAGCCATTCAAAAACAAAGTATTCAAGCCAGGGAGACAAGGCCCCGGCAAGAGAAGCTTGCCGGGAAGGCCACCCAAGGCACATAGGAGACAAGGCCCCGGCAAGAGGAGCTTGCCGGGAAGGCCACCCCGGGCACTTACAAGACAAGGCCCTGGCAAGAGGAGCTTGCCGGGAAGGCCCGGTGAGCGACAAGCTTCCGGGCGCGACAAGATAACAACCGCGGCAAGGCGCTTGCCGCGGCAGACCACCTCTCTATACCTACGCTCCAGCGCATCCACTAACGTGTCGCCCTGGGACCTTTCCAGGCGCGCGTGGCGAGAGGCTGTGCAGCCAGCGGTGCGAGGTGGCAAGCAGCGCTGACAAGTTTGCCATCGTGGCGAAAGGTGGCGCCCCTGACGGTCGCTGTTTTCACTGTTAGGGCGACTAGACGGGCATTTAATGCCTTTGTCCCCTGCCGTCAGGGTTAGGTATAGTACACTGTACACTGTACAAGTAGGTGTACCAACCACTATTTTTCCATTTGTACCCCCGTCTACGTTGCCAACTGCCGGAGCCCCTTGAGCATATAAAAGGAGGCCCATGCGCAACGTAGAAGGGGTTGGTCGATCGATTCCCTCCGTGCTCGGTCTCGTTAGCAGCTCGATGCATCTTTGTAGCACTCGAGCGCTCTGAGCAAGAACGCAATACACCTAGGCATGCAGCAGTAGGAGTATTATCTCTCCGGAGAGCTCCGAAGCTTGGTAAACCTCTCGCGTGCTTCGCCTCGATCTGCTCTTCGTGCGACCTCCGCTCCCCGCCGAACCGAAAGGGGCTCGGTCCGCCAGTCCCATAGGTGTTCGTGGGCCAGATCAGCCTGCCCCGACACCATGCTATTATATTATCTGTTTTGGATGTTTAATGGGTTGTATTATACACTTTTATATTATTTTTGGGACTAACCTACTAACCAAAGGCCCAGTGCAAATTGTTGTTTTTTTGCCTATTTCAGTGTTTCGCAGAAAAAGAATATCAAACGGAGTGAAACCTTCGGGAGAGTTATTTTTGGAACAAATGCAATCCAGGAGACTTGGAGTGGAGGTCAAGAAAGAAACAAGGAGGCCACGATGTAGGAGGGCGCGCCCAGGGGGGTAGGCGCGCCCCCACCCTCGTGGGCCCCTCGTGGCTCCCCTGACCGACTTTTTTCGCCTATATATACTCATATACCCCAAAAACATCCGAGAGCACCACGAAACCCTATTTCCACCACCGCAACCTTCTGTACCCGTGAGATCCCATCTTGGGGTCTTTTTCCAAGCCCACGGAGGGGGAATCAATCACGGAGGGCTTCTACATCAACACCATATCCTCTCCGATGATGTGTGAGTAGTTTACCATAGACCTTCGGGTCCATGGTTATTAGCTAGATAGCTTCTTCTCTCTCTTTGGATCTCAATACAAAGTTCTCCTCGATCTTCTTGGACATCTATTCGATGTAATTCTTTTTGCGGTGTGTTTGTCGAGATCCGATGAATTGTGGGTTTATGATCAAGATTATCTATGAACAATATTGGAATCTCCTCTGAATTCTTTTATGTATGATTTGTTATCTTTGCAAGTCTCTTCGAATTATCAATTTAGTTTGGCCTACTAGATTGATCTTTCTTGCAATGGGAGAAGTTCTTAGCTTTGGGTTTAATCTTGCGGTGTCCTTTCCCAGTGACAGCAGGGGCAGCAAGGCACGCATTGTATTGTTTCCATCGAGGATAAAAAGATGGGGTTTATACCATATTGCTTGAGTTTATCCCTCTACATCATGTCATCTTGCCTAATGCGTTACTCTGTTCTTATGAACTTAATACTCTAGATGCATGCTGGATAGCGGTCGATGTGTGGAGTAATAGTAGTAGATGCAGAATCATTTCGGTCTACTTGTCGTGGACGTGATGCCTGTATACATGATCATGCCTAGATATTCTCATAATTGTGCACTTTTCCATCAATTGCTCGACAGTAATTTGTTCACCCACCGTAATACTTATGCTATCTTGAGAGAAGCCACTAGTGAAACCTATGATCCCCGGGTCTATTTTCCATCATATAAGTTTCCAATCTATTTTACTTTGCAATATTTACTTTCAATCCATATCATAAAAAATATCAAAATATTTATCTTATTATCTCTATCAGATCTCACTTTTGCAAGTGGCCGTGAAGGGATTGACAACCCCTTTATCGTGTTGGTTGCAAGGTTCTTATTTGTTTGTGTAGGTACGAGGCGACTTGCGTGTAGTCTCCTCTTTGGATTGATACCTTGGTTCTCAAAAACTGAGGGAAATACTTACGTTACTTTGCTGCATCACCCTTTCCTCTTCAAGGGAAAACCAACACAGTGCTCAAGAGGTAGCCATAGGCATGGCAATCTCGAGCACGCCGCCGACCAAGAAAAACGCACGGCCATCCTCCTCTGCGCATCAAGAGCTGTGGCTCTGACAATGGCACTTCCAGATGGAGCACCTTGCCGTACTGGATCCTGTGCATGGGCATGGGATGCACGGTGCTGATGTGGTGGGAGAGCGCCGGCGGCGGGCCTTCCTAGCCACAGACGGGCACGCGGCATTTGCAGGGCATGAGCGGACACACGCTCTGGTGATCGGCGAGCTTGTGGTAACTAATGTAGAGCCCACAGCCTTCATGCGGGCACTCCACCCTCACCGAGGAGAGGATGGTGTCCACCGCCGTGTTCCGCACGTCTAATCCGCTACCGCGCTCTCACTTCTGGCACTGCCCCTGGTTCCCGGGGCACTCGCTACGGCGTTCCGCATAGGCCAGGTGCCCTCCCTTGCACTGCATAAATCAATCGAACATCACATCAATCAAGAAACATGCACCTTTTGCTCGATCAGCCGAACGGAGGAGGTGTATTCGAACCTCATACACTGGAGGCTTCAAGGGGCGGAGGCACAAGGGGCAGTGGAGCAAGGTGAGGTCCATCGAGACCATAGAGAGCTCCATCGTCGGGTCTTGTTTCGTCGGCATGATCCCGCCATCCTCGTGCACAACCATCTCTCGCTTTAGTGCCGGGACATTACAAAGCTTTACCATCACATATTCATACTACTTCCAGGTGCATTAAATCAACACATGCAAGTATCAAAAGGAAAGTCACGGCATGCATGCATGCATTGTAATTAATGCATCGGTAAACGCAAATTATTGAAATATATCGAGTGCAGTGCTTTGATGTGCCGGTCAACTTGTACAACAATGAGAAGTTTGATTACAACGCCCTCTCCCTCGCGAACTAAGCTTCAGTGCCTTAACTACACCTGCCTTTGGTTGTATGACAGGTGGGCCAGCCACCTGTTGGGCCCACCTGTCATACACCCAAAGGTAGGAGCAGTAAGTCAATGAAGTTGCGTTCCTCCCTCACCCATGAGCGTGGTGGCTGGCAGGACTAGGAGAAGCTTTCGCTACATGCTCTCCGTCCCGCACGCGATGGACATGCAACTGTTCATTCGGTGTCAGATGGCCAGAAGCATACTGTAGTACTCCACTGCAGTAGTACCATCATTGTTCAACTTCCCGAAGAGGCAAAGAGCCAAGCGCAGCCCGGACGCTCGTGTGGCAGTTTCATGTGTAGAGTAGTCTAGGATAGCGTGTACCGTGCCTCTAAGCTTAAAATTGTTGGGGTCGGATCCATGCTATGAGACCGTATCGAAATATTTTTATTAAAATAATCTTCTGGCCCTACCTGTTATCCTGGTGATTGTAGTTTGCACGCTCATCTGGTCAAGACAGGAATATAAATTTTAATTTGTGGTGGGGTAAATGTTAGAGGTTGCATCAAATATATTGTACACTGTTGGTGTTTTAGCCAAGTTTAGAGGCAATCATGTGGGACCAGTGCTATGATGTGTCGCGTCAACTCGTACAACAAGGAGAAGCTTGATTTAACTACTACACGCCTTCTCCGTCTCCCACGCGCGCGGTGGCTCGCAGACGAGGACATGCTTTTGCTTACTACTCCCGCATGCGGTGGACGGACATGCAACAGTTGATTCGATATTGTAGAACTAGTAACATCATTGTTCGTCTTCTCGAAGAGGCGAAGAGCCAAGCGCAACCCAAACATGGCAGTTGCGAACGCTCGCGTGGCAGCCTTTGTGTAGGGGTGGGGCATGGTGCGGAGCCTTGGAGCACGCATATAGCTAGGCTCTTACATGAGACAAAATTGCCATGTGAGCGCACTATTGTAGTACTTGCTAGTATAGCCCTGTAAACCGGAAAGGGGTATTTGCCTTTCTAGAGATTTCAACAAGTGACTAGAGTATGCCCTAAATGAGTACATATGGAGCAAAATGAGTGAATCTACACCATACGTAGTTCTCTCATTTTCCTCTACGCCTTGCTCGCGGTGCACAATATTGAGTATACTACACTACTGACTAGTCTCTTTTTGACACGCATTTACGTTGATACGGCTTGAATGCCAACGACGCAGAGGGTAGCGGTTCCTGATACGTTGAATGGTCAATGATGCCTCCACATTCAATTAGCATGCAGAGGTAGGAGTAAGTAATTGGTGAAGCAGAATGGAGCCAACACGATGTGAATGCAACGCAGTTTGGACTTTCATATAAAGGCGCCCCACCACTCCAATCCATCTACTCCTAGTCTCTGCGCAACACTGCCGACTCCAATCCAAGACCAACACCAAGTGACCAGAAGCCACAAGCACCCATGGCGTCAATGGACGCGTGCGGCAGTCGGCTGTGCCAGGTCGTCCAAGACACTGACCTGCTGCCCCGCACCATGGAGCGTTTCTAGACGGTGCTGGCGACCGCCGACGTCATAGCCCTCGTCGACACCGGCTTCGCCTCTCGCATGCGCCAGATGATGGTCGACTCCATCCGCAGGTTCACCGCCGTCAAGAAGCGCGCGGACGACCTTGTTGTACTGCTGCAGCTCGCACGCCCAGGCTCCTCATTGCCTGCCACCCTCATCGGCCTCCAACGTGACGAACTCTTTGAAGCACTGGTGGCCCTGCGGCTGCCAAACGTCGCGACGAAGAATTTGCACCTCGTGGCCACGCTCGCTGCACAGTGCCTCGCCATGCAAGAAACCATCGATCTGCACATCCGCGTCTACGAGGAAATCATCTACATAGGCCACTACAAGGCCAGCAAGGACAGAAAGACATTGGCCTTCTTCCAGTGGCTGGAATCTTTGGACGCCATTGTTCAAAAGCACATCGACCTGGCCATGAAAGCCGCTGCTACTTAGCCGCCGTTCGGTGGGTCGGCGCCCTGAGTCGAGGAGGTGGACATCGTTGATGGATGCATCTTTCTTCTTGCCTCCTATAACCAGCACTGCATCACCTAGTAGCCTTAATGTTTTATTAGTAGTATATGGCATTTTTATTCCAGTCGTAACGTTTTCACCGCGCGTCGGCTGAGTTTAGAATTAGAAGCTGAAATGAGGGAGAAGAGCTAGCTGTAGCACGGACACTGTTGTCATATGGGACTCGTGATGATAGAATAGGAGTACTGAGCACTCGTACCTCTTTTTTTAGGGAAAAAGTAGTCATATGTCCAGTACCACTAGTTGGCTACGTGCGACCTATACCTGTCATCACTTTAGGTCTCCTTTTCTAACCGCAGCTATGCTTCATAGTACATATTTTTTTCACGTATTTAACCTCCTATATGTACTCCTAGGCTATTCCCAGGTGCTCCCTTTTGCAAACATGTGGGACATAGAGCATCTGGGTCATAGTGCATGCATAACTCGAAGCATATGCCGAGGTACTTTACATTTCAGACCTCACGAATTACATGCAACTCCCCGCAGAAGAATAAATAAATAAATGAATTACTACATGAAACCGGATTATTTTCATAGAAACCGGAGCACGTTCATTAAATTTTGGACATAACACGTTTATAAAAAACGACCAGACCTAAACCAGTCTAAGGGCCTCTTTGATTCGCAGGATACTGAAAACACATGAATGGGGAAAGTATGATGGCGATGAACCGAGACGAGGAGAACTCTAACTCAGTTAGAGGTTAGAGTTAGATTCTAACCCTGAACTAACCCTAAACTAACTCTAGCCAAAGAGGTGTATGGATGACAGGGTTAGATTGACAATAAATGCTCTTCTCAATCATTTGACTACTTTGGACCCTATTTCCTTCCGGATTTGGTGTGGTCGGCTCTTGTGTGGCCTCCTCCCGCTCACAATTGACATAAACGAACCATCTTTACAAATCAAGCATGTAAAACATGATAAATTTTACTTTGTCCATACAAATGAGATATCCCACTTAAACATACAAGTCATCAATCAAGCTTCACAAATAAAATACACTCCATGAAAGAAAGCATGAGCTAACTCATCACGGAAGTCATTCACGATAGGGAGGGGGCCCGGAGCCCATCACGCGCCCTGGGAGGAGCTCGTCATCGTCGCTCTGGAGGAAGGCTCTATAGAGCCCAAGCCCCGGGAACCCCTCTGACGCTGGTGCTTGCGAGTTGTGGTCGACACCGGCATGGGTAGCAGGGATGTTGCCGACGATTCTGAACCGAATCTTTGGGCCACTAGAAATAATGCAAGCCTAAAACTGAAATACCTAGAAAGGTGAACTGAATCTTTGGGCCTCTAGAAATAATGCAAGCCTGAAACTGAAATACCTAGAAAGGTGAACTGAATCTTTGGGCCTCTAGAAAGATTTATTACCTCCTCAAGCAGCATCAAACAATTCCATGCGTGCACCACATATCTATACCAAGTTTAATTAGGATCTACTTTTCCAAATCAGAATTAGCGCTAGAGCGAGCAAGATCAATGATATGGCTGTGAGACAGAGAAGGAACGAACGAACTCACCCCTCTCACGACCTCCCTCGTAGATGCGCTGCCGCCGCGCACGACAGAGGGAGAAAAACGACCAGTGAAGGGGGAGCAGGGTGAGCTACGGAGGCTGGAGGGAGAGGGCGGCCGGAGGAGGGCGGCGGAGGCCGGAGGGAGAAGGCGGCCGGAGGGAGAGGGCGAGCGGCGGAGTGGCGCTTGGGTGGGCGGCGCGATGGGGAATAGAGAGGAGTCATGCGAGTTGGGGGGGGGGGTCAAATGGAGCGATCTGGTGCAGGCAAGGGAGATTTTTTTAGTTCTCTTTTAGCGGGCCCGAGGAGAACTAACCCAATTAGAACCTCTCCACCGGGCTAGTTTTTTAGCTGGGTTAGAGCAAACTAGCTCAAACTAACCCCTCCTGTTTGGATACTTTGAGGCTATTTCAACCCAAACTAGCTATAACTCAGGGATCGAAACAAAGAGGAGTACTACTGTACATGCTACAGTCTGGACCATAGCACATTGTTTTTTATGGCCATATCACCACATTGTTTTCTACTGCTGGTTCACTGGGCTGTCGTGGTTCGCACTCCTCTGACGTGAGTAGTAGTACTAGTATATACACTATAAATACCGCATGATTCTTTGCTCCTTCTTACTACATACTTCACCGACATGTGGGAGAGCCAGCATCCGGGTCGACATGTCATGCACCAGATTAGAGTGCGGAACGTAAGGGGGGCATCACCCCGGTCGTAGCGCGCCAGTAATTCATGACTATAGTGAGTAGTCATATCACAAGTCTTTCCCACAGTAACGCGCCGTCAAATCGCACAGCCCGACCTCTCCAGCAGTGACTAAGTTGAATCCTCTACTCCCTCACCCTCCTCGCCTCTCTGTCAAACCGCCTACGCGAAAACAGTCGCGCGTACCGCCCGGGAAAAGCCCTGCCCTCAACTTTTAACTATGTGAAAATAGTTCGAGCTTGTTCGTTCTATATAAATACTAGTACTGTATGTTTATTCACACGTGGGGTTGTTCAATGAATGGAGGGTCGGGGAGCACAAGTGAACAATACTACTACTAGTAAGTAGGAGTCGTACAGTTAGTCGCCTTAAATAGAAAGTTTCTTTTCTTTAATGCCATGTACAAAAATTGAAACGCTTGTTGTGGAGAGAAAAAGATTATCACTCCACTATATATGTACGCAGGGGCGTGAGCGCTTGCTTTACTAGGGTTGCTCTCTTCATTCTCCCATCCTCTCCAGATCTAAACAAGACAGCGGTAGCGACATTTTCTCTCTGCTCACCGCTAGTCACAGATCCGAACGGATCCCTTCGGCCGATGTGTGTAGAGGACTAGGTGCATCGTTCACACGGTCATCACCGGCGAAGGAGGAAACCCGCAGCTGCCAGCGGGGCCTGATCCTCTGCCCGTGCCGTTCTCTCCGACATAGCGCCGTCTTGGGAGGTCCTCTAGCCCTTCTTCCTCCCTGCCGTATTGTGCGCAGATCCGACCTGCCGGCGCCGACATCCTGACGACCCTCTGGTATAAGTTCTTCGAAAGCGGCCTTGCTCTACTACCCCAGCTCCCCACGTGTCTGCATGTGCATCTTTTTCTACTTCCATCGGCTCTTCCAAAGCCACCTAAATTTTTAGTATTATTAGAGGTAAAGCTAGTTCATGCATTCGAATCTAGGACTTGGTTCAAACAACGAAGAAAGGCGGGAAAGTCGTATCATGAATCTAGGACTTGATTCAAAGAGAAAATAACAGGGGGAAAGTAGTACAGATCGGATACCCAACCGGTCTCTTGATTGAAAAGGGAAATAATGGGAAAATGCAGTACAAACTGGATAAGGAACATATCTATAATTGGTTGAAAAAAGGATAGAAAGTGGCGGCTGGTGGACAAGTCAACAGAGTATGTCCAGGATTAGATTTGCTGCCCTCACATATAGTAAAAGGTCTCCAGATTAGATTTGCTACCCTCACATAGTAAAAGGTCTCCAGGATTAGATTTTCTGCCCTCACATAGTTAAAGGTCTCCAGGATTAGATTTGCTGCCCTCACATAGTAAAAGATCTCAGGATTAAATTTGCTGCAATCACATAGTAAAAGGTCTCCAGGATTAGATTTGCTGCCCTCACAGAGCATGAACAAACTCGACATCACCACTTTATGCCTCCTACATAGGTACATTGTGCTGATGCGTCCACTATCGCATGTCTTATACCAACTTTTTGATGTTGTTAATGTAAGGGCGCATGTAAAATGAAGCGATCACACTGTTACCTTAAGGACATGTCTAACCAGTGTTATTGTTAATCTAATGCCTCCAGTGATATGATGCAATTAAACTGTGTTACAAATGGTACTCCTGCTGTTTTCCCCAGTATGATAAATAAGTTACTTCTTTACGCTGCTAAGTGTCCTAGTGTCCCCACGGTCCCAGGCCCTTAAACCAACTCTTTAGCTGTTGTTGATTTACTGTATATGGTAAACAAGCAATGCCACCATCAAAGTAATCCCATATTTGACGAATTTCATTGTTGATCGTAATGCTTCCGGTAACATTAAGCATTGCTGATGTTTAAAATTTCTACTATCCTTGCATGATTGCCATGAACATAATTAAGATGCTTCTTTTCATTTTGTGTATGTTTCGTATATCCTCATTGACCAGCAACTATTTACTTTCTATCTTTTTGTGTAGATAGGGATATCCATTTCACCTTGTTGCTATTGTGATCTTTTGGTGAACTGCACAAAACACTTTTTTTGGAATGAGTGTCTTGTGCAGTTCAACTAAAATGTCACGTGGGCAACATCTCTCAATTTTGGTGGAACTGCACAAAATGGTGATTGGAGTTTCCAAAATCTCCATCAAATTCTGCTGGTAATCTCGTGCAACATTTTATTAGCCTTTGCAAGATGAGCCGTCACTGTCACCACAATGGCACTTTATTTTAGTGGAACTGCACAAAAGGATAAGCAAATTATAGTTGCACCTTACATGAGCAGGACAGCCAACCTTAATGTTGCTCAATTTTTGTGCAACTACTAAAGAAGAACCTGCTAGCTCATGAGAGCAGGTACTTCTTGCTAGCTGAATGACGCAATCTTTGCTTCATTTCAGGTGAACTGCAGAAAAAGTGGCATGAATTGAATCATCGAGTGGAGCTGCAGGTTGACTTCCACTAGTGCCACTATTATAGTAATCATGCTCTTTATTATCTGTGTTGTGATGGTCAAGAGCATTCACCAAGTTCTTGGGTTGTATGACACGGCTAGCCAAGATGGATTTAATCCCGATATTCACTTTATCAAAAGGCTCTAATGGGTTGGTTCTGAATCTTGCAAGCTGGGAATCAATGAGATGTGTAGGCATCTTTGTTGTACTTAATATTTGAATCTTATTTGTTGGTTATGAATCTTGCAAGCTGGGAAACACGGCATGATGATTCAGAGGACAGCAACCATAACAAACATTTCAAATTTGGTAGTATTATCTGTGTGAAAGTGCGACAAATGTCTCGATCGTAAATCCCGAGAATAATAATTATAATTGTTGTGCATGTTGATCCTGTGGCACTGATAGAACGAGCCAATGCATTTCTTGTTTTAATAATAAATTTCTATTAAAGCTAATTAAATTTAATTACTGACCACTAACACTTGCTATTACAGGACCAATACAGACCCGCTCGTGAACCGACGTGTGGCCGGAATAGGTTTCTTAATGGAGGCGTTTGAATGCGCCAAGGGTGCATGTTCTACCGGGCGTGCAGCGGGCGAGGGAGGGATAGTAATTGTTCTACACACTCAGTTTACTGTTGAATCCAATTCCCCGTAGCTGAAAAACGAACTGTTGCCGCCGCCTATCCACTCGTTCACTTGAAGAGACTCCAATGGCGATCCAAGGGGTGAGCCTGCTAGATATGGACTTCAGTAAGGAGTTCACCTTTGAGTTCGCCGTTCAGTCCCATGGCTGCACCAAGTTGAATGTGATGTACACCAATGATCTGGACCCAGTGAAGCTCCACCTCGCCAAGTTCAAGTAGTACCTACAGGACGAGAAAGCACAAGGTCGCAGGACTAGACCTTGTGCCCATCCATTCTTCTCCTGACAGGGACCAGCGGATCACCGTCGCCCAGGTATGCGTGTGGGACGAGGTTCTCGTCTACCACTGCTATAGGGCCATCAGAGGTTCTGGAGCATTCGCCCGTTTCATCGGCAGCGCCAACTGCACCTTTGCTATTGTGGAGAGAAGGAAGAACACGACGATTCAACCATCTGGTGCAACAAGCTTGTCGACATCCATAAGCAATACAAGATCATCGGCAACGGGCAGGAGAAGGACTCCGTGGTTGAACTCGCCGAGACCATCATCGACCCCTGCTACACCAACATGAAAGAAGACAACGATACCAAGGACCTGAACACGTGGGAGGTACCTTTGAATCTATCCTACATAACCTACACATCCAAGGACGCATATGCATGCTACGACATGTACAGGAGGATCTTGGACATGAGGGCGTGTTTGCTTCCCGTAACCGACGAGTGCACGGACAACCGCAGCGTCATGATCAAGCGTGCCAGGAAGGTCTAGATGTTGCACTTTATATGTTTAAGCACCTTTATCATCTGAGTGTTTCATGCATTAGCCTATGTGTCGTAATTATCTGTTTTGTCCGAAATATTTCTTCTAAGAACCCATTAACCTGTTTGCTTTTTAGTGGCTATTTGCTTATGTATGTAACTAGTTCACTCGGCTGTCGTGCTTTGAATCTCCTTCCTCCCAACATATTCCCCTTCTCAGGTGGACCCAGCAGTCTCGTACATAGACATATGGGACCAACCACCTATCCATTTGTATTTCTTTATTTTGTTCAATCTTTCGTCCTCTTCCTATACCGCGGCTGGCCATCATAGCCTATGGCGTTGGCCAGGCCATCCCTCTACTCCCACACATTGTCCGGCCACGACAGCTCTACCGGCCCACCCTACACCCGAACAAGTCAACCCTCATACTCCCCTCCGCATGCGTCTTCCCCCGCTCCGGTTCGTTCGGTACGAGGTCTCGACGTCGTCCTCCGCCCTGGTGCTCTCGCCGCGGCGCCGCCGTCTGTCCCAACATGGTTAACAAAACAAGAGGAATCGGGAGACAACTGTTCGTCGAGAGGCTGACAGTCCCGGGCCCACCAGGTCCATGGCCTAGGTTTTGTTGTTTAACATGGGCAGCCCATGACATGTTTCAACTTTTTTTGGATCCAGCAGGTATCAAGCGGCCTCTGGGCCTCCCAGCCTAGCTTGTCTATAACATCAGCATCCCAAGTTATGTTTGTTTTTTCAAGAGGACGCATAGCTCAGTTCTTTTTTTCTATAAGAATGCAAAACTGAACCTATGTTTTCCCTTCTATAATAGTATATATATATTTATATTTTATTTTATTCCATATATATATAATAGAAACAACATAAGGTTTCGTTAAACCTGTCATTCGTCCAACTATTTTATTGACCTTCCCACTTCCTTTATTTTTCGTTTTCAAATCCTATATTTGAAGTTTCTCCCACTTTCTTTTTCGATGTAAACTCAGTTTTCTCCTAGTACTTTTCCCTCGAACCAACTCAACTGTCCCACATCTAGCCTAAAAATAATAATACGCCGCGTCCTATTAACTCATCCAATTAAAATGATATTTTATTTCATAAATTGAAAGTTCTTACAAAATAATAATAATAATTGTTTATATATAACCTGGCAAGTTAACTCCTAGTGATTGCGTACATAAACTTGCAAAGATTTTATTGACCAATGCAGTAATAGACGTGCAATCATGTGTTTAAGTTTTTCTAACATTTCTCCATCCACCCCAACATGATATTTTCACCCAGGCCAGCAAGTCCGCGGATTTCAAAAAAATGCAAATGGGCTTTAAATTCTACCATAATATATAAATGAGCTGCATAGATGCTACATCATTGTTTCACCCAGCCCACCAAATGGACTGGCTAACATGTGGGCCGGTTGGTCAAAGCCTAAGCACTTTCGCAAAAAATAAAAATACAAAGGTCAAAGCCTAAGCAAGGCGGTGGATTTACATCCAAGGGCCAGCATTCTTCTTCAATCTCTCGTCTTATTCCCCCAGCACTATCGGGACCGCTGATACGTCTCCAACGTATCTATAATTTATGAAGTATTCATGTTGTTTTATTATCATTGTTGAATATTTTACAATCATTTTATAGCAACTTTATATCATTTTTTGGGACTAACCTATTGACCCAGTGCCCAGTGTTAGTTGTTGTTTTTTGCTTGTTTTTTACATCGCAGGAAATCAATACCAAATGGAGTCCAAATGCAACGAAACTCTACGGAGATTTTTTATGGACCAGAAGACATTCATTGGGCTAGAGCAGCACCTGGGGGGTGCCCCGAGGGGGGCACAACCCACCAGGGCGCGCCTGGGCGCCTAGGCGCGCCCAAGTGGGTTGTGCCCACCTCGGTGGCCTCTCGCACCCCCTTTTTACCCTATAAATTCACAAATATTCCAAAACCCTTTGGGGTTAATCTAGATCAGAAGTTCCGACGCCGCAAGGCTCTGTAGCTACCGAAAACCAATCTAGTCCCTTTTCGGCACCCTGCCGCAGGGGGGAATCATCTCCGGTAGCCATCTTCATCATCTCAGCGGCCACCACGATGAGGTGGGAGTAGTCCACCCTCAGGGCTGAGGGTTTGTACCAGTAGCTATGTGTTTAATCTCTCTCTCTCTCTCTCTCTCTCTCTCTCTCTCGTGATCTATATCATGGGCTTTGTTAACATAGATGGATCATATGATGTTTCTCCCCTCTATACTCTTGTTGTGATGAATTGAATCTTTACCCTTTGAAGTTTTGTCTTGTCGGATTGAATATTTAGATATGAGAACACATGATGTATGTTGTGGCACTCAACTTGCAGATTCCCGAGGTGACATTGGGGTAATCTATGCATAGGAGTTGATGCACGTTTTTATTATATTTTCTCTGATAGAAGCTTTGTGGTCTCTCTATAGTTCTTTGTGTGGATTGAATATTATGATCATGAAGTTGTTTGATGCATATCGTAGAATTAACTCACGGATACTCGTGGTGACATTGGAGTATCTACATGACATTAGAGTTGGTTGTTGTGTGTCATATAGTGTTATTTTAGTACGAACTCTTGATTAGATAAATCGGAAATAATAGCTCGCATTATTTAGTACAAACTCTAGGATAGATTGATCGGAAAGAATAGCTTTGAGGTGGTTTCGTACCCTACAAACAATTTCTATCTTTTGTTCTCCGCTAATAGGAACTCGGGAGTGATTCTTTATTGCACTTTGAGGGATAATCATATGATCCAACTATGTCAGCACTGTTGAGAGATTGCACTAGCGAGAGTACATACCCTAGGCCTCATTTTCAAGCATTGCAATACCGTTTTTGTGACCGTTTACTATTTGCTCCCTTGCTGTTTTTATTTATTCAGATCATAAAAATATATTTCTACCATCAATATTACACTTTTATCACCATCTCTTCGTCGAACTAGTGCACCTATACAATTTTCCATTGTATTGGATGTGTTGGGGACACAAGATTTTTCTTGTATTTGGTTGCATGGTTGTTTGAGAGACACCATCTTCATCCTACGCCTCCCACGGATTGATAAACCTTAGGTCATCGACTTGAGGGAAAATTGCTACTGTCCTACAAAACTCTGCGCTTGGAGGCCCAACACGAGTCTACAAGAATAAAATTGCGTAGTAGACATCAAGCTCTTTTCTGGCGCCGTTGCCGGGGAGGTGAGTGCATGAAGGTATATCTTTAGATCTTGCAATTGAATCTTTTAGTTTCTTGTTTTATCACTAGTTTGGTTTATAAAAGAAAACTACATAAAAATGGAATTGAGGTTGCATCTTATTATTGATCATCTATTTTATAATATCTTTCTTAAAACTGATGGTTCGGAAAACTGTGCTCAATTGTTAGAAGAAGAAGTCAATAAAATGGTTGGCACAAAATATTTGAATAATGAGCATGATTGCAATGTTGTTAGTATGAATTCTTTGAATATCCATGATGCTAATGAGATGCAAAGCCATAAGCTTGGGGGTGCTATATTTGATGAATATGATATTTTTAGTCCCCCAAGATTTGATGTGCAAATTTTTTATAGTGATTGCATGACTCCTATTATGATGATTATAATGATGAAAGTGGATTCGGAGAGGTCATGACTTTATTTAATGATGAATCCACCATTTTGGATGAGGCTTCAATTGACTATGAGAACAAGGTTGCTATCTATGATGATTATGGTGATGACATGTATGCTATAAAGAATAATCATAACCATGAAACTTGTCATCATGATTTTAATTTTTACTCTCATGATAGTTATTTTGCTTATGTGGAGAGTAATAAATTTTCTATGCTTTTGTGTCATGAAAAGAATGCTTTATGTGATGGTTATATTGTTGAATTTCTTCATGATGCTACTGAAAATTATTATGAGGGGGGAAATTATGCTTTTACATATTGCAATAATATCAAGTTTCCTCTCTTTATGTTGAAAGTTTTGAAGTTATGCATGTTTTGCCTTCCTATGCTAGTTGATTATTGTTCTCATAAATTATTTGCTAACAAAGTCCCTATGCATAGGAGGTGGATTAGGCTTAAATGTGCTTTCCATGTGATTCATGATGCTCTCTTGCATGCTTCAATTCTTATCTTTTATGCGAGCATCATTGAACTCATCATGCCTAGCTAAAAAGGCATTAAAGAAAAGCGCTTGTTGGGAGACAACCCAACACTTTTACCTACTGTGTTTGTGTGTTCACATGATTATGATACTGTATTGATCATGTTTTATTGCTTTTGTTTCAATAAAATGCCAAGTAAAGCCTTTGGCATCATGTTGGGTGATAGTTCATTTGATGTTGCTGAAAAACAGAAACTTTTGCCCTCACGAAAATAAGTTTTATTTTTAACAGAAGAGTGCTTTTGAGTTGATTCTTTCTGCAGAAGTTTAATATACAAATTTATCACGTGGTCCTAATATTTTCATAATTTTTGGAGTAGCAGAAGTATGGTAGTTATCCAGATCATTATAGACTGTTCTGTTTTTGACAGATTCTGTTTTCAATGCATAGTTTGCTTGCTTTCTAGTTTCTATGGATTATATTTCTCAATATAAATTGTGGAAATGATATGCTACAGTAGGCATTATTTGGAAAAAAATATGAATCTTGTCTTTGACAGTACCAAAGTGAAATGGTTTGCTCTTTATCATACTAACCTATCTCACGAAGTTCCGTTAAGTTTCGTGTGATTGAAGTTTTCAAGTTTTGGGTGAGATATCGATATGAGGAGAATAAGGAGTGACAAGACCCTAAGATTTGGGACGCCCAAGGCACCCCAAGTTAATATCCAAGGAAGATCCAACCAACTAAGCTTGGGGATGCCCCGGAAGGCATCCCCTCTTTCGTCTCCAACATTATCGGTAACCTTACTTGGAGCTATGTTTTTATTCATCACATGATATGAGTTTTACTTGGAGCATCATTTTTTTTGTTAGGATTTTCTTGCTTTTATTAAGAATAATTTTTTGCATCTTTTATTTCAATAAAAGTGGCATTGATAGCCTTTACTATGGTTATTTTGCAAGTCTACATGTTGTTGTTTCAAAACAGAAAGTTTACTGATGTTGCAAAATTCCCTAGAAAAGTCGGAATGTGATAAAATGTTGAAACTTTTTGTAAAATAAGCTCTGATAAATTTTCTACAGCGTGGTAGAATTTCATAATGTTTGGAGTTGAATAAGTATTGATACTCTTGCATTCTTTACAGATTGTACTGTTTTGGCATATTGCTGTTATGTTTGCATATGTTTGCTTGTTTAATGATTCTATTTGAGGATAGGAGTATTAAATATGCAGAGGCATTTAGTATGAAATGTTGAATAATAATTTTAGTTATTTTCTACAGTAGAGAATGATAAAGCTTTTGCATTGGTTTATACTAACTTATCTCACGAGTTCTTTTTGAGTTTTGTGTGGATGAAGCTTTTGAGATTTAGGAAAACCGTGATATGAGAGGAATTAAGGAGACACAAAAGCTCTAGCTTGGGGATTCCCAAGGCATCCCAAGATAATATTTCAAGAAGTCTCAAGCATCTAAGCTTGGGGATGCCCCGGTAGGCATCCCACCTTTTTCCTTCAACAATTATCGGTTAGTATCGGTTGAGCCTAAGTTTTTGCTTCTTCACATGATGTGTGCTATTCTTAGAATGTCATTTTTTTTACTTGCTGTTTTAATAAAATACTTATATCTGAAAGTTTTTAAATAAAATAGAGTCCTCAAATAGTTGCCAAGGAGGCTAAGTAAGCGGCATTCACATCCCGTCAACGAAGCTCTTTTCTTTGGAACTACTCTTGTGATTCACTTATATACTATGAGTAAATTGTTGAATAAATTGAATGCCATGAAGTTGATATCATATCATGCCTAGTGGTAGCTTCACATTGGGTTTACAAAGTGAAATCTTTTGAGGCTTGACAATCATAATTTTGGTCATACAAGCAATTCACGAATAATTTGTATAAGGAAGAGAACTTTCACATGCAAATACACTATCCTAGAAATCTTTTGTGATTGTGAGCCCCCATCAAAATATTATATGCCAAAATTGTTGACGTTGGACAAGGAAGACAATGTAATGATTTGTTCATATTCACATATAAGTTATATTGTCATAGATCCTTCAACATGTGATGCTTGCCCCCCCATATTTGCTAGCCAAAAATTCCGCACCAAGTAGAGATACTACTTGTGCATCTAAAAACCCTTAAACCCAAATATTATTTTCAAGAGTCCACCATACCTACCTAAGTATTGAGCGAAATCCTTCAAGTAAGTTGCCATCGGTGCGATAAGGCAATAAAAATTTCTTCTAAAAGTGTTAGATCATTTAGTGTAAGAGAAACTTGAGCATTGTACGAACTTGTGATGGCAAAGAAATAAAAGCGACAGACTGCATAATAAAGGTTGCTATCATAAGGGGCAATATAACGTGACGTTCTTTTGCACTAAGGGGATGAGCATACAAACAAATAAGCGCATGGCAACCTCTGCTTCCCTCTGCGAAGGGCCTATCTTTTACTCCCTCCGTCATATAATCTAGGACGTTTTTTGACACTAGTATAGTGTTAAAAAACGTCTTACATTATGGGACGGAGGGAGTACTTTTCAGTATTTATTTTTATGCAAAGAGTCAAAGTTATTCTCTCTATTCATTTTTATTTTTATCTTTTGGCAAGCATCATGTGGCGAGGAAAGATCTAGGCACATATGTCCAGTTGAATATGGATAGCATCAGGGCCGGAGGCAGAATTTGAACATGAGGGGGGCGAAGAAGAAAAAAACCACTCGACCACATAAGACATAAAAATTGGACGAAATCAAGAGGGGTTCAATGTGCGACCCAACTTTTTTCCACTTAGCTCTATGCAATGTTAGTGTGAACACAATTCAATGCAATGTGTCGCACCGCAAGGTGCAGTTTATTGCAAAATATCAAACATCAAAAATAACAAGTCTCAGTAAGCAATTTATGTTTGACAACCAGAGAAGGATTCATTTCAATTAATAAAATTTAGATCCATGACTAGAAGCTCATCGAACAATTTGATAATCTGATAAGAAGAACCTCTCCACAAGCAGTCTTTCAAAGAAAGTAATCTCCCGTTCAGAAAATAAAACATGTAATTAGTAGATTAATCAACTTTCTGTTATGAAGTAAACCAATCAACTACACTAAGGCTGCAGTCGGGAGTCCATCGGCAAAAGTGTAAAGTACGTGATACATTTAGATTTGAGTGAGGAATACATACCGTGATCAAGAAACTCGAATGGAACCTATCGGGTATTGACATATCGGCCGATTAACACCGGCGCCCATGGCTAGCACGGCTGCATCACGGTGATGTATTTATTTGGCGTTTGGTGACTGGCATTGCAGCGGGCGACTGGCGGCAACGAGCGACGGCGTGGTCGCATGGAATCGATCTTTTTTTAGGCAATCTCGCGAAGCTTTTATTTCAAACCATCACAATGTTTTACAGGGACGAAGGAAATCCCCTCCGGCTGACCTAGCCATACATGATGACCAGGCCCTAACTTTAAAGCATGCTTTGCTAGATTGTAAGCCTCCTTATTGGAGCTCCTAAACTCATGAACTATATTACATGAAATAAAAGAAGTAGCCGTCAGCTTAATCTCTTCGATGATAGCTCCGTAGACTGATCCACTCCCCGTCTTGATTTCTGACACAACGCCTTGGCAATCTGAAGCTAAATGTATGAGGCTCAGATTCAGATCCTGAGCTAGAGCCAAACCTTCCCTGATAGCCAAAGCTTCAAGAGTTGCTGGATCACTGTTATTTTTGAAAACATAGGCCGACGCACCTAAGAAAGAACCTTCATTGTTCCTGCAGATCGTGCCCACTGTTCCATGGAATCGATCTAAATGACCTGCAGTCGCTCGCTAGGTCTCTTCGAACCTAGGTCCAGTTGATAGCTAAATGGGTAAACAACGTGAGGAGGGCATGGGCTCTTTTGGGCTTCGGCACGTACAGAACAAAACAAACAATTGATTTTAGGATGTATTAGTACTAATTAGCTATATACGCTGCATATTATCCGCGTTGTATCGTTAGGGGGGCGATCGATGGGGGGTGTCTAGCCCCTGCTCGCCCCCCTGTCTCCTCCCCTGGGTAGCATGAGTTATTATTGTTGACATCACCCTTGAGGTGAATACATTGGGAGGCAATACAATAAGCCCCTATCTTTCTATGTGTCGGTTGAAATGTTTTGCTCATGTGTATGCGGTGAGCGTTAGCAATCATAGAAGACTATATGATGGTTGAGTATGTGGAGCTCTGTAACATCCCAAAATTCTAAATTTTGGAATGTTATATTAAATAAATATTTATGATTGTTTGTTTCATTATTGTGTGACAGATTGTGTGAAATTGAGTGGAATTTGAAACTTTTTGAAAATTGAATGAGAGGGAATGAAATGACTTCCCCAAAGACTTCTCTTTGCATTTTATGATCTCCATGAATTCAAATTCATTTCATCAGAAAATCCTAGAGTGAAGATGATATGACTTTTTCCATTTAAATAAATGAAAACAGGTTTCGAAAAGATTTGAATTCCATTTGGAAATATTTTCAAATTCAGAAACTTTATGCAACTCAATGATTTTCATGAGAGAAGATAAAATGACTTTTTTAAATTATATGAAATATGAGTTGGAAGTTTAAAAAGAATCAAATTGAAAGTCCGGTTGAAGTTATTTTGAAACCCACTTTCAAATTGGAGTTACTTGGTTTTATTGAAATTATTTTTCTCGAAAAAATAAAATATATGGAAAATAGGGTAAAATGATTCCCTACAATAGAAAATTGGAGAAAGATAAATTTGAAATCATTTTGGTATTTTAAAAATGATTTTTATTGGGTTTTAATGCAATAGCAAGACCTTTGTTTGACTTTTGTGAATTGTTGTGTATTTTATTTTCCTCTAATAATATGTTCATATTTCAGGATTATTGTTCCTAAACATTTTGATATATTATATGCGTATATTATATTTCTATTTTTGCTTAGTTTATTTTTGTTTTGTTCTCTGTTTAAAAGAAGAGGAAAAGTCTTTTTAAAAGGCTGAAGCCCAGTCGCCCAGGCCACCTCTCTCTATCCCCGCGGCCCAGCTGGCCCAGCAGCCGTTCCCTCCCGGTCGCCTGATCGCCCCTTTGTCCTTTCTCTCTGATCGCGGGACCCACACCTGCCCTAACCCCTCGCCCATGCCTTGCCAAGCTAGAGCGCGCCCGAGCGCCGCCGGGGCTCCGATCTCTCCGTGAACGCGCTCCGAAGCCAACCACTCACCCATGTTCATGTCCTATAAATAGCTAGTGTCCTCCTCCTTCGACCCCCCTAAAACCCTACCCTAAAACCCACCGTAGCCCGAGCCACCACCGTCTCGATCTCGTTCGGCCGCCGCCGTTCACTCTCGCCGCCCGCCGCCAGTGGGCCTCTCCCCTGCCACCAAACTCCTCCATCCGAAACCCCTCGACCTCCTGCACCCGCCTGGCATCTTCTCTCCGTCCAGGACCCGCTGGAGCCGATGACCCCGAGCTCGAAGCCCGTCGCCGGACCTGCAGTCCGCCCGAGCATCGCCCGCCTCGCCCTCGTCATCTCCGCCGTCCCCGAGCCACCCCGACGTCACCACCGCCTCTGCCTCGCTCTGCCACATCGTCCTGACGCCTCCTCCGCCGCCTAGGACCACCGGAGCAACCACCGCCGTCACGCTCGAGCCACCACCGTCGTCGCCTGACGCTCTCGCCGTCGACCACCACCGCGGTGAGCCCCCGTCCGTCTGATCTATTTTATACGGCCCTGATAAGATTAGATCGAATAGGTATGTTTTGTTTTTATATATCTGTTTAGTTACGGTTTATACCTAGTTTAAATCTGACCGGTTCGCAGGTTTTCTCTTATTAAACGCACGCGCGCAGTTTTAGTTATGTTTCGTCCGAGCGTCTTTTGACTATCGATCACCCACCTGTTTAGTCCAGTAGCAGTAGGCCACGTAGCTGGTGCGCTACTTTATTTTATTTTATTTTCGTTTCTATTTTAAAAACAGAATAGTTCTGTTTTTAGAAAATCAATAACTGTTATGTTTTAGACCCAAATTGAGTGATTCCAATTGCCCTAGTTTCATAATTTTGTCTAGTTTGTGTAGATGCAAAGTGGTTATGTTTGAAAGTTTAAATTTTAATTTGCACAAATTTTCTCAAATCACTAGTTTGGCCATAACTTCAGTTCGAAAATATATTTTAGGTTGGTTCTTTTTGCCCCTAGTCACTAGTTGAATTGTTTATCCAGTAGTATTTAGTATTTTATTTTTAGTTTAATCTAAATAAGGGTTTTAGCAGAACAGTACACTTTCCTTATAGTTTTAGTTTTACCTTTAAAGTTTTACTTCTAATTGTTTTTATACTAAAACCTTTTGTCACTTTTGACAAATTTAGTTTTGTTTCTATTGTTTAACAGTAGAAAATTTTATTCTCATTTAAAAAAAATTATTTCTTTAGTTCTGTAGGAAAACTTGTATAGGTCATAGTTAGAGTTTTATAAAAGCGTTTTATTTGTCTCTTTTTGCTACTAAAAGTTTATGAAAATAATTTCTTTTAAAATTTATTTTCTGTTAATTTATTAGTTTAGTGTTTTAACTGTTGTTAAGTTTTTACTTAGGACAAAACTATTATGTGTTATGCCTTAGAGTTTTCTTTAGTAGTTTTGTTGTGTAGTTTTCCTTTGTTTTTATTTGGTGTCCCTCGTCGATTTGCAATTTTGTTTGTTGGTTTTATTATGAGTGTTAGAATTGCTTGCTAGTATGTTTGTTATGTGAATACTATGTTTGATTATATAGATTTCAATGGAGTGACGAATAGCTCTAGCAAGTCATTATTCTGAGAGCGTTATTATCTTCATCGACTTACCAGGCAAGTTCACTTTGACCATGATTTTAATGCCTATGTTTTTGTTGCATTTAGTGTCACCATTCATAATGCCTCTAGTAGTTATATTGACTTCTTGTAGTTGAGTAGAATGCGTGAGGTAGGAACCCATCACCCTATTATCAATCCCGGGACGCTATATAGTTTTAATACTACGATATAGTAGACGGGGTTGGTACGAGTGCTCGGGAGTTGTGTGATTATGAAGAACTCTACGTCAATTATGACAACTCCATGATGGCATCTTCAAGGACTGCTTCTTCAAGGCCAAGACTTCAACACTCAAGACAAGAATTCAATATACCTCTGGGTGGAGAATGGTTAAGAAGGGTACATTGGTGCGTCCAGTACTCGGTGACTCCGGAGAAGCGCCATGATATCATGCGGAAAGCTCCACCCAGGCTCAAAGAGACGGAAGAATACTTCATGCCCGGAAGCTTACCTATGCAACCGCAAGTCACTATGGGCTCTGGCTTGGTTGACCCTAGTGGTGACTCTGGCTGGGACGGTGCTAGCAGATGTAGAACTATGGTAGGATTGGATGAGCACCGGACAGTGGTCAGGGGAACTCTTCGGAAGACCATGTTTCGGTAGTCTTATTCTCAAACACCCTGAATTGCCAGAACGTAAAAAGAGGGATCGAATCTTGCGGGTAAAGTGTACAAACCTCTGCAGAGTGTTAAAACCTAATCGATTAGAAGTGTCCCGGACAATTTGAGCATCTGGACTTGAATCTATCTCGGAACTCTCAACACCAGGCTGATAACTTAATTCTGGGCAACTTATGATGATACGGGCTATGAACATCAGTTGGCGGAACCATGTCATGATAGAAAACTTCATAGTACAGACTCCTGATATTTCTTTGATGTAGGGAAAAATAAAATCAGCTTTTACAAAAACAAAACTCAGACACAGAGCCAAAAAGCCATATTGCATATAGTATAGTTTTATCCTCTGTTTTTCTTATAGTGATCTTGCCTTTACATTTAATGTACTGACCTACACGGCTGCAACGTATCATGTTGCAGGATTATACGACGAGTGAGATTCTTGTTGGGTTACGATCTACAATCAACTTGCCGATGGCGTTCATGGGACTCCACACCCGATTGTTTGTTTCTGTTGAGACTTACGAGGTATATATCTGTTTTATGTTATTTATACATGTGATTGCACTTTGATATATACATTGATGTACTGTGCGTGCCAGCATACTCATCCTGGGATGGCATAGATACACATAGGCTTGACCGTTTGAGGTCGGGTCGCTATAGATATGGTATCAGAGGACATTTTGACTGTAGGACGTGACCCTAGAAATTAGAAAGCCCCTAGGACAGGATGTTCTAAAACTGTATTTTCAAAAGGATCTGTTACTTCTCATCTTTTCTGATTTTGTTAAATGGCCCCTCTTATCTCAAATAGTTAGAGTATACCCCTTTACCTTTTGACCACACAGAAGATCAACTGAAGCCACTCCAAGAAGGATAAGATATCGGATAATGGATGCCCACTTTAGAGTAAAGAGGATTTCACCATGCATTAAAAGAGTTGAATGCTACAATAGTTGAAGACTCCGAAGACTTTAAGAATTTGAAGACTCTGAAGAATTATTGACCTTTAGAAGACCAAACCCCTGTTATATACTTACGTTGGATGCAATGATTTGTGAGCTGTCATTTGTTTGATATTTTTCCGACAGCCAAAAAATAAAACTCGTTTCTCCAAAACTATTGTTTGTATTGCGTATATCCCTCTATTTAATTCTCTCATATCTCATCCCAAAACCCTTGGACCCAATAGATGAGGAAGGAAGATGGACTGGTATTCTCTGGACCGATGACTCAGTTGGAGGTAGAGCTATGGATTCAAAACATGGAGGATCACTTCGGGAAAATTTTATTGCAAGTTAGTATGAGGTTCAATATGCTCTTTGGTACTTTGTAGAAAGTGATGCAACCTGGTGGAAAATGCATCAAGCAATACAAGGATGTAACGGAGCAAGAACTTGGGAGGAATTCAAGAAGACTCTGTTGAGATCACGTCTCATTTGGAAGCACTGTGACAACCCGAAGAAGAAACCTTGTGCCTGCAAGATTTGCGGAGTAATAGGACACACCAATGAAGAACACAAGGATGGATGCCCTTAGTGTGAGGAAAATCACCCAGAGGAAGAATGCCCAACTAGGCAGGTGACTTGTTTCCTGTGTGAAGGAACTACGCACTGCTCTGCTCAGTGTCATATTTACCCCAAGGCACAAGAAATCACCAAGCAGCAGAAAGAAGCCCTCAGGGAAAGTTTAAAAGAACCCATTTAAATAAATGAAAAAGGGTTTTGAAAAGATTTGAATTCCATTTGGAAATATTTTCAAATTTAGAAACTTTATGCAACTCAATGATTTTCTAAATGACTTCTTCAAATTATATGAAATATGAGTTGGAAGTTTAAAAAGAATCAAATTGAAAGTCTGGTTGAAGTTATTTTGAAACTCACTTTCAAATTGGAGTTATTTGGTTTTACTGAAATTATTTTTCTTCAAAAATAAAATATATGGAGAATAGGGTAAAATGATTCCTACAATAGAAAATTGGAGAAAAATAAATTTGAAATCATTTTGGTGTTTTAAAAATGATTTTTATTGGGTTTTAATGCAATAGCAGCATTGTTTGACTTTTGTAAATTGTTGTCTATTTTATTTGCCTCTAATAATATGTTCATCTTTTAGGGTTATTGTTCCTGAACATTTCGATATATTATATGCGTATATTATATTTCTATTTTTGCTTAGTTTATTTTCGTTTTGTTCTTTGTTGAAAATAAAAAGGGAAAAGGTCTTTTTAAAAGGCTGAAACCCAGTCGCCCAGGCCACCTCTCTCTCTCTCCGCGGCCTAGCAGCCGCTCCCTCTCGGTCGGCCGATCGCCCCTCTATCCTTTCTCTCTCTGACCACGGGACCCACACCTACCCTAACCCCTCGCCCATGCCTTGCCAAGCCAAAGCGTGCCCGAGCACCGCCACGGCTCCGATCTCTCCGTGAACACGCTGTGAAGCCAACCCCTCGCCCAAGTTCATGTCCTATAAATAGCTAGCCTCCTCCTCTTTCGACCCCCCTAAAACCCACCGTAGCCCGAGCCACCACTGTCCCGATCTCGTTCAGCTGCCGCCGTTCACCCTCGCCGCCCGCCGCCAGTGAGCCTCTCCCCTACTACCAAACTCCTCCATCTGAACCCCCTCGAACTCCCACACCCGCCTGACATCTTCTCTCCGTCCAGGACCCATCGGAGCGACCCGAGGCTCGAAGCCGTCGCCGGCTGCGATCTACTGGCGTCACCCGCCTCGCCCTTGTCATCTCCACCGTCCCCGAGCCACCCCGACGTCACTTCCACCCCTGCCTCGCTCCGCCAAATTGTGCTGACGCCTCCTCCGTCGCCCAGGACCACCAGAGCAGCCGCCGCCGTAACGCCCGAGCCGCCATCGTCATTGCCCGACGCGCTCACAGTCGACCACCACCGTGGTGAGCCCTCATCCATCCGATCTATTTTATACGGCCCTGATTAGATTAGATCGAATAGGTAGGTTTTATTTTTATAGATCGGTTTAGTTACGGTTTATACCTAGTTTAAATATGACCGGTTCACCGGTTTCCTCTTATTAAACGCACGCGCACAGTTTTAGTTAAGTTTCGTCTGAGTGTCTTTTAACTACTGGTCGCCCACCAATTTAGCCCAGTAGCAGTAGGCCACGTAGCTAGTGCCCGATTTGTTTTTCTTTTATTTTATTTTCGTTTCTGTTTTCAAAACAGAATAGTTCTGTTTTTAGAAAATCAATAACTTTTATGTTTGAGATCCAAATTGAGTGATTCCAATTGCCCTAGTTTCATTATTTTGTCTAGTTTTTGTAGATGCAATGTTTGGTTATGTTTGAAAGTTTAAATTTTAATTTGCATGAAATTTCTCAAATCACTAGTTTGGCCATAACTTGAGTTTGAAAATATATTTTAGGTTGATTCCTTTTGCCCCTAGTCACTATTTGAATTGTTTATCCAGTAGTATTTAGTATTTTATTTTTAGTTTATTTTAAATTAGGATTTTAGCAAAACAGTATCCTTTTCATATAGTTTTACTTTTACCTTTAAAGTTTTACTTCTAATTGTTTTTATACTAAAACCTTTTTTCACTTTCGACAAATTTAGTTTTGTTTCTGTTGTTTAACAGTAGAAAATTTTATTCTTATTTAAAAATATATTTTCTTTAGTTTTGTAGGAAAACTTGTATAGGTCATAGTTAGAGTTTTATAAAAGCTTTTTATTTGTTTCTTTTTGCTTCTAAAAGTTTATGAAAAATAATTTCTGTTAAATTCATTATTTTACATTTTATTTTAGTTAATTTATTAGTTTAGTGTTTTAATTGTTGTTAAGTTTTTACTTAGGACAAAACTACTATGTGTTATGTCTTAGAGTTTTCTTTATTAGTTTTGTTGTGTAGTTTTCCTTTGTTTTTATTTGGTGTCCCTTGTTGATTTGAAATTTTGTTTGTTGGTTTTATTATGAGTGTTAGAATTGCTTGCTAGTATGTTTGCTTATGTGAATACTACGTTTGATTATATAGATTTCAATGGAGTGACGAATAGTTCTACCAAGTCATTATTCTGAGAGCGTTATTATCTTCACCAACTTATCAGGCAAGTTCACTTTTACCATGCTTTTCCTGCCTATGTTTTCATTGCATTTAGTGTCACCATTCATAATCCCTCCAGTAGTTATATTGACTTCTTGTAGTTGAGTAGAATGCATGAGGTAGGAGCCCATCACCATGTTATCAAGCCCGGGACGCTATATAGTTTTAATGCTATGCTATAGTAGACGGGGTTGGTATGGCTGCTCGATAGTGGTGTGAGTATGAAGAACTCTACGTCAATGACGACAACTCCATGATGGTATCTGCAAGGAAAGCATCTTCAAGGCCGAGACTTCAAGACTCAAGACAAGAATTCAATATACCTCTGGGTGGAGAATGGTTAAGAAGGGTACATTGGTATGTCCAGTACTCGGTGATTCCGGAGAAGCGTCATGATATCATGTGGAAAGCTCCACCAAGGCTCAAAGAGACGAAAGAATACTTCATGCCCGGAAGCTTACCTTTGCAACCGCAAGTCACTATGGGCTCTGGCTTGGTTGACCCTAGTGGTGACTCTGGCTGGGACGGTGCTAGGAGACGTAGAACTACGGTAGGATTGGATGAGCATCAGACAGTGGTCAGGGGAACTCTTTGGTAGACCATGTGTTCGGTCGTCTTGTTCTCAAACACCCTGAAGTGCGAGAACATAAAAAGAAGGATTGAATCTTGCGGGTAAAGTGTACAAACCTCGGCAGAGGGTTAAAACCTAATCGATTAGCCGTGTCCCCGGTTACAGACAATTTGAGCATCTGGACTTGGATCTATCTCGGAACTCTCAACGCCGGACTGATAACTTAATTGTGGGCAACTTATGATGATACGGGCTATGAGACATCTATTGGCAGAACCATGTCAAGATAGAAAACTCCATAGTACAGACCCCTGATATTTCTTTGATGTAGGGGAAAATAAAATCAGCTTTTACGCAAACAAAACTCAGACACAGAGCCACAAAGTCATATTGCATATAGTATAGTTTTCTCATCTGTTTTTATTATAGTGATCTAGCCGGTACATTCAATGTACTGACCTACACAGCTGCAACGTATCATGTTGCAGGATTATACGACGAGTGAGATTCTTGTTGGGTTACGATCTACACTCAACTTGCCGATGGTGTTGATGGGACTCCACGCCCCATTGTTTGATTCCGCTGAGAATTACGAGGTATATATCTGTATTACGTTATTTATACATGTGATTGCACTTTGATATATACATTGATGTACTGTGTGTGCCAGCATACTGATCCAAGGATGGCATAGATACCCAGAGGCTTGAATGTTTGAGGTCGGGTCGCTACAAGCTCTTACTTAGACTCCATTGAATAAGTTGAACTGCAATTGCTTGGTGACTAAGAACATAGATTGTTGGGTTTCAAGAGAGTTCATTGTTTGAACCTTAACATGAGAATTGGTTGCCACTATAAACATGAGAAGTTTTATAAGAAAGAATTGTTGTTATGATGCTAGGAAAAGTGACTGAAATTGACATTGATCAAACTTGTGCACTTTGCTAGCATTCACACTTCATAAAGTATTTCTTTTATCATTTACCTACTCGAGGACGAGTAGGAATTAAGCTTGAGGATGTTGATACGTCTCCAACGTATCTATAATTTATGAACTATTCATATTGTTTTATTATCATTCTTGGATGTTTTACAATCATTTTATAGCAGCTTTATATCATTTTTTGGGACTAACCTATTAACCCAGTGCCCACTATCAGTTGTTGTTTTTTGCTTGTTTTTTACATTACAGGAAATCAATACCAAACGGAGTCCAAATGCAACGAAACTACATGGAGGTTTTTTAGGGACCAGAAGACATCCATTGGGCTAAGCGGCATGTGGGGGGGGTGCCCCGAGGGGGGCACAACCCACCAGGGCGCGCCTAGGTGTGTTGTGCCCACCTCGGTGGCCTCCCGCACCCCCTCTTTACCCTATAAATTCACAAATATTCCAAAACCCTTCCGGGTTAATCTAGATCAGAAGTTCCACCATCGCAAGGCTCTGTAGCCACCGTCCAATCTAGACCCTTTCTGGCACCCAGCCGGAGGGGGGAATTATCTCTGGTGGCCATCTTCATCATCCCGACGGCCACCATGATGAGGAGAGAGTAGTCCACCCTCGGGGCTGAGGGTTTGTACCAGTAGCTATGTATTTAATCTCTCTCTCTCTCTCTCTCTCTCTCTCTCTCTCTCTCTCTCTCTTGATCTATATCATGGCCTTTGTTAACATAGATGGATCATATGATGTTTCTCCCCTCTATACTCTTGTTGTGATGAATTGAATCTTTACCCTTTGAAGTTTTGTCTTGTGGGATTGAATATTCAGATATGAGAACACATGATGTATGTTATGTCACTCAACTTGCGGATTCTCGAGGTGACATTGGGGTAATCTATGCATAGGGGTTGATGCACATTTTTATTATCTTTTCTCTGATAGAAACTCTGGGGTCTCTCTGTAGTTCTTTGTGTGGATTGAATATTATGATCATGAAGTTGTTTGTTGCATATCGTAGAGTTAACTCACGGATACTCGTGGTGACATTGGAGTATCTAGGTGACGTTAGAGTTGGTTGATGTGTGTCATATAGTGTTATTTTAGTACGAACTCTTGATTATCGATCGGAAAGAATAGCTTGTGTTATTTTAGTACGAACTCTAGGATAGATTGATCGGAAAGAATAGCTTTGAGGTGGTTTCGTACCCTACAAAAAATTTCTATCTTTTGTTCTCCGCTAATAGGAACTCGGGAGTGATTCTTTATTGCACTTTGAGGGATAATCATATGATCCAATTATGTTAGCACTGTTGAGAGATTGCACTAGCGAAAGTACGGACCCTAGGCCTCATTTTCAAGCATTGCAATACCGTTGTGTGCCCGTTTACTATTGCTACCTTGCTGTTTTTATTTATTCAAATTATAAAAATATATTTCTACCATCAATATTACACTTTTATCACCATCTCTTCGCCGAACTAGTGCACCTATACAATTTTCCATTGTATTGGGTGTGTTGGGGACACAAGAGATTTCTTGTATTTGGTTGCAGGGTTGTTTGAGAGTGACCATCTTCATCCTACGCCTCCCACGGTTTGATAAACCTTAGGTCGTCCAATTGAGGGAAAATTGCTACTTCCTACAAAACTCTGCGCTTGGAGGCCCAACACGAGTCTACAAGAATAAAGTTGCATAGTAGACATCTACTGCCTGCTCCAGCCTCCGGCGTCCAGCGGTGCTATTTTGCACGCCTCGCAGCGAAACGCTACCCCGCCTACGGCCAGGCCATCCCTCCACTCCTCCGCACCTCCTGTTATTCTCTACCGAGTGTAGGCCCACCCCGCACCCGAACCAGTCAAGTTTCCCACTCCTCTCCATCTGCGACTCCACTGTCGTGTCTTCCCCATCTCCGGGTCGTTCTAGTCTGGGGCCTCGCCGTTGTCCACCGCCTCAATGCGCTCGGTGCAGCATGGTCAACAAAAAAGAGCCATCAAAAGAGGACTGTACGTGAAGAGGCTAACGGCTGGTTCCCACGAGGTCCATGGTCGCACGCAAAGAAAGTTCCTCCTTATTAAGCTGAAAAAATGTTCCCTCCCCCTGACAGCTGGGACCCACCGGCTGTATCTTTGCACAGAAAGAAGTGCCTCCTTGTTATGCGAAAAAATTATTCCTCCCGATGACAGCTGGGACCCAGCAGATTTGGTGGCCGACTTGTGGACCTACTAAGCGGACGTGTACGCGGGGCTTTGTCAACTTAATCAACAATTGATTCTAGCAGCTGGACCGTTGGATGTTAATCCAATAGCCTTGCTCCTTCTTCAACCTCTGTTCTTGCTCCTGTCTCCCTTTGGGCGGCAGTGCTGCCGCGCACTCGAACCAGTCAAGTTTCCCACTCCTCTCCATCTGCGACTCCACTTCCGCGTCTTCCCCATCTCCGGGTCGTTCCAGTCTGGGGCCTCGTCGTCGTCCACCAGCCTTGGTGTGCTCGGCATGGTGTGGTCAACATGGTCAACAAACAAGAGTCATCGTAAGATGACTGTACGTGAGAGGCTGACATTGGGGAAGCACCATGCCCATGGACGCATGCATGCAACTGCATCCTTTTTACCCTGAAAAATAATGTTTTCTCCCTCTGACTGCTGGGACCCACCAGCTACATCTTCGCACGCAAGGAAGTGCGTCCTTATTACGGGCAAAGAAAAGATTCCCCCTGACAGTTGGGACCCAGCAACTATATCTTCGCACGCAAGGAAGTGCGTCCTTATCCTCCCTGATAGCTGGGACCCACCCGGTCGAAGCGTACGTACTGTTGTCTGTCTTGTCGCGGACATGTACGTACATACTGGTTGATCGGTCGCTCTACAACGATGAACTATGGCCGGGTAAGTAGCGGCACATTTCATAGTAGAGCCCCCCACGTAGCAGTTCTGGCTGTCCCGTCTAAACCGTGTACACGTACAGACAGCCACATGCAAAAAAATACGGCCACGTACGTACATACGGGTGGGGTCTCGAACACCTACTCGCGCATACATATGACTAGGGCTCTTGTACATGGAGAGGCAGCAACGGCGTCGTGTTCATCGGCGGCCAACCGGCTGGGTCGGAACGGAGAAACCGCGTCGTCGTGTTCATCGTGAGCCAACCGGCTTGGACAGAACAGCCGATCAAAACGAGGTCTGACATACCGCAGAATGGAGGAAACGGCCTTGTGTTCGACCGACCACGGTCGAAACAGGATCCTGTTCATCAGTAGTGATCTGGCGTTCCGCAAAACGGAGGAAACAGACTTCTCTTGGACCTCCTACGGTCGAAACTGGATCCTGTTGATCGGGAGGGGTGTGGCGTACCACAAAACGGAGGAAACGGACTTCTCTTGGACCTCCTACAGTCGAAACTGGGTCCTGTTGATCGGTATGGGTGTGGCGTACCGCAAAATGGAGGAAACGGACTTGTGTTGGAGCGCTACGGTCGAAACAGGGGTCCTGTTCATCGGGAGGGATGTGGCATACCGCAAAACGGGACTCCACGGGCTACTGTTCATCTCCACCATCGACTGCCTCCACGGGCTACTGTTCATCCAGCTTCGACCTCCTCCAGCCTCCACATGTGACTATTCATCCACGGCGTCTCCCCTCCTGCCTCCACCATCCATTGTTCATCCACGGGCTCCTGTTCATCCAGCCTCCACCGCTCCTCCACCGGCTACTGTTCAACCAGCCCTCTCCCTAGGGTCATGTTCAACCACCCCTCCATGGGCTACTATTCATCCAGCCCTCCACCGGCTACTGTTCAACCAGCCCTCCACGATGTCCTGTTCATCCAGCCCTCCACGGGGTCATGTTCATCCACCCCCAACCGGCTCGATCGGGGTCCTATTCATCTAGCGGCAACGACCACTACTACCACGGGGTCCTGTTCATCCACCCCCCCCCCAACAATGCTCATTGTTCATCAAGGGAAGGAGGCAACAGGGTTCGATCGGGTTCAGTTAGCAGCAGTAGTGAAGGAATCGCTTGATCTAGTTCAGTTAACAGCCAAATCGATCAATCGCTCAGGTTCAGTAACGCGTAGCCTGTAGTGCAATCGCCCAGGTTTAGTAGGTGAATGCCTCACTCGGGTTCAGTTAGAACCCAATGCCTCACACCCACGCGCGTACGTCTATGAGAGAAACGCGCATCACTCGACCCCCGACCACCCACCGTAACCGGGAACTCCCCGATATTTTCCTCGCCCTCGCTTCTACCATGGTTTTCTCCATCACGAACGGCCTAAAGAATGTCATGCAGCTACGTCTCCGGCCCACCCAGGACAAAAAGCCCATTTTCTGTCATGATTTTTTGTCATAGAAGTAGGAGCCACCACATCTATGATGATACCGGGTTTTGTCACAATTATCGGCATAGAAGTGTCATAAGCATGACAGAAAAAAATTGTTCGGCCCAAAATGTCACGAATGTGTCTTTTTTTTGTAGTGCTCCATGTCAATATGAGTCCTATAAGATATTTTGAAATGTTTTTGTTCATATTTTCAACCATTGAAATGCAATGACCATCAAGTTTGAATGCTCATATGATGTAGATAGAAACATGTATATCTTGTGTTGCTCAAATAGGATATGTTCTTGCCCAAGTGGCCGACCATGTTTGCAGGTAACACCTCCGAGTAGCCTATGTTTTGCTGGAGTGTTGATTAATTTCTGTTCCGGCAAGTTTCAGGCGCTCGATATGACCTTTTTTTAGCAAAGGTCATGCCGGATTTTTCTGTGAATTTTGGCATGACTTGTGCTAGAATATGTAGGAAATATCGAGTGGCCTGGATTTTCTAAAAGATAATTAAATGACATTTCGGGTTGACTTTAAGTCTGTCGAGGCTCCATACATGACAGTTAACAAATGAGTGAGGGAGAAAGTCTGCACCATATATGAGAGAAGAAGAATCCCGACTATTGTCGTGGGGGTCGTTTTTCCTTCTTCTCCTTGTGCTAGACCTTTGTTATGCACTAGGGGAAGGAGGAATAACGACCATCACCGACGGTCGATAAATCAGTGAGGGAGTGTGTCCACCATATATGAGAGAGGACGAAGAATCCCGACTATTGTCGTGGGGGGTCGTTTCTCCTTCTTCTCCTTATGCTAGACCTTTGTTATGCACTAGGGGAAGGAGGAGTAACGACCATCACTGACGGTCGCAAATGTCAGAGAGGAATGAGTGAGGGAGAGTCTCCACCATATATGAGAGGACGAAGAATCCCGACAGTTGTCGTGGGGGTCGCTTCTCCTTCGTTCCCTTGTGCTAGACATTTTAGTGTAATGCACTTGGGGACGAAAGGAGGAGCGACCATCACCAACGGTCGAATGTATACACCACGTGAGCTAAGGGTTTTCAAGAAAAGACTCGACAGACCGATAGTCAACCTGTGATGAATAATAATGGTCTAATTTAGTTTTTGTAGTACATATATTTAATTGTACAAGTTTAGTCTTTGAATTATGAACAAAAGAAATGTTGTCGTCGGACGATGAAAGTCTACCGGCGGAGTGCGACTGGTGCGGCGGCGACCGGGGTCTGTGCGACAGGCCTCACCTGGAAGAAGGTTAGCACTTCAGCATTAAGATCCAGGAGACCTTCGATGTTGAAATGGTACGCAATGTTGATAAGTGTTTTTTCATAATTAAGCACGACTTCTGCTACTTCAACGTGTAATTTTTGTCTTTTACAATTCGACTAGCTTATCCCATGCCATGCAAGACGCTATGTCTTGGAGAGGATGGATTTTGAAGATCATGTATGGAAACAAAGATAATTCACCTAAGGACCCATCATGGTATGGATTTTGATGTAAATATATACAATTCTAAGAGCGTAACCCATTTTGGTTGCCCGAATTGGGAAGCACTTTGCAAGGCGTATGATTTTCATGAGGGTATGCTTGTCACCATGGATCTTGGTGATCCTGACATCGCCCAAGACAATATGGACATTTGGGTCCTTGTTGATACGCTTCCAATTCTACCGCTATGTGAGTTTCTCAAACATAGTTATTAAGTAATTTATATTGTTTATTTCAAAATAGTTGACAACTTATTTTCAGTGATAGCTTATTTTCATTCTTCAAAGAATGTGCGGAAGATGTAGACAGAACCTACTACACCGATGGCTCAGAATTAACTTGTCACGAGAAAAATCATCTGATCTCATTTATTACTGATCTTGAGAATTACAATATCTATTATCAAACTCCTGCACATTATGGTCAATACGTGCCACTAGTGCACGTGTTGAACTCTGTAACATCCATGGAGATGTCATGGTAATATTTTTTTACTATTACGACATCCATGCATCTTTTGCATAAATTCTTCTAAAACTCAACTATATTGCTAACTACGAAGTTATTACTATGTTTTTCAACAGAAAATTCCGAAGGATTGTGTGCCTCATCTGATGTTTCCGAAAGGTCGCCTTAATGTTATGAGCTTACAACCAGATCATCCTACGCACCACTGTTGTCCATACCGGATTTCTAAAATCGACGAAGACATGACAATCAAAGATTGGAAAAAATGTATGGTCAATCGTAGGGAGCTACTTGGAAGCAACACTGTGTGAAGCGCAAGAATTGGAGACAGGATAATCTCCATTCTCCATAATGGAGAGTCAGGGCCTATCTTGTTTTATGCTATTTTACCTAAGAGAGGGTAGTAGGTCCTATGAGAGAGGAGTAGGTCCTAGGTACAATGTGTTATTATGTGCTACAATGTGTTAGAGTTGATGATGAGGAGGAGTTGTGATTATGACTAGTGACCAACTTGCTATATGATGTCTCATTGATGAAAATGATGATCATGAGGAGTTGTTATATGACAGTGATGTATTATGATGATAAGTTGTTAATGATAAGATGATGATGATGATGATGATGATGATGATGATGATGAATTATACCATTGGGTGAAAGAACCGCGGATTAGTTTCAAGTGGATGGATCCTAAGTGATCAAGTCATGGATATCGTGATAATCCATGACTTGGTCACTCAGGATCCATCCACTTGGAACTACTCCGTGATACTTCTCCAACGTATCTATAATTTATGAAGTATTCATGCTGTTATATTATCTGTTTTGGATGTTTATGGGCTTTATTAAACACTTTTATATTATTTTCGGGACTAACCTATTAAGCGGAGGCCCAGCCCAAATTGTTGTTTTCTTGCCTATTTCAGTGTTTCGAAGAAAAGGAATATCAAACGGAGTCCAAATGGAATGAAACCTTCGGGAGAGTTATTTTTGGAACGGAAGCAATCCAGGAGACTTGGAGTAGACGTCAGGGAAGCTTCGAGGAAGCCACGAGGCAGGGAGGCGTGCCCTACCCCCCTGGGCGCGCCCCCCACCCACGTGGGCCCCTCGTGGCTCCCCTGACCGACTTCTTTCGCCTATATATGGCCATATACCCTAAAAACACCAGAGAGCATAATAGATCGGGAGTTCCGCCGCCGCAAGCCTCAGAGCCACCAAAAACCAATCGGGACCTGTTAAAGCACCTGTCGGAGGGGGGATCCATCACCGGTGGCCATTTCATCATCCCGACGCTCTCCATGACGAGGAGGGAGTAGTTCACCCTCGGGGCTGAGGGTATGTACCAGTAGCTATGTGTTTCATCTCTCTCTCTCTCTCGTGTTCTTGAGGTGGTACGATCTTGATGTATCGCGAGCTTTGCTATTATAGTTGGATCTTATGATGTTTCTCCCCCTCTCCTCTCTTGTAATGGATTGAGTTTTCCTTTTGAAGTTATCTTATTGGATTGAGTCTTTAAGGATTTGAGAACACTTGATGTATGCCTTGCATGTGCTTATCTATGGTGACAATGGGATATCACGTGATCCACTTGATGTATGTTTTGTTGATCAACTTGCAAGTTCCCTGAACTTATGCATAGGGGTTGGCACACGTTTCCGTCTTAACTCTCTGGTAGAAACTTTGGGGCACTCTTTGAAGTTCTTTGTGTTGGTTGAATAGATGAATCTGAGATTGTGTGATGCATATCGTATAATCATACCCACGGATACTTGAGGTGACATTGGAGTATCTAGGTGACATTAGGGTTTTGGTTGATATGTGTCTTAAGGTGTTATTCTAGTACGAACTCTTGAATAGATCGATCCGAAAGAATAACTTTGAGGTGGTTTCGTACCCTACAATAATATCTTTGTTTGTTCTCCGCTATTAGTGACTTTGGAGTGATTCTTTGTTGCATGTTGAGGGATAGCTATATGATCCAATTATGTTATTATTGTTGAGAGAACTTGCACTAGTGAAAGTATGAACCCTAGGCCTTGTTTCCTAGCATTGCAATACCGTTTGTGCTCATTTTTATCATTAGTTACCTTGCTGTTTTTATATTTTCAGAATACAAAAACCTATATCTACCATCCATATTGCACTCGTATCACCATCTCTTAGTGAACTAGTGCACCTATACAACTTACCATTGTATTGGGTGTGTTGGGGACACAAGAGACTCTTTGTTATTCGGTTGCAGGGTTGCTTGAGAGAGACCATCTTCATCCTACGCCTCCTAAGGATTGATAAACCTTAGTTCATCCACTTGAGGGAAATTTGCTACTGTCCTACAAACCTCCGCACTTGGAGGCCCAACAACGTCTACAAGAAGAAGGTGGTGTAGTAGACATCAAGCTCTTTTCTGGCGCCGTTGCCGGGGAGGTGAGTGCTTGAAGGTATATCTCTAGATCTTGCAATCAAATCTTTTAGTTTCTTGTTTTATCACTAGTTTAGTCTATAAAAGAAAACTACAAAAAAATGGAATTGAGTCTGCCTCATACACTTCATATTTTTTATATCTTTCGTGAGAATGATGGAAAGGAAAATTGTGCTCAAGTGCTAGAAGAAGAAGTCTATAAAATGTTTGGCACTAAATCTTTGTATGATGAGCATGATTGCAGTGTTGTTAGTACGAATTCTATGAATATCCATGATGCTAATGATATGCAAAGCCACAAGCTTGGGGATGCTATGTTTGATGAAGATGATATTTTTTGTCCCCCAAGTTTTGGTGAGCAAATTTATTATGATGAAAGCATGTCTCCTATTTATGATGATTATTTTGATGACACATATGCTATAAATAATAAAGATAACCATGAAACTTGTCATCATGATTTTAATTTTCAATTGGATTATGCTTCACATGATAGTTATTTTGTTGAGTTTGCTCCCACTACTATTCATGAGAAGAAATTTTCTTATGTAGAGAGTATTAAATTTTCTATGCTTATAGATCATGAAAAGAATGCTTTATGTGATGGTTATATTTTTGAATTCATTCATGATGCTACTGAAAATTATTATGAGGGAGGAATATATGCTTGTAAGAATTGCAATAATATCAAGTTTCCTCTCTATGTGCTTAAAGTTTTGAAGTTATGCTTGTTTTGCCTTCCTATGCTAGTTATTATTGTTCCCATAAGTTGTTTGCTCACAAAATCCATATGCATAGGAAGTGGGTTAGACTTAAATGTGCTAGTCATATTCTTCATGATGCTCTCTTTATGTTTCAATTCTTATCTTTTAGGTGAGCATCATTGAAATCATCATGCCTAGCTGTGGGCGTTAAACGTTAGTGCTTGTTGGGAGACAACCCAATTTATTTTTGTTCCTTGCTTTTTGTTCCTGTTTAGTAATAAATAAGTCACCTAGCCTCTGGTTAGATGTGGTTTTATGTTTTAATTAGTGTTTGTGCCAAGTAAGACCTATAGGATCTTCTTGGATGATAATTATTTGATCTTGCTGAAAAAGACAGAAACTTTCTGCTCACGAAAACAATTGTTCAAAATCACCAGATAGTGATAAAATACTGATTTCTATTGCAGTAGAGTTCCATAAGTTTGCGTTTGATACATATTACTACAGACTGTTCTGTTTTTGACAGATTCTGTTTTCTATGTCTTGTTTGCTTATTTTGATGAATCTATGAGTAGTATCGGAGGGTATGAACCATAGAGAAGTTGGAATACAGTAGATATTACACCAATATGTATTTAGAATGAGTTCACAACAGTACCTAAGTGGTGATTTATTTTCTTATACTAACGGAGCTTACGAGTTTTCTGTTAAGTTTTGTGTTGTGAAGTTTTCAAGTTTTGGGTAAAGAGTTCGATGGACTATGGAATAAGGAGTGGCAAGTGAGGGATTCCTAGACTAAGGGGTCCTCGGGCGTCCGGTCTGTTATCCATTGGGCCGGACTGATGGGCTGTGAAGACATGAAGGCCGAAGACTGTACCCGTGTCCGGATTGGACTCTACTTGGCGTGGAAGGCAAGCTTGGCGACCGATTATGAAGATTCCTTCTTATGTAACCGACTCTATGTAAACCCTAGATCCCCCCGGTGTCTATATAAACCGGAGGGGTTAGTCCGGAAAGGATATACACATGACCATACTCATATAGGCTAGACTTCTAGGGTTTAGCCATTACGATTTCGTGGTAGATCAACTCCTGTAACACTCATATTCATCAGGATCAATCAGGCAGGAAGTAGGGTATTACCTCCATAGAGAGGGCCCGAACATGGGTAAACATCGTGTCCCCCCGTCTCCTGTTACCATCGATCCTAGACGCACAGTTCGGGACCCCCTACCTGAGATCCGCCGGTTTTGACACCGAAATTGGTGCTTTCATTGAGAGTTCCACTATGCCGTCGACGAAAGGTTCCATGGCCCCTTCAATCATCGATAGCGATGCTGTCCAAGGAGAAACCTTCCTCCCTGGACAGATTTTTGTGTTCGGCGGCTTCGTACTACGGGCCAATTCGCTTGGCCGTCTGGAACAGATCGATAGCTACGCCCCTGGCCACCAGGTCAGATTTGGAAGCTTGAACTACGTCGCGGACATCCGTGGAGACTTGATCTTCAACGGATTTGAGACCGCAGTGATCGCTCCCCCTCACCTCGATGAACATGACCTAAATCTGTCATCGGATCACGTCTAGGAGATGGTTCCTGTTGCCGCAATAGCCTTAGAACCAAAGCAGATCGTGCCATCCGAGGCCACAGAGTCCGCGGTGTTGGAGCCGCACACGGACTCGACGCCCCGCAATATTAGCGCCCATGGAACTCCGGACTCGTTTCCAGTGAGGGAGTCCTGGATTAGGGGGTCCTCGGACAGTCGGACTATATACTTTGGCCAGACTGTTGGACTATGAAGATACAAGATTGAAGACTTCGTCCGGTGCCCGGATGGGACTCTCCTTTGCGTGGAAGGCAAGCTTGGCAATTCGGATATGTAGATCTCCTCCCTTGTAACCGACTCTGTGTAACCCTAGTCCCCTCCGGTGTCTATATAAATCGGAGGGTTTAGTCCGTAGGACAACAACAATCATAATCATAGGCTAGCTTCTAGGGTTTAGCCTCTATGATCTCGTGGTAGATCTACTCTTGTAATACTCATATCATCAAGATCAATCAAGCAGGAAGTAGGGTCTTACCTCCATAGAGAGGGCCGGACACAGGTAAACATTGTGTCCCCGCCTCTGTTACCATCCGCCTTAGACGCACAGTTCGGGACCCCCTACCCGAGATCCGCCGGTTTTGACACCGACATTGGTGCTTTCATTGAGAGTTCCACTGCACCGTCGTGATAAAGGCTTGATGGCTCCTTCGATCATCAGCAACGATGCGATCCAGGGTGAGGTTTTCCTCCCCAGACAGATATTCTTATTCGGAGGCTTCGTACTGTGGGTCAACTCGCTTGGCCATCTAGAGCAGATCGAGAGCTACGCCCCTGGCCGTCAGGTCAGGTTTGGAAACTTAAACTATACCGCTGACATCCGTGGAGACTTGATCTTCGACGGATTCGAGCCCATGTCAGGTGCGCCACATAGTCACGACGAGCATGACTTAGCTCTGCCGTTGGACGGTGTTCGGGAGATCACACCTGTGGCTGCTCCGGCCCTTAATCCGGAGCAGATCACGCCCTCCGAGGACGGGTGGATGGACCCCGCCATGAAGGCCGCACACTCAGTGGCGATAGAGCCGAATGCTGACTTCACCTCCTACAAGACCTGTGTTGCCGGACCCTTGGATTCGTCCCCGGCCACGGGCTCCGAACCGCCTAAATGCGTGCCCTGCTCGAATCTGATTGGGCACCGATCATGGAGTTTTCCTCCGCGGATATCTTCGGCACTTTTCGCCCACAGGCGACGTGCTAAATTCATTAAGGTCTCTCTCCTTGTCAGGAGGCCCTCAGGCGAACCATGTCCAGCTCGAGTGGGCAGCGGACGACGAAGATATTTGTTCCCCACCCACCACCCACTTAATAGCCACTGTCGACGACTTAACCGACATGCTCGATTTCGGCTCCGAAGACATCGACGGTATGGACGACGATGCGGGAGAAGAACAGGAACCACCGCCCACAAGGCGCTGGACTGCCACCTCATCATATGATATATACATGGTGGACACCCCCAAAGAAAGCGATGGCAATAAGGCAACGGAGGATAATTCCCTCGAGAAGCAACTTAAGCACCGGCTTCATCGGCGCCGCTCTAAGCCCCGCCATAGCAAAAGCAGCAATACTGGCACAAGAGACAATAATGCTGCGGACAGTGCCGAAGACAAAGACAATCCCCTCCAGCCAGGCTTCGAGCAGGAGGATGGGCAAGCTAGCCCTAAGAAACAGGCGACAGACGGAGAATCATAAGATGACACTTACATGTCCCTCTCCGAAGATGAGGCAAGCCTCGGCGACGAAGAATTTATCGTGCCTTAGGATCCCGTCGAGTAGGAGCGCTTCAAGCGCCGGCTTATACCCACAGTAAAAAGCCTGAAGAAAAAGCAGCAGCAGCTTCAGGCTGATCAAGATTTTCTAGCGGATAGATGGACCAAGGTCCTGGCAGCCGAGGAATACGAACTCGAACGCCCAACCAAAAGTTTCCCAAAGTGCAAGTTTCTACCCCAACTCGAAGAGGAAGCATTAAATCCTACACTACCAGCGTATGATGTGGCTGACCGGCCGCCCCATGGCCGAAACAAAGCGGCATATCAGCCCGAATTCCAGCCCTCACCCCGTCGCCAGCCAAAAAAAACACCAAGGCCCGGGGAAACACGCAGGAACTGCGAGACGTATTGGAAAACAAATTAGGACATAAAAGATCGGTCTACGGATCATGGGGGCGCGCCTCAACGCGTGACGACGACCGTCACGCTGAAATACTAAAAGCAAATCCGGCCGGGCCGAATACAGTAGACAAGACTCGTATGAACTGCGTCGTGATATAGCCCGGCACAGAGGCGCCGCACACCCCCTATGCTTCACTGATGAAGTAATGGATCATGAATTCCCAAAAGGGTTTAAACCCGTGAACATTGAATCATATGATGGCACTACAGACCCCGCGGTATGGATAGAGGATTTCTTCATCCACATTCACATGGCCCGCGGGGATGATCTACACACCATCAAGTATCTCCCGCTAAAACTCAAAGGGCCGGCTCGGCATTGGCTGAATAGCTTGCCGGCAAACTCCATCGGAAGTTGGGAGAACCTGGCAGACGCATTCCTGGAGAACTTCCAGGGCACTTATGTGCGACCACCGGATGCTGACGATTTAAGTCACATAACACAACAGCCCGGAGAGTCGGCCAGGAAATTCTGGAATCGGTTCCTAACTAAAAAAGAACCAAATTGTCGACTGTCCGGATGCCGAAGCCCTAGCGGCCTTTAAACATAACATCTGTGACGAGTGGTTCGTCGACATCTCGGCCAAGAAAAGCCAAAATCCATGGCAGCCCTCACGACACTCATGACCCGCTTTTGCGCGAGCAAAGATAGCTGGTTCGCCCGTAGTAACAACACAGCAAGCAACCCTGGAACATCAGAGGCCAGAGATAGCAACGGCAAACCCCAACGCAACAAACACAAGCGCCGCAAAAATGGTAAAAACGCCGAAGATACGGCAGTCAATGCCGGATTTAGTGGCTCTAAGTCCGGTCAGCGGAATGGACCACTCAAAAATCACAATTCGGGTCCGTCCAGTCTGGACCGCATACTCGACCGCCCATGCCAAATTCATCGAACCCCAGGAACACCAGCCAATCATACCAACAGAGAATGCTGGGTCTTCAAACAAGCCGGCAGGTCAGGCGCCAAAAACAAAGATAAGGGGTCTCAAAGCGATGATGGCGACGAGGAGCCCAGATCACCGAATACAAGAGGGCAAAAGAAATTTCCCCTGCAAATCCAAACAGCGAACATGGTAAACAACACCCACACTCCCAACCCGGACTGGATGCGCATCCTTAGGGATGTCGACTTAACGGAACCAGTCATCCCACAATATAAACTAGGGCCGATCACCTTCAACCGCACGGATCGTATGGTTAACACCAATCAGGGCAATCCAACCACACTAGTCGTCGACCCAATAATTGACGGGTTCCACCTCACACGAGTCCATATGGACGGAGGCAGCAGTCTAAACCTGCTTTACCAGGACAAAGTGCGCAAGATGGGCATCGATCATTCGGTGATCAAGCCCACTAAAGCCACCTTCACAGGTATTATACCAGGTGTGGAGGCCAGTTGTCTGAGCTCCATCGCCCTTGAGGTAGTCTTCGGATCACCAGACAATTACCGTGCCGAAGAGTTAATCTTCGACATCGTCCCCTTCCGAAGTGATTATCAGGCACTGCTCGGACGAACCGCGTTTGCTCGATTTAACGCGGTGCCACATTACGCCTACCATAAGCTCAAGATGCCCGGTCCGCGCGGCGTCATCATGGTTAATGGCAAGGCCGAACTTTCCCTCAGCACCAAGGACTATATCGCTGCTCTAACAGCAGAAGCAACGAGTGGCACCTTCCAATCGAACCTCGAGTCGACGGCCAGGCTCTCGGACACCGCCAAAGGACTCCGAACTACTTCGGGACAGGATAGCCCGGCTCGAATAGACCTCAATTAAACACTCCGACGAAGGCTAGGACGGGCCGCATAACGCGGCTCAACCGCTCTCCGGCACACAAACATTTCTTATATTCCCTTTGCAGGTTCACCCTTGCGCCGACCAAGACTGGCGATTTGGAAGCAGCTCGAACGCGCAAGGGAATCCTTAGATATTCCCCGCAATGACCATCCGACTATACCCCGGATCCGCTACGACTTCTTCCCCTGGTCTCGGCGGGTTCCACAGTCATATCTCTTTTTTTATCACATTACCTGTACTCATACACATCGACGTACCATTCAAATACAACATGTGGATTTATATGACGCTTATCTGCTGTTATTTCTTATTGAAATTCTTTTGTGAAGTGGCATCCGTACACCGCGTGTCGGTGTACTAGAGTAGGGGTACCCTAGTATCCCGAACTTGTGCACGGGCAGTTGCAAAGACTTCAGCGGCAAGGCTTGCACAGTCGCCGCCAAGCTCTTCCGCGGTTCTGTGGAGCCATTCAAGAACAAAGTATTTAACCAAGAAGACAAGGCCCGGCAAGAGGAGCTTGCGGAAGGCCACTCAAGGCACGCAGAAGACAAGACCCGGCAAGAGGAGCTTGCCGGGAAGGCTCAGGAGCGACAAGCCTCCGGACGCGACAAGGATTCAGCAGCGGCGAGGCACTTGCAGCGGCAACCTCTCTTCATCTCCGCTCCAGCTCATCTACCAGCGTGTCGCCATGGGATCATTCCATGCGGCGGCGTGTCAAGAAGGCTGTGCAGCCAGCGGGGAGCAGCGATAAGCGGTGACAAGCCCACCATCGTGGCAAGCGGTGGCGCTCCGTTGCCTTTATTTAGGCAGCAGGACGGGCATTTAATGCTTTTGTCCCTTGCCGTCGGAGTTAGGTATTTTACCTTTGTACCTTAATGTTCAAGTAGGTGTACCAACTACTGTTTTCCATTTGTACCCTCATCTACGTTGCCACTGTCGGAGACCCTTGAGCATATAAAAGGAGGCCCATGCATAGCGTAGAGGGGGTTCGGTTCATTCGACTCACTCGAGACCTGAGACACTCACGCTAGGTCTTGTAGCTCTCATCGCTCCCTAGCAAGAACACAATACATATCCGACAAGCAGCAGTAGGAGTATTATCTCTCCGGAGAGCTCCGAAGCTGGGTAAAACTGCTCGTGTTAGCCGCCTCGATCCGCTCTTGGCGATCTCCGCCCCCCTCCGAACCACAAGGGGCCTGGTTCGCCGGCCCCATAGGTGTTCGTGGGTCCGATCAGCCTCCCCGACATCTTTGGCGCGCCAGGTAGGGCGCGTCGAGGTTATGTGAACCTGATCCGGCGTTCACACGAGCGACTACTTCAACATCTTCATCAACATGCCACCGAAGAAGAAGGCTTCGGCGAAGCCTCTGCCGAACCCACCGCCACCGGAGCAAACAGGTGGTGGGGTAGACGCCGGCGGGAGGACGGACAGCGACGGGGGCGCTCACGCTGCTGCCAAGGCCAGGGACAAGGCCGCGCAGACCTCGGCGTCCGTACATGTACCACGCCTGTCTCAGGAGGCGCGAGACCGACAGCGTCATGGCAGTCATAATGACATACGCTCGTTGGACCGAGATGGAGCTGGAGGATCTCGAGACCCTCAAGACCCGTGTGCACGCCAACACGCTGGCACGAGTGAGATACGGTCACCTGGACGGGATGCTTCTCCTTCTAACATAGATAGAAGTCCGAGCATATCCCGCTCCTCGCGCCGTTCGCCATTGCCGCCCACTACTCCAGCAGAAGCTCTGGCGAGAGCCCAACTGCTCCTCGATTACCCTCCAACAGCCGACAAGGTCGACGAGTGGAGGGCCACAATACAGAGTCTCATCGGTTTCGCCAACGGCGACGCTCCGCAGCAGCCGAGTGCGTCGCTGCCGCGGCAAGAACGACAAACGCGAGCCGGTGGAGACGAGACCGGTGGGGGTGCAACCACCACGCACTCTCCGCCCCGAAGGCCAAGGTCACCGACTCGCCGGATCCACCTCGACAGCGACTCCACTGCGTCATTGGATCCACGAGCTCGCCGCGATCAGCGCCAAGTTCTTCATGAGCGACAACAAGAAGACGCTCGAACTCGCATCGAGCGTCGAAGAGAAGCGCGACGTCAGTCCGACAAGCGCGTCGGGCCCTCTGTTGACATGCACGCGCCAGAGGAACCAGGCGACTTGCCGTACGCGGTAGGTTGCCCTGCGTTCACTCGTGAGCTGCGGCAAGTCCAGTGGCCCAGCAACAAGAACTTCAAGCCAGATGTGTCAGAGAAGTACGATGGCAGGACGCATTCGTCGGAGTTCCTCGGCATTTACACCATCGCGGTGCAGGCTGCCGGGGGGCGAGACGACAAGATCCTTGCCAACTACTTCCCGCTGGTACTCAAGCCCAACGTTAGGTCTTGGCTCATGCACTTGTCGGACAGCTCCATATCCTCTTGGGCAGATCTATGCAATCAGTTTGTTGGCGCCTTCACAGGCGGCCACAAGCCTCATGGCCAGGAAAGTGACCTTCATCTGCTTGCCCAGAAGGAAGGAGAGTCCCTGTGCAAGTTCATTCAGAGATTCAGCCGTGTGCACTACAACATCCCAGATGTCCACCCTGCCGCGGTGATCAGCGCGTTTCATCAGAACGTGCGGAACCGCGGGATGAGGGAGGAGATGGCGATGTGCTAAGTCAAGGACGTCAGTGAGCTGTATGCCTTGGCCGACAAGTGTGCGCGCGCTGAGGAGGGGAGGAGACTCCCCGGAGAGAATGTAGAAGCAGGATCTGACAGTGAGGAGACCGCCCCGGCAAGGAAAAGCCGGCAGCGGGGCAACAGGAAGAAGAAAGGCAGAGAAGTGCTAGCTGTTGAGCAGTCCGGCAACGGAGGTGGCGACAAGAACGCCAAGGCTGGTGGCTCCGGCAAGGAGGTTGCCGCTGACGCCAACCACCAGCCTGTGGCGGCCGCCGACAAACAGGACGGCTCCGGCAAGCAGTACTGCAAGATCCACCGCACCAAGGGACATGACCTCCAGAGCTGCAAGAAGGTCGAGCAGCTTGTTGAACAGCGGAAGGCTGAGTATGAGCGGCGCGACAAGGAGAAGGCCCAGGAAGGTGCTGGAGGAGCCAGCAAGAAACGTCCCAGCCGGGGAGGGCGCCGCGGCAAGGCCAAGCAGCGGCAAGGAGACAGACCTCCCCACGGCCGCGACAAGGATGAAGACGAAGACGACGATGAAGACATGGATGATGACGACGCCGACGAGAAGGAGTTTCAGAAAGCCACGGAAGTTCTCTGCGTTGACGGAGGTGCTTCCCTGCATACTTCCCACCGCCAACTCAAGCAGTGGATGCGGGAGGTCAATGCAGCGGAACCATCCATAGAGTCACGCAAACCTCTGAAGTGGTCCAGCACGCCTATCATCTTTGATATTGAGGACCACCCAGATCGCATAACTGCGGTCGGGTGCTTGCCGATGTTGGTCTCACCAACTATCCGCAACCTCAAGGTCACCAAGATGCTAGTTGACGGCGGGGCCGGCTTGAACCTGATCTCCTCCGCGGTGCTCCAGAAGCTTCAAATCCCTGACAGCGAGCTCGAAGAGACTGGCACTTTCCAAGGAATCAACCCAGGAAGGAGCAAGCCGAAGGGAAAGATCACGTTGTCGGTAACATTTGGTAGCGAGCTAAACTTTAGGACTGAGAGGGTCACATTCGACGTTGCTTTTCCCGTTGCCTTATAATGGGATACTTGGCCGTCCAGCACTCGCCAAGTTCATGGCAGCCTCTCACTACGCCTACAACTTACTCAAGATGCCAGGCCCGATAAGCAATATCTCTGTCCATGGCGACAAGAAGGATGCTCTTATCTGCGCCGACAAGATCTACCGGGATGCAGCAGCTGCAACAGAAAGCAAAACACTTGCCGCTGAAGCTCCCGGAGGGAAGAAGAAGGCCAAGTCCGGCAAGAGCTCTGATGCCCACTCCGGCAAGCGCACCTCTTCGGAGTGCTGCGCTACCGTCGAGGACGCACCATCGAGCTCCACCGGCAAGTGCAAGAAGACGATGGCAGCTCCGCCAAAGACCAAGAAGGTGTCCGCCAAGGAGGACGGCAGGGGGTACCTTCACCATCGGTGCCTCTCTTGACCCTAAATAGGAAGAAGGCGCTCGTTGCTTTCCTGCGGGCGAACGTCGACGTGTTTGCATGGCAACCGTCTGACATCCCCGGTGTTCCCAGGAAAGTAATTGAGCACCGTCTTGCCGTTTGTCCTCATGCGCGGGCCGTCAAGCAGAAAGTCAGGAAGAAAGCCGTGGAACGCCAAGAGTTCATCGCAGAAGAGATCAAGAAACTGGAAGCAGCAGGCCTTGTCAGAGGAGTGCTCCATCCGACTTGGTTGGCCAATCCTGTAGTTGTGCGCAAGGCAAATGGGAAATGGAGACTTTGTATAGACTTCACGGATGTTAATAAAGCTTGTCCCAAGGATCCGTTTCCCTTGCCGCGCATCGACCAGATTGTTGACTCCACGGCTGGATGTGATTTGCTTTCGTTTCTTGATGCATACTCAGGATATCATCAGATCTTCATGGCAGAAGAAGATGAAGAGAAAACCGCATTCATTACACCATGTGGCACATACTTTTTCATACGCATGCCTTTCGGTTTGAAGAATGCTGGTTCAACGTTTGCAAGAGTAGTCCATGATGCTTTTGAGCCACAAATGTACAGAAATGTAGAAGCCTACATGGATGACATAGTGGTCAAGAGCAAGGACAAAGCAACTCTGGTTCAAGATTTAGATGAGACTTTTGCAAATTTGCACAAGATGAACCTCAAGCTCAACCCCGAGAAGTGCGTATTTGGAGTCCCTTCTGGCAAGCTTCTCGGGTTCTTCGTGTCTCAGCAGGGAATTGAAGCCAATCCCGACAAGATCAAGGCCATTGAGCAGATTGAAGCACCAAAGCGCGTCAAGGATGTACGAAGGCTTGCGGTTGCGTGGCTGCTCTCGGCGAGTTTATCTCTAGAGTCTGCTGAACGCAGCATACCGCCATTTTCAAGATTTTGAAAAAGGCAGGTCCAATGAAATGGACTCCGGCGGAGGCTGCTTGCGAGACTTAAAGAGGTACCTGTCCTCCAATCCAACACTTGTCGCACCTAAGCCACAAGAGAAGTTGCTGCTATATACCAATCAAGTGGTTAGTGCTGCGTTAGTAGCGGAGAGGGAGGCGGATGATGAGCTAGTAACCACAGCCGACACATCCAGCGACAAGTCGGGGGCTTCGCCGACGAGCTCTGGTCCCGACAAGAACGGATCTGCGCCGACGCAAGAGCAGATGCAGAAAAGGATGGTGCAGCGCCCAATCTACTTTGTCAGTTCCCTTCTGCAGGGGGCTAGGTCAAGGTACTCTGGTGTGCAGAAATTGCTTTTCGGCCTCCTCATGGCGTCTTGAATGCTGCGCCATTAATTCACAGCACATCAGATCACAGTTGTCACTCGCTTTCCGCTGAAGAGGATACTGCAGAATCCAGAAGCGACAGGCAGGATTGTCGAGTGGGCACTAGAACTGTAAAGCTTTGGCCTCAAGTTTGAAAGCACTTCAACTATCCAAAGCAGAGCATTGGCAGAGTTCATAGCGGAATGGACACCAACACCAGATGAAGAAATTCCAGAGACGAGCATCCCCGTCAAGGAAGCAAGCAAAGAGTGGCTGATGTACTTTGATGGTGCTTTCTCGCTGCAAGGCACCGGTCTTGCGGCGTCTGCTTGTCGCACCACCGGAGAGCACCTCAAGTACGTAGTCCGGATGCACTTTCCCAAGGAGCAAGCAACAAACAATCTGCAGTATGAAGGTTTGCTTGCCGGTCTTAGGATCATGATGAGACCTTGGGATCGGGAAGCTTATTGTCGGGGTGACTCATGACTTGTCGTCCGCCAAGTGAACAAAGATTATCAGAGTCCATTGATGGAAGCCTATGTCGATGAAGTGAGAAAGCTAGAAGAACACTTTGACGGCCTACAAATGGAACATGTTCCAAGAGCTCAGAATGATATTGCTGATGGCTTGTCAAAGTGCGCTGCACTTAAGTTGCCTGTGGAACCAGGGATTTTTGTGCTCAAGCTAACTCAACCAACAGTAACACCATCAACTGGACAGAACAAGAAGAGGAAGTTGATTTCTGGTGACTATTTTCCGGCAGAGCTTCCCGAAGCCGCCGCCTCGAAGGTCCCCAAAGTCGACACCAGCGGTGAGGAGGCGATCTGCTCAGACAAGCCCCAGGTTTGTTTTGTTGAAGCGAGACGCTCCCGACAAGTTTTGCTCCGGCAAGCTTGCCGGGGAACATCAAGCTCCGGCTGAGCCACAGGATCTTGCCGTAGAAGCTGATGCTCCCGCAGCAACAGACGTGCCTTTAGTCCTTGTTGTCGAGCCGCAAGCTCCAGCAGGGGCGCAACAGATTTTCCATTTCCTTCAGACAGGAGAACTCCCCGAAGAACAAGAAGAAGCGGAAAGAGTAGCCCGGTAGTCAAGTATGTACCAGTTTGTCGACAAGACCTGCATGTAAGGAGACTCAACGGTGTGAAATTGAAGTGTATTTGCGGGAAGATGGATGAAGCTGTTGGCGAGAGATACATGGAGGCATATGTGGTCATCACATTGGCAAGAAGAGCACTTGCCGGCAAAGCTTTCCGGCAAGGTTTCTTCTGGCCGACAGCCCTCCGGGATGCAAGCGCACAAGTAACCAAGTGTGAAGCGTGCGGTTCCATTCCAAGCAGATACACCCGGCCAGCTCAAGCTCTCCAGACGATCCCTTTATCACGGCCATTTTCGATGCAGGGGCTCGACATCCTCGGCCCCTTCCCGAAGCTGTCGGGGCTTTGAGTACTTATGCGTTGCCATCGACAAGTTCACAAAGTGGCCGGAAGTGGAAGCGATGAGGAAGGTGACAGCACGGTCGGCGATCAAGTTCTTGGTCGATTGTTTGCCGTTTGGAATCCCTAACAGGATCATCACCGACAACGGCACACAATTCTGAGTCGCACCTTCATGCGATGCGTCCAAGATCTTGGCGCCAAGATCTGCTGCTTTATACATTGCTCATCCGAGAAGCAACGGTCAAGCGAGAGAGGGCAAATCTTTGAAGTCTTTGCGAGCTCAAGACCAGAACTTTCGACAGGCTGCACAAGTGCGGAAGGAACTGGATTGAGGAGCTGCCGGTGGTTCTTTGGTCGATCAGGACGACGCCAAATCGAGCCAGTGGCGAGACACCTTTTGCTCTAGTCTATGGAGCAGAGGCAGTTCTCCCCACGGAACTCGTATACGGGTCGCCTCGCGTGCTCGCTTATGATGAGCTTGAGCAAGAACAGCTGCGACAAGATAACACGCTGCTCCTTGAGGAAGATCGTCTTCAAGCAGCTGTACGAGCCGCTCGTTACCAGCAAGCTTTGCGTCGCTACCATAGCCGCAAAGTTAGTGCCAGAAGCCTCGAGGAAGGCGACCTTGTTCTTCGGCGCGTCCAGTCCGCCAAGAATTCAAACAAGTTGGCCTTGAAGTGGGAAGGCCCTTATCGGGTGAAACGAGTCACTAGGCCTGGCGTTGTCCGCCTTGAGACCGAAGATGGCATTCCGATGAGCAACTCACGGAACATTGAGCATCTTCGTAAGTTTTACTCAGAAGCGCGGTTGCCGGAACCTGTTCCGGCAACCACCTTTTGTACAAGTCTTGCCGCCGTTGCATGTAATCCTTTGTACAAAGCCGGGCGTAGACCCCGTGCATCAGTAAAGCTCATGTGTTGCACAAAACTTGTCAAATTCATGCTTTCATCATTTTATTGCATGTTTTTGCTAACACTTTGTGCAGCACCCACGCCCGGTAAGCAATATTGAGCCGCTAGGCTCCATAACTTTATTTTCTCTTCTTTCTCTTTTCTCAAAGAAAGGAAGGTTCCCTCGCGCACAAGTTAACCAGGGGGAAGGAGAAGATAATACAATGGGCCAGGCGTTGCTCGAGGAAGTTTCGCCTTATCGGGAAGGAAACGACAGAAAAGCTAAGTTGCCAAAGTTTGAGCAATCAGTTCTTAAATTTTTAAGTTATCTTCCTCGAACGATAGTACTTTGTATGGAAAACCTGTGCGCAGAGGAACCAACTTGCGGCTAGTCGCGCCCTTACTTTGTTTCGAGTCCGCTCAATAACTTAAGTGAGCTGCAACTAGTCGCGACAAGGTTGCTTGTCGGAGGCGGCATCGCCAGCAGGCTGCTGACGTTCCGCACTCAACGCTCGCGACAAAGGTGCCCGCACCGACAAGTTCCCTAAAAAGCGTAGGGCAGAAACGTACAAAGGAAGGAATCAAGTAAAGGAAATAACATTGCAATCATCGCCTAAGATAGAGTATATTACAAAATAGCTTGTCGCCGATCTAATAAGTTGTTCTAAAAGTGTTCAGCAGCGACAAGGGAAAGATAAAGTTGGCGGCCTAGTCTACGCGGTCGCCATCAACCCGCTTGATCTTGCCCACCTTGTCCACAATGGGTGCGACAAGGGCTTTGAGCGCCTCCACATCGGCGTCTGGCGGCAAGGATCGGAGGACGCCGTTGAGGTTGAGGCCTGGATTGCGGAAGGACACCTTCATCAACACCTTACGGAGGGCTTACGCACGGATCTTGCGTGATTCCTCGGCCCGGCTGCTTTGGGACCTCTTCCCGAGTCGGCTGGAGGCCCGCCACCACGCCCTTGAAGAACAAGCTAAGCTTGGCGCTGGGTTGGAGGTGCTCGTCGGAGGAGTATGCAAGATCTGCCATCCCAGCTCCATCATTTCGTTGTGGATGGCGGCAGCGATATCCACAAGACCTTGGTCGATGCTCCACTCTCCCTCAAGGCGCTCTGGGTATCAACAGCATTCGCCAGCAGCTCCTCCTTGGCCTTGATCGTCTCCAACAGGCCCACCTCCCGCTCCTTGGCGCCGTCCAGCGTCTGCGTCAGAGTGGTCAGCTTCAGTTGGAGGTCTGCCTTGGAATCCTTGGCGGCGTCGAGCTCCTTGCCCCTCTCGGCGAGACGGCCCTGCAGCTCTCCAAGAGTGTAGGCGTCCTTCTCGCGCTCGTGCTTGAGCGCGGCAAGCTCCTCGCCACTCTTCTTGAGGCTGGCTTCCAGCTGAGCCACCTTTGTCTCCAGCTCCTTCTTGGCGGCCTCGGCGGCTGCGGCAGCATCCTTCGCTTCCTTAAGCGCCCCGCCAAGTGCCTCCTCGCGCGCGACAAGCTCCTCCTCATGGCTGTCCAGGTTCACCTTCCGTTGCGCCAGCTCGCTTTCCTGCGCGGATAGCTTCTCGGCGACGAGCCGCTGCTCCTCCTCAGCTGCGGCCTTCTCGAGAATGAAGGCCGTGCGCTCCTCGGCGAGTTGCGCCCGCTCTTCCGCTATGTTCCAGAGAGTTTCTTGGTTGGCGCTCCGGAGCTCTCCTGCGCGCTTCTCCATGTCCGCTGCCGCCCTCGCGACAAGTGCTTCCCGGGACTCCAACTTGGCTTGCCGGGCGCGGTAGAGCGACAGCAGCTTCTTCAGCAACTGCTCCTCCTCAGACTACTTGCTTCTTTGCTTGGCGCGCGTCAACCAGCGTCGGCCAGCGGTGAGCAACTCTCCGTCGAAAGTCTCTCCTCGACCGGCGCCACAGGCTCGACTCCCACGGGAGCTTGATGAAGACACCGTCGCCCGGCCTTGAGTAGGCGCCGGGCTGGGGCTCTTGAACTGATGCTTTCTGGCGGGCGGGGAGTCGGCGGTCGGTGTAGCGCTGGCGCTCCTGCTGCCCAGGGGCCGTCGGTCACGATCGCCCGGACCCCTCGCCCGGCTTCTGCGGCGGCAGCCTCGGTGGCCTCCTCGCCCGACAGGCTCGTCGGCTGACGGCCTCTTCTTCCTGACGGCGGCCGTCGGCGTCGCTTGGCGCGTCCTCCTCGCCCGGCGACCTCGGTCTCCATCAGCTCTGCGTCGGACAAAGAAAGAAAACGATCAAGCAAATGTTGGAAAAGAAAAACAGAAGAAAACAAGCCCAAGGGAAATTTTGGCGCAAGAGGATTACGCAATGGAGTCTGCAGCCATGGTCTCGACCACTTTGGAGGGTCACTTGGTGCTGTCCCTTGCGGAGTAGCCTCCCTTGCCGGAGGATGTCCCTTGCTTGGAGAATCCTCCCTTGGCGGCGTGGTCGAAGCGAGCGAGAATTTCGAGGCGGCTTCCGAGCCCTCCTGATGAGGCTGCTCTGCTCCTACACAAACCAACAAATCAGATATCTATGAAGAAGGAGCACCCATGCACACCCAACAGTAAGGAGAAAACCGCATACTTACCCTGGGGGCTGTGCTGGGGGCTGCTCTGAGGAAGGGTTGCCGGGTCCGGCAAGGGGGTCTCAGATGCGCCTCATGTTGCCACAGGTGAATCGTCCTCAACGACGACCACCGGGGTCTTGGCTCTCTTCGACGCTCTCTGAGCCAGCGTCCTGAAAAGGAAAAGAGTTCAGAATGAAGCAAATCAGATTCAAGATGGAGCAATAAAATTGAAGAAATACAAACACAATATTGAAGCTTACTCTTCTTCCTCCTCGGAGCTGAGCGCGGAGAGGTCAAATTCTGGCCCGCCTCCGGCGCGACGAGGCGGAGGAGTGGGCTCTCTTGGCCGCTTGGCGGAGGCGTCGGCGGTGGCCTGGGAGGACCCCGCCCCTGTTGTCGCCGCAGTGTGGGGTGCTCCCGCGGCAACATCGCTTGCCGCGGTGGAGCGCGTCGCGCGGCGCTGCGGCTGTGGGCCTGTCTACCGCCCCGTCTCATCTCCGGCCTTGCGGAGACGCTTCTTTGTTGGAGCCGGGGGCTCCGTTTGCGGCAGGCTGCTGGATGGTGGGGAAGAAGCGCCCTCGGCTGGTTCGCTCGACTCGGCCTCGGGTTCGGCAAGCTCTTCCTCGCCGGCGAACTCCCTCCGCTCGGCAAGGCTTGCCGCCTCGGCTGCATCTGCCTCCTCCATGGTGTACCCGAAGATGCCAGCAGCAGCGGCTGCTGCCGCCTCCTCCAACCTTGTGGCGATGCGCACCATCTCCTCATCGGTGGTGTCGCGGGTGAGCCTCTTCTGCTCGTCGGAGCGGATCGGCACTTCTTCCAAGCTGTCGAAGAACTGCTGCACGATCTCGTCGGAAGGCTCTTGCCAGGTTGGAACGATCCCATGAGAATCGCACAACAGCATCATGGCCCGGATGCGGTCGAGCGCAGAGTTGTTGCACAATGGGACGACCCCCCTCGGCAACCTGAACCACTCGGGGTGATCGGGGTCGTTCTTGAACAGCTCTAGCAGCATCGCGTCCAACTCCAAGACGGTGAAATTCCAGTTAAGGCCCGGGCGCAGCCTCATGATGTCCGCCGCATTTTGGAACTCCCAAGCAGGCCTCCTCCTCTCCTGCAGGGGAGCGATGCGGCACCGAAGGAAATCTGCGCCAACTGCGCCTACGGTGAGTCCGGCAAGCCTGAGGCGCAAAATCCGGGTCACAGCTATCTTCAACCTAGCATCCTCCAGCACCAAGTTGCTCCAATCGTTGTCGCGCACTATTGGGGCTTGGCGCACGGCAGTGAAGGGCTGCGGGTTCTCCTCTACGATCCAACACCAATTGGCTCTCCACTCCTCCCACTTGCTGCGGAACTCTCCTTCCAGATACGCTTCTTTCTTGCCGACCCTGGAGACCCAAGCTATCCCTCCGGCAAGCGGCTCCCCTCTCTCTACGCGGGGCATGAAGAAGTGGCGGAAGAGGGCTACATTGGGGTGGATCCCGACAAAGTTTTCGCAAAGGTGTGCAGCGCCTGCCATGGTTAGAATGGCGTTGGGAGTGAAATCAAGGAGGCGGAACCCGTATGTGTTCATAATGTCGCAAAGAACTTCGAGAGAAGAGGCGAGCCCGCAATAGAAGAATTGAGCAACGCCGGGATACCCTGTTGGGGATAATTCCTAATCGATGGCGGGGAGTACCTTCGTGCGCGGATGCGCACGCGTCTCCGTCGACCAGAAGAGGTAATACCCCTCCCTGAGCTCCTTCGCGTCGAGCTGGGGGGAGAAGATGGCCCGCTCCTTGTGCAGCGCCGCGAGCCATTGCGCCTCGGCCGATTTCACCCCCTTCCCCTTGTCGGCTTTCGGAGCCATGGCGGAGGCGGTGGAGGAGGTCGACGGCGTTGAGTGTGCTTGTGGCGAAAAGGGGGCGGAGCGCTGCTCTCTTCGCACTGGAGAAGAAGGGGGGAGCGGCGGTGGTTTTCGACAAGACAGCAATGGCGAGGTGGGCGGCCTGCCCCTGTTTCCCCTATATATAAGGAGGGAGAGGGGGCGGACGTTCCGCTTTTCCTAATAAAGAAACCCCCACGACCTCGCCCACGATCTCTCACACGACGCCACGTTCGGTGTGTGCCGTTAGTGGGGGACGTGGTGGGTCCGGGGTGAGTAACAGCGTGATCAAGGCCGCGTGTGACCGTGCACTGTTTTAGGCCTGGCCCGATAGCGCTCGGCACCGTGTGCGGCCCAGGCCCGGGGGCTCCTGTCGGTGTACTAGAGTAGGGGTACCCTAGTAAACCAAACTTGTGCACGGGCAGTTGCAGCCCCCCCCCCCCCCGCGCGCGGCAAGGCTTGCCTGGTCACCGCCAAGCTCTTCCGCGGTTCCTGTGGAGCTATTCAAGAACAAAGTATTTAACCAAGAAGACAAGGCCCCGGCAAGAGGAGCTTGCCGGGAAGGCCACTCAAGGCACGCAGAAGACAAGACCCCGGCAAGAGGAGCTTGCCGGGAAGGCTCGGAGCGCGACAAGCCTCCGGACGCGACAAGATTCAGCCGCGGCGAGGCACTTGCCGCGGCAGGCAACCTCTCTTCATCTCCGCTCCAGCTCATCTACCAGCGTGTCGCCATGGGATCATTCCATGCGCGCGTGTCAAGAGGCTGTGCAGCCAGCGGGGAGCAGCGATAAGCGGCGCTGACAAGCCCACCATCGTGGCAAACGCTGGCGCTCCGTTGCACTTTTTAGACGACAGGGACGGGCATTTAATGCTTTTGTCCCTTGCCGTCAGAGTTAGGTATTTTGCACTGTACACTATTCAAGTAGGTGTACCAACTACTGTTTTTCCATTTGTACCCTCATCTACGTTGCCACCTGTCGGAGACCCCTTGAGCATATAAAAGGAGGCCCATGCGCAACGTAGAGGGGGGTTCGGTTCATTCGACTCACTCGAGACCTGAGACACTCACGCTAGGTCTTGTAGCTCTCATCGCTCCCTAGCAAGAACACAATACATATCCGACAAGCAGCAGTAGGAGTATTATCTCTCTGGAGAGCTTCGAAGCTGGGTAAAACTGCTCGTGTGCTTCGCCTCGATCCGCTCTTCGCGCGATCTCCGCCCCCCTCCGAACCACAAGGGGCCTGGTCCGCCGGCCCCATAGGTGTTCGTGTGTCCGATCAGCCTCCCCGACACCGCGATATGCCTTAAATATGCCAGGGGCTTCATTTTACCCATAATACGGCAATAAAGTCCGAACACCTTCATGGAAGTTCGGCACCCCGAACTTATAGCATTATATGCATCAGCTCCGAATCATGTCTTGGGTCAAATGTTGGGTTTTCCCGGCTCCCATGTTTTGCTGCCTTACGTTCCGCTATATCGGCTAAGGCGGCACAGGGAGAACTACTGCGATTGTGTCCCGGTTCTTCCGGACGAGCACCTCAGTAGAGAAAGCCGAAAACTGACTGTCATGATACGGCGAGAGCTGGTCAGCTGTTCGAGAGGTTGTAAAATCTTTAAGGATTTATCCCACATAATGCCATAACAAATGCAGCGTGCGATGGATCGGTTTTTCTTCCGATCAGGTGGTTATAGAGCCCCTCGTGCGGTCTTCCGAACACCAGGGGTTGCGCCTATCTTCCTTTCCTAAAGCTCATATGGCTAAGTGAGAGTGATAAAGCCCTATAGTCCGATTGCCTGGTTCGTTGTGCTGAACACCTCCTTTGAAGGACCCAAAACTGGGATAAAGAGTGATCAGGTTTATCCCGAGCACCCCCGTACTTCCTACATGGGGGCAGAAGCCGACGACTGGCCAACTCTCAGGATTAATATATAAAACGGCCACGCACGAGGATAAACTTTTATACAACATGGAATAAATAATGACCTTGTTCAACATTACAAAGGACAACATGATTTGCATTCATGGAAATATAACGTCCTTGGTGCATAGCTCCATCGCAAGGTAGGATCCTTTCAAGACACTTTCATAATATAATTCGGGCTTGAGGTGCTCCTTCCCCTCTGGCGGTCCCTAGGTCATCAGCTTTTAAGCATCCATCTTCCCCTAGTGCACCTTTGCACAGGCGAAGGCCATTCGCGCACCCTCTATACAGACCCACCGCTTGATGACGTCAAGTCGAGGGCAGGTACTTACAAGCCGCTTCACGAGCCCGAAGTAGCTGCTTGGAATCGGCTCGGCAGGCCATAGCCAGACAATCAAATCCTTCATGGCTAGTTCCGCCGCCTTATGCAGTTCGATCAGCTGTTTCAGTTGATCGGCAAAAGGCACCGGATAATTCGGTGCCAGATACTGCGACCAGAAGAGCTTATCCGCAGTGTTCCTTTCTTCGGCTCGGTAGAATTGGGCGGCATCCGATATGCTGCGGGGCAGCTCCACAAATACCCCTGGAGAAATCCGAATTCAAAATTACAAACATGATTTTCTCCTCAAATACTCGCTTTACATGGAAAAAAGCCTTACCCACCGCGATCTTCCTCGCCTCTTGGATCTCCTGCAGGGTGCTTTGGGGTTCCCCCCAGGCATTGCTCGTGGCCTGATGAGCCCTAGTGAGTTCAGATTCTTTCTCCGTTAAACTCTGCTCCAAGGTCTCGCATTTCTTCATGGCCTCTTGAAGCTCCTTCTCAGCTTCAATAACCCTGGCCTCATGCTTCTCACGAAGAGCCTGCTCTGCGGCTGCCTTTTTCTCGGCCTCGGGCACAACCTTCTTAAGAGCCTCGACTTCGGTCATCATCCCTAGCGCGAATCATGAAACATATTTTATCATACTAGAAATTCGTTCTCAATGAACGCGAACAGGGCTTGTGCATACCTTGTTTATCTTCTAACTGCCTTTTCAACAGGCCAAGTTCTTCCTTGGCCCACTCCAGACTTTGATTCAGTCCAGAGACCTCTGCAGTATGAGAGGTAGCAGTCGCTACAGACGCCTGCTTATAAAAAGAGAGATATATGTCATCAACAGAGTCTTCCTGCGAACATAAAGTTGATCCTCTGTCCGGTTCTTTGTTTCACCGAACAGTGTATCAGGGGCTACTATCCATACTATGAAACTCTTCGAAACCTCATAGAACATATTTCAAAGCCTCTTATAAGGCTCATACAGGCTTCATTTAGTCCACTCTCAGCAGACTAAATCTTCTCAATCACCGCACCCATAAGGGCACGGTGTTCATCGATGATGGAGGCGCTCTTCAGCACCGCCAACAAAGCGTCCGGCACCTCTGGTTGGACAGCGGTTGCTGGTGGAACAGGCACACTCCCTCCAGCCGAGGGAGGCCGCCTGCTTGATTCTGGAGCCGTATTCGTCTCCGGAATTGCATCCGGCCGGGGGCCGAATTCAAGATGGCCCCCGCCGTCGACTCCTATGGGAATCTTCTCCCCCATGTCTCCGGCCCCCAAAGTTTGACCTCCAGGTGCCGCCTTCACGATCTCCCCCCCCCCTCCTTGGCTTGGGTCCTTCTGGGATGAAACCTCGGTGTTATTCACATATTTGGGGGAAGGGGCCTTCGGGGACGTCCCGCTCTCTATAGCATCCGAGCTCAGCAAATCCTCTGACGAGGATTGTTCGGTGCGGGACCTCGCCGGACTACAAAAAGTATGGCTCAGGTTAAAATATTATGCCATGATGAGTCTGGACGCATAATCGTGTTCGGATACTCACGAGTTCACCAGGGGCTGGGCCCTGGGATCCCACTCCGGGCCGCTGTCGGCGGCGGCAGTGGACTCCTCCGGAAGAGGAGTTTTTCCCCTTTTAGGCGACTTGGCCTCCAAGTGTATGGAGGTCGTCCTCTCCTTTCTTCCGCCCGTTGGGGATTCGTCTTCCTCCTCCTTCTCCTCCTCGTCCTCTTTGGAGGCAGAACGGGCATTGGAGCCTTCGGATATTATGTCCGAAGTGCCGCGGCGACGAAGGCCGCCCCGGGTCTTTTTGGCCTCCCTCTCGGCCTTCTTCTTCGGCGCCTTGTAAGGCAGACCATCTTCGTCAGAAGTGGGCCGGCCGTTTCTTCGGGCAGCGGGGCCGGACAGTGGATCCGCTCTGCCTTCTTCGTCCAGCCCTAGGAGAGTTGTGGAAAAAACATTAAGCATTCCCTTGGGTTATGCAGATAAAACGTATGATGACTTACCGAGCTTGCAGGGCGGGACAGTTGGTACCCGCGGTCCTCGGTTGAGTCCGGCCATGATTTGCCAAACTTGAAAAGCACCTTCCAGATGTCTTTGTGCGACGAGCCAAAGAGCTCTCGCAGGGTATGGTGCTTGGCCGGATCGAATTCCCATAGATTGCAAGTCCGGTGTTGAAAGGGCAGGATCCGGCGAACTAACATCACCTAGACTACATTGACAAGTTCGATGTTCTTGTCTTCCAAATCTTTAACGCGCGTTTGGAGCACCGATAGTTCATCGGACGAAGACCAGTTCAGGCCCTTCTTGGGCCAAGACATAAGCCGCGGAGGGGCTCCGGATCGGAACACGGGAGAAACGGCCCATTCTGTGCCGGCGGCTCAGTGATGTAGAACCACTGTTGTTGCCACTCTTTGGCGGAATCATTAAAAGTACCTGTTGGCCATGTGACGTTGGGCATCTTGCTCACCATAGCACCCCCGCACTCGGCATTCTCGCTGCTCACTACCTTGGTGTGACGCCCCCGATTCAATCATACACGAATCATACACGCAAACGTGTACGATCAAGATCAGGGACTCACGGGAAGATATCACAACACAACTCTAAAAATAAAATAAGTCATACAAACATCATAATACAAGCCAGGGGCCTCGAGGGCTCGAATACAAGTGCTCGATCATAGACGAGTTAGCGGAAGCGACAATATCTGAGTACAGATATAAGTTAAACAAGTTTGCCTTAAGAAGGCTAGCACAAACTGGGATACAGATCGAAAGAGGCGCAGGCCTCCTACCTGGGATCCTCCTAAACTACTCCTGGTCGTCGTCAGCGGCCTGCACGTAGTAGTAGGCACCTTCGGTGTAGTAGGAGTCGTCGTCGACGGTGGCGTCTGGCTCCTGGGCTCCAGCATCTGGTTGTGACAACCGAGAGGAAAGGAAAGGGGGAAAAGAGTGAGAAAAGCAATCGTGAGTACTCATCCAAAGTACTCGCAAGCAAGGATCTACACTACATATGCATGGGTATCTGTGTAAAGGGGCAATATCGGTGGAGTGAACTGCAGAATGCCATTATAAGAGGGGGATAGCTAGTTCTGTCGAAGACTACGCTTCTGGCAGCCTCCATCTTGCAGCATGTAGAAGAGAGTAGATGGTAAGTTCACCAAGTAGCATCGCATAGCATAAACCTACCCGGCCATCCTCTCCTCGTCGACATGTGAGAGAGCGATCACCGGGTTGTATCTGGACTTGGAAGGGTGTGTTTTATTAAGTATCCGGTTCTAGTTGTCATAAGGTCAAGGTACAACTCCGGGTCATCCTTTTACCGAGGGACGCGGCTATTCGAATAGATAAACTTCCCTGCAGGGGTGCACCACATAACCCAACACGCCGATCCCATTTGGCGGACACACTTTCCTGGGTCATGCCCGGCCTCGGAAGATCAACACGTCGCAGCCCCACCTAGGCACAATAGAGAGGTCAGCACGCCGGTCTAAATCCTATGGCACAGGGGTCTGGGCCCATCGCCCATTGCACACCTGCATGTTGCATGGGTGGCCGGAAGCAGACCTAGCCTAGCAGTTGCGTTCGATCCAATCCGCTCAAGGCCGCTCGGGCCGACGTCACGAAGGCTTCGGCTGATACCACGACGTCGAGTGCCCATAACTGTTCCCGCGTAGCTGGTTAGTGCGTATAGGCCAGTGGCCAGACTCAGATCAAATACCAAGATCTCGTTAAGCGTGTTAAGTATCCGCTAACGCTGACCAGGGCCAGGCCCACCTCTCTCCTAGGTGGTCTCAACCTGCCCTGTCGCTCCACCACGAAGTAACAGTCGGGGCCGTCGGGAACCCAGGCCCACCTCTGTCGGGATGGAGCCACCTGCCCTTTCAGCCCCCATCATCGAACAGTATCATAAGTAATGTAACAGTATAAAGTATATAGCATATGCCCGTGATCACCTCCCGAAGTGATCACGGCCCAAAGAGTATAGCATGGCGTATCGGACAAGAGTGTAGGGCCACTGACGGAACACTAGAATCCTATACTAAGCATTAGGATAGCAGGTAAAGGTAACAATTGTAGCAACAATGACAGGCTATGCAGCTGAATAGGATTAACCGAAAGCAGTAACATGCTAAACTACTCTAATGCAAGCAGTAGAGAGAAGGAACAGGCGATATCTGGTGATAAAGGGGGGGGGGCTTGCCTGGTTGCTCTGGCAAGAAGGAAGGGTCGTCAACACCGTAGTTGAACTAGGGGTCGCCGGCAGTCTCGGGGTCTATCAGAAAGAAATAACAGAGGGGCAACACAATAAATAACAGAGCAATCAAAGCATCACAAAGTGTAACATGGCATTGCATGGTGCTAGAGGTGACCTAACGTAGTAGTAGGTGCTACTGGCGAAGGGGGAAAACATCCGGGAAAGTATTCCCGGTGTTTGACGTTTTCGGACAGACGAAAAGGAGGTGGATTGTTGCATGTTTGCCATGCTAGGGACGCGTGGCAAACGAACGGACTGCGTCTCCGGATTCGTCTCGTCGTACTGAGCATCTTTCATGTACAAAGTGTTTTCATCCGAGTTACGTATTTTATATTAATTTCCAAAGTTAGTAATGATTTTCTGGAATTTATGTAATTGTTTTAATTTGAATTTAAGCTATGTGTACCAAGTTGCACTCTAGCCCGCAGAGGATGACATGTGGGCCTAAGTCAAAGTCAACACAGTCAAATTGACTAGTCAACAGGGTCAGTGGGACCCGACAGTCAGTGTCACATGTGTTAACATATTGTTTAATTCAGTTTAATTAGCTGTGGGACCCCACTGTTCGAGACTCTAGTTAAATAAACTTTAATTAAATTATTTTAGTTAGCAGTAGGACTCACATGTAATAAGCACTTGTCATATATAGGGCCCGCATGCCATTTGCACATTAGACTACTTACGAATTAATCTAACCTACCTAATCTGATGCTAACCAGAGATGGCCATAGGCAAAGCCATGCCCCATGGCTGGGCTCGCACAGGGGCTCAAGCGGCCATGGCCTACAGCGGCAACAACAACTAGCAAGCAGCAGTGTAGTAGAAATCAGCGGCATTATCAAAGAGCAGCAACAACGGGAAAAGCAGAAGTAGCCAGCAGCAGCGTACACGGGGGGCGTGGTCAAAGCCCAGCTAGGACACAAGCGAGTGCGAGCCGCGAGCGGCGACGCCGTGCGCGGGCTAGGCGTGGCCCAGGTGCGCCAGCTGTGGGTGAGGCGCGGTAGAGTAGAGCGCGGCCAGCGGGGGGACAGCGCAGGCGCTCGGTTAGCCGCGGCGATGCGAGCAACGCAGTGGGGGCCGACGATGGTGGACGGGCGTGGTGCGGTGAACGACAGAGAGAGGGGGAAAACAGGGATCGAGGGCGCGCTCACCCCCATTGCAGGGGAACACCAGTGAGGCGTGGGGGAGTCCGTCATGGCAGGGGGGTCGGCGGAGGCTGGCGCGGGCATCGCGCGAAAGGAGTCGATGGCGTTGGCTGGCTTGCTTCGGTGGCCAATGACGCGGGGGCCGCCGGTGATGAGGGGGTGGATGTGCAGCTCAGGCGAGCACACACGCGCGCCGGCGTCTACGGCCACGGTCGGGCGCAGAGATCTAGGCGGTGGCGCGCGGACAGCGGGAGGAGCTGCGGGGCGGCACGGCAGGGCAAGCATGAAGGGGGGATCAAGCAAGAGCGCGAGCGCTTCCCCCCTGTGGGTGGCGGCGCGAGGAGGAAAGAGGCAAGGAGAAAGGGGATCGGGAGAGATGGGGATCGATCGGGAGGTTGGGCTCACGATCGGCTAGGGTTCAGGGGGATTTAGGTGGGCTTTGGGCCGGCCATGGTGGCTTGTTGGCCGGCTCGTCCAATTGGACCAGGGGGTGGGGGTTTTATCTTTTTCATTTTTGTTTTTCTTTTAGTTTTCAATTTCTTTCTCTTTATTTAATCTTTCAAATTGTTTTAGTTTTGTAAAACATATAGTTAGCACCTAAATTAGTAATAGTAGTTATATCACTGCCACAATTATTTTTGTAGTTATAAAAAGTGGTTTGCATCAATTTATTCATTTAAGAGACGTTTAAATAATTGGTTCAGCTACTGTTTTACTTATCTTAAGAGCATTTAATTATTTTATAAAGGTGTGGTTTCTACACCACAATTAACTTTGCATTATTTGGCACAACCCGGACATTTTAGTTTTAATATTTGAAAATCCTTACCATTTGACTTGTTTTTTACTTTTGGTTTTGAACGGGATTGAATCATCGTGAGTTTAATAACAGTAATCGTGGTGACGTGTCAGCATTAACCAGGAATTACTGTAGCTTAACTATCCGGGCGTCATAATTCTCCTCCACTACAAGAAATCTAACGGATCTTCTTGGTCTTGGTTGCTCTTCTCGAACAGGTCGATCCATTACATTGACGTCTTCATTTCTCTGCTTCAGGTCATCATGGTGAAGTCGTCCTTTTCTTTGGGAACTCCAACGTACTTACGAATAGGTAAGGGGCAGCTCAGCTACGACAGAATGCTTTTGAGGGAAACAATCTGGGGTTAACCTATGAAATGAGCATAAGATTATCTCTCGAGTTGAACATATAAAATACATCAAGAGTAAGGTACGAATGTACAATAAGAGGTTCCAAGTGGATAGATAGTTGCACGAAGTCTGAACCAGAGTGAGAAAGGGGTTCAGAGCAGCGGGAGTAAGTATTGCGTCTAACACCAGAATAGAGCACTAGGAAGGTGGCCCGTGAATTAAATACGAAGCCAAGCATGGGGAAAAACCATGAGAAACAGGGTTGTACAAGAGAGTCAGGTTTCGATCCTGTGGAACTGTGGGTTATGGGCCCACCATGTGGTTAAAAGTAGGAAGGGTGGAGACATCTTGCGTGATCATGCAAGCAAGCCATGTCAGAGGGTAGCCTGTCGATTATGTCGGCAACAACGTCGGCACCAAGGGCGAGGGACGAAAAGAACCATTTTCCTGCTCGTTGTACGAGGCGTACCAATAGGCAAAGTTCTCGTCCATCGGTGGCTACCGGAATGTCATCAACAATAGTAACAGGGTCTTACCAATAGAGTTGTACACCGAGGTGTTTACATAAGCAGGAGAATATTACTGCTTTGATCATATAGATCACAAGAAACGTTAAACCAACCAATGGAAAGGAAAATACGATTATCAGATCAAACAGAACAATGGAAAGGAAAATGTGTTTAAACACATATTTCAAGGGTATATCCTTCCCAAGGACAAGCAGAGCTTAATATCCATGACAGGATATAATGTAGAAAACTATTTAGGTAAGGGGAGAGAAATTTCATGACATTACCCATACAGCGGTGTTTGGATAATTGAGCAGGAAACATTTAGCATTGGGCTTCAAATGTTCTTATCGAAGGTCGGAGTACCACAGACATGCTTCGAGATAGCATTGACATGGTCTTCAAGCAAAGTTCAGACTTTGGATACATGAAGGATTCATTAGGAACAACTTGTAGAATAAGTCTTACAGTTTCCTCATGAAAGAATGGATAGCCTTGCCGAAAAGGAAGCTATAACAATAGGGCCTCCGGCTAGGTGTGCTAGGCATGACATCACCTTACTGCATCATATAAAGAACAATGTTATAACTCTTGAAGATATGTTCCAAACATCATATCTGACCGAGATTCAGATCTGATTGGAGTCAAGATACCTCAAACTCAGGATGCGTGAGAAGAAAAAGGTGCGACACAAATTGACGAGATGACATTGTAAGATTCTCGAGAAATGAACTATGGGAGCGAGTTTCGACACAAGAGTTCATCATTTGAACCAAAGAGAGGATGACGGGATAGCTGATGGAGTCAGTGACAATCCTTGAGATTTCCAACAAGATGGATTTCCACAATTATGTGAACAAGGAGATAACATTTATCAGATCAAATGGTATAATGATGTATGCTCGAGGAAAACTTACACCATTAACCATTGGTTGCAAGGTGCACCCATAATATGGGCTTAGGTAGCATGATCAATGTTTAGAGGGACAATTTATTTTATGCCCCTAGTTGGGTCACACTCGGCAGGTTTACCCCTAGTTTCCAAAAACACTTGTTCTTGCCCAAACCACCTTGCTCCTCTTATGCTTTTGCCCTTTGGCCGTTTGACCATCACTTTGAAAACTTCATAAAAAATTCATACTAACTCAGAAAAATTCAAATAAGATATCAAAATGTTCAGAAAAGCATCACCTATATGTGCATGTCATTTGCATTCATGAAAAAAGTGTTTGCCAGTCCCCATCTTAGTTTTAGCTCATATGACCTTAGCATGAATAGTAAAATCTAAAAAAATTCTAAAAATTCTAAAAATTCTAAAACAATTGGTGGCAAACTTTGACCAATGTTTTGAGTGCTTGCCAAGTTTCATAAGGGAATGACATTCGTGGAAGTCGTGGCACAAAAATTAAATTTTGGAGCATTGGTTTTTGTTTTTTGCCACGACTTCCAAGAATGTCATTCCCTTAAGAAACTTGCCAAGCACTGAAAATATTGGTCAAAGTTTGCCACCAATTTTTTTTAGAAATTTTAGAAATTTTTTAGATTTTACTTTTCATGCTAAGGTCATATGAGCTAAAACTAAGATGGGGACTGGACAACACTTTTTTCATGAATGCAAATGAGATGCACGTATAGGTGATGCTTTTCTGAACATTTTGATATCCTATTTGAATTTTTTGGAGTTAGTATGAATTTTTTATGAAGTTTTCAAAGTGATGGTCAAACGGTCAAAGGGCAAAAGCATAAGAGGAGCAAAGTGGTTTGGGCAGGAACAAGTGTTTTCGGAAACTAGGGGTAAACCTGCCGAGTGGGACACAACTAAGGGCACCAAATTAATTATCCCATGTTTAGAATGGTGATTCAATAACCAATACACAAAGAATGAAACTATCGTTCATTATCTTACAAGCAATAAGGTTGCTAGTAATTTTGAATTTTACACATCACAATTCAGTTGTCGGTATTCGGGTTGGAAACAACACGGGGACCAAGGGATGAATGTAGATGGCGGGATGTATCACTTGTATCAAGAATTCTTAAGAGGTGGTGAAATTCTCACAACATTCTTGATATATAAGATGGTATTACTTCAAGGTAGGACATAAGACAAGCTGGATAGCCAGGGAACTCACAGGTTAGCCACAACACAAACAAGTTTGTGTTGGAAAGAAGGCAAGGAAGTAGTCGATGACAACACAATTTACCAAGGGACAAGGATGGTATTTCCCATGAAGAATTCAATAGACATCTTGGAAGAGCTCAGAATGTTGATGATGATCACGACACATTTGTTGAGAGATTTCAAGATGTAATCGATCGGCAATGATATCAAGTCAAAGGAATGGTGAAGCGAAAGGTTATTGGAACCGAGGGTACGACACAAACTCGAAACTAAGCTCGCTGTTCAAGGCAAAACGATATGATGAGGAAGATCAACATAAGCTTAGATCATCATCGGAAGTTGTGCTTCGGGATTAAGGACCAGGTAGCACAGTCAAAATCAGCACGATAATGATACGGCCGATCAGGCTAGGAATGACTTGAAGGATTATTAAACTCATAAGCAACGAAAATTACTTAGATTTATCGAACCAGAATGTGGAATCGGTTCACATATCGGTGTCCTTGAGCGACTACCAACTCAGAACCCATGAAAAATTGGAAGCGGTGAGAAATAATAGCTGACAAAGAACTCATAAGATGTTATGCAGTTCCGTGATAACCTCGAGGTACCAGGGGTAATAATCGACGAAAGATCAAAGTAGAGGTTGGACTGGGGTATTGCTCTATAGAAGACAAGTGCTTAAACTTGCACGAGAAATGGTATTTAAAGGAGAACATGGTCGGAACCACGATTGCAAAAGGCCAGATCCCAGATATAAGGCAAACTTATACCAAGGGAATAATTAATTAAAGATAAGCTTCTATGACAAGATCTTCATCGTGTCCATGGGCATGAACACAAAGTTCAAGGTCGACTCCCACTTCTCCAATGCATAACCTTTCATTCACTTCTCACTTTCGAAGAAGTTGTAGTGTTGAAATTTTATCTGGCAAAATACCAGAAGAGTATGACTCGTGAAACCTTTCGAGTTCACACAGATTAGGGAAGGCGTTGGTTCAACCCATCCGGGCATCTTAGGAACATATACCACAAACTTTGGAGTAAATAATACAAGCTCGAAACTAGAGTATGGTTATCAAAGTAGAGGATACAAATTACCAAAGGCATTATAGACCCATGGAAAGGCTCACAAGGTTATTGAATATGAAGGACGGTGTCGAATAAAATCCAACAAAGGATCTGGTGGTCCACAAGGGATCTGATGTGAGCATCGGTACTCAACCAGAAGAAGGAAAAAGGCAAGGAGATTAGACTATAGAAACAACTGACTAATTTAAGCTCAAATGCAAAGGAATTATGATTTTCAAATCAAGGGATCAGAAGCAACGCTCTGATTAGGGTTGGATAATTTGAATAGCCTTAGGGGTACCATCGACAACAATTTGATTGGTCAAGAAACAGGTCATGTTCGGGAAGACATCCGAGCCGGAAAGATAATTTATAAGGATCAACTGATGATTGCGTGCATTTGCACACATGTTGAATCAATACGGTCAGAATGTTCATCACAAGGATTTTAATGAATATTGCTAGACATATGGAATTAACCATAATTTGGGCAGGCAAGAAGAATCTCAAAAGCAGTCAGCTGTGAGGATTCTCAGAAGATCAGATAGCTTTAAGAAGTATTTTGTGAAACATATGAACAACTGAGGATGCCCGAATACTTGGTAAGTGCGAGGAATTATCCGTAAGGGTACATTTGGCAAAGAACTGCAAGGCAGTAGAGACAAAGTATTCTCGGAACAATAGAAAGGATTTCAAGGTATCTTGTAATAATAAGATCAACTAGGAATGAAGTTAAGGACGACAAGTGTATGTAGCTTTCCAAAGGGATTTACCAGTGGTATGGAATTGCAACGGCGAAGGGCACAAGGGTCTCGGGAAACATCGGAGAGTATCTTCAGAATCTTCTGGTGCACCAAGCAATCATCTGGAGTGAGGGGCTCTCCGGGAAGAAGTAATTACGAGAATCTAGAGTCAGAGTTACTAATTTCATTTAAACCCGAATAGAAGAGATTTTAAAGTCCCAGAGTAAGGATCGAAGAGTAAAAGATCCTAATACCACCCAAATGGCGATGTGCGCCCATAAGACACACATCCATGTTAGTAAAAGTTTTGCAATGTCTAGACTCGACTTCGGCCAAGGAGTGTGGAAGGGGGATTCCTACAGGCAGTCGGCTCTGATACCAACTTGTGACGCCCCCAATTCAATCATACACTAATCATACACGCAAACGTGTACAATGAAGATCAGGGACTCACGGGAAGATATCAAAACACAACTCTAAAAATAAAATAAGGCATACAAGCATCATAATACAAGCCAGGGGCCTCGAGGGCTCGAATACAAGTGCTCGATCATAGACGAGTCAACGGAAGCAACAATATCTGAGTACAGACATAAGTTAAACAAGTTTGCCTTAAGAAGGCTAGCACAAACTGGGATACGGATCGAAAGAGGCGCAGGCCTCCTGCCTGGATCCTCCTAAACTACTCACGGCCGCCGTCGGTGACTGCTGCGTAGTAGTAGGCACCTCTGGTGTAGTAGGAGTCATCATCGATGGTGGTGTCAGGCTTCTGGGCTCCAGCATCTGGTTGCGACAACCGAGAGGAAAGGAAAGGGGGGAAAGAGGGAGAAAAGCAACCGTGAGTACTCATCCAAAGTACTTGCACGCAAGGATCTACACTACATATGCATGGGTTCTATGTAAAGGGGCAATATCGGTGGACTGAACTGCAGAATGCCAGAATAAGAGGGGGATAGCTAGTCCTGTCGAAGACTACGCTTCTGGCAGCCTCCATCTTGCAGCATGTAGAAGAGAGTAGATGGTAAGTTCACCAAGTAGCATCGCATAGCATAAACCTACCCGACGATCCTCTCCTCATCGCCCTGTGTGAGAGCGATCACCGGGTTATATCTGGCACTTGGAAGGGTGTGTTTTATTAAGTATCCGGTTCTAGTTGTCATAAGGTCAAGGTACAACTCCGGGTCGTCCTTTTACCGAGGGACACGGCTATTCGAATAGATAAACTTCCCTGCATGGGTGCACCACATAACCCAACATGCTCGATCCCATTTGGCCGGACACACTTTCCTGGGTCATGCCCGGCCACGGAAGATCAACAGGTCGCAGCCCCACCTAGGCACAACAGAGAGGTCAGCACATCGGTCTAAATCCTATGGCGCAGGGGTCTGGGCCCATCGCCCAATGCTGGTTATCGCGTATGCGTGGGCGGCGAGCGAACCTAGCCTAGCAGGCGTTCCAAATCCAATCCGGTAGCCGCTTCGATTCGTGGCGCGTCACTAAAGGCTTGGCTGATACCACGACGTCGAGTGCCCATAATTGTTCCCGCGTAGCTGGTTAGTGCGTATAGGCCAGTGGCATCAAATACCAAGATCTCTTTAAGCGTGTTAAGTATCCATGAATGCCGACCAGGGCCAGGCCCACCTCTCTCCTAGGTGGTCTCAACCTGCCCTGTCGCTCCGCCACAAAATGTGATCGGGGCCGCTGGGAACCGGTGCCCACCTCTACCAGGATGGAGCCACCGGCCCCTTCAGCCCCCATCTCCGAACAGTATCTTAAGTAATGTAACAGTATAAAGTATATAGCATATGCCCGTGATCACCTCCCGAAGTGATCACGGCCCAGTAGTATAGTATGGCAGACGGACAAGAGTGTAGGGCCACTGATGGAACACTAGCATCCTATACTAAGCATTAGGATAGCAGGTAAAGGTAACAACTGTAGCAACAATGACAGGCTATGCAGCAGAATAGGATTAACCGAAAGCAGTAACATGCTACACTACTCTAATGCAAGTAGTAGAGAGAAGGAATAGGTGATATCTGGTGATCAAGGGGGGGCTTGCCTGGTTGCTCTGGCAAGAAGGAAGGGTCGTCAACACCGTAGTCAAACTGGGGGTCACCAGCAGTCTCGGGGTCTATTGGAAAGAAGTAACGGAGGGGGAACACAATAAATAACAGAGCAATCAAAGCATCACAAAGTGTAATATGGCATTACGTGGTGCTAGAAGTGACCTAGCGTAGTAGTAGGTGCTACTGGCGAAGGGGGAAAACACCCGGGAAAGTATTCCCGGTGTTTGACGTTTTCGAACAGACAAAAAGGAGATGGATTGTTGCATGTTCGCTATGCTTGGGACGAGTGGCGAATGAACAGACTGCGTCTCTGGATTCGTCTCGTCGTACTGAGCATCTTTCATGTACAAAGTATTTTCATCCGAGTCACAATTTATTTTATATTAATTTCCAAAGTTAGTATTGATTTTCGGGAATTTCTGTAATCGTTTTAATTTGAATTTAAGCTATGTGTACCAAGTTGCACTCTAGCCCGCAGAGGATGACATGTGGGCCTAAGTCAAAGTCAACACAGTCAAATTGACTAGTCAATGTGGTCGATGGGACTGACGGTCGATGTCACATGTGTTAACATATTGTTTAATTCAGTTTAATTAGCTGCGGGACCCCACTGTTAGAGACTCTAGTTGAATAAACTTTAATTAAATTATTTTAGTTAGCAGTAGGACTCGCATGTAATAAGCACTTGTCATAATAATGGTGATTTAACAGGGGAGGCCCCGCATTCCATTTGCACATTAAACTACTTAGGAATTAATCTAACCTACATAATCTGATGCTAACCAGAGATGGCCATAGGCAAACCCATGCCCCATGGCTGGGCACGCACAGGGGCTCGGCCATGGCCTACAGTGGCAACAACAACTAGCAAGCAGCAGTGTAGTAGCAATCAGCGGCATTAGCAAAGAGCAGCAACAACGGGAAAAGCAGAAGTAGCCGGCAGCAGCAACGTGCACAAGGGGCGTGGTCAAGGCCCAGCCAGGACGCAAGCGAGAGCGAGCCGCGAGCGGCGACGCCGCGCGCGGGCTAGGCGTGGCCCAGGCGCGCCGGCCGTAGGTGAGGCGCGGTAGAGCAGAGCGCGGCCAGCGGGGGGGACAGCACAGGCGCTCGGTTGGCCGCGGCGATGCAAGCGACGCAGTGGGTGCCGACGGTGGTGGACGGGCATGGTGCGGTGAACGACAGAGAGAGGGGGGAAACAGGGATCGAGGGCGCGCTCACCCCCGTTGCAGGGGAACACCAGCGAGGCATGGGGGAGTCCGTCTTTGCAGGGGGGTCGGCGGAGGCTGGCGCGGGCGTAGCGTGGAAGGAGTCGATGGCGTTGGCTGGCTTGCTTCGGTGGCCAACGACGCGGGGGCCGCCGGTGATGAGGGGGTGGACGTGCAGCTCAGGCGAGCACACACGCGCGCCGGCAGGCAATGGCCCCGGTCGGGCGCGGAGATCCAGGCGGTGGCGCGAGGACAGCGGGAGGAGCTGCGGGGCGGCACGACAGGGCAAGCATGATGGGGGGATCAAGCAAGAGCTGGCCTTCCCCTGTGGCGGCGGGCGAGGAGGAAAGAGTCAAGGAGCGAGGGGATCGGGAGAGGTGGGGATCGATCAGGAGGCTGGGCTCAAGGATCGGCTAGGGTTAAGGAGGATTTAGGTGGGCTTTGGGCCGGCCATGGTGGCTTGTTGGCCGGCTGGTCCAATTGGACCAGGGGGTGGGGGTTTTACCTTTTTCATTTTTTTTAGTTTTCAATATTTCTGTTTATTTAATCTTTCAAATTGTTTTAGTTTTGTAAAACATATAGTTAGCACCTAAAGTAGTAATAGTAGTTATATCACTGCCACAATTATTTTTGTAGTTATAAAAAGTGGTTTGCAACAATTTAATCATTTAAGAGACGTTTAAATAATTGGTTCAGCTACTGTTTTACTTATCTTAAGAGCATTTAATTATTTTATAAAGGTGTGGTTTCTTCACCACAATTAAATTTGCATTATTTGGCACAACCCGGAAATTTTAGTTTTATTATTTGAAAATCCTTACCGTTTGACCTGTTTTTGACTTTTGATTTCGAACGGGATTGAATCATCATGAGTTTAACAACAGTAATCGCGGTGACGTGTCATCATTAACCAGGAATTACTGTAGCTTAACTATCTGGGCGTCACACTTGGGCTTCACATTAAAGATCTTCAGCCATAAGCCGAAGTGTGGCGAGATGCGGAGAAAAGCCTCGGATGTTAAGGAAGGAATTGGGGGATAGATCATGAAAATCGATCCCCTAATAATACATGATGCCACGAACGAACGGGTGGAGGGGAAACCCTAGCCCGCGGACAAAATGAGGGAGGAATACAACCCTCTCGTGGGGTTCCGGAGTAGGGATGATCTGTCCCACCGTCGGGAGACGGTGGTTGATTTTCTTGGCCAGATACACGGCCTCCCGAAGCTTTTTGATATCCTTCTCCCGGACGGTAGAGGCCATCCACTTGCCTCCTGCTCCGGATCCGGACATTTTCGGAAGGCCTTTGTGGGCGGGGAAGACGAACGCTTGGGCGTTGGAGCTCGAGCGAAGGGGAATGGATCGGGAAGAAGAAAGCGTGGGTGCGAAAGGGAGTCATTATCCCCTTATAAAGGTAGCAGGGATTCTGCGCCTTCTCACTTGCCTGGTAAACTCGCTTGTTCCCCAAGCGCCGTGATTGATGGCGCGCTTGGGTTGCCCACACCCGTATTGATGAGAATCCCGTGATAAGGGGACACGATCTCTGCTTCGACAAGACATGCCAGGAAAACCGCCTCGCAATATGTGCAGTAGCTGGTTGAGAAAAACATTTCGAATAATAATCAGGCCATGGCGTGATGTCATGCTATGAAATTTGTCAGCAGATTAGATTTGTGGAAAATTGTACTCTCTACGGTGGTAGGTGGAATTTTTTTTGCAGAGCCGGACACGATCCTTGTGTTCAAAATCCTCTATGAAGTATTCGCAGGAGGAACCCGCCTTGCAATGCTGTCGGTGTAATAGAGTAGGGGTACCCTAGTATCCCGTACTCGTGCACGGACAGTTGTAGCACCCCGCGGCAAGGTTTGCCTCGTCACCGCCAAGACCCTCCGTGGCTCCTTTGGAGCCATTCAAGAACAAAGTATTTGATTAAGAAGACAAGGCCCCGACAAGAGGAGCTTGTCGGGAAGGCCACTCAAGGCATGCAGAAGACAAGGCCCTGGCAAGAGTAGCTTGCCGGGAAGGCCCGAGCGACAAGCCTCCGGGCGCGACAAGGACTCGACCACGGCGAGGCGCTTGCCGCAGCATGCAACTTCTCTCCATCTCCGCTCCAGCTCATCCAGCGACGTGTCGCCATGGGACCGTTCCATGCGCGCGTGTCGAGCGGCTGTACAGCCAACGGAGCGCAGCGATAAGCGCCGCTGACAAGCTTGCCATCATGGCGGCGGAGGCGCACTCGACGGCCTCAAGCAGTAATCGTTTGGGCGACAATCGACGGGCATTTATTGCTTTTGTCCCTTGCCGTCGAGTTAGGTATTTTACCTCGTATAATCGCTCGAGTAGGTGTACCAACTCCTGTTTTTACATTTGTACCCCGCCTATGTTGCCACCGCCGGAGACCCTTGAGCATATAAAAGGAGGCCCTTGCGCAACGTAGAAAGGGTTCAGCTGGTTCGGTTCATTCGACTCACCAGAGACTAGATACACTCACACTAGGTTTTGTAGCTCGCATTGCTCCCTAGCAAGAACACAATAGATCAAACAAGCAGCAGTAGGCGTTTTATCTCTCCGGAGAGCTCCGAAGCTGGGTAAACTGCTCGTGTGCCTCGCCTCGATCCGCTCTTCATGCGATCTCCGCCCCCTCCGAACCACAAGGGGCCTGGTCCGCCCGGCCCCATAGGTGTTCGTGGGTGCGATCAGCCTCCCGACATCTTTGGCGCGCCAGGTAGAGGCGTCGAGGCCGTGTGAATCTGATCCGGCGTTCACATCGGGCAGCGTCATCAACATCTTCCTCAACATGCCACCGAAGAAGAAGGCTTGGCGGCAGCTGAAACCCGTTCGCGTCGTACCCACCCTCACCGCAGCAAGCGGGTGGTGGGGGCAGACTATTTGGCGGAGGAACGGCCGCCCGGCGAAGGTGCTCGCGACGTTGCCAAGTCAAGGACAAGGCCCCGCAAACCTCGGCGTCACGCGCATCCCGCGTCCATCTCAGGAGACGCGGGACCAACAACGCCATGGCGTTTCATAACGCCATACGCTCGCTGGATCGAGACCCTCAAGACCAGCATGCGGCGCCAACATGCCGGGCACGCAAAGTGAGATACGCACGGGCGGGTGCTGCTCCTTCTAACGTAGTTAGAAGTCCGAGGATATCCGCTCCTCGCACCGTTCTCCAATGCCACCCACTACCCCAGCGAAGCTCTGGCGAGAGCTCGGCTGCTCTCGACTACCTTTCCAACGGCCCGACAAGGTCGGCGGTAGAGGGCCACTATCTGTGAGCCTCATCGGCTTTGCTAACGGCGGCAGCCCGCTGCAACCAACACCATCATTGCCGCGACGAGATGACAAGGCACGAGCCGGTGGCGACGAGACTCGCCGGAGGTGCAACCACCGTGCACTCTCCGCCACGAAGGCCAAGATCGCCGACTCACCGGATCCACCTCGACAGCGACTCCACTGCGTCGTCGGATCCGCGAGCTCGCCGCGATCAGCGCCAAGTTGAGCGACAACAAGAGGACGGTCGAACTCGCATCGAGCGCCGAAGAGAAGCGCGACGTCAGTCCGACAAGCGCGCTGGGCCTTCTGTTGACATGCGCGCGCCGGAGGAGCCAAGCGACTTGCCGTGACGTCTGTAGGTTGCCCTGCGTTCACTCGTGAGCTGCGGCAAGTCCAAAGGGCCCAGCCGTAAAAACTTCAAACCAGACGCGTGCGGAGAAGTATGATGGCAGGACGCATCCGTCGGAGTTCCTCGGCATCTACACCATCGCGGTGCAGGCTGCGGGGACGGACGACAAGATCCTCGCCAACTACTTCCCCGCCGTGCTCAAGCCCAACGCCGGATCTTGGCTCATGCACTTGCCGGACATCTCCATATCCTCTTGGGCAGATCTGTGCCATCAGTTTGTTGGCGCCTTCACAGGTGGCCACAAGCCTCATGGCCAAGAAAGTGACCTTCATCTGCTCGCCCAGAAGGAAGGAGAGTCCCTACGTAAGTTCATTCAGAGATTCAGCCGTGTGCACTACAACATCCCAGACGTCCACCCTGCCGCGGTGATCAGCGCGTTTCATCAGAACGTGCGGAACCGCAGGATGAGGGAGGAGATGGCGATGTGCAAAGTCAAGGACGTCAGTGAGCTGTACGCCTTGGCCGACAAGTGTGCACGCTGGCGAGGAAGGGAGCAGACTCCGTGAGAGAATGCGGAAGCAGGATCTCGACAGTGAGGACACCGCCCGCAAGAAAGAAGGGCGGCGGCGAGGCAACAGGAAGAACAAAAGTAGAGAAGTGCTAGCTGTTGAGCAGTCCGCAACGGAGGTGGCGACAAGAACGCCAAGGCTGGTGGCTCCGGCAAGGAGGTTGCCGCCGACGCCAACCACTGGTCGGTGGCGGCCGCCGACAAGCGGAGACGGCTCCGGCAAGCAGTACTGCAAGATCCACTGCACCAAGGGCCACGACCTCCAGAGCTGCAAGAAGGTCGAGCAGCTTGTTGAATAGCAGAGAGCTGAGTACGAGCGGCGCGACAAGGAGAAGGCCCAGGAAGGTGCTGGGGGAGCAAGCAAGAAACGTCCCGGCCGGGGAGGACGCCACGGCAAAGCCAAGCAGCGGCAAGGAGATAGACCTCCCGCCGCGCGACAAGGATGAAGATGATGACGACGACGAAGATATGGAAGACGACGACGCCGATGAGTAGGAGTTTCAGAAAGCCACAGAGGTTCTCTGCGTTGACGGAGGTGCTTCCCTGCATACCTCCCACCGCCAACTCAAGCAATGGATGCGGGAGGTCAATGCGGCGGAACCATCCGTAGAGTCACGCAAGCCTCTGAAGTGGTCCAGCACGCCTATCATTTTTGATATTGAGGACCACCCTGATTGCGTAACCGCGGTCGGGTGCTTGCCGATGTTGGTCTCACCAACCATCCGCAACCTCAAGGTCACCAAAACGCTTAGTTGAGGCGGGCCGGCTTGAATCTGATTTCCTCCACGGTGCTCCGAAGCTTCAAATCCTCGACAATGAGCTCGAAGAGACCGGTACCTTCCATGGAATCAACCCGGGAAGGAGCAAGCCGAAGGGGAAGATTACGGTGCCAGTAACATTTGGCAGCGAGCTGAACTTTAGGACTGAGAGGGTCACATTTGACGTTGCCGATTTCCCGTTACCTTACAATGGGATACTTGGCCGTCCCGCACTCGCCAAGTTCATGGCAGCCTCTCACTACGCCTACAACTTACTCAAGATGCCTGGCCCGATAAGCGTCATCTCTGTCCATGGCGACAAGAAGGATGCCCTTATCTGTGCCGACAAGATCTACCGGGTTGCAGCAGCCGCGACAGATTGCCATACACTTGCCGCTGAAGCTCCCGGGGGGAAGAAGACGAAGTCCAAGTCCGGCAAGGGCTCTGATGCTTACTCCGGCAAGCGCACCTCTTCGGAGTGCTGCGCTACCGTCGAGGACGCACCATCGAGCTCCACCGCAAGTGCAAGAAGATGGTGGCTCCGCCAAGACCAAGAAGGTGCCCGCCAAGGAGGACGGCACTGGTGGTACCTTCACCATCGATGCCTCTCTCGACCCTAAATAGGAAGGCGGCGCTCGTTGCTTTCCCTACGGGCGAATGTCGGCGTGTTTGCATGGCAACCGTCGACATCCCCGGTGTTCCCAGGAAAGTGATTGAGCACCGCCTGGCCGTTTTGTCCTCACCTTGTGACCCGTCAAGCAAAAAGTCGAAGCAAGCAAGGAGCGCCAAGAATTCATAGCCGAAGAGATCAAGAACCGGAAGCAGCAGGCCTTGTCGAGGAGTGCTCCATCCTACGTGGTTGGCCAATCATGTAGTCGCAGCAAGAAAGCAAACGGAAAATGGAGACTTTGTATTGACTTCACGGATGTTAATAAAGCTTGTCCCAAAGATCCATTTCCCTTGCCGTGCATTGACCAGATTGTCGACTCCACGGCTGGATGTGATTTGCTTTCGTTTCTTGATGCATACTCAGGATACCATCAGATCTTCATGGCTGAAGAAGATGAAGAGAAGACCGCGTTCATTACACCATGTGGCACATCTTTGTTTCATACGGATGCCTTTCGGTTTGAAGAATGCTGGTTCAACATTTGCAAGGGTAGTCCATGACGCTTTTGAGCGCAGATGCACAGAAATGTAGAAGTCTACATGGATGACATAGTGGTCAAAAGCAAGGACAGACTAACTTCTGGTTCAAGATTTGACGAGACCTTTGCAAATCTGCGCAAGAATCAACCTCAAGCTCAACCCCGAGAAGTGCGTGTTTGGAGTCCCTTCCGCAAGCTTCTCGGGTTCTTCGTGTCTCAACGAGGGATTGAAGCTAATCCCGACAAGATCAAGGCCATTGTGCAGATTGAAGCACCGAAGCGCGTCAAGGATGTCACGAAGACTTGCCGGTTGCGTAGCTGCTCTCGGCGAGTTTATTTCTAGGTCTGTTGAGCGCCTGCCATTTTTCAAGATTTTGAAAAAGGCAGGTCCAATGAAATGGACTCCAAGCGGAGGCTGCGCTGCCGGACTTGAAGAGATACATCCCTCCACTCCAACACTTGTCGCACCTAAGCCACAAGAGAAGTTGCTGCTATATATAGCGGCAACCAATCAAGTGGTTAGTGCTGCGTTAGTAGCGGAGAGGGAGGTGGATGACGAGCCAGCAACCGCGGCAAGCACATCCAGCGACAAGCAGGGGGCTTTGACGACAAACTCTGTTCCCGACAAGGACGAATCCGCGCAGACGCATGACCAGATGCAGAAAAGGATGGTGCAGCGCCCAGTCTACTTTGTCAGTTCCCTCCTGCAGGGGGCTAGGTCCAGGTACTCTGGTGTGCAGAAATTGCTTTTCGGCCTCCTCATGGCCTCGAGAAAGCTGCGCCATTACTTCCAAGCACATGAGATCACAGTTGTCACTCGCTTTCCGCTGAAAAGGATACTGCAGAATCCAGAAGCGACAGGCAGGATTGTCGAGTGGGCACTGGAATTGTCAAGCTTTGGTCTTAAGTTTGAAAGCACATCAACTATCCAAAGCAGAGCGTTGGCAGAATTCATAGCAGAATGGACGCCAACACTAGATGAAGAGATTCCGGAGATGAGCATCCCAGTCAAGGAAGCAAGCAAAGAGTGGCTGATGTACTTTGATGGTGCCTTCTCGCTGCAAGGCGCCGGTGCCAGCGTGCTGCTTATCGCACCCACCGGAGAGCACCTCAAGTACGTAGTCCAGATGCACTTTCCCAAGGAGCAAGCGACAAACAATACTGCAGAGTATGAAGGTTTGCTTGCGGTATCGTGGATCGCAGTGGACCTTGGGATCAAAAAGCTTATTGTCGGGGAGACTCACAACTTGTCGTCCGCCAAGTGAACAAAGATTAGAGTCCGTTGATGGAAGCTTCACGTCGATGAAGTGAGGAAGCTAGAAGAGCACTTTGACGGCCTGCAAATGGAACATGTTCCGAGAGCTCGTAATGATATTGCTGACGTTTGTCAAAGTGCGCCAGACTTAAGTTGCTGTGGAACCAGGGATTTTCGTGCTCAAGCTGGCTCAACCAAGCTGTAACACCATCAAGCTGGACAAAGCAAGAAGAGGAAGTTGGCCTCTGGTGACTACTTTCTCGACAGAGCTTCCCGAAGCCGCGTCGTTTCAAAGGTCCCCAAGATCAACACCAGCAGTCTTTGAGGAAGCGGTCTGCCGGCGAGGCCCCGAGGGTTTGTTTCGTTGAAGGAGACGCTCCCGACAAGTCTTGCTCCGACAAGCTTGTCGGGGAGCATCAAGCTCCGGCAGGGCCACAGATTCTTGCCGTGGAAGTTGGTGTTCTTGCAGCAGCAGATTTGCCTTTAGTCCTTGTTGTCGAGCCGCAAACACCAGCATGGGCGCAGCAGATTGTCCATTTCCTTCAGACAGGAGAACTTCCCGAAGAGCAAGAAGAAGCGGAAAGAGTAGCCCGGCAGTCAAGTATGTACCAGTTTGTCGACAGCATATTGTACAGAAGAAGACTCAACGGTGTGAAATTGAAGTGTATTCCCAGGGAAGATGGACAGAAGCTGTTGGCAGAGATACATGGAGGCATATGTGGTCACCACATTGGCGCAAGAAGAGCACTTGCCCAAGAAAGCTTTCCGGCAAGAAGGTTTCTTCGGCCGACAGCCCTCCGGGATGCAACCGCACAAGTAACCAAGTGTGAAGCGTGCAGTTCCATTCCAAACAGATACACCAACCAGCTCAAGCTCTCCGTGACGATCCCTTTATCCTGCCATTTTCGGTCTAGGGGCTCGACATCTCGGCCCCTTCCCCGAAGTTGTCGGGGGCTTTGAGTACTTGTACGTCGCCATCGACAAGTTCACAAAGTGGCCGGAAGTGGAAGCGATGAGGAAGGTGACGGCACGATCGATAGTCAAGTTCTTCAGGTCGATTGTTTGCCGTTTTGGAATCCCTAACAGGATCATCACCGACAACGGCACACAATTTACGAGTCGCACCTTCATGCAGTACGTCCAAGACCTTGGCGCCAAGGTCTGCTTTGCTTCTGTTGCTCACCCGAGAAGCAACGGTCAAGCAGAGAGGGCAAATGCTGAAGTGTTGCGCGGGCTCAAGACCAGAACTTTCGATAGGCTGCACAAGTGCGGAAGAAATCGGATCGAGGAGCTGCCGGTGGTTCTTTGGTCGATCGTAACGACGCCAAATCGAGCCACCGCCGGACACCCTTTGCTCTAGTCTATGGAGCAGAGGCAGTTCTCCCCACGGAACTCGATCACGGATCGCCTCGAGTGCTCGCTATGATGAGCTCGAGCAAGAGCAGCTGCGACAAGATGACGCGCTGCTCCTTGAGGAGAGATCGTCTTCGGTCAGGCGAGCCGCCGCTACCAGCAAGCTTTGCGGTGCTACCATAGCCGCAGAGTTAGTGCTAGATGTCTTGAGGAAGGCGACCTTGGTCTTAGGCGCGTTCAGTCCGCCAAGAATTCAAACAAGTTGACGCTGAGGTGGGAAGGCCCTTATCGGGTGAAACGAGTCACTAGGCCTTGGCGCCGTATGCGCCTTGAGAGACCGGAGATGGCATTCCGTGAGCAACTCCTGGAACATTGAGCATCTTCGTAAGTTTTACCCATAGGGCGCGGTTGTCGGGACCCGTTCCGGCAACCACCTTTTGTACAAGTCTTGCCGCAGTTGCATGTAATCCTTTGTACAAAGTCGGGAGCAGACCCCGTGCATCAGTAAAGCTCATGCGTTGCGCACAACTTGTCAAATTCATGCTTTCATCATTTTATTGCATGTTTTGGCTAACACTTTGTGCAGCAACAACACCCGGTAAGCAGAATCGAGCCGCTGGGCTCCATAACGTTGTTTCCTCTTCTTTTTCTTTTCTCAAAGAAAGGAAGGCTCCCTCGCGCACAAGTTAACCCGTGGGGAAGGAGGAGATGATACTATGGACCAGGCACCGCCGAGGAAGTTTCACCTCATCGGGAAGCAAGAGATGTAAAAGCTAAGTTGCCAAAGTTTGAGCAATCAATTTTAAATTTTTAAGTTATCTTCCTCGAACGATAGTACTTTGTATGGAAAACACGTGCTAGGGGAACCAACTCATGACTAGTCGCGCCCTTACTTTGTTTCGAGTCCGCTCAACAACTTAAGTGAGCTGCGGCTAGTCGCGACAAGGTTGCTTGTCGGAGACAAAGACTGCCAAAGAAGGCTGCTGATGTTCAAGACTTTTCGAGCTCATGGCAAAAGTGCCCGCTACCGACAAGTCCCCCAAATGCGTAAGGCAGAAACATGCAAAAGAAGGAATCAAGTAGAGGAAATAACTTTGCATTGATCGCCTAAGATAGAGTATATTACAAAATAACTTGTCGCTGATCTAACAAAGTTTTCTAAACATGATCAGCAGCGACAAGGAAAGATAAAGTTGGCGGCCTAGTCTACGCTGGTCGCCCTCAATCCGCTTGATCTTGTTCACCTTGTCCACAATGGGTGCGACAAGGGCTTTGAGCTCCTCCACGTTGGCATCGGGCGGCGGGATCCGAGGACGCCATTAAGGTTGAGGCCCGGATTGCGGAAGGCCACCTTGATCAACACCTTCTCGAGGGCTCCTGCACGAGACACTGGGCGTGATTCCTCGGACAGCTGCTTTGGGACCTCTTCCCGAAGTCGCTGGAGGCCCGTCACCACGCCTTTGAAGAATAAGCTGAGCTTGGCGCTGGGTTGGAGATGCTCGTCGGAGGAGTATGCAAGGTCCGCCATCCCCAGCTCCCTCAGCTCGTTGTGGATGTCGGCGGCAGTGTCCACGAGACCTTCAGTCCAGTGCTCCACGCTCTTCCTCAAGGTGCTCTGGATGGAGGCAGCATTCGCTAGCAGCTCCTCCTTGGCCTTGATCGCCTCCAACAAGCCCACCTCCCGCTCTCTGGCGCCATCCAACGTCTGCGTCAGAGTGGTCAGCTTCAGCTCAAGATCCGCCTTGGAATCCTTGGCGGTGTCGAGCTCCTTGCCTCTATCAGCTTGACGACTCTGCAGCTCGCCAAGGGTGTAAGCATCCTTCTCGCGCTCGCGCTTGAGCACGGCAAGCTCTTCGCCGCACTTCTTGAGGGTGGCCTCCAGCTGTGCCACCTTCGCCTTCAACTCCTCCTTGGCGGCCTCGGTGGCTGTGGCAGCGTCGCCCGCTTCTGAAGCGCCCGCCAGTGACTCCTCGCGGCAAGGTCTTCTTCATGGCTGTCCAGGTTGACCTTCCGCTCGCCAACTTTCCTTTCTCTTGGCGAGCTTCTCGGCAGCCGGCCAGCTGCTCCTCCTCAGTGCAGCCTTCTCAAGGATGAAGGCCGTGCGCTCCTCTGCAAAGTTTCCCCAGCGCCACACTTTCGTCGCGGAGGAAGCTTCTTTGTTGGCGCTCCGGGCTCCTCGGCGCGCTTCTCCATGTCCGCTCCCGCCCTCGCGACAAGCGCTTCCTGTGTCTCCAACTTGGCCTGCGGGCAGTGGCGGTAGAGCGACAGCTTTCTTCAACAGCTGCTCCTCCTCGGACTTCGCCCGGCTGCTGCTTGGCGCATCCACCAGCGTCAGCCAGCGGAGGCGAGTAGCTCGCCGTCGAAGGTCTCTCCTCGACCGGCGCCTGGAGCTTGGTTCCCGGGGAGCTTGATGAAGACACCTCGCCGCCTTCAAGTAGGGCGCCGTGCAGGGGCTCCTCGGAGCTGCCGCCGCGGCCCGGGGAGTCGGCTGTCGGTGTGGCGCTTGGCGCTCCTGCTGACCCTCGGGGCCGTCGGTCTGATCGCCCGACCCCTCGCCGGCCTCTGCGTCGGCAGCCTCCTCGCCAACAGGCTCGTCGACGACGGCCTCTTCTTCCTCGATGGCGGCCTCGTCGGTGTTGCCGCGCGCTTCCTCCTCGCCGGCGGCCTCGACCTCCATCGGCTCTGCGTCGGACGAAGAAAGAACAGTCAAGCAAATGTTCAAAAAGAGAAACAAAAGAAAGCAAGCCCAAGGGAAGTTTTCGTGTAAGGGAATTACCTGCAACGGGATCCGCAGCCATGGCCTCAACCACTGGAGGGTCACTGGCGCTGTCCCTTGCCGGGGTAGCCTCCCTTGCGGAGTAGCTTCCCTTGCCGGAGTGGCCTCCCTTGTCGGAGGGCGCTCCCTTGCCGGAGATTTCTCCCTTGGCGGCTTAGTGGCAGCGGGCAGGATCTCGGAGGCGGCTTCCGAGCCCTCCTGATGAGGCTGATCTGCTCCTACACAAGCACACAGTCAGATATCAACGAAGAAAGGGCACCCCTACACACCTGATAGTAAGGAGAAAACTGCACACTTACTCTGGGGGCTGTGCTGGGGGCTGCTCAGAGGAAGGGTTTCCGGTCCGGCAAGGGAGTCTCGACGGCCCCCGTCCGCCATCGGAGAATCGTCCTCAACGACGCACCGCCGGGATCTTAGCCCTCTTCGCCGCTCTACGGGCGGCGTCACGAAAAGGAAAGAATCCAGAACGAAGCAAATCATATTCAAGATGAAGCAATAAAATTGAAGAAATACAAGCATAAATCTCGAGAAGCTTACTCTTCGCCTTCCTCCTCGGAGCTGAGCACGGAGAAGTCAAACTCCGGCTCACCTCCGGTCTTGGCGAGGCGGAGGCGTGGGCTCTCTTGGCCGCTTAAGCGGGCGTCGGTGGGCTTTGAGAAGATCCCGCCCGGTTGTCAGCGGCAGTGTGGGCGCCTCAGCTGCAATCTCGCTTGCCGCGGTGGAAGCGCGCTCATGGCGCTGCTTGTGGGCAGTCTGTCGCCCTGCTCGTCTCGGCCTTGCGGAGACGCCTCTTGGCGGAGCCGGGCTCCGCTGGCGGCAAGTCGCTTGGCGGTGGGAAGAAGCGCCCTCGTCGGCTCCACTCGACCCGGCCTCGGGCTCGTCAATCTGGTCATCGCCTGCGACCTCTCCTCGCTCGGCAAGGCTTGTCGCCTTCGCCGCGTCCGCCTCCTCCAGTTTGAACCCGAAGGCTCCAGCGGCAGCGGCTGCTGCCGCCTCCTCCACCCTGGTGGCAATCCGCGCCATGTCCTCGTCGGTGGTGTCGCGGGTGAGCCTTTTTCGTCGGCCGAGCGGATCGGCACTTCTTGCAAATCCTCGAAGAATTGCCGCACGACCTCGTCGGGGCTCCTGCCAGGTTGGGGCGATCCCGTGGGAGTCGATAGTGGCATCATGGCGCGGATGCGGTCGAGCCGAGTTGTTGCACAATGGGAAGACCCCCGCGGCAACCTAAACCACTCGGGGTGGTCGGGTCGTTCTTGAACAGCTCGAGCAGCATCGCTGGCCCAGCTCCAAGACGGTGAAGTTCCGATTCAGGCTCGGGCACAGCCTCATGATGTACGCCGCATTTTGGAACTCCCAGCAGGCCTCCTCCTTTCACGCAAGGGAAGCGGCGCGGCGGCGAAGGAAATCTGCTTAACCGCGCTTACGGCCAACCGGCAAGCCCGAGGCGCAGGATCCGGTCACGACTATCTTCAGCCTTCGCATCCTCCGCGCCAAGTTACTCCAATCCCTGCAGCGCACTATTGGGGTTTGGCGACGCAGCGGTGAAGGGCTGCGGGTTCTCCTCACGACCCAAAGCACCAGTTGGCTCTCCACTCCTCCCACTTGTTGCGGAACTCTCCCTCTAGGTAGGCCCCTTTCTTGCCGCATCCTAGAGACCCGTGCTATCCCTCCTGGGCAAGTGGCTCTCTCTCTCGACGCGGGGAACAAAGAAATGGCGGAAGAGTGCCACGTTCGTGTGGACTCCGACAAAGTTTTCGCACAAATGCGCGAAAACTGCCATGGTCAAGACGGCGTTGGGGGTGAAATCAAGGAGGCGGAGGCTAAAGGTGTTCATTATGTCGCAGAAGAACTCGGAAAACGGCGGGCAAAGCCCGCAATAGAAGAAAAGGGCGAAAAAGGGGTACCCTGTTGGGGCCAAATCAGCGGCGGAGGCGGGGAGTACCCTCGTGCGCGGATGCGCACGCGTCTCCGTCGACCAGAAGAGGTAGAAGACGTCCCGCAGCTCCCTAGCACCGAGCTGCGGGGGGAAGATGGCCCGCTCCTTGCGCAGCTCCGTGAGCCGCTGCGCCTCGGCCGACTTGACGCCCTTCTCCTTGTCGGCTTTCGGAGCCATGGCGAGGGGGGCGGAGGAGGTCGACGCCGGTGAGCGTGCTTGTGGCGAAAGGGGGCGGGGCGCTGCTCTCTTCGCACCGGAGAAGAAGAGGGGAGCGGCGGTGGTTTTCTTGACAAGACAGCAATGGCAGGAGTGGACGGCCTGCCTCTGTTTCCTCCGCTTATAAAGAGGGGGAGGGGGCGGACGTTCCGCTTATACTAATAAAGAAACCCCCCACGACCGCGCCCACGATCTTCGCAGACGACGCCACGTCCGGTGCGTGCCCGTTAGTGGGGATCGTGGTGGGTCCGGGCGAAGTGCGACGTGGTCGAGGCCACGTGTGTCCGTGCAGTTTTGGGACTGGCCCGACAAGCGCCGGCACCGTGTGTACGGCCCAGGCCCGGGAGGCTCTGCCGGTGTACTAGAGTAGGGGTACCCTAGTATCTCGTACTCGTGCACGCGGACAGTTGTAGCACCAGCGGCAAGGTTTGCCTACGTCACCGCTTAAGACCCTCCGTGGCTCCTTTGGAGCCATTCAAGAACAAAATATTTGATTAAGAAGACAAGGCCCCGACAAGAGGAGCTTGTCGGGAAGGCCACCTGTGCATGCAGAAGACAAGGCCCCGGCAAGAGGAGCTTGCCGGGAAGGCCCGGAGCGTGACAAGCCTCCGGGCGTGACAAGGACTCGACCACGGCGAGGCGCTTGCCGCGGCATGCAACTTCTCTCCATCTCCGCTCCAGCTCATCCAGCGACGTGTCGCCATGGGACCGTTCCATGCGCGCGTGTCGAGCGGCTGTGCAGCCAGCGGAGAGCAGCGATAAGCGGCAGGGCCAAGCTTGCCTGCGTGGCGAGCGGAGGCGCACTGACGGCCTCTGTTGCACTTTGTTAAGGCGACACCGACGGGCATTTATTGCTTTTGTCCCTTGCCGCCGAGTTAGGTATTTTGCCTTTGTACATAATCGCTCGAGTAGGTGTACCAACTCCTGTTTTTACATTTGTACCCCCGCCTATGTTGCCACCTGTCGGAGACCCCTTGAGCATATAAAAGGAGGCCCATGTGCAACGTAGAAAGGGTTCGGCTGGTTCGGTTCATTCGACTCACCAGAGACTAGATACACTCACGCTAGGTTTTGTAGCTCGCATTGCTCCCTAGCAAGAACACAATAGATCAAACAAGCAGCAGTAGGAGTTTTATCTCTCTGGAGAGCTCTGCTGGGTAAACTGCTCGTGTGCCTCGCCTCGATCCGCTCTTCGTGCGATCTCCGCCCCCCTCCGAACCACAAGGGGCCTGGTCCGCCGGCCCCATAGGTGTTCGTGGGTACGATCAGCCTCCCCGACAAATGCCGAAGACAATCTGCGCGCCGGACTCATCGTCATTGAAGCCTGGTTCAGGGGCTACTGTGGGAGTACTAGATTAGGGGGTCCTCGAACAGCCGGACTATATACTTTGGCCGGACTGTTGGACTATGAAGATACAAGATTGAAGACTTTGTCCCGTGTCCGGGTGGGACTCTCCTTTGCGTGGAAGGCAAGCTTGGCAATTCGGATATGTAGATCTCCTCCCTTGTAACCGACTCTGTGTAACCCTAGCCCCCTCTGATGAAGTCATGTACCTAGGGTAGGGTCATAGACCTGCCCAAAGGTACCCTCCCCAAGGACACTCGCGAAAGAAGCTGCCTACCAGTCGACCTGGTAGGTTTCCACTCGACAGATTCAAAGACACTCGACCATGAAGACCCACTCGACCACCAGGAGTCCAAGAGCCACTCGGTGTCCAAACAGTCTCAGTTAAATAGTCTTTATGGCCATGATGACACTTTATGTAAAGCGTTACGATGAACGCCTAGCTTTAACGCATTTTAAACCCTCCGCTACGTGGGCTGGCTGGGGTCTGGCGCACTCTATATAAGCCACCCCCCTCCACGGGTAGAAGGGTTCGCACCCTGTAACACATACGCATATAATCCAAATGACCGCCTCCGGGCTCGAGACGAGAGTTGTTACTTCCTCCGAGAAGGGCCTAAACTCAGAAATCCCTATGCGATACAACTACTCCATAGCTAGGATCTTGCCTCTCCATTCCTACCCCCATTCTACCTGTCGGACTTAGAACCATGACGGTTGGCGCCCATCGTGGGGTAGGTGTTCTAGCGATTTGTTGGAGAAGTTGGGATTCTTCGATCTCCTACATCATGGTTTCAGGTGGAGTCTTGGTCGAGGGCCGCGAGATCCGTCTCGGTGCGCTCACGTCACCAACGACTCCGCTTGGCTTCAGGAGGCTCCACTCGACGTGGACGCGCTCCCGTCCGTGGGGCGACGACTTTTCAGCAGCGATGTCCATGGCGTCCTCCTGCGGCAACCGTCGACCCAGTATGGGTCGGCTCTGTGCCTTGCCCCAGCCTCCCTGGCCGGAGCAAGCGTTCCGGTCGGTCGAGGCTTCAGTGGTGGGTGAGGCATGCGGTGGCTCGCCAGTCGGCCACCCCCCAAGTCGCGGCGATCGAGCCCGACGAATCTCTCTACGGCCTGTTCGACCTATCGACTGGCTCCGCAGAGACTGCGTCCGAGTGCGATAGTAGTGACCCGGCGGCAGAGGTACTAATGGTCGATGGACCATGCAGTCCCCCCGGATTCACCCGCACCAACGGAGGTGACGGTGGAGGCGATCCGGAGCAAGCCCACGAAGAGTACCTGCCCGAGCCCCTCACTTCGCTTCAGAGGGAGGAGCTTCGCCGTCGGAACATGGATGCGCTTCACACTCCTATCGTTGGAGAAACCCCGAGGCTCGTGCCTTGGAGGATGCGCGCTTGGCCAACCTGGCTGAGCGCACTCGACTGGAGAACCTTCAGCGAGTACTCGACGAGCGCGCGCGACCAAGGGTTCCAGAATCCAGTCGATGTCAGCTCTTCCAGCCACCAACTCAGGTATATCAAACTCCGATTCAGAATTTAGCAGCTGCCGCCCGTATAGCAGAGTCAATTCAGCCTTCCCAGTCGGAGGCGGGTAGAGGTTTGATACAAATCGAGATCTGCTCCGGCGGCAGGAGACCAAAACTCAGTCGTATCACGGTCATGGAACAGGATTCACAGCCAATCCGCTGCCACGAATTCAGTCGATCGGCCCATAGTGCGAGATCGCCCCGAGGCGTGAGGAATGTGGGGCCGGCGTGATGATCAAGACAAGAGTCATGAGCAATATGAGCACCGATTCGATTGCAATGATCGACATCGAAAGTGCCCACTCCTCCCCAAGGGGTGGATCATACGCGCTCCTCGGCAGCGGGATTTACGAGACGCCAACACAGTGTTGGGCGAAGAGTTCCAGTCGACCCTAGGGAACCAGGCTTTGATGCGAGATTTATTATCGTTCAAGGTTTGGTCGACAGGAACAGAGCTCACCGAGAACGCCATGACAGAGATGTTCCTTCCAGCAGCAGAGTTCATGTCTCGTGGCGAGTGTTTCAAAGCAGAGCCATCGAGTCGTGGTGATTCCTCCCAACTTCAGGTTGGCGATCGGAGTCGATAAGTTCATCGGTGAATCCAAGCCCCGACACTTGGCTTGAAGATTCTTGAGTGGCTGCTTTCGGATCGGGCGGCGGCAACGATGAGGTAGCCATGAAGCATTTGCCTCTTATGTTGGAGGGTTCAGCTAGAGCGTGGTTGAATCGATTAGCACCCAAAGAAGTATTTACACTTGGGAAGATCTTGCCCGAGTGTTTGTCAGACATTTGAAGGGACATGCAAGCGACCAGCCAGGGTTGACGGAGTTGCGATCGTGTGTGCGTAAGTCGAGTGAAACTTTGAGAGATTATATCCAGAGCTGGATCACTTTGCACCACACAGTTGAGAATGTATCTGATCACCAGGCAGTCTGTGCCTTCAAAGAAGGTGTCAAGAACAGAGAGTTGAGTTTGAAATTCGATCGAACCGGAGATATGACCCTGAGTCGGATGATGGAGATTGCCACCAAGTATGCAAATGGTGAAGAAGAGGACCGGCTCTGGAGTGGTAAATACAAATCGCCGCTAATGAGGCCGGGCGGAGGAAATTCCAGTGAAGCGAAGCGCCAAAAGCCGAGCCGGCTGCTCGAAGAGGCCTTGGCTGTGACCCTGTGAAAGTTCAAGGAAACCCAAGGGTCCTTGGAACCCCAAGAAAGTGAAAAACCAGGATGGAAATGACGTGTTGGATTTGCCATGTCACATTCACACGAAGAAAGATGAAGAGGGTAAACTCATTTACCCGAAACATACCACTCGACAGTGTCGGCTCTTGATTCAGCAGTTCCAAGGGAAACAGCCCAAGGATAAGGATAAGGAGATGACAAAGTTGAGGACAAAGATGACAGCGATGATGGATATCCCGTGTCAATTCCACTCGATGATTTTTGGCCGACGTCGAAAGCAAAAGTCGATTGAAGGTTATCAATCGGAAGTGAACATGGTCGCTCCAATGACGCCTGACTATCTGAAATGGCCCCAGACCCCCATCACATTCGACCAGTCCGATCACCCGACGCACATTGCCACCCCTGGGAGGCAAGCGTTGGTGGTCGACCCAGTCATCGAAGGCACTCGACTGACCAAAGTTCTGATGGATGGTGGTAGTGGCTTGAACATATTGTACGCAGAGACATTGAAAGGGATGGGCATTCCGATGTCCAGACTCAGTACCAGTAATATGAGCTTCCACGGAGTCATTCCTGGAAAGAAGGCTGAGTCACTCGGCCAAATTGCTCTTGATGTAGTTTTTGGTGATTCGAGCATTTCCGGAAAGAAAATTTGACCTTTGAGGTCGTGGATTTCCAGAGCGCTTATCATGCTATTCTGGGAAGGCCAGCATATGCACGTTTCATGGCCCGGCCATGTTACGTGTATCTTAAACTAAAGATGCCTGGCCCCAAGGGCGTGATCACTGTTACGGGCAATCGGAAGAAGGCGGAAGAGTGCTTCTAGAAAGGCTCTAAGATCGCCAATGCTCAGTTGGCAGTGGTAGAGTTACAAGAGTATCAGAAAACTGCGGATCCGAGTGATTTGTTGCGAGCTAAGAAGCCCGCTACGGAGTCAGCATTCCAGTCGTCCGGTGAGACGAAACAGGTTCACATTCACCCGACTGATCCCAATGCTGCTCCGACCAACATCTCAACAACAATCGACTCAAAATAGGAAGAAGCGCTCATCTAGTTCCTTCGTGAGAACTGGGACATCTTTGCATGGAAGCCTGCTGACATGCCGGGCATTCCCAGGGGGCTGGCTGAGCACCGCCTACGAGTCGACCGAAAAGTCAAACCGGTTAAAGAATATCTTCGACGGTCCGCCGTCCAGAAGAGAAAGGTCATTGGTGAAGAGGTGGCTCGGCTCTTAGCGGCAGAGTTCATCCGAGAGATCTACCACTCCGAGTGGCTCGCCAATGTCGTCATGGTCCCCAAGAAGGACAAGTCGTTGCGCATGTGCATCAATTTCAAGCATATCAATCGGGCCTGCCCGAAAGATCATTTCCCTCTTCCTCGCATTGACCAAATAGTCGACTCAACTGCGGGATGTGAGAGGTTGTAATTTTTGGACGCTTATTCCGGGTACCATCAGATCCGTCTGTATGGACCCGATGAGATCAAAACAATGTTCATCACTCCATTCGGGTGCTTCTGTTATGTCACCATGCCATTCTGTCTCAAGAATGCCGGAGCCACATTCATGAGGATGATCTCGAAGTGTTTGCTCACTCAAATCGGTCGGAATGTGGAAGCGTACATGGATGATATAGTGGTCAAGTCACGAAAGGGTTCCGACCTGTTGATCGACCTTGCTGAAACATTTGCCAATCTCGGGAGGTATGATATCAAGCTTAACCCATCAAAGTGCACATTTGGAGTTCCCCGGGCGGAAAGTTACTCGGTTTTCGCTTACGAGCGAGGAATCGATGCTAACCCTGAAAATGTTGGCACTATACTCCGAATGAAGCGCCCTGTACGTGTGCACGATGTCCAGAAGCTTACTGGATGCTTGGCTGCTTTAAGTCGATTCATCTCTCGCCTCAGTGAAAAGGCATTGCCTCTTTACCGACTGATGAAGAAGTCAGACAAGTTCGAGTGGATTCCGTGGTCGATGTAACGCTTTGCGAGCTAAAAGCTCGCTCTCCACTCCAGCCGGTGCTTGCTGCTCCTATCAGCAAAAGAGCCTTTGTTGCTTTACATTGCAGCCACCGGACAAGTCGTCGATCTTGTACTTACGGTCGGCGGGAAGAAGAAGGAAAAACCTTCAAAGTTCAACGCCCAGTTTATTATCTTTCAAGTCTTGACCCCATCAAAGCAAAGATACCCTCACTATCGGAAGCTTGTTTATGGGATTTATATGACCACAAAGAAGGTTGCTCATTATTTCTCGATCATTCCATTACGATCGTCCACGACGCCCCATTGTCGGAAATTCTTCATAACAGAGATGCAACTGGTTGAGTGGCTAAATGGGCGATTGAACTCCTTACCCTTGATATCAAATTTGAGGCAAAGAAAGCCATCAAGTCCCAAGCAATATCAGACTTCCTCGCCGAGTGGACTGAACAGCAGCTTCCAACTCAAGTTCACTCGGAGCACTGGACTATGTTTTTCGATGGTTCCAAGATGCTGAACGGTTCTGGTGCGGGGGTTGTGTTGGTTTCCCCCCGAGGAGATAAGCTCAAATATGTTCTCCAGATTCACTTTGATTCTTCCAACAATGAAGCAGAATATGAAGCACTCCTGTATGGGTTGCGTATGGCCATTTCACTCGGCGTCCGTCGCCTTATGGTCTACGGCGACTCGGATCTGGTTGTTAATCAAGTGATGAAGGAGTGGGATGTCAGAAGCCCAGCTATGACTGGTTACTGTAATGCAGTGAGAAAGCTGGAGAAGAAATTTGAGGGGTTAGAACTTCATCATATTCCCCGACTGAAAAATCAAGCTGCGGATGATTTGGCGAAGATAGGGTCCAAAAGGGAAGCCATTCCCAGTAATGTATTTTTGGAGCACATTCATGCACCATCAGTGCAGGAGGATCCTTTCACAGAAGAAGCCCCGCAGCAAAAGAGTGCCAATGATCCGACTGAAGTTGAGGTCCCAGCCGTGGTCGACCTGATTATGGAAGTTGTGGTCATCACTCCCGAGACCGATGTCGTACATCGCATATATCCTAAGGAAAGAGCTCCCAGAGAATGAAGAAGAGGCTCGACAGATCGTCCGTCGATCCAAGGCCTTTATAGTGATCAAGGGACAGTTGTACAGAGAAAGCGTAACTGGAGTCGGCCAGAAGTGTATCACGCCAGAAGAAGGTCAGATAATTCTTGAGGATATCCACTCGGGGACCTGTGGCCATCATGCGTCCTCTCGGACCATTGTGGCTAAAGCATACCGAAAGGGATTTTATCGGCGAAAGCAAATGAAATGGCAAAATAAATAGTCGACAAGTGTGAAGGGTGTCGGTTCTATTCCAACATGTCACACAAGCCCGCCTCAGCCTTGAAGACCATTCCACTCGTCTGCCCTTCGCTGTTTGGGGATTAGACATGATTGGACCGTCAAGACCGGCAAGCGGCTTCACTCATTTGCTAGTAGCAGTCGACAAGTTCCCCAAGTGGATCGAAGCCAAGCCCATCAAGAACCTTGATGCATGAACTGCTATCAGTTTCATCAAAGAGTTGATATTCAGATATGGAGTTCCGCATAGCATCATCACTGACAATGGGTCAAACTTCGATAATGACAAGTTCAAAGCCTTCTGCGCCTCTCAGGGCACGCGGGTCGACTATGCTTCAGTTGCTCATCCTCAGTCGAATGGACAAGCAGAGCGTGCAAACGTCCTCATTCTCAAAGGGCTGAAACCACGGCTGATGCGTGATCTCAAGCACGCAGCAGGAGCTTGGGTCGACGAACTTCCATCAGTTCTCTGGGGATTGAGGACCACTCCTAATTGGTCGACTGGGAGAACTCCATTCTTCCTGGTCTATGGAGCTGAAGCAGTTCTGCCGAGTGACCTGCTTCACAATGCGCCTCGAATCGAACTATACTCTAAAGAAGAAGCGGAACAAGCCCGGCAAGATGCAGTCGACCTCTTGGAAGAGGAGAGGGAGATGGCCCTGATCCACTCGACTATCTATCAGCAAGACTTGCGTCGATTCCATGCCAGAAATGTGAAGAGTCGAGCCTTCCAAGAGGGAGATTTGGTCCTCCGAGTGGATCAATGAAACCACACAAGCTCGCTCCCACTTGGGAAGGTCCTGCATCATCACAAGAGTTCTCCACAACAGGCGTATCATCTCTACAACGTTGATCGCCAGATCGACGAGCCTCGAGCTTGGAATGCGGAGCTACTCCGCCCCTTTTATACTTAAATACTCACTCGGTTGAGATGTAATAAAAGTACTTTTGTAGTTTGTTTATCCAAGACAAGAATGTTATAATTTTCCCAGTGATTGTTATTACTTTTTTTTGAAATTTCCCCCAGTGGGTGGCTTAGCTGCGAATCCGGTTCGCCTAAGTTTATAAAAAAATCCTTTCCGAGTGGCGAGCCAGTCTCCCACTCGGGGGCTTAGCTGAGAATCCGCTTCGCCTAAGTATTCAAAATCCTACCGAGTGGTGAGCCCGCCTCCCACTCGGGGGCTTAGCTGCAGTCCAAGTACTCGCCTAAGTATTAAAAAATCCTACCAAGTGGTGAGCCAGCCTCCCACTCGGGGGCTTAGCTGCAGTCCAAGTATTCGCCTAAGTATTCAAAAATCCTACCGAGTGGAGAGCCAGCCTCCCACTCGGGGGCTTAGCTGCAGTCCAAGTACTCGCCTAAGTATTCAAAATCCTACCGAGTGGAGAGTCAGCCTCCCACTAGGGGGCTTAGCAACAGCCCAAGGATTCGCCTGAACATTCAATATTATGAACGCTTCGCAAGGACGACGAGGTGCAGGTCATCTGCTACCTTCTCCTTCAGAGCTACACAATAAAAATCCTACCGAGTGGAGAGCAAACCTCCCACTCGGGGGCTTAGCTGCAGCCCAGTGCTCGCCTAAGTAATAGAAATCCTACCGAGTGGAGAGCAAACCTCCCACTCGGGGGCTTAGCTGCAGCCCAGTGCTCGCCTAAGTAATAAAAACCCTACCGAGTGGAGAGCAAACCTCCCACTCGAGGGCTTAGCTGCAGCCCAGTGCTCGCCAAAGTATTAAAACCCTGCCGAGTGGAGAGCAAACCTCCCACTCGGGGGCTTAGCTGCAGCCCAGTGCTCGCCTACGTATTCAAAATCCTACAGAGTGGAGAGCACACCTCCTGCTCGGAGGCTTAGCTGCAGTCCAGTACTCGCCTAAGTAAGGAATTCATCCCAATCCGCAAGGACGACGAGGTGCAGGTCGACTGCTACCTTCTCCTTCGGAGCTTTGCCACAAGTACAACGTGCAGTCCATCCCAATCCGCAAGAGACTGACGAGGTGCAGGTCGATTGCTACCTTCTCCTTCGAGCTTCGCCACAAGTACAACGTGCGGTCCATCCCAATCCACAAGAGCAGCGAGGTCAGTCGCAACATGCTCCATCTCTACCTGCAAGATAGATGAAGTACAAGCCGACTGGAGTTTCACCTCAAGGATACTACATACAACAATGAAATATATTCCGAATGAAGAGCAAAGTTCTCTCGAAGGCAAATAAAGCATGTTCAAGGATAGATCAAGTTCGGATAAACGTCCTACGGATCCAAAAGTGCTCAGACGTTAAGCCTGTTAAAGTTTGTTGGTTACAAAAACCACTCGGCATTCCGAGGAAAATTTAAGATGGGACTTAGAAGTTTTTTACTCCTCCGGTGGAGGACTGGAAGGTGCAACAAACTGGTCGAGGTCGATTCCGTCGGCAATGCGGGTAGCAGCAGCGATGAAGGTCTCCATGAAAGATCGGAAGTCGTACTTCCTGGTGTTGGCAACTTTGAGGGACACCAGCTTGTCCTCTTGCGTTTCCTTGCAGTGGACACGAACCAGAGACAAAGCAACATCAGCACCACACCTGGCAGAAGACTTTTTCCATTCTTGCACTCGACTTGGAATCTCATTCCCGAGTCATTAAGAATCAAGGTCATTACGAAGGCGTCCGATCGGCGGAGGGTTGAGTCGATCCGCGACACCGCAGCTTTCAGTCGAGCAAGATAATCCACCACGCTAGCAACGCGAGACTCCAGTCGGAGCACATTCATAGCAGCTTCGTCCTTCACAGGAGAGTTGATGGGGTCCAGGCTGGTTTCCACTCGACTGGTTTCTTCTTCGAAGTTTTGACAGAATTCTGAAAACACAGCTCAGACTCAAAACAACAATCATGCGATGAGCCGGTGATATCAAGACAGTCGGATAAAAGAGATTACCTTCAAGCATGAGGAACAGCTTCTTGGCGAGCCCTCCAAGATAAACCTCCAAGTCTTTCGCTTCCCCGCCAGTTGGCCAGCCTTGTCAGGCAGGGCAATCTTGTCGTTCTTCAGTCGACTAACTTCCTTGTTGGCCGCGTCAAGAGCGGCTTTCAGCTTGGCATTTTCATCTTCAAGTTTGTCGTGAGGCAAGTTTCTCTTCAGCGAGCTTTGTTTTCTCCAAAAGCGCATATACGTGCCTCTGCAAGGTCAAGGTCCTTCTTCTTCAGAGTCTCCTCCCGTTTATCTGCAAAGCAACAATGAGAACAGAGTTGAGAGTGAACAGAAAAACAAAGACAGTCGTCAAAGTTCTCACCAGCCATACCTTTTGCTTCATCCTTCGCCTTCTGCAAATTCTCCTGAGCAAGCTTCAAGTCGAGGTTGAGCTGGATCATTTTGTTCTCTAACTTTCAAAGATAGCGAGCCATAAGCTCGCAAGATTTCTACAAAGAGTCAATCAACAAAAGACATCAAAGACAGATCACTTCCGAGTGACTAAGGAAAAATCGTAGCATTTCTAAGACTACAGTTGAATCAAAACATTCGACAGTAGTCTCGGGGACTACACCCAGCGGGTGCACTCAGCGTACCCCCACTGATTTTACCAATTTGGTTCGACCAGTCGACCAAAAGAGGCAAAAAGGTTATGATTCTAAAACCATGGCTAATTGTCAGCGGTCAGCCGCAAAAAAAAAACAGTTCTTTAGACTATAGTCGACTGCACGCGGTCCACCATAGTCTCGGGGACTACACCCAGTGGGTGCACTCAGCGTGCCCCCACCGGTTTTACGGTTCCATTCGACTTGGTCCGACCAGGCCGAGTGAAGAAGTTCAAAGTATAAAGACTATAGTCGACTACACGCAGCGCACCATAGTCTCGGAGACTACACCCAGTGGGTGCACTCAGCGTGCCCCCACAAAAACTCAATCGACACACACACCCAGTGGGTGTACAGATATGGAAATCTTCAGAAAGAAGCAGTTTTAGGTAGCATGTCCTAACAGTAGCATGTCCTAACAGAGCAAGCAGTTTCAGGTAGCATATCCTAACAGAGCAAGCAACGATCGACTTACTTGGACATTGCTCTGGAGAGCTGAACTAGCATCATAGGCCGACTGGCTGGCCTCTTGGACTGCTTTCACTTCCTCCATCATGATCCCTGCCTGGCGTATAGCCTCCTTAGCAGCACTCACTTGGTCTTCCGGGACGTGGTGTATAGCAAAAAGGGATGGTGGATCAGCAGTCGACGAAGTGGGTCGGACACTTGTCGGTGATGCAGACAAAAGACACGAAGCCAGCGGGGTTGTCTCCCTCGAAACCAGCGTCTCAGGTATCGTCACAACTGGAGCAGCCTTGCCCGGGCACCCTCTTGTTCTTCCTCTTCCTCAGCGGCGTTTCCTCGTCATCATCGGGGAGATCAATGACATGAGGCGGAACTACAAGAAAGATTCAAAAGTAAACATGGAAATCCAATCGACTAAAAGCGATCATACCAAGGTTGGAGGTGACGGCATCTTCCATTTCCTGATCTTCATGCTTGGCTGAGGTCTCGGAGGTAGCAAAGACCGCAGATTTCAAGAATCGGTGATCAGTCATCAAGTCGACCAAAAAGTACACTCATGTTGAATAGGGAAATACAAGTTCCGCTGATTACCGGAGATGGTGGGAATGACCATCCGCATCTTAGGCAGGGGCCTTCGCCCGGCTTCGGACGATGTTGCTCGAGGTTGCTTTGGCGGTTTCTCGATCGGCGCAGGGAAGTTGTCCGAGGTCGCCGTCGGCCTTGCCCAGTGGGTGCAACAGCTTTTACTGCGCCCGACACATGGGGTCATGCGTCAACTTGGACCTTCCTTCCGAGCGGGGAGGATCAACGTCTTCCTCCTCTTCCTCCTCCTCCTCCTCTTCATCAAAGCTGTCGTCCCCCTCATCCTCCTCGCCGTTGGACTCCCATTCCTAACACCCAGTGGGTGCAACAGCTTTACCGCGCCCAGCCGCCGGGTCATGCATCAACTTGGACCTTCCTTCCGAGCGGGGAGGATCGACGTCTTCCTCCTCTTCCTCCTCCTCCTCCTCTTCATCAGAGCTGTCGTCCCCCTCATCCTCCTCGCCGTTGGACTCCCATTCCTCCCGCTTTCACCTCCGCTTCCTTCTTCTTCTTCTTGGTTCCTGCATACCTGTTGGGCATCGAGTACATCTCGGTGGTGGCCTAGAAGACAACAAAACAAGGCAAAAGTCAGTCGACGAATTTGCATCAAACAGAATGAATGCAGCAGAATCACGATCGGAGATAAGTGGTTATACCTTATGCAGTTCGTAATAATGGTCGAGTGGGGGAATCCTCCTAGCTCCGCGAGGATTATCTTTGTTCCCTGTGATGGCAGTCATCCACTTCTCCAGCGTGGCGTCATCGACCTCCTCTGGATGGACCCGAGTGGTATCATCCATACCGGAGTACATCCACATCGGATGGCCTCGGTATTGGAGTGGCTGAATACGCTGTCAGAGGAAAACTTCGGAAAGATCCATGCCGGTCACCCCGTCATGAATGATCTGGACTACGCGTTCCATCAACAATTTTACTTGGGCCTTCTCCTCTGGTAGCACCTTCGGGGAAGATGGCTTGTTCACTCGACTCATGGAGAAAGGAGGAGTCGGTCATTGCCCGGCTGGTCTTGGCAGTAGAACCAGGTCGACTGCCACCCTCTAACTGAGTCGGGGAGAGTCATAGCCGGAAAAGCGCTCTTCCCCCTCATATGGACCTCGAGTCCCCCACACATCTGGATTACTTGGGTTCTCTCGTCATTCGGGTTCGTTTTCTTCACTGTCTGAGAGCGACAAGTGAATATATGCCCCAGTGCGGCCGACAGCCCAAGAAGTTTTCGCATAACGACACGAAAGCAGCAAGATAGACAATGGAGTTGGGAGTGAAATGATGGAGATGCACTCCAAAAAAGTTCAGAAACCCCCGGAAGAAAGGATTCGGCGGTAGAGAAAATCCCCGATCTACGTGAGTGGCTAGGAGAACGCACTCACCCTCTTCAGGCTGCGGCTGCCACTCCATTCCCGGAAGCCTCGCTGACCCATGGAGGATCAGTCCCTCGTTGGCCAGATCGTTGAGGTCCTCCTCGGTGATGGTCGAGCGGATCCAATCTCCCTGGACCCAACCTTGCGGCAGTTTGGACCGCGAAGAAGATCCGCCCCGACTAGGCGCTCTCCCCTTCGCCTTCGCCGCTGTCTTCTTCACCCGCTCCAAGGTTGCGGTCTTCTCCTTCACCATGGTCGCCGGCGAAGCAAGTACTGAGCTGCGGCGCTGAGCAGGCTAAGGGCGCAGCAAAAAGATTTGGAGGCGGAAGGAGGGGAAGATTGGGGTCACACTGTTCAAAATACCCCGTCCGATGCCTTATACGAGGCCGCTTCCAAGTGGTCATTTGGTAGGCCCAGTAATCCGTCAAATCTCGCAACAAAGCGTAGCGTGATACGTGGAGAAAAAGGCGGCGCTAATATCGAGGCGCCATCGCCTTATCCCATCCGAAAGTGCCGCAGTTTTCTCCGCTTCAGCGCTTCCCAAAATTCAGATCTCGTGAAATCCGCTAACAGCGGAGCAACTTTGTCGAACGACAGATTTCCTCCGATCCGTCGCTCGGAAATCCTCAAGTTCACAAAGTTCACTCGACAAATGTGAATAATGGATCAAGGCGACTGAAAGAGAAGTTGACGCCATCACTAAAAGGTCGTTGATCCGGAGTAAGACATACCCACAACACAAAGAACAGGTCGGAAAGATTATCAACTCCTTCCTCACTCAAACCTCGATCCATTCGGGGGCTAATGATGAAGTCATATACCTAGGGTAGGGTCATAGACCTGCCCAAAGGTACCCTCCCCAAGGACACTCGCGAAAGAAGCTGCCTACCAGTCGACCTGGTAGGTTTCCACTTGACGGATTCAAAGACACTCGACCATGAAGACCCACTCGACCACCAGGAGTCCAAGAGCCACTCGGTGTCCAAACGGTCTGTAGTTAAATAGTCTTTATGGCCATGATGACACTTTATGTAAGGCGTTACCAGTAACGCCTAGCTTTAACGTACCTTAAACCCTCCACTACATGGGCTGGCTGGGGTCCTGGCGCACTCTATATAAGCCACCCCCTCCACAGGTAGAAGGGTTCGCACCCCTGTAACACATACGCATATAATCCAGTCGACCGCCTCCGGGCTCGAGGCGTGGGGTTGTTACTTCCTCCGAGAAGGGCCTGAACTCGTAAATCCCTTGCGTATACAACTACTCCATAGCTAGGATCTTGCCTCTCCATTCCTACCCCCCATTCTACTGTCAGACTTAGAACCACGACACCCTCCGGTGTCTATATAAACCGGAGGGTTTAGTCCGTAGGACAACAACGATCATAATCATAGGCTAGCTTCTAGGGTTTAGCCTCTACGATCTCGTGGTAGATCAACTCTTGTAATACTCATATCATCAAGATCAATCAAGCAGGAAGTAGGGTATTACCTCCATCGAGAGGGCCCGAACCTGGGTAAACATTATGTCCCCCGCCTCCTATTACAATCCACCTTAGATGCACAGTTTGGGACCCCCTACCCGAGATCCGCCGGTTTTGACACCGACATCCGGCTATAAGTTCCAGACCGGGTACGCCTGCGGGCACCGAGTTGGATCGGTTATCAATCATCGAGTTCAGCGTCGTAGATGTTTTCCAACACTCACCCTTTGGCGATGTGCTAAATTCGTTGAAAAACCTGTCCCCGATGGGGGACTCATGGCCGAACTATGTCCGGTTCGAGCTAGAGGCTGATAATGGAGAATTTTGCTTCCCATGCGCCGCCCACTTCATATCCACTGTCGAGGACTTAACCGACATACCCGCTTCTGGCTCCGAAGACATTGACGGTATAGACGACGATGCCGACGAGGAGAAAGTGTCGGTGTACCAGAGTAGGGGTACCCTAGTATCCCGAACTTGTGCACGGGCAGTTGTAGTCCTCCGCGGCAAGGCTTACCGGGTGACTGCCAACGTCCTCCGTGGCTCCTTTGGAGCCATTCAAGAACAAAGTATTCAAGCCAAGGAGACAAGGCCCCGGCAAGAGGAGCTTGCCGGGAAGGCCACCCAAGGCACCTAGGAGGCAAGGCCCCGGCAAGAGGAGCTTGCCGGGAAGGCCCGATGAGCGACAAGCTTCGGACGCGACAAGACAACAACCACGGCAAAGGCGCTTGCCGCAGACCACCACTATGTACTGCGCTCCGGCACATCCACTAACGTGTCGCCACAGGACCTTTCGGTAGCAGCGTGGCAAGAAAGGCCGTCTTGACGGTGAGGTGATGTGGCAAGCGGCAACAAGATTGCCATCGTGGCAAGCGGTGGCGCCTCGACGGTCCCTTTACGCCTTTGTTAGGGCGGCGTGAGAGCATTTAATGCCTTTGTCCCCTGCCGTCAGGGTTAGGTATGATACACTGTACAAGTAGCTGTACTAACCACTCCTTTTCCATTTTTACCCTTGTCTACGTTGCCACCTGTCGGGGACCCCTTTAGCATATAAAGGAGGCCCATGCATAGCGTAGGGGGATCTCTCCAGAGGCTAGAGGGGTTCGAAGGGGGGACGGTTCGACCTCACGCTCAGTCTCGTTAGCAGCTTGTGTGTACTGTAGCACTCAGCGCTCCCGAGCAAGAACTCAATACACTCAGACATGCAGCAGTAGGAGTGTTATCTCTCCGGAGAGCTCCGAAGCTGGGTAAGCGGCTCGTGTGCGCCGCCTCGATCTGCTCTTCGGCGACCTCCGCCCCGCCCGAACCGAAAGGGGCTCGGTCCGCGATCGCATAGGTGTTCGTGGGTCAGATCAGCCTGCCCCGACATCTTTGGCGCGCCAGGTAGGGGGGCGTCGAGATTGTGTGAACCTGATCCGGCGTCCACACGAGCTAGATCTTCTTCATCATCTTCATCAACATGCCACCGAAGAAGAAGGCTTCGGCGGCAGATGTTCCGTCCGCGTCGAACCCACCACCACCGGAGCAAACGGGTGGTGGGGTAGACGCCGGCGGAAGAATGGACGTCGACAGAGGGGCCCACGTTGCTGCCAAGTCCAAGGACAAGGCTGCGCAGACCTCGGCGTCCGTACATGCACCGCGCCCGTCTCAGGAGGCGCGGGACCGACAGCGTCATGGTATTCACAATGCCATACGCTCGTTGGACCAAGACCGAGCTGGTGGATCTCGAGATGCTCAAGACCAGCATGCACGCCAACATCTTTGGCGCGGCGAGGCACGGTCGCCTGGACGGGATACTGCTCCTTCTAACATAGTTAGAAGTCCGAGCATATCCCTCTCCTCGCGTCGTTCGCCACTGCCACCCACTACTCCAGCAGAAGCTTGGGCGAGAGCTCAACTGCTCCTGGATTACCCTCCAACAGCCGACAAGGTCGATGAATGGAGGGCCACCATTCAGAGTCTCATCGGCTTTGCCAACGGCGACGCTCTGCGGCAGCCGAGTGCATCGCTGCCAGCGGCAAGACTGCAAGGCACGAGCCGATGGCGGCATTTAAATCGGTGGGGTGCAACCACCATGCACTCTCCGCCCGAAGGCCAAGATCGCCAACTCGCCGGATCTACCTCGACAACGGCGACTCCACCGCATCGCCGGATCCACGAGCTCGTCGCGATCGAGTGCCAAGTTCTTCACGAGCAACGGCAAGAAGGCTTCGAACTTCGCATCAAGCGCCGAAGAGAAGCACGGCGTCAATCCGACCAGCGCGATGGGCCCTCTGTCGACATGCGTGCGCCAGGGGAACCAGGCGACTTGCCGTACACGGTAGGTTGCCCTGCGTTCACTCGTGAGCTGCGGCAAGTCTAGTGGCCCAGCAAGAAGAATTTCAAGCCAGACGTACCAGAGAAGTACGACGGCGAGACGCATCCGTCGGAGTTCCTCAGCATCTGCACCATCTCGGTGCAAGCTGCCGGGGGGCGAGACGACAAGATCCTGGCCAACTACTTCCCGCTGGTGCTCAAGCCCAATGTCAAATCCTGGCTCATGCACTTGTCGGACAACTCCATATCCTCTTGGGCAGATCTATGCCATCAGTTTGTCCGCGCCTTCTGTGACCACAAGCCCCATGGCCAAGAAAGCGACCTTCATCTCGCCGCCCGAGAAGGAAGGAGAGCCCCGCTAAGTACATTCAGAGATTCAGCCGTCTGACAGCGCAACATCCCAGATGTCCACCCTGCCGCGGCAATCAGCGCGTTCCATCAGAACATGCGAAACCGCAGGATGCGGGAGGAGATGGCGATGTGCAAGATCAGAGACGTCAGTGAGCTATATGCCCTGGCCGACAAGTGTGCACATGCTGAGGAAGGGAGGCATATGATGAGCTAGCAACCATGGCAGATGCATCCAGCGACGAGCAGGGGGCTTCACCGGCAAGCTCTGGTCCCGACAAGGATGGATCTACGCAGAGCTTCCCGAAGTCGCCGTCAAGAAGGTCCTCAAGATCAAGACCAAGTCCGGCAAGAGCTCTGATGCCCACTCCGGCAAGCGCACCTCTTCGGAGTGCTGCGCTACCGTCGATGACGCACCATCAAGCTCCACCTGCAAGTGCTGAGGAGCAGTCTGCTCCGGCAAGCCCTAGGGTTTGTTCCGTTGAAGCGACGCGGCTCCAAGACCGTAGAGCTCGATGCCCACTCCGGCAAGCGCACCTCCTCGAGTGCTGCGCTACCGTCGATGACGCACCATCAAGCTCCACCTGCAAGTGCTGAGGAGCAGTCTGCTCCGGCAAGCCCTAGGGTTTGTTCCGTTGAAGCAGACGCTCCAAGTCCGGTAGAGCTCTGATGCCCACTCCGGCAAGCGCACCTCTTCGGAGTGCTGCGCTACCGTCGAGGACGCACCATCGAGCTCCACCGGCAAGTGCTGAGGAGCAGTCTGCTCCGGCAAGCCCTAGGGTTTGTTCCGTCGAAGCAGACGCTCCAAGTCCGGCAAGAGCTCTGATGCCCACTCCGGCAAGCGCACCTCTTCGGAGTGCTGCGCTACCGTCGAGGACGCACCATCAAGCTCCACCGGCAAGTGCTGAGGAGCAGTCTGCTCCGGCAAGCCCTAGGGTTTGTTCCGTTGAAGCAGACGCTCCAAGTCCGGCAAGAGCTCTGATGCCCACTCCGGAAAGCGCACCTCTTCGGAGTGCTGCGCTACCGTCGAGGACGCACCATCGAGCTCCACCGGCAAGTGCTAAGGAGCAGTCTGCTCCGGCAAGCCCTAGGGTTTGTTCCGTTGAAGCAGAAGCTCCAAGTCCGCAACAGCTCGATGCCCACTTCGCAAGCGCACCTCTTGGAGTGCTGCGCTACCATCGAGGACGCACCATCGAGCTCCACCGGCAAGTGCCGAGGAGCAGTCCGCCCGCAAGCCCTAGGGTTTGTTCCGTTGAAGCAGACGCCCAAGTCCGGCAAGAGCTCGATGCCCACTCCGCAAGCGCACCTCTTGGAGTGCTGCGCTACCGTCGAGGACGCACCATCGAGCTCCACCGGCAAGTGCCGAGGAAGCAGTCTGCCCGCAAGCCCTAGGGTTTGTTCCGTTGAAGCAGACGCTCCAAGTCCGGCAAGAGCTCGATGCCCACTCCGACAAGCGCACCTCTTCGAGTGCTGCGCTACCATCGAGGACGCACCATCGAGCTCCACCGGCAAGTGCCGAGGAGCAGTCTGCCCGCAAGCCCTAGGGTTTGTTCCGTTGAAGCGACGCCCCGACAAGTTTTGCTCGCAAACTTGCCGGGAACGTCAAGCTTCGGGCTGAGCCGCAGTGTTCTCGCCGTGGAAGCAGATGTTCCCGCAGCAGACAGATGCCGGTGGTTCTTGGTCGATCAGACGACGCCAAATCGAGCCACCGCCGCGAGACACCTTTCGCTCTAGTCTATGGAGCAGAGGCAGTTCTCCCCATGGAACTCGTATACGGATCACCTCGAGTGCTCGCTTATGATGAGCTTGAGCAAGAGCAATTGCGAAAAGATGACGCGCTGCTCCTTGAGGAGGATCGTCTTCAGGCTGTTGTATGAGTTGCTCGATACCAGCAAGCTTTAAGCCGCTACCATAGCCGCAAAGTTAATGCCGGAAGTCTCGAGGAAGGCGACCTTGTTCTTCGGCGCGTTCAGTCCGCCAAGAATTCCAACAAGTTGACGCCAAAGTGGGCAGGCCCTTACCGGGTGAAACGAGTCACTAGGCATGGCGCTGTCCGCCTTGAGACCGAAGATGGCATTCCGGTGAGCAACTCCTGTAACATTGAGCATCTTCGTAAGTTTTACCCGTAAGGCGCGGTTGCCGGAACCTGTTCCGGCAACCACCTTTTGTACAAGTCTTGCCGATGTTGCATGTAATCCTTTGTACAAAGCCGGGCGCAGACCCCGTGCATAAGTAAAGCTAGTGTGCTTCGCACATCTTGTCAATTTCATGCTTTCTACTTCTATTTTGCATGCGTTATCTGACACTTTGTGCAGCACCTACCCCCGGTAAGCAATAACGAGCCATAAGGCTCCATATCTTTATTTTCTCTTCTTTCTCTTTCTCAAAGAAAGGAAGGTTCCCTCGCCCACAAGTTTGCCGGGGAAAGGAGAAGATAATGGTGTGGACCAAGCGTCGCTCAAGGAAGTCTAGCCTTACCGCGAAGCAAACGACAGAAAAGCTAAGTTGCTAAAGTTTGAGCAATCAGTTTTAAATTTTTAAGTTATCTTCCTCGAACGACCGTACTTTGTATGGAAAACCTGTGCGCGGAGGAACCAATTCGTAGCTAGTTGCGCCCTTACTTTGTTTCGAGTCCGCTCAACAACTTAAGTGAGCTGCGACTAGTTGCGACAAGGTTACTTGTCGGAAGCGGCACCGCCAGCAGGCTGCTGACGTCCCGCACTCAGCGCTCGCGGCCCAGGTGCCTGCGCTGACAAGTTCCCTAAAAGCGTAGGGCAAAAACATACAAAGGAAGGAACCAAGTAAAGGAAATAACATAGCAATTGCTACCCGAAATAGAGTTATATTACAAGATAGCTTGTCGCAGAACTAATAGATTGTTCTCATAACATGACCAGCAGCGGCAAGAAAAAGAGAAAGCGGGCGGCCTAATCTACGCGATCGCCCTCAACCCTCTTCATCCCGCTCATCCTGTCCACGATGGGTGCGACAAGGGTCTTGAGCGCTTCCACATCAGCATCCGGCGACAAGGATGAAGACGCCATCGCTGGCCTTCAAATAGGCGCCGGGCTGGGGCTCTTCGGAGCCCGACGCTGCCACAGCGGCGGGAGGATCGGCGGTCGGCGTAGCGCCTGGCGCTCCTGCGGCCTCAGGGGCCGTCGGTCACGATCGCCGGACCTCGCCAGCCTGCTGGCGGCAGCTTTGGCGACCTCTTCGCCGGCGGGCTCGTCGGCGCGACTTCTTCTCCGATGGCGTGGCGTCGTCAAGATGTGCCAAGCGTCCTCCTCGCCGGCGGCCTCGGTCTCCATTGGCTCTGTGGCGGATGGATCTGACGACTCGAAAATGAAGAAGAGTCAAGCAAATATTCAAAAAGAAAATCAGAAGAAGAAGAACACAAGGAAAGTTTTCAAGCAAGAGGATTACCTGTGCTAGGGTCTGCAGTCATGGTCCCCGCCACTGTGGGATCGCTGGTGCTGTCCCTTGCCGGAGAACTGCCCCTTGCCGGAGAAGTCCCCCTTGCCGGAGAACGCTCCCTTGCCGGGGAATCCTCCCTTGGCGGTGTAGTCGAAGCAGAAGGCATGTCAGGAGCGGCTTCAGGGCACTCCTGGTAAGGCTGCTCTTCTCCTACACAAATCAGCAGTCAGATATCAGCAAACAAAAGGGCACCCATGCACGCCTAACAGCAGGAAGTAAACCATATACTTACGCTGGGGGCTGCGCTGGGGGCTGCGCGTGCCCGTGCCCTGTTTTGGACCTGGCCCAACAGCGCTCGGCACCGTATGTGGCCCAGGCCCGGGGGCTCCTGTCGGTGTACCAGAGTAGGGGTACCCTAGTATCCCGAACTTGTGCACGGGCGATGCAGATCCCTCCATGGCAAGGCTTACCGGAGTGACCGCCAAGGTCCTCCGTCGCTCCTTTGGAGCCATTCAAGAACAAAGTATTCAAGCCAAGGAGACAAGACCCCGGCAAGAGGAGCTTGCCGGGAAGGCCACCCAAGGCACCTAGGAGGCAAGGCCCCGGCAAGAGGAGCTTGCCGGGAAGGCCCGGTGAGCGACAAGCTTCCGGACGCGACAAGACAACAACCGCGGCAAGGCGCTTGCCGCGGCAGACCACCACTCAGACCTGCGCTCCAAAGCACATCCACTAACGTGTCGCCTACAGGATCTTTCCAGCGTAGCGTGGCAAGAGGTCAGGCGGCCCGGAGCGGTGGCAAGCGGCTGACAAGATTGCCATCGTGGCAAGCGGTGGCGCCTCGACGGTCCCTTTCTGACCGTTAGGGCGACGAGACAGCATTTAATGCCTTTGTCCCCTGCCGTCAGGTCGGTATGATACACTGTACAAGTAGCTGTACTAACCACTCCTTTTCCATTTTTACCCTTGTCTACGTTGCCACCTGTCGGAGACCCCTTTAGCATATAAAAGGAGGCCCATGCGCAACGTAGAGGGGGGGATCTCTCCAGAGGCTAGAGGGGTTCGAAGGGGGGACGGTTCGACCTCACGCTCAGTCTCGTTAGCAGCTTGTGTGTACTGTAGCACTCAGCGCTCCCGAGCAAGAACTCAATACACTCAGACATGCAGCAGTAGGAGTGTTATATCTCCGGAGAGCTCCGAAGTTGGGTAAACGGCTCGTGTGCTTCGCCTCAATCTGCTCTTCGTGCGACCTCCGCCCCCCGCCGAACCGAAAGGGGCTCGGTCCGCCGGTCCCATAGGTGTTCGTGGGTCAGATCAGCCTCCCCGACAGAAAGGCCAAGACCCGTGATAACCCACAAGTATAGGGGATCAATTGTAGCCTCTTTCGGGAAGTAAGAGTGTCGAACCCAACGAGGAGCTAAAGGTAGAACAAATATTCACTCAAGTTCTATCGACCACCGATACAACTCTACGCACACTTAATGTTCGCTTTACCTAGAACAAGTATGAAACTAGAAGTACTTTGTAGGTGTTTTTGGATAGGTTTGCAAGATAATAAAGAGCGCGTAAATAAAAAGTAGGGGTTGTTTAGATAAAGACACAATAAAGTAAATATAGCGAGTGTGGAAAAGTGGTGGCAGGAGTTGCGAAATTGTCCCTAAGCAATTGACTACTTTACTAGACCGATAGCAAGTTTTATGTGGGAGAGGCCACTGCTAGCATGTCATCCCTGACTTGGAATTTTATGCACTTATGATTGGAACTATTAGCAAGCATCCGCAAATACTAACGTTCATTAAGGTAAAACCCAACCATAGCATTAAGATATATTGGTCCCCCTTCAATCCCATATGCATCAATTTCTATGCTAGGTAGAAGCTTCACTCTTGCCCTCCAATACATAGTCCTATCAACATACAACTAACCCTATGGTGTGATCCACGCGCGCGCTCATATGATGGGCACCAAAGGAAAGCAACATAACCACAAGCAAATTAAATTAATCATAGCAATTCATCAACCACCGACAGGACAACAAAAATCTACTCAGACATCATAGGATGGCAACACATCATTGGATAATAATATGAAGCATAAAGCACAATGTTCAAGTAGAGGGTACAGCGGGTTGCGGGAGAGTGGACCGATGTAGATAGAGGGGGGAAGGTGATGGAGATGTTGGTGAAGATGGCGGAGGTGTTGGTGAAGATCGCGGTGATGATGATGGTGGCCACGGCAGCGTTCCGGCGCCACCGGAAGAGAGGGGGAGAGGGGGCACCTTCTTCTTCTTCTTCCTTGACCTCCTCCCTAGATGGGAGAAGGGTTTCCCCTCTGGTCCTTGGCCTCCATGGCATGGGAGGGGCGAGAGCCCCTCTGAGATTGGATCTATCTCTCTATCTCTCTCTGTTTCTGCGCTCTCGTCTTTTGCCCTTTCACCATTTCGTATAAATATGGAGATCCGTAACTCCGATTAGATTGAAACCTTCGCCCAGATTTTTCTCCGAAAATTAGCTTTCTTGCGGCCAAATAAGAGCAGCAACCGCCTTACAGGGGGCCCACGAGGGGGGCAGGCGCGCCCCCCTGCCTCGTGCCCCCCTCGGGCACCGTCTCTCATTGATTCTTATTCCCAAATTTTCCAAATATTCCAAAAATATTCTCCGTCCGTTTTTATCCCGTTTGGATTCCGTTTGATATGGGGTTTCTGTGAAACATAAAACATGCAACAAACAGGAACTGGCACTGGATTAATATGTTAATCCCAAAAATAGTATAAAAAGTTGCCAAAAAGTATATGAAAGTTGTATAATATTGGCATGGAACAATCAAAAATTATAGATACGACGGAGACGTATCAGCATCCCCAAGCTTAATTCATGCTCATCCTCGGGTAGGTAAATGATAAAAAAGATATTTTTTGATGTGGAATGCTACCTAGCATAATCTTGATCATGTATCTAATCATGGCATGAATATTAAGACACGAGTGATTCAAAGCAATAGTCTATCATTTGACATAAAAATAATAATACTTCAAGCCTACTAATAAAGCAATCATGTCTTTTCAAAATAACATGGCCAAAGAAAGTTATCCCTACAAAATCATATGGTGCAGCTATGCTCCATCTTCACCACACAAAATATTCAAATCATGCACAGCCCGATGACAAGCCAAGCAATTGTTTCATACTTTTGATGTTCTCAAACCTTTTCAACTTTCATGCAATACATGAGCGTGAGCCATGGACATAGCACTATAGGTGGAATAGAATATGATGGTGGAGGTTGTGTGGAGAAGACAAACAGGAGAAAGTCTCACATCGACGCGGCTAATCAACGGGCTATGGAGATGCCCATCAATTGATGTCAATGTGAGGAGTAGGGATTGCCATGCAATGGATGCACTAGAGCTATAAGTGTACGAAATCTCAAACTGAAACTAAGTGGGTGTGCATCCAACTTGCTTGCTCATGAAGACCTCGGGCATTTGAGGAAGCGCATCATCGGAATATACAAGCCAAGTTCTATAATGAAAATTCCCACTAGTATATGAAAGTGATAACTCAAGAGACTCTCTATATGAAGAACATGGTGCTACTCTGAAGCACAAGTGTGGTAAAAGGATAGTAACATTGCCCCTTCTCTTTTTTTTCTCTCATTTTTTTATTTTCTCTTTTTTTATTTTTTTATTTTTTTGGTGGGCTTCTTTGGCCTCTCTTTTTTAATTTGGGCTTCTTTGGCCTCTTTTATTTTGATAACCTCACATGGGGCAATGTTCTAATAATGATGATGATCACACTTTTATTTACTTACAACTCAATATTACAACTCAATATCTAGAACAAAGATATGACTCTATATGAATGCCTCCGGAGGTGTACCGGGATGTGCAATGATCTAGAGTAGCAATGACATCAAAAAACGTACAAGCCATGAAAACATCATGCTAGCTATCTTACGATCATGCAAAGCAATATGACAATAAATGCTCAAGTCATGTATATGATGATGATGGAAGTTGCATGGCAATATATCTCGGAATGGCTATGGAAATGCCATAATAGGTAGGTATGGTGGCTATTTTGAGGAAGATATAAGGAGGCTTATGTGTGACAGAGTGTATCATGTCATGGGGTTTGATGCACCGAAGTTTGCACCAACTCTTGAGGTGAGAAAGGGCAATGCACGGTACCGAAGAGGCTAGCAATGATGGAAGGGTGAGAGTGCGTATAATCCATGGACTCAACATTAGTCATAAAGAACTCACATACTTACTGAGAAAATCTATTAGTCATCAAAACAAAGTACTACGCGCATGCTCCTAGGGGGATAGATTGGTAGGCAAAGACCATCGCTCGTCCCCGACCGCCAGTCATAAGGAGGACAATCAATAAATAAATCATGCTCCGACTTCATCACATAACAGTTCACCATACGTGCATGCTACGGGAATCACAAACCTCAACACAAGTATTTCTACAATCCACAACTACCCACTAGCATGACTCTAATATCATCATATTTATATCGCGAAACTATTGCAAGGAATCAAACATATCATATTCAGTGATCTACAAGTTTTATGTAGGATTTTATGACTAACCATGTGAATGACCAATTCCTGTCATCTCTCCAAATGGATATAAGTGAAGCAAGAGAGTTTAATTCTTTCTACAAAAGATATGCCCACGCTCTAACAAATATAAGTGAAGCAAAAGAGCATTCTACAAATGGCGGTTTTCTATATGAAGAGAAACAGGCAATCCAAACTTCAAATGATATAAGTGAAGCACATGAAGCATTCTATAAAGCCATAGTCAAAAGATATAAGTGAAGTGCAATGAGCATTCTATAAATCAACCAAGGGCTATCTCATACCAGCATGGTGCATAAAAGAAAAGAGAAAACTAAATGCAAAAGACGCTCCAAGATTTGCACATATTGCATGAACGAAACGAATCCGAAAACATATCGATACTTGTTGAAGAAAGAGGGGATGCCTTTCGGGGAATCCCCAAGCTTAGACGCTTGAGTCTCCTTGAATATTTACTTGGGGTGCCTCGGGCATCCCCAAGATTGAGCTCTTTCCTCTCTTCCTTCTCCTCACATCGAGACCTTCTCGATCATCGAACACTTCACCCACACAAAACTTCAACAGAAAACTCGGTAAGATCCGTTAGTATAATAAAGCAAATCACTACTCTAAGTCTGTTGCAAACCAATTAATATTTTGTTTTTTCATTTTGTGTACTGTAGTATAAATTTTTCATGGCTTAATCCACTGATATAAATCGATAGTTTCATCAAAACAAGCAAACTATGCATCAAAAACATAATCTGTCTAAAACAGAACAGTCTGTAATAATCTGAAATTCACCATACTTCTGATACATGAAAAATTCTGCCAAAATTAGGAAAAATAAAAAAGTTGTACATAAAGACAGTGCAAAAAGAATCAGAACCATATGACGTTCCAGTAAAAAAATGTAAAATCGAGCACTACAGACAAAGTTTCTGTCCTGCACCGCACAAACCAACAAGCATTGTAAACATCCTAAAGGCAAACCTTGGCACATTACTTCTATAATAAAATGGAATTTTACAAGAGCATAATTATTTTTGTTGAAAAGTTTCTCTAATTAAGATTCACAAAGTTTCCAAGGGCATGAACAAAGTTCAAGGACGTCCCCCACTTTCACAATGCTCGTCTATCTCACTTTCACTTTTCTTTTTGAAAAGTTTTGGGTTCCCCTAATTTTTTTGTTTTTAAACTATATAAAAGCACACAACTGAAATAAATGACTCTCTAAAACTTCCGGGTTGTCTCCCTAGTAGTGCTTTCTTTAAAGCCATTAAGCTAGGCATATAGTGCTCAAGTGATGGATCCACCCGGATCCCAAGGTATATCAAAGCCAATTTTAATTAACAATGATTTAGCATTTAGTAGTGAGCACAAAGCAACATATATCAGTAATGACGAAGTCTAACTCTCTTCCTATGCATCGGCATGTCATAAAAGAACAATTCATGCACACATAGTAAAGGCCAATGCATAGTATAAGCAGTTTCTTGCAATTTTTGTGTGTGGGAAACATAGAGAGGTGGAGATATAGTTCCTCTCTCATAATAATTGCAAGTTGGAGCAGCAAGAACATGCATATTATATTCATCAAAATCATCATGTGCAACGGTAAAAGGCAACCCATCAATATAATCCTTAATAAAGGCAAACTTCTTCGATATAGTGTAGTCGGGAGAATTCAAAAATATAATAGGACTATCATGCGTGGGTGCAATAGCAACAATTTCATGTTTAACATAAGGAACTATAGCAAGTTCATCTTGGCCACAAGCATAGCAAGCATCAACAAAAAGGGATATTTCAAGAGAATCAACGGGATCATAACAGTCATCATAGCAATCATCATTCGGTAAGCATGAAGGAGAATTAAACAATGTATGAGTTGAAGAGTTACTCTCATTAGAAGGTGGGCATGGGTGATCAATCCGCTCTTCCTCCTTTTGTTCTTCGCTCTCCTCCTCATCTTTTTCATCCAATGAGCTCACAGTTTCATCAATTTCTTCTTTCATAAACTCCTGCAAAATATTAATCTCTTCTTGGACAACGGAGGATACCTCGGTATATGGTTTAACATAGGCATTAGAAGCATAATTCTCATAAAAATATTCAAGTATGGCAAAACTTTCAGATTTGTAAAGAGTAGCATCATGCGTTTCAATCAAAGAAGCAATTTCATAAGCACCCTTAAAAGGAACAAATTCTTCAATTTGTTGAACATCACAGTAATTATAAACACCCTTAGCATAAGAAGATACGATTCCATTATCACTAAACAAACATTGGTAGGGAAGGAGTTTCTTAGGGTCTTCAGAACAACAAGTAATATCATATATTTCGCATAAATTCCAAAAAGAGCATTGCAAACGATGAATTTGATCCAGTAAACGTTTCCCTTTTTCAGATATGCGGTATCGCACATAACAAGCATGCTCATAAAAAGATTTGCCCTCAACTAATCTAGTTGGGATTTCAGCACGAGCACATAGGGATCAAAGATGATCCAAGTAATAAGCTTCAGGAGTGTGATAGATTTTGAGTGGTTCTTCAATCATTGGTTCTGTAGGTACAACTATTTTTTTTGGTATTTTGCATTTCCTACCCATAACTAAAGATAGAAAACAACTAAGAACAGCAAACAAAAATTACTTAGTGATAAAGCAAACAAGCACACACGAGAATATTCACCGCACGCTATAACTCCCCGACAACGGCGCCAGAAAAAGGTCTTGATAACCCACAAGTATAGGGGATCAATTGTAGCCTCTTTCAATAAGTAAGAGTGTCGAACCCAATGAGGAGATAAAGGTAGAAAAAATATTCCCTCAAGTTCTATCGACCACCGATACAACTCTACGCACGCTTAACGTTCGCTTTACCTAGAACAAGTATGAAACTAGAAGTACTTTGTAGGTGTTTTTGGATAGGTTTGCAAGATAATAAAGAGCGCGTAAATAAAAAGTAGGGGCTGTTTAGATAAAGACACAATAAATTAAATATAGCGAGTGTGGAAAAGTGGTGGTAGGAGTTGCAAAATTGTCCTTAAGCAATTGACTACTTTAATAGACCTATAGCAAGTTTTATGTGGGAGAGGCCACTGCTAGCATGTCATCCCTGACTTGGAAATGCACTTATGATTGGAACTATTAGCAAGCATCCGCAAATACTAACGTTCATTAAGGTAAAACCCAACCATAGCACTAAGATATATTGGTCCCCCTTCAATCCTGTATGCATCAATTTCTATGCTAGGTAGAAGCTTATGTCACTCTTGCCCTCCAATACATAGTCCTATCAACATACAACTAACCCTATGGTGTGATCCACGTGCGCGCTCATATGATGGGCACCAAAGGAAAGCAACATAACCACAAGCAAATTAAATCAATCATAGCAATTCATCAACCACCGACAGGACAACAAAAATCTACTCAGACATCATAGGATGGCAACACATCAATGGATAATAATATGAAGCATAAAGCACCATTTTCAAGTAGAGGGTACAGCGGGTTTGCATGAGAGTGGACCGTTGTAGATAGAGGGGGGAAGGTGATGGAGATGTTGGTGAAGATGGCGGAGGTGTTGGTGAAGATCGCGGTGATGATGATGGTGGCCACGGCAGCTGCTCCGGCCACCGGAAGAGAGGGGAGAGGGCCCCTTCTTCTTCTTCTTCCTTGAACTCCTCCTAGATGGGAGAAGGGTTTCCCCTTTGGTCCTTGGCCTCCATGGCATGGGAGGGCGAGAGCCCCTCCGAGATTGGATCTATCTCTCTGTCTCTCTTTGTTTCTCAAGGCCTGCCTTTCTCGCCTCTTTCACCGCTTTCGTATATATATGGAGATCCGTAACTCCGATTGGATTGAAACCTTCGCCCAGATTTTTCTTTGAAAATTAGCTTTCTTGCGGCCAAAGAAGAGCAGCAACCTCCTTACGGGGGGGGGGGGCACGAGGGGGCATGCGTGCCCAGGGGGGCAGGCGCGCCCCCCTGCCTCGTGCCCCCCTCGGGCACTGTCTCGCGTTGATTCTTCTTCCCAAATTTTCCAAATATTCCAAAAATATTCTCCGTCCGTTTTTATCCCGTTTGGATTCCGTTTGATATGGGGTTTCTGCAAAACATAAAACATGCAACAAATGTGAACTGCACTTGGCAATCGGATTAATATGTTAGTCCCAAAAATAGTATAAAAAGTTGCCAAAAAGTATATGAAAGTTGTATAATATTGGCATGGAACAATCAAAAATTATAGATACGATGGAGATGTATCAACCCGTCAGCCATCAGGCATGGGACGGCCACCCCCTCATACGACGTGTACATGATCGATAAACTTAAAAAGTCTCGCGGCAATGACAAGGGAGATCCAATTGAGAATAAAACTCCTGAGACACAGGCTAAGTTCCGGCGCCCCAAACGCCGCAGCAACAATGGCACTGGAGAAAATAGTACTCCGGACGGCGCCGAAAGCAATGAAGACCCTGTGGGAGCAATATCCGAGCAGGAGGAATAGGAAAACGGGCAAGCCAGCCCCGACGAACAGGCCCTGCCCAGCGATGGTTCAGAGAACGACAACTACCTTCCGCTCTCCGAAGATGAGGTAAGCCTCGGCGACGAAGACTTCATCGTACCCAAAGAGCCCCTCGAGTAGGAGCGCTTCAAGCGCAGGCTGATAGCTACAACAAAGAGCCTAAAAAAGAAGCAGCAACAGCTTCAAGCTGACCAAGACCTACTCAACGACAGATGGACCGAAGTCCTGGTCGCCAAAGAATACGGCCTTAGTGGCCTAGCCAAAAGCCACCCAAAGCACAAATTGCTATACAAGTCCGATGATGGGGCGTTGGGGCCCATACCATCGTCACACAATGCGGCAGGTCGCCGACAACTCTATCCGGATAAGAAGGAAAAACTCAAGCCGAACACCAGACCGCCCCACATTGCCGTAAAGGCAAGAACAACGCAGGTCACGATTACCCAGACGACCTGCAGTGGGACTCGGACAATAGATCAAGACATGCAAGACCGGTCTACGGATCGCTAAAGCATGCTTCAACACGCGACGATGGCTACCTATTCAGACGTGTCAAACCTCGCCATGCCCGAGCCGAAAATCAAGAAAGGACTCCTTCGAGTTACGCCGCTGATGTGGCCCAACATAGAGGCGCCGCACACCCGCTTTGCTTCACTGATGAAGCAATGGATCATGCATTCCCCGAAGGATTCAAACCCGTCAATATTGAATCATATGACAGGACAACCGATCCCGCGGTATGGATAGAAGATTTCGTCCTCCACATCCATATGGCCCGTGGGGACGATCTCCACGCCATTAAATACCTCCAACTAAAACTAAAAGGGCCAGCTCAGTACTGGTTAAACAGCCTGCCCGAAAATTCCATAGGCAGCTGGGAGGACTTGGAAGAGGCTTTCCTCGATAACTTCCGAGGAACATATGTCCGGCCACCGGATGCCGATGACCTAAGTCACATTGTCTAGCAGCCCGGAGAATCAGCCAGGGAACTCTGGACTAGGTTCTTAGTCAGAAAGAACCAAATAGTCGACTATCCGGATGCGGAAGCCCTTGCGGCTTTTAGACACAGTGTTCAGGACGAATGGTCGGCACGCCACCTGAGCCAAGAAGGACCTAAATCCATGACAGCCCTCACTGCTCTGATGACCCGCTTTTGCACTGGAGAGGACAGCTGGCTCGCTCGTAGAAGCAGTAGCGCAAGCAACCCGGGCACCTTTGAAAACCGAGACGGCAAAGCCACGACGAAGCAAAAACAACAGTCGCAACGACAATGAGAGATCATGCAACAAAGCAGTCAACACCGGATTCAGCAACCCCAAGCCCGATCAGCGGAAGAAGCCATTCAAGGCGAATCGAGCCGAACCATTCAACCTGGACAGAATATTGGACCGACCCTGCCAAATTCATGGCCACCCCGATAAACCAGCTAATCATACCAACAGAAACTGTTGGGTCTTTAAACAGACCGGCAAGCTCAACGCCGAACACAGGGGGAGGAGGCCGCCAGGTGACAGGGATGACGGAAAGATTCACCAACGGAACACTAGGGGTCAGAAACAATCTCCACCCGAGGATCAACTACTCCCAGAACAGAAATAGCAACCCGGCTTCCGCCACCCACTCCGTACACCTACAAAATTTGTACCGCACATACATCATTATGCACTCAAGATACCATGGGCATTGGCGGAAGCACAATACGGACAAGCCTGCAAGCACTCCAGTAACATTTTTTATTTATTTTATTTTTTATTTTTTTCTTCCTTCACTATCCTTTAAAGACAGGTGACGAACAGGATAAACATCTGAAACTGGCTCTATCAGAGTCCGGATCCGTATACCCACCTAAGGGGCTATTCCATCAAGGATTCCCCCCACCGAGGACTGGCGGCACAGACGTGCGACAGGAGGTCCAAAATAACTTTTTGTAGACCGCACTCTCTATTTCTCGAGCCTGTACTATGCTTGTTCCTCCGCCTCCAATCCCGAGCATGTCAAATAGCCGGGAGGATGGCTTTTATATATATCATAAGTAATCATTGGCATACCACTCAGTTCCTAGTAAACAATATCCGAACTAATCATCCGTACTGTTTCTCCAAAAAATATGGCTCCTACGGTTATTTCACAGAAATACCTTGGCATAACCTGCCAGGGGCTTGGTGTGGGAACAAATGAGTTGCCATCAAAAGTCTGAACAACTCTATAGCATACTTCAGTGTCGCAAGTTTGGCCTTATATGCATCAGCTCCGAATCATTGTCTTGGGTCAATAGTTGGATTGCTTCTTACGTGCTTGCTACCCTACGCTCGCTCTATCGGCTAGGGTAGTAAAGGGAGAACTACCGTGATTGTGCCCTAGTCTAAACCGGACGAGCACCTCAGTAGAGAAAGCCGAAAACTGACTGGCATGATGCGGCGAGAGCTGGTCAACCACTTGAAGACTTCTTGGAATCTTTAGCGATTCTCCGTGTCACACGAGGGATCTTTTCAGATCAAATATGTAAGGCACCATGCGCTGCATACATACTAGGGGCTATGTCGTAGCCCCACAATAAAACTCCTATGGCTAAGTGAAAGCGTTAACGCCCTATAGTCTGATTGCCTGGTTCGCCGCATTATCACCTCCTTCATGGACCAAGACGCTGGATAAAGAGTGATTAAATGCCTTTCTGAACACCCTCGTACTTCCTACGAGGGGGCTGAAGCCGACGACTGGAAAACTTTCAGATTATATCAAAACGGCCGCACAGGAGGAATTCAAGCTTTCAAGCAAAATATAAATAGATTAACTATAAAATTGTCTTTTACAATTTTCATCCACCTCACTCGAACATTATGTCTTTCGAGCACTGACCCTCTATAAAGCGGGCGGCCTCTAGGATGCCTTCAAAATAATGCTCCGGTTCCGGGCGGTCCTTGCCTTTGGGTGGACTCCTTGTCGCAACATCGATGGCCCTCATCTTCCCCTAGAATGTTTTGACTCGGGCAAAAGCCATCTGTGCACCCTCAATGCACGTTGATCGCTTCACAGCATCAATATGCGGCACCGCATCAACCAGCCTCTGCACCAAACCGAAATAGCTATTCGGAACAGGCTCGGTTGGCCACAATCAGATTACGACATCCTTCATGGCAGCGCCGGATATCCTATGAAGTTCGGCCCATTGGGACATCTATTCATTGAGCAACAGAGGGCGCTTTGATGTGCCAAATTGCGACCAAAAAAGCTTATCCGTTGCATATCCATCTCGTGCTTGGTAATACTGCACCGCATCGGCAAAACTCTTCGGCAAGTCCAAGAACTCGTCTGGAGAACTCCATACTTGGTTAAGTTGGGCATAGTTCGGTTCACCGAACTTAGTTTGCAGCAGAAAGGGCTTTCCAGCCGCAATCTCCCTCGCTTGTTGAACCTCCTCACGGGCTGCTCTGGATTCGGACCGCGTTGATCTAGCCTCTTGTAAGGCCTTGTCCAGATCAGCCGTTAAGGCTTTACTCTCCTTCTCCAGAAATTCACAGCGGCTGGTAGCATTCTCCAGTTCGAGCGCCATCGTGGATACCTTCTCCTCATTTTGGCGCCGTGCAGCTTGTTCGGCTTTTAATTCAGCTGAGGCCTTTTCGGCAGTAGCATTGCTACGACGGGCCTGCTCCTTGGCCCGGGCCAGCTCCGCTCGAAGAACTTCAACGGTGGCAGCACCATCTGCAGCCATGCATACTCTAGCATCTAAATCTCAGTCATGCTTATACCACAAAAAATGTATGAGGATTGCCCCGAATACATACCTTGCAACTCGTCAAGATGCATATTGATCAAAGCAAGATCATCCCCTACCACATCAAGCTTCCGCTGCAACTCGGCAATTTCCATAGTCCGGGAAGCGGCCAAGGGGGAAGCAGCCTGTGTTCAAAGATGATCAGGTTAGTCCTCAAATGATCCTTTTCGATCCTCTGTTTTGCTTCCCAGTGGAAGCCAACCCGAGTATCAGGGGCTACTACCTATACAAAGACGCATCTTTGCAAATAAAACATAGCCGAAAAACATTATGTCACAAACCTCGAAGCCCTTAAGTAGGCTCATGAAGGCTTCATTTAATCCGCTCTTCGCGGACGAAATCTTTTCAATCACTGTACCCATCAAGGTATGTTGTTCCCCCGAGACAGATGCTTTCCGCAACATGTCCCGCAACATATCCGGAGTCCCCGGGTCTCCGGAAGCTGCTCCAAGAGCACAATCATCCTTTGAAGGAATTTGTTCACCCGTCTCCAAAATCACTGTCGATTGTGAACCAGACAGTCCGGGGCCTTTGTTGTCATCAGCTCCGGAATCCCGGATGGTCGGAGGTCCACCTTCGGGTACTACCTCTTTTGTCCCCTGGTCTAAAGGGAACCTCTGTGATGTCACTTCAGAGTCGTCCGCCTTATTGGGCGAGGAGGTTGGAGGAGGCGTCTTGCTCTCCATCATCTCTGGGAGGAGACTCCCCGAAGAAGAGGATCACCCAGAAAAATTTTGTGTCGACCTGTAAAAATGCATAAATGAGTTACGTATATCTTCGGTAACAACAACGGAGAAGGACTCTATCAAAGTACTCCGGATTCTCTTACGGTTTGACCGAGGGCTTGTCCCCCTGTTGGAGTTGTTCAATGGCGTCACTTTTCAAACCCAAACCGCTCGACGGTGGCACCTTGCCCTTCTTGGAAGACCGCCCCTCCAATCTTCTGAGGCGGCCCTTTTCCTCCTGCTTGGAGAAGGGATGCTGGGTCCTTTTCCGCGTCTGTCTTCGGGCGAGGAAAGGTCGATTTCTCCAGACTCAGTGTCCGACTTACCTCCGGAACCAAGGTCATCTTGGGTCTTCTCACCCTCCCCTGCTGGTACCTGGTACGGTGCCGAGGCCAGCATCCTTGTTAGCACAGGAGTAGCTGAGTCTTCGGGAAGGGGAGCCGGACACCTAATCCGCTCCACCTTCTTTATCCAGCCCTAAAAAAGGATGATATTGTCGGTATCTTGCCATTGGGTGTCTAATTATAAGGTATTCGGTAAACAGATACTTATCGGGGTATCCGGATGGTTACAGTCTAGGCCGACATCTTCGGTGGTGTTCGGCCATTGCCTTCGTTTCCTGAAGAATAATCTCCACATTCCTTCGTGCGTAGTGCCGAAGAAGTGCCGAAGCGTCCATGCCCTTCCGGATTAAACTCCCACATGCGGAGAGGTCATTACCGGCACGGCAGGTCCAATTTAACTAACATTACTTGAACGACGTTGGCTATATCGATGTCCTTCTCAATGAGGCTCAGGATGCGACTTTGCAGAGTCCGCACCTCGTTCGTTGATCCCCAATCCAACCCCTTATTAATCCATGATGCAAGCTGAGTTGGGGGGCCGGATCGATATACAGGCGCGGTTGCCCACTTATAGCCATGGGGCTCGGTGATATAGAACCACCCCTGCTGCGACAGGTTGGAAGATTTGGCGAAGGATCCTTTCAGCCAAACAGCGCTAGCAAGCTTGCTCATTGAAGCACCACCGCACTCAGCCTGCTCCCCCTTTATCACTTGCGGCTTCACATCGAAGGTCTTGAGCCACAAGCCGAAGTGCGGGGGAGTCCGGAGGAAGGCTTCGCACGTGACCATAAACGCCGAGATAAGAAGAATAGAGTCCGGGGCCAGATCGTGAAAATCTAGCCTGTAATAGAACATGAGCCCCCGGACGAAGGGGTTAAGTGCAAACCCTAACGCGAAGGAAGTGGGACACGAACACGACCATCTCGCCGGATCTCGGGGTGTGAATAACCCGCCCCTCGGCGGGAAGCCGATGATGGATTTCCAAGGTCAAATACCTCGCCACCCGAAGCTTTGCAATATCTCCCTCCATGACAGAAGAAGCTACCCACCGCCCTTGATGGCTGGATCCGGACATAATTGGGGCTTGTGGCGACCGAAACTCGGGTGGTGAAGCTCGGGATAGCGGGGTCTGAGGGAGAAGCAAGCATGGAAGAAAAAGACGGGTCTGTACCCCTGTATATAAAGGCTGCGAATATCAAACGTCTCCTTTCAGGCCTCGAAAACTTGCTTGTTTCCAAGGAGTTGTACCCAAGCGACGGTTGGGTTACCCATGTCCGGGTTGACAGCAATCCCTTAAAAAAGGGAGGCATGATCTCCACTTGGATAAGACATGCCAATAAAACCGTGTCTTGAGACATGGGGCGACGGGCCAGCTAAAGCGGTTCGCAAATAATGGCCGAAGCAGGCATGATGTCATATTACCAAAAAGTTGTCAGGGGATTGAACTCGTAAAATATTATATCCTCTGCAGTTGTGTATACAAGTCCGGATACAATCAATACATCTGAAGGCTATCTTGGAGTTCGGAAAAAGGGGGACCCGCCTTGCAATGCCGAAGACAATCTGCGCGCCGGACTCCTCGTCATTGAAGCTAGGTTTGGGGGCTACTGAGGGAGTCCTGGACTAAGGGGTCCTTGGGCGTCCGACCTATTATCCATTAGGCCGGACTGATGGGTTGTGAAGACATGAAGGCCGAAGACTGTACCCGTGTCTGGATTGGACTCTACTTGGTGTGGAAGGCAAGCTTGGCAACAGACTATGAAGATTCCTTCTTATGTAACCGACTCTATGTAAACCCTAGATCCCCCCAGTGTCTATATAAACCGGAGGGGTTAGTCCAGAAAGGATATACACATGACCATAGACATATAGGCTAGACTTCTAGGGTTTAGCCATTACGACCTCGTGGTAGATCAATTCTTGTAACACTCATATTCATCAGGATCAATCAAGCATGAAGTAGGGTATTACCTCCATAGAAAGGGCCCGAACCTGGGTAAACATCGTGTCCCACGTCTCCTATTACCATCGATCCTAGACGCACAGTTCGGGACCCCCTACCCGAGATCCGCCAGTTTTGACACCGACAACAAGAGCCTAAGCTTGGGTATGCCCAAGGCACCCCAAGGTAATATTAAAGGACAACCAAGAGCCTAAGCTTGGGGATGCCCCGGATGGCATCCGCTCTTTCGTCTTTGTTCATCGGTAACTTTACTTGGAGCTATATTTTTATTCACCACATGATATGTGTTTTGCTTGGAGCATCATTTTATTTTGTTAGTATTTACCTGCTGTTATTTAGAATAATGTTTTGCATCTCTATTTTCAATAAAAATTCAAGGATAGCCTTTACTATGCTTATTTTACAAGTCTACATGTTGTTGTTTGAAAAACAGAAAGTTTACCGCTGTTGCAAAAATTTCTAGAAAAGTCAGAATGTGATAAAATGTTGAAACCTTTTGCATAATAAGCTTTGATAAATTTACTACAGTGGGAATTTTCTTTCATAATTTTTGGAGCTAGGGAAGTATGGATCTTGCTGCATTCTTTACAGACTGCACTGTTATGGCAAATTGCTGTTATGTTTGCTTGTTTAATGATTCTATTTGAGGATAGGAGTATTAAATATGCAGAGGCATTTAGTATGCAATGTTGAATAATAATTTTAGTGATTTGCCACAGTAGAGTATGATAAGGTTTTTTCATTGGTTTATACTAACTTATCTCACGAGTCCTTGTTGAGTTTTGTGTGGATGAAGCTCTTGAGATTTAGGGAGACCGTGATATGAGAGGAATTAAGGAGACATAAAAGCCCAAGTTTGGGGATGCCCAAGGCATCCCAAGATAATATTTCAAGAAGTCCCAAGCATCTAAGCTTGGGGATGCCCCGGTTGGCATCCCACCTTTCTTCTTCAACAACTATCTGTTAGTTTCGACTGGTCCTAAGTTTTTGCTTCTTCACGTGATGTTTTCTATCCTTGAAATGTCATTTTATTTTGTTTTGCTTGCTGTTTGAATAAAATAACAAGATCTGAAATTCTTAAATGAGAGAGAGTCTTCACATAGCTACATAATTATTTAACTACTCATTGACCTTCACTTATATCTTTTTGGAGTAGTTTGTCATTTACTCGTGTGCTTCACTTATATCCTATGAGTAAATGGTTGAATGATTTGAATGTCATAAATCTGAAATTATATATGTTTCATATGCCTTTCCCATGGGGAGTAATGACTTCACATATAAGAAGTAGAGGTGCTAAATTTATTGAAGGTTAGCAAACATTGTATTGGTCACTTGAACAATTCATGAAAGAATATGGAAGGAAGAGAGATTTCACATATAAATATACTATCTTGGACATCTTCTATGATTCTGAGCCCCATTAATCATTTTCAAACCTGAGCAAATTAGTTGAAGTTGGACAAGGAAGACAACATAATGAGTTATGCTTGGGTATATTTGTATAGAAGTTATATTGTTATGGATCCTCTAGCATGTGATGCTTGCTATTTAGAATCATTTGCTAGCCAAAATATCTGTACTAAGCGGGAATACTGCTTGTGCATCCAAATTCCTTGAACCAATTTTCTTCCATGAGTGTCCACCATATCTACCTTTATGCGGTATTTACCTGTCGTTCCAAGTAAATTTGCATGTGCCAAACTCTAAACCTTCAAATAATAATCTGTTTTGTATGCCTGAATCGCTCATGTAGCGACTAGGGGCTGTCAGTATCTTTCATGCTAGGTTGGTTATTCTCACAATGAGTGGACTCCGCTCATCATTCACGAGAAAATGGCTGGTAACTGGGATGCCCAGTCCTATGGTCAAAAGATCAAAAACAAGATCGCAATTAATTTAAACAAAACTCCCCCAGGATTGTTGAAAGTTGGACGGCACCCGTTGTTTCGGACAAGCCGTGGAGTGTGATCGTTGGTGGAGGGGGAGTAAAATCTTTACGTTTTGTTTGGGAACCGCCTATAATGTATGTAGTATGGAAGATATTGGGAACTCTTGGTTGTTATGTTGACAATGAAAGCATACCTCTCAAAATTATTTTCATCTATGTTTTAGCTTCGAGCTCTGGCACCTCTGCAAATCCCTGCTTCCCTCTGCGAAGGGTCTATCTTTTACTTTTATGCAAGAGTTAGTAGTATTCCTTCTCATTCCAACCTACTCTTTAGTTGGCAAGCATCATGTGTTGGGGAAAGATCTAAGCATCTATGGTCATTCAAATATATTTTATCATGAATTATTATTGTTGCCATTACCCTTGAGGTAAAAGGTTGGGAGGCGAAACATTAAGCCCCTATCTTTCTCTGTGTTCGATGAATGCTATTTGTTCTAAAAATATGCTTTTAGTGGTAGCAATCATGGAAGACTATGTGATAGTTGAGTATGCGGGATTTGCTAAATCAAAGCTCTTACATAGACCCTTCCTGAAAATAAGATGAATTGCAATTGTTTGATGACTGAGAACATAGTTTGTTAGTTTTCAAGAAAGTTTATGGTATATGCTTTAACATGTGAATAGCTTGTTACTTGATCATGAAAAGTTTTATGAGTTGAGCTACTGTTATGACATATAATGATGCTAGAAAAGGTGATTGAAATTATCATTGATCAAACTTTTGCACCTTCTAGCATTCACACTTCATAAATTATTTCTTTTGTCATTTACCTACTCGAGGATGAGCAGGAATTAAGCTTGGGGATGCTGATACGTCTCCAACGTATATTATAATTTATGAAATATTCATGCTATTATATTATCTGTTTTGGATGTTTATGGGCTTTATTAAACACTTTTATATTATTTTTGGGACTAACCTATTAAGAGGAGGCCCAGCCCAAATTGTTGTTTTCTTGCCTATTTTAGTGTTTCGAAGAAAAGGAATATCAAACGGAGTCCAAACGAAATGAAACCTTCGGGAGAGTTATTTTTGGAACGGAAGCAATCCAGGAGGCTTCGAGGAAGCCACGAGGCAGGGAAGCGCGCCCTACCCCCCTGGGCGCGCCCCCCACCCTCGTGGGCCCCTCATGGCTCCCCTGACCGACTTCTTTCGCCTATATATGTCCATATACCCTAAAAACACCAGAGAGCAGAATAGATCGGGAGTTCCGCCGCCACAAGCCTCTGTAGCCACCAAAAACCAATCGGGACCCTGTTCAAGACCACGAGGGGGGGATCCATCACCGTGGCCATCTTCATCATCCGGCGCTCTCCATGACGAGGAGGGAGTAGTTCACCCTCGTGGCTGAGGGTATGTACCGATAGCTATGTGTTTGATCTCTCTCTCTCGTGTTCTTGAGGTGGTACGATCTTGATGTATCGCGAGCTTTGCTATTATAGTTGGATCTTATGATGTTTCTCCCCTCTCCTCTCTTGTAATAGATTGAGTTTTCCCCTTGAAGTTATCTTATCGGATTGAGTCTTTAAGGATTTGAGAACACTTGATGTATGTCTTGCATGTGCTTATCCATGGTGACAATGGGATATCACGTGATCCACTTGATGTATGTTTTGGTGATCAACTTGCGAGTTTCGTGAACTTATGCGTAGGGGTTGGCACACGTTTTCGTCTTGACTCTCAGGTAGAAACATTGGGGCACTCTTTGAAGTTCTTTGTGTTGGTTGAATAGATGAATCTGAGATTGTGTGATGCATATCGTATAATCATACCCATGAATACTTGAGGTGACATTGGAGTATCTATGTGACATTAGGGTTTTGGTTGATATGTGTCTTAAGGTGTTATTCTAGTACGAACTCTTGAATAGATCGATCCGAAAGAATAACTTTGAGGTGGTTTCGTACCCTACAATAATCTCTTCGTTTGTTCTCCGCTATTAGTGACTTTGGAGTGATTCTTTGTTGCATGTTGATGGATAGTTATATGATCCAATTATGTTATTATTGTTGAGAGAACTTGCACTAGTGAAAGTATGAACCCTAGGCCTTGTTTCCTAGCATTGCAATACCGTTTGTGCTCACTTTTATCATTATTTACCTTGTTGTTTTTATATTTACGGATTACAAAAACCTATATCTACCATCCATATTGCACTCGTACCACCATCTCTTCGCCGAACTAGTGCACCTATACAACTTACCATTGTATTGGGTGTTTTGGGGATACAAGAGACTCTTTGTTATTCGGTTGCAGGGTTGCTTGAGAGAGACCATCTTCATCCTACGCCTCCCACGGATTGATAAACCTTAGGTCATCCACTTGAGGGAAATTTGCTACTGTCCTATAAACCTCTGCACTTGGAGGCCCAACAACGTTTACAGGAAGAAGGTTGTGTAGTAGACATCACTCCTCGGTTCTTTCACCTAGTCATTTAGTAACTCATTATAATGTAAAAACAATCTCTAAATTGCTACTGTATGAAAACTTGTATAATCGTGTATGAACACGACAAAAAATAAAAAATAAAAAGAATACGGAATAATAGTAGTAGCACGGCCAGAGAGATGCGCTACTAGTAATTACTAGTAGTGCCTTTTGCAAGAAGTGCTACTACTAAGTAGCTATAGCGAAGGCGTGTAAACCAACGCCATCGCTAATCTTTAGTCAGACTGTCAGAGCAAAGTAGCGCGGCCACCCGCGCTACTGCTAGGCCAAAAACCGGCACTACTACTTGGCTTTTCCCTAGTAGTGACTAGAGCAAAAACTAATTGGAGCAATGGAGTAGTCACATACCAAGTAGCAATCCCTCAAAATAGTTCCGGAAAAGGAGATTTGAGCAATGAGATAAAAAATCTCAGGTTTGGGAGCAAGAATATGAGAGAGAGAGAGAGAGAGATACCAGGAATTTTTTCTAGAGGTAAGAGATGAAGTGGGCTGAAGGAATAAGTGAGAGGGTCCCTGTGGGGCCCACAGGCCACCAGGGCATGCCCTAGTGCCTCGTGGGCACCTGGGGCATCCCCCTGAGGTGTTTTCAGTGTCATAAATTCTGAAATATTCTAGAAAATTTATGTTAAAATTTCACATCATTTTAAGCACATTTATTTTTGGGCTATTTTTTATTGCATGTGTAATCCAGAAAACAGGATAATCATGGCATTTTATTGCATTTAACTAAAAGTAACAGAGAGCAAAAAGTAAGCACAAAGGTTGTGCTTACTAAATTCATCGACCACATGCCCCTCAGAAAGAACCCATTAATAAGGTTGATCAAGTCTTATTAACAAACTAATTTCGAGTAACATGAAACCAAAGAATCTTCGTATAACACTAAGTTACCTCAACGGGATATGCATCTCCCCAATAGTAAGTGTTTCATATTTCTTTTTGACAGTAGGAAGAGGGAGTTGAAAACTTCCAATAGTAATTGTTGTATCTTTTTCAATAATATTGATACCATTCACTTGAAATTGTTTCTTCAAAAAGTCCATCGTATGCTCATTACCGTTAATAAGAAAAGGGACCTTGCTTTTGTTGCAATCAATAACATCCCCTGCAGTATTCAAAAATGGTCTACCAAGGATGATCGACATATTGTTGTTCTCGAGCATATCAAGTATAACAAAGTCTGTCAAGATAGTAACATTTGCAACTACAACGGGCACATCCTCACAAATACCGATAGGTATGGCAGTTGATTTGTTAGTCATTTGCAATGAAATTTTAGTAGGTGTGAGTTTATTCAAATCAAGTCTTCTATATAAAGAGAAAGGCATAACATTAACACCGGCTCCCAAATCACATAAAGTAGTTTTGACATAATTTCTTTTAATGGAGCATGGTATTGTAGGTATTCCTGGGTCTCCTAGTTTATTAGGTACACCCCTTAAAAGAATAATTTGCAAGCATGGTAGAGATTTCAGCTTCAGGTATCTTTCTTTTGTTAGTGACAATATCTTTCATATATTTAGCATATGGGGCTATCTTCAAAATATCTATCAAACGAGTACGCAAAAATATTGACCTAAGCGTTTCAGCAATGCGTTCAATTTCTTCCTCATCCTTATTCTTATGTGGCTTAGGAGGAAAGGGCATGGGTTTCTAAACCCATGGTACTCTCTCTTTACCATGTTTTCTAGCAATGAAATCTCTCTTATCATATCGCTTATTTTTAGGAGGTGGCTTATCAAGATCAATAGCAGGTTCTATTTCAACATCATTATTAGATTATTTATCATTGTCTGGTTGAGCATCTACATGAACATCATCATTATCATTTTTGTTATCACTAGGTGAATGTTCATTACCAGATCGTGTCTCAACACCAGAAATAGAAACATCATTACTATCCTCAGAATGTTTTTCTACCTTAGGTTCACTAGAAGTATGCAAAGTCCTATTATTTTTATTTTTTTTAGATGGAATTAGCGCATCTATATTATCTCTTTGAGAGTCTTGTTCAATTGTTTTAGGCTGACCTTCAGGATAAAGTGATTCCTGGGTCATTCTACCTCCTCTAGTCATTACTCTAACAACATGATCATTAATATTATTATTCATTTCATTGAGAAAATCATTTTGAGATTTAGCAACTTTTTCTAACTGGGTTTGGACCATAGATGCATGTTTACCTACACCTTTAACATCATTAGCAATTCTAAACATCAAGTCACTCAAGCGATCAATCATGTAGGCATTATGTCTAAATTGTTTAATAACATATTTTTCTTGCTTAACAATGTAACTATCGAATTCATCCAAGCATTGACTAGTAGATTTATTATAAGGGATATCACCTTCATCAAATCTCATAAAAGAATTTATCTCTACTACCTGTGTCGGGGTGTCAAGTCCATGTTATTTCTTTAATAGGTGGTAAATTCTTAACATCTACAACTTTAATACCTTTTTCTTTGATAGATTTCTTTGCCTCTTGCATATCTTCAGGACTGAGAAATAGAATACCCATCTTCTTCGGGATTAGTTTAGGCGGTGGTTCAGGAAGTGTCCAATCATTATCATTCCTCAATATATTATTCAATAATTCTTCAGCTTGTTCAATACACTACTACAGGATACTGCTAAGGCGACACTACGATCAGAGACCCTTTGCCGAAACTGTGTGCAATGCAATAATCACAAACAGTGGTGTAAAAACTGTCAAAAAGGTGCAAAACGTTTGCGATGGCGGAGCCATCATACACGGTTTAGATTTTAGTTGTGTGTGCGATGCAGGGCACACGGTTAATCCATTCCAACTATTTGTGATGAGGCAGAACAACAAAAACGGGCAGCCATATCAATGTGTGTGTGATGCAGGACACACGGTTAATCCATTTGAATTGTTTGCGATAAGGTAGAATAACAAAAATGGGCAGCCATATCAATGTGTGTGCGATATACGACATACAGTTCACTCGGACGAACTGTTTTCGATTAGGGAACACAACAGAAACGGTTCAACTTAACAAGATGTGTGTGATATGCGGCATACAGTTCACATGGATGAACTATTTGTGATGAGCCAAAAGAACACAAATGAGTCGTGTAAACAAGATGTGTGTGATACGTGGCAAACAGCCGACTCGGATGAACTATTTGCGATGAGAAATTACAACACAGACGGTCAATACAGTTACTTCATGTGCGATTCTGTGTGTATAAAAAACTTTGAAAAATGCTAACTAGTTGCTTGCGGTGGCTAGGAGTATTGCACACGATGCGTCTGCAAGTACTCGTGTGCGATGATTAGTATGTTACACATACGTTTCCTTATGTTAACATGTGTGTGAATTTGCAATATGGATGCTTAATATGCAAATGCCTTACGGACATCGCACACGCTTAAACTCAATGAACTGCGTATGCGATACTAATACTTTCCATGAAAATTTATGAACTTGGGTAACAGCATTTGAGTAACATATATATAGTGGTTACACTATTCGACAAAAGGAGGATCTTTCGTAACACGGTTTTGACAACCATATGGTCCATATCTACATACTTAACATAGTAACAACTATCACATTTTAAGAGGCTAAGGGCCAACAACCATATGGTCCATATCTACATACTTAACATATATAGTAACTGCTAGCACATTTTAAGAGGCTGAGGGCCAACAACCACAACTATCCACTGGAAGCAGCTTGATCAGGGCGACTCGGCATCTCGTCAATGAAAAGGAAGAGCCCTCATGTGCCCTGGTAGAGCATGAGTAGAACGGTGTCTCCAATTTTCCAATATGGATGCATTGCCACGAGAAGCGAGAACTTGTTAATTTGAATGGTTCCATTTCTGCGGGAAATGCAGTACCTTGCAATCACTTTGGCGTTATTAGCAGGCACAAGTGTAATTCGACCACGCCGGGAAATCGATACAGGAACTACTACAGGGGGCAATTTTTGTTGACATGTAGAATAAAAATCATTTGTAACATATCGTTGAAGATATATATAGTTTATGAGCATTAGCATTAAAATAAGACTTTTTACCAGCGTTTTGTGCACACAATTGGTCTTGTTCAATGTGTGCACCATAGGTCTAATTAATCCCACCCAAAATCCAGCATTCATACGCTGTGCTATCTCTGTCAGATTATCAACTAAGTTTATGACATTCTTCAAGTCCTTCCAGTGAAATTTGGTACGCTTAGTAACATACAAATCGTTCACTATGCATCCAACATATCCTGCTTAAAAAGTGGAAAGGTATTATTTATTCAGAACATGGCAGAAGAATATATAGTGCACATAAATTGGTAAATAGAATTTGTTACTGCCTAGGAACGGAGTCAGAATATGATATCACAATTGGTTGCTTAAATACTGATCAATTGGTCAGAAAAAATACCCCAATTTTGCTAAGTAATATGACAGCATGGAGAAAGTTAAAAGGACACTAACCTCGATCAGACTTTGATCGGCTGATGACGTTGGGAAAGTAAACATCCATGTTAATTAGACCAGGCTGTGGTGCACGCACTAGAATTTTATTGCCAGCTTTCAGTTCATAACACTTAGTCATTTTTCTCCAAAGGTCCGCATTAAAATAGGAGTGGCCATCTTTATCAAGTTTTATGCTAACCGTCATTGTAAATCCATGCTACATTGTCAATATGACATCCTGGGAGTCATCAACAAAGTAAAGCCCAAGATTTCCTTCTACTCATGTTCTTGCAAAGCAAGGGATGTACTGCTTGAAATGAAAATTAAGATCGTAAATTAGATATATTGAAATAATAGAGCAAGATGCAAATATGGGAGTAACTGATAGAACAGATCAATATATAGATGAAAGCAAAGTACAAAAATATAGAATTAAAAATAGATAATGTAACAAAGATTTGATGCAAATATATAGATAATGTAGCAACAGACGGTATATGTTCACAAATTTAGGCCATGCCGACCGTGGTAGGTTGAGATTGAACATATCGAGCGCTCCCTGAAGTCATCCGGAATGGTGAGATAGAACCTCGTTCCCGACTGGCCACAACCACAGTTGCCCAATTTGTGCTCGTACTATGGGCACATGAATGAACACCCACAAATCAGCTAGTACAAAAATGATTCCACGGTGATTTCCACCGGTTGATTAACAGCGGCGGACAGACTGCGATAAGAGATGAGTGAATATTTTGCTAAGTTGATTACCTTCTCCATGAGAAAAATCCCCGGCCCAATCCCGCAGAAAACCCCAGTCGACCAGAGTCTAGAATGTCGGTGCAGATAGGTGGCGGAAAGCGGTAGGGGCAAAATCCCGTGCCGTTTGGAGCGCGACCTACGCCCGCCGCCAACAGTCGTCGAGCTTAGGGTGCTGAGTTGTGGAGGAGTCTGCGGCGAGTGAGTGGGGAAGAAGTGGGCGAGGGTTTTCTTTTTCCTTTTGCATGTGTGAGTGAACACACACGGTTCGCAGAGGCGACATAGATGAATCATGTGCGGTAGTAAATCACCGAGATTGAATGGGAATCCAAATTTCCTTTGTCCTTCATCCATGAGTTTTTTTCTATGATGAACATAAACCCTACTAATCACTGTGTTCAAATTTGACACTTTCCGGGTTCATTTACACTATTTAGGGGATTATGTGCATTTTGTAGGCATTAATGCACATAATTCAAATTCAAACAATTGGTGCTTGAAAAGGTCTGGAAAAACCATACTCGTGGTATTTAGTAATTTCTCAAGCCTTTTACAAGGAATGGGCAGAGATTTCAATGGAATGGATGGCAATAGTCAACCACAAACGCATCATTTACTGGGTTATCAACTATAGAACAATGAAATATGTGCTTGAAAAACATGACGCCTAGCATGGTGCCATGGTATGGCCTCACCATGCCCTGGTTAAAAGCTGAGAAGGTTTGATTTATGTCGTCATGCACGCCCTTCATAAATCGAACCATCACCGAGGAAGTTCAATGCTTTCGAGAGGGAAATCACCAAGATTTAAGGGGAATCCAAATTTCCGTCCTAGTTTGTCATTCAGTTTTTTTCCAATGATCAATATACCGCCTCAAATGCAACGTGTTCAAATTTGACATTTTTTTGAACTCATTTACCATATTTAGGGCATTATGTGCATTTTCTAGGCATTAATTATGCACATAATTCAAATTCGAACAATCGGTCCATGAAAAGGTGCACAAGAACGGTCTGGAAAACCATGCTCATGCTATTTAGTACATTCTCATGCCTTTTACAAGGAATGGGCAGATATTTCAAGGAAATGTGTGGCAATAATCAACCATAAATGCATCGTTTACTGGGTTAACAACTATACAAAAATGAAATACATGCTTGGAAAACATGACGCCTGGTGTGGTGCTATGGTATGGCCTCACTGCGTTCTCAGTAAAAATGTCGTCATGCACGCCTTTCATAAATCGAACCATCACCGAAGAAGTTTCATGGTTTCGAGGGGGAAATCACCAAGATTAAAGGGGGTCCAAATTTCCTTTGTCCACGAGTTTTTTTTCTATGATGACATACAACCTGCAAATCACCGCATTCAAATTTGGCACTTTTCCGGGTTCATTTGCCATATTTAGGGGATTGTGTGCATTTCCTAGGCATTAATGCACATAATTCAAGTTCAAACAATTGGTGCATGAAAGGGTGCACAAGAACGGCTTGGAAAACCATGCTCGTGCCATTTAGTAAATTCTCATGCCTTTCACAAGGAATGGACAGATATTTCGATGAAATGTGTGGAAATAGTCAACCACAAATGTTTGTTTGTTTGGTTTTCAACTATAGAAAAAATGAAATAAATGCTTGTAAAACATGACACCTAGCATGGTGCCATGGTATGACCTCACCATGCCCTGGTAAAAATTTGAGAAGGTTTGGCTTATGTCGTCATGCATGCCCTTCATAAATCGAACCATCACCGAGGAAGTTCCATGCTTTCGAGAGGGAAATCCCCAAGATTGAAGGGGAATCCAAATTTCTGTCCTAGTTTGTCATTAAGTTTTTTTCCAACAATCAACATATCGCCTCAAATGCAACATGTTCAAATTTGACATTTTTTCGTGCTCATTTACCATATTTATGGGATTATGTGCATTTTCTAGGCATTAATGGACATAATTCAAATTCGAACAATCGGTGCATGAAACGGTGCACAAGAACGGTCTAGAAAACCATGCTCGTGTTATTTAGTACATTCTCATGACTTTTACAAGGAATGGGCAAATATTTCAAGGAAATATGTGGCAATAGTCAACCATAAGAGCGTCGTTTACTAGGTTAACAACTATACAAACAATGAAACACATGGTTGGTAAACATGACGCCTGGCGTGGTGCCATGGTATGGCCTCGCCATGCCCTGGTAAAAATTGGAGAATGTTTTCCTAATTTCGTGATGCACGCTTTTCATAAATCGAACCATCACCGAGGAAGTTTCATGGTTTCGAGGGAGAAATCACCAAGATTGAAGGGGGATCCAAATTTCCTTTGTCCTTTGTCCACAAGTTCTTTTCTATGATGAATATACAGCCTGCAAATCACCGTGTTCAAATTTGGCACTTTTCCGGGTTCATTTGCCATATTTAGGGGATTATGTGCATTTCCTAGGCATTAATGCACATAATTCAAGTTCAAACAATCGGTGCATGAAAGGGTGCACAAGAATGGCCTGGAAAACCATGCTCGTGCCATTTAGTAAATTCTCATGCCCTTTACAAGGAAGGGACAAATATTTTGATGAAATGTGTGGCAATAGTCAACCACAAACGTTTGTTCATTGGATTTTCAAATATAGAAAAAATGAAATAAATGCTTGAAAAACATGACACCTGGCATGGTGTGCCATGGTATGACCTCACCATGCCCTGGTAAAAATTTGAGAAGGTTTGGCTTATGTCGTCATGCACGCCCTTCATAAATCGAACCATCACCGAGGAAGTTCCATGCTTTCGAGAGGGAAATCACCAAGATTGAAGGGGAATCCAAATTTTCTTTGTTCTTTGCCCTAATGTTCTTTTCTACGACGAACATACACCCTGCAAATCACCATGTTCAAATTTGGCATTTTTGGGCTCATTTGCCATATTTAGGGGATTATGTGCATTTTCTAGGTATTTAGCGCATATAAATCCAATCCAGCTACAGGTGCACGGGTGTGATGTGAGGGATGTGGATTGCCGTTCGATCGCGGCGCATCCTACGGTGAACACGCACGATCCGCGTGGTTAGGGTTTTTGCCAATCATAACGCAACACACAATAAGCTTAGCGCACACTATTTCCGGAAGCGACGGAGATGAATAGGGTGCGATAATGAACGAGCAAAATTGTAAGGGAAGCCAAATTTCTGTTGTCGTTTGTCATTGAGCTCTTGAATACCATCAGACCAGACGGCTTCCCGGCCCCTCCGTCCCAGAGCTCTCTCCAGGTGTCGTCCATGGCACCACGGCGCACAGTAACTGGTAAGGAAGCAATGGCATCATGCCGCGCCGCGTTCCTTGCCGCCCGCGACCGCACTGTAAGTGCATCTAGTGCCCCTTAGTGATTTTGGTGTATGAAGACTTATAGGTTAAGGAACTAATGCGTTTGTGAGTGTACACAGGTCTATAAGTCTATGAGGAGTTTGGAATTTAAAGAGAAAGTCGACCCCTAAAAATGAAGTTCTTCGACTGAAGACTTTGATATTTTGAAGACTTTATGAAGACTTTGAAAGTGAAGAAATTGGTGTGACCTTGAAGACTTGGTATTCATTTGAGGAACATGAAGCGTGAAGACTTTTGTTTCCGTAGTTTCGTTTTTCTCTTTCTTGAGTCATAGGAAACACCGTCTTTGTTAAAGGGGTCGAGGAAATACTAAGGAAAAATTTCCACGTGATGCTCAACTCAAAATCCTACACCTACCAATCCCTTCGAGTGAAGCCTTTGGAAATCTCATACGATTCAGTCAATTTCTTCAAAGGATGAGAAGAAGTTCTTCCGTCGCCGAGGAATTTGTCCCGACCGAGGAGTTAGGAATTCGCCAAAGGTCGATTGCCTACACAAAGTGAGGAACATGATAGCCCCGAGGAATTTGAGAGTCAAATTTCCGACCGTTGATGATCTGCGCGCCAGCTGACCCAAAATATCTTATCCACCTAACCGACATATCATAGAAGAGCATTTCTGTCTTAACATGACTGGATGCTCCCTAAGCTAAAAATAGCCGCCCTACACCCACTAGCTGGTTGGCTGCTCTGAGAGAACTTGACACTTGTCATCTGAGAGCAACCCATCCTCCGAGGACTTTGAGCGAAAATCATCAAGTGAGGAAAAACCCAAACACCAAACCCCTACAAACCCAAAGTGATTGAGCATCACTGAAGAGATTGATCCTGCGTGGATCCGATGCTTGTTACCTTTGAAGACTGTGCTTCTTCCAGACGGTTAGGCGTCATGGTCTAGAGCATCCAAGAGGAATTGTGGATCGCCGAGTGACCAAGTCTGTGAAGGTTTGGGAGTCGCCTGAAGACTTACCACGAGTGATTGGACGAGGTCTGTGTGACCTTAGTTCAAGGAGAATACGGTGAGGACTTGGTGTCCTGAGCTGCATGCTCGGCCGACCGGGTGTCCGGACTGTGTGTGTCCTCGAGTTTAAATACTCAGCCGCTCCAACCAGACGTACAACTGAGACAGCAGTTGGAACTGGTCTACCAAATCTTTGTCTTCACCAACCTTACTGGTTCTATTTCCTCAACCCTTTCATTTCCTCATTAATGTGTTGAGTGTTTGTTCATATCTATGTTTGAAGACTTTGACTGAAGACTTTCTCAATTTCCTCAGTTCAATTTCTTCAGTCTATTTGTCTTCATCTTGTGTTATCCTGTGATTACGCTTTCTGTACTCTGTGATTGTCTTCATTTCATCATGATGACCATGCCTGTATTCTGTTATGCTTACTTCTGAGTACTTATTCCGCTACAAGTAGTTCTTCGCTAAGGATTTCCTCACCGGCAAATTCCTCAGTGAAGAATTCATAAAATCGCCTATTCACCCCCTCTAGTCGATATAACGCACTTTCAATTGGTATCGAGCAAGGTACTCCTTGTTACGTGTGATTTTAGTTTAACCACCGAGTTTTAGTTATGTCGACCGCAGGTATGATCAAGGTCTCAGCAGGGTGTCCTACCTTTGATGGGACGGACTACCTCTTTGGAAGAACAAGATGCGAATGCATCTTGAAGCAATTGACAACGATCTACGGTATGTTGTGGAAAATGGTGTTCCCTCGGTCACACCTTCTCACGAATCTGCTGATGTGAAGAGATTCAAGCAACTCGATTCTCAAGCGAAGAATATCATATGTGGCCATCTGAGCAAAGGTCAATATGGAAGAGTGAGTGCTTTGGAAACTGCCAAGCTCATCTGGGACAGGTTGTCCAAAGTGAATGAAGGAGTCTCAACTCAGCGTGACTCTCGAGTTGATGTTTCGGAATCTCTTCAACCGCTTCAAAAGACTCGACAACGAAAATTTTCAACAAACCTTCGATCGCCTCATTGACATCTCAAATGAGCTTCAAGCACTTGGCGCCACTGACATCACCGACCATGAGGTGGTGAAGAAATTGTTAAGATCGCTTGATTCCTCATTTGATACTCTGGCACTGATGATACAAGAGCGTGACTACAAGTCACTTGATCCTGCTGATATCCTCGAAAGGCTAAATACTCATGAGTTCCACTTTGAAAAAGAGAAATCTCTATGGTTCTAGCTATGGAAAAACACGTGCCTCAAGGCCAAGGCGTGTCAGAATCTGAGTGTGAATACTCGGTAGTAGCCTTGGAGATCACGAAGAATTAGGCCAGGAGCTAGCACCGCCGTGAAGAAATTCCAGAAGTTCACAAGACGTGGTCGCTTTGGAAAATCCTCAAGAAGCGGTGATTCCTCATCCAAAGGACTATAAGAGAAGACTTTGTCAGAAATGCAAGAAACCTGGTCACTACATCCAAGATTGTCCTCTGTGGGAAAAGGAATTAAAGAAGAAGAAACACAAGGATTACAGTTCTGATGACGCGAAGAAGAAGAAGAAATCATCGAAATCTTCATCATCAAAATCCTCAAAGCCTTCTTCTCACAAGAAGAGCAGCTCCAAAAGGGCTCGGACATTCATTGGCAAGGAAATGGACTCTGAAGCTGAATCTGAGGAACATGAGGAAGAGGAGGCATCAGAAGAATCTGAGTCTGGTGTGGAGAGTCTAGCTCTCGCCATCGCTTTCATCGACAAGTCCATCTTCAACTCAAGAAAATGACCTCACCAACAATGCTGATGAAGATAGTGATGACTACACTCCCACCTATTGCTTCATGGCAAAGGGTGCCAAGGTACTCAACTATACCTCCTCTGAATCTAGTGAAAATGAATCGATGAAGATCTAAAGCCCGATTACTCAAAACTTGCTGAAATTGCTGTAAAACAACAAAGGGCTTTGGAAAAGGTTCAAAACATGCTAGATAAGAGTGATGATATGTTAGGTGAAGAAATGGATCGCACTAAAGCCCTGACTGAAAATCTTCAGAGACTTCAGTCTAGGTTTGATAGCCTTCAAGGTCATCATAACACTCTCTTAACTGATCATGAGAAACTTTCTTATGAATTTCTTCAAAGAAAGCAAGACCTTGAGAAGCTAAGAGTGAGTTATGAAGATCTTCAGTAGGAGCGCGATTCACTACTCGCTCAACAAATCAGCGCTTCTCAGGAAGAATTTGTTCCTCCATGCTTAAAGTGCATTGAACGTGAATCTGCTAATTCTTCACTGAATGCTCAAATGCTTCAACTGTTACAAATTCTTCACTGTCTCTGCTATCACTAATTCCTCATCCGAGGACATTGCTAGTATCCTTGACGATGCGAAATTTGAAGGAATTGTATATGACAGGCATGTACAAATGCCTCAAAGGGCATCAGACTCTTTGTGATGTGCTTAAAAGCAGATCCTCAACAGGAACCCTAGGAAAGAGGGTATTGCCTTTGAGAGGAAACTCAATCTTGATGGAACATATTGGAAGCCCGAAAGCGGTATCCCAAAACCTCATGGGTTCTTTGCAAAGGGACCTCGATTGATCCATCTAACTTATCTGGCTTTACATGTGAATCTCCTCATTCTTCCGATGAGTCATTTGACTCCAACTATAAACTGTTCAAAAATCAGAATGGTGAAGTATTTGCTAGATATGTTGGCATTAATCGCAGAACGGTTCCCCTATGAAGAAAATCTGGGTTCCCAAGAAGTGCCTTGAAAGTCTTCAGTGAATGTCCTCATGACACCACCTGTGAAGAATAGGAACCCCAGATCAAATTCTTCATATGGACCAAATTCTTCATATGGATCCAAGTCCTCATACGGACCAAATTCCTCGCGTGGATCAAATTCCTCAAAAGGATCAAAGTCCTCATATGATTATCATCGTGCTAACAACTCTGTTTCGCAGGGTAGAGCTAAAGGCTATGAATATGTTCATTATTCTTCAAACCAATATGTTCATAAGTCCTCGAAGAATTTCTCTGCTTATTCATATGCTTACCCTAACCCCTCTTATGTGAAACGAAATGGTTTGGCTTCTATGCCACCATTCTCGTATGGTGCTCGCAGAGTGATGAACTCTTTGCCACCCCTTCAGATGTGGGTGGTGAAGAAAAAGAACTAATCTTTTCTGCAGGGTCAGGTCTCCAGACGTGCCTTAACGTCTGAAGAATTTGCTGGGGACCTGACGAAAATGCCTGAAAGGACGCAGGCTAATCATGATGAAATGAACTTTCATTTCACACGTCCTCATACTGCTTATCTGTTAATACTGACTGATGAAATTCATCTGATGAACTTGATATCATATTCTTCACTGATGAAGTATATGAGATCGTAAGTTGTACTAATTCATCTGCAGGATGATCAACCCAAAGCCACCGAGTGGGTTCTCGATAGTGGTTGTACAAATCACATGACCGGGTGACAAGAATCTATTGATGGATGCTCCCTTATCACCGTCACATCTGAAGCATATCATCTTTGCGACAAAGGCAAAAGTCGTGTATTGAGTCTTGGTAAGGTTGCAATCTCTAAGGATAAACACATGGACAAAGTCATGCTTGTTGAGTCCTTAGGATACAACCTCATGTCAGTCTCAATGCTTTGTGATCTTGATATGGTTGTGATCTTTGGCAAGTATCGTTGTGTTGTGATTATGGAAGCTGACAATTCCAAAGTCTTCGAAGGCTTTAGGAGAGGAGACTTGTATATTGTTAATTTCTCTACAGGACCACAACCAGCCGTGTGTCTACTTGCAAAAGCTTCAGAAGGCTGGCTATGGCATCGACGACTTGGTCACGCAGGCATGAGGAATTTACTGCACGCTTGCAAAGAAGAAGCATGTCATTGGCATTGAGAATGTCAAATTCCTCAAGGATCACTTGTGTGGAGCTTGTGAAGCTGGAAAAATGACCAAGGCCGGGCATCCAGTGAAGACTATCATGACCACTACTCGTCCCTTCGAATTGCTTCACATGGACCTCTTTGGTCCCAATCATTACTCAAATTGTCGTTAATGATGCATCTCTATATGGCTTTGTTATTTTTGATGATTACTCTCGTTACACATGGGTACACATTGTTACTTACAAAAATCAAGTGCAGGAAGTCTTCAAACGATTTTCCTCGAGGGCTTCAACTAACTTTGGTGTGAAGATCAAACACATCAGGAGTGACAATAGAACTGAGTTCAAGAATTCCGGTCTTGATGACTATCTTGATGAACTTGGTATTACTCATGAGTTATCTGCTCCTTATACTCCTCAGCAAAATGGCGTCGTGGAGCGCAAGAACAGAACTCTTGTTGAGATGGCTCGCACTATGCTTGATGAATACAAAACGCCTAGTCGTTTTGGATTGATGCAATTGATCTGGCGTGCCACATCATCAACAGTATATCTTCACAAATTCTTCAAGAAGACTGCCTATGACCTCCTCAACGACAAGAAACCCAATGTAAGTTATTTCAAAGTCTTGATTGCTAAATGCTGGATTAGAGATCCTCATCACAATTCTAAATTTGCACCGAAAGCACATGAAGGTTTTATGCTTGGTTACGGAAAGGACTCGCACACCTACAGAGTCTTCAACATCTCTCTTCACAAGATTGTTGACACTGTAGATGTGCGGTTCGATGAAACTAATGGCTTGCAAAGAGAGCACCTACCTTCTGTGTTAGATGAACCAGCACCTGAGGAATCTATCAAGTTCAAGGCAACTGAGGATGTCATTCCCTCTTGAAGGAACTGCTTGAAGAATTCATTCCTGTCCGTGAAGAACGTCGGTGATGCACTGAAGATAATGTCAAGACAATGGTGCTTTGAGGAAAATGATCAAATTCCTCGACGACAACCAGCTCATCCTCGCGTTGCAAAAGAAGTGCAAGTGGAGAAGATCATCGATGACATTAAAGCGCCAGGTCCTCTCACTCGCTTAAAAGCTTCACATTTATCTAACTTTTGTGGGCACTATGCTTCTGTCTCTATCACAGAGCCCACCAAGGTAGATGAAGCATTTCTGGAGCCGGAGTGGATTCAGGCTATGCAAGAAGAATTACATCAGTTTGAGCTCAACAATGTTTGGGAACTGGTCAAACGTCCAGATCCTCGCAAGCATAATATTATTGGGACAAAGTGGATCTACCGCAACAAGCAAGATGAAAATGGCCTTGTGGTGAGGAATAAGGCACGACTAGTAGCTCAAGGCTACACACAGGTTGAAGGAATTGATTTCAATGAAACTTTTGCACCTGTTGCTAGACTTGAGTCTATTCGCATATTACTCGCCTATGCTAACCATCACAATATCACTTTATATCAAATGGACGTGAAAAGTGCATTCCTCAATGGTAAGCTTGAGGAAGAAGTATATGTTGCTCAACCCCTGTGTTTTGAAGATCCAAAGAATCTCGATAAAGTCTTGAGACTTAATAAGGCCCTCTATGGTCTTAAACAAGCCCTACCAGGCGTGGTACGATACATTGAAGGAATTCTTCGTGAAGAATGGCTTCACACCAGTTCACTCGACCCTACTCTCTTTACTAAATCTTATGATGGTGAACTGTTTGTGTGCCAAATATATGTTGATGATATTATCTTTGGCTGTACTGACCAACGTTATAGTGATGAATTTTCCTATATGATGAGTGAAGAATATCAAATTTCTATGATGGGGGAGTTGAAATTCTTCTTAGGTCTTCAAATTAAATCAACAACACAATGGCATATTCATATCTCAGAGAAATACCTCAAAGATGTCCTCAAGAAATTCGGCATGCAAGATTGCAAAGGCGTCAAAATTCCTATGCCCACAAATGGCCATCTATGCAATCGATGAAAATGGTATTGACTTTGATCACAAGGTATACCGCTCCATGATTGGTTCTTTATTGTACTTATGTGCATCTAGGCTAGATATAATGCTTAGTGTTTGCATGTGTGCCCGATTTCAAGCTACACCGAAGGAATCACACCATAAGGCTGTGAAGCATATTCTTCGAATGTTCTTTGAAAAAGACACACATCCTAACACTTATGCAAAATTGATGACTTAGATGTGCAACACATGAAGAAACGTTTTTCTTCAATCAATGAAGAATAACACTCTAAGTGTGAAGAAATTAATGAAGAATTTGATTCTCGTAACCCTCGACAATTGTACGCGTGTATGCGAAATCATCATTCTTATACGGTGGGTCACGCCACCACCAAAGTTGAAAATCTTCAAATTTGAGTTTTTCCTCGGTTTTTAAAATTCTTCAGTTTTCAAATTCTTCAACTTTGCAAAATCTTCACTGCTTCCGTCATCTTTCTTCATTGGCTATATATATATATATGGGTTTATGTCCTCTACAAAGATTCACTTATGGCTATTTCTTCAAGTCGTTTTTTACGCTAAGTGAATGTGATCGGACCCTTCCCCCTCTATGCTATACTCAACCCAACCTATTCACAAATTCTTCATGTGCGTTCTATTTGAAACTCGTTCAAAATCTTCACTGTGTCCTTGTCAGCTGAAGAAATTGCGAACGGAACTTTAAAACGATCTTATCCAAACTTCCAGTTTTGCCGCTCAAACCGTTCCGCATCCCATGATGCATTATTTTACTCACCCACGATCGTACACGATCTCAACTACACAGTACGTGGGTGACACATGTCGTGAGAAGGAGAATGGTCAGGGGCACATTCGTCCTAAATCTTCGGGCGAACGGTTTTCACTGCCTCTATAAATACCCCTCTCCCCTTCTTCACTTCTTTTACCCCGCTCGACCTCTCTCTCCCATTCGAGCTCCTAAAACCCTAGCGCCGCCGCTACTCCATCGTCGCCGGTGAGGAAGAGCTTCACTGCCTCGACCTCTTCGCCGTCGTACTCGCGCCGACCGTGGAATTCCTCACTCCGCCATCGCCGTAGCTGTCTTCCTCCGCCAAGTTAGGGCGTGGAAGATCTGAACTAACGGAATTCCCAACTGTTCTTCTCAGTTCATCGTGTTCTTCACTTCGGGTAATTAAAAGTTACCTTTATTACTCGCTTTGATTCTCAATCCTTCCTGAAAATCTTCAAAGGTGTTTATTCTTCAAATCTTCACACAGATGAACACCTCAAACAAAATATGCTCTTGATTCGTTTCTCTAAGCAATGATTTTCTTCAAGATTCCTCAATTGTGTGGATCCTCGATCTGTACAACTCTGGAACCTAAGACAAGAACGCTTAGTGAAATTCCTCAAGGCTCATCTGGTCAAAATCCTCAAAACTTGTTCTTTTGAAAAACCTTCCGAGAACGCATATGACCTCTCCAAATTCCTCACAACTATACTCTGTTCATAGGTACACATGTCCGCTTTGAATCACTAGGTTCTCATCAACTTAACTCATTTGCGGTGTTCCTCGAAGAAAAACTGCATACTTCTTGAGAGAACTCAATTGTTCAATTTCCTCAATCAAGAAAATGGCAGACGGAAAGAAGCAACAGAAAGGAGGAAAGAAACCTGAGGTTATGACTGCGTTTGAAATCCCTGAGGAAATCTATGCAGACTATTGCACACCTGATGAAGAAAGCAAAAATCAGCGCAAGGTGCGCATTCAGAAGATTGAACGGAGATGGGCAAGGGAATGGAGGGAATACAGATATGTGACTCCAAAATACATGAAGAAATTCGCTCTCAATCCTCCATGCCCAAGAGCCCCATTGGCACTGGCCAAGTAGCCGATCCCACAAGCATCAAACGTGGTGAGGACTTTCTGAAGAATGGGCTAAGCGCCAAGCTAAATTGGCAAGACAAGCCAAGGAGGCAGTGAAGAAATTCAATGAGGATTCCGCCTTGCACTCGCTTCCCGAGGCCTCGGTCAAACCGAGGAAATCCATGCCAAAGAAGTGCGCTCATAAGCCAAGTTCCTCGCCAGCGCCCTCACGGCAAATTCCTCACACCGCTACAGCTCCACCAAAGTCATCAACAGCTCGTCAAAGTCCTCGGCTCCTTTGCATCTGGCTACATGTCAAAGGACTACCGGTTTCTCGATAGCATCCGGAGTTTCGGCAAGTTCCTCAAGACCAATTTCATCATCCGCCCGATTGTCTTTGAAGATCAAAACAACAGTGGACGTGGTCCTCGGCCAAGTCCAAAGAAGAAACAAGTTGCATTCCATGTGCCCTCTGATGATGAAGCTTCTGATGAAGAACTTGCGGAAATCATCAGAAATCGCCAAGAAAGGGCCGCTAGAGCCAAAGGCACTTTTGTGCCACTGCTGTTGGATCCGAAAAAGGTCCTCGACTATATTGATCTCTGGCACAAGGATCCCAATACACCTATGCCTGACTTTCATCTAACCCCTGGACAAAGTCATATGCTGACCCATTTCATCGCTGAAGAGAAATGGAAGTTTGAAAAGGCAAGAGAGATCAAGAAGGCTCAATACAGAAAGGAGAAGTTTCTGAAGAAAAATGTTGTCAAAATGACACCTGAGGAACTTCTCAAGGTCCAGGTGAAATTCAAGACCTCGGCAAAAACTTCGATTCTTACTATGCCTGATTGGCAAGGAGCCAAGGTCGATTAAATCAACTGACGAAGAATCTCACAAATGTTGCAACCCCTAACGCAACAGAAATTCCTCAAACTCTGACCTCTGCTCGGCATTTGAAGAACATGCCAAGACGATCGATGATCTTCAGCCTTGATGAAAATACAAGTTCGAGGCTGATGACTCAATTCCGGCCATTGAAGAAATTGCTGTGGCATCCACTAGTGGTGCTCCTCAAGAAATCGAAGAGATCGAGCAAGCTGCATCGATTGCGCTGAAGAAATTCATCCTGATTCCTCGGCTCCTCCTGCGCCAACACTAACTCCAATTCTTCCATCAGCCTCGATGTGAAGAAGACCAAGGCTGCAGAGCGAGCTGCGGTGAAGAAAAGGAAGGCATCACCGCGTCACATTCTTGACTGCGAAGAAAATGAAGCCAATGACCAGCTCATTTGAAAATCCAATTGATGTTGTTCCGATTTCCTCCAAGCCATCAAAGGACCTTGTTCCTTTTGAGAAGACTATGAGATCCCAATCGGATCTCGATGAAGAACGCCATTCCGCCGCTTCGTCAGAGCAGATTGATGAAGAAATTGAAGTGGACGCAATCCCTTCAACCCCAGTCATTTCCTCACCTACGCCTCAGTTCACTGCTGAAGAGGCTGGTGTTGAGGAAATTGAAGATGAAGATGTGGATATTGGGTGCACCACACCAGTGATGAATGATGACTTTTGGGAAAGTCTGCATCCCAATACTCCTCTCTTCACCTCGCTCCAACAGATTCCTCAGTCCCCTGCACAAACAGTCCAAATGGACTCAAGAAACTCAACCCACCTGTTTTGTGCATGAAGAAATTCCAGCCACTAGTCTTTGATGAACCTTTGTTGATCCACAGATTGCACTGTTGAGGAACCAGAAATTCCTCGGCTGAAGAACCTGAACTTGCGATTCCGGAGGTCGTGATGCAACTCATCGACACTCCACCGCCAAAGCCTAAGAATCCTTTCTCAACGAAGCAAAAGTTCAAGGCTGAAGATTTCTTTGGCGAAGCACGTTTTCTTCACAGATTACAACCCATATGACTCTGCTGCGCATAAGGAAGAGGCGTTTACGGACTGCCACCAAGCCAACTTCTATTCCTCGGTGCTCTTCAACAAGGACAAAATCTTCGATCATGCTCATATTCCTCATGTGGACATGGAGTCTCTGCCAGCTTTGAGCAGGTCCTCGGTGTTCTTCACGACGCGGGACTTCAATTTCTGACCGATATACGTGGATCGGAATGAAGAACTAATTCTTCAATTCTATGCAACGCTGCACATCACAGAGACGTCAAGACGTGAACTCATGGGTATTAGACTGGATGTCCGAAAATACTCACTACAAGGCACCAAAGAATCTGAATTGCTTCGCGTGCCCTACCACTCGATCCTCCCTTGATGGTGCACGGTGTATCTACAATGAACCGTAACTTTCAAATCACTATATGCAAGTCTTGATGAAGCGTTTGAAGCCAAGGCAGGCCCCAAGAACCAAATTCCTCGTCAAGGAATTATTGTATGTGCCTCGATCGCCTATCGATTCTGACGAAGACAATGAGTCCTATCAAAGGCCATGACTCGAATGATGAAGAAGTCGTTGGCATCATGAAGAATATGCTTTTCTACATCATCCATGGCGTTCCCGTCAACTTCCATGATTTCTTCATGAGGACTCTGGCAAACATTGCTATGTCACCATTTGAGCTTAATCCTTTTGCGCATTGGATAATTTGATTCATCAGGACTATGTCTTCACTCAATTACTAGGCTGATTCTCTGAAACACTGCAGCTACTTGCCCCGACTGAAGTCATCAAACGTACATTTACCTCGAGATGATGACAAGGGCAAGGCTACTCAGTGATCGATGAAGGCATTCGTCCATTGGATGGACGGTTTAAAGCAGCATCCTACTCCACCAATGATGACTCGCCACCCATGACTCGCCATAAATACCTTAGTCAAGCAAAGTCCTCAAGCTCATCGCACCTGTGGTGATGACTGATTGTGAGTTACTCCTCGGTCTTCATCGGAAGGTTGATCGTAATCATAAATGGGTAAACGTCGGTTTGGTTCAATTCTTCACAACATGACCTCAACACACAATGCAGTGAAGAAAAACCACTACTACCTCCATGAAACCTTCAAACGCACTGGGCTGTTCTTTCACATGTCTACGATGCGTAAGAACTGAAGACTATGGGACTCAAGGAAGAATTTGACCGGTCTGCACCTCCTCAGAAGAAATACAAGAAGTTCAAAGTTCCTACCTTGGTGGCCAGCACCTATTCTTCATCGCTCGACACTCATGAAAATGAACAATTGGACGACACCGCTGCAGGTCCTACTACAAAAACCGACCCAAACAACGCCGGGCGCTCCTTCTTCAACTTGAAATTCTTCAGAGCGTTAGTCCTCGGTTCGATCCTTTTGGTCATTCGATGACAAAAGGGGGAGAAATTTGAGTTAGTCTTCAAGCGGGTCTAGTTTATTGCCTATATACAGTAATTTAATTTTGTTAAGTTACAACTCTCGTTCTTCTGAAACTTTTATTGGATCGAGTTGTAATCTTAAACCCGATGGTGCCTTGATATTTTTGACGCATTATACTCTTGCACTACGCTCTGATTCTTTTGAGCTCCTTGAAAATCATCATAGCAAATCTATTTGAGCTCTGATACTCTTGATGCTTTATTTTGCATGCATATTTCATCAAGCACCATATTTCATCATGCATTTCAAATTCTTCATACTATATGTCAAATGCGTGTATGAATTACAAGATATAGGGGGAGATCTCCATGATTCAACTCTTCAAATGTGCATTGCCTCAAAAGCAAATTCCTCACTATGCACATCTTCGTGGGGAGTTCTTCTATATCTTGCAATCAAATTTCTCATTATCGATTTACACTTCATATATTTATCCCCGTTGAAAACTTAACCTATATTGTCATCAATCACCAAAAGGGGGAGATTGTAAGTGCATCTAGTGCCCCTTAGTGATTTTGGTGTATTGAAGACTTATAGGTTAAGGAACTAATGCGTTTGTGATTGTACACAGGTCTATAAGTCTATGAGGAGTTTGATATTTACAGAGAAAGTCGACCCCTAAAAATGAAGTTCTTCGACTGAAGACTTTGATATTCTGAAGACTTTACGAAGACTTTGAAAGTGAAGAAATTGGTGTGACCTTGAAGACTTGGTATTCATTTGAGGAACATGAAGCGTGAAGACTTTTGTTTCCGTAGTTTCGTTTTCTCTTTCTTGAGTCATAGGAAACACCGTGCATCGTTAAAGGGGTCGAGGAAATACTAAGGAAAAATTTCCACGTGATGCTCAACTCAAAATCCTACACCTACCAATCCCTTGAGTGAAGCCTTTGGAAATCTCATACGATTCAGTCAATTTCTTGATGTGAGACGAAGTTCTTACAGTCATTGAGAATTTGTCTCGACCGAGGAGTTAGGAATTCGCCATGATCTTGATTGCCTACAGTGAGGAACATGATAGCCCCGAGGAATTTGAGAGTCAAATTTCCGACCGATTGATGTCTTCTTGGCCACCTGTCCCAAAATATCTTATCCACCTAACGGTCATATCATTGAAGGGCATTTATGTCTTATCATGTCGGGCTGCTCCCTAGGCTATAAATAGCCGCCCCTACAACCACTAGCTGGTTGGCTGCTCCGAGAGAACTTGACACTTGTCATTTGAGAGCAACCCATCCTCCGAGGACTTTGAGCGAAAATCATCGAGTGAGGAAAAACCCAAAAACCAAACACCTACAAACCCAAAGTGATTGAGCATCACTGAAGAGATTGATCCTGCGTGGATCCGATGCTTGTTACCTTTGAAGACTGTGCTTCTTCTAGACGGTTAGGCGTCATGGTCTAGAGCATCCAAGAGGAATTGTGGATCGCCGAGTGACCAAGTCTGTGAAGGTTTGGGAGTCGCTCAAGACTTACCACGAGTGATTGGACGAGGTCTGTGTGACCTTAGTTCAAGGAGAATACGGTGAGGACTTGGTGTCTGAGGCTGCGTGCTTTCGGCCGTTGGGTGTCCGGGACTGTGTGTCCTCGAGTTTAAATACTCACCGCTCCAACCAGACGCATAACCGAGACAGCAGCTTGGAACTGGTCTACCAAATCTTTGTCTTCACCAACCTTCTGGTTCTATTTCCTCAACCCTTTCATTTCCTCATTCTTTGTTGAGTGTTTGTTCATATCTATGTTTGAAAACTTTGATCAAGACTTTCTCAATTTCCTCAGTTCAATTTCTTGATCAATTTGTCTTCATCTTGTGTTATCCTGTGATTACGCTTTACGTACTCTGTGTTTGTCTTCATTTCATCATGATGACCATGTGTGTATTCTGTTATGCTTACTTCTGAGTACTTATTCCGCTGCAAGTAGTTCTTCGCTAAGGAATTTCCTCACTGGCAAATTCCTCAGTGAAGAATTCATAAAAATCGCCTATTCACCCCCCCTCTAGTCGATATAACGCACTTTCACGCACACATGGTAAGGAAGCGATGGCATCTCCCTGCACCGAGTTCATCGCCACCGGCGGCCAGACAATTACATGGGCGGACTTTGAGGATGCCATGGCCGAATGGGTGGTGGATCTAGAGGCGGCCAAAGCCGCACAGAAGGAGCGGAAAAGGCAGAAAGCAGTCAAGAAAAGAGAGTCCCGCCGCCGCAAGAAAAAAGAGGTTGCACGCCATGGTGAGGAGAGTTTGGTGGAGATTGAAGCATGGTGGGTTGCCGCCTACAAGGCCGGGAAGGAGAATGTCAGTGTCTGGCCAGCATGCCCCGATGGCAGGATGTGAGAAGTAGTTTAAGTTTGTAGTATTAGAGAAAATTGCCAGTAGTACTTTAAGTTTGTAGTATTAACGTAAAATGTCAGTAAGAGCATCCTTTGTGGGCTTTGAGCGTTGATTAGCATGTGTGCCCGTGTGCGTTTTTTGCGTTAATCATTAGAAGATTAGAAAACACACAGTTTCTATGCCGTACCCGTCTGCGTTTTTTGCATTAATGATCCAGAAGTCAGTTACCTGTGTGATGTTTCCTAATAAACTAGATGTACCATTGACCAAAAAAAATCAACTACACGTGTACATTTTTTTTTGAGACGGGGTCTGCCAACTTTCTTTTTCCTTGCACACGAGAATTTTACGCGCTTCGTTTGTGTTGTGTGTTTTCCCCGCCCAAGTTTCAAGTTTCGTAGCGAAATTTCCATTAGGCGCATGATTTTAGAATTTATTCCTCCAACCACATCCCCACCCTCAGTATCCCCCCCCCCCTCACGCCTCCCCCTATCGGCATCTCAAACCGCCGCTGCCGCAACCACAGCTTCAACCACATCTACGTTTTGCTCGGATCCAGTCAGGTAACCCACCGATCTCTATCATGGCCCCGGCCTGATTGCTTAAATGGTGCCTGTGAAACATCCTCATGCCTCCAAATCCCCACCGCCAGGAATTGATGGCGGTTCATGGCGCGATGGCCACTATGCGTGTTGACCCGGAGGAACACCTCGTGTTGGGGATAACACATATTGGACTATTCACTTTGATGGGTCCAGGCAGTTGGAAGGCTCGGGGGCTGGAGTCGTTTTAACTTCCCCTCGAGGTGACAAATTTTGTTATGTGCTCCGGCTTATGTTTCCTTGTACTAACAATGCAGCTGAGTATGAGGCTTTACTCCATGGTCTCGGGATGGCCAAAGAGATGAATTTGAGCCGGGTAAGGTGTTTGGGTGACTCAGATCTTGTAGCTCAACAAGTATCAGGCAAGTGGGATTCTAAGGATCCCTTAATGGCAGCTTACCGTCGTGAAGTTGATGCTGTGACTGGGCACTTCAAAGGTTATCAAGTGGAGCACATTGATTGAAGGAAGAATGAGGCGGATGATGCTTTAAGCCGGCTGGGATCTCAGCGTAAGCCGGTGCCGCCTAACACCTTTCTCGATATTTTGCATAATCCTTCTGTCAAGATACCTACAGAGGAAGAATTGGCAGTGCCAGACCCGGAGGCACAGCTGGTGGCAGCCATGCACGTCATCCCGGATTGGATAGTGTCGTATTTGGCCTATATGACCCGGGGAGAGTTTCCTGAGGATGAGACTTTGGCGAGACAAATCATCAGGCGATCCAAATCTGTGACGATTGTTCATGGCTAGTTACATCACCGCAGTGCTACTGGGGCGTTTCAACGTTGTGTGTCACCTATGGAGGGTCAGGAGATACTTCATGAGATCCATGAAGGAGACTGTGGTCATCATGCCGGCTCAAAATCTCTTGTTGCCAAAGCTTTCCGTCATGGTTTCTATTGGCTGACGGCTCATGCTGACGCGGAGGATCTTGTTAGCAATTGTGACGGATGTCAAAAGTTCTCACGACAAGCTCATGTGGCGGCTCAAGAGTTGAGGATGATTCCAATTACTTGGCCGTTCGCAGTCTGGAGGCTTGACATGGTTGGACCTTTCAAGAGGTCTAAGGATAAAAAGACACACCTCCTGGTGGCAGTGGATAAGTTTACAAAGTGGGTTAAGGCAGAGCCAGTCAGTAAGTGTGATGCAGCCACGGCGGTTCAGTTCATGAAAAAGGTGATCTTTCGTTTTGGTTTTCCACACAGCATCTGTGACGCTCCTGATTCAACCATACACTAATCATGCACGCAAATGTGTACGATCAAGATCAGGGTCTCACGGGAAGATATCACAACACAACTCTAAAACATAAATAAGTCATACAAGCATCATAATACAAGCCAGGGGCCTCGAGGGCTCGAATACAAGTGTTCGATCATAGACGAGTCAATGGAAGCAACAATATCTGAGTACGGACATAAGTTAATCAAGTTTGCCTTAAGAAGGCTAGCACAAAGCGGGATACAGATCGAAAGAGGCGAGGCCTCATGCTGGAATCCTCCTAACTACTCCTGGTCATCGTCGGCCGGGCTGCACGTAGTAGTAGGCACCTCCGATTGTAGTAGGAGTAAATTAAATCGACAGTGGCGTCCACAGGGCTCCGACATCTAGTTGCGACAACCAGGTAGAAGAGAAAGGGGAAAAGGGGAGAAAAGCAACCGTGAGTACTCATCCAAAGTACTCGCAAGCAAGGAGCTACACTACATATGCATGGGTATATGTGTAAAGGGCCATATCGGTGGACTGAATCGCAGAATGCCGTAATAAGAGGGGATAGCTAATCATGTCAAGACTATGCTTCCAGCAGCCTCCGTCTTCTGACATGTAGAAGAGAGTAGAATGAAGTCCTCCAAGTAGCATCGCATAGCATAATCCTACCCGCGATCCCTCCTCGTCAGCCTGTTAGAGAGCGATCACCGGGTTGTATCCGCACTTGGAAGGGTGTGTTTTATTAAGTATCCGGTTCTAGTTGTCATAAGGTCAAGTTACAACTCCAAGTCGTCACATTACCGAAGATCACGGCTATTGAATAGATTAACTTCCTAGGGTGCACCACATAACCCAACATGCTCGATCCCATTTGGCGGACACACTTTTCTCGGGTCATGCCCGCCGCGGAAGATCAACACGCCGCAGCCCCACCTAGGCCAACAGAAGGTCACGACGCCGGTCTAAACCTAAGCACCACAGGGTCCGGGCCCATCGCCTTAGCACACCTCGCATGTTGCGAACGCTTGGAAGCAGACCTAGCCTAGCAGCGTTCGATCCAAATTAACTGCGCACGCTCGATCGGCCGACATCACGAAGCCTTGGTGATACCACGACACCGAAAGTGCCCATATCTTTCCCACGTAGTTGGTTAGTGCGTATAGGCCAAATGGCGGACTCGAGATCAAATACCAAGATCTCGTTAAAGCGTGTTAAGTATCCATGACGCCGACGAGGCCAGGCCCACCTCTCTCCTAGGTGGTCTCAACCTGCCCTCTGTAGCTCTGCCTTAAAGTAACAATCGGGGCCGTCAGAACCCTGTGCCCACCTCTAGGGATGGAGCCACCTGTCCTTCCAGCCCCCTCATCAGAATCACTTGCGGGTACTCAACGAGCTGACCCGACTTTAGTCACCACCTGTGTCATGTATATAAAGTATATAGTATATACCCGTGACCACCTCCTGAGTGATCACGGCCCGATAGTATAGCATGGCAGACGGACAAGAATGTAGGGCCACTAATGGAAAACTAGCATCCTATACTAAGCATGTAGGATTGCAGGTAAAGGTAACAACAGTAGTAGCAAGGACAGGCTATGCATCAGGATAGGATTAACGAAAAGCGATAACATGCTATACTACTCTAATGCAAGCGAGAGAGTAGAATAGGCAATATATGGTGATCAAGGGGGCTTGCACGATTGCTCACGGCAAGAAGGAGGGTCGCCAACACCGTAGTCGTCTTTGGGTAGCAGCGGCGTCGGTCTCGGTGTCTAGCGAGAGAAGAGGGGGAAGAAACAATAAATACAATGCAAACAAATGCATGGCGATGCATGACATGACAAAGCGCGGTGCTAGGTGTGCCCTAACGCGGTGGGAGGTTATACCAGTGAAGGGGGGAACATCCAGGAAAGTATTCCCGGTGTTTCGCGTTTTTGGAGAGATGAACTGGAGGGGGAAAGTTGCGAGTTCGATAGGTTAGTGATGTGTGGCGCATTTAACGGGCAGCGTATTCGGATTCGTCTCGTCGTTACGAGCAACTTTCATGTAGAAAGTATTTTCATCCGAGCTACGGTTTATTTTCTATTAATTTTAAAAGATTTAAATCATTTTCAGATTTATTTAATTATTTTAATGCAACATTATCGAGCAGTGTTTGCCGACGCCAAGATGATGTCGTGATCATGAGGTTGACTGGTCAAGCCCGACGTGTGGGCCTAGTGGGACCCACATCATACCTTTATTAAGTTAATTAGGGTTAGGTTAAACTAATTATTGCTTAGTTAGACTAATGAGTTAATTAGATTAATTAAGTAGGATTAATTAACTTAATTAATTTACTAATTAATTAATTAATTTTATTAATTCATTTTATTTTATTTATTATGATTGTTTTTATTCCTGTTTTATAAAACCGTTCTAGGCGGGCCCTTTGTCATACGCCCATAGGGCCTTAATTGAGCACGGCACGCTTGAGCCTGGGATACTGGCGTAACCCGGTTGGCCCGGCGCCGGCCGGTCTTGAAGGCGCCGAGGCGCGCCACGAGGAGGCGAGGCGAGCAGCGTGGCCGACGTGGAGCTCCGGTGGAGTAGAGGGTCGCGGCAAGTAGGTGCAATGGGCACGGCGAGTGGTCCAGGCTCGGTGACAGCGCTGAGGAGGCAGCGTGAAGCGAGCACCGTGCCCAGCAGCACAGCGTGGTGGTGCGCTGAATGTGAGTAGGACCACGGCGCGGCGGTGATGGCTTCTGAGCGTGGCGGGCACGGTGGTCGGCGAGCAACAGTGGAGGGGACCGCGGCAAAAATTACGGGACAGAGGGAGAGACGGGGGAGGGCGAGGCCCTCACCGACGATGTAGAGACCAAGGGGAGCGGCGAGGCTCGAGGTGGCCTTTGGGGAGGAGGACGGGGACGATGCGCGGCGACGAGGAGGCAGTCCGGCGAAGACGCTTCCGGCGAGGGGCGTTCCGAGCGACGGTGATGGGATCCAAGGGCGACGGGGTCGAGCGGTGGGCGTCGGCGGCGTGGTTCCGGCGACGGCGTGGCAGCTTCGGGGCGGCGGCGGTGCGGCATGGTGTCAGGGATGAGAGGCGGCGTTGCGGCCTCGTCTGGGTCGTGCCCCGATCCAGAACGAGCGGAGAGGGGGGGGATAGGAGCGAGGGGATCGTGGGGGAGGGGCAGTGGGGACGAGTGGTGCTAGGGTTTCGGCCTCGGGGGCTTAGTAGGCAAGTGGGGTTGGGCTGGCCGACTGGGCTGAGGCCCAGGTGGGCAGGAGGTTCCTCTAGTCCCCCCCTATTGTTTTCTCTTGATTTGCTTTTCCTTTTCTATTTTTCTTTTATTTCTTTACTGTTCTCATTTAAAGTTTCTATTATTTTAGTTTTATAAAATACCAAGTTAGCACCTAAATTAGTTTTACTAATTAGGCCACTGCCATAATCATTTTGGCACACTACTAATTTAGTTATATTATTATAACTTTATAAAAGGTATTAAATTAATTGTTTTGCCCTAACTTTGGTTACTTTAGTAAATTTAAATATTACAAGAAATGTTGGTTTCTCCACCATTATTGCTCATGAATTATTCGTCCCATTTAGAACATTTTAGTTTTAATGTTTGAAAACTTTTGTTGTTTGCCTTTAATAAAAAATTGAATTTGAATCGTTTTGAACTAACGCGAGTTTATCAACAGTAACCGACATGACGTGGCATCATTAGTGTAGCGACCCGGCCCGAATGGATCAAGTCTCTGTGCTTTCGTGTCATCCCTGGATCGGTATGCTGACACACACAGTACTCGAAGGATTTATAACAGAGGTAAATCACATGTATAAAGTAACGTAAATACTATTACCTCAATCCAAAAATAACGGAAGCAACAAGGTTGTGGATTCCCATCAACACCAACGGCAAAGTTGAGTATAGGAAATCATAACCCTAACGTATCACTTACTCGTCATCTGAAAAGTCTGTAACATGAAAAGTTGCAGCCCGAAAACGGGTCAAAGACATGGAATATCTTGGCAATGTAACACATAGAGAGTAATGAAGGAATAAGCTATCCTACATGCATATATGGCTGGTGGAAAGCTCTATGGTTACGCTTTTATGAAAAGCCAATTTTTCCCTACTTAAAAGGAATAAATTTATTTAACTATCATGGTGGTTGTTGAACATTGAGAATGGTTGACAGCATTCTCAATCCCAATTAAAAGTACTCATTAACCCAACAATATTAATTGGAAGTAACATGATGAGATCAATAGGATAATCCAAGTACTAGATACTCAAGATGTCCATAACCGGGGACACGGCTAACCATGATTAGTTTATACACTCTGCAGAGGTTTGCGCACTTTTCCCCACAAGACTCGATCGCCTCCATTTGGTTTCTCGCACTACATGGTGTTTGAGAGACGGATGACCGAGACATAGTCTTTCAGAAGCGTTTGCACCTTACGATGGGTAGACCGTACCACCTACAACCCCTACATCAGCTAGTCTACCACTGTAAGAGTTCACACGACTTAATCAACTATGCGAGCCCATAATGGCTTGTGGCTGCACACGGAAGTTACTAGCATGAATAATCTTATGATCCCTTTGAGCCTGGTGGCCGTCCAAGAAAAAGCAGGCAAGTCCTGATAGAAACCAGGTGCCTCAATCCACCCAGATGTGTGTTTAAGTTGCCACCTTAAATAAACCATTAATTTAACACTCTCACATCTGTCATGGAATACACTCACCCAATCCACGTCTACTAGCATAGCATGGCATAATAAGCAAACGTAGAAGTGACTACCAAGGGTTTATAATAAAACAGGTAATAGGTACTACCTCAACTACTTCCCATCCCACAATTTAATTGGATCCTAATCATGCAATGTTTGAGGATAGATCTAATGCATAAAAACTGGGTAGTAGAAAAAGTATGATCAAAGTGTTACTTGCCTGCAAAGTTGATGAAGATGATTCGCACTCAAAACTCTTGATAGGTCTACTCGTCACATTCCGGTCAATCTATCGTAAGCAATCAACAGTAGCCACACATAAGCAATCACTCAAAACATCAGAAAGAACGAAGAAACAATTCGGAAAACATCAAAACCAATCAAATAACTCTTGCAACATAAAACAATTTCTAACAGTACCAAAATTATATGGATTTGGCCTTATCAGAAACTTTAGGTCAAGGGCTTCGATTTGCAAAAAGAATCAACTAAATTGGAGTTACGAAACTCAAGTTACGATCAAACGAAGTTTGAATACAAATCTGTTTGAATTCAAATTTTAAAACTTTCAAAAACAAGTTTGAGTTGGATTACTGGATAGAGGGGATCATAACGAAGAAGTGGGCGTTGGTTTCGTTGGATTTGGACTAACGAGTAAAAAGTTATGATCGTTTGAAGATTAGGGACTAATCTGTCAAAATAACACTACGGATAGGTCCCTGGCAGTAAATCTAAAATAAAAAGAAAAAGACTAAATAGTGAATGTTCGTTAGCGATTGCTACCGAACGAAAATCGTTCGCTACCGAACCCTAGCTAATGACCGCTCGCAAAATAAACTAATCTAACATATAAAAACCGCTCTAGGAACTATAAAGAAAAACCGGGCGGGTTAGCGGTTTATACCGGTTCACCGAATAAAACCGGCGGCGGCGGCGAACGAACTCCGGCGAAGTACGGCGCGGCTCCGGCTTTGAGCGGGGAGGCAACTCCGGTGGTCATCGGCGGCGGCGAAGTAGACGGGGAGGGGCGGCGCTGGGCTGCGGGTGCCGTGGTGGCGTCGGCGGCGGTCGACGGCGGCGAGAGAGGTGGCTTCGGGCGGAGCTCGGTGGATCTCGCTGGCGGCGCGAGATGCGGCGGCGTGAGATGCGGAAGCAGGCGGCGGCGAGAAGAGGGAGAGAGGGGCAGTGGCGCCCTTTATAGGAGGGAGGGAGGCGGCTTGGGAAGGGGGGCAATGAGGCGGGCGGCGCTCGGACTCCGGCGAGTCCGGGTCGCACACGGGAGGAGGAGGCGGTGGCGCTGACGGGCCGGCTGGGCCTTCGGCCCAGTTCGGTCCGGAGAGGGAGTTTTTTTTTAACATTTTCCAGGCAAAATAAAAGTAATAAAACCAATAAAAAAATAATATTATATAGGCATATAATATATCAAAATTTGCAGAAAAAGCTTTCCTACAAGATGGTCATTTTTATAATGCCAAATAAAATCCACACAAAATCAGATAAAACAAAGAGTGCTTCTGCCCTAGTAAATCCAACAAAAAATCATTTTAAAAATACCAAAATGACTTCAAATTAATTTTCTCCAATTTTCTCAGGTAGGGAATCATGTTACCCTATTTTCCATATATTTTATTTTTGGAGAAAAATAATTTGAATAAAACTCAAATAACTCCAAATTGAAAATAAATTCAAAAGAACTTTGAATTTATTTCTTTGAAACTCCCAACTCATATTTCATATGTTTTGAAGAAGTCATTTTATCTTCGCTCGTGAAAATCATTGAGTTGCATAAAGTTTCAGAATTGGAAATATTTTCCAAATGAAATTCAAATATTTTCAACACCCCTTGTCATTTAAATAAATGGAAGAAGTCATGTCATCTTCTCTCCAAGGTTTTGTGATGAAGAGTATTTGAATTCACGAAAAGCATAAAAGCAAAATGAAAGTTTGGGAAAGTCCTTTTATTCCCTCTCATTTAACTTTCAAAAAGTTTCGAATTCACTCACTTTCAGTCAATCAATCAACCAATCAATCAAAACTATCTATTTGTTTATAACATTCCAAAATTTAGAATTTTGGGATGTTACAAACTACAACCCTTAAAATGAATCTCGTCCTCGAGATTCGGAGAGGCTAGAAAGAAATAGGTTAGGGTTTGGGGGTCTTCTTAAAAATCCATCGATCGTCTCCCGGTCATGGTGCTACCACCCTTAGAAGCATTGTTACGGTTCCATCAAAACTCATATACTCCATCCTTATTCCTGACAGTGTTGGTCTTCTTAGATTGTAAGGATAATTCCTTCTCTGGGCTCTTCCGGTAGTGGCATAACCTTTTCCTCAATTTTATTGTCCTTTCATCTTGGTAAGGTTATTCCGAAACTGGATCTTCTTAGCTGACGGGGTCTAGCGCCAATGCTAAACACTATCGATATCTCATGGTGGTCAACAATTTATGGTTTCTCCTGCAGGAAACGGGTCTGGGTTGAACCTCACCGTATAACCTACGGTTGGCAAAAGCTGCCTTGTACAAGGGGAAAATTTCTTATACCATTCTAAGGTTCAAACAAGGTTTTGATCGTCGCCTCTCTACTATAGGTAAGTCACTCAGATTTACCATCCCTTATAGCAAAGCGAATAATAAGAGTAAGTCGGTATGGTGATCAATCCATCCCGCACCCAAATCATTACCTTGTACATGGTTTAGCGAATCTCGCATTCTAACACTCGGTCATCCTCACAAGCATTGCAGAATTTCTCTTGTCGACGAAACCAAGTTCGGAAAATCCAATGATTACTGCAAGCCAAACAAACATCTATCGTTCCTTAACAACTCTCGTGTTTTGCATAAACTCCTATAGAATCGCCGGTTGATAAAGGCATATCCTCTTCCGTGGTTTTTCCTTCAAAGAAGAGTGTGCTTGCTTCTTAGCAAGTCCCGGGGCCCGTGGGTTATGGCCCATCTCATCACTTAAAATCCTTGAATTCATCATCGGGCAACTGATCCTTATTCCAACCTTCAACTTCCAAAGATTCTTAAATCCATTCAATTGTCTTTGTCTCCCTTCCTTCTATTGGCACCAAACTAGACATGATTACTCAGACTCATCATGGAATTTCCATTGATCCATATTTCCAACATCATACCTCCTTTATATCCAATAATACTTCATCTCTTCATCCTCGTGGGATGTCCCACATACCGAGATAAAAACTTATACTTATGAAGTCCATACTCCACTTCGTGGAACATCATTATCCTTTCCAGGGTCAAGCGTCCTTACAAGGAAATATTGGCCATCTCTGCATGGCACTTCTTCAACTGGAAAACGTGAAACACATCATGAACTCCTGACAGTCCTTCAGGTGACTCCAATTTGTTAGCCAATTCTCCCATATGTTCCAAACTCGGTATGGTCCTACAATCTCGGGGCTAACTTTCCATTAACTCCAAATCGATTAACTCCTCACAGAGGGGGCACACGAAGACATGCTCTGCCTCCAATTGCATAGACTGCCTCCTTGCGCTTTTTTTGAGTATGCATAATTATTCTTCCTGGACTGAGCTACCTTCAGTCTTATCTCGAATCAACTTAACATTCTCTTCTGACTCCTTGATCACATTTGGTCCAAACAACTGACGGTCTCCAACTTCGTCCCATATCAATGGTGTCTGGCTCCTTCTCCCATACAAAGCTTAAAAAAGGGCCATCTTCAAACTGGATGGGTAACTATTGTTGTATGAGAACTCCGCGTAAGGTAGATTACCATCACTACTAGATCCATAATCTAGCGCACACGCTCTCAACATGTCCTCCAAAATCTGATTGACTCTCTTGATTTACCCATCCGTCTCATGGATGAAAGGTTGTCTTGAACTCTAGCCTAGTACCCAAAGTGCAGTGCGCCTGATTCCAAAACTTTGAGGTAAACTGTGTTCCTCTATCAATGGTCCTCGGAACTCCATGCAAACATACGATCCTGGTCAAATATATCTTGGCCAACTTCGCACTTATATAGGTGGTTTTCACTGGGATAAAGTGAGCCACTTTGGTCAAGCGAATCAACTACTACCCAGATAGAATCATATCCCTTTCGGGTTCTGGGAAATCCGGTAATGAAAAATCCATGCCAAGCTTATCCTACTTCCATTCGGGTATCGGCGTAGGCTGTAGTAATCATGTTGGCTTCTGATGTTCCGCCTTTACTCTCTGGCATACATCACTTACGGCTACATACTCCGCAATATCCTTCTTCATACCAGTCCACCAGAAACACTCCTTCAAATCCAAATACATCTTGGTGTTTCCGGGGCGAATCGAGTATGGTGAGTCATGAGCCTCCCAAGTATTTACTTCACGATCTTTGCTTTATTAGGCACATGTACTCTATCCTCAAACCATAAGGTGGCGTGCTCATCCTTACGAAAACCTTCGGCCTTTCCGTTGCTCATCCTCTCTTTTACCTCAGCAATCTCTTTGTCATCCTTCTGAGCTTCACAAATCTTTCCTAGCAATGTAGACTGAACTTCCATTGCTGCAACAAAACCTTTGGGAACAATCTCCAATCGAAGTTCCCTGAAAATCCTCGGCTAACTCCTTTGATAATCCTCCGATTATGAGGGTATTCGTCCTTGTTTTCTTTATGGTTGTGTCCTATTTCTCCACAAAGCTTGTATGCACAAGGTTTCTTCATATCCTTTCCTTAAGGCCTCAACTTCTGGGACACAAGACGAGATCTTTGCAAAGTCAACTTAAATTCTTTCCAAGTGGTTACTCCTTGCCATCCACTGATGGTTTGGTACATCCTCCACCAAGTAGCAGCACCTCTTTCAAAACACTCAAGAGCATGCTGGGTCATATCCTTTCCAGCTATAGGGTTATTCTCCATGTGATCCTCCATGTTCTGAATTCATTGGTCCGTCTCCAATTGACTCATCGGTCCAGAAAAACCAAGCTCATCTCCATTCATCCTCTATTGGGTCCATGGGTTTGGGGGTGGGATAAGAGAGATAGAGAGGGATGCACACAATACAAACAAAAGTTTTGAAAAGACAGATTTTATTGTGGCTGTCGGAAAAACATCAAACAAATGACAGCTCACAATCGTCGCATCAAACGTAAGGGTATAACAGGGGTTTGGTCTTCTAAAGGTCAATGTCGTCAAACTCTTCAAGTCTTGATCATGTATCCGATGGCTTCTTCTGGTCATGCTTGTTCTACTCAAGGTCTTCTGCCAGATCATCTCTGTTGACGCGAAGTCTCTCATGACGTCCTTTAATATTTCTGGAGTTGCATTCCAAACTTCTGGTTTCAACTTCCTTGACATGAACCATGGTCCTACTGTCCTTCAGTCCTGACGAATCTTTGATGTCTCAAGGTTTTGCTCCTCCAGCTTGGCTATTTTCAGCTTTTGGGTCCTGAGTTCTTCACGAAACACTTCCTTATCAAATATAGCTCCCTAAAGGTCCATCTTAAAATCCTTGATGTAATGCTCCAGATCCTGGTGTTACCTCAGCTAAGGTTAAAACTTCACCTCTTGGCCGATAGGTGCTCCATCGACCTTCTACCATCCAATCCTTTCATGCATATGCATGCTTAACTCAAAGACGGTGACAATAGCATAAGCGGGCGATAACATCATGGATAGCTGTTTCTGCTCTTGTCATTTCCATGAGCTATCATTCCATAGTTGATAAAAACTTTGAGTTTCTAACTCTCCATGTTCCGGTCTTACTCCAATACACCTTGATCTCGGGTATTGATAACTTCCATAGTCTGTCAAATTCCATAAGAGTAACCTTCCTAGGTCATAAAAATCTGGAAATTCTTCAGAGCCTTCAAAATCTCATAGTCTTAGGAGTCTTCAATAGTTGTAGTTTCCATTTACATGGTAAAATCCTCTTCATTCCAAATGGTCTTGGTTGTCCGATATCTTTTCTCCTTGGAGTGGTCTCATCAGCCGAATCTTCGAGTGGTCAAAAGGGGAAAAGGGTATGGTCTCACTAGAAGGGAATATTTGAATAAACTCAGAAGAGAAGAGAGGTAAAAGATCTTTTTGAAAATGAAGTTGTAGAGAAAAATCTTTCCTATGGGCTTGTCAGTTTCTAGGGTCACGTCCTACAGTCAACATGTGCTCGATACCATCTTGTAGCGACCGACCGAATGGATCAAGTCTTCGTGCTTTCGTGTCATCCCTAGATCGGTATCTTTGACACACACAGTACTCGAAGGATTTATAACAGAGGTAAATCACATGTATAAAGTAACGTAAATACTATTACCTCAATCCAAAAATAGCGGAAGCAACAAGGTTGTGGATTCCCATCAACACCAACGGTAAAGTTGAGTATAGGAAATCGTAACCCTAACGTATCACTTACTCGTCGTAAATGCGAAAAGTACGCAACATGAAAAGTTGCAGCCCGAAACGGGTCAAGACATGGAATATGCCGGCAATGTAACACATAGAGAGTAATGAAGGAATAAGCTATCCTACATGCATATATGGCTGGTGGAAAGCTCTATGGTTACTGATTTTATGAAAAGCCAATTTTTCCCTACTTAAAAGGAATAAATTTATTTAACTATCATGGTGGTTGTTGAACATTGAGAATGGTTGATGATTCTCAATCCCAATTAAAAGTACTCATTAACCCAACAATATTAATTTGAAGTAACATGATGAGATCAACAGGATAATCCAAGTACTATATACTCAAGAATTCCATAACCGGGTACACGGATAACCATGATTAGTTTATACACTCTGCAGAGGTTTCATGACTTTTCCCCACAAGACTCGATCGCCTCCGTTTGGTTTCTCCCACTACATGGTGTTTGAGAGGCGGATGACCGAGACATAGTCTTTCGTAAGCGTTTGCACCTTACGATGGGTAGACCGTACCACCTACAACCCCTACATCAGCTAGTCTACCACCGTAAGAGTTCACACGACTTAATCAACTATGCGAGCCCATAATGTCTTGTGGCTGCACACGGAAGTTACTAGCATGAATAATCTTATGATCCCTTTGAGCCTGGGTGGCGGTCCAAGAAAAACAGTAAGTCCTGATAGAAACCAGTGCCTCAATCCACCCAGATGTGTATTTAAGTTGCCACCTGAAGTAAACCAGTAATTTAAGACTCTCACATCTGTCATGGAATACACTCACCCAATCCACGCCTACTAGCATAGCATGGCATAATAAGCAAACGAGAAGTGACTCCCAAGGGTTTATAATAAAACAGGTAATAGGTACTACCTCAACTACTTCCCATCCCACAATTTAATTGGATCCTAATCATGCAATGTTTGAGGATAGATCTAATGCATAAAAACTGGGTAGTAGAAAAAGTATGATCAAAGTGTTACTTGCCTGCAAAGTTGATGAAGATGATTCGCACTCAAAACTCTTGATAGGTCTACTCGTCACACTCCGATCAATCTATCGTAAGCAATCAACAGTAGCCACACATAAGCAATCACTCAAAACACCAGAAAGAACGAAGAAACAATTCGGAAAACATCAAAACCAATCAAATAACTCTTGCAACATAAAACAATTTCTAACAGTACCAAAATTATATGGATTTGGCCTTATCAGAAACTTTAGGTCAAGAGCTTCGATTTGCAAAAAGAATCAACTAAATCGGAGTTACGAAACTCAAGTTACGATCAAACGAAGTTTGAATACAAATCTGTTTGAATTCAAATTTTAAAACTTTCAAAAACAAGTTTGAGTTGTATTACTGGATAGAGGGGATCATAACGAAGAAGTGGACGTTGGTTTCGTTGGATTTGAACTAACGAGTAAAAAGTTATGATCATTTGAAGATTAGGGACTAATCTGTCAAAATAACACTACGGATAGGTCCCTGGCAGTAAATCTAAAATAAAAAGAAAAAGACTAAATAGTGAACGTTCGTTAGCGATTGCTACCGAACGAAAATCGTTCGCTACCGAACCCTAGCTAATGAGCGCTCGCAAAATAAACTAATCTAAAATATAAAAACCGCTCTAGGAACTATAAAGAAAAACCGGGCGGGTTAGCGGTTTATACCGGTTCACCGAATAAAACCGGCGGCGGCGGCGAACGAACTCCGGCGAAGTACGGCGCGGCTCCGGCTTTGAGCGGGGAGGCAACTCCGGTGGTCATCGGCGGCGGCGAAGTAGACGGGAGGGCGGCGCTGGTCATGGGTGTGGTGGCGCTTACAAGGCCGACGGCGAGAGAGGTGGCCAAGTGAGTTTTGTGGATCTCGGGCGGCGCGAGATGCGGGCGGGCGTGAGATGCGGGCGAGGCGGCATGAGAAGAGGGAGAGAGGGGGGCGGGCGCCTTTATAGGAGGAGGGAGGCGGCTTGGGAAGGGGCAGCCGGAGGCGGGCGGCGCTTGACTCGGCCAGTAGTCTGGGTCGCACTCGGGAGGAGGAGGCGGTGGCGCTGACTGGCCGGGCCTTCGGCCCAGTTCGGTCCGGAGAGGGAGTTTTTTTTTAACATTTTCCAGGCAAAATAAAAGTAATAAAACCAATAAAAAAAATAATATTATATAGGCATATAATATATCAAAATTTGCAGAAAAAGATTTCCTACAAGATGGTCATTTTTATAATGCCAAATAAAATCCACACAAAATCAGATAAAACAAAGAGTGCTTACGCCCTAGTAAATCCAACAAAAAATCATTTTAAAAATACCAAAATGACTTCAAATTAATTTCTCTCCAATTTTCTAAGGTAGGGAATCATGTTACCCTATTTTCCATATATTTTATTTTTGGAGAAAAATAATTTGAATAAAACTCAAATAACTCCAAATTGAAAATAAATTCAAAAGAACTTTGAATTTATTTCTTTGAAACTCCCAACTCATATTTCATATGTTTTGAAGAAGTCATTTTATCTTCGCTCGTGAAAATCATTGAGTTGCATAAAGTTTCAGAATTGGAAATATTTTCCAAATGAAATTCAAATATTTTCAACACCCCTTCTCATTTAAATAAATGGAAGAAGTCATGTCATCTTTTCTCCAAGGTTTTGTGATGAAGAGTATTTGAATTCACGAAAAGCATAAAAGCAAAAATGAAAGTTTGGGAAAGTCCTTTTATTCCCTCTAATTTAACTTTCAAAAAGTTTCGTATTCACTCACTTTCAGTCAATCAATCAACCAATCAATCAAAACTATCTATTTGTTTATAACATTCCAAAATTTAGAATTTTGGGATGTTACAATTAGCAAAGAATTACTATGGCTTAATTACCCGGGCGTCACAATTCTCCTCCACTACAAGAAATCTCGTCCCGAGATTTAAGAGGGGAACTAGGGGGTAAGGTCTGGTTACGAAATTCTAACGAATCTTCTCGGTCTTGGTTGCTCTTCTCGAAGTGGTCGATCCATTACATTGATGTCTTCAATTTTTTGCTTCAGGTCATTAATATGAAGTCGGCATCCTTTCTTCGAGAACTCCATCATACTTATGAAAGAATAAATGGTGGGCATACTGGGAGAACAGACCTCTGCAATGTCGACTATCTGGTAGCTAACATCGGGAAGGTGGCAGAAAGTAACTCTCGAACTGAAACTTAACGAAATATCGAGAGCAATGTAAGAAAGTACCATGAGAAGTTTCAAGCGGGTAAGCAATCATTCAAAGCCTGAAACAAAGTGTAAAAAGGGGGGTCCAGAGCAACCGGGAATAAACATTGTGTCGGATACCATTATTGATGACCTTTCGGGAGGTGGCTCGTGAATTATATACAAGGCCACGCGCGAGGAATAACTTTGGAAACCGGGGGTGTACAGGAGAGTCAGGTTTCGATCCTGTGGAACTGTGGGTTATGGGCCCACCATGTGGGTTAAACGTAGGAAAGGAGGTGACGTCTTGCACCATCATGTAAGCAAGGCATGTCAGAGGATAGCATGTCGGTTAAGTCGGCAACAATGTCGGTACCAAGGGCGAGGGACGAAGAGAACCATTTTCCTGCTCGTTGAACGAGGCGGGCCATTAGGCAAAGTTCTCGTCCATCGGTGGCTACCGGAATGCTATCAAGAAAAGCAACAGCGTCTTACTGACACGGTTGTACACCAAGGTGTTTTACATAAGCAGAAGAATGTTACTGCTTAGATCATATAGATCACCAGAAACGTTAAACCTACCAATGGAAAGGAAAATATGATTATCAGATTAAACAGAACAATGGAAAGGAAAATGTGTTTAAACACATATTTCAAGGGTATATTCTTCCCAAGGACAAGCAGAGTATGATATCCATGACAGGATATAATGTAGAAAACTCTTTAGGTAGGGGAGAGAAATTTCATGACATTACCCATACAACGGTGTTTGGATAATTGAGCAGGAAAAATTTAGCATTGGGCTTCAAATGGTCTTGTTGAAAACCGGAGTACCACAGACATGCTTCGAGATAGCATTGACATGGCCAACAGGTAAAGGTCAGTCTTTGGAAACACAAAGGATCCATCAGGAACAACTTGTAGAATAAGTCTTACCATTTCCTCATGGAAGAATGACTAACCTTGCCAAAAAGGAAACTATAACAATAGGTCCTCCGGCTAGGTACGCTAGGCATGACATCACCTTATTGGGTTATAGAAAGACCAATGTTATGACTCTTGGAAAATGTTCCAACCATCATATGTGCCAGGATACCTCAGACTCAGGATGCCCGAGAAGAAAAGGTGTAACACAAATTAACGTAAGGACATTTTAAGATTCTCGGGAAACGAACCATGGGAGCAAGTTCTGAAACAAGAGTTCATCAGTAAACCAACGAGAGGATGAGGAGGTGGCTGATGGACTCAGCGATCATTCATCGAGATTTCCAAAAAGATGGATTGCCACAATTATGAGAACAAGGACATAACATTTGTCAGATCAAGTGATATAATGAGGTATGCTCGAGGAAAACATACACAATTAAATATTGGTTGAAAGGTGCACCCGAAATATGGGTTGGGTTGCACGACCAATGTCAGAATGGTGATTCAATAATCAACAGTCTAAGAATGAAATGCCGACCATTAACTTCAAAGCAATAAGGTTGCTAGAAGTTTCTAAAATTACTAGTCCATTTGTCGGTATTACTGTTAGGAACAACAGGGGACCAAGAAAAGAATGGTGATGGTGATAAGTATCACTTATATCAAGAATTATCAAGAACCGGTGAAATTCCCACGACATCCTTGACATAAAAGATGGGAATATTCCAAGGTAGAACATAACACAAGCTGGGTAGAAAGGAACTCAAGGTAATACACAAAACATGAGAAAGTTTGTGTTGGAGGGAGGGCATTAACGTTGCTGATGATAATACAAACCATCGAGGGCAAGGATGGTATTCCCCATCAAGAATTCAATAGATATTTTGGAAGGGCTCAGAATGTTGATGATCACGACACCTTTGTCGGAAGATTCCATGAGGCTACCATTGAATAACGACGACATCAAGCAAAAGGAATGGTGAAGCAAAAGACCACTGGAACCACGGATACGACACAACCTCGGAATCAAGTATTGTTGTTCAAGACAATAATATATGACAAGGAAGATCGACGTAAGCTTAGCTCAGCGTTTAAAAGTGTGTTCCGGGAAGAAGGACCAGGTAGCACAGTTAAGATTTAGCACAATAATGATATAGCCGATCAGGCTAGCAATGACTTGAAGGATTAATAAACTCATAAGAAATGAAGAATACTTAGAGTTATTGAATCGAAGTGCGGAATTGATTCACTTATCAGTGTTCTCGGTTGACGACAACCCAGAACCCAGGAAAATTGGAATCGGTGAGAAATAACAGTTGATGAAGAACCCATAAGAAGTTATGTAGTTCCATGATATTCTCGCGGTACCAGAGGGTATACTCAAGGGTAGAGCGGGATAGAGGTTGGACAAGTGAAAACATTTGCAGAAGGCAGGCACTTAAACTTGTCCAAGAAATGGGATCAAAGAAGAACAATATGGTCGAAACCACGGTCGCAAAATACCAAGCATAGACAAGAGAAGAAGTTATAACAAGGGGATTATTATTACTATGAGAAGCTTCCATGATAAGTTCCACCTCGGGTCCATGGGCATGAACACAAAGTTCAAGGTCGACTCCCACTTCTCCAAAGCATAACCTTACATTCACTTCTCGTTTCGATAATGGCGTTAGTGTTGAAAGTTTTACCTGGTGAAATACCAGATGAGTATGACCCGTGAAAACTTCCGAGTTCACACATATTAAGGAAGGCATAGGTTCAACCCATCAAGGCATCTTACGAACATATACCACAAACTTCGGGGTAAATAATACAAGCTCGAAAGTAGAGCATTGTTCAAAAGCAGATGATACAATTTACCAAAGGCATTATATACCCATGGAAAGGCTCTCAAGGTTATTCAATATGAAGGACACTGTCAGATAAAATCCAATAAAGGAACAGATGGTCCACAAGGGATCTGATGTGAGCATCGGTACTCAATCAGAGGGAGAAGAATGCACGGGCATCATATTATAGAACATCTGAATAATTCGATGCTTAGATAACAAAGGAATTACGATTTCCAAAACAAAGGATCAGAAGCAGTCGCTCTGATCAAGGATGGATAAGTTGGATAGACCAAAGGCACAATAGACGACAAATAGTTTGGTCGAGAACCAGCTCATGTTCAAAAATGATGTCTGAGCCAGAAAGATAATTTAGAAGGGTTGATAGATGATTGTGTGCATTTGCACACATGTTGAATCAATAGGATCAAAATGACGGTGTCAAAAGATACTAGTGAATATTGCCAGATATATGGGAAGCATCCATAATGCAAGTAAACAAGTATTTGCAGAGCAATAAAGCTGCTAAGGATTTTCGGAGGATTGAATAGTATTTCAAAGACTTTTGTGAAACATCCGAACAAGCTGGGGATGAGCGGATACTCGGAAAGTGCGAGAAATTATTCTTAGGGGTATTCAGGTGGCAAAGAACTGCAAGGCAGTAGGCACAAAATATTCTCGGGGTATCTTGTAATAACAAGATCGACTGGGAATAAAAGTAAGCACGAAGGTGTAAGTATTTATCCATAGGGATATTTCGGTGGAAGGGAATTGCAAAAGCAACGGGAACAAGGTCTCGAGAGAAAATCGGAGAGTATCTGCGAAATCTTCTCGTGCAGCCGGCGATCATCTGGACTGAAGGGGCTCTCTGGGAGAAAGTATTATCGAGAAACTAGAGTCCGAGTTAGTAAAATCGTTTAACCCGAATAGAAGAGATGTCAGAGTCCCAGAGTATAGGTTGAGGAATAAAAGATCCTACTACCACCCAGTGCCGATGTGTGCCGTAAGACACACAGCCATGTTAGTAAAAGTTTTGTAATGTCTAGACTCGACTTCGGCCAATGAGTGTGGAAGGGGGATTCCTACAGGCGGTCGGCTCTGATACCAACTTGTGACGCCCCCGATTCAACCGTCCACTAATCATGCACGCAAATGTGTATGAACAAGATCAGGGTCTCACGGGAAGATATCACAACACAACTCTAAAACATAAATAAGTCATACAAGCATCATAATACAAGCCATGGGCCTCGAGGGCTCGAATACAAGTGCTCGATCATTGACGAGTCAGCGGAAGCAACAATATCTGAGTACAGACATAAGTTAATCAAGTTTGCCTTAAGAAGGCTAGCACAAACTGGGATACAGATCGAAAGAGGCGTAGGCCTCATGCCTGGAATCCTCCTAACTACTCCTGGTCGTCGTCAGCGGGCTGCACGTAGTAGTAGGCACCTCCGGTGTAGTAGGAGTCGTCGTCGACGGTGGCGTCTGGCTTCTGGGCTCCAGCATCTGGTTGCGACAACCAGGTAGAAGGGAAAGGGGGAAAAGGGGGAGAAAAGCAACCGTGAGTACTCATCCAAAGTACTCGCAAGCAAGGAGCTACACTACATATGCATGGGTATATGTGTAAAGGGCCATATCAGTGGACTGAACTGCAGAATGGCAGAATAAGAGGGGGATAGCTAATCTCGCCGAAGACTACGCCCGGCAGCCTCCGTCTTCTGACATGTAGAAGAGAGTAGAATGAAGTCCTCCAAGTAGCATCGCATAGCATAATCCTACCGGCGATCCCTCCTCGTCGCCTGTTAGAGAGCGATCACCGGGTTGTATCGGCACTTGGAAGGGTGTGTTTTATTAAGTATCCGGTTCTAGTTGTCATAAGGTCAAGTTACAACTCCAAGTCGTCCACATCAGAAGATCACGGCTATTCGAATAGATTAACTTCCCTGCAGGGGTGCACCACATAACCCAACATGCTCGATCCCATTTGGCCGGACACACTTTTCTGGGTCATGCCCGGCCGCGGAAGATCAACACGTCGCAGCCCCACCTAGGCCAACAGAAAGGTCAGCACGCCGGTCTAAACCTAAAGACGCGAAGTGCAGGCCCATCGCCTTAGCACACCTCGCATGTTGCGAACGCAATGAAGGCAGACCTAGCCTAGCAGTGCGTTCCATCAACTGGCACGCGCGCCGCTTCGGCCGACATCACGAAGCCTTCGGCTGATACCACGACACCGAGTGCCCATATCTTTCCCACGTAGTTGGTTAGTGCGTATAGGCCAAATGGCCAGACTCAGATCAAATACCAAGATCTCGTTAAGCGTGTTAAGTATCCGCGAATCACGACCAGGCAGGCCCACCTCTCTCCTAGGTGGTCTCAACCTGCCTGTAGCTCCGCCTTAAAGTAACAGCCGGGAGCAACAGAACCCCAGGCCCACCTCTACCGGGATGGAGCCACTGTCCCTTTCAGCCCCCTCATCAGAATCACTTGCGGGTACTCAACGAGCTGACCCGACTTTAGTCACCACATGTGTCATGTATATAAAGTATATAGTATATACCTGTGACCACCTCCCGAGTGATCACGGCCCGATAGTATAGCATGGCAGACGGACAAGAATGTAGGGCCACTGATGGAAAACTAGCATCCTATACTAAGCATGTAGGATTGCAGGTAAAGGTAACAACAGTAGTAGCAAGGACAGGCTATGCATCGTGATAGGATTAACGAAAAGCAAGAATATGCTATACTACTCTAATGCAAGCAGAGAGAGTAGAATAGGCAATATATGGTGATCAAGGGGGCTTGCACGATTGCTCTGGCAAGAAGGAGGGGTCGTCAACACCGTAGTCGTACTGGGTAGCAGCGGCGTCGGTCTCGGTGTCTAGCGAGAGAAGAGGGGGAAGAAACAATAAATACAATGCAAACAAATGCATGGCGATGCATGACATGACAAAGCGCGGTGCTAGGTGTGCCCTAACGCGGTGGGAGGTTATACCAGTGAAGGGGGGAACATCCAGGAAAGTATTCCCGGTGTTTCGCGTTTTTGGACAGATGAACTGGAGGGGGAAAGTTGCGAGTTCGATAGGTTAGTGATGTGTGGCAGACGAACGGGCAGCGTATTCGGATTCGTCTCGTCGTTCTGAGCAACTTTCATGTAGAAAGTATTTTCATCTGAGCTACGGTTTATTTTCTATTAATTTTAAAAGATTTAAATCATTTTCAGGATTTATTTAATTATTTTAATGCAACATTATCCAGAACAGTGTTTGCTGACGTCAGCATGACGTCAGCAGTCACCAGAGGTTGACTGGGTCAAACTGACGTGTGGGCCCAGTGGGACCCACCTGTCATACACTGTTAAGTTAATTAGGGTTAGGTTAAACTAATTATTGCTTAGTTAGACTAACAGGTTAATTAGATTAATTAAGTAGGATTAATTAACTTAATTAATTTACTAATTAATTAATTAATTTTATTAATTCATTTTTATTATTTATTATGATTGTTTTTTATTCCTTTTTTTATAAAACCGTTCTAGGGCAGGGCCTTTGTCATAGGCCCATAGGGCCTTGAACGGCACGGCAGCACGCGAGGCCGGGGATAGGCGTAACCCGGTTGGCCCGGGCACCCGGCCAGTCTTGACCAAGGAGGCGCGGCCACGGGAGCAGGCAGCAGCGGCCGACGTGGAGCTCCGGCGGAGTAGAGGGGGCCGCGGCAAGTAGATGCAGCGGGGCACGGCGAGTGGTCCATGGGCTCCGGCAACAGGCGCCTGAGGAGGCGCGCGCGTGGGGGCGAGAACCGGCGGCCAGCGGTGCAGCGCGTGGTGGTGCGCTGAGCGCAACGGGCAGGACCACGGCGCGGCCAGTGATGGCTACAGGGCGTGGCGGGCACGGTGGTCGGCGAGCAACAGTGGAGGGGACCGCGGCAAAAATTACGGGACAGAGGGAGAGACGGGGGAGGGCGAGGCCCTCACCGGCGATGTAGAGACCAAGGGGGGCGGCGAGGCTCGAGGTGGCCTTTGGGGAGGAGGACGGGGACGATGTGCGGCGACGAGGAGGCAGTCCGGTGAAGACGCTTCCGGCGAGGGGCGTTCTGAGCGATGGCGATGGGATCCAAGGGCGACGGGGTCGAGCGATGGGCGTCGGCGGCGTGGTTCTGGCGACGGCGTGGCAGCTTCGGGGCGGCGGCGGTGAGGCATGGTGTCGGGAACGAGAGGCGGCGTTGCGGCCTCGTCTGGGTCGTGCCCCGATCTAGAATGAGCGGAGAGGGGGGGATCGGAGCGAGGGGATCGTGGGGGAGGGGAAGTGGGGACGAGTGGTGCTAGGGTTTCGGCCTCGGGGGCTTAGAAGGCAAGTGGGGTTGGGCGGCCGGTGGTGAGGCCAGTGGTGAGGTTCCTTTATTCCCCTTTTTTTTGTCTTGATTTGCTTTTCCTTTTCTATTTTTCTTTTATTTCTTTAGTGTTTTCATTTAAAGTTTCTATTATTTTAGTTTTATAAAATACCAAGTTAGCACCTAAATTAGTATTACTAATTAGGCCATCGCCATAATCATTTTGGCACACTACTAATTTAGTTATATTATTATAACTTTATAAAAGGTATTAAATTAATTGTTTTGCCCTGACTTTGGTTACTTTAGTGAATTTAAATATTATAAGAAATGATGGTTTCTCCAACATTATTGCTCATGAATTATTCGTCCCATTTAGAACATTTTAGCTTTAATGTTTGAAAACTTTTGTTGTTTGCCTTTAATAAAAAACTGAATTTGAATCGTTTTGAACTAACGCGAGTTTATCAACAGTAACCGACGTGACGTGGCATCATTAGCAAAGAATTACTATGGCTTAATTACCCGGGCGTCACAGCATCATAACTGATAATGGCACTAATCTATCCAAAGGTGCCATGGAGGAGTTTTGTCAACGAGAACATATCCGGCTTGATGTTTCGGCTGTTGCTCATCCTCAGTCCAATGGTCAAGCAGAGAGAGCTAATCAGGAGATCCTGAAGGGTATTAAACCCCGGCTCTTAGTCCCCTTACAGCGAACTCCGGGTTGTTGGGTGGAGGAGCTACCCTCTGTACTGTGGAGCATCAACACTACGCCTAACAGATCTACAGGTTATACACCTTTCTTCATGGTGTACGGAGCGGAGGCAGTCCTGCCAAGTGACATCTGGCACGACTCACCCCGCATGGCGGCTTACGTTGAGGCTGATAACGAAAAAGCTCGTCAGAATGCTGTGACGCCCGGATAATCAAGCTACAGTAACCTCTGTTAATGATGCCATGTCACCACTCTTATTGCTGCTAACCTCGCCATGATCCGAAACCTTTTTAAATTCAAATTCAAATTAATGTCAAGCGACAAAGTTTTCAAAATATTAAACTAAAATGTTCGGAGTGTGCAGTTAAATGCCTAGGTGATTATAGTGCAACAAACACCATTTTTGAAAATGTCTAAATATATTAAAATGAAATAAAACAGAAAGTGAAATAAACAAATGGAAAAGACAAATCCAACTAAAAATAAAAAGAGGACCCCATTGGGCCACGGCCCAGATGGCCCCGGGCCAACTAGGCAAGCCACCGGCCGCCCAACCGGCCCCTCACTCCCGATAACCCACCCCACCGATGGGAAACCCTAACCCCCCACTCCTCTCGATCCCCACTCCTCTCCCCCTCTCCCGATCCGATCTGGAGGCGGGATCGAACCCCCAGCGCCCGGCCGCTGCCCCTGACGCCTTCGCCCGGCAGCGCGCCCGCCACACCGGTGATGCCCGACGCCGCTTACCGTTGCTGCCAACGCCGTTGCTCGTCGCCCCTTCGACCCGTCCTGGTGCCATCCCGGACCGCCGTCGCCGCTCGCCGGAACCACGCCGCCATGACTCCGTCACCGTCCGTCGTCCCCGACTCCACCCCGACCCCCGCTGCCCCGTCCCTACGGATCGCGGTGAGGCTCCCGCCTCTTCCCTCTCCCTTTTCCCCATGTTGGACGTGCCGCTCGTCGCCGTGCCCGTGCCTGACCCTAGCCGCCCCCTCTCCTTGCACCCCCTGCCCCTTCGGACACTGCGCCCGGGCTGTGCCACAGCTGCGCTTCGTCTGGCGCCCTCGCGCCCGGCCTCGCCGTTCGCGCCCAGGGCGGCCTCCGCTTCGCCTCGCGCCCGGCCTTCCCGCCTGGCTGTGGCCATGCCCCGGCGAGCGCGCTTGCGCCCGCAGGCCTTCTCCTGCCTCGCCGGTCATCGCCGTCGACCCGTCGCCCCGGTGCCTCCTCGGCCGTGTCAACCCCGTCCGAGACCGCGCACCCTCGCCCTCCTTCTCCTTCCGCCGCGCCTGCTTGCCACCGGCCCCGCGGTCGCCGTTCCAGCTCGATCCGGCCTACCGCCCCCGCGCCTCACCCCGGCTGGCCGTGCCCTGGCTCTCCCCGTCGGCCGCCCTAGCCTCTGGCCTCGCCCCGCCGCTCCCTGCGAGCGAGCGCACGCACAGGCGCCCGTCCCCCCCATCCCGGGTGGGCTCGGGCGCGTGCCCACAACCCGTTACGCCCGCTAGACCCCCTGGGTCTATGGCGAGGGGACCCCACCCCCCTGAAACGTTATTAAAAAAATAGAAACAGAATAAAAAAAGAGAATATATAACTAAAATAATAATAATTAATTCATTACTTAATTAATTAACTTAATTAATCACGTTTTAATTAACCTAATTAACTAATTAACTTAATTAACTAAAATAGTCAATGACATGTGGGACCCACACGTCAGCTTGACCCGATCCAACACCTCTGTTGATCGATGACGTCATCTTTGACGTCATCTTTGATCTTGATAATGCCATTTTCGGATTAAATTAATAATAATAATTTATAAATTGATTTAAATCTTTAAAAATGAATATAAAATAAACCGCAACTCGGATGAAAATGTTTTGTACATGAAAGTTGCTCAGAACGACAAGACGAATCCGGATACGCAGTCCGTTCGTCAGCCACACACCCCTAACCTATCGAACTCGCAACTTTCCCCTCGGCTCCTCTCGAACGCAAAAACACCGGGATACTTTCCGGATGTTTTCCCCTTCGTCGGTATCACCTCCTACCGCGTTAGGGCACACCTAGCACCGCACATTTTCTTGTCGTGCACCGTCATGCTTATGTTTGCATTATATTTATTGTTTCTTCCCCTCTTCTCTCCGGTAGACTACGAGACCGACGCCGCTGCTGCCTGATTCGACTACGGAGTTGACGACCCCTCTCTTGCCCGAGAGCAACCAGGCAAGCCCCCCTTTGATCACCAGATATCGCCTACTCTTCTCTATACCGCTTGCATTAGAGTAGTGTAGCATATTCTTGCTACATTATACCTATCACGATGCATAGCTTTGTCCTTGCTACTCTTGTTGTTACCTTTACCCGCAATCCTACATGCTTAGTATAGGATGCTAGTATTTCCATCTGTGGGCCCTACATTCTTGTCCGGCATTGTGCTATACTATCGGGCCGTGATCACTCGGGAGGTGATCACAGGTATATACTTATACTTATACATGATACATGTGGTGACTAAATTCGGGTCGGCTTGTGGAGCACCCGCGAGTGATTAACGGATTGGGGGCTGAAAGGACCTTTGTCCCGACCGCCTCTGGATGGATCTTTGTGGCGGGCGGCAGGCGGCAGGTTGAGACCGCCTAGGAGAGAGGTGGGCCTGGCCTGCTCGGGCGTTCGCTGATACTGAACACGCTTAACGAGATCTTGGTATTTGATCTGAGTTGGCTACGAGCTTATACGCACTAACCAACTACGTGGGAAAGATATGGGCACTCGGCGTCGTGGTATCAGCTGAAGCACTTCAGACATCAGCGACGGAGCGGCGCGCCGCGGATTGGACTGGAACGCCTGCTAGGCTAGGTCTGCTTCCGGCCGCCCTCGCAACGTGCAGGTGTGCTATGGGCGATGGGCCTGCACCCTGCGGCGCTTAGGTTTAGACCGCGTCCGGCCTCTCTGTTGTGCCTAGGTGGGGCTGCGGCGTGTTGATCTTCCGCAGCCGGGCATGACCCAGAAAGTGTGTCGGCCAAATGGGATCAAACGTGTTGGGTAAGTTGGTGCACCCTCAGGGAAGTTAATCTATTCGAATAGCCGTGATCTTCGGTAACAGGACGACTTGGAGTTGTACCTTGACCTTATGACAACTAGAACCGAATACTTAATAAAACACACCCTTCCAAGTGCCAGATACAACCGGTGGTCGCTCTCTCTCAAGGATACGAGGAGGGGATCGCCGGGTAGGATTATTGCTATGTGATGCTACTTGGAGGACTTCAACCTACTCTCTTCTACCTGTTGCAAGACGAAGGTGACCAGAAGCATAGTCGTCGATAAGACTAGCTATCCCCTCTTATTACGGATTCTGCATTCGGTCCACCGATATGGCCTTTTACACATATATCCATGCATATGTAGTGTAGCTCCTTGCTTTAAGTAGTACTTTGGATGAGTACTCACGGTTGCCTTGTTCCCCCTTTTCCCCTTTCTCTACCCGATTGTTGCGACCAGACGATGGAGCCTGTGGAGCTGAGCGACGCCACCGTCGATGGCGACTACTACCCGGAGGTGCCTACTACTACGTGCGGCGGCGGCGGCGACTGGAGTAGTTTAGGAGGATCCTGTGCAGGAGGCCTGCGCCTCTTCGATCCAGATCCCAGTTTGTGCTAGCCTTCTTAAGGCAACTTGTTTAACTTATGTACGTATTTCAGATATTGTTGCTTCACGACTCGTCTTTGACCGGCACTTGTATTCGAGCCCTCGAGGCCCTGGCTTGTATTATGATGCTTGTATGACTTATTTTATTTGTAGAGTTGTGTTGTGATATCTTCCGTGAGTCTCGATCTTGATCGTATACATTTGCGTGCATGATTAGTGTACGATTGAATCGGGGCGTCACAAGTTGGTATCAGAGCCGACTGCCTGTAGGAATCCCCCTTCCCAACTCCTTGGTCGAAGTCGAGTCTAGACATTACAAAACTTTTACTAACATGGCTGTGTGCCTTACGGGCCCACGTCGCCATTGGGTGGTACTAGGATCTTTTACTCCTCGACCTTTACTCTGGGATTCTGAACGCTCTTCTATTCGGGTTAAATGATTTTTCTAAAAACAAAACTAACTTTAGGTTCTCGATAATACTTTCTCCCGGAGAGCCCCTCACTTGAGATGATCGCTTTGCACTAGAAGATTCCGAAGTTACTCTACGATGTTCTCTCGAGTCTTTGTGCCATCGCATTTGCGATTTCCTTCCACCGTCAGCCCCTATGAAAAACTGCTTACACTTGCCATTTATACAATCATTCCCCGTTGCTCTTGTTATTACAAGATGTCTCGAAATACTCTTTGTTGTTCCGAAAATCCTTTAATCTTACTGCCTTGCAGTTCTTTACCACGTGAATATCCCTACTGAAAATTCCTCGCACTTATTGAGTATCTGTTCATCTCCAGTTGTTCGTATGCTTCATAAGATACTCTGAAATACTATCCGACCATCTGAGCATCCTCTTCAAACTATTGCTCGGCAAATACTTGTATGCTTACATTATGGATGCTCCCATATCACTAGCAATATTCACTAGTATCTTTTGACACCGTCATTTTGATCCTTTGATTCAGCATGTGTGCGAATGCGCACAATCATCTATCAACCCTTCTAAATTATCTTTCCGGCTCAGATGTCATTTTGAACAATAGCTGGTTCTAGACCAAACTAATTGTCGTCAATTTTGACTCTGGTATATCCAACTTATCCATCCTTGATCGTAGCTTCGCTCGATCCTTTGTTTTGGAAATCATAATTCATTTGTTAGCTAAGCATCGAATTATTCCAATGTTCTATAATATGATGCCCGTGCATTCTTTCTGGAGTACCGATACTCACATCAGCTCCGTCGCGGATCGCCCGATCCATTGTTGGATTTCATCCGACATCGTCCTTCATATTCAATCACTTTGGAAGATCTTTCTCCATTGGTAAATCCAACCTCGATTGACCAACCATGCTCGCTTTCGAGCTGGTGGTATTTACTATTGAAGCTTGTGGTATATGTTTCCATGATACCCTGACGAGTTGAACCTATGCCTTCCTTTATATGTGTGAACTCGGAAGTTTTCACGAGTCATACTCATCTGGTATTTCACCAGGTAAAACTTTCAACACTAATGCATTTATCAAAGCGAGAAGTGAATGGAAGGTTATACATTGAAGAAGTGGGAGTCGACCATGAACTTTGTGTTCATGCCCATGGACACGATGTAGATCCTATCATGGAAACTTCTTGTAATAATAACTATTTCCTTGATAACTAACCTATGGTATCTGTGAAATGATCCCTTGCAACCGTGGTTCCGACCATGATTGTTCTTCTTTGATTCCATTTCTCGGACAAGTTAAAACAATTGTCTTCTATGGATCAATACACCAGTCCAACCTTTACTTTGATCTTGTGTCGAGTATTACCCCCCTGGTATCTCGAGATTATCATGGAACTGCATAACATCTTATGAGTTCTTCATCAAGTGCTACCTTCCTTGATTCCAATTTTTCACGGGCTCGAGTTATTAAACACTCAAAGACACCGATAATCGAACCAAGTCCGCACTACGGTTCAACAACTCTTGATGAAGTTTCTATAAGTACGAGTTTGTACCCGATCACGCCATTCCTAGCCTGTTTGGCTATATCATTGTCGTGATGATTCTAAGCTGTGCTACCTGGTCCTTAATTCTTGGAGCACCAATTTGCATTTATAGCTAAGCTTTACGTCGATTTTCCTCGTCATACCCTTTCACCTTAAACAACAAGCTTGAGTTCGAGTTTGTGTCGTAACTGTGGTTCCAATAACCTCTTGCTTCATCATTCCTTTGACTTGATGTCGTCGCTGATTGATTACATCTTCATGAAATCTATCGACAAAGGTGTCGTGATCATCATGACCATTCTGAGCTCTTCTAGGATATCATCTGAACTCATGATGACGAATACCTTCCTTTCCCCTCGTTGATTTGTGTTATCCTTGCCAACATTATTGCCTTCCCTCCGAGGCAAACTTGCTCATGTTTCGTGTTATACCTTGAGTTCCTTGCTACCCAGCATTGTTCTTCTTTACCTTGGAGTATTACCACCTTTTATGTCAAGAATGTCATGGGAATTTCACCACCTCTTAAGAATTCTTGGTATAGTGATACTTCTCACTATCACCATTCTTTCTTGGTCCTCGTGTTGATTCCAACTGGGGTACCAACAAGTGAACGGTGATGTTTGGATTCCGCACTTCTAGCAACCCTATTTCTGTGAAGTTAATGGTCGGCCGTTTATTCTTAGACTATGGATTATTGAATCACCAATCTGACATTGGTCGTGCAACCCAACCCATATTTTGGGCGCACCTTTTCAACCAATGTTTAATTGTGTATGTTTTCCTCGAGCATACATCATTATACCATTTGATCTGAAAAATTTTATCTCCTTGTTCACATAATTGTGGAAATCCATCTTGTCGGAAATTTTGATGAATTGTCGCTGAGTCCCTCAGTCACCTCCTTGTCCTCTCCTTGATTTAATGATGAACTCTTGTTTCGGAACTCGCTTCCATAGTTCAATTCCCGAGAATCTTATGATGTCATTTCGTCTATTTGTGTTGCACCTTTTCTTCTCGGACATCCTGAGTCTGAGGTACCATGACACCAAACGGAGCTGAGTCTCGGTCAGATATGATGGTTGGGACAATTTTCCAAGAGTTATGATGTTGGTCCTTTGATGACCCGGTAACATGATGTCATGCCTAGCACCCCCCCCCCTGGGTGGAGGACCTATTATTGTAGTATCCTTTTTAGCAAGTTTAGCCATTCTTTCATGAGGAAATTGTAAGACTTATTCTATAAGTTGCTCCTGACGAATCCTTTGTGAATCCAAAGTATGATCTTTACCCAAAGACCATGCCAATACGATTTCAAAGCATGTTTGTGATACTCCGATTTTCAACAAGGACATTTGAAGCCCAATGCTAAATGTTTCTTGCTCAATTATCCAAACACCTTTGTATGGGTAATGTCATGAAATTTCTCTCCCCTTACCTAAAGAGTTTTCTACATTTTATCATGTCATGGATATCATTCTCTGCTTGTCCTTGGGAAGGATATACCCCTGAATTATGTGTTTAAACACATTTTTATTTCCATTGTTCTGATTAAATATGATAAACACTTTGTCCTTTCCATTGGTTTGTTTAAACCTTTTCTATCATCTATATATTATAAGCAGCAATAATCCACTGCTTGTGCAAACACCTCGATGTACAACTCTGTCAGTAAGACCCTGTTACTATTGCTGGTGACATTTCGGTAACCACCGATGGACGAGAACTTTGCCTATTGGTCCGCCTCGATGCAATGAGCATAAAAATGGTTCTCTTCGTCCCTCGCCCTTGGTACCAACGTTGTTGCCGACATAACTGACATGGTACTCTCTGACATGCCTTGCTATCATGACCGTGCAAGATGTCACTACTCCTAAAAAAACCACATGGTGGGCCCATAACCCACAGTTCCACAGGATCGAAACCTGACTGTCCTGTACACCCCCTATTCACAAGGTTATTCCTCGTGCGTGGCCTCGTAAGTAATTTACGAGCCACCTTCCGAGAGGTCATCAGTTCTGCTATCAGACGCAATACTTGTTCCCATTGCTCTGAACCCCTTTCACACTTTGTTTCAGGCAACGAACGATTGCCTATGCGCTTCAAACTTCTATTTTGCACATTCTTACTTTGCTCACGATATTTTCTTAAGTTTCAATTCGAGAGTTGCTATCCGCCACCCTTCCGATGTTATCGACGGATAGTCGACCTTGCAAAGGTCTGTTCTCCCGAATGCCCACTCTTTATTCTTTCGTAAGTACGATGGAGTTCTGAAGAAAGGGCGACCACTTCATCAAGATGACCTAAAGCGAGAAATGAAGGCGTCAATATATTGGACCGGTCTCTTCGAGAAGAGCAAGCCAGAATGAGAAGACTTCGCTAGATTCGTTACCAAACCTTCCCCCCTTTCACTACCTCTTAAATCTCGGGACGAGATTTCTTGTAGTGGAGGAGAATTGTGACGCCCGGATAATCAAGCTACAGTAACCTCTGTTAATGATGCCACATCACCACTCTTATTGCTGCTAACCTCGCCATGATCCAAAACCTTTTTAAATTCAAATTCAAATTAATGTCAAGCGACAAAGTTTTCAAAATATTAAACTAAAATGTTCGGAGTGTGCAGTTAAATGCGTAGGTGATTATAGTGCAACAAACACCATTTTTGAAAATGTCTAAATATATTAAAATGAAATAAAACAGAAAGTGAAATAAACAAAAGGAAAAGACAAATCTAACTAAAAATAAAAAGAGGACCCCCCCTGGGCCACGGCCCAGATGGCCCCGGGGCCAACTAGGCAAAGGCCCAGCCAGCCGGCCCAACCGGCCCCTCACTCCCCATAACCCACCCCACCGAAGGGAAACCCTAACCCCCCACTCCTCTCGATCCCCACTCCTCTCCCCCACTTCCGATCTGATCTGGGGGCGGGATCGAACCCCCAGCGCCCGGCCTGCCCACAGACGCCGCCCGGCCGCGCCCTCACCAGTCTTTGCCAAGCGCCGCTTGCCGTTCTGCCAACGCCGTTGCTTTCGTCGCCCCAAACCCGTCGCTGGTGCCGTCCCGGACCGCCGTCGCCGCTCGCCGGAACCACGCCGCCACGACTCCGTCGCCGTCCGTCGTCCCCGACTCCACCCCCACCCCCCCCGCCCCGTCCCTACGGATCGCGGTGAGGCTCCCGCCTCTTTCCTCTCCCTTTTCCCCGTGTTGGACGTGCCGCTCGTCGCCGTGCCCGTGCCTGACCCTAGCTGCCCCCTCTCCTTGCACCCCCTGCCCATTCGGACACTGCGCCCGAGCCGTGCCGTTGCGCTTCGTCGCGCGCCCTCGCCCGGCCTCGCCCGTTCGCGCCAGGGCGGCCTCCGCTTCGCCTCGCGCGGCCTTCCCGCCTGGTCAAGCTGTGGCCATGACCCGGCGAGCGCGCTTGCGCCCGCAGGCCTTCTCCTGCCTCGACGGTCATCGCCGTCGACCCGTCGCCCCGGTGCCTCCCCGGCCGTGTCGACCCCGTCCGAGACCGCGCACCCTCGCCCTCCTTCTCCTTCCGTCGCGCCTGCTTGCCACCGTCCCCGCGGTCGCCGTTCCAGCTCGATCCGGCCCTACGCCCCGCGCCTCACCGGTGGCGTGCCACAGCTCTCCCGTCGGCCTGGCCTGCAGCCTCGCCCGCCGCTCCTCGCGGCGCCGCCTGACAGCGCCGTCCCCCATCCCGGGTGGACTCGGGCGCGTGCCCACAACCCGTTACGCCCGCTAGACCCCCTGGGTCTATGGCGAGGGGACCCCACCCCCCCTGAAACGTTATTAAAAAAACAGAAACAGAATAAAAAAAAGAGAATATATAACTAAAATAATAATAATTAATTAATTACTTAATTAATTAACTTGACCCAGTCAACACCTCTGTTGACTGATGACGTCATGCTGACATCATGCTGATGCAGTAATGCCATTTTCAGATTAAATTAATAATAATAATTTATAAATTGATTTAAATCTTTAAAAATGAATATAAAATAAACCGCAACTCGGATGAAAATGTTTTGTACATGAAAGTTGCTCAGAACGACGAGACGAATCCGGATACGCAGTTCGTTCGTCCGCCACACACCCCTAACCTATCGAACTCGCAACTTTCCCCCTCCGGCTCCTTCGCTCGAAACGCATAAAACACCGGGATACTTTCCGGATGTTTTCCCCTTCGTCAGTATCACCTCCTACCGCGTTAGGGCACACCTAGCACCGCACATTTTCTTGTCGTGCACCGTCATGCTTATGTTTGCATTAAATTTATTGTTTCTTCCCCTCTTCTCTCCGGTAGACTACGAGACCGGCCACTGCTGCTGCCAGTTCGACCACGGAGTTGTGACCCCTCTCTCTTGCGAGCAACCAGGCAAGCCCCCCTTTGATCACTGATATCGCCTACTCTTCTCTATACTGCTTGCATTAGAGTAGTGTAGCATATTCTTGCTACGTTATACCTATCACGATGCATAGCCCGTCCTTGCTACTCTTGTTGTTACCTTTACCTGCAATCCTATATGCTTAGTATAGGATGCTAGTATTTCCATCTGTGGCCCTACATTCTTGTCCGTCTATTGTGCTATACTATCGGGCCGTGATCACTCGGGAGGTGATCACGGGTATATACTTATACTTATACATGATACATGTGGTGACTAAAGTCGGGTCGGCTTGTGGAGCACCTGCGAGTGATTCACAGATTGGGGGCTGAAAGGACCTTTGTCCCGACGGCCCTCTGGATGGATCTTTGTGGCGAGGCGGCAGGCGAGTTGAGACCGCCTAGGAGAGAGGTGGGCCTGGCCCTATTCGGGCGTTCGCGGATACTTAACACGCTTAACGAGATCTTGGTATTTGATCCGAGTTGGCTACGAGCTTATACGCACTAACCAACTACGTGGGAAAGATATGGGCACTTTCGGCGTCGTGGTATCGGTAGAAGCACTTCAGACGTCAATGACGGGCGGCGAAGGCGCGGATTGGGCTGAACGCTGCTAGGCTAGGTGCGCTTCCGGCCGCCCTCGCAACGTCTTGGTGTGCTATGGGCGATGGGCCCGGACCTGTGCGCTTAGGTTTAGACCGGCGTCTTGGCCTCTCTGTTGTGCCTAGGTGGGGCTGCGGCGTGTTGATCTTCCACGGCGGGCATGACCGGAAAGTGTGTCCACCAAATGGGATCAAGCGTGTTGGGTAAGTTGGTGCACCCTGCAGTGAAGTTAATCTATTGAATAGCCGTGATCTTGATAACAGGGGCGACTTGGAGTTGTACCTTGACCTTATGACAACTAGAACCGGATACTTAATAAAACACACCCTTCCAAGTGCGGATACAACGGTGGTCGCTCTCTCTCGGGGATACGAGGAGGGATCGCCGGGTAGGATTATTGCTATGTGATGCTACTTGGAGGTCTTCAACCTACTCTCTTCTACTGTTGCAAGGCGAAGGTGACGAAGCGTAGTCTTCGATAAGACTAGCTATCCCCTCTTATTACGGCATTCTCGATTCAGTCCATCGATATGGCCTTTTACATATATCCATGCATATGTAGTGTAGCTCCTTGCTTGCAGTACTTTGGATGAGTACTCACGGTTGCCTTGTTCCCCCTTTTCCCCTTTCTCTACCCGATTGCTGCGACGAGACGATGGAGCCTGTGGAGCGACGCCACCGTCGATGGCGACTACTACCCCGGAGGTGCCTACTACTACGTGCAGCGGCGGCGGCGACACTGGAGTAGTTTAGGAGGATCCCAGGCAGGAGGCCTGCGCCTCTTTCGATCTGTATCCCAGTTTTTGCTAGCCTTCTTAAGGCAACTTGTTTAACTTATGTCTGTACTCAGATATTTGTTGCTTCCGCTGACTCGTCTTTCATCGAGCACTTGTATTCGAGCCCTCAAGGCCCCTGGCTTGTATTATGATGCTTGTATGACTTATTTTATTTGTAGAGTTGTGTTGTGATATCTTCCCGTGAGTCCCTGATCTTGATTGTACACATTTGCGTGCATGATTAGTGTACGATTGAATCTGGGGCGCCACAAATGCACTTGACTTGTTGGATGAGGAGCGAGACTTGGCAATAGCTCGCTCAGCGATTTACCAGCAAGACCTGCGCCGCTATCACAGCCGCCGGGTTAGAAGCAGAGCCTTTCAGGAAGGTGACTTAGTGCCTCGGCTCATCCAGGATCAGTCTAATGTGCACAAGCTATCCCTCCTTGGGAAGGACCCTTTGTGGTCAGCAAGAATCTGAACAACTGGTCATACTACCTCATCGATGTTCGAGAGCACAAGGACTCACGTAAGTCGGAGGAAGAGACCCGCCGGCCGTGGAACATCGCTCATCTTCGGCCTTACTATACTTGAGCCACCGGCTCTCAAGATGTATATATTTTAAAACTATATATATTATATAAAGCAATAAAGCAGGACATTTGTCCTTTTCACCCTTAAAGGTTTATATGTCTTGTTTATCAGGTGGTGGAAACAACCAACAGGGAGCGGATCATATCTGAATCCGGCTTTCCCTTTGGTCCGGCTTATGATCATATCTGAATCTAGCCATGATCACTTGGGGCTTCTGTTCAAACATAGGTCGTATTCGAACCAAAGAGAACATAGCTGTCGATACCGCTTGATCGGCATCTTGCCAAACCCACTTGGGGGCTTCTTGATCATATTTGAATCATAGCTTAACCTCTTTGGGTCCGGCGTGGATCGTATTGAATCAACGTCATTAAACAAATCTTATGGTCACTTGGGGCTTCCTATTCAAACATAGGTCGTATTCGAACCAAAGAGAACATAGCTGTCGATACCCACTTGATCGGCATCGCCAAAGCCACTGGGGGCTATATGATCGTATCCGAATCTTAGCTTAACCCCTTTGGAACGGTTCACTGATCGTATTCGAATCAGAGGCCTTTGAAATTAAGTTTACTATTCATTATACTTTGTAAGTGTAAATATTATTAAGGGCCAGGTGAACATTATATGTGCCAACTTTCAGGAGTTAAACTAACTCTCATGATTTGGGTCACATAAGCCGGCGAGAATACCAAAAAAGATCACAGGTAAGCTATTGTGATTATAATCATAAACCGGCCTTTATATGATATTTTGGTTCGTACTCCGGGTTATCAATACTTTATGTGACCCCGGATGCGATAAATCGCCAAGGGAATTATGTTTGTTTTATATGCAGGATAAGGCAAGCAAGTTTTTAACATCAAGGAAAGATCAACATAAGCTGGAAATATATAGTGATGGCGGCTTACGAAAGTATTAAGCGCCACAAACATGCGCGAAGGCATGACAAAAATTGAGAGGTTTTTCTACCCTATTACAAGACTCCCCGAGTCTGAATAATGAAGCATTGTTTTCGCGAAGTCATAAACGCCTGGCGGTTCACTCCTTTGGTGGGCTTGAAGATTCCGGGTTATCCTTCTCCACCTCTCCGTCTGATGCCCTGTCCTGGAAGGTTGAGGAGGCCCAGTCAATGCCGCTTAAGGCTTCAAACTCAGCTTCATCATCTATTAAACCGGTTGGGTCAACTTCAGGGGCAAAGGTGTGCTTACGAGTTGGAGGGATCGGTGGACGTCATCATAGTGAGGTGTTGGAATTCTCCGGTTCTCCATTTGTCATAGCCTCGGTGATACTTGGTAAGGTCAATATCGTTCCCAATGATAGTAGCAACAGGACGTCGACTTTCACACAAGCGGTAAAGTCTGTCTCGTCGAATAAAGAGCCGTATTCCTTTAGTTGGGATATCCAAGAGCAACGTCTGCCGGTCTAATTTCGAAGCAACGCCTTTGGCCCGGCTCAAGGCAGCTATAGCCCGGTTACGGCAGATGCCCATCTTAGCTCTTGGATCGGCTGAGGGTATACGGCAAGCCGCTTTAGCACATCTTGTAGGAGATGGGGAACGTCATTTGATAAAGCCACAACGGCCAAAGCACGTTGTGACCCGGTGTACAGTTGCTCCACCAGAGTGTAAACCGCCTTTAGCTTGATCAACATATTCTGCTTGAGGTTTGTGCTCTTGGGGCGTGCGTTCATAAACATAAGGTGAGCCGGAGATGACAATTAAAATATTCATCAAAGGAAGGATTGCAATATTCAAGGTTATATATAGTAACTTACCTAAGATTGCTGAGACCATTTGAGATATCTGGCGTTTTAAGGCCAGACCTGACATTTGTTACTTACGCAAGTGACATTTCTGCTGTCTCGGCCTGGGTCACCAGTGAGGCCTTCTTGTCAGCCCAGATTTTCTTCTCCGCATCAAAATTCTTCTTCAACTTCTCTTGTTCAGAGACGCTAAATTCAAATTTGGAGTTGGCCTTTTGAAGTTCAAGTTCTTGAGCTGCCAGGCGACTCTTCAGGCCAGCAATCTCCAACTCAAATTGACTTGTTGTGGCCTGCATTGATGCCGGGTTATAGTCAGAATCATGGTAAGATATCATTAAGTCCCAAGCACTTTGCAAGCAAAGGTACTTGACACTTGGGGGCTAATTTATCTTTGAAGAAATTTAATGTACAATGCGGTTCATGGGAAATTAAGTCCCAAGCACTTTGCAAGCAAAGATACTTGACACTTGGGGGCTAATGTGTATTGCAAATTCAAGGTATCATGTTACAACCGGGTTAAATATCTTCATATAAACCGGACAAGGCAGTGCTAAGCAGGTTTTCTAAGTCTATAGCATATTTATTCATGAGAAATAGACTTGGGGGCTGATACAGTAAGTATGATTAAGGAAAGTAGCATAAGTTATACCTCATATTTGTGCTGTATTTGCTTCACCATGTTAATTTCCAGGTCACGGCTGCTATGTACTTGATTGATATAGCCAGAGATTATATCTCCAATGCTCAAATGAGTATAGTCAGCAATGTCTAACTTGGCCTTTCGGCGCTCCAAAAGTTCCTCCTTGGCAGAGCACTTGGTAAGGATAAGTGGGCTGACCGGTTCAACAAACCGAGTCTTGAAATTTCAACTTCGGATCAAGTGTCTTGGTCGGGCTAGGAGCTTCCGGGTTATCGAGCTGTTGAGAGTATCTTGGCGGGTGGATCGGAGGTTGGTCTTGGAATGTCGAGGTCGGTTCAAAGGGCGGTGATGGGTAGAACTGTCAGGAGCGGCTGTGCCAAGCTCCGGTTCAGTCACGACCGGGTCTTGGGACGGTTTACTCTTTTTTGCCCTCTTACTAGGCTTCACCTGCACGCTGTGGACAAAGCAGAAGGGTGAGTACAAAAATATGAGTAAGGTAAAAGCATAAGGAAAACAACAAAATTATATTACCCAGGGGCAGTCTTGAAAGCCGGCATGTTAGATTGCATAGACTCGCCGGAGGAAGGAGAGGTATCCTCATAATTGGAGTCAGATGGATTGAGAGGTTGACGAATTAAGCCCGCCAAAGGATAAACAGAACATAAATTGGAGATAACCTCAGCCTGACGCTTCGGGTTACGTCGGAGTAAGCCGGAGGAGAGCTCTATATCCTTGCTTTGGTCGGGCCCGCCTCCCGGCTTTCAAATTGTTGTTGCTTCAAAATAAATTGAGGATCTTGGTAAGCCAAAGGATGTGAAAATCTTACTTTTCGGGTTACTCTTCGAATTTTCTGACGCGGCAGGGGCTCGGAGTCGGAGGAGATTATAGTTACCTCTTCCTCCACGGCTTGTCTGTTCCCCGTATCCTCCTGAAAAGATTTAAGGTCAGCAAGGTGATAAAGAGTCAAGGGAGTTAAAAGTTACCTCTTCTTCATCATCATCAATTTCATCAAGCTTAAACATATCCGAAGCGCTTGGCTTCCTCTTCTTCGAAGTTCCAGTCTTGGCGGCTTTCCTTTCGGCTCTTTTTGCCGCTCTGGCCTGTTTGGCCGCCTCATGGTTATACTTGACCTCCCAGAAGTTATCATCGGCCTGTGAAAAGTAATAAGGAGTTATGAGTAAAGCAAGGTGTAATATAGTAAAGATTATTCATTGAGATTGATGGCTTACTGCAGGGGCCGGGTTCTTCTTGCAGAAAGGAAGTAAGCCAAAGGCATTACTAGTCACCGTGCCCTCTTCCAGCAACGTCTGAGTCATAGCCTCTACCACATCATCTGGTAAGTCGTCGGGACTATGACGCAATGGGTCATTCTTCTCGCCAGAGTAAGTGCACATTAAGCCGGGGCGGCGGCTTAACGGAATCACTCGCCAAGCGACCCAGACTCGAACCAGGTCAATACCATCGAAGCCATTTCCCAAAAGAGCTTTGATTTTACTAATGGTGGGAGCAAGTGGTAGACGTTCAACAACAGTTAGTTTATCTCGCAGCGGGTGGTTGGATTCAAGGTGCAAGGCGTGGAAGCCGGGTAGAGGATTTTCATCAGCTGGAGAAGTATCTTGGCAGTAGAACCACGTCTGATTCCAATCCTTCGGATGACTCGGCAGTTCAGCATAAGGAAAAAGGGAGTCTCTCCGTCATTGAATCGAGATGCCACCAAGTTCCAGACTGGGCCCGTTGACGCGTTCATTCTGCCGGTTTAAGTAAAACAATTCTCTGATAAAAGTAAGCTGGGTTCTTCCCCAAGGTACACCTCGCAGAAGACTTGGAAGTTGCAAATATTTGACACGGAATTGGGCCCGATGTCTTGAGGCTGAGGTCGAAGAAATGTAAAACATCCCTGAAGAATTTTGAACCGGGTGGAGCAAAGCCCCGGTTCATATGATCAGTAAACACGATCACTTCCCCTTCCTTGGGTTGAGGCTTCTCCTCTAACGGGTTAGGAGCACGATAAGCCATGACCTCTCTCTTGGGAAGATGGACGGATTTCACAAAGTCAGACAAAGTGCTTTCTGTAACAGTGGATTTGACCCAGTTGCAGGTCACAAGAGCTTTGGGAGCCTTGGGTGCCATTGTATAAATTGAAGCCTATGACAAAATAAGAAGTTCCGGTTCAAATTTAACCCGAAGGAAAGCATTTTAAGTTTATTCAAAATGGCGGCTTAAGAAGGGGCCTATTGACATATGGGTAACTATGCAGTAATATTTAAACTGTTACAGGTATCGAAGGCACTTAAATTTTCTTAAGTCGCCAGAACAAGCAAGACTGACAACCGGTGTTGTCTTAAACTGGCCGTATGGGCTACCATGGTTAAACAGATTCGAAAGATGCAGTTTTTGGCTAAGTGTGGAACAAACAGGTTTCACAGTTTACAGAAATTATTTTGGATCAAACGGTTGCTCTGAAAAGAAATATTTCTAGACCTAAAAACCAGGGCAGAGAAGTTCATCTACTCGAAGGAGGCCTTTAAACAAGGAAAAGGAGATCGGTTTCTATTCAAGATGGGTGCGGAACAGCCACCGCATGATAGTTCTAACTGTCTAAAGATCAAAAAGAGCACCTTTGGAGGAAAATTATCAAGGGTTTGCAGCAGGCGGCGATGAACACCGACGAACTCGGGAAGCCGTAATGCAGATCTAAAAGCGGGGAAGAAAAGGTGACGGATGCGTAGGCATTGCGAGGGTCCGTCGCGCTTCTCTGGTCAAGTCGAGGTTGATGCAATGGCCTGAGTTGGAGAAGACGAGGAGATCTGCAACGGCGGTGGTGGCGAGCTTCGGCAGAGAAAGCAAGGCGAGGAGGAAGACGGCGAAGAAGGAGAATGGGAAAGACCTAGGTCGCACTCATTTATAAGGGAAAGCCGGCCGAGACGGCGTGAAAGCGAGGAGGCCAACATCATTATCCAAAGGGCCCCGACGCCTCGGTTTTTGGAATGGCCAGTAAAGGCAAAAGATCCGTTGGAGGATATGACGGAATAAAATATGAATTTAATTGAGGATGACGTCACGGCGGGTTAACCCGGATCCAGAGGATTACGTCACGGCGGGTTAAAACCTTTGAGCATGGAAGGCGAAGGTTTATTTTAAGGTATTTTAAGATTGACATGAACGAGTTCAAATCAATCGGGGACTAATGTTGGGGATATAACTATTTGTGTAAGCCGCCCATGAGGGGCCGGGTTACGCAAAGAGGGATTCATCAGAAGAAGCCCAAGACCAAGCGTGAAGATGGCGGTTCAATAAAGGGTCTAAAGCCCACAGGCGACTTAAGGCCCGTAGTGTAAACCGCCATGATGGCATGACTTGTATCGTAAGGTAGAATTAACTAGTCACCGAGCCGGACACTGTTTATGAGCCTGCCGGGACTCTGTAGGCCGCATGGCGTCAACCCATGTATATAAGGGGACGACCCGCTGGCGGCTTAGGGCAAGAAAACAACTCATCGAGAGCAGGGCATAGCGCGTCTCGCTCCCTGGTCATCGAAACATCAAGCAATACCAACCCAACTAGACGTAGGCCTTACCTTCACCGTAAGGGGCCGAACTAGTATAAACCTCTCGTGTCCTTTGTCCCGATTAACCCCTTTAAGCTTCCTAGTTGCGATGGCTCCATGACTAAGTCCTTGCAAGAGGACATCTGCCATGACAATTCCACGACACCTCGCCTCCGCCGCCAATGACGACAAGGTGCAGGCTCTAGCCCAGATGAAGTGCCCCAGCGACTACCCCCCAGACTTAACAGGTAAGATCTGACCAGCTAAATCTTACCAATACCACTTGCAATAGCTATGATTTGTACGGTTGATGTATTAAGCATGTTCATGCCTTGTTTATTTCAGTACTGCACATTGTGTGATGTTCAAATATTACCGTGTGCAGCTCAATTTCACCGATACCAGCAACAAACTTACAATACATGACTCAGGATATCACTAGAGATGCTGCCCATTTGCTATTTTTAGTGGATGTTAACCCTGTTGTACTTAACATGCCTGTCCATGTACTTAAGCAGGGTCATAACGGCCGATGCTATTGTTTGTCGTCGAGATTAGTTGCATCCATGTCTTATAGTATTTCACATCATTTGTGCAATTACAGTTTAACTTATACCATTTACTGGTTGCCTGTAGGTACACATGTCAGTGCCACTGATCCACGCTTTGACCCGGAGGAACAGCTCGCCTCATTGTGGCGACTTTGGGCGGGCTCTGGCCAAGATGAAGTGCCCCAGTAACTACCTCTCAGGACTTACCAAGTATGTACTCACCAGTTCAATCTTACCAATACCAGTTGCAATTAATGGCTATGTTCTGTATGGTCGATGTATTAAGCAAGTTCTAGTAAACATGCCTAACACGTTTTACTACTTCCACTACCTTTTTGTAGACATCTGGGCCATTCTGCTTTCTGGCAAAGACACCTTGTGATGTTTAACTATGCCAATTGCATTTTTATCAGTACAAGTTTCAATGTCTATTAAGCTTGTTGCAATTAACAGTTGAATCCATTTTTAAGTAGTTGTATTTCAATGGCTACAAACTTACAAAACATTAGGATGTTGTTAAGCCTGTTGCAATTAACAGTTGTATCCATTTTTTAATCTGTCCATTTGCTACCATGCTACTCTCCGCAACGAATACATACTAGAGATGTTGCCCATTTGCTATTTTTGGTGGATGCTAACCCTATTGTACTTAACATGCATGTCCATGTACTTACAGGTCATAACGGCCCGATCTTTGTTGTTTGCCGTCGAGGTTAATGCATCCCATGTCTTACAAGATTTCACATCATTTATGCAATTGCAGTTTAACTTCTACCATTTCTTGATTGCTGTAGGTACACATGTCGATTACCCTTTGATCCACGCGCTTCAACCCGGAGGAACAGCTCGCCTCCGCAGCCGCTGACTTTGGGCGGGCTCTGGCCAAGATGAAGTGCCCCAGCAACCACCTCTCAGGACTTACCAAGTATGTACTCACCAGTTCAATCTTACCAATACCAGTTGCAATTAATGGATATGTTTTGTATGGTCGATGTATTAAGCATGTTATAGTAAACATTCCTAATACATTTAGCTATTTTCCCTACCTTTTATGGACAACTGGGCCATTATCTGCTCTGGCAGCACCTGTCCTGTGATGTTTAACTCTGCCAATTGCATTTTTATCAGTACCGGTTTCAATGGCCATTAAGCTTGTTGCAATTTATAGTTGTATCCATTTTTAGAGTTGTATTTCAATGCCTACAAACTTACAAAACATGAATTAGGATGTTGTTAAGCCTGTTGCAATTAACAATTGTATCCATTTTTTAATCCGTCCCTTTGCTACCGTGCTACTCTTTCGCAATGAAGATATCACTACAGATGTTGTCGTTTTATTACCATTTGCTATTTTTGGTGGATGTTAACCCTATTGTAATTAACATTGGCTTTCCATGTACTTACACAGGGCTACAATGGGCGACGTTGTTGTTTGCCGTCGAGGTTAGCTGCATCCCATGTATTGTACACCATATATTCCTAAATATAAGTATTTTTAGAGATTCCAATATAGACTACATAAGGAGCAAAATGAGTGAATCTATATTCTAATCTAAACTATATCAATAATTCTATATACATCCGTATATAGTTCATGTTGAAATCTCAAAAAAAACTTGCACTTAGGAACATAGGTAGTTGTATTTTACATCATTTGTGCAATCTCAGTTTAGCTTCTAAACATTTACTGGTTGCTTGTAGGTACATATATGAGCGGTACCGATCCACGCTTCGATCCCTTTTGCGTATGGGGCAATGAGATATTCATGAACAAGCGTCAAGTGAGGAAATTAAGAAAGACTGTTAGGCCAAAGAAATGGGTGATTGGAATTAAGCTCTTTATTCACACTTTGTCCAAGACAACAATGAACTTTGGATGGTAAGTAATGTGTTGCCTTTTCCCCCCTGCCCACAACAAGTTACTCTAGTCGACCTCAGTATCTGATATTTTTTCTCTTTTCAGTGGTTTCCAAAGCTATTTACTGATTATTACCTTGCAAACTACATGACCGAAGTGGAGGCAACTAAGGTTAAAGTATATAATTCATGCTACCATGATAATGCTCTAGAAGTTTTCCTGAAGGCGGTGAAGGATGGTAGGCGATCGTCACAAGGGGTTGGACAAAAGTGGTTCGTGCCTATGGCATGCAGGAAGGCACATTATGGGCATTCCACTTCTTCAACACCGTTGGCAGTCAAAATGATTTACACTTGTCTCTTCACCTTTACCGCCTTTAAATATTGTGGTTCATCATAGTTAATTGCTACCTAATCCTGTAATTACTGAACATATTGTACTAGCAATTTTATTTATGGATTCGTTGGTGAACCATTGTGCTAAGAATTTGAATTGCACGTTTCATATTTTAAAATTTCAAATTCGAGTAATAAATTACAGACAAAAATAAAAATATACAGGAACTAATAAAATAATGTGCATACGGTTAGAAAGAAAACATCGTGTGCGATGTAAAAAGAGAACAGACGGTCATGGAACTTTTCAAACGGTTATGGCAGTAAAAGCGCTTGTGATGGATAGCCCAGTGCCACACAGTTTTCTACATCAAATCGTGTGTGATGTAGTTCATAAAAGCAAACAGTTAACCAAAGGCGAGGCGTGTGTGATAGTTACACCTTTCACACACGGTGTATACATAAAGCGTGTGGGATGTACATATGAACGGAAATGTTTTCCTGGATTGACTGTGTGGGATGTACATAAGAACAGAAACGTATTCCTTGGATTGACTGTGTGTGATATACATACGAACGGAAATGTTTTTCTGTGATTCACCGTGTGGGATGTACATACGAATGGTAATGATTGGGTTTCGATGCCTCGCTCGATCGCACACGGCCCCAGCCTGTGTCCCAGGAGGGCCTATCCCTGACGATTTCTGGATCATGTGGGAAGGACCCCCCCCCTATCGCCCACACTCACTTGGTGACGGTCCAAATGCCACCGCGGAAAGGGGTTAAAAACCGTTTGTATAGCACCGACGCGTACCAGTGCTAGTTTGTTCCATGAAAACACAACCAGCACAACTATCTAGGTAGTCCCTATAGAAGAATCGATTAGTCCATTATAAAAGATATCAAGTATTTCATTTTTCTTAAGAGGATGACCAGGCAAAGCATTAAGTAATTGGAGAAGCCTCCCCCAAGCTTGAGGGAGATTCTCTTCTTGACAAGCCAAGCAATTGGTTCATACTTTTTAACGCTCTTAAGCTTTTCCGACTCTCAGAAAATACATGAGCGTGAGCCATGGATATAGCACTATAGGTGGAATAAAATATGATGGTGGAGGTTGTGTGGAGAAGACAAAAAGGAGAAAGTCTCACATCGACGAGGCTAATCAATGGGCTATGGAGATGCCCATCAATTGATTCCAATGCAAGGAGTAGGGATTGTCATGCAACGGATGCACTAGAACTATAAGTGTATGAAAGCTCAAAAAGAAAACTAAGGGGGTGTGCATCCAACTTGCTTGCTCACGAAGACCTAGGGCACTTTGAGGAAGTCCATCATTGGAATATACAAGCCAAGTTCTATAATGAAAAATTCCCACTAGTAATATATGAAAGTGACAAAATAGGAGACTCTCTATTATGAAGAACATGGTGCTATTTTGAAGCACAAGTGTGTAAAAGGATAGTAGCATTGTCCCTCCTCTCTTTTTCTCTCAGTTTTTTTCTTCCTTTTTTTTATTTTGGGCTCTTTGTCCTCTTTTTTGGGGGTCTCTTTAGCCTCTTTTTATTTATTTAAGTCAGAAGTCTCATCCTGACTTGTGGGGGAATCATAGTCTCCATCATCCTTTCCTCACATGGGACAATGCTCTAACAATGATGATCACCACACTTTTATTTACTTACAACTCAAGAATTACAACTCGATACTAGAACAAAATATGACTCTATATGAATGCCTCACGCAATGATCTAGCGTGACATGTATAAAAAATACGAACGGTGGCCAAGCCACAAATACTAGGTCAACTATATGATCATGCAAAGCAATATGGCAATGATGGTATGTGTCATAATAAAACGGAACGGTGGAAGTTGCATGGCAATATATCTCAGAATGGCTATGGAAATGCCATAATAGGTAGGTATGGTGGATGTTTTGAGGAAGATATAAGGTGTCTTATCTGTGAAAGAGCGTTTTTCATATCACGGGATTTGGATGCACTGGTGAAGTTTGCACCAACTCTCAAGGTGAGAAAGGGCAATGCATGGTACCGAAGAGGCTAGCAATGGTGGAAGGGTGAGAGTGTGTACAATCCATGGACTCAACATTAGTCATAAAGAACTCACATACTTATTGCAAAAGTTTATTAGCCCTTGAAGAAAAGTAATACTGCGCATGCTCCTAGGGGGATAGATTGGTAGGAAAAGACCATCGCTCGTTGACACATCTCTAACGTATCTATAATTTATGAAGTATTCATATTGTTATATTGTCATTCTTGGATGTTTTACAATCATTTTATAGCAAATTTATATCATTTTTTGGGACTAACCTATTGGCATAGTGCCCAGCGCCAGTTGATGTTTTTTGCTTGTATTTACATTGCATAAAATCAATACCAAACGGAGTCCAAACACAGCGAAACTTTATGGAGATTTTTTTTTGGACCAGAAGACACCTGGTGGAAAAAGAAGTACCAGAGGGAAGCTCTGAGGGGAGCACAACCCACCAGGGCGCGCCTGGGGGCCTAGGCACGCCCAGGTGGGTTGTGCCCATCTCGGTGGCCTCCCACACCGCCTCTTCACCCTATAAATTTCCAAATATTCCAAAATCCCTCCGAGTAACCCTAGATCAGAAGTTCCGCCGCCGCAAGCCTCTGTAGCCACGAAAAACCAATCTAGACCCTGTTCTGGCACCCTGCCGAAGGGGGAAATCATCACCGATGACCATCTTCATCATCCCGGCAGCCACCATGATGAGGAAGAAGTAGTCCACCCTCGGGGCTAAGGGTTTGTACAAGTAGCTATGTGTTTAATCTCTCTATCTCTCTCTTTCTCTCTCTCTCTCTCTCTCTCTCTCTCATGTTCATGAGATGGCACGATCTTGATGTATCGTGGGCTTTGTTAATATAGTTGGATCATATGGTGTTTCTCCCTCTCTATCTTGTTGTGATGAATTGAGTTTTCCCTTTGAGATTTCGTTTTTATCGGATTGAATACTTTTATGGATTTGAGAGCACTTGATATATGTCTTGCATATGAATTCTCGTGGTGATAATGGGGTATTATATTGATTCACTTGGTATATGTTTTGGCACTCAACTCGCGGATTCCCGAGGTGACATTGGGGTAATCTATGCATAGGGGTTGATGCACGTTCTCGTCTTTGTTTCTCCGGCAGAAATCTTGGGGCACTCTTTGAGGTTCTTTGTGTTGGATTGAGTATTATGAATCTGAATTTTCTTTGGTGTTATTTTAGTACGAACTCGTGGATAGATCGATCGGAAAGAATAGCTACAAACAATTTCTTCTTATGTTCTCGGCAGGATAAGAACTTTGGGGTGATTCTTCATTGGACTTTGAGGGATGGTTATATGATCCAATTAGATTAGCATTGTTGAGAGATTGCACTAGCGAAAGTATGAACCCTAGGCCTCATTTTCAAGCATTGCAATATTGTTTGTGCTCCATTTTATCAATTACTACCTTGCTGTTTTTTATTGTTCCTATTACAAAAATCAATATCTACTATCATTACTACACTTGTATCACCATCTCTTCGCCGTATAGTGCACCTATACAATTTACCATTGTATTTGGTGTGTTGGGGACACAAGAGACTTTTTGTTATTTGGTTGCAGGGTTGTTTGAGAGAAACCATCTTCATCCTACGCCTCCCACGGATTGATAAACCTTAGGTCATCCACTTGAGGGAAATTTGCTATTGTCCTGCAAACTCTGCGCTTGGAGGCCCAACACGAGTCTACAAGAACAAGTTGTGTAGTAGACATCAAGCTCTTTTCTGGCGCCGTTGCCGGGGAGGTGAGTGCTTGAAGGTATATCTTTAGATCTTGCAATTGAATCTTTTAGTTTCCTGTTTTATGACTAGTTTGGTTTATAAAAGAAAACTACAAAAAACATAAACTTTTGCGCTTAGTCCAGGAATATCTTTAACCATGTTTTATAGCTTTTGTTTCAATAAAGTACCAAGTAAAGCCTTTGGTATAGTGTGGATGATAGTTGACTTCATTGTATGCAAAAGCAGAAACTTTTGTGCTCAGTCCAGGAATTTAAAAATTCACTGGAATGTGCTTTTGATCTTAAATTTTTACATGTGCTAGATATACAAATTCCCTATGTTGTACTAATTTTCACAATTTTTGGATTAGCAAAAGTATGGTTGGAGTGCAGATTACTACAGACTGTTCTGTTTTTGACAGATTCTATTTTCAATGCATAGTTTGCTTGTTTTCTAGTTTCTATGGCTTATATTGCTCAATACAAACTGTAGAAATGATAGGGTACAGTAGGCATTGTTTGAGAACAATTACGAATCTTGTCTTTGATAGTACCAAAGTGAATGGTTTGCTCTTTATCATACTAACCTATCTCCCGAAGTTCCGTTAAGTTTTGTGTGATTAAAGTTTTCAAGTTTTGGGTGAGACATCAATATGAGGAGAATAAGGAGTGACAAGACCCTAATCTTGGGGATGCCAAGGCACCCCAAGTTAATATCCAAGGAATATCCAGGCAACTAAGCTTCGGGATGCCCTGGAAGGCATCCCCTCTTTCGTCTCCAACATTATCGGTAACCTCACTTGGAGCTATATTTTTATTCGTCACATGCTATAAGTTCTGCTTGGTGCATCATTTTATTTTACTAGTATTTTCTTGTTGTTATTTAGAATAATGTTTTGCATATTTTATTTCAATAAAAGTGGCAATGATAGCCTTTACTATGCTTATTTTCTAAGTCTACATGTTGCTGTTTGAAAAAAGAAAGTTTATCGTTGTTGCAAAAATTCTCTAGAAAAGTTAGAATGTGATAAAATGTTCAATTTTTTTGCACAATAATCTATGATAAATTTTCTACAGTATGGTAGATTTTCATAATTTTTGGAGTTAAATAAGTATTGGTATTCTTGCATTCTTTACAAACTGTACTGTTTTGACAGATTGTTGTTATGTTTGCATTGTTTACATATATTTGCTTGTTTAATGATTCTATTTGAGGATAGGAGTATTAAATATGAGAGGCATTTAGTATGCAATGTTTAATAATAATTTTAGTGATTTTCTACAGTAGAGAATGATAAGATTATTGCATTGATTTATACTAACTTACCACATGAGTTCTTGTTGAGTTTTGTGTGGATGAAGTTTTTAAGATTTAGGGAAACCGTGATATAAAAGGAACTAAGGAGGCACAAAAGCTCAAGATTGGGGTTTCCCAAGGCATCCCAAGATAATATTTCAAGAAGTCTCAAGCATCTAAGCTTGGGGATGCCCCGGTAGGCATCCCACCTTTCTTCATCAACAATTATCGGTTAGTATCGGTTGATCCTAAGTTTTTGCTTCTTCACATGATGTGTGCTATTGTTGGAATGTCATTTTATTTTGTTTTGATTGCTGTTTTAATAAAATACTAAGATCTGAAAGTTTTTTAAAAAAAAAGAGTCCTCAATTAGCTACCCATTTACATAACTACTCGCTTGATCTTCACTTATATCCTATGAGTAAATTGTTGAATGAATTGAATATCATGAAGTTGAAATTATATGTTCATATCATGCCTAGTAGTAGCTTCACATTGGGTTTAGTAGGTGAAATCTTTTGAAGCTTGACAATCACAACATTGTTCATACAAGCAATTCATGAATGATTAGTATAAGGAAGAGAACTTTCACATGCAAATATATTATCTTGGACATCCTCTATGATTCTGAATACCCATTAATGATTTTCAAACTTGAGCAAATTAGTTGAAGTTGGACAAGGAAGACAACGTAATGAGTTGTGGTTGTGTGTATTAGCATAGAAGTTACATTATCATGGATCCTCCAACATGTGGTGTTTGCCTAGGATCTTTTGCTAGCCAAAAATTTGTACTAAGTAGAGATACTACTTGTGCATCCAAAAACCCTTAAACCCAGTTTCTTGCCATGAGTGTCCACCATACCTACCTATGGATTGAATAATATCCTTCAAGTAAGTTTTCATTGGTGCATAAAGCAATAAAAATTGCTCCTAAATATGTTTGATCTTTTATTGTAAGGGAAAATTGAGCATTGTACGAACTTGTGATGGCAAAGTAATAAAAGCGACGGACTGCATAATAAAGGTTGCTATCATAAGGGGCAATATAATGTGATGTTCCTTTGCATTAAGAGCTTGGGCATCCAAATAAACAGCACATCGCAACCTCTGCTTCCCTCTGTGAAGGGCCTATCATTTACTTTTCAGCATTTACTTTTATGCAAGAGTCAATAGTATACATCCTCATTCAACCTCAGTTATTCTCTAGTTAGCAGGAATCATGTGGTGGGGAAATATCTAGGCACATATGACCAGTCAAATATATTTGATTATGATTTATTGTTGTTAACAATTATCTCCATGATAAATGAGTTGGGAGGCGAAACATTAAGCCCCTAACTTTCTCGGTGTTCAATGGATGCCATTTCTTCTAAGAATATGCTTTGAGTAGTATCAATCATGGAAGACTATATGATTATTGAGTATGTGGAGTTCTTACTTAGACTTTGTTGAATAAGTTAAATTGCAATTGCTTGGTGACTGAGAACATAGGTTGTTGAGTTTCAAGAGAATTCGTTGTTTGAACCTTAACATGTGAATTGGTTGCTACTTTAACATGAGAAGTTTTATGAGAAATAATTGTTGTTATGATGTTAGATAAAGTGATTGAAATTAACATTGAGCAAACTTGTGCACTTTGCTAGCATTCACACTACATAAATTATTTCTTTTATCATTTACCTACTCGAGGACGAGTAGGAATTAAGCTTGGGGATGCTGATATGTCTCCAGCGTATCTATAATTTATGAAGTATTCATGATGTTATATTATCATCCTTGGATGTTTTAGAATCATTTTATAGCAACTTTATATCATTTTTTGGTACTAACCTATTGACATAGTGCCCGGTGCCAGTTGCTGTTTTTTGCTTGTTTTTTACATCACAGAAAATCAATACCAAACAGAGTCCAAACACAGTGAAACGTTTTGGAGATTTTTTCTGGACCAGAAGACACCTGGTGGGCCAAAGAAGTACCAAAGCGGAGTGCCGAGGGGATCACAACCCACCAGAGCGCGCCTGGGCCCCCAGGTGAGTTGTTCCCACCTCGGTGGCCTCCCGCACCGCCTCTTCGCCCTATAAACTCCCAAATATTCCAAAAACGCTCCGGGTAACCCTAGATCAGCAGTTCCGCCACCGCAAGCCTTTGTAGGCACGAAAAAACAATCTAGACCCCGTTCTGATACCTTCCAGGAGGGGGAAATCATCACGGGTGGCCATCTTCATCATCCCGGCGGCCACCATGATGAGGAGGGAGTAGTCCACCCTTGGGGCTGAGGGTTTGTGTCGGTGTCAAAACCGGAAGATCTCGGGTAGGGGGTCCCGAACTGTGCGTCTGAGGATTGATGGTAACAAGGGATAAGTGGGACACAATGTTTACCCAGGTTCGGGCCCTCTTAATGGAGGTAAAACCCTGCGTCCTGCTTGATTGCATTTGATGAGTATAGGGGTTATAAGAGTTGATCTACCTCGAGATCGTAATGGCTAAACCCTAGCTGTCTAGCTTATGAGAATTCTGATAGCTTTTACCCAATCCTAGCCGCCCCAATCATAGATCGGATTGGAAGAAATAAAAACCTTACTAGCAGGCAACCCAATCCTAGCCGCCCCAAGTGTTGGCGAGCCTATGTTGCTTTATATATCCACGACTCACCAGGCAGTCAGCGTCGTACTCGTCGTCGAGCGAGAGGAAGAGGGACATAAATTCCCCATCCAGAAACCAGTATACTATGTATAGGCGGTCCTTACACCATGCAAATCCCGATACCCTCACTATCAAAAGATAGCTTATGCGGTCTTTATGGCATCCCGCAAGCTCCAGCACTATTTTCAAGAGTGTTCGATCACGGTGGCATCCGAAGTACCACTCAATGACATTATAAATAATAGGGATGCCACCGGACGCATAGCTAAATGGGCCATTGAGGTCTTACCATTTGAAATAACATACAAGTCATGCCGAGCTATTAAATCTCAGGTGTTGGCCGACTTCGTCGCCGAGTGGACAGAAGCCGAGCTCCCTAAAGAGTACAGTTCATACTCCAACTGGATTACGTACTTCGACGGCTCTAAAATGCTAGTCGGACTGGGGGCTAGTGTCATCTTGACATCCCCCGCGGAAGACACGATCTGCTACGTGCTTCAAATCATGTATACGGACTCCAATACGTGCTGCAAATCAGAATCCTCATAGGCTAGACAGTTAGGGTTTAGGCATTACGATCTCGAGGTAGATCAACTCTTGTAACCCTTATACCCATTCAATACAATCAAGCAGGACGTAGGGTTTTACCTCCTTTAAGAGGGCCCGAACCTGGGTAAACATTGTCTCCCCATCGTCCCTTGTTACCATTGATCCTCAGATGCACAGTTTGGGACCCCCTGCCCAAGATCTGCCAGTTTTGACACCGACATAGGGCGCCCCCCACCCTTGTGGGCCCCTCGTGCACCTCCTGACCTAATTCTTTCGCCTATATGTTCCCATATATCCCCAAACCACTAGAGGCATCCACGAAAACACTTTTCCACCACCGCAACCTTCTGTACCCGTGAGATCCCATCTGGGGACCTGATGTCTACTATGCAACTTTACTCTTGTAGACATGTGTTCGGCCTCCAAGCGCAGAGTTTTGTAGGACAGTAGCAATTTTCTCTCAAGTGGATGACCTAAGGTTTATCAATCTGTGGGAGGCGTAGGATGAAGATAGTCTCTCTCAAACAACCCTTCTACCAAATAACAAAGAGTCTCTTCTGTCCCCAACACACCAAATACAATGGTAATTTATATAGGTGCACTAGTTCGGCGAAGAGATGGTAATAGAAGTGTAGTAATGAAAGTAGATATTGGTTTTTGTAATAGTAACAATAAAAACAGCAAGGTAGCAAGTAACAAAAGTGAGCACAAACGATATTGCAGCAGCTTGAAAATGAGGCCTAGGGTCCGTACTTTCACTAGTGCAACCTCTCAATAATGCCAATCTAATTGGATCATATAACCATCCCTCAAAGTGTGATGAAGAATCACTCCAAAGTTCCTATCTAGCGGAGAACATAACAAGAAATTGTTTGTAGGGTACGAAACCACCTCGAAGCTATTCTTTCCGATCAATCTATCAAAGAGTTCGTACTGAAATAACACGAAATAATTCAGATTCTTAATACTCAATCCAACACAAAGAACTTAAAATAGTGCCCCAAGATTTCTACCGGAGAAACAAAGACAAGAACGTGCATCAACCCATATGCATAGATTACCCTGATACGTCTCCAACGTATCTATAATTTTTCATTGTTCCATGCTATATTATATTTTGTTTTGGATGTTTAACGGGCTTTATTATACACTTTTATGTTATTTTTGGGACTAACCTATTAACCGGAGGCCCAGCTCGAATTGCTGTTTTTTTGCCTATTTCAGTGTTTCGCAGAAAAAGAATATCAAACGGAGTCCAAACGGAATGAAACCTTCGGGAACGTGATTTTTGGAACAAACGTGATCCAGAGGGCTTGGAGTCTACACAAAGTAATCAACGAGGAGAGCACGAGGCAGGGGGCCGTGCCTACCCCCCCCCCCCCAGGCGCGCCCTCCACCCTCGTGGGGCCCACGTTGCTCCACCGACGTACTTCTTCCTCCTATATATACCGACATACCCCCAAACTATCAGATATAGAGCCAAAAACCTATTTCCACCGCCGCATCCTTCTGTACCCGTGAGATCCCATCTTGGGGCCTTTTCCGGCGCTCCACCGGAGGGGGCATTGATCATGGAGGGCTTCTACATCAACACCAGAGCCTCTCCGATGATGTGTGAGTAGTTTACCTCAGACCTTCGGGTCCATAGTTATTAGCTAGATGGCTTCTTCTTTCTCTTTGGATCTCAATACAAAGTTCTCCTCGATCTTCTTGGAGATCTATTCAATGTAATCTTCTTTTGCGGTGTGTTTGTCGAGATTCTATGAATTGTGGGTTTATGATCAAGATTATTTATGAACAATATTTGAATATCCTCTGAATTCTTTTATGTATGATTGGTTATCTTTGCAAGTCTCTTTGAATTATCAGTTTGGTTTGGCCTACTAGATTGATCTTTCTTGCCATGGGAGAAGTGCTTAGCTTTGGGTTCAATCTTGCGGTGCTTGATCCCGATGTGAAGGGAAACGACACGTATTGTATTGTTGCCATCGAGGATAAAAAATGGGGTTTATATCATATTGCATGAGTTTATCCCTCTACATCATGTCATCTTACTTAAAGCATTACTCTGTTCTTATGAACTTAATACTCTAGATGCATCTTTGGATAGCGGTCGATGTGTGGAGTAATAGTAGTAGATGCAGAATTGTTTCGGTCTACTTGTCGCGGACGTGATGCCTATATACATGATCATACCTAGATATTCTCATAAAGATGCTCAATTCTATCAATTGCTCGACAGTAATTCGTTTACCCACCGTAATACTTATTCTATCTTAAGAGAAGCCACTAGTGAAACCTATGGCCCCCGGGTCTATTCTCCATCATATTAATCTTCCAACACTTAGTTATTTCTATTGCCTTTTATTTTACTTTGCATCTTTATTTCTCTTTATCATAAAAATACCAAAAATATTATCTTATCATATCTATCAGATCTCACTCTCGTAAGTGACCGTTGAGGGATTGACAATCCCTTTATCGCTTTGGTTGCGAGGTTCTTATTTGTTTGTGTAGGTGTGAGGGACTCGTGCGTGATCTCCTACTGGATTGATACCTTGGTTCTCAAAAACTGAGGGAAATACTTACGCTACTTTACTGCATCACCCTTTCCTCTTCAAGGGAAAACCAACGCAGTGCTCAAGAGGTAGCATACCCCAATGTCACCTCGGGAATCCGCGAGTTGAGTGCCAAAACATATATCAAGTGAATCAATATGATACCCCATTGTCACCACGGGTATTCATAGCAAGACATACATAAAGTGTTCTCAAATCCATAAAAGTATTTAATCAGATAAAACAAAATCTCAAAGGGAAAACTCAATTCATCACAACAAGATAGAGAGGGGAAAACACCATATGATCCGACTATATTAACAAAGCCCGCGATACATCAAGATCGTGACATCTCAAGAACATGAGAGAGAGAGAGAGAGATTAAACACATAGCTACTGGTACAAACCCTTAGAACCGAGGGTGGACTACTCCCTCCTCATCATGGTGGCCGCCAGGATGATGAAGATGGCCACCGGTGATGATTCCTCCCTCCGGCAGGGTGCCGGAACGGGGTCTAGATTGGTTTCTCGTGGCTACAGAGGCTTATGACGGCGGAACTTCTGGTCTAGGGTTACCCCGAGCGTTTTTGGAATATTTGGGAATTTACAGGGCGAAGAGGCGGTGCGGGAAGCCACCAAGGTGGGCATAACCCACCTGTGCGCGTCTGGGCCCCCACGCGTGCCCTGGTGGGTTGTGCCCCCCTCGGGGCTCCACTCTGGCACTTCTTTGGCCCACTGGATTTCTTCTAGTAAAAAATCTTCAAAAAGTTTCGCTGCGTTTGGACTCCGTTTGGTATTGATTTCCTGCGATGTAAAAAACAAGCAAAAGCAACTGACACTGGGCACTATGTCAATAGGTTTTTCCCAAAAAATGATATAAAGTTTCTATAAAATGATGGTAAAACATCCAATAATGATAATATATCAGCATGAATACTTCATAAATTATAGATACGTTGGAGACGTATCTGCATCCCCAAGCTTAATTCCTACTTGTCCTCGAGTAGGTAAATGATAAAAGAAATAATTTATGAAGTGTGAATGCTAGCAAAGTGCACAAGTTTGATCAATGATAACTTCAATCACTTCTCCTAGCACCATAACAACAATTCTTTCTCATAAAACTCATCATGGTAAAGTAGCAAGCGCTTCACATGTTAAGGTTCAAACAATGAATTCTCTTGAAACTCAACAACCTATATTTTTAGTCACCAAACAATTGCAATTCAACTTATTCAACAGAGACTAAGTAAGAGCTCCACATACTCAATCATCATATAGTCTTCCATGATTGCTACTACTCAAAGCATATTCTTAGAACAAATGGCATCCATCGAACACAAAGAAAGATAGGGGCTTAATATTTCACCTCCCAACTCATTTATCATAGAGATAATTGTCAACAATAATAAATCATGATCAAATATACTTGACTGGTCATATGTGCCTAGATCTTTCCCCACCACACGATGCTTGCTAACTAGAGAATAATTGAGGTTGAATGAGGATGTATACTATTGACTCTTTGCATAAAAGTAAATAATGAAAACTAAAATATAGGCCCTTCGCAGAGGGAAGCAGAGGTTGTCATGCGCTTTTTATTTGGATGCCCAAGCTCTTAATGCAAAGGGACGTCACATTATATTACCCCTTATGATAGCAACCTTTATTATGCAGTTCGTCGCTTTTATCACTTTGCTATCACAAGTTCGTACGACACTCAATTTTCCCTTACAGTAAAAGATCAAACATATTTAGGAGCAATTTTTATTTCTTCATGCACCGATGACAACTTACTTGAGGGATCTTATTCAATCCATAGGTAGGTATGGTGGACACTCATGGCAAGAAATTGGGTTTAAGGGGTTTTTGGATGCACAAGTAGTATCTCTACTTAGTACGAATTTTTGGCTAGCAAAAGATCCTAGGAAAACACCACATGTTGGAGGATCCATGACAATATAACTTACGTGCAAATATACACAACCATAACTCATTACATTGTCTTCCTTGTCCAACTTCAACTAATTTGCTCATGTTTGAAAAAAATTAATGGGTATTCACAATCATAGAAGATGTCCAAGATAATATATTTGCATGTGAAAGTTCTCTTCCTTCTACTAATCATTCATGAATTACTTGTATGACCAATATTGTGATTGTCAAGCTTCAAAAGATTTCACTTTCTAAACCCAATGTGAAGCTACCACTAGGCATGCTACGAACATATAATTTCAACTTCATTACATTCAATTTATTCAACAATTTACTCATAGGATATAAGTGAAGCACGAGAGTAAATGACAAACTACTCCAAAAAGATATAAGTCAAGATCATGTGAGTAGTTAAGTAAATGGGTAGGTAATTGAGGACTCTCTTATTTAAAATTTTCAGATCTAAGTATTTTATTAAAAAAGCAAGCAAAACAAAACAAAATGACATACCAAGAATGGCACAACTCATGTGGAGAAGCAAAAACTTAGGCTCAACCGTTACTAACCGATAATTGTTGATGAAGAAAGGTGAGATGCCTACCGGGGCATCCCCAAGCTTAGATGCTTGAGACTTCTTGAAATATTATCTCGGGATGCCTTGGGCATCCCCAAGCTTGAGCTTTTGTGTCTCCTTAATTCTTTTTATATCATGGTTTCCCTAAATCATAGAAACTTCATCCACACAAAACTCAACAAGAACTCGTGAGATATGTTAGTATAAATCAATGCAAAAACTTACCATTCTCTACTGTATAATATCACTAAAATTATTATTTAACATTGCTACTAAATTCCTCTTCATATTTAATAGTCCTATCCTCAAATAGAATCATTAAACAAGCAAAAATATCCAAACAATGCAAACATAACAGCAATCTGTCAAAACAGTACAGTCTGTAAAGAATGCAAGAATATCAATACTTCTTTAACTCAAAAAATTCTGAAAAATTACCACACTGTATAAAATTTATAATATCTTATTGTGCAGAATATTTCAACATTTTATCACATTCTGACTTTTCTTGGGAATTTTTGCAACAGCGACAAACTTTCTGTTTTGAAACAGCAACATGTAGACTTGCAAAATAAGCATAGTAAAGGCTATCATTGCCACTTTTATTGAAATAAAAGATACAAACAATATTATAAATACATCAAGAAAATCAAAACAAAATAAAACACGCTCCAAGCAAAACTCATATCATGTGACGAATGAAAATATAGCTCCAAGTGAGGTTACTGATAATGTTGAAGACGAAAGAGGGGATACCTTCCGGGGTATCCCCAAGCTTAGTTGCTTGGATCTTCCTTGAATAGTACCTTGGGGTGTCTTGGGCATCCCCAAGCTTAGGGTCTTGTCACTCCTTATTCTCCTCATATCGACATCTCACTCAAAACTTGAAAATTTCAATCACACAAAACTTAACGAAACTTCGTTAGATAGGTTAGTATGATAAAGAGCAAACCATTTCACTTTGGTACTGTCAAAGACAAGATTCATACTTGTTTCCACACAATGCCTATTGTAGCATATCATTTCTACAATTTATATTGAGCAATATAAGCCATAGAAACTAGGAAACAAGCAAACTATGCACTGAAAACATAATCTGTCAAAAACAGAACAGTCTGAAGTAATCTGTACTCCAACCATACTTCTGTAACTCAAAAAAATTCTGAAAAATTAGGACAACGTAGAGAATTTGTATATCTATCACCTGTAAAAAAATTCAGATCGAAAGCACATTCCAGTGAATTTTCAAAATTCCTGGACTGAGCGTAAAAGGTTCTATTTTTGCACAGAATCAAGTCAACTATCATCCGCACTATCTCAAAGGCTTTACTTGGCACTTTATTGAAACAAAAGCAATACAACATGACTACTACAGTAGCATAATCATGTGAACACACAAAAATAGTAGGTAAAAGTGTTGGGTTGTCTCCCAACAAGCACTTTTCTTTAATGCCTTTTAGCTAGCATGGTGAGTTTGATGATGCTCGCATAAAAGATAAGGATTGAAACATAACAAGAGCATCATGAATCATAAGTTCCTCTCTCATAATAATTTTCAGTAGCATCATGAATAGATTCATCAATATAACCATCACACAAAGCATTCTTTTCAGGATCCAAAAGCATAGAAAATTTATTACTCTCCATATAGGCAATTTTATTCTCATTCACAATAGTGGGAGTATCATATGAAACTCGAATACTAAAAATTGTTTCCACATTAAAAGAGTAATGTTCAGTAGAATGATATTCAAAATTATGACAATAATTATCACTACCTTTTATAACATAAGTATCATCACAATAATCATCATAGTAGCAACTTTGTTCTCATCATAGATAGGAGGCATGCAATCATCATAGCAAATTTGATCATTCGAAGTAGGGGGAGTAAAAAGATCATCTTCATTAAGCATATCATCCCCAAGCTTGGGACAAACATTAATTGCAGCAAATAAATTCTCAAACATGTCATTCTCATCAAACATAGCATCCCCAAGCTTGTGTCTTGGCATATCATAAGCATAATCACTCTCATCATTAATAGTATGAATAGCACCAACGGTATAACAATTGCTATCATCACAATTTCCCACGTTGGTGCCAAAAAGATTTCCAAGATTATAAGAAGTATCATTATCTTCCCAATCATAATCATCACAACAAGCAATAGGCATAACAAAATCATCATCAATAGTGCTCTCGGACATTGTGCCATAAGACATAGAATCAATATCATCATCAAGTGCATCATCTTCCATAATTATTTTTTATTAATTTTCATGAGGCATAACAATAATAGGAGCAACATTATTGGAGAGATACCTTTTTACCTCTATTATTTCTTCTTTTCTTCTTCTTCACCACATCATGTGTGGGTTTAATTAATTTTCAAGCTTCTTATTGATGAGATTGGTTGAATAGGGAGCTCCTCCTCGTCGCCTATTTCATCATGAGAGACAATAGGAGGGCAAGTGGAAATCTTTACCATTTCATTAGTATTCCTTTTATATTCTATTGGTTTTCCCATCTTTCTATAGTTGGCAATATAAGCATTCTCATTGCAATTTACCATGCAAAACATATAGATATTCTTTGGATTAGTTTCAATGTCGTCCGTGAGAATGAATACTTCAAACCCACTATTTTTATGTGTCAATTCTTCACTCTCCAAAAATAGACAAAGATCATTATAAAGTTCAAGAGTGATCAAGTTATTGCAATATTTGGACACGATTCGATCATGAAAAAGCATGCATTGGAAATTAAGGTGACCAACTTTATTGCAAAGTTCACAGGTAATAGGACAAAGAGAGCATAATTTTGTAGTGAATTCATCTATCGCTTTGAGAAAAAATTGGTTCTATCATGCTTATGCTTCTTACAAAATCTATCTTCCCTATAAGGCACATCTTCGCAAAGTCTTTCCACTCCACAAAAATTGACATGCTTATAAGAAACATTTTTCTCATGACTAGTGCAATAATCATTAGCATTTTGGATATTCAAAGAATTCATACTAACAGCATTGCAATCATGCTCATCATTTATACCAAACATTCTATTGAATTCTTCTTCTATCAATTGAGCACTATTTTCCTTTCCATCATTTTCATGAAATACATTATAAAGATGAGTAATATGATGCAACCTCAATTCCATTTTTTTGTTTTCTTTTATAAACCAAACTAGTGATAAAACAAGAAACTAAAAGATTCGGTTGCAAGATCAAAAGATATACCTTCAAGCACTCACCTCCCCGGCAACGGCGCCAGAAAAGAGCTTGATGTCTACTAAGCAACCTTATTCTTGTAGACACGTGTTGGGCCTCCAAGCGCAGAGTTTTGTAGGACAGTAGCAATTTTCCCTCAAGTGGATGACCTAAGGTTTATCAATCCGTGGGAGGCGTAGGATGAAGATAGTCTCTCTCAAACAACCCTGCAACCAAATAACAAAGAGTCTCTTGTGTCCCCAGCACACCAAATACAATGGTAATTTGTATAGGTGCACTAGTTTGGCGAAGAGATGGTAATAAAAGTGTAGTAATGATAGTAGATATTGGTTTTTGTAATAGTAACAACAAAAAACAGCAAGGTAGCAAGTAACAAAAGTGAGCACAAACGGTATTGCAATGCTTGAAAATGAGGCCTAGGGTCTGTACTTTCACTAGTGCAATCTCTCAACAATGCTAATCTAATTGGATCATATAACCATCCCTCAAAGCGTGATGAAGAATCACTCCAAAGTTCCTATCTAGCGGAGGACATAAGAAGAAATTGTTTGTAGGGTACGAAACCACCTCGAAGTTTTTCTTTCCGATCGATCTATCCAAGAGTTCGTACTGAAATAACACCAAATAATTTCAGATTCATGATACTCAATCCAACACAAAGAACTCCAAAGAGTGCCCCAAGATTTCTACCAGAGAAATAAAGACAAGAACATGCATCAACCCCTATGCATAGATTACCCCAATGTCACCTCGGGAATCCGCGAGTTGAGTGCCAAAACATATATCAAGTGAATCAATATGATACCCCATTGTCACCACCAAGACATACATAAAGTGTTCTCAAATCCATAAAAGTATTTAATCCGATAAAACAAAATCTCGAAGGGAAAACTCAATTCATCACAACAAGATAGAGAGGGGAAAACACCATATGATCCTACTATATTAACAAAGCCCGCGATACATCAAGATCATGACATCTCAAGAACACGACAGAGAGGGAGGGAGAGAGAGAGAGAGAGGGAGGGAGAGAGAGAGAGAGAGGGAGGGAGAGAGAGAGAGGGAGGGAGAGAGAGAGGGAGGGAGAGGGAGAGAGAGAGATTAAACACATAGCTACTAGTACAAACCCTCAGCCCCGAGGGTGAACTACTCCCTCCACATCATGGTGGCCGCCGGGATGATGAAGATGGCCACCGGTGATGATTCCCCCCTCCGGCAGGGTGCCGGGACGGGATCTAGATTGGTTTCTCGTGGCTACAGAGGCTTACGGTGGCGGAACTTCTGATCTAGGGTTACCTCAAGGGTTTTTGGAATATTTTGGAATTTATAGGGCGAAGAGGCGGTGCAGGAGGCCACCGAGGTGGGCATAACCCACCTGTGCGCGCCTGGGTGGGTTGTGCCCCCCTCAGGGCTTCCCTCTGTCACTTCTTTGGCCTACTAGATATTTTCTGGTCCAAAAAAAATCTCCAAAAAGTTTCACTGCGTTTGGACTCCGTTTGGTATTGATTTCCTGCAATGTAAAAAACAAGCAAAAAAACATCAACTAGCACTGGGCACTATGTCAATAGGTTAGTCCCAAAAAATGATATAAAGTTGCTATAAAATGATTGTAAAACATCTAAGAATGATAATATATCATCATGAATGCTTCATAAATTATAGATACGTTGGAGACGTATTAGGACCTTTTCCAGCACCCAGACGGAGGGGGATTCGATCACGGAGGGCTTCTACATCAACTCTATTGCCCTTCTGATGAAGCGTGAGTAGTTTACCACAGACCTACGGGTCCATAGCTAGTAGCTAGATGGCTTCTTCTCTCTCTTTGATTCTCGATACCATGTTCTCCTCGATGTTCTTGGAGATCTATTCGATGTAATACTTTTTTGCGGTGTGTTTGCGAGATCCGATGAATTGTGGATTTATGATCAACTTATCTATGAATATTATTTGAATCTCCTCTGAATTCTTTTATGCATGATTTGATATCTTTTTAATTCTCTTCGAACTATCGGTTTGGTTTGGCCAACTAGATTGGTTTTTCTTGCAATGGGAGTAGTGCTTAGCTTTGGGTTCAATCTTGCGGTGACCTTTTGATGTGATGGGGGCAGCAAGGCACGTATTATATTGTTGCCATCAAGGATAAAAAGATGGGGTTTTCATCATATTGCTTGAGTTAATTCCTCTACATCATGTCATATTACTTAATGCATTACTCCGTTCTTTATGAACTTAATACTCTAGATGCATGCTGGATAGCGGTCGATGTATGGAGTAATAGTAGTAGATGCAGAATCGTTACGGTCTACTTGACACGGACGTGATGCCTATATTCATGATCATTGCATTAGATATCGTCATGACTTTGCGCTTTTCTATCAATTGCTCGAGAGTAATTTGTTCACCCACCGTAATATTTTCTTTCTTGAGAGAAGCCTCTAGTGAAACCTATGGCCCCCAGGTCTATTTTCCATCAGATAAGTTTCCGATCTATTATTTTGCAATCTTTTACTTTCCAATCTATAAACCAAACATATTTACCTTATGATTTATCTATCTCTATCAGATCTCACTTTTGCAAGTAACTATGAAGGGATTGACAACCCCTTTATCGCGTTGGGTGCAAGTTGTTTGATTGTTTCTGCAGGTATTCGGTGACTTATGCGTTGTCTCCTACTGGATTGATACCTTGGTTCTCAAACTAAGGTAAATACTTATCTCTACTTTGCTGCATCACCCTTTCCTCTTCAAGGGAAAAACCAACGCAAGCTCAAGAACTAGCACACCTAATCATAAAACACTCATGATGCCTGAGGGAGTCCCGGATTAGGGGGTGTCCGGATAGCCGGACTATGACCTTTGGCCGGACTCCTGGACTATGAAGATACAAGATTGAAGACTTCGTCCCGTGTCCGGATGGAACTTTCCTTGGCATGGAGGGCAAGCTTGGCGATACAGATATGTAGATCTCCTACCATTGTAACCGACTCTGTGTAACCCTAACCCTCTTCGGTGCCTATATAAACAGGAGGGTTTTAGTCCGTAGGACGAACAACAATCATACCATAGGCTAGCTTCTAGGGTTTAGCCTCTCTGATCTCGTGGTAGATCTACTCTTGTACTACCCATATCATCAATATTAATCAAGCGGGGGTAGGGTTTTACCTACATCGAGAGGGCCCGAACTCGGGTAAAAACATCGTGTCCCTTGTCTCATGTTACCATCCGCCTAGACCTTGCAGTTAGGGACCCCCTACCCGAGATCCGCCGGTTTTGACACCGACATTGGTGCTTTCATTGAGAGTTCCTCTGTGTCGTCACCGTCAGGAAGGATGCCTCATCCCGTCTTTAAAGACGACACTGTTGCTAAAGAAGCTTTGGTTGTCGGCCAAACTCTCCGGCTAGGTGGTTTTCTTATGATTGCATGTTCGGCCGCCGCACCGACGATGACTTCTTGGGTCATCGAAAGCAATCTTCACATTAGCTCGGAACTCGCCGAGCAGTTAGATCCGATGGAGCTCTCCTCCTTAAACGAGCTCTTGGATCGCATCGCCGCCCTGGGAGTTGGTACAGACTATGATCAGATTGGGCCTAAATCCGATCTGAGAGAGATTAACTCTCCCCAGGTTACCCACCACGTTGATGTGGTAGAGGAACAATACGGCGACCCTCCTTCTATCTTAAGGACTAGCTACGTCCGGATTCCCGATCCCTCCATGCCGGATTCCCGCGAAGGAGAGAACGTCACTCAAGCCCTGAACCTAAAGTCAGGCAGCGGGCTAGATTCATTGGACAACATCCAAGAATCCAAGCTTCCAAGTTCGGAAGCTCCTTGGCCCTTAAGTCTCAGATCGGGCGTGTGTTCCGGATTTAATTCCACCCGCCCACTCAAACATAAGCGACCTATCTCAAATTCGGCAAGAGCCCGCATGAAGCGATACACCATTACTGGGCCAGATTCCTCCTGGTTATGGATAGGATAAAAGACTGCCGCGAGGAGGACGCAATCTCATTCTTCTGCAATAATTGCATGGACAACGGGATCCTCAACGCTATAAGTCGTCGCGACATTGCACGCTTTGCCGACTTGGCGTCCATAGTACGAAAGTACTGTGCGATGGAAAGCGCCTGGAAAACCGAAGCAAGATTTTGGGACAATCCGGCCTTAAACACAACCCCATCCAAATAAAAGGGTGCATCATCTCCGTGCACAGGTTAAATACCAAAAAGCAAAACCCTCTATAGGGCATGGAACCATCTTGGAGGGATGGCTCAATGGACCTGTAAAATTCATAGTACAGAGGGCGCCACTCCAACTCATAGCCTTAGAGCATGTTGGATACTACGGCGGTGGCCAAAAGTGGCGAAGAGCTTCTAGCTCTAGAGCACCAGCCGAGGATACCGACGGTATTAACAGTCTTTGAGACTTTCGCATCAAATAATACGCGAAAACGAACACTCCGTAGCCTTGCCGAAGTCTACCAAGTAGCAACAATAAACCCATGGAGTGACACGGCTATTACCTTTAATGCCAGTGACGAACCTAAATTCCGAACAGCCCGAGCACCGGCCGCATTGGTCCTCAGTCCGATAGTGGACGGCTTTCGCCTTACCAAGGTACTCATGGACGGCGGCAGCGGATTGAACCTCATTTACGAGGAAACCCTCCGAAAAATGGAGATAGACTGGAGCCGCATTGAGCAAAGCAGCACAACTTTAGAGGAATAATCCCCGGTCGGGAAGCATGTTGTACATGAAAAATCACACTGGATGTGGTGTTCAGCATGCCGGATAATTACAGGTCCGAGGAGGTCACGTTCCAAGTGGCCCCGTTCAGCAGCGGATACCACGCTCTATTAGGGCGAGAGGCATTCACAATTTTTCAAGCTATACCCCATTATGGGTACATGAAGCTCAAAATGCCCGCCCAACGGAATCATCACTCTTGCTAGTGACCGGACATAGCACTCGCGCGAAAATAAGACAGCCAGACCGGCCCTTGAGGCACTTTCCGAAGCCCTAGCGGCCGAGGAACTCACTGCTAACGCTCCACGGTGAATAGGGACGATGTGATACTCGATAAGAGATCCAAGTCCACCTCCTTTAAACCGTGACGAAATAGTCAAATTCCAAGTCCATCCAACGGACCCTACAAAAACGGCCTCCATCGGGGCACAATTAAATCTGATGCGAGGCGTCGCACTAAGAGAATTCCTACGCGAAAATTGGGACATTTTTGCCCGGCACCCTTGATCGCCAGGAATCCCACGCCGGCTGGCCGAGCACAGCCTAAACATCCTAAAAGGATTCAAGCCAGTCAAACAGGCTCTTCGTCGTTTCTCCGAACCCAAGAGACAGGCCATGGGAGAGGAGCTAGCCAAACTATTGGAGGCCGGATTCATCAGAGATATAAAACATCCGGACTGGCTAGCAAACCTGGTGATGGTACCAAAGAAGGACAAATCCTGGCGCCTATGCGTCGATTTCAAGGACCTGAACAAGGCTTGCCCAAAGGATCCCTTCCCATCCCTCGCATCGATCAAATTATCGACGCTACCGCAGGACACGATTCATTGTGTTTCCTCGACGCGTACTCCGGCTACCACCAAATTAAGATGGCAGAGCCTGACCAAGCAGCAACGACATTCATCACTCCATACGGCCCATTCTGCTTCAACACAATGCCCTTCGGGCTCAAAAATGCCGGCGCAACATATCAGCGCATGATTCGGACATGTCCGCAAACCAGATCGGCAAAACGGTGGAGGCATACGTAGATGATGTGGTCGTCAAAAGCAAGCATGTCGAAACTCTAGTAGGCGACTTGAGGCTCACATTCGATAGTCTCGAACATATGACATCAAGCTCAACCCGGAAAACTGCATTTTGAATTACCGGTAGGAAAGCTCTTGGGCTTCATTGTATCGATGAGGAATTGAAGCAAACCCAGCCAAGATCCGAGCTCTGTCACAATTGGATATCCCAAAAGACCTCAAACAAATACAAAATTGATTTGGATGTGTGGCGGCTCTAAGCCGCTTTTACCTCCCGCTTGGGAGAAAGGGCATTACCCTTTATCGCCTCCTCCGATGCGAACACTTCGAGTGGGCCGGATGCCGCCAATGGCCGGACTCGAAGAAATAAAGGCCTTATTGGCAACAAACCCGGTCTGGCGCGCCCAACATGGGCGAACCAATGCTATTATATATCGTGGCAACTCATCAAGTTGTAAGCGCGATGCTCGTTGTCGAGCGAGAAGCGGACGGACACAAGTTCCCCTTCAAAACCAGTTTACTATGTGTCCCTTGTCCTAACTCCATGCAAGTCACGGTACCTGCATTATCAAAAGATAGCGTCTGCGGTGTTTATGGCATCCGGAAGCTGCGACACTACTTTCAAGAGTGTTCGATAACTTGATAGCCTCAAGTACCTCTTAACGACATTATAAACAACATGACATAGCGGGCCGGATTGCCAAATGGGCCATTGAGCTCCTCCCGTTCGACATAACTTATAAGCCACGGCGAGCTATTAAGTCGCAAGTTTTGGCCGACTTCGTCGCCGAATGGACCGAAGCCGAACTCCCTAAAGAGTACGGCGCATATTCCAACTGGATAATGCACTTCTATGGTTCCAAAATGTTGGCTGGCCTGGGAGCTGGCGTTGTTCTGACGTCCCCAACCGGAGATACAGTTCAATACGTACTCCAGATAATGTATACGGACTCCAACAACGCAGCCGAACACGAGGCCCTTCTACATGGCCTCCGGATGGCAGTCTCCATGGGCATTCAACGCCTAGAGGTGCGCGGGGATTCGAACCTCGCGATATCCCAAATAAATGGAGACTTTGATGCCAAGGATCCAAAAATGGCAGCTTATCGCAATGCCGTCCCAAAAATGTCAGCTCGGTTTGAGGCGCTCGAATTTCACCACATAGCCCGGATAACAACGAGCATGCGAGCGTGTTGGCACGCATCGGGCGCAAAGCGCCGACGCCGTCCCCAACATCTTCCTAGAGAGGCTGTTCAAGCCATCCGTATTATGGGAGGAGAGTCCGGAAATAACAACCCGGACCCAACCGCCCGCCCCACAATCAACATTACGACATAGTTGGTGGTTACGCCAGCGAAATAACACCCTCATTACGTAATAATGGCGGTCATTGCCCGTGGACAAAACCATTCCTAGCCTACCTAACGGTAGGAACTTCCCGAAAGACCAAAACGAGGCCCATTGCATAGTGCGACGATCTAAAGCCTGTAAGGTCTATGAGGGAGAGCTTTATAAGAAAAGCACAACCGAGTCCTTCAAAGGTGTATCTCGAAGAGGAAGGGAGGAATCTCTGGCTGAAATTCATGCGGACTCGGCGGGCACCCTGCTTGCAGCCCGGGCCCTTGTAGGCAAGGCCTTCCGTACATGATTTTATTATTGGCGGCCCGGCAGATGCTCAAGACTTAGTCCAACGATGCGTCGGATGCCGCTCTTTGCTAATCAAAGCCACATGCCACCCACCGCCCTCAAAACTATACCCATCACACGGCCCTTCGTGGTGCAGGGGCTTGACATGGTTGGACCCCTTAAAGGGGAACCCACAAGAAAAAATACCTACTGGTCATGGTGGATAAATTCACCAAATGGATAGAGGCCAAGCCTGTTAAGACGGCCGAATCCGGACCGGTGATAGACTTCATATCAGGGGTCGTACACCATTACGGTGTCCCCCGCAGCATCATCACTAATAACGACACGAATATATGGCCGACGAGGTCAAACTCTGGTGCAAAAACATGGGCATCAAGCTCGACTACGCTTCAGCCTATCACCCTCAAACTAACGGCCAAGTTGAGAGAGCAAATGGTCTAATTATGAGCGGCATCAAACCCAGATTAGTGCGGTCCCTCAAGGAATCTAACACGCACTGGGTAGAGGAGCTCGACTCCGTACTACGGGGCTGCGGACCACTCCGAATCGCCTGACGGATTTACACCATTCTTTATGGTATACGGCAGAGGCGATTACGCCTGCGACATAATTCATGACTCACCTTGCGTGCGCATGTACAAAGAAAGAGAAGCCGAGCTCGATCGGCGGGACAGTTGGGCGCCTTGGAGGAGGAGCGTGGCGTAGCAAAAGCCCGTTCCGCATTCTATCAACAGCGAGCTCGAAGATATCAAAGCGAGAAATGCGGGCCAAAACTTACAATGTTGGCGAGCTAGTTCTCGCTGCCGGACAAGAAAAAGGACAAACTCAAGCCCAAATGGGAAGATCCCTTTATCATCGACCAAGTCCTGACCGGTGGAGCGTACCGTCTGCGAGATGCATCGGATAACCGACTCGAGCCGAACCCATGGAACGCAGCCCGTCTCCTAAGATTCTACGCTTAGCGCCGGATTCTGAGTTCGTCTCCTTCCTTTGTCCATATTTTACACTTTAGTTGTCTTCTATTTTTCTCCTTCTCCCTCCTTCTTCTTTCTTTCTTCCCAGCCTTTCAAGGCTGGTTAGCGCATTGTTCGCACACACTTGACGCGCTATCCGCTACCATTATACTCGGGGCTTCTTTCACGAAGCTTATTTATAAGGGCTTCATGCCCAATACATGTGTCACACTTCCGCATGTACCTTTTATTCACCATTATATGCATCGATATGACTTAAGTTTTGGCCAAAATTTGGGTTTTTGGCTCCTGTGCTTACCCCTCGTTCCCGATTGTTCGGCTAGGTGGTAAAGGAGCACCTCTGCGATTATTCTGCCGGGTCGGCGGATGTGTACCTCGACTGGGTGAAGCCGAAAGCTAAGCGTTCTTAAGAGAATAGTCGGTCGGTGAACTAAAAGAAGATTTCTTACCTATTTATTTATCTGCCCCAGATGTTTTTCTGCTTTTTTCATGGTCAGGACATGCACTTTAGGGCATGCCTCGAGGAAAGGAACCCCTAACGGAACTATTCTCCTGGAAGATGTTTCTTACTAACCATGTAATATAACATAACTAGTTGGGCACTTATGCGATAAAGCAATAATGACCCCTACGCCTGGTCTCCACGCATGCCCCGGTTTTTATATAACCGCGAGGGTATTCGGACACACTCCGGACTATTGGGTCCCGAGGTTGAAGCGAAAAGGTCCGCTATGACAAACTATCTACAATCTGGCTAGAAGGCATTTTACATGTCACCTTAAATTACATAGTCATTTTGACTGATTCTATTCCTCTTCAATGCCATCTAACAGGCTGTCTAGTTCTGATCCTGCTTTGGGAATACTTTGTGGCCAATTCTACCTGGCTGTACACTAAGCTCACAGGGATCTCCTTCCCATCGGGCCCCACAGGTCCGACCTCGGCCATGTGGTTTGGGTCAGCCTTCGTGTACCGCGCCTTCACCATGGCCCAGGCCTCCTTGGCGCCTTGACGGGAGGCCGATATCTTCCATAATCGGAAGCGCCGCCGCGCTCCCTGGAGCCTCTCTGCAAGCTCCCCAAGACCTTGAGCGGGGAGGCAGAGATGGCCACAAGGCACAGGCGGCGCCTTTCATCACCTGCCGAACTCGTTCGTGCAGTTGCATGAGCTCGGGAAGAAGGTCACCCGTAGAACTGGGCATTTCCTCTGCAGGACGACCTGTGAGCATACCTACAGACATAACTCTGTTAGTCAACTTCCTCGCCGAACTCTTTTTTCAAAGTACGTTTAAGCACTTACTAAAAATGCCGCGTGAAGCCGCCGATTCTCCTTAACGGAGTCAGACAGCTGGGCCCGAACATCTTTTAGTTCCTCACCCAGCTGGGTGTTGGCATCTTGGAGATTATTTTTCTCCTGCCTCGCCCTCGTAAGCACGTTCTCGCTGGCCTTTAACCGGCGCAAGAGCTATTGCTTGTCCGGATCCACCCCGGCGCCATCTGCAATGTTATTGTCAGATTTATACACACGCCGCACTTTACAACATACTTATCTTTTAAAGCGTATATTACCAGAGGGGGTCTCTTTGGCTTCCTGGCGCGGCTTGTCTTGACCTCAAGTTGGGCTTTGCACTCTTCAAGCTCTGGGACAGTTGGGTATTCTTTTACAGAAGATCCTGCACAATAAATGATCCTTAAATCAGTTATTCTAACTATTTCAAGTCTTGGGGGCTACTGGCATATATAACTGTTAAATTTCCTCACTCGTATGTCTTTTACATACTGCTCTGTGGCTTTGGCTAGACCATCTTGAGCGGCACGGAGGTGCGCATCTCCCGAATTGAAGGCGTTCAATGCTTCTCGGGAGAAACATGTGTCACGAATAATTGTCCGGTGGCGCCTGTGATTCATGGCACTCTCCACCTCGGAGTTGGTGGCGGACAATCTGTCGGCATCCTCTGTCGGAGGAGCATCCGACGCACGCCTCGTGTTCGCCTCCGCTTCTGGGCCTGGCTTTGAAGCCTGGCTGGCGGAGGCTAGATTGGCAACCCCTCCGGATATAGTCCGGCGAGCACTCTTTTTCCTGAAGAGGGCACGAGCGTTAGTATGCCTTTCGGAACAAAACCTGGGAATAAGGCGACACGCCATACCATTGTGCCGGCGTTTCAATCCGGACCGTACTTCTTTTTAGCCCTCTTGGGCCGTCTTTGCCTTGTTGGCTAGCCGTTGAGCTCGGCCTTCCGCCTCAAGGGCTCCCTGCAAAACACCGTTGGTATACGGTGATAAAAATAAGCACGAACAAATCGTTCTCAAAGTATTGGGGCTTGGTCTCGATTACCTATGAAATTGGAAGTATTCCGGTAATGTCGGCCGTAATGGCAGCAGGGCATTATCAATGCTCGATTGGTGAAATACCCTGCGATCAACTCCACCGATATGTCCGGATCCTCTTGGGAGGCCGGATCGAGGAACCGTTCCGGATCTTCGGGTTGTGGAGGCGGGCTGTTTATATCGCTTCTGACTGGCGCGGTTCTGCGTCAAAATCACAAAATGAGATACTTGACCATGGGAATATGGATCGTATGGGCAAAAGGAAATGTCCGCTTACCCAGCTTGGAGGATTGTTCATAGAAAATCCGTCCTGTGGATTGACGCGAAGAAATTCCTCCTCTTTTCCCTTGTACAATGCGGACAAGGTCTTCATCAGATCGACGACCGATCCCGGCCCCTTACGGCCATGACGGGTGGCATCATCCTCCCCGTTGAAATCCCACATGGGGTGGCCTCTATACAGGAGCGGCTGCACCCCCCGCATAATGCATGTGGCCATGACTCCGATCATGGTCAGTCCGGAATGAGCCAACAACCTTATTCGGCTCATCAGGTAAAGGACGTCCCTGTCATTTTCCCTCACGAGAGCTCCGTGGACGCCTTGACTTAGGCGTTTCTTCAAAGGAGCATTCTTGAACTCCGGAGGCCGATCCGAACAGGGTCCGGTGGGGACATCTTCAATATAAAACCATTAGAAGGCCGGTCTTGGACGCCTTCTTTGGGGTTCGGATAGGTATCCGTCCCGGCGATGCGCCATAGTTCGGCTCCGCCCACTTGATATATCGACCCCTCCACGAGAACGGGGTACGAGGCGTAACAATCTCTTCCACGGTGAAATGAGCCTCGATGCCCAAAAACAGCTCGCAAAGGGCCACGAAGCCCGCAATATGCAGAATGGAGGCAGGCGTAAGGTTGTGCAACTAGAGGCCGTAGAACTCCAGGAGCCCCCGGAGAAACGGATGAATTGGAAATCCGAGCCCTCTTATCAAATAAGGGACAAGGCATACCCGCTCTCCTTGGGAGGGACTGGGGACGCTCTCCGCTTGCTTTCTGCCCTTATAGGTGGCGAGTCCGGCTCGAACCGGAACCATGAAGGCTGGGGGAAGAAATCCCTTGGTTTGGAGCGTCACTAGCTCGTTGTGCGGGACACAACATCTCTCCCAATCTCCAGGCTGAGGACTGGGAGGGCGAGAGGAGGAGCCGCGTCGACTGTCCATGGTGGAATGGATTTACATCGAGATGCGCTACGATGAAAGCTTCATGAAGGGAAGATAATGTGATTCGGATCTAGATCCTCATCTCTTATATAGGCAGCTCATTTGCGCAGCTAGGGGGGTAAATGTAAAAATACCCTGGCTTTTCACATTCGTTCAACACGTGGAAGATGGTCATTATTGGGCGTGGAAGCCAAGGAGCGTGATATTCTGAGAAGCGGACACTATTCAACAGTACACGGATTTGGAGAAGAACACGCCTTGCAATGCGAAGACAATCTACGCCGGACTCGTCATCATTGAAGCCTGGTTCGGGAGACTCTGAGGAGTCCCGGATTAGGAGGTGTCCGGGATAGCCGGGACTATGACCTTTGGCGGACTCTGGACTATGAAGATACAAGATTGAAGACTTCGTCCCGTGTCCGGATGGGACTTTCCTTGGCGTGGAGGGCAAGCTTGGCGTCTGGATATGTAGATCTCCTACCATGTAACCGACTCTGTGTAACCCTAACCCTCTTGATTGCCTATATAAACCGGAGGGTTTTAGTCCCAGAGGACGAACAACAATCATACCATAGGCTAGCTTCTAGGGTTTAGCCTCTACGATCTCGTGGTAGATCTACTCTTGTACTACCCATATCATCAATATTAATCAAGCAGGAGTAGGGTTTTACCTCCATCGAGAGGGCCCGAACCTGGGTAAAAACATCGTGTCCCTTGTCTCCTGTTACCATCCGCCTAGACGCACAGTTCGGGACCCCCTACCCGAGATCCGCCGGTTTTGACACCGACAATGCCACTGTTGGGAAACGTAGTAGAAAACAAAAAAAAATCACACCTACGCACACCCAAGATCGATATGAAGATGCATAACGGGTTGTGATCATGATAATTACTATCATCGAGTTGCAGCAGAAGAACATGTCGGTGTAGATCGTACTTGGAGTCCCTCAAACCATCGATGAACGATCCCGCAAACCGCCCATGAACAGTCCCTCGAACCGAAGACCGAGAGCACAACCTCTCTACTTGGTTGCAAGCGTGCATCCTTCATGATCCGGCAGCGCTTCGCCGTCCAAAGCTAATTGTCGCCAAAGAATTAGAGGGAGGATATTAGAACTACATTGATATTCTAATTATGAGAATTAGAGGATTTGTCTAGCTCTAATTAGATCAATTAGAATCAACTAGAACTAGAGGGCCTAGAGGATGCTCCAAACTTGTTTATCCAATAGAGCAAAAAAAACCTAGTATATATAGGTTGGAGGGGAGGGAGAGGGCAGCCACCAAGGAGGGAAAGGCCTCCTTGGGGCGCCGACCAAGGGAGGGGAGGAGGAGTTCTCCTCCCCCTCCAATTCGGCCTCCTTCCATGGCAAAGGGGGTGCCTCCCCCACTTGAGCCTTGGTGGCCTAGGTTGCCTTCCACTATTTGGCCTTTTAAGGCCCGTTGATATTAAATTAAATATAAAAGTGTTCTAAATATTTTTAGACCCTTATATATATAATTTAACAGCCCTGATATTACCCAATACTCTCCGAAACCCTTCCAGCGATCTTGAAATGCTTCTGGTTCCTCTCGGAACTATTCCAAATATTAATGAAACAATTCCACAAATATGTTCTCATAACTCCCGTCCTACTAACATTCCGCATATTGGGATTGCCTTAATCTTGTGACCCCGTAGGTTCGGTACCTCACATACATGAACGAAAAACCCTTGGCCAATGACCGACAGCGCCGTGGACGTCCATATCGATCCCTATGAGCACACAAATGATATTCTAGTGAACCTTTGGTTATCATGTGATGTTACCTTTGCTTCGCAATACTTCACAAACCCTGGGATGCACTGATATCCTCCTGAGCCGTCACATGCTCACTATACCGTTATCCTCGTTACCTGTTTTGTTCTTCTTCCTCATTGTCGTGTCCTGGCATCCCCGTGATGAAGTCACCTGTGTCTGGCCATACGATAATGGATGTCGTCACACTGAGAGGGCCCTATGAATATATCCATCATCAGAGAAGAATATCCCACTCTCGAGCTATCTAGTCCCTTGTCAAACTTTCTGATGTGCCTGTAAGTTGTCCTTATGATCACCGTGTTATAGGTGACGTTTGAGCAACCCCAAAGTCCATCGTACAGTAAGAAGTGACTATGATACTCTCATGGTCTAAGGAGCAAAATCACACGTTAACACTTTGTGTTATTACAATTGATTACAGACGATATTAACTCAATTTATTACAGACAAGATTGGGTCGATTCAATATGATCATTCTTCCAATGCCATAATTTCAATGTTATTTTAGGACTATCGTTTAACACTTAACAATATCCTAAGATCCAAAAAACACGATCACCAACAACACTCGAGCTAGTCCTAGAGGCAATTCTAGGAACCTACTATTTAATTGTTTATCATTCCACACGTGCATATGAGTTTTTCACTGAATCATATATTCGACGATCATAGCAGTTATAGCATAGAATATAAACTCTTTAATTATGAATATGGAAATATAATCATACAAAAATTATTGCATCTAGGGCATATTTCCAACACCGAGCTCCCCAACGGGGATGGCGAACGGATGAATGCAATTTCCCAGATCATCACCACACACGCTGGGCTAGCCAGATGCCTTGTCATCGATTGCTAGCCAAGTTTGATGAGTGATTCAGATATCCTATCCTAGATTAGCTCAAGGAACTACTAGGAAAAGGTCTATATGTGGACTTCTATTAGTGGCGGGCAGGGCAAGTCAGCCACCACTGTTATTATCCGAAAATAGTTGTGGTGGGTACTAGGACCCACCCGTCACAGCTAACCGCATCTGAGTGGCGGGCGCTAGCTTGCGTTTGTCACACGCAGGCTCTACCAAATAAGCCCGCGGGATGGAAAGTGTAGTGGCTGGCATGAATTTAGCGCCGGCCACTGTTTCTCACATAGTTGCGGCGGTAACTCAGCTTTGGGAAAACGCGCCCAATAAATCCAAAATTTAAAAATTTCTGCACTGGCGGGTGCGTTTAGCTGCCCGCCACTGCTCTCCACACACAATTACGTACCCCTCCGCGCTGGCCGAACCATCACCAATCTATTTTCCGTTTCCCCTCCCTCCATTTCATTTTTCTCAGTAAGTTCCTCCCCCTCCCCCCTTCCGCGCCGTCCTGCGCCTCGGCCACCGCCCCCATCCCTCCAACTCGCCTTGCCAGGGGATACATTAGCTAGCCGCCCGTCGCCTCGTGGCCGCCTTGAATCTGCTAAATCGCCTCGTCGTTCGCCTCCGACCCACGTCGCCGCCAAGTTTTCACGCCGTCTTGTCGTTCGCCTCAACCATCGCGACCCTCATCTGACACGACCAACGCCGACCGTCGTGTGTCATGACTAAAAAAAGCCACCACCGGTATACTATTTTCGTGTTCTTTTGTGTTACTTTATTTATTTGAAGGGATGGGGTTGCATTTGGTGTATAATAACCTTTTTGGTATGCACGGAATAACTCCCAACTGAATTTAGGATCAAATGTAGGAACCTCATGGATAAGAATAAGGTAATGGAATTGATAGAGAACTTCATAGACCTAGGTAGGATGAGCAAGTTGATAAAGTGGACAATTTTGTATGGGTACAACTCTTATTTGAACAAAGTGCAAAAAATGCGATCTTTTTTCTCTAATAGAACAAAAACTAATACCTTATTTGAGTCGATAAAGATCAGATCTATTATTAAAGTGCTTTAGGATTGGTTAGCCTCTACATATGACAAGTGGTGATGATGTTTGCATTTTCTTATGTATGACAAGTGCATGGGCTTATCATGTTATTCACAGGGATTTGAAAAGGAGTAACAAAGTTTTGGCGGAACGTTGATTCATTTCCGTTTCGCCAAATTTATGTATCTCAATATGTTAACTTCTAAAGCAAAGTTCGTGTCAAATTTCATTTTTGTCACTCAATATAAGTGGAATTGAGTCGAATTTTCTCACATATAACAAGTGCATGCGCTTACCATGTTATTCACAAAGATTTGAAAATGAGTGCCAACATTTTGGTGAAACGTTGATTAACTTCCATTTCGTCAAATTTCTAGTACTCAATATGTTCAATATTAAGCAAAGGTCATGCCAAATTTTCTTGGACCCTTCTTAGCCGGCACCTCATCTCACTGTTACTTTCATAATTTAGTATTCATGTCAAACATTTAAAATTAATAAGTGCTTCAAAATGATTATTAGGGATCATGAGGCGTAAGATCTTCCAGCTCTACAAGAATCCATGTATGGACAATATTAAAACTACAGTGCACTTCGGGGTCTTCTTGAGGAAGTGATTTCAAAAATCAGTGGTAACAGTCTTTAACTTCAATTTGTATTCAATTCTAATCATTTATTTAATTGTTTTACTGACTTTATTGTTGATTATTAACTGTTGCATAGTGTATCCCATGCAACACAAGGGTTGACTTCAACAATTTATGTGGTAACGTTATGTACTTTTAGGATGATCAGGGGCGCACATTTGAACTGGATGTGCATTAACGAAAGGATAGAACCATCATATATGGCGTTGGATGGGAGCAGAACATTTCACATAATAGTTTTAGAGGAGGAGAGTACATAGCCTTTTCCTAAAAATGAGAGGTCAATAGGTTAAGGACATTGGATTTCAACAACGATGACGATGACGATGACCAAGATGACGAGGACAAGAAAGATGACCAGGATGATGGAAACAACCAAGATGGAGATGAGGACAGCCAATATGGAGATGAGGACAGCCAAGATGAAGATGAGGACAGCCAAGATGAAGATGATGGTCCATTCCTTTCTGTAATTTTCTCTCAAAGAATGAAGAAGCTTACTCGGGATGAGAACATGAATGTCACCATGATGTTACTATCCAATTTGTCCTTCTTGGGGAAGCCCTTTGTGCACCATTTAACTAAAACCGGCATCGTCAAAAAAATAATGGTGAGATGTTTTGTATTCTTTCATCTTTTTTTGGTCATAACCAAGTATTGTGAGATGTCTAACATTGCGTGTTTTCTATTTGCTCTTAATGATGGGGAGTTCAAAAGTTACCTATGAAGATGTTTTCTGGAGTGGAAATCCCCGCCGTCGGCACCGCTGGAGTATGCCATGGACCAACAGGGTGTGTCACCAACGTCCAATACAAGATGGAATCCAACGAGTGCATATAATTTTATATATGAGTCCGGCCGGCGGGAGTTCATGACAAGAAAGAGAGAACTAAGGGTGGACACCCTTGTGATAATCACCATAAGGAAGAGCAACCGAATGACTCTCAAATGATGGTTGTCGCTGACCATGTTTAGAACTAAGGTCTAAGTCATGAATATATCAGTCGATGAACTATTAATTAGTTAATTAATTAGTATGTTAATATGGATGTGATACTCTAATGTTTGTTTCTTAAGTTGAACAACTTTGAAGTGTTACTGAATTTGTTTTCAAAATGAATCCATTTTGCTTTAGTTATATTGAGAATCATATGAGTACGCCTTTTGCGCGATATGCCAATAGTCCGTTCTCATCCCTTTCCCTCCAGTGGCGGGCACTACAGTAGAACAATCACTGCTAACATGGCCTCTGTGGCGGGCAACAAAAGCAATCTGTGGCGGGTAGGTACGGGCGTACGCCATTGGACGATACGTACCAGTGGCAGGCGTGTGCCCGCCACTGATGTGGTAATAACAGCGGCGGGAGGTCGGTGGCGGGTGCCCCTGGGATGCTGGCCCACCACTGCTGGTCGTTTTGCGCTTGCCACTGCTAGGCATTCTTGCAGCAGTGAGGAGCTCTGTTTCGCAGCTGGACGTTAGCACTCATTACCGCCGTTTGTGCTCTGCCTCGCGCCCACGTTGCGCCGCGCCAGGTTCATGACCTCCTATTTCCCCGAAATTAATGTTGTGCCCGCTCTTCGACATTTGCATCTCGAAGGAGGCTATTGAGCACCTGCTCTGCAGTTGTACTGCCCTCGAGTGCCTTTGTCTTGGGGAGATCCGTGGGTTCAGTAGCCTCCACATCACCTCGACGAATCTTCGATCGATTTGTTTGTCTTGCTGGTGCGACAATGATATGATCATTGAGCATGAGCCTTTCCTTGAGAGATTGGTTTTACTTTGTCGAATAAGTCCATCAATACTTAGGGTCATTGACGCACCAAAATTACAATCGATAGATATTTTTCTTTGAATTCATCTGTACTAGTTTTCCACAATACCTAGGGGAGATATAATTAAGTGCTACTATTTTATCTAGTTGAGCAAGAGCTTTGAGTTGAATATCTTTGCTTCACTAACACTTGCATAATAACCATGCCACCACTACAACTATACTAAGTTTACAATAAAGAAGAGGAGGGTTATCTAGGTGTACCGATCGTAAGTGAACCAAAACCTTCTTGTTATTTCATTTTAAACAACTGAGTTCCTTATGTTTTGGATTTCTCTCTATGTTGCTCGAGGACAATCATATTTAAGCTTCGAGGAGTTGATGAGTGCTATTTTTACACTCCTCTGACCTGAGTTTAAACTAAAATATTTCACTAAAACCGACATATTCGCTTTGATATTGCCACTAATTACTAATGAATGCGAAGGATTCCAAATATCCAATCTTTATTTTGTTGAAAAGGGTTGTTTATGGACGAAATCAAGCCAATACATGGAAATGAGTAAAGTAGAGATAGAGGAGATCAAGTGGGAGGAGCCAGAGAAAAAGATGGTGTTCCATACGACCGCTCCCGATTGTATAGGCGGTCGTATGGAGTGCCAATGGAGGCGTCTGATCCACCTGAACAACCTTTATAAAGGGTCTGACGCCAAATGTACAACAGGACATAGGAGAACATCGTCATCTTCACAGAAACCGTCTCCATCAACCCTAGCCGCCGCCATTTCCCATCTCCATAGCCACCACCTTCATCACCACCATAGTTCTTAGCCATCTAGCCATACTTTAAATCGTGCATCGCATCTGACACCTATTGTAAGACATATTATCAATCAATCAATCTTTATGATGTGTTCTTTAATGAACGGACCCTTAGTACGATAACACATATCCTATCTCTGGGATACAAGAGGTGTAGTCCTTAAAAGACCAACGTGGCTGATTATTGCTATCTTAATTACCGGGGCAACCCCACACGACGGATAAGGCCTTCAGTTGGACAACTGACTCTTTGATGCAGGACGCGTGCCGGTCAAGACGTAATTTGCACACATCCCCCACTTCCATAGGTAGCAAGCACATCTCGACGGATGACTTCTAGGGCACAGATTAATATCATAATAATCCCAACACAAATATATGGTTGTAAGCATAAGTCCTCATCCCCATGCCTATTTTTATTATAAGTGCTTTTAGTGTCAGCTTGATTTACGTTCTGGTCAAAAGATGGAATTTAATTCTCTTGCAAAAGCTTGTTAGAAACCCTTGCTTAAAGGGCTCCGTCCTCTCATGGGTTCGATAACTCAGGGTCACCTCTGGGGAAAAAGCTGAGAATCCTTTATGCTCCTTTACAGGATCACTAAAGGGACTAATCAAATGGAAGGTCCTCAGTAAAGCAACATGAGCGACTCACTCTCTTTCTCAGCGCCTGGCGCCACAACCTTCGTCGAATCCGGATTAGTGCACCCTCCATTCTAACTTGTGCGTGGGCATATTATTGAGCTGGTGCCCCTGCAGACTTGATGTTGGTGTATTTGTACCTGTATTGTGTTTGAACTTGGTTGTTTGACATTGGGGCAAAAGCCTATTTTCCAAAAAGATACAAATCCCGCATCATGGCTTGATGTTTTTCCTTCTCTGACAATTCAAATGGTGAAGCCCGATCACCCAACACCATGAGAGCAGCTACCGCGATCCAATCTTACCCAAGATCGAATAAACCCGCTGAATTCCCTCCTCATAATCCAAACCATAGTTCACAAAGGCCGGGAAGTCGTACGAGAGTACGAGACCACCCCTTGGTCAGCCCGAACAAGACCGCAAATAAGAGGAGAAGAGATAAACACAAACACCAACAAAGCGATGAGAGAAGAGACAAACCCTAGCGAGAGGGAAAAGGCCATACCAATGACTGCTTATTTTGTCATGGTTCGACTGAGCTTGCATGATAATCGGGGAGCTCCTAATTGACACCTTGACTGGGCCAACCCATTGGCGTGCATGCCCGTTCGCCCTGCTGGTACTATAGCGCAACCCCTGGTCAGCCCGAACAAGACCCCAGATGGGAGGAGAAAACATAAACTAAAACGTAGGCGAAGCAACGAGAGAAGAGACAAAACCTGGAGAGAGGGAAAAGGTGACACCAGTGACTACTTTTTTCGGTGTTGTTCGACTGAGCTTGCATTACAACCGGGAGCTCCTATTTGACCCCTCGATTGGGCCGACCCATTGGCGTGCACGCCCGTTCGTCCTGCTGGTACTGTAGCGCAACAGAAATTCACAAAAAGCAGTGCAAGCACAGGGAAACAAACTATAGACCTCTCACTGGTTAAGGACTGTTGCTAGCCAAAGTTTGAAATTTCAAAAATTTGCTCATGCTGTTCAAAAAATGTCCTGTTTTTCAAACATTATTAGTCTTTTTAAAAATTGTTCATAGTTTCCAGGAAATGTTCAAAAAAAATTGAACCACGCGGACAAATTTGAAAATGCATGAACAATTTTTTAAAAAAGTGATCATTTTTAATTGTGTTTTTAATTTTAATTGTTTGAAATTGTGAAACAATCTTTACAATTCTAAACTAAATTTAAAAATATTGAAAATATTTATTAAAAAGTGAAGATATTTTTGAATTAATTCTTTTTAAAAAGTGATCAAATTTAGAAAACACGAACGAGCGTCATATAGGAAATTCCTTACAATTGGTCGTCGCTGCGGTTGTCGCTTGGCTGGGCCTGCGATCCATTTGGGCCTTCTCCCGTGTCTAGCTGCTGTACATCGGCCCGGTTTTCCGCGCAGGATTCTCAAAAGAAAAAGCCCCCAACGCAGGCGGCAGCTTTGATCCCCTCCTTCCTCCCCAGTCCCCACCGCCGCCACGAACTCCTACTCCGACACGAACTCTGCTCAAGTCCGCTCCCATGGTTCGCGTCATCGGCATGGACTCTTTGCCCGTTCCGCAAGCCGAAAAAGGACTCGAGTCCCTCGATCGAAATCCCAGATCAGACCGGGTCGCGGCGGCGCCACGACAGGTTGCCGGCCTGCAGTCCTCCTCACGGGACAAGCTGCGTTCGCGGTGCGCTCTCGCTGCCCGCCGGCTTCGACGGTGTGGGCCGGGGCGCCGCTCTTCCGCAGATCCGCAATCGAGTCGTGCTTCCAATCTGCCGCCTCCCCTCGACGTCCACGGCTCTGTACTCTGCCGTGTTCTCTCCTAGCGCAGGCTGGGGGGCGCTACGCCGCTATCTGCCGGCTCCTCATACAAGAGCGATGGACGGCAAACTGAGCCCTGTGGGAGACAATTGCATCAACTCAGCGACGTCCAGCGTTTCTCCTCTCTACGTTTCTTTGCACACCTCATCTCCAAGCACGAAGCCACGGCGAGATGTAAGTTTCATCATCATTGCTCTGTTTTCTTGGTCATGACTTGATTCCCTCTTTTGATCTAAATATTCTGATTACTGCATGCCATTGCTCTAATTTTCTTGATTGCTGCATGCCGCTGGAGTTGCTGCGTATGAGTAGTGAACCATAATACATGTATGTTATGCCTTCCACATGTTTGACGTAATGCCCGACCGAATTGCGCACACAAAATTCGATGGGAACAGAAAGCAGCATGGCTCCAGCTGTCAATCTTCGAGTTTCTATAAATTTTAAGCCCAATGTTCCTCTATTTCTTACCTCCTCATGCACCGAGCAGATCAAGAAGCAGCACCGAAGTCCCCCTGATGTTCCATCTCTCCCATTTGTGTGTCTCCCATCTCTCCATGTTTGTCTCTCCATCTCTCTGACAAAATTAACAAGAACTAGTCCTTTCTATCTTTCTCACTCTACATAAGGTCTAGTACACTATTGAAGGATACATGTCTTGACGGAGAGATAAAACTCACATTATGCGTTGTAATTCAAATTATTAGTTATTTTTATTAGGTGTGTCATCAGCCTTGGCAACAAGCCAAGAATTGTGAGGGGAGAGAATTTGACATCATAAATGACGATCTCTAGTAAGACCTTTTTCCTTATATGCTTTTTGTCAATTATATTTCAACCTGCACCTTTCAAATATTATTTTTCTGTCCTTGCTCTACAAAAACAAAATACAGAAATAGAAAATCTGAGTATGCCCATATTCAACATGTGAGACAATAGGTGAAAAAGACCAACAAAGCAACATTCTGGAAAGAAGATATCAACATTGGATTTGAATCTTTCACATTTTATCACAAAGAAAGACATCTAAAAACTCACTTCCAATGGATGTGCACAATCGAAAGGAGCCAAGCAGGACGGAGTGCAAGTCTTGTATTCTTCTTCTTCATCTGCATATATTGATAATGTAGGGTCTATGTACAGTTTATTACACTCTGACTATCTTGTATGGACAAAAAATAATGATGATTCAGATCTTTTTATTTAATAATTAGTGTGTGAATTTTCTTGGGGTTGGCAGTTAGTATAGGTATATGTCCGGTAAGGATTAGGGTGCAAGTGATGCAAATTCACATCAAGTTTAATATACAATGCAAGCAAACAATTGTATAGACTCACAAAATAATGGAACTTTTTGTTCTTCAGGCAAGCTGGAATGTTCTTGCATCACCAGTGAATGTGCTGCTACCCATAATATTGATTTTAATTTTAAAATTAATAAGTAGACATCAAAATAAACTCATAAAATAATAGCACGGCCAATGCCACAATTGAGTACGCTAGATGGTCTCTCCTAAAATAATTTTGTGATATTTAAATGAGCTAAATCATGAGTTTCACATATCTCTCTTGGTCAGAAATAGTTCTGTAATTTACGGTCATGATGATAAACCCAGAACATGATAAATAAAAAATAACATTTATCTTACAAATGTGAACCGTCATTTATATTGTAGTAGTCAAACTTACATCTTTTTTACTGCATGTTTCGTAGTAGGACATCTATTTACGAAACGGAAGGTAGCATACTTGTGGCTGCACAAACAATTATATTGTTTACATCGAGCTATTTTTTTTACTGCATGTTTCGTAGTAAGACATCTGTTTATGAAACGGAAGGTAGCATACTTGTGGCTGCACAAACTATTATATTGTTTACATCGAGCTAAAAGAATGATGGAAAAAAATATTTACTTGCTAGACTAAAAGATCAATGGAACAAATATTTCTCGAGTTTATAACTCTTATCAATTTTACCTCGACAAAGAGGCAGATCATTAATTTTGCAACCAACATTTCATTTGCATGGTACTCGGCAATCTGCACTGATGTGAATCCTACATCTGATCAATTGAGTTATTCCACGACAATCTGTTTGTGACCATAAAGTCCCGCGTTGCTATCTGAACTGTGTGGCTTCTCTCTACCACAAGTGAAATCCACCTCGAATTGCCTATTTTTGGATCCCATTGATGCGCATTGGTTGTAGTAGACACAATCCAGTCTTCTACTAACTAAATATCGAAACAATATTAGTAACTCTATTAATGCACGTAAATACAGAAAAGCAAAATATCTATCAGGACTACAATGACGACATGCCTGCAAACTTAATTATTGAATTTGCATTACTAAGTATAATATATAACTGAAGTTTAACCAAGAACATTACATCATTGCATTTCTTTACAAAATTAGCCCACTGTTGTGATACAATGCTTATTGTAGTAATTTTTACATCCAACTATGTTATAGAACTGAAGGTGCCTACACTAAATTTCTCCAAGATTTCTAGAGAAAGCAAAAATAAGAAAATATTTGCCCTAAGATTTCTCCAAGAGGTGCATACCAGGAGCAAAATTAATATATTGATGTAGATGACTTTAATCTTCATGTACGGTGGATCAACTGCCATACAGGAGGGTCCAGGTACATGCTCATAAACTTGGCTGATGTTGCCGTGGCTAATCTAGCCTTATTTCTTGCTGCCGGTTTCTATGAACAAGAAGCCAACAAAACTAAAGTTTACTTTAATATAAAGTTTTAGCTGCAGCCAGAAAGAATTGCCAAGCTCTTGTATGTTTAGTCGGTGGACTTTAAAGAAAAATCATGGATAAATGAAGAAGCTAGATCTGGCCATATAGTGCAAGAAACAAGTAGCGAGCGAGACAAAAGCTTAGTGATGAGAAAATAATACATTGGTATTGAAGACAAATACCAGGGAAGCCTTAACAAATCGATTCTCACCCTTTCGGCATCCGCCAAAGCAGGGACCATGAGAACTCCAAGAACCTCTCTTGAACCCATGGCTCATGTACATCTGGAGTAGCTGCTGCACCTTGAGTCCTGCCACGGTGCCTCTGTTCGATGCGCTGGGAGGCAGATAGAGATGAAGGTCGTACGTGACATAGAAGATGGCGAGCTACATCTTGCATCTACAAACGAGGGCGACCTAGGCTCGTGTTCGACACTGCAGTTCTTGGTTGGTGTGTCAGATAGCAACCCGGGCAGCGGTGTGAGGCAGCAACGGCTGGATGCGATAGTAAACCTAGCTGTGGCTGCACTAGCTCTTAACGAGAAAGGAAGAAGAAATCAGATCGGGGCTAGCGAGCCGATGAGGCAGGGAAGAGAGCTGGCGGGTCCACTCGTCGGCGAGTATTTGTTTGAGAGAGGAGGCGAGGAAGCAACACACGAACATGCGAATCGACGTACCACAACCTACCATCACAACCGCACTCCCCTTTAATAGTAAAGATAGTAGGAATAACAATAGTTTCTTCATTCAGAGGTTCTTGTGGTTCATGAGCTTGAGCTCATCAACAAGCGAAGAATTTCTATTGCTGGTTCTTTAAAGACCGTTGGCTAATATCCTTTATTTTCATACCGTGGGATGGTACTTCCAATCGATACAATGATTGTTGGATTTGATGGAATTGCGAGTGGCCCTTTGACATATTTTAGTGTCATTAAGCAGTACTTAGGTCCTATGCCTAACAATTGCGCTCTTTTTCTAGGGTCTGGTCTTGGTACTATGTTGATAGCGAGGGTGCAAGGCTCAAGGGAAGCATCCGGTTCTGTAGTTCTTTGTATGATAATGGTATCTTGGATGAGGGGTGTTTTTTTTAATACATCTATATGTTGCTTTGCTCACAGTTCATATTATCTTGAAGTTGCATCCCTTATGTTTGTGCTTTACATTTCAGTTACAAATTCAACATGTCGGTTGAGGAAGCTGCTGAGTTGGCATGGCGGGCTTTTATCACGCAATATTCTGTGACAGAGCTAGTGGTGGCTGTGTTCCTGGTGGTACGCATTCTACTTCTTAGTTTCTATCCTGATATTTGTTTTGTTCACTAAATAAGCACGATACAACATGCATGCAGATTTGTTAAACACCTTGCCATTTATATCTTTCTTTTGAAATCACATACATAACTGTTTATTTGAGTTACTTATTGGCAAACTTCAGAGATTTTTTCCCCATCGTGTAATGCACACCCCTAGGTTGGGAATAGAGATTACCGTCGAGACGATGGTGATAAATTAACCCACACCAAACATACATTGTTGTAGAGTATAAAAGGTGCTATAGAGTATAGACATGGGTCTAGACATCTAGATAGACCTACCTAAGATTTCTAAAACAATATGATTATAATGATACATGTAAATTACATGCTAGATTTATTCTTTTTGTATACGGCTTTCATGTTAATAGATTCTGAAAAATATGGTGTGATGTATAAAGAATTATGGTCAATGCTATGTTTTTCTTCGTGTTCTCCTTTTCTTTTTCCTTCTTAATTTTTTTGAACCTTTTTCAAATTTGTCAACAATTTTCAATTCACATTTTTGAATTTGCTAAAATATTGAATTACCAAATATTTTCCAAATTCGTGAATATTTTTTTGAAAATTTTGAACCTTTTCAAATGGTTGAATAGTTTTTGAATATGTGAACATTTTTCAAATATGTGAACGATTTTGGAATCTGTGAAGAGTTTCTAGAATCAGTGAACAATTTTGAATTCGTCGTGAACATTTTTTGAATTCGTGAACATTTTTGGAATTCATACTTGTCTTAAATATGAGAACATTTTTCGAACACGATAACATTTTTGGAATTCGTGAACATTGTTTTAGAATCCACGGACATTTTTTGAATTTGACGCTAACATTTAACAATTTTTTGTATTCATGTACGTTATTTGAATTCAATGAACTTGTTTTGAATACGTGAACGTTTTTTAATATGTGATCATTTTATGAATAGGTGAACATTTTTAGAATTCACAATTTTTTTTAATCTGTGAACTTTCTCTGAATACGTGAACATTTCTGGAATTGGCAAATATTTTTCGAATCCGCAAACATATTTTTTGAATTTGTGAACATTTATTTAATTTGCAAACTCTTTTTCTCAAATTTGCCTTAGATGTTAGTAGATTCTAAAGATATGGTGTGATGTATAAGGAATTATGGTCAATGCTATGTTTAGTGTTTGGGTCATTATTATTTGGAAGTAGGGTAAAAAAAGAAGATTATCATTTGGGCTTGATAGAGTATTTGGGCTTGATAGAGTATGATTATATCCCAATTGGTCGTGTTTGCATCAAACGCGTGTCCCACTTTGGAGAAAAATACACCATCCATTTTGGTAGCGGTCCTATAACTCATCTCAACAATTCTGTTTAGGCTTCATTCTGCTAAAACGCTAGGCATCATCTCCTTTCCCGTATTTCTCTTAGTCTCACTCCCAAACACTTCACGATCCAACAGAGGGAATGCCAACATCCATGGTGGCATTGTCCCCTTCGGCCGTTCGTGCCACTTGAGAGGATGAATGCTCTAGCAACATCATGCGAGAGGCATCGATGCTAGTGATTTTGCCACCATCCTGGCCACGACGACAATGCCACAGAGCATATAATGGAGGGTAGAGTAGGAAAGTGGAGCGACGACGCCGTGGGAAGAGGTGCACTCCAACGGTGGATCGAAAGTGTAGGATAATGCCCACTCGCCAAAAACTAGCCGCAATCACCACTGACACGAAGTGCTCAAACCAGGCACGAAGGGTTTGCTTAGGGCCATATAGACAGCGACGAAGACGACAAACCATGCCATTAGGAAGAGAACCTAGGTGATGGCTACTTGTAGGCATTCTTGACATCAAGCTGAGAGACAGACTAGCGGCGAATAGAAGCCACATTCACAAGTGTGTGAAGAGTGGACACGTGGGCCATATATATAGGAGTAAATGTCTCTTCGTAGTCATGACCATGTTCTCACCACTAAACGAGCTTTGTAACGCTCAAGAGTATCATCAGTCTTAACCTTGTAGACCCACTTACAAGTGATGAAACGAGCACAAGGAGGAAGGGAAATGAGATTCCACGTGTCGTTGCGGGCATGAGCATCAATCTTCGATGCCATCACATGCAACCATTTGGGATGAACAACCTCACGAAAGAAGTCGTCTCGGGAAGAGCTGCGTAGTAACCATAACAGTCAATAGAAAGAAGCGGGCGAGCTCGAAAGCCATAAGTAGACTATAAGCTGGAGGCGGTGCGTTGCCCAACGAAAGAAGATATAATAGTCGAGGGAGATGGCTTATCAGAAGAATCCACAACACGCGGAGCATGAGTGATGTAAAGTCGAGGAACATGAGCAAAAGAAGGAACATATAAAAAGTCAAAGTGGGCCATAACATTCCCACCAAGTGATGGGACGAACACGAGGAGGAAGGGAAACAATATCCCACATGCTGATGCCCTCAAGAGCAACAATCTCCTCTGCCATCGCAAGGTTCCATTTGGAATGAATCAAGAACACCAGCGCCAACGCTTGGAAGACCAAGGCGGTCAATAGGCGGAAGCGGACGAGGAAGCAAGCCATAAGTAGGCCGAGAGGGGAAGTGGCACATCAGTAGACACTTTTGCAACACGCAGACAATGTATATAAAAGTGAGGAAAAGATGGAAGAATACGAGCAGAAATCATCAGGATAAACTCAGGTGATGGAGGCAAGGAAGACACAACCAATGAAGGTGTAGAATCCTGTGATAAGCGAGGTGAGGAAATCATAGCAGAAGATGTCATTTGATCTGCAATTATCGTAGAAGCAGGAGCAATACAACAGATGGATAAGGGAGTGATAGGAGTGTTGGGTTTAAACAAAAATAGATTTCCTCCATTGAAAAGGTCGAGGAAGATGGACGCGGGTAGAAGGGATGAGACTCATCGAAAGTCATATCTCAAGAAATAGGCATCGGAAGCCCAACATGATCCCAATAATGATATCCCTTATGCTCATCGTTGTAACCTAAGAAGACACACTCAACGGTCTGAGCAGTCAGTTTGGTGCGTTCACGTGGGCAAGAAGGACATAGCAAACACAACCAAACAATTGAAGTGCCGAATAATCAGGAAATAATCAAATAGACGCTCAAAAGGAGCGCCACCTTGCAGAGCAATGGATTGCTGAAGGTTGATGATGAGATAGATGGAAGTGGAGACAGACTCGGCCTAAAAGTGCGGTGAAATAGAGGCGGTGACCATCAATGGAGGAGCCGTCTCAAGAAGGTGACGATGCTTGCGCTCAGCCATGCCATTTTGAGCGTGAGCACCAGGATAAGAGAACCAAAGTCTGCTCAGCAAGGATTCCACGCAACAGCTTGGAGATATACTCTCCACCAGAGTCACCATAGAACACATGAATAGGCGTAGAGAATTGAGTGTGAACCATGGCAGCAAAAGGCTTATAGATAAGACCTCACTATGAGAAGAAATAAAGTATATATCCAGGTGTGTTGAGAGAAGTCACTAGCGAAGGCAAAAGGAGATGATCCCTCGAGATCAGAGTGAACAAGGTCTAAAGGATCTTTGTGACCTTTGTCTCGCTATGAGTATAAGGTAACTGGACCACGTATTAGAGACATCATCGGAGACGAATCCAAGAAGATCACGTCGAACTAAGGATGAGAGATCACAAGTGACCCAAGGCGATGATGCCACTCTTGAAAATATCTGGTAGACAAGGCAACAGAGGCAGAGACTGGCGGCACTGAAAGTAGAGGGACTTGATCCGGCATCCCACTTGTCTGTGCACTCTTCGTACCCCGCCGATCCATCTTGGTGTTCTTTTCCTGATTGCGGGTTGTGTGCCACGTGCTTGATCAAGCACCCCAGGTTCTCCCACTGTGCGCCCTTGGCCTCGACTTTAGGTAGCGCCTGTCTTCGGCTCGTCCCGTGCATAATCCAGGTACGCGTCGATTGTCCGAGCTCCTGCTCACCATTGGTGGCGCTTCGGCCTTGGTTATGGTGTCACACATAAAGGGAACACGGGATGTGGGATTGAGACAGTGCTTGTAGCAACCTGCATCAAGGCAAAGGATGCCCATCCAGACTGGTAGGGAGCGGATGTGGTCACAAAGGTGGACGTTGACTCCATAGGAGTCTCAATAGTGCGCTCATCAGAAAGAGTAGCTCATCAGAAAGAGTAGCACGAGTAAGAAGATCCTGGACATACTTCTCTTAGAAAATAAAGAAGTCATTAGAGGTAGAATAAACTCAATCTCAAGGAAGTACCAAAGAGGACCAAGATCGGACATAAGAAATTCACTATGACGAGCCTTCATAAAGGAAATGTACTTAGAGTCGTTGCCTGTGATGATCAACATGTAGAAGAAGTGTTCGACCATGAGCACTTGCCAAAAACTAGCCGCAATCACCACTAAGACGAAGCGCTCAAACCAGGCCTGAGGGGTTTGCTTAGGGCCATATAGACAGCGACGAAGACGACAAACCATGCCATTAGGAAGAGAACCTAGGTGGTGGCTACTTGTAGGCATTCTTGACATCAAGCTGAGAGACAGACTAGCGGCGAATAGAAGCCACATTGAGAAGTGTGTGAGGAGTGGTCACATGGGCCATCTATATAGGCGTAAATGTCTTTTCGTAGTCATGACCATGTTCTCACCACTAAACGAGCTTTGTAACGCTCAAGAGTATCATCAGTTTTAACCTTGTAGACCCACTTACAAGTGATGAGACGAGCACGAGGAGGAAGGGAAATGAGATTCCACGTGCTGTTGCGGGCAAGAGCATCAATCTACGATGCCATGTCATGCAGCCATTTGGGACGAACAACCTCACGGCACGAAGTCGTCTCGGGAAGAGCTGCACAGTAACCGTAGCGGTCGATAGGCAGAAGCGGGCGAGTTCAAAAGCCATAAGTACACTATAAGCTGGAGGCGGTGCGTTGCCAAACGAAAGAAGATATAATAGTCGAGGGAGATGGCTTATCAGAAGAATCCACAACACGTGGACCATGAGTGTAGTCGAGGAACGTGAGCAAAAGAAGGAACGTTAAAAAGTCAAAGTGAGTCATAACGTTCCCACCAAGTGATGGGACGAACACGAGGAGGAGGAGAAACAATATCCCACATGCTGATGCGCTCAAGAGCAACAATCTCCTCTGCCATCGCAAGGTGCCATTTGGTATGAATAACATCACGATAAGAAGTGGTCTCAAGAATAGCTGGGCCAACGCTTGGAAGACCAACGCGGTCAATAGGCGGAATCGGACGAGGAAGCAAGCCATAAGTAGGCCGAGAGAGGAGGTGGCACATCAAGAGACACATTCGCAACACGCGGGCGATATTAAAGTGAGGAAAAGATGGAAGAATACAAGAAGAAACCATCGGGATAAACTCAGGTGATGGAGAGAAGGAAGCCACAACTGATGAAGGTGTTGAATCCTGTGATAAGCGAGGTGACGAAATCATAGGAGATGATGGCATTGGATCTGCAATTATCGGAGAAGCAGGAGCAGTACAACAAATGGATAAAGGAGTGATAGGAGTGTTGGGTTAAAAAAAATAGATTTCCTCCATTGAGAAGGTCGAGGAAGATGGACGCGGTAGAAGGGATGAGACTCATCGAAAGTCATATCCCGAGAAATAGGCATCCGACGCCCAACATGATCCCAATAATGATATCCCTTATGCTCATCGTTGTATCCTAAGAAGACACACTCAACGGAATGAGCAGTCAGTTTGGTGCGTTCACGTGGGCAAGGACATAGCAAACACAACCAAACAATTGAAGTGCGGAATAATCAGGAAATAATCAAATAGACGCTCGAAAGGAGCGCCACCCTGCAGAGCAATGGATTGCTGACGGTTGATGAGATAGATGGAAGTGGAGACAGACTCGGCCCAAAAGTGCGGTGAAAGAGAGGTTGTGACCATCAATGGAGTCGCCGTCTCAAGGTGACGGTGGTTGTGCTTAGCCACGCCACTTTGAGCATGAGGACCAGGATAAGAGAACCAAAGTCTGCTCAGCAAGGAGCCCACGCAACTGCTTGGAGATATACTCGCCACCAGAGTCACCATAGAACACATAAATAGGCGTAGAGAATTGAGTGTGAACCATGGCAGCAAAAGGCTTATAGATAAGACCTCACTATGAGAAGAAATAAATTATATATCTAGGTGTGTTGAGAGAAGTCACTAGCAGAGGCAAAAGGAGATGATCCCTCGAGATCAGAGTGAACAAGGTCTAAAGGATGCTGAGACACTGTCTCGCTATGAGTATAAGGTAACTGGACCACGTATTAGAGACATCATTGGAGACGGATCCAAGAAGATCACGTCGAACTGAGGATGAGAGATCACAAGTGACCCAAGGTGATGATGCCACTCTTGAAAATATCTGGTAGACAAGGCAACAGAGGCAGAGACTGGCGGCACTGAAAGTAGAGGGACTTGATCCGGCATCCCACTTGCCTGTGCACTCTTCGTACCCCGACGATCCGACTGGGTGTTCCTTTCCTGATTGCGGGTTGTGTGCCACGTGCTTGATTAAGCACCCCAGGTTCTCCCACTGTGCGCCCTTGGCCTCGACTTTAGGTAGCGCCTGTCTTCGGCTCGTCCCGTGCATAATCCAGGTACGCGTCGATTGTCCGAGCTCCTGCTCACCATTGGTGGCGCTCGAGCGCGCGGTTATGGTGTCACACATAAAGGGAACACGGGATGTGGGATTGAGACAGTGCTTGTAGCAACCTGCATCAAGGCAATAGATGCCCATCCAGACTGGTAGGGAGCGGAGGTGGTCACAAAGGTGGACGTTGACTCCATAGGAGTCTCAACAGTGCACTCATCAGAAAGAGTAGCACGAGTAAGAAGATCCTGGACATACTTCTCTTAGAAAATAAAGAAGTCATTAGAGGTAGAATAAACCTCAATCTCAAGGAAGTACCAAAGAGGACCAAGATCGGACATAAGAAATTCACTATGATGATCCTTCACCAAGGTAATGTTCTTAGAGTCGTTGCTAGTGATGATCAACATGTAGAAGAAGTGTTCGACCACGAGCTGAATGGTGGATCGGAAGTGTAGTATAATGAGCACTCGCCAAAAACTAGCCGCAATCACCACTGAGACAAAGCGCTCAAACCAGGCCTGAGGGGTTTGCTTAGGGCCATATAGACAGCGACGAAGACGACAAACCATGCCATTAGGAAGAGAACCTAGGTGGTGGCTACTTGTAGGCATTCTTGACATCAAGCTGAGAGACAGACTAGCGGCGAATAGAAGCCACATTGAGAAGTGTGCGAAGAGTGGTCACGTGGGCCATATATATAGGAGGAGTAAATGTCTCTTCGTAGTCATGACCATGTTCTCACCACTAAACGAGCTTTGTAACGCTCAAGAGTATCATCAGTCTTAACCTTGTAGACCCACTTACAAGTGATGAGACGAGCACGAGGAGGAAGGGAAATGAGATTCCACGTGCCGTTGCGGGAAGAGCATCAATCTTCGATGCCATGACATGCACCCATTTGGGATGAACAACCTCACGGCAATAAGCGGGCGAGCTCGAAAGCGGTCATTAGGCAGAAGCGGCGAGCTCGAAAGCCATATGTAGAGTAAGCCGGAGGTTGTGCGTTGCCAAACGAAAGAAGATATAATAGTCGAGGGAGATGGCTTATGAGAAGAATCCACAACACGCGGACCGCGAGTGTTGTAAAGTCGAGGAACATGAGCAAAAGAAGGAATGTATAAAAGGTCAAAGTGAGTCATAACATTCCCACCAAGTGATGGGACGAACACGAGGAGGAAGAGAAACAATATCCCACATGCTGATGCGCTCAAGAGCAACAATCTCCTCTGCCATCGCAAGGTGCCATTTGGTATGAATAACATCACGATAAGAAGTCGGCTCAAGAACACCAGCGCCAACGCTTGGAAGTCCAAGGCGGTCAACAGGCGGAAGCGGACGAGGAAGCAAGCCATAAGTAGGCCGAGAGGGGAAGTGGCACATCAGTAGACACATTCGCAACGCGCGGACGATGTATATAAAAGTGAGGAAAAGATGGAAGAATACGAGTCGAAATCATCGGGATAAACTCAGATGATGGAGAGAAGGAAGCCACAACCGATGAAGGTGTAGAATCCTGTGATAAGCGAGGCGAGGAAATCATAGGAGATGATGGCATTGGATCTGCAATTATCGGACAAGCAGGAGCAGTACAACGAATGGATAAGGGAGTGATAGGAGTGTTGGATTAAAAAAAAAATAGATTTCCTCCATTGAAAAGGTCACGGAAGATGGACGCGGGTAGAAGGGATGAGACTCATCAAACGTCATATCCCGAGAAATAGGCATCCGACGCCCAACATGATCCCAATAATGATATCCCTTGTGCTCATCGTTGTATCCTAAGAAGACACACTCAACGGACAGTCAGTTTGGTACGTTCATGTGGGCAAGAAGGACATAGCAAACGCAACCAAACAATTGAAGTGCTGAATAATCAGGAAATAATCAAATAGACGCTCGAAAGGAGCGCCACCCTGCAGAGCTGTGGATTGCTGAAGGTTGATGAGATGGATGGAAGTGGAGACAGACTCGGCCCAAAAGTGCGTTGGAAGAGAGGCGGTGACCATCAACGGAGGAGCCGTCTCAAGAAGGTGACGATGATTGCGCTCAGCCACGCCATTTTGAGCTTGAGCACCAGGATAAGAGAACTAAAGTCTGCTCAGCAAGGATTCCATGCAACAGCTTGGAGATATACTCTCCACCAGAGTCACCATAGAACACATGAATAGGCGTAGAGAATTGAGTGTGAATCAGAGCAGCAAAAGGGTTATAGATAAGACCTGACTATGAGAAGAAATAAAGTATATATCCAGGTGTTTTGAGAGAAGTCACTAGCGGAGGCAAAAGGAGATGATCCCTCGAGATCAGAGTGAACAAGGTCTAAAGGATTCTGAGACACTGTCTCGCTATGAGTATAAGGTAACTGGACCACGTATTAGAGACATCATCGGAGACGGATCCAAGAAGATCACGTCGAACTAAGGATGAGAGATCACAAGTGACCCAAGGCGATAATGCCACTCTTGAAAATATCTGGTAGACAAGGCAACAGAGGCAGAGACTGGCGGCACTGGCAGTAGAGGGACTTGATCCGGCATCCCACTTGCCTGTGCACTCTTCGTACCCCGTCGATCTGGCTAGGTGTTCCTTTCCTGTTTGCGGGTTGTGTGCCACGTGCTTGATTAAGCACCCCAGGTTCTCCTACTGTGCGCCCTTGGCATCAACATGTGAAATCGACTGCAGAGGATTCGGGCCTGGGGCATCGCATCTTCCTGTCGGTGGAAGGCCTGCGTCCCCTCGAGGCTGGTACAGATTCTGGCAAGGACAGAGTTTCTCAGCCCTTTCTCATTGCGTGTGTATTCTTTAAAGTCGCGTATATTTTTCAGTAATGCTCCCAAATCTCTGCTCACTCCAGAAGTCCAGATACAGTGCATCACGTAATATTCTTGTTTAGTTGCCATTAGCCAACTTCGCAGAATTCAAGTTGGATTTGTTTGAACGACAATGTCTCGAGCTTTTGGGGAGCAACACTAATTACAAGCTTAGCTAGCGCCATACCAACACTTTGCTATTGTGAGGATTTGCATCCCACCTCTACCCCTATGTCACAAGTAAAATTATTGTGATTATCCATATGATGACATGAGTAATTTAACTTTTGTTCTGTGTTTCATGTTGTCTGGAGCAATGCTTGGCTCCTAGCAGTTTCCAGATGGATTTACTTCCATTGCAATGAGAACGACTGTCAATATTTGCTGAATTTTTGGTCGACTCAACCCACAAACCAAGAGGACTTAACCCTCTTCTCCTTGATAGTCCAGCAATCAGCAAGTTGAAAAGATTTAAATCAAGGTTCCATGATAATTCTAATGAATCTCCCTGTAAGGGAGGCTTTTCAGATGTTCCATTTCAAACTAAAGGTGCATTCCTTTTACTTCCGGTAATATAAACTATGTATTTTTAATTGTCTAACCTTGTGCGCATAGGGTTTCTTTCACACGAGAGGTTCTGCAGTAAAAATATTGTTTTAATTGTTGTTGTTTGCCTGTCAGTCACACAAGCCTTTATTGATCTAAACACTCTTATATTTCTTTACGGAGGGAGTACTAAGTACTAACTGTTATCCCTTTGTAATAGAAGAGCATAATTTCCACTCCCTAGTTGTTGATCATATTTCTCTGTGCCACATTCTAGTTCCAAAAATGCATGTTGATGGTCCACCTTGTTGATTGCCTGCTGATATTGTGAGATATTTGATTATGCTTGATAAGATTAGTAGCGAAGAGTGCCTCATTAAAAATCTTAGTTGGAGAGTGAAATTTGCGTTAGTAGTATGTACTGAATTTTACGGCAGTCATAAGATGAAATTGTTCCTGTGAAACTGAGGACTGAAAGAGCTGATTCTGGTGCTCAACAGTATGATATTTTAGCCCCTGCATAAATTGTGGGAAATCCCACGTGCATGGAAAATGAAGGACTCAAAGGTTAACATAATCCATTTTATAAATCATCAAACATGCATCTTCATTATGTATGAGATTATTCTGGGATACCGCCTCCATTAATTAATTATGTATTAGAGACGGAATTTATCTCTTGCGATAAACTGAGGAGGGGATCAGTTATGTTTGTCCTTGCAATTGTGACATGTGTATTTCTACATCTGACATACAGCATAATTATTTCAGGGCTTGACAGACCAGTTTTTATCCGGAAGAAAGGCCTTTAGCGTGCGTTTGGATCTGAAGAAACAAAGCAAGATATGGCTGTCATTCCTCCTAACTTGGCTAGTTACTAGTATCTCCTTGATCCTTTGATAAGGTAGTCTTGGCGAGTGTTTGGGCAATAGAGAACATAACTTGGCAATTTCTGTATATGTTTACTGTATTCATTTATTCAGGATTAGAAGCTTAAATTCTGAATTTTATAGTTCAGGAGTAGCTACCTCCTGATGTACCGGTGTAATTTAATAGTTTCATCGAATGTGAATCAGAAGTATATGTTGTTAACATAGTTGGGTATACATATCATGTCATCTTTCTTTTCTAAGGTGTTTGATGAGTTCAATGCAATGGAACCGATGAGCTGAACATATTCAAGGTTTCTAGCGGGAATCACTTCTTCATGGCCATTCTGGTGATAATGGTTGTACTCCAGGTAAAAAAACAAATAGTATAATTCTTATATTCCACATATGCAGTAGTTTCGGTTATTGTTATATGTTGTTTCCTTTGTATACATGCAAGCTCTTATCATCAGAGTTTCCTTGGCAAGTTAACTTTAACAATCATGTTAAGCTGGCAGCTATGGTTGGTACTGATGGGAGTTGCTCGTTTAGTTGCTGATGGTCCAAGAATTGTAAAGATAAGGCGGGGGAACCTTGTTTGTGTGGTGGATGCAATTATGTTATGAGGTCAGTTTGTAACTTATTATACTACAGTTATGGACCAAGCCATGAATCAGTATCAAAATTCAGGATTGGTGAGAAGAAACGTGAACTTATAATGTTTTTAGTACCCTAATCTTGACTTGTCGCTGATGGACCACAATGTTCAAACTCGGCAGATACTGTTTTTTTTTGCGGGGTGGCAGATACTGTTAAACAGCTAAAATTATTGGATCTCAAGACACCTGCAAATTAAGCCGATGGAAGAAAGTTCAGAGATGTGTCGAGTTTTGGCATTCCTAAGTAATCATTGGTGTTCATTGTTGAAATACTGCTTTTACTCAGCCGGTAACAAAATGTAAGACGTATAACTGAAAATTCGTAGGAGCTCCCGTCCTCACTTGCTCATGTTATCGTTGCGCGCTCGTTCTCGTTGAGATCGGGGACTGGGCTCGTAATTAATGCGGTATATGCTGCTGTACGCAACGGCACCTTTTACATATGGGAAACGTTTCTATGCGGCGCACCGGCGCAACGCACGGGCCGGTCGCTCGTGCATTGTATGATAGAAACGTCCTTGGCCACTCGGTCCTAGCACCGCCCAGCCCTCCCATCCTTATCTCCTCCTGCATCTCTCTTCCTCCATTTCTTTTTCCATCACCAGCCATGGGAGCGGCAGCCCCAATCTTGCTCACCTCCTTCCTCTCTCTACTCCTCCCTCCCCTACCCCCTGAGCTACAGAGGGCTATTGAGAGCGCCCGCACCACACCCTTCAGGGCTACTGCAAAGGGGGGAGTTGCGCAGCCAGGATTCACTCGTCACTATGGGTCGCCCAGGTGAGCTTGTCGCCATGGTGCGCACGCCGTCGTTCTCGACTGTTGCGCCTGCACCTCTTGCCGATGCCCTCTTTTTCTGGGTAGGGGACCGTGAGCGGGGGGTGCTGCAAGCAGCGGAGGACGGGGCTACAAGCGGGGCGGCCACCACCAACCACCGATGTGATTCGCGGCGGAGATGCTGCTACCCCGGCGTGGCAGAGCTACAACCGTAGGCCGGTGGAGTTGCAACCAGCAAAACAAATGCTGGAACTGATGATAGCCGTGTTGCGACGGCCACAACGGCGATCCATCATTGAGCTACAACCGTAGGCAGGTGGAGTTGCAACCAGCAAAACAAATGCTCTGGAACCGGCGATAGGCGTCTTGCGACGGCCACGACAGCGATCCATCATTGCTGGAACCAGCAGTTTTTTGGCTGGAAACAACGATTTTTTTTTGCTACGACCCCAGCGACGATGATTCATAGTTTTGCTGGAACGACAAGTACTTTTGCTGGAACCATTTTTTTTTGGTTGCAAGCATAATTTCTTTTTATTATGACTGTTTTGATTTTTGCTGGAACAAACATCCATTATTTTTGTTACCATCGTCTTGGTTTTTTTTGCTGAAACCAATGTATTTTTGTGCTACAACTGTTCTTCAATTTTGCTGGAACCAATCCACCTTTTTTGTTTGCGATTTTGACGATGGCGAGCGTGCTGACGGTGAGCGTCAACGGCGAGCGACGGGCCCGTCGCCACCGGAGCTGCAACCGTAACTATCGGGGCTGCAATTGCAGGCCACAGCCGTTGCATGCGTGGAGTCAGAGACAAGTGCAGGCGGTGACCAGCGGCAAGATGCGGCGCTCGGCGGCGAGTGCGGCGACCGGTGATGAGGACATCCGGCGAGGGCGGCGAGGACGGCCGATGAGGTGCGGCAATTGGAGAGCATGTGACCCGGCGAGACAAAGGGAGCGATGAGAGGCAGGGGGTCTTTTTTTGTACGTGCTTGTACGGCGGACAACTACAGACGACTTAATCAGACGGCTGAAAATGGACCGGCCGAACGATTAGGCCGGTGCGCCGGCGCCTGTTAATCGCCTTTACATATTGTATTAAAGGATTCTGGTGCGGACCCACGGCACAGTACGCGCCGTTCCATCACGCCGTAAATCAACATCGGGTCCATGCAAAAGAAAAATCAACATCGGGTCCCACCCAGTGCAGCACAAGCGACTGGAAATACCAGGATTGTTTCACGTCCATACCTACACTTTGGCACACCAACTACAGATCAGGAGATTTGATACATCAACTTTTGCGCACAGGTGCACATCACACTAATGAAGTTGTCGACTTAGTACAGCACAAGTTGCTTAGAGCACAGTCGGGCGTCCCAAACCCTACTGTAGGCTTGGACGGACAACCTATCATTGACTTGTCAGAAAAAGCCAATCCAGACAGGCTTCCTCATATATCTAGATTGACCAACACCCCTTATATCTAACCCAAACTAGACGGATATGAGGAGACCTAGGCGCGTCTGCCACGTCAGAATCGGCCCACGCTGGCCCACCTGACCTCACATATATTCGTCCTTCCGTTTCCTAGACCAAATATTAGCCAATTTGCTCGACTCCACTCCTTTCCGCTCCGAGCTCCCTTCCAGCAATCTCCGGCCTTCTTCGGAATTACAACCAGCAGATCGACTCCGACCAGTCCCGATCCATCGACTCAGGCGTATGGGCCTGACCGAGTTCGGATTTGATCCAGTGGAAATCCATTGTGTCGGTGCAACGGGCGCTAGATCCGCTAGAGTGGAAGCTCAAGGTCCGCCTGCCACCCCATCTCCGTTGTAGAGGAGTATGAGTGCTACATGAAACAGTGTGCCTGTTGTAAGAAGCAGAGGACGCGAGAGGTCCAAGCCCGTCTCGCTGCAAACATGGCGGAGGCGGCGTTTCGCGCGGCTGCCGAGCAGGAAGCCGTCCGTGACCGCAACGTTCAGAAGTGATAGGGTGGGAACACGCGCGCCGTCGCCTGAGAGTAAAACTGGGCGATCTATGTTATGGTCGGTGCCTCCCAAAGAGGAGAAGGAGGACAGTAATGGGTCGGCAACTCCGGCGATGAGCAAATTCGGCTTGATCCATGTTGCGTCTTTGAGCGCTACTTCCACTAAAAATACAGCAAGGGCGCCCGCAAGGGCAAGAACAATCTTGGATGATCTTTTTCCATAGTTAGTATGTGTTGAACATGTCAATTTCTTGGTTGTTCGATGACATGTGTTGATGTAGTAGGCGGACGCTTTGTGTTGCATCATAGAGCTAGTTTATGATGCATATGGTTATATGAATTTGAGGATTTCTAAATGAGATACCCAATTGTGGAAATGAAAATTTAAGGTGTGTATGGTCATTGTCTGCGGACGTGAATAGGCGCGTCCGTGAATGCTTGAGGGGCTTGTTTTACCTGGTTGTAGATGCTCTTAGGGAGATGCTTAGTAAAATAAACCGAGTTTTCTTAAGCACCAGTGCTTATTTTCATAGAAGACGTGCCTATTAAGCATCTATTCTCTATAAATAAGTGCGGTTTCTAAAGAAAAACTAATTTATTTCTTTAAGCATATTCCCTGAGCACCTTGCATTGTACAAGGCCTTAGGCATTCACTCAAAGATGATAAAGAATGGGACATGACCTGACCGCAAACACCATGGTTGTTCTAGACTGACACATCTACTACAGATAATCTGGTTAAACAAAATTGTCATGCTTTAAAAAATAAAATTCTCATGCTGTATACACAAGAAGGTGCCATAACCATTATACAATTTTTAATGTATGACGGGACCCTCTAGCGCGGCCCATGCGACCGAGGAGGCCATTGTACTTACAATGGAAAGCTTAGAACATTTTGGTTCCTAAAGAAGCATGGCAAAAATTCTAACGTCAACTTTTTTAATACTCGCATGGAAAATTTCAGAATTATTTTTTGCTATTTCTCTAAAAGAGCACACATTCATAATATTTTGTAGTGCTCACATGGCTATTTTTGCAATGCTCACATGGGAATTCATGAAAAAAAACTCTATAACACATGGCAATTCTTGAAAGACTCCTACTATCTTTACACCATGAAAAATATATTTTGGTATGACTTTGCGGGCAAAACTAGATAGTGGACCAAGGCAACTTCAAAATTTTCTTTTATGCTTTTCATGTCCTGACAGATTCACTTCCCTATGTTTCTAAAATGATGGCAATAAATTTTGTACAATAAATTTGACGAGCTATGTTCCAAAAAATGAATTTGCGATGGTAGCCACAAGTAAAAACGCCATGGCCAATACAATAATTTTTCCATAAATACAATTATTGAAATGTAGTATAAACCTTAAACTGCCCATGGCAAAAAATCGAAAAGTTTTGCCATGGCCAATTTATAGCTAAAAAGCAAGTAAACTTTCATGTAATGCACAAATATCACGAATTCAGATGACGTGGCAGAAACATCTTTAATTTTTTTGCCATGACATGTCTATATATGTATTACAAAACTTAAGTTGGCATGGTAAAGAAGACATTGTTTTTCTGCTATGGTAGCTATATAGATGTAGAACAACTATCTAAGGTGCCATGCCAAAAACATATTGAAGTTTGCCATGGCTTTTATATAGATGTAGTACAAAACTTGAACTGCCCATGAAAAAGGTAAAAGCAAATTTTGCCATGTCAAAATATATAGCTAAAAAACCAAGTAAAGTGTCATGTCACGTACATAGTTGGAGGTGAATAAAACATCATAAGTAGTCAAAGCCAAAAAACCACGACATGGAAAAAATGACAAATGTGTGTAAAAATTACCATCACACTACTTGCCATGATGTTGAGAAAAAACAAAGCATGGCAATTGTGTAGCATGATGTGTACGCAAATACGTGCTATCATACTCTTAAAAACAACACACGTCATGGAAACTAGCGAATTTTGTTGTTTTAAAAAAGATGGAAAATTTAGGATTTTGTCATGGGCACATCACAAAAACATTAGGAATTTTGTTCTCTAGACAAATTTAGGAATTTTCCATCCTACAAAAGAGAAATTTGCCACATCTTCAACAATTGCCAAGGTATCTATTAAAAATGCCATGGTTAAAAAAACATAACTTGCCATGGTAGCTACAATGATAAGTACAATTTTTTGCATTTGGCATGGTCCGATTCAAAAATGAATACCTGCATTTGCCTTGGTCTGATTCAAAAAGAATACTTGCATTTTTCCCATGGCCTGATTCAAAAAAGAATACCTGCATTTGCCATGTTAACATGTCGATATATGTTAAGGTGCCATGGTGGTATACTATTTGTTTTAACAATTGCCATGATTAGAAACACAATTTGTTTCGAGAATTGCCATGAGATACCTATAATTTTGTTTCAAGAATTTGCCGTGATTTAGAAAACAGAATTCGAAAAATTGTTGTGTCATAGTTACATCTTTTCCTAAAATTTTCCATGTGATAGGAAACATGATGTTCCGTGTTTGTTGTGTGGCTCATAGAAATTCTTTCAAACATGTCATGTTATAGAGAAAAAAAAATCATTGACGAATGTCATGGACCACTACAAGACATTCTCAAAACATTGCCAAGGTAGATACAGTTCAGTAGCGTACACACTACTAAAACACTTCAAATGCTAGGTCATCATTTCTGATTGTTCCGCCATTAAGGTAGATGCTCCATTGTACTCCATAGGTCAAACTTGGTACCATCTTGAATGTCATCATTTCTCGCTATACCACCAATAAGCTAGATGCTGAAAAAAGGAATACAACGGGTCTGCTTCGTCTAGGGTTTGGGCGATGGGCGCTCCTCCTCCTCCTCCGCTGCCTAAACTATCTGACGGGAGCGAATCGGATCACCGGGAGGAGTCCTGTCAGGTCACGAATCCGGTGTACACGGTGTCTACGAGTCTAAGCCGACCCCTACAGGAGTCAGAACACGCCACGGTTGAGAGGCGCACGACTAGGACCGGGGCTACAAAAACCCTAGACCCCGATCCCCGTCTCTCACACAACCCGGGGAAGATTGCAAAACCTCCCGATCACAACACGAGTCAGCGCCGCCGCAAGCAGGAGATGTCTCAGATCAATCCTAAGGCGAGGGGTGGGGGTGATCATGGTGGATCCGGTGAGGATCTTGCCCACCCGAAGCCCTCCGGTGGTGGAGCGATCGTGACGTCTAGACAAGCAGTCTCGCACGTCGATCTGGAGGGGGACAGGCAGGAGAACAACAATTGGGATGGGCCAACAGCGGACAGAGTTATGCCGGAGGGGGCGGAAGATCAGATTGCAGGTGAGGTGGACATGGACGACGTTGCTTTCGTTGCGGTTGACCTGGATGGTGATGATGAGGATGTAGAGGAGGAAGATGTTGCTAGATGGAGGCTGATGGCTCTATATAGATCGCAGCGACGACCAAGTACAAAGACTCTGTCTGATCACTTTGAAAAAATCTGGCAATTGCGCACGGGGGTCGAGTTCAAGCCGGTCAAGAACAACTACTACATTGTCTCCCTATTCTCGGAGGGGGACTTCAGGTTCGTGGCAAGGGGGGGGGGGGGCATGGAGATGGAGATGCCTTGCTAGTTACCCCGTTCAATGGTGATGAGCAGCCCTCTGAGACTATGCTTGAGGCTGTACCGGTCTGGGTTCGAGTATTTGATGTGCCTTGGAAGAAACAGACTAGGATTATGGAGAAGCTCCAGGAGGAACCCTGGGAGAGGTTCTGGAGGTGGATGTTCCTCAGGTAGGCCATGGTACACGTGAATTCCTTTGAGTGAGGGTGAAGCTGCCCTATAAAAGGAGACTGCAGAAGGAGGTGACGCTGGAGTATAATGCAAAGGGCACCACAAAACGACTGGAATTTAAGCTAAAGTACGAGAGGGTGCCGCACTTTTGTTTCCACTGTGGTTTCATGGGACATGACAAGGAAGCTTGTGAGAAGAAGAGGATTGGGTTACCCACCAAGGCTTATGATTCTATGTTGAGGTGCTCCCCGTTCACAAATTTTGACCATCGGGTCGTCTTTACGCCATCGCTAGGACAGCCAAGAGCGAGACAGAGCATGGATTTCTCTTTGGGAAGTGCGGCGTCTGCTACGCGTACACCGACACAGGAGAATGCAAGTGAAGGAGACCTGGGGACACATGAAATACCAACTAGGGTTGATGCCCGGGACGGTTTTGAGGAAATGAAGTGAAGGCACCGTAAGAGGAGGATGACCAGCTGGCCAATCATGTTGAGAAGCTACGCCTAAGGCTGGCTACAGAGCATCGGAGTGCAGCAAGGTACAACGTATGAAGCAACAGTTGAGGCACAAGAGAAAGAGGCGGGGAAGGGGCCAGTGAAGCCACGGAAGAAGAAGGTCACATCACAGCCTAAAAAAGTGGCTGCAATAAAGAAGGGCGGGGCGCTGGTGATCTGTGACAAACCTAGGGTGGACGACATGATTCCAGCGATGTGGGGACTGGACTCGCTCCAAGTTTCCTTTGGCAGTGTAGTGGACTCAATGGACTATAACGATTCCATCTTGGGGAAGCGACATATCTCCGGGGGCCTCCCAGTTGATCTTATTGCGATGGAGGGCAAGGGGGTTGTGCCCTACGAGGAGGGGACAGAAGGTGGCAAGCACAAGAAAGGAAAGAAGGAACGGTGCGACACGGAGGATGACACGAGCAGCGCGGGTGTGGAAGGAACTATGGAGGCAACTAGCCATGGGGCCGCTAGTAAACTGACGGGGCCAAGTGTGGTGCCCCGTCAGGAACAATGAATTGCCTAGTGTGGAACTGTCGAGGGGCGGGGAACCCTCGCACAGTTCGTGACTTACAGGCTCTATGTAGAGCCAATTCCCCGAGGATGGTGTTTCTATGTGAGACTAGGCAACAAATGAATAAGATGAAGAGGATGCGTAATCGGCTAGGGCTCTGTGGTTTTGATGGCATAAGTAGTTAAGGGAAGAGTGGTGGCCTTGCGTTATTTTGGGATGATTCTATGTATGCCAGTGTTTAAGATATTAACAAGAGGTGGATCGATGTGTTTGTTAGGGTTGCTCCATCCGAACCACTTTGGCGAGTTACTTTTGTGTATGGTGAACCGAGGGTGGAAACAGACACCTCATGTGGGAGAGCTTGTGTAGATTAAGGAATACGTCTGAGCTGCCATGGTTAGTTGTGGGCGACTTCAACGAGGTGCTGTGGGATTGTGAGCATATGTCCATGACGGCGAGGCCGCAACCCTAGATGATGGCTTTTTGCGACTGTTTTGAAATGTGCCAGTTGGTGGATTTGGGTTTCTTGGGATATCCATTCACATATGATAATAAACGGAGCGGTCGGGCTAATGTGCAGGTGCGGCTGGATAGGGTGGCGGCGGATAATGCGTGGAGAGATATCTTCCCGGAGGCGGCGGTGATCCACCTTACGTCGCCACGGTCGGACCATCGTCCACTACTTCTGCGGTGTGTACAGGATACAAGAGTGAGGACGACAAAGGCGAGGCGCTATGAGGTGATGTGGGAAAGGGAGGCTTCCCTGGCTGAGGTGGTCGAGGCAGCCTGGGCTGCTTCGGGCGCGAAGGGCGATCTGGGAGGAGTCAGCAAGGCCCTGAAAGCAACCATGGCGAAGCTGCATGAATGGAGCAATAAGAAAATTGGCAATGCTATGAGGGAGATTGAGAAGTCGAGAACAAGGCTAGAAGAACTGTACAACATGAATGCCGGCCGAAGTGAATTACGCAAAGAGTCAGACCACATGGATGAACTTTTGTACAAGGAGGAGATGATGTGGCTGCAACGCTCTAGATTGGAGTGGCTAAAACACGGCGACCGGAACACTAAGTTTTTTCATAGGAAAGCAAGATGGAGGGCCCGGGAAAACAAGATTAAAGGACTATGGGATGATCAGGGGGTCCTTCACTCGGAGCAGGCTGTCATGTCAGGTATGGCGATGAGCTACTTTCAGAATTTGTTTGAAGCTGACCCTGGTTTAGTTCCTCATACAGTGGTCAATCTCTTTGAGCCTGTCATCACGGAGGAGATGAATGCCAAATTATGTGAAGCGTTCTCGGACAAGGAGATTAGTGACGCTCTCTTCCAGATTGGTCCTCTAAAGGCCCCAGGCCCGGACGGGTTTCCGGCGAGGTTTTTTCGACGACATTGGGGCACGGTGAAGGATGACATTATTGGGGCAGTTCGACAGTTTTTCACCTCGGGGGTGATGCCGGAGGGCGTCAACAACACCACCATTGTGCTCATTCTAAAGGTAGATAATCCCCAACGCTTATCAGAGTTCCAGCCCATCAGCCTGTGTAATGTGATATACAAGATCATATCCAAGTGCTTGGTGAATCGGTTGCCACCAATACTTGGGGACATCATCTCTGAGGAGCAGAGCGCTTTTGTTCCTGGTAGGCTCAGAACGGATAATGCCTTTATTGCCTTCGAGTGCACTCACTATATTAAACAGGAGAAGGACCCTGATAAAGCCTTTTATGATTATAAGTTGGATCTATCCAAGGCGTACGATCGGGTAGACGGGACCTTCCTCGAGCAAATGATGAGGAGATTGGGCTTTGCGGATTGGTGGGTGAGATGGATAATGACATGTGTCACCTCGATTCGTTACTGTTGCAACGTTATAGAGCTCTTTCATATTCATTTGCACCGTCGCATGGGCTTCGGCAAGGAGATCCTCTCTCACCGTTCTTATTCTTTTTTGTGGCCGATGGACTAGCGGCGCTTCTGAAGCAGGGTGTTAACTATCGACAAATTACTCCTTTACGGGTCTGCCCACGAGCTCCTGGTATTTCACACCTCATGTTTGCAGACGACACCCTATTATTTTTTCGAGCAAGTGAACAGGAAGCTCTACATGTCAAGGACGCCCTGGCCACCTTTGCAGAGGCTACGAGTCAGCTTATCAACCCACAGAAGCGCTCCATCCTCTTCGGGGAGCACTGCCGGAGGGTTGACCGTGATGCAGTGGTACGTACGTTGGAGGTGCAACAGCAAAGTTTTGAGGAATGCTACATGGGCCTACCCACGCCAAACGGCCGCATGTCCAAAGGCAAGTTCCAGAACCTCCAACAGAAATGTATGAAGCGAATGGTGGAATGGGATGGTTCTCAACTCGCGCAAAGCGGAAGAGAGGTTCTTATCAAGTCCATTGCTCAGGCTATCCCTGTTGGAAATATGCCCTAGAGGCAATAATAAATTGGTCATTATTATATTTCCTTGTTCATGATAATCGTTTATTATCCATGCTATAATTGTATTGATAGGAAACTCAGATACATGTGTGGATACATAGACAACACCATGTCCCTAGTAAGCCTCTATTTGACTAGTTCGTTGATCAACAGATGGTTACGGTTTCCTGACCATGGACATTGGATGTCGTTGATAACGGGATCACATCATTTGGAGAATGATGTGATGGACAAGACAATCCTAAGCCTAGCACAAAGATCGTGTAGTTCGTATGCTAAAGCTTTTCTAATGTCAAGTATCTTTTCCTTAGACCATGAGATTGTGCAACTCCGGATACCGTAAGAATGCTTTGGGTGTACCAAATGTCACAACGGCAATCGAGTGGCTATAAAGGTGCACTATAGGTATCTCCGAAAGTGTGCATTGGGTTGGCACGAATCGAGACTAGGATTTGTCACTCTGTGTAAGCGGAGAGGTATCTCTGGGCCCACTCATGGGACATCATCATAATGTGCACAATGTGACCAAGGGGTTGATCACGGGATGATGTGTTCTGAGCAGTAAAGATACTTGCCGGTAACGAGATTGAACAAGGTATCGGTATACCGACGATCGAATTTCGGGCAAGTACAATACTGTTAGACAAAGGGAATTGTATAGGGGATCGATTGAGTCCTTGACATCGTGGTTCATCCGATGAGATCATCGTGGAACATGTGGGAGCCAACATGGGTATCCAGATCTTGCTGTTGGTTATTGACCGGAGAACGTCTCGGTCATATGCATGGTTCCCGAACCCGTAGGGTCTACACTTAAGGTTCGATGGCGCTTAGGGTTATAGGGAATCGATATACGTGGTTACCGAATGTTGTTCGAGTCCGGATGAGATCCCGTGACGTCACGAGGAGTTAGGAATGGTCCAAGGTAAATATTTATATATGGGAAGTCCTATTTTGGCCACCGGAAAATGTTCGGGATTTTTCGGTATTGTACCGGGAAGGTTCTAGAAGGTTCGGAGTGGGGCCCACCTGCATGGGGGACCCACATGAACGTGGGTAGTGGGGGCAAGGCGCCACACCCTGGTCAAGGCGCACCAAGATCCCCCTTAGAAGGAATAAGATCATATCCAGAAGGGATAAGATCAAGATCCCTAAAAAGGGGATAACAATCGATGGGGAAAGGAAAGGATGGGATTTCTTTCCTCCCACCTTTATAACGCCCCAATGGACTTGGAGGGCAAGAAATAATCCCTTCCACCCCTATATATAGTGGGGAGGCGCATGGGAGCTGCACCCTTGCCTGGCGCAGCCCTCCCCTCTCCCAAGTCCTCCTCCTCTCCCGCGGTGCTTGGCGAAGCCTGCAGGATTGCCACGCTCCTCCATCACCACCACATCGTCGTCTTTGCTGCTGGATGGAGTCTTCCCCAACCTCTCCCTCTCTCCTTGCTGGATCAAGGCATGGGAGACGTCACCGGGCTGTACGTGTGTTGAACGCGGAGGTGCCGTCCGTTAGGCACTAGGATCTCCGGTGATTTGGATCACGAAGAGTACGACTCCTTCAACCCCGTTCTCTTGAACGCTTCCGCTTAGCGATCTACAAGGGTATGTAGATGCACTCTCCTTCCCCTCGTTGCTAGTTTCTCCATAGATAGATCTTGGTGACACGTAGGAAAATTTTGAATTTCTGCTACGTTCCCCAACAGTGGCATCATGAGCTAGGTCTATTGCGTAGATTCTTTGCACGAGTAGAACACAAAATAGTTGTGGGCGTTTATTTTGTTCAATATGCTTACCGTTACTAGTCCAATCTTGATTCAGCGACATTGTGGGATGAAGCGGCCCGGACCGACCTTACACATACACTTACGTGAGACAGGTTCCACCGACTGACATGCACTTGTTGCATAAGGTGGCTAGCGGGTGCCAGTCTCTCCCACTTTAGTCGGATCGGATTCGATGAAAATGGTCCTTATGAAGGGTAAATAGCAATTGACATATCACGTTGTGGTTTTGCGTAGGTAAGAAACGTTCTTGCTAGAAACCCATAGCAGCCACGTAAAACATGCAAACAACAATTAGAGGACGTCTAACTTGTTTTTGCGGGGTATGCTATGTGATGTGATATGGCCAAGAAGAATGTGATGAATGATATGTGATGTATGAGATTGATCATGTTCTTGTAATAGGAATCACGACTTGCATGTCGATGAGTATGACAACCGGCGAGAGCCATAGGAGTTGTCTTTATTTATTGTATGACTGCGTGTCATTGAACAACGCCATGTAATTACTTTACTTTATTGCTAACCAGTAGCCATAGTAGTAGAAGTAATAAGTTGGCGAGGCAACTTCATGGAGACACGATGATGGAGATCATGATGATGGAGATCATGGTGTCATGCCGGTGACGATGATGATCGTGGAGCCCCGAAGATGGAGATCAAAAGGAGCAATATGATATTGGCCATATCATGTCACTATTTGATTGCATGTGATGTTTGTAATGTTTATACATCTTATTTGCTTAGTACGACGGTAGTAAATAAGATGACCCCTCATTAAAATTTCAACAAAGTGTCCCCCCTAACTGTGCACCGTTGCGAAAGTTCGTCGTTTCGAAGCACCACGTGATGATCGGGTGTGATAGATTCTTACGTTCACATACAACGGGTGTAAGCCAGATTTACACACCTTGAAACACTTAGGTTAACTTGACGAGCCTAGCATGTACGGACATGGCCTCGGAACACAAGAGACCGAAAGGTCGAGCATGAGTCGTATGGAGGATACGATCAACATGAAGATGTTCACCGATGATGACTAGTCCGTCTCACGTGATGATCGGACACGGCCTAGTTGACTCGGATCATGTAATCACTTAGATGACTAGAGGGATGTCTATCACGAGTGGGAGTTCATGAGATGAACTTAATTATCCTGAACATAGTCAAAAGATCTTTGCAAATTATGTCGTAAGCTCGCGCTTTAGTTCCAATGTTTAGATATGTTCCTAGAGAAAATGTAGTTGGAAGTTGACAGTAGCGATTATGCGGACAGAAAAAAGCTTATGTCTTTAATGCACCGCTCAGTGTGCTGAAACCCAAACGTCGTCTGTGGATGTTGCGAACATCGGACATACACGTTTTGATAACTACATGATAGTTCAGTTAAACGGTTTAGAGTTGAGGCACCAAAGACGATTTCGAAACGTCGCGGAACATATGAGATGTTTCGAGGGCTGAAATTGGGATTTCAGGCTCGTGCCCACGTCAAGAGGTATAAGACCTCCGACGATTTTCTTAGCATGCAAACTATGAGAGAAAAGCTCAATCGTTGAGCTTGTGCTCAGATTATCTGAGTGCAACAATCACTTGAATCGAGTGGGAGTTGATCTTCGAGAGATAGTGATGTTTCTCCAAAGTCATTGCCACCAAGCTGCTAGAGCTTCGTGATGAACTATAACAAATCAGGGATAAATATGATGATCCTTGAGATATTCGCGATGTTTGACACAGTGAAAGTAGGAATCAAGAAGGAGCATCAATTGTTGATGGTTGGTGAAACCACTAGTTTCAAGAAGGTCAAGGGCAAGAAGGGATACTTCATGAAACAGCAAATCAGCTGCTGCTCTAATGAAGGAACCCAAGGTTGAACCCAAACCGAGACTAAGTGCTTACGTAATAAGGGGAACAGCCACCGGAGCAGAATTACCCTAGATACTTGGTAGATGAGAAGGCTGGCAAGGTCGATAGAAGTATATTGGATATACATTAAGTTATTGTGTACTTTACTAGTACTCCTAGTAGCACCGAAATTATTAGATACTGGTCCAGTTGCTAAGTGTTAGTAACTCGAAATAAAAGGCTACGGAATAAACGGAGACTAGCTAAAGGTGAGCTGACGATATGTGTTGGAAGTGTTTCCAAGTTTGATGTGATCAAACATCGCACGCTCCCTCTACCACCAAGATTAGTATTAAACCAGAATAATTGTCATTTTGTGTTTGCGTTGAGCATAGACATGATTGGATTATGTCTATCGCAATACGATTATTCATTAAGGAGAATAATGGTTACTCTATTTATTTGAATAATACCTTCAATGGTCTTGCACCTAAAGAAATGGTTTATTGAATCTCGATCATAGTAATACACATTTTCATGCCAAAAGATATAAGATAGTAATGATGGTACCACTTACTTGTGGCAATCGCCATGTAAGTCATATTGGTATAAAAGCATACGAAGAAGCTCCATGTTGATGGATCTTTGGACTCACTCGATTTTGAAAAGTTTGAGACATGCGAACCATGTCAATTGGTGTATACACATGAAGAAACTCCATGCAGAAGTATCGAATGGACTCACTTGATTTTTAATCACTTGATATATGAAAATCATACCACATGGGCAAAATTTGAAAAGCCTCGGTTTCAAAGAAGATGGAACAAGATAGCAACTTGTTGGAAGTAACACATTTTGATGTGTGCAGTCCAATGAGTGCTTGAGGCATCTTGATGGATATCGTTATGTTCTTACTTCACGGATGATTTGAGTAGATCTTTGAGTGTATTTACTTGATGAAACACAAGTCTGAATTATTGAATGGTTCAAGTAATTTCAGAGTGAAGTTGAAGATCATCGTGACAAGAGGATAAAATGTCTATGATATGATCATAGAGATGAGTATCTGAGTTCTGAGCTTTGTACATAATTAAGACATTGTGGAAATTGTTTCACAATAAATACCGCCTGGAACACCATAGTGTGATGGTGTGTCCAAACATCATAGTTGCACCCTATTGGATATGATGCGTACCATGATGTCTCTTGTCGAATTACCACTATCGTTCATGGGTTAGGCATTAGAGACAACCACACTCACTTTAATAGGGCACCACGTAATTCCATTGAGACGACACCGTTTGAACTATGGTTTGGAGAAACCTAAATTGTCGTTTCTTAAAAGTTTGGGGCTGCGGCGCTTATGTGAAAAAGTTTCAGGTTGATAAGCTCGAACCCAAAGCGGATAAAATGCTTCTTCATAGGACACCCAAAACAGTTGGGTATACCTCCGATCTCAGTTAGGAAGCAAAAAGGATTGTTTCTAGAATTAGGTCCTTTCCGAGAAAAGTTTCTCTCGAAAAGAATTGAGTGTGAGGATGGTGGAGACTTGATGAGATTATTGAACCGTCACTTCAACAAGTGTGTAGCAGGGCACGGGAAGTTGTTCTGTGGGCGCCTACACCAATTGAAGTAGAAGCTTATGATAGTGATCATGAAGTTTTGGATCAAGTCAATAACGTACCTCGTAGGGTGACAAGGATGCATACTACTTCTGAGTGGTACAGTAATCCTGTCTTGAAAGTCATGTTGCTAGACAACAATGAACCTACGAGCTATGAAGAAGCGATGGTGGGCCCGGATTCCGACGAATGGCTCAAGGCCATAACATCCGAGAGAGGATCCATGACTTTGGAAGAAATACTTGATGGTCGTGGACGTTGGGTAAAGATGGATTTTAAAAGGAAGACAGACAATGATGGTAAGTATCACCATTAAGAAAGCTCGACTTGTCGTTAAAGATGTTTTCCGACAAGTTCAAGGAGTTGACTACGGTGAGGCTTTCTCACTCGTATTGATGCTAAGAGTCTGTTGGAATTGGATTAGCAATTCTTGCATGATTGATGAAATCTTGCGAGATAGCATGTCAAAACATTGTTTCCTCGACGTTATACTTGAGGAAAGGTTGTATGTGATACAACCGGAAGGTTTTGTCAATCTGAAAGATGCTAACAAGTATGCAAAGCTCCGCAATCCTTCTAAGGACTGGAGTAAGCATCTCGGAGTTGGAATATGCGCTTTGATGTGATGATCAAAGATTTTGGGTTTATCTGAAGTTTGTGAGAAACTTGTATTTCCAAAGAAGTGAGTGGAGCACTATAGAATTTCCGATAAGTATATGTGAATGACATATTGTTGATCGGAAATGATGTAGAATTCTGGAAAGCATATAGGGTTATTTGAAAAGTGTTTTCAATAGAAAACCTGAATTAAGCTGCTTGAACATTGAGCATCAAGATCTATGAGGATAGATAAAAACGCTAAATGGTACTTTCAAATGAGCACATACCTTGACATGATCTTGAAGGTGTTCAAGATGGATCGATCAAAGAAGGAGTTCTTGCCTGAGTTGTAAGGTATGAAGTTAAGAGTTAAAGCTCGACCACGGCAGAAGAGAGAGAAAGGACGAAGGTCGTCCCTATGCTTCGGACATAGGCTCAGTAGTATGCTATCTTGTGTACCGCACTTTGGAAGTGTGCCTTGCCATGAGTCCGGCAAGGGTACAAGAGTGATCCAGGAATGGATCATTGGACAATGATCAAAATTGTCCTTGGAGTAAATAAGGACATGTTTCTCGATTATGGAGGTGATAAAGAGTTCGCGTAAAGGGTTACGTCGATGCAAGCTTTAACACCTATCCGGAGTGACTCGAGTAGCAAACCGGATCGTATAGTGGAGCAACCATTTGGAATAGCTCCAAGTGGAGCGTGGAAGCAACATTTACAATATGACATAGAGATTTGCGAAGTACATATGGATCTGAATGTTGCAGACCGTTGACTAAAACCTCTCTCACAAGCAAAACATGATCAAACCCCAGAACTCATTGAGTCTTAATCACATGATGATGTGAACTAGTTTAGTGACACTAGTAAACTCTTGGATGTTGGTCACATGGAGATGTGACCAATGAGTGTTGATCACATAGCGATGTGAACTAGATTATTGACTCTAGTGCAAGTGGGAGACTGTTGAAAATATGCCCTAGAGGCAATAATAAATTGGTTATTATTATATTTCCTTGTTCATGATAATCATTTATTATCCATGCTATAATTATATTGATAGGAAACTCAGATACATGTGTGGATACATAGACAACACCATGTCCCTAGTAAGCCTCTAGTTGACTAGCTCGTTGATCAACAGATGGTTACGGTTTCCTGACCATGGACATTGGATGTCGTTGATAACGGGATCACATCATTTGGAGAATGATGTGATGGACAAGACCCAATCCTAAGCCTAGCACAAAGATCGTGTAGTTCGTATGCTAAAGCTTTTCTAATGTCAAATATCTTTTCCTTAGACCATGAGATTGTGCAACTCCCGGATACCATAGGAATGCTTTGGGTGTACCAAACGTCACAACGAATCGGGTGGCTATAAAGGTGCACTACATGTATCTCCGAAAGTGTCTGTTGGGTTGGCACAAATCGAGACTAGGATTTGTCACTCTGTGTAAACGGAGAGGTATCTCTGGGCCCACTCTGTAGGACATCATCATAATGTGCAGAATGTGACCAAGGGGTTGATCACGGGATGATGTGTTACGGAACTAGTAAAGAGACTTGCCGGTAACGAGATTAAACAAGGTATCGGTATACCGACGATCGAATCTCGGGCAAGTACAATACCGTTAGACAAAGGGAATTGTATACGGGATCGATTGAGTCCTTGACATCGTGGGTTCATCCGATGAGATCATCGTGGAACATGTGGAGCCAACATGGGTATCTAGATCCCGCTGTTGGTTATTGACCGGAGAACGTCTCGGTCATGTTCGATGGTTCCCGAACCCGTAGGGTCTACACACTTAAGGTTCGATGGACGCTTAGGGTTATAGGGAATAGATATACGTGGTTACCGAATGTTGTTCGAGTCCCGAATGAGATCCCGGACATCACGAGGAGTTAGGAATGGTCCGGAGGTAAAGATTTATATATGGGAAGTCCTATTTTGGCCACCGAAAAATGTTCGGGATTTTTCGGTATTGTATCGGGAAGGTTCTAGAAGGTTCCGGAGTGGGGCCCACCTGCATGGGGGGACCCACATGAACATGGGTAGTGGGGGCAAGGCGCCACACCCCTGGTCAAGGCGCACCAAAATCCCCCCTTAGAAGGAATAAGATCATATCAAGGGATAAGATCAAGATCCCTAAAGGGGGATAACAATCAATGGGGAAAGGAAAGGATGGGATTTCTTTCCTCCCACCTTTATAACGCCCCAATGGACTTGGAGGGCAAGAAATAATCCCCTCCACCCCTATATATAGTGGGAGGCGCATGGGAGCTGCACCCTTGCCCTGGCGCAGCCCTCCCCTCTCCCAAGTCCTCCTCCTCTCCTTGGTGCTTGGCGAAGCCTGCAGGATGCAGGCTCCTCCATCACCACCACACCATCGTCTTGCTGCTGGATGGAGTCTTCCCCAACCTCTCCCTCTCTCCTTGCTGGATCAAGGCATGGGAGACGCCACCGGGCTGTACGTGTGTTGAGCGTGGAGGTGCCGTCCGTTCGGCACTAGGATCTCCGGTGATTTGGATCACTGACGAGTACGACTCCTTCAACCCCGTTCTCTTGAACGCTTCCGCTTAGCGATCTACAAGGGTATGTAGATGCACTCTCCTTCCCCTCGTTGCTAGTTTGTCCATAGATAGATCTTGGTGACACGTAGGAAAATTTTGAATTTCTGCTACGTTCCCCAACAATCCCGACATACATCATGAGTGTCTTTAAGTTGCCTGCAGCCACATGTGAAGATCTTATGTGGATGATCCGCAATTTTTTCTGGGGAGTAGAGAAGGGGAAGAGAAAGATGCATTGGCGGGCATGGATGCATCTCATTAAACCTGAGGCGCAAGGTGGGATGGGCTTCCGAGACCTTCGGCTCTTCAACCAGGCGCTTCTGGCGCGCCAAGCCTGTCGGCTCCTTACGAACCCTGACAGCTTGTGTGCCCGCTTGCTAAAAGCGCGCTACTACCCGCATGGCAATCTGGAGGACACGTATTCTCGAGTGTTGCCTCGGTTACTTGGCAAGCGATCCAGCATGGACTTGAGCTGTTGAAGAAGGGCCTGATTTGGCGGGTAGGCAATGGGAGTACAATCAGGATCTGGCGTGACAGTTGGATACCCAGGAATGGAAGCGGAAAGCCTGTTACTCCTCAAGGAAGATGTCGGATGCGTCGTGTTAGCGACTTGCTGGACAACCATGGAGCATGGAAGATGGACCTAGTACGGAGCATTTTTCTGCCGGTGGATTCGGAGGTGATTGCAACAATTAGAACCTCTCCTAGGCTGGGGGAGGATTTGCTTGCGTGGGAACCAGAGCGCAGCAGGAATTTCACAGTAAGGAGTGCTTATCGACTTGCACTTGAGGATCTTCTTCGATTCTCTTTAGTCACAGCGAGCAGGGCACCAGAAGGGCGACGAGCCGTCTGGGCTTTTATTTTGAGGTGCCCTCCTCCTCATAAGGTTCGAATCTTTACTTGGAGGCTGCTCACGGATTGTCTACCCACTTGGGTGAATAAACGTCGCCGAGGTCTGGAGGTTACTGACCAATGCCCTCTCCGTGCCTTGGAGCCGGAGGACACGTTCCATGCTTTTTGCAGGTGCCCGATGGCGGTTGCACTCTGGCAATCCATGATGGACCAATGGAGAATACCCGACGTCGCCTCCTTTCGCCGGACGGGAACGGAGTGGCTAGCCCAAGCCCTCTGCAATCTGCGGGACACGGAGAGGATGGAGCTCATGATGACCTTGCGGCGATGCTGGCACGTCCGCAATGAGCTGGTGCACCACAAGAAACCGCCGCCGGTTGAAGTGTCCAAACGCTTCCTCATCAGCTACGTCGATTCATTGGTGGGTCTTCAGAATACTCCGGATGCGGACCTCAACAAGGGGAAGCAGGTGGTGGATGCCGTTGTCCACAAACGGCCCATGCAGCAGGAAGCCCGGGCGGCGACCGTGGCGCTGCGCTGGTCCATGCCGGCCACGGGGTGGACGAAGCTCAACATCGACGGTCCCTTCAATGCCACGAGTGGAGAGTCCAGAACGGGCATGATCCTCCATAGCGACTCCGGCGATATCATCTCCTCATATTGCAGGGAACTTCGGACGTGTTCGGAACCTTTGGAGCCGAGCTACATGCATGCATGGAGGGGCTCAACCTGGCACTACAATGGACTCCTTTGCCTATTGAGATGGAAACAGATTGTCCGATTGCGTCACATGCGATATTAGCACCGTCGAAGGACAGATCTCGTTTTGCCATGCTCATTGACCAGATTAGGCGTTTGATGCTAGGAGGAAGGGAAGTTAAGCTATATGTTCGTCGAGAGCAGAACGGTGTGAGCCACTATCTTGCTAACTATGATAGGGTTCATAAACGTACGGTTGTATGATTGGGATCGGGACCGGAGGAGGTTCCAGACTTATGTAAGGTTGAGGCACTTTATGTGTGAGAAATGAAATTTCTTTCACCCGCAAAAAAAACACTTCAAATGCTATTCGCCAAAAAAAAGCTTCAGATGCCAGCTTCCTGTGAGACCCCCATGTTGGCGTGCCGTCGATGCCGGTAAGGCGAACCTAACCTAACTGAACCAGAATAAACCTAAATAGAGAAAAATGAGAGTATGCTCCCATGCTGACAGTACTACTATGCTTCATATTGCAATAGACACTAAGAAAATGATGAGACAGATGAGGAGAGGAGAGGAGAGGAGAAGAGGAAGTGCCACATCCGCCGGCTTTAGCGTATTCCATGGAGCTCCATATCCGTTGCCGCTTGGATGGTTGTTGGGAGGCGGCGGCACGACCCTGCTAGCTGCTAGAGAGGGACGAGGCGAGGCTGAGCGGGATGAGGTCGGGGAAGAGCTCGGGCGCGCTGGCTTGAGGCCGAGCCGGCCCGTCTTGCTATGGAGGGCGAGCTCATAGTCGGAGAACTGGTGTGGGTCATCCGGGTGCTTCATCCGCGCGTCGAGGTTGTCCCGGAGGCGGCGCTCGAACCCCAACAACAGACGCTTGGCCGGTCGGCTGGTCGGGGGTCCAGCACGCTGAGGCCGTCGGTCGCCAGATGCTCCTCCTGCTCCGCCCGCTTCCGCTTCTGCGAGGGTGAGGCGGCCTCGCCGGTCAGCGGCGGGCGGCCGACAGGTGCACGCCAGCAAGCGAGATGGCCTCGGCGATGCACCTGAGCGTGCGTTTCCTTGTTGTGTGTGTGTTTTGTTTGTGTGGCGACGGGGATGGGAGACGAATGAGGCGTGAGGGAGAGAGCTATACAAACTGCTGTCCGACCTGTCCCAGTGGAACGGTTCGTCAATTCCCGTCATGCAACGCCCTGCACCGTTACCCCGCTATACCGGCCAAGGCCCGTATATCAACTATCTACACGTTTAAACCCACCCCGTATTTCCATGATCAATTAATATCACCTGCATGTGGGTGTTGTACCACTGGTCCACGTAGCAGGAGCAAGCGAGCTCGCGTGTACTATCGCCACTCTCGTGTTTATACCCTATGCAAACCAAAAAAAGTGTTACATTTTGGTACAAAGGTTGTAGTTTTATTTCCCTGTAGCTGGTTACTGAGTGGCATGCAGTAGATTGGGATGAAGGATGTGAGTGAGGATTTGACATGTAAGCGGCAATCAACGATGCAAGTCGTGAGAGTAGTCGATGTAACGCGACAATCATCATGTGCGGAAGTCACGAGAGGAGTCGTTAAAGAGCGACTTCAGCAGAAGACGAGCACCAAGGATCAAGGGAACACTAGAGAAGCAAAGTGCTCATTGGGACGATTTCATGAAATTCAAGGAATCGGAATTATCTAAGGAACGATCAAGAATAAACAAGGCCAATGCCGCAAAAAAGGATAAGTTCCATAAGCTGGGGCCAGGTGGCTACGCGGTGGCAATGCCTAAGTGGGATAAGTCTGAGAAAGAGATGGAGGATGCACGTGTCACTCCAGTTACATTGAGCTGGCCCCCCAGGTGCAGGACTTGGTTCTATGCGCATGGAGGGGCGTTGGACCCGAAGAGAGGCAAAGTTTCGAAGAAGGCATGTCTGAACGGAGCCGACGATAAGATACTTGTTGCAATAGAAGATGCTCGATCTGGGGTGTTCGAGCCCAACAGAGAGAACGATGAGCTTACGCGTGCCCTGGGAAATCCTGAACACCCGGAAAGAACACGAGGCAAGGGCGTTATTCCGTGGTATGAGGGGTTTTCGGACTGGAACGCCGACTACAGAAGCCGTGCGAGAAGGAAGATTGCGGAGGAGAAGAAGAGGAAGATGGAGGAGGAGCAGAGGAAGCAGGACTATGAACGCCTTCAAGGCCTAGAATCAGCGCACGTGGACTTGGCAGTCAAATTCCAGCGGCGGCAGGAGCAGATCGACTCACTTAGCCAGCAAAGGGGGTCTCAGCAGTGGCAGCTGCTAGCGGATGATCCAACATTGGATAGCACCGTCCCATCCATGCCGAGAAGCAGCGTGGGTTCCGCCTCGGGCGGCACAATGCTGGATAGATACCTCTGGATGACATCATGGAGAGCACTAACTGCGAGCTACACTTCAAAATGAAGAACATATCCATGAAGGTGGCGGACGCCGTTGCTTTTACAAATCCCCCCTTCCATTGCAACCCGATTCCAGCGGGCTATGCTCGTGTCTTGGTTGATGAGGTGGTGGACCAATATTCGAGGCTAGAGCTTGACATTCCTGGAGGTGACGAGGAGCACGCACTGGGAGAGGCCAAACATCGTATCATCCTATGGAGAAAGGATTGCATCATCTCTTGAAGGCCACCGACACCGCGTCAGCCAACTCCTCATCGAAGTCCGCCACCGAGTCAGCAGACTCCCGCTCCTCCAAGTCCACCAACACTTCAGGCCACTCCTCCTCCTCCAAGTCCGGAAAAACGTCAGGCCACTCCTCCTCCAAGTCCGACACAGCGTCAGACCACTCCTCCTCCAAGTCCGGCACAACTTATTTCAGGCCACTCCTCCTCCAAGTCCAGCATAGCTTTAGGCCACTCCTCCTCCTCCAACTCAGCCACGTCAGCCGTCTCCGCCGCCTCAGCAATCATGGAAGAGAGCCTCCGCAACTATGGTGCGTAGCGGTACAAGTCGAGGTAGTACGGGAGGTACAGGCAGAGGCAAGCGATTTCAATATGGTCCAAGCCTCGCGCCTCTTCCGCAGAGGCCTTAAGACAAGTCCGAGGAGGAAAATGCAGCCATAGTGAAGGCCCAGGTGGAAGCCCATTTTGCACCGAAACCGCCACCGCCGCCAACAGAGAAAGTGCCTGAGGAAAAGATTGACCACTTCATTCGTATGGCTAGAGCACCAGCTCCCAAGCACATTGACACGAGACTATGAGCGCCACCTCAGGAAGTTAAATCGAGCACGTCTACAGAATGAGGCGATCTCGAGCTCGAGCAAATCAGCTGGCAAAAAACGCGGTAAAACCGTTCCCCGGCTGGGAGAACAGGCGGCGCAATCAACCTCCCCGCTTGATGTGCCAACAACACATGAGAGTACGCGCGCCCAATATTATTGTGGGCAAACCGTTAACGTTCCCTAGCCGGGCGATGTGGTAATAACCGAGCAGCATATAATGCAGGCTGAAATGCTCAAGTTCACTGTTGGACAACTCCTCAAGATCGAGCCCATGTCTCCGCTTAGAGAGGAGGAAATAAAACGAAAATATGTCCGGGGCCAACCTTTGGTCGATCCAGACGAGGTCAAGAAGCTCCCAGCGAGAATGTATGAATTTCATGTACATGAACATTACCACGATTTCCAATCGAGAGTCCCTCATGGTGAATGTCAAGAAGGATCATTACTTCCATGAGAAAGCTGTGTCCGTTGAGTATTCAGAACTATTTCAGTTATACAATCAAGGCCTTTTCGACAAATCTGTAAATCGATTGCTATTGTCCGTAAGTGATTTCTTTACGTAATTTAAGTCTCAAGCTAGCTGTAGTGATCATTTTGATCAATCATTACCTGTAATTATCCTCACTATATTCTTTTCTCTGGTATTATGCAGGATGAATATGTATGAAATGAAAAAAGGTGGACGCTATGGCATTGGGTTCATTGACCCAAATACCATTAATGAATACACATGGAAGTTAGATACATATTATCGAGCAAGTGTAGAGGAAAGCATGCTAGAGTTCTTCAAGCGCCTCAATACCAATGAAGATATACTACTTCCTTACAACTTCCTGTGAGTCACACTGTCTTGTACTACAAATTATGTTTTTGCTTACTAGCTAGCTACATGTTTTTGCTTACATATGCCCGCTTAATTAAGACATGCAAACGTGTGTGCATGCAATTTTCACTGGATTTTGTTAATCATTAAAGTTGATGAAGGAACAGTTGAAGTACTGGACTCACTACTTAAGAAAGAAAGTGACTACACCATCGTGAAGGGGATAGTCAACAGGTAATTTCAATCATTATTAACTATATCTCGGCCTATTCAATTAGTTCGTCATTTCCTGATAACAACTATTTAATAACCCCTTTATTCATTTTCTTTGTCGGCGGGCAGGGCTTGGGCAAAGTCCATCAACGTCACTCCAGGCCAATGGAAACAAAAGCTGAAATGCTATCAACCCAAGGTAAGTAATTAAGTAGTACTAGCTAGCTAGCTGCCATCTCTTTAATTATCATGCTTGATTAATTGTTATCTGATCATATTCCATTCTCGTAAAGGCCCTGAAGCAGGCGCCGAGGACTGATCTGTGTGCATACTACGTTTGCGAGAACATTCGCATGATGGCGTCCGAAAGGAGCGGATCTCAAAGACAGGACTGGTTACATTTGTCAGAACACTATTCACAATTTTTACACTATTATTGATATCTAGTCACACAACTAATACACATGCATATTGATCTCCTTCTTAACAGTTCAGAGAGGTGCGGGAGAAGCTCCTACCAACGGAGCGCATTCAAGCAATTCAAGAGGAAATAGCGGGATTTTTGCTCGACCAGGTCATAGATCCCAAAGGAGAATACTATTACCCGCTACCGCCCCCATGAACCACTTCCAATTGTCATCGTGCTCCGAAGGCACCAATTAGGCTAATGCCACTGGCTCCGAAGGCACCAATTAGGAGAAATTGTATATAGCTAGCTAATTGTATATATATATATAGACACACACACACATGTGTGTGTATGTGTGAATTAATGGTGGTTGTGAGACATTCGATAATATATATATATATATATATATATGATCAGTTCTACTAGAAATTCTATTTATATATGATCGGTTCTACCAGCAAATGAAAAAAAATTAAATGGAAAACACAAAATTAAACCCCCCAACCTTTTAATACCGGTTGGTGTCACCAACCGGTACTAAAGGGCTTCCTGCCCCCGGAGCTGGCTCGTGCCACTTGGTTGCCCTTTAGCACCGGTTCATGCAGAACCGGTACTAAAGGGGGAGGACCTTTAGTCCCCACACTTTACTGCAGAAAGGTGTATGCGAGACGGGGCCTATGTAAGGGACACCACAAAAGTTAATGGGCGGCAAGGGAGATGTGGATGGATGAAAACATTGTACTTGTTTCTTTATTTTTTACTCGAAGATCAAAAGCAGTCAGCGGAGCCAGCACCAAGATGTCAAAGCAGCGAGTGAGGCATGATCGAGCGACCTTCAGGGCGGGATGGCTGCATGCGACGACCCAGAAGGCGGCGTCACGCACGAGCGGCTCAACTCGATCGAGGCGGTCCTATGGATGGGAGGCTAGATCGCGACCGGATTGGGCGAGCCGGGCATTGACGGGAGCCAATCCAGTGGCAACACTGGGCAAGCTTGGCGGGCGTTGACCACGTGCAATCCGTTGACTTCAGGGAAAAAACAAAAAAAAAATGGTCAAAATAGTGTGAATAGTGTCTTGTACCTACTAGTATATAGCAATATTTTTTGTGTTTTCCTACAAGTCAACACCGGGCTTTAAAATCTCTACCTAATAATAAAGGGGCTACCGCTTCTATTTTATGTCATGCAAATTGCTTTTAAAATTACAAAATATTAATCACCAATGCCATCTATACATGATAAAAAATGTTTCACATAGGGAATACTCTGCCTGGTCCGGCCCATTTAGTAGGGACCTCCAATATTGTACTCTGCGCGCCGCATCACGCTCTTTGTGGGCCGCATCATGTCCTGGCGGCCTGTTTTTTAAATTTCTATTTCTATTTCTTTTTCATTTTTATTTTCCATTTGTATTTTTTCTACTTTAAAAAATTTTGGACTTTAAAAAAGTTCCAAACATTAAAAATATGAGAATTTTGAAATATATTTTTTAGATTAAGACATGTTCATGATTTTATAAAAAACGTTTGCTTATTCAAAACATGTTTGAAATTTTGAAAACAAATTTTCGGGAAATAAAAAATTGTTCATGATTTAAAAAAATCGTTTATTGAAAATGTTAATGAAATTGAACAAAATTTCACCAATTCAAAAAATGATCATGAATGGAAAAATATCCTAAAATTTCAAAAACTGTTCGTGACTTACAAAATAATTTATTCATTCAGAAAATGTTTGCTGATTCAAAAAATGATTATGCATTTCAAAAAATGTTTGTTAAATCAAAAACAATGTTCGTGAATTTTGAAAATTATTCAACCAATTTTGAAAACAAGGTTCGTCCATTCTGGGAATGTCGCTGATTCAAGAAAATTGTTAAAAAAATGTTCACAATTTCAATTTTTTTTTGCAAATGTTATAGAATGTTCATGTCAAAAAATGTTCTTGATTTTAGAAAATGTTCGAAAATTTGTAAAAGTGTTCATGTATATGAAATATGTTCACGACTTCAAATATGTTCATGAGTTTAAAAAGTTGCTCATGATTTCACGAAATTGAGGGTGATAGTGTATCTCAGTGATGCGGTAAAATGTGATCATGGCCATTGGAAATTACTTTTTTTTTCTTCTCCTGTTGCAACGCACGTGCCCTTTTGCTAGTTACATAGCGATGTAAAGAAAGCTAAGTTTATTCCAAAAATACTTCTAAACTTCTCTGACTTTTCTTCTAAAGTTTTTTCCAATCCCTGGGTGTATATACATCCATGAACCAAACGTCCGCCCCCGGCGAGGATCGTAAATTAGTTGGCAAGCACGATAATTTTTTGTCAAAAAATAATCTGAAGCACGAAAGTTGCCATGCTTGGAAACTAAAGCTATCATCTTAGCGTCACTAAACTTGCCATCGAAAATGCTCGGAATTGTCATGTGCTTGTAACTAACATTTGGTAGTTATTAGATTCCAAAAATTAACATAAACTCTAATACCATGTTGAAAAATATGTAACTTTTATTTTAGATGGCCATAGGCCAGTATATATGCACGTACAAGTGCGGTACAATATGCAGAAAACCTCTTATAGAATAGGTAAAATACAAACCCGTACACAACTAAAGATACATATAACTAACAATAACCTCAGCCTTACTAATGTTGAACACCTGGGAACAACTCTAAAGGTGAATTATGTTCAACAATTAATAGTAATGAGCGCCACCATCATTATTCAAATATATTTTTGTGAGAAATTATGGGAGTGAATTGGTTTGATAAAATAATAATTCAGTTTTGCTAAAGCACAAGATATGCCATAACTATTGCAGGAAGGTCCTAAGACCACACATGTATAGGAGACTAATCAACCAAACTGTTTGCGATGCATCAATCTCAAATGGTACTGTAATAAAATCGTCCACAATAAAGTGAACTGTGTGTGATTTTTGATCCATCAAGCACGATTCAGATTAGAGTTGCGTGTGCGAATCATGGCATACAGTTGATCCATATGAACTGTTTGCGACGAGCCAAAAAACACAAACGGTTACCCAGATCAAAATGTGTGCAATAGACGACAAATAGTTCACTCGGGTGAACTGTTTGCGATGAGCCAAAATAACACAAACGACTACCAATAACAAGATATGTGTGATAAACGGCATACAGGTTACTCGGATGAACCGATGATTCATAAAAACACAAATGATTCAGCATAACAAGATGTGTGTGATACCAGGCAAGCAGGTCAGTAATCAAAATTGTGTGGGAATGCCAATAATGCCATAGACGATTCCTGTTAATAAGCTGTGTGTGTTGTGGGCAAAAGCTTCTGGTAAACAATTGTTAGGAATTGATGAAATCATCACCGACGAGTTCCGCAGTTTAATTCGGATGCGATGAGATTTGCTCAATCTGCACAACATCTATGCTTTGTCTACTGAACAACAACATATATACTTATAACAACATGATTAAATAATCAAAATAAACATCCAATTATATAACTGGCTACAGATAACGTTTTCACACCTAAGTAAAAAATTACATGCATAATAACCTAGGAGAAACGATCATCAAGCAACAACACTACGGCACGAGCACAGGTGTACTCGATGTTGAACCCGACCACTTTGTACTTGCCCGCAACAAGCAACAACTCCATTGCGTGGATGGAGTTCTCCATCCAGATCGGGCCATTGGTGTGCACCACCGAGAGCTCTGTGAACCTTCTGCGGATGTCCACTACGGCACGCATGATGAACTGGCGCTCGTCGTCCGTAGCCGCTGGGAGCACCATTGGAGCCACGCAGGATAACCTCTCTGTATTTGTCGTCGTGGGTGTGCTTCCTGGAATACCATCGCACGATCGAAACATTGAAGAGAGACAAGGGTTAAATGGCTGCTGTAATAAATGGGGATCAGATGATGTATAATCGACACGTCTTGTCACATGGTTCCCAACGGAGAATTCCAGTGCATGCTTGAGCACCCCGCACACATTTCGTTTCACCACGTGTGGGCTCGAAGAGGCGCCGATGTATTGTTGGTGAGCCTGTTCCCACACAATGACGCAGGTAACCGCGCACAATTGTGCAAGCCTCCCGCCCAGCTCGCTTGGCCACACGTCGGCTCGAAGAGGGGCAAATTGTGGGCATTAATTACAAAAGCTTTGCCAAAATGAAGTGTTTGGAATGACTAAAAGTAGTGCACACATTTGACAATAAGTTTACTCGTGTGTGATGAATTCAAAGTTACACGACGGGTAATAAGGGACACTCGTGTCTGATAATTCTGCGCTCTACAAGGCACATAGTTGAAGAAACCAACTGTATGCAATAATGTCGAAGATTGCTGTCGAGTCCACAATATAGATCGTTTGCTATGAGATCGCCAGGGGAAACACATGTGAGAGTGGTAAATAAAATCAAGTCTATTACATATTAAGGTCCAGATATTAATTTCCATTGCATATTAAGGTCAAAATAGTACTACCAATATCTGAAGTCTCATACGATGCCATTTCAATGATTGTATCATAAATGACAGAAATATTACAAGGTTCAAATTTCAGAGTTACAAGGCTCAAATTTGAAGATTACAAGGTTCAAACTGATACTAGAAATGAAATTCAGCTTATGCAGAACCGTTGTCATGCAGTGAGCATGAGAATGACTCAAGATACCGATATATCTCACCTTGAATTTGTAAAGTACCGCGAAGCAAAGGGAATAGCACATGATAACCAAACGTTCTCGAATGTCATTCGTGTATTCATAGGGATTGATACAGATGTCCATGGTTCCGCTATCGATCATTGAACGAAAGGGGGTTTGTTCATGTCTATGTTTTACCGAACCTACTGGTCACAAGCGTAAGGTAATCGTTATCTGCTAAGTGTTAGTGGAGCAAGAGCTATGAGAAAATATTTATGAAATAAATTCATTAATATTTGAAATAGTTTTGAGAGGAACAAGAAGCATTTTGGGGTTACTAGAAGGGTTTTGGGTTCTACCGGGTAATACCGGGTACTAATATATATGTGGAAAATATTTCCGAAGATGTTAAACTAATAATAAAAGGCACTAAGGATGATTAGGAGGATTTTATAATTATTTAAAAACCAATGGGCCTAAGAAAATACAATAAGGTTAAGTAGTGGAGAGTTATTCGACTATAGGGCCCAATAACAAAGGTGGCGCCCCCTTAGGAGACCGAATTGGAGTGGGGGGAGACTCCTCCTCCCGACAGAGCCGGCACAAGGAGGGAGGCCTCCTCCCCTCTTGTGGTGCCCCTCCCCTCCCTACAACCTATATATACAAGAGGTTTTGGGCCCTTTTGGACATACAAGTTTTGGAGCCTCTAGTTCTCTAATTCTAGTTCTAGTTGATCCAGTTAGAGCTAGATATAATCCTCTCTAGTCCTCATAATTAGAAGCCCAGTGTGGCTCTAATATTCTCCCTCTAATTCTCCGGTGACAATTAGCTCTAGATGGCGAAGCGCTGCTGGATCCTGAAGACCTTACGCTTGCAAACTGTGGAGAGGTCGTGCTTTCGGTCTTTCGCTCGAGGTTCCTTCGTAAATGGCTCGAGGGGCTTCAAGTATGATCTACACATACTCTTCTTATGCTGCAACTCGAAGTTGGTAATGATCTGATCTAAACCTTTAATGCATCATCATAGTGTTCCTGGTTTGATCGTAGGACAATTTTTTTGTTTTCTACTATGTTTCCTAACATATACCACGCTTGCTTTAAAAAAAACTTGATTGGGGAGTAGACATGTTCATGGACAACCCGGCTCGCAGGCCTGAACCCGAAGCCCGACATTTGGGCCGGGCTTGGGCTCCACTTTCTCACCCGAAGCCCGGCCCGAAAGCCTGGAATATAGGTATAATAAATTAATATAATATCCTGAATATGATTAGTTTAATTTAAAAATGGCACTGTTCATGTACTTCGGGTCGGGGCGGGCCATGCTCGGGCTTGGGATTTTTCCTTTGGGCTTTGCCAAGCCCGGCTCGAACCTGACCTGGCCCAACCAATGATCAGGTTTATTGGGGAGCGTATTTCTCCACTACTATAACTTTGCAGATGGAGGAAAAATCTACTAAACAACTAGTAGATATGATCGAGGATGTGCTGCTAAGGCTCACTTAACATGTTAACCCTACCAATTTTATTGTACTTGATATGTTTGAAGATGAAAACCTATCTATTAATCTTGGGAGACCTTTCCGTAATACCACAACTACACAAGTGGGCTGTGCTGAACGAAAGGTGGCCTTTAAAGAATCTACAATGAAGAAATTACTAGGCGCTTGCTTAGGAAGCCTGGACAAGCGAAGTAGATTCCACCCTCAAGAGAACAAATGAAAAATTTCTAAAGAAGAACGAAGCCCTTGGGACCCTGGACTTGTTTGCATCATAGGGGAAGTGTCATGGCCATTCTCACTCTATCGACATACCCTGTGTGTGCTATTGATCGGCATAAAGGGCCCTTGCCATGTGTTAGGGTGAATTGGTACACCCCTTGTCGTAGAATTGTCACGGCAGATGTCCTTAGTGTCAGGACTTAGTCGCGAGGCCAACGCATCCATGTGGTAGCTTGAGAGGGGTTGAGCGGGACGAGAGACGCGAGGTTTTACCCAGGTTCGGCCCCTCACGTTGGAGGTAAAAGCCTACGTCCTGCTTCATTGATATTGATGATGATGATCACGGTTACAAGAGTGCTCTAACTCGAGAGCTATTGTCTAAACCTAACTTGTCCAACTTGTGGAACTCGTCCCCTTTTGGGGAGCCCTGCCCCTCCTTATATATGTTGGAGGGCGGGTTACATGTAGAGTCCTATTAGGATTAGGACTAGTCTATCGCTAATACAAACCGGATACAAGTCCAGGTCTTAGCACCTTGTAAGATAATATTCCTCCTGCCTTTTCCTCTTAAACCGCCCACCATTAAACGTGAACCGGTCTTACGGGTCTTAGGCCTTGTCATCTATCCGTCTCCGCACGCCGGATCACCGTGAGTCATAATGACCAGGTGGGTTGCTTGTAAACCGCTTGGTCAAGGCGGGTCGCCGAACTTCGCCAAGTGTCATGAGGTCTTGAGATAATCTGCCAAGTCCGCCGGGTTAACTTCGGCGGTTTACACCAAGGGGTATATCCTCGACATTAGCCCCCAAGTTTAGCTTGGATTTATTCATGGTAAACTTATCTTGCAAAATAAACACAAGAACAAATTTGACAGGTTATGCTCCGGGTTAAGAATTTTTGTAAACCGGTACTGATCATCCTTAAGTCCTTGTTATTTCCTCCTTCGGGAAATGCGGGTCAACAGACCAGCTTCATAATCAATTTGCCGACATTGGCTTGTCATCGAGAAATATTGTGAAGAATAAATCCTTTGACTCAGCTCCGCCGGTTTAAGAAAAACGGATCTGAAAATACTTATCTGATATTCAGCCAGTTTGAAGATGTAAAACTTGCCGGTTTAATATTACCAAAATGGCCGGTTTATACATATTGATGGTGCCGGGTCATAATTGTTGTCGACACCGGGTCATGTAATTTGATCTTCCTGATTTGCTCAAAACTAATAAAATGAAGATGTTCCTCCTTTATATCGTAATACACCTGTAGCCCCCAAGTCTTTGAGAAGAACAAAGTGGTGGCTTAAGACTTTGCTTCAATATAAATACTGCCACTTTCAAAGAAATCCATGTTGTTCATCCCGGTGACTAGTAAAACTGAATACTCCATACTATGTAGCCCCCAAGTGCCGGGTTGTCATGCTTGCAGCAACACAGGACTTGTAATTGTCTTATACTCATAAAAACTTCAACCAGTGTAGCCCCCAAGGGCCGGGTCATTATGCAATAATGAGCAGGGACTTTGTAGGTATAATCATGTAGATTTGAGCAATGATGTGTAGTCCCCAAGGGCCGGCTCAGTAAGACAATATTGAGCTGGGACTTAATATATACTTCAATGAAAATAACATCATATGATGTAACCCCCATCATGGGACTTGAATCCACGTCCACAAGGTTAAGAGCCTTGTGCTTTTACCAACTGAGCAGTGGACCCTTCAATATAACGAATAAAAAGCTTTGTACCTTCAACTGTTGACAGGAGCAATTGGTAGCCCCCAAGGGCCGACTCATTATAATGTGATGAGTCGGGTCTTCAATAATATGAGCAAAAAATTACTTTGCATTAGCGCCCAAGTGTCATGGTGCATGCTTGCAGCGACATGAGACTTGCACATTTGATGTAATCTCAATTTAAATAATGTAGCCCCCAAGTGCCGGGTCGTAAGCACTGCGGCGACTCGGGACTATTCCTTCAATTGTAGAATAAATCATATCCATTAATAATATGATAACCATTGCGCTAAAAGCGACTTTGAAAACCTCAATTATAATATTGGTTATTGATAACCATAATAAAAATCCAGCCGTGTTGGCTATTAAAGGTAACATAATCTGGTATGAAAAACCTTATTCATTCAATATCATCTTGAAAATTCAGCCAAGTTTGGCTATTTGAATAATATAACCCAATGATTTATAAGCGCATGATTCCAATGGCGCAATCCAAATAGGTCTTGGCAACTTACGGTCCAAAGCCAGCCGGGTTAACAAACACCGGATAATTTCTCATCATATATTGGCGACTTATCATCTTAAAGCCAGGCCGGTTTAATAAACACCGGATAATTTATCATCATGCTTTATTCAACCTGTTTCTGCATACAATAAGTTTAAAGTGTCCTGGCGGTTTATCACGGACGGATCATAATGCCCAACATATAACCCAAGTTTATAACCAAGGCTGCACTTAAGAATAATCAATGAAATATATCATACCGTGACATTGAATCACATCATTGGTTTACCAACTTTTGTAGTAAGGGTGATAACCCCAATCTTGAGTAATGATAACTCCTTTCATCTTGTGTCGGTTTATGATAAAACCGCATCGGGTTGTGATAAACACCGGTTTAACCATATATATCTGGCGACTCGTAGTCAAACCGCATCAAGGCGGATAGTCTCCGGATTATGATTTGATCATGTATTGACAATTTGTAATCGAAAGTCAAGCCGGGTTAATGAACACCGGTTTACTCCATGATAAGATGGTAACATAAAATCAAACCGGGCAGATAGTCTCCAGATTAGGATTTGACCGTGTTCCGCCAATTTATAATTGTGAGTTTGAAACGGATTAACAATGTCGGTTTAAAACGCAACAAAAATCAAATAACAGATATGAAAAATATGGAAGCAAAGGCAATGATAAGACCGTTTGCAAAAAGAGGCTTTCTTGGCTGATCGGATGGTGTTACCATGGTCGGACACGACCAAGCTCCCAATAAGGTGTAGCTATGGTTCAAGTCAGCGGTACCCAACTCAAACCGTGGCATTATGCCGATCAAGTGGCGTGGCAATGGTTCGGGTTCGACCAAGCCCCAAGTGACTCTATGGCCTTAGGCCGATCAAGAGGCGTGTTGGTTCAGACTTGACCATGTCCCCACTGGATCGTGTGGCTTTCGCCTATCAAAAGGTGTTGCATTGGTTCGTAGACGTCCAAGCCCCCAAGTGATGTTGTGGCAGTAGGCCGATCAAGTGGCGTGGCTATGGTTCGGATTCGACCAAGCCCCCAAGTGACCAATAATATGATAAGCCAATAAGGCATGATACCCATGTTTGGACCGCGCATCATGGCAGCAGGTCCTCTTTGGCACCCTTTAACTTTTTGCAAGAGATAAATCCTTCTTGAACCGGGATTTTGAACCGAATATTGAGAGCTTCAAAGCTTTGTGGGAGACATATTTCCCTTGAACCGGATTGTAACCTGGATATTTGAGAGCTTCAGTGAGACTGACTTCCCTTGAGCCGGATTTTAAACCGGAATCCTTCCTGATGACCCTGGACCTCTTCATTGAGTCCGGATTTTGTAATCGCTATATACTTTCTAAGCCGGAAATTTTACGACGACCTTTAAGTTTTTATCAATATAGCAGGAGCCTCCAGGACCGGGTTATCTTTCCCTCCATTGTTCTGGGGTTCTTTAAATTTGCTAAAACCGGCAAGATTTGCTGAGTCATGTCATCGTAGCCCCCGAGTCTCAAGGTGACTCGAGGAGTTGGCTTGAAACTCTCCATATTTGACCGTGATGTAAACCGCATAACTTTCATATCATTGGTGTCGATAGCACAATGTGAATCCACAGAATGTTGAGGTGATCTGCGGCGGGTTATAAATGGTCTGTGTGAGCCGTGTCAAGAATTTCGCCAATGGTTCCTTCCAATGGCGATTTGAAGTTAACCAGAATCGTAATGGCGGCGACTTGTGTGCTCGCTTATTGAGCCATCCGGTCGAGATGGCGGTTGACGTTAATTTGCCTCCAATTTGAAAGAAAACCGGGCTACCCAAGCTGTGACTTGTTCATATCCAATAAACAGCTCATCCAGAAAAATGTGGCCCGGTGTGTTGATGTAGACCAGGCCGCGAGAGACGGACCGTAAAAACGACCGCAGCGTCAGAGGCAACATGGATAAGCCGGCCACGGTGTTGTATGCTGGTGCGGACAAGCAAGTTATCCTCCTCATTGTAAACCGGTGCGGACGCGTGAACCGGCCATGAGAACGGACGGGTGAGTCGTCCATGGCGTTATGGCCCGGTGCGAGCAGGCGAAGTTGATGTAAACCGCCATGTGGACGGCGACTTGAGCGCGTTCATCCACCGGGTGATATAACACGGATGAAACGCCGGTGCAGAACATTGTCATTGCGTGCTCTGTACCGCAATATAACACCTCATTTTTAATGAACAATTGTCCTGCGTCAAAAAATATCGGAAGCCAAAGTAATTGTTCACATAAAAATTAATATGTGCTGAAATAAACCGGATGGATTTCACCTGATGTTTATGAACGACAGATAATCTGCACGTAAAATTCTTGCATATAGTAGTGGTAGTGCTTCGCAATACTTTTTTGGACTGCCAACACATCTTTAGAAGCAGGGGCGGCTCATGGCAGCAACTCACAATGGAGGTTTTGCGGCAGAGGTGAATTAGCGGGGCGACTTGACGACGAAGCGGAGGCAGAGGCTGGTGGCGGCTCAGCAGAGGCTCTGGCAGGGCAAGGCGACACCGACAAGGAGACGCCTGCAGCAGCGGTTCAAAGGCGATTCAAGGCGGGCGGCTCGAGTCAGCAAGCAGCCGTGGAATAACGCCGAGTCTGGGCTGACACGACGGAGGCCACAGAGCCCTAGCAGCAGAGGCGAGGCGACTTTATGGGCGGAGTCCACCGGCTCATCGGCTTGCTTTTAATAGATTCAGCCCCATTAAAATCATCCAATGTGCCACCGCTTTTGGAGTGGCTGTAAAAATTCAAAGACCAACATAGTATCACGTAATCCATAGATGAGTATTAGCGGCAGCACAATTTGTGTCTTATTGACATTTATCCGTAGATGGTAAGGTGTCGCCGTGTTTGGCGGTGGCGGCTCGTAAGCAAGGCCGGGTGGCTTTTCAAGGACATGACTTCGGTAGCTCATGGCGCGCAGCTAAGCAGAGGGACCAGCCAGCAGCCGCCTTGACCACGGGCGATCGATGGAGCCAAAGTGACGACAACAATGGAGCGGTACGCAGAGAGCAAGTTTGGAAACGGCTCGGAGTCGTCGTGCGCCCATAATTAAATCCTCCTCCGAGTTGTCGTTGGTTTGGTGACGGAACATCGTTTTAATACTATCTCCTCTTGCTGATGGATCAATGGACATATCACTTTTGCTTTTACATCGTGCACCAATAGTACTATTGCCGAACATGGTTGACGATTTCTGATTTTTTCCTTACGTACTATCCTTGTTGTAGTTAAGACGGTCTCACGGGCAATCCTTTTGGCAAAAAGTAATAGCAGTACTTATGAGTTGATGCCCTCGGAACTTGAACGATATCAGATGTAGCGAAACCTCGGCAGATCGGATATACGCTTGACGACAGCAATCAGACCGGCCGTTTGAATCGGACGAATCGTAGGACGGTCGCCATGAAGGGACCGTAGCCCTAACTTTTCTTGAACCTGGATGGATTTTGACTTGGTCAAAACAACATAAATCTTTTGCAACGACTCTTCTCCACTTTAATCAATCGCAAAATTCTCCCTGAAGAGCTCCTTCAAGAACTCAACACCACCGTCGCGCCATTACGGTGGGCGCCTAACCGTCAGAGAATTGTCACGGCAGATGTCCTTAGTGTCGGGACTTAGTCGCGAGGCCAACGCATCTATGTGGTAGCTTGAGAGGGGTTGAGCGGGACGAGAGACGCGAGGTTTTACCTGTGTTCGGCCCCTCTCGTTGGAGGTAAAAGCCTACGTCCTGCTTCATTGATATTGATGATGATGATCACGGTTACAAGAGTGCTCTAACTCGAGAGCTATTGTCTAAACCTAACTTGTCCAACTTGTGGAACTCGTCCCCTTTTGGGGAGCCCTGCCCCTCCTTATATATGTTGGAGGGGCGGGTTACATGTAGAGTCCTATTAGGATTAGGACTAGTCTATCGCTAATACAAACCGGATACAAGTCCAGGTCTTAGCACCTTGTAAGATAATATTCCTCCTGCCTTTTCCTCTTAAACCGGCCCACCATTAAACGTGAACCGGTCTTCTGGGTCTTGGGCCTTGTCATCTATCTGTCCCGCACGCCGGATCACCAGTGAGTCATAATGACTAGGTGGGTTGCTTGTAAACCGCCAGGTCAAGGCGGGTCGCCAAGAACTTCGCCAAGTGTCGCTGAGGTCTTCAGATAATCCGCCAAGTCCGGCCGGGTTAACTTCCGGCCGGTTTACACCGCGGGGTATATCCCCGACACCCCTGTAGAGTTAAATCTCTTTGAATAGCTATGTCTGTGGTTATGCACGACTTGGAGATTTTGTACCTGGTCATAGAACAACTTCAACTAATAATTAATAAACCTGCCAACTTACGTGTGAGTGCCTTGGGGATCCTTCCTCGTGGGTGATGCGAAGGGAATGCAAGGTAGTGTTATGTTGTGGTGTTTATGTTAGATGGCACAAATACGCTCTCTTACCTAATAGCTATAGACACAAGTTGTAGTGTGTCTCTATAGAATTCTAGCGCTTGCTGCCGCTCAAACCACACACCCCATCTTTGAAAATGATGGATACTTAGTATAGATCTGATGTAAGTCTTGCGAGTACAACTAAGTACTCGTCTTTCTTTATTTATTCTTTGACCCGGATGCAGCAAATCATATGGTAGCAACTAGAATAGGTGATCTCTACCTGTGAGGACGACATTAACTATGGCTATCCTAGGCAGTGGTCTGTTCAGGGTTATGAACGCCATATGATTTTCTTTAGCCTTCTTAAGGCACACTACAAAAAATACACTTCCGTGATGATACGTGGCTGTCACAGTAGGTCACCTTTTCTGTCATGTATGTACATCCATGACGATTTATGATAGAATCAAGATAGTCATACCTGTGCTGTCGTAGAAGTGTTCCATGACAATACCAAAATTATCATCATGAAAGTGTTCACTTCCATGACGATAAATGACGCGTCATGGAAGTGCTTTCGTCAAGGGTAACCGACATGTGGCATCCACCGTAACGGGTCACCGTTAAGCTATCGGGTCCGGTTTTGGATCCGATAACCCGTTAACAGCCCATACCAATGGGGATTTTCCACGTGTAAAATTCTCATCGACTGAAGGAAACACGTGTCAGCTCGTCATTGGGTCAGATAGGCGCCTATGATATGTCGCCACATGTGACGGCCCACCACTGGCCCATTTAGCTTACAAAGGCCGGCCCATTTGACTTGGTCAAAAGTTAGCGGGCTAGCCCATGAAAAGCTTGTTAACGGTCTATTCGCAAATAGCCCATTTTACGGCCCGGTAACTCATGGCCCGTTAGGGCCTTCCCAAAATCGGCCCAACAGTGTCATGTGGGCCGTCGAATATAACACCAGCCCATTTCACTTTCGGCCCATGTATGGCCCATGATGTCTTTCGGCCCATATGAGGCCTTTCATATCTTTAGGCCCTTTAGTGGCCCACAGTGACTCTAGCCCATAATGAATAGTAAATTTCTTTGTACCCATTAACGGCCCATGATTCACATGGGCTGTTTCCAGCCCGTGTTAGCTTTCGGCCTACTGATGGGCCATACATTCTTGGGCTCCTTTCCGGCCCTTGATTACTTTCGGCCCGTTACTGGCCTGTTCCTCTAAAGGGCCAAATTCGGCATGTGGCTAGAATCGTCCCGTTTGTGGCCTGTTAACCCGTTGCGTCATTTTCAGCCCGTCCTATATTCTGTCCCATTAACGACCCATTATGCATGTGACAGAATTAAGCCTTTGCTTTCTTCCGGCTTGTTAACGGCTGCTATCTTGTCTGGCTGATACCAATTACGCCCGTTTACGACCCTGATACGTCTCCGTCGTATCTACTTTTCCAAACACTTTTGCCATTGTTTTGAACTCTAACTTGCATGATTTGAATGGAACTAACCCGGACTGACGCTGTTTTCAGCAGACTTTTCATGGTGTTATTTATGTGCAGAAACAAAAGTTCTCGGAATGACCTCTCCACGGAACATCTTTTGGAAAATATTAAAAATCTGGAAGAAAAATCCACGTCAGGGGGGCCCACACCTCGCCCACGAGGGTGGGGCGCCCGCCCTCGTGGGCCCCCTGACGCTCCACCGACCTCAACTCCAACTCCGTATATTCACTTTCGGGGAGAAAAAAATCAGAGAGAAGGATTCATCACGTTTTATGATACGGAGCCGCCGCCAAGCCCTAAAACCTCTCGGGAGGGATGATCTGGAGTCTGTTCGGGGCTCCGGAGAGGGGGATTCGTCGCCGTCGTCATCATGAACAATCCTCCATCACCAATTTCATGATGCTCACGGCCGTGCGTGAGTAATTCCATCGTAGGCTTGCTGGACAGTGATGGGTTGGATGAGATTTATCATGTAAGCGAGTTAGATTTGTTAGGGTTTGATCCCTAGTATCCACTATGTTTTGAGATTGATGCTGCTAGGACTTTGCTATGCTTAATGCTTGTCACTAGGGCCCGAGCGCCATGATTTCAGATCTGAACCTATTATGTTTTCATGAATATATGTGAGTTCTTGATCCTATCTTGCAAGTCTATAGTCACCTACTATGTGTTATGATCCAGCAACCCCGAAATGACAATAATCGGGACCACCCCCGGTGATGACCGTAGTTTGAGGAGTTCATGTATTCACTATGTGTTAATGATTTGGTCCGGTACTCTATTAAAAGGAGGCCTTAATATCCCTTAGTTTCCGCTAGGACCCCGCTGCCATGGGAGGGTAGGACAAAAGATGTCATGCAAGTTCTTTTCCATAAGCACGTATGACTATATTCAGAATACATGCCTACATTACATTGATGAATTGGAGCTAGTTCTGTGTCACCCTATGTTATGACTATTACATGATGAACCACATCCGACATAATTCTCCATCACCGATCCAATGCCTACGAGCTTTTCACATATTGTTCTTCGCTTATTTACTTTTCTGTTGCTATTGTTACAATCACTACAAAACCCAAAAATATTACTTTTGTTACCGTTACCGTTACTTCCATATTACTTTGCTACTAAATACTTTGCTGCAGATACTAAGTTATCCAGCTGTGGTTGAATTGACAACTCAACTGCTAATACTTGAGAATATTCTTTGGCTCCCCTTGTGTTGAATCAATAAATTTGGGTTGAATACTCTACCCTCGAAAGTTGTTGCGATCCCCTATACTTGTGGGTTATCAAGACTATTTTCTGGCGCCGTTCTTTGGGGAGCATAGCTCTATTCTTTGAGTCACTTGGGATTTATATCTGCTGGTCACTATGAAGAACTTGAAAGACGCTAAGACAAAAATTTATCCCTCAACTACGAGGGGAGGTAAGGAACTGCCATCTAGCTCTACACTTGATTCACCTTCTATTTTGAGTAAGCTTGCGACACCCAAACCTGCTTCTGCTACTCGTTCTGATATGTCGCATGTTATTGATGATGCCACTTCTGCTATGCATGATACTTATGATGAAACTACTACTATGCTTGATACTACTGTGCCACTTGGTGAATTTCTTGATGAACAACTTGCTAGGGTTAGAGAGAATGAAATTATTGAAACTGATAATATTGATGAAATTGATGATGAAGACTCTCCCCCTAATAAATATGAATTGCCTGTTGTTCCCGAGGGTTATGTTCTGGAAAAAGAAGCTGCTAGAGCTATTTTAGCTTGCAACGATAGATACGAGCTCAAGAGGTTATTAGTCAAATGGAAGCAGCAATCTCTTAATGCTGGAATGAAACCTGACCCTGCTTTTGCGACTTCACCTATCTGTGTTACCGATAAGGATTATGAATTTTCTGTTGATCCTGATATAATTACTTTGGTTGAATCTGATCCTTTTCATGGCTATGAATCAGAATCGCTTGTGGCACATCTTACTAAATTAAATGAAATAGCCACCCTATTCACTAATGATGAGAAATCTTGCTACCTTTATATCCTTAAAATATTCCCGTTCTCATTAAAGGGTGATGCTAAGATATGGTTTAATTCTCTTGATCCTGGTTGTGTGCGTAGTCCCCAGGATATGATTTATTACTTCTCTACTAAATATTTCCCTGCTCATAAGAAACAAGCTGCTTTAAGGGACATATATAATTTTCTGCAAATTGAAGAAGAGAGTCTCCCACAAGCTTGGGGAGGCTTCTCCAATTACTTAATGCTTTGCTGATCATCCTCTGAAGAAAAATGAAATACTTGATATCTTTTATAATGGACTAACCGATGCTTCCAGAGATTACGGATAGTTGTGCTGGTTCTGTTTTCAGGGAAAGAACACCGGATGAAGCTGAAATTCTATTGAATAATATGTTGACAAATGAAAATAATTGGACGCTTCCTGAGCCAATTCCTGAGCCTATTCCCAAACCAACTCCGAAGAAGAGGGGTGTCCTATTTCTCAGTCCTGAAGATATGCAAGAGGAAAAGAAATCTATGAAAGAAAAGGGTATTAAAGCTGAAGATGTGAAGAATTTACCTCCTATTGAAGAAATACACGGTCTTAATTTACCGCCGGTTGAAGAAACATATGATCTTAATCCATCACCTATTGAAGAAACTCATGGTCTTGATAACCCGACACAGGTAGTAAAGGTAAATTCTCTCTATAGATATGGTAAAGCTGAAATCCCTCCTACTAAAATTGCTAGCCAATGCTTGGATGAGTTTGATAACTTTATGGTTAAGGAAGAAGACTTCAATGCTTATTTTGGTAGACAACTAAAACAAAATGCTTATATGATTGAACACTTGGGTGATTATATGTCTAGAGTTAAAGGTGAACTTAAACTCATTACTAAACATGCTTCTATGGTCACCACTCAAGTAGAACAAGTACTTAAAGCTCAAAATGATTTGCTCAATGAATTGAATAGCAAGAATAATGACTATGCTGTTAGAGTGGCTACTAGAACTGGTAAAAATGACTCAGGAACCTTTGTATCCTGAAGGCCATCCTAAGAGAATTGAGCAAGATTCTCACAGAAATAATATGGATGCACCTAGTCCTTCTAAAAAGAAGAAAAAGAAAAATGATAGGACTTTGCATGCTTCTAGTGAACCTATTGTTGAACCACCTGAGAATCCCAATGATATTTCTACTTCGGATGCTGAAACACAATCTGGTAATGAACATGAACCTAGTGAAAATGTTAATGATGATGTTCATGATGATGCTCAACCTAGTAATGATAATGATGTAGAGGTTGAACCTCCTGTTGATCTTGATAACCGACAATCAAAGAATCAACGTTATGATAAGAGAGACTTTGTTGCTAGGAAACACGGTAAAGAAAGAGAACCTTGGGTTCAGAAACCCATGTGTTTTCCTCCTAAACCATCCAAGAAAAAGGATGATGAGGATTTTGAGCGCTTTGCTGAAATGATTAGACTTATCTTTTTGCGTATGCGATTAACTGATATGCTCAAAATGAATCCTTATGCTAAGTATATGAAAGAAATTGTCACAAATAAAAGAAAGATACCGGAAGCTGAAATTTCCACCATGCTTGCTAATTATACTTTTAAGGGTGGAATACCAAATAAACTTGGAGATCGAGGAGTACCCACTATACCATGCTCCATTAAAAGAAACTATGTTAAAACTGCTTTATGTGATCTTGGAGCCGGTGTTAGTGTTATGCCTCTCTCTTTATATCGTAGACTTGATTTGAATAAGTTGACACCTACTGAAATATCTTTGCAAATGGCTGATAAATCAACTGCTATAATTGCCGGTATTTGTGAGGATGTGCCTGTTGTGGTTGCAAACGTTACTATTTTAACGGACTTTGTTATTCTTGATATTCCCGAGGACGATAGTATGTCTATTATTCTTGGAAGACCCTTTTTGAATACTACAGGGGCTATTATTGATTGCAACAAAGGCAATGTCACTTTTCATGTTAATGGTAATGAGCATACGGTACACTTTCCGAGGAAACAACCTCAGGTCCACAATATCAATTCTATTAGAAAAATTCCATCGATTATTTTTGGAGGTTTTGAATTTCCTCTTCCTACTGTCAAGAAGAAATATGATATTCTTATTATTGGGGATGTGCATATCCCCGTTGAGGTAACATAGTGTTATTTGAAATTTCTCCAGTTCCATGTTATTCGGAATGAGTTTGCTAACAAGACTTGATCAACCTTGTTAGTGGATTCCTTTTGATGAGCATGAGATGGATGAAACTAGAAGGCACAACCTTCTGTACCCTCCTTTTACTTTCTGTTATTTAGTTGAAATAAAGTAAAAATAGCATTTTTCTGTCTGTTTTCTGATTTATCCATGCAATATAAAAATACCCCGAAAATAAAAGTTCTCCAAATGCCCTGAAAATGGAATATGATTTTTTCTGGAATATTTGAGAATATTTGGCACTAAGAACACAGCAGGGGGAGCAAGCACCTGGCCACGAGGGTCCAGGGCGCGCCCACCCCTACAGGGTGCCCCCCTGCCTCGTGGGCCCATGGTGGCTCCCCTCCACTTATTCCTGCACCCATACACTTCTTCTTCCTCCCAAAAAAATCACTATCCAGCTCAAGCATGAGTTCTAGCTCATTTTGCTGCGATTTTCGATCTCCTTGCTCAAAGCACCTCTCACAAAACTGCTTGGGGAGATTGTTCCTTGGTATGTGACTCCTCCATTGGTCCAATTAGTTTTTGTTCTAATACTCTATTCATTGCAAATTTGTGCTGCCTAGGTGACCATGTTCTTGAGCTTGCATGTCAAATTTATATGGTTCCAAGTAGTTCTAATGCATGATATAGTCTCTAGGCACTTGTAGGAGTAGTTGCTATCAAGTTTATTAAGCTTGGTTCACTTTTGCTTGAAGTTACTAAAAATTTCAGATTTTTTCAGAGAATAATGAACAGATTTTTGAGGGGCTCATCGAGCCGAAGCTCGAAGGAAAAGCAGAGTGAAGAAGCACAGAGGCCCAAATATAATCTGCCTCGCACCGCGGAGGTTGGGCCATGTGAATGGCCTTCCGATGATTTCTTGAGAGAAGCCGGGATTTATGATGATTTTTATGAATTGGCCGAGAATGCAGGCCTCACCGACTTCCTCCCGACCGACGCGAACATTATCTCTTACTCACCAATACTTTTGTGCAAAACTTCTACTATTATCCGAAGGAATCACCTCCTTCAGTAGAGTTTCATTTATATGATGTGGTTAAGAAGATGCCACTAGATGAATTTTGCAAGGTTTGCAAAATACCTTTTGAGGGTAGTTTAGAGGAACCACATCGTAAAGATGTGGACAGGTTTATTGACACTATTACTGTGGGGGAAACCAGGAAGGTTTCCAATGCAAGAATCACTAGCATACATTTTCCTGTTTTACGCCAGTTTGCCATATTTGCTAGTCGTTGCTTAATTGGTCATGAAGCGCCGGTGTTCGGGAACGGGGTCCCCAGACTTGCTCGCCTGCCTGCGGGCGTGGCTCAAAGGAGGCCCAGGACAGCCCATCTTCAACAACGCAAGCTCAAGACCCTCGCGAGGGGCCAAGCCTCGCGGGGCGGACGACCAAGAGCTTCCTCAGGCACGGCCTCGTCAGGCTGGCTCATGAGGAGGCGGAGAGTTCAAGGCAGGGTACCTCGCGAGGTGCCCATGATGTAAGCCATGACGACCAAGGGCGCCAGTCGGGCGCCAGCCCGTGCAGCGTCCTCCTTTCCTCTTTGGTGCAAAGGGGGCAAGCGCAGGCAAGGGCATCAAGCAAAGGCATCCGTTTTGGTGCAACAAGACCAAGACCAGCCCCAACGGCTGGAATGCGATCATCGTGGAGCCCAAGCAGGCGTCATCACTAGAGCCTTTGGCAGGCGACGACCAACTTTAGTCAGGATAAGTGTACCCGCTGTTCCCCTTCAAAATGGCCAATTGTTGGCACCCTTCCCGCTCAATATTTGGGAAGAGGCCCAGGGCCTTCGTCTATATAAGTAGAGCTAGCCACCATAGTAGAGGACCCCCGATCCGATCCTCTCCTTTCGGGGATCAGAGGGAGATAGAGACCCGATCCGATCCTCTCCTTTCGGGGATCAGAGGGAGATAGAGACCCGATCCTCAAGCTAGAGCGACGGGATACCACTTAGCAGTTCATCACACCCACCAAGAACAGACCCTCGCGAGGCTGTTCTTCCTATCTTATTCTTCATCTCCCAAGAGGCAATCCACACACCACACCTTTGGAGTAGGGTATTACACCACGATGGTGGCCTGAACCAAAGATAAATCTTGCGTCTCTTGTGCTGTTCTTGTTAGTAGTTTAGGTCCCTGCGATTCGGTGAGGTACGAGGCGGTGGAGGGTTGGATCTCCGCGCACCCGAGTTCGAACCTTAAGGGTCTGCTGAACCCGAAATCGACATTTGGCGCGCCCGGTAGGGTGCGCTGAATTTGCCTTCGCCGCCCGTTCTTCCTCGACCACCGCATAACCATGTCTCGAAGCTCGACGGGCTCAAGGCCAGCGCCGAGCCGCTTCGCCTCCCATGTCGCCCAGACGGCTCCCGTCGTGGCGTCCTCGTCGTTCCCGTCACTGCTGTCAACGCCGCCATCGGCCCGGCGGGGAACAAGCAGCAAGCGCTGCCTCAAAGACCCGTCCATGAGGCGGGACAGCCGCACCGCCACGCCTTCGCTCACCCCCGCTGGTTCTTCGTCGCGCGCGCCCCGCGTGGCCATGGAGGCCCGGGCTGCACTCATCGCGGCCAACGAGCTCCTGCGCTACCGCCCGTCGGCAGCGTCTCACGAAGAATGGCTCGACCACGTCGCTGAGCTCGTCCGGCGCTGGAGGCGACCGCGCCGTCCGTCTCGCTGCACCGCACCCGCCCTGGAGATGAAACTCGGGCGCCTCGGCCGCCTCCTCCTCAAGACGGCGCCACAGCACCAAGGCGCGCGGCCTGGCGGAACCCGTTCCGCCAGTGCACCGCGCTGCAAGAGCAAAGCTGCCAAGAAGTTCCTCGCCCGCTAGAAGCTGCCCGAGCGCCCGCTCCAAAGACGCGTCAAGACCTGCGCTGCCCCCAGCCAAGGGCGCAGGAGGCCCACAAGACCAAGCTCTCTGCCGTCGAGGCCCCAGCTGCCACGGCAGGCTGCCGCGCCTTCACCACCGAGCTGCAGCGTCGTCGCGTGGCCCGCCAAGTTCAAGCCAGACCTGCCTCCACGCTACGACGGCACGGCTGACCCTACAGAGTTCCTCCAGCTCTACGAGCTGGGCATCGAGGCTGCCAACGGAGATGAAAAGGTCATGGCGAACTGGTTTCCCATGGCGCTCAAGGACGGAGCCCGCACCTGGCTCCTCGACCGGCCCTGTGCACGATCTCTTCTGGGCCGAGATGCGCATTCGCTTCATCGCCAACTTCAAGGTACTCGCGACCGCCACCCGCCGTGAGCGACATGCGCCAGACCAAGCAGCAGCTAGGAGAAACCCCGCAAAGTACATCCAGCTTCAACAACGCGCGCCTCAAGATCCCTGTGGTAACGGAGGAGGCCATCATCTCTGCCTTCTCCGACGGCGTGCACGACGTCAAGATGAAGGAGGAGCTGGCGATGCATGAAGATCTGTGCACGTCCCTGGAGCTGTTCAACTTGGCGACCAAGTGCGCCAGGGCTGAGGTGGGGCGCCTCTCCCTCCTCGAGCTGCCTGCCGCGGATCCCGAAGAGAAGAAGTCCAAGGCCAAGGACGTGAAGCGCAAGGGGCTGCCGTGCTCGCAACCGAACCAGACACCAAGCGAAAGAGATCAACCCGAGTCTTCCAAGGGCAGCCGGTACTGCGTGTACCACGACCTCCACACCCACAACACCAATGAATGTCAAGAGCTCCGGGCCGTGCGCGAAGGAAGGGTCGGCAGACGCCCCGAGCGCAGCGACCGGGGCTACGGCCGAGGAGGAGGAAGAAATGCAGGACGCTGGGAAGACCGTGGCCCGCGCCAAGGGTGGCGCGACCAACCTCGCGAGGACCGCTGGCAAGACCCACCTCACGAGGGGGGCTGGAGGGATCAGCCTCGTGAGGATCGCCCGCAAGGGAACGCAAGCCTCCCTCCGCTGCCACCGCCGCCAAGGAGAATCGAAGACCGTCATCAGGACGAGGGGGCTGGGGGCTTCAGTGAAGCGGCGATCGCCTGCATCCTGGGCGGAGCTCAAGCCCCAGCCTCTCACCGCATCTTCAAGCAGTTCACCCGTGAAGTGAATGCAGTCCTCCCCAAGCTCGAGTCCACGCGCCCTCTCAGGTGGTCGGCGTGCGCCATCACATTCAGCTCAGCGGATCAGCTCAAGTGCGGAGCCACAACCGGAGTTCTCCCGATGCTTTGCTCCCCAATCATCAGCAATGTGCTAGTCACCAAGACCCTCATCGACGGCGGAGCAGGGCTCAACATCCTGTCCGTGGAGACATTCAACAATCTTCAAGTGCCCTCTGATCGGCTTCAGCCAACCAAGCCTTTCTCCGGAGTCACCGACGGCTCCACGGTCCCGATCGGGCAGGTCCGCCTTCTGTCACCTTCGGGGCCCGCGACAACTACCACACCGAGCTCATCGACTTCGACGTCGCCCACATTCGCCACAGACAACGCCATCCTCGGGTACCCAGCGTTGGCCAAGTTCATGGTCATGACCCACCATGGCTACAACATCCTCAAGATGCCGTGAAGCGGCGGGGTCATCACGGTGCCTGTGAAGAGAGAGATGCGATGTGCTCCTGGAGCGAGCTTTTCAGCCGCATCATTTGGAAGACCCGGACCACAGCAGCAGGATGCCTCTGAGGCAGCCCCAAGAAGAAGAAGACATCGACCGACCCGGCTCTTCAAGAGACAGCCCTCCGGGTCCACACCGGGCCGGGGGAGCCTCCTTCCATCGCATAGGAAAGCGCGCCGGCGCCCTCCTCAGGCAGGGCTCGGGGGCTCTCACCTGGAGGGCCGCCGACCTCGCCAAGGTCTCGAGGGAGGCGCTTGGGCACCACGTGGAGGCGTGTTTCGAAGCACGCTTCCGCAAGGTGAGCAAGACCAGGAGGACAGAACCCGCAAGAGTTCATCAGCCAAGGCCATTCAGAGCTACATGAGTCAAGGGTCATAAGGGGCAGCCGCCTACCAGCTGTGGCCCCCATCCAGGCGAGGATGGTGGGCTGCGCGTCTGCATCGACATCTGAGGCTCAACCGAGCCGCATCTCAAGAGCGCCTATGACCCTCGCGAGTGGGGCGTTGCAGGGTCCGCCCAGCCACACATACGCATGCCTTATGGCCTGCCAAACGCGGCTGCTGCGCACCAGCGTCTCATGAGGACCATCCTGGAGGCTCAAGAGGTCAGGCACGCCGCAGCCCTGGCGGAGATGGAGATGGCCCATGAGGAGCCGCCATCGCCTCTGGAGCCTCCCGAGGCCCCTGGGCCTGGTGGCTCGTGAGGGTCGGCTCCCGCAGCCCACCGAGTCTGCTACATCAACAACCCTTCATCCCCAACATCACCAGGTGACATCTTTAAGTTTTACTTCCGGTTGGGAGCGCCTTCAGGGCCGCATTATTCCCAGGCCGCGTGGGTCCGCCCCTGCGGCATGTATCCCTTTTATTTCATGTCTTTAGCTTATCCTGTTGGGTGCGCCCCTCGGGCTACATCATCCCGAAGCCGCTCGGGCCAGTCCCAGCGGCATGTATCCTTCATGCGTTTTCCTTAGGATTATGCTCTCGTTCCACCATGCTTGTTATTTGGTGCCTTCTCCTGGGTGGCGAAATCTTGCACGTTAAAGGGGGGGTGCCTGAGCATCGTGACTCAGGGCTCCTACCGGCTCTCCGGCCCTCACCCTCTAGTCTTGTCCATGGCATCGCGACCTGGCTTGCCAGCGACGGTAGAGACCAGCCCGAGAGCCGGGACCCAAGGATGTAGAGTTTTCGTCATCTAATCCAGCTTGCGCGTTAAAGGGGGGGTGCCTGAGCATCGCAACTCAGGGCTCCTACCGGCTCTCCGGCCCTCACCCTCTGGTCTTGTCCATGGCATCGCGACCTGGCTTGCCAACATCAGAGAGACCAGCCCGAGAGCCGGGACCCGAGGACGAGAGTTTCTGCGTCGACCAGCTTATGCTGCTTAAAGGGGGGTGCCTGAGCATCGCGACTCAGGGCTCCTACCGGCTCTCCGGCCCTCACCCTCTGGTCTTGTCCATGGCATCGCGACCTGGCTTGCCAGCGACGGCTGAGACCAGCCCGAGAGCCGGGACCCGATGACGTAGAGTTTCGTCATCTAACCTATCTTGCGCGTTAAAGGGGGTGCACGAGCATCGCGACTCGTGGCTCCTACCGGCTCTCCGGCCCTCACCCTCTGGTCTTGTCCATGGCATCGCGACTGGCTTGCCCGACGGCCGAGACCAGCCCGAGAGCCGGACCAAGACGAGAGCACCGCATCTGGCCAAATTTGCAGGAACACGCTCGAAGATAAGGCCCAGAGCCAGGCGCAACCCGCCTTGAGGTAGGGCCTCGTGAGTCCCGGGCTGGCTCACGAGTGCCCAGATACACCTCGTCCAGCCCTACCGTGCCAGCCACGTGTCAGGGTGGGGCTGTATACGCCCCGAGGGCTCCTCCCGGAGGGGAGCCCCCTCCCACGTTCCAGTGGAAGCACCATGCTCCGTGCTGGCTGACGACACTGCCGAGGAGTGGCTATGCCCGTACGCATGGGGAAGCGCTATGCTCTGCGCTGGTGATAAACAACTGAGGGTGGCCTCGGGTCGCATCAACCTCAGGGAGCCTAGAGCTCAGTGTCCGGCCTCATCGCAACGCCTCCCCTCGGGAGCGCCGCGCGAGGCCGGGCACGAGGGCTGCGCTGGATCACGCCTGCACGACGCCACCCAGCCAGCCCCTCGGCCTGGTTCGTCGTGACGCCACTCCCGAGCGGAGCCAAGGTACGCATGCCGTTTGAGCGTCAAGGGGACTCCTGAGCATTGCGACTCAGAGCCTAACTGGTCACGTAGCCCCTCACCCCTTAGTTCCGAAAGGCTAACGGCGGTTGAGGTATGTGAGGCCGGGCTCTGCAGACGTAGAACGGTGGATCCGCCCGCGCCTCACCTCCCTACCTGCTGTTCGTGCGCCAAGGGGGACTCCTGAGCATCGCGACTCAGGAGCCTAACTTGTCACATAGCCCCTCACTCCTTGGTCCTGTCCTGGTTTCCGGTCGGGGCTAGCTTTGAGGTATCTTGTGAGGCGGCTCTGCCGGCGTGAGAACGTAAACAAGTAGGAAGCACAAATTTCAAGGAATTCAAAAGCAAATATTACAGTCCACACTGTTATCGCAGTACCAAACGCAAGTTTAAATGCCTCCCCGAGGCATGATACATGTGCAGGAATTAAAAGTAAGACATGAGCCGCAGCGGAGTCACTTGTCGGCGGTGGAGCAGCGCGGAGTGGGCTCGCCTCGTGAAGCAGCAGGGCCGGCAGCGCATCGCTTCGGCTTGGTGCTGAAGGCCCGGAACTTCCCCAACAGAGCCTCCGCGACCCTTCACAGCCTCGGCAGCGGCTGCGTGCTCGCCGCTTGCCGGCTTCGAGCTGTCCACGCCGACTGGGATCGCGAAGATAGATGTGGGTGAGGATCCGCGTCAATGCCGCAGAAGACAAGACCCGCGCCTCGGCCTCAGCCGTGGGGCCAAGACCAAGGGAAACATCTTCAAGAGCGCGGATCAGGAAGGGAAGCAGCTTGGCGGGGCCGTCCTCTGCGCCGGCCAGTGGGCTCTCGGGCGGCTGTCATAAAGCTCCCTCACAGAGACACGAGCCTTCACCTCCATATCCATGAAGGCCACGCGATCTTCAAGAAGAACCTGCGCCTCAAGGCGTCCAGCTCGACCTTCCTCGCCTCCAGCTCCTGCTCCGGTAGCGCCTAGGCGGTCGCGGCACTTCTTCAGCTTGGCCTCCCGGTCCTTGATGGCCGCCTCGCGAGCCTTCATGCCTTCCTCCTGCTCTGGCGGAGGCGGGCCTCCTCGGCGAGCTGGTTCTCAGAGGGCCCTTCAGCTCGCCCTCCAGCGTCTCACAGCGACCTCGGATGCTGGCTGCCTCCCCCAGGGCAGCATCGCGGGCTACCTTCGCCTCGCGAACAGCCTGCTTCTCCTCGTCACAAGCCGTCGAAGCCTGGACCAGCGCCGCCCGAATCGAAGCGTCGGCGCGAATCCAGCCAGAGGCCAGCTCCAAGCGCCCGGCCACCAAGCGAGGGTCGGCGCCCAGAAGATCCTGCCGCCAGCGGTCCAGCAGCGGCAGCGATCCAGGACCGCGGGAGGAGTCGGAGAGACAGCAGTTGGCGGGGTAGGAGGAGTTGGCGGCGGCGTAACCACTGCGCCCTGAGGCGGAACCAGCGGCACCACGGCAACGGTGGAGGCAACGCCCAACAAGGCCACCTCGGAGGTCGCCTGGACCAAGGGGGTTGGGCTCGCCCCAGCGGGCTCAGCCAGGCCTCGCGAGGACTCCCGGGCAGGAGAGGCCTAGGCGTCGGGGTCATCTTCCTTTTCGGGCAAAGGCACCGCCACAGATGGGGCCTCAGGAGCCCCCTTCAGCTTCTTCGCCGCGGGCGCCAGCCTGGCCGAAGAGCATGGACATCAGATCTCATCGACAGAACAATAATCAAGACGGGAAGCAGGCACTTGCAAGTCGTCGCTGGTGGACTCGAGCAACCTCCGGCCATACTTGAAGCCCGAGAGCCGGCTGCAGGGGCCAGCTTCAAGGGGACCAGGTGCGGGAGGCGCGTCTGCGGATCGCCCCGGGGCCGGGGCGGACCCGCGGGGGACCAGCCCAGTCCGGTCCTTCTTCGGAATCGGGGGCAGGCTTCTGCCTCCCCGCTCACCATCATCCTCGTCGTCGTCACTCTCGGGGAGGAGGGGAATGCGGGGCCCACGCCACAGTGCAGGAGCCCTTGACTCCGCCCCCGAATCAACCCCCTCTCCTGGCTCTCTTTCCTCCACCTCTTCGCCGGAGTCGGAAGAGGACACGTCCACCAGGTCCTCCGGAGCCTCCGCGGGCACGAGCCCGTCCCCATTGAAGGCGGGCATAGACCCCACAGCCTGCTCCCAATCCTCACGAAGAAACAGGGGCGCGGGGGCGCCCTCCGGTCTCGCCACATCGCCCCCTACCAAGGACTGGAGGACCGTCGCCAGAACCTCGCTGGCCAGGGCCACGGGGCTCGGGTTAGGCCTCCACATCGGAAGCGAAATCTTGGCGGCGGAGCCGATTGGTGCTCAGGAACTCCCTCGACAGCAGCCTTGCCGGTCAGCCTCGCCGCCGCCGCATCGTCCGACTTCAGATCTGCATCCATCCTCTCCAGCACCAGCTTCGCGCGAGGATCCCGAAGCTTCGCTCGGGACCAGTCGTCGGAACTCTCGGCGGGCTCCGTGGGCAGGATCAGCCGAGGGTGGATCCGCCCGGCATCCACCAAGACCCACTTGCTCCTGAAGCCCTCAATCCGCTTCCCAAAGTGTTTGAAATGGCAATGGCTCCGCCAGAGGCGACGAAGCTTCGCATGACGCCGGAGACGGGACCACGGGAGAGTCGGAGGAAGAAGTAGTGGCGCAAAGAAAGCCATCGAGGGCTTCACCCCAACATGGGCCTCACAATAGTAGGCGAAGATTGCGAAGAAGGACGGAGTTGGGATGAAGGTGCAGAGCGTGAATGTTGTAATGGCGAAGGACGGAGAAGAAGAACTCAGAGAAGGGAGGCGCCAGGCCAGCAATAATGGCGCCCGTGAAGAACGGGTAGAAGGTACTCCCCCGACCCTCAGGGGCGGAGGAGCCGGCCTTGAGCACCGCCGTTCCGCTGACGCCCTGCGCCTCCGCCAACCCGGCGATCAGGCAAGGCTCTCACGACACATTCGGGTCCAAGGCAGGAGAGTACCAGGCTCCGGCCGGGGTTTGACGAGGAGCCATGACTGGCTAGGGCACGAAGGCGGAGTGGATCTGAAGGTTTTGGAAGCAGGGAGGAGAGGCGCAAGAAACTGGAGAAAGTAAAGGAGGCAAGGAAGATGCCGCTCTATTATCAACCCGCGCGGTTGTAGAGGCGCCCACGTCCAATCAACCGCCACGCGGCGCACAAGGCCGCAGCTGTTAGGGCCCATGACGCCGTGACTTGCCCTTTCGCCTCTCTGACGGCCAAGGTCGGGCGCGCCGTGGCCCGGGGCCTCTTGTCGGCGTTCCGGGAACGGGGTCCCAGACTTGCTCGCTCGCTGCTCGCGACGTGGCTCAAAGGAGGCCCAGGATGGCCCATCTTCATCAACGCAAGCTCAAGACCTCGCGAGGGGCCAAGCCTCATGAGGCGGACGACCAAGAGCTTCCTGCACGGCCCTCGTCAGGCTGGCTCATGAGGAGGCGGAGAGTTCAAGGCGGGGTACCTCGCGAGGTGCCCGTGACGCAAGCCATGACGACCAAGGGCGCCAGTCGGGCGCCAGCCCGCGCAGCGTCCTCCTTTCCTCTTTGGTGCAAAGGGGGGCAAGCGCAGGCAAGGGTATCAAGCAAAGGCATCCGTTTCGGTGCAACAAGACCAAGACCGGCCCCAACGGCTGGAATGCAGTCATCGTGGAGCCCAAGCAGGCGTCATCACCAGAGCCTTTGGCGGCGAGGACCAACTTTAGTCGATAAGTGTACCCGCTGTTCCCCTTCAAAATGGCCAATTGTTGGCGCCCTTCCCGCTCAATATTTGGGAAGAGGCCCAGGGCCTTCGTCTATATAAGTAGAGCTAGCCACCATAGTAGAGGACCCCCGATACGATCCTCTCCTTTCGGGGATCAGAGGGAGATAGAGACCCGATCCGATCCTCTCCTTTCGGGGATCAGAGGGAGATAGAGACCCGATCCTCAAGCTAGAGCGACGGGATACCACTTAGCAGTTCATCACACCCACCAAGAACAGACCCTCATGAGGCTGTTCTTCCCTCAGCATCGTTTCTTCATCTCCCGAGAGGCAATCCACACACCACACATCGGAGTAGGGTATTACACCACGATGGTGGCCTGAACGATATAACTCTTGCGTCTCTTGTGCTGTTCTTGTTAGTAGTTTAGGTCCCTGCGATTCGGTGAGGTACGAGACGGTAGAGGGTTGGATCTCCGCGCGCACCCCAGAGTTCGAACCCTAAGGTTCTGCCTGTAGCGACCCGACCCGAATGGATCAAGTCTCTGTGCTTTCGTGTCATGCCTGGATCGGTATGCTGACACACACAGTACTCGAAGGATTTATAACAGAGGTAAATCACATGTATAAAGTAACGTAAAAACTATTACCTCAATCCAAAACATAAGCGGAAGCAACAAGGTTGTGGATTCCCATCAACACCAACGGCAAAGTTGAGTATAGGAAATCGTAACCCTAACGTATCACTTACTCGTTGTCTGAGAAGTCTGCAACATGAAAAGTTGCAGCCCGAAACGGGTCAAAGACATGGAATATGCTGGCGATGTAACACATAGAGAGCAATGAAAGAATAGGCTATACTACATGCATATATGGCTGGTGGAAAGCTCTATGGTTACAGTTTTAGCGAAAAGCCAAATTTTCCCTACTGCAAAGGAATAAATTTATTTAACTATCATGGTGGTTGCTAAACATTGAGAATGGTTGACAGCATCCTCAATCCCAATTAAAAGTACTCATTAAACCCAAACAAATTATATTAAGTAACGTGATGAGATCAACAGGATAATCCAAGAACTAGTTACTCAAAATGTCCATAACCGGGACACGGCTAATCATGATTAGTTTATACACTCTGCAGAGGTTTGACTTTTCCCCACAAGACTCGATCGCCTCCGTTTGGTTTCTCGCACTACATGGTGTTTGAGAGACGGATGACCGAGACATAGTCTTCGAAGCGCTAGCACCTTACGATGGGTGGACGGTACACCTACATCCCCTACATATGCTAGTCCACCACTATAAGAGTTCGCACAACTTAGTCAACTATGCGAGCCCATAATGGCTTGTGGCTGCACACGTAAGTTACTAGTTTGAATAATCTCATGATCCCTTTGAGCACAGGTGGCGGTCCCAAAACAGGCAAGTCCTGAAACCTGTGTGCCTAGACATGCAAGTCCTGGAGTAACCAGGTGCCTCAATCCACCCAGATGTGTGTTTAAGTTGCCACCTTAGATAAACCATTAATTATCAATCTCACATCTGTCATGGATATTCACTCAAACCCAATCCACGTCTACTAGCATAGCATGGCATAATAAGCAAACGTAGAAGTAACTCCCAAAGGTTTCATAAGTAAAACAGGTAATAGGTACTACCTCAATCTACTTCCCATCCCACAATTTAATTTGATCCTAATCATGCAAGTGTTTGAGGAATAGATCTAATGCATAAAAACTGGGTATGAGAAAGTATGATCAAAGTGTTACTTGCACCGCAAAGTTGATGAAGATGATACGCACTCAAAACTCTTGATAGGTCTACTCGTCACACTCCGGTCAATCTATCGTAATCAAGCAATAGTAACCACACATAAGCAATCACTCAAAAGATCGGACGAGCAGAAGGAAGCGATTAGGAAAACATCAAAACAAAGCAAATAACTCTTGCAACATAAAACAATTTCTAACAGTACCAAAATTATGTGAATTTGGCCTTATCAGAAAGTTTAGGTCAAGAGCTTTGATTTGCAAAAAGAATCAACTAAATCGGAGTTACGAAACTCAAGTTACGATCAAACGAAGTTTGAATACAAATCTGATCTAATTCAAATTTTAAATTATCAAAAACATGTTTGAGTTGTATTTCTGGATAGAGGGGATCATAACGAAGAAGTGGGCGTTGGTTTCGTTGGATTCCGACTTACGAGTAAAAAGTTATGAGCGTTTGAAGATTAGGGACTAAAGAAATAACACTATGGATAGGTCCCTGACGGAAATTAAAAATAAAAAGAAAAATCTATCGAGTTTAACGCCGCTAAACAAAACCGGAAAGAAAAACGGTGAGAAAGCTGATCTAGGGTTTCGGAAAGAAAACCAAAACGAAAAACCGATCTAGAAAACTGAACGGAAACCGAACGATTCTGAAAAACCGAACCGAGGAAAAGAAAAGGTGACGCGCTGGGCTACAACCTCAAGAGGCGAGGGGCTCCTGGCGACGGCGTTGGGCGGCGGCGGCGGCACTTGGCGGCGGCGGTGGCAAGCGGCAGCGGCGGCGCGGGTGTAGGGCGGCGGCGGCGTGGGTGTGGGGCTGCTGCTGCTGCGGAGAGGAGAGGAGAGAAGAGGTGTTGGTTTGATGTGTTGGAGGAGGGGGGGTGCTTGGGTATTTATATTGGGGAGGGGAGGGTTTTGCTTGGTGTAGGGGGAAAGAAATAGACTAGGATTAGGAATCCTAGGAGTAAAAAACGGAATAACGAAACGGGATCAAATCCTACTAGGATTTATAAAAGAATAGGAAACCGAGCGGCTCCCTTGCTCCCTGGTGCGCACGCGTGGTGGTGTTGGCCTTCTGGCCGGCCGGTGGCTTTGGCGGCTTGGGCCTTTGGCCCAAGGCGCTGAGGTTTTCTTTTTAAAACGGTTTCCAGACGAAACAAAATAATAAAACCAAATAAATAAATATATTATATAGGCATCTAATATATCAAAATTTTCAGAAAAAGATTTCCTACATGATGAACATTATTCTAGCTTCAAATAAAATACACACAAATTCAAATAAAACAAACAGTGCTACTGCCCTAATAAAATCCACTGAAAATCATTTTAAAAATACCAAAATGATTTCAAATTAATTTCTCTCCAATTTTCTGATGTAGGGAATCATGTTACCCTATTTTCCATATATTTTATTTTTGGAGAAAAATAATTTGTATAAAAATCTTGTAACTCCAAATTGAAAATAAATTCAAAAGAACTTTGAATTTAATTCTTTGAAACTCCCAACTCATATTTCATATAATTTGAAGAAGTCATTTTATCTTCGCCGTGAAAATCATTGAGTTGCATAAAGTTTCAGAATTGAAAATATTTTCCAAATGAAATTCAAATATTTTCAACACCCCTTGTCATTTAAATAAATGGAAGAAGTCATGTCATCTTCTCTCCGTGGTTTTGTGATGAAAAGAATTTGAATTCTCAAGATCATAAAAGAAAAATGAAAGTTTGGGAAAGTCCTTTTATCCCTCTCATTTAACTTTCAAAAGTTTGAATTCACTCACTTTCACCAATCAATCAAGCAATCAATCAAATCTATCTACTGTTTATAACATTCCAAAATTTAGAATTTTGGGATGTTACAAACCTACCACCCTTAAAATGAATCTCGTCCTCGAGATTCGGAGAGGCTAGAAAGAAATAGGTTAGGGTTTGGGGGTCTTCAAAATCCACCGATCGTCTCCGGGTCTCGGGTGCTACCACCCTTAGAAGCATTGTTATGGTTCCATCAAAACTCAGATACTCCATCCTTATTGTCGACAAAGGTCGGTCTTCTCAGATATTAAGGATAATTCCTTCTCTGGGCTCTTCCGGTAGTGGCATAACCTTTTCCTCAATTCCTTTGTCCTTTTATCTTGGTAAGGTTATCCAGAAATTGGGTCTTCATAGCTGACGGGTCTGGCGCCAATTCTAAACAAATATCGGTATCTCATGGTGGTCAATGATTTATGGTTTCTCCTGCAGAAAATGGGTCTGGGTTGAACCTCACCGTATGACCTATGGTTGGAACAACTGCCGTGTACAAGGGAAAAAAAGCTTATACCATTCTAAGGTTTAAACAAGGGTTAATATCGTCGTCACTCTACTATAGGTAGGTCACTCAGATTTACCATCCCATATAGCAAAGCGAATAATAAGAGTAAGTCAGTATGGTGATCAATCCATCCCGCACCCAAATCATTACTTTGTACATGGTTTAGCGAATCTCGCATTCTAACACTCGGTCATCCTCACAAGCATTGCAGAATTTCTCTTGTCGACGAACCAAGTTCGGATAAATCCATTGATTCTGCAAGCCAAACAAACAACTATCGTTCCTTAACAACTCTCGGGTTTTGCGTAAACTCCTATGGAATCGTTGGTCGATAAAATCATAACTTCCTCCAGGGTTTTTCCTTCATCAAGATTGTGCTTGCTTCTTGGCAGGTCCTGGGCCCTGTGGGTTATGGCCCATCTCATCACTTAAAATCCTTGAACACATCATCTGGGCAACTGATCATTATCCCAACATCCAACTTCCTGGCATACTTAAAATCCATCCAATTGTACTGTCTCTTTTCCTTATATTGGCACCAAACTACGACACGATTACTCAGAATCATCATGGAATTTCCATTGATCCGTATTTCCAACATCACACCTCCTTTATATCCAATAATACTTCATCTCTTCATCCTCGTGGGATATCCCACATACCGAGATAAAAACTTATACTTATGAAGTCCATATCCACTTCGTGGAACAGCATTATCCTTTCCAGGGTCAAGCGTCCTTACATGGGAATATTGGCCATCTCTGCATGGCACTTCTTCAACTGGGAAACGTGAAGCACATCATGAACTCCTAACAGTCCTTTGGGTGACTCCAACTTGTTAGCCAATTCTCCCATACGTTCCAAACTCGGTATGGTCCTACAAATCTCGGGGCTAACTTTCCCTTAACTCCAAATCGTTTAACTCCTCGCAGAGGGGGCACATGAAGACATGCTCCGTCTCCAATTTCATAGACTACCTCCTTGCGTTCTTGAGTCTGCATAATTCTTCTGCCTGGACTAAGCTTCCTTCAGCCTATCTCAAATCAACTTAACATTCATTTTCTGAATCCTTGATCACATTTGATCCAAACAACTGACGGTCTCCAAGTTCATCCCACATCAACGTGTCTGGCTCCATCTCCCATACAAAGCTTATAAAGGGGCCATCTTCAAACTGACTTGGTAACCTTTGTTGTATGAGAACTCAGCGTAAGGTAGATTATCATCACTACTAGATCCATAACCTAACGCACACGCTCTCAACATGTCCTCCAGAATCTGATTGACTCTCTCGATTTATCCATCTGTCTACGGATGAAAGGCTGTACTGAACTCTAGCCTAGTACCTAAAGTATGGTGCAGCTGATTCCAAAACTTTGAAGTAAACTGTGTTCCTCTATCTGATATGATGGTCCTCGGAACTCCATGCAGACATACGATCCTTGTCAAATATATCTTGGCCAACTACGCACTTGTATAGGTGGTTTTCTCTGGGATAAAGTGAGCCACTTTGGTCAAGCGAATCAACTACTACCCATATAGAATCATATCACAATCGGGTTCGGGGAAATCCGGAAATGAAATCCTTGCCAAGCTTATCCTACTTCCATTCGGGTATCAGCATAGGCTGCAATAATCCTGCTGGCTTCTGATGCTCTGCTTTTACTTTCTCTGGCATACATCACTTACGACTACATACTCCGCAATATCCTTCTTCACACCAGTCCACCAGAAACGCTCCTTCAAATCCCAATACATCTTGGTGTTTCCAGGGCGAATCAAGTATGGTGAGTCATGAGCCTCCTGAAGTATTAATTTCCTGATCTTTGCATTAGTAGGTATATATACACTGTCCTCAAACCATAAGGTGTCGTGCTCATCCTTACGAAAACCTTCGGCCTTTCCTTTGCTCATCCTCTCTTTTACCTCAGCAATCTCTTTGTCATACTCTTGAGATTCACGGATCTTTACCCAGCAATGCAGACTGAACTTCCATTGCTGCAACAAAACCTTTTGGAACAATCTCCTACCGAAGTTCCCTGAGATCCTCGGCTAACTCCTTTGGTAATCCTCTGCTTATGAGGGTATTCGTCCTTGTTTTCTTTATGGTTGTGTCCTAATTCTCCACAAAGCTGGTATGCACAAGGTTTCTTCATATCTATTCCATAAGGCTTCAATTTCTGGGACACAAGCCAAGACTTTAACAAGGTCCACTTAAATTCTTCCCAAGTGGTTACTCTTTGCAATCCATTGATGGTTTGGTACATCCTCCACCAAGTAGCAGCATCTCTTTCAAAGCACTGAAGAGCATGCTGGGCTATATCCTTTCTGACTATAGGGTTGTTCTCCATATGATCCTCCATGTTCTGAATCCATCGGTCTGTCTCCAATTGACTCATCGGTCCAGAAAATATAAGCTCTTCTCCATTCATCTTCTAACGGGTCCATGGGTTTGGGGTGGGATAAGAGAGATCGAGAGGGATGCACACAATACAAACAATGGTTTTGAAAAGACAGATTTTATTGTGGCTGTCGGAAAAACATCAAACAAATGACAGCTCACAATCGTCGCATCTAACGTAAGGGTATAACAAGGGTTTGGTCTTCTAAAGGTCAATGTCGTCAAACTCTTCAAGTCTTGGTCATGTCTCCGATGGCTTCTTCTGATCATGCTTGTCCTTCTCAAGTTCTTTTGCCAAATCATCTCTGTTGACGTGAAGTCTCTCGCGACGTCCCTTAATATTTCTGGAGTTGCATTCCAAACTTCTGGTTTCAACTTCCTTGACATGAACCATGGTCCTACTATCATTCAGTTCCTGACAAATCTTTGATGTCTCAAGGTTTTGCTCCTCCAGCTTGTCTACTTTCAGCTTCTGGGTCCTGAGTTCTTCACGAACTGCTTCCTTATCAAATACTGCTTCTTGTAGGTCCATCTTAACTTCTTGATGTAACACTCCAGATCCTGGTGCTACACCAGTAATGTTAAAACTGCATCCTTTGCTGACAGATGCTCCATCAGCCTTCTACCATTTATCCTTCCATGTATCTGCATACTTAACTCCGGACGGTGACATTGGCATAAGTGGGCGATAACATCATGGATAGCGTGTTCCTGCCCTTGTCATTTCCATGAGCTATCATTCCATAATTGATATTTCCTTCCTTAGGGTTCTCCTGACAAAACTTTGAGTTACTAACTCTCCGTGCTCCGGTCTTACTCCAATACACCTTGAATCTCGGGTATCGATAACTTCCATAGTCTGTCAAATTCCATAAGCGTAACCTTCCTAGGTCATACAAATCCGGAAATTCTTCAAAGCCTTCAAATCTCCTAGTCTTCGGAGTCTTCAACAGTTGTAGTTCCCATTGTAACATCCCAAAATTCTAAATTTTGGAATGTTATATTAAATAAATAACTATGATTGTTGTCTGATTGTTTGTCTGATTTATTTAGTGAAATTTAGTGGAATTTGAAAACTTTTGAAAGTTGAATGAGAGGGAATGAAATGACTTTCCCAAACTTTCCCCTTTTGCCTTTTGGATCCCAATGAGCTCAAGTTCATTGCAACAGCAAACCCTAGAGTGAAGTTGACATGACTTCATCCATGTTGAAATGAAAAGGGTTTTGGAAATAGATTTGAATTCCATTTGGGAATATTTCAAATTCAAAACTTTATGCAACTCAATGATTTTCATGAGGGAAGATAAAATGACTTCTTCAATTATATGAAATATGAGTTGGAAATTAAAAAGTATCAAGTTGAAAGTCATTTGAAAGTGCCTTGAAAGTATCAAGTTGAAAGTCATTTGAAAGTGCCTTGAAACCCTCTTTCAAATTTTGAGTTTTGAATTTGAATTCAAAACTTTGGCAAGTGGGAAACATTTCAAAAAACTAAACCTGATAAATACTTGATCAAAAGTATGAGAGGAGCAAACATGACACTCCAAAAATATCGGAGGAAACAATGCCAAAAGTTTTGGATTCAAATCTGAATTTTATTTGAATTTGAAAAAATGGATTTTTATAAAGTTTGGATTTTGCCTTTGGAAAAATGTTCAAATGATAGGAATATTCCTGATCATTTTGGTATATATATACCCTATATAAAATATTTATAGTTATTGTTTTAATTCTGTTTTTGTTTTATTTAAAAAATAAATTTTAAAAGAAAAAAAACCCTCCCAGCGCCACTAGGCTACCCTTGTGCCCAGCCAGGCCAGCAGCCTCACCACTGGCCAGGCCCACTCGCCAATCGCCCAGCCCACCCGACCGGCCTCACTCCCCCTCGCCCGAAAACGCTCCGCTTCGGCCACCCGCTCGCTCCTCACCCCTCTCTCTCTCACTGACTGCGGGGCCCACCCCCATCTTCTTCCCCTCGCCCACGCCTCGCCGCTGGGAGATCATGGGATCTCAAGGATCCGGGATTCCGATCCCCGATCGCCTCCCTTACCCCGGACGAGCCCTGGCTATTTAAGCCGTCGCCCGCACCCCATTCCCCCCCTAGCCCTTGCGGACCCCTCTCCCCCCTCAGACGAGCTCGCCGGAGCCGAGAGCGCCGCCATCATTAGCCTGCTCCGGCCACCCCCGACCACCCCGAGCTCTTTGAGACCACCTCCGGACTCCTCGCTCGACCACACCTCCCGTGCCCTCGCCCGAGCTCGAGCAGCCGGGAACACCGTCGCCGTCGATCACCGAACGCCACCGCCGCCTCAAGCTCGGCTGCCGGCCAAACTCAAACCACCCCGATCTTCCCGACTCCACAGACCCTCCCGAGCTCCCGCATCCTCCAGCCACTCCGTCGACCTCCCCGGCAGCCGGAGCCCTCAACGCCTCTCGCCGCGCCCGTCGCCGTCAGCCGAACTCCGGTGAGTCATGAACTCCCCGCCGTCGGATCTCACACCAACGGTGTAGATTAGAAACCCCGAAGGGGTATTTCTTTTTATAAAAACCGCCGGTTCGGCCTACGGTTTATTAGTTAGGGTTTTTAGTATTTAGCTGGCCCGTTTTTAGGTTTAACCCGAGGCCCGTTTAGACTATTTGACGCTCAGGGCACAGTATAGGCCCATTAGGCCTTTTTCTTTTATTTTGATTTTCTGTTTTAGCAGAATAGTTTCTATTTTGAAAAAAATTGATATCTTTTATTCTGTTTATTATTTTTAGATGATTCTTTTTTTTGTTGGATTGCAAATTTTATGTAATTTCTGTAGAATATATATTTAGCTATGTTAAAATTAATTAAAATTGCTTTAAATTAGTTTTAGTCAGAATAGTAAATCTGCTATAACTTGAGTTAGAAAAATTATTTTTATATGATTCTTTTTGTCCCAACTTTATTTTGACTTTGCCAAACCATAGAAATTAAGTTGGGTATTTTAGGATTAATAAATAAATAGTTTTAAGCAGAATCTTATTAATCCTAATTATTTAACTAGCTACTGCTTTTCCTATTAAATTAATTAGTAAATAAATTTATTTTTAACATGTGAATGATTATTCTAGGATAGTTTCTGTCACTTTATAGGATGAACTTTTATTTATAGTTAATAAAAGTTTTATTTTATTTTTCTTAATGGAAATTGGATTAGGCCTAAAAGGAGTTTTATAATAGCTTTTCACTTAATTCTTTTTGCTCCTAGTTGATTAATGAAATCCTTTATGTTTAGTTAACCTAAAACCATGATTAGGTTATGTTGAGAAAATTTTGTTATATAAAACTATTTTAGTTGTTGCTTGAAGTAGGAAAAAACTTTGAATTGGTTTTCTTTGAGTTTTCCTTTGGATTGGTTTTGATTCGTTTGATTTTGAGGTGTTATGTTGCTATTGCTATGCTATTGTGTTATGTGGTCTTATGCTATGTGCTTATTGTGATTATTTGTTTGTCTCGGTAGAATTTTCCGGAGTGCGGAGTTTGCTACTACGAAACCCTAGTTTTCGAAGATCGTCAACTGTGCAAGTTCACTTTGACCATGCTTTCATACCTATATTTTATTGCATTTAGTGACATCTTTGCAACCACCCCTCGGTAGTGATATTGAAATTCTTGTAGTTGAGTAGTATGCATGAGGTAGGAACCCATCACCTGTTACCAAGCCCGGACGATATTTTATTTTAATGCTACGCTATAGTAGACGGGTTTGGTATGAGTGCACGAGAGTGGTGTGAAGAAGGAGGACTCTACGTCAATGGCGACAACTCCATGATGGAATCTGCAAGGACTGCACCTTCAAGACCTCAAGACTTCAAGACTCGAGACAAGAATTCAATACACACTCTTGGGTGAAGGGCGGTTGACGGGCACCTGGAGAAACCAGTGGTTGGCGGGATGCATGGAGAAGCGCCATGACATCTTGCGGAAAGCTTCACCCAGGACTCAAAGAGACGGAAGAATACTTCATGCCCGGAAGCTTACGTGCAACCGCAAGTCATTATGGGCTCTGGCTTGGTTGACCTTAGTGGTGACTCTGGCTGGGACGGTACTAGCAGGATGTAGAACTACGGTAGGATGGGATGAGTACGGACGGTGGTCGAGGAACTCTTCGAAGAACATGTTTGATCGTCTTGTTCTCAAACACCACAAGTGCGAGAACGTAAAAAGAGGGATCGAATCTTGCGGGTAAAGTGTACAAACCTCTGCAGAGGGTTTTAAAACCTAATCGATTAGCCGTGTCCCCGGTTACGGACAATTTGAGCATCTGGACTTGGATCTATCTCGGAACTCTCAACACCGGATTGATAACTTAATTGTGGGCAACTTATGATGATTTTGGGCTATGAGACATCGGTTGGCGGAACCATGTCATGATAGAAAACTCCATAGTACAGACTTCATTTATTCCTTTGATGTAGGGAAAATAAAACCAGCTTTTACGCAAACAAAACTCGAATCTGAGCCATAAAGCCATACCGCATATAGTATAGTTTATTATCTGTTTTCTCCTATTGTGATCTTGCCGGTACATTCAATGTACTGACCTACACGGCTGCAACGTATCATGTTGCAGATATTTCCTCGACGAGTAAGAATACGGTACATGGTTACGGTCTACACTCAACCTACCGATGGCGTTGATGGGACTCCACACCCGATTACTTGTTTCCGCTGAGACTATTGAGGTATATATCAATTTTACGTTATTTATGCATGTGATTGCACTTTGATATATACATTGATGTACTGTGTGTGCCAAAGATATCTTGATCCGAGGATGGCACGAATACGCAGGCTTGACCATCTGAGGTCGGGTCGCTACAGAGATGGTATCAGAGCACATGTTGACTGTAGAACGTGACCCTAGAAATCGGAAAGCCCCTTGGACAGGATATCTCAAAAACTTTATTTACAAAGACTCTTACTTCTCATCTTTTCTGATTTTATCGAATAGACACTCTCACCTCAAAATAGTTAGGATATACCCCTTTTCCCTTTTGACCACATGAAGGATCAACTGAAGCCACTCCAAGAAAGATATCGGAGGACTGATGACCTCTTCCAAGTAAAGAGGATTTCACCATGTATTAGAAGCTACAACAGTTGAAGACTCAAGATTTGAAGTTCCTAAAGAAATATTTGACCTTTAGAAGACCAAACCCTGTTACACACTTACGTTAGATGCGACGATGTGTGAGCTGTCATTTGTTTGATGTTTTTCCGACAGCCACAAAGTAAAACTTGTTTCATCAAAAAACTATTGTTTGTATTGTGTGTATATCCCCTTACCTCTCTCTCATCTCACCTTAAAACCCTTGAACCCCATAGATGATGAATGAAGTTGGTGATATTCTCTAGACCAAGACTTCACCGGAGGCGAGCTATGGATGCAGAACATGGAGAATCACTTGGGAACAATTTGGTTTCAAGGAAGTATGAGGTCCAATACGCTCTTCAAGATTTTACAAAAGTGCTGCAACCTGGTGGAGAATGCATCAATCCATACAAGGATTTAAAGGAGCAAGAACTTGGGAGGAATTCAAGAAGACCACGATGAGATCACGTCTTATCCGGAAGCACAATGATACACCAAGAAATAAACCTTGTGCTCGCAAGATTTGCGGAGAAATAGGACACACCCGAAGGTTACGCAAAAACACGAGAGTGGTGAAGTAACGATAGATGTTTTGTTTGGCTTGCGAAACCATGGAATTACTCGAACCCGGTTCGAGAACAAGAGAAATTCTGCAATGCTTGTGAGTATGCCCAAGTGTTAGAATACGTGATTCGATATTTACGTATGTGGTAATGATTCAAATGCACGGGATGGATTGGCCCCATACGAAGACTTCTATCATGAACTATCATATGTTGATGGAAAATCGAGAGCCTCGAAAACCTTAGAAGAGTGTCGACACGATAAGCCATAAAACCATAGAATGGTAGGACGATGGAACCCCATTACAGCAAATTGCCAAGCGTAGGTTATCTGGTGAGGTTCGACCCAGACCCGTTTTCTGCAGGAGAAAACCATAAATTGTAGACCACCATGAGTGTTTCGATAGTTGTTTAGAATGGACACAGACCCATCAGCTAAGAAGATCCGGTCTCGGACGAACTTCAACTTTGTGAACCGACCCAAGCTTTTGAGGAAAATTCTATGCTTCCACGATGTAAGAGCTTTAATGAAGGAGCTATTGTAAGATATGTGAAGAGACATACATTGTCAGCCCTCGGAGGAAATATCTGAGTTTATTGGAACCATGACCTTGTTTTTAAGTGTGGTAGCACCTGACCTTCGACCAAGACATTTGCTAGAAGACCCCAACCCCTAACCTTTTTCTTGCTAGCCCCTTCGAATCTCGAGGACGAGATTCATTTTAAGTGTGGTAGGTTTGTAACATCCCAAAATTCTAAATTTTGGAATGTTATATTAAATAAATAACTATGCTTGTTGTCGATTGTTTGTCTGATTTATTTAGTGAAATTTAGTGGAATTTGAAAACTTTTGAAAGTTGAATGAGAGGGAATGAAATGACTTTCCCAAACTTTCCCCTTTTGCCTTTTGGATCCCAATGAGCTCAAGTTCATTGCAACAGCAAACCCTAGAGTGAAGTTGACATGACTTCATCCATGTTTAAATGAAAAGGGTTTTGGAAATAGATTTGAATTCCATTTGGGAATATTTCAAATTCAAAACTTTATGCAACTCAATGATTTTCATGAGGGAAGATAAAATGACTTCTTCAATTATATGAAATATGAGTTGGAAGTTAAAAAGTATCAAGTTGAAAGTCATTTGAAAGTGCCTTGAAAGTATCAAGTTGAAAGTCATTTGAAAGTGCCTTGAAACCCTCTTTCAAATTTTGAGTTTTGAATTTGAATTCAAAACTTTGGCAAGTGGGAAACATTTCAAAAAACTAAACCTGATAAATACTTGATCAAAAGTATGAGAGGAGCAAACATGACACTCCAAAAATATCAGAGGAAACAATGCCAAAAGTTTTGGATTCAAATCTGAATTTTATTTGAATTTGAAAAAATGGATTTTTATAAAGTTTGGATTTTGCCTTTGGAAAAATGTTCAAATGATAGGGAATATTCCCCTGATCATTTTGGTATATATATACCCTATATAAAATATTTATAGTTATTGTTTTAATTCTGTTTTTGTTTTATTTTAAAAAATAAATTTTAAAAAGAAAAAAAACCCTCCCCAGCGCCATTTAGGCCACCCTGTGCCCAGGCCAGCCAGCCTTCACCACTGCCCGCCCGGCCCACTCGCCAACTGGCCAGCCCACCCGACCGCCTCACTCCTCGCTCAAAACGCCCGCTTGCCACCCGCTCGCTCCTCACCCTCTCTCTCTCATCGATCTGGGCCCACCCCATCTTCTTCCTCGCCCACGCCTCGCCTGCTGAGATCGCGGATCGAAGGATCCGGGATTCCGATCCCCGATCGCCTCCCTTACTCCCGGGACGAGCCCCTGGCTATTTAAGCCGTCGCCCAAGACCCCATCCCCCTAGCCCTCGCCGGACCCCTCTCCTCAGACGAGCTCGCCGGAGCCCGAGAGCCGCCGGCCATTAGCCGTTCCGGCCACCCCCGACCACCCCGAGCTCGCTTTGAGACCACCTCCGGACTCCTCGCTCGACCACACCTCCCGTGCCTCGCCCGAGCTCCAGAGTCAGCCGGAACACCGTCATTGCCGATCACCGAACGCCACCCGCCTCAAGCTCACGCCGACCGACTCACCACCCCGATCTTCCCGACTCCACAGACCCCTCCCGAGCTCCCGCATCCTCCCGGCCACTCGTCGACCTCCCCGACGACCGGAGCCCTCAACGCACTCTCGCCGCGCCGTCGTCGCCGAACTCCGGTGAGTCATCGGAACTCCTCCCCGCCGTCGGATCTCACACCAACGGTGTAGATTAGAAACCCCGAAGGGGTATTTCTTTTTATAAAAACCGCCGGTTCGGCCTACGGTTTATTAGTTAGGGTTTTTAGTATTTAGCCGGCCCGTTTTTAGTTTTAACCCGAGGCCCGTTTAGACTATTTGACGCTCAGGGCACAGTATAGGCCCATTAGGCCTTTTTATTTTATTTTTTTTTTCTGTTTTCGCAGTATAGTTTCTGTTTTGAAAAAATTGATATCTTTTATTCTGTTTATTATTTTTAGATGATTCTTTTTTGTTGGATTGCAAATTTTATGTAGTTTCTGTAGAATATATATTTAGCTATGTTAAAATTAATTAAAATTGCTTTAAATTAGTTTTAGTCAGAATAGTAAATCTGCTATAACTTGAGTTAGAAAAATTATTTTTATATGATTCTTTTTGTCCCAACTTTATTTTGACTTTGCCAAACCATAGAAATTAAGTTGGGTATTTTAGGATTAATAAATAAATAGTTTTAAGCAGAATCTTATTAATCCTAATTATTTAACTAGCTACTGTTTTCCTATTAAATTAATTAGTAAATAAATTTATTTTTAACATGTGAATGATTATTCTAGGATAGTTTCTGTCACTTTATAGGATGAACTTTTATTTATAGTTAATAAAAGTTTTATTTTATTTTTCTTAATGGAAATTGGATTAGGCCTAAAAGGAGTTTTATAATAGCTTTTCACTTAATTCTTTTTGCTCCTAGTTGATTAATGAAATCCTTTATGTTTAGTTAACCTAAAACCATGATTAGGTTATGTTGAGAAAATTTTGTTATATAAAACTATTTTAGTTGTTGCTTGAAGTAGGAAAAACTTTGAATTGGTTTTCTTTGAGTTTTCCTTTGGATTGGTTTTGATTCGTTTGATTTTGAGGTGTTATGTTGCTATTGCTATGCTATTGTGTTATGTGGTCATATTATATGTGCTTATTTTGATTATTTGTTTGTCTCGGTAGAATTTTCCTGAGTCACGGAGTTTGCTACTCTGAAACCCTAGTTTTCAAGATCGTCAACTGTGCAAGTTCACTTTGACCATGCTTTCATACCTATATTTTATTGCATTTAGTGACATCTTTGCAACCACCCTCAGTAGTGATATTGAAATTCTTGTAGTTGAGTAGTATGCATGAGGTAGGAACCCATCACCCTGTTACCAAGCCCGGGACGATATTTTATTTTAATGCTACGCTATAGTAGACGGGGTTTGGTATGAGTGCACGAGAGTGGTGTGAAGAAGGAGGACTCTACGTCAATGACGACAACTCCATGATGGAATCTGCAAGGACTGCACCTTCAAGACCTCAAGACTTCAAGACTCGAGACAAGAATTCAATACACACTCTTTGGGTGAAGGACGGTTGACGGCACCTGGAGAAACCGGTGGTTGGTCGGGATGCATGGAGAAGCGCCATGACATCTTGCGGAAAGCTTCACCCAGACTCAAAGAGACGGAAGAATACTTCATGCCCGGAAGCTTACATGCAACCGCAAGTCATTATGGGCTCTGGCTTGGTTGACCTTAGTGGTGACTCTGGCTGGGACGGTACTAGCAGATGTAGAACTACGGTAGGATGGGATGAGTACCGGACGGTGGTCGAGGAACTCTTGAGGAAGACCATGTTTGATCGTCTTGTTCTCAAACACCTGAAGTGCGAGAACGTAAAAGAGGGATCGAATCTTGCGGGTAAAGTGTACAAACCTCTGCAAAGGGTTTTAAAACCTAATCGATTAGCCGTGTCCCGATTACGGACAATTTGAGCATCTGGACTTGGATCTATCTGGAACTCTCAACACCGGATTGATAACTTAATTGTGGGCAACTTATGATGATTTTGGGCTATGAGACATCGGTTGGCGGAACCATGTCATGATAGAAAACTCCATAGTACAGACTTCATTTATTCCTTTGATGTAGGGAAAATAAAACCAGCTTTTACGCAAACAAAACTCAGATACTGAGCCATAAAGCCATACCGCATATAGTATAGTTTATTATCTGCTTTCTCCTATTGTGATCTTGCCGGTACATTCAATGTCTTGACCTACACGGCTGCAACGTATCATGTTGCAGATATTTCCTCGACAGTAAGAATACGATGCAGGGTTACGGTCTACACTCAACCCGCCGATGGCGTTGATGGGACTCCACACCCGATTACTTGTTTCACCGAGACTATTGAGGTATATATCAGTTTCGTTATTTATGCATGTGATTGCACTTTGATATATACATTGATGTACTGTGTGTGCCAAAGACATCTTGGTCGAGGATGGCACAAGAATACGCAGGCTTGACCGTCTGAGGTCGGGTCGCTACATCCATTTACACGGTAAAATCATCTTCATTCCAAATGGTCTTAGTTGTCCGATATCTTGTCTCCTTGGAGTGGTCTCATCGGTCAAATCTTCGAGTGGTCAAAAGGGAAAAGGGGTATGGTCTCGCTAAAAGGGAATATTTGAATAAGCTCATAAGAGAAGAGAGATAAAGATCTTTTTGAAAAAGAAAGTTGTAGAGAAAAATCTTTCCTATGGGCTTGCCATTTTCTAGGGTCACGTCCTACAGTCAACATGTGCTCTGATACCATCTTGTAAAGACCCGACCCGAATGGATCAAGTCTCTGTGCTTTCATGTCATCCCTGGATAGATATGCTGACACACACAGTACTCGAAGGATTTATAACAGAGGTAAATCACATGTATAAAGTAACGTAAAAACTATTACCTCAATCCAAAACATAGCGGAAGCAACAAGGTTGTGGATTCCCATCAACACCAACGGCAAAGTTGAGTATAGGAAATCGTAACCCTAACGTATCACTTACTCAAATGCGTTCGAGAAGTGCGCAACATGAAAAGTTGCAGCCCAAACGGGTCGACACATGGAATATCTTTGGCGATGTAACACATAGAGAGTAATGAAAGAATAGGCTATACTACATGCATATATGGCTGGTGGAAAGCTCTATGGTTACAGTTTTAGCGAAAAGCCAATTTTTTCCTACTGCAAAGGAATAAATTTATTTAACTATCATGGTGGTTGTTAAACATTGAGAATGGTTAACAGCATCCTCAATCCCAATTAAAAGTACTCATTAAACCCAAACAAATTATATTAAGTAACGTGATGAGATCAACAGGATAATCCAAGAACTAGTTATTCAAAATGTCCATAACCGGGGACACGGCTAATCATGATTAGTTTATACACTCTGCAGAGGTTTGCACACTTTTCCCCACAAGACTCGATCGCCTCCGTTTGGTTTCTCGTACTGCATGGTGTTTGAGAAACGGATGACCGAGACATAGTCTTTCAGAAGCGCTAGCACCTTACGATGGGTGGACCGGTACACCTACATCCCCTACATCTGCTAGTCCACCACTATAAGAGTTCGCACGACTTAGTCAACTATGCGAGCCCATAATGGCTTGTGGCTGCACACGTAAGTTACTAGTTTGAATAATCTCATGATCCCTTTGAGCACGGGTGGCGGTCCCAAAAACAGGCAAGTCACAGAAACCTGTGCCTAGACAGGCAAGTCTGGAGTAACCAGGTGCCTCAATCCACCCAGATGTGTGTTTAAGTTGCCACCTTAGATAAACCATTAATTATCAATCTCACATATGTCATGGATATTCACTCAAACCCAATCCATGTCTACTAGCATAGCATGGCATAATAAGCAAACGTAGAAGTAACTCCCAAAGGTTTCATAAGTAAAACAGGTAATAGGTACTACCTCAATCTACTTCCCATCCCACAATTTAATTTGATCCTAATCATGCAAGTGTTTGAGGAATAGATCTAATGCATAAAAACTGGGTATGAGAAAGTATGATCAAAGTGTTACTTGCCTGCAAAGTTGATGAAGATGATACGCACTCAAAACTCTTGATAGGTCTACTCGTCACACTCCGGTCAATCTATCGTAATCAAGCAATAGTAACCACACATAAGCAATCACTCAAAAGATCGGACCGAACGAAGGAAACGATTCGGAAAACATCAAAACAAAGCAAATAACTCTTGCAACATAAAACAATTTCTAACAGTACCAAAATTATGTGAATTTGGCCTTATCAGAAAGTTTAGGTCAAGAGCTTTGATTTGCAAAAGAATCAACTAAATCGGAGTTCTGAAACTCAAGTTACGATCAAACAAAGTTTGAATACAAATCTGATCTAATTCAAATTTTAAATTATCAAAAACATGTTTGAGTTGTACTACTGGATAGAGGGGATCGTAACGAAGAAGTGGGCGTTGGTTTCGTTGGATTCCGACTTACGAGTAAAAAGTTATGAGCGTTTGAAGATTAGGGACTAAAGAAATAACACTACAGATAGGTCCCTGACGGAAGTTAAAAATAAAAAGAAAAATCTATCGAGCGAACGCTCGCTAAACAAAACCGGAAAGAAAAACCGGCGAGAAAACCGATCTAGGGTTACGGAAAGAAAACCGAAACGAAAAACCGATCTAGAAAACTGAACGAAGCCGAACGATTCTGAAAAACCGAACCGAGGAAAAAGAAAAGGTGTGGCAGGGCTAGTACCTCGAAGAGGCGAGGGCTCCGGCGACGGCGTTAGGCGTGGCGGCACTTGGCGGGCGGTGGCGGCGGCGGCGCGGGTGTAGGGCGGCGACGGCGCGGGTGTGGGGCTGCTGCTGCTGCGGAGAGGAGAGGAGAGGAGAGGAGAGGTGTTGGTTTGATGTGTTGGAGGGGGGGGGGGGGTGCTTGGGTATTTATATTGGGGAGGGGAGGGTTTTGCTTGGTGTAGGGGGCAAGAAATAGACTAGGATTAGGAATCATAGGAGTAAAAAACGGAATAACGAAACGGGATCAAATCCTACTAGGATTTATAAAATAATAGGAAACCGAGCGGCTCCCTTGCTCCCTGGTGCGCGCGCGTGGTGGTGTTGGCCTTCTGGCTGGCCGGTGGCTTTGGCGGCTTGGGCCTTTGGCCCAAGGCGCTGAGGTTTTTTTTTAAACGGTTTCCAGACGAAATAAAATAATAAAACCAAATAAATAAATATATTATATAGGCATATAATATATCAAAATTTTCAGAAAAAGATTTCCTACATGATGAACATTATTCTAGCTTCAAATAAAATACACACAAATTCAAATAAAACAAACAGTGCTACTGCCCTAATAAAATCCTTTGAAAATCATTTTAAAAATACCAAAATGATTTCAAATTAATTTCTCTCCAATTTTCTGATGTAGGGAATCATGTTACCCTATTTTCCATATATTTTATTTTTGGAGAAAAATAATTTGAATAAAACTCAAATAACTCCAAATTGAGAATAAATTCAAAAGAACTTTGAATTTAATTCTTTGAAACTCCCAACTCATATTTCATATAATTTGAAGAAGTCATTTTATGTTCGCTCGTGAAAATCATTGAGTTGCATAAAGTTTCAGAATTGAAAATATTTTCCAAATGAAATTCAAATATTTTCAACACCCCTTGTCATTTAAATAAATGGATGAAGTCATGTCATCTTCTCTCCAGGGTTTTGTGATGAAAAGAATTTGAATTCTCAAGATCATAAAAGAAAAATGAAAGTTTGGGAAAGTCCTTTTATTCCCTCTCATTTAACTTTCAAAAAGTTTCGAATTCACTCACTTTCAGTCAATCAATCAAGCAATCAATCAAATCTATCTATTGTTTATAACATTCCAAAATTTAGAATTTTGGGATGTTACACTGCCGGAACCCGAAATCCGACAGAAACTGTGGAAACCTCAGTGTTCCTGATCTTATCATTTTGTTCCATGGTTTATTCTGCGATAACACTGTTAGTATGGGCGGTATTATTGCTAAACGGTTAAGTTTGAACCGTACAAAGGGCCCCATCTTCGGAGGTATTTATGCTTCACACCTTGCTGCACATTATAACATACCTATTAGGCACTATGAAAAAGAAGAAAAATTGCTGCCCAATGCTTATTTAGATTATAAGAGTATGATAGGGCATGACTTTATTGTTAAGAATAGGGAAGAGGCTCTTAAATACAAATTATTCTTTGATAAACATCACCCTGAGACTATTACCTTGCCTGCTCCCTCCTTGTTTAATTTATCTACGGGTCTGTATCGCGTTCCGTTGGCGGCTATTTACGCCTACCGGAACCCTACACCAGCCACGGAGCCAGAACCACAATTTGAGCCTCCATGGTAGTCTAACTACGAGTGGGATCCGGAGATGATTTCCAACCAGTGGCAATCAGAGTCTTCTTCATCTCAGTACGACCCCGGCTACAACTATGGATATCCGCCTGGCCACCCGTGGCAATAAACCAACTTAGGCCAAAAGCCTAAGCTTGGGGGAGTACGTATTTCCCATCGACAATACATTCATGTTCACACACACACATTGCTAGATGTCGGTGCTCATACTTTTTCACTGTAATATCCACGCTAGTTTATTTTCTTTTTCTTGCTTTCTTCTTGTGTGTTTGATAAACCTTAAGAAAAACCAAAAAAATAGTGTAGCTTTTAGTTAGTTTACTTTTCTTGCTATAGTAGTATTAATTAAAAAGAAAACCCAAAAAGATTGCCCGTTCTTCTTTTGCTTGTTGGGAGCTTTCCCGTGTAAATAGTTTTATTTCTTTTCTTTTCTTTGGGGGTCGATAGGAGAATACCATGATTAAATTGTGGAAGTGGCTCTTATATGCATTATTGTTGATTTAACCAAGAGCCCATATTGCCTTGTCTTCTCCTGTTTATTGAATGCTCACAGATTCCAGCTTAGTCCAATGCACGTGCACTCTTATTATTATTCACATCGTTCGGTCGTGCAAGTGAAAGACAATAATGACGATATATGATGGACTGACTGAGATGAGAAAAGTTGGTATGAACTCGACCTCTCTTGTTTTTGTAAATATGATTAGTTCATCGTTCCTGATTCATCTATTATGAATAAACATGTTTGCAATGACAATTAGAGATCATAGTTGCTTATGCCATTCTTGATTAGCTATGAGTTATAATGGTTTACCTTGCGTGCCAACATGCTATTAAAATGGTTGTGATGTGGTATAGTGGGGTGGTATCCTCCTTTGAATGATTTAAGTGACTCGACTTGGCACATGTTCACACATGTAGTTGAAACAAAATCAAAATAGCCTTCATGATATTTATGTTCATGGTGGATTATATCCTACTCATGCTCGTACTCAATGTCTATTAATTTTAATGCATGTTCATGACTGTTGTCGCTCTCTAGTTGGTCGTTTCCCAGTCTTTTGCTAGCCTTCACTTGTACTAAGCGGGAATAATGCTTGTGCATCCAATCCCTTAAACCCCAAAAGTTATTCCATATGAGTCCACAATACCTTCCTATATGTGGTATCTACCTGCCGTTCCAAGTAAATTTGTATGTGACAAACTCTAAATCTTCAAATGAAATTCTGTTTTGTATGCTCGAATAGCTCATGTATCAACTAGGGCTGTCCGTATCTTCCATGCTAGGCGGGTTATTCTCAAGAGGAGTGGACTCCGCTCCTCACTCACAAGAAAATGGCTGGTCACCGGGATGCCCAGTCCCATGCTTTATGTAAACTAAATCAAAATAATTGCAAACAAAACTCCCCCTGGGACTGTTGCTAGTTGGAGGCACTTTCGTTGTTTCGAGCAAGCCATGGATTGATGCTTGTTGGTGGAGGGGGAGTATAAACTTTACCATTCTGTTTGGGAACCGCCTATAATGTGTGTAGCATGGAAGATATCACCATCTCTTGGTTGTTATGTTGACAATCAAAGTATGCCGCTCAAAATATTATTTATCTCTATTTCAAAACCGAGCTCTGGCACCTCTACAAATCCCCGCTTCCCTCTGCGAAGGGCCTATCTATTTACTTTTATGTTGAGTCATCACCCTCTTATGAAAAACCACTAGTTGGAGAGCGCTGCTGTCATTTGCATCCATTACTATTAATTTATATTGGGTATGACTGGATCTCTTTTACCATGAATTACAATGTCTAGTCAGTCCTTGATCTCTAAAGGTGCTCTGCATTTATGTTTTGCGGTCTCAGAAAGGGCTAGCGAGATACCATCTTGTTATATCATATAATGATTCTTTTGAGAAAGTGTTGTCATCCGAGATTTATTATTATCGCTCGCTAGTTGATTATGCCATTGACATGAGTAAACATGAGACCTAAGAGTTATTGTGAATGTGGTTGATCATAATCTTTGCTGAAAACTTGAATGTTGGCTTTACATATTTACAACAACAAGAGCAAACAGAGTTTGTAGAAGTTTTTCTTTATCACTTTCGGTTTATCAACTGAATTGCTTGAGGACAAGCAAAGGTTTAAGCTTGGGGGAGTTGATACGTCTCTGTCGTATCTACTTTTCAAACACTTTTGCCCTTGTTTTGGACTCTAACTTGCATGATTTGAATGGAACTAACCCGGACTGACGCTGTTTTCAGCAGACTTTCCATGGTGTTATTTATGTGTAGAAACAAAAGTTCTCGGAATGACCTGAAACTCCAGGAACATCTTTTTTGAAAATATTAAAAATACTGGAAGAAAAATCCACGTCAGGGGGCCCACACCCTGTCCACGAGGGTGGGGGCGCGCCCCCTGCCTCGTGGGCCCCCTGACGCTCCACCGACCTCAACTCCAACTCCATATATTCACTTTCAGGGAGAAACAATCAGAGAGAAGGATTCATCGCGTTTTACGATACAGAGCCGCCGCCAAGCCAGAACACCTCTCGGGAGGGCTGCTCTTGAGTCTGTTCGGGGCTCCGGAGAGGGGGATTTGTCACCGTCGTCATCATCAACCATCCTCCATCACCAATTTCATGATGCTCACCGCCGTGCGTGAGTAATTCCATCGTAGGCTTGCTGGACGGTGATGGGTTGGATGAGATTTATCATGTAATCGAGTTAGATTTGTTACGGTTTGATCCTAGTATCCACTATGTTCGAGATTGATGTTGCTATGACTTTGCTATGCTTAATGCTTGTCACTAGGGCCCGAGTGCCATGATTTCAGATCTGAACCTATTATGTTTTCATGAATACATGTGAGTTCTTGATCCTATCTTGCAAGTCTATAGTCACCTAATATGTGTTATGATCCGCAACCTCAAGTGACAATAATCGGGACCACTCACGGTGATGACCGTAGTTTGAGGAGTTCATGTATTCACTATGTGTTAATGCTTTGGTCCGGTACTCTATTAAAAGGAGGCCTTAATATCCCTTAGTTTCCGCTAGGACCCCGCTGCCATGGGAGGGTAGGACAAAAGATGTCATGCAAGTTCTTTTCCATAAGCACGGATGACTATATTCGGAATACATGCCTACGTTACATTGATGAATTGGAGCTAGTTCTGTGTCACCCTATGTTATGACTATTACATGATGAACCACATCCGGCATAATTCTCCATCACCGATCCAATGCGTACGAGCTTTTCACATATTGTTATCCACTTATTTACTTTTCCATTGCTACTGTTACAATCACTACAAAACCCAAAAATATTACTTTTGTTACCGTTACCGTTACTTCCACATTACTTTGCTACTAAATACTTTGCTGCAGATACTAAGTTATCCAGCTGTGGTTGAATTGACAACTCAACTGCTAATACTTGATAATATTCTTTGGCTCCCCTTGTGTCGAATCAATAAATTTGGGTTGAATACTCTACCCTCAAAAACTGTTGCGATCCCCTATACTTGTGGGTTATCAGACCCATGTGGACTCATTTATCCGATGGCCTGTAGGAGGCCAATGGATCCTACTGACTATGTGAGGTCAAGGTTACCACGGTACATATATGGCCCATGGTTGTTGCAGCCACTAGCAAACCAGGGAAATGAAACTAACGCTAGGCTATTAAGGCAATTGCACAGATTACATCCACTGGGCATCAAAGTTCGCCATCAGTGCAAATATAGGGAACACCCTACACTATACATAGGGGTGGAATTCGAGCCGAGTCGAGCCAGCTCGACTCGACTCGGTAAAGCTCGTCTCATTAACGAGCTAGCTCGACTCGATTCGTTACTATAACAAGCTCAAATGCAAGATTGGCTCGACTCGTGTAACTCGCTAGTTGACTCGTTTAGCTTGTTAAGCTTGTTAAAGATATGTACATAAAACCTTACAAATACGATAAAAAGATTATCTGGGAATTTAAAATGTACATATATGGTCATGTACCCATGTGAATCTCCTCGTGGTTGGGTCTTGAGCTGGGACACAAGGTGTTTAGTGGTTGTTTTTTTACTACCCCTAAAAAACAATCATTTTTTTACCGAGCTTAACGAGTTACACGAGTACTCGTGAGATCGGCTCGTTTAACTTGGTCTATAAATGATATTAAACTAAAGCTCGGCTCGGCTCGTTATTGTTCGAGTTCGAGTCGATTCGAGCCGAGTCACGAGCTACTCGTTTAGCTCGCTAGCTTCGAGCTTTTTTTCCAGCCCTAACTATACAAAATGGCTTGCTGTTTTCTTCAGCTGTGGTTGCACGTTAAGAACAAATTTTGTATCGCAACAAAACAAATTACAACCATAAAACAAAAGGAAGGTTGGCATAAAAGTTAACAGTCTGGTAGATAAATGCACAACCAGAAGTTCAGAAGCTCAATTCATTTGACCTGACTGTTATGTTTTCATGCTGTATTGTCTGATGGAGCACCATAACCTTCGCCTTCATTTCTCCCAGGCTACTGAACAACATAACAAATGTCTGATAGTCTGGTTTCAAAACCATGCATATCTTGATGACATCGAACAATGGTTGTCCTTGTTTCACAAAGGGTCTCTGTTAGGGAATGGACTTGTGTCTGGAGCACAGATATAACATTGTTTTGAGCTTGCATATCTTGATCATGAGGTAGTTTGGACGAGATTGCCTTAACAACCAACCCAGTATTACGCAGGAACGTGCTTTTGGCACTGTTAGTGGACATGTACTGACCCACTGCAGCAAGAGGTGACATTGCGGTTATAGTTGCCTCGTCACCTTCAGAAGGTGGCGGTTCCACCATTTTTTCAATAGCTTGCTGAAAAGTTGAGTTTTTTTCATTAGTAGTACCAGAACACAAGATATTAAGGAGGCAGCAAAACCGAACAAAATAGCTTTGGTCTATATACAGAAGTTATTCTGGTGAACCCGTCTAAAATATTAGTTGTATTTTACTGCAAAGTACATAATAAAACCAGGTTCCAAACATATGACCATGTACCATGGCTAATGTATTTTCTATTTCTTCACATTGTATTGACAGCTAAGGTTAAAGAGACAAAGTTTATAATACAGTAAGCATAGTATGACATCATTCATATCACAAAACGACTGAGACCAGACAAATAGGCAATTGTAACGTTGTGTGGGCAAGTCCAGCACGGAACTAGATTACAGATCAAGATCAAAGGAACATCACTCCTCTCTTTTAAACCTGGTAAGGTACAATGATACGCTAAGACAATTGTGTATAAAATTGAAAAGAGTAATAGACATTGGCTGCAAACCATACAGTTCAATGCACAAGTCAGATTAAGTAGTAGTTAAAAGGCATGAGGATTAAGGACTTACAACAATGGCTTTGACTGGTGTAGTCATGCCCTTCGTCTTGTTGGTGTGACAGTCCTTGAAGATTTCCACAACATTTGGTTCTATGTACTTTTTGGTCCTTGCGGGCTTTCCTTTTTATTTGGAACAAGTCAATATAGATGCGATAATATGGCTGTGAAAAGAGTGAAACAACGACTAATTACAAGAGCCTCGCGATGTGCAATATAGCTACGAGATCCCGTAAATGCATTGGAATTTCACTTTAAATGCAGTTGGCCTTGTTCTTTGAGCAGTTCACCTACAAGAAGATATATTTGTGAGGCACATGCGTAAATAGGAGTTCAACATGTGATCTGATCACATACATATAACGTACCTGATACTTTGGATCAGACTAGTGTTTAACGAGGCCTCTCCAGTCTTCACCCGATATATTTTCCACTAGAGATGTTTGGGCAAGTTCACTGTTAGCCTTGCCTTCAAAGTAAGTTTTACTCAAGTTATACCCATACTGTCGCAGAGTAGACTTGAAAACATGGGTGCAAGCTTGTCTGGTTGCATCATCTTGGCTATCCAACTTGAACCTCATTTGTTGGAAATTATGGGAGTCTCATTATCAGCAACCTAGAAAGTATGGGACAGAGCAAGATGATATTACTAGTTTCCATACATAACCATACTTACAAATAAATGGTCGAGGAAGGTGTTGAAATGGGTTTCGTCATTGTCATTCCTGTACTTAATCCATGTTGGGAGGATACGTGCATGACACCTAACGGCAACCGCTGCCTCTGATACTAACTTGGCTAACTCTGTAGCATCACGTGACCTTTTTAAACCTGCCTCAAAACGGATCTCCACTCTTCCTCCTCTAGATTTAACCTATCAAGCATTATCCCTGTTGTTTGTTTCCTCTTGTGCCTAGGTGCTAGTCCAACAACGAACATAGGAAGTGTTTGTGTACATCAAATTGTGAGACTACATATAGAGAAGCATGCAACTGTAACTTGACTCTAGCAACTACCTTCTTGCTGTTGAAGCTCACAAAGTTCATCAGATCTTGCCAACTCGTCTTGTGTCAGGTGGCAAGGGAGCTTGGGAACATGCTGCTAGCTGAGTTGCGAACGAGTAACTCGTGCAGTTGGTGGCACTGTGGAAGGTGTTTCAACAACTAGGGTTGTCTCTGCTTGTTTGGTGGTAGCTATTGGTTTTTGTTTGGCTTGTTTTGCAGCTCGTGTAGCACGCGATACCCCGTTTGTACAATTTTCTGCTAGACTTTGACCTTCTATTGCACCATCAGTACCAACAGAATCTGCATGATTCTTATGCTTCCCTTTCCGTGTGTCCTTAGTACTAACACCATCCCCTGTCATTCTGTGTTCCTTCATCTTTCTATGTGCCATGTTAAGTCAAGCCGACAAGAAAAAGGAATAACAACTTAGTTCTTCAGAACAAATTGATGCGTGATACAGACGAACTGAACTTTGATGTTAGACAACCATATGATAGGAGGATGTAATATGTACAGAAACAGGACGACATGAGATAATCAGAACTATGATGTGTAAACTAAACACAAGACATTTCACTAAATTAGAAGCAATGCAATGGAAGGTAGACACCATATGAAAGATGCTATAAATATCGCTCTGCCAAGTTAACAGTGCCTCGTCATAACTGGCGTTTAAACAAATGTGAAGCAGTACAAGAAATAAATAATATGCAAGATGCAAACAACATCACACTACCAAGTTAAAAGGTCTCTCGTCATTAGTGCCATTGCATATTCACAGCATTGCATATTCACAACTTATGATGTGTAAACTAAGCAGAAGACATTTCAACAAATTAGAAGCAATGAAAGCTAGACACCATATGAAAGATGCAACGAATATCAATCTACCAAGTTAAAACTGTCTCATCATAAGTGCCATTTCAACAAATTAGAAGTAGTACAAGCTAGAAACGAATGCGAGATATAAGGCAAACACATGATACCAGGATGGAATATGTACGAAAAACAGGACGGCATGGCATATTCACAATTGTTTGTGTACACTAAGAAGAAGCCATTTCAACAAATAAGAAGCAATGCAAGCTAGACACCATATGCAACATGCAAGACAATATCACACTGCCAAGCTAGAGAAAGCACCTGGGATGCCGGTTTCGCCGGAAGACCGCCATCAGTCCCTGCCTTATTTTTTCCTTCCTCTTTCTTAATTGTATTGCCTTGTCAAGTCAAACCCACAAGAAAAATGAATAAAAATTCGCTTTTCAGAACTCATTGATGCAGGATGCTGACGAGCACTACTTTAATGTAAGGCGACCGCATGATAGGACGATTGAATGTGTAAGAAAAAAGGACAACATTGCATATTCATAGCTATGATGTGTAAACTAAGCAGAAGGCATTTCAACAAATTAGAAGCAATGAAAGCTAGACACCATATGAAAGGTGCAACGAACATCACTCTACCAAGTTAAAACTATCTCGTCATAAGTACCATTTCAACAAATTAGAAGTAGTACAAGCTAGAAAAGAATGCGAGATGTAACCTATATCACACTCCCAAGTCAAATGTGTTATGATAAGTGATTGTTGCAGGTTACACAAGAGTAGTACTTTGATGTAAGAACATGGTGTGATAGACAGATATTCTATGTTTTAGAAACAGGAACACATGTCTTATTCACAAGTATAATGTGTAAAGTAAGCAGATGGAATTCAACAAAATTAGAAGCAGTACAAGCTAGACATCATACATAACATGCAACCACATATAACAGTGTCAAGTTAGAGGGAGCACCTGTGATGGTGCTCTAGGGTAGACGTGCTCATCATCAACACAGCTACGTTGAGTGTCTATGCATGTGTTGTCTTGCAAATCTTCTTGGGGGGGGGGGAGTAGAATCTATAGAGGCCCTCCGTTTGGAAGGAGCACCTTAATTTATCCGCTGCCTTGCTAATTTCCTTCTACTTTATTAATTTTGAATTGTCAACTAAAACCGACAAGAAAAAGCAATAAAATTCACTCTTCAGAACTCATTCGTGCATGATACTGACAATCACTAATTTTATGTAAGGCAAACACAGGATACCAGGAAGGAATATGTAACTATTGACTTTCGTGCTTGCATAGGGAATCCCAAACCTTAACACCAATATTCTTACTAAAGCATAAATACTCATCAACATAACTCACATATCACATCATCATATCTCAAAACTATTACTAAGAATCAAGTTTATTTTGTCCAATGATCTTCATGAAAGTTTTTATTATATCCTTCTTGGATATCTATCACTTTGGGACTAATTTTCATGTGTTGCTTTTCATAAGCTCAAACAAATATAAGTGAAGATCATGAGCATAAATTTTCTTTTATTTCTCTCAAAATAATTTAAGTGAAGCAAGAGAGAATTTCTTCAAAATTTTACTAACTCTCAAATAAATCTAAGTGAAGAAAGAGAGCATTTCTTCAAAAATACTAAGCACACCGTGCTCAAAAAGATATAAGTGAAGCACTAGAGCAAGTCCATAGCTCATAAAAAATTTAAGTGAAGCATAGAGAGCAATTCTAACAAATCATGACATAATTTTGGCTCTCCCAAATAGGTGTGTCCAGCAAGGGATCAAGACTTAAAACACAAAATAAAAGAAGCAAAGACTCATATCATACAAGACGCTTCAAGCAAAACACATATTATGTGACGAATAAAAATATAGCTTCGAGTAAAATACCGATGGTCGTTAGAAGAAAGAAGGGATGCCACTCGGGGGCATCCCCAAGCTTAGTTGGTTGCTCATTTTTGGATAATAGCTTGGGATGCTGGGCATCCCCAAGCTTAGGCTCTTCTATCCTTCCTTCATCCATCGTAAGATAACCCAAAACTTGAAAACTTCAATCACACAAAACTCAACAAAACCTTCGTGCGATCCGTTAGTATAAGAAAGCAAACCACTACTATAAGTACTGTACCAAACCAATTCATTTTTTGCTTTTACATTATATCTACTGTATTCCAACTTTTCTATGGCAAAATTTCATTAAATAAAACCATAGAGCCATCAAAATAAGCACACAACGCAAAGAAAACAGAATATGTCAAAACAGAACAGTCTGTAGAAATCTGACTTTTTCGAATATTTCTGTAACTCCAAAAATTCTGAAAAACTAGGAGGACCTAGGTAATTTGTATATTAATCTTATGCAAAAAGAATTGGCATTTTATCGCATTCTGGTGATTTTTAACAATTATTTTCGTGAGTGCAAATTTTTTTGTTTTTCAGCAAGATCAAACAACTATCACCCAAGAAGATCCTATCGGTTCTACTTGGCACAAACACTAATTAAAACACACAAAAACACAATAATAACATTAACATAATTGTGCTAACACTCAAGAACAGAAAGCAAAAAAGCAAAAACAAAACTTATTCATTGGGTTGCCTCCCAACAAGCGCTATAGTTTTACGTCCTTAGCTAGGCATAAAGCAAGGATCTAAGTTTTGTCATCTTTGGTTCGAGATCCATAAGATGCCCTCATGATTGATTCATAAGGTGGTTTAATTCTTGTTCTAGGAAAGTGTTCCATACCCTTTCTCAAAGGAAATTGGAACTTAATATTGCCTTCTTTCATATCAATCACGGCACCGATAGTGCGTAGAAACGGTCTACCAAGAGTAATTGGACAAGACGGATTGCGATCAATATCAAGAACAATAAAATCTATGGGCACATAATTCCTATTTTCAAGAATAAGAACATCTTTAATTCTTCCCATAGGCTTTTTAATAGTAGAATCAGCCAAGTGCAAATTTAAATAACATTCTTCAAGATTGGTAAGACCAAGCACATCACATAAATATTTCAGAATTGTAGAAACACTAGCACCCAAGTCACACAAAGAAAAACACTCATAATTTTTAATCTTAAATCTGATAGTAGGTTCCCATTCATCATGCAATTTTCTATGAATTGAAACTTCTAATTCCAAGTTTTCTTCAAAAGCTTTCATCATAGCATTAACAATATGTTTAGTAAAAGCTTTTTTTGTTCATATGCATGGGGTAAATTTATCATGGATTGCAAGAAAGAAATACAATCAATCAAACTGCAACTATCATAATTAAAGTCTTTGTAATCCAAAAGAGTGGGCACATCGCTAGCTAAAGTTTTGACCTCTCCAAACCCACTTTCATCGATTTTCTCAACAAGATTTTCACCCGACGAAATATTGGGACGCCTTCAACCTAAAGTTGACTCTTCTCCAGTCCCTTTTTCATCGATCTTAACTTAACTAAACAATGAATCAATAGAAGAAACACCAATCATTTAAAGATCTTCATCACTTTTGTTCTCTAACGAGATTGGTTTAGCGGCCATTTGATTTACTAAGGTAGCTTGTGCATCGGATATTTTTCCTAGCAAACTTTTGGCAAAAGCATACTTAGATTGGAGATTGCAAACTTCTCTACTAATATCATCAAGTTGTTTTGTAATAGCATCTAGCACAATGGAGTGCTCCTTAAGTTCTTCAGTAACATACTTATTATGCTCAAATTGTGTAGTCATATATTCCTTAGTACTCTTCTCAATTTCAAGAAAATTATTTGGGTAAGGAACATCACAATATTTTCTTTGAGGCGTCATGGCTATGCAAACAAGAACGCACAGAAAAAGAGATCCGGCAAGAAAATGGCGAACAGAAAAAGAGAGGCGAATAAAACGACAAATTTTGTGAAGTGGGGGAGAGGAAAATGTGAGGCAAATGGAAAATAATGTAAATTGCGAGAAATGAGATTTGTGATTAGGAACCTGGTATATGTTAAAGATCCTCCCCGGCAATGGTGCCAGAAATTCTTTTAATGTTGCTTGAAGCTACATCGGTATTTCCCTAAAGAGGAAGGGATGATGTAGCAGAGCGGCGGTAGGTATTTCCCTCAGATATGAAACCAAGGTTATCGAACCTGTAGGACCAAGCAACACAACTTAAACAGCCCATGCACACAGATAACAAATCCTCGCAACCCGACATGTTAAAGGGGTTGTCAATCCCTTCCAGGGTACGCCGCCTCAAGATAGGTAAACAGGCGTGAGATAAGTTGTAGTAGATTGATAGATCGAACGCGAAACAAAATATATAGTAATGAAACGCAGCAAGGTATTTTTGTATTTTGGTTTAATAGATCTGAAAATAAATGCAAGGAAAAAGCAGATCACAAAGGCAAATATATGAGAAAGAGACCCCGGGGGCCGTAGGTTTCACTAGAGGCTTCTCTGGAGAAAAATAGCAAACGGTGGGTGAACAAATTACTGTTGGTCAATTGATAGAACTTCAAATAATCATGACGATATCCAGGCAATGATCAGTATATAGGCATCACGTCCAAGATTAGTAGACCGACTCCTGCCTACATCTACTACTATTACTCCACACATCGACCGCTATCCAAAGATTCATCTAGTGTATTAAGTTCATGGAGAAACGGAGTAATGCAATAAGAACGATGACATGATGTAGACAAGATCTATCTATGTAGAAATAGACCCCATCGTTTTATCCTTAGTAGCAATGATACATACGGTCGGTTCCCCTTCTGTCACTGGGATCAAGCACGGTAAGATCGAACCCACTACAAAGCACCTCTTCCCATTGCAAGATAAATAGATCAAGTTAGCCAAACAAAACCCAAATATCGAAGAAGAAATACGAGCCTATAAGCAATCATGCATATAAGAGATCAAAGAAACTCAAATAACTTTCATGGATATAAAAAGATAGATCCGATCATAAACTCAAAGTTCATCGATCCCAACAAACACACCGCAAAGGAGTTACATCATATGGATCTCCAAGAGACCATTGTATTGAGAATTCAGTGAGAGAGAGAGAGAGAGAGAGGAAGCCATCTAGCTACTAACTACGGACCCGAAGGTCTATAGAGAACTACTCACGCATCATCAAAGAGGCACCAATGGAGGTGGTGAACCCCATCCGAGATTGTCTCTAGATTGGATCTGGTGGTTCTGGACTCTGTGGCGGCTGGATGAATATTTCGTCAACTTCCCTAGGGTTTTGGGAATATTGGGGTATTTATAGAGCAAAGAGGCGGTCCGGTGGGCACCCGAGGTGGGCACAACCCACCAGGGCACGCCTGGGCCTCCTGGCGCACCCTGGTGGGTTGTGCCCTCCTTGAGGCACCCCCTAGGCGCAACTAGGGCCCATTATGTTCCTTCTGGTCCAAAAAAATCTCCATGGAGTTTCGTTCCATTTGGACTCCGTCTGATATTGATTTCCTACGATGTAAAAGACATGCAGAAAACAACAACTAGCACTTGGCACTATGTCAATATGTTAGTACCAAAAAATGATATAAAATGACTATAAAATGATTATGAAACATCCAAGATTGACAATATAACAACATGGAACAATCAAAACTATAGATACGTTGGAGACGTATCAGCATCCCCAAGCTTAACTCCTACTCTTCCGCGAGTAGGTAAGTGATAAAAACAGAATTTTTGATGTGGAATGTTGCCTAACATGTCATATCATATTCTTTTCTTTATAGCATGGACATTTGGACTTTTATGTGATTCAAAGCAATAGTCTAGTTTTGATATAATAATTTAGATACTCAAAGCATATCAACAAGCAACCATGTCTTTCAAAATATCAACACTAAAATAAGTTATCCCTAGCCCATCATGCTCAAACATTGATCCATTCATGAAACACACTCGAATATTAGCTACACCAAATACTTAAGTACGATCATATTGCCTCCTAGTTGGTGCTTTTTATGAGAGAAGATGGAGACTCAAGTTCAAAATAAAAATTGCATAAAGTAAAAGAAAGGCCCTTCGCAGAGGGAAGTAGGGATTTGTAGAGGTGCCACAGCTCAAAGCGAAAAAATTAGAGATAATTTTTTTGAGAGGTGTATCCATCCCACCAACAAAAACGACTTAGAGTTCTGAATGCTTTCCATGCTAGATATATCATAGGAGGTTCCCAAACAAAAAATAAAGTTTATTTCCTTTTCCACCATACTTTCACTTTCCATGGCTAGCCGTATCCACGGTTGCCCTCCATACCAACACTTTCCAAGGAATTTATTATTTGATAACATAAAGTAAATTCATTTTTTCATTTCGGGACTGGGCATCCCTAAAACCTTTGCCTTACTCTCGTGCAATGACAAGTGAATAAACCCTCATCGTGAGAATAACACATCCAGCATGGAAAATATTAGCCACCCCTCACCGCTCCACGAGCGAAACAAATACACAGAAGAGAAGTTTATTTTGAAAATTAGAGATGGCACATGCAAATTTGCTTAGAACGGCAAAATAATATCACATATAGGTAGAAGTAGTGGACTCATGTGGCAAAACTGGTTTAAAGGATTTTGGATGCACAAGTAGAGATCATACTTGGTGCAAAATGAAGGCTAGCAAAAGATTGAGAAGAGACCAACCAAGAAAGAATAATCTCGTAAGCGAGCATTAAGCATAAATAACACTGAATAATGCACCACAAGTAGGATATAATTTCATTGCATAACTATTGACTTTCGTGCTTGCATAGGGAATCACAAACCTTAACACCAGTATTCTTACTAAAGCATAACTACTCATCAACATAACTCACATATCACATCATTATATCTCAAAACTATTACTAAGAATCAAGTTTATTTTCTCCAGTGATCTTCATGAAAGTTTTTATTATATCCTTCTTGGATATCTATCACTTTGGGACTAATTTTCATGTGTTGCTTTTCATAAGCTCAACCAAATATAAGTGAAGACCATGAGCATAAATTTTCTTTTCTTTCTCTCAAAATAATTTAAGTGAGGCAAAAGAGCATTTCTTAAAAATTTTACTAAGTCCCAAATAAATCTAAGTGAAGCAAGAGATCATTTCTTCAAAAATACTAAGCACACCGTTCTCAAAAAGATATAAGTGAAACACTAGAGCAAGTCCATAGCTCATAAAAAATTGAAGTGAAACATAGAGAGCAATTCTAACAAATCATGACATAATTTTGGCTCTCCCGAATAGGTGTGTCCAGCAAGGGATCAAGACTTAAAACACAAAATAAAACAAGCAAAGACTCATATCATACAAGACGCTCCAAGCAAAACACATATTATGTGACGAATAAAAATATAGCTTTGAGTAAAATACCGATGGTCGTAAGAAGAAGTAGGGGGTGCCACTCAGGGGCATCCCCAAGCTAAGTTGGTTGCTCATTTTTGGATAATAGCTTGGGATGCAGGGGCATCCCCAAGCTTAGGCTCTTCTATCCTTCCTTCATCCATCGTAAGATAACCCAAAACTTGAAAACTTCAATCACACAAAACTCAACAAAACCTTCGTGAGATCCGTTAGTATAAGAAAGCAAACCACTACTATAAGTACTGTACCAAACCAATTCATATTTTGTTTTTGCATTATATCTACTGTATTCCAACTTTTATATGGAAAAAAATCATTAAATAAAACCATAGAGCTATCAAAATAAGCACACAATGCAAAGAAAACAGAATCTATCAAAACAGAACAGTCTGTAGCAATCTGACTTTTTCGAATAGTTCTGTAACTCCAAAATTCTGAAAAACTAAGAGGACCTGGGTAATTTGTATATTAATCTTCTGCAAAAATAATTGGCATTTTATCACGTTATGGTGATTTTTAACAATTATTTTTGTGAGCGTAAAAGTTTCTGTTTTTCAGCAAGATCAAATAACTATCACCCAAGAAGATCCTATCGGCTCTACTTGGCACAAACACTAATTAAAACACGACAAACACAATCATAACAGTAGCATAATTGTGCTAACACTCAAGAACAGAAAGCAAAAAGCAAAAATAAAATTTATTCATTGGATTGCCTCCCAACAAGCGCTATAGTTTTACGCACTTAGCTAGGCATAAAGCAAGGATCTATGTTTTGTCAGCTTTGGTTCGAGATCCATCAGATGCCCTCATGATTGATTCATAAGGTGGCTTAATTGTTGTTGTAAGAAAGTGTTCCATACCCTTCCTCAAAGGAGATTGGAACTTAATATTGCCTTCTTTCATATCAATCACAACATCGATAGTGCGTAAAAACGGTCTACCAAGAATATTTGGACAAGAGAGATTGCAATCAATATCAAGAACAATAAAATCTATGGGCACATAATTCCTATTTGCAAGAATAAGAAAATCATTAATTCTTCCCATAGGCCCTTCGACTGACCTCCTTCGCCTATATATACTCATATACCCTGGAAACATCACATACGGAGCCAAAACCCTATTTCTACCGCCACAACCTTCTATACCCATGAGATCCCATCTTGGGGCCTTTTCCGGTGCTCCGCTGGAGGGGGCATTGATCACGGAGGGCTTCTACATCAACACCATAGCATCTCCGATGATGTGTGAGTAGTTTACCTCAGACCTTCGGGTCCATAGTTATTAGCTAGATGGCTTCTTCTCTCTCTTTGGATCTCAATACAAAGTTCTCCTCGATTCTCTTGGAGATCTATTTGATGTAACTCTTCTTTTGTGGTGTGTTTGTCGAGATCCGATGAATTGTGGGTTTATGATCAAGATTATCTATGAAAAATATTTGAATCTCCTCTGAATTCTCTTATGTATGATTGGTTACCTTTGCAAGTCTCTTTGAATTATCAGTTTGGTTTGGCCTACTAGATTGATCTTTCTTGCAATGGGAGAAGTGCTTAGCTTTGGGTTCAATCTTGCGGTGCTCGATCCCAAAGGATGAGGGAAACGACACATATTGTATTGTTGCCATCGAGGATAAAAAGATGGGGTTTATATCATATTGCATGAGTTTATCCTCTACATCATGTCATCTTACTTAAAGCATTACTCTGTTCTTATGAACTTAATACTCTAGATGCATCTTTGGATAGCGGTCGATGTGTGGAGTAATAGTAGTAGATGCAGAATTGTTTCGGTCTACTTGTCGCGACGTGATGCCTATATACATGATCATACCTAGATATTCTCATAAAGATGCTCAATTCTATCAATTGCTCGACAAGAATTGCTTACCCACCGTAATACTTATTCTATCTTAAGAGAAGCCACTAGTGAAACCTATGGCCCCGGTCTATTCTCCATCATATTAATCTTCCAACACTTAGTTATTTCTATTGCCTTTTATTTTACTTTTGCATCTTTATTTCTCTTTATCATAAAAATACCAAAAATATTATCTTATCATATCTATCGATCTCACTCGTAAGTGACCGTTGAGGGATTGACAATCCCTTTATCGCTTTGGTTGCGAGGTTCTTATTTGTTTGTGTAGGTGTGAGGGACTCATGCGTGATCTCCTACTGGATTGATACCTTGGTTCTCAAAAACTGAGGGAAATACTTACGCTACTTTACTGCATCACCCTCTCCTCTTCAAGGGAAAACCAACGCAGTGCTCAAGAGGTAGCAGTAACTCCAGGAAGTCCATCCCAGGCGGCTCGGATATATGCATCCACGGAGCTTAGTGCGGTAAATTCCTGTTCAGTAAAAACCGGAGCACGCATGGCCTCTTTTAGTAATCAACGAGGAGAGCACGAGGCAGGGGGCCGTGCCTACCCCCCCCCCCCAGGCGCGCCCTCCACCCTCGTGGGGCCCACGTTGCTCCACCGACGCATTTCTTCCTCCTATATCGACCGACATACCCCCAAACTCTCAGATATAGAGCCAAAAACCTCTTTCCACCGCCGCATCCTTCTGGACCCGTGAGATCCCATCTTGGGGCCTTTTCCGGCGCTCCACCGGAGGGGGCATTGATCATGGAGGGCTTCTACATCAACACCGTAGCCTCTCCGGTGATGTGTGAGTAGTTTACCTCGGACCTTCGGGTCCATAGTTATTAGCTAGATGGCTTCTTCTTTCTCTTTGGATCTCAATACAAAGTTCTCCTCGATCTTCTTGGAGATCTATTCAATGTAATCTTCTTTTGCGGTGTGTTTGTCGAGATTCTATGAATTGTGGGTTTATGATCAAGATTATTTATGAACAATATTTGAATATCCTCTGAATTCTTTTATGTATGATTGGTTATCTTTGCAAGTCTCTTTGAATTATCAGTTTGGTTTGGCCTACTAGATTGATCTTTCTTGCCATGGGAGAAGTGCTTAGCTTTGGGTTCAATCTTGCGGTGCTTGATCCCAGTGACAGTAAGGGAAACGACACGTATTGTATTGTTGCCATCGAGGATAAAAAGATGGGGTTTATATCATATTGCATGAGTTTATCCCTCTACATCATGTCATCTTACTTAAAGCGTTACTCTGTTCTTATGAACTTAATACTCTAGATGCATGCTGGATAGCGGTCGATGTGTGGAGTAATAGTAGTAGATGCAGGTAGGAGTCGGTCTACTTGTCACGGATGTGATGCCTATATACATGATCATACCTAGATATTCTCATAACTATGCTCAATTCTATCAATTGATCGACAGTAATTTGTTCACCCACCGTAATACTTATGCTATCTTGAGAGAAGCCACTAGTGAAACCTGTGGCCCCCGGGTCTATTTTCCATCATATTAATCTCCCATCAACAAGCTATTTCTAGCGCCGTTTATTTTGCTTTCTTTATTTTTAGTCTTTATCATAAAAATACCAAAAATATTATCTTATCATCTCTATCAGATCTCACTCTCGTAAGTGACTGTGAAGGGATTGACAACCCCTTTACCGCGTTGGTTGCGAGGTTCTTATTTGTTTGTGTAGGTGCGTGGGACTCGAGCGTAGTCTCCTACTGGATTGATACCTTGGTTCTCAAAAACTGAGGGAAATACTTACACTACTTTACTACATCACCCTCTCCTCTTCAAGGGAAAACCAACGCAGTGCTCAAGAGGTAGCAGTAACTCCAGGAAGTCCATCCCAGGCGGCTCGGATATATGCATCCACGGAGCTTAGTGCGGTAAATTCCTGTTCAGTAAAAACCGGAGCACGCATGACCTCTTTTAGTCGATGATGATTCATCATGCTCTCTACCTCGTAATTCGTGATGGATACATCATCCGAATCTTCTTGAGGAGGCGGGTCCGACACTGTATCAGCCCTCGTTTTAGTTGACGAGTCTGGTGCTGAATTAGGTGACATTCGGCTAGCGAGGTGTTTTCCCACGGTTTGCCGCGTGCTCCTCCTGAAATAGAGGTAGAAGAGAAAATTAACAATCTGATCTCATGCTTAGGCATATATTAAAGGACATACCTCTTTGAAGGAGGAGAAGGCTCGATAGCACTCCCGGTTTCCTTTTGTTTTGAACAATCACCCTGCGTAGGGGCCGCTCTCGAGGGATTGCGGCTTGCCGAGAGCCGATCCTATGAAGTACAGTTTAGTGCAATTGATAAGGTGCAAGTAGGGGCTTCTTTTTGAGGAAGCTTTTTGAATACTTACAATGGAGAAGGAGTAAGGGCGGGGGTAGTCAGCCGTAATAGCCACTTCCGATCCATCAAGGCATGCCTAATAAAATACTCCATCTTCGAACTCTATGTATATATCCGGATCCTCGCAGAAGCCAGGGTCTTTGTTGCGATTGTGATCCTCGGGCTGTGGGGAAGGACAATGAACGTCCTCGATCATCTTCCTCCATGACTGTTTTAAGACAACAAAGAACAATTTGATTAGCGTGCCTCGATGACGAGGTAAAACAACATTGAGAATCAAAATCTTACCCATTCAATGGGGTTGTACATGGAAAATCGTTCTCGGTAGTTTAAGCGGAGGAAGTCTTCTTTTTCCCCTTATACAAATCGGCCAGGATCATGGCCAGTTCGGCCGAGGTGTCTGGACCCTTGCGTCTGTAACGAGATGCGTCGTCTTCTTCGTTGTAACACCATAAAGGAGTTACTCTGGACTGAAGGGGCTGAATACATTGTTTTATTGCAATGGCCACGACTTCGATTATTGAGAGCTCGGTATGAGCTAGTAATTGACCTTGCTAACCAACCTCTTTAATTCCGCACTGTCTTCCTCCTTGGGACTCCGGGGAAGCCAGTTGAGGCGTTTCTTCAAAGGAGCACTGGAAAATTCGGGGAGGCCGCGCCGAACTGGGTCCGGAAGTGGGACGTCATCAATATAAAACCACTCCGAAGACCATTCTTAGGATACCTCTTTGGGGGTTCCAATAGGGTAGCCTGATCCGGTATGCGCCATACTTTGGTGCCACCCACTTAAAATATGGATCCCCCTCGATGGTGAGGGACGAGGCAAAAGAACTTTCTCCATAGTTCGAAATGGGCCTCGCAGCCAAGAAACAATTCGCAGAGGGCGACAAAGCTTGAGATGTGTAGAATCAAACCTGGGGGTGAGGTTGTGCAGCTGGATTCCGTAAAACTCCAACAGACCCCTGAGAAAGGGATGGATCGGAAACCTAAGCCGCGCAAGAGAAACGAAACGAAGCACACCCTCTCCTCCTTATCGGGGTTGGTGAAATTTTCTGCTAATACATCGTTGCCAATCGAAGCCAATCCCGCTCGCACAGAGAATATATCTGCAAGGGGGAGATATCCATGCGTCTGGAGTTGACTCAGTTGAAGATGAGACATTCAGCAGCTCTGCCAATCACCCTCTTGAGGGCCATGAGGGCTCGAGGAAGAGCTAGGAGCACCAGCCATGTTTTGAAGTTTTCCATGGCTAGTCTTGGTGTTCTCTGCACGATGTGGATGTCACTTGGGGATCTAACCTCCTTATATAGGCGCGGTCCCTGTGTGGCCAGGTTTTTTTGGTAAATAATTATTATGGACCGTTCGCATTCGCCCGATGCGTGGAAATCAAGGCGACGACAGGGAAGGAGTCATAAAAGCAGAACATGGAAGTCAGGGCCGAACTATCGTCTGTCCAAAGTATGATGAAGAACCTACCTTGCAAAGCCGAATACACGAAGTCGGATACTACATCGTCATTTGAAGGCAAGTTCGGGGGCTACTGAGGGAGTCCTGGATTTGGAGGTCCTTGGGTGTCCGGGCTATTTGATATGGGTCGGACTAATGGGCCATGAAGATACAAGCAGAAGACTTTCCCCCGTGTCCGGATTGGACTCCTATATGCGTGGACGACAAGATTGATGCCCAGATCTGTTATTTCCTTCCCCCACGAACCGACTCTGTACAACCCTAAACCCCTCCGGTGTGTATATAAACCGGAGGGTTTAGTCCATAGAGGCTATCAGAATTCTCATAGGCTAGACAGATAGGGTTTAGCCGTTATGATCTCGAGGTAGACCAAATCTTGTAACCCCTATAATCATCGAATACAATCAAGTAGGATGTAGGGTTTTACCTCCATTAAGAGGGCCCGAACCTGGGTAAACATTGTGTCCCACCTGTCCCTTGTTACCATCAATCCTCACATGCACAGTTCAGGACCCCCCTCCCGAGATCTGCCGGTTTTGACAATGACAAACATTTCAACAAATTAGAAACAGTGCATGCTATAAATCATATGAAAGTTGCAACTAATATCACACTGCATATACTAAAGGTGTCTTGTCATATTGATTGATGCGGGATACAAAAAAACAATAGTTTTATGTAAGGACATGCTTAATAGACAGATGTACTATGTACTAAAAACAGGAAGGCATGTCACATTAATAGGTATAATGTATAAACAAAGTAGAATAGCACATGCAATTTAACCAGATTGGAAGAATTACAATCTAGACACCATATGCAACATGCAACCACATATCACGCTGCCAAGTTAGATCAAGTGATGTTGCTTGAAGCTACGTCGGTATTTCCCCAAAGAGGAAGGGATGATGCAGCACAACGGCGATAGGTATTTCCCTCAGATATGAAACCAAGATTATCGAACCATTAGGAGAACCAAGCAACACAACGTAAACAGCCCCTGCACACAAATAACAACAACTCGCAACCCGATGTGTTAAAGGGGTTGTCAATCCCTTTCGGGTAACGGCGCCAGAAACGGTATATGGACGGGAGAAAATTGTAATATATTGATAGATCAAACACCAAATAAAATAAATAGAAATAAAACGCAGCAAGGTATTTTTGTATTTTTGGTTTAGTAGATCTGAAAATAAATGCAAGAAAAAGTAGATCGCAAAGGCAAATATATGAGAAAGAAGACCCGGGGGTCGTATGATTGCCTAGTGGCTTCTCTCGAGAAAATAGCAAATGGTGGGTAAACAAATTACTTTTGGGAAATTGATAGAACTTCAAATACTCATGACCATATCCAGGCAATGATCATTATATAGGCATCACGTCCAAGATTACTAGACCGACTCTTGCGTGCATCTACTACTATTAATCCACACATCGACCGCTATCCAACATGCATCTAGTGTATTAAGTTCATGGAAAAACGGAGTAATGCAATAAGAACGATGACATGATGTAGACAAGATTTATCTATGTAGAGATAGATCCCATCGTTTTATCCTTAGTAGAAACAATACATACGTGTCGTTTCCCTTTCTGTCACTAGGATCAAGCACCGTAAGATCGAACCCACTACAAAGCACCTCTTCCCATTGCAAGATAAATAGATCAAGTTGGCTAAACAAAACCCAAATATCAGAGAAGAAATACGAGGCTCTAAGTAATCATGCATATAAGAGATCAAAGAAACTCAAATAACTTTCATGGATATAAAAACATATAACTGATCATAAACTCGAAGTTCATCAGATCCCAACAAACACACCGCAAAAGAGTTACATCATATGGATCTCCAAGAGACCATTGTATTAAGAATTCAGCGAGAGAGAGGAAGCCATCTAGCTACTAACTACGGACCCGAAGGTCTACAAAGAACTACTCACGCATCATCGGAGAGGCACCAATGGAGATGGTGAACCCCATCCGAGATGGTGTCTAGATTGGATTTGGTGGTTTTGGACTCTGCGTCGGCTGGATGAATATTTTGTCGACTCCCCTAGGGTTTCTGGAATATTGGGGTATTTATAGACCAAGGAGGCGGTCCGGGGGCACCCGAGGTGGGCACAACACACCAGGGCGCGCCTGGGCCTCCTAGCGCGCCCTGGTGGGTTGTTCCTCCCTCAGGGAACCCCCCAGGTGCAGCCAGGGCCCGTTGTGTTCTTTCTGGCCCATAAAAATTCTCCGTTGAGTTTCGTGGTATTCGGACTCCGTCTGATATTGATTTTCAGCGATGCAAAAAAACATGGAAAAAACAACAACTGGCACTTGGCACTATGTCAATAGGTTAGTACCAAAAAATGATATTAAATGACTGTAGAATGACTATAAAACATCCAAGATTGATAATATAACAACATGGAACAGTAAAAAATTATAGATACGTTGGAGACGTATCAGCATCCCCAAGCTTAACTCCTACTCGTCCTCGAGTAGGTAAGTGATAAAAATAGAATTTTTCATGTGGAATGTTGCCTATCATGTCATATCATATTATTTTCTCTATAGCATGGACAATTGGACTTTTATGTGATTCAAAGCAATAGTCTAGTTTTGATATAATAATTTAGATACTCAAGCATATCAACAAGCAACCATGTCTTTCAAAATATCAACACTAAAATAAGTTATCCCTAGCCCATCATGCTCAAACATTGATCCATTCATGAAACACACTCGAATATTAGCTACACCCAATACTTAAGTACGATCATATTGCCTCCTAGTTGGTGCTTTTTATGAGAGAAGATGGAGACTCAAGTTCAAAATAAAAATTGCATACAGTAAAAGAAAGGCCCTTCGCAGAGGGAAGTAGGGATTTGTAGTGGTGCCAGAGCTCAAAGCGAAAAATTAGAGATAAGAACATTTTGTGAGGTGTATCCATCCCACCAATGAAAACGACTTAGAGTTCCCAACACTTTCCATGCTAGATATGCCATAGGCGGTTCCCAAATAGAAAATAAATTTTATTTATTTTTCCACCATAGTTTCACTTTCCATGGCTAACCGTATCCACGGGTGCCCTCCATACCAACACTTTCCAAGGAATTTATTATTTGACGACATAAAGTAAATTCATTTTTGCATTTCGGGACTGGGCATCCCTAAGACCTTTGCCTTACTCTCGTGCAATGACAAGTGAATAAACATTCATCGTGAGAATAACACATCCAGCATGAAAAATATTAGCCACCCCTCACCGCTCCGCGAGCAAAACAAACACACAAAAGAGAAGTCTATTTTGAAAATTAGAGATGGCACATGCAAATTTGGTTAGAACGGCAGAAGAATACTGAATATAGGTAGATATAGTGGACTCATATGGCAAAACTGGTTTAAAGGATTTTGGATGCACAAGTAGAGATCATACTTGGTGCAAAATGAAGGCTAGCAAAAGATTGAGAAGCGACTAACCAAGAAAAGGATAATCTTATAAGAAAGCGTTAAGCATAAATAACACCGAATAATGCACCACAAGTAGGATATAATTTCATAGCATGACTATTCACTTTCGTACTTGCATAGGGAATCACAAACCTTAACACCAATATTCTTACTAAAGCATAATTACTCATCAACATAAATCACATATCACATCATCATATCTCAAAACTATTACTAAGAATCAAGTTTATTTTGTCCAATGATCTTCATGAAAGTTTACATTATATCCTTCTTGGGTATCTATCACTTTGGGACTAATTTTCATGTGTTGCTTTTCATAAGCTGAAACAAATATAAGTGAAGATCATGAGCATAAATTTTTTCATTCTCTCAAAATAATTTAAGTGAAGCAAGAGATAATTTCTTGAAAATTTTACTAACTCTCAACTTGAAAATTTTACTAACTCTCAAATAAATCTAAGTGAAGCAAGAGAGCATTTCTTCAAAAATACTAAGCACACCGTGCTCAAAAAGGATATAAGTGAAGCACCAGAGCAAGTCCATAGCTCATAAAAAGTTTAAGTGAAGCATAGTGAGAAATTCTAACAAGTCATGACATAATTTTGGCTCTCTCAAATAAGTGTGTCCAGCAAGGATTGATGACTTAAAACACGAAATAAAACAAGCAAAGACTCATATCAAACAAGACGCTCCAAGCAAAACACATATCATGTGACGAATAAAAATATAGCTTCAAGTAAAATACCGATAGTTGTTGGAAGAAAGCGGGATGCCACTCGGGGGCATCCCCAAGCTTAGTTGGCTGCTCATTTTTGGATAATAGCTTGGGATGTCGGGGCATCGCCAAGCTTAGGCTCTTCTGTCCTTCCTTCATCCATCGTAAGATAACCCAAAACTTGAAAACTTCAATCACACAGAACTCAACAACACCTTCATGAGATCCGTTAGTGTAAGAAAAATAAATCACTACTATAAGTGCTGTATCAAACCAATTCTTTTTTTGTATTATATTTACTGTATTCCAACTTTTCTGTGTAAAAACTCATCAAAGAAAACCATAGAGCCATCAAAATAAGCACACAACACAAAGAAAACGGAATCTGTCAAAACAGAACAGTCTGTAGCAATCTGATTTGTTTGAAAACTTCCGGAACTCCAAAAATTCTAACAAACCAGGAAGACCTGGGTAATTTGTATATTAATCTTCTTCAAGAAGAATTGGCATTTTATCACGTTTTGTTGATTTTTAACAAATTTTTTTTGTGAGCACAAAGTTTCTGTCTTTTTCAGCAAGATCAAACAACTATCACCCAAGAAGATCCTATTGGTTCTACTTAGCACAAACAGTAATTAAAACACAAAAAGCACAATCATAAAAGTAGCATAGTTGTGCTAACACTCAAGAACAGAAAGCAAAAAGCAAAAATAAAATTTATTCATTGGGTTGCCTCCCAACAAGCGCTATAGTTTTACGCCCTTAGCTAGGCATAAAGCAAGGATCTAAGTTTTGTCATCTTTATCCAACTCTTCAATCAAACACTTAGAATCCTTAAGAGATTCAACATAAAGACTTTCAATAGCAATACTCCTAGGAGTAAAATTGAAGATTTCATTCTTGTAAAAAGGATCTCTTATCGCTTCAACAAAATCTGGGTGAATAATAATCATCTTAAGATCTCCTTTGTTACTATTACTAGAAGTTGCACCCTTGTTCTTGGATCTACCTCTCTTTACGGGAGTTTTCTCGATAGTTTTAGCGGGAGCAAAAGCCGTGCTTAGATTACTAAAGATTTATTCTAATTTATCAATTTGAGACGAACTTTCTTCTATTCTTTCATGGATAACGGTACCCTTCTCTTTTAACAACCTAAAAACATCTCCCGCTTTTGACCCAATATTAGTGGCAAAATTATGCATCTTTTTATCTATGATTTCCAGATGATCTTTGGTGAGCATTTTCTTCTCAATAGCATCTAGTCTTTCCATAACATGCTCAAGAGTCAAAGTTGTTTCATTAATCATAAGAGGTGGTGACCCCAGTAAATTTCCCATAGGATTAAAAGCATCAATAGAGGGACACATCAAGAAATTTCCACCGGTAATCATATCAAGGACGAATCTATACCAAGTGGTGATGCCAATATAAAAACAGCGAAGAAGAACAATGGTAGATTTCTTACGGATGGATATATTATGAGCATTGCAAATTCTATACCAAGCATCTTTTAAATTTTCTCCTCCCCTTTGTTTAAAGTTGAGAACCTCGTTCTCGGGAGTACAGATGATAGAGGAAGAACTATCCATAGTAACGGCAAACAAGGTTGCACACAAAAACAGACCGGCAAGAAAATGGCGAACGGAAAAAGAGAGGCGAATAAAACGGCAAATTTTTGTGAAGTGGGGGAGAGGAAAATGAGAGGCAAATGGAAAATAATGTAAATTGCGAGGAGATGAGATTTATGATTAGGAACCTGGTATATGTTGAAGATCCTCCCCGGCAACGGTGCCAGAAATTCCTTTTGATGTCGCTTGAAGCTACGTCGGTATTTCCCCAAAGAGAAAGGGATGATGCAGCACAACGGCGGTAGGTATTTCCCTCAGATATGAAACCAAGGTTATCGAACCAGTAGGAGAACCAAGCAACACAACATAAAAAACCCCTACACACAAATAACAACAACTCGCAATCCGACGTATTAAAGGGGTTATCAATCCCTTTCGGGTAACGGCGCCAGAAATGGTGCGTGGACGGGAGAAATTTTTAATAGATTGATAGATCGAACGCCAAATAAAATAAAAAGAAATAAAACACAGCAAGGTACTTTTGTATTTTTTGTTTAATAGATCTGAAAATAAATGCAAGAGAAAAGTAGATCGCAAAGGCAAATATATGAGAAAGAAGACCCGGGGGCCGTATGTTTCACTAGTGGCTTCTCTCGAGAAAAATAGCAAACGGTGGGTAAACAAATTACTGTTGGGTAATTGATAGAACTTCAAATATCCATGACGATATCTAGGCAATAATCATTATAGAGGCATCATGTCCAAGATTAGTAGACCGACTCTTGCTTGCATCTACTACTATTACTCCACACATCGACCGCTATCCAACATGCATCTAGTGTATTAAGTTCATGAAAAAATGGAGTAATGCAATAAGAACGATGACATGATGTAGACAAGATCTACCTATGTAGAGATAGACCACATCGTTTTATCCTTAGTAGCAACAATACATACGTGTCGTTTCCCTTTCTGTCACTAGGATCAAGCACCGTAAGATTGAACCCACTACAAAGCACCTCCCCCATTGCAAGATAAATAGATCAAGTTGGCCAAACAAAACCCAAATATCGGAGAAGAAATACGAGGCTATAAGTAATCATGCATATAAGAGAATAAAGAAACTCAAATAACTTTCATGGATATAAAAAGATATAACTGATCATAAACTCGAAGTTCATCAGGTCCCAACAAACACACCACAAATGTAACATCCCAAATTTTCAATTTGGATTGTTATACATAGGTCATACATGCATATCATATTTTACTGCATCTTCGTTCCGCAATCCTCGAAATCTTAAGCAACTCAAGGACCTATGGAGAGAGTTGGGGTTCCGGTTTTCATATTTGATTTTTATCAAATAATGAGAACTAGGATTTTTGATTTTAATTAGTTTTCTCTCCGGAAAAATATTTCATATTAAAAATAAATGAGGGGAGATAATATGACTTCTCCAAAACAATTGAAATATTGGAGAAAAAATGTTAAAATCATTTGTTTGATTTTTATTTGATTTTATTTGGATTTTATTTGCCCTTGAAAAATTGCACGTTTTAAAAAATTGCATTTTAGGGCCAAGAAAATGTTCATCTCGTTCTAAATATTTCATTTAGACGGTGAAAATTTGTTTTGGCATTTTTAGATTTTTATTTTTTTATAGGAGTTTTTCTGTCATGGAACTATTTAAAAAATCCTCAGCCAAGACCTAGGGCCCAGCCGGCCGGTAGAGCCGCCGCCGCCTCCCAGCGCGCCCGGCCGACGCTGCCCCTCGGACCGGAGTCCGAGTTGGACTCCGCCTCGCCGCCGCCTTGCCACCTCCTCCAAGCCGAGTCCCCTCTCTTATAAGCCCCCCGCCGTCACCACCACCCACCACCACTGCCCGCCTGAGCCGTCCCGAGCCGCCGCCCGAGTCGACGCCGCCGCCTCCGCCGCCCGCCGGGTCAGCTGGGCCCCGCCGCCCCGCGCAACCCCACGCCCCGCCTCGCCGGACCTCTCGCCGGAGGTATCCGCCGGATCCGAGACCGCCGTTTTTTTTAAAACCATTCGGTTTATTTTTTTCGAAACCCTAGTTTTCATTTTTTTTAAATAGATCGGTTTTTCTCCGGTTTATTTATTTAGCGAGCGTTCGCTCGTTCGTTCGTTTTAATGAACACGTTCTTCGTTTAGGTTCAGTTAACGAACGTTCATTTGTTAAGCTGTTCGTCACTTTTTTATCGGATTTATTCCGCGATTTTTCTGATCATGATTTCTGATCCGATGTTCGATCTAGTATAACTTTTCGCTCGTTTATCGGAATCAGGCGATTCAAGCGCCTGGAGTTTCGTCTCGAAACCCTCTTTCCGAATAATCAACTCAAACAAGTTTTTGCCTCTGTAAAATTTGACCCTAGTTCAGATTAGTAAAAGGATCTTGTTTCTTTCGCCGTTTGAGTTTCTTTGCTCCGTTTGGTTTGATTCTTTTGCGAACCAGAGTTCTTAAGTTGAATTTTCTGGTCAGCCTCTTTTAGTTGAAGTTTTGCTTGTGCATCTTTGCTTGTTGCTTATGTATGTATTGTTTTCTTGTGATAGAATTCCCGGAGTGCGAAGCGTGTTACTACGAGTCTCTAGGATTCGCGGATCGTCAGCAAGGCAAGTAACACTTTGATCATACTCTTTTCATACCTAGTTCTTATGCATTAGTTTCAATCCTCAAACATTGCATGGTTAGGATGTCATTAACTTGTGGGTTGGGAAGTAGTAGTTGAGGTAGAACCTATTGCCCTGTTACTATCAAACCCTTGGGAGTTACTTCTACGCGTTGCTTATATTGCTATGCCATGCTCTTAGACGTGGTTGGGTTTGAGTGAATCCATGACAGATGTGAGATTGTTAAATTAATGGTTTACTTTAAGGTGGCAACTTTAATACACATCTGGGTGGATTGAGGCACCTGGGGAACCCAGTGTTGTCTGTTTTTATTTTTGGAAATCCCGGGGTACCCGTGTGATCTTCCTATGGACCGCCACCTGTGCTCAAAGGAACTGAGATTATTCATGCTAGAAACTTCCGTGTGCAGCCACAAGCTACTATGGGCTCTAGCATAGTTGAGTAAGTTACGTGAAGCTCTTGAAGAGGTAGATCAAGGTAGTGGGTTTTGTAGGTTTGGTATGGTCTACCCGGAGTAGAGAGTTAATGTTTACGAAGATCGTGTCTCGGTCATCCGTTTCTCAAACACCATGTAGTGCGAGAAATCAACGGAGGCGATCGAGTCTTGTGGGGAAAAGTGCGCAAACCTCTGCAGAGTGTACAATCTAATCATGGTTAGTCGTGTCCTCTGTTATGGACAATTCTAAATATCTAGTACTTGAGTATTCACATGTATCTCATCACTCTTAATTAATATTGTTAGGTTGTTAACTACTTTAATTGGGATTGAGTTGGGGTTAACCTTCTCAATGTTTCAACCACCACGATAGTTAAATTAAAATCTATTCCTTTGTTGTAGGAAAAAATTGGCTTTTTCAAGAAAACTATAACCATAGAGCTTTCCACCAGCCAAATATGCATGTAGTGATAGCATTATTTTGTTCCTGCTCTATTGTGTTACATTGCCAGCATATTCCATGTGCTGACCCGTTCTCGGGCTGCAACGTATTATGTTGTAGACTTTCCAGACGAGGAGTAAGGTTCGTTAGGTCGTTGCCGTGCAGCTCAGCTATGCCATTGGAGTTGATGGACTCACTTTATCTTCCAAGCCTTCATTGTTATCGCATTAGATGGCCTTAAGCCATATTATTGTAATAAGTTCTCTTTTGAGACATTCGATGTAATAAGTGTGTGATTGCTACTCATTATAAATCCTTCGAGTACTGTGTGTCAAGACATTCTTGATCCAGGGATGACACTGGAACACAGAGACTTGACCATCTGAGGTTGGGTCGCTACAAGATGGTATCAGAGCACACGCTGAGTGTAGGACACGACCACTAAGATAAACCATAGGTCACTCTTCTCTACTCATTTCTGACTCCTCTCCATTTTCCCACTCTTAAGGATGACAGAGATGAAGAACAAGTTTGCACAACGGGATGAAGACACACCTTTTGGACGCCACTTGAAGGAAGTCACTAGGTACTTGAACATTGGAATACTAAGCTTCACCGGGACGTACAACGCCACCCTACCTGAAGAGGAGCGCTGGATGATTCAAGTACAAGTTCCAGGAAGGACGTTCTTGCCAACTTTTAAGCCCATAGAGTTTTCTTTCGAAGCACCCACCTGGAGTCTAGGCAAGAGCATGGCAGCCCACATTACCATGGGACATATTGGAGAAGTCTACAACAGGGAGCTTAAGGACACCATCTATCAAATATGTGGGCGCCGAGACGAGCAATGGGAAGTAATCAGCACCAAGAAGGATAGATCCATTGCAGCTTTCATCCAGGAGCTAAATCAGCACATTCGACGTCAGGAGAACCCGATGTGCGCAGACATGATGGAGTTGAAGAAGGTGAAGACCAGGATCATCGAACTGGAGGAAGAACTCAAGTTTACACGCGATGGATATGAGGAAGAAATCAAGACACTACTGGAGAAGAACGACGACCTAGTTAAGAAGATCGGAGTATTCATGGGAGGATCAGCACCGGAAGAAGAGGAGGAAGATCCCACTTGCCCAGACAACTACATCATCATCAATGACACCGATTACGAACTAAGTGATGATGACTACAAAGACGAAGCTGGAGCATACATCATGGAGTCTTCCACCGATCAAAATTTCTAGATGACCACCATATATTAGTAGTATATCCCCCATGTATCTAAGAGTAGTTGAGCACTTTTGCGATAGTTCTAGACCGTTGTATGCCCTTGCTTGATTGATTGAGTGAAATGATTGTGTTTGCCTCATATGCATATGGGTAGTGTTTTCTCATTAGACCTTTTTCTATTCTAATCTCTTCCATCTAAACCCATCAGATGCCTCCGAGACATGACACCGGTTTTGTTTTCCCACCAGAGCTCACCCAGTTGATCCAGCAGCAGAATGCCTTAATGCAATTGCTAGTTCAGAACAAGGGCAACAACAACAACAATAACCCGCCGCCAGTGGACAACTTAGCCTGTTTCCTAAGGTTACAACCACCGGTGTTTTCCAGTAGCACCGAGCCAATAGTTGCTGATGATTGGCTACGCCGTATTGGAAGGGAATTAACCACCTCATGATGCACGGATGCTGAGAAGGTGCGCTTTTCCGCACATCAATTGGATGGACCAGCAGCCGCATGGTGGGAGAATTACACGACTACTTTTCCTATAGCCAATGTCACTTGGGACCAGTTTCAGCAAGCTTTTCGCACGGCCCATGTCTCAACTGGAGCCATGCAGATGAAGAAGCGCGAGTTTCGCAACTTATGCCAGGGGAACCGTACTGTGGCTCAGTACGTGGATGATTTTAGCAAGTTATCACGCTATGCCCCTGATGATGTGGCCACAGATGCCGCAAAGCAGGAGCAGTTTATGGAAGGGCTGAATGATGAGATGAGCATGCAGTTGATGGTGGCAACTTTCAACAACTACCAGGAGTTGGTAGACAAGGCCCTTATGATTGAAGGAAAGCAGCAGCAGATTGAGAGCCATAAGAGGAAGTATGGACAAGGGAAGTATAATTCAGGAGCTCAACAGAAGCCCCACTTAACCCCGAACTCGGGAGGACTTGTTCATAATCATGGAGGTCACAACGACACTGGAGGAGGATCGCATAACCACAATGGTGCTAAGAATGGGAATGGGAATGGAGTTAATAACAATCAGAACCGCTCCAACCCAGCTACACCCGCCAAAAGAGACCTAAGTCAAGTTACTTGCTTTAAGTGCGGGAAGACAGGGCACTATGCCAATGATTGCCCTGAAGGAAGGAATGGAAACTGAAATGGGAGCGCTGGGAAGAAGCCCAATCCATTCAACAAAGGACAAGTGAACCACGTTAACATGGAGGAAGTTGAAGAGCAGCCAGACGCGGTAATAGGTAAGTTTTGGTTAAGTCATTTACTGCTCTTGTTCTTTTCGATACTGGTGCATCGCATTCATACATATCAAGGGATTTGTGGATAAGTTTAAGCTACCAACCCAAACCCTTAGGACCCCTCTTTTAGTGAGCTACTTTGGAGCAGAGTACATGGCTAGCCGATGGTGCACCCAGATACCCTAACCATTGGCACGCATGTTTTTCCGTCTGACCTAATTATCCCGGAGTCGCAAGGATTGGATGTGATATTAGGTATGGACTGGATGTCAAGTATGGAGGAAGTATTGACTGTGCTAGCAGATCAATTTATCTTACCACCCGGAGGGAAAAAGGATTAAGTATGTATCTAGGCATGTGCCTAGGAGGAGCTAAGTGAATGCCCTCACGGGAGTTGTACAGGAGGAAGTGCACGTAGTAAAGGATTTTCCGGATGTTTTCCAAGAGGAGTTACTGTGCATGCCACGGATCGAGACATCGAAGTTCTGATAGAGCTATTGCCAGGTACAGGGCCAATATCCAAGAGACCCTATCGGATGCCCGCGAATGATCTAGAGGAAATTAAGAAACAGATCAAGGAGTTGTTGGAGAAAGGCTATATTCGAAGGAGTTCATCACCTTGGGGAGCTCCAGTGCTTTTGGTGGAGAAGAAGGATAAATCCCTGAGGATGGTTGTTGATTATCGAGCCTTTAATGAAGTGACGATTAAGAATAAGTACCCGCTGCCAATGATCAATGATCTGTTTGATCAGTTGCAAGGAGCTAAGGCATTTTCGAAGATTGATCTACGATCGGGATACCACCAGTTGAAGATCCGCGAGAAGGATATACCAAAGACAACATTCACCACGCGGTATGGATTATATGAGTATACGGTCATGTCGTTTGGACTGACTAAAGCCCCTGCCTATTTCATGAGTATGATGAACAAGGTGTTCATGGAATATTTGGACAAGTTTGTTGTGGTGTTTATTGATGATATTATGGTATACTCGAAGAACAAAGAGGAGCACAAGGAGCATTTGCGTTTAGTTCTCGAGAAACCTGTGGAACACCAGTTATACGCCAAATTTAGCAAGTGCGTAGTTTTGGTTGAAGGAAGTTGGATTTCTTGGACATGTTATATCGGGAGAAGGTATAGCAAGAGATCCCGAAGGTTCGATCGATCCATCGAATGGTTGGCACCCACTTGATCGGCGAGATCATGATTTCCTTGGACTCGCAGGATATTATCAGAGATTCATTGAGAATTTTTCCAAGATTGCTAAGCCAATGACTGAATTGCTGAAGAAGGATACTAAGTTTAAATGGACAGAGAATTGCGAGGCAAGTTTTCAGGAGTTGAAGAAATGTTTGACTACAACCCCAGTGCTAACATTGCCAGATATACATAAGGAGTTTCAAGTGTATTGTGACGCCTCACGTTTGGGACTTGGATGTGTGCTTATGCAGGACGGGAAGGTTGTTTCGTATGCCTCACGACAACTGAAGCCCCATGAGTTGAACTATGCCACGCATGATTTGGAGTTAGCAGCGGTAGTACATGCATTGAAGACTTGGAGACATTATCTTATTGGAAACCGTTGTGATGTGTACACCGATCATAAGAGTTTGAAGTACATTTTCACACAGAAGGAGTTGAACCTTAGACAAAGGAGATGGCTGGAGCTTATAAAGGATTACGATATGAAGCTGCACTATCATCCAGGAAAGGCCAATGTCGTAGCAGACGCTTTGAGCCAGAAGAGTTACGCTAATATCCTTGAAAGTAAGGGATTGCCGAAGTAGTTAGCTGAAGATATCATGGAACTTCGGTTGGAGATTGTTCCAAGAGGTTTCATTGCAACAATGGAAGTTCAGTCTACATTGTTGGAAAAGATTCGAGAAGCTCAGAAGGAGGACAAAGAGATTGCTGAGATAAAGGAGAAGATGAGCAAGGGAAAGACCAAAGGTTTTCGCGAGGATGAGCACGATACCTTATGGTTTGAGGATCGAGTTTATGTGCCCAATAACCCAGAGATCAAGAAGTTAATACTTCAGGAGGCCCATGACTCACCATACTCGATACACCCCGGAAACACCAAGATGTACTTGGATTTGAAAGAACGTTTCTGGTGGACTGGTATGAAGAAGGATATTGCCGAGTATGTAGCTGTATGTGATGTATGTCAGAGAGTGAAGGTAGAGCATCAGAAGCCAGCAGGACTATTCTGACCCTATGCCGATACCGAATGGAAGGGGGATAAACTTGGCATGGACTTTATCACCGGATTGCCGGGACCACAGCAGGATATGACTCAATATGGGTAGTAGTGGATCGTTTGACCAAAGTGGCTCACTTCATCCCAGTGAAAACAACTTATACAAGTGCAAAGTTGGCCAAGATATATATGTCTAGGATCGTATGTTTGCATGGAGTTCCGAGGACCATCGTTTCAGATAGAGGAACACAATTTACTTCAAAGTTTTGGCATCAGTTACACGGACTTTGGAGTACGAGATTGGAGTTCAAAGACAACATTTCACCCATGCATGATGGATGCATGAGAGAGTCAACCAGATTCTGGAGGACATGTTGAGAGCCTGTGCGCTATACTATGGATCTAGTTGGGATGACAATTTGCCTTACGCAGAGTTCTCATACAACAATAGCTACCAGGCCAGTTTGAAGATGGCACTGTTCAAAGCTCTGTATGGACGCAGATGTAGAACACCACTGATGTGGGATGAGGTAGGAGACGGTTAGTTGTTTGGACCATATTTGATCAAAGAGTCGGAGGAGAAGGTTAAAGTGATCCGTGACAGATTGAAGATTGCCCAGTCCAGGCAGAAGAGTTATGCAGACACGAAACACAAGGAGGTAACCTATGAAATTGGAGACAGAGCATATCTGCGAGTATCGCCCTTGCGAGGAGTGAATCATTTTGGAGTGAAGGGAAAATTAGCTCCGAGATTCGTAGGACCGTAGCGTGTTTTGGAACGGATGGGAGAAGTTGCCTATAAGCTGGAGTTACCTGAAGGATTGTCAGGAGTTCACGATGTGTTCCACGTCTCATAGTCGAAGAAGTGTCATGCTGAGATGGCCGATATACCATTAAGGGATACAGTACCCCTGGAGGCGATACAGTTGGACAGTAATTTGACTTATGAGGAGAAGCCAGTAAAGATTCTTTACTTTGACAACCGAGTCACTCGCAGCAAGGTTATCAAGTTTTGAAAAGTTCAGTGGAGCCACCATACTGAGGAGGAAGCCACCTGGGAACGAGAGGATGATATTCGCAAGGACCACCCGCACCTATTTTCTAGCCAACCCGAATCTCGAGGACGAGATTCATCTTAAGGGGGGTAGGTTTGTAACATTCCAAATTTTCAATTTGGAATGTCATACATAGGTCATCCATGCATATCATATTTTACTGCATCTTCGTTCCGCAATCCTCGAAATCTTAAGCAACTCAAGGACCTACGGAGAGAGTTGGGGATTTTTCGGTTTTCATATTTGATTTTTATCAAATAATGAGAACGAGGATTTTTGATTTTAATTATTTTTCTCTCCGAAAAAATATTTCATATTAAAAATAAATGAGGGAAGATAATATGACTTCTCCAAAACAATTGAAATATTGGAGGAAAAATGTTAAAATCATTTGTTGGATTTTTATTTGATTTTATTTGGATTTTATTTGCCCTAGAAAAATTGCACGTTTTCAAAAATTGCATTTTAGGGCCAAGAAAATGTTCATCTCGTTCTAAATATTTCATTTAGGCAATGAAAATTTGTTTTGGCATTTTAGATTTTTATTTTATTTTATAGGAGTTTTTACGTCATGAACTATTTAAAAATCCTCGCCTCGACCGGCCTAGGGCTCACCGAGCAGGCCGGCCACCGCCGCCTCAAGAAGCTGCCAGCCGTCGCCGCCGCCACTCGGACCGGAGTCCAAGTTGGACTCCGCCTCGCCGCCGCCTTGCCCTCCAAGCCGAGCCCCCTCTCTTATAATCCCTGTCACCACCACCCACCAAGACAGCCTCCCGGAGCCGCCTGAGCCGCCGCTGCCCGAGTCGCCGCCACTCGCCGGGCCGAGCCCGCCGCGCCACTCCCACGCCTCACGAGCCCGCGCCACCCCACGCCCCGCCGGAGCCCCGCCTCGCTGGACCTCTCGCCGGAGGTATCCGCCGGAGCCGAGACCGCCGGTTTTTTTTAAAAACCGTTCGCTTTATTTTTTTCGAAATCCTAGTTTTCGTTTTTTAAATAGATCGGTTTTTTCTCCAGTTTATTTATTTAGCGAGCGTTCGCTCGTTCGTTCGTTTTAATGAACGCGTTCTTCATTTAGGTTCAGTTAACGAGCGTTCGTTCGTTAAGCTGTTCGTCGCTTTTCTTTTTATCGGATTTATTCCGCGATTTTTCTGATCGTGATTTCTGATCCGATGTTTGATCTAGTATAAATTTTCGCTCGTTTATCGGAATCAGGCGATTCAAGCGCCTGGAGTTTCGTATCGAAACCCTCTTTCCGAATAATCAACTCAAACAAGTTTTTGCCTCTGTAAAATTTGACCCTAGTTTAGATTAGTAAACGGATCTTGTTTCTTTCGCTGTTTGAGTTTCGTTGCTCCGTTTGGTTTGATTCTTTTGCGAACCGGAGTTCTTAAGTTGAACTTTCTGGTCAGCCTCTTTTAGTTGAAGTTTTGCTTGTGCATCTTTGCTTGTTGCTTATGTATGTATTGTTTGCTTGCGATAGAATTCCCGGAGTGCGAAGCGTGTTACTACGAGTCTCTAGGATTCGCGGATCGTCAGCAAGGCAAGTAACACTTTGATCATACTCTTTTCATACCTAGTTTTTATGCATTAGTTTCAATCCTTAAACATTGCATGGTTAGGATGTCATTAACTTGTGGGTTGGGAAGAATTAGTTGAGGTAGAACCTATTGCCCTGTTAATATCAAACCCTTGGGAGATATTTCTACGCGTTGCTTATATTGCTATGCTATGCTCGTAGACGTGGTTGGGTTTGAGTGAATCCATCACAGATGTGAGATTGTTAAATTAATGGTTTACTTTAAGGTGAAAACTTCAATACACATCTGGGTGGATTGAGGCACCTGGGGAACCCAGTGTTGTCTGTTTTTATTTTTGGAAATCCCGGGGTACCTGTGTGATCTTCCTATGGACCGCCGCCCAGGCTCAAAGGGAACTGAGATTATTCATGCTAGAAACTTCCGTGTGCAGCCACAAGCTACTATGGGCTCTAGCATAGTTGAGTAAGTTACGTGAAGCTCTTGAAGAGGTAGATCAGCGGTAGTGGGTTTTGTAGGTTTGGTATGGTCTACCCTGAGTAGAGAGTTAATGTTTCTGAAAGACTGTGTCTCGGTCATCCGTTTCTCAAACACCATGTAGTGCGAGAAATCAACGGAGGCGATCGAGTCTTGTGGGGAAAAGTGCGCAAACCTCTACAGAGTGTACAATCTAATCATGGTTAGCCGTGTCCCCTGTTATGGACAATTCTGAGTATCTAGTGCTTGAGTATTCACATGTATCTCATCACTCTTAATTAATATTGTTGGGTTGTTAACTACTTAAATTGGGATTGAGTTGGGGTTATACCTTCTCAATGTTTCAACCACCATGATAGTTAAATTAAAATCTATTCCTTTGTTATAGGGAAAATTTGGCTTTTCGCAAAACTATAACCATAGAGCTTTCCACCAGCCAAATATGCATGTAGTGATAGCATTATTTTGTTCCTGCTCTATTGTGTTACATTGCCAGCATATTCCATGTGCTGACCCGTTCTCGGGCTGCAACGTATTATGTTGTAGACTTTTCAGACGAGGAGTAAGGTTCGTTAGGTCGTTGCCGTGCAGCTTAGCTATGCCGTTGGAGTTGATGGACTCACTTTATCTTCCAAGCCTTTCCGTTGTTATCGCAATAGATGGCCTTAAGCCATATTATTGTAATAAGTTCTCTTTTGAGACATTCGATATAATAAGTGTGTGATTGCTACTCTGTTATAAATCCTTCGAGTACTGTGTGTGTCAGCATTACTGATCCAGGGATGACACTGGAACACAGAGACTTGACCATCTGAGGTTGAGTCGCTACAGCAAAAGAGTTACATCATATGGATCTCCAAGAGACCATTGTATTGAGAATTCATCGTGAGAGAGGTAGCCATCTAGATACTAACTACGGACCCGAAGGTCTACAAAGAACTACTCACACATCATCAGAGAGGCACCAATGCAGGTGGTAAACCCCATCCGAGATGGTGTCTTGATTGGATCTTGTGGTTCTGGACTCTGCGGCGGCTGGATGAATATTTTGTCGACTCCCCTAGGGTTTCTGGAATATTGGGGGTATTTATAGAGCAAAGAGGTGGTTCGGGGGGCTCCCAAGGTGGGCACAACCCACCAGGGCGTGCCTGGGCCTCTTGGCGCACCCTGGTGGGTTGTGCCTCCCTCGGGACATCCCCAGGCGCAACCAGGGCCCGTTCTGTTCCTTCTAGCCCATAAAAATTCTCCGTGGAGTTTCATGGCATTTGGACTCCGTCTGATATTTATTTTCTATGATGTGAAAACATGGAAAAACAACAACTGGCACTTGGCACTATGTCAATAGGTTAGTCCCAAAAAATGATATAAAATGATTATAAAACATCCAAGATTGATAATATAACAGCATGGAACAATAAAAAATTATAGATACGTTGGAGATGTATTAGCAAGCACCCGCGATGCTGGTGTATGGGAAATGCGGTCATCAACTATAGACCTACGTTCACTATCTTCATCTAGCCTTGCTGTTTCTTGAGAATCATGTGGGGAGGTTGACGCTGCATTCTTTAAAAGAGCGTATTTTGTCACAGTAACCCACTGGGGTGACTGTCTCATCATAAGTGATTGATGAGGGATACACAAGAACATTAGTTTGATGTAAGAACATGGTTAATAGACAGATGCACTAGTATATATGTACCAAAAACAAAAAGGCATGTCATATTCAAAGGTATAATGTGTAAGCTAAGCAGATGCAATTTAACCCAATTGGAAGCAATACAATCTAGATATTCGGCTGGAGTGGTGAGCATGATGATCGAGGAGTTGAGAGCCTGGTGGGAGGCGGTCTGCTTCGCCACCATCGTGGCTTTTTAGTTGGCTTCTAGGTGATGCCTGTCTTTGCTGAGCTTGTTACTGGCTCGGCTAGTGCCCTGATTAGCTATTTGTCTTCTGGTGCTCCCGGGATGGTGGTTCATGTAAAAAATATTTTTCCTTATCTTAATAAAGACCGACTTCGGCCTTTCGAATACAAGCTAGACACCATATGCAACATGCAACCACATATGACATCGCGAAGTTGAAGCAAGCACCTAGGATGGTGGTTCATGGCGAGCGAGATCATCAACTCCAGAGCTACGTTTACCGTCTCCATCTGTTGAACATCCAACCTTTAAAGCGCGGACATGTGTCTTGCCTGCCCGCGAAGCAAGCAAGAGCGACTTCTCTCTTTTCTTTTGTGCTTCTGTCAAGGCAGAGTCTGAAATACCCTTGCATAAAAACGCAATAGTGTGAGTATGGGTGAAGTCTGTGCAAAACTAGTGCACTATAAAAGTAGCAGATAACAGGTGGCTGAAAATAAATGACAGGAGACATATCATAGCTTTACAACATTGCATGGCAAATGACAACCCACAAGTATAGGGGATCACAACAGTTTTCGAGGGTAGAGTATTCAACCCAAATTTATTTATTCGACACAAGGGGAGCCAAAGAATATTCTCAAGTATTAGCAGTTGAGTTGTCAATTCAACCACACCTGGAAAACTTAATATCTGTAGCAAAGTATTTAGTAGCAAAGTAGTATGGAAGTAACCGTAACGGTGGCAAAGGTAATAGTAGCAGTTTTGTAGTAATTGTAATAGTGGCAACAAAAAAGTAACTAAGCAAAGATCAATATGTGAAAAGTTCGAAGGCAATGGATCAGCGATGGATAATTATGTCGGATGCGATTCCTCATGCAACAGTTATAACCTAGGGTGACATAGAACTAGCTCCAGTTCATCAATGTAATGTAGGCATGTATTCCGAATATAGTCATACGTGCTTGTGGAAAAGAACTTGCATGACATCTTTTGTCCTACCCTCCCGTGGCAGCAGGGTCCTATTGGAAACTAAGGGATATTAAGGCCTCCTTTTAATAGAGTACCGGACCAAAGCATTAACACTTAGTGAATACATGAACTCCTCAAACTACGGTAATCACCGAGAGTGGTCCCGATTATTGTCACTTCAGGGTTACCGGATCATAACAAGTAGTAGGTGACTATTGACTTGCAAGATAGGATCAAGAACTCACATATATTCATGAAAACATAATAGGTTCAAATCTGAAATCATGGCACTTCGGGCCCTAGTGACAAGCATTAAGCATAGCAAAGTCATAGCAACATCAATCTCGTAAACATAATGGATACTAGGGATCAAACCCTAACAAAACTAACTCGATTACTTATAAATCTCATCCAACCCATCACTGTCCAGCAAGCCTACGATGGAATTACTCACGCACGGCGGTGAGCATCATGAAATTGGTGATGGAGGATGGTTAATGATGACGGATTCCCCTCTTCGGAGCCCCGAACGGACTCCAGATCAGCCCTCCCGAGAGAGATTAGGGCTTGGCGGTGGCTCCGTATCATAAAATGCGATGAATCCTTCTCTCTGATTTTTTTCTCCCTGAACGTGAATATATAGAGTTGGAGTTGAGGTCGGGGAGCCTCAGGGGTTCCACGAGGCAGGGGGCGCGCCCTAGGGGGGTGGGCGCGCCCTCCACCCTCGTGGACAGGGTGTGGGCCCCCTGGTGTTGATACTTTTGCCAGTATTTTTTATTAATTCCAAAAATATTCTCCGTGAAGTTTCAGGTCATTCCGAGAACTTTTATTTCTGCACAAAAATAACACCATGGCAATTCTGCTGAAAACAATGTCAGTCCGGGTTAGTTCCATTCAAATCATGCAAGTTAGAGTCCAAAACAAGGGCAAAAGTGTTTGGAAAAGTAGATATGATGGAGACGTATCAGCAAACAAAATTAGATTCTACCCCATATGATTTTGTAATATATGGGCACAGGGATGGCTGGGAAATGCAGGGACTCCTCTAGCACACCACCACATGTGATCCTATCAAAATAACAGCCGACTGAAAATAAATAGGTCAGTCGATTTTTTATGAACCGTGTGATCTATAAGGAACGGGTAGATGGCCTTCGTCTACCTCCCGCCAATCACTATTAACGATCTTTCTCGAACCGCCAGTGACCACCGGCCCAGGCCCCTGCCTCCGCCGCCCCGCCCTCCCCTCACCCTCACACCACCGCCGTGCTTGGCAGCGCCCCTCGGCCATCCCTTTAATCCCGGCCGACTTCCAGATCGGGCGCCAGCAGCTCCTAGGCCCCACACACCCCTAAGATGAACACCGAGGCACTGCTTCCCCAGTGTAATAGGCGGACTAGCGCCTGTTACACTAGGGAATGCTTCCTTTAATTGGGAATCAACTGACCAGGAATTGAAATCTAGGGGGCGACGTACCTTTAGCTAAGGTGAAATAGTATATGAGGAGAAACCTTGTGCATCGCGAGTTACTAGGAACATCTAGTATCAGGAAGAAGCAGTCGACTAGTGTCTTCTGTGGGATGAATACTGTGCAAGCAGACACGTAAGATTTGCACGAATAAGGGAAGAGGAGTAACATTTCCGGTTGCCAGTGCTGTGTCCTCTGGATGTTGCGGCGATTTTCTTGTTTTTACCGGGGAAACCGATGTTTTGGAGGAGGGTGGAGCCTTGGACGAACCCATGGCCAAATTTTTGACTGTGTTGCGGTGGCCGTTTGTCAGCGGAGGGGAAGCAGATCCGAGGCGGCGAAGGACGGCGTAGCGGGAACAGCTTCGGTGCGGTGGGCGGTGGCAAAGTTGGAGCGGCAGTGGTGAGGCGCAGGATGGTGTGGTTGAAATGGCTCGGGTATGGACAGCTCGGCCTCGGCTTCAACTACTAACCGTGGAGGGCGTTGCGGTTGCGGTTGCGGTGGACGACGACGTCGGGGTATCGGCTCTGGCGTGATGGAGGAGGACGGTGGTTGATGGGTGGGATGGGGTGGCGGAAGGAGGACGTCGGTGTTTCGCGGCTGGTGGAGAGGTAGTTTTGGCGCCCATGGAGTACGAATGGGGAATTGGACGGGGGGTGGGGCGAGCTAAGGGAAAACCATGTTTCGGTCTGGGACGCGCTTGTTTTTGTTTTGTTGTTTAACAGATGGGACGTGCTTGCTTGAAATTTGGGGAAAGTACAAACTTTGCCCCCCTCTTAAATTTCGTACCTACTGCGGGTCGGGGGTAGGATGGTAATCCCAGGTGTCCCAAATAGTGGGTGGGAGTGATTTCGGCCACGCGCATGTGTGCTTAGGCGGAAATTGTGTATGAATGTTTTTCGGAGGCGGTTGTGTGGCGTCTAGATGAAGCTACAAACCTACCCCGGTTTAGAACTTTGGACGTCGGGCCGGTAGGTTTCACAGGTCGTAGTTAGAAAAGTAATTTCCTTCTACCAAACATTGGTCTCACGCGGTTTCGAGCGAGTAGATGCTCTTTTGAAGCTTTGTTTGAAATATTGAAACAGAAGCATTCACGTTTAGAGAACTCTTGAACTTTGAGGATTAACCTAAATAGACCTTGTATATTTGAAAACCTCATTAAATTATGCTCTTCTTTTTGAAATTTTGACATTTGAAAATCCTATAACTACGATTATTTTGGAATGGAGGAGGTAAATTTGAATCTATTTTGTACACGACTATATGTGCTATTATGTACAAAAGCAGAGCAAAGATTGGTGCCCCCATAATTTAGGTATGAATTACAAATGCCATGATATCGAATTCAAATAATTGAATGGACTTCATGTTGAATTCAAAATTTTTAAACCACCTTAAGTTAAATTCAAATGTATGCTAGTTCATAGCTAGCTATTTATAATGTTAATTGTGTAACTTTTGTATGTATAATGTGCTTTACACACACAACATACTCACGTTTATATTTGATTGGTAAAGCGATGCATTGTCTGGAGTTCAAAATACTAACTATGTGGATCAATTATGTCGAATAATAAAATAGACATGCTCAAATTTGATAGAATATATATGTCTGATGGATCAATGACCGTTCCTTACGCGAGTTGCAAATATCATGATCCCATCATAATATTTGGATACAAAATATATTTTTAATCAATGTCTCCATCGGTTGTCTCTCACACAAGCTCACACACTCTCTCCTGAGGTGTCTTTCTTGCAGACATGCTCTCGATATAACCCTCCCTCCCTCTCATAACCATTTATGACTGTTTTCACTAACCTTTATCACAAGAACTCTTCCTCTCACAAGCATAAACACGCACAATCCCCATCGACCCTTTCTATATACATAGACCTGCCTACGTGTCTACCGCACGCACATTATCTTTAGGCTTGTCTCTCACGCATTGTCTCCACCTCTCTTCCTAATTGACGAGTATGATTCTAGCAGAGCATTCTGTAGGATACCCCTTAAAGTTAGGTTGGATGAATAGTAATATCATAGATAAGGGGTTACCTTAGTCCGAGGACCTAGCGTTACAAATCCTAGCCGGCTTTGTCAGTGGACACAGAGTCCTTCATGACTCTGCTATATTTGTCTTGTACGACTAGTCCTCCATGGATCTCCCTAAATGCGTCACGGGCCGACCAATGTGGCGCAGGACGGAACCGAACCAAGGGCCTCACCTCAGCCCACCGGACCTCACGCGGTGACCTAATACACACACATACCTCTCTAGGCCCTGCCAAATACATCAACTACACATTCACACATGTTACATCACGTACCCCATTGATCTAAAAAGCCCTCTCTTCACGTTTATTTCGCATACAACATTCCTTTTGAATAAAACCACACAAAGTGTGGCCAATTTTTTTAGAATTTCTACATATATACAAAATTACAAAGTTATATGGAGGAGTATGAACGTTACTTTGCATTGCATGGTGCCCACAATGATATTTATTCTGCACTGTTAATTTTTATATTTTTATACTATATATAAAGTTAGTCATAATAAAGAGAAATGAAGAGCATCTCTATCTCCATCGCATACACCCCCTCTACGCCCCTTTCACGTACGCACACGAACTATCTCCAGGTCCTCTAAAAGTACGCCTCAGCACATTCACGCATGTTTCATCTTTCTCTTATATATATACAAAGGCGATTTATCATTGTATTTGAAGCGAAAGCACGATACGTAAATTGGACTTCATAATCCACTCATTACGGTCACCATTTACGTTTTGTGGTTATTATACAATCACTGGCTCACCGTACAGATCTATATTTGCTCAAGACACGACTAGTTGACTGATACGTCTCCGATGTATCTATAATATATGAAGTAATTCATGCCATGTTTACAATAATTCTATATGATTTTGGTATGATTTGATTATAACTAACCCGTACTGACGCTGTTTTTAGCAGAACTACCGTGGTGTTGTTTTTGTGCAGAAATAGAAGTTCTCGGAACGAGCTGAAAATTAACGGAGAATTTTTCTGGAAAATATAAAAATACTGGAAGAAAAAGATACGGAAGAAGAGTCCCGGGCTAACCAAAAGGGTGGAGGGTGCCCCACACCCCTAGGGCACGCCCTTCGACCTTGTGATCGCCTCGTGAGGCCCCCTGACGTGAAACCGACGCCAACCCCTCCTATAAATCCTAAAAACCATAGAACAGAAGAGAGATCGGAAGTTCCGCCACCGCAAACCTCTGTAGCCACGAAAAACCAATCTAGGCCCTCTCTGGCACCCTGCCGGAGGGGGCCATCATCAGTGGAGGCCATGGAAGAGGATCCCGAAGGGGGCCATCATCACCATGGAGGCCAAGGACTAGAGTGAGAACATCTCCCCATCTAGGGGGGTGGCCATGGAGGAGGAAGCACAAGGGGGAGAACCTCTCCCCCTCTCTCTCGGTGGCGCTAGAGTGCCATCGGGGGAACCATCACCGTGGTGATCGTGTTCATCAACATCACCATCATCATCACCATCCTCATCTCTTTTACGTGGTCCACTCTCCCGCACCCCGCTGTACTCCACTACTTGAACATGGTGCTTTATGCCACATATTATGATCCAATGATGTGTTGCCATCCTATGATGTCTTGAGTAGATTTCCTTTGTCTTTTGGGTTGATTGATGATATAGATTGGTTTGAGTTGTATGTTTTGTTTTTGTGCTGTCCTATGGTGCCTTCCATGCCGCGCACATGTGAGGGATTCCCTCTATAGGGTGTTGCAATACGTTCATGATTCGCTTATAGTGGGTTGCTAGAGTGATAGAAGCTTAAACCCGAGTAAGGGGGTTGTTGCGTATGGGATAAAGGGGACTTGATGCTTTAATGCTATGGTTGGGTTTTACCTTATGATCTTTAGTAGTTGCGGTTGCTTGATAGATTTCCAATCATAAGTGCATATGATCCAAGAAGATAAAGTATGTTAGCTTATGCCTCTCCCTCATATGAAATTGCAATAATGATTACTGATCTTGTTAACAATTGCCTAGGACAATTCCGCACACCGACCCATCATTATTCCACGCTCGCTATTTATAATTTATAGTAATATATTCTAACTTTATGATAACAACACCTGATTTTATATTTTAGTTCTCCGATATCATGCAAAGTTATCCTCTTCATACCCACAACGTAGTTTTATTTCTCATTTCTAGATGGAAGCAAACGTTCGGTGTACGTAGAGTCGTATTAGTGGCAGATAGGATTTGAGAGAATATTGATCTTACCTTTAGCTCCTTGTGCATTCAACACTCCATACTTATCACTTCCACCTTTGGAAATTGCTATGATGATTCCTTGCACTTGGGGATTATCAAGCTCTTTTCTGGCGCCTTTGCCAGGGAGCAATAGCGTGGGGTTGATATTCTCGTGTATGCTTGTTTGTCTTCTTCACTAAGTAGATTTTGTTTTCCATTTTGTATTTGTTTAGTTTTGGGTGAAACAAACAACAAAATTACAAAATGAAAATACCAAAAAAAATTACTTGCCTCTTATGCCAATTTTTTTTTCAAAAAGAGAAGTGATTGGAAGGTTATGCATTGAAGAAGTGAGGGTCGACCTTGAACACTTCTGTTCATGCTCATGGAAACAATGTAGAATTTTTCGTGGAAGTTTCTCAAAAATAATTGTCCCCTTGTATATGTTCATTGTATTATAAAAATAATGTGCCAAGTTTTGGTTGTAGGATGATTAGATTGTTTGTTTGCTATGTGCAGTGCAACAATAGAAACTTTGGCTGTAGTGCATGAGCTCTCATTTTTTACTGGAACATCGAATGCTTATGAAACTTTTTGCATAGTACTTCTATACAAATTGTTTAAATTGTCCTTTTTTTAGAATTTTTGGAGTTAAAGAAATATAAGAAAGTTGCAGATTACTACATGTTGTCCTGTTTTTGACATATTCAGTTTTCTACGTGTTGTTCACTTATTTTGATGAATCTATTGGTAGTATCGGGGGGTATGAACCATGGTGAAGTTGTAATACAATAGATATAATGCTAATATGAAATTGGAATGAGTTTACAACAGTACCTAAGGGTAGTGATTTTTTTATTATACTAACGGATCTCATAAGATTGTTTGGTAAGTTTTGTGTGGATGAAGTGTTCAAAGAACGAGGAGTTACGGATATGAGAAGAATAAGGAGAGACAAGAGCTCAAGCTTGGGGATGCCCAAGGTACCCCAAGTAAATATTTCAAGGATACTCAAGCATCTAAGATTGGGGATGCCCCGGTTGGCATCCCATCTTTCTTCTTCAACAATTATCAGTATACCTTAGTTTTTGTTTTGTTCAAATGACATGCGTCTTTTGTGTTTATTTTTTTCCTTTCTTTTCCTTTATGATCCATGCTAGTATGATATAGCCCTTCATTGATTTGTAGAATGCTCTTTGTGCTTCACTTAAATTCTTTGAGTATGGCTTTATACAATGCTTTTGGTGCTTCACTTAAATCTTTTGAGTATAACTTTATAGAATGCTTGTGTGCTTCACTTATATATTTTGAGCTTGGATGTTGGTAAATATATATCATTTGTAGAATGCTCTGTGAACTTCACTTATATCTTTTAGAGTATGAACAAAATTATCATCGTAATTGGGCTTGGAAGAGTATCGTTAGAATATCATGCCTAGCTAAAAAGGCATTAAACAATAGCGCTTGTTGGGGGGCAACCCAACTTTATTTTTGTTTTTGCTTTTTAGGTTCTGTTTTGAATTAAATAATTCATCTATCCTATGGTTAGATGTGGTTTTGTGTTTAAGTTAGTGTTTGTGCCAACTAAGACCTTTGGGATAGCTTACGGTAATAGTTGATTTGATCTTGCTGAAAAAATAGAAACTTATGCACTCAGTCCTAGAATTTTTTAAAATCACAGGAGCGTCGAACAATTCTGAATTTTTTTACAGTAGATTGATATAAAAATTGCTTAGGTCTTCCTAATGTTTCAGGATTTTTGGAGTAGCAGAAGTATGGTTTTGTTTGACCTGGAAGACTGCAGGGCTTACACCCCACAACATTTTATTAAAGCTCACCCACAAATATACAAAAGGTTCCTCAAGAAAAGAGGAACAAAAACAGAAAAGAAAGGGCTATACAAGGCAGGATACACTAAGCCTAAAACTAAGAAAAGGAAAATACATCTGTGAAATAGCTCAAGGAGGTAAGAAGTCAATCCACTTGAGCAGAGCATGCCTGTATCTGGTCTTGATCATGTGGGATAGGAGAGTAATGTCATGAATGAAACCATTCCTCCAGTGCCTGAAAGAAGGGCTGATGTGTCTAAAAGCCCTATCATTCCTAATTTTCCAAATGTTCCACCATGCAAGGAAGACCACTTCTGAGAAGAACGGTTTATTAAAATCCTTCCTGGCGTGTAAGGCAATTTGGACCATGTCATTGCTATCCAAACAGGTGACTTGGAGATAATTCCAAATTCTCATACTAAAGTTGCATTGGAAGAAAAGATGGTTCATGTCCTCAAGCACTCCAGTCAAGCAAAGAACACACTCAGGCCCATCATTAATTTTCCAATGCCTACGTTGAATCATATCCTTGGTGTTAACTCTGTCCATTATGACAAGCCATGCAAACATTTTAACTGTCATGGTACATCAGCTCTTCCAAACCCAACTCAGTATGGGGTTGGCAAGAACTGGTTGGTGAACAAAATCATAATACTTCTTTGCTGAATATTCAGATTTCTTCCCATGCCTCACCCATGTGTCCTTACAACCATTGTCCAAAGAGATCTCAACCAACATGCTTGATAGTTGGTTGAGCTCCTTAAAAGCCAATTCAGACAGAGGCAAAGAAAACATGTGCTGCAAATCTCCTGCTTGTAACATTTTTCCATAATAGAGAGATTTTTATTTAAACAGAATGAGAAGAGCCTTGGAAATCTGTCTTGAAGAGGAATACATGAGTTATCAATCTCCCAATGATCTGGCCAAAAAAGCATTGTATCTCCTGTGCCAACTGTGACAGAAGTAACAACCCTGAATTTGTCCATTAATTTGCAAATGTCTCTCCACCAGAAGGAACCACAGATGATAGTGTCATGAGGAACTCTCTGAAAGTAATAAGAGTCCCTTACCAAATGAACCCATGGTAAATCTGCTCTATTGTAAAATTTGTTCAGATATTTGAGGAGCAGAGCATCATTTTGCAGTCCCGGATTGAGAATTCCAATTCCTCCCTTAAGTTTGGGCCTGCAAACCAGAGGCCAAGCAGCCAAAGAATGCCCCTTCTCCTGACCATATTTCCTCCATAGACACTGTCTTTGAATTCTCTCCAATTGCTTCAGGATACCTTGTGGTATTGACAGACTACAAAGGAAATATATAGGCAGTGAGGAGATTACAGATTTTACCAGCTGCAACCTACTACCTTGGGGCAGAAACCATGAGCTAGCAGTTAGCCTTCTCTCCATGCAGTCTACTAAAGGTAGTAGGTCTATGATTTTGGGCCGAGTGGTGCCCACAGGTAATCCCAAATATGTGAAAGGCATTGAACCTAATTGGCAACCAAATTGGGTAGCAAGAGTAGAGGCAACAGTGGTCTCCACATTAATTGGATACATTAAAGATTTGTGGAAGTTAATTTGCAAGCTAGTTGCCAAAGAAAAGGAATTCAGTACTACTTTGAGAACCTCCAATTGAGCTGTATCAGCAGCCACAAAGAGCAAAGTATCATCTGCATACTGCACCACTCGGTAATCAGGGTCATGTGTTGTGAAAGGGCTAGTTATCGACTAGAGGGGGGGGGGGTGAATAGGCGATTTTTACGAAAGTCTTCAAAACATGGAAGTTTCAAAAACAGACAATATAATCAACACTATTCTACTGCAGCGGAAGGTAGACTACACTAGACAAGCCATAGTCAAGTATTCAATGAAGTGAAAGCATGAAGACTAGTAGAAGCTAGGTAGTAAAGATCAAGATGGAAGATAGTATGAAGCCAAACAGAACAGATAGTCACACAGTGAAGTCAAACAGATAATGCAAGCCGGCAATGACTTCACGAAGACAAACTGTAAGTAAAGAGGAGTAAGAGATATAACCAGTGGCTTCAGAGGGACATGGATTTGTTCGTCCAGTTCCAGTTGCTGTGAAAACTGTACGTCTGGTTAGGGGGGCTGAGATTCAACTCAGAAGACCTCGTCTTCACCTTATTCCCCTTGAGCTAAGGACACACAGTCCTCCCAATTACTCTGGTAAGTCTTCAAGGTAGACTTCCGAACCTTCACAAACTTCGTTCACCGGCAATCCACAATGGCTCTTGGATGCTCAGAACGCGACGCCTAACCGGCTGGAGGATTCACAGTCCTCAAGTGTAACAAGTCTTCAGATCACGCGGACAGAAAGACTTTAGTGATGACAAACACTTTTTGGGCTCTGGGTGGTTTGGGCTTTGTCCTCGCAAGGATTCTCTCTCAAAGGCTTCGGAGGTGGGTTGCTCTCAAACGACAAAAGCCGTGCACTAACTCTAAGCAGCCACCAATTTATGGTGTAGGGGATGGGCTATTTATAGCCACTGGGCAACCCGACCGGATTTGTCCAAAATGACCCTGGATCACTAAGGAACTGACACGTGTCGCAACGGTCAGATTTCAAACACATGCGGCAGCTTGACTTGGGCTACAAGTAAAGCTGACTTATCCGACTCAGGATAATATTTGCTCTCATTGTCTTCGCTCGAAGACATAGGATTTTGTTTGAGCATCACTTCAGTCACTCTGACTTTGTTCACTTGGACCCCACTTAACAGTGTGGTGGTTCGTATGACTCAACAAAGAAGAAAAGGAAACAACGAAACAACTAAGTCTTCGTGCTCCATAGTCTTCACTCAATGTCTTCTTGCGTCATAGTCTTCAATGTGAATATCTTCACAGACCACCATTGTCTTCAATGTCTTCACACATTTTTAGGGGTCATCTCCGGTAGGTAAACCGAATCAAGGAGGGACTACTGCCTGTGTTATCCTGCAATTCTCACAAACACATTAGTCCCTCAACCAGGTTTGTCGTCAATACTCCAAAACCAACTAGGGGTGGCACTAGATGCACTTACAATCTCCCCCTTTTGGGTGATTGATGACAAACTGGTTGAAGTTTTCAACGGGGGTAAAATTATGTGAAATTGTAAAGGATAAGGTATTGTCTTCATAAGTAGCAAAAGGCTCCCCCTGAAGATGTGCATATAAGTAATTTTCTTTTGGAATGCAAATGCACATGGCAGGTTGTACTTGTGGAGATCCTCTTCAACTTATGAAGACAATTCATCATGCATGATTTGATATAACGAAGATAATGACATGCATAATGAAAAATGGACGTCTGCAAAATGACTAAGTGCGGAAGTTATCATCGCATCACAGAATAGCAAATAAGTAGCAGACGACCATCAAGTTTAAGTGTTACAACTCAGAGAACCAAATGTATCAAGAGCAAGAGTTGTAAACACTAGGCAAAATATAAAGCAACCGCCCATATGGACCCGCTTGAAGACTATCAACTCATATGCTTCTCCCCCTTTTGTCAGTAAGGACCAAAAAGGTTTGAAGACATAGAGCCTCTACTGCTCCCAAAAGGAGTAGGAGAAGATGCAGGGTCGGTGTCGGGGTTTGGCGGTGCGCATTTAACTTGGTGCAAAGTGTCGACACGTGTTGTAGGTGGCGAAGTAGCATCATCTTGATCATCGATCACTCGCATTCACCGTTGCCGCGGAGGAGGAGTACTGAGTCTTCAAGAGATGGAGTGCACCGCAAAGACAGCCTTTCTGGGCGGTGTTGTGTCAAACTTGAATCGTTCAGAGAAGCCATTGTCTTCAAGATCTTCTTCAGGACACATCAGCGTCAGCCCTTTCCATGTTCGCCGACAGGTTTCATGGGCGACAAAGGCATTCTTGGTGGCAAGGTTGCAAATGCGTTGACGCCCATCAAGAGGCTGTGCATTTGGCGCTTACCCATGATGCTTATCCTGCTTCGATGAAGGGCAACGAGAAGCTCTCGGTCATTGAGAACACGAGATCGCTTCCGAGGCCGTTGAGCAATTGTGCTTTCAAAGGGCTTCAGGTGTGGGCACGGTGAGGTGCACGCGTAGTACCAGCTAGTGGATAAACACGTAGTGGCAGCCAAGTACTCCTTCAATGGGCTGAGTGAAGCTTTGGTGATCTGCTACTGTGAAGATGAATTGGCTCCTTGGCGGACTGGGTAGATGGCTTCAACAGACAGATCAACCTCTGGAAAAAAGATGATATGGTTGCGTGCAGAGGGCTGATAGTTGAAGGCAGAGTGGAGCTTGATCAGAAGCATGATCCAGGGAGCATAGAACTTCAGACCAAAAATGTCAGATCTTGATGCAGCAAGTTGGCGGATAAAGAAGTCTTGTGCATTGAAGCTTTTGCCGTGAAGAATATGGAAGACCAAAGTCTTCATTGCACCTTCCAGCTTAGCATGTGGAGTATGTCCTTTGATGGGCCAAAGAGTTTGCCGTATAATGTGATAGATGGTACGTGGGCGTATACTCAAGGTCTTCAACAAGGAACTCCTTAGGATATTCTGCATCCGGAGGCAAAGGCTTCATCATGCTAAGCATCCGCTCATGTTGGGCTCAGCTTGTGAAAATGCTCTCCAAAGAAGCAATCGTGAAGTCGACAACCAGGCTCATATAGATCACCCGGAGTGGGCAGGCCGTTGAGCTCAATGACATCCAGAGCTTTGGCTTAATGATTGTCATTTCCTGTCATCCACTCAAGGACCCATGTCTTCGGATCCCTGTAGTAGCCACGAATATGGAGGGTGGCATAGAATTGGAGTAGCAGTTCTTCATTCCAGTGTTCTTTGTCAGTGACGAACTGCAGTAAGCCAGACTCTCTGAAGCAATCCAATGCTTCTTCCAAATAGTGCATGCCAGTTATGGCTTCAGTGTCAAGACGCATATGTGGGAATATGCGACCTTGATTGTATAAAATGCATGAGTAATAATTGCGCCGATAGCTCCGTAACCGATCGATGAAATTATTGGCCTTGAGTAGGGGTTCTTGGCGCTATCAAAGAAGGTGTTGTGCGCTTTGAAGCCATTGACATTAAATGATCCCGTGCGGATGCACGATGCACTGAAACCTTGGCAGCCTTGGCTTTGGCTTCTGAACCTGAGACCTGTGCTCGACGTGCTAATCAAACTGAGGACCAGCAGCAGGTGGAGGGACCAGAAAAGGCCATTTGATAGTGATTAGCTGGCCATAGTTGTATGCTTGCTCGATGGTGTGGGGCCTTGGTGACGGAACAGGAGCAGTGGCATCAGCAGTGGCGTCAGGCTGCATATATGTTGCAGGTGCATCATTGGCTTCTGGCACAGTGTTCAAAGCAGCTCCACATTGTCTTGACCATGACAACGCCATTGGCTTCGATGGTGTTAGTGGTGGCAGCCTCAGGATTCTCAACCTCCACTTGAGGAGCTGGAGGGTCGGGCACAGACACGTTCTCTTCTAGAACAACTTCTTGAGTGGTAGGGGGAGTAGCGACACGCTCTTCTTCTTGTCTTTCTTCGGCTGATGCAACCGGATTGTCTTCAGCCATATTAGCTTCAGACACTGGGACCGTCACAGAAGGATTGTCTTCAGGGAACACTTGACGTGCCACTGAGCTGGATAAGTTTGAGTCTTCTTCTGTGATGGTGGTCATGGAGACGGATGGCTTCAGGCCTTTACAAAGCTGTTGGAACACGGGCGACGCCTTTGGTGACGGTGTGGTCTCCATGTAGTTGTCATCATTTGAAATGGGGCTGATGACAGGCACTGGTGAAGGATGAGGTGTACTTGGTGAGTCTTGATTTGGAGTTTCTTGTTGGGGGCGATCAGCCCATGAGGCACAGATTGGCGTCAAAGGACGACCAATACTAATGAGCTCGCTGTTCGTTAGAACAGGTGATGATACCGTCGGGCGCTCGATCTGAGGAAGAACTACATCATCTTCTACATTGTCGTGGGGACCAATGTCTTCAGTCGCGATGGGGCAACGACTGGAACTTCTTGAGCTTCAGGAGCCTCTGTGGAAGCAGCCTCATGAACGATCAGCTGACGCTCTTGATTTGCAGAAGCAGGATGAGCAAAAGCAATGGGTTCAACAACAAGGGGTTCTGTGGGAGCATCCCGATCTCTCTTCTTGGTTTTTATCTTCTTGGGGGGTGGTGCATCATCAGTAGTGCGCTTGGTTTTCCGCTTCCTGGCTTCGGCTTCAGCTGCCTTGGTTTTCTGCTTATCTGAAGCCACTGTGGAGACCTTAGGCTTCGAGCCTGTCATGCTGGCTGGGGAAGACAATCTGAGGTTCTTCCCGCCGTGGAGCTTCAGTCTGGGCCTCAGTATGCTTCTTATTTTTCTTGGCAGCCATCGAGGGATCAATGCCAGGACGCCCAAGTGCCTTGCGCTTCTCAGCTTCGTTGTAAGCTTGAACGCACTTGTCTGCAAGATTCTTCATGCGCTCTCTTGAACCTTTAGCTTCTTCACGTTTCTTTCGAAACGACTCCTTGAGGTCATTCAGCATCAGCTTGAATTTCTGAACATCAGCCACACTAAGCTTGGCTACATGCTTCTTGAATTGCTCTTTCTCAAAGTCTATCTTTTTCTTTAATTCAACAATGCGCTGAGCCAGAGCCAGCTCAGGAGCAATGGCGCCTTGGAAAGCAACGCTGACGACAAAAGGAAGTTGAAGATTATCAAAGCTGATATCTGGATTGTCGAACCATTCATCAATGAAATTCTTCAGAATTTTCACATCAAAGAGGGGCAGATCATTGAAGATCTCCGCCTCTTGCTTACTCTTGATCAACTGCTCGAGAGCATCATTGCCAAATTCTTCATCTGAAGACAAATCAATGGCTTCAGATTCGTTCCTCAGAACGGCATCTGGTGTGACTGCGTGACTTGATCCTTGAGCAGTTTTCTGTGGCTTCTCGCGCCTCTTGGAGATGCGAGAGAGATCTTCAGAAGTGTTACTTGGAGTAGGAGGGGCAGTTGCCAATGGCTTCACTCGCGAAGCTTTTGGAGCAACAGATGACTTTGAAGCTTTAGCCTTCTTTTGCTTCTGCGGCTTTGGGGTAGGAGCTGGGGCTTCATCAGTGTCGGCACCATCATCAGAATGATCCACTTTGGCACCTTGAACAGCAATGTGAGTGATGAGGCCAGCAAGGTTATAGAAGGGGCCGATCCTGTTCTCATTGGCTTCACGGGTGCCATTCTCCCGAGGTGAGGAAGGACCAGGGTTGAAGTCAAGCCCTAGATCCTTTTTGTTCTTTGCAGCTAAGTCTTTGGCGAACTAGTAGTTGCGCTTGAACAGATGGTCCTTAGCAGTGAAGAAGGGTCAGCATCCACAGGCCGTGGTCCGCGCACCATGCATGGATAGAAACCTTGCTCAATAGCTTCAACCCGGGTCCTGGGTGGAAGATTTTTGTACAAAACATCACCCCAGGGTGCCTTGATGGCATTCTTCTCTGCATATTCTGTCAGAACTAAGCGGTACTTGAACCATTCCTCAGCCCAATATCTTCGAATCAATTGGATTCGATTCTTGCGCCCATATAGGTTTCCTCTGGATCTGTTTTGTACAGCTCGTGCAAATCTGGAGGCAAATCCTTGGAAGTGTTCCCACGACGCTGTCTGCCACCCTTCCTTGTAGACTTCTCTATTGCCATGAGGTTCAGTCTGAATGGCTTCAACACTGTCAAGGGCTTCCGTCTGCTGGTCAGAGTAGAACTAGCTTCGGGAGAGTTGATGTGAAGCTGTAAGAATTCTGCAAATGAATGCAGACTATGAGAACCAAGGGATTCTCCCACGGACATGTACCTGTGACAGCATTAGAGGTGCGAGGGAAGGGGAAGAGGTCATATGCATTCTCAGAAGATTTTGAAGATAAATCAGTTTGAAGACATTGACCTCTGGCGTGTAGACATTCACTTATTTGATGAGAGTTGGTTCCAGATTTGTACAAATCCAAGAATAAGTACAAGTGAGGAATCGAACTTGTAAAGAAGCATAAGTGAACGGACTAGGCATAGTATGAGATGCGAAAGAGATAGATTCAACTAGGCGATCTAGAAACCACTTTAGGTGAGAAAGGATGAATCTATCAGATCGAAAAGACGGAAAAAAGAGAATTTTAAAAACAACACGAAGAACTGCTAGACGGAGCGAAGTTGGAGGCCGAGCAGTTCGATCTCCCGTGCCCTAACTTGGCGACGGAAGACACCTACGGCGACGGCAGAGAGGATGAGGTCCACGGCCGGCGTGAGGACGGCGCCGGAGAAGTCACGGCAGCTAAGCGCTTCGTCGCCGGCGTCGTCGAGAGCTTAGCAGAGGTGCTGGGGTTTGCGAGAGGTGGCGAGGTGGAAGAAGAATTTTTGACCGAGATGTGATGGGTATTTATAAGGAAGGAGACGGCACAGCGCAATTCGCAGGTGCCCCTGGCAGTTCACATCTAAAGGACACGTGGCACACATGCAACACATCAAGAGTTGTTCCATGTTCCCACGCTCGCCTGGATTGTCGAGGTGGTCGTTCTGAATTCTCCGGGTTTCAGGGAAAAGGATATAGCATTAAAAACAGATTTAAAGTTTGTCTCTGTGTCTTCTGCTGACAAGGACGCAGAGAAGACATTTGACAGTTTCATCAGAATGCATATGATTTGTATAGATAGAGCTTGAGGTAAGAAGCATAGAGAGGTTCGGGTCCGATCACATTCACTTAGTTCAAAAGATTCAAGCAAGAAGACATAGCTATATGTGAATGCTGTAGAGGACAGAACAAAATATATGTATACAACAGAGTCAAGACCAAATCAACATGGTGCAGCTAATCATGAATTGAAATTAATGTTGAAGACAAATCAACTATGAAAACTTTGCAAATATAACGCCAAGGAAAAAGACTTCAAACAAGAGTTTGGTGGTGGCGTTACCCACCGTATAGGAAGTATTAGACCCAGACATGGCGCACAACTATCGTGGCACTCCGAAGTCAATTTCCACATTAATGTATTCACACTTAGAGTGTATGTCTTCATTGATTGAAGATATACATTACTTTGTGTGTTGCACATCTAAGTCATCAAAAAGCATAAGTGTTAGGATGTGTGTCCATTCACAGGACATTTGAGGATTCCAAGATATTTAGCTCACACCGCAACTTGCAAAACCTTTTCTCATCCAAGGGCTTTGTGAAGATATCAGCCAACTGTTCTTCTGTCTTGACGTGAATGATAAATATCTTCCTTCATAACATGATCTCTGAGAAAGTGATGACGAATTTCAATGTGCTTTGTCTTCGAGTGCTGAACTGGGTTGTTGGCAATCTTGATGGCACTCTCATTGTCGCAATAGAGAGGCACATTCTTCAGATGGATACCATAGTCTTTGAGACTTTTCTTCATCTAGACAAGCTGAGCACAGCAGGATCCAACAGCAATGTATTTAGATTCAGCAGTAGAGAGAGATACACAGTTCTGCTTCTTTGAAGACCAACAGACAAGAGATCATCCCAGAAAGTGACATGTGCCTGATGTGGACTTGTGATCAACCTTGTCACCAGCATAATCAGCATCTGAGAATCCAACTAGATCAAACTCTGAGCCCTTTGGATACCATAATCCTAGTGTTGGGGTGTAAGCCAAATATCGAAGAATTCGCTTCACAGCTAAGTGATGCGATTCCTTTGGTGCCGCTTGGAATCGGGCACACATGCAAACACTAAGCATAATATCTGGCCTAGATGCACATAAGTAAAGCAAAGAGCCAATCATGGAGCAATATACCTTTTGATCGAACTCTTTACCATTGTCGTCGGGACCCAGATGACTTTTGGTTGGCATTGGCGTCGTGTATCGCTTTGCGCCTTGCATTCCAAACTTCTTCAGGCAATCTTTGAGGTATTTTTCTTGAGATATGAAGATGGCATTGCGTTGTTGACGGATTCGGAGACCCAGAAAGAACTTCATCTCGCCCATCATGGACATTTGATATTGCTCTTGCATCATGTGACCAAATTCATCACTGCATTTCTTGTTGGTGCAGCCGAAGATAATGTCATCCACATAGATTTGGCACACAAATAGTTCACCATCATATGTCTTCATGAAGAGTGTAGGATCTAGTGAACCAGGTTTGAAGCCTTTGCCCTTCAGGAAGTCTTTGAGTGTGTCATACCAAGCACGAGGGGCTTGTTTGAGGCCATACAGTGCCTTGTTGAGCTTGTATACCATATCAGGATGTTTTGGATCTTCAAAGCCTGGAGGTTGTGCGACATATACTTCTTCTTCTATCTTTCCATTGAGAAAAGCACTTTTCACATCCATTTGATACAGAAGAATGTTGTGATGATTTGCATAGGCTAGCGATGTATGAATGGCTTCAAGTCTTGCCACCGGAGCAAATGTTTCATCGAAGTCAATTCCTTCCACTTGAGTATAACCTTGCGCAACGAGACGAGCCTTGTTTCTGACAACTCGACCATGCTCATCTTGCTTGTTGATATATATCCATTTGGTGCCAATGATATTGTGCTTTCGAGGATCAGGACGCTTGACCAATTCCCACACATTATTCAGCTCAAACTGTTGAAGCTCTTCTTGCATAGCTTGAATCCATTCAGGTTCCATGAAGGCTTCATCAACTTTCTTGGGTTTAGTGATTGAGACAAATGCAAAATGCCCACAGAAGTTGGTTAGCTGTGTTGCTCTTTGAGTTGCTTTTGAACGAGTGAGTGGACCAGGTGCATTCAAGCTGTCAATTATCTTCTCAATCTGAACTTCATTTGCAACACGAGGATGAACAGGACGAAGATTTTGCTCTTGCTGATCAATATCATCATTTGGGGGACTGTCTTCAGACTGAGCATTGTCTTTAGGTTGATTAGGTGCAGAAATGATAAGCTCCTCTTCAGATTGATTCTCAGAGGGTATGATATCTCCAATTCCCATCTGCTTGATAGATTCACTTGGAGGTACTTCATCTATCACATTTGGCAGGTGCTCTCTTTGCGAGCCATTAGTTTCATTGAACCGCACATCCACAGTTTCAACCACCTTATAGTGAAAGAGGTTGAAGACTCTGTAGGAGTGCGAATCCTTTCCATAACCAAGCATAGAACCTTCATGTGCTTTCGGTGCAAATTTTGAAGTGTGATGTGGATCCTTGATCCAGCACCTAGCACCAAATACTCTGAAGTAGCTTACATTTGGCTTCTTACCAGTTAGGAGCTCATAGGATGTTTTCTTGAAGCTTGTGAAGATAAACGCGGTTGATGATGTGACAAGCAAAGGTCAATGGCTTGAGCCAGAACTTCCGTGGAGTCTTGTACTCATCAAGCATCGTTCGGGCCATCTCAATGAGAGTTCTGTTCTTGCGCTCGGCGATGCCATTCTGCTGAGGTGTATAAGGAGCAGAGAACTCTTGTGTGATGCCAAGTGTATCCAGATAGAGGTCGAGGCCAGTGTTCTTGAACTCAGTGCCGTTGTCGCTTCTGATATGCTTGATCTTGACGCCATAGCTCATCATGGCACGATTGGCAAAGCGTCTGAAGACATCCTACACTTCAGTCTTGTAGAGGATTATATGTACCCAAGTATATCTAGAGTAATGATCAACAATTATGAAACCATAGAGGCAAGCAGTAGCATTGAGAGTAGAGTAGTGAGTAGGGCCAAATAGATCCATGTGAAGCAGCTCGAAGGGTTGAGATCTAGTCATGATTGTCTTCGAGGGATGCTTAGCCCTAGTCATCTTTCACCTTCATGAGCGCCACACAGATGGTCCTTCTTGAACTTGACGCCTTCGACGCCCACGACATGCTTCTTCTTCGCGAGAGTGTGCAAGTTCTTCATGCCAGCATGCCCTAGCCTTCGATGCCAGAGCCAGCATTCTGAAGCCTTTGCAAGAAGACATACGGCCATCTGCGGTCCAGCGGAGAAATCTACAACATATAGATCGTCTTTTCGATACCCTTCAAAGACTAGAGACTTGTCAGATTCCATTAGTACAAGGCATCGATATTTTCCAAATAGCACAATCATGTTTAGGTCACAAAGCATTGAGACAAACATTAAGTTGAAACCAAGGGATTCAACAAGCATCACTTTATCCATTTGCTGATCCCTTGAGATTGCAACTCTACCTAGACCCAATACCTTGCTTTTACCAGTACCAGCAAAATGTGATGTGACTCTTGTCAGATGGACGTAAGGTTGAGTCCATGAGAAGACTTCGATCACCAGTCATATGATTAGTGCATCCGCTATCCATAATCCATTCTGAAGCACGAGGTGTCGTAGCCTACAGTGCAGTTAGGGGGATAGGCTTCACAAAGAGAAGTGTGAAGCATAAACATTTGACGAGCAAGTGGATTATGAAAGCTTAGATCCAAGTTAGGACTGATTGGATGTTTGGCAAATGATTCAGGAACAAAATACATAGTGAGACCATTTGGGCATTTGATCTTGCGCCCTACAAGATGTTTTAGGTCCCCAGCAATAGCATCAGACGCCTTTGATTTCCGACTGGAGACCTTTCCCTGCAAAAGAAAGTTAATTGTTCTTAACCACCCACTGTCGTGGTTCTAAGTCTGACAGTAATGTAGGGGGGTAGGAATGGAGAGGCAAGATCCTAGCTATGGAGTAGTTGTATACGCAAGAGGTTTACGAGTTCAAGCCCTTCTCGAAGCAAGTAACAGCCCTACGTCTCGGAGCCCGGAGGCGGTCGACTGGATTATGTGTGTATGAGTTACCGGGGTGCGAACCCTTTACACTGAGGAGGGGAGTGGCTTATATAGAGTTCGCCAGACCCCTCCGGCCCTCAGTTATGCAGGGTTCAAGGTACATTAAGATCGGGCGTTACTGGTAACGCTACAAATAAAGTGCTATGATGACCATAAAAGCTACTCAATGACCGACCGTTTGCATGCAGAGCGACTTTAGATCTCCTGGCTGTCGAGTGGTTGGCTTCATGGTCGAGTGTCTTCGAGTCCGTCGAGTGGAACACTTCAGAGTCGATTGAAAGGTGGTTTCTTCTAGAGATGTCCTTGGGGAGGGTAATTTGGATAGGTCCATGACCCTACCCTAGGTACATAGCTTCATCATTAGCCCCCGAATGGATCGAGTTTTGAGTGGGGAAGGAGTTGAGAACTCTTCCGACCCATTTTTCGTGGAATGAGTATATCTTGTTCTGGATCAATGAACCTAGGTGACGATTCCAACTTCTTTTTCAGTCGCCTTGATCCATTCTTTGTATCCGTCGAGTGAGTTTCTTTACTTGAAAAGCTCCGAGTGACGGTGTGGAGGAGATCCTCCGTCTGACAAGTTGTTCTGCTGCTCACGGATTTCACGGGATTCAAATTTTGGGTAGCGCGCGGGGCGGGTCGGATGGGATAGGGCGGAGCCACCTCGATCTCCACGCCACCTTTTTCGCACACGCGACTGTTGCGGGATTTGACAGGATCGTCTGGGCCTACAGGTCAGTCACTCGGGAGCAACTCCATATAAGCCGCTGGCCCAGGGCTTTTGAACAGTGCGCCTTCGTTTTTCCCCTTTCTTCTCGAATTCCTCCACCACCTCTGCTCTTGTCCTGGTGCCGCCGGTCTGTTCGAGCTTCGTCTGCGGCAATGGTGAAGGAGAAGACGGCGGCCACAGGCCTTGAAAAAAGTGGCGCAGCGTAGGCGGCGAAGAAGTCCGGTCGGGGCGGATCTTCCTCGAGGTCTGCCTTGCCGCCGGGCTGGATCCAGGGCGATTGGATGCCCTCAGCGATTCGACAGGAAGACATTGATGACCTGATGGAGGGGGGATTCATTCCTCACAAATCTGCGCACCTCCCGGGGAACGAGATCGAGCCGCAGCCTCATGAGGGTGAGTGTGTCCTTATCGCTACTCACTTCGACCGTGGATTCTCCCTGCCTCCTCATCCTTTTTTCCGGAGTTTCTTGAACTTTTTCGGAGCACAACTCCATCATTTTACTCCAAATTCCATCGTGTATCTTGCTGCCTTCGTGTCTTTGTGCGAGAATTTCTTGGGTTGCCGTCCTGATTGGGGCCTCTTCAAGCACATTTTCACTTGTCGTTCTCAGTCGGTTAATAAAGCTAAGTCGAGTGACGATAAGACGCAAGTGATTCAGATGTGCGGGGGTCTTGGGATCTAGATGAGAAGCAAAAGTTCCTTTCCAGCTATGATTCTTCCTGATTCAGTCTGTGAATGGCAGTCGACCTGGTTCTCATCAGAGAGACCAGCCGACTCGGAGACGATGACAGGTCTTCCTCCTTTTCTCCCTGAACCGAGCGGAAAAACCTTCTTCTCTGAAAGTGACACCGGAAGAGAAGGCACAAGTCAAAGTGTTGGTTGGTCGAGTGGTTCAGCTTGTCCACGACGGGGTGACTGGTATGGATTTGCTAGAGGTCTTCCTCCGTAGACGTATCCAACCGCTCCAAGCTCGTGACCATCCGATGTGGATGTACTCGGGTCTAGATGACACCACTCGGATTCACCCGGAGGAGGTCGCCGAGGCTACGTTGGAGGGGTGGTTGTCAAGTATCATAGGGAACAAAGACAACCCCCGAGGAGCCAGGAGGATTCCTCCACTCGACCAATCATACGAAGTAGACCAGGTCCAATTCTGCATATCTGATTGTGACCTTGTTTCCTTCATTCTGTTTGCTTAAAATCAGTCGACTGACTTTTGTCTTGTTTGTTGTCTTCTAGGCCATCACTGTGAAGTAGTCGATGCCCAACGGGGCGCAAGAACAGGCCGAGGAGGGGGAGGCGAGCGGAGGCAAAAGTGAGGAGGAGTGGCAATCTGATGGTGAGGGGGAAGAGGATGACGGCGGCTCCAGTGGAGAGGAGGAGGAGGAAGTCGATCCTCCTTGCACGGAAAGGCGATCCAAGCTCACCCACGACCCTGCGAGCGAGCGTGGCAAAGAGACTGTGCCTGTTGGGCAGTCGTCAAAGCACCCTCGGTCGACTTCTCCGGCGCCGACTGAAAAAGCGCCGAAGCATCCACGAGCGGCGTCATCAAAGCCGCCGAAGGCCTTGCCCAAGATGAAAATGACCATTCCCACCATTTCCGGGTAACAGCAGAACTTGTGTTTTCTCGTTTAGCACGAACGGACTCTTGGTCGACTCATTGACTAACCGAATGGTTTCTGAAATCTGTAGTGCTCCTACCTCCGAGACCTCCACCAGGAACGAAGACCAGGAAATGGAAGACTCTGTCACCTCCAACCTTGGTATGATCTCTGTGATTTCACTTTTGGTCGATTGGATTTTCGTTTTTAACTTTGAATTTTTCCTGTAGCTCCTCCTCATGTCATTGATCTTCCTGATGATGATGACGAGGTGCCACTGAGGCCGAGGAGGAATAGAAAGGCGCCGGCTGGTAAGACAACTCAGATTGCATCAGTGCCTGAGACACCGGTTCAGGAGGGTGGCAATACCACTCAGACTTCCGTGTCCTTCACTGTACCGTTGACGAGTGTTCGGCCTTCATCGTTGACTGTTGACCCGTCCTCCTTTTTCGCCACACACCACGTCCCAGAGGACCAAGTGGGTGCTGCTAAGGAGGCTATACGCCAGGCGGGGATCATGATGGAGCAGGTGAAGGTGGTCCGAGAAGCCAGCCAGGCGACATATGATGCTAGCTCAGCTCTTCAGAGCAATGTCCAGGTTAGTTGGTCACCACTTGTTCTGTTAGGATATGCTATCTGAAGACTCTCTTTCCAAAGATCTTTGTATCTGTACACCCACTGGGTGTGTCGATTGAAATTTTGGATTGGTGGGGGCACGCTGAATGCACCCACTGGGTCTAGTCCCCGAGACTATGGTGGGCTGGGCGATCATTGTAGTCTTTGTATTTTGAGTTTCTTCACTCTAACTTCTTCACTCGGTCTGGTCGGACCATGCCGAATGGAATCTTGGAACCAGTGGGGACACGCTGAGTGCACCCACTGGGTGTGGTCCCCGAGACCATGGTCAACTGCTGGCAGTCGACTAAGGTCCGAAGAACCTGTGTTTTTTGGTAGATCATGATGAGACCGAGGCTGACTGCTGGCAGTTAGCTATGGTTTATGATCATAACCTCTTTGTCTCTTTCGGTCGACTGATCGGACCAGGTCGGTAGAACCAGTGGGGCACGCTGAGTGCACCCACTGGGTGTAGTCCCCGAGACTACTGTTGAATGTTTTGATTCGGTTGTAGTCTTAGAAATGTTACGATTTTTCTCTTAGTCACTCGGAGGCAACCTATCTTTGATGTCTGTCGATTGATCCTTCGCAGAAATCCTGTGAGCTTGTGGCTCGCTATACTAAATTGGAAAACAAACAGATCCAGCTCAACCTTGACCTGAAGCTTGCTCAGGAGAACTTGCAGAAGGCGAGAGACGAAGCAAAAGGTATGGCTGGTGAGAACTTGGCGACTGTCTTTATATTTCTGCCCATTCCTGATTCTGATCTCATTGTCATTCTGCAGATAAAATGAAGGAGGCTCTAAAGAAGAAGGACCATGACCTTGCCGAGGCGCAGAAGGCGGCTTTGTACAAAACGAAGCTTGCGGAAGAAAAACTAGCTTCAGTCGGTAAACTTGAAGAGGAGAACACCAATCTGAAAGCTGCTCTCGACGTGGCCAACAAGGAGGTCAGCTGTCTGAAGAATGATAAGATAGCTCTGAATGACAAGGCCAGTGAACTGGTGGGGAAGAGGAACTATCTGGAGGCTTATCTGGGAGGGCTCGCCAAGAAGTTATTCATCATGCTTGAGGGTAATCTCTCCTACCTGACTGACTTGTTATCATCGACTCATCGTAGAACTGCTGGTTTATCTTTGAATTGTGTTTACAGAATTCTGCCAGAACTTCGAGGAGGAGACCAGTCGAGTGGAGACAAGCTTGGACCCCATTAATTCTCCTGTGAAGGATGAAGCTGCTATGAACGTGCTCCGACTGGAGTCTCGTGTCGCTGGTGTGGTCAACTACCTTGCTCGACTAAAGGTTGCGGTGTCGCGAATCGACACGGCACTCTGGCCAGGAGCGACGCTTCAAAATGACCTCGAGTCTCCAATGACTCGACTTAATGAAGTTCCAGGTCGAGTGCAGGAATGGAAGAAGTCTTATGCTAGGTGCGGCGCTGACGTCGCTCTGTCCCTGGTCCGTGTTCACTGCAAGGAGGCGCGAGAGGAAAAGCTGGTGTCCATCAAAGTTGCCAATACCAAGAAGCACGACTTCCAATCTTTCATGGAGACCTTCATTGCTGCTGCCACTCGGACCGCTGACGGAATTGACTTGGACCAGTTTGTCGCGCCCTCCAGTCCTCCACTTGAGGAGTAGGAAAAACTTTTATGCTTCGCCTTAAATTTGCCTCGGAATGCCGAGTGGTTTTGTAACCGATAAACTTTTACAGGCTTGACGCCTGAGCACTTCTGAATCCGTAGGATGTTATCTGAACTTGGCTTATCGTTGAATATGCTTGCATTTGCCTTCAAGTGGACTTTGCTCTTCACTTGGAATAGTCTTTGTGTTTGAGATGCAGCTCTGAGGTGGAAGATTCAGTCGACTTGCGCATCATTGCCCTTGCATGAAGGGACGGAGCACACGTTGTACTTGTGGTGCAGCTCCGAAGGAGAAGTTAGCAGTCGACCTGCACCTCGTTGTCATTGCGGATCAGAATGGAGCACACGTTGTACTTGTGACGCAGCTCCGAAGGAGAAGGTAGCAGTCGACCTGCACCTCGTCGTCCTTGCAGATTGGGATGGAGCACATGTTGTACTTGTGGCGCAGCTCCGAAGGAGCAGGTAGCAGTCGACCTGCACCTCGTCGTCCTTGCGGATCGGAATGGAGCACACGTTGTACTTGTGTCGCAGCTCCGAAGGAGAAGGTAGCAGTCGACCTGCACCTCGTCGTCCTTGCAGATTGGAATGGAGCGCACGTTGTACTTGTGGCGCAGCTCCGAAGGAGGAGGTAGCAGTCGACCTGCACCTTGTCGCCCTTAAGTGGATCGGTATGTTTTTCAAACTTAGGCGAGTCTCGGATCGCATCTAAGCCTCCGAGTGAAAGGATTACTCGTCACTTTCGGCAGGATTTCTCAAACTTAGGCGATCTTGGACTGCAGCTAAGCCCCGAGTGAGAGGATTGCTCTTCACTCGGTGGGATTTCTTAAACTTAGGCGAGTACTTGGACTGCAGCTAAGCCCCGAGTGAGAGGATCGCTCTTCACTCGGTAGGATTTCTGAAACTTAGGCTAGCATCGATCAAGCTTTAAGCCCCGAGTGAGAGGATCGCTCTTCACTCGGTGGGATTTCTCAAACTTAGGCGATCTTGGACTGCAGCTAAGCCCCGGAGTGAGAGGATTGCTCTTCACTCGGTAAGATTTCTCAAACTTAGGCGAGTACTGGACTGCAGCTAAGCCTCCGAGTGGGAGGCTGGCTCACCACTCGGTAGGATTTTTTAAACTTAGGCGAGTACTTGGACTGTAGCTAAGCCCCCGAGTGGGAGGCTGGCTCACCACTTGGTAGGATTTTTTTTAAACTTAGGTGAGTACTTGGACTACAGCTAAGCCATCGAGTGGGAGGCTGGCTCACCACTCGGTAGGATTTTTTTAAACTTAGGCGAGTACTTGGACTGCAGCTAAGCCCTCGAGTGGGAGGCTGGCTCACCACTCGGTAGGATTTTTTAAACTTAGGCGAGTACTGGACTGCAGCTAATCCCCGAGTGGGAGGCTGGCTCACCACTCGGTAGGATTTTCTAGTACTTAGGAAAAACGGATTCGCAGCTAAGCCCCCGAGTGAGAGGCTTGCTCGTCACTCGGTAGGAATTTTTTTTACAAACTTAGGTGAGACAGATTCGTAGCTAAGCCACCCACTGGGGGGTTTCTTACATAAACAAAAGCAACAACAATCACTGGGAAAATTATAACACTCTTGTCTTTGATAAATAAACTACAGAGGTATTTCTTATTACATCTCATCCGAGTGAGTATTTAAGTATAAAAGGGGCGGAGCAGCTCTGCATTCCAAGCTCGTGGCTCATCAATCTGGCGATCGACATTGTAAAGATGGTACGCTCCATTGTGAAAAACTCTCGTGACAATGAAGGGGCCTTCCCAAGTAGGAGCGAGCTTGTGTGGTTTCTGTTGATCCACTCGGAGGACCAAGTCTCCTTCTTGGAAGGCTCGACTCTTCACATTTCTGGCATGGAATCGACGCAAGTCTTGCTGATAGATAGTCGAGCGGATTAGAGCCATCTCCCTTTCCTCTTCTAAGAGGTTGACTGCATCCTGTCGGGCTTGTTCTGCTTCATCTTCAGAGTAGAGCTCGACTCGGGGTGCATTGTGAAGCAAGTCACTTGGCAGAACTGCTTCAACTCCATAGACCAGAAAGAATGGAGTTCGTCCAGTTGACCGATTAGGGGTAGTCCTCAATCCCCAAAGAACTGATGGAAGCTCGTCGACCCATGCACTTGCTGCGTGCTTGAGATCGCGCATCAGTCGGGGTTTCAGTCCTTTGAGAATTAGACAGTTTGCTCTTTCCGCTTGTCCATTCGACTGGGGGTGAGCGACTGAAGCGTAGTCGACTCGTGTGCCTTGAGAGGCGCAAAAGGCTTTGAACTTGTCAGAATCGAAGTTTGACCCATTATCAATGATGATGCTATGCGAAACTCCATATCTGAGTATCAACTCTCTGATGAAACTTATAGCAGTGCAAGCATCGAGATTCTTGATAGGCGACACTGTCCCAGTTCAAGAATCTCGATGCTTGCACTGCTATATCAACTCTCTTTCCTTAGGATATACGTGATGTACGACACTGTCCAGTCGGGAGTGATGACCAAAACTTCCATGATTAGGTCGACCACCGCTAGAACCTCAACTTCAGTCGGATCTGTGGCACTTTTTGGTTGCGGAGCTTCTTCGGTGAAAGGATCCTCTTGAACTGATGGTGTGTGAATGTGTTGCAAAAACACATTGCTGGGAATGGCTTCTCTCTTGGAACCTATTTTTGCCAAATCATCAGCTGCTTGATTTTTCAATCGGGTATATGATGAAGCTCTAACCCTCGAATTTCTTCTCTAGCTTTCTCTGCATTGCAAGATAACCAGTCATGGCCGGACTTGACGTCCCACTCCTTCATCACTTGATTAACCACCAAATCTGAGTCGCCATAGACCATGAGGCTTAATGGACGCCGAGTGAAATGGCCATACGCAACCCATACAAAAGTGCTTCATATTCTGCTTCGTTGTTGGAGGAATCAAAGTGAATTTGGAGAACATATCTGAGCTTATCTCCTCGGGAAGAAACTAACACTACCCCAGCACCAGAACCATTCAGCATCTTGGAACCATCAAAGAACATGGTCCAGTGCTCCGAGTGAACTTGAGTCGGCAATTGTTGTTCAATCCACTCGGCGACGAAATCTGCTATTGCTTGGGACTTGATGGCTTTCTTTGCCTCAAACTTGATATCTAGGGGAAGGAGTTCAATTGCCCATTTTGCCACTCGACCAGTTGCATCTCTATTGTGCAGAATCTCTGACAATGGAGCTTCGCTAACGACTGTAATGGAATTGTCAGAGAAGTAATGAGCAACCTTCTTCGTGGTCATATAAATCCCGTATACAAGCTTCTGATAATGAGGGTATCTTTGCTTTGATGGGGTCAAAACTTCAGAAACATAATATACTGGGCGCTGAACTTTAAAGGCTTTTCCTTCTTTTCCCGCTCGACCGTAAGTACTGTACTGGGAACTTGTCCCGTGGCTGCAATGTAAAGCAACAAAGGCTCTTTGCTGATTGGGGCATCAAGCACCGGCTGGGTGGATAGCAGGGCTTTTAGCTCTGCAAACACTGCATCAGCTTCAGGATTCCACTCGAACTTGTCTGACTTCTTCATCAGTCGGTAAAGAGGCAATGCCTTTTCACTGAGTCGAGAGATGAATCGACTTAAAGCGGCCAAGCAACCAGTAAGCTTCTGGACATCGTGCACACGTACAGGACGTTTCATTTGGAGTATAGTACCAACTTTTTCTGGATTGGCGTCGATTCCTCGTTCGGAAACAAGAAAACCAAGTAACTTTCCGCCAGGAACTCCGAATGTGCACTTTGATGGATTAAGCTTGATATCATACCTCCTGAGGTTGGCAAATGTCTCAGCAAGGTCAGTCAGCAGGTCGAAACCCTTCCGTGACTTGACCACAATATCATCCATCTATGCTTCCACATTCCGACTGATTTGAGTGAGCAAACACTGGAATCATCCTCATGAACGTGGCTCCGGCATTCTTGAGGCGAATGGCATGGTGACATAACAGAAACACCCGAATGGAGTGATGAAAGCTGTTTTGATCTCATCGGGTCCATCTGACGGATCTGATGGTAACCGGAATAGGCGTCTAAAAAGGCGGTAGCTCGCATCCTGCAGTCGAGTCGACTATTTGATCGATGCGGGGGAGAGGAAAATGATCTTTCGGGCAGGCCCGATTGATATGTTTGAAGTCAATGCACATGCAGAGTGACTTGTCCTTCTTGGGAACCATGACAACATTGGCGAGCCACTCGGAGTGGTAAATCTCTCGGATAAACTCCGCTGCTAAGAGCCGAGCCACCTCCTCGCCAATGGGCTTTCTCTTCTGGACGGCGGACCGTCGAAGATGTTCTTTGACAGGTTTCACTTTTGGGTCGACTCGTAGGCGGTGCTCAGCCAGCCCCACAGGAACACCGGCATGTCGGAAGGCTTCCATGCGAAGATGTCGAGTTCTCACGGAGGAACTGGATGAGCGCTTCTTCCTATTTGGAGTCGAGTGTTGTAGAGATATGAGTCGGAGCAGCATTGGGGTCGGTCGGATGAATGTGAATCAGCTTTGTCTCACCGGACGACTGAAATGTTGATTCCGTAGCGGGCTTCTTGGCTCGCAACAAATCACTCGGGTCTGCAGTTTTCTGGTATTCCTGCAGCTCTACCACTGCCATCTGAGCATCGGTGATCTTTGAGCCTTTCTGGAAACACTCTTCCGCTTTCTTCCGATTGACGGTGACAGTGATCACACCTTTGGGGCCTGGCATCTTCAGCTTAAGGTATACATAACATGGTCGAGCCATGAAACGTGCATAAGCTGGCCTTCCCAGAATAGCGTGATAAGCACTCTGGAAATCCACAACTTCAAATGTCAACTTTTCTTTACAAAAATTCTTGGAATCACTGAAAACCACATCAAGAGCAATTTGGCCGAGTGAATCAGCCTTCTTTCCAGGAATGACTCCATGGAAACTCATGTTGCTGGTACTGAGTCTAGACATCGGAATGCCCATCCCTTTCAACGTCTCTGCATACAGTATATTCAGGACACTGCCACCATCCATCAAAACTTTAGTCAGTCGAGTGCCTTCGACGACTGGGTCGACCACCAAAGCTTGCCTCCTGTGGGTGGCTATGTGCGTTGGATGATCGGACTGGTCGAATGTGATGGCAGTCTGAGACCATTTCAAATAACTGGGTGTCGCCGGAGCGACCATATTCACCTCTCGGTTGATAACTTTCAATCGAATTTTGCTTTCAACGTCAGCAAAAATCATCAGGGTATCCATCATCACTATCTTCCTTGCCCTCAACTTTGTCCGACTCCTTTTCCTTATCTTTGGTCTGTTTTCCCTGGAATTGCTGGATCAAGAGCCGACACTGTCGAGTGGTATGTTTCGGGTAAATGAGTTTACCCTCTTCATCTTTCTTTGTGTGAATGTGACATGGCAAATCCAACACATCATTTCCGTCTTGGTCTTTCACCTTCTTAGGGTTCCAAGGTCCTTTGGGCTTCCCTTTAAACTTTCCTGGAGTCACGGCCAAGGCTTCTCCAGGAGCAGCTGGCTCGGCTTTCCGCTTCTGCTTCCGACTGGAGTTCCCTCCTCCGGTTTCGTGGGCGACTGACTTGTGCTTGCCACTCCAGAGCCGATCCTCTTCTTCACCATTGGCATACTTGGTGGCAATCTCCATCATTCGACTCAGAGACATGTCTCCGGTTCGACCGAATTTCAGGTTTAGCTCTCTGTACTTAATGCCTTCCTTGAAGGCACAGACTGCCTGGTGATCGGATACATTCTCTACCGTGTGATGCAACGTGATCCATCTCTGGATGTAATCCCGCAAAGTTTCATTCGTCTTCTGCACACAAGACTGCAATTCTGTCAACCCCGCTGGTCGCTTGCAGGTCCCTTCAAATGTTCTGACAAACACTCGAGAAAGATCTTCCCAAGTGTAAATGCTGCTGGGTGCTAACTAGTTCAGCCACGCTCTGGCCGAGCCCTCCAACATAAGAGGCAGGTGTTTCATGGCCACTTCGTCAATGCCGCCGCCAATCTGAACAGCCACTCGGTAGTCCTCTAGCCAAGTATCAGGTTTGGACTCACAAGTGAACTTACTGACTCCAGTCGCCAACCTGAAGTTGGGAGGAATCGCTACAGCCCTGATGCCCTGCTGAAGCACTCTGGTCCTGAGACGTGCACTCTTCTGCTGGTGGGTACATCCCTGTCATGACCTCCTCGGTGAGCCCTGTTCCTGTCGACCAAACCCTGAACGATAATGGATCTCGCATCAAACCCTGGTTCTCCGGGGTCGACTCAAATCCTTCACCTAGCACTGTGAGGGCGTCTGTCATCCTGCTGTCGAGGCACGTGTGACCCACTCCTTGGGGGAGGGGTGGGCACTCGACGTCGATCATCGCGATCGAATCGGTGATCATACTGCTCACAGTTCCTATACTGATCTCGCCGGTCTTCACGCCTCTCACGCTTCGGGGGCGATCTTGGGCTGTGAGCCGATTGAACTGTATCTGCAACAACGGATTTGCTGTGGATCCTGTTCCGTGACTGTGATACAATTGAATTCTGGTCTCCTGCTGCCTGGAGTAATGCTCTGGTATGCAACAAGCCTCTGCCAGCCTCGTACTGGGAAGGCTGAATCGACTCTGCTATACGGGCCGCAGCTGCTAAATTTTGGATCGGAGTTTGATATACCTGAGTCGGTGGTGGAAAGAGTTGACGTCGACTGTATTCTGGAACCCATTATCGCGCGCGCTCGTCGAGTACTTACTGGAGGTTCTCCAGTCGAGTGCGCTCAGCCAAGTTAGCCAAGCGCGCGTCCTCTAAAGCACGAGCTTCGGGGGTTTCTCCAACGATAGAAGTGTGCAGCGCATCCATGTTCCGGCGGCGAAGTTCTTCCCTCTGCAGCGAAGTGAGGGGCTCGGGGAGATACTCTTCATGGGCATGCGACGGATCGCCTCCGCCGTTGCCTCCGTCAGTATGGGGAAGCCGGAGGACTGCGTGGTCCATCGACCATCGTAACCTCCGCATTGGATCACTGCTGCCAGACTTTTCGGATGTAGTCTCTGCGAGCCCGGTCGAACAGGCCGTAGAGAGATTCGTCGGGCTCGATCGCCGCGACTTGGGGGGTGGCCGACTGGCAAGCCACCGCTGAAGTCTCGACCGACCGGAGTGCTTGCGCCGGCGAGAAACAGGGACGGAGGACGACACAGGGGCCGACCGATACTGGGTCGACGGTTGCCGCAGAAGGACGCCGCGGAAGCACGCGCGAAAGTGCGTCGCCCCGCGGACAGGGAGCGCGTCAATTTTGAGCGGAGCCTCCTGAAGCCAAGCGGAGTCGTCGGCGATGAATGTGAGTGCGCCGAGACAGATCTCGCGGCCCTCAACCAAAACTCCACCTGAAACCATGATGAAGGAGATCGGAAAAATCACAACTTCTCCAATATGTCGCTAAGACACCTGCCCCAAGGTGGGCGCCAACTGTCATGGTTCTAAGTCTAACAGTAATGTAGGGGGTAGGAATGAAGAGGCAAGATCCTAGCTATGGAGTAGTTGTATACGCAAGAGGTTTACGAGTTCAAGCCCTTCTCGGAGGAAGTAACAGCCCTATGTCTCGGAGCCCGGGAGGCGGTCGACTGGATTATGTGTGTATGAGTTACCGGGGTGCGAACCCTTTACACTGAGGAGGGGGTGGCTTATATAGAGTTCGCCAGACCCCTCCGGCCCTCAGTTATGCAGGGTTCAAGGTACATTAAGATCGGGCGTTACTGGTAACGCTACAAATAAAGTGCTATGATGACCATAAAAGCTACTCAATGACCGACCGTTTGCATGCAGAGAGACTTTAGATCTCCTGGCTGTCGAGTGGTTGGCTTCATGGTCGAGTGTATTCGAGTCCGTCAAGTGGAACACTTCAGAGTCGATTGAAAGGTGGTTTCTTATAGAGATGTCCTTGGGGAGGGTAATTTGGACAGGTCCATGACCCTACCCTAGGTACATAGCTTCATCACCCACATCTTCAGGGGTGGCTTAGAAGCAATGAGTCTAAGTGCAGCATCTGAGAACTTCGGCTTTGGAGCCCTAACAAATAGCCTTGCAGGAGAAGAACGATACTCATATGAATAAGCAGAAAAGTTCTTAGTTCTATGAACATAGCGGTTTGAAGACACACGCTCATATTCATAAGTCTGAGTATGGTTTCCCTACAAAACATTAGCGTTAGGGTGACTCAGATGAGTCCTCTGTCTGTATGAAGCCTTTGGGTCATATGAAGCCTTTGGTCTGGGATTTGTCTTCCTCCCAGGTGGTGTCATAATGACATTCACAGGAAGATTCTCAAGACAACTTTTGGCAACCCAGATCTTCTTCATAGGTGGCCCGTTCCTGCAGATTAGTACCAATATACTGCAAACACTTCACCATTCTGATTCTTAAACAATTTATAGTTTGCATCAAAGGATTCATCAATGACAATTGGGTTAGCACAGGTGAAGCCAGATAGGGTGGATGGATCCACTAAAGGTCCCTTTGCAGCAACCCATGTGGTTTTGGGGTACTGCTCAGGCTTCTGGTAGGAGCCATCAACATTCATTTTCCTCTCGAACCCAGCACCCTCTTTCCTAGGGTTTCATTCAGAATCTTCTTTTTGAGGACATCACACGGTGTTTGATGCCCTTTGAGACTTTTGTACATCCCTGTTTCAAGCAATGTCTTCAACCTAGCATTTTCATCAGCAATAGTAGTGGTATCCTCCGCAGAGGGGTTAGTTACTACATCAGCAGTTGAAGATATTGCAACAGTAGCAGCAGTAGAACATTCACCAACAGAAGTAGCGTTATCACGCTCAAGGCATTTTAGACAAGGTGGTTCAAATCCTTCTGGCGGAACTGATCTGTTGAGTGCGAAGTGACTCATTCTCTTTTTGAAGATCTTCATGAGCCGCTATCAATTTCTCAAGCTCTTGCTTCCTTTGAAGATAATCATAGGAGAGCTTTTCGTGAGTGGTTGTGAGCGTTTCATGACGACTTTCAAGTTCCTGGTACTTAGCATGACGATTTTTAATGTCTTCAACTAAGGACTGAGAATGGGTCATTTTCGCATCCAACAGGTCATCACTTTTTTCTAACAGGTTTTGAGTGTGTTCCATAGCTTTCTGTTGTTCAGTTGCAATTTTAGCAAGTGTTTTGTAGCTGGGTTTGGATTCACAATCAGAGTCATCTTCACTTGACGTTTGAAAGTAAGCGTCGCGTGATTTTACCTTGGCACCACGTGCCATGAATCAGTAGGTGGGAGGCGAGTCGCCCTCGTCATTACCATCAGTGTTGGTGACGGAACCATTGTCTTCGGTGTTGAAGATGGACTTGGCGACGTAGGCAGAAGCTAGGGACAGACTCGTCACACCCGAGTCAGACTCCCCCTCAGACTCCACCTCCGCCTCCTCTGAAGTAGACTCCTCTTTTGAATCCATCTCCTTGCCAACAAAAGCACGAGCCTTTCCAGATGAGCTCTTCTTGTGTGATGAAGATCTGGAAGAAGACTTGGAAGAAGACTTTGAGGATTTCTTCTTATTTTTGTCATCAGAATCATATTCTTTGCTCTTCTCCTTCTTATTCTTCTCATTTTCCCACTGTGGACACACAGAGATGTAGAGACCCGGTTTCTTGCACTTGTGACAGGTTCTCTTCTTGTGATCATAGGAAGAAGCTTCATCATTTCTTGAGCTGGATCGTGAAGACTTTCTGAAGCCTTTCTTCTTGGTGAATTTCTAGAACTTCTTCACAAGCATAGCAAGCTCCTTTCCAAGTTCTTCAGGATCACCAGAATGCAATGATTCTTCTTCAGATGAGGAAGCGGCAGCCTTTGCCTTCAAAGCTTCGGGTTCGGCCATAGTTGGGGCCATAGATATCTCGTTTCTTAGATAGCTGGTACTCATGTGTGTTGAGCCTCTCAAGTATGTCAGACGGATCGAGAGTCTTGAAATCAGGGCATTCTTGTATAATCAGGGCTAAGGTGTCAAATGAGCTGTCAAGAGATCTCAATAGTGTCTTCACTATCTCATGCTTCGTGATCTCAGTGGCACCTAGTGCATGGAGGTCATTTGTGATATTAGTGAGGCGATCAAATGTGATCTAGACATTCTCGTTGTCGTGTCTCTTGAAGCAGTTGAAGAGGTTGCGGAGAGTACTGATACGTTGATCTCGCTGGGTTGAGACACCTTCATTGACCTTGGACAGCCAATCCCAGACTAGCTTTGACGTTTCCAGAGCACTCACACGACCATACTGTCCTTTGGTAAGATGACCACATATGATGTTCTTGGCAGTAGATTCCAGTTAAATGAACTTCTTAACATCAGCGGGGGTGACACCTTCACTAGTCTTGGGAACGCCGTTCTTGACAGACAATATAAACAACACTATTCTACTGCAGCGGAAGGTAGACTACACTAGACAAGCCATAGTCAAGTATTCAATGAAGTGAAAGCATGAAGACTAGTAGCAACTAGGTAGTAAAGATCAAGATGGAAGATAGTATGAAGCCAAACAGAACAGATAGTCACACAGTGAAGTCAAACAGATAATGCAAGCCGGCAATGACTTCATGAAGACAATCTGTAAGTAAAGAGGAGTAAGAGATAGAACCAAAGTGGCTTGATGGGACGAGGATTTGTTCGACCAGTTCCAGTTGCTGTGACAACTGTACGTCTGGTTAGGGAGGCTGAGATTCAACTCAGAAGACCTAGTCTTCACCTTATTCCCCTTGAGCTAAGGACACACAATCCTCGCCCAATTACTCTGGTAAGTCTTCAAGGTAGACTTCCGAACCTTCACAGACTTCGTTCACCGGCAATCCACAATGGCTCTTGGATGCTCAGAACGCGACGCCTAACCGTCTGGAGGATTCACAGTCCTCAAGTGTAACAAGTCTTCAGATCACGCGGACAGAAAGACTTCAGTGATGCCAAACACTCTTTGGGCTCTGGGTGGTTTGGGCTTTGTCCTCGCAAGGATTCTCTCTCAAAGGCTTCGGAGGTGGGTTGCTCTCAAATGACAAAATCCGTGCACTAACTCTGAGCAGCTACCAATTTACTGTGTAGGGGATGGGCTATTTATAGCCATTGGGCAACCCGACCGGATTTGTCCGAAATGAACCTGGGTCACTAAGGAACTGACACGTGTCGCAGCGATCGATTTCAAACACGCGGCTGACTTGACTTGGTCTACAAGTAAAGCTGACTTATCCGACTCAGGATAAGATTTGCTCTCATTTTCTTCGCTCAAAGACATAGGATTTTGTTTGAGCATCACTTCAGTCACTCTGACTTTGTTCACTTGGACCCCACTTAACAGTGCGGTGGTTCCTATGACTCAACAAAGAATAAAACGAAACAATGAAATAGCTAAGTCTTCGTGCTCGATAGTCTTCACTCAATGTCTTATCGCGTCATAGTCTTCAATGTGAATATCTTCACAGACCACCATTGTCTTCAATGTCTTCACACATTTTTAGGGGTAATCTCCAGTAGGTAAACCGAATCAAGGAGGGACTACTGCCTGTGTTATCCTGCAATTCTCACAAACACATTAGCCCCTCAACCAGGTTTGTCGTCAATACTCCAAAACCAACTAGGGATGGCACTAGATGCACTTACATGTTGACAAAGGCAAAGTTAGCAAGCCCTGACGTAGAAGATCATTAATCATAGTCTGCAAAAGATCAGCAACAACCACAAAGAGCAGAGGATAGATATGATATCCTTGCTTTATACCACACTTGCACTTGAAGTGCTTTCCAGGTACACCATTTAAGAAAATGGAAGAAGTTGCAGATGATAACAGCTGCTGAACCCAGGTGATCCATTTGTTGTCAAAACCTTTTGCGACAAGAATCTTTATAATTGCCTCATGCTGAAAAGAATCAAAAGCCTTTTCAAAACCAAGCTTGAGCAATATGATTGGCTTCTTTGATTGGTTGCACTGATGAATATATTCAAAGGTCCAAGCAATGCAATCTCGTATTGTTCTTGACTTAACAAAAACATATTGATTCTTATGAACACATTTGGTGATTTCTTCCTGAAACCTATTAGCTGCAAGTTTAGTGAGAAACTTCAGCCCCACACTGGTCAAAGATATTGGCCTAAAATCTCCAACAACCTCAGGTGTTTGCTTCTTAGGGATCAGTGTAATGAAGGCCTCATTGAGATTCTCCAAATGAGCAGTTCCTGCATGAAATTCATTCACCAGCCTGATAAAATCACTAGAAATAATATGCCAACACCTCTTCATAAATAGCCCATTAAAGCCATCAAGCCCTGGTGCCTTATCAATGGGTAATTCCTTAATCATATGCTCAATTTCTTTTACCTCAAAAGGTTTTGTGAGCACCTCAAGCCCCTGCACTTTTGGAATAAGAGAGAGAATGTCACTGCCCAAAAAATCGGCTTGAGAGTTCCCATTCTACCCTTGAATGTATCCAAAAATTCTTTAGCCATTTCCCCACGATCTGAAGAAATTGTACCATCAGACAGCTGCAGACTGGAAATAGAATTCTTTCTATACCTCTCAGTGGTAATGGCCTTGAAGAACTTTGAGTTTTCTTCTCCCACTTTGATATATCTAATAGTGCATCTTTTCCTCCAGTATAAAAACTGCAAGTGCAAAGAGGTGTTCATGGTGCATTTTCACCACCTTCCTGAAATTGAATTCAGATTTAGACAAAGGTGTCAAATCCTCCAAATTATCTAACCAAAGGATTACCCAATTACACTTCTCAATCAGTGTTTTGATATGGGATAACCCTTTCTGCCATTTCTTGAGTGCAAACCTCAAGGATTTCAATTTTTCCACAATAACTGCTGAGATATGAGTTTTAGAAGAAGTTTTGTTCCAAACCTCCTGCACACATTCCATAAAAACAGGTTGATGCACCCAATAGTTTTCAAATCTAAAAATATGAGCTTTTGGGATAGTGGTGCAGATAGAGATTAAACAAGGAACATGATCTGAAGCAGTTTTAGCAATAGGTGTGACTTATGTCATAGAATACTGGTTGATCCAACTAGTAGAGGTAAAAAACCAATCCAACTGTTCAAGGAGTGGAAAATCCTACATGTTTGACCATGTGAATCTTCTGCCTTTTAAAGGAAGCTCCAACAGCCCCAAATGACCTATGATCTCATTAAAGATGAAAATATCATTGACATCTCCACCAGGAAGATTCCGGTTATCCATGGATCTTATAAAATTGAAACCTCCCAACAACAGCCATTTCTGTTCAGGTTCTACCTGAAGATTGTAAAGCCAGCTAACAAACTCATCCCTCAGTACACCTTGTCAAGGCCCATAAACATTTACCAAAAACCATTCATCATTATTATGCACCGATGTGAAACTGATCACAATACCAAAGGGTTTTACTCCTAATAAAGTACCCGTAAAAACATTTGAACGCCACACAGTTAGAATGCCTCCAGGTGCTCCTCTAGAGGGAGATTCAATGAACTGATCAAAACCCGCAGGGTATATGCTTTTAATTAAAGTACGAGAGCAATCAGAGAGCTTAGTTTCTTGCAAGAAAACCACTCCACACTGACTTTCAGTCACTTTCTCTCTAACAGAGCGTTTCCGTGTTTCAGAATTCGGACCACGGAAATTCCAACTAAGCACCTTCCAGTTACACATGGGCATTCGATTCATATAGAAACAAATAAAAGTGTAGCAGAAACAACATGACATACAATGCCATACATCCCAAGTCATAACAGACAAAATGCACCCAGTTTTGACCATACTCTATCAGTTTCAGAATGACATAAAAGAAAGCATATTTAACAGGCTCGCTACACCTAGATAAAGTATTAAACATCAACATTCAAACTCTGGAGGAGGAGGAGTCATCCTTGGGGTTAGCCATAATCTTATCCCTGGAGAGTAGCTTGGGGTCGATCTCCAGCTCCACTCCAATTGTCTGCAGCACCTTGAGAGAAGTGTGTGGAGAAACATCTTCAGACTTGTCATCACCGCCAGCATCTTCAGTATTGGGCTGGGCCTTGGATTCTATGGGCTTGGACCGAGGACGCCTTTTAGTGGGCTGAATGGACAGTTCTTCAAAGATCACCGGTTTAAAACCATCCAGCTTTGCCGCGCTTCCTGTGCACCTCCTCACATAAGTATCCAACAACGGGGCAGCAGTCTTCTTTCTTCATATCTGTTTCTTTTACTTAATCTATGACTCAGCTGTAAAAACCACAGAAGAGGAAAGAGAGATCTCCTCCAAGCCACCAGGCACAACATCTCCAGATATAACATCTTCAGGCACAACATTGTCAGTACCAGATAGAACATCTTCAGATAAACCTCCAAACAAAGCTCTGGCAACTGGGCGTTTAGCCACAACAGTTTTTCTCGGAGGCAAAATGCTGGGCAAAATGTCTCTGTTGGTGCCTAGCAGAAGTATGGTTATTATTCAGATCATTACAGACTGTTCTGTTTTTGACAGATTCTGTTTTCAATGCATATTTTGCTTGTTTTCTAGTTTCTATGGATTATATTGCTCAATATAAATTGTAGAAATGATATGGTACAGTAGGCATTGTGTGAGAACAATTATGAATCTTGTCTTGACAGTACCAAAGTGAATGATTTGCCTTTCTCATACTAACCCATCTCACGAAGTTCCATTAAGTTTTGTGTGATTGAATTTTCAAGTTTTGGGTGAGATATCGATACAACGAGAATAAGGAGTGGAAATATCCTAAGCTTGGGGATGCCCAAGGCACCCCAAGATAATATTCAAGGAAGACTCAAGCACCTAAGCTTGGGGATGACCCGGGAGGCATCCCCTCTTTCGTCTTCAAAACCATCGGTATACCTTACTCGGAGCTATATTTTTATTCGTCACATGATATGTGTTTTGCTTGGAGCGTATTTTCATTTTACTTGTTGTTTGAATAAAATCATTGGATCTGAAATCTTGAATAAGAGAGAGTCCTCCCATGGCTAGTTAATTATTTGACTACTCATTGTCCTTCACTTATATCTTCTTGGAGTAGTCTGTCATTTGCTCACGTGCTTCACTTATATCCTATGAGTAAATGAGTGAATGAATTGAATATCATAGATCTGAAATTTTATATGCTTCATATGCTTATCCCATGGGGAATAATGACTTCACTTATAAGAAGTATCGGTGGTAAAATTTATTGAAAGTTAGCAAACTCAACATTGGTCACTTGAACAATTCATGAAAGAATAAGAGAGATTACACATATAAATATACTATCTTGGACATCTTTTGTAATTGTGAGCACTCATTAAAATATGATATGCTAAAAAGTTGACGTTGGACAAGGAAGACAACATAATGAGTTATGTTTTCTTATATCCGAATAGAAGTTATATTGTCATGGATCATCCAAACATGTTGAGCTTGCCTTTCCCCCTCATGCTAGCCAAATTCTTTGCAGCAAGTAGCGATACTATATGTGCTTCCAAACATCCCTTAAACCAGTTTTGCCATGAGAGTCCACCATACCTACCTATGGATTGAGTAAGATCCTTCAAGTAAGTTGTCATCGGTGCAAGGAATAAAAATTGCTCTCTCTAAATATGTATGATCTATTAGTGTGAAGAAAATAAGCTTTATATGAACTTGTGATATCGAAGAAATAAAAGTGACACATTGCATAATAAAGGTCTTTATCACAAGCGGCAATATAAAGTGACATTCTTTTGCATTAAGATTTTGTGCATCCAACCATAAAAAGCGCATGACAACCTCTGCTTGCCTCTGTGAAGGGCCTATCTTTTACTTTTATCTTCTACCCTTATACAAGAGTCATGGTGATCATCACCTTTCCTTTTTACACTATTTCTTTTGGAAAACACTATGTGTTGGAGCGATCCTGATATACCACCCGGATGTAGGTTATCATAAATTATTATTGTTGACATTACCCTTGAGGTAAAAGGTTGGGAGGCGAAACTATAAGCCCCTTTCTTTCTCTGTGTCCGATTGAAACTTTGAACCCATAAATATCATGTGAGTGTTAGCAATTGTGAAAGATTAAATGATAGTTGAGTATGTGGAATTTGCTAAATCAAAGCTCTTACATAGACCCTTCCTGAAAATAAGATGAATTGCAATTGTTTGATGACTAAGAACATGGTTTGTTAATTTTCAAGAAAGTTTATGGTCTATACTTTAACATGTGAATAGCTCGTTACTTCATCATGAGAAGTTTTATGAAGCTGAGCTACTATTTATGATAAAGAATAATGCTAGAAAAAGTGCTTGGAACTTTCATTGATCAAACTTGTGCTCTCGATAGCATTCACACTTCATAAATTATTTCTTTTATCATTTACCTACTCGAGGACGAGCAGGAATTAAGCTTGGGGATGCTGATATGTCTCCGACGTATCTGTAATTTATGAAGTAGTCATGCCATGTTTACAACAATTCTATATGATTTGATTAGAACTAACCCAGGCTGGCGCTGTTTTCAGCAGAACTACCGTGGTGTTGTTTTTGTGTAGAAATAAAATTTCTCGGAACGAGCTGAAAATTAACGGAGGATTTTTCTAGAAAATATAAAAAATACTGGAAGAAAAAGATACGGAAGAAGAGTCCTGGGCTAACCACAAGGGTGGAGGGCGTCCCCACCCCCTAGGGCGCGCCCTTCGACCTTATGAACGCCTCGTGGGGCCCCCTGACGTGAAACCGACGCCAACCCCTCCTATAAATCCTAAAAAATCTAGAACAGAAGAGAGATCGGAAGTTCTGCCGCCGCAAGCCTCTGTAGCCATGAAAAACCAATCCAGGCCCTCTCTGGCACCCTACGGAGGGGGCCATCATCACCGGAGGCATGGAGGAGGATCCCGGAGGAGGCCATCATCGCCATGGAGGCCAAGGACTAGAGGGAGAACCTCTCCCCATCTAGGGGGAGGCCATGGAGGAGGAAGCACAAGGGGGAGAACCTCTCCCCCCCCCTCTCTCTCTCAGTGGTGCCGAAGTGCCATCGGGCGAACCATCGCCGTGGTGATCATCTTCATCAACATCACCATCATCATCACCATCCTCATCTCTTTTACGCGGTCCACTCTCCCGCACCCCGCTATAATCCCCTACTTGAACATGGTGCTTTATGCCACATATTATGATCCAATGATGTGTTGCCATCCTATGATGTCTTGAGTAGATTTCCTTTGTCCTTTGGTTTATTGATGATATAGATTGGTTTGAGTTGTATGTTTTATTTTGGTGATGTCCTATGGTGCCTTCCGTGCCGCGCACACGTGAGGGATTCCCGCTGTAGGGTGTTGCAATACGTTCATGATTCGCTTATAGTGGGTTGCTAGAGTGACAGAAGCTTAAACCCGAGTAAGGGGGTTGTTGCGTATGGCATAAAGGGGACTTGATGCTTTAATGTTATGGTTGGGTTTTGCCCTAATGATCTTTAGTAGTTGCGTATGCTTGCTAGAGTTCTAATCATAAGTGCATATGATCCAAGAAGATAAAGTATGTTAGCTTATGCCTCTCCCTCATATGAAATTGCAATAATGATTACCGATCTTGTTAACAATTGCCTAGGACAATTCGGCACACTGACCCATCATTATTCCACACTCGCTATTTATAATTTATAGTAATATATTCTAACTTTATGATAACAACATCTACTTTTATATTTTAGTTCTCCGATATCATGCAAAGTTATCCTCTTCATACCCACAATGTAGTTTTATTTCTCGTTTCTAGATGGAAGCAAATGTTTGGTGTATGTAGAGTCATATGAGTGGCAGATAGGACTTGAGAGAATATTGATCTTACCATTAGCTCCTTGTGGGTTCGACACTCCATATTTATCACTTCCACCTTTGGAAATTTCTACGATGATTCCTTGCAGTTGGGGATTATCATTGACCAGTTAAACGCTCCACGTGGAACCTCTAGTGTTGCATCACATTATCTCACTACCATTGGGCCCACCTGTTAGCGTGTATCTACTCTACTCTTATAAAAAACAGAGTTGGTGATAATGGTGTGCCTACCATCCTGCAATATAGGCCGTCCAATTTATATCTGACGGGTAGGAAATAAACTATGGCAATTTTGCAAAAAAGGTACCCACACCCCTCTCCACATTTGCAAATAAGGCCTTCCCTCGTTCATCCTTTTCTCACACAAGATAAACTACTCATACAAATGCATCTTGATGTTACATGCAACTCACGGGTATCTTGCTAGTAAGAATGAAAACAAATGATAAAAAAATACTGGACGGTGGTTTGAAGTCATGACCGCGGGCACAACGGTCAAGGTGGCCTTGTATTGGTATGCTGAGCCGTCTGTTCTAACACACCGAAGCTGGTATGGTCATTATACACACACGCACGCATGCACACAACACTCACACGAACACACACAGCCACGCACACACGCAACACTCACACGTACACACATAGCCACGCACACACGCAGCACTCACACGCACACACCACACGCATGCATGCACACACCACATGACCAACACACACTCTCACGCTCAAGTGCTCAACCTACACGTGCATGCGCACACATCAGGCCGTGACAGACACATACACAACCAGGTGGTTCCCGCGCACGGGTTGGAGTCTTGTCACGCCTGCGTAAATTTGTGTTTATCTGACCTTTTTCCTATGCAACCGGCGAATTGGGACCCACAAGGAATGTGTTTAATTTAACTAGTCAACATAGTGCCACGCAAACTATTTGGGTGGTCAACAGAGTGCAATCCGATGCTGAACGGTGAGCAAGTGACCGCATAATCACCGCAAAACATATATAGTGACCGTAATGAGCGTATTCTGAAGTCCGGTGACCGTATTACGCTTTTCTCTTTGTAGGCCCTCCAAAACTAAATCTCTACACGTTCTCGCATGTTACATCTAACAACTATGTAATACATCATTACTAATACACTCTAACATAATAAATCATATGTGTTTTTAGTTTTACTAGATCTCATATTGATACTTAATTATTCAGTTTGCATACATTCAAATTTCCTTTGAAATGTATGGCCAGCATCATCTATCGCGCGGGAAAAATCCCGCTTTTTCCTGTTTAATCAGGTTTGTATCGATGGATTGTGCGAAACAGCAAAACTATAGTAATGTCTGATTACAAGTAATAGTTCACTAGGTCATTGTCGTGTACTCCTCCGTCGTAAGAGTGGAGCGCTTGCTTTCATAAATGTTCTAGTCCCTTTTGCCGACATGTGGGACATCAAGCAACCGGGTCCATGTGCCATACCGAAATACAGTGCAGAGCAGCAGGGGTGAAGCAACCTAATCATGGCGTCGGCGTAGTAATGAGCAATGAGGCGTCAAATCACAAAGTTGCACCTTTCCTGCAGTTAAGTTGGAGGGACAAAGAAAAAATTCTAAAAAAGAAGTTGGAGGGATGAAGCAAACATCATTTCACTCGGTGTTGAATCCGCTTATCCCTCATCTTCGCCAAGTTAACCACGTGTTGCTTCTGCTGTTGTTCTGTCTCATGTGGGACGCGGATTGGCTTGGTAAAGCACTGACACGTGGGACAGCATGTTAGCAAATGTCCAGGCCAACGTCCTCTAAAAATAAGAAACCTCTCCCGCCATCCGCGCGGCAAAATCACCTCCTTTTTACTAATCTTGATACTATAATTTTTTAGATCAATATAATTGAGATTTGTATAGATAGCACACATGAGCAAAACCAAGTGGTACGGTTAAGGGCATCCACATTGTATAGCCAAATGTGAAAATAGCTTTTGGCATTGATGGGAACCATTGTGGACGGTGATGCCAAAGCCAAAAAGATGGAACCTAAGCTCCCTAATTGATTGATTGAAGGAATAGAAAAATTCAACGTCTCTCCTTTTCTCCCGTGCTTGGACGCATGTACAGTATAGAGAACAGAGTCTACTCCCCTGTCCCTTCTATCACAAACCACAAAGCAGTGAGGCGTCAAATCACAAAGCACGGACGAAGCAACCATCATTTCACTCTTCGCTAACTCCTCACCGCACTAAAATTTGGAATGGACGACGCTATTGTGCAGTACTTTTTTATGCGAGGACTATTGTGTAGTACTAGTACATTTACGCGTCCTTTGGTTCAACGGACTTCCTGGATGCAAATCAGGCGGTTGTCTCGACTTGCAGGTGGCACTTGCGAACGACTTACTGTGGTCTCCATCAATGGTGTTCTCCGTCGAATGCACTTCACCAAACCACAACGTTCGAGATATCATCAACGTCACCACAATGGGGAAGGAAGTCAAATAGTTACTACCTCTATTTTCTGTACACAAGGCCAGTATATCAAAATGACAATTTGCAGAAGGTCGCTGACACTAATTGGGGCAAAATTGATGGGGTTTGCCTCGTACTAGCAACCAAGGACATTAATATACCCTTGCATGCATGCGGAAGTGAGAAGGTTGGTTTGCATGGCGCTGCATTAATCAAGCGATGAGGAGTGAGATGGTTAGGACTTTGGGCGTTGGAGTAAAAAATATGCATTAATTGACGCGTCAAACGAGGATTTGTATCGATCAATCCCGCGAAGGAAAACCCCGCCTTTATTTTTTAACACAAGTAGTACTCCTACGTACGTACTTGTATCCTGTTTGGGTCTAGGCCTTGCATTGCCATACTTCGCCACACATTTTTGCCAAGCTTGCCTAAAGTTTTCAAAAATCAAAAGGAGGTACACTTGCGCAGTGCTGTCGCGGTCGAACCGCACCCTCACACAGTTTCTCTTGCACGCCGCGGTCGCACTGCACCCTCACACAGTCGCTCCTGCATGCCGCAAACCCAACCAACGGAACGAACCCTCACTGGCACGTGCTACTGCATGTGATCAAACCAAACTCAGCCATCCTACCACTGACACATAATTTTCGTTCATACAGTATGTTTATCCAACTGCATGTTGGGAAAGATCCGTACGGCTCATGCGGTGGTCTGTTGGGGAAGAAGAAGAGGTGAGGAAGAAGGGTTAGGAGACGTAGGATATTCATCCAACCGCCTGAAATGGTCGACTGAGCCAAATGATGAAAGTCAGGCGACTTGCATAAATATATGTTTTTACACAGCAAAAGATCCCTAAAAATAACAACATAAAGAAAAGTTGTCACTACTCGTAGAACGAGCCGGCCTCGTCGTCTTTGGCTGTCGGCGCGAACCAGCTGTAGCTTCCGACATGTGTATCCGCACCGTGGTTGTCCTCGGCCTCCAGCTACTCGTTCATGTGGAGCGTGCGGGCGCTCTGCACAGACGAGAGCACCGCCCGGTTCAAGTCCAGGACGTCCGGTTCCGCATGCAAGAGGGCCTCGATGGCAGCGGCATCCGCGCGCTCCGCGACGAGTTGAGCCTCTGCTGCCCGGTTCAAGTCCAGGATGTCCGGTTCCGCCTGCAGGAGGGCCTCGATGGCAGCGGCATCTGCGTGCTCCGCGTCGAGTTCAACCTCCACCACCCGGTTCAAGTCCAGGACGACCGGTTCCGCCTGCAGGAGGGCCTCGATGGTAGCGGCATCCGCGCGCTCCGCGTGAAGTTGAGCCTCCGCCGCCCAATTCACATCCATGACATCCGGCTCAACGGCAGGGGAGCCTCGATGGTAGCGTCATGCGCGCGCTTCGCGTTGAGTTGAGCCTCCGCCTCCCGATCCTCCTTTAGTATTGCGAGGTTGGACCGCTGGTCCACCTGCACCATGGGGTCCCGGATGCTGGCACGAAGTCGACGTCCATCGTCTCATACGCATCAATGTCCTTCTGCGCCACGACCTCCACCATGAACATTGGATCTACTTCCTCCTCCTCGGAGCTTGGCTCTAGAGAACTCAGGGATTGGCCCGCCGCAAAGCGAGCTTGGGAACGTAGTTCTGTGGCGCCGACCGCCGCCGCAATTTCTGCACGGCGCTCCAGCATCAGCATCTTGTAGTACATGATCTTGCAGCGCACCATGGCTTTCTGGCGAACTAGGGGATGCTTGATGCGGGCTAGGGGATCGAAAGGTGGGGGAATGGGCTAGAGAGGAGGTGTGGTTTTGGGGCAGTGGCTGGCGTAGGCCGAGCAGTGAAGGTTCTGGTGTGAATAGTGGTTCCGGTGATGATCGATCAATCGGCTTTGACTGTACATCGCTCTTGTCACGTTCGCGTTGCACCCCAGCATGCTGGACCCTCCACATCGCTCATCGAGTGGATCGCGCTTCGTCTTGCGTTTTCACTCGCTTGTGGGACCGCAGTTGAGAGCAAACCGACGTCCCTCCCCCCCTTCCGCGTCATTTATCCTACTATTCCCTCTGTTTTATGTGGAGTAAATAAAAACAGAGGGACTATACTACGGATGAGGATCCCTTGACGTGGCCGAACCCATTGAGTAACTGACATGCGGGGCCTAGCAAGCATGGGGCCCCCAGTCAGCGACCGAAAGGGAGGGTAAGGCAGGGATACCTACGTCAGAGGATCCACTTCTACTACGACTCCCTCCTTCCATCTATACATGGCCTAATGCTTTTTTCGAGGCTAACTTTGACCAAATGTTAGAGTAATAATATATGACATGCAACTTACACAAAGCATACGGTCAAATTCGTATGTGAAAGGAGCTTCCAATGATATAATTTTCACATTATACATCTCATGTACTATTAATCTTGTCAATAGTCAAAGGCGGTTTTGAAAAATTTATTAGGCCCTATATAAATGGAAGGAGGGAGTACTAGTACTATGAGCACTTCATATACTACTACAGATGTTGCTACTCCACTATTACTATTGGACAGGGAGCTTAAAAAAGTTACTATTGGACTGGCTATACATGGCGAAATCCTAGTAGGAAGAGCATGCGCGAGAACAAGCACATTCACGTGTTTGAAAACAAATTGGAAACCATCTCTGTTTGAATACAAATCTAGGAGTACGTATTTAATCAAACAATATTGATTGGGCGTTGTTGAATGTTGATATTTAAGTAGAGATACTTTGACTACACATAAAACTTATATGTAAACTAGAAAGGATCAGAGGGAGTATATTGTACGTTCAAAAGCAAAACGAACATTGAATACCCTTTATATATGATTTGTTGATGCTATGATCACCGGTTCAAAATTTTGAATCTGCCTTAGGTATCACACATGAACCCACTCATTCTCTCTCGGTTTCATCTCGGGGTCCGGAGATCGATTGAAAGAGGACTAGGGTGGGTACATTACGTTCATTTCGCTTATGAACGTACAATATACTCCCTCCGACACGGTCGGCTTCAGTGTGTGAGGGTGGCGTTAGCGCTGTGGCATGACCAGCAGATCGACACCCGGATCGTCAAGGATGCACATGGTGTCGGCGCGCTAGCCGCGTGACGCTGGCGTCCATGAAGTGTTGTAGCGTGGCCAACTGCATCCCTGTGACACGAGACCATGCTGTGTCGTCTTCCTTTTCAATGACATGTGGGGATCGCATGTGAGCAAAGGGCATCTCCAACGTTGCCACGACCACGGTGACTATCCTGGCACACCAAAAACCCTCGTCCCTCGCGCCGTCGCGTGGTGCGTTCCAAGCCGGCGCCAGCTGCCTGCATTCATGTCGTCCGTCCGTATGCCGTCATTAAGAGGCTCGGTGCCCGATGAACCAACTCCGATGATTTAATGACGCACCCGGACGCTTGGCCTCACTGGAATGCGCTACATAAAGCGGCAACGCTCAGCTAAACTCCACACCATACCGCATTACCCTGCTACCTCGCACCACATCCGCCATGACCGCGAGCACGAACGCTCTGCGGGAGAGCTTCTCTTCGGGGATGAAGCTCGAAGTCGCCGTCCTCCCTCAAGTCACCGCTTGCGACACAATAGCGATGTGGACGCGGACGCGACCGCAAGACAAGCGATGGCCATCTTGGTGGCCGACGACGGAGCACCGTCACCACACATCCTACTTGTCGCCGCCCAACGTCCAGCCGAGGTCGAGGATTCCTCCGAGGATGAGTAGGGCATGGGAGGCGGCAGGGCATGGTGTGCCAACTGGCCGGTCCGTCTCCCGTGTTCTACTCTTCCTCGCCGGAGACCGCACCTTCACTTCATGGGTTTTGAACCCCGCCCCATACATGGAGATCGCAGATGGAGGACGTCGGTCACCGCCATAGAATAGGTTTAGGGTCGGGTTTGTTTTATTTTTCTCTCCTATAGAAGTTCGAAATGTAATGAAAATCATCGTGTTTGCATTAATCTCGTCCGATGTATATGAACTTTCACAATAATAGTAAGATATATTGTAGGAGTATATGGAATGATGATTCGTTTTTGTGTGTATAAACTTAGAAGGTTTGAACCGAGACAAAGCTAACATACGAAGTAAATAAACACATAGGGTCTACATACGCAATTTATCTTAGGCACTCCAATAGTACGTCCACTACACATTCACGCATTTCACATCTTTTTACATCTACGGGAACCTACCACAGGGTTAACGTAAATTGCCTCTCTCTCCCCCCCGATTTTCATGGTGGTGGGCCCCTCCCTCCCCCAATCTACAATCAACAGCTTACACATTTCACATTACGTTAATTACGTAACTGGAATTACGTATGTGTAGCATTACTCGTCCTAAAAAACCAACTAAGCCAACCTACCAACATATCACGCAGGAAAAGACCTGTCCGCGCTATTTCAGTCGGGATTACAGGATTACTAGTAGTAGTATTGATGGATCGCGCGAAGCACCAAGTTTTTTTTGAGGGGGCGAAGCACCAAGTTTAAAAGGAAAAAAGGTAGTACACTCACAACACGCCTGTCATGATGCATTGCACCCACACACGGTCGGTCCTGCACTTGGAGAAACCAACCATGCGCCAAACTCCTCTCGCCCACCGCACGAAACCCCCGCCCCCCCAAATTCCCCCAAATCCCAAATTCAACCGCCCTTCGGCCAACTAGTCAATAATATTCCCCAAACCCCCCGGCCCCCTCCACTCCATTTGCTCCACCAAAGCCGCCCTCCACGCCGCGCCGATACGTCGGTGCCGCGGTTCATCAAGGGGACGCACGGTGATCCTATCGCTCCCACGGTACGCTCTCGTAGACTGCCGTCCTCTAGCCGCGCCACCACTACTAGCGACGTTCTTGTGGAGACTCACGACGGTCAGCGCCACCACCGCTGGCGACGTTCATGTGGATACGCACGGTGGTTAGCTTCTCCCACCATATGCGCATTCTAGACTAAGACCCCGTGTATGTCGGTCTAGCGCTGGATGTTAGTTGATAGACGTTGTTAATCTCACACTTTGCCGAAGTAGTTTACAGTCAATATGTTCTGCTCAAGAAGCTTCCTTGCCCTGTTCTGCACTCAATCTGCTTAGCTAAGATGGCATGCCAAGCCCAATTACACTAAAAAACACATCCGTGACATTTTGGGTCGAACGCATTTTTTCCCTGTCATGCTTATGACACTTCTATGACGATAATTGTGACAAAACCCGGTATCATCATAGATGTCGTGGGCTCCTACTTCTATGACCAAAAATCATGAAAGAAAATGGGCTTTTTGTCCTGGGCGGGCCGAAGACGCACATGCATGACATTCTTTGGGTTGTCCATGACGGAAAAAATCATGGTAGAAGCGAGGGCGAGGAAAATATTGGGGAGTTTCCGGTTACGGTGGGTGTCGGGGCTGAGCGATGCATGGAGGTTTGTTGCGTTTCTCATACACTGCGTCTGCAGCGTGTATGTGTGTGAGGCGTTGTGCTTTAACCGAACCCGAGTGAGGCGTTGGGCTCTAATCGAACCCGAGCAATTGCAGTAGCTACGTTCTTGAACCCGCCGATCCCTTGTTGTTAATCGAACCCGAGTGATTCGCCGTTCTTCTTTGCTAAGCGGAAGCCGATCGAAGCTGCCTCTTGATGAACAGTTCCCAGTGGGGGTTGGATGAAAAGTTCTCGGTGAGGGTTGGATGAACAGGATCCCGTGGTAATAGAGGTCATTGCCGTTGGATGAACAGCACCACGACCGAGGAGGCGTGGGGGTGGATGAACAGTAGCCGGTGGAGGGACCCCGTACGTGGAGGGCTGGTTGAACATGACCTCATAGAGGGGCTAGTTGAACAGGACCCCGTGGAGGGCTGGTTGAAAAGTTGTCGGTGGAGGATGGATGAGCAGGACCACGTGGAGGGCTGGATGAATAGTAGCCAGTGGAGGCTGGATGAACAGGACCCCGTGGATGAATAGTAGCTGGTGGAGGCTAGAGGAAGTCGACGGTGAATGAACAATAGCAGGTGGAGGCTGGAAGAAGTCGACGGTGGATGAACAGTAGCCCGTGGAGTCCCGTTTTACGGTACGCCACACCCCTCCCAATGAACAGGACCCCGTTTCGACCGTAGGCGCTCCAACACTAGTTTGTTTCCTTTATTTTATGGTACACCACACCCTCCCGATCAACAGGACCCGTTTCGATCATACGCGGTCGAACACAAGCCCGCTTCCTCCGTTTTGCAGACGCCAAACCTTCCCATGAGAAGGACCTCTGTTTGACCGTCTGCGATCGAACAGAAGGCCCGTTTCCTCTGTTCTACGTTACGCCAGACCTCGTTTGTTCCGTCCAAGCCGGTTGGCTGCCGATGAACACGACGTATTCCGTTGCCTCCCGATGAACACGACGCATTTTGTTGCCTCCCCATGAACATGACGCAGTTTCTCCGTTCCGACCCAGCCGGTTGGCTTCCAATGAACAGGACGCAATTGCTACTGTCGTCCGTGGCCTCTCCATGTACACGAGCCCTATTCAGACGTGCATGCGCCGATGCGCGTTCGAGACCCTACCCGTATGTACGTACGTGGCCATATTTTTTGGCATCTGGCTGTACATATGTGTACATGGTTTTGACTAGACTGCCTGAACTGCTACCGCTCCTTACTCGGCCACTGTTCATCGTGGCAGACAAACCGATCGACCGGTATGTACATAGACAACGCTACGTACACTTCGACCGGGTGGGTCTCAGCTGCCAGGGAGGATAAGGACACACTTCCTTGCGTGTGAAGATATAGCTGGTGGGGTCCCAGCTGTCAAGGGGAAGAATCATTTTTTTGCCCGTAATAAGGACACACTTCCTTGCATGCGAAGATGTAGCTGGTGGGTCCCAGCTATCAGGGGGAGAAAACATTATTTTTAGTGTAAAAAGGATGCAGTTGCATGCATGCATCCATGGGTGTGGTGTGTCACCACTGTCAGCCTCTCCATGTACAGTCATCTTCTGATGACTCTCGTTTGTTGATCACGTTGACCACACCCCGCACCAAGCCGGTGGACGACGGCTAGGCCCCAGACTGGAACGCCCCGGAGATGGGGAAGACGCGTCAGTGGAGTCGCAGACGGAGAGGAGTGGGAAACTTGACTGGTTCGGGTGCGGGGTGGGCCTACACTCGATAGAGAATAACAGGAGGTGCGGAGGAGTGGAGGGATGGCCAGGCCATCAATGGGTAGCGTTTGTCATGAGGCGTGCAAAATCTGCGCCATTGACACCGGAGGTCGGAGCAAAGGTCCCGGCAGCTACTGGGGAAGAAGATGAGAGATTGAAAAAGAATGCTGGCTGTTGGATGTCAATCCAACGCCTTGCTTAGGCCTCGACCTTTGTATTTTATTTTTTGCGAAAATGCTTAGGCTTCGACCTACTGGCCCACATGTCAGCCAGTCCATTTGGTTTTTTTAGTCCATTTGGTGGGCTAGGTGAAACAATGATGTAGCATCTATGCAGCCCGTTTATATATTATGGTAGAATTTAAAGCCCATTTGCATTTATCTGAAATCCGCGGACTTGTTGGGATAGGTGAAAATATCATGTTGGGCTAGACGGAGAAATGTTATAAAAACATAAACACATGATTGCACATCTATTACTGCATTGGTCAGTAAAATCTTTGCAAGCTTATGTACGCCATCACTAGGAGTTAACTTGCCAAGTTATATATAAACAATTATTATTTATTATTTGGTAAGCACTTTCGATTTACGAAATAAAATACCATTTTAATTTGATGAGTTAATAGGACATGGGGTATTATTATTTTTTAGGCTAGACGTGGGACAGTTGAATTGGTTCTAGGGAAAAGTAATGGGAGAAAACCCAGATTACGTCAAAAAAAAGTGGCAGAAACTTCAGATATAGGATTAATGAAAACGAAAAAGAAAGGAAGTGGGAAGGTCTATAAAGTTGTTGGGTGAACGACAGGTTTAAAGGAACCTTATGTTGTTTCTATATATATATATATATATATATATATATATATATATATATATGTAATAAGATAATATATATATACACATACACACAATTATAGAAGGGAAAACATAGGTTCAATTTTGCATTCTTATAGAAAAATAGAACTAAGCTGTGCGTCGTCTTGAAAAAACAAACCTAACTTGGGCTGCTGATGTTATAGACAAGCTAGGATGGGAGGCCCAGAGGCCGCTCGATACCTGCTGGATCCAAAAAAAGTTGAACCATGTCCTGGGCTGCCCATGTTAAACAACAAAACCTAAGCCATGGACCTGGTGGGCCCGGGACTGTCAGCCTCTCGAGGAACAGTCGTCTCCCTGTTCTTGTTGTTTTGCTGATCATGTTGGGAACGACAGACGGCGGCGCCACAGCGAGAGTTGTTGACACTGATTTCGGCCAAAAGTAAAATATGGCACATAATTCAAATAAAATCATTACATAAAATGATTAAAACAAAAAAGTGATTTGCCGAATACATGGATTAAAAATACAATCATAAAATAAATGACCCGAAAATAAAAGAGAAGAAAATGAGCCATATCATCGTATAAATTAGAGGACATGTGACTTTCATACACATACGCCATCATCAACGGCGAAGTTCCAACGTTTACGCAAATTCAAAGTTTCATGGACGACGCTAATATTGCCAAAATTTTATATCATATTTACGAGCATTATTCTGTCATCGCTAAAAAATATTAGCATAGTAATGTTCGTGTAAAATAATATAACGCGCGACGATGTATAAAGAAAATACCAAGCCGTCATATAAATATCAATGAAAAAATGATTTCCCATGTCATTACAATTAATTTTGCCTAGCTAGCCCACGTATACAAACTGCAACGTGCATGCATGGTGCAAGTACTATCAACGTTGCATGCATGTGTTATGTCTAGATTAATTATGCGGCAAGATTAAGAAGTAATGGACTAGCTTTATTCTAGACTTATCGGTGGTACTCCTTCGTCCAGATTCTCTTGCGTTTGGAAGTCCAAAGTCCCTCCTAAGATTAAAATTTTCCTTTGGCAAGCCTTTCGTGGTCGCCTTCCGGCTGCTGACCAGATCAAAAAGCGCAATGGGCCTGGTTCGGAGTTTTGTCATCTTTGTGGGGCCTTGGAGAACTCTGATCACATCTTTTTCAATTGTGTGCTGGCCAAGTTGGTTTGGTGTTGTGTCAGATATTGGCTTCAGGTCTCTTGGAACCCCTCCTCTTTTTCCCATATTCGAACCCTAGCCAAAGCTTTGGTTGGGGTCACCAAGAGGGTGTTTTGGGTCGGCCTGGGAGCCTTATGTTGGGCTCTTTGGACCATTAGAAACAAATTTACTATTGAGCATATGTTCCCATCTAAGCCTGCTAACGTTCTTTTCAAATCATATATATTATTGCAGCAGTGGAGATCATTGACTAAGGAGGTTGATCGGGATGCCCTGGACCTGCTCATCGTCAAAATTCGGGCTTCGGCATCTCTCATCTCCGGGCGGGATCCCGTCGTCTAATCCTGGTGGTGCTGTTTGCGGAGTTTAGGTCTCTCTGCTTTCCGGCCTGCGCCGCCGTGTATAGCAGTTTCCTGTATCCATCCTTCTTTGGTTACTCTCAAACTTTTCGCTCCGTGCATTCTGTGCGTTGTCTTGATAGCTGGTTTCGCTCCTGTTCGGTTTCCTGTGACGCTGCCGTGTGGCTTTATTTATAAAGTCGGGCTCTAGCCTTTTCTTTAAAAAAAATTACCCAGCCCATGGCCCAAACACATATGGATGTCTCCCGGACTGCTAACACATGAAAAGAGAGCTAATAGCCCAATTTAGCTACTTTAATCAAATAGATATTAAGAAATCCACCGAGGAGACTTGGGGTACAATCAGCCACCACACCCACCACTCCCACGTTCCTGCACACGACCTCCAGTACGTGCGTGCGTTCGTCTCAGGCGCTGGCCGCCTATATAAAGGCTAGCACACAACATTGCCAAGGCTGCTGAGGACCCATATATCCATCGCTCACGCACGTACATACGCTGCAACGCCGCCGTCGCTGCCGTTCGTGTGCTCGCCGTAGTCGCCACCGGCCGTCCGCTCGTCATCGTCCCCGCCAGTCGTCCGCTTGCCGTCATCTACGCACTCGTCGCCGGCCGGCTAGTCGCCACTCGTCCGCTCGTCGTCTGCACTGCTCGCCTCCGGCCGTCCGACATTCACAAGCTACATATACCGGCGGCTGCTCATCTGCATCATCACTTCACAAGTACATGAGGGCACCAAGGGAGAGGTGAGATTCATGGCTATATTTTCCCTCACCTCTTGATGGATGATGCTTTGCTTCCACGGTACACCTCATATATGTTCGGTGCTACCCATGTGATTTGTGCTTGATTCGGTCTCATGGCGATCTTGATCCCATGCTGATACAGATCAAGATAATGCATGAGATGCCTAGTGGTCATATATCACTCAATCCTATAATGATGCAAACTAAGCGCACACAATGCAACTAAAATTCTTCTTGTTTTGGTCTCATGGTGATCTTGCATCTCCATGTTGATACAAGTCAAGACCAAAAATTATGCTCATCTTGTTTTGGTCTCTGGCGATCTTGCATCCCATGTTGATACAATTCAAGAATAAAATATGTCCATCTTGATTTGGTATCATGGTGATCTTGCATCCCATGTTGATACAAATCAAGAATAGAAATAGAAATAAAGCTCATATTGACTAGGGTGGGTACATTACGTTCATTTCGCTTATGAACGTACAATATACTCCCTCCGACACGGTCGGCTTCAGTGTGTGAGGGTGGCGTTAGCGCTGTGGCATGACCAGCAGATCGACACCCGGATCGTCAAGGATGCACATGGTGTCGAAGTGCGCGCGCGCCGTGACGCGTCCATGAAGTGTTGTAGCGTGGCCAACTGCATCCCCAGGACCTGAGACCATGCTGTGTCGTCTTCCTTTTTCAATGACATGTGGGGATCGCATGTGAGCAAAGGGCATCTCCAACGTTGCCACGACCACAGCTGACTATCCTGGCACACCAAAAACCCTCGTCCCTCGCGTCGTCGCGTGGTGCGTTCCAAGCCGGCGCCAGCTGCCTGCATTCATGTCGTCCATCCGTATGCCATCATTAAGAGGCTCGGTGCCGAGGAACCAAATCCGATGACTTAATGACGCACCCGGACGCTTGGCCTCACTGGAATGCGCTACATAAAGCGGCAACGCCCAGCTAAACTCCACACCATACCGCATCACCCTGCTACCTCGCACCACATCCGCCATGACCGCGAGCACGAACGCTCTGCGGGAGAGCTTCTCTTCGGGGATGAAGCTCGAAGTCCCCGCCCTCCCTCAAGTCACCGCTCGCGACACAATAGCAGTGTAGCCGGACGCGGACGCGACCGCACAAGCGATGGCCACGCTGGTGGCTGACGACGGGAGCACCGTCAGCCACACATCCTACTTGTCGCCGTCCAACGTCCGACAGCGCCGAGGTCGAGGACTCCTCCGAGGATGAGTAGGGCATGGGAGGCGGCAGGGCATGGTGTGCCAACTGGCCGGTCCGTCTCCCGTGTTCTACTCTTCCTCGCCGGAGACCGCACCTTCACTTCGTTTTGAACACCGCCCCGTACATGGAGATCGCAGATGGAGGACGTCGGTCACCGCCATAGAATAGGTTTAGGGTCGGGTTTGTTTTATTTTTCTCTCCTATAGAAGTTCGAAATGTAATGAAAATCTGTCGTGTTTGCATTAATCTCGTCCGATGTATATGAACTTTCACAATAATAGTAAGATATATTGTAGGAGTATATGGAATGATGATTCGTTTTTGTGTGTATAAATTTAGAAGGTTTGAACCGAGACAAAGCTAACATACGAAGTAAATAAACACATAGGGTCTACATACACAATTTATCTTAGGCACTCCAATAGTACGTCCACTACACATTCACGCATTTCACATCTTTTTACATCTACGGGAACCTACCACAGGGTTAACGTAAATTGCCTCTCTCTCCCCCCCGATTTTCATGGTGGTGGGCCCCTCCCTCCCCCAATCTACAATCAACAGCTTACACGTTTCACATTACGTTAATTATGTAACTGGAATTACGTATGTGTAGCATTACTCGTTCTAAAAAAACCAACTAAGCCAACCTCCCAACATATCGCGCAGGAAAAGACCTGGTCGCGCTATTTCAGTCGGGATTACCGGATTACTAGTAGTAGTATTGATGGATCGCGCGAAGCACCAAGTTTTTTTTGAGGGTGCGAAGCACCAAGTTTAAAAGGAAAAAAGGAAGTACACTCACAACACGCCTGTCGCGGTCGCATTGCACCCCACACACGGTCGGTCCTGCACTTGGAGAAACCAACCATGCGCCAAACTCCTCTCGCCCACCGCACGAACCCCCCCCCCCCCCCAAAAAATTCCCCCAAATCCCAAATTCAACCGCCCTTCGGCCAACTAGTCAATAATATTCCCCAAACCCCCCGGTCCCCTCCACTCCATTTGCTCCACCAAAGCCGCCCTCCACGCCGCGCCGATACGTCGGTGCCGCGGTTCATCAAGGGGACGACGGTGATCCTATCGCTCCACGACACGCTCTCAGACTGCCGTCCTTCAGCCGCCACCACCACTGCTAGCGACGTTCTTGTGGAGACGCACGACGGTCAGCGCCACCACCGCTGGCGACGTTCATGTGGATACGCACGGTGGTTAGCTTCTCCCACCATATGCGCATTCTAGACTAAGGCCCCGTGTATGTCGGTCTAGCTACCGGCTGTTAGTTGATAGACGTTGTTAATCTCACACTTTGCCGAAGTAGTTTACAGTCAATATGTTCTGCTTAAGAAGCTTCCTTGCCCTGTTCTGCACTCAATCTGCTTAGCTAAGATGGCATGCCAAGCCCAATTACACTAAAAAACACATCCGTGACATTTTGGGTCGAACGCATTTTTTTTCCTGTCATGCTTATGACACTTCTATGACGATAATTGTGACAAAACCCGGTATCATCATAGATGTCGTGGGCTCCTACTTCTATGACCAAAAATCATGAAAGAAAATGGGCTTTTTGTCCTGGGCGGGCCGGAGACGCACATGCATGACATTCTTTGGGCTGTCCATGACGGAAAAAATCATGGTAGAAGCGAGGGCGAGGAAAATATTGGGGAGTTTCCGGTTACGGTGGGTGTCGGGGCTGAGCGATGCATGGAGGTTTGCGCGTTTCTCTCATACACGTACGCGTGTATGTGTGTGAGGCGTTGTGCTTTAACTGAACCCGAGTGAGGCGTTGGGCTCTAACTGAACCCGAGCAATTGCAGTAGCTACGTTACTGAACCCCGCTCGATCCCTTGTTGTTAACTGAACCCGAGTGATTCCTTCGTTGCTGCTGCTAACTGAAGCCGATCGAAGCTGCCTCTTGATGAACAGTTCCCAGTGGGGGTTGGATGAAAAGTTCTCGGTGAGGGTTAGATGAACAGGATCCCGTGGTAATAGAGGTCATTGCCGCTGGATGAACGCACCACCACCGAGGAGGCGTGGGGGTGGATGAACAGTAGCCGGTGGAGGGACCCCGTACGTGGAGGGCTGGTTGAACATGACCTCATAGAGGGGCTAGTTGAACAGGACCCCGTGGAGGGCTGGTTAAAAAGTTGTCGGTGGAGGATGGATGAGCAGGACCACGTGGAGGGCTGGATGAATAGTAGCCAGTGGAGGCTGGATGAACAGGACCCCGTGGATGAATAGTAGCTGGTGGAGGCTAGAAGAAGTCGACGGTGAATGAACAATAGCAGGTGGAGGCTAGAAGAAGTCGACGGTGGATGAACAGTAGCCCGTGGAGTCCCGTTTTACGGTATGCCACACCCCTCCCAATGAACAGGACCCCGTTTCGACCGTAGGCGCTCCAACACTAGTTTGTTTCCTTTATTTTATGGTACACCACACCCCTCCCGATCAACAGGACCCCTTTTCGATCATACGCGGTCGAACACAAGCCCGTTTCCTCCGTTTTGCGGTACGCCAAACCTTCCCATGAGAAGGACCCTGTTTCGACCGTACGCGATCGAATAGAAGGCCCGTTTCCTCTGTTCTACGTTACGCCAGACCTCGTTTGTTCCGTCCAAGCCGGTTGCCTACCGATGAACACGACGTATTCCGTTGCCTCCCGATGAACACGACGCATTTTGTTGCCTCCACATGAACACGACGCAGTTTCTCCGTTCCGACCCAGCCGGTTGGCTTCCGATGAACAGGACTTAGTTGCTACTGTCGTCCGTGGCCTCTCCATGTACACGAGCCCTATTCGTACGTATGCGCGAGTACGCGTTCGAGACCCTACCCGTATGTACGTACGTGGCCATATTTTTTGGCATCTGGCTGTACATATGTGTACATGGTTTTGACTAGACTGCCTGAACTGCTACCGCTCCTTACTCGGTCACGGTTCATCGTGGCAGACAAACCGATTGACCGGTATGTACATAGACAACACTATGTACACTTCGACCGGGTGGGTCCCAGCTGCCAGGGAGGATAAGGACACACTTCCTTGCGTGCGAAGATATAGCTGGTGGGGTCCCAGCTGTCAAGGGGAAGAATCATTTTTTGCCCGTACTAAGGACACACTTCCTTGCATGCGAAGATGTAGCTGGTGGGTCCCAGCTATCAGGGGGAGAAAACATTATTTTTAGTGTAAAAAGGATGCAGTTGCATGCATGCATCCATGGGTGTGGTGTGTCACCACTGTCAGCCTCTCCATGTACAGTCATCTTCTGATGACTCTCGTTGTTGATCACGTTGACCACACCCCGCACCAAGCCGGTGGGCGACGGCTAGGCCCCAGATCGAACGCCCGGAGATGGGGAAGACAGCGCTGCTGGAGTCGCAGAGCGAAGAGGAGTGGGAAACTTGACTGGTTGGGTGCGGGTGGGCCTACACTCGATAGAGAATAACAGGAGGTGCGGAGGAGTGGAGGGATGGCCAGGCCATTGGGTAGCGTTTTCTTGTGAGGCGTGCAAAAGCTGCTACCGACGCCGGAGGCTGGAGCAGGCAGTCCCGGCAGCGCTGGGGGAAGAAGATGAGAGATTGAAAAAGAATGCTGGCTGTTGGATGTAAATCCAACGCCTTGCTTAGGCCTAGACCTTTGTATTTTATTTTTTGCGAAAATGCTTAGGCTTCGACCTACTGGCCCACATGTCAGCCAGTCCATTTGGTTTTTTAGTCCATTTGGTGGGCTAGGTGAAACAATGATGTAGCATCTATGCAGCCCGTTTATATATTATGGTAGAATTTAAAGCCCATTTGCATTTATCTGAAATCATGGACTTGTTGGGATAGGTGAAAATATCATGTTGGGCTAGACGGAGAAATGTTATAAAAACATAAACACATGATTGCACATCTATTACTGCATTGGTCAGTAAAATCTTTGCAAGCTTATGTACGCAATCACTAGGAGTTAACTTGCCAAGTTATATATAAACAATTATTATTTATTATTTGGTAAGCACTTTTGATTTACGAAATAAAATACCATTTTAATTTGATGAGTTAATAGGACGTGGGGTATTATTATTTTTTAGGCTAGACGTGGGACAGTTGAGTTGGTTCTAGGGAAAAGTAATGGGAGAAAACCCAGATTACGTCAAAAAAAAGTGGGAGAAACTTCAGATATAGGATTAATGAAAACGGAAAAGAAAGGAAGTGGGAAGGTCTATAAAGTGGTTGGGTGAGCGACAGGTTTAAAGGAACCTTATGTTGTTTCTATTTTATATATATATATATATATATATATATATATATATGTAATAAAATAATATATATATATATATACACACACACAATTATAGAAGGGAAAACATAGGTTCAATTTTGCATTCTTATAGAAAAATAGAACTAAGCTGTGCGTCATCTTGAAAAAACAAACATAACTTGGGCTGCTGATGTTATAGACAAGCTAGGATGGGAGGCCCAGAGACCGCTCGATACCTGCTGGATCCAAAAAAAGTTGAACCATGTCGTGGGCTGCCCATGTTAAACAACAAAACCTAAGCCATGGACCTGGTGGGCCCGGGACTGTCAGCCTCTCGAGGAACAGTCGTCTCCCTGTTCTTCTTGTTTTGCTGACCATGTTGGGAACGACAGACGGCGGCGCCACAGCGAGAGTTGTTGACACCGATTTCGGCCAAAAGTAAAATATGGCACATAATTCAAATAAAATCATTACTTAAAATGATTAAAACAAAAAAGTGATTTGCCGAATACATGGATTAAAAATACAATCATAAAATAAATGACCTGAAAATAAAAGAGAAGAAAATGAGCCATATCATCGTATAAATTAGAGGACATGTGACTTTCATACACATACGCCATCATCAACGGCGAAGTTCCAACATTTCTGCAAATTCAAAGTTTCATAGACGACGCTAATATTGCCAAAATTTTATATCATATTTACGAGCATTATTCTGTCATCGCTAAAAAATATTAGCATAGTAATGTTCGCGTAAAATAATATAACGAAAATACCAAGCCGTCATATAAATATCAATGAAAAAAATGATTTCCCATGTCATTACAATTAATTTTGCCTAGCTAGCCCACGTATACAAATGGCAACGTGCATGCATGGTGCAAGTACTATCAACGTGCATGCATGTGTTATGTCTAGATTAATTATGCGGCAAGATTAAGAAGTAATGGACTAGCTTTATTCTAGACTTATCGGTGGTACTCCTTCGTCCAGATTCTCTTGCGTTTGGAAGTCCAAAGTCCCTCCTAAGATTAAAATTTTCCTTTGGCAAGCCTTTCGTGGTCGCCTTCCGGCTGTTGACCAGATCAAAAGCGCAATGGGCCTGGTTCGGAGTTTTGTCATCTTTGTGGGGCCTTGGAGAACTCTGATCACATCTTTTTCAATTGTGTGCTGGCCAAGTTGGTTTGGTGTTGTGTCAGATCTTGGCTTCAGGTCTCTTGGAACCCCTCCTCTTTTTCCCATATTCGAACCCTAGCCAAAGCTTTGGTTGGGGTCACCAAGAGGGTGTTTTGGGTCGGCCTGGGAGCCTTATGTTGAGCTCTTTAGACCATTAGGAACAAATTTACTATTGAGCATATGTTCCCATCTAAGCCTGCTGACGTTCTTTTCAAATCATGTATATTATTGTAGCAGTGGAGATCATTGACTAAGGAGGTTGATCGGGATGCCCTGGACCTGCTCATCGTCAAAATTCGGGCTTTGGCATCTCTCATCTCCGGGCGGGATCCCGTCGTCTAATCCTGGTGGTGCTGTTTGCGGAGTTTAGGTCTCTCTGCTTTCCGGCCTGCGCGCCGTGTATAGCAGTTGCCTGTATCCATCCTTCTTTGGTTACTCTCAAACTTTTCGCTCCGTGCATTCTGTGCGTTGTCTTGATAGCTGGTTTCGCTCCTGTTCGGTTTCCTGTGACCTGCCATGTGGCTTTATTTATAAAGTCGGGCTCTGGCCTTTTCTTTAAAAAAAATTACCCAACCCATGGCCCAAACACATATGGATGTCTCCCGGACTGCTAACGCATGAAAAGAGAACTAATAGCCCAATTTAGCTACTTTAATCAAATAGATATTAAGAAATCCACCGAGGAGACTTGGGGTACAATCAGCCACCAAACCCACCACTCCCACGTTCCTGCACACGACCTCCAGTACGTGCGTGCGTTCGTCTCAGGCGCTGGCCGCTTATATAAAGGCTAGCACACAACATTGCCAAGGATGCTGAGGACCCATCCATCCATCACTCACGCACGTACATACGCTGCAACGCCGCCGTCGCTGCCGGCCGTCCGCTCGCCGGCCGTTCGTGTGCTCGCCGTAGTCGCCACCGGCCGTCCGCTCGTCATAGTCGCCGCCAGTCGTCCGCTTGCCGTCATCTACGCACTCGTCGCCGGCCGGCTAGTCGCCATTCGTTCGCTCGTCGTCTGCACTGCTCGCCAACGGCCGTCCGACATTCACAAGCTACATATACCGGCGGCTGCTCATCTGCATCATCACTTCACAAGTACATGAGGGAACCAAGGGAGAGGTGAGATTCATGGCTATATTTTCCCTCACCTCTTGATGGATGATGCTTTGCTTTCACCGTACACCTCATATATGTTCGGTGCTACCCATGTGATTTGTGCTTGATTCGGTCTCATGGCGATCTTGATCCCATGCTGATACAGATCAAGATAATGCATGAGATGCCTAGTGGTCATATATCACTCAATCCTATAATGATGCAAACTAAGCGCACACAATGCAACTAAAATTCTTCTTGTTTTGGTCTCATGGTGATCTTGCATCTCCATGTTGATACAAGTCAAGACCAAAAAATTATGCTCATCTTGTTTTGGTCTCATGGCGATCTTGCATCCCATGTTGATACAATTCAAGAATAAAAATATGTCCATCTTGATTTGGTATCATGGTGATCTTGCATCCCATGTTGATACAAATCAAGAATAGAAATAGAAATAAAGCTCATATTGACTAGGGTGGGTACATTACGTTCATTTCGCTTATGAACGTACAATATACTCCCTCCGACACGGTCGGCTTCAGTGTGTGAGGGTGGCGTTAGCGTTGTGGCATGACCAGCAGATCGACACCCGGCTCGTCAAAGATGCACATGGTGTCGAAGTGCGCGCGCTCCGCGACGCGTCCACGAAGTGTTGTAGCGTGGCCAACTGCATCCCTAGGACCTGAGACCATGCTGTGTCGTCTTCCTTTTTCAATGACATGTGGGGATCGCATGTGAGCAAAGGGCATCTCCAACGTTGCCACGACCACAGCTGACTATCCTGGCACACCAAAAACCCTCGTCCCTCGCGCCGTCGCGTGGTGCGTTCCAAGCCGGCGCCAGCTGCCTGCATTCATGTCGTCCATCCGTATGCCATCATTAAGAGGCTCGGTGCCCGAGGAACCAAATCCGATGACTTAATGACGCACCCGGACGCTTGGCCTCACTGGAATGCGCTACATAAAGCGGCAACGCCCAGCTAAACTCCACACCATACCGCATCACCCTGCTACCTCGCACCACATCCGCCATGACCGCGAGCACGAACGCTCTGCGGGAGAGCTTCTCTTCGGGGATGAAGCTCGAAGTCGCCGTCCTCCCTCAAGTCACCGCTTGCGACACAATAGCAGTGTAGCCGGACGCGGACGCGACCGCACAAGCGATGGCCATGCTGGTGGCCGACGACGGGAGCACCGTCAGCCACACATCCTACTTGTCGCCGTCCAACGTCCGACAGCGCCGAGGTCGAGGACTCCTCCGAGGATGAGTAGGGCATGGGAGGCGGCAGGGCATGGTGTGCCAACTGGCCGGTCCGTCTCCCGTGTTCTACTCTTCCTCGCCGGAGACCGCACCTTCACTTCGTTTTGAACACCGCCCCGTACATGGAGATCGCAGATGGAGGACGTCGGTCACCGCCATATAATAGGTTTAGGGTCGGGTTTGTTTTATTTTTCTCTCCTATAGAAGTTCGAAATGTAATGAAAATCTGTCGTGTTTGCATTAATCTCGTCCGATGTATATGAACTTTCACAATAATAGTAAGATATATTGTAGGAGTATATGGAATGATGATTCGTTTTGGTGTGTATAAACTTAGAAGGTTTGAACCGAGACAAAGCTAACATACGAAGTAAATAAACACATAGGGTCTACATACACAATTTATCTTAGGCACTCCAATAGTACGTCCACTACACATTCACGCATTTCACATATTTTTACATCTACGGGAACCTACCACAGGGTTAACGTGAATTGCCTCTCTCTCCCCCCCCCCCCCGATTTTCATGGTGGTGGGCCCCTCCCTCCCCCAATCTACAATCAACAGCTTACACGTTTCACATTATGTTAATTACGTAACTGGAATTACGTATGTGTAGCATTACTCGTTCTAAAAAAACCAACTAAGCCAACCTCCCAACATATCTCGCAGGAAAAGACCTGGCCGCGCTATTTCAGTCGGGATTACCGGATTACTAGTAGTAGTATTGATGGATCGCGCGAAGCACCAAGTTTTTTTTAGGGGGCGAAGCACCAAGTTTAAAAGGAAAAAAGGTAGTACACTCACAACACGCCTGTCGCGGTCGCATTGCACCCCACACACGGTCGGTCCTGCACTTGGAGAAACCAACCATGCGCCAAACTCCTCTCGCCCACCGCATTTAAAACCCCCCCCAACTTCCCCCAAATCCCAAAGTCAACCGCCCTTCGGCCAACTAGTCAATAATATTCCCCAAACCCCCCCGGCCCCCTCCACTCCATTTGCTCCACCAAAGCCGCCCTCCACGCCGCGCCGATACGTCGGTGCCGCGGTTCATCAAGGGGACGCACGGTGATCCTATCGCTCCCACGGTACGCTCTCGTAGACTGCCGTCCTCTAGCCGCGCCACCACTGCTAGCGACGTTCTTGTGGAGACGCATGACGGTCAGCGCCACCACCGCTGGCGACGTTCATGTGGATACGCACGGTGGTTAGCTTCTCCCACCATATGCGCATTCTAGACTAAGGCCCCGTGTATGTCGGTCTAGCGCTGGATGTTAGTTGATAGACGTTGTTAATCTCACACTTTGCCGAAGTAGTTTACTGATCGATATATGTTCTGCTTAAGAAGCTTCCTTGCCCTGTTCTGCACTCAATCTGCTTAGCTAAGATGGCATGCCAAGCCCAATTACAGTAAAAAACACATCCGTGACATTTTGGGTCGAACGCATTTTTTTCCTGTCATGCTTATGACACTTCTATGACGATAATTGTGACAAAACCCGGTATCATCATAGATGTCATGGGCTCCTACTTCTATGACCAAAAATCATGAAAGAAAATGGGCTTTTTGTCCTGGGCGGGCCGGAGACGCACATGCATGACATTCTTTGGGATGTCTATGACGGAAAAAATCATGGTAGAAGCGAGGGCGAGGAAAATATTGGGGAGTTTCCGGTTACGGTGGGTGTCGGGGCTGAGCGATGCATGGAGGTTTCTTGGCGTTTCTCCGGTACTGCGACTGGCGTGTATGTGTGTGGCGTTGTGCTTTAAGCGAACCCGAGTGAGGCGTTGGGCTCTAGCGAACCCGAGCAATTGCGGTAGCTACGTTCTTGAACCCCGCTCGATCCCTTGTTGTTAACTGAACCCGAGTGATTCCTTCGTTGCTGCTGCTAACTGAAGCCGATCGAAGCTGCCTCTTGATGAACAGTTCCCAGTGGGGGTTGGATGAAAAGTTCTCGGTGAGGGTTAGATGAACAGGATCCCGTGGTAATAGAGGTCATTGCCGCTGGATGAACAGCACCACGACCGAGGAGGCGTGGGGGTGGATGAACAGTAGCCGATGGAGGGACCCCGTAGGGGGAGGGCTGGTTGAACATGACCTCATAGAGGGTCTAGTTGAACAGGACCCCGTGGAGGGCTGGTTGAAAAGTTGTCGGTGGAGGATGGATGAGCAGGACCACGTGGAGGGCTGGATGAATAGTAGCCAGTGGAGGCTGGATGAACAGGACCCCGTGGATGAATAGTAGCTGGTGGAGGCTAGAAGAAGTCGACGGTGAATGAACAATAGCAGGTGGAGGCTGGAAGAAGTCGACGGTGGATGAACAGTAGCCCGTGGAGTCCCGTTTTATGGTACGCCACACCCCTCCCAATGAACAGGACCCCGTTTCGACCGTAGGCGCTCCAACACTAGTTTGTTTCCTTTATTTTATGGTACACCACACCCCTCCCGATCAACAGGACCCCGTTTCGATCATACGCGGTCGAACACAAGCCCGTTTCCTCCGTTTTGCGGTACGCCAAACCTTCCCATGAGAAGGACCCTGTTTCGACCGTACGCGATCGAACAGAAGGCCCGTTTCCTCTGTTCTACGTTACGCCAGACCTCGTTTGTTCCGTCCAAGCCGGTTGGCTACCGATGAACACGACGTATTCCGTTGCCTCCCGATGAACACGACGCATTTTGTTGCCTCCCCATGAACACGACGCAGTTTCTCCGTTCCGACCCAGCCGGTTGGCTTCCGATGAACAGGACGCAGTTGCTACTGTCGTCCGTGGCCTCTCCATGTACACGAGACCTATTCGTACGTATGCGCGAGTACGCGTTCGAGACCCCGCCCGTACGTGCGTATGTGGCCATATTTTTTGGCATCTGGCTGTACGTACGTGTACATGGTTTTGACTGGACTGCCTGAACTGCTACCGCTCCTTACTCGGCCACGGTTCATCGTGGCAGACAAACCGATCGACCGGTATGTACATAGACAACGCTACGTACACTTCGACCGGGTGGGTCCCAGCTGCCAGGGAGGATAAGGACACACTTCCTTGCGTGCGAAGATATAGCTGGTGGGGTCCCAGCTGTCAAGGGGAAGAATCATTTTTTGCCCGTAATAAGGACACACTTCCTTGCATGCGAAGATGTAGCTGGTGGGTCCCAGCTATCAGGGGGAGAAAACATTATTTTTAGTGTAAAAAGGATGCAGTTGCATGCATGCATCCATGGGTGTGGTGTGTCACCACTGTCAGCCTCTCCATGTACAGTCATCTTCTGATGACTCTCGTTTGTTGATCACGTTGACCACACCCCGCACCAAGCCGGTGGACGACGGCTAGGCCCCAGACTGGAACGCCCCGGAGATGGGGAAGACGCGTCAGTGGAGTCATGAGCGGAGAGGAGTGGGAAACTTGACTGGTTCGGGTGCGGGGTGGGCCTACACTCGATAGAGAATAACAGGAGGTGCGGAGGAGTGGAGGGATGGCCAGGCCATCAGCGGGGTAGCGTTTTGCTGCGAGGCGTGCAAAACTGCGCCGCTGGACGCCGGAGGCTGGAGCAGGCGGTCCCGGCAGCGCTGGGGGAAGAAGATGAGAGATTGAAAAAGAATGCTGGCTGTTGGATGTAAATCCAACGCCTTGCTTAGGCCTCGACCTTTGTATTTTATTTTTTGCGAAAATGCTTAGGCTTCGACCTATTGGCCCACATGTCAGCCAGTCCATTTGGTTTTTTTAGTCCATTTGGTGGGCTAGGTGAAACAATGATGTAGCATCTATGCAGCCCGTTTATATATTATGGTAGAATTTAAAGCCCATTTGCATTTATCTGAAATCCGCGGACTTGTTGGGATAGGTGAAAATATCATGTTGGGCTAGACGGAGAAATGTTATAAAAACATAAACACATGATTGCACATCTATTACTGCATTGGTCAGTAAAATCTTTGCAAGCTTATGTATGCCATCACTAGGAGTTAACTTGCCAAGTTATATATAAACAATTATTATTTATTATTTGGTAAGCACTTTTGATTTACGAAATAAAATACCATTTTAATTTGATGAGTTAATAGGACGTGGGGTATTATTATTTTTAGGCTAGGCATTGGGACAGTTGAGTTGGTTCTAGGGAAAAGTAATGGGAGAAAACCCAGATTACGTCAAAAAAAAGTGGGAGAAACTTCAGATATAGGATTAATGAAAACGAAAAAGAAAGGAAGTGGGAAGGTCTATAAAGTGGTTGGGTGAACGACAGGTTTAAAGGAACCTTATGTTGTTTCTATTATATATATATATATGTAATAAAATAATATATATATATATACACACACAATTATAGAAGGGAAAACATAGGTTCAATTTTGCATTCTTATAGAAAAATAGAACTAAGCTATGCGTCGTCTTGAAAAAACAAACATAACTTGGGCTGCTGATGTTAAACAACAAAACCTAAGCCATGGACCTGGTGGGCCCGGGACTGTCAGCCTCTCGAGGAACAGTCGTCTCCCTGTTCTTCTTGCTTTGCTGACCATGTTGGGAACCACAGACGGCGGCGCCACAGCGAGAGTTGTTGACACCGATTTCGGCCAAAAGTAAAATATGGCACATAATTCAAATAAAATCATTACATAAAATGATTAAAACAAAAAAGTGATTTGCCGAATACACGGATTAAAAATACAATCATAAAATAAATGACCCGAAAATAAAAGAGAAGAAAATGAGCCATATCATCGTATAAATTAGAGGACATGTGACTTTCATACACATACGCCATCATCAACGGCGAAGTTCCAACGTTTACGCAAATTCAAAGTTTCATAGACGACGCTAATATTGCCAAAATTTTATATCATATTTACGAGCATTATTCTGTCATCGCTAAAAAATATCAGCATAGTAATGTTCGCGTAAAATAATATAACGCGCGACGATGTATAAAGAAAATACCAAGCCGTCATATAAATATCAATGAAAAAAATGATTTCCCATGTCATTACAATTAATTTTGCCTAGCTAGCCCACGTATACAAATGGCAACGTGCATGCATGGTGCAAGTACTATCAACGTGCATGCATGTGTTATGTCTAGATTAATTATGCGGCAAGATTAAGAAGTAATGGACTAGCTTTATTCTAGACTTATCGGTGGTACTCCTTCGTCCAGATTCTCTTGTGTTTGGAAGTCCAAAGTCCCACCTAAGATTAAAATTTTCCTTTGGCAAGCCTTTCGTAGTCGCCTTCCGGCTGCTGACCAGATCAAAAAGCGCAATGGGCTTTGTTCGGAGTTTTTTCATCTTTGTGGGGCCTTGGAGAACTCTGATCACATCTTTTTCAATTGTGTACTGGCCAAGTTGGTTTGGTGTTGTGTCAGATCTTGGCTTCAGGTCTCTTGGAACCCCTCCTCTTTTTCCCATATTCGAACCCTAGCCAAAGCTTTGGTTGGGGTCACCAAGAGGGTGTTTTGGGTCGGCCTGGGAGCCTTATGTTGGGCTCTTTGGACCATTAGGAACAAATTTACTATTGAGCATATGTTCCCATCTAAGCCTGCTGACGTTCTTTTCAAATCATGTATATTATTTCAGCAGTGGAGATCATTGACTAAGGAGGTTGATCGGGATGCCCTGAACCTGCTCATCGTCAAAATTCGGGCTTCGGCATCTCTCATCTCCGGGCGGGATCCCGTCGTCTAATCCTGGTGGTGCTGTTTGCGGAGTTTGGGTCTCTCTGCTTTCCGGCCTGCGCGCCGTGTATAGCAGTTGCATGTATCCATCCTTCTTTGGTTACTCTCAAACTTTTCGCTCCGTGCACTCTGTGCGTTGTCTTGATAGCTGGTTTCGCTCCTGTTCGGTTTCCTGTGATGCTGCCATGTGGCTTTATTTATAAAGTTGGGCTCTGGCCTTTTCTTTAAAAAAAATTACCCAGCCCATGGCCCAAACACATATGGATGTCTCCCGGACTGCTAACGCATGAAAACAGAGCTAATAGCCCAATTTAGCTACTTTAATCAAATAGATATTAAGAAATCCACCGAGGAGACTTGGGGTACAATCAGCCACCACGCTCACCACTCCCACGTTCCTGCACACGACCTCCAGTACGTGTGTGCGTTCGTCTCAGGCGCTGGCCGCCTATATAAAGGCTAGCACACAACATTGCCAAGGCTGTTGAGGACCCATCCATCCATCGCTCACGCACGTACATACGCTGCAACGCCGCCGTCGCTGCCGGCCGTTCGTGTGCTCGCCGTAGTCGCCACCGGCCGTCCGCTCGTCATCGTCGCCGCCAGTCGTCCGCTTGCCGTCATCTACGCACTCGTCGCCGGCCGGCTAGTCGCCATTCGTCCGCTCGTCGTCTGCACTGCTCGCCTCCGGCCTTCCGACATTCACAAGCTACATATACCGGCGGCTGCTCATCTGCATCATCACTTCACAAGTACATGAGGGAACCAAGGAAGAGGTGAGATTCATGGCTATATTTTCCCTCACCTCTTGATGGATGATGCTTTGCTTCCACCGTACACCTCATATATGTTCGGTGCTACCCATGTGATTTGTGCTTGATTCGGTCTCATGGCGATCTTGATCCCATGCTGATACAGATCAAGATAATGCATGAGATGCCTAGTGGTCATATATCACTCAATCCTATAATGATGCAAACTAAGCGCACACGATGCAACTAAAATTCTTCTTGTTTTGGTCTCATGGTGATCTTGCATCTCCATGTTGATACAAGTCAAGACCAAAAAATTATGCTCATCTTGTTTTGGTCTCATGGCGATCTTGCATCCCATGTTGATACAATTCAAGAATAAAAATATGTCCATCTTGATTTGGTATCATGGTGATCTTGCATCCCATGTTGATACAAATCTAGGATAGAAATAGAAATAAAGCTCATATTGATTTGGTTTCATAAAGTCCTATTTTGTTGGAAATTCACATATGTTTCTTCCATATAATTTATAGTCTGGCTAGACCCCTAAATGCATCAGTATAGGGTATAAAATTGGAGCATGCGGCTATATGTTCATTAGTCTCAAGAAATAGCATTATACGCTCGGATTTTGTACTAGTGAAAACCCATGTGAAACAAAGCCATGACAACTCAATATACATGACTTTTGCTCTTCATAGTTTGACTATGAGAATTGTCATATACTTCATCATGTCCATGCAAAATATAAATTGATATATATACTTCTTTTGGGTTACACTACGAGCATGCAGTTTGTGCTACGTTGGTGATAATACAAGCAAGAAGAAATCAACATACTTCACTTGGTTATGCTACGCATGGGCACAATGTTGCTACATGATGTTAGTACTAATGCAAGTAAAGTGAAACTTCATGAAATATTCTCATGCACCGCAAATCCGAAGTTATATAAATATTTGACTAAATTCACTTAGTCACATGCCGATATATGATATGTTTGAGACTAGCAAAACTAGTATTTAAGCATAACCCATATGTCATAAAAGAATCCCTCATACAGATTAAAATTACATGCATTCCTCTCATATAGGTGGATGCATCCAAAAAACTAAAAGATAATTAGGGTCACAGCCTATGTCGATTGCACTAAACATGGCATAGTGCAATTGAATATGTCATCACCAAATTTCATATAGCCCTCGCATATGATAGCTCAATGCAACGTTATATACGTTGCTATAAAGTAAATCAAATATTCCGCCATTTCAGGCATGCACATAGAAATCACATGCGTGTCAAAATTAACTCATAAAAAGAGTTATGCCCCATATTGCACATACGCACGTTAGCCCGGCTAGTTAACCATTAAATAGATATTCATATGACTAAAAAGACAACCACTACATATTTGCGATGGTTAATGAGCTAGGCATGAACGCGCTATATGAATGAACATTGTCAAATCATGAATGTTATGCAACGCATATGTTAGCATAGACGAAGTTCAAGGCTCTCCGAATACGCCGACGTCGATGACAGCGAGGAGGATTTTTATTTCTACATTTTGTACTCTTCTTTTATTTCTACATTTTGTAGCACTCGGTGATGCAATTCTATGTAATAGGATAGTTGGAATTCTTAATCAGGGCTTTTCTCTATAGAGATGTAACTAACAGATCTTTTATGTAAATGTAAGAGTTCTGGAAATAAAGTGCCTACAATGTTTTTTATTGTATGCATTTATGCATTTAAATTATTCATTCTGTATCAATGACGCGTATTTTCACGCCTGCCATTTTCCTGTCATCAGATTCTGGCACGCCCGGTGGGACCTATTTCTCCCCTCATCTTTGAATTCCAACATAGGATTGCAACATATGAAATTCTAAAGTACAAAAAATATATAAACATTGTGTATGCTAAATATACTAAAAGAAAACTGATATAGAGTTTTCTTTATTCGAAGATATGGATGGTCAAGTGCCGCAGTCGGTCACGCTCAGCATTGGAGATATTTGGCTTGATGTGCCAGTTGGTCCATGTGCGGCTTCAACAAATAAGCATCTGGATAATATGACTGCATCACCATCTGAACATAACCAAGGAATGGAAGTCTTCTGTCCACTCAAGTTTGAGGGAAGTATGAGGGTAGAAAAAGAAGGAAAAGGGAAGACAATGGACAAACTCCACTATGAGCAACCTATGAATGGGGCAATACCAAGATTATATTTCCCTCCTCATCATTTCTGCATGGAAGGATGTCAAAGGTTCAGAATAAAGTTCAATTTGATGCTTCAGATCCTATTCTTCCACTGGCCGATAACTCCATTGGAGAATGCTCTGAGATGGTTCTCAAGTTTCCCCTTGAACGCAAGAAAAAGCACCCCAATTCCCATGGCTATGAAACATGTCATGTGAACCCAACATCAACATTGTCAAGTCCCTTGTCGTCATCAACACCCGTTGCATATGATTCCTCTCTGACTTCGTTTGAGTCGATGTGCCCTCAACCTCAGCGAAGAAATGTTCGCCATGTCAACCTTCACAATATTAAGGTCGGCAAAGTCTGTGTCCAATTCCCCAAGAGTGTGGACAAAAATCATGCAGGCCGCCTTTTTTCATATCAACAAGGGGAGTATAAGAATTCATACTACCGTGACTAGAAACCCTTCAACAGTTGTTGCCATCATCAGGTTCATCTGGAAAAAGCATCTTAATCACGCCAAGTGTCGTGTTGTCGGCCTTGACTGTGAATACACTAGATATGTCCACAGCAAAGAGCATAAGAAGCTTCCACTTGAGCAACAAGTTGCTCTCTCTAATCAAGAGCCACAACGGGCTGCTGTCTTGCAAGGCTTTGTGTGGGCAAGCATTGCCTAATTTACTAGTTATACAAGGCTCGTGCCAGGATGTTTATCCCTCCACTTCTGCACAACTCCCTTGACAATGACACAGTCGAATTTGCGGGTGCCGCCATTGGCAATGACATAGAAAAACTCAAGTTCTATAACTTGGGTATCAGAAAACCTGTTGATGTGCAGGGACCGGGTATCAAGGTTCCTAACCAAAAAGCAGGCAATTTGGTTTCATTGGAGAAGCTAGCAAAGAAGGCTGCAAACATAAGTCTTAACAAGGACAAATGCATCACTGTCAGTTAGTGGGAGAAGTCCAACCTAGACCATGACCAGATTAAGTATGCATGTCTGGAAGCTTATGCGATCTTCGAGGTTTATAGGCGACATTCCAACATAACTGGTTATCTTAGGACCCGGTGAAATGTTTGTTCCTGAGTGAAATATGTAACCGGTTATCTTCTGAAATGTTTGTTACTAGGTGAAATATGTAAGAAAAGGTTGTTCAGTCTTTATCAAAGAAAAGGATGTACATGACCATTGTTTCTTTATATTATGGTTATGACTATTTCACTAGGTGCATTTTTAATATGATGATGCATGGAAGCAAATGGTCTCGTATCATCTTAATTTTGTTCTCATAGAAGACGAGTGAAGCTGAATAGAAATGACATATATTTTGAATTAATGCCTGCAATACAAATGCTGCTACATTTTGTGCACCTAATTAAAAAAATCATGACACAAAAATACTCCAACGACTTATGAGTATAAACTATGATGAAAAACATCAAATCATCAAACATACTCCAATAACTTACGAGTATAAACTGTGGCATAAAAAAATATACTCCAAAAACTTACGAGTCTAAACTATGACGCGAAAAACATCAAAGGTACTCTGAGACTTCATGAGTTTAAACCGTGTCAGAGAAAGAAGATATACTCCAAAATCTTAAGAGTCTAAATTGTGTGATATAAAAAGAAAAGGCAAAGTTACTCCAACAACTTACGAGTATAAACTGTGAAGCAAAAAAAATAAAAAAAATCATCAAACATACTCCACACCCTCATGAGTATAAACTGGGGCACACAAAAAAATTACTCCAAGAACTTACGAGTATAAACTGTGATGCACAAAAATCATCAAACATACTCCATACCCTCATGACTATAAACTGGGGCTCCAAAAAAAATCACTCCATACCCTCACGAGTCTAAACCGGGGCACAAAAAATAATTACTCCAACGACTTACGAGTATAAACTGTGATGTAAAGTAAATAAATCATCGAGCGTACTCCATACCCTCATGAGTATAAAATGGGGCACACAAAATCACTCCAATAAACTTACGAGTCTAAACTGTGACACTTAGAATAAAATAAATAAATTTCACTCTGTCGGTGTGGAACGACACCTATGGGATCACAAGAATCCCTACTACGGTTGCCGGGGCGCAGGGTTGCGAGAAGAGCAGGATTAGTAATCAGCGCAAGGATCGTTTACCCAGGTTCGGGTCGCGAGGATGCGTAAAACCCTAGTCCTGCTTTGGTGGATGTATGCCGACACGCAAAGATCTGCATGCCGACACGCAGGCGCTTGATGAGTTGGCCTGGGAGCTGCATGTTGCCACGTAGGTGCCTGCTCAGCTGGTTGAGCTGGTAGCTGCATGCGAACGGCGGCGGAGACTTGGTTGGTGCGGGTCTGGAAGTGGCCCGGCTGGCGTCCACGGTGAGGGCCTTGCCGGGTGGCCGGCAAGGGTGGCGCGTTGTCGTCTCCAGCAAGGATCTTGCCGGGGGTCTGGTGGGCGTCCTCGGCAAGGATCTCGCCGAGGGCTATTGTCTTTTAATCCTCATCTGATCTTGAACATTGTTGGTCTTGACAAAGATCTGCATGCCACCATGGGGGTGCCTCCGGAGCCCTATATCCAACGTGGTTGGCTGAGTTGGAACCCGTGGGCTCGAGGGTGGCTCACTCCGCTGGCGTGGGCGAGCCGCCCCGGCAAGGGTCTTGCCGGGGCCGCTGAGGCTGCCCCCGACAAGGATCTTGCCGGGGGGAACCTGCTTCACCTCTCTGCTTCTTTGCGGTCTTGATCTTGGCGCTGCTCTGGCCGTCTTAGCTTTGGTTTTTCCTTGGTTCACCACCTCCGCTCTGCTTGGTGCGGCTTGGCGCGACTTATTGTCCGTGCCGCAGGGTAAAGGGGTACAAAAGTGCGCCCCCTCTTTTGTACACCGACAGGAGCCCCCGAGCCTGGGCCACACATAAGCGCGACACGTTGTTGGGCCAGGCCCAAAACGGTGCGCGGGCAGGCGGGGCAGTTTTTACCGCAGTAAAACTTTTCGTGCGCCGCGCTTCCCACGACCTGTGTGGAATGCGCGACATGGAGGGGTGTGCGTGATGTGGGCGGCATGCGTGGGGCGCTTCCCGCACGCATGCGTCAGATCGTAGTAAAGAGGCGGCTCGCGCCTTCCCCGTAAAAAGAGGGAGGCGTGGAGGTGCGGCTCATTTACTAAATGGGGCCGGGTTGCGGTCTTCAAGGAGTCCACACCCCACGATCACGGGTTGGGGAGAGGTCGCTTCACCCGTCCCCTCGGTTCTGCACGTTTGCCACGCGTCCTTCATGCGCCTGGGGTGGCAAGCGGTGGAGGCGGGAAACCGGGCCGTCGCTGGTTGGGGCAGCAGGCCGGTCTCGACCCCCTGTGCCTCTGGAGTCTGGATTGGTCGAGCGGTGCGGCCGAGCCCCGTCCCCGCCTCTTTATAAGGAGAGGGAAGGGGGGATGGCATCCCGCATTCTTCTATCTTCTATCTCCTCCTGCTTCTGCTTCTTCCTCTCACCCGCCATGGAGAAGGGGAATCCCGGTCCCTCGACGGTGGCGGCGAGGGTCGCCACTCGACAACGCGTCCCTCCTTCTCCTGAGCCCGCGGTGGTGGAGCCGGCCGCGAGAGGAAGGGGGAGGGGGCGAGGCCGTGGGCGTGGCCGCGACAGAGGTCGTGGTGCTCGGGAAGAGGAGGACGGGGCGGCGCGCCGGCCTCGCCCCCGCCAATGATGCCTTTTCCGACGGAGGGCCACGTTGAAGACTAGCCCTGCAAGTTCTTCATCAGGCTGCGCCGGCCTCCGCGTCGTGGTCTTCTTCTTCCCGCCTCGTTTGCTCGGGTGATGGGGCGTGACCCGCCCCAGACCCTCAGGTTGCACATGAGGGGCTATGGGAATGGGGGCACGCGGGTCGACGTTGACTTCCTGGCTCCTCGAGTCATGTACCTCCGCCATGGATGGAAGACGTTCGCTCGCATCCACAGCCTGATGGCGGGGCTCGTCCTCTACTTCAAATTAATGGAGGACGTCCTGCTCTCCGTCAAGGTCTTCGGATAGTTTGGAACACGCCTGAAGTGCTGCGTGGAGAGCTCCTCCGACGGAGACTCCGACGATGGAAGCTCTTCCTCGAGCGATAGTGACGAGGAGGACAGCGGGGCAGATGACGGGGACGAGTCCGACTAGGTGTCGGACGCCCCGCGCCTGGGCGGGTGCGGCAGCAGCAGCATCTGCACCTGGCCGCTCCTCCGGCGGGGTTTCGCCGGGGGAGGGGCCAGCTCCCTGAACTTCTCGGGGCCGTCTCCTTAGGTGGCTAGCATCGGGAGGCTGCTGAAGAGGAAGAGGGCGGGCGACAAGGCCGTCAACTCGGAGTACGCGGGCACCAAAGCCTTCATCGTGTATTGCCGGTCCTGCCGCCTCGTCTTCCAGCTCCTTTCCTGGCAGTGTCATCACTGGCCCACCCTTGGGTAGCCACCGAGGTGTTCTCTTGGTGCTTTCTTCTGCTCGTAGCTCGCCTAGGCACCCCTTTTGCCCTTTAGCCTCCTTGACCTGCCACCTGAGGAGAGGGACAAGAAAGGGATTACGGGCATCTTATGTCTTTTTTAGTTTGTAAGCCTGCGGGCCTTCGTTAAATTTAGAACTTGTAATCCCCTTGCTCATGTTTTTCATTCCGTATGAACTGTACCTGTATGGGATGCTTTTAATGAAAAAGGGATGTTTGCCGGGTTTTTCGTTCGCGGGTAGACCCCGCGACAAGGAGCAAATCCTTGTTATTATTTAAGATAAACATTTTTCGCCCGGCAACAGGCCTTGCCGCCCCCCTCACTTCACTCGACCATTCTCGCGCTCTTGGCGGAGGCAGGGATGAAGTGGGCTTAGGCTCCTCGTTCTATCTCCTTGCTGTCGCGGCTACAACCAAATCCTGTTGGGGAACGCAGTAATTTCAAAAAATTTCCTACGCACACACAGGACCATGGTGATGGCATAGCAACGAGATGGGAGAGTGTTGTCTACGTACCCTCGTAGACCAAAGCGGAAGCGATCTGGCGTAGAGGAAGTAGTCGTACGTTCTCCTCGCGATCCTGCCGATCCCAGCGCCGTTACTCCGGCACCTCCGAGTCGATCACGACGTAGAGGAAGTAGTCGTACGTTGTCCTCGCGATCCAGCCGATCCTAGCGCCGTTACTCCGGCGCCTCCGAGTTCTTGGCACACGTACAGCTCGGTGACGCTCCTCGGGCTCCGATCCAGCAAAGCTCCGGGGAGAGTTCCGTCGGCCTGACGGCGTGGTAGGACGATCTTGATGTTCTACCAACGCAGGCTTCGCCTAAGCACTGCTATGATTTGACCGAGGTGGAATATGGTGGAGGGGGCACCGCTGCACGGCTAAGGAACGATCTCAAGGATCAACTTGTGTGTTCTAGGGTGCCCCCACCCCGTATATAAAGGAGGGAGGGAGGAGGTGGCCGGCCACAAGGGGCGCACCATAGGGAGGAAACCTACTCCAAGTAGGTTTCCCTCTCTTCCTTATCTTATTTGGAGGGAAGGAAGGAGTACTAGTATTAGGAAGTAGTACTAGTAGTAGGAATAGGAAGAGGGGAAGGAGAAAGGAAAGGGGCGGCCCCCCTCCCCAGTCGGATTGGGCTTGGGGCGCCCCCTCCCTTGTTCCTTCTCCTTCCTCCTACATGGGCCCAATAAGGCCCATATACTTCTGGGGGGTCCGGTAACCTTCCGGAGCTCCAAACTTCTCCGGAACCTTTCCGGTGTCCAAATATATCCGTCCAATATATTAATCTTTATGTCTCGACCATTTCGAGACTCCTCGTCATGTCCGTGATCACATCCGGGACTCCGAACTCCTTCGGTACATCAAAATACACAAACTCATAATATAACCGTCCTTGAAACCTTAGCGTGCGGACCCTACGGTTCGAGAACAATGTAGACATGACCGAGACACATCTCCGGTCAATAACCAATAGCGGGACCTGGATGCCCATATTGGTTCCTACATTTTCTCTGAAGATCTTTATCGGTCGAGACCGCATAACAACATACGTTGTTCCCTTTGTCATCGGTATGTTACTTGCCGAGATTCGATCGTCGGTATCCAATACCTAGTTCAATCTCGTTACCGGCAAGTCTCTTTACTCGTTCCGTAATGCATCATTACGTAACTAACTCATTAGTTACATTGCTTGCAAGGCTTATAGTGATGTGCATTACCGAGATGGCCCAGAGATACCTCTCCAGAGCAATCGGAGTGACAAATCCTAATCTCGAAATCGCCAACCCAACATCTGCCTTTGGAGACACTTGTAATACTCCTTTATAATCACCCGATTACGTTGTGACGTTTGGTAGTACCAAAAGTGTTCCTCGTGCAAGCAGGAGTTGCATAATCTCATAGTCATAGGAACATGTATAAGTCATGGATAAAAGCAATAGCAACATACTAAACGATCGTGTGCTAAGCTAATGGAATAGGTCATGTCAATCAGATCATTCAACCAATGATGTGACCTTGTTAATCAAATGACAACTCCTTTGTCTATGGTCAGGAAACTTAACCATCTTTGATTAACAAGCTAGTCTAGTAGAGGCATACTAGTGACACTCTGTTTGTCTATGTATTCACACATGTATTATGTTTCCGGTTAATACATTTCTAGCATGAACAATAAACATTTATCATGATATAAGGAAATAAATAATAACTTTATTATTGCCTCTAGGGCATATTTCCTTCAGTCTCCCACTTGCACTAGAGTCAATAATCTAGACTACACAGTAATGATTCTAACACCCATGGAGTCTTGGTGTTGATCATGTTTTGCTCGTGGAAGAGGCTTAGTTAACGGTCTGCAACATTCAGATCCGTATGTATCTTGCAAATCTCTATGTCTCCCACGGACTAAGTCCCGGATGGAATTGAAGCCTCTTTTGATATGCTTGGTCCTCTTGTGAAATCTGGATTCCTTTGCCAAGGCAATTGCACCAGTATTGTCACAGAAGATCTTCATTGGTCCCGATCCACTAAGTATGACACCTAGATCGGAAATGAACTCTTTCATCCAGACTCCTTCATTTGTCGCTTCAAGCAGCTATGTACTCCGCTTCACATGTAGATCCCGCCACGACGCTTTGTTTAGAACTGCACCAACCGACGGCTCCACCGTTTAACAAAAGACGTATCCGGTTTGTGATTTAGAATCGTCCGGATCGATTGTCAAAGCTTGCATCGACGTAACCATTTACGACTAGCTCTTTGTCACCTCCATATCTGAGAAACATATCCTTAGTCCTTTTCGGGTATTTCGGGATGTTCTTGACCGCTGTCGATGATCCATTCTGGATTACTTTGGTACCTTCCTGCCAAGCTTACAGACTAAGCATACGTCGGTCTGGTACACAGCATTGCATACATGATAGAGCCTATGGCTGAGGCATAGGGAACATCTTTCATTTTCTCTCTATCTTCTGCGGTGGTCGGGCATTGAGTCTTACTCAACTTCATACCTTGCAACTGTCTGAGCAAGAACCCTTTCTTGGCTTGATCCCTTTGAACTTCTTCAAAATCTTGTCAAGGTATGTGCATTGTGAAAGTCCAATTAAGCGTCTTGATCTATCTCTATAGATTTTTATGCCTAATATGTAAGCAGCTTCACCGAGGTCCTTCATTGAAAAACTCTTGTTCAAGTATCCCTTTATGCTATCCAGAAATTCTATATCATTTCCGATCAGTAATATGTCATCTACATATAATATCAGAAATGCTCTGAGCTCCCACTCACTTTCTTGTAAATCTGAGGCTTCTCCAAAAGTCTGTATAAACCCAAATACTTTGATCACACTATCAAAGCGTTTATTCCAACTCCGAGATGCTTGCACCAGTCCATAAATGGATCGCTGGAGCTTGCACACTTTGTTAGCTCCCTTTGGATCGATAAAACCTTACGGTTGCATCATATACAACTCTTCTTCCGTAAACCCATTCAGGAATGCGGTCTTTACATCCATTTGCCAAATTTCATAATCATAAAATGCGGCAATTGCTAACATGATTCGGACAGACTTAAGCATCGCTACGGGTGAGAAGGTCTCATCGTAGTCAATCCCTTGAACTTGTCGAAAACCCTTTGCGACAAGTCGAGCTTTGTAGACAACAATATTACCGTCAGCGTCAGTCTTCTTCTTGAAGATCAACTTGTTTTCTATTGCTTGCCGACCCTCGGGCAAGTCAACAAAAGTCCACACTTTGTTTTCATACATGGATCCCATCTCAGATTTCATGGCCTCAAGCCATTTTATGAATCTGGGCTCACCATCGCTTCTTCATAGTTCGTAGGTTCATCATGATCTAGTAGCATGACTTCCGAACAGGATTGCCGTACCACTACAGTGCGGATTTTATTCTGGTTGATCTACGAGGTTACGTAATAACTTGATCTGAAGTTTCATGATCAACATCATCAACTTCCTCACTATTTGGTGTAGATATCGCAGAAACTGGTTTACGTGATAAACTACTTTCAAATAAGGGAGAAGGCGATTATTACCTCATCAAGTTCTACTTTCCTCCCACTCACTTCTTTCGAGAGAAACTCCTTCTCTAGAAAGGATCCATTCTTAGCAACAAATGTCTTGCCTTCGGATCTGTGATAGAAGGTGTACCCAACTGTCTCCTTTGGGTATCCTATGAAGATACATTTCTCCGATTTAGGTTCGAGCTTATCAGGTTGAAGCTTTTTCACATAAGCATCGCATCCCCAAACTTTAAGAAACGACAACTTTGGTTTCTTGCTAAACCACGATTCATAAGGTGTCGTCTCAACGGATTTTGACGGTGTTCTATTCAGCGTGAATGCGGCCGTCTCAAGAGCATAACCCCAAAATGATAGCGGTAAATCTGTAAGAGACATCATAGATCGCACCATATCTAGTAAAGTGCGATTCGACATTCGGACACACCATTGCGCTGTGGTGTTCCGGTGGCGTGAGTTGCGAAACTATTCCGCATTGTTTCAAATGTAGACCAAACTCGTAACTCAAATATTCGCCTCCACGATCAGATCGTAGAAACTTTATTTTCTTATTACGATGATTTTCAACTTCACTCTGAAATTCTTTGAACTTTTCAAATGTTTCAGACTTATGTTTCATTAAGAAGATATACCCATATCCGCTTAAATCATCTGTGAAGGTGAGAAAATAACGATATCCGCCATACGAGCCTCAACATTCATTGGACCACATACATACGTATGTATGATTTCCAACAAATCTGTTGCTCTCTCCATAGTACCGGAGAAGCGGGGTTTTAGTCATCTTGCCCATGAGGCACGGTTCGCAAGTGCCAAGTGATTCATAATCAAGTGACTCCAAAAGTCCATCGATATGGAGTTTCTTCATGCGCTTTATACCGATATGACCTAAGCGGCAATGCCACAAATAAGTCACACTATCATTATCAACTCTGCATCTTTTGGTTTCAACATTATGAATATGTGTATCACTACTATCGAGATTCATTAAAAATAGACCACTCTTCAAGGGTGCATGACCATAAAAGATATTATTCATATAAATAGAACAACCTTTATTCTACGATTTAAATGAATAACCGTCTCGCATCAAACAAGATCCAGATATAATGTTCATGCTTATGGCGGCACCAAATAACAATTATTTAGGTCTAAAACTAATCCCGAAGGTAGATGTAGAGGTAGCGTGCCGACCGCGATCACATCGACTTTGGAACCGCTTCCCACGCGCATTGTCACCTCGTCCTTTGCCGGTGTTAAGCAATCTGTAGTCCCTGTTTGAGTTGCAAATATTAGCAACAGTAACCAAGATCAAATACCAGTGCTCTGCGAGCTCTAGTAAGGTACACATCAATAACATGTATATCACATATACCTTTGTTCACCTTGCCATCCTTCTTATCCGCCAAATACTTGGGGCAGTTCCGCTTCGAAAGGACCGGTCGCTTGCGGTAGAAGCACTTTCAGTTTCAGGTTTAGGTCCAAACTTGGGTTTCTTCACTTGAGCGACAACTTGTTTGCTGTTCTTCTTGAAGTTCCCCTTCTTCTTCCCTTTGCCTTTCTTCTTGAAACTAGTGGTCTTATTGACCATCAACACTTGATGCTCCTTCTTGATTTCTACCTCCATGACCTTGACATTACGAAGAGCTCGAGCATAGTCTTTACTAACCCTTGCATATTATAGTTCATCACGAAGCCTTTGTAGCTTGGTGGCGGTGATTGAAGAATTACATCAATGACACAATCATCCGGAAGATCAACTCCCGGTTGAGTCAAGTGATTGTAATACCCGGACATTACGAGTATGTGCTCAGCAGCGAGACTCCATTCTCCTCCATTTTGCAGCTATAGAACTTATTGGAGACTTCATATCTCTCAATCCGGGCATTACTGTTGAAATATCAACTTCAACTCCTGGAACATCTCATATGCTCCACGACTTTCAAAAGCGTCGTTGAAGACCCGGTTCTAAGCCGTAAAGCATGGCACACTGAACTATAGAGTAGTCATCGGCTTTGCTCGCCAGACGTTCTTAACGTCGTCGATGCTTATCGGCCGAGCACTGCACCTAGCGGTGCATCCGGGGCGTAACTTTTCTGTGCAGCAATGAGGATAATCCTCGATTACGGACCCGATCCGTGTAATTGCTACCATCATCTTTCAACTTTGCTTTCTCAAGGAACGCATTAAAATTCAACGGAACAACGACGAGCCATCTATCTACAAGCGAGACATAGACAAGCAAGATACTATCAGGTACTAAGTTCATGATAAATTTAAGTTCAATTAATCATATTACTTAAGAACTCCCACTTAGACGGACATCTCTCTAGTTATCTAAGTGATCACGTGATCCAAATCAACTAAACCATAACCGATCATCACGTGAGATGGAGTAGTTTTCAATGGTGAACATCTTATGTTGATCATATCTACTATATGATTCACGCTCGACCTTTCGGTCTCCGTGTTCGAGGCCATATCTGCATATGCTAGGCTCGTCAAGTATAACCTGAGTATTACTGCGTGTGCAAAACTGGCTTGCACCCGTTGTAGATGGACGTAGAGCTTATCACACCCGATCATCACGTGGTGTCTCGGCAAGACGACGAACTTTGGCAACGGTGCATACTCGGGACAACACTACTTGATAATTTTAATGAGAGATCATCTTAAAATGCTACCGTCAATCAAAGCAAAATAAGATGCATAAAGGATAAACATCACATGCAATCAATATAAGTGATATGATATGGCCATCATCATCTTGTGCTTGTGATCTCCATCTCCGAAGCACCGTCATGATCACCATGGTCACCGGCATGACACCTTGATCTCCATCGTAGCATCGTTGTCGTTTACGCCATCTATTGCTTCTACGACTATCGCTACCGCTTCGTGATAAAGTAAAGCAATTACATGCGTTGCATTTCATACAATAAAGCGACAACCATATGCCTCCTGCGATTGCCGATAACTTTCGGTTACAAAACATGATCATCTCATACAATAAAATATAGCATCACGTCTTGACCATATCACATCACAACATGCCTGCAAAAACAAGTTAGACGTCCTCTACTTTGTTGTTGCAAGTTTTACGTGGCTGCTACGGGCTGAGCAAGAACCGTTCTTACCTACGCATTAAAACCACAGCGATACTTCGTCAAATAGACTCCGTTTAACCTTCTCAAGGACCGGGCGTAGCCGCACTCAGTTCAACTAAAGTGAGAGAGACAGACACCCGCCAGCCACCTTTAAGCACGAGTGCTCAGAACGGTGAAACCAGTCTCGCGTAAGCGTCTGGCGTAATGTCGGTCCGGGCCGCTTCATCTTACAATACCGCTGAACCAAAGTATGACATGCTGGTAGGTAGTATGACTTGTATCGCCCACAACTCACTTGTGTTCTACTCGTGCATATGACATCAACGCATAAAACCAGGCTCGGATGCCCTTTGTTGGGGAACGCAGTAATTTCAAAAAATTCCTACGCACACACGGGACCATGGTGATGGCATAGCAACGAGATGGGAGAGTGTTGTCTACGTACCCTCGTAGACCAAAGCGGAAGCGATCTGGCGTAGAGGAAGTAGTCGTACGTTCTCCTCGCGATCCTGCCGATCCCAGCGCCGTTACTCGGCACCTCCGAGTCGATCACGATGTAGAGGAAGTAGTCACGTTGTCCTCGCGATCCAGCCGATCCTAAGCGCCCGTTACTCCGGCGCCTCGAGTTCTTAACTGCGTACAGCTCGGTGGCGCTCCTCGGGCTCCGATCCAGCAAAGCTCGGGAGAGAGAGTTCCGTCGACAAGACAGCGTGGTGGCGATCTTGATGTTCTACCAACGCAGGGCTTCGCCTAAGCACTGCTATGATTTGACCGAGGTGGAATATGGTGGAGGGGGCACCGCACACGGCTGAGAGCGATCTCAAGGATCAACTTGTGTGTTCTAGGGTGCCCCCACCCCGTATATAAGGAGGGAGGGAGGAGGTGGCCGGCCACAAGGGGCGCACCATAGGGAGGAAACCTACTCCAAGTAGGTTTCCCTCTCTTTCCTTATCTTATTTGGAGGGAAGGAAGGAGTACTAGTATTAGGAAGTAGTACTAGTAGTAGGAATAGGAAGAGGGGAAGGAGAAAGGAAAGGGGGCCGGCCCCCTCCCCAGTCGGATTGGGCTTGGGGCGCCCCTCCCTTATTCCTTCTCCTTCCTCCTACATGGGCCCAATAAGGCCCATATACTTCTGGGGGTTCGGTAACCTCCGGAGCTCCAAACTTCTCCGGAACCTTTCCGGTGTCCAAATATATCCGTCCAATATATTAATCTTTATGTCTCGATCATTTCGAGACTCCTCGTCATGTCCGTGATCACATCCGGGACTCCAAACTCTTTTGGTACATCAAAATACACAAACTCATAATATAACCGTCATCGAAACCTTAAGCGTGCGGACCCTACGGTTCGAGAACAATGTAGACATGACCGAGACACATCTCCGGTCAATAACCAATAGCGGGACTGGATGCCCATATTGGTTCCTACATTTTCTCTGAAGATCTTTATCGGTCAGACCGCATAACAACAACATCGTTGTTCCCTTTGTCATCGGTATGTTACTTGCCCGAGATTCGATCGTCGGTATCCAATACCTAGTTCAATCTCGTTACCGGCAAGTCTCTTTACTCGTTCCGCAATGCATCATTCTGTAACTAACTCATTAGTTACATTGCTTGCAAGGCTTATAGTGATGTGCATTACCGAGATGGCCCGGAGATACCTCTCCGACAATCGGAGTGACAAATCCTAATCTCGAAATACGCCAACCCAACATCTGCCTTTGTAGACACTTGTAATACTCCTTTATAATCACCCAGTTACGTTGTGACGTTTGGTAGTACCAAAGTGTTCCTCGGGCAAGCGGGAGTTGCATAATCTCATAGTCATAGGAACATGTATAAGTCATGGATAAAAGCAATAGCAACATACTAAACGATCGTGTGCTAAGCTAATGGAATAGGTCATGTCAATCAGATCATTCAACCAATGATGTGACCTTGTTAATAAAATGACAACTCCTTTGTCTATGGTCAGGAAACTTAACCATCTTTGATTAACAAGCTAGTCTAGTAGAGGCATACTAGTGACACTCTGTTTGTCTATGTATTCACACATGTATTATGTTTCCGGTTAATACATTTCTAGCATGAACAATAAACATTTATCATGATATAAGGAAATAAATAATAACTTTATTATTGCCTCTAGGGCATATTTCCTTCAAATCCAGACCTAGGAGATAATCCTTAGGTATAGGAAAAAGGGGAGCACGGTAGTATGGAGATAAAACGAGGTTTCACATGCCCCAGTTCCGTTCTGAAATGCATGAAAGAGGATAAAAGACTTATCTGGATCTGCAGCCCCTGGCAACCTTGTCTCGCCACGGTTGGATCCTTGTACTTGCAGCCCCCGGCAACTCTGGTTTGCCGGGGTCGGGACGCCGGTCCGTTCTCTTTCTTCCAAGTAGCTCAGCAGAAGTGCTCATGTGCCCTGCGAACCAAAGGAGGACAAAAAAGAACGGAGAGATGCGCACTCGACCTTTAGGCTAGGGGTTAGTCGCTGCTAAGCACTATCAACCCTAACCAAGGAAGAGACTCGACCTAGCATGCATTCTATAACTTAGGGCGCCATCGCTTCATTTGTTTACGCTTTCAGGTCTACGCTTTGGCTTTGTACAAAGGGTTACATGCCTTGCAGGAAGGCTTGTACAAAAGGTGGCTTGTCGGGGATCGGCAAGCCGCGCCTTATGGGTAAAACTTGCGAAGATGCTCAATGTTCCAGGAGTTGCTCATCGAAGCGGCATCTTCGGTCTCCAGGCGGACTGGCCGGGCACGGTGACTTCGTATTACCCGATAAGGGCCTTCCCACTTGGCGTCAACTTGTTAGAATTCTTGGCCGATTGAACGGCGCCAAGAACAAGGTCGCCTTCCTCAAAGCTTGGGCATGAACCTTGCGGCTATGGTAGCGGCGCAAGGCTTGCTTTGGTAGCGTCTTTGCTCTCCTGACCGCCCGAAAGGCGATCTTCCTCAAGGAGCATCGTGTCATCTTGCCGCAAGTGCTCTTGCTCAAGCTCATCATAAGCGAGCACTCGAGGTGACTCATATATGAGTTCCGTGGGGAGAACTGCCTCTGCCCTGTATACTAGGGCGAAGGGTGTCTTACCGGTGGCTAAATTTGGCATCGTCTTGATTGACCAAAGAACCGTCGGCAACTCATCAATCCAGCGCCTTCCGCTCTTGTGCAGCCTATCAAAGGTCTTCGTTCTCAGGCCTCGCAACACTTCAGCGTTTGCCCTCTCTGTTTGGCCGTTGCTCCGGGGGTGTGCCACGGAAGCAAAACAGACTTTGCTGCCGAGGTCTTGAATGTACTACATGAAGGTGTGGCTTGTGAACTGTGTGCCGTTGTCAGTGATGACTCTGCTTGGCACACCAAAACGGCACACTAGTCCTTTGAAGAACTTGACGGCTGACTGGGTTGTCACCTTCCTCACTGGTTCAACCTCTGGCCACTTTTTGAACTTGTCGATTGCAACGTACAAGTACTCAAAGCCCCCGACATCACAGGGGAAAGGGCCCAGTATGTCGAGCCCCCAGACCAAGAATGGCCAGGAGAGAGGAATCATTTGAAGGGCTCGAGCCAGTAAATGAAGCTTCTTTGAATGGAACTGACACGCTTCACACTTGGTTACTAGTTTCATCTTATCCTGGAGGGCGGTGGGCCAGAAGAAAACTTGCCGGAATGCCTTCCCGGCAAGGGCCCTCGACCCTATGTGGGAGCCACACATGCCTCCATGTATCTCTGCCAACAGCTCTAGTCCTTCCTCCCGGGAGATGCACTTCAATTTCACACCGTTCGGCCTTCTCCTATACAGGACGTCATCGATGAACTGGAACAGGGCAGACCGACGGGCTACTTTTTCCGCTTCTTCATGTTCCTCAGGAAATTCCCCTGTTTGGAGGAATCGGACAGTATGTTGCGCCCATGCCGGAGCCTGGGGCTCGACGGCAAGGACCAAAGGCATTTAAATCCGCCATGGAGCGGTTGTCTCTCTGACGGGCTCGGCACTGCACGGAGGCGGTTGCTCTCTGACAGGCTCGGCGTCCACGGCGGCATCCTTGCCGGCAGCCCCGGGGGCTTGGTAGGAAAGTACTCGCCGGGACCTGATTTCCTTTGCTTGTTCCACCCTGTTGATGGTTCCAAGGACGGCTGAGTTAACCAGAGCAAAAGGTACCTGGTTCCATAGGTAGCTTAAATGTAGCATGCTTCGACAAGTAATCGGCGATGTCGTTCTCCGCTCGGGGAACATGCTTCGCCTGGATACCGTCAAAGCGCTCCTCCAGCTTCCTCACTTCATCTACGTAGGCCTCCATCAACAGGCTCTGGTAATCCTTGTTGACATGTCTGATGACAAGCTGCGAGTCACCCCTGACGATGAGCTTCTTCACCCCGAGGTCCGCCGCAATCATGAGACCGGCAAGCAGCCCCTCGTACTCAGCAGTGTTGTTTGTGGACATCTCCCTGGGAAAGTGCATCTGGATCATGTACTTGAGGTGCTCTCCGATGGGTGCGACAAGCAGCACACCGGCACCGGCGCCTTGCAGCGAGAAAGCCCCATCAAAGTACATGATCCAGTCGCGGTCCGCTTCCTTGCTGGGGAGAACGGTCTCTTGGATTTCTTCGTCAGGTGTTGAGGTCCATTCTGCAACGAACTCTGCCACGATTCTGCTCTGGATTGTTGAAGTACTTTGAAACTTCAACCCAAAGCTTGACAACTCCAAGGCCCATTCCACAGTCCTTCTGGTCGCATATGGGTTGTGCAGTTTCCGTTGTAGCGGGAGGCGGGTGACGACAGTGATCTCGTGGGCTTGGAAGTAATGATGCAGCTTCCTCGAGGCCATAAGGAGGCCGAAGAGCAATTTCTGCACACCGGAGTACCTCGACCTAGCCCCCCTGCAAGAGGGATCTGACAAAGTAAACCAGGTGCTGCTTCATCTTCTTCTTCTGCACCACTTCGCTTGACTATGCGGGTTTTGCCCCGACGGCGTCGGACTCTGCCGGGGGCCTTTCCTTGCCGGCACTAGGTCCTGTCGGGGGAATCTTTGGCTCGGCGTCCGCTGGTTCTGCTGAGCCATTGCCTCCTCGTCGACCTCCCTCTGTGCCACCAGTGCGGCGTGATAACCCACAAGTATAGGGGATTAATTGTAGCCTCTTTCAATAAGTAAGAGTGTCGAACCCAACTAGGAGCTAAAGGTAGAACAAATATTCCCTCAAGTTCTATCGACCACCGATACAACTCTACGCATGCTTGGCGTTCGCTTTACCTAGAACAAGTATGAAACTAGAAGTACTTTGTAGGTGTTTTCGGAAAGGCTAGCAAGAAAATAAAGAGAGCGTAAACATAAACTAGGGTCTGTTTAGATATAGAAGCAATAAAGTAAATACAGCGAGTGTGGAAAAGTGGTGGTAGGAGTTGTGGAATTGTCCCTAGGCAACTGACTATGTTACTAGACCGGTAATCACTATTGCAATTCTATTTGAGGGAGAGGCATAAGCTAACGTACTTTCTCTACTTGGATCATATGCACTTATGATTGGAACTCTAGCAAGCATCCGCAACTACTAAATATTCATTAAGGTAAAACCCAACCGTAGCATTAAAGTATCAAGTCCCTTTATCCCATACATAAACAACCTACTTACTCGGGTTTGTGCTTCATCCACGCCACCCACCATAAGCAAATCATAAACATATTGCAAACCCTACAGCGGGAATCCCTCACGCTATGCGACACGGAGGGCACAATAGGACAACACCAATAATAAAACATGCAATTCAAACCAATCATAGCAATTCATCAATCACCGATAGGACAACGAAAATCTACTCAGACATCATAGGATGGCAACACATCATCGGAAAATAATATGAAGCATAAAGCACCATGTTCAAGTAGAGGGTACAGTGGGTTGCGGGAGAGTGGACCGCTGTAGATAGATGGGGGAAGGTGATGGAGATGTTGGTGAAGATGACGGTGGTGTTGGTGAAGATCGTGGTGATGATGATGGCCCCCGGCAGCGCTCCGGCGCCACCGAAAGCAAGGGGGAGAGAGGCCCCCTTCTTCTTCTTCTTCCTTGACCTCCTCCCTATATGGGAGAAGGGTTTCCCCTCTGGTCCTTGGCTCCCATGGCTTGGGAGTGGCGAGACCCCCTCCGAGATTGGATCTATCTCTCTGTTTCTGCATTTTGTTCTTGGCTCTGTTTCACCGTTTCCTGTATATATGGAGATCCGTAACTCCGATTGGCCTGAAACCTTCGCCGTGATTTTTTTTCCGAAAATTAGCTTTCTTGGGGCAAAAGAGGAGTGTCAACCGCCTTACAGGTGGGTCACGAGGTCGAAGTGCGCCCTAGGCGCCCCCTCGTGCCCACCTCGGACAACAGTTCGTAGATTTTTCCTCCATAGTTTCCAAATATTCCGAAAAGTATCTCCGTCCGTTTTTATCCCGTTTGCACTCCGTTTGATATGGATATTTTGTGAAACCAAAAACATGCAACAGATATGAACTGGCACTGGGCACTGGATCAATATGTTAGTCCCAAAAATAGTATAAAAAGTTGCAAAAAAGTATATGGAAGTTGTAGAATATTGGCATGGAACAATAAAAAATTATAGATACGATGGAGACGTATCAGCATCCCCAAGCTTAATTCATGCTCGTCCTCGAGTAGGTAAATGATAAAAAAGATAATTTTTGATGTGGAATGCTACCTAGCATAATCTTGATCATATGTCTAATCATGGCATGAATGTTAAGACACGAGTGATTCAAAGCAATAGTCTATCATTTGACATAAAAGACAATAATACGTCAACCCTACTAATAAAGCAATCATGTCTTTTCAAAATAACAAGGCCAAAGAAAGTTATCCCTACAAAATCATATAGTCTGGCTATGCTCCATCTTCACCACACAAAATAGTTAAATCATGCACAACCCCGATGACAAGCCAAGCAATTGTTTCATACTCTTGATGTTCTCAAACCTTTTCAACTTTCATGCAATACATGAGTGTGAGCCATGGACATAGCACTATAGGTAGAATAGAATATGATGGTGGAGGTTGTGTTGAGAAGACAAAAAGGAGAAAGTCTCACATCGACGCGGCTAATCAACGGGCTATGGATATGCCCATCAATTGATGTCAATGTGAGGAGTAGGGATTGCCATGCAACGGATGCACTAGAGCTATAAGTGTATGAAAGCTCAAACTAAAAACTAAGTGGGTGTGCATCCAACTTGCTTACTCATGAAGACCTCGGGCATTTGAGGAAGCCCATCATCGGAATATACAAGCTAGTTCTATAATCAAAATTCCCACTAGTATATGAAAGTGATAACTCAAGAGACTCTCTAAATGAAGAACATGGTTGTCACGCCCAATATGCGACCCTATCCAAAAGGAACTCGATGGTCCCACCAAGGATAGACCCGCATATTGAAACGCTTTTGCAAGGTGGATATCATTACATCAACATTACATAATAGTGGGGATACATACATAAGGCACAAATGCCACAAGAATACATCACAATATATACAAGATCAACATCCGACTACGGATGAAACATAAACAGAAACTCAAGCGACATCCACCACTGCTAGCCCGGGCTGCCGATCTGGAACCTATCCCACGATCGAAGAAGAAGCGAAGAAGAACTCCAATACAAGCAAACATCGCTCTCGTGTCATGATCATCGCTAACGTGTTCATGCATCTGGTGGTGTAGTAATCTGTGAGCCACGAGGGCTCAGCAATCCCATTACCATGGGTATCAAGACTAGCAAAGCTTAATGGGAAAGGAAAGGGTAAAGTGGTGAGGTTGCAGCAGCGACTAAGCATATATGGTGGCTAACATACGCAAATGAGAGCGAGAAGAGAAGCAAAGGAACGGTCGTCAACTAGTAATGATCAAGAAGTGATCCTGAACTCCTACTTACGTCAGACATAACCTAGAAACCGTGTTCTCCTCTTGATCAACCCCGAAAAGAGACACTCACGGTTACGCACATGGTTGGTGTATTTTAGAAGAGTTTGCTTCAAGTTTACTACAACCGGATATTAACAAATTCCCATGCCACATAACCGCTGGCACGGCTCTCGAAAGTTTATACCTGCAGGGGTGTCCCAACTTAGCCCATGATAAGCTCTCGCGATCAACGAAGGATATTCCTTCTCCCCGAGAAGACCCGATCAGTCTCGGAATCCCGGCTACAAGACATTTCGACAGCAACAAAACAAGACCAGCAAAGCCGCCCGATGCGCCGACAAAAACCCGATAGGAGCTGCACATATCTCGTTCTGAGGGCAACACCGGATGAGTCTAGCTACGAGTAAAACCAAACCTCGGGTTGCCTCAAGGTGGCCCCGCAGGCAGCTCGGTTCAGGCCAGCACTTAGAGAAGCAACGGCCCGGGGCTAAATAAAGAAGAACCTTGGGTAAAATACTCCCAAGGGAAATATAGGTGATGCTGAGGCAAATTGAAAAACCAATGTTGGGCCTTCTTTGGAGGAGTCTTATTCAAAGCGAACTGTCAAGGGGTCCCATAAATCACCCGACCGCGTTAGGGACGCAAAATCCGGGGACATAATACCGATATGACGGAAACTAGGGCGGCAAGAGTGGAACAAAACACCAGGCATAAGGCCGAGCCTTCCACCCTTTACCAAGTATATAGATGCATTAATAATATAAGATATATTGTGATATCCCAACAAGTAAACATGTTCCAACAAGGAACAACATCTCCAAGTTCAACAAGGAACAAACTTCATCTTCACCGCAACTAGCAACGCTATAAGAGGGGCTGAGCAAAGCGGTAACATAGCCAAACAACGGTTTGCATAGGAAAGGTGTCAAAGGTTAGAGGTCGACATGGCAATTGGGATGGCTTGAGCAAAGAAGTGATAGGTAGCGCAGCATAGCGAAAGAACGAAGCAACTAGCATAGCAATGATAGTAATGAGATCCAGGGTAGCGGTCATCTTTCCTGACATCCCGCAGGGAAGAAGAACGAGTCCATGAAGAAGGCGAGCGGATGGAGCCGAACCAAGCGTGAAGACGAACGAATCCTCACGATCGCAACGCAACAGGAACTAACAAGAAGAAGCACACAACATAGTAAACACACCACACATGAACAAGACATGATGCACAACAAACATGATGCATGACAAATCTATATGAGGCTATTCATGGCAAGAGATGATGCATACAAGAGCAACACATCAAAGCAAGTTTAAATGAGGCCGGAAACAACATAGAACAATTAGGTAAGTCCTCATATGCAAATTTCGAAATTGGTCCAGATCTGAATAAACCTTAAGTTCAAGTTGTTAAACAGCAAGTTAAGATGCACCACGATGATCTACATGAAATTCTAGTCAAGTTACATATAAAGTTCATTTAATTCGGAGCTACGGTCTAGAAGATATGAGCAAAACAAGATAAGTATGGCATTGATGCAAAATGCATACAAACATTAAGCAAACACCTCAGATCATGGATGCAACATGATAATATGACACTATATGCAAAATCAAGCAAATTTCATATAGAGCACACTCAAAACGGAGCAACGGTTCAACACATACACCCTATACAAGTTATAGCTACAATCTGCCCAAAACAGCAACTAGGCATATTGCAAGCATCAAAACAACATGCTACAGGACCCCAACAAGAAAAACAAAGGCATGGTCATGATGTACATGTAAAGCATTACAAAACATGAACACTGAGCTATCTCCATAAATCACTAGAACATGCTCAAAATGACATGGCAAGATTGCAAATAATAACGGTTTCAGACTTTACAGAAAATAACATCAGGTTGCAATGTTTAGAGCTATGAAACAACATGTTACAGGAACTTATCATGGCAAACAAAGGCATGGCATGAATCTACTAATTGCATAGAACAAAAGTACCTTACTGACCATGAGCCAAAAGGGCACAGAAAATATGATGGCACCCATGTAAACATGGCAAGTTATATTACAGATTTGAACATGGCAGGAACAACAATAAGTAGGCATGTTGGTGAGCTTGAACCACTCACTACAGAGCAATACATGGCATGGCAAGGCAACCAACAGTAATAAGACATGGCATAGAAGCTATACATGGAATGAACAACATCATAGCATGCACGGATCAACTACAACAACCTTGGCAAAATTGAATAACATGTAAACAACCTGTCAGGAAACATATTATAGCAAAAGTACAGCTCGATTGACTCAAGCTATGGCACTCCATAATTGCAAAAAAGGGCATGGATGGATAGAGCATAACCATATGTTCAAAACATCCTTGCTTAAGTATCTCAAAATAAGCATGGATCTCTCGGTATCATCAAGTTAACATGGCAACAAAATATAACAGAATCTGCCAAGAAAACAGCAACAGCAAGTACCCTACTTAACAAGCTTGATGCACTCAGTACACAACTCACAAAAATACATGGCAAGCACCCTTAGAAAGATGGCATGGCATATTACAAAACACATGTAGGACTCAAGTTCATAGGATGCACACATCAATCATGGCAAAAATGACAAAAGTGCATGTACTGATAAGAAACAGAAACTAACATCACATAGCACTCTTCTAACAGCACTTCGGGCATCAAGATGAGCTTAAATGAAAATGATGCAATGGAATGAAATGATCTACTCTTCGAGGCGAACATTTTGACATATTACACACGCAAAACGGAGCAACGATAACAGAGATATGATGCGATGAATATGCAACAAAATATGCAAAATCTCGGGGACTTAGCAGTTTTACCACCTCAGAAAAGTCAACGGCGGCACGGGAGTCGAGGATGGCCGGAGAAGGGGCCGGGGACGGGCGCGCGAGCCGGTTCCGGGCCGGATCTCGCCGGATCCGCCCGGATCCCGGCGAGGGGAGGTGAAGGGAGGCGGCCGGCGGGGCGGCGGGCTCACGGACTCGGCGGGATCGGGCGCGGAGGAGCGACGGCTGAAGCGCCGGGCGCTGGCCGGAGGCGGCGGCGGCGCTATGGGCCCGCGATGGCTCGGGCGGGCTGCGGCGGAGGCGGGCGGCGGCGTGCCACGTGGCGCGCCACCGGGCGCTGGGCGGCGGCGGAAGCGTCCGGACGGCGCGGGACATGTCCGTCTGTCGCGGAGGGCGAAAAACTAGGGTTTCAGGGGGTTTGGACCGTGAATTTTCGGGGGGGTCTAGTTTTATAGGTAGAAGGAGCTAGGAGAGTCCAAATGAGGAGCGGTTTTCGGCCACGCGATCGTGATCGAACGACCGAGAGCATGGAGGGGAGTTAGGTGGGTTTTGGGCCATTTTGAAGGGGTGTTGGGCTGCAAAGAGAAGGAGGCTTTTGCGGTTACCCGGTTAACCGTTGGAGTATCAAACGACCTCCAAATGGCACGAAACTTGACAGGCGGTCTACCGGTGCTATACCAAGGCCGCTTGACAAACCTCGGGCCATTCCGAGACCGTTTAACACCCGCACATGGAAAGAGGTAAAAGGGGGCGCCGGGAGACATAGGAGTGCCGAATTGCAAAACGGACAACGGGGAAAATGCTCGGATGCATGAGACGAACACGTATGCAAAATGAAATGCACATGATGACATGATAAAAAATGCAGATGATGACATGGCAAAGTGCAACACGCAAGCAAATGACATGGCAAGGACGGCGAATAACTGGCGGACACCTGGCGCATCGAATCCGGGGCGTTACAATGGTGCTACTCTGAAGCACAAGTGTGGTAAAAGGATAGTAGCATTGCCCCTTCTCTCTTTTTCTCTCATCATTTTTTTGTTTTTTTATTCTTTTTTTGGTGGGCTTCTTTAGCCTCTTTTTTTATTTGGGCTTCTTTGGCCTCTTTTTTTATTTGGGCTTCTTTGGCCTTTTTTATTTTTTTTGTAAAGTCCGGAGTCTCATCCCGACTTGTGGGGGAATCATAGTCTCCATCATCCTTTCCTCACTGGGGCAATGCTCTAATAATGATGATCATCACACTTATATTTACTTACAACTCAATATTACAACTCGATATCTAGAACAAAGATATGACTCTATATGAATGCCTCCGTGATGTACCGGATGTGCAATAATCTAGCATAGCAATGACATAAAAAACGGACAAGCCATGAAAACATCATGCTAGCTATCTTACGATCATGCAAAGCAATATGACAATAAATGCTCAAGTCATGTATAAGATGATGATGGAAGTTGCATGGCGATATATCTCGGAATGGCTATGGAAATGCCATGATAGGTAGGTATGGTGGCTGTTTTGAGGAAGATATATGAGGCTTATGTGTGACAGAGCGTATCGTATCACGGGGTTTGGATGCACTGGCGAAGTTTGCACCAATTCTCTAGGTGAGAAAGGGCAATGCACTGCATCAAGAGGCTAGCAATGATGGAAGGGTGAGAGTGCGTATAATCCATGGACTCAACATTAGTCATAAAGAACTCACATACTTATTGCAAAAATCTATTAGTCATCGAAACAAAGTACTACGCGCATGCTCTTAGGGGGATAGATTGCTAGGAAAAGACCATCGCTCGTCCCCGACCGTCACTCATAAGGAAGACAATCAATAAACACCTCATGCTCCGACTTCGTTACATAGCGGTTCACCATACGTGCATGCTACGGGACTTGCAAACCTCAACACAAGTATTTCTCAATTTCACAATTACTCAACTAGCACGACTCTAATATCACCACATTTATATCGCAAAACTATTGCAAGGAATCAAATATATCATATTCAGTGATCTACAAGTTTTATGTAGGACTTTATGACTAACCAAGTGAATGACCAGTTCTTGTCATCTCTCTAAATAGATATAAGTGAAGCACAAGAGTTTAATTCTTTCTACAAAAGATAAGCCCACTCTCTAACAAATATAAGTGAAGCAAAAGAGCATTCTACAAATGGCGGTTGTCTAAGTGAAGAGAAACAGGTAATCCAAACTTCAAATGATATAATTGAAGCACATGAAGCATTCTATAAAGCCATTCTCAAAAGATATAAGTGAAGTGCAAAGGGCATTCTACAAATCAAACAAGGACCATCTCATACCAGCATGGTGCATAAAAATGAAAACTAAATGCAAAAGATGCTCCAAGATTTGCACATATCACATGAATGAAACGAATCCAAAAACATGCTGATATTTGTTGAAGCAAGAGGGGATGCCCCAAGATTAGACGCTTGAGTATCCTTGAATATTTACTTGGGGTGCCTTGGGCATCCACAAGGTTGAGCTCTTGCCTCTCTTCCTTCTTCTCACATCGAGACCTTCTCGATCATCGAACACTTCATCCACACAAAACTCCAACAGAAAACTCGGTAATACCCGTTAGTATAATAAAGCAAATCACCACTCTAAGTACTGTTGCAAACCAATTCATATTTTATTTTTGCATTGTGTCTACTGTAATATAACTTTTCCATGGCTTAATCCACTGATATATAAATTGATAGTTTCATCAAAACAAGCAAACTATGCATCAAAAACAGAATCTGTCTAAAACAGAACAGTCTGTAGCAATCTGAGCATTCACCATACTTCTGATACTTGAAAAATTCTACCAAAATTATGAAAAATAAAAAATTTATACAGAAAGACATTGCAAAAAGAATCAGAACCATTTGACGTTCCAGTAAAAAAACTAAAATTCACGCACTACAGCCAAAGTTTCTGTCCTCCATCGCACAAACCAACAAGCATTGTAAACATCCTAAAGGCAAACCTTGGCACATTATTTTTATAATACAATGGAATTGTACAAGGGGATAATTATTTTTGTTGAAAAGTTTCTGTAATCAAGATTCACAAAGTTGTCATGAGCATGAACAAAGTTCAAGGAGCTCTCCCACTTCAACAATGCTTGTCTTTCTCACTTCCGCTTTTCTTTTTGAAAAAGTTTTGGGTTCCCCTCTTTATTTTTGTTGTTTTTAAACTATATGAAAGAACTCAACAGAAATAAATGACTCTCTAAAACTTCCGGGTTGTCTCCCTGGCAGCGCTTTCTTTAAAGCCATTAAGCTAGGCATATAGTGCTCGAGTAATGAATCCACCCGGATCCCAAGGTATATCAAAGCCAATTTTAATTAGCAATGATTTGTAATTTAGTAGTGAGTACAAAGCAACATATATCATGTAACAACAGAGTATAACTCTCTTCCTATGCATCGGCATGTCATAAAAGAACAATTCATGCACACAAAGTAAAGGCCAATGCATAGTATAAGCAGTTTCTTGCAATTTTACCGTGTTGGAAACATAAAGAGGTGGAGATATAGTTCCTCTCTCATAATAATTGCAAGTAGGAGCAGCAAGCACATGCATATTATATCTATCAAAATAATCATGTGCAACGGTAAAAGGCAACCCATCAATATAATCCTTAATAAGGGCAAACTTCTCCGATATAGTATATTCGGGAGAATTCAAAAAGATAATAGGACTATCATGCGTGGGTGCAATTGCAACAATTTCATGTTTAACATAAGGAACTATAGCAAGTTCATCTTCATAAGCATAATTCATATTGGCATCTTGGCCACAAGCATAGCAATCATCATCAAAAAGGGATATTTCAAGAGAATCAACGGGATCATAATAGTCATTATAGCAATCATCCTTCGGTAAGCACGAAGGGGAATTAAACAATGTATGAGTTGAAGGGTTACTCTCATTAGAAGGTGGGCACGGGTGATCAATCCGCTCTTCCTCCTTTTGTTCTTCGCTCTCCACCTCATCTTTTTCATCCAATGAGCTCATAGTTTCATCAATTTCTTCTTCCATAGCTTCCTGCAAAATATTAGTCTCTTCTTGGACAGCGGGGTAGGCCTCAATATATAGTTTAACATAGGCATTAGATGCATAATTATCATAGCAATATTCAAGTATGGCAAAATTTTCAGATTTGTAGAGAGTAGATCATACTTTTCAATCAAAGAAGCAATTTCATAAGCACCCTTAAAAGCAACAAATTCTTCAATTTGTTGAACATCATAGTAATTATAAACACCCTTAGCATATGAAGATACAATTCCATTATCACTAAACAAGCATTGGTAGGGAAGGTGTTTCTTAGGGTTTTCAGAACAACAAGTAACATCATAAAATTCACATAAAGTCCAAGCATAGCATTGCAAACGTTGAATTTGATCCCATAATAGTTTCCCTTTTCAGGTATACGATTATCGCATAACAAGCATGCTCATCTAAAGATTTGCCATCAACTAAGCTAGTTGGGGTTTCAGCACGAGGACAAAGGGATCGAAGATGATCCAAGTAAAAAGCTTCAGTAGTGTGATAGATTTTGAGTGGTTCTTCAACCATTGGTTCAGTAGATACAACTAATTTTTTGGTATTTTGCATTTCCTACCCACAACTAAAGATAGAAAACAACTAAGAACAGCAAATAAAATTACTTAGTGATAAAGCAAACAAGCACACACGAGAATATTCACCCCACGCTATAACTCCCCGGCAACGGCGCCAGAAAAAGGTCTTGATAACCCACAAGTATAGGGGATCAATTGTAGCCTTTTTCGATAAGTAAGAGTGTCGAACCCAACGAGGAGCTAAAGGTAGAAAAAATATTCCCTCAAGTTCTATCGACCACCGAGACAACTCTACGCACGCTTGACGTTCGCTTTACCTAGAACAAGTATGAAACTAGAAGTACTTTGTAGGTGTTTTCGGAAAGGCTAGCAAGAAAATAAAGAGAGCGTAAACATAAACTAGGGGATGTTTAGATATAGAAGCAATAAAGTAAATATAGCGAGTGTGGAAAAGTGGTGGTAGGAGTTGTGGAATTGTCCCTAGGCAACTGACTATGTTACTAGACCGGTAATCACTATTGCAATTCTATTTGAGGGAGAGGCGTAAGCTAACATACTTTCTCTACTTGGATCATATGCACTTATGATTGGAACTCTAGCAAGCATCCGCAACTACTAAAGATTCATTAAGGTAAAACCCAACCATAGCATTAAAGTATCAAGTCCTCTTTATCCCATACGCAAACAACCTACTTACTCGGGTCTGTGCTTCTGTCACTCACACCACCCACCATAAGCAAATCATAAACATATTGCAAACCCTACAGCGGGAATCCCTCATGCTTGCGCGACACGAAGGGCATAATAGGACAACACCAATAATAAAACATGCAATTCAAACCAATCATAGCAATTCATCAATCACCGATAGGACAACGAAAATCTACTCAGACATCATAGGATGGCAACACATCATCGGAAAATAATATGAAGCATAAAGCACCATGTTCAAGTAGAGGGTACAATGGGTTGCGGGAGAGTGGACCGCTGTAGATAGAGGGGAAGGTGATGGAGATGTTAGTGAAGATGACAGCAGTGGTGTTGGTGAAGATCGCGGTGATGATGATGGCCCGCCAGCGCTCCGGCGCCACCGGAAGCAAGGGGGAGAGAGGCCCCCTTCTTCTTCTTCTTCCTTGACCTCCTCCCTAGATGGGAGAAGGGTTTCCCCTCTGGTCCTTGGCTCCCATGGCTTGGGAGGGGCGAGAGCCCCTCCGAGATTGGATCTATCTCTCTGTTTCTGCGTTCTGTTCTGGCTCTGTTTCACCGTTTCGTGTATATATGGAGATCCATAACTCTGATTGGCCTGGAACCTTCGCCGTGATTTTTTTCCAAAAATTAGCTTTCTTGTGGCAAAAGAAGAGCGTCAACCACCTTACAGGTGGGTCACGAGGGTCAGGGGCGCGCCTTAGGGGGGGGGGCGCCCCCTACCTCGTGCCCACCTCGGACACTTGTTCGCGTTGATTTTTCCTCCAGATTTTCCAAATATTCCGAAAAGTATCTCCGTCAGTTTTTATCCCGTTTGGACTCCGTTTGGTATGGATATTCTGCGAAACCAAAAACATGCAACAGATGTGAAGGCGGCACTGGGCCTTCGGATCAATATGTTAGTCCCAAAAATAGTATAAAAAGTTGCCAAAAAGTATACGGAAGTTGTAGAATATTGGCATGGAACAATAAAAAATTATAGATACGACGGAGACGTATCACGGTGCTGACCACTTGATTCGTTGCCGCTAGGTACAGCAGCAACGGTTCTCGTGGCTTAGGCTCAACCAGTATTGGCGTGGAGGAAAGGTATTTCTTCAGATCCTGCAATGCCGCCTCGGCTTCTGGGGTCCACTCCATCGGACCTGCCTTCTTCAAGATTTTGAAGAAGGGAAGGGCGTGCTCGGTGGACTTGGAGATGAATCGGCTCATGGCGGTGATGCAGCCGGTGAGCCTACACACATCCTTGATCCACTTGGGCGCCTCAATCTGTTCAATAGCATTGATTTTGTCTGGGTTTGCCTCGATCCCGCGCCATGACACAAAGAATCCGAGAAGCTTGCCAGACGGAACGCCGAAGACACACCTCTCAGGATTCAGCTTAAGGTTGATCTTGCGCAGGTTGGCAAACGTCTCTTCCAGATCTTGCACAAGGGTTGGCCCGTCCTTTGTTTTGACCACTATGTCATCCATGTATACCTCCATATTTCACATGGGGTGATGAATGTTGTCTTCTCTTCATCTTCTCTCGTCATAAAGATTTGGTGGTAGCCTGAGTAGGCGTCGAGGAATGACAGCAGATCACACCCGGCCATGGAGTCGACAATCTGGTCGATGCACGGCAATGGAAAGGGGTCCTTAGGACAAGCCTTATTGATGTCTGTGTAGTCAATACACAGCCTCTACTTCCCATTTGCCTTGCGCACCACCACCAGATTGGCAAACCACGTTGGATGGAGCACTCCTCTCACCAAACCCGCTGCCTCCAACTTCCTGGTCTCCTCTGTGATGAACTCCTGCCTCTCCAGAGCCTGCTTTTTGACCTTCTGCTTGATGGGCCGCGCATGAGGACAGACAGTTAGGTGGTGCTCAATCACCTCCCTGGGAACACCGGGGATGTCGGTGTGGAACAACACCTATGGGATCACAAGAATCCCTAATACGGTTGCCGGGGCTCACGGTTGCGAGAAGAGCAGGATTAGTAATCAGCACAAGGATCGTTTACCCAGGTTCGGGCTGCGAGGATGCGTAAAACCCTAGTCCTGCTTTGGTGGATGTATTTCAGAGAGTTCTTGAGCTCTCGAACTAGCTATGGTGGGTGCGTGGTTCCAAAGAGCCGAATCCTTCTCCAGTATGCCATGGGCCTCCTTTTATAGTCAAAAGGGGCTGCCACAGTGGCATACAGGAGGTGGAAAGGCGTACAGTATTGCGAGCTTATTGCTCGTATTACAGGACAAGACGCATTTAATGCGCTGCTGAGGTGTCCCCTAGCTTTATCAGGGATGGGGGCGAGGCCCGTCCCGTCCGTCGCCGCTCCTCCTCGCTTCGACACGCGCCCTGGCCAGCGATGCGTGCGGCGCCATGTAGGCAGGCAGGCAGCTGAGGTGGCGTGGTGGTGGAGCCTTCACGAAGATCTGCATGCCGCCACGCAGGCGCTTGATGAGTTGGCCTGGGAGCTGCATGTTGCCATGCAGGTGCCTGCTCAGCTGGTTGAGCTGGCAGCTGCATGCGAACGGCGGCGGAGACTTGGTTGGTGCGGGTCTGGCAGTGGCCCTGCTGGCGTCCTCGGTGAGGGCCTTGCCGGGTGGCCCGGCAAGGGTCTTGCCGTGGCGCGCTGTCGTCCCCGGCAAGGATCTTGCCGGGGGTCTGGTGGCCTTCCTCGGCAAGGATCTTGCCGAGGGCTGTTGTCTTTTAATCCTCATCTGATCTTGAACATTCCTTGGTCTTGACAAAGATCTGCATGCCACCATGGGGGTGCCTCCAGAGCCCTAGTTCCAACGTGGTTGGCTGAGTTGGAACCCATGGACTCGAGGGTGGCTCACTCCGCTGGTGTGGGCGAGCCGCCCCGGTAAGGGTCTTGCCGGGGCCGCTCAGGCTGCCCCCCGCAAGGATCTTGCCGGGGGAATCTGCTTCGCCTCTCTGCTTCTTTGCGGTCTTGATCTTGGCGTTGCTCTGGCCGTCTTAGCTTTGGTTTTTCCTTGGTTCACCTCCTCCGCTCTGCTTGGTGCGGCCGCGGGCGCCACTGTCCGTGCACAGGTAAAGGGGTACAAAAGTGCGCCTTCTCTTTTATACACCGACACACTCCAATAAACTTACGAGTCTAAACTGTGGCATAATTTTTTTTTCTCCAACGAATTATGAGTATAAACTGTAATGCAAAAAAAAACTCCACACCCTCATGAGTATAAACTGGGGCACACACAAAAAATGCTCCAATATCTTATGAGTTTAAACTCTGACATAGATATTCAACAAAGAAAAATAAGGCTTCGAGTCATAAAAAGGGAAAACGTAAACAAATAAAGGTTATAGCATTAAATGTATAGGGTCACTTAAGCTAGCTCATGCGCTAGTACAGAAAGTCCATACGAAGGGGCCTAGCTAAATAAAGGTGTTGCATTGTCCTCAAGCATACGTGAATAAACAAACGAGATGGCTGAGATAAGCAAAAGGAAAATGGATAATTAATAAAGGAAAGCAAAAAAAGGGGGTTCAGTTTGGCACAGAACATCAATTCTTTAAGTTGCCGATGATGCTTGCAATGTCACCTTCCAGCGAGGATACCTTCTCCTCAAGAACCTTCAATTCCTGAACACCTTTCGCATTGATCTCAAGCAATTTTTCACGCAGCTCCTTGGCTTCAGATTGCTTGGCTGATTGTTCCGACTCCAGCTGCGTAATGGCTTCATCAGTCGCCTGCAACGTGAAGGTAGCTGCCTTCAGCTTCGCACCAAGGTCTTCCACAACCTTCTCCTCTTCTTCACGCTGCTTCTTCAAAGCTAACATTTTCTTTGACGTAGCTTTCAAAGTGTCTCCAAGCAATCTACTTTCCGTCCCCTCTGCATTAACAGCTTCAGCTTGTTTCCGAGAATGATCAGCAATACCTTTACGGGCTCCTTGCATTTCATTTGAAAAATAAATGAGTTTTTGCAAGTCAGTCCGAACAGTGGCAATTCGAGGAACAATATCCCCAGTCGACAGCATCAAATAGACTGCTTGAAGAATGTCATGGCACTGAGGATCTGCTATAGTGGAATCATTTAAGCCTTCGAAGGCCCTCGCCAGCGCCTTGTCGATGGTCTCTACAAAAAGCTCAGTGATAGGAGAAACGTCCGTGGATGGCATCGCCAACTGAGTGGAAGTTTCCTCGTCCACAAACAGAGCGTCCTCTACAAAATAAATCAATAAATAAATAATCTTGCAAAAATAACAGTATAGCAAACAAATGAATAAGAGCTATATAAGCTACCATGTGTAGAAGCGGACAAAATGTTTAAAGCATCAGCTGTTGGAGGTAGGTTTGAGTCTAGACGTGGCGAAACAATGGTAGGATCAGAAGTCGAGCCCGATACACCATAATCATCCACAGTTAAATTATCTAGGTCACCTAGACCATGATCTATGTCTCCACTAAGTACCCCATCGAGTACTGCACCACTAAGGTCACCCACGTGGAGAGGAACATCCAATTCTATTGGACCAAAATCATTCTCAACATCAATGGTTTTAATCTTTCTTCTGATAGCGGGCCTTGCGTCCTCCAAAGAGCTATTTTCAGTCATGTGAGCTTCTTCTTCCCCATTAGTCAAAATCTTTTGGACAGGAGAAGAGCATGCGACGGCATCCTTAACCTTTCGCTTCTTCTATTAAAAGGAGATATAGAAAAAATGAGACAAAGAAAGGAGCAAACGAACTACGGTAGTACCAAATATATATAAAAATGTATATATCTCACCTTTTTAGAGTTGATTAAAGGTTCATCATTTGAAAGAAAGCCAGACAGAATGGGACGCCAGTGGTCCATAATTCTCCTTTCATTCAGTTTGATGGCAGCAATATGCTCTTCCTTACCCCTGGCGGAGACTTCCTTTATAACAACAAAATCATTTTCTGAAAGCTTGGGAGGAACTATGTACTCCTCTCTGTGTTTCAGAAAATTACGTTTCCATGGATTATAATTCTGGCCACTCGAAATGCCGAGGCGGAGAGTATTGAATATGTTATTAAATGGTTCCATAAATTCCACCCACCAGTTGTTCCAGGCCACAGAAGAAAATGCCTCATGTGCATCATTAAGAAGGTACTGGAACTCCCCCTGGTCCGAGCGTAACAAATGTGACCAATACGCATATGCAACTCCAGTATCCTGCCTTGTGTACACGCTGACCAACGGAGCATAGGGCACTTGTTGTCTCGAAGTAAGTTGTCGTGCAACTCGATCAGGATGATATGGCTCCGCTATGCAAAGATCATCAACATCAGTAGCACGTCACCATGGAAGCATACCCCGATGGGAAGAAATGGTGAAGGACCTTTGTAACTGATCCACCCCGACTAAGTTGTTTGGAGTATAAGGATTCCTAAGAATATTGGCTCGATCATCAAGGAAAGTGTGTGCCTTAGCAGGACTGAAAGTTGTGGGAACCCGAAACATAGTTTTAACCATGGTTGGTTGCATCGGCAATTGCTTAACATCTGGATGATGTTTCCCTTTCACTTTGTCCTTAAATAGTTTTCTTAGATAAAGAACCATCCACCCCGCAATATAATGCACTGGCTAAATTCTCTTCTCATAAGAGGGGGAGCGATGGGGTGCATACTGATCCTTCGAAGAGAATAATACAATGCACAAAGAGCTGAATGAGCCAAAGAGATCTTGCGACCAGAAACGATCCAAGAGACCATAAGAAGGACACCGGGACGAATATAAGGTCCCCCACCAACAACCACGAAAGAGCAAAGCCAGTGGGCTGTAAAAGCCGCAACGTACATGTGTTGTTCCCGAAGGGAGGTGAAAGATGAAGTGCGTTCGCGTTTGTTATGGAAATGGTCACACCAAACTTGAAAAGTCACACTTCCATTTTCGCGGCTGAGCCGATAGAATTCTTCTAAAAGGCCAGATTAGAAATTTGGGAACATAAGCTTTGAAGGTTCTAGGTCATCTATAGAGGGAACATATTCCTTGTATGGATATCCAACTAAAGGAAGACCCGGCATTAGAAGCATGCCAAGCAGGGTCACGGTGCGTTCACCAGATGAAAAAAGAAAAGTATTTGTTTCCAAATCCCATCTTTCCAGTAGTGACCTCAGTAATGAATCTGAAACTTCATATTCACCGAGGGAGCAGTAAATGGCCCCATATATGTAATCGGTGTTCTCCGCTTCTCCTTTCAAACAAAACGAGTGGTTATTCAATATAGAGATGCCCCACTCAACATAGCCTTTGGGTTGCGGAACATACTCGACTGTGTGACCATCCCAACCTAGACCTTTTGCTACCATCCTGGTCCCTAGGGTGTAGGCTTCATGATCAGGTTTAGGATAAGGTGCTAGTGGATGAAAAGAATAGTCACTAAGAGTAGACCCCACATTCCAACCACGAGGATGGCGTGTCAAATCCACATGTGTGAGCACCTGCTGTCTGATCACTGGGTTGACCTCTTCACTAATATTAGGCTCATATAGATGTCGCTCAGCTAACTGACAAATCGATAGTTCATTGGAAGGAACAGACCCTTGACCATGCGCCATCTATATGAAAAGGCATAAAATGAATATGACCGCATGTATATGTGTAAAAATAAACGCCTAGTAAAAAAGGGGAAATGTCACGGTGTGTTACCTAGCTTTATTGGCAACTATCTTCAGCCAACCATTAAATACTTTCCCTATAAAACAAAAAGGAAAACACTGGAGTAAATAAAAGACATCAGATCCAAGCATTGGTTGTATATGTTATGTGGCACTTATAATTGTCTCCACGGTCGTACGACGGACCAAGCCCACGTAGGGACTTGCCAGGACGCCAACCGTAGGAAAAATATATTTTCAACATAATATATATGTGGCGCTAATAATTGCCTTCACGGTCGTACGACGGACCAAGCCCACATAGGAACTTGCCGGGACGCCAACCATGGGAAAAATAAATTTTTGACATAATATATATGTGGCGCTTATAATCATCTCCACAGTCGTACGACGGACCAAACCCACATAGGGACTCGCCGGGACGCCCACCGTGAGAAAAACATATTTCTGGCATAATAAATATACTTGACACTTGTAATCATCTCCGCAGTTGTACGACGGACCAAGCCGATATACGGACTTGCCGGAACGCCAACTGGGAAGAAATCATATTGTAAACATATATGCTATACTTACTGATCTCAACGGTTGTACGACGGACCAAGCCTACATAGGGACTTGCCGGAACGCCAACTGGAAAGAAATCCGGTGCTGATCTCAACGGTTGTACGACAGGCCATTCTCATATAAGAACTTGCCAAGCGAAATTCGTGAGTAAATTATTGGCATAGGTTACATAAAAGAAAATCGATCAAAGATGAAAGGGATCTATACTACACACATGAGTCTTCACGGCTGTACGACGGACCAAGTTCAAACAAACTTGCCGGCACGCCAGCCGTGAAACCAAGATGTTGCTTGATCACACATACATTCAGAAGAGACACCATCCTCATATATAAACGGAGAATCGCGTGTCATAGTGTTGTACGTTGCTATGCATGTTTACCATACCGTACCCAAAAAATAATTCATACCTCAGTGGAAGCAGACGTACGTACTAGGTGGGGATCGATTGATATATAGCAGACCTTGAGTGAGTCTCCCCATGTAGAAAAAATAAATAATCTAAGTGCACAATAGGATACAGGATGTACATATATGAATCCTTGGGAAAGCATGTGAACTCACCGGGAGAGGAAGTGAGGATCTGATCTCTGTTATCCAAGATCGCCAAATTGTGCTGAAACATCCTATGTCAAGGAAACAAAGGCGTCAAATAGATCATCACAAAGAATCACAAAGAGGCAAATGCAATAACGTTGCATACTGAGGCCAGGAGATCTGATCTGATCTCAATACGGCAAGCTACACGCAGGGCAAAACTACCCTGTGGATGACAATGCAAAGAAAGATAAAGAAACGGGTCTATGCCTACGCTTCTGCTGGAGTATATCTATCTAGAGGCAACTTGACAACAACCCTTCAAGATGGAGGCCTTATCCAATTAAAGGATCCAAACAAACTTTCAAATAACATAGGAACTGTACGCACCTAGCCTACCATCAAGCCGGCCATTTGAATAAAGTACACGCACACATGTGCTAAGCCAATACTAGGAGGCGAGTTAAAAAAAGGGATCCATGTATTTTCGAGCTCTGAATCCGAATAAAAAAATCCATTCACATTCAGACCTCGAGGGGCATCTGTTGACACCAATTTCAGCCAAAAGCAAAATATGGCGCATAATTCAAATAAAATCATTTACAGAAAATGATTAAAACAAAAAATAAAATTGCCGAATACATGGATAAAAATACAATGATAAAATAAAAGACCCAAAAATAAAAGGGAAGAAAATGAGCCATATCATCATATAAATTAGAGGACATATGACTTTCATACACATACGCCACATCAACGGCGAAATTCCAATGTTTACGCAAATTCAAAGTTTCATAGACGACGCTAATATTGCCAAAAATTCTGTCATCGCTAAAAAAATATTAGCACAGTAATGTTCGCATAAAATAATATAACGCGCGACGATGTATAAAGAAAATATCAAGCCGTCATATAAATATCAATGAAAAAATGATTTCCCATGTCATTACAATTAATTTGGCCTAGCTAGCCCACGTATACAAATGGCAACATGCATGCATGGTGCAAGTACTATCAACGTGCATGCATGTGTTATGTCTAGATTAATTATGCGGCAAGATTATGAAGTAATGGACTAATTACCCAGCCCATGGCACAAACACATATGGATGTCTCCCGGACTGCTAACCCATGCAAAGAGAACTAATAGCCCAATTTAGCTGCTTTAATCAAATAGATATTAAGAAATCCACCGAGGAGACTTGGCGTACAACCAGCAACCACGCCCACCACTCCCACGTTCCTGCACAAGACCTCCAATACATGTGTGCGTTCGTCTCAGGCGCTGGCCGCCTATATAAAGGCTAGCACACAACATTTCCAAGGTTGCTGAGGACCCATCCATCAATCGCTCACGCACGTACATACGCTGCAACGCCGCCATCGCTGCCGGCCGTCCACTCGCCGGCCATTCGTGTGCTCGCCGTCGTCGCCACCGGCCGTCCGCTCGTCATCGTCGACGCCGGTCGTCCGCTTGCCGTCATCTACGCACTCGTCGCCGGCCGGCTAGTCGCCATTCGTCCGCTCGTCGTCTGCACTGCTCGCCTCCGGCCGTCCGTCATTCACAAGCTAAATATACCGGCGGCTGCTCATCTGCATCATCACTTCATAAGTACATGAGGGAACCCAGGGAGAGGTGAGATTCATGGCTATATTTTCCCTCACCTCTTGATGGATGATGCTTTTCTTGCACCGTACACCTCATATATGTTCGGTGCTACCCATGTGATTTGTGCTTGATTCGGTCTCATGGCGATCTTGATCCCATGCTGATACAAATCAAGATAATGCATGAGATGTCTAGTGGTCATATATCACTTCTCAATCCTATAATGATGCAAACTAAGTGCACACGATGCAACTAAAATTCTTCTTGTTTTGGTCTCATGGTGATCTTGCATCTCCATGTTGATACAAGTCAAGACCAAAAAATTATGTTCATCTTGTTGTGGTCTCATGGCGATCTTGCATTCCATGTTGATACAATTCAAGAATAAAAATATGTCCATCTTGATTTGGTCTCATGGTGATCTTGCATCCCATGTTGATACAAATCAAGGATAGAAATAGAAATAAAGCTCATATTGATTTGGTTTCATAAAATCCTATTCTGTTGGAAATTCACATATGTTTCTTCCATATAATTTATAGTCTGGCTAGACCCCTAAATGCATCAGTATAGGGTGTAAAATTGGAGCATCTTGACTATATGTTCATTAGTCTCAAGAAATAGCATTATACTCTCGGATTTTGTACTAGTGAAAACCCATGTGAAACAAAGCCATGACAACTCAATATACATGACTTTTGCTCTTCATAGTTTAGGTCATATATCTAGACTTTGAGAATTGTCATATACTTCATCATGTCCATGCAAAATATAAACTGATATATATATACTTCTTTTTGGTTACACTACGAGCATACAGTTTGTGCTAGGTTGGTGATAATACAAGCAAGAAGAAATCAACATACTTCACTTGGTTATGCTACGCATGGGCACAATGTTGCTACATGATGTTAGTACTAATGCAAGTGAAGTGAAACTTCATAAAATATTCTCATGCACCGCAAATCCGAAGTTATATAAATATTTGACTAGATTCACTTAGTCACATCCCATATATGATATGTTTGGCACTAGCAAAACTAGTATTTAAGCATAACCCATATGTCATAAAAGAATCCCTCATACGGATTAAAATTAAATCATGCATTCCTCTCATATAGGTGAATGCATCCATAAAACTAAAAGATAATAGGGTCATAGCCTATGTTGATTGCACTAAACATGGCATAGTGCGATTGAATATGTCATAACCAAATTTCATATAGCCCTCGCATATGATGGCTCGGTGCAATGCTATATACGTTGCTATAAAGTAAATCAAATATTCTGCCATTTCAGGCATGCACATAGAAATCACATGCGTGTTGAAATTAACTCATAAAAAGAGTTATGCCCCATATAGCACATACCCACGTTAGCCCGGCTAGTTAACCATTAAATAGATCTTTATATGACTAAAAAGACAACCACTACATATTTGCGATGGTTAATGAGCTAGGCATGAACGCGCTATATGAATGAACATTGTCAAATCATGAATGTTATGCAATGCATATGTTGGCATAGGCGAAGTTCAAGGCTCTCCGAGTACGCGGACGTCGAAGACAGCGAGGAGGATTTTTATTTCTACATTTTGTAGTCTTCTTTTATTTCTACATTTTGTAGTACTCGTGTGATGCAATTCTATGTAATAGGATAGTTGGAGTTCTTAATCAGGGGTTTTCTCTACGGAGATGTAATTAAAGATCTTTTACGTAAATGTAAGAGTTCTGGAAATAAAGTATCTGCAATGTTTGATCCTATTTTTATTGTATGCATTTATGCATTTAAATTATTCATCCTGTATCAATGACGTGGATGCTTATTTTCACGCCCGCCATTTTCCCGTCATCAAGAGCACTAAGGCAGAGGACGATGTCGATACCTCGGACCAAACGAACCGGAGCGGGGGAAGACGCAGGCGGAGGGGAGTACGAGGGTTGACTTGTTCGGGTGCAGGGTGGGTCGGTGGAGCTGCCGCCACCGGACAATGTGTGGGAGTAGAGGGATGGCTTGGCCAACGCCATAGGCTATGATGGGTCACCGTGGCGTGCGCGGCAGCGCCGCCAGCCGCTGTATAGGAAGAGGACGAAAGATTGAACAAAATAAAAAAATTCAAATGGATAGGTGGTTGGTCCCATATGTCTGTGTACGAGACCTGCTGGGTCCACCTGAGAAGGGGAATATGTTGGGAGGAAGGAGATTCAAAGCACAACAACCGAGTGAACTAGTTACATACATAAGCAAATAGCCACTCAAAAAAGCAAACAGGTTAATGGGTTCTTACAAGAAATATTTCGGACGAAACAAATAATTACGACACATAGGCTAATGCATGAAACACTCATATGATAAAGGTGCTTAAACAGATAAAGTACAACATCTAGCCCTTCCTGGCATGCTTGATCATGACGTTGTGGCTGTCCGTGTACTCGTCAGTTACGGGAAGCAGATACGCCCTCATGTCCATGATCCGCCTGTACATGTCGTAGCATGCGTATGCGTCCTTGGCCGCGTAGGTTATGTAGGCTAGATTCAGAGGTACCTCCCACGTGTTCAGGTCCTTGGTATCGTTGTCTTCTTTCATGTTGGCGTAGCAGGGGTCGATGATGGTCTCGGCGAGGTCAACCACGGAGTCCTTCTCCTGCCCGTTGCCGATGATCTTGTATTGCTTCTGGATGTCGACAAGCTTGTTGCACCAGATGGCCGAATCATCGCATTCATCCTTCTCTCCACCATAGCGAAGGTGCAGTTTGCGCTGCCGATGAAACGGGCGAATGCTCCGGAACCTCTCATGGCCCTACAATAGTGGTAGACGAGAACCTTGTCCCGCACGCATACCTGGGCGACGGCGATCCGCTTGTCCCTGTCAGGAGACGAATGGATGGGCACAAGGTCTAGTCCTGCGACCTTGTGTTTTCTCATCCTCTAGGTACTGCTTGAACTCGGCGAGGCAGAGCTTCACTGAGTCCGGATTGTTGGTGCACATCACATTCAACTTGGTGCAGCCATGGACTGAACGGAGAACTCAAAGGTGAACTCCTTGCTGAAGTCTATATCCAGCAGGCTCACCCCTCGGATCACCAATGGAGTCTCTTCAAGTGAACGAGTGGGTAGGCGGCGACAGTAGTTCGTTTTTTAGGTCTTGGGAACTGGATTCAACAGTAAACTGAGTGTGTACAGGCGACAACAGTTACTACCAATCCCTCGCCCGATGCACGCCCGACAGAACAAGCACCTTGGCGCATTCAAATGCCTCCATTAAGCAACCTATTCCGGCCACATGTCGGTTCACGAGCGGGTCTATATTCGTATTGTAATAACAAGTGTCAGTGGACACTTTACTTAAATTTAATTAGCTTTAATTGAAAATTATTGTTAAAACAAGCAATGCATTGGCTCGTTCTATCAGTGACACATGATCAACATGCACAACAATTAGAATTATTATTCTCAGGACGCACACGATCAGCACATGTGTCAAGCTTTCACACAGATATAACGTTCCTGCGCATTACATAGTTGTGACAATCCGAACTATGGGATATTATACAACCTTTAGATGGTTGAATAGGTCATACCGAATATGCCGCCTTTCAACTTCTTATTTTCTTGCTGCACTGCCGATAACTGAGCCTTTAAGCTCTTTATCTCTTTGGCTTGCTTATCCTTTTCTTCCTCAAGCTTGTTTTTCTGATCAGTGGTCATTGTGGCCTTTTTCATCTCTGCAAGCTCTGTGGTGATGGCATTCAGCTTTGTCTGGTTTGTCTTCAGCTCCTGGGACAGCGTGTTGTTCTTCTCCCTGAGAACCTGCAAGTTGTAATTGTCGGCGTTCTGGGAACGGGGGTCCCCAGATTTTCCTAGTTGCGGCCCACAGCGTGGCTAGGCAGCGGGCCGTACGGCCCATCTTCATCAACAAGGCATCCAAGACCTTCGCGAGGGTCCAGGCCTCGCAAGGCGGACGACGCAAGACTTCCTATGGAGTAGCCTAGCCAGGCAGGCTCACGAGGAGCGGAGATATCAAGGTGGGGCAAACCTTGCGAGGCACTCGTGACGTAAGCCATGACGAACGGCGCCAGGCGGGCGCCAATGTGCACAGCGTCCCATTTCCTCTTTGGTGCTAAGGAGGCAAGTGCAGACAAAGAGTACCGAGGCATCAGGCAAAGGTTGCCTTATTGGTGCAACAAGACCAAGACCAGGAGGACGGCAAGGCGGAGGTCATCGTGGAGCCCAAGACGGCGTCACCCCAGGGCTTTTTGCAGGCGAAGACCGCTTTTGTCAGGATAGCTTGTACTAGCTGTCCCCCTTCAAATTTGCCCGCCATTATTGGATCCCTTCCCGCTCAACATTTGGGTAGAGGACCAGGGCCCATATAAGTAGAGCTAGCCACCACTGTAGGGGCAATCTGATCCGAGCTTGATCCAACAGATCGAGAGCCTAGTCGCAAGAACACCTCAACCTCAGGAGGCTGTTCTTCCCTTGTACTATTCATCATCAGCCCAAGAGGCAATCCACCACCACCACATTGGAGTAGGGTATTACACCATAACGGTGGCCCGAACCAGTATAAACCCCGTGTCTCTCTCTGTGTTGTGAGTTCGCCGAGGTCGTCCGCAAGATCTTAGCGAGCTAGAGCATAGATCGGTAGGAGGGAAAGACTTCGCGCGCACCCCAGTGTCCGAACCTTAAGGGTTTGCTGGAACCCCACATCCGACATTTGGCGCGCCAGGTAGGGGTGCGCCGTAGTTTCCCTTCCGTCGGTTCGTTGCTCCATCGCTCCGTCGTTTCCATAGCGGACGCTCGCCGTGCTCGGGCTGAGCGTCGGGCTGCCCTCTCCGCCCGCGTCGATCAGACGGCCCCTGTGGGCGGGCCACCTTGTCACTCTCCGTCACCCGTCGCCAACGCCGCCACCGGCCCAGCGGGGAACGAGCAGCAGGCGTCCTCGCTGCATCCTTCGGTGCGGCAAGATGGCCGCACCGCCACTCCATCGCTCACCCCTGCGGGTTCTTCGTCCCGCGCGCACCACACTCCCGTGGAGGCACGAGCCATGCTCATCGCGGCGAATGAGCTCCTGCGCTACCGCCCTGTCGGCGATGTCTACGAGGAGTGGCTCGGCCGCGTCGCCGAGCTCGTCCGCGCCGTAGGGGGCTCTCCAGCGCCGCCCAACTCTCTGCCTCCCCCTCAACCAGCCACGGGCGACAGGGCTCATGGCGTGCCTCCACCACCTCACCCCCAAGACGGTGCCTTGGCACCAAGGCGCGCACCTCCGCGGCGTGATCCACCACGCCCGGCGCACGCGCGCGAAGAAAGAAGCTGCCAAGAAATCCCGCGGCCGCGAGAAGCTGCGCCGGCGCTCCCTGCGCCACCTTGTCAAGACCGCGCACCGCCTGCACGGCGCAGCGCGAACCCCGTCAAGACCAAGCTCCACCCCCGAAGCGTGCCCCGGCAACCACAGCCGGCTGCCGCGCCTTGACCCCTGAGCTGCGTAGCGTCGCCTGGCCAGGCAAGTTCAAGCCAGACCTGCCTCCTCGCTATGACGGCACCGCCGACCCCGCGGAGTTCCTGCAGCTCTATGAGCTGAGCATGAAAGCAGCCAACGGCGACGAAAAAGTCATGGCGAACTGGTTTCCCATGGCTCTCAAGGATGGGGCCTGCTCTTGGCTCCTGAACCTGCAGCACGGCTCGATCTCCTCCTGGGACGAGATGCGCGACCGCTTCGTCGCCAACTTCCAGGGCACTCGCGACCGCCCACCGGCCGCGGGTGACCTGCGCCGCATCAAGCAACAGCCAGGAGAAACTCTCCAGAAGTACATCCAGCGCTTCAACAACACCCGCCTCAAGATCCCCAAGGTCACGGACGAGGCCATCATCTCCGCGTTCTCCGACGGCGTCCGTGACGTCAAGATGAAGGAAGAGCTGGCTATCCACGAGGAGCTCTGCACTTCTCAGGAGTTGTTCAACCTGGCGACCAAGTGGGCAAGAGCTGCGGAGGGGCGTCTCTCTCTCCTCAAGCTGCCAGCTCCAGGAGCGGAAGAAAAGAAGGCCAAGGCCAAGGACGTGAAGCGCAAGGAGGCGGTTGTGCTCGCAGCGGAGCCCGACACCAAGCGAGGCAGAGATCACCCTGAGTCGTCCAAGAATGGCCGACTGTTCTGCGCCTTCCACAACCTGAACACTCACAACACCAGCGACTGCCAGGAGCTCAGGGCCATACGAGAAGGACGCTACGATCAACGCCCCGAGCGCATCGACCGGGGCTACGACCGTGGAGGAGGACGTGGAGGCGGACGCTGGGATGACCGTGGTGAAGGAAATATGCCCTAGAGGCAATAATAAAGTTATTATTTATTTCCTTATATCATGATAAATGTTTATTATTCATGCTAGAATTGTATTAACCGGAAACATAATACATGTGTGAATACATAGACAAACAGTATGTCACTAGTATGCCTCTACTTGACTAGCTTGTTAATCAAAGATGGTTATGTTTCCTAACCATGAACAAGGAGTTGTTATTTGATTAACAAGGTCACATCATTAGTAGAATGATCTGATTGACATGGCCCATTCCGTTAGCTTAACACTTGATCGTTTAGTATGTTAATGCTTTCTTCATGACCCATACATGTTCCTGTAACTATGAGATTATGCAACTCCCGTTTACCGGAGGAACACTATGGGTGCTACCAAACGTCACAACGTAACTGGGTGATTATAAAGGAGTACTACAGGTGTCTCCAAAAGTACTTGTTGGGTTGGCGTATTTCGAGATTAGGTTTTGTCACTCCGATTGTGGAGAGGTATCTCCAGTGCCTTCTCGGTAATGCACATCACTTAAGCCTTGCAAGCATTACAACTAATGAGTTAGTTGTGAGATGATGTATTACGAACGAGTAAAGAGACTTACCGTAACGAGATTGAACTAGGTATTGGATACCGACGATCGAATCTCGGGTAAGTAACATACCGATGACAAAGGGAACAACGTATGTCGTTATGCGGTTTGACCGATAAAGATCTTCGTAGAATATGTAGGAACCAATATGGGCATCCAGGTTCCGCTATTGGTTATTGACCGAGAATGGTTCTAGGTCATGTCTACATAGTTCTCGAACCCGTAGGGTCCGCACGCTAACGCTTCGATGTGAGTTCATTATGAGTTTATAAGTATTGATGCAACGAAGTTTGTTCGAGTCCCGGATGTGATCACGGACATGACGAGGAGTCTCGAAATGGTCGAGACATAAAGATTGATATATTGGAAGCCTACATTTGGACATCGGAAGGGTTCCGAGTGAAATCGAGAATTCTGAGTACCGGGAGGTTACCGAACCCCCGGGAACTACATGGGCCATAGTGGGCCTTAGTGGAAAGGAGAGAGGGCCAGCCCTAGGTGGTCGCGCCCCTCTTCCCCTAGTCCTATTAGGACTAGGAAAGGTGGGCCGCCCCTCTCTCTCTCTTCCTCCGGGAATCCTAATCCAACTAGGATTGAGGAGGAGTCCTACTCCCGGAGGAGTAGGACTCCTTGCGCGCCTCCCCTTGGGCGGCCACCTCCCCTTGGCTCCTTTATATCTGAGGCGGGGGCACCCCATGACACACAAGTTGATCTACGGATCTTTCCTTAGCCGTGTGCGGTGCCCCTTCCACCATATTCCACTTCGGTCATATCGTCAGAGAGCTTAGGCGAAGCCTGCGCCGGAGAAGTCATATCGTCGCGGTGCTTAGGCGAAGCCCTGCGTCGGTGGAGCATCAACATCGTCACCACGCCGTCAGGTTGACGGAACTCATCCCGACACTTTCTGGATCGAGTCCGGGGATCGTCATCGAGCTGAACGATGCGGAGAACTCGGAGGTGCCGTACGTTCGGTGCTTGGATCGGTCGGATCGTGAAGACGCATTTACTACATCAACCGCGTTGTTATAACGCTTCCGCTTTCGGTCTACGAGGGTACGTGGACGGACACTCTCCCCTCTCGTTGCTATGCCATCACCATGATCTTGCGTGATCGTAGGAAATTTTTTGAAATTACTACGTTCCCCAACAGTGGCATCCGAGCCTGGTTTTATGCGTTGATGTCATATGCACGAGTAGAACACAAGTGAGTTGTGGACGATACAAGTCATACTGCCTACCGGCATGTCATACTTTGGTTCAGCGGTATTGTTGGACGAGACGATCCGGACCAACCTTACGCAGACGCTTACGCCGAGCGGTTCCCTCGGCGTGCTTTGCACATAGATGGCTTATGGAAGACTGTCTCTCCAACTTTAGTTGAACCGAGTGTGGCTACGCCCGGTCCTTGAGAAGGTTAAACGGAGTCTATTTGACAAACTATCGTTGTGGTTTTGATGCGTAGGTAAGAACGGTTCTTGCTCAGCCCGTAGCAGCCACGTAAAACTTGCAACAACAAAGTAGAGGACGTCTAACTTGTTTTTGCAGGGCATGTTGTGATGTGATATGGTCAAGACGTGATGCTATATTTTATTGTATGAGATGATCATGTTTTGTAACCGAAGTTATCGGCAATGGCAGGAGCCATATGGTTGTCGCTTTATTGTATGCAATGCAATCGCGATGTAATGCTTTACTTTATTACTAAGCGGTAGTGATAGTCGTGGAAGCATAAGATTGGCGAGACGACAACGATGCTACGATGGAGATCAAGGTGTCGCTACGGTGACGATGGTGATCATGACGGTGCTTGGCGATGGAGATCACAAGCACAAGATGATGATGACCATATCATATCACTTATATTGATTGCATGTGATGTTTATCCTTTATGCATCTTATCTTGCTTTGATTGACGGTAGCATTATAAGATGATCTCTCTCTAAAAATTATCAAGAAGTGTTCTCTCGAGTATGCACCGTTGCCAAAGTTCGTAGTACCCGGACACCACGTGATGATCGGGTGTGATAAGTTCTACGTCCATCTACAACGGGTGCAAAACAGTTGCACACGCGGAATACTCGAGTTAAACTTGACGAGCCTAGCATATACGAGATATGGCCTCCGGAACACGGAGACCGAAAGGTCGAACGTGAATCATATAGTAGATATGATCAACATAGTGATGTTCACCGTTGAAACTACTCCGTCTCACGTGATGATCGGACACGGTTTAGTTGATATGGATCACGTGATCACTTAGATGACTAGAGAGATGTCCGTCTAAGTGGGAGTTTTTAATATGATTAATTGAACTTAAATTTATCATGAACTTAGTACCGATAGTATTTTGCTTGTCTATGTTTCTTTGTAGATAGATGGCTCGTCTTTGTTGTTCCGTTGAATTTTAATCGTTCCTTGAGAAAGCAAAGTTGAAAGATGATGGTAGCAATTACACGGACCGGGTCCGTAATTTGAGGATTATCCTCATTGCTGCCTGAAAAATTACGCCCTGGAAGCATTTGGGTAGCGAACTGCTGCAGATCTTGAGCGAGAAGTTATGAACGTCTGGCAAAGCGTAGCTGATGACTACTCTATAGTTCAAGCAGCCATGCTTTACGGCTTAGAACCGGGTCTTCAACGACGTTTTGAGCGTCATGGAGCATATGAGATGTTCCAGGAGTTGAAGTTAATATTTCAAGCAAATGCGGATTGAGAGATATGAAGTCTCCAATAAGTTCTATAGCTGCAAGATGGAGGAGAATAGTTACATCGGTGAGCACATACTCAAAATGTCCGGGTATAACAATCACTTAATTCAGCTGGGAGTTAATCTTCCGGATGATAGTGTCATTGATGTAATTCTCCAATCATCGCCACCAAGCTACAAGAGCTTCGTGATGAACTATAATATGCAAGGGATGACTAAGACAATTCCTGAGCTCTTGGCGATGCTAAAAGCTGCGGAGGTAGAAATCAAGAAAGAGCATCAAGTGTTGATGGTCAACAAGACCACCAGTTTCAAGAAAAAGGGCAAAGGGAAGAAGAAGGGAAACTTCAAAAAGAACAGCAAGAAAGTTGCTGATCATGAGAAGAAACCCAAGTCCGGACCTAAGCCTGAAATCGAGTGTTTTTACCGCAAGCAGACCGGACCTCGGAAGCGGAACTGCCCCAAGTATTTGGCGGATAAAAGGATGGCAAGGTGAACAAAGGTATATATGATATACATGTTATTGATGTGTACCTTACTAGAGCTCGTAGTAGCACACGGGTATTTGATCTTGGTTACATTGCTAATATTTGCAACTCAAAGCAGGGACTACGGAATAGACGAGCAATCGCAAAGGACGAGGTGACGATCTTGGCGTGAGGAAATGGTTCCAAAGTCAATGTGATCGCGGTCGGCACGCTACCTCTACATCTACCTTCGGGATTAGTTTTAGACCTAAATAATTGTTATTTGGTGCGGCGTTGAGCATGAACATTATATCTGGATCTTGTTTAATGCGAGACGGTTATTCATTTAAATCGAGAGAATAATGGTTGTTCTATTTATATGAATAATATCTTTTATGGTCATGCACCCTTGAAGAATGGTCTATTCTTGTTGAATCTCGACAGTAGTGATACACATATTCATAATGTTGAAGCCAAAATGCAGAGTTGATAATGATAGTGCAACTTATTTGTGGCAATCGCCGTTTAGGTCATATCGGTGTAAAACGCATGAAGAAACTCCATCTTGATGGGCTTCGGAATCACTTGATTATGAATCACTTGGTACTTGCGAACCGTGCCTCATGGGCAAGATGACTAAAACGCCGTTCTCCGGAACTATGGAGCGAGCAACTGATTTGTTGGAAATCATACATACCGATGTTTGTGGTCCAATGAATATTGAGGCACGGCGGGTATCGTTATTTCCTCACCTTCACAGATGATTTGAGCAGATATGGGTATATCTACTTAATGAAACACAAATCTGAAACATTTGAAAAGTTCAAAGAATTTCAGAGTGAAGTAGAAAATCATCGTAACAAGAAAATAAAGTTTCTACGATCTGATCGTGGAGGAGAATATTTGAGTTACGAGTTTGGTTTACATTTGAAACAATGTGGAATAGTTTCGCATCTCACGCCACCCGGAACACCACAGAGAAATGGTGTGTCCGAACGTCAGAATCGTGCTTTACTAGATATGGTGCGATCTATGATGTCTATTTCCGATTTACCGCTATCGCTTTTGGGGTTATGCTTTAGAGACGGCCGCATTCACGTTAAATAGGACACCGTCAAAATCCGTTGAGACGACGCCTTATGAACTGTGGTTTGGCAAGAAACCAAAGTTGTCGTTTCTTAAAGTTTGGGGCTGCGATGCTTATGTAAAGAAACTTCAACCAGATAAGCTCGAACCCAAATCGAAAAATGTGTCTTCATAGGATACCCAAAGGAGACTGTTGGGTACACCTTCTATCACAGATCTGAAGGCAAGATTTTCGTTGCTAAATTTGGATCCTTTCTAGAGAAAGAGTTTCTCTCGAAAGAAGTGAGTGGGAGGAAAGTAGAACTTGATGAGATAATCATATCTGCTCCCTTATTGGAAAATAGTTCATCACAAGAAATGGTTCTGTGACAACTACACCAATTAGTGAGGAAACTAATGATGATGATCATGAAGCTTGAGATCAAGTTGCTCTTGAACCTCGTAGGTCAACCAGAGTAAAATACTCACCAGAGTGGAACGGTAATCCTATTCTGGAAGTCATGATACTTGACCATGGCGAACCTACAAACTATGAAGAAGCGATGGTGAGCCCAGATTCCGCAAAAAGGCTGGAAGCCATGAAATCGAGATGGGATCCATGTATGAGAACAAAGTATGGACTTTGGTTGACTTGCCCGATGATCGGCAAGCCATTGAAAATAAATGGATCTTTAAGAAGAAGATGACGCCGATGGTAATGTAACTGTCTACAAAGCTCGACTTGTTGCGAAAGGTTTTCGACAAGTTCAAGGGGTTGACTACGATGAGACTTTCTCACCCGTAGCGATGCTTAAGTCTGTCCGAATCATGTTAGCAATTGCCGCATTTTATGATTATGAAATTTGGCAAATGGATGTAAAAACTGCATTCTTGAATGGATTTCTAGAAGAAGAGTTGTATATGATGCAACGAGAAGGTTTTGTCGATCCAAAAGGTGCTAACAAAGTGTGCAAGCTCCAAGGATCAATTTATGGTGCGGTGCAAGCCTCTCGGAGTTGGAATAAACGCTTTGATAGTGTGATCAAAGCATATGGGTTTATCTGAGACTTTTGGAGAAGCCTGTATTTACAAGAAAGTGAGTGGGAGCTCTGTAGCATTTACGATATTATATGTGGACGACATATTATTAATTGGAAATGATATAGAATTTCTGGATGGCATAAAAGGATACTTGAATAAAAGTTTTTCAATGAAAGACCTCGGTGAAGCTGCTTACATATTGGGCATCAAGATCTATAGAGATAGATCAAGACGCTTAATTGGACTTTCACAAAGCACATACCTTGATAAAATTTTGAAAAAGTTCAAAATGGATCGAGCAAAGAAAGGTTTTTGCACTGTGTTGCAAGGTATAAGATTGAGTAAGACTCAATGCCCGACCACAGCAGAAGATAGAGAGAAAATGAAAGATGTTCCTATGCTTCAGCCATAGGCTCTATCATGTATGCAATGTCGTGTACCAGACTGACGTATGCTTAGCTATAAGCTTGGCAGGAAGGTACCAAAGTAATCCAGGAATGGATCCTTTGGACAATGATCAAGAACATCCCGAAATACACGAAAAGGACTAAGGACATGTTTCTCGTATATGGAGGTGACAAAGAGCTAGTCGTAAATGGTTACGTCGACGAAGCTTTGACAATCGATCCGGACGATTCTAAATCGCAAACCGGATACGTGTTTTTATTAAGCGGTGGAGCTGTCGGTTGGTGCAGTTCTAAACAAAGCGTCGTGGCGGGATCTACATGTGAAGCGGAGTACATAGCTGCTTGAAGCAGCAAATGAAGGAGTGCGGATGAAAGAGTTCATTTCCGATCTAGGTGTTATACCTAGTGCATCGGGACCGATGAAGATCTTCCGTGACAATACTGGTGCAATTGCCTTGGCAAAGGAATCCAGATTTCACAAGAGGACCAAGCACATCAAGAGACGCTTCAATTCCATTCGGGACCAAGTCCAAGTGGGAGACATAGAGATTTGCAAAATACATACGGATCTGAATGTTGCAGACCCGTTGACTAAGCCTCTTCCACGAGCAAAACATGATCAGCACCAAGACTCCATGGGTGTTAGGATCATTACTTTGTAATCTAGATTATTGACTCTAGTGCAAGTGGGAGACTGAAGGAAATATGCCCTAGAGGCAATAATAAAGTTATTATTTATTTCCTTATATCATGATAAATGTTTATTATTCATGCTAGAATTGTATTAACCGGAAACATAATACATGTGTGAATACATAGACAAACAAGATGTCACTAGTATGCCTCTACTTGACTAGCTTGTTAATCAAAGATGGTTATGTTTCCTAACCATGAACAAGGAGTTGTTATTTGATTAACAAGGTCACATCATTAGTAGAATGATCTGATTGACATGGCCCATTCCGTTAGCTTAACACTTGATCGTTTAGTATGTTAATGCTTTCTTCATGACCCATACATGTTCACGTAACTATGAGATTATGCAACTCCGTTTACCGGAGGAACACTTTGGTGCTACCAAACGTCACAACGTAATCGGGTGATTATAAAGGAGTACTACAGGTGTCTCCAAAAGTACTTGTTGGGTTGGCGATTTCGAGATTAGGTTTTGTCACTCCGATTGCTCGGAGAGGTATCTCGAGCCTTCTCGGTAATGCACATCACTTAAGCCTTGCAAGCATTACAACTAATGAGTTAGTTGTGAGATGATGTATTACGGAACGAGTAAAGAGACTTACCGGTAACGAGATTGAATTAGGTATTGGATACCGACGATCGAATCTCGGGTAAGTAACATACCGATGACAAAGGGAACAACGTATGTCGTTATGCGGTTTGACCGATAAAGATCTTCGTAGAATATGTAGGAACCAATATGGGCATCCAGGTTCCGCTATTGGTTATTGACCGAGAATGGTTCTAGGTCATGTCTACATAGTTCTCGAACCCGTAGGGTCCGCACGCTTAACGCTTCGATGACAGTTCATTATGAGTTTATAAGTATTGATGCACGAAGTTTGTTCGAGTCCGGATGTGATCACGGACATGACGAGGAGTCTCGAAATGGTCGAGACATAAAGATTGATATATTGGAAGCCTACATTTGGACATCGGAAGGGTTCCGAGTGAAATCGAATTTCTCGGAGTACCGGGAGGTTACGGAACCCCGGAACTACATGGGCCATAGTGGGCCTTAGTGGAAAGGAGAGAGGCCAGCCCTGGGTGGCGCGCCCCCTTCCCCTAGTCCTATTAGGACTAGGAAAGGTGGGCCGCCCCTCTCTCTCTTCCTCCCGGAATCCTAATCCAACTAGGATTGGAGGAGGAGTCCTACTCCGGAGGGAGTAGGACTCCCTTGGTCGCCTCCCCCCTTGGGCGGACACCTCCCCTTGGCTCCTTTATATCACGGGGCAGGGGGCACCCCATGACACACAAGTTGATCTACGGATCTTTCCTTAGCCGTGTGCGGTGCCCCTTCCACCATATTCCACTTGGTCATATCGTCAGAGAGCTTAGGCGAAGCCTGCGCCGGAGAAGTCATATCGTCGCGGTGCTTAGGCGAAGCCTGCGTCGATGGAGCATCAACATCGCCACCACGCCGTCGTGCCGACGGAACTCATCCCGACACTTTGCTGGATCGGAGTCCGGGATCGCCATCGAGCTGAACGTGTGCGTAACTCGGAGGTGCCGACGTTCGGTGCTTGGATCGGTCGGATCGTGAAGACGCACGACTACATCAACCGCAGCGTTGTTATAACGCTTCCGCTTTCGGTCTACGAGGGTACGTGGACGGACACTCTCCCCTCTCGTTGCTATGCCATCACCATGATCTTGCGTGATCGTAGGAAAATTTTTGAAATTACTACGTTCCCCAACACGTGGCACGCGCCAGTAGTGGCGCGATCGGCCTCGTGAGGACCACTGGCAGGACCAACCTCGCGAGGGCGCCTGGAGAGACCCGCCTCGTGAGGATCGCCCCCAAGGCAACACGGTCTTCCCCCGCTGCCGCCACCAAGAAGGAACGACGACCACCACCAGGACGAGGGGGCTGGGGGCTTCCATGAGCCGCGTGCGATCGCTTGCATCTTGGGCGGCGCACAAGTCCCAGCCTCTCAGCGCATCTTCAAACAGTTTTCCCGCGAGGTGAACGCAGTTCTCCCCAAGCTCGAGGCCACACGCCCGCTCAGGTGGTCCCAATGTGCCATTACCTTCAACTCGGCATACCAGCTCAAGTGCGCGGCCACCGTAGGCGCACTCCCTATGCTGTGCTCCCCAGTCATCGGCAATGTGCAAGTTACCAAGACTCTCATTGACGGTGGCGCAGGGCTCAACGTCCTATCCGTCGACACGTTCAACAACCTTCAAGTGCCCTATGAGCAGCTCCAGCCAACCAAGCCTTTCTCAGGAGTGACTGATGGTTCCACCACACCGATAGGGCAAGTCCGCCTGCCGTCACCTTCGGCAAGCGCGACAACTACTGCACCGAGCTCATCGACTTCGACGTCGCGCACATCCGCCTGCCATACAATGCCATCCTCGGGTATCCAGCCCTGGCCAAGTTCATAGCAGTCATTCATCACGGCTACAACGTTCTCAAGATGCCAGGAAGTGGAGGAATCATCACGGTCCCGTGTGAAGAGAGGGATGCGGTGTGCTCTCTTGAGCGTGCCTTTCAAGCCGCAGAAATCGACGACCCCGACAGCAGAAGTGAAGGCCCTCAGGAGACCGTCCCTAAGAAGAAGTTGCCGCGCCGCGCAGGACCTCAAGGAGATGGCGCCGCGTCAGGAGCCTCGTCAGGATCAGCGCCCGTTCCAGGGGCGCCTCCCTCCATCGCATAGGAAGGCGCGCCCGGCGCCCTCCTCAGGGCAGGGCTCGGGGGCTCTCTTCTGTAGGGCCTCAGACCTTGCCAACCTCACGAGGGAGGCGCTTGGACACCACTTGGGAGCGTGCTTCACGGCATGCCTTCCTCAGGAGAGTACAGGGCAAGGAGTGCCCAACACCCAGGAGTTCATCACCAGGACCACCCAAGAATTGCAAGAAGCAAGAGCCATGCGCGGCAATAGCCGCTCACAGGGCGTAGCACCCCATCCAGGTGAGGATGCCGGGCTGCGTCTCTGCGTTGACATCCCAGGGCTCAACAAGGCCACATCTCAGGAGCGCTTCTGGCCATCACGTTCAGGCCGCTGTGAGGGCCCACCACACAGCTATGTTCGCATGCCCTTCGTCTTGCCGAGCGTGGCGTCGGCCCATCAGCGCAACTTGCAGCAGGTCCTAGCATCTCAGGAGGCCAGGATCCGCGTCGTTCAGGAGGAGATGGAGATGCTCCTCAGGGAACCTCCCGACCCCCAGAGCTTCCCGAGGCTCAGGGTCCCAGTGGCCCATGAGGACTCATTCCTCCAACGCGTGGCTCCAGCTACATCAACTCGACTTCGTCTATAGAACCAGGTGACATCTTCCAAGTTCGTTTAAGTTGGGAGCGCCCCTTGGGCTGCATTATTGCCAGGCCACACGGGTCCGTCCCTGTGGCATGTATCCCATTTGCTTAAGTCTTTAGCTTACCTTGCTGGGGGCGCCCCTCGGGCTGCATCATCCCCAAACCGCTCGGGCCAGACCCAGTGGCATGTATCTTCCTGCATTTATCCAAGTCGATCTGCTCTTTGTGCTTAGCTGTAACATCCCAAATTTTCAATTTGGAATGTTATACATAGATCATCACTTGCATATCATATTTTATTGCATTTTGGCTCGATCCTAGAAATTTCATGCAACTCAACGACCCACGGAGAGAGTTGGAGATTTCGTTATTTTCATATTTGAGTTTTCTCAAATTTTGAAACTAGGATCATTTGATTTTATTTATTTTATCTTCAGTTATTTCTACTGTCAAAATATGAGAGAGGGAATAAAATGACTTTCCCAAAATAATGGAATAATGAAGATTTAATAAAAAAAATCAAATAAGATTTTTATTTGGAGTTTTTCGCTATTTTATTTGAATTTAGGAAAAATGCGCATTTTTCAAAATTGCATTTAGGCCCCAAATAAATGTTCATCTTGTCCGACTTGATTTTAGAAGCCGGGGAAAATTTACTTCGGGATTTTTGGACTCCGTTTAGTATTTCTTTCGTTAGATTTTTCTGCGCGGAATTAATTTAAAAAAAACGCGAACCAACCTACGGGCCGTGTTAGAGCATTACTAGTAGAGCCCTCAAACCCTCAAACCCCTAAAAATAACTGCTTTTTTACAGTTTTCGTCGAAAAAAAACCGTAGACTAGAACCCTTTAACCCTCAAACCCTCAAATTTTTTTAAAGGTCCAACCCTCAAACCCTCTCCCAATCCTCAAAAGTAAGGGTTGGGGAGCAAAACCTACCCCAACCCTCATTTGGCGGTTATCCTCGCTGAGGGAATAATCCTCTCAACTCCCGCGCCCACGCCTTGCATGACCGCCATTGCTAGTCGCTTCGCCACGGCCGGCCACCCGTCGACCTCCACAAGAACGACAACGCGTCGTTCATGGGGAATATTCCATTATAAGGGTTGGGTTTGAGGGTTCTAATCTTTGCCCCTGTTTTTCAACCCGTAAAAGTGCACAAAAAGATCATTTTTGAACTCTTAAAACGCTAGTGAAGGTTTGAGGGTTTGAGGGTTCTACTAGTAATGCTCTTAGGCCTGGACTCCTCCGGGCGGCCTTTATAAGCCGCCGGCCCACCCCAGGGCCGAAACCCTAGACGCCACCCGCCTCGAGCCACGCGCCCGCCGCCGCCGCCTTTCGCCGCCGTCGCCTCGCGCGTCGCCGCCGAGCCGCCGCCGCCCTCGCCGCCCACCACAGAGACCCGCCGCCCGTCGATGCATTGCTCACTTGGCCGCCCGCCGCCGACGCCGTTCGCCGGAGCAGCGACGCCCGTCTCGCCGTCCGAGCCGCCGAGGTTGACCCGCCGCCGGTTTTTCCTAGAAAACCGTTCGGTTTTCACCGGTTTTTGTTCAATTTTTGTAGACCCGTTTTTTTATTTTAGATCGGTTTGTTTTCGGTTTAGGTTAATTAGCGAGCGTTCGCTCGTTCGTTCGTTTTAACGAACGTGTTCTTCGTTTAGATCCAGATAACGAACGTTCGTTAGTTAAGCTGCTCGTCGTTTTTCTTTTTCTCGGATTTATTCCGTGATTTTTCTAATCGCGATTTCTGATCCGATTTTTGATCTAGTATAACTTTTCGCTCATTTATCGGAATGAGGCGATTCAAGCGCCTAGAGTTTCGTCTCGAAACCCTCTTTCCGAATAATCAACTCAAACATGTTTTTGCCTCTATAAAATTTGACTTAGGTCCAGATTAGTAAAACGAAGCGTGTTTCTTTTGCCGTTTGACTTTCGTTGCTTCGCTCGATTTGATTCTTTTTGCAAACCGGAGTTCTTAAGTTGAACTTTCTGGTTAGATCTTTTATTTGAGTTTTACCTGTGCATTAGATGAGTACTTATTGTGTGCCTGTTTGTTTACGATAGAGTACCCGGAGTGCGCCGCTTGCTACTTTGAGTCTCTAGGTTTCACGGATCATCAGCAAGGCAAGTAACACTTTGATCATACCTTTTTCCTACCCAGTTTTTATGCATTAGATCAATCCTCAAACATTGCATGATTAGGATCTATTTAAACTGTGGGCTTGGGAAAGTAGTTGAGGTAGTGCCTATTACCTGTTTTATTATCAAACCCTTGGGAGTTACTTCTACGTTTGCTTATTATGCCATGCTATGCTAGTAGACATGGATTGGGTGAGTGTATCCATGATAGATGTGAGATTATTAATTAATGGTTTATTTAAGGTGGCAACTTAAACACACATCTGGGTGGATTGTGGCACCTGGGTATTCCAGGATTTACCTGTTTCTTTTTGGACCGCCACCCAGGCTCAAAGGGATCATGAGATTATTCATGCTAGAAACTTCCGTGTGCAGCCACAAGATACTATGGGCTCTAGCATAGTTGATTAGGTCGTGCGAACTCTTACAGTGGTAGACTAGCAGATGTAGAGGGATGTAGGTGTAACTATCTACCCGTTCGTAAGGTGCTACCGCTTCTGAAAGACTATGTCTCGGTCATCCGTCTCTCAAACACCATGCAGTGCGAGAACTCAAACGGAGGAGATCGAGTCTTGTGGGGAAAAGTGCACAAACCTCTGCAGAGTGTAACAAATTAATGAAGGTTAGCCGTGTCCCCGGTTATGGACATCTTGAGTATCTAGTACTTGGATTATCATGTGAATCTCATCATGTTACTTTAATTAATATTGTTGGGTTTAAATTGATGATGCTTAATTGGGATTGAGAATGCTGTCAACCATTCTCAATGTTTAACAACCACCATGATAGTTAAATAAAATTTATTCCTTTACAGTAGGGAAAAATTGGCCTTACGCAAAATTGTAACCGTAGAGCTTTCCACCAGCCATATATGCATGTAGTATAGCATTACTGTTTCATATTGCTCTAAATGTGTTACATTGCCAGCATATTCCATGTGCTGACCCGTTTTCGGGCTGCAACGTTCATGTTGCAGACTTTTCGAACGACAGTAAGGTGCCTTAGGTCGTGGTTCTATACTCGATGATGCCGTTGGAGTTGATGGACTCGCTTATCTTCCAAGCCTTCCGTTGTTATCGTTATTAGATGGCCTTAAGCCATATTTATTGCAATAAGTTCTCTTTCGAGACATTCGATGTAATAAGTGTGTGATTGCTACTCTGTTATAAATCCTTCAAGTACTGTGCGTGTCGGCATTCTTGATCCGAGGGATGACAACGATGCACGTAGAGATCGATTGTTTGAGGTCTGGTCGCTACAAGATGGTGTCGAGCACACCGACCGTAGGACACGACCACTAAGCTAAAGCCCTAGATCACTACTCTTTCTTCTCATTTCTGACTCCTCATCTTTTCTACTCTTTTAGGATGGCGGATGCAAGGAACAAGTTCACACAACCGGATGAAGATACACCCTTTTGATGCCACTTGAAGGAAGTCACTAGATACCTGAACATCGGAGTACCAAGCTTCACTGGGACCTACAACGCCACTTTACCCGAAGAGGAGCTATTTGGGTGATTCAAGTTCAAGTTCCAGAAGGGCGTTTGCACCGATCCACGGAGCCCATAGAGTTTTCCTTTGATGCACCAACCTGGAGTCTAGGAAAGAGCATGGCAGCCCACATTGCCATGGGACATATTGGAGAAGTATACCGCAATGATCTCAAGAATACTATCTACCAGATTTGCGGGCGCCGAGATGAGCAATGGGAGATGATCGGCCAGAGGGATAGATCAATCGCAGCATATATCCAGGAGTTAAACCAGCACATCCGACGTCAGGAGAACCAGATGTGCGCAAGCATGGAGGATCTGCAGAAGGCTATGACTAAGATCAAGGAGCTAGAAGACGAACTCAAGGCTACACGGAAGATTACATGGAAGAAATTGAAGTGCTAGTGGAGAAGAATGACCACTTAACCAGGAAGCTCGGAGTTTTCATGGGAGACCCCGCGCCAGGAGGAAATGATGATGATTCCACTTGCCCGGATAACTATATCATCATCGACGACACCGACTCGGATCCCGACGACAGTGATGATGACTATGTTGATGAAGCTGGAGCGGATATCATGGAGTCTTCATCGGAGCAGTTTTTCTAGTTGACCACCATAACAGTAGTAGTAATTTCCCCCATTGTATTTAGTTTAGTCCAAGCACTTTTGTAACGATAGTTAGACCGTTGTATGCTTTGTTTGAATTGATTGGAGTGATATTGTTTGCTTTTGTCTCATGTGCATATGGGTAGTGTTTTCTCATTAGACCTCCATCTGCTCTATTTTCTCACCTTATCTAAACCCTCAGATGCCTCCGAGACGCGACACCGAATTTGTTTTCCCACCGGAGATCACTCAGTTGATTCAGCAGCAGAATGCCTTGATTCAAACACTGGTACAAAACCAAGGCAACAACAACAACCCACCACCACCACCACTTGTTGACCATTTGACTCGTTTCTTGAGGCTAAATCCGCTGGTGTTTTCCAGTAGCACCGAGCCGATTGTTGCAGATGACTGGCTCCGCAAGGTTGGAAGGGAGCTGACCCTTTGTAGGATGCAATCGATGCGGAGAGAGTACGTTTTGCCGCACATCAGCTTGATGGACCCATGACATCATGGTGGGAGAATTACACAACCACACACCCTATTGACACGGTCACATGGGATCGATTTCAGAAGCTTTCCGTCGCCCACGTTTCAGCAGGAGCTATGGCCATGAAGAAGCGTGAATTTCGCAACTTACGCCAAGGAGGACGTACTGTAAGCCAGTATGTGGATGACTTTAGTAAGTTAGCACGTTATGCCCCGGATGATGTTGCTACAGATGCAGCTAAGCAGGAGAAGTTTCTGGAAGGGCTGAATGATGAGCTGGGCTTGCAGTTGATGGTAGCCACTTTCAATAACTACAAGGAGTTGGTAGATCGTGCTCTTATGATTGAAGGGAAGTAGCAACAAATTGATAACCGTAAGAGGAAGTGTGGACAGGGGAAGTACAATTCTGGAGCTCAGCAAAAGTTACGCTTTACCCCGAAACCGGGAGGACAATTCCAACATACCCATGGAGGAGGTAGCTCGCACAATCATAATGGTTCCAAGAATGGGAACGGGAATGGAGGAAGCAATGGACAAAACCGCACCAACCCGTCCACCCCAGCCAAGAGAGACCTGAGCCAAATCACTTGCTTTAAGTGTCAGAAAACTAGACATTATGCCAATGAATGTCCCGAAGCCCAAAATGGAAATGGTAATGGAAGCTCGGGGAAGAAGCCGAACCCTTTCAACAGGGGACAGGTGAACCACGTTAACATGGAGGAGGTTGAAGCTTCGGCCGGATGCAGAATAGGTTAGTTTTTGGTTAAGACATTTTCTGCATTTGTTATTTTTGATACTGGTGCATCGCATTCATACATATCACGCGGATTTGTGGATAAGTACAAACTGCCCACCAAGGTTCTTAGAACACCTATGATAGTAAGCTCACCAGGAGCAGAGTATATGGCCAGTCGGGGATGTTTTGAAGTACCTTTGAGCAAAGGTAGGCATGTTTTCCCCATGGATTTAATCATTCTGGAATCGCAAGGGTTGGACGTGATTCTAGGTATGGATTGGCTATCGATGTATGGTGGGAACATCGATTGCGCTAGTAAGTCGATTTGCTTACAACGCCCGAAGGAAGAAGGATTAAGTATGTATCATGGCATGAGCCGAGGAGGGCACAAGTAAATTCCTTATCAGGAGTTGTGCATGAGGAAGTACCAGTGGTGAAGGATTACCCGGACGTGTTTCCAGAAGAGTTGCCAGGCATGCCACCTGATAGAGACATTGAGTTTTTTATTGAACTTTTGCCAGGCACAGGGCCAATATCCAAGAGACCGTACCGGATGCCCGAACAAGATTTGGAAGAAATTAAGAAACAGATTAAGGAGTTACTGGATAAAGGTTTTATTCGCCCAAGTTCCTCGCCTTGGGGATCGCCGGTACTTCTAGTGGAGAAGAAGGATGGATCATTGAGAATGGTTGTTGATTATCATGGATTGAATGAAGTGACAATTAATAAGTACCCGTTGCCGATGATCAACGACTTGTTTGACCAATTGCAAGGAGCTAAGGTGTTTTCCAAGATTGATTTGCGATCAGGATACCATCAGTTGAAGATTCGAGAGCAGGATATACCTAAAACGGCTTTTACCACCAGGTACCGGCTGTATGAGAATACCGTTATGTCATTTGGTCTGACTAACGCACCTGCCTATTTCATGAACATGATGAACAAGGTGTTTATGGAGTTTTTGGATAAGTTCGTCGTGGTGTTTATTGATGATATTTTGGTTTATTCGAAGAATGAAGAAGCTCAGAGAACATCAGTAATATGCCAAGTTCAGCAAATGTGAGTTTTGGTTGAAGGAAGTTGGATTTCTCGGACATGTTATATCCGGAGAAGGTATAGTAGTGGACCCCACTAAAGTTGTCACTGTGACAAACTGGGAAGCACCAATGACAGTTGGAGAGATCCGGAGTTTCCTTGGATTGGCAGGATACTACCGGAGATTCATTGAGAATTTCTCGAAGATTGCGAAGCCTATGACGGAGCTGTTGAAGAAGGATACTAAATTCAATTGGACTGAGGGATGTGAGGCTAGTTTCCAAGAGTTGAAGAAACGTTTGGTTACCTCACCAGTGTTAATTCTGCCAGATCAAAGCAAGGATTACGAGGTGTATTGTGACGCTTCACGTCGAGGACTTGGAGCAGTGCTTATGCAGGAGGGAAGAGTTGTTTCGTATGCTTCTGACAGCTTAAGCCTCATGAGTTGAATTATGCTACTCATGATTTGGAGTTAGCGACCGTAGTGCACGACCGAGGACTTGGAGACATTTTCTCATTGGAAACCATTGTGAGGTGTACACGGATCACAAGAGTTTGAAGTACATCTTCACGCAGAAGGAGTTGAATCTCAGGCAAAGAAGATGGTTGGAGCTCATCAAGGATTATGATATGAGATTGCATTATCACCCTGGAAAGGCTAATGTGGTAGCAGATGCGTTGAGTCGCAAGAGCCATGTCACCACACTAATGACCGGAGGTTTACCAAAAGAGTTAGCTGAGGAATTTCGAGAGCTATGTTTGGAAATAGTTCCGAGAGGCTATGTAGCAGCATTGGAGATACAGTCTACATTGATGGATAAGATTAGAGAAGCTCAGAAAACGGACAAGGAGATTGCCTCTATTAAGGAGAAAATGAGTAAGGGAAAAGCTAAGGGATTTCGTGAGGATGAGCACGATACCCTATGATTTGAGGACCACGTTTATGTGCCTAATGATCCGGAGATCGGGAAGTTGACTTTGCAAGAGGCCCATGATTCGTCGTATTCGATTCACCCAGGAAATACCAAGATGTATTTGGACTTGAAGGATACTTTCTGGTGGACCGGAATGAAGAACGATATTGCAGAGTATGTAGCAGTTTGTGATGTATGTCAGAGAGTAAAGGCAGAACATCAGAAGCCAGCGGGATTGTTACAGCCATTGCCAATACCCGAAAGGAAGTGGGAAAAGTTAGGCATGGATTTTATCAAAGGATTTCCTAGGACTCGTTCAGGCTATGACTCGATTTGGGTTGTAGTCGATCGATCGTTTGATGAAGGTAGCTCATATCATTCCAGTGAAGACTACCTACAGCAGTGCCAAGTTGGCTAAGATATACATGACTAGGATCGTATGTCTGCACAGAGTTCCGAGGAGTATCGTATCAGATAGAGGAACCCAATTCACCTCAAAGTTTTGGAATCAATTGCACGAAACTTTGGGAACCAGACTTGAGTTTAGTACAACTTTTCATCCATGCAGATGGATGCACCGAGAGAGTCAATCAGATTTTGGAGGATATCTTTGAGAGCATGTGCGTTGGATTATGGATCAAGTTGGGATGACAACTTGCCGTATCGCGGAGTTTTATTATAACAACGACTATCAAACCAGTTGAAGATGGCCCTTCGAAGCCTTATGCGGAAGGAGGTGCAGAACCCCGTTGTTGTGGGATGAAGTTGGAGACCGCCAGTTGTTTGGACCAGATTTGGTTAAGGATTCTGAACGGAAGGTGAAGTTGATTCGCGATAGGCTCAAGGTAGCCCAATCTAGGCAGAAGAGCTATGCGGATTCAAAACGCAAGGAGACAGTATACGAAGTCGGAGACAGAGTTTATCTTCGTGTATCCCCACTTCGAGGAGTCAAGCGTTTTGGTGTTAAAGGAAAGTTAGCGCCACGTTTTGTGGGACCATACAAAGTTTTGGAACGCATGGGAGAAGTTGCTTACAAGTTGGAATTACCCGAAGGATTGTCAGGAGTTCACGACGTGTTCCATGTTTCTCAGTTGAAGAAGTGTCATGCAGAGATGGCTGATATACCGCTGAGGGATACTGTGCCGCTAGAAGCTATTCAGTTGGGTAACAATTTGACCTACCAGGAGAAACCAGTCAAAATTCTCGAGTATGCCAGCCGAGTCACCCGCAGCAAGGTTATTAAGTTTTGCAAAGTTCAGTGGAGCCACCACATCGAGGATGAAGCCACCTGGGAGAGAGAGGAAGATCTGCTGAAGGACCACCCTCACCCATTCTCTAGCCAACCCGAATCTCGAGGGCGAGATTCATCTTAAGGGGGATAGGTTTGTAACATCCCAAATTTTCAATTTGGAATGTTATACATAGATCATCACTTGCATATCATATTTAATTGCATTTTGGCTCGATCCTAGAAATTTCATGCAACTCAAGGACCCACGGAGAGAGTTGGAGATTTCGTTATTTTCATATTTGAGTTTTCTCAAATTTTGAAAATAAGATCATTTGATTTTATTTATTTTATCTTTAATTGTTTCTACTGTGAAAATATGAGAGAGGGAACAAAATGACTTTCCCAAAATAAAGGAATAATGAAGATTTAATAAAAAATCAAATAAGATTTTTATTTGGAGTTTTTCGCTATTTTATTTGAATTTAGGAAAAATCCGAGTTTTTCAAAATTGCATTTAGGCCCCAAATAAATGTTCATCTTGTCCATCTTGATTTTAGAAGCCGGGGAAAATTTATTTCGGGATTTTTGGAGTCCGTTTAGTATTTCTTTCGTTAGATTTTTTTGTGCGGAATTAATTTAAAAAACGCGAACCGACCTACGGGCCGTGTTAGGCCCGGACTCCTCCGGGCGGCCTTTATAAGCCGCCGGCCCACCCCGGGGCCGAAACCCTAGCCGCCTTGACCTCGAGCCGCGCCACGCCTTCGCCATCGCCCGCCTCGCGCCGCCTCGAGCCCAACGCCGCCGCCTCGCCGCCCGCACGCCGGCGGACGCCCGTCGTGGAGCCGCCCGCCGCCGCCACGCTGTTGAGCCGCCGCTGTCTCGCCGTCCGAGCCGCCGAGGTTGACCGCCGCCGGTTTTTCCTAGAAAACCGTTCGGTTTTCGCCGGTTTTTGTTCGGTTTTTTTAGATCCTTTTTTTTATTTTAGATCTGTTTTTTTGTTTAGGTTAATTAGCGAGCGTTCGCTCGTTCGTTAAGTTATTCGTCATTTTTCTTTTTCTCGGATTTATTCCGCGATTTTTCTGATTGCGATTTCTGATCCGATTTTCGATCTAGTATAACTTTTCGCTCGTTTATCGGAATCAGGCGATTCAAGCGCCTAGAGTTTCGTCTCGAAACCCTCTTTCCAAATAATCAACTCAAACAAGTTTTTGCCTCTGTAAAATTTGACTTAGGTCCAGATTAGTAAAATGAAGCCTGTTTCTTTCGCCGTTTGACTTTCGGTGCTTCGTTCGATTTGATTCTTTTTGCAAACCGGAGTTTTTAAGTTAAAATTTCTGGTTAGATCTTTTATTTGAGTTTTACCTGTGCATTAGATGAGTACTTATTGTGTGCCTGTTTGTTTGTGATAGAGTACCTCGAGTGCGCCGCTTGCTACTTTGAGTCTCTAGGTTTCACGGATCATCAGCAAGGCAAGTAACACTTTGATCATACTTTTTTCCTACCTAGTTTTTATGCATTAGATAAATCCTCAAACATTGCATGATTAGGATCTATTTAAACTGTGGGCTTGGGAAAGTAGTTGAGGTAGTGCCTATTGCCTGTTTTATTATCAAATCCTTGGGAGTTACTTCTACGTTTGCTTATTATGCCATGCCATGCTAGCAGACTTGGATTGGGTGAGTGTATCCATGACAGATGTGAGATTGTTAATTAATGGTTTATTTAAGGTGGCAACTTAAACACACATCTGGGTGGATTGTGGCGCCTGGGTATTCCAGGATTTGCCTGCTTTTTCGACCGCCACCTGTGCTCAAAGGGATCATGAGATTATTCATGCTAGAAACTTCCGTGTGCAGCCACAAGCTACTATGGGCTCTAGCATAGTTGATTAGGTCGTGCGAACTCTTACAGTGGTAGACTAGCAGATGTAGAGGGATGTAGGTGTAACTGTCTACCCGTTCGTAAGGTGCTAGCGCTTCTGAAAGACTATGTCTCGGTCATCCGTCTCTCAAACACCATGCAGTGCGAGAACTCAAACGGAGGAGATCGAGTCTTGTGGGGAAAAGTGCACAAACCTCTGCAGAGTGTAACAAAATAATCATGGTTAGCCGTGTCCCCGGTTATGGACATCTTGAGTATCTAGTACTTGGATTATCATGTGAATCTCATCATGTTACTTTAATTAATATTGTTGGGTTTTAATGATGATGCTTAATTGGGATTGAGAATGCTGTTAACCATTCTCAAGTTTTAACAACCACCATGATAGTTAAATAAAATGTATTCCTTTGCAGTAGGGAAAAATTGGCTTTACGCAAAATTGTAACCATAGAGCTTTCCACCAGCCATATATGCATGTAATATAGCATTACTGTTTCATATTGCTCTCTATGTGTTACATTGCCAGCATATTCCATGTGCTGACCCATTTTCGGGCTGCAACGTTCATGTTGCAGACTTTTCGCATTTACAGTAAGGTGCCTTAGGTCGTGGTTCTATACTCAGTGATGCCGTTGGAGTTGATGGACTTGCTTATGTTCCAAGCCTTCCACTGTTATCATTATTAGATGGCCTTAAGTCATATTTATTGCAATAAGTTCTCTTTCGAGACATTCGATGTAATAAGTGTGTGATTGCTACTTTGTTATAAATCCTTCAAGCTAATCGTGCGTGTCAAGACATTCTTGATCCAGTGGATGACACCGATGCACGAGATCGATCGTTTGAGGTCTGGTCGCTACATTAACCCGCCAACGGCTATCGCCTGCTCGATCATCGCCTCCCCCGGGGCCTTCACACAGGCACGGCACTGGTGCATGGGTCCGTCCCTACCACGACCGACAAATCTGAGTGGTCGAGCTCTGGCTCGCGGCACGCGCCGCACACGTCACCTCACCAGGCCCTCGGTGCCTTCGCCTCACCCAGAGCAACCAGCGGCAGACTAACAGTTGTAACAGTCAACCGTGTTCCTTCTTGCGCCTGTTCACAGGAGTCTCGAGGGAAGGATAGCAGACGGCACCGCGAGTCTCCTTTTCCTCGTGCGATCCGCTTGCGTGTTAAAAGGGGGGCTCCTGAGCATCGTGACTCAGAGGCTCTTCGCTCTCCAGCCCTCACCCCCTGGCCTTGACCACGGCATCGCGACCTGGCATACCAGCGGCGGCTGAGCTCGCTCGAGGGCCGGGACCTGAGGACATAGAGCACTAAGGAGAGCGTGGGGGAAGGGAAACTCGTATGGGCCGGCCTAGCTATGCTGCGCAAGTTGGCGCACAACCCAAGCGCAACGTCATGAGTCGCCGTGAAATCAACAAGATAAGTCTTGCACCCGGATTGGCTAAGTGTTTAGGCCTAATGGTCACTCATGCCTTGCCGTAACGCTGTTGCGGCCACATTTATTCCCTTTCTCGCCTTACCATGGCTGCTTGAGCGCTAAGGGGGACCTCCTGAGCATCGCGCCTCGGGGGCTCTTATCGGACCTCGGCCCGCACCTCATCGGCCTTGACCACGGCAGACGTCTGGCAGCATACTGACGGTCAGAGCCGCCTTGGGACCGGGACCTATCAGCGTAGAGCAACAAGCTATCGCGAGGAAAGAAAGGGGGGACCGAGCCTTAACGGGACATGCGTTCACCAAGTTTTTATAATGAGGAAGATAAGCATGAAAAATGTTACAGACCCTTACATGCCCCCCATGGGGTGGTTCGTGATCCTCCGCAGGATACAAAAGGCGTTACTAAGGGAGTCCTATCTACACCCTCCCGTGGCGGACGCCATCATCAACAGTGGTCCACGGGAGGCCAGTGCCAACCCCATCCAGATCAGCGGTGACCGGATGCCGTGGCCTTGCTCCGAGCGCGCCGAGAGCTCAAGGGGACGTAGCTGTCGTTCCTCGTCTCCGGAGTCTCGTAAAGCTCCGGAGAGCTGCTGGACTCCCAAGGCCGCTTCTTGTTGGAGTGCTTTCATGGCCGGGATGCGCATCAACACAGTGCTCCTCTCCAGCGGCGCTCAAGCGGCGGCCCTCGGCATCGAAGACCTTGAAGAAGAGCGTGGAGGCGCCGTCGTACTCGAAGTCGATCGCGAGGGCCCCCCTCGCATGGCAAACCCGCGTATCTCGCCCCAGCCGCGGGTCATGAAGATCTTGCCAGTGGGGACCACTTCGATCTCCGCTCTGGTCCCTGGAGCACTGCAGTCTGCGTGTTGCAACCAGAGCTTGAGCGGCCCCCTCGGCGGCATCACGTCGAAGAAGAACCGCGGGAAGCGGATCCAGGAGCTTGGTGGCATCGGCGCCAAGACCAACTTCATGGCGAGTCGTGGCGTGGACCGAGGCGATGACCGCAGCGGCGCCGTGGCGCTGGCGACCTGGCGGCGCGGCGGTCTTTGCTCGTCACTCCGCCCTCCCGAGCCCTCGGCTCGGGCGTACAAGGGTAGCGGGTACTCTAGTGGAGGTCGCTCGCACCAAGGCCTCGCCACCACTTGCATCGCCGCTTCGTCATGACGATGGATCGTCCACTTCTTCGGCGGAAGTGGCTTCGGATCGTCGCGGGGAGCCTTCCCTTTCTCTTCGGCGGAAAACCTTCTAATGGGCGCCATTGCTGTCAGCAGAGGAGCGAGGAGGACGGAGCAAGCAAGCAAGGAGAAGACACTACAAGAAATATGTCAACTTGTGACCTTGACTATTGGTCACTAAAAGGTCATTGTTTTTCATTTGCGACCTTTTCGTGACCAAAAACAGAAGGTCAAAAGCTGGCGGCCGTAAACTGAAATTAACGACCTTCTCTTTGAGAAGGTCGTAGACGTTTACTATCAAAATATGCCTACTGTCTTGTTTTGGTCACTAGCAGCCTCCCCAGGCCACGTAGGCATCCGACGTGGCAATCTGATGTGGCACAAGAATCAGCCCAGTCCAATTCAATTTTCTACATGGGCCTAGCCCAACAATTCGGCCTTTTTATATATTTTTTCTATCAATTTTTTATCCGCTTCATGGGCCAAGCCCAACATTGCAGACTTTTTATTTTTGGGCCATGGCCTTTTTGTCTCAACAATTTCATTTTTTTCTTTTTTTAAATTGGGTTCACTAGTCAGGTGGGTCCCAGTTGTCAGGTTCTGGTAAGTGGGTCCCATCTATCAGGCTCATATTCTTCATATTTGAATTAGTATTTAAATGGGCAGACAAAAAGCACACATAATACTTCAAATAAGAGCAACCAGATCCTTACAACTGTAATACAGGAATGACTACAAGTGTAATATAGTACTTTACAAGCTTTACAAGCAATCACAAACTGGCACCTGCTCCCGTCATGAACATGCCAAACTCGTTGGACTACCATAGTGATATGAACAACATGCCGAACTAGCTGGACAACCGTAGTTAGGGCTGGGAACAAACAAAACGGCCTTCAAGAAAACATACAACATGCCTTCCTCGGTCGCCCTGTTACATGAATCAGTAGAGAAGAATCAAAAAAACTGGGGCAAATATATTACCGATAGACCATTCAAGAAAAGGATAGTTTTTTAGAATGACAACACACAAATTGGGCTAGTACCATGCTTTTTGTTCTCCAGCTAGTTAAAATGAGATACTCTCATACAAGAAAACAGCGACACAATATGAAAGTTAACAGTAGGGATGCCATAGTTGAAATGAGCAAGCTATTTTGTATTTGAGAAACAAAAAAATGCACCAATAATTTTTCAGAAGGCAACTGAACTTCAGTGCACACATTTAGATAGAAAGAAGGGCTTGAACTATACACATTAATTAGAACAGGATCAAAAAACACCAATGTAAACTAGAATTGACAAGTACACTGCAAGATTCAATTCGTCTTCCCCATATACAGCAACCAACAGACATCTAACATCATTATTTTACCGCAAAAGATCGGCCCATAGCAATAGAAGCACAAAATTTAAGCACGCAAGCACATTATAGCAGGTAGTAATAGAAGCATAAAACTTGAGCTTGCAAGCACATAATAGCAGGTAGGGAAGTGGAAAGATGAACTAATTTAGATGCCAATTGATAACATACAACACACCTCATCCACATCAATACACTTATAAGACAGTTGGACAATAACACAAGCATTTCCACAAACAATTCATGTTGACGATTAAGTTGTGTAATACATAGGGCAATTAGACTAGTGCTAACAAGAAGATAATTTACAAGTTACAAACTATAATAGCAAATGGCCAAATGTTCCAACCAAAATCAACCAGAGCATGCAAGAGATGGAGAGATCCACCACGGATTAAAACAAATTACCACAGACTAGACGTGCAGGTGCATATGCTGGTGAGTAGAAATGGAAGCAAATGTGGGCACCGTAGCAGTAGCGCACCCCACATTGAGATCCTTGGCGCTGAACATTGAGCGAAATCAGATCTGCATTTAAGAGTGGAGAGTAATCATTGAGAGCTGCAGTTTAGCCATTTACTGGATGTTTGCGTGAATCAATTAGTTTGATTGATAGAGACTGTACTGCAAACTAATGGTGGGTGCTAAATCTGAAGAGATAAATAAGAAGAGAGGAAACAAAGCATACCTCGTGTTATCCTAAAGCAAGCAAACTGCAGAGTTCTGCCGGGCACACCAGAAAGATAATCTACAATTAACAAACCATAATTCGCAAATGGCCAAATGTTCTAATTAAGATGAACAAAGGAAACGTGATTTGATTCAGAGGATCCACTACAGAAGACTAAGAAGGAACAAAAAAAACATTACCAGGACGAAGGGATGCTCTTGAAACCTCCATGCTTGACCTTTCATATCAGTACAGTAGGCACTGCAAGTGAACGACAAAGAAGAAAGTGATAGGCATAAATAACTCATCCATCTGTGTTCATATTTTAATTTCAATAGCATGGTACACCCATAAAGAACAACAGTTTGCTACCTACTAGAAAAGTATAAGACCTGAATAATATAGTATAAATGAATCAAGAAAACAAGAACTGACAACGAGAACTGCATACTAGTGCACCAAATGATCAACAGTAAGCATAGTATATTCACATAAGTTTGCTAGTGTCACAGAATTAAGCAGTGCAGGTAAACATCATCATCGGTGTATAATTGCCAATATAAACAAGCCATGTAGAAATGCCAAGTTACAAAAACTGCATCACAAATATGATTTGCCTTTGGTGTTTGCCATACAACAACAGAAGTAGTTGATCATGGAATCTAACAGAGTTTAGCTTATGCAGGGCAGACATAACTGACACAAAAATCATACAGTTCAAATTAGGAATAAACCAAACAAGCAAACATCCAATACAGCTAAACTAAGCACAGAACCACAACATGAAGAGTAAACCAATCACTGTATAGGAGGCTTGGACTGCATACATGGCCGTCCTTGAGGTAGAGGACCATCTTGGTACCCCTGCCGAGCTGCTCCCCAGACGTATCACAAGTGACGGTGAAAGAACGACCAGCCTGGGACTCCCACACGTACTGCTCGTCGTTGTTGTGCTTCGTGCTGACAACGATCATCTCGGCAAGGGAGATGGGGTAGAAGCCAACACCGAACTGCTCCTTCTCGGTGGTCTTCTCAGTCCACAGGGAGATGGGGCGCTCCTCAAGGTATTCCATCTGAAGGCAAATTGTATCAAATCAGACAATGAGCAGAAAGAATGTGCAAACCAATACTGTAAATAAAAAAGATTTGAAGAACAGCCAAACATACAGCAATACTGTATCAGAAATAAACTACGAGAACACATAGAAATTCCATTAAGATGCATAATTCCAGAACAACAATTTTTAACAGTTCCATAATGCAGTATTATAATTAAAACAGATATAATGTTTAATTGTAAGAGGCCAGAACCATATAAATTACTAAATATACATTATCAATTAATAGAGAGGGTCAATCAGTAAGGATGAGTTAACCCGTGCATTCCTCATGTATGCATGCATTAGAATATAGTTAACAAAAAGCACATCATCAATTTAATTATTTCACCATCAAATCTGAAGTAATACTACCAATCATAGTTAAAATGGCTGGGACGCAACTCATATCTATAAGCAGGTTCCATACTACAACCAGCACAGATCTGAAATGAGCTGAGTGGGCTAGCAACTACAAGAATGGTAGCACATCAAGCATCAGCGACCGTACGTGTTTCAGAGAAGGGAAATCCCCAAACCCAGCGCCTCCGGAGCGAACCAGATCGGATCCGAAGTGCTGGGTCAGAAGATGGGCGGTGGCACAGATGAAAAGGGAAGCGAGAGGGGAAGGGGACCTGGAAGGGCTCCATGGAGTCGGAGCAGCCAAGCCGCCGCCGGCTCCCTCCTCGCGCGGAGCGGAAGAGCGGCGTCAAATCCCACCCACCGCACGGCTGTGTCGTCGCCCGAGAAGAAATGCACGGGGGCACCTCCCGCGGCGCATGATTGTGGGGAAGGAGAAAACCTCCAGCACCTCTGTCGCGGCCAAGCTCGAATCCCGTGACGAGGAGGTGGAGGGGGCGCGTATGCGCTGTGGCCGTCGCAGATGTCGGAGAGCTGTCTGACCGGCTCCATCTTGGGCCTATGTAGGGAAAGAAGGCGAGGGGGGTGGATGTCGCCGGCGGAGGGTGAGGGAATTGGAGGGGACGGCGGTGGAGGGCGAGAGGGCAACGGCGGCGGAGGGTGAGGGAATTAGTGCGCGCAACAGTGGCGCCGTCGTGCTCCGGGCGCGGTCGTTGGAGGGGCTGCGGAGCCAGCATAGAGGGTACGGTGTCGGCCGTGGAGACGAGGCTGCGGTGTCGGCCATGGAGCGTAGAGAGGAGGAGGGCGGCGCGACCAAGCGCGAGGATGGATCAGGGGAGTCGAGGGGAGAGGGTGGGTGAGTGGCGGCGGCGGCGGGTGGGGATCTGGGGAATCGAGGGGAAGGTGGGTGGGTAGGTTAGGGTTTTTGATCTCAGGAGAAGCTCCACCATTGGATAGGTGCATGATGGATGACTCAGATTGCGTCCAATTTGGTGATCCGCATGAAGGCGGTTCCTCCCGTCTTATTGGTCGGTTGTCCCGCACTTGAATCTCAAAATTTTAGACCCAATACTCTGATTTTGTTAAACATAATAATGGCATAGTTTTTCAAAATGATCTCGTTTTTTGCATAAGTGTGCATCTTGGAATGGCAAACAACGGCATAGTTCGACAACTTTCATTTTCTTTGCACAAAAAAATTATTTTCCATTTTTCGAGTGCATAAAAAAGTTTTTCGTGAAGAAGCTACCAAATATTTGTTATAAAATAGCACAACTCCATTTTTCCAAAATATTAGACCATATTTTATGTAAAATTGACCAAATAGTTAAATGTCAAAAGTTTTTGATCCACCTTTTATGAAAAAAACAAAGTTCACCCATTGAGTAGGAAGCGGGGCAAATTTGAGCAACACCTACCTCATAGTTTGTTCAAATGATCATATATTGTGCACGAGGGTGCATCTTGGAATACCAAACAATGTTGCCTAAGGGAGTTTTCATTTTCTTTGCACGGAAATTTCATTTTCCATTTTCTGAGTGCCCGAAATGAGTTTTTTTGTGAAGGACCTACCATATATTTGTTGCAAAATTGGACCAAATCAATTTTGTAAAATACTAGGCCATATTTAATGCACAATTGACCAAATGGTTGGGTGTCAAAAGCGTTGATCCTCCTCTGGTGAAAAAGAATAATTTCTGCCAATTTAGAAGGAAGCGGGTCAAATTTGAACTCCAGCTACCTCATAGTTTGCTCTTTATTTTTTACAAAAATCATTTATAGGTAAATAAGTATCTATTTAATAAGAGAAACATCAAAAAAATTCCAAGATTCAACCACTAGCTTGGAACAGTCAAGCCCGCCGTTTTAACCGCATTTTGAAATGGGCATAAAAAATTCAAAAAAATCAAAAAATTGGAAAACCTTCCCATTGTGTCATTATATGTGACAAACAGAAAAAATAATAAACTTGTAATACGACAATTATTTTAAAGAAGTGTTCTCAGAAACGAGCTATCATGCGTGAAGATTCATGGCTTTCAAGCCAAATGATCGATCTTATGGCCACATTCATGGCATTTTTTATTCAAATGATCTCATATTGTGCACAATGGTGCATCTTGGAATTCCAAACAATGTTTCCTAAGGGAGTTTTCATTTTCTTCGCACAGAAAATTCATTTTCCATTTTTCGAGTGCCCGAAAATAGGTTTTTTTGTGAAGGACCTACCATATATTTGTTGCAAAATTGTACCAAATCAATTTTCTAAAATACTAGGACATATTTAATGCACAATTGACCAAGCGGTTTGGTGTAAAAAGTTTTGATCCACCTCTCGTGAAAAAGACAAATTTCTGCCGATTCAGCAGGAAGCGGGTCAAATTTGAATTGTAGCTGCCTTGTAATTTGCTCTTTGTTTTTTTCCAAAAATCATTTATAGGTACATAAGTATCTATTTAATCAGAGAAACACCAAAAAAATTCCAACATTCAACCACTAGCTAGGAACTGTCATTCCCGCCGTTTTCACCGCATTTTGAAACGGGCATAAAAAATTCAAAAAAAATCAAAAAACTGGAAAACCTTCGCATTGTTTCATTATATGTGGCCAAGTTCCCATGAAAAATAACAAACTTGTAATACGGCAAGTATTTTAAAAAAGTGTTCTCAGAAACGAGCTATCATGCGTGAAGATTCATGGCTTTCAAGCCAAATGATCAATCTTATGGCTACATTCATGGCATAGTTTATTCAAATGATCTCATATTGTGCAAAATGGTGCATCTTGGAATTCCAAACAATGTTTCCTAAGGGAGTTTTCATTTTCTTTGCACGGAAAATTCATTTTCCATTTTACGAGTGCCCGTAACGAGGTTTTTTTGTGAAGGACCTACCATATATTTGTTGCAAAATTGGACCTAATCAATTTTATAAAATACTAGGACATATTTAATGCACAATTGACCAAGTGGTTGGGTGTAAAAAGTTTTGATCCACCTCTCGTGAAAAAGATAAATTTCCGTCGATTCAGCAGGAAGCGGGTAAAATTTCAACTCCAGCTGCCTCGTAGTTTGCTCATTATTTTTTTCAAAAATCATTTCTAGGTACATAAGTATCTATTTAATCAGAGAAACACAAAAAAAATTCCAAGATTCAACCACTAGCTAGGAACGGTCATTCCCGCCATTTTGACCGCATTTTGAAACGGGCATAAAAAATTCAAAAAAAATCAAAAAATTGGAAAACCTTCGGATTGTGTCATCATATGTGACCAAGTTTCCAGGAAAAATAATAAACTTGTAATACGGAAATTATTTTTAAAAAGTGTTCTCAAAAATGAGCTATCATGCGTGAAGATTCATGGCTTTCAAGCCAAATGATCAATCTTATGGCCACATTCATGGCATAGTTTGTTCAAATGATCTCATATTGTGCACAAGGGTGCATCTTGGAATTTCAAACAATGTTGCCTAAGGGAGTTTTCATTTTCTTGGCACGGAAAATTCATTTTTTATTTTCTAAGTGCCTGAAATGAGTTTTTTTTGAAGGACCTACCATATATTTGTTGCAAAATTGGACTAAATCAATTTTCTAAAATACTAGGCCATATTTAATGCATAATTGACAAAATGGTTGGGTGTCAAAAGTTTTGATCCACCTTTGGTGAAAAAGACAAATTCCCGCCGATTCAGGAGGAAGCGGGTCAAATTTGAACTGTAGCTGCCTCATAGTTTGTTATTTATTTTTTCTAAAAATCATTTCTAGTTACATAAGTACCTATTTTAATCATAAATACATGGTTTGGTGGCGATACATCGAGGTTTGGACGGTGGCCAGGGCTCCAACTCTGGAGCACGTAAACTCGCATGCCCGCCGCGTGGTCACCGCGTGACCGTGGCGTTGCCATGTGTTCTGGGTGGCCTAGGCATGTCTAGTGGGTTGGGCACTCCCCAGGTAGGTGCTAGGAAGAAAATCACAACATAAGATTCTCACGAGGAGACCGATCGATGCTCAAACATGAATAAGCAGCCAAGTGTTTGATTAGCGGTACGAGAAATGCACATGGCTAATGGGCGTGAGTTTTGGCTGAGGATGATCAGTTACTAAGAAGACCGTCTTCACAAATTTTCAGCTCAAAAGGAGGAGCCTAGGTGGTACTTGCTTTGCAAAGTACCACACTGGACATAAATACGAATGTTGAAGCTGGGCTCAAAATAATGAATGGATTGAGCTGGCATTTGGTGGAGAATGGTTATTTGGGCATAGGAAAGCACTGTAGAAAATGGATACCATTTGGACATGCCAAAGTGGTACTTCCTTCACAAAGTGTTTTTCTGAACAGAATAGGAAAATGAATATTTTTTAATTATTTTTGAACTAGGCAAGGAAGGTTTTTTACAAATTGACGAAGATATGACCCAAAGTATTTATGAGATTTTTTTGGGAATTTTGGGAATGACAGAAATATAGGTTGCTTCACAACCTAGGGCAAAAACTGCCACATGGACATCACACATAGGCAAAACTGATGAGGTGGTGCCTAGTCATAGCAACCCACCACAATTTACAAGGTTATGACCATCTATATTGGTCATGATCAGCTAGAAATAAGGCAGCGGACCTATGCTATCTACTTTATGACCATTTCGTGTAAGGAAATTACGACCTTTCTGACCAAAATTGTCGTTATAGTTTAGGGTTTGGAGCCGCCCGAACAGCTTTTGACCAATTGGTCTGAAATGGTCATAGATCTACGACCAATTCTTCCAGGGTCACTGACATAAGGTCACTAGTTGACATATTTTTCGTAGTGAGATGGGCAACGGGGGCTCTGCCCCCCTCCCCATTTATAGCGAGAGAAGGCCAACCGGCGTCTCCCACGATCGTAGGTAATGATGGTTTTCCTTGCATGTCGCAAGGACTCGTCAAATCATGTAGTTGCCGAGGCATCGTGGGGAAGCGGAGATGCCCACGTCCAATCAACCGCCACGCGTCGATCGAGGCCGCGGGCTTTTGAGGCCTGCGGCGCTCCGAACTTGACCCTTGGCTTCGCCGCTGGGTTAAACCCGAGCGCCTTTGGGCCCGGGGCTCTGGCGGCGTTCGGGAACGGGGTCCCAGACTTGCTCGCGGCCCACAGGCGTGGCTAGGCGTGGTCGACGGCCCATCTTCATCAACAAGGCATCCAAGACCTTCTCGAGGGTCCAAGCCTCGCGAGGCGACGACGCAAGACTTCCTCCGAGTAGCCTAGCCAGGCAGGCTCACGAGGAGCGGAGATATCAAGGCGGGGCAAACCTCGCGAGGCACTCGTGACGTAAGCCATGACGAAAAGCGCCAGGCGGGCGCCAGTGCGCACAGCGTCCCCGTTTCCTCTTTGGTGCTAAGGAGGCAAGCGCAGACGAAGAGTACCGAGGCATCAGGCAAAGGTTGCCTTATTGGTGCAACAAGACCAAGACTAGGTGGACGGCAAGGCGAGGTCATCATGGAGCCCAAGATGGCGTCACCTGTGGCTCTTCGCAGCGAAGACCGCTTTTGTCGAGATAGCTTGTACTAGCCGCCCACCTTCAAAATTGCCTGCCGTTGTTGGCTCCCTTCCCGCTCAACATTTGGGAAGAGGACCAGGGCCTATATAAGTAGAGCTAGCCACCACTGTAGGGGCAATCTGACCCGAGCTTGATCCAACAGATCGAGAGCCTAGTCGCAAGAACACCTCAACCTCAGGAGGTTGTTCTTCCCTTGTACTATTCATCATCAGCCCAAGAGGCAATCCACCACCACCACACTGGAGTAGGGTATTACACCACAACGGTGGCCCGAACAAGTATAAACCTCGTGTCTCTCTCTGTGTTGTGAGTTCGTCGAGGTCGTCCGCAAGATCTTAGCGAGCTAGAGCATAGATCGGTAGGAGGGAAAGACTTCGCGTGCACCCCATTGTTCGAACCTTAAGGGTTTGCCGGAACCCCACATCTGACAGTAATGGTCCTTAAATCGGTTGGCCTAACCGCTTTAAGTCTCGAGGCCTACTGGCATATATCTATTTGCACAAACTATTACCTACATATCCTTTGAAAATAGTAGAGTAACTCCAGCAAGTCCGTCCTGGGCAGCTCGGATATAAGCACCCACGGAGCTGAGTGAACTCCTGTTCAGAGAAAACTGGAGCACGCATGGCATCTTTCAGCGACGATGATTCATCACACTCTCTACCTCGGAACTCGTGATGGATACATCATCTGAATCCTCTTGAGGAGGCAGGTCCGTTACTGTATCAACCCTCGTCCTAGTTGACGAGTCTGGTGCCGGATTAGCCGACATTCGGCTAGCTGGGCGTTTTCCCACGGTTTGTCGCGTGGTCCTCCTGAAATAGAGGTAGAAGAGAAATTTAACAATCTAATCTCATGATGGGTCTTATATCGAAGGACATACCTCTTTGAAGGAGGAGAAGGCTCAACAGCGCTCCCAGTTTCTTTTCGATTTGAAAGATCGCCCTGCGTAGGGGCCGCTCTCGAGGGAGTGCGTCTTACCGAGCGCCGATCCTATAAAATGCAGTTTAGTGCAATGGATAAGGTGCAAGCAGGGGCTTCTTTTTGAGGAACCTATTTGAATACTTACAATGGAGAAGGAGTAAGGGTGGGGGTAGTCGGCTATAATAGTCTTTAGATGATAACATAGTTGTGACAATCCGAACTATGGGATATTATACAACCTTTAGATGGTTCAATAGGTCATACCGAATATGCCGCCTTTCAACTTCTTATTTTCTTGTTGCGCTGCCGATAACTGAGCATTTAAGCTCTTTATCTCTTCGGCTTGCTTATCCTTTTCCTCCTCCAGCTTGTTTTTCTGATCAGTGGTCATTGTGGCCTTTTTCATCTCCACAAGATCTGTGGTGATGGCATTCAGCTTTGTCTGGTTTGTCTTCAGCTCCTGGGACAACGTGTTGTTGTTCTCCCTGAGAACCTGCAAGTTGTAATGATCCTTATATCGATTGGCCTAACCGATTTAAGTCTCAGGGCTACTGGCATACATCTATTTGCAGAAACTATTACCTACATATCCTTTGAAAACAGTTGAGTAACTCTAGCAAGTCCGTCCCGGGTAGCTCAGAAATAAGCATCCATGAAGCTGAGTGCGGTAAAGTCATGTTCGGAGAAAACTGGAGCACGCATGGCCTCTTTTAGTCGATGATGATTCATCACGCTCTCTACCTCGGAACTCGTGATGGATACATCATTCGAATCCTCTTGAGGAGGCGGGTCCGACATTGTATCAGCCCTCGTCCTAGTTGACGAGTATGGTGTCGGATTAGTCGACATTCGGCTAGCTGGGTGTTTTCCCACGGTTTGCCGCGTGCTCCTCCTGAAATAGAGGTAGAAGAGAAATTTAACACTCTGATCTCATGCTTGGGCATATATCAAAGGACATACCTCTTTGAAGGAGGAGAAGGCTCAACAGCGCTCCCGGTTTCTTTTTGTTTTGAACGATCGCCATGCATAGGGGCCGCTCTCGAGGGAGTGCGGCTTACCGAGCGCCGATCCTATATAATGCAGTTTAGTGCAATGGATAAGGTGCAAGAGGGGGTTTCTTTTTGATGAAGCTATTTGAATACTTACAATGGAGAAGGAGTAAGGGTGGGGGTAGTCGGCTGTAATAGCCTTTAGATGATAACATAGTTGTGACAATCTGAACTATGGGATATTATACAACATTTAGATGGTTCAAAAGGTCATATTGAATATGCCGCCTTTCAACTTCTTATTTTCTTGTTGTGCTGCTGATAACTGAGCCTTTAAGCTCTTTATCTCTTCGGCTTGCTTATCCTTTTATTCCTCAAGCTTGTTTTTCTGATCAGTGGTCATTGTGGCCTTTTTCATATCCACAAGCTCTGTGGTGATGGCATTTAGCTTTGTCTGGTTTATCTTCAGCTCCTGGGACAGCATGTTGTTCTTCTCCCTGAGAACCTGCAAGTTGTAATGATCCTTAAATCGCTTGGTCTAACCGCTTTAAGTCTCGGGGGCTACTGGCGTATATCTATTTGCAAAAATTATTACCTACATATCCTTTGAAAACAGTTGAGTAACTCCAGCAAGTCCGTCCCAGGCAGCGCAGATATAAGCATCCACGTAGCTGAGTGCGGTAAACTCATGTTCAGAGAAAACTGGAGCGCACATGGCCTCTTTCAGTCGACGATGATTCATCATGCTCTCTACCTCGGAACTCGTGATGGAAACGTCATCCGAATCCTCTTGAGGAGGCGGGTCCGGTACTGTATCAGCCCTCGTCCTAGTTGACGAGTCTGGTGCCGGATTAGCTGACATTCGGATAGCTGGGCGTTTTCCCACGGTTTGCCGCGTGCTCCTCTTGAAATGGAGGTAGAAGAGAAATTTAACAATCTGATCTCATGATTGGGCATATATCAAAGGACATACCTCTTTGAAGGAGGATAAGGCTCAACAACGCTCCCGGTTTCTTTCTGTTTTGAACGATCGCCCTGCGTAGGGGGCGCTCTCGAGGGAGCGCGGCTTACCGAGCACCGATCCTATAAAATGCAGTTTAGTGCAATGGATAAGGTGCAAGCGGGGGTTTCTTTTGAGGAAGTTATTTGAATAGTTACAATGGAGAAGGAGTAAGGGCGGGGGTTGTCGGCTGTAATAGCCTTTAGATGATAACATAGTTGTGAAAATCCGAACTATGGGATATTATACAACCTTTAGATGGTTCAATAGGTCATACCGAATATGCCACCTTTCAACTTCTTATTTTCTTGTTGCGCTGCCAATAAATGAGCCTTTAAGTTCTTTATCTCTTCGGCTTGCTTATCCTTTTCCTCCTCAAGCTTGTTTTTCTGATCAGTGGTCATTGTGGCCTTTTTCATCTCTGCAAGCTCTGTGGTGATGGCATTCAGCTTTGTCTAGTTTGTCTTCAGCTCCTGGGACATCGTGTTGTTCTTCTCCCTGAGAACCTGCAAGTTGTAACGTTCCTTAAATCGGTTGGCCTAACCGCTTTAAGTCTCGGGGGCTACTGGCATATATTCATTTGCACAAATTATTACCTACATATCCTTTGAAAACAGTTGAGTAACTCCAGCAAGTCCGTCCCGGGCAGCTCGGATATAAGCATCCACGGAGGTGAGTGCGGTAAACTCCTGTTCAGAGAAAACTGGAGCACGCATGGCCTCTTTCAGTCGATGATGATTCATCACGCTCTCTACCTCGGAACTCGTGATGGATACGTCATCCGAATCCTCTTGAAGAGGCGGGTTCGGCACTGTATCTGTTTAGTCCTCTGTTTTAGTGTGTGTACTCTGTTTTCCGTTCTTATATGTTCTGTTTCAATGTGTGTGTATACACTTTCCATTCTGTATATGTGGATGATAACAACTAGATTCAAATTTGAATTACGGTCATTAAATGGCTAGAAAATTACTTAAATATGTTTAAAAGGTCAAATGACCCCTAAAATTTTCCAAATTTTAACATGACAGTTGTATTAGTGCACGTTAAACGTAGAAAAAAATTGAAGGCCGTAAGCGGAAGCTATCTCCCGTTCGTGATCAAACATGCATTGTTCCCTCTCGGAACCACGAACCTTCTAGTGAGCTGCTCCGGTTTGTGAGGGGTGTGTGTCCACACTTTCGTCAAACAGGCCAATTTTTTTACCACATCATCTTGGTGGCATGACATTAAATCAAGCAAGGTTTCATGTTTTTCTGATCATTTTTTAATTTTTCGGAATTAAAATGCCACGACACTCCATGCATCTGCCCATGCCATGAGACCAATATGTTTGAAAATTCCTTCTAATTTACTGCACATGCAATTAACTCGCACACAAGTACACAAATATGATTTTTCAAACCGCTATGGTTAGGCGTTGCATGTAGATGTAGTTCAAGTTTGAATTACGGTCATTAAATGGCTAGAAAATCACTTAAAATGTCTTTAAAAGGTCAAATGATCGCTGGAATTTTCCAAATTTTCACTGTACAGTTGTAGTAGTGCACGTTAAATGTAGAATAAATTTTGAAGGCCGTAGAGGAAGCTATCTCCTGTTCGTAATCAAACATGCATTGTTCCTCCTCGGAACCACGAGCCTTCTAGTGAGTTGCTCCAGTTTGTGAGGGGTGTGTGTCCAAACTTTCTTCACACATGCCAATTTTTTGACCACATCATCTTGGCGGCATGACATTACATCAAGCAAGGTTTCATGTTTTTCTGATCATTTTTTAATCTTTTGGAATTAAATGCCATGGCACTCCATGCATATGTGTGCATGTGTCCATGTTGTGAGACCAATATGTTTGAAAATTAATTCTAATTTACTGCACATGGAATTAACTCGCACACTACTACCTCTTGAGCACTGCGTTGGTTTTCCCTTGAAGAGGAAAGGGTGATGCAGTAAAGTAGCGTAAGTATTTCCCTCAGTTTTTGAGAACCAAGGTATCAATCCAGTAGGAGACCACGCCGAGTCCCATGCACCTACACAAACAAATAAGAACCTCGCAACCAATGCGATAAAGGGGTTGTCAATCCCTTCACGATCACTTACGAGTGAGATCGATAGATATGATAGATAATATTTTTGGTATTTTTATGATAAAGATGCAAAAGTAAAATAAACGGCAATAGAAATAGCTAAGTGTTGGAAGATTAATATGATGGAAAATAGACCCGGGGGCCATAGGTTTCACTAGTGGCTTCTCTCAAGAGCATAACTATTATGGTGGGTAAACGAATTACTGTCGAGCAATTGATAGAATTGAGCATAGTTACGAGAATATCTAGGTATGATCATGTATATAGGCATCACGTCCGCGACAAGTAGACCGAAACGATTCTGCATCTACTACTATTACTCCACACATCGACCGCTATCCAGCATGCATCTATAGTATAAAGTTCATAAGAACAGGGTAATGCTTTAAGAAATATGACATGATGTAGAGGGATAAACTCATGCAATATGATATAAACCCCATCTTGTTATCCTTGATGGCAACAATACAATACGTGCCTTGCTGCCCTCATCACATCGGGAAAGGACACCACAAGATTGAACCCAAAGCTAAGCACTTCTCCCATTGCAAGAAAATTCAATCTAGTAGGACAAACCAAACTGATAATTCAAAGAGACTTGCAAAGATAACCAATCATACATAAAAGAATTCAGAAGAGATTCAAATATTGTTCATAGATAAACTTGATCATAAACCCACAATTCATCGGATCTCGACAAACACACCGCAAAAGAAGAGTTACATCAAATAGATCTCCAAGAAGATCGAGGAGACCTTTGTATTGAGATCCAAAGAGAGAGAAGAAGCCATCTAGCTAATAACTATGGACCCGAAGGTCTGAGGTAAACAACTCACACATCATCGGAGAGGCTATGGTGTTGATGTAGAAGCCCTCCGTGATCAATGCCCCCTCCGGCAGGACGCCGGAAAAGGCCCCAAGATGGTATCTCACCGGTACAGAAGGTTGCGGCGGTGGAATTAGGTTTTTGTGGGCGCTTCTGATGTTTTGGGGGTACGTAGGTATATATAGGAGGAAGAAGTAGGTCGGTGGAGCCATGAGGGGCCCACGAGGGTGGAGGGCGCGCCCTGGGGGGTAGGCGTGCCCCCTACCTCGTGCTTCCTCGTTGTTGCTTGACGTCCACTCCAAGTCCTCTGGATCACGTTTGCTTCGAAAATCACGTTCCCGAAGGTTTCATTCCGTTTGGACTTCGTTTGATATTCATTTTCTGCGAAACACTGAAAGAGGCAAAAAAACAGCAATTTGGGTTGGGCCTCCGGTTAATAGGTTAGTCCCAAAAATAATATAAATCTGTATAATAAAGCCCAATAAACGTCCAAAATAGAATATAATATAGCATGGAACAATAAAAAATTATAGATACGTTGGAGACGTATCAAGCATCCCCAAGCTTAATTCCTGCTCGTCCTCGAGTTGGTAAATGATGAAAACAGAATTTTTGATGTGGAATGCTACTTAGCATAATTTTCAATGTAACCCTCTTAACTGTGGTATGAATATTAAGATCCTAAAGTTTAATATTGACATAAAAGTAATAATACTTCAAGCATACTAACTAAGCAATTAAGTCCTCTCAAAATATCATGGCCAAAGAAAGTTCATCCCTACAAAATCATAGAGTTTGCTCATGATCCATTTTCGTCACACAAGAATGCTATCATCATGCACAACCCTGATGACAAGCCAAGAAATTGTTTCATACTTAAGTAATCTCAAACTTTTTTCAACTTTCATGCAATATATGAGCGTGAGCCATGGATATAGCACTATGGGTGGAATAGAATATGATGATGGGGGTTATGTGGAGAAGACAAAAAAGGAGAAAGTCTCACATCAACGCGGCTAATCAACGGGCTATGGAGATGCCCATAAATTGATGTTAATGTGAGGACTAGGGATTGCTATGCAATGGATGCACTAGAGCTATAAATGTATGAAAGCTCAACAAAACAAACTAAGTGGGCGTGCATCCAACTTGCTTGCTCACGAAGACCTAGGGCATTTGAGGAAGCCCGTTGTTGGCATATACAAGCCAAGTTCTATAACGAAAAATTCCCACTAGTATATGAAAGTGAAAAAACAAGAGACTATCTATCATAAGGATCATGGTGCTACTTTGAAGCACAAGTATGGAAAAAGATAGTAGCATTGCCCCTTTTTTTGGGCCTTTTTTTCTTTTGGCCTTTTTTTGGGATAATGCTCTAGGAATGATGATCATCACACTTCTATTTATTTGCAACTCAGTGATTACAACTCGATACTAGAACAAAGTATGACTCTATATGAATGCCTCCGGCGGTGTACAAACATGCATTGTTCCTTCTCGAAACCACGAGCCTTCTAGTGAGTTGCTCCGGTTTGAGGGGTGTGTGTTCAAACTTTTTTCAAACATGCCAAATTTTTTTCCACATCATCTTGGTGGCATGACATTACATCAAGCAAGGTTTCATGTGTTTCTGATATTTTTTAATTTTTTGGAATTAAAATGCCATGTCACTCCCTGCATACATATGCATGTGTCCATGTCGTGAGACAAATAGTTTGAAAATTCCTTCTAGTTTACTGCACATGGAATTAACTCGCACACAAGTACACAAATATAATTTTTCAAACCGTTATGGTTAGTCGTTGCATGTTGATGTACTTCAAATTTGAATTACGGTCTTTAAGTGGCTAGAAAATCACTTAAATGTCTTTAAAAGGTCAAATGATCCCTAAAATTTTTCAAAATTTCACATTAAAGTTGTAGTAGTGCGTGTTAAGCGTAGCAAAAAATTGAAGGCCGTAAGAGGAAGCTATCTCCCGTTCGTTATCAAACATGCATTGTTCCCTCTCGGAACCACGAGCCTTCTAGTTAGTTGCTCCGATTTGTGAGGGGTGTGTGTCCAAACTTTCGTCAAACATGCCAAATTTTTTACCACATCATCTTGGTGGCATGACATCACATCAACCAAGGTTTCATGTGTTTTTAAAAGGTTATTTTAATTTTTTGGAATAAAAATGCCATGTCACTCCATGCTTAATTGTGTCATAGCCGTTAGACCAATATGTTTGAAAATTCCTTTCAATTTACTGCACATGGAATTAAATCGCACACAAGTACACAAAATATGAGTTTTCAAACCGCTATGGTTAGCCGTTGCATGTACATGTCGTTCAAATTTCAATTACGGTCATTAAATGGCTAGAAAATCACTTAAATGTCTTAAAAGGTCAAACGACCCCTGAAATTTTCCAAAATTTGACATGACAGTTGTATTAGTACTACAAAATTTCTCGTACATTTAAAACACCATCCATTGCCACTTTACTCCAAATTCGTCTTTCACAGCTAATAAAAAATATCTACAACATCACACAAAGTTGTTTTCTAGGAACCGTTTGCGATGAAAATATCTGGGTCTATTTAAGTCTCCCTCCTTAAGCTTCGCCGGCTTGCCTGCTCTAGTGCCGTCAATACCGGAATCCATGAATCCCCCCATTCCCGCACCCCTTTCTTGCAAAGATGACGCCATGGAAACACTTCGTGAAGGACCGTACGGTGGCCGCATCCCCCCCGAGCGCCGCCGCCTATGCCGAGAGTGCTACCGCATCCACATTGAGCACAGCCGCTTCCGCCGAGAAGGCGTCTGCGGCAGCCGACAGGGCAGCTGCAGCAGCCGAGACGGCTGCAGCAGCTGCTGCGACGGCGGTTGCAAACGCCGAGAGCGCTCAAGCTGCCGTCCGTGCTACCGTTGTTGCCCTTACCCGGGTCGAGGCCATCCACGCCAAGATTGAGGATGCACACGCTAAGATATTCCAGGCCACCTCGGACTCTGGCATGCAACCCACGTCCAAAAAGGCGGCGGTGGCCATGGAGCTAGAGATGCAGGAGGCGGCGGAGATCGAGGAGCGTCGGGAGGAGGAGTTGCGCGTGGCCGAGGTCGAGGTAGAGAAGAGTCTGTCCATCGAGGAATCAGCGGTGGAGTACCAACGCGAGCTCTGGCGCAGCCACTACTACGAGTACTACAATCTTGAGGGCGGCGCCGAGGATGAGGACGCGGTCGACTTCAGCGGGGGGGACGCGGAGTCCACCAACGGTGACATGTCGCCAGGACAAGTCATCGACGTCTCATCTCACACCGACGATGCATAGGCTGGCGCGACGGTAGATTTGTTCAAATTATGCATACATAGGCTTTGTTTTCAATGCTGGTCTTTTGTTAGCGCAATGTTTAGGTCAACTGGCTCTGTTTAATTACTAAAATTGCTCGATTCAGTAAGTGTGTTTTTTTCTGCTATACGCTCTTTTGTGTGCCCAAATTAGCAAGCGATGTTAAATTATGCAATGACGTACCCGGGGAAATTTCCACCAAAATTTGAATTATCAAACTCATCCCATGCGCGTAAAGTAGAAGAATCGTTTGTGATGCACACAATCGTTCAAAGTGAATGGTCCGGCGGCACCGTGCGCAAAGTTTCCCTCCACATTTCCAAAACTTTGGCCTACCACCAGAATATCTACCCCCGCCCCCTCCTCCCTTCCCCACCCCCTTTTCTCCTCGACCACAAGTCACATTTCCCCTGTTTCCTCCTTCCTTCCTAAGCTATAGCCGGTTCCTCGCTCTCGTCGTCTCGCATCCTACCGCCGGGGTCGCCATGGTATTCTTCAAAGACCTCTCCAGCGGTTACACCTCCGGCGACGACTCCTTCACCACCCGGGTATGCTTCTCTTCTATCTCTCGGGCTATGACTTGGAATGAAGGATTTTTACCCAGCGGTCGATTTGAGACATTTCTTCCTCTTGTAGCTCCCTAGGACCATTAGTGGCAACGAATGGAGCGAGGTGGCTGAAGATCTATCTGCTCGTTGTCACCATCAATATCCATGCGTGTAGCTAGTTGTGTTTGAATCTGTGGACAGTGGGAGGAAGTTTCTGGCATGTGCAAAGAAGGTTAGACCCTCTTTCGTTGTTACAAATCATTTGTTAGATGTGATTCAGACACTGTCACGGTCACAACCCATTCATACCACACCTTCAACCAAACGCATCCTAAGACAGTGTCACAGTTTGTACCTAGTATCTTAAATTATTTGGCACCGCTTCAGCAGTTTGTGCCGCCAACTTTGGTCCACACATCCGAGTAGCCAAGTAGTAAAATACTAAATATTTATGGCACGAAGGAAGAGGGCATCGGAGCAACTACGTGCTCCGAAGTTCGGGTCCCTCATTTTTCCTCTCAGATCGGTTCGCCAAAGGCAGGCAATCTTGTAGATGTAGATACAGTTGTCTTTACCACAGTTTTGGCATACATAGTGGACGGCCCTAGTGCTATTAGTTCTATGTTACTTAATTTGTGCATGTAAACACATGTTAGTATCAATTTGTTGTCATCCAAACATGCCGCTATCTTTATTGCGATTATATTTATCTTCCTCATAAAATGTTCAATTTGTTATTTATTGTACATGAGTAAGAACTTGTAGCGTCGTTGTAGTTAATTATAGCTTCTGATGTTCCAGAATTTGGTTGTTGTCTCAGTAGCAATTAATTCATTTGCACATTGATCTTTTTGAGAAGATATGTCAAAATTAACATGTTTCTTCAGTCTTTGAAAATAAGCATTGGTGATTTTCTATGTTGCTATAAACCCATTTCCCCTACAATTGTTACTGATCTAGTTTTCAATATTAAAGGATGAACGGAAGTGTTCTTACTTAGAGTGGGTTGATCAAGAGTGGCCACAGTCTTTGAAGATGTGCCTAGCGAAGCTCTGGAGCATGTGTGAGGAAGAGAACAGACGTAGGCTTAGAGAAACTGTTGTCAACACTGAAGAATATTTAAAGATGCGGTATAAAAAGTTGAAGGTGGAGAATGAGCTCAGATTTTTTAAATCAGACTTTTCTAAGATGGTGTTGGCGAAGGAGGAGGCACTTTCCCAGTTGGCCCATGCAAAACAGGTTCTTACTATACTGAAAGCAGAGGTGGATAAGACAAGCCTGGATGATCTCGATTAGGGAAATGAATATATTGTTCTAATACCGTTCTTATGAAGTTGAACTAGCTATATGTTGTACTGTGTTGTTTTCATGTAGCTATCGTACTGTGATGTTATAATATATTTATGTGCCTGATATGAAATTGGCAAAGAGTTGTTTGATATGAAATGTGAATTTGCATAATACTGGAATTATTAATTGTAAACTAATAAACCTGTTAAATGTCTCATGGAACTTTGCAAACGGTTCTAGCAGTAAAAGCGCTTGTGATGGATAGCCCAATGCCACACAGTTTTCTTCATCAAATCGTGTGTGATGTAGTTGATAAAATCAAACAATTAACCAAGGCAGAGCGTGTGTGATAGTTACACCTTTCACATACGAGCCTACACATAAAACTGTGTGGGATGTACATACGAACGGAAACGTTTTCCCTGGATTGACTTGTGGGACGTACATAAGAACTGAAACGTATTCCTTGGATTGACTGTGTGATATACATACGAACGGAAATATTTTCCTTGGATTGACTGTGTGGGATGCACATAAGAACGGAAACGTATCCCTTGGATTGCCTGTGTGTGATATACATACATACGGAAATGTTTTTCTGAGATTCACCGTGTGGGATGTACATACCTACGGATATGTTTTTCTGGGATTCACCGTGTGGGATGTACAGACCTACGGAAATGATTGGGTTTCGATACTTCGCCCGATCGCACACGAGCTCATTTGGTGTCCCAGGAGGGCCTATCCCCGACGATTTCTGGGTCATGTGGGAAAGACCCCCCTATTGCCCACACTCACTTGGCGACGGTTCCAAATGCCATCGTGGAAACGGGTTCAAACCCGTTTGTATAGCACCGACGCGTACTAGTGTTTATAGTTTGGTGGCAGTAATTGAAGAACTCTGTCAATGACACTATCATCCAGAAGATTAACTCCTAGCTGAGTCAAGTGGTTATGGTACCCAGACATTCTGAGTATGTGTTCACTGACAAAACAGTTCTCCTCCATCTTGCAGCTATAGAACTTGTTGGAGACTTCATATCTCTCAACTCGGGCATTTGCTTGAAATATTAACTTCAACTCCTGGAACATCTCATATGATCCATGATGTTCAAAGCGACTTTGAAGTCCCGATTGTATGCAGTAAATCATGGCACACTGAACTATCGAGTAGTCATCAGATTTAGCTTGCCAGACGTTCATAACGTCCGGAGTTGCTCCTGCAGCAGGCCTTGCACCTAGCGGTGCATCAAGGACGTAATTCTTCTGTGCAGCAATGAGGATAATCCTCAAGTTACGGATCCAGTCCGTGTAGTTGCTACCACCATCTTTCAACTTAGCTTTCTCTAGGAACGCATTAAAATTCAAGGGAACAGTAGCACGGGCCATTGATCTACAACATAGATATGCAAAAACTATCAGGACTAAGTTCATGATAAATTTAAGTTCAATTAATCATATTACTTAACAACTCCCACTTATATAGACATCCCTCGAGTCATCTAAATGATCACATGATCCATATCAACTAAACAATGTCCGATCATTGATACGTCTCCAACGTATCTATAATTTTTGATTGCTCCATGCTATATTATCTACTGTTTTGAACCATATTGGGCATTATTTTCCAACTTTATATTATTTTTGGGACTAACCTATTAACCGGAGGCCCAGCCCAGAATTTCTGTTTTTTTGCCTATTTTAGTGTTTCGAAGAAACGGAATATCAAACGGAGTCCAAACGGAATGAAACCTTCTGGAACGTGATTTTCTCACCGAACATGATCCAGGAGACTTGGACCCCACGTCAAAAAAGAAAAGAGGTGGCCCCGAGGGTGGGGGGTGCGCCCACCCTCCTAGGGCGCGCCCCCTACCTCATGGGCTCCCCGTTGCTCCACCGACGTACTCCTTCCTCCTATATATACCTACGTACCACCAAACGATAAGATACGGAGCCAAAAACCTAATTCCACCGCCGCAACTTTCTGGATCCACGAGATCCCATCTTGGGGCCTGCTTTGAGTTCACTTAAGGGGAATCCACCATGGAGGGCTTCTACATCATCATAGCCTCCGATGAAGTGTGAGTAGTTTACCTCAGACCTTCGGGTCCATAGTTAGTAGCTAGATGGCTTCTTCTCTCTTTTTGGATCTCAATACAATGTTCTCCCCCTCTCTCATGGAGATATATTCGATGTAATCTTCTTTTGCGGTGTGTTTGTTGAGATCGATGAATTGTGGGTTCATGATCAAGTGTATCTATGAACAATATTTGAATCTTCTCTGAATTCTTTTATGTATGATTGGTTATCTTTGCAAGTCTCTTCGAATTATCAGTTTGGTTTGGCCTACTAGATTGGTTTTTCTTGCAATGGGAGAAGTGCTTAGCTTTGGGTTCAATCTTGTGGTGTCCTTTCCTAGTGATGAGGGGCAGCAGGCACGTATTGTATTGTTGCCATCGAGGATAACAAGATGGGTTTTTTATCATATTGTATGAATTTATCCTCTACATCATGTCATCTTGCTTAAGGCGTTACTCTGTTTTTGAACTTAATACTCTAGATGCATCTTTGGATAGGGGTCGATGTGTGGAGTAATAGTAGTAGATGCAGGCAGGAGTCGGTCTACTTTTCACGGACGTGATGCCTATATACATGATCATACCTAGATATTCTCATAACTATGCTCTATTCTATCCATTGCTCAACAGTAATTTATTCACCCACCGTAATACTTATGCTCTTGAGAGAAGCCACTAGTGAAACCTATGGCCCCCGGTGAGGGAGTCCTGGATTAGGGGTATCCGGATGGCCGGACTGTGTACAACGTCCGGACTATTGAAGCGTGAAGATTCAGGACTCAAGACTTCGGCCCGTGTCTGGATGGGACTTTCCTTGGCGTGGAAGGCAAGCTTGGTGATCCGGATATTATATTTGCTTCCTTGTAACTGACTCCATGTAAACCCTAGCCCTCTCGGGTGTCTATATAACCGGAGAGGTTGGTCCTTAGAAGGCCGATCACAATTACATTCATACCATCATAGGCTAGCTCTTAGGGTTTAGCCTCTACGATCTTGTGGTGGATCTACTCTTGTACTACCTATATCATCAATATTAATCAAGCAGGAAGTAATGTTTTACCTCCATCGAGAGGGACCGAACCTGGGTAAACATCTCGTGTCCCTTGCTTCTCGTTACCATCGCCTTGACGCACAGATCGGGACCCCTACCCAAGATCCGCCGGTTTTGACACCGACATTGGTTCTTTCATTGAGAGTTCTTCCGTCGTCGCCGCCGAAGCTCGATGGCTCCTCCAATCAGCTTCAACGACGCTGTCTGTGGTGAGACTTTCCTCCCGGACCGATCTTCGTGTTCGGCGGTTTCAGAGGGCCAACTCGCTTAGCCATATCCGGAGCAGATCGACACGCTCGCCACCGTGTCGTTCGGAAACCTGAACTACACGGCGGACGTCCGCGGAGACTTGATCTTCGACGGATTTGGGTCCATGCCAGGAGCACCGGACAATCTCGACAAGCACGGCTTAAACCTGCCATTGGACGAAGCTCGGGGTGTCGCCCCCGTAGTATCTCTGGACCTAGATCCGGAGCAGGCTGCGTTGTCTAAGGACGGAGGGATGGACCCCGCCCCGCCGGATGCGCACTCATCAGCGGTAGAGCCGAACATGGGCCTTACCCCTGTAGTGGCCTGTCAATCCGGACCCCGGATTCGTATCCGGACGTTGGTTCCGGTCCGCACACTCCCGAGCCCGTCGGGCCAGGATGGGCTCCGGTAATGGAGTTCACCGCTGCAGATATCTTCTAGCACTCGCCCTTTGGCGACATGCTGGACTCATTAAAGTCTCTCTCTTTGTCAGGAGGCTCTTCGCCGAACTATGTCCGGCTCGAGTGGGAGGCAGATGACGAAGGAATTCGTTGCCCACCCACCACCCACTTCATTGCCACGGTCGATGACTTAACCGAGGTACTGAACTTCGACTCCGAAGACATCGACGGTATGGACGACGATGCAGGAGAAGAACATGAACCACCGCACACTGGGCGGCGGACAACCACCTCTTCTTATGATATATATATATGGTGGGCACTCCAAAGGAAACAAATGGCGATGAGGCAGCGGAGGTTAATCCCCCAGGGGGAAAAGCAAAGTATGGGCATCGTCGGCGCCGCTCCGAGCCCCGCCACAGGAATACCGGCCCAGAAGTAGAAAACAATCCGGATGGCGCCGAAGATGAATATAACCCTAGTTGGCGTGCCTTCCATAAGGCCGGCCTGGCCACTATGGGATACTTGGAGAGGGACAACTATACGCCCCCCTCCGGGGACGAGGCAAGCCTCGGCAATGACGAATTCGACGTGCCTGAAGATCCGGTGGAACAAGCGCGCTTCAAGCGACGGCTCATGGCCACGGCAAAAAGCCTGGAAAAGGAAGCAACAGCAGCTCAAGGCTGACCAAGATTCACTGGTGGACAGATGGACCAAGGTCCTGGCCACTGAAAGATACGGACCTGACCGCCCCGACAAAAGGCACAACCAGCCACCCCAACGTAAGCAGGAGAACTCAAGGCGCATGCCCTGACGCCAACACGCCACTACGGTCCAAAACAACGCGAAGGACACAAGAAGAAGCATACCCAAGCCCCTACATCGGTCTTAAGCGTCCCAACAGAAAGCTGGTGCTAACTCTAGCAACTCCGGTCAGGACAATGGACAAAGAAGAGCTCAGACCTATCCGGCCCGAGCCACACACTAGATCAACCATGCGAAATTCATGGTACTCCTAGAAGGACGGCAAAGCATACCAATAGAGAATGCCGGATCCTCAAAGCAAAATGGATGGCCACGCGTTTTAAACAATGAAGGAGACTTCGTCAAGATATCCCCCACTCCATAACATATAAGTATGGCCGCTTGCTGCATCGACGCTAACAAAGAAGAACTCCGATTGCAAAGACCAAAGGACATAGCAAACCAGGGGCTCCACAAAACATAAACCCCCGCAGGTGTGAAATCACCAACAACATCTCTTAAAACATGCTGAGGGCAAAGGCCAAGTTCTTCTGGCCCATCACTCTAAACGGTTGTCTTCGGATCACCAAACAAATACTACGCCAAAGAATAAATCTTCGGCACCTTCCCACCATGCGGTAATTTACCGTATGTTAGCGGGACGGACCACGCTATTGGATCCGGCGTGGTAAATCACTCAGGCCAACACCATGTGATGTAATCACAACTATGGGCAAGGCCGAACCCCGCCCTTGGGGCAGATATCATACAGCTGCCGGAGTAGCGAGTCGATCATGCCCATCAAGATTTTGATATAACAGACAACTACCCGGACGCCAATTGAGGAGTCTGCGCTGCCCACCGGTATGATGGCTGGGTTTACCAGGGCCCGATCAAGAGCCCTCGGACCAACCCCAAGCGGACGTTCGGCTACCTCCGAGTATTTTCCTTAAAAACTAACTTTGACGCAGAACAGGATAGGTGACGTGGAATCGGCCAGGACACACAAGGAGCCCCCCCCCTAAAACAAGGCAGTCCGAATTCACTTCTGGTCCATGGACAAACTCCCTCCAGTCCGGCCATCACAGGTTCCGCCAAAAAACACCTCTTTTCATAATCATACATCGTACTCATATGCATAGACATATCATTTTGCTACAATACGTAGACTTAAGTAACACTTACCGGACGCCGCCATCGACACCCCTGCTTTACGCCTCGACACGCCAGGGCTTCATAATACGGCAATAAAGTCCGACCACCTTCTTGGTCGTCCGCACCTTTAACTTATAGCAATATATGCATCAGCTCCGAATCATGTCTTGGGTCATTGGTTGGGTTTGCCCGGCCCCTTGTTTTGGTACCTTACGCCCGTTATATCGGCTAAGGTAGCGCAGGAGAACTATCGCGATTGTGTCCCGGATCCACGGACGAGCACCTCAGTAGAGAAAGCCGAAAACCAACTGTCATGATACAGCGAGAGCTGGGCAGCTATTCGAGAGGTTGTAAAATCCCTAAAGATTTATTCCGCACAACGCCATTGTAAATGATGAGTGTGATGGATCGGTCTTCTGATCAGGCGCCAATAGAGCCCCTAGTTCGGCCTTCCGAACACTAGGGGTTGTGCCGACCATACTCGAATTCCTATGTCTAAGTGAGAGTAATAAAGCCTTATAGTCCGATTGCCTGGTTCGTGGTGATAAACGCCTCCGCAAAGGGACCCAACTATGGGATAAAGAGCGTTCAGTTATATCCCGAACACCCCAGTATTCTTTTTACGTAAAGGTGTTGACGATCGCCAACTCTCGGGATTTACATACATTAAACAGCCGCGCAGGAAGAACATATGTTCAAACAAAACAGGCAATATATAAACGCCATAATCCCATATTACAAAAAACTGGCACGAATGCCCTCGGAGAAATATAATGTCTTTGCTACATTTCTCCGCCGCAACTCGGGCCCCCTTCGTTACACCTTCAAAGTACAGTTCGGGCTTGCGATGCTCCTTACCCTCTGGCGGCCCCTCAGTTATCAGCTTCTCCGCGTCAAGCTTCCCCCAATGCACTTTTGCACGGGCGAATGCAATACGTGCACCCTCTATGCAGACTGATCGCTTAATAGCATCTAGATAAGGACAAGCACCCACAATCCGCTTCACGAGCCTGAAGTAACTGCTCGGAATTGGCTCTGTCGGCCACAGCCGGACAATCAAGTCCTTCATGGCTAGTTCGGCCGACTGGTGCAGTTCGACCAGCTACTTCAGCTGATCGATAAAGGGCACCGGATAGTTCGGTGCCAAATACTGCGACCAGAAATCCCTTTCCGCAGACTTCTTTCCCTAGGTTCGGTAGAATTGGGCGGCGTCTGATATGCTGCGAGGAAGATCCACAAACGCCCCTGGAAAAAATAAGAATTCAGCTTGCCGCTTAGAATTCTTCCATCATCATGAATAAATGGCTAAGAATACAGAAGGCCTTACCAGCCGCAACTTTCCGGGCATCTTGAATGTCCCGTACAACACCTCGGGCTTCTTCCCGGGCATCTTCCGCAGCCTGGAGCGCTTGGGCGAGTTCGGCTTCTTTCTCTATTACACTTTGCTCCAAGCCCTCGCTTTTCTTCACAGCCTCTTGGAGCTCCCTGGCCATTGTGACAACCTCGGCCTCGTGTTTTTCACGGAGTGCCTGTTCGGCAGCCTTCCTTCTTGTTGGCATCATCTACAGCCTTTCTTCAAAGGCTCCTCAGATTGACTCGCTCCTAGGGGCGTACAACACAAATACTTTTCAACAAGCACAATTACTTATTTAAGCCTAATGCAAGACAATGTTTTATCATACCTTGTTTATCTTCTAATTGCTTGCTCACGCGGCCAAGTTCTTCCTCGGCCCATTCTAGGCTCCGCTTCAGTTCGGACACTTCTGCTTTATGAGCGGTCGTCCTCTCCGCAGACGTCTGTATTCAAACAAAGAGGTACATGTCATTAACATAAGTTCCCACGACAAGAGATGATTTGATCCCCTGCCCGGCTCCCTCTCCTTTGTCGGACAGTGTATCATGGGCTACTACTCATATAATGACGATTCCTCAAAGGTTTCTTGGAAAACATACCTCAAAGGCCTTTATAAGGCCAAGGCAGACTTCGCTCAAATTTCGCCTCTCGACGGACTGAATCTTTTCAACCACTGCACCCATAAGGGTCCGATGTTCGTCGATGATAGACGCATTCTTTAACGCCGTCGATAGACCGCCTGGCAGCTCTATTCGGACAGAGGCTGCCGGCGGAGTGGGTAGGCCTCCCACCGTTGAAGGTGGCTGCTCGCCCGATCCGGGGGCCTTAGAGGTCTCCCGGACCTTGTCCGGCTGCGGGCCGAACCCAAGGTCGCCCCTGCTGACGGCACACTCCGGGGCCATCGCTTCCCGTGTGTCCGCCCTGATATGCCCCCTGGTCCGAGCCCCGCCGAGACGCCACCTCAATGTCGATCGGGACTTTGGGAAGGGGCCTCTGGAGGCGTCTCGCCGCCAAGGCGTCCGAGCTCCGAATCCTCGGATGAGGACTGGCCATGAGGACCTCGCCGGGTCATGCAAAATATAGCAACAGTTAAAACTATTATACCAAAAAACAATCCCTTGACGCATATGCATGTTCGGATCTTGTACACTTACGACTTCTCTGTGGGCCGGGCCTCGATCCCACTCGACCGTTGTCGGCAGCCGTGGTGGATGCCTCGAGGGAACCTTTTCTCCTCTTGGGCGATTCGGCCTCAGTGGACGAGGAAGCTACGCGCTTCTTCCCACCTCGAATGAGGCTCGCCTCCTCGCTTCTTCCTCTTTGTCTTCCGAAGAAGGAGCGTCGCTAGAGTCTTGAATTTGCGTCAAGGCTCAAGGTGATGGAGGCCACTCCGGGTCTTCTTGACCTTCTTGGAGGCCTCCTTCTTTGGCGCCTTGTAAGGCGCGGGGACCAGCATCTTCACCAGAAGAGGTCCGGCCGGTTCCTCCGGCAACGGGGCCGGACAATGTATCCGCTCCACTTTCTTTATCCATCCCTGAGATCACGATGAGACATGATTAGGATGTCTCCCTCACGGCACGCCAACTGAAGCATGAATAGACAGAACTTGACTGTTACTTACCGAGCTTGGAGAATGGGATGACTGATACCCACGGTCCTCGGTGGGACCCGACCATGATTTGCCGGGCTTAAAGAGCACCTTACAGATATCATCGTTGGTGGAATCATATAGCTCCCGGGGGTGTGGTGCTCACCGGTCGAACTCCCACAGTAGTACAAGCTTCGGGCCGACAGGAAGAACCAGGCAGACTAGCATCACCTGGACTACGTCCACAAGTTTGACGTCCCTATCAACCACACCTTTAAGGCGCGTCTGGAGCATTGACAGCTCATCGGACGAGCACCAGTTCGGGCCCTTCTCGGTCCAGGACGTGAGCCGCAGTGGAGCTTCGGATCTGAACTCTGGAGCCGCCGCCCACTTTTTGCCGCGTGGTTCGGTGATATAGAACCACTAATGCTGCCACTCCTTGACGGAGTCGTTGAAAGCACCCTACGGCCAAACGGCCTTGGGCATCTTGCTCACCATGGTGCCGCCGCACTCGGCGTGTTCGCCGCTCACCACCTTGGGCTTTACATTAAAAATCTTCAGCCACAAGTCAAGTGAGGTGAGATCCGAAGAAAAGTTTCGCATTACGATGAACGTCGAGATATTGATGAAGGAGTTGGGGGAAAGATCATGAAAATCGATCCCGTAGTAATACATGATTCCGCGAACAAATGGGTGCAGAGGAAACCCAAGCCCGCGGACAAAGTGAGGAAGGAACACGACTCTCACGTGAGGTTCTGGAGTGGGGACGACCTGTCCCGCCGGGGAGACGGTGGCGATCTTCTCGAGCCAGATACCCAAGGCCCCCGGAGCTTCTTAATATCCTTCTCCCGGACAGTAGAGGCCATCCATCTGCATCCTGCTCCGGATCCGGACATCTTTGGAAAGCCTCTCGTTGATGGAAAGGAAGAGTGCTTGGGCGTTAGGGCTCGAAAAGAGGAGAATGAGCGAACGGAAGGAGAAAGGCGTGGGTAAAGAGAAGGAGGCCTTGTCTCTTTATAGGGGCGGTAAGTGCCTTTTGCGCCTCCCCATTTGCCTGGTTGATCCCGTTTGCCTCCCGCTCGCCGCGATTAGCGGTGCGGTTGGATTACCCATGCCGTATTGATGAGAATCCCATAATAAGGGGGCACGATCTCTGCTTTGAGAAGATGTGTCAAGGAAACCGCTTCGCAATATGCGCTGTGGCTGGTTGTGGGAAGACGGTTCGAATAATGACACGACCGTAATGACACGTCGCGTTGCTTGGAAAGTTGTCAGCAGATTGCATTTGCGAAACATCATTCTCTCTACGGTGGCATTCGAAGATAATCTTGTGGATCCGGACACGGTTTGAGTGTTCGATAATTACCTTGGAGTATTCGAGGAGGAACCCGCCTGCAATGTCAAGACAAGATCGCTACCGGACTCATCGTCATTGAAGCCTGGTTCAGGGGCTACTGAGGGAGTCCTAGATTAGGGGGTATCCGGACGGCCGGACTGTGTACAACGTCCGGACTATTGAAGCGTGAAGATTCAAGACTCAAGACTTCGGCCCGTGTCCGGATGGGACTTTCCTTGGCGTGGAAGGCAAGCTTGGAGATCCGGATATTATATTTCCTTCCTTGTAACCGACTCCATGTAAACCCTAGCCCTCTCCGGTGTCTATATAAACCGGAGAGGTTGGTCCTTAGAAGGTCGATCACAATTACATTCGTACCATCATAGGCTAGCTCTTAGGGTTTAGCCTCTACGATCTCGTGGTAGATCTACTCTTGTACTACACATATCATCAATATTAATCAAGCAGGAAGTAGGGTTTTATCTCCATCGAGAGGGCCCGAACCTGGGTAAACATCTGTGTCCCTTGCTTCCTGTTACCATCAGCCTTGATGCACAGATCAGGACCCCCTACCCGAGATCCGCCAGTTTTGACACCGACACCCGGGTCTATTTTCCATCATATTAATCTTCCAACACTTAGCTAGTTTTATTGCCTTTTATTTTACTTTGCATCTTTATTATAAAAATACCAAAAATATTATCTTATCATATCTATCAGATCTCACTTTCGTAAGTATTTGTGAAGGGATTGACAACCCCTTTATTGCGTTGGTTGAGAGGTTTTTATTTGTTTGTGTAGGTGCGAGGGACTTGAGCGTGGCCTCCTACTGGATTGATACCTTGGTTCTCAAAAACTAAGGGAAATACTTATGCTACTTTGCTGCATCACCCTTTCCTCTTCAAGGGAAGACCAATGCAGTGCTCAAGAGGTAGCAAGAAGGATTTCTGGCGCCGTTCTTAGGGGACTCTCATAAAAGTCAACATACCAAATACCCATCAAAAACTCTTATCTCCCGCATTACATTATTTGCCATTTGCCTCTCATTTTCCTCTCCCCCACTTCACCCTTGCCGTTTTATTCGCCCTCTCTCCGTTCGCCTCTTTTTCACTCGCTTCTTGTTTGCTCGTGTGTTGGATTTCTTGCTTGTCACGATGGCTCAAGATAATACTAAATTGTGTGACTTTACCAATACCAACAACAATGATTTTCTTAGCACTCTGATTGCTCCTCTTACCGATACTGAATCTTGTGAAATTAATGCTGCTTTGTTGAATCTTGTCATGAAAGATCAATTCGCCGGCCTTCCTAGTGAAGATGTCGCTACCCATCTAAATAGCTTTGTTGATTTGTGTGATATGCAAAAGAAGAAAGATGTCGACAATGATATTGTTAAATTTAAGCTATTTCCTTTTTCTCTTAGAGATCGTGCTAAAGCTTGGTTTTCGTCTTTGCCTAAAAATAGTATTGATTCTTGGAATAAGTGCAAAGATGCTTTTATTTCTAAGTATTTTCCTCCAGCTAAGATCATCTCTCTTAGAAACGATATTATGAATTTTAAGCAACTTGATCATGAACATGTTGCACAATCTTGGGAGAGGATGAAATTAATGATACGTAATTGCCCTACACATGGTTTGAATTTGTGGATGATTATACAAAAAATTTATGCCGGATTGAATTTTGCTTCTAGAAATCTTTTAGATTTGGCCGTGGGAGGCACTTTTATGGAAATCACTTTAGGAGAAGCTACTAAACTCCTAGATAATACTATGGTTAATTATTCTCAATGGCACACTTAAAGATCTACTAGTAAAAAGGTGCATGCGATAGAAGAAATTAATGTTTTGAGTGGAAAGATGGATGAACTAATGAAATAATTTGCTAATAAAAGTGTTCCTTGATACGTCTCCAACGTATCTATAATTTTTGATTGCTCCGTGCTATATTATCTACTGTTTTGGACCATATTGGGCTTTATTTTCCACTTTTATATTATTTTTGGGACTAACCTATTAACCGGAGGCCCAACCTGTAATTGTTGTTTTTTTTGCCTATTTCAGTGTTTCAAGAAAGCGGAATATCAAACGGAGTCCAAATGGAATGAAACCTTCGGGAACGTGATTTTCTCACCGAACATGATCCAGGAGACTTGGACCCCACGTCAAAAAGAAAGGAGGTGGCCACGAGGGTGGGGGGCGCTCCCACCCCCCTAGGGCGCGCCACCCTGCCTCGTGGGCCCCGCGTTGCTCCACCGACGTACTCCTTCCTCCTATATATACCTACGTACCCCAAGACGATCAGATACGGAGCCAAAAACCTAATTCCACCGCCGCAACTTTCTGTATCCATGAGATCCCATCTTGGGGCCTGTTTTGAGTTCACGGAAGGGAATCCACCACAGAGGGCTTTACATCATCATAGCCTCTCCGATGAAGTGTGAGTAGTTTACCTCAGACCTTGGGTCCATAGTTAGTAGCTAGATGGCTTCTTCTCTCTTTTGGATCTCAATACAATGTTCTCCTCTCTCTTGTGGAGATCTATTCGATGTAATCTTCTTTTGCGGTGTGTTTGTTGAGACCGATGAATTGTGGGTTTATGATCAAGTCTATCTATGAACAATATTTGAATCTTCTCTGAATTCTTTTATGTATGATTGGTTATCTTTGCAAGTCTCTTCGAATTATCAGTTTGGTTTGGCCTACTAGATTGGTTTTTCTTGCAATGGGAAAAGTGCTTAGCTTTGGGTTCAATCTTGCGGTGTCCTTTCCCACTGACAGTAGGGGCAGCAAGGCAAGCATTGTATTGTTGCCATCGAGGATAACAAGATGGGGTTTTTATCATATTGCATGAATTTATCCCTCTACATCATGTCATCTTGCTTACATGCTACTGCTTTTCTTGAACTTAATACTCTAGATGCATGCTTTGGATAGCGGTCGATGAGTGGAGTAATAGTAGTAGATGCAGGCAGGAGTCGGTCTACTTGTCTCGGACGTGATGCCTATATACATGATCATACCTAGATATTCTCATAACTATGCTCAATTCTGTCAATTGCTCAACAGTAATTCGTTCACCCACCGTAGAATACTTATGCTCATGAGAGAAGCCACTAGTGAAATCTATGGCCCCCGGGTCTATCTTTATCATATTAATCTCCCAACACTTTATTATTGCTTTTCCTTTTTACTTTGCTTTTATTTTACTTTGCATCTTTATACCAAAAATACCAAAAATATTATCTATCATCTCTAGCAGATCTCACTCTCAGAATCGACAAAGGAAGGGATTGACAACCCCTAATCGCGTTGGTTGCGTGGAGCTATTTGTTTTGTGTAGGAACGAGGGACTCATGGCGTAGCCTCCTCTGGATTGATACCTTGGTTCTCAAAACTGAGGGAAATACTTACTCTACTCGCTACATCACCCTTTCCTCTTCAAGGAAATCCAACGCAGATGCTCAAGAGGTAGCAGGAAGATTTCTGGCGCCGCTGTCGGGAGTCTATGCAAAAGTCAACATACCAAGTACCCATCACAATCCCTTATCTCTCGCATTACATTATTTTCCATTTGCCTCTCATTTTACTCTCCCCCACTTCACCCTTGCCGTTTTATTCGCCCTCTATTTTCTGTTTGCCTTTTTTCTCGCTTGTTTGTCATTATGTCTGAATTTGGGGAAATTATTGCCGATATGGACAATAATAATAACATGGAAAATTCTGATGCTCCTGCTGAAGAACGCCCTACCTTGCATACAAAAAAAATTCGAGTCGGTAGTGGTAATATTATTGGAAAAGGAGTTATTCAAGATTTCTTTACTTGTGCTGGTGCTTTGCCTTCTGTGGGCGGTTCTATTCTTCGTAGAACTAGTAGTCTTGCGGACGCTATTGCCATGCTTATAGTTGAACTTGAAAGGCAATTTATGCACATGCATCCTTGCATACAGAAAAATTTCTTAGAATTCTATAACATTGAGCATTCTTCTGTTAAGCGTGCCGCCACTATCTTTTTGGCTCATGAGTTTAGATTTATAAAAAAAGAGGCCAAAGAAATCTTTGCGCATTATAGGGTAGATGCTAGTCATCCTCCCATTGAAGCTACCCTTTTTAATCAAGAAGACATGATGCGTTTACAATCTTTAGATCATATTGCTTATAATGAAAATCTTAGGAAAAAGGTTGATGCCGATATGTCAAAGGACACCAAAAAGTCAAAGCTTGGGGATGCCCCGGAAGGCATCCCCTCTTTCGTCTACTTCCATCGGTAACTTTACTTGGAGCTATATTTTTATTCACCACATGATATGTGTTTTGCTTGGAGCGTTTTGTATGATTTGAGTCTTTGCTTTTTACTTTACCACAATCATCCTTGTTGTACACACCTTTTGAGAGAGCCATACATGAATTGGAATTTGATAGAATACTCTATGTGCTTCACTTATATCTTTTGAGCTATATAGTTTTCCTCTAGTGCTTCACTTATATCTTTTAGAGCACGGTGGTGGATTTGTTTTATAGAAACTATTGATCTCTCATGCTTCACTTAGATTATTTTGAGTCATCAATAGCATGGTAATTTGCTTAATAATAATAAGCTTGGTATTCAAGATTTGTAAAACTTTCTTTTGAGTGCGTTGAATGCTAAGAAAAGTATGATGCTTGCTAATAGTTTTGAGATATGGAGGTGATAATATCAAAGTTGTGCTAGTTGAGTAGTTGTGAATTTGAGAAATGCTTGTGTTGAAGTTTGCAAGTCCCGTAGCATGCACATGTGGTAAACGTTATGTAACAAATTTGAAACATGAGGTGTTATTTGATTGTCCTCCTTATGAGTGCCGGTCGGGGATGAGCGATGGTCTTTTCCTACCAATCTATCCCCCTAGGAGCATGCGCGTAGTGCTTTGGTTTTTGATGGCTTGTAGATTTTTGCAATAAGTATGTGAGTTCTTTTTACTAATGTCGAGTCCATGGATTATACGCACTCTCACCCTTCCATCATTGCTAGACTCTTCGGTACCGTGCATTGCCCTATCTCACATTGAGAGTTGGTGCAAACTTCGCCTGTGCATCCAAACCCCGTGATAAGATACACTCTTTCACACATAAACCTCCTTATATCTTCCTCAAAACATCCACCATACCTACCTATTATGGCATTTCCATAGCCATTCCGAGATATATTGCCATGAACCTTTCCACCATACCGTTCTTCATGACACATTCATCATTGTCATATTTCTTAGCATGATCATGTAGTTGACATAGTATTTGTGGCAAAGCCACCATTCATAATTCTTTCATACACGTCACTCTTGATTCATTGCATATCCCTAAGATATCACGGAGGCATTCATATAGATTCATACTTTGTTCTAGTATCGAGTTGTAATCATTGAGTTGTAAATAAATAGAAGTGTGATGATCATCATTTCATAGAGCATTGCCCCAATAAAAAAAGGCCAAAAGAAAAAAAAGGAAGGCCCAAAAAAATATAAAAAGGGGCAATGCTACTATCCTTTTTTGCACACTTGTGCTTCAAAGTAGCACCATAATCTTCATGATAGAGAGTCTCTTGTTTTGTCACTTTCATATACTAGTGGGAATTTTTCATTATAGAACTTGGCTTGTATATTCCAACAATGGGCCTCCTCAAGTGCCCTAGGTCTTCGTGGAGCAAGCAAGTTGGATGCACACCCACTTAGTTTCTTTTGTTGAGCTTTCATACATTTGTAGCTCTAGTGCATCCGTTGCATGGCAATCCCTACTCCTTGCATTAACATCAATCGATGGGCATCTCCCTAGCCCATTGATTAGCCTCGTTGATGTGAGACTTTCTCCTTTTTGTCTTCTCCACATAACCCCCATCATCATATTCTATTCCACCCATAGTGTTATATCCATGGCTCACGCTCATGTATTGCGTGAAAGTTTATAAAGTTTGAGATTACTAAAGTATGAAACAATTGCTTGGCTTGTCATCGGGGTTGTGCATGATGAGAGAATTCTTGTGTGACAAAAATGGAGCATGACTAAACTATATGATTTTGTAGGGATGAACTTTCTTTGGCCATGTTATTTTGAGAAGACATAATTGCTTAGTTAGTATGCTTGAAGTATTATTATTTTTATGTCAATATGAACTTTTGTCTTCAATCTTTCGGATCTGAATATTCATACCATAATTAAGAAGAATTACATTGAAATTATGCCAAGTAGCACTCCGCATCAAAAATTCTCTTTTTATCATTTACCTACTCGAGGACGAGCAGGAATTAAGCTTGGGGATGCCTGATACGTCTCCAACGTATCTATAATTTTTGATTGATCCATGCTATATTATCTACTCTTTTGGACTATATTGGGCTTTATTTTACACTTTTTTTGGGACTAACCTATTAACCGGAGGGCCAGCCCCGAATTTCTGTTTTTTTGTGCCTATTTCAGTGTTTCGAAGAAATGGAATATCAAAAGGATTCCAAACGGAATGAAACCTTCGGGAACGTGATTTTCTCACCGAACATGATCCAGGAGACTTGGACCCCACGCCAAGAAATAAAGGAGGTGGCCACGAGGGTGGGGGGCGCCCACCCCCTAGGGCGCGCCCCCTGCCTCGTGGGCCCCCCGTTGCTCCACCGACGTACTCCTTCCTCCTATATATACCTACGTACCCCCAAACTATCAGATACGGAGCCAAAAACCTAATTCCACCGCCGCAACTTTCTGTATCCACGAGATCCCATCTTGGGGCCTGTTCTGGAGCTTGTCGAAAGGGGAATCCACCACGGAGGGCTTCTACATCATCATAGCCTCTCCGATGAAGTGTGAGTAGTTTACCTCAGACCTTCGGGTCCATAGTTAGTAGCTAGATGGCTTCTTCTTCTCTTTTTGGATCTAAATACAATGTTCTCCCCCTCTCTCGTGGAGATATATTCGATGTAATCTTCTTTTGCGGTGTGTTTGTTGAAACCGATGAATTGTGGGTTTATGATCAAGTCTATCTATGAACAATATTTGAATCTTCTCTGAATTCTTTTATGTATGAGTGGTTATCTTTGCAAGTCTCTTCAATTATCGGTTTGGTTTGGCCTACTAGATTGGTTTTTCTTGCAATGGGAGAAGTGCTTAGCTTTGGGTTCAATCTTGTGGTGTCCTTTCCCAAAGGATGAGGGGGCAGCAAGGCACGTATTGTATTGTTGCCATCGAGGATAACAAGATGGTTTTTTTATCATATTGTATGAATTTATCCCTCTACATCATGTCATCTTGCTTAAGGCGTTACTCTGTTTTTTGAACTTAATACTCTAGATGCATGCTGGATAGTGGTCGATGAGTGGAGTAATAGTAGTAGATGCAAAAGTGTGAGTCGGTCTACTTGTCTCGGACGTGATGCCTATATACATGATCATACCTAGATATTCTCATAACTATGCTCAATTCTGTGAATTGCTCAACAGTAATTCATTCACCCACCATAAAATACTTATGCTCTTGAGAGAAGCCACTAGTGAAATTTATGGCCCCCAGGTCTATCTTTATCATATTGATCTCCCAACACTTTATTATTGCTTTTGCTTTTTTACTTTGCTTTTATTTTACTTTGCATCTTTATACCAAAAATATTATCTATCGTCTCTATCAGATCTCACTCTCGTAATTGACCGTGAAGGGATTGACAACCCCTAATCGCGTTGGTTGCGTGGAGCTATTTGTTTTGTGTAGGTACGAGGGACTCGCGCGTAGCCTCCTACTGGGTTGATACCTTGGTTCTCAAAAACTGAGGGAAATACTTACTCTACTCTGCTGCATCACCCTTTCCTCTTCAAGGAAATCCAACATAGTGCTCAAGAGGTAGCATTCCTTCTAATCCTAATGATATGGCTTTGTCTACTTTGATTGAAAATAATAATGAATATATGGGTGTGAATTTTGTTGGTAGGAATAATTTTGGTAACAACACGTATAGAGGAAACTTTAATCCTAGGCAGTATCCTAGTAATTCGTCTAATAATTATGGTAATTCCTACAACAACTCTTATGGAAATTTTAATAAGATTCCCTCTGAATTTGAGACTAGTGTTAAGGAGTTTATGAATTCACAAAAGAATTTCAATGCTTTGCATGAAGAAAAATTGCTTAAAGTTGATGATTTAGCTAGGAACGTTCATATAATTTCTCTTGATGTTGATTCCTTGAAACTTAGATCTATTCCACCTAAGCATGATATCAATGAGTCTCTCAAAGCCATGAGAATTTCCATTGATGAGTGCAAAAAAAGAACCGCTAGGATGCGTGCTAAGAAAGGTTGCTTTGTGAAGGCATGTTCTTCTAGTTTTTGTGAGAATAAAGATGAAGATATAAAAGTTATTGATGTGTCCCCTATTAAATCTTTGTTTTGCAATATGAATCTTGATAATGATGGGACTGAATATGAGCCACCTTTACCTAGAAGGCGTTCCAAAAATTCGGAGTTTTTAGATCTTGATGCAAAAATTGGTAAAAGTGGGATTGAAGAGATCGAAACTCTAGATATTAATGAACCCACTATTTTGGATTTCAAGGAATTTAATTATGATAATTGCTCTTTGATAGATTGTATTTCCTTGCTACAATCCGTGTTAAATTTTCCACATGTTTATAGTCAACATAAAGCTTTTACTAAACATATCGCTGATGCTTTGATGCAATCTTATGAAGAAAAACTTGAGTTGGAAGTTTCTATCCCTAGAAAACTTTATGATGAGTTGGAACCTACTATTAAAATTAAAATTAAAGATCATGAATGATATGCTTTGTGTGATTTGGGTGCTAGTGTTTCCACGATTCCAAAAACTTTGTGTGATTTGCTAGGTTTCTGTGAATTTGATGATTGTTCTTTGAACTTGCACCTTGCGGATTCCACCATTAAGAAACCTATGGGAAGAATTAATGATGTTCTTATTGTTTCAAATAGGAACTATGTGCCTGTAGATTTTATTGTTCTTGACATAGATTGCAATCCTTCATGTCCTATTATTCTTGGTAGACCTTTCCTTAGAACGATTGGTGCAATTATTGATATGGAGGAAGGAAATATTAGATTCCAATTTTCGTTAAAGAAAGGCATGGAACACTTTCCTAGAAAGAAAATTAAACTACCATATGAATCTATTATGAGAGTCACTTATGGATTGCCTACCAAAGATGGCAATACTTAGATCTATCCTTGCTTTTATGCCTAGCTAGGGGCGTTAAACGATAGCGCTTGTTGGGAGGCAACCCAATTTTATTTTTAGTTTTTTGCTTTTTGCTTCTGTTTAGGAATAAATATTTGATATAGCCTCTGGTTAGATTTTTTTTATGTTTTAATTAGTTTTTGTGCACAGTTAAACCTATAGGATCTTCTTGGATGATAGTTATTTGATCTTGCTGAAAATTCCAGAAACTTTCTGTTCACGAAAACAATTATAAAAAATCACCAGAACCTAATAAAATACTGATTTTAATTTCTTCTGATCAATAAACAAATTTTATAGGTCTCCCTATTTTGGTAGATTTTTTGGAGTTCCATAAGTTTGCGTTAGTTACAGATTACTACAGACTGTTCTGTTTTTGACAGATTCTGTTTTTCGTGTGTTGTTTGCTTATTTTGATGAATCTATGGCTAGTAAAATAGTTTATAAACAATAGATAAGTTGGAATACAGTAGTTTTAACACCAATATAAATAAAGAATGAGTTCATTATAATACCTTGAAGTGGTGTTTTGTTTTTTTCGCTAACGGAGCTCACGAGATTTTCTGTTAAGTTTTGTGTTGTGAAGTTTTCAAGTTTTGGGTAAAAGATTTTATGGATTATGGAACAAGGAGTGGCAAGAGCCTAAGCTTGGGGATTACCATGGCACCCCAAGATAATCTAGGGACACCAAAAAGCCAAAGCTTGGGGATGCCCCGGAAGGCATCCCCTCTTTCGTCTACTTTCATCGGTAACTTTAATTGGAGCTATATTTTTATTCACCGCATGATATGTGTTTTGCTTGGAGCGTCTTGTATGATTTGAGTATTTTCTTTTTAGTTTACCACAATCATATTTTCTGTACACACCTTTTGAGAGAAAGACACATGATTCGGAATTTATTAGAATACTCTATGCGCTTCGCTTATATCTTTTGAGCTATATAGTATTGCTCTAGTGCTTCACTTATATCTTTTAGAGCACGACGGTTGTTTTGTTTTATAGAAACTATTATTCTCTCATGCTTCACTTATATTATTTTGAGAGTCTTAAACAGCATGGTAATTTGCTTAAATAGGAAAATTAATCCTAATATGTTAAGTATTCAAGACTAGTAAAAACTTTCTTATGAGTGTGCTGAATACTAAGAGAAGTTTGATGCTTGATGATTGTTTTGAGATATATGGAGGTAGTGATATTAAAGTTGTGCTAGTTGAGTAGTTGTGAAATTGAGAAATACTTGTGTTGAAGTTTGCAACTCCCGTAGCATGCACGTATGGTAAACGTTATGTAACAAATTTGAAACATGAGGTGTTCTTTGATTGTCTTCTTTATGAGTGGCGGTCGGGGACGAGCGATGGTCTTTTCCTACCAATATATCCCCCTAGGAGCATGCGCGTAGTGCTTGGTTTTTGATGACTTGTAGAATTTTGCAATAAGTATGTGAGTTCTTTATAACTAATGTTGAGTCCATGGATTATACGCACTCTTACCCTTCACATTGAGAGTTCTTTCTCACATTGAGAGTTGGTGCAAACTTCACCAGTGCATCCAAACCCCGTGATATGATACACTCTGTCACACATAAACCTCCTTATATCTTCCTCAAAACAGCCACCATACCTACCTATTATGGCATTTCCATAGCCATTCTGAGATATATTGCCATGCAACTTTCCACCGTTCCATTTATCATGACAAATTCATCATTGTCATATTGCTTAGCATGATCATGTAGTTGACATCGTATTTGTGGCAAAGCCACCGTTCATAATTTTTCATACATGTCACTCTTGATTCATTGCCTATCCCGTATATCACGGGAGGCATTCATATAGGGTCATACTTTGTTCTAGTATCGAGTTGTAATCATTGAGTTGTAAATAAATAGAAGTGTGATGATCATCATTCATAGAGCATTGTCCCAAAAAAAGGCCAAATAAAAAAGGGAGGCCCAAAAAAAAGGGACAATGCTACTATCCTTTTTTTTCCACAATTGTGCTTCAAAGTAGCACCATGATTTTCATGATAGAGAGTCTCTTGTTTTGTCACTTTAATATACTAGTGGAAAATTTTCATTATAGAACTTGGCTTGTATATTCCAACAATGGGCTTCCTCAAATGCCCTAGGTCTTCGTGAGCAAGCAAGTTGGATGCACACCCACTTAGTTTCTTTTGTTGAGCTTTCATGCATTTATAGCTCTAGTGCATCCGTTGCATGGCAATCCCTACTCCTCACATTAACATCAATTGATGGGCATCTCCATAGCCCGTTGATTAGCCGCGTTGATGTGAGACTTTCTCTTTTTTTGTCTTCTCCACATAAACCCCATCATTATATTCTATTCCACCCATAGTGCTATATCCATGGCTCACGCTCATGTATTGCGTGAAGGTTGAAAAAGTTTGAGATTACTAGAGTATGAAACAATTGCTTGGCTTGTCATCGGGGTTGTGCATGATGAGAGCATTCTTGTGTGACGAAAATGGAGCATGACTAAACTATATGATTTTGTAGGGATGAACTTTCTTTGGCCATGTTATTGTGAGAAGACATAATTGCTTAGTTAGTATGCTTGAAGTATTATTGATTTTATGTCATCATTAAACTTTTATCTTAAATCTTTCGGATCTGAATATTCATACCACAATTAAGAGGGTTACATTAAAAAAATATGCCAAGTAGCATTCCACATCAAAAATTCTGTTTTTATCATTTACCTACTCGAGGACGAGCAGGAATTAAGCTTGGGGGTGCTTGATACGTCTCCAACGTATCTATAATTTTTTATTGCTTCGTGCTATATTATATACTGTTTTGGATGATTAATTGGCTTTGTTATACACTTTTGTATTATTTTTTGGACTAACCTATTAACCGGAGGCCCATCCCAAATTACTATTTTTTTCCTATTTCAGAGTTTCGCAGAAAAAGAATATCAAACAGAGTCCAAACGGAATGAAACCTTTGGGAACGTGATTTTTTGCAACAAACGTGATCCAGAGGACTTGGAGTCTACGTCAAGAAATCAACCAGGAGAGCACGAGGCAGGGGGCGCGCCTACCCCCCAGGCGCACCCTCCACCCTCCTGGGGCCCATGTTGCTCCACCGACGTACTTCTTCCTCCTATATATACCTACGTACCCCCAAACCAACAGAAGCATCCACGAAAACCTAATTACACCACCGCAACCTTTTGTACCTCTGAGATCCCATCTTGGGGCCTTTTCCGGTGTCCTGCCGGAGGGAGCATTGATCACGGAGGGCTTCTACATCAACACCATAGCCTCTCCGATGATGTGTGAGTAGTTTACCTCAGACCTTCGGGTCCATAATTATTAGCTAGATGGCTTCTTCTCTCTTTTTGGATCTCAATACAAAGTTATCCACGATTCTCGTGGAGATATATTCGATGTAATCTTCTTTTGCGGTGTGTTTGTTGAGACCGATGAATTGTGGGTTTATGATCAAGTCTATCTATGAACAATATTTGAATCTCCTCTGAATTCTTTTATGTATGATTGGTTATCTTTGCAAGTCTATTCGAATTATCGGTTTGGTTTGGCCTACTAGATTGATCTTTCTTGCAATGGGAGAAGTGCTTAGCTTTGGGTTCAATCTTGCGGTGTCCTTTCCCAAAGTGACAACAAGGCACGTATTGTATTGTTGCCATTGAGGATAACAAGATGGGGTTTATATCATATTGCATGAGTTTATCCCTCTACATCATGTCATCTTACTTAAAGCGTTACTCTGTTCTTTGAACTTAATACTCTAGATGCATGCTGGATAACGGTCGATGTGTGGAGTAATAGTAGTAGATGCAGGCAGGAGTCGGTCTACTTGTCACGAACGTGATGCCTATATACATGATCATACCTAGATATTCTCATAACTATGCTCAATTCTATCAATTGCTCAACAGTAATTTATTTACCCACAGTAATACTTATGCTCTTGAGAGAAGCCACTAGTGAAACCTATGGCCCCCGCGTCTATTTTCCATCATATTAATCTTCCAACACTTAGCTATTTTTATTGCCTTTTATTTTACTTTGCATCTTTATTATAAAAATACCAAAAATATTATCTTATCATATCTATCAGATCTCACTTTCGTAAGTGACCGTGAAGGGATTGACAACCCCTTTATTGCGTTGGTTGCGAGGTTTTTATTTGTTTGTGTAGGTGCGAGGGACTTGAGCGTGGCCTCCTACTGGATTGATACCTTGGTTCTCAAAAATTGAGGGAAATACTTACGCTACTTTACTGCATCACCCTTTCCTCTTTAAGGGAAAACTAACGCAGTGCTCAAGAGGTAGCACTTAATATCCCTTAGTTTCCATTAGGACCCCGCTGCCATGGGAGGGTAGGACAAAAGATGTCATGCAAATTCTTTTCCATAAGCACGTATGACTATATTCGGAATACATGCCTACATTACATTGATGAATTGGAGCTAGTTCTGTGTCACCCTATGTTATAACCGTTGCATGAATAATCGCATCCGGCATAATTCTCCATCACCGATCCAATGCCTACGAGCTTTTCACATATTGTTCTTCGCTTATTTACTTTTCCGTTGCTATTGTTACAATCACTACAAAACTATCACTGTTACTTTTTCCACTGTTATTGTTACTTCCATACTACTTTGCTACTAAATACATTGATGTGGATACTAAGTTATCCAGGTGTGGTTGAATTTACAACTCAACTGCTAATACTTGAGAATATTCTTTGGCTCCCCTGTGTCGAATCAAAAAATTTGGGTTGAATACTCTACCCTCGAAAACTGTTGCGATCCCCTATACTTGTGGGTTATCAAGACTATTTTCCGCGCCGCTGTCGGGAGCATAGCTTTATTCTTTGAGTCACTTGGGATTTATATCTGCCGATCACTATGAGGAACTTGAAAGACGAGAAAACCAAAATTTATCCCTCAACTACGAGGGGAGGTAAGGAACTGTCATCTAGCTCTGCACTTGATTCACCTTCTGTTTTGAGTAAGCTTGCGACACCTAAGCCTGCTTCTGCTATTGATTCTGATATGTCGCATGTTATTGATGATGCCACTTCTTCTATGCATGAAACTTATGATGAAACTACTTCTATGCTTGATACTACTGTGCCACTAGGTGAATTTCTTGATGAACAACTTGCTAGGGCTAGAGAGAATGAAATTATTGAAACTGATAATATTGATGAAAGTGATGATGAAGACTCTCCCCCTAGATATGAATTTCCTGTTGTGCCTGAGGGTTATGTTATGGATGAAGAAACTGCTAGAGACTTTCTTGCTTGCAATGATAGAAGTGATCTTAAGAAATTACTAGCTAAGCTGAAAGAAAAAACTCTGAATGCTAGAATGAAATATGATCCTCTTATGCTACTTCACCTATCTTTGTTACTGATAAGGATTATGAATTCTCTATTGATCCTGATATAATTACCTTGGTTGAATCTGATCCTTTTTATGGCTATGAATATGAAACTGTAGTGGCACATCTTACTAAATTAAATGATATAGCCACCCTGTTCACTAATGATGAGAAAACCCGCTACTACTATATCCTTAAATTATTTCCGTTCTCATTAAAGGGTGATGCTAAAACTTGGTTTAATTCTTGATCCTGGTTGTGTGCGTAGTCCCTAGGATATGATTTATTACTTCTTTGCTAAATATTTCCCCACTCATAAGAAACAAGCTGCTTTGAGGGAAATATATAATTTTGTGCAAATTGAAGAAGAGAGTCTCCCACAAGCTTGGGGGAGACTTCTCCAATTAGTTAATGCTGCCTGATCATCCTCTCAAGAAAAATGAAATACTTGATATCTTTTATAATGGACTAACCGATGCTTCCAGAGACCACCTGGATAGTTGTGCTGGTTGTGTTTTCCGGGAAAGAACTGTTGATGAAGATGAAATTCTATTGAATAATATGTTGACCAATGAAAATAATTGGACACTTCCTGAACCAACTCCTAAGCCAACTCCAAAGAAAAGGGGTATTCTATTTCTCAGTCCTGAAAATATGCAAGAGGCAAAGAAATCTATGAAAGAAAAATGTATTAAAACTTAAGATGTTAAGAATTTACCTCCTGTTGAAGAAATACATGGTCTTGATTCATTACCTATTGAAGAAACACACGGTCTTGATAACCCGACACGGGTAGTAAAGGTAAATTCTCTTTGTAGATATGATAAAGCTGAAATCCCTCCTGCCAAGTTTGCTAGCCAATGTTTGGATGAGTTTGATAACTTTATGGTTAAGCAAGAAGATGTTAATGCTTATTTTGGTAGAGAATTAAAACGCAATGCTTATATGATTGAACACTTGGGTGATTATATGTCTAGAGTTAAAGGTGAACTTAAACTCATTAGTAAACCTAGCAATGATAATGATGTAGAAATTGAACCTGCTGTTGATCTTGATAACCCACAATCAAAGAATCAACGTTATGATAAGAGAGACTTTGTTGCTAGGAAGCACGGTAAAGAAAGAGAACCATGGGTTCGAAACCCATGCCTTTTCCTCCCAAACCATCCAAGAAAAAGGATTATGAGGATTTTGAGCGCTTCTTTGAAATGATTAGACCTATCTTTTATGCGTATGCGTTTCTTGATATGCCTAAAATGAATCCTTATGCTAAGTATATGAAGAATATTGTTACAAATAAAAGAAAGATACCGGAAGCTGAAATTTCCACCATGCTTGCTAATTATACTTTTAAAGGTGGAATACCTAAGAAACTTGGAGATCCAGGAGTACCCACTATACCATGCTCCATTAAAAGAAATTATGTTAGAACTGCTTTATGCGATCTTGGAGCCGGTGTTAGTGTTATGCCTCTGTCTTTATATCGTAGACTTGATTTTAATAAGTTGACACCTACTGAAATATATTTGCAAATGGCTGATAAATCAACTGCTATACATGTCGGTATTTGTGAGGATGTGATTGTTGTGGTTGCAAATGTTACTATTTTAACGGACTTTGTTATTCTTGATATTCCCGAGGACGATAGTATGTCTATTATTCTTGGAAGACCCTTTCTAAATACTGCAGGGGCTGTTATTGAATGCAACAAAGGCAATGTCACTTTTCATGTTAACGGTAATGAGCATACGGTACACTTTTCGAGGAAGCAACCTCAAGTCCACATTATCAATTCTATTGAAAAAATCCCATCGATTATCATTGGAGGTTTTGAATTTCCTCTTCCTACTGTCAAGAAGAAATATGATATTCTTATTTTTGGGGATGTGCATATCCCCGTTGAGGTAACCTAGTGTTATTCGAAATTTCTCCGGTTCCATGTTATTCGGAATGAGTTTGTTAACAAGACTTGATCAATCTTGTTAGTGGATTCCTTTTGATGAGCATGAGATGGATGAAGTTAGAAAGCACAACCTTCTGTACCCTCCTTTTACTTTCTGTTATTTAGATTAAATAAAGCAAAAATAGTATTTTTCTGTCTCTTTTCTGAATTATTCGTGCAATAAAAAAATACCCCAAAAATAAAAGTTCTCCAAATGCCCCGAAATTGAAATATGATTTTTTCTGGAATATTTGAGAATATCTCGCACTGAGAACACAGCAGGGGGAGCAAGCACCTGGCCACGAGGGTCCAGGACGCGCCCCCTGCCTCGTGGGCCCATGGTGGCTCCCCTCCACTTATTCCAGCCACTGAGGGAGTCCTGGACTAGGGGGTGTCCGGATAGCCGAACTATCATCGTGGCCGGACTCCAAGACTATGAAGATGCAAGATTGAAGACTTCGTCCCGTGTCCGGATGGGACTTTCCTTGGCGTGGAAGGCAAGCTTGGCGATACGGATATGTAGATCTCCTACCATTGTAACCGACTGTGTAACCCTAACCCTATCCGGTGTCTATATAAACCGGAGGGCTTTAGTCCGTAGGGCGAACAACAATCATACCATAGGCTAGCTTCTAGGGTTTAGCCTCCTTGATCTCGTGGTAGATCTACTCTTGTACTACCCATATCATCAATATTAATCAAGCGTGAGTAGGGTATTACCTCCATCGAGAGGGCCCGAACACAGGTAAAACATCGTGTCCCTTGTCTCCTGTTACCATCCGCCTAGACGCACGATTCGGGACCCCCTACCGAGATCCGCGGTTTTGACACCGACATTGGTGCTTTCATTGAGAGTTCCTCTGTGTCGTCACCTATAGGCCCGATGGCTCCTTTGATCATCAACAACGACGCGGTCCAGGGTGAGACTTTTCTCCCCTGACAGATCTTCGTATTCGGCGCCTTTGCACTGCGGGCCAATTCACTTGGCCATCTGGAGCAGATCGAAAGCTACGCCTCAGCCATCGGTCAGATTTGGAAGTTTGAACTACACGGCCGACATCCGCGGAGACTTGATCTTCGACGGATTCGAGCCACAGCCAAGTGTGCCGCCTTGTCTCGATGGGCACGATCTAGCTCTGCCGAGCGATTGTCACGGAGGCCGCACCAGATCCGCTCCGACCCTTAGCTCGGAGTCGACTCTGTCGAGGACGAGTGGTTGGACACCGCCTCGAGGGCTAAGATCTCAACGGTGATTGAGCGAACTCCATCCTGTCCTTTGCAAAGACCGTGATTCCAAGGCGCGGACTCAACCCTCCGGCGCCCACCTTAATCGAATCCGATTGGGCGCGGTCATGGAATTCACCGCCGCGGACATCTTTCAAAGACTCGCCCTTTGGCGACATCTTGAATTCACTAAAGTCTCTCTCTTTATCGGAGAGCCTGGCGGATTACGGTCAGGAAGGTTGGGATGCGGACGACGAAGAAATTCAACGCCCACCCACCACCCACTTTGTAGCCACTGTCGACGATTTAACCGACATGCTCGACTTCGACTCCGAAGACATTGATAGTATGGACGACGATTCCGGAGACGACCAAGATCCAGCGCCTACAGGGCATTGGAAGGCCACCTCATCATATGACATATACATGGTGGACATCCCAAAAGATGGGAATGGTGATGGAACGGCGGAGGATGACCCCTCCAAGAAACAACCCAAGCGCCGACGTCAGCGGCGCCGTTCTAAATCCCGCCACAAGAAAAGCGGTGATTCCGCACGGAGATAATAACACCGGACGGTTGCGAAGACAACCCTCCGGCAGGATTCAAAGACAGGAGGAGGGAGAAGCAAGTCCGCACGATAGTGCGGCGAGAAGAGAGGTAGAGGACGATAATTACGTGCCTCCCTCCGAAGATGAGGCAAGCCTCGACGACATTTAATTTGTCGTGCCTAAGGATCCCGCCCGAACAGAGCCGTTTCAAACGCAGGCTTATGGCCACGGCAAGCAGCCTCAAGAAAAGCAGCGGCAGCTTAGAGCTGACCAAGACACGCTGGGCGACAGATGGACTGAAGTCCTTGCAGCCGAAGAGTATGAACTCAAACGCCCCTCCAAGAGATACCCCAAACGCATGCTGCTACCCCAATTAGAGGAAGCAGCACCCAAACCTACATCACCAGCGCATGATGCGGCCGACCGACCACCCCATGGTCGCGACGGAGAGGCCTTTAGACCCTCCATTCAAGCCGCACCCCGGCGTCGCTCGAAAAGTACCAAGGCACGGGGAAACGCGCCAGACCTGCGAGACATATTGGAGGACAAGGCAAGGCAAACAAGATCGATCTACGGATCGCGTGGGCGCCCCACGTCACGCGTGATGATAACCGTCACGCCGGATACAAAGAACTCCGGCGGGCGAACACGATGACAAAGCTCATATGAGCTACGCCGTGATATAGCCCAATCTGAGGCGCCAAGACACCCACTATGCGTCACAGATGAAGTAATGGATCATCAAATCCCTGAGGGCTTCAAACCCGTAAACATCGAATCATACGATGGTACAACAGATCCTGCGGTTTGGATCGAGGACTACCTCCTCCATATCCACATGACCCGCGGTGATGATCTACACGCCATCAAATACCTCCCACTCAAGCTCAAAGGACCAGCTCGACATTGGCTTAACAACTTGCCAGCAGAATAAATCGGTTGTTGGGAGGACCTGGAAGCCGCATTCCTTGATAACTTCTAGGGCACATATGTGCGACCACCAGACACCGATGACCTTAGCCATATAATTCAAGAGCGGAAGAATCGGCGAGACAATTACGGACACGGTTCCTAACCAAGAAAAATCAAATCGTTGACTGTCCGGATGCAGAGGCCCTTGTAGCCTTCAAACATAACATCCGCGACGAGTGGCTTGCCCGGCACCTAGGACAGGAAAAGCCGAAATCCATGGCAGCCCTCACCACACTCATGACCAGTTTTTGCGCGGGAGAAGACAGCTGGCTAGCTCGTAGTAACAACTTGACCAAAAACCCTGGTAGTTCGGATACCAAAGACAGCAATGGCAGGTCGCGTCGCAACAAGAACAAGCGATGCGTTAACGGCGACAATGATGAAGAGACGACAGTCAATGCCGAATTCAGAGGCTCTAAACCCGGTCAGCGGAAGAAGCCATTCAAAAGAAATACCCAGGGCCCGTCCAACTTGGAGCGAATACTCGATCGCTTGTGCCAGATACATGGCACCCCCGAAGAACCAGCTAACCACACCAACAGGGATTGTTGGGTGTTCAAGCAAGCATGCAAGTTAAGTGCCGAACTCAATGACAAGGGGCTGCATAGCGATGACGAGGAAGAGCCCCGGCCACCGAACAATAGAGGACAGAAGGGCTTTCCCACACAAGTGCGGACGGTGAACATGATATACACAACCCACATACCCAAAAGGGAGCGGAAGCGTGCACTAAGGGACGTAAATGCGATGGAGCCAGTCGCCCCAAAGTTCAACCCATGGTCTTCCTACCCGATCACATTCGATCGAAGGGACCACCCCACTAGCATTCGTCATGGCGGTTTTGCCGCATTGGTTCTTGACCCAATTATTGACGGATTTCACCTCACCAGAGTCCTGATGGACGGCGGTAGCAGCCTGAACCTGCTTTATCGAGGATACGGTCATAAAATGGGCATAGACCCTCAAGGATTAAACCTACAAAGACGACCTTTAAAGGCGTCATACCGGGTGTAGAGGCCAATTGTACGGGCTCAGTTACACTCGAAGTGGTCTTTGGATCCCCGGATAACTTCCGAAGCGAAGATTTAATTTTCGACATAGTCCCGTTCTGCAGTGGCTATCACACATTGCTCGGACGAACCGCATTTGCAAAGTTCAATGCGGTGCCGCACTACGCATACCTCAAGCTCAAGATGCCAGGCCCTCGAGGAGTAATCACGGTCAATGGAAACACCGAACGCTCTCTCCGAACGGAGGAGCACACGGCGGCCCTCGCGGCGGAGGTGCAACGCAGCCTCTCACAGCACTTCTCGAGTCCAGCCACTAAACGTCCGGACACCGTCAAGCGCGCCCGGAGTAACCTACAACAAGACCGCCTGGCATGATCCAAGCACGCGTAGCAATCCGGCCCCAACCCCAGCCCTCGCGAAATTGGGAAGCCAGTACTACGCATACATAACTACGCTCTAGAGATACCATGGGCATAAGGGGAGGGGCACGACCACGACACGCCTGCACGCGGCTCAACCGCACTGGGGGCTCCCAATTGTGTCATTCTTTTCTTTCTTCTATTTTCTTACTTTTAGGACTCCGCTTTTCCGAAGTCCCGTCGGCACTAGAATTGCTTGAACTCACGATGCAATAGCGGGGAAGAAGAAAGCTACGTCGAGTGTTCAGTTGGTCTCTTCTAAGTGCATTATACCTGTTTTACATTCCTTCCCGCAGCTTACCCTCGGAGGGGACATGTTAAATAGCCCCATCCCTTGCTTATCGCACTATTTGTATCGCTCGCTTTCATTGCAGTACCTTTTGAATAAACAATACATAGCTTTTGCCTATTATTGCACTCCTTTCTTTATCTATATATATGTTCATTTCATGACATGTTGCACCCGTACACTTTGGTACGGCCAATACACTGAGGGCTTAAGTTCCCCGAATATGGTGTTAGAAGTCCTAACACTCTCACGAGTGCGGCACCCGAACTTATAGCATTATATGCATCGGCTCCGAATCATGTCTTGGGTCAATAGTTGGGTTTGCCCGGCTCTGTGTTTTGCCGCCTTACGCCGTTCTATCGGCTAACGCGGCACTGTGGAGAACCACTGCGATTGTGCCCCGGTTGAGCTGGGTTGAGCACCTCGGTGGAAAGCTAAACCGGCCGTCATGATGGGGCGAGCCGTCGCTGTTTGAGAGGTTTTTCCGGGTCCCTAAAGACTTATGCCGCTTAGAGCGAGGAACCGTATTGTCCGCCAAGGTGTGGATAGCGCCCAAACTCGGTCTTCCGAATACTAGGGGCTTCGCCGAAATTTAAAATTATAGAATTCTATGGCTAAGTGAGAGTGTTCAAGCACTATAAGTCCGGTTGCCTTGTTCGTTGCGTTGAGCGCCTCCCTAGATGGACCCAAGAATGGGAACAAGAGTGCTCAAGTTTATCCCGAACACCCCAGCACTCGTGGCATGGGGGCTGAAGCCAACGACTTGCCATCTCTCAAATTTGATAAACGGCCGCCTGAAGGTAATATTTTAAATTAACAAGCGTTGCTTAGCGATATGAACAAGTTTTCAGTCTGAGGATAACAAATGCGAGTCTATTCAAAAATTACATCTTTGGAGCACTCATCCGCTATACTGGCGGGCACCCTTCAGACGCCCTCATAGTACATTTCGGTGATGCGATGCTCCTTGCCCTTCGGTGGCCGTCGTCACAAGCTTCTCGCATCCAGCTTGCCCAGTTGCACTTTAGCACGGGCAAGGGCCGACGGGCACCTTCAATGCAGACGGAGCGCTTGATGACTTCAATCCATGGACAAAGGCCCACCACCGGCCGCAGACTAGCCCAAAGTAGCTCCTGTGCATGGCTTCCAATGGCCACAGCCGAACTATGAGGCCCTTCATGGCCTGTTCGGCGACCTTGTGGAGCTCGACCAACTACTTCAGCTGGTCGCTTAGGGGCACCGGACGTTCGGCCTCAGCATACTGAGACCAGAACACCTTCTCCGTCGAGCTCGCCTCCTTGGCGCGGTAGAATGCGGCAGCATCAGACACACTACGGGGCAGATCTGCGAATGCTCCTGGAGAGCTCCGAATCCAGGTAAGTACTAGATAATTGACTTTTACATTCTTGCTCTGCATAAAGAATGCCTTACCCGCCGCGATCTTCTTTATTGCCTCAATCTCCTGGAGGGCTTTTTGGGCCTCGGCCATAGCAGCTTTGGCACTCCCAAGAGCCGAGGCAAGCTCGGACTCTCGGGTCTTCGAGTCACGCTCCAAACCCTCGTGTTTTTCCACGAGAGCACGGAGCTCTTGCCGCACCTCCGCCATTGCGCCTCCCCTTCTCTCGCTCGGTGCGCTCCATGAGCCGCTTTGTTTTCGGCCACGGACACCACCTCCTTCAGGGTCGCCACCTCGCTCGTGGCCCCTGCAGTACCCATGTTATTCCTGTTATTTTTTGCAACCAAATCCTTTCTATAAGGTATTTCTTTAATAAGGTATTACTTATCTTCCTTGTCCTCGAGCTGCTTCTTGGCAAGGCCGAGCTCGTTCTCATACCGCTCGAGGCTCTGCTTCAATGCATTGACCTCCATGATCGGTCTTGGCAGAGGTCGGCAAGAAGCCTGCATTCGCATATTGACATACTTATGTTAGACTCCTGCATATATATTTTTAGATCCTTAGTACGGCTTTTCTTTCTGAACAACGAACTAAGCATCAGGGGCTACTGTCTATGCGGTAATATTTCTACATATTCTAAAACTTACCTCAAAGCCTGTTAGAAGGCTGATGCGGGCTTCAGTCGGCCCGCTCTTGGCGGATCGAACTTTCTGGATCACCACACTCATAACAAAGGCGGTGCTCCTCCTTGATGGAAGCGCCTGTTAAGCGCCTCCAAGAAGCTATCCGGTGCCTCGGTTGGGCCGGAGGACACCGGCGTCTTACCCTTCCTACGAAGGGCCGCTTGCGGACTTGAATCACCAAGGTTCCGGTATGGAGTCCGGACGAGGGTTGGGCTTAGAGCCCCTGGGGGTCTCGCTCCCCTCGCGCCTAGAGTCCGGGAGGTTGCCTTGCGGCGCCTCCTGCGCCACCTCCTCTTGACCAGGCCCCCCTTTGGACCCCACCTCGGTGTCGTCCGCAGCGTGAGGTGAGGAGGCGACCGGAAGTGAAGTACTCTCCATTTCCGACGAACTCAGGGACCCGCTCGACGAAGGGGCGAGCTCGCCCTTGGGCGGGCTGCATGATTGTTCGGCATTAGAGAACACTATGCAATGGAAAAAAAAGCCATGGGCATCCGGACACTTACGATCTCGCCAGGGGCTTAGCCCTTGTTGGCCACTCCTCCTCGTCGTTGTCGGCGTTGGTGGAGAAGTCCGGATGAAGGGTCCTTCCCTTCTTGGACCCTCCGGCCTCCCCAGTTGGGGTGGCCTTCCTTTTCTTCTCTCCCTCCACTGGGGGAGAGGCTTCTTTTTCCTCCTCTTCCTCAGAGGAGGATTCCGCCTCAGAGTTGTTGGGCGGTGAGTTCGACAGCACCTGGCGCCGGGAGATCTTTCGAGTTCCCGTGACCTCCTTCTTGGCCTTCTTCCCCGGCACCACATGAGGTACCGGAGCCAGCAGCCCCGTCAATCGGGCGTCCGGCTGGTCTTACGGCAAAGGGCGGACATTAACCTGTTCGACGTCTTGACCGATCTGTTAAAGGTTAGGGATTTTAGATCCCGCATAGAGTCAAACTATGAAAAAAGAGTCCCATAAAGGGTAAAATAACTCACCTCGCTGGCTTGACGCTGCGAGTTGAATCCGCGATGTTCGGTAGCGGATGTGGGAGCCTCGGCGCCCTTGAACAACACCTTCCAGGCATCTTCGTATGTAGTGTCGAAGAGCCTTTTTAGAGTTGAGTGCTGTGCCGGATCGAACTCCCACAATTTGAAGGCCCGTTGTTGGCATGGGAGAATCCGGCGGATGAGCATCACCTGGATTATGTTGACAAACCTGAGATTCTTGTCCACCAGGTTTCGGACGCAGGTTTTGAGTCCGGACAGCTCGTCCGAATTCCCCCACGTCAGGCCCGTCTCTTTCCATGATGAGAGCCGTGTGGGAAAGCCAGATCGAATTGGGGCCACCGCCCATTGAGAGTCGCGGCGGCTCGGTGATGTAGAACCACCCCGATTGCCACCCCTTTATGGTCTCCACAAAGGAGCCCTCGAGCCATAGGACTTTGGCCATCTTGCCAACCATGGCGCCTCAAGACTCCGCTTGGCGGCCGCCCACTACCTTCGGCTTGACATTGAAGATCTTCACCATGAGTCAAGTGGGGCTGGATGCAGAGGAAGGCCTCGCACCTGACGATGAACGCCGAGAAGTTGAGGATGAAATTGGGGCTAGATCGTGGAAGTCCAGGCCGTAGTAGAACATGAGCCCCGGACAAATGGGTGAAGTGGAAAACCTAGTCCATGGAGGAAGTGGGGAGAAACACCACCCTCTCATGGGGCTTGGGGGTTGGAATGAGCTGCCCTCGTTGGGTAGCCGGTCTTGTGATGTCATGGGACAAGTATCCGGCCTCCCGTAGCTTTGTGATGTGCCCTCCGTGACGAAGGAGGCCATCCACCGCCTCCCGCCTCGGACATAGTTGGAGAAGGTTGAGGTAGGATGTGCGGACTTGGGCGCTGGAGCTCGAGTCTTGGAAATGGATAAGCAAAGGAGGAAGAAGGCGTAGGTGAAAAGGTGGATCCTTATCCCCTTATATGGACGGACGAAGCTATGCGTCCCCCGCCAGCCTGGTAAAACTCCCTTATCTCCCAAGCGCCGTAATCAATGGCGCGGATGGGTTACCCACGTCCGTATTGAAGGGAATCCCGGAATAAGGGGGCACGATCCATGCTTTGATAAGACGTGCCAAGGAAACCGCCTCGCTAAACGCGCTGAGGTGGAACAGTAAAAACGATCTGTATAAAGGCATGGCCGTGGTGTGATGTCACGCCGTGGAATACGTCAGTAGATCTGTGCAAAAATTATTCTCTCTACGGTGGTATGTGGAACTTGTTTTGGAGAGCCGGACACTATCCTTGTGTTCAAAACCTTCTATGAAGTATTCGGAGGAGGAACCCGCCTTGCAATGCCGAAGACAATATGCGCCACGGACTCGTCGTCATTGAAGCCTGGTTCAGGGCTCTTGAGGAGTCTGGACTAGGGGGTGTCCGGATAGCCGAACTATCATCGTGGCCGGACTCCAAGACTATGAAGATACAAGATTGAAGACTTCGTCCCGTGTCCGGATGGGACTTTCCTTGGCGTGGAAGGCAAGCTTGGCGATACGGATATGTAGATCTCCTACCATTGTAACCGACTACATGTAACCCTAACCCTATCCGTGTCTATATAAACCGGAGGGTTTTAGTCCGTAGGACGAACAACAATCATACCATAGGCTAGCTTCTAGGGTTTAGCCTCCTTGATCTCGTGGTAGATCTACTCTTGTACTACCCATATCATCAATATTAATCAAGCAGAAGTAGGGTATTACCTCCATCGAGAGGGCCCGAACCTGGGTAAAAACATCATGTCCATTGTCTCCTGTTACCATCCGCCTAGATGCACAGTTCGGGACCCCTACCCGAGATCCGCCGGTTTTGACACCGACAGCCACCACACACTCCTTCTTCCTCCCAAAAAAATCGCCAACCAGCTCAAGCACGAGTTCTTGCTCATTTTGCTGCGATTTTCGATCTCCTAGCTCAAAGCTCCCCTCAAAAAACTGCTTTGGGGGATTGCTCTTTGGTATGTGACTCCTCCAATGGTCCAATTAGTTTTTGTTCTAGTGCTTTATTCATTGCAAATTTTTGCTTCTTAGGTGACCCTGTTCTTGAGCTTGCATGTCAAATTTATTTGGTCCCAAGTAGTTCTAATGCCTGATATAGTCTCTAGGCACTTGTGGGAGTAGTTGCTATCAATTTTGTTGAGTTTGGTTCACTTTTATTTGAAGTTACTAAAAATTTCAGAAATTTTCAGAAAATGATGAAGATATATTTGAGGGGCTCTTCGAGCTGAAGCTCGAAGGATAAGCAAAGTGAAGAAGAAGAGAGGTCCAAATATAATCTCCCTCGCACCACGGAGGTTCGGCCGTGTGAATGGCCTTGTGATGATTTCTTGAGAGCAGCCGGGATTTATGATGATTTTTATGAGCTGGCTGAGAATGCAAGCCTCACCGACTTCCTCCGCGACCAAAGCGAACAGTATCTCTTACTCACTAATATCTTTGTGCAAAATTTTCATTTCCATGCTAGGAGGTCACCACCTTCGATGGATTTCTATTTATATGATGAGTATAAGGAGATGCCCCTCTCTGAATTTTGTGAGGTTTGCAAATTGCCCTTTTCGGGCAGCGTAGAGGAACCACATCGTAACGATGTGGAGGGGTTTATTGATACAATTGCTGTAGGGGAAACTAGGAAGGTTTCCGATGCAAGAATTACTAGCATACATTTTCCTGTCCTATGTTACTTTGCAATTTTCGCTAGTAGATGCTTCATTGGTCGCGGAAACTGTGGCAACTTTAGTGCCCCTGATATTGTTCTTTTGTGCCATGCCCTGTTTCGTGATGACACATTTAGTATGGACGCTATTGTTGCAAAGCGGTTAAATCTTAATCGTACTAAAGGCCCCATCTTGGGAGGCATCTTCGCCTCGAGCCTCGCTGCATACTTTAACATACCTATTAGGCATTATGAGAAAGAAGAAAAGTTGTTGCCTCCTGTTTTTCTAGACTACAAGAGTATGGTTGCACATGATTTCATTGTTAAGAACAAAAAAAAGGAGCTTAACTATAGAATGATATTTGATAAAAATCACCCTGAGACTATTACTTTGCCTGCTCCTTCCTTGTTGGACTTATCTGCAGGCAAGTACCTGGTTCCGCTGGAGGCCATCCACGCCTACCGAACCCCCACATCAGCTATAGAGCCCGAGCCGGAACCACAATTTGAACCATCACGACAGTTTGTTTACCAGTGGTATCCAGAGGAGATTGCCAAGCAATGGCAATCCGGGGCTCCTTCTCCGTACAACCCCAACTACAACTTTGATCCATGGGCATAGACCAACTTAGGCCAAAAGCCTAAGCTTGGGGGAGTACGTATTTCTCACCGACATTACATTCATATTCTCACACTCATGCTAGTTGTCGGTGCTCATATTTTTTCATTGTACTATCCATGCTAGTTTATTTTCCTTTTTATGCTTTCTTCTTGTGTGTTTGAAAAACCTTAAGAAAAACCAAAAAAATTAGAAGTAGCTTTTAGCTAGTCTAATTTTCATGCTGTAGTAGTAATAATTAAAAGAAAACCCAAAAAGATTTCGTGTTCTTCTTTTTGCTTGTTGGGAGCTTTCCCGTGTAAATAGTTTTATTTCTTTTCTTTTCTTTGGGGATCGAGAGGAGAAGACCATAATGAAAATGTTAAAGTGGCTCTTATATGCATTATTGTTGATTTAACCACGAGCTCGTATTGCCTTGTCTTCTCTTATTTATTGAATGCCTGCAGATTCCAGCTTAGTCCAATGCACGTGCACTATTATTATTATTGACATCGTTTGGTCGTGCAAGTGAAAGGCAATTATGACGATATATGATGGACTGATTGAGATGAGAGAAGCTAGTATGAACTCGACCTCTCTTGTTTTTGTAAATATGATTAGTTCATCGTTCCTGATTCAGCTTATTATGAATAAACATATTTGCAATGACAATTAGTGGTTATAGTTGCTTATGCCATGCTTAATTAGCTAGGAGCTTATAATGGTTTACCTTGCATGTCAACATGCTATTAAAATGGTTGTGATGTGGTATAGTAGGGTGGTATCCTCCTTTGAATGATTCAAGTGACTGAACTTGGCACATGTTCACGCATGTAGTTGAAACAAATCAACATAGCCTTCACAATATTTATGTTCATGGTGGATTATATCCTACTCATGCTTGCACTCAATGTTTATTAATTTTAATGCATGTTCATGACTGTTGTCGCTCTCTAGTTGGTCGCTTCCCAGTCTTTTTCTAGCCTTCACTTGTACTAAGAGGGAATACTGCTTGTGCATCCAATTCCTTAAACCCCAAAGTTATTCCATATGAGTCCACTATACCTTCCTATATGCGGTATCTACCTGCTGTTCGAAGTAAATTTGTATGTGCCAAACTCTAAACCTTCAAATAAAATTCGGTTTTGTATGCTCGAATAGCTCATGTATCAACTAGGGCTGTCTGTATCTTCCATGCTAGGCGGGTTATTGTCAAGAGGAGTGGACTCTGCTCCTCACTCACGAGAAAATGGCTGGTCACCGGGATGCCCAGTCCCATGCTTTATGCAAATCAATCAAAATAATTGCAAACAAAACTCCCCCGGGACTCTTGTTAGTTGGAGGCACTCGTTGTTTCGAGCAAGCCATGGATTGATGCTTGTTGGTGGAGGGGGAGTATAAACTTTACCATTCTGTTTGAGAACCGCCTATAATGTGTGTAGCATGGAAGATATCGAGATCTCTCGGTTGTTATGTTGACAATGAAAGTATGCCGCTCAAAATATTATTCATATCTATTTCAAAAACCGAGCTCTGGCACCTCTACAAATCCCTGCTTCCCTCTGCGAAGGGCCTATCTATTTATTTTTATGTTGAGTCATCACCCTCTTATTAAAAAGCACCAGCTAGAGAGCACCGCTGTCATTTGCATCCATTACTATTAATTTATATTGGGTATGACTATGACTGGATCTCTTTTACCATGAATTACAATGTTTAATCAGTCCTTGATCTTCAAAAGGTGCTCTGCATTTATGTTTTGCGGTCTCAGAAAGGGCTAGCGAGATACCATCTTGTTATATCATATTATGATTGTTTTGAGAAAGTGTTGTCATCTAAGATATATTATTATTGCTCGCTAGTTGATTATGGCATTGATATGAGTAAACATGAGACCTAAGTGTTATTGTGAATATGGTTAGTCATAATCTTTGCTAAAAACTTGAATGCTGGCTTTACATATTTACAACAACAAGAGCAAACAGAGTTTGTAAAAGTTTTTCTTTATCACTTTCAGTGTAACAACAGAATTGCTTGAGGACAAGCAAAGGTTTAAGTTTGGGGGAGTTGATACGTTTCCGTCGTATCTACTTTTCCAAACACTTTTGCCCTTGTTTTGGACTCTAACTTTCATGATTTGAATGGAACAGACCCGGATTGACGCTGTTTTCAGCAGAATTGCCATGGTGTTATTTTTGTGCAGAAATAAAAGTTCTCGGTATGACCTGAAACTTCACGGAGATTATTTTTGGAAATAATAAAAAATACTGGCGAAAGAATCAAGGCCAGGGCCCACACCACATCACGAGGGTGAGGCGCGCGCCTCGTGGCCTCGGAGCTCCACCGACCTCAACTCTGACTCTATATATTCGTGTTCGGGGAGAAAAAAATCAGAGAGAAGGATTCATCGCGTTTTACGATACGGAGCCGCCGCCAAGCCCTAATCTCTCTCGGGAGGGCTGATCTGGAGTCCGTTCGGGCGCCGGAGAGGGGAATCCGTCGCCATCATCATCATCAACCATCCTCCATCACCAATTTCTTGATTCTCACCGCCGCGCGTGAGTAATTCCATCGTAGGCTTGCTAGACGGTGATGGGTTGGATGAGATTTATCAGGTAATCGAGTTAGTTTTGCTAGGGTTTGATCCCTAGTATCCACTATGTTCTGAGATTGATGTTGCTATGACTTTGCTATGCTTAATGCTTGTCACTAGGGCCCGAGTGCCATGATTTCAGATCTGAACCTATTATGTTTTCATGAATACATATGAGTTCTTGATCCTATCTTGCAAGTCATTAGTCACCTACTATGTGTTATGATCCGGCAACCCTGAAGTGACAATAATCGGGACCACTCCTGGTGATGACCGTAGTTTGAGGAGTTCATGTATTCACTATGTATTAATGCTTTGGTCCGGTACTCTATTAAAAGGAGGCCTTAATGATACGTCTAAAACATATCTATAATTTTTTATTGCTTCATGCTATATTATATTCTGTTTTGGATGATTAATGGGCTTTGTTATACACTTCTATATTATTCTGGTGTCCGAATATTATCGTCCAATATATCAATATTTATCTCTCGACCATTTCGAGACTCCTCGTCATGTCTGTGATCTCATCCGGGACTCCGAACAATCTTCGGTCCAAAACACATAACTCATAATACAAATCATCATGGAACGTTAAGCGTGCGGACCCTACGGGTTCGAGAACTATGTAGACATGACCGAGACACATCTCCGATCAATAACCAACACCGGAACCTGGATGCTCATATTGGTTCCTACATATTCTACGAAGATCTTTATCGGTCAAACCGCAATGACAACATACGTCATTCCCTTTGTCATCGGTATGTTACTTGCCCGAGATTCGACCGTCGGTATCCTCATACCTAGTTCAATCTCGTTACCGGCAAGTCTCTTTACTCATTCCTTAATGCATCATCCCGCAACTAACTCATTAATCACATTGCTTGCAAGGCTTATCATGATGTGCATTACCGAGAGGGCCCAGAGATACCTCTCCGATACTCGAAGTGACAAATCCTAATCTCGATCTTTGCCAACCCAACAAACACCTTCGGAGACACCTGTAGAGCATCTTTGTAATCACCCAATTACGTTGTGACGTTTGATAGCACACAAGGTGTTCCTGCGGTATTTGGGAGTTGCATAATCTCATAGTCAAAGGAATATGTATAAGTCATGAAGAAAGCAATAGCAATAAGGCTTAACAATCATTATGCTAAGCTAACGGATGGGTCTTGTCCATTACATCATTCTCCTAATGATGTGATCCCGTTCATCAAATGACAACACATGTCTATGGTCAGGAAACTTAACCATCTTTGATTAACGAGCTAGTCAAGTAGAGGCATGCTAGGAACACTTTGTTTTGTCTATGTATTCACACATGTATCAAGTTTCTGGTTAATGCAATTCTAGCATGAATAATAAACATTTATCATGATATAAGGAAATACAAATAACAACTTTATTATTGACTCTAGGGCATATTTCCTTCACCGGTCAGCCCAGCGTTTGATGCCGGTTTGAGGCGATTGTCTAAGTAAGAATATTTGATTGGTCAGAGACGGGCCGTCCATATGCTCTAAGCTCGTTTAGTTTTTTTGCATGGTAATATGTGTCTCATTCATATCATAAAGATCAACGTACAAGTCACATAATGGCTGTCATGATAAAACTGGAAAGATAGAAGAACATCTCTGAGCTTGACATGAACGCCCGTCACCTGCCTCCTGCACCACCACAGCAGCCACCGAAGAAAAGATTGACAGATCACCTCCTCACCCGATCACGACACGGCTCCATTGTGATAGAGGCGAGGGTGTCCCGATCTTTCGATGAGATGATAACTATCGATTTGGTGGAGTCGACTTTGACGATCCGACTACAAACGTGCACGACGTTGCGCCTTAGCAATCGCTAAACCAATCTCCACGAGGTTCCGACGATGCGGAAGCACGGTCAGCCCGACCACGAAGGTCTATTCCTGCAAGCAATCGAAGAACGAGCAAGAATATGATAAGGCAATCTGAATACTGCGAATATATATGAAGTATTGATAATGGTGGGGATCCATAAGCGGTCTTGGTGCAGTCGTTGGACACAAACGAAGTACACGAAGTTGCAATGGCTAACTTTAACTAAACAAATCCCAAGGAAAAAGCTACTAGATGGATCTACTTATATAGGATCAAGGGGTGGCGGCCAAGGAGGTGGTAGGACGTCCCAAGGCAGCCTAAAACTAACCCTAGGTCGTACAAGGCCAATGGGCCCAAGCGGAGGTGACGTAACACCTTTGGACTTGTAGTTTGACTCGGATTCTGCTGCAGCATCATATTGTTTCGTCCATAACTCAACGCTCCGGACGAATTTGAAGGTGAATCCAATTGGGTTGGAAGGTGCACGAAATCTATTTTCCAACAAAAAAAGAATCACCCAATTTGGAGTCCGGATGAAAAAGTTATTGACGTTTTGAGTCAGGTATGTTTGTGCAGTCCGAATCTGAGTCCAGAACGTGAGAGACTTGGACTCTATCTTCTCTTGGTCCAAAAGTGACGTGAGAGGACTTTTTGAACAGCACCTAAACTTCTCCTTTTCCCTTATCTTCATATGTGTATTGTACAAATGTCCCATACACCTACAATTAGACAAAACATAAAAGTATGTGATGTATTTTTGTTCTGGATAACATAAATAGATTATTGAATAGTTTGCACTAGAAATCACCTGACAAATATGCATGTATGCAATATTTTTGGTCTTATCCAAGGTAGTCATGTCCTCATCACATTGCTGATATGCAGCTTTGCGGACCTCCAAGATGGATCACCATAAGTGAAGCAATTGACGTTGAACGAATCAGACTGATGCAACACCCCGGACATGCCATTGATCTTCAGATCTGGCACCCCACCACGTCTAAGACGCCGAAGGAGGAAACCACACCTGCCATTCATCAACCACGAACCCAACACACATTTTGTCTTTCAGATGTCGTTGATGCAAACCACAATCTGCATCCTCTCCTGGACGACCTCCCAAGCTCTGCGCCAACGTTGGAGCAGACGTCGACGCAACGGCAGAGCCCGAGGACACATGTCCACCACGAGGATGCCGCCCCACATCATCCTTGCTTGAACAGACTGGTTTCCAAAACCATCCCCAACCATAGGGTTGATCGCCTTGTGGAGGAAGGATCTGAAGAATCTTTATTCAACGCCACCATCACCGTCGCCGAAGCCAAGACAATGAACAACCTAAAAACAAAGCTACTTTAGCCTAAAACTGTCCACACACAATGATCCGGCCACACCCCTCAGAGCAACTCCAACTGGGCGACCCACACGGGCGCGCCCTTTGTCCGTTTTTTATCCGTTTGGGTCGGCCCAGCGGACACCCATGTCCGCTTTCGCGTTTGGGTCGGCGCTTGCGCCCAACGCTGGTCCGGGCCATTTTTGAGTTCGCGTGTGAAAAAATAAATAACGCAATATTTTGAAATTAAAAACGTAATTAAACATAAATGTCGGCCACAAAGGACGGTGAGAGTCCACACGTCCATATTTTACATTAATTAAAAAAATTAACAAAATTAAAAACGAGGAGGCGCGCTGCCCTAGGAGTCCTCGTCATCAGTGTCGGGTCGGTTAGGTCGACGAGCGTCGGCCTCAGCCAGCCCAGGGGAACGCCATCTTCCAGGCTATGGCGACGTCCTGCGGCGTCAGCTTGACCGCCGCCGGCTAGGCTGCGCAGGCCCGGCACTCCTGGTCCTCTGCCTCACGCTCCTACTGCTCAAGGCGCTCGCCCTAGCGGCGCTCCTCCGCTAGCTAGCGCTTTCTCCACTGCTCGAGGTAGATCTTCTCCTGCGTTGGCATCACCCCAAACCAGATGGGTGGCGCGCTGACCCACTCGCGCACCTTTCCTTGCCAGGTGTAACGGCGGGGCGTCTGCAGATCCGGGGGACGGCGCTTGCTCGGGATTGACGGGGACGGCGGCATCAGCGAAGCACGACGCAGTAGCCGGAAGTGGAGAGTGCGATGGCCTCCGACAGGCGCGCCTGGTACGCCTCCTCCTCCTCCGCCTTGCATCGCTCCTCCTCTTCGCTTTCCTGCATGGCAGCCGCCAGGGCCGCCTGGTAGGTGGTATCCTCCTCCCGGTCCTCGTCGTGCACGAAGGGGGGCGGCGGGGTTGCAGCTTGCACGTGCTGGACGCCGCGCCGACGCTGCTCATCGTGTTCGAGGGCGAACCAGACCTCCCAATCGGGAGAGTCTGCTGCATAGGCGGGGTTGAGGCGCTGCTCCAGCGTCAGCAGATGGTGCTGGCAACGCACTTCCGCCCGCGCCGTCCGCGGCACCGCCGACACTGGGATCCTATCTGGATCCAAATGCTAGTCATGTGGCAGGGTAACGTCGGGGTACGGGAGGGGGATGCAGTGCTCCCAGTGCCACCTCGCTTGGTGCACTGGGACGCTTATCCGCCGCCTCGCCGGGCGGGCAGACGCCGGCGGAGGCGGGAGGAGCGCGCGTGAAGAGGACGAGGCGGGGGCCTTGCCCTGTTCTTGCCGGCGAAGAAGCCCATGGTGGCGCGAGCTAGGCTAGGGTTGTAGCTGGCGGGGGAGCAGCAGGGTGGTTAGATGAGGACGGGAGGCTTGAAGAGGATGAGGCCGCCCCCCTCCCCCGCATGCTCGGATTAAAAAAGGATGCTCGCCGTCGCTGACGCGTGGGCTCGCGGTCTATGGCCGTCATTAATAAAGACGCGGGAGGTAGTTAACCGGTCGCCATGTGGGGACGCGGCGGACATCGAGCGGACGCGCGGCGGGTCCGTTTCGCGTCTGTGTCGACACATTTATGGATCAAATTTGAGCCGGAAATGGATCCGCACGGATGCAAAACGGACACGCTTTAGGAATCAGTCCGCGCGTCGGGCCAACATTCTTGTCCGCGGCGATTCAAACAACGTAGGTGAATGAAATGGGCCACCCGATTGAAGTTGCTCTCACCACGAACGATGGAGGTCCTTGACGGAGAAACTCTCCTTGGAAGAGACGATGGCGAGATCGTCTTTTTTCTTCCGGAGGAAGAAAGTACGACCCGTAGTGAACCCAGACTCCTCTGTTTGATCGATCTAGTTTCAAGAGTAACCTGATCTGTACGCCGGGATCCTAATGACATGATACCCTACAATATGCATGTCCACCTCGCACGTTTCCCATCGGGAAAACGTTTTCTCTTGCCCAGAACGTGATCGATCGCAGATTAAAAAAAAGCTAGTACGCATGAGTGACGGATAGATAGGACAGGATCAGTTGCTATCCAGATGACTCCACGATGGATCTCTCTGTAGAGATAAATGAAGCAGTCATATCAGCATGGTCAAACCTACTGTACTGCATTTTCTTCCATCTGAGTTAACTACCAATGTGCTACGCTTATTTTGCCAGTTCTTTGTGTATCTGAGCAAACGCATATTTTGCTCATTTTTAGAGTATAAGTCTATTCGTATTGTAATCTATCTCTATTAGTCTAGTTTTGGAGCCCAAGCTTTGTAATCTATATAAACAGCCTTTAAGGCCCCGATCAATACAACAATTACTTCTCCAATATCTCAATCTATCATGGTATCCGACGCCTAGGTTTTCCGCACCTGTTATGGCTCCTCCACTGCGCGCACGCCTTGGCCGATTCAGCCCCTCTTCTCCATGGCGAGTTCCGTCGCGGTGCCCCACCCCTACCTCCTCCTCAACAACTACTCAAACACCTCCCCCTCCAAACCCTATGTTCTCCCTAGCCGACACCATTACCGACGTCTCTCCCTTCATACCAATCTCATTAGACCTCGGCATCCACAACTACAAGGGCAAGAATCCCGTCTACCGGCCTCCTGCATCTCGTCTGCGGGACTGCACCAGCCTCGTCATCCACCGCTCCCGCGCCACCAGCTCACGTCGCCATGGCCTCCTCGGCATGATCCTTGGACTGGCCTCGTCCGAGCTTGGTCGATGCCATGGTCGGCCCCCTCGCCGTATGGTGCTCCTCCCTGCGTGCACGGCACGTGGAGCCCCGGTCTTCGTCCAGCCACAGGCTCTCGGGACTCCTTGGACCCGAGGCCGCGGCGCCACGTCTACACCGCCACTCCTACTCCGCCTACCAGCACGCCAGGACCACTGTCGCCCTACAACACCATGCCGGCCTTCTACGGCAACATGCAGGCCCCAATCGCATACTACCCATCCGCTATCCCCTACGTCAACATGCAAGCTCCTGGCCCCTCTGCTCCTCCCGAACAGCCGGCTTGGGACCAAGCCGCCTTCATCAACGCCATGAACAATTTTGTCCTCAACGACGCAGCCTTGAGTGCGGATTGGATTTTCGATTACGGTGCATCAATGCATATGTCTTCAAATATGAATTTATTGTCGCCTTGTTTTCCTTCATTTTTCCACTATCACCATTGGCGATGGTTCCACCATCCTGTTTCATGCAATCGTCACTCTTACATCCCTTCCTCTCATGCCAATTTTCTTCACGCAATATTCTTGTGGTTCCTTCCATCATCAAAAATCTTATCTCTGTTAGACAATTTTGCATTGACAACAAAGTTATCCTGGCCTTTGACCCTTTTGGTTTGTCCGTGAAAGATCGACAACGGGGCGGTCCTCGCCGGTACAATAGCACGGGCGATCTTTATCCTCTTCATGGCGCCCACATCCACCTCTCGTGCCATGCTCGCCTCTGTTGATCTATGGCATCGTCGTCTCGGTCACCCCCAAAGAAAACACTTTGGCGTCTTTACTCCAAGAATTTTGTATCCCTAGTTCTAGCAGTCCTCATAATCCCTCTCTACGTAATGCATGTCAATGTGGCCAACATGTTAGACTACCTTTTGGAACCTCTACTACCATTAGTACTTTTCCTTTTGAGTTACTTATCGTGATTTATGGACCTCTCAGGTCCCTAGTGTTTACGGTTATAAATATTATCTTGTGATCTTGGATGATCATTCTCACTATACTTGGACCTTTCCTCTTCGCGCTAAATCTGAAGTACCTGCAATCTTTCTCAACTTTCGACAATATGTAATCACACACTTTGGCTTGCCAATTCGATTTATTCAATGTGATAACGGTTGTGAATTTTATAACACCCAAAACCGCACCTTCTTTCTCTCTCAAGGCATCCTTCTTCGTTTTTCATGCCCTTATACATCTTCTCAAAATGGTAAAGCTGAACGCTGTCTTCGCTCTATTAATGATGTTCTTCGCACATTGCTTTTACAAGCTTCTCTTCCTTCCCGTTTTTGGGTTGAAGCCCTTCGCACCGCCACACTACTTCTTAATATTCGACCAACTAAAACTTGCCCTCTTTATTCGCCTTTCCAATCTCTTTTTCTCTCCCCCCTGACTATTCTTTTCTGCGTGTTTTTGGCTGTCTATGCTTTCCCAAAATCGCCTCTACCGCCTCCAACAAACTAGGACCACGCTCACTACCTTGCATTCACCTTGGTCTTTCTGATGATCACAAAGGATATCGTTGTTTCGATCCATCTTCTGGTCGTATCATTCTCTCTCGTCATGTCACATTCGATGAAAATACTTTTCCTTTTTCTGTCACTACAACCACAAAACCAATTCCACCACAATCCGCCACCACCAAAACCCCTTCCCTAGTTCGTCCTTGGTCATCTCTGCTGCCATGGAATCTTGTTCCGTCTCTCCGCCGGAATCGCCCACCGTCGGCCACCCTCCTGCCCGTCCCCCACCTCTACATAGCTGCATCCTCTACCCCGGTCGTCTTTCCCTCACCACATCCTACCACGGCAACCACCTCGACACCCACCACCTCGATTCTTCTTCCTCACCGTCTTCTTCAACCGAAAACCCATCGCCACCCAATGCCGTTCTTATACCACCGCTCACCAATGATCATGTCATGTGCACCCGTGGAAAACGAGGATTTCTTCTCCCCACCAAGCGTCTCAATCTTACCGCCACCCCAACCATCTCTCCTATTCCAACCAGTTATAAGCGAGCTCTTCTTGACCCTCTCGGCTTTCCGCTATGAATGATGAATTTGAAGCTCTTGACAAAATAATACATGGACTCTTGTTCCCAAACCTTACGGTGTTAACATTGTTTCTGGCAAATGGGTTTTTCGTCATAAATTTCATTCCGATGGCACTCTCGCTCGTTAACAAAGCTCGTTGGGTGTGTCGTGGTTTCTCCCAGCAGCATGGTATTGACTTTGATGAGACTTTTTCACCTGTTGTTAAACCAAGCACTATTCGTGTTGTTCCTAGTCTTGTTGTTTCCTCTTCTTGGCCTATTCATCAACTTGATGTTAAAAATGCTTTTCTTCATGGCACTCTCAATGAAACTGTTTATTGTCAAGAACCCTACGGTTTTGAGAATCCCTCCTCTCCAAATTTTGTTTGTCTCCTCCACAAATCTCTTTATGGCCTTAAACAAGCTCCTCGTGCATGGTTTCAATGCTTTGCTACTTTTATTCAAACGATAGGCTTTATTCCCTTCAAATCCGATTCTTCTCTCTTTGTTTATCAGTCTCCTACTCACCGCCTACCTCTTGCTTTATGTTGATGATATCATTCTCACGGCTAGTTACGATTCTTTTCTTCAACATACCATCGCTTCTCTCAATCGGGAGTTTTCCATGACAGATCTTGGTCCTCTTCATCATTTTCTAGGTATTCATGTTTCTCGCTTTAACATCTTCCCTCTTTCTTTCTCAACGATCATACATTTTGGACTTGCTTTCTCGATTACGGTATGTCCGATTGTCAACCCTCTCGCATACTCCAGCCAACGTTGGTGCTAAATTGTCGGTGATGGTGATCCTCTTCTCGATCCTACTTTATATCGTAGCATCATCGGCGCTCTTCAATATGCCACTCTTACTCGTCACGAAATCTCCTATTCTGCTCAGCAAGCTTTGTCTCTTTATGCATGATCCTCGTGCTCCTCATCGGCTCATGTCGACGCATTCTCCGCTATTTAAAAGGCACTCTTGATCACGGTCTCCTTATTAATTCTTCTTCACCTACAAGCTTGATAGTTTATTACGATGCGGGCGGGCAGGTTGTCCGGATACTCGACGATCTACATCCGGATTTTGCGTTTATTTGGGTGATAATCTTGTTTCTTGGTGTTCTAAAAGGCAAGTAATGGTTTCGTGTCTTCTGCGAGGCTGAGTATAGGGCGGTTTCTCACGCTGTGGCGAGGCGGTGTGGCTACGGCAGCTTCTCGTTGAACTTCATCGTCCGCTCACACGTGCTACCATTGTTCTTGTGATAACATCTCTGCAGTCTACATGGCTTCCAATCCGAGTTCAACATCGTCGCCTGAAGCACATTGAGATTGACATTCACTTTGTTCGTGAAAAGGTGGCTCTTGGTGAGGTTCGTGTTCTTCATGTTCCTACAAGTGCCCAATTTGGCGACATTTTTACCAAAGGACTCCATCGCATCGTTCACCGACATACGCTCCAGTCTCAACATTGTTTCACCCGACGTTGAGACTGCGGGGGATCTTAGAGTATAAGTCTATTCGTATTGTAATCTATCTCTATTAGTCTAGTCTTGGAGCCCAAGCTTTGTAATCTATATAAACAACCCTTGAGGCCCCGGTCATGTTGGAAATATGCCCTAGAGGCAATAATAGAAGTATTATTATTATATTTCCTTGTTCATGATAATTGTCTTTTATTCATGCTACAATTGTATTATCCGGAAATCGTAATACACGTGTGAATACATAGACCACAATATGTCCCTAGTGAGCCTCTAGTTGACTAGCTCGTTGATCAACAGATAGTCATGGTTTCTGACTATGGACATTGGATGTCATTGATAACGGGATCACATCATTAGGAGAATGATGTGATGGACAAGACCAATCCTAAGCATAGCACAAGATCGTGTAGTTCGTTATGCTAGAGCTTTTCCAATGTCAAGTATCTCTTCCTTAGACCATGAGATCGTGTAACTCCGGATACCGTAGGGAGTGCTTTGGGTGTACCAAAGCGTCACAACGAATCGGGTGACTATAAAGGTGCATTACATGTATCTCCAAAAGTGTCTCATTGGGTTGACACGGATCGAGATCGGGATTTATCACTTACGTATGATGGAGAGGTATCACTGGGCCCACTCGGTAGTGCATCATCATAATGAGCTCAAAGTGACCAAGTGTTTGGTCACGGATCATGAATTACAGATGCGAGTAAAGTGACTTGGCAACGAGATTGAGCGAGGTATTGGGATACCGACGATCAAATCTCGGACAAGTAAAATACCGATTGACAAAGGGAATAGTATACGGGGTTGATTGAATCCTCGACATCGTGGTTCATCCGATGATATCATCGAGGAGCATGTGGGAGCCAACATGGGTATCCAGATCCCGCTGTTGGTTATTGCCCGAGAGCCGTCTCGGTCATATCTGCATGTCTCCCGAACCCGTAGGGTCTACACACTTAAGGTTCGGTGACGCTAGGGTTGTATGAATATGAGTATGCAGCAAACCGAATGTTGTTCGGAGTGCCGGATGAGATCCCGGACGTCACGAGGAGTTCCGGAATGGTCCGAAGGTAAAGATTTATGTATAGGAAGTCTTATTTTGGTCGCCTGAAAAGTTTGGCGTTATCGGTATTATGGGAGTGCGAAGAAAGGGGTCCGGGGGTCCACCTGCCCCGGGGGGGCACATGGGCTGTAGGGGGTGCGCCTTGGCCTGTATGGGCCAAGGGCACCAGCCCCAAGAGGCCCATGCGCCAAGATATAAGAAAAGGTGGAGAGTCCTAAAGGGGGAAGGCACCTCCGAGGTGCCTTGGGGAGGATGGACTCCTCCCCCCTCTTGGCCGCACCCCTTCCTTGGAGGAAGGGGAAAGGCTGCGCCCTCCCCCCCTCTCTTGCACCTATATAAAGGGAGGGGAGGGGTGGCCGCACCCATAAGCCTGGCGCCTCCCTCCTCCTGCAACACCTCCTCCTCCTCCCGTAGTTGCTTAGCGAAGCCCTGCTGGAGTTCTGCTGCATCCACCACCACGCCGTCGTGCTGCTGGATCATCATCAACCTCTCATTCCCCCTTGCTGGATCAAGAAGGAGGAGACGTCATCCGCTCCGTACGTGTGCTGAACGCGGAGGTGTTGTCCGTTCAGCACTAGGTCATCGGTGATCTCAATCACGACGAGTACGACTCCATCATCCCCGTTCCATTGAACGCTTCCGCACGCGATCTACAAGTGGTATGTAGATGCAATCACTCTCCCATGACTCGTTGCTAGATGAACTCATAGATGGATCTTGGTGAAACCGTAGGAAAAATTTTAATTTTCTCGCAACGCGTTCCCCAACAGTGGCATCATGAGCTAGGTCTATGCGTAGTTCTCTATTGCACGAGTAGAACACAATTTGTTGTGGGCGTAGATGTTGTCAACTTTCTTGATGCTACTAGTCTTATCTTGCTTCAGCGGCATTGTGGGATGAAGCGGCCCAGACCGACCTTACACGTACGCTTACGTGAGACTGGTTCCACCGGCGACATGCACTAGTTGCATAAGGTGGCTAGCGGGTGTCTGTCTCTCCCACTTTAGTTGGAGCGGATTCGATGAAAAGGGTCCTTATGAAGGGTAAATAGAAGTTGACAAATCACGTTGTGGCTTTCACGTAGGTAAGAAAACGTTCTTGCTAGAACCGTATTGCAGCCACGTAAAACTTGCAACAACAATTAGAGGACGTCTAACTTGTTTTTGCAGCAAGTGTTTTGTGATATGATATGGCCAAAGTTGTGATTAATGATGAATGATATATGTGATGTATGAGATCATGTTCTTGTAATAGGAATCACGACTTGCATGTCGATGAGTATGACAACCGGCAGGAGCCATAGGAGTTGTCTTTATTTTTGTATGACCTGCGTGTCATTGATTCAACACCATGTAAATTACTTTACTTTATTGCTAAACGCATTAGCCATAGAAGTAGAAGTAGTCGTTGGCGTGACAACTTCATGAAGACACGATGATGGAGATCATGATGATGGAGATCATGGTGTCATGCCGGTTTCAGGATGATCATGGAGCCCCGAAGATGGAGATCAAAGGAGCTATATGATATTGGCCATATCATGTCACTACTATATATAATTGCATGTGATGTTTATTATGTTTATGCATCTTGTTTACTTAGAGCAGCGGTAGTAAATAAGATGATCCTCATAACAATTTCAAGAAAGTGTTCTCCCCTAGCGTGCACCGTTGCTATAAAGTTCGTCGTTTCGAAGCACCACGTGATGATCGGGTGTTATAGATCCTTACGTTCACATACAACGGGTGTAAGACAGTTTTACACATGCAATACACTTAGGTTAACTTGACGAGCCTAGCATGAACAGACATGGCCTCGGAACACAAGAGACCGAAAGGTCGAACATGAGTCGTATGGAAGATACGATCAACATAGAGATGTTCACCGACGATGACTAGTCCGTCTCACGTGATGATCGGACACGGCCTAGTCGACTCGGATCATGTAACACTTAGATGACTAGAGGGATGTCAAATCTGAGTGGGAGTTCATTAAATAATTTGATTAGATGAACTTTATTATCATGAACAATAGTCTAAAATCTTTGCAAAATGTCTTGTAGATCAAATGGCCAACGCTCATGTCACCATGAACTTCAACGCGTTCCTAGAGAAAACCAAGCTGAAAGAAGATGGCAGCAACTATTCGGACTGGGTCCGGAACCTAAGGATTATCCTCATAGCTGCCAAGAAACAATATGTCCTAGAAGCACCGCTAGGTGAAGCACCCATCCCAGAGAACCAAGACGTTATGAACGCTTGGCAGTCTACGTCTTGATGATTACTCCCTCGTTCGATGCGGCATGCTACTGACTTAGAACCGAGGCTCCAAAAGCGTTTTGAGCGACACGGAGCATATGAGATGTTTGAGGAGCTGAAACTAGTTTTCCAAGCTCATGCCCGGTCGAGATATGAAGTCTCCGACAAGTTCTACAGATTGTAAGATGGAGGAAAATAGTTACGTCGGTGAGCACATACTCAAAATGTCTGGGTTGCACAACCGCCTGTCCCAGCTGGACATTAACCTCCCGAATGAGGCGGTCATTGACAGAATCCTTCAGCCGCTCCCACCAAGCTACAAGAGCTTTGTGATGAACTACAATATGTAGGGGATGGTGAAAACTATTCCTGAAGTATTTTCAATCTTTGAAGTCACAGAGGTAGAAATCAAGAAGGAGCATCAAGTGTTGATGGTCAATAAAACCACTAAGTTCAAGAAGGGCAAGGGAAAGAAGAACTTCAAGAAGGACGGCAAGGATGTTGCCGCTACAGTAAGCCGATTGCGGGAAGAAGTCAAAGAATGGACCCAAGCACGAGATCGAGTGCTTTTATTGCAAAGGGAAGGGTCATCGAAGCGGAACTGCCCCAAATACTTAGCGCATAAGAAGGCCGGCAACACTAAAGGTATATTTGATATACATGTAATTGATGTGTACCTTACCAGTACTCGTAGTAACTCCTGGGTATTTGATACCGGTGCCGTTGCTCATATATGTAACTCACAGCAGGAGCTGCGGAATAAACGGAGACTGGCGAAGGACGAGGTGAGGATGTGCGTCGGGAATGGTTCCAAGGTCGATGTGATCGCCGTCGGCACGCTACCTCTACATTTACCTACAGGATTAGTTTTAAACCTCAATAATTTTTATTTAGCACCAAGTTTGAGCATGAACATTGTATCAGGATCTCGTTTAACACGAGATGGCTACTCATTTAAATCCGAGAATAATGGTTGTTCTATTTATATGAGAGAAATGTTTTATGGTCATGCTCCGATGGCCAATGGTTTATTCTTAATGAATCTCGAACGTAATGTTACACATGTTCATAGTGTGAATACCAAAAGATGTAAAGTTGATAACTTGATAGTCCCACATACTTGTGGCAATCGCCGCCTTTGTCACATTGGTGTCAAGCGCATGAAGAAGCTCCATCTTGATGGACTTTTAGAGTCTCTCGATTATGAATCATTTGACACATGCGAACCATGCCTCATGGGCAAGATGACCAAGACTCCGTTCTCGGAACAATGGAGCGAGCAACCAACTTATTGGAAATCATACATACCGATGTGCGGTCCAATGAGTGTTGAGGCTCATGGAGGATATCAAGTTATGTTCTCACTCTCACCGATGACTTGAGTAGATATGGGTATGTCTACTTGATGAAACACAAGTCACGAGACCTTTGAAAAGTTCAAGGAATTTCAGAATGAAGTAGAGAATCAACGTGACCGAAAGATAAAATTCTTGCGATCAGATCGTGGAGGAGAATATTTAAGTCACGAATTTGGTACACACTTAAGGAAATGTGGAATCGTTTCACAACTCACGCCGCCTGGAACACCTCATCGTAACGGTGTGTCCGAACGTCGTAATCGCACTCTATTGGATATGGTGTGATCTATGATGTCTCTTACTGATTTACCGCTATCATTTTGGGGATACGCTCTAGAGACAGCTACATTCACTTTAAATAGGGCACCGTCTAAATCCGTTGAGACGACACCGTATGAATTATGGTTTGGGAAGAAACCTAAGCTGTCGTTTCTAAAAGTTTGGGGATGCGATGCTTATGTCAAGAAACTTCAACTGAAAAGCTCGAACCCAAGTCGGAAAAATGCGTCTTCATAGGATACCCTAAGGAAACCATTGGGTATACCTTCTACCTTAGATCCGAAGGCAAGATCTTTGTTGCCAAGAACGGATCCTTTACGGAAAAATAGTTTCTCTCGAAGGAGTAAGTGGGAGGAAAGTAGAACTCGATGAAGTACTACCTCTTGAACCGGAAAGTAGTGCAGCTCAGAAAATGTTCTGTGGTGCCTACACCGACCGGAGAGGAAATTAATGATGATGATCAAGGTACTTCAGATCAAGTTGCTCTTGAACTCAGAGGGTCCACTAGGACACGTTCCGCACTGTGAGTGGTACGGCAACCCATACGGAAATCATGTTGTTAGACAACGGTGAACCTTGAACTATGAAAAAGCGATGGCGGGCCAGATTCCAACAAATGGCTTGAAGCCATGCAATCTGAGATAGGATCCATGTATGAAAACAAAGTATGGACTTTGACAGACTTGCCCGATGATCGGCGAGCGATAGAAAACAAATGGATCTTTAAGAAGAAGACGGACGCGGATGGTAATGTTACCATCTATAAAGCTCGACTTGTCGCTAAGGGTTATCGACAAGTTCAAGGGATTGAATACGATGAGACTTTCTCTCTCGTAGCGAAGCTTAAGTCCGTCCGAATCATGTTAGCAATTGCCGCATACTATGATTATGAGATATGGCAGATGGACGTCAAAACGGCATTCCTTAACGGTTATCTTAAGGAAGAGTTGTATATGATGCAGCCGGAAGGTTTTGTCGATCCTAAGAATGCTAACAAGGTATGCAAGCTCGGTGATCCATTTATGGGCTGGTGCAAGCATCTCGGAGTTGGAACATTCGCTTTCATGAGATGATCAAAGCGTTTGGGTTTATGCAGACTTATGGAGAAGCCTGCGTTTACAAGAAAGTGAGTGGGAGCTCTGTACCATTTCTCATATTATATGTAGATGACATACTTTTGATGGGAAATGATATAGAACTTTTGGGCAGCATTAAGGCCTACTTGAATAAGAGTTTTTCAATGAAGGACCTTGGAGAAGCTGCTTACATATTAGGCATCAAAATCTATAGGGATAGATCGAGACGCCTCATAGGTCTTTCACAAAGCACATACCTTGATAAGATTTTGAAGAAGTTCAAAATGGATCAGTCCAAGAAAGGGTTCTTGCCTGTTTTGCAAGGTGTGAAATTGAGCTCGGCTCAATGCCCGACCACGACAAAAGATAAAGAAGAGATGAGTGTCATCCCCTATGCCTCGACCATAGGATCTATTATGTATGCCATGCTGTGTACCGGACTGATGTAAACCTTGCCGTAAGTTTGGTAGGAAGGTACCAAAGTAATCCCGGCAAGGAACACCGGACAGCGGTCAAGAATATCCTGAAGTACACGAAAAGGACAAAGGACATGTTTCTCGTTTATGGAGGTGACGAAGAGCTGTCGTAAAGGGTTACGTCGATGCTAGCTTCGACACAGATCTGGATGACTCAAAGTCACAAACCGGATACGTGTATATGTTAAATGGTGGAAGCGATGGTAGTGCGGTGCAAGCAGAGCCTCGTGGCGGGATCTACATGTGAAGCGGAGTACATGGCAGCCTCAGAGGCAGCACATGAAGCAATTTGGGTGAAGGAGTTCATCACCGACCTAGGAGTCATACCCAATGCGTCGAAGCCGATCAAACTCTTCTGTGACAACACAGGAGCTATTGCACTTACCAAGGAGCCCAGGTTTCACAAGAAGACCAGGCACATCAAGCGTCGCTTCAACTCCATTCGTGAAAATGTTCAAGATGGGCACATAGAAATTTGCAAAGTGCATACGGATTTGAATATCGCAGATCCGTTGACTAAACCTCTTCCATGAAAGCAAAACATGATCAACACCGTAACTCTATGGGTGTTCGATTCATCGAGAATGTAACTAGATTATTGACTCTAGTGCAAGTGGGAGACTGTTGGAAATATGCCCTAGAGGCAATAATAAAAGTATTATTATTATATTTCCTTGTTCATGATAATTATCTTTTATTCATGCTATAATTGTATTATCCGTAAATCGTAATACACGTGTGAATACATAGACCACAATATGTCCCTAGTGAGCCTCTAGTTGACTAGCTCGTTGATCAACAGATAGTCATGGTTTCTGACTATGGACATTGGATGTCATTGATAACGGGATCACATCATTAGGAGAATGATGTGATGGACAAGACCCAATCCTAAGCATAGCACAAGATCGTGTAGTTCGTTTTGCTAGAGCTTTTCCAATGTCAAGTATCTCTTCCTTAGACCATGAGATCGTGTAACTCCCGGATACCGTAGGAGTGCTTTGGGTGTACCAAACGTCCACAACGTAATCGGGTGACTATAAAGGTGCATTACGGTGTATCTCCAAAAGTGTGCATTGGGTTGACACGGATCGAGATTGGGATTTGTCACTCCGTATAACGGAGAGGTATCACTGGGCCCACTCAATAGTGCATCATCATAATGAGCTCAAAGTGACCAAGTGTTTGGTCACGGGATCATGCATTACGGTATGAGTAAAGTGACTTGCCGGCAACGAGATTGAGCGAGGTATTGGGATACCGACGATCGAATCTCGGGCAAGTAAAATACTGATTGACAAAGGGAATAGTATACGGGGTTGATTGAATCCTCGACATCGTGGTTCATCCGATGATATCATCGAGGAGCATGTGGGAGCCAACATGGGTATCCAGATCCCGCTGTTGGTTATTGCCCGAGAGCCGTCTCGGTCATGTTCGCATGTCTCCCGAACCCGTAGGGTCTACACACTTAAGGTTCGGTGACGCTTAGGGTTGTATGAATATGAGTATGCAGCAAACCGAATGTTGTTTGAGTCCGGATGAGATCCGGACATCACGAGGAGTTCGGAATGGTCCGGAGGTAAATATTTATATATAGGAAGTCTTATTTTGGTCGCCGGAAAAGTTTGGCGTGTTATCGGTATTGTCTTGGGAGTGCCGAAAGGGTCCGGGGTCCACCTGCCCCGGGGGGCCACATGGGCTTTAGGGGGTGCGCCTTGGCCTATATGGGCCAAGGGCACCAGCCCCAAGAGGCCCATGCGCCAAGATATAAGAAAAAGGGGAGAGTCCTAAAGGGGGAAGGCACCTTCGAGGTGCCTTGGGGAGGATGGACTCCTCCCCCCCTCTTGGCCGCACCCCTTCCTTGGAGGAAGGGCCAAGGCTGCGCCCTCCCCCCCTCTCTTGCACCTATATAAAGGGAGGGGAGGGAGGGGTGGCCGCACCCATAAGCCCTGGTGCCTCCCTCCTCCTGCAACACCTCCTCCTCCTCCCGTGGTTGCTTAGCGAAGCCTATGGGAGTTCTGCTGCATCCACCACCACGCCGTCGTGCTGCTGGATCATCATGAACCTTTCCTTCCCCCTTGCTGGATCAAGAAGGAGGAGACGTCATCCGCTCCGTACGTGTGTTGAATGCGGAGGTGCTATCCGTTCAGCACTAGGTCATCGGTGATCTGAATCACGGTGAGTACGACTCCATCATCCCCGTTCCATTGAACGCTTCCGCACGCGATCTACAAGTGGTATGTAGATGCAATCACTCTCCCATGACTCGTTGCTAGATGAACTCATAGATGGATCTTGGTGAAACCGTAGGAAAATTTTTAATTTTCTGCAACGTTCCCCAACAGATCAATACAACAATTACTTCTCCAATATCTCAATCTATCACTCATGATTGCACTATCCTACCATTCCTACGGCGCGCAGTTGTAAGAGCAACTCCAACGGGCCAAAATTGTCCGCGCCTATTCATTTGGATCGAAACGGACAAAAGCATCGGCCCAACATAGAGACCTCATATTTAGGTCATATTTGGATCGAAGGCGGACACAAAACAGACTTTCTACGCCCGCCTCGTCCGTCTGTGTTCGGGCCTGGCCCATCTGTCACACACACATACCTTCTCCCTCATAGTTATGTTATTCGCTGGCCCTCAAACCTCGCTGCCTGTGGTCACGGTTGCCGCACCGCCTAACAGGTTGGAGCTGGCGTCGTTGCTCTCCTCGTCGTCCTCGTCGCTCTCCATGTCCATGCGCCGGAGTAGCATCTGCTCCACCAACTCACTCGCGCCGCCGCTCCCGGCGCCACGCCCGGCCTCGCCTCCGCATCCCCCATGCCGGGCCACCTCTGTTGGACCGGTAATTGTGACACCCGGGTAATTAAGCTACAGTGATCCTCTGCTAGTGATGCCACGTCACCTCGATTATAGTTGCTAATCTCGAGTTAGTTCGAAACCGATTCAAATTCAAATTCAAAATTTGGTAAATAATAAAAGTTTTCAAACATTAAAATAAAATTGTTCGATTTGTACTAGATATTACATAGGCAATTATGGTGTAGAAGACACAGTTTATAAAATGCCTAAATACGTTTAAATGAATTAAAACAGAAAAGAAAATATAAAAAAACCAAACAGAAAACAAAAAAAAGGAGAAAACCCTCCCCACACGCCGACTAACTGGCGGCCCATTCGCCACCGGCCCAAGCTGAGCAAAGGCCCGGCCACTCCCTCTCCTTAGCCCCCGCAAACCCTAGCCCACTCACCGCACTCCACACCCGCTCTCCCCACGACGCCCGCCCTCCTCTCTCCCGGTCTGGATCGGGACCCCGAGGAGGCCGCCGCCGCCGAACGCCTTCCCCGTCCTCCTCCTCGCCGGTCTTCCCCGACCGCCGTCACGCCCGCTGCCCGTTGCCCTACTCCCGCCGTGGCGCCCCCTTCCTTCCCCTTTCCCCGCGGTCATCGCCCGCGCTCCGGCGCCACCGTCGCCCGCGCCCTGCCGCGCCGGACCGTCCCCGTCCCGTGCTCACTCGCAGCCTCCCCGCGTTCGTCGCGCCCGAGCCATCCCCGCCCGTCGCCTGCCCGTCTGCGGCCACCGAACGCGCACCTCACCTCGCCGCCTCTGCGTGGCCATGGCCCGTCACGGTTCGCCCGCGCGTGAACCTCGTCACCCGCCCAGCCTTTGCGGCCTCTGCTGGCGCCTCCCAGCTGCCCGCGGCTCCTCCGGCTCATTGCGCCCCTAAGCTGCTTTGCACGGCGGGTTCCTCCGTCGCCGGTGGCCTCGCCTGCGTCGGCCATCCCGACCACCGTGCCCCCCACTTCCCGGCCTCCTGTTCGGCCTCATCGGCCTGGCGTCGGCACCTGAGTCACGGCCTCGCCCCCACGCCAGCAGAGGCGCACGGGCCGCCTGACGGTGCCTGCCCGCTGACCCGCCTCACTGCCTAATGCCATGACGGGCCCCGCCTCGGGCTTAAAAAAAAGAAAAGAATTAAAAAATTATATTAAATAAATAAATAAATAATAATTAAAATATTAATTAGTTAATTAAGTAATTAATTAAGTTAATTAATCATGATTAGATTAACCTAATCACTAAGTAAATTAACTAATCTGTAATTAACCTAAGCAGAGAATGACAGGTGGGTCCCACTTGGACCCGCACGTCGAGTTGACCAGGTCAATGGTCAGCGTTATCGCCGACATCACTCGATGTCATCTTTGACGTCATCATTTACTATTCTGGATAATGTTGGGATAAATAATTAATTAAATTCTAGAAATTAATAAAATCTTTAGAAAATCATATCTTTTAATCCGTAACTCGGATTAACATATTTTCAACATGAAAGTTCCTCAGAACGACGAGACGAATCCGGATACGCAGTCCGTTCGTCCGCCACACACCCCTAACCTATCGAACTCGCAACTTTCCTCCGCTCCTTCCTTCAAGTAAAACGCGAAACACCGGGGATACTTTCCCGGTTGTTTCCCCCCTTCACCGGTATCACCTCATACCGCGTTAAGGCATGCCTAGCATCACGCTTTGCTTTGTCATGCATCGTCATGCATATTTTTGCTTAAATATTCATTGTTTCTTCCCCCTCTTCTTCCGCTAGACACCAAGACCGACGCTGCTGCTGCCCAGTTCGACTACGGAGTTGACGACCCCTCTCTCTTGCCAGAGCAACCAGGCAAGCCCCCCCCCTTGATCACCAGATATCACCTATTCTACTCTATACTGCTTGCATTAGAGTAGTGTAGCATGTTACTTCTTTCCGTTATACCTATCCTGATGCATAGCCTGTCCTTGTTACTAGTGTTGTTACATTTACACGCAATCCTATATGCTTAGTATAGGATGCTAGTATTTTCATCTGTGGCCCTACATTCTTGTCCGTCTGGCATGCTATGCTATCGGGCCGTGATCACTCGGGAGGTGATCACGGGTATATACTATATACTTTATACATGATACATGTGGAGACTAAAGTCGGGTTAATTTGGTGGAGCACCATGAGTGGATCTTTGTGGCGGAGCGGCAGGCGAGTTGAGACCGCCTAGGAGAGAGGTGGGCCTGGTCCTGCTCGGGCGTTCGCGGATACTTAATGTGCATAACTTGAGATCTTGGTATTTGATCCGAGTTGGCTACGAGCCTATACGCACTAACCAACTACGTGGGAAAGATATGGGCACTCGGCGTCGTGGTATCGGCCGAAGCACTTCGTGACGCCGGCCGATCGAGTGGCGCGATTGATTGGAACGTAAGCCTGCTCTTGTATTAAGGGGCCTAGTTACGCTTTCGGCACAGACGCAACGTGAGGTGTGCATTGGGCGATGGGCCCGGACCCTGTGGCGCTTAGGTTTAGACCGGCGTCTTGACCTCCGTTGCGCCTAGGGGGCTGCGGCGTGTTGATCTTCCACGGCCGGGCATGACCGTGAAAGTGTGTCCACCAAATGGGATCAAGCGTGTTGGGTTATGTGGTGCACCCTGCAGGAAGTTAATCTATTCGAATAGCCGTGATCTTGATAATGTGACGACTTGGAGTTGTACCTTGACCTTATGACAACTAGAACCGGATACTTAATAAAACACACCCTTCCAAGTGCGGATACAACGGTGGTCGCTCTCTCGTGGATACGAGGAGGGATCGCGGGTAGGATTATTGCTATGTGATGTTACTTGGAGGACTTCAGACGCCCTCTTCTACATTTGCAAGGCGAAGGTGACGAAGCATAGTCTTCGATAAGACTAGCTATCCCCTCTTATTACGGCATTCTGCGATTCAGTCCACCGATATGGCCTCTTACACATATATCCATGCATATGTAGTGTAGCTCCTTGCTTACAGTACTTTGGATGAGTACTCACGGTTGCCTTGTTCCCCTTTTTTCCCCTATCTCTACTCGATTGCTGCGACTGCACGATGGAGCCCAGAGCGACACCACCGTCGATGGCGACTACTACCTGGAGGTGCCTACTACTACGTCTTTGCTGGCAGCGACCAAGAGTAGTTTAGGAGGATCCTGCAGGAGGCCTGCGCCTCTTTCGATCTCAGATCCCAGTTTGTGCTAGCCTTCTTAAGGCAAACTTGTTTAACTTATGTCTGTACTCAGATATTGTTGCTTCCGCTGACTTGTCTAGGATCGAGCAGTTGTATTCGAGCCCTCGAGGCCCCTGGCTTGTATTATGATGCTTGTATGACTTATTTATGTTTTAGAGTTGTGTTGTGATATCTTCCGTGAGTCTCGATCTTGATCGTACACATTTGCGTGCATGATTAGTGTACGATTGAATCGGGGCGTCACAAGTTGGTATCGAGCCGACCGCTGTAGGGAATCCCCTTCCACATCCTTGGTCAAGTCGAGTCTAGACTTTACTAAACTTTTACTAACATGGCTGTGTGTCTTACGGGCTGCGCCGCCATTGGGTGGTATTAGGATCTTTTACTCCTCGACCTTTACTCCGGGATTACGAGCGGCTCTTCTATTCGGGTTAAATGATTTTTACTAAAATCTAACTTTAGGATCTCGTTACTACTTCCTCCCGGAGAACCCCTCACTACAAGTGATTGCTCCGTGAACGAGAAGAATTTGAAGATACTCTCCGATATTCTCTCGAGACCTTGTGCCTGTCGCTTTTGCAATTCCCTACCACCGAAACATCCCTATGGATAAATACTTACGCCTGTCGTTCTTACTTTTATTCGAGTTAATCTTGTTATTACAAGATACCTGAAATTCTCTCTAATGTTCCGAGAATACTTTGCACCTACTGCCTTGCAGTTCTTTGCCACTGAATACCCCTAAGAATAATTTCCCGCACTTTCCGAGTATCCGCTCATCCCAGCTTGTTCAGGTGTTTCACAAAAGTCTTTGAAATACTATTCAATCCTCAAAAATCCTTAGCCGCTTTATTGCTCTGCAAATACTTGTCTACTTGCATTATGGATGCTTCCCATATATCCGCAATATTCACTAGTATCTTTTGACACCGTCATTTTGATCCTATTGGTTCAACATGTGTGCGAATGCACACAATCATCTATCAACCCTTCTAAAATATCTTTCCGGCTCAGACATCATTTTGAACATGAGCTGGTTCTCGACCAAACTATCTGTCGTCGATTGTGCCTCTGGTATATTCAATTGATCCATCCTTCATCAGAACGTCTGCTTCTGATCCTTGGTTTTGGAAATCATAATTCCTTTGCATTTAAGCTGCGAATTATTAAGATGCTTCCATAACCTGTTGCATTTGCATGCCTTCCTCTTCTGGTTGAGTATCGATACTCATATCAGATCCTTTGTGGACCATCAAGTCCTTTGTTGGATTGTTATCCGACGTTGTCCTTCATAATTAATCACTTTGTGAGTTCTTTCTCCGATACATATTGCCTTTGGTAAATTGTATCCTCTCGCTTTCTCAGCCCTGCTTTCGACTTTCGAGCTGGTGGTATTTCTATTGAAGCTTGTGGTATATATTTCCACGATACCACGATGGGTTGAACCTATGCCTTAATATGTGTGAACTCGATTGCTTTTCATGAGTCATACACTTACGGTATTTTGCGGATAAAATTTCAACACTACAACTTCCTCAAGGTGAGAAGTGAATGAAAGGTTATGCATTGGAGAAGTGGGAGTCGACCTTGAACTTTGTGTTCATGCCCATGGACACGATGTAGATCTTATCATTTAAGCTTCTCTTAAATTAATTATCCCTTTGGTATAAGTTCATCTTATATCTGGGATCTGGCCTTTTGCAATCGTGGTTCCGACCATGTTCTCTTTTAAATACCATTTCTCGTGCAAGTTTAAGCACTTGTCTTCGGTGAGAGCAATACCCAGTCCAACTTCTACTTTGATCGTCACATCGAGTATTACCCCACGGTATCTCGAGATTATCATGGAACTGCGTAACTTCTTATGAGTTCTTCATCAAGTGCTACATTCCCACCGATTCCAATTTTTCACGGGCTCGAAGTTATTAAACACTCAAAGACACCAATAACTGAACCGAGTCCGCATTACGGTTCAACAACTCTTCGGTAAGCTTCTATAAGTATGAGTTTGTACCCGATCACATCATTCCTAGCCTGATCGGCTATATCATTATCATGCTAAATTTTAACTGTGCTACCGGGTCCTTCTTCTCGGAGCACATATTTCGACGGTGAGCTAATCTTACAATCGATCTCCCTCGTCATACTGCTTTCGCCTTTGAACAACAAGCTTGATTTCAAGTTTGTGTCCTACCCGTGGTTCCAATAACCTTCCGCTTCATTATTCCTTTGACTTGATGTCGTCACTGATTGATTACATCTTCATGAAATCTCTCGACAAATGTGTCGTGATCATCATCAACCTTATGAGCTCTTCCAGGATATCAATTGAGTTCATGATGAGAAATACCATCCTTGCCCCTGATGATATGTGTTACCTTTGACCACTTATTTGCCTTTTCGCTCAACACAAACTTGTTCGTGTTTTGAGTTATACCTTGAGATCCCTACTATCTAGCATTTGTTCTTCCTTACCTTGGAGTATTACCATCTTTTAATATCAAGGATGTGGTGAGGATTGCTCCACCTCTTAAGAAATTCTTGGTATAGTGATACTTCTCACCATCACCATTCTTTCTTGGTCCTCGGTTGATTCCAACCGGAGTACCAACAAGTGAACTATGTTGTTTGGATTCTCGCCTTCTAGCAACCCTATTGCTTTGAAGTTAATGGTCGGCCGTTCATTCTTGGACTATTGATTATTGAATCACCATTACGACATTGGTCGTGCAGCCCAACCCATATTTCGGGCGCACCTTTCAACCAATGTTTAATTGTGTATGTTTTCCTCGAGCATACAACATTATATCATTTCAATCAACAAGTGTCATCTTCTTGTTCACATTATTGTGGAAATCCATCCGTTTGGAATTCTCGATGAATTGTCGCTGAGCCCATCAGCCACCTCCTCATCCTCACCTTGGTTTAATGATGAACTGTTGCTTCAGGAACCCGCGCCCATAGTTCATTTCCCGAGAGTCTTGCAATGTCATTTCGTCGATTTGTGTTGCACCTTTTCTGCTCGGACATCCTGAGTCTGAGGTATCATGACTCCAATTGGATCTGAATCTCGGTCGATATGATGGTTGGGACAACTTTCCGGGAGTTATGTTGTTGGTCCATTGATGACCCGGTAATATGATGTCATGCCTAGCACCCCCTCGGTGGAGGACCTATCATTATAATTTCTTTTGCAAGGATAACCATTCCTCCTGGAGGAAATTGTAGGACTTATTTTATAAGTTACTCACGATGGATCATTGGTGTATCCAAAGTCCGCCCTTGATTGAAACACCATATCATTGCTACCTGAAGCATTTTTGTGGTACTCCGGTTTTCAACAAGAACATTTGAAGCCCAATGCTAAATGTTACTTGCTCTATTATCCATGCACCGTTGTATGGGTAGTGTCATGAGAATTATCTCCCCTTTTCGAAAGGGGTTCTTATGTTATATCCTGGCACGAATATCATGATTTAATCTCTGCTTGTCCTTGGGAAGGATATACCCCTGAAATACGTGTATAAACACATTTGCCTTTCCATTGTTCTCGCTTAACTGATGATCATCTTTTCATTTCTATTGTTTTGATTAATCTCAAGCAGATCTATATGATCTAAGCAGTATTAATCCACTGCTTATGTAGACACCTCGGTGTACAACCCTAATAAAGAAGACCTGTTACTTTTTGTTGATGACATTAGGTAACCACCGATGGGCGAGAACTTTGCCTATTGGTCCGCCTCGTTTCAACGAAAGGTGAAAATGGTTCTCTTCGTCCCTCGCCCTAGGTACCAACATTGTTGCCAACAAAACCGATGTGCTATCCTCTCGACATACCTTGTTATCTTGACCGTGCAAATATTAGCGCCTTTCCTGCTTTTAACCCACATGGTGGGCCCATAACCACAGTTCCCACAGGATCGAAACTGACTCTCCTATACCCCTGTTTCCAAAGTTATTCCTCGCGCTTGGCTTCAGTATATAATTCACGGGCCATATTCCTAGTGCTCTATTCGGTATCGACGCAATACTTACTCTCATTGCTCAACCCCTTTCTCACTCTGGTTCAGACTTCGAGCAGCTATCTATCCTCTTGGAACCTCTTACTGTACCTTCGTACCTTACTCTCGATGTATTTTATATGTTCAACTCGAGAGATAATCTTATGCCCACTCATGGGTTAACCCCCAGATTGTTCCCCTCATAAGCATTCTGTCGTAGCCGAGTTGTCCCTTACCTATTCGTAAGTACGTTGGAGTTCCCGAAGAAAAGGACGACTTCACCATGATGACCTGAAGCTGAGAAATGAAGACGCTAATGTAAGGGATCGACCTCTTCGAAGAGCAACCAAGGCCGAGAAGATCCGTTAGAATTTCGTAACGGCACCTTTCCCCCTTAGTCCCCCTCTTAAATCTCGGGACGAGATTTCTTGTAGTGGAGGAGAATTGTGACGCCCGGGTAATTAAGCTACAGTGATCCTCTGCTAGTGATGCCACGTCACCTTGATTATATTAGCTAATCTCGAGTTAGTTCAAAACCGATTCAAATTCAAATTCAAAATTTGGTAAATAATAAAAGTTTTCAAACATTAAAATAAAATTGTTCGGTTTGTACTAGATATTACATAGGTAATTATGGTGTAGAAGACACAGTTTTATAAAATGCCTAAATACGTTTAAATGAATTAAAACAGAAAAGAAAATACAAAAAAAACCAAACAGAAAACAAAAAAAAAAGGAGAAAACCCGCCCCTCGCCACCGAATCTAACTGGCCGCCCATTCACCGCCCAATCGGGCAAAGGCCCAGCCACTCCCTCTCCTTATCCCCCCCGCAAACCCTAGCCCACTCACCGCACCCACACCCCACTCTCCCCACGACGCCCTCCCTCCTCTCTCCCGATCTGGATCGGGATCCAGAGGAGGCCGTCGCCGCCGAACGCCTTCCCCGTCCTCCTCCTCGCCGGTCTTCCCCGACCGCCGTCACGCCCGCTGCCCGTTGCCCTACTCCCCGCCGTGAGCGCCCCCCCCTTCCTTCCCCTTTCCCCGCGGTCACCGCCCGCGCTCCGGCCACCGTCGCCGCTTCTGCCAAGGCCGGACTGCCCTGCCCGTGCTCACTCAGCCTCCCGTGTTCGTTGCCCGAGCCATCCCCTGCTGTCGCCACAGACAAGGCCACCTGTGGCAGCGCACCACTCGCCGCCTCACAGGTACGCCCGTCATGCGGTTCGCCCTGGAATCATACACCACTGGCCAGCGGCCTCTGCCAAGGCGCCTCGCCTCTGCTGCCCTCCCTCCGATCAAGGCTTAATCGCTGCGCGGGCTCCCGTCGTCGGTGGCCTCGCTTGCTGCCGGCCATCCCCGCCACCGTGCCGCCTCGGCCTCCTGCTCGCCCATCGCCTGGGCGTCGAGACCTCGCCGGGTCACGGCCTCGCTCCCACGCCAGCAGAGGCGCAGCCACGGCCGCCTCCGACAGGTGCCTCGCCTGACCCGCCTACCACTGCCTAATGCCACCGACAATGGGCCCCTGCTCGGCTTAAAAAAAAGAAAAGAATTAAAATAAATTATATTAAATAAATAAATAAATAATAATTAAAATAATTAAAATATTAATTAGTTAATTAAGTAATTAATTATGTTAATTAATCCTGATTAGATTAACCTAATCACTAATTAAATTAACTAATCTGTAATTAACCTAAACTGAGAATGACAAATGGGTCCCAATCGACCCACACGTCAATTGACCAGGTCAATGGTCAACGTTGACTGCTGACATCACTCGATGTCATGCCGACGCCATTATTTACTATTCGGATAATGTTGGGATAAATAATTAATTAAATTCCAAAATTAATAAAATCTTTAGAAAATCATATCTTTTAATCCGTAACTTCGGATTAAAATATTTTCAACATGAAAGTTGCTCGTAACGACGAGACGAATCCGGATACGCAGTCCGCTCGTCCGCCACACACCCCTAACCTATCGAACTCGCAACTTTCCTCCTCGGCCTTCAAGACGAAAACGCGAAACACCGGGGATACTTTCCCGGTTGTTTCCCTCCTTCACCGGTATCACCTCATACCGCGTTAAGGCACGCCTAGCATCACGCTTTTCTTTGTCATGCATCGTCATGCATCTGTTTGCTTAAATATTCATTGTTTCTTCCCCCTCTTCTTCCGCTAGACACCGAGACCGACGCTGCTGCCGGTTCGACTACGGAGTTGACGACCCTCTCTCTTGCCAGAGCAACCAGGCAAGCCCCCTTGATCACCAGATATCGCCTATTCTACTCTATACCGCTTGCATTAGAGTAGTGTAGCATGTTATCGCTTCCGTTATACCTATCCCGATGCATAGCTTTGTCCTTGTTACTATCATTGTTACCTTTACCGCAATCCTATATGCTTAGTATAGGATGCTAGTATTTTCATCTGTGGCCCTACATTCTTGTCCGTCTCATGTGCTATACTATCGGGCCGTGATCACTCGGGAGGTGATCACGGGTATATACTATATACTTTATACATGATACATGTGGAGACTAAAGTCGGGTCGGTTTGGTGGAGCACCATGAGTGGATCTTTGTGGCGGAGCGACATGGCAGGTTGAGACCGCCTAGGAGAGAGGTGGGCCTGGCCTGCTCGGGCGTTCGCGGATACTTAACATGCATAACGAGATCTTGGTATTTGATCCGAGTTGGCTACGAGCCTATACGCACTAACCAACTACGTGGGAAAGATATGGGCACTTTCGGCGCCGTGGTATCACCGAAGCACTTCGTGACGCCCGGCCGAGTGGCACGCTACGGATTGGAACGTAAGCTTGCTCTTGTATTAAGGGGCCTAGTTACTGCGGCAGACGTGCATAGCGTGCAGGTGTGCATTGGGCGATGGGCCTGGACCCTGGCGCTTAGGTTTAGACCGGCGTCGGGCCTCTCTGCGCCTAGGTGGGGCTGCGGCGTGTTGATCTTCCGCGCCGGGCATGACCCAGGAAAGTGTGTCCGCCAAATGGGATCAAGCGTGTTGGGTTATGTGGTGCACCCTGCAGGGAAGTTAATCTATTCGAATAGCCGTGATCTTCGGTAACAGGGCGACTTGGAGTTGTACCTTGACCTTATGACAACTAGAACCGGATACTTAATAAAACACACCCTTCCAAGTGCGGATACAACGGTGGTCGCTCTCTCTCAGGGATACGAGGAGGGGATCGTCGGGTAGGATTATTGCTATGTGATGTTACTCGGAGGACTTCAGACTGCCCTCTTCTACCCGTTGCAAGACGAAGGTGATCAGAAGCGTAGTCTTCGATAAGACTAGCTATCCCCCTCTTATTCTGGCATTCTGCAGCTTCACCCACCGATATGGCCTCTTACACATATATCCATGCATATGTAGTGTAGCTCCTTGCTTAAGTAGTATTTTGGATGAGTACTCACGGTTGCCTTGTTCCCCTTTTTTTCCCTATCCCTACTCGATTCTGCGACTGCACGATGGAGCCTGTGAGCCAGACACCACCGTCGATGGCGACTACTACCCTGGAGGTGCCTACTACTACGTCTGCTCACGACATTTACCAAGAGTAGTTTAGGAGGATCCTGTGCAGAGGCCTCGCGCTTCTTCGATCTCAGATCCCGCTTTGTGCTAGCCTTCTTAAGGCAAACTTGTTTAACTTATGTACGTACTCAGATATTGTTGCTTCCGTGACTTGTCTATGATCGTAAAGCACTTGTATTCGAGCCCTCGAGGCCCTCGGCTTGTATTATGATGCTTGTATGACTTATTTATGTTTTAGAGTTGTGTTGTGATATCTTCCCGTGAGTCCCTGATCTTGATCGTACACATTTGCGTGCATGATTAGTGTACGATTGAATCGGGGGCGTCACAGTAACCCCCCGACCATGCCCGCTCCCTTGCTCGCACAGCAGCAGCAGAGGATGGGCGGGCTCACCCTCGTCCGGTGCCCATGCTCCGCCGTTGCGGGCTTGTGCCCTCCCGCGCCCGTGCACCGGCGTGGGGTATTCGTGCTCACGCGGCCTCACCTAGCTGCGTCATGCTCACCGCGCCCAGCCACCATGGTCGTCATGAGCTCCGGGCTGCGGGGTGGGGCGGCGCCTCGTGCTCGGCTCGCGGCGACAGCTGCGGGGTGCGGCGGCGCGAGCTTGGAGCTCCGGGCAGCAAGGTGTGGCAAGGCGAGAGCTGCAGGCCGTGGCGAACAGCAGGGCGGGAGCTACGTGGCGGGGCGGGAGCTGGGCAAGCAGCAGGGCGGAGCTGCGTGGCAGGAGCAGCAGGGTGGCAGTAGCGGCGACCGCGCGGAGGCGGCGCTCGTGCACCGACGTCATTCCTCGCCAAGCTCCCTGCCTGCTACGTGTTCGACGAAATGATGAGGCAGACATGTGAGAAAACGCGTCCATCCCTGTTGGGTGCATCAGTCGACCCATTTAAAAAGGCGTACATGGACAAGCGGACAGACGACTCAAACAGACAAAAAACGGATAAAATCAACATCTGATTGGATCGGCCCATTGAAGTTGCTCTAAGGTACTCACATGCATAAGTTGTACTCCTCCGATCCATATTAATTTTTGAAACGACCGATTTATATTAAATGTTCCTGATTTAATACAAAATTGTACTAAATCAACAATAATTAATATAAATCGGAAGGAGAAACTATATTTTTATATTATAAGATAAATATATTGGTTGTAATAATATCTTATATTATGAGACGGAGAAAATTATACTGTTCAGATGGAGCTATATTTTATCGTTTAGACCAGATATAGCAAGCATAATTTTATTAGTTTCACACCATATTCTGTGGTTGGCCAGATCCTGCACCCTTTATCTTTTCTATACATGAAGGATTTTACCAGATAAGTGTTGCTAAATTTCTCCTTTTCGTGCATTTCGTCTATGAAACTGCGAGTGAACTGAAACATAACCTTACTCTTGAGATATTTATTTTCCCATTGGACACAGATGAGCAGGCACACATACCTGTCCAAGCCTAAGGCTGAAAATATCCGTGGGCCAAGAACCTCTCGACACGTTAAAGACTCGTTGGTCCTGCCTGAGACTACAGGTAAGTCGTCGGGCGAGCGAGTCAAGTTATCTATTCCCTCCTTGTCACCTCCAGCCGGCATACAGTTAACCACCACATGACATGTTCCTGTCCAACAAAAGAAAAAACCAATGACATTGTTCAAAATGGACCGGACGAAGGCAGCTCTTCTCTAACATCAAGATCTTGCATCCGCCTCGTCTTTCATCAGCTTCGAATCGTGAGGTCTTTGTCGTGTTTCATTTTTCGTTTATGTTGCTTATTCACCTTGTACTCCCTCCATTCTTTTATATAAGGTCATTATAAAAAATACATTTTACATCTTTACAAGGCCACTAACAGTAACCGAGGCAAAATTTAATAAAGTTTTCTCATACTAGCAACTTATTTAATACTTGCATGCATGTAGTTTGACACTGTGCTACTTCCTTCTCATTTCTTCCTTGCATGCATGCGGGCGCATTAATGATCTCAGTTAACAAGAAAAAAAATTGACTTGCAAAGTAGTCATTAAATTTTACCTAGGTACCTGAATTTGAGTTTATGGTCTTGTATAAGGGAATAGAGGAAATATCTGAGTTGTCAAACTTCATTTTAATCTAAAGCGACGGGACGTGTTATTGTCTTATGTCTCTGTCTTATTGTCTTATTGTGCTTATTCACCTGTCACGACCAAGCCAAGCCAGAGGAGGTAACAGGAACCAGTGGCGGCGCCAGCACTCCAAGCCTGTCGGGTCAGCTTTTACAATAGGTGAGGTCAGAGTAGCTAATAATAGCCAGGAGTCAAAGGATCTGGGTGGCGTTATATCTAAGTCTTTCCGTTGTTATTCTTAGTTGTGTGTTTTGCATGATCCAGTTATCTGCTTTGTAAAAAGGCTATCTCTTCTCCTTTGTATCATTTGGGCGTGTACTCGGTTTAATTATTACTTTATATATATAATGAGGAGAAAGCTTATTTTAAAAGGATCAAAGAATGATCAAAAACATGTGGAGTCAGCTGACCCCACAGTTATAATGCGGCTTCGCCACTGAGAGGAACCATATTAAAACTACTTATTCAAAATACAATTGATCCTAGTAGTCTAATCCCATTGAAAGCCTCATCAAAAAGGCGGTACATCTCACATACAAAGTGTTTTCTTTCCTCGTGTCGCGGCTTAGAGCATCACCGCCCGTCCCCCCAAGACGCCTCCCCAAGCTACTTTTTAGGTGCCGGCAGTAAAAAATGCACCCACTCACGCTCCCAAAGCCTCACTTTTTACCGGATTTGGAGAAAACTGACGCCGGCGTTCTCATCCCAAACCCAGCCCCGTGGGGGGCAGCTGGGCGTGCCTGCGGTTTCATTCTTTTGCGGTTGGCCCACCCTCAGCCTTCCACCTCCCTCTCTCCTCTCTTTTCATCTGGACCTCACCCACGTGCCCTCACCCTCTCTCCTCTCTTTTCCTCTCTCCTCTCCCATGCCTCTCTCTCGCGCGCGCCGACGATGCCCTGACCCCGCCGCCCAAGCCGCCACGCTCCTCTCCTCTGACCCCTCCTGCTTCCCAGCCCAACCGCCATCGGGGGTGAGCGAACCCCCCTCTCTCTGCCTCCTCCCACACTGGCCGCTTGCTGCGCCTCGCCGCCTTTGCCCGTGTCCTCTCGCCGCCCGCTTTGACCCCCTGCTTTGCCTTGGCGTCCGCCGCCTCCCGCACTATGGCCTTGTCTTGGCCGTCGCGCCCGCCCAGCGCGCTCCTCTACACCGCCCCCGCGCCCGATGCGGCCCGCACATGCCACGCCCCGCAACTCGCTCGCCGGCCGTGGCCTGCAGTTGCCTAGCGTCGACGTATCCCGCCCGCTCCGGCCGCTCGCACCATGCGCGCCCGCGTGCTTCCCTCATCGCCCCGCTCATCGCTTTGACTGCGCTGGCGAAGCACCGAGCCGCTGGCCACCACCTGGTCGGCGTCCCCAAGCGGGAGCAGAGGCGAGGGCGCCGAGGATGCCAGCGCCCACCTCTGCACCTTTCGCGCTCGGCCGGCGTGGCGTGGCGGACGGGCCGACGCCAGAGATGCCGTGGCGGAAGGAGGAGGAGTAGGCGGCGGCAGAGGCGTAGCAGAAGGAGTGGTCGAGCGTGTCGTCCCTGCAGCGTTTGTCGTGCTCGCCGGCCTCGGCCCCTGCTGCATGGGGGGCGCAACGAGTGGAAGAAATTTCACCCCATGCCAAAATTTTCGCCGGCAGCCCCTCATACGGCGAAAAAAATTCCTCCTGGGGGGCTCAACGGCTGGAGATGCTCTTAGGTGATAGGCGGTGGGTGATCTACTCTACTCCTTGGCAAGGCTGAAGATCCTTTCTACATGCCATCTCCAGTGTTTTCTTCATTGGGGACAGTGATTTACTATGCAAGATCGTAGTGGTCATTGTCTTTTGCTCTACATCGACGACTTCCCATACAAGATCCTATATTTTTATAAGTTTGCTCCGCTTAGATGAAGTTCTAGAGGTGATAACAAGCTTTCCTAATGGCACGCCGCTTGTGAATTTAAGAAGAGGAATTCGGCACCCCAAGGACTTGGATATATTTTCAAATTTCTGTAAGTGTGTTTTCATAAGGGCATTTGTTACTTAACATAAGGCCGTCGGCCTGTCCGAAAAAGCCGCAAAAAAAACACTAGCCCAAAATATTTGCTCCCAAATGAACAATAAGGTTTGAAAAAAATGGCATTAAAGATGCTTGAGTTTTCTAGACGCGTGTAATTTTCTTTTTGTCATATGACATTGGGAGACCTCTGGAAAAAAACTAATGCTCCAAAACCCAAGTTTATGAACCTTTTTCGAAGCTTCGATTTTTTTCCACTATGACATATCGCCAAAATATTTCACGCTCTTTAGAAAATCTCAGCATTTTTGTGCCAATTGTTTTGATTTTGTTTGTTGTTTTTCAGAATTTGCTGTTCTTCATAGAAGGAGATGAACCCAGGATATGAAACGCCACGCCTCTATATTACATTTTACGGGTTTGCTATTTCTCATCTATATGAGAATTAACCAAGTCTCATCGACTCCTACATCATTTAATTAAACAAGAAAATAAAAGAAAAATCCCACACGAATCTTTATTTAAAATTAAATGGTGCAGTAGCTATGAGGGTGCTTGGATACGTTTTAGTCTCATGACTAAAAGTAGTGGAACTAAAATTTGCTAGCCTCACCCATGCTTGGATACAAATACTAAAGAGACTCAAGTTAGTGAGCATTTATTATCCTCCAAACCCTCCAATCCAGAACTCGCTTGTGTTTAAGGAGATAAGTTAAATGAGAAGAAAGAGGACTAATCCACATTTTAGTAGGGGTACCCCTGGCTAAAAAAATTTAGTCTCGAGACTAGTTTTAGCCTTTCTTTAGTCAGGGGTGCTTGGAACTTTAACCTCTCAAAAAAATTATTTTTAGTCAGACTAAAACAAGTCCCTTGAATCCAAGCACCCTCTAGATGAGACTTGGTTATTTCACATCTAGACGAGAGGCACGCTGTACATTTTATTGCCGGAATGAAGCCACACCAATAGCTATTCAAAATATAATGGAGATAAAATTATAGTCGTTTAATCAGTATGAGTATCACCATTAATGCCGGATCATGCTAATAGTGACTTCAATTTTAATCTTAACACACACAGATTTCATCTTGTAAAGTCAATGGTGAGTAATAAAAAGTTGTATCATGCAACATGACCAGGGGACCCCTTGCTTTGGCCTGGACTGCTATGAAAAGTCGTACTGAATATTCTCTTAAAAAATCGTACGGAACATTATGGTGTACGCACAGCAGCCCTCTTAAACACCAACTATTTAGGTTTCCGTGGCCAGAAAAAGTCTACATAAACACCAAGACATTGTTGAACTTCATGCACCTTTCTCATGGTCATGGAGGTCTCGTTCTCGCATGCCTTGCTCTTAGCTTCTCTTCTCCTCCTCCTGTATCTGCTCTTCTCCCGTGGCAAGAACTCTAGCAATGGCAGCATCCCTAGCCCACCAGCGCTTCCCGTCATCGGCCACCTCCATCTCCTCAAGAAGCCGCTGCACCGCTCTCTCGCCGCGCTGGCCGTGCGCTATGGCGGCGGCCGGGACGGCGCCGGTCTCCTTCTTCTCCGGTTCGGCACAAGGCCGGTCCTCCTCGTCTCCTCCCCGCCCATTGCGGAGGAGTGCTTCACTGTCCACGACGTCGCGCTCGCAGATCGCCCGGGGCTTGCGTCGCGGCGGCTGCTCAGCGGCGATGAGTGCCCCAGCATCGCCGGCGCGAGCTACGGTCCGGTCTGGCGCCACCTCCGCCGCATCGCTACCGTGCACGCGCTCTCCGCGCACCGCCTTTCGCTGACGACCGCCGCCCGCGATGCCGAGGCCCGCGCCATGGCGCAGAAGCTCTGGCGAGCCACCCGTCTGGGCGCCACGGCGGTCAGCGTGAAGCTCACGGCGTTCGAGTTTGTTGTCAACGTGATCATGGCCATGGTCGCGGGAAGGCGCATGGCGGAGGACGAGGTCCTCCGGTTCAAGGCGATGACCGAGGCGGGGTTCGCGGCCGCGGGTGCGGCGAACCGGCACGACTTCTTGCCACTGCTACGGCTGCTGGATTTTGGAAGGACGAAGAGGAGGCTCGCCGGCCTGGCCAAGGAGCGGCACGAGTTCGGCCAGGGTCTCGTCGACGAATACAGACGCCTTCACCACCGTCACGGTGTCGTCGGTGCTGTCACCGAGGACACGCCGTCGACGTCGGCACAGAGAACGGTGATTGGGGACCTGCTCCGGCAGCAGGAGGGGTCGCCGGAATTGTATGCCGACGTGGTCATCCGCACGATCTGCCTGGTGAGTGAGCGTTTGCACAGACGAAATAATAGCAAGTAGTGTCAATAACTCAGTGTTTCTGAGCTGTGTGGTGATGTGATCTACCACTAGAAGCTTAATTTTTTCCTCAAGTCTCAGTTAGTGTACTTTCAACTTTGTGCTGCACATGTTTACACTACTGGCCACGCAATTAGTTTATGACAACACAGTCTGATGTGTACTACACTGGCCATTTGGTAGTGACAATAATTCAATTTCGATTAATAAATGTACTGGTAGTGAGATACACGTAGCCAGGTAGCTCAGTTTTTAACAAAGATTTTACAAAGCCAAGCCACCGTTTCACTAGTTTACTCGAATGCATTGATGTTAGGCTGGTTTTGAGGAAATTTTCAAGATATTTTCATCTCAAGATCGCGAATATACTCCCTCCATTTTTATATATAAGGCCACTATCAAAATTACATTTTGCAGCCATACAAGGCCACTAACATCAATCTAGGTAAAATTGATATGGCTTGCCTTGTACTAGCAACCGAGAACATTAATACCCATTGCATGCATGTGGGAGTGAGAAGGTTGGTTTTCATGCACCACATTAATCAACCAACGAAGAATGAAAGGGTTGTCTTGTTGTGGGTTGAAGAGAAAAATACACATTAATTAACACGTTAAGCGAAGAGAAAAGACTAGTAGCTTGTGACATTGGCCTAAGTAGGCATTAGTTTTTACCTTGGTACCTGTAATATGGGTTTGTGGATTTGTATACAAGAATGGAGGGAGTACTAACAATGTTAACCAGCCACAAACTTTCTGAGAATGAAGTTAATACATCATGATAAGAGTCATATACCCGCAGATTGTGATTTGTGACACACAGTCACTCACACTTGCCTTGATTGACTGTTCGATCGCTACGTTCATTATTTCGTAAAATTGTGATATTGACAAATCCCTTTTCAACATATGATTGTGCAGAGCTTGCTTCAAGCCGGGACGGACACGTCATCTAGCACGATCGAGTGGGCAATGGCTCTTCTACTTAAAAATCCACATGTTCTTGCAAAGGCGAAGGAGGAGATCGACGCCGTTGTGGGCAAATCCCGGCTGCTCGAGGAGCACGATCTCGCATGCCTCCCGTACCTTCGTTGCATTATCACCGAGACCCTTCGGATGTACCCTATCGCCCCGCACCTTGCCCCGCACCAAGCCTCCTCTGACTGCATCGTAGCTGGCGGGCAATACATCATCGCATGCGGAACAATGGTGTTGGTTGATGTGTACTCCATGCAGCGGGATCCTACCATGTGGGATGAGCCGAACAGGTTCATTCCTGAGAGGTTTGAGGTTGGCATTGGTGAGGACGGCGACAAACAGGTGGTCAGGATGATGCCATTTGGCATGGGCCGGCGGAAGTGCCCCGGTGAGGGGCTAGCATGGAGGACAGTGGGGGTAGCACTTGGGGTGATGGTGCAGTGCTTCAGGTGGGAGCAGATGGGGAAAGAGGAGGTGGACATGAGCGAGGGGTCAGGGTTCACCATGCCCATGGTTGTGCCACTAGTGGCGATGTGCCAACCCCGTGAAGAAATGGATGAAATTCTCAAGAGGATTTAGAAGTTTGGTCATTCTAGCATTGTACCCTTGCAAGGCCAATCAAAGAAGAAAATACATTTACATCTGACACCTTGTCTACGCGCATATTAAATTAGTATGACCATTTCCTAAGAAAAACAAACATTGTTCAAGGCCACCAACATAAGTTACGTATATCTAAGCTCAAAAGCAATTGTAGGATCAAAGAATGTAAACTAGAGAGGGGGGGGGGTTGTATAGAAGATTTAAATTTCTTCAGAAAACACAAATCTCTCTGCGAAAAAACAGTAAGCAGATGTAGTTCTACTTGAAGATAAACTACTCCTAGAAATAACTTAGAAGAAAAGATAAGTGCCAGTAGATGAAGAACATGTGAACACACAAACATATCATTTTAAGTACAGTGAGGAAAAATATGAAGGATAACATATTAGTAGGTACAGATGGAAATGCTTATCAGATATGAAGAACAAATCACCAAAGAAGAACACAATGAAGGGCCACTCAATAGAATGTAAGTACTGAAGTAAAGATGGTAATTAAGAAAGAAATTGTGTTGCTAGAGGGCGACAAGATATTTGTTCTACCAGGTTGAGTCATGATCAGAAATATTGCGAAAGAAAGTGAAATGTCCTATCGTCGTTTCACTCTTCTACAAAAAAAAGCTAGGTCTAGATGGAGGGCCTTGTAAATGAACACAGACGCAAACCTCTCTCCGTCCTATTCTCTCAACGTGAAGTTCCTCGAACTTTAGTTGATTTCACTCGTGGTATACTCTTCAAGGCAATCTCCAAACCTTTACATATTTTGTCTTCAATAAACCACAAAGACTCTTGGTTGCTCAAGATTGACGCCTACCATCTAGAGAGTGACAGCTCTCGTGAGTAATATGCCCAAGCTAATTCAACTTAGTTCCCTGTGATGCTCAACCACTAAGTTTTGGCTCTAGGGTTTTTTTTCTCAAAGGATTCACTCAAATATCTCAGAGCAGGGTGCTCAAACAAACACTTGTCAAATTAAACAGAGCACCAAGCAGCAAGGATTGAGAAGGAGCGGCTATTTATAGTCGAAGCAATCCCGAGGGTGAAATGACCAATAGGGGCCTGCCGCCACTGGCCAACTAACACGTGTCCGACGGTCGGATTTTGAACTCTCGTGTCAACTTCACTTGAGGAAGAAGTAAAGATGACTCCACTACCCAAGGTTTCTCTCGAAGCCCAGAAGAACATCTTCTATGGCTCACAAGTAAAAACTCAACATACACAGAGATTTCTCTCACCGTCACTTTGGATAAGTTCAGGGTTAAGCATCAGCATTGACATAAGCGTCAAAAAACTTAAACTCCCGTTAATAGTATGGTTGCCCTATGACTCAAATGAAAGAAATGAAACTACGAAAAAGAGTTACGCCTTCTCGCTGTCTTCATCTTCTTTCCTGTAGTCAATTTTTTTCTCAAACATTTTCTTCACCTTTATTTCAGATCTTGGGCCAAAATCACATCTTGCTCATCTTGAAGAGAATTTTGCTTAGCTTCTTTCCCAGCTTGGTTTTCATTTTCCATTTGAGTTTGGTGCTCAAATGACTAGTTCAAAAAATATCTTCTTTTTATTCTTCATGAGAGCGAGGCCCGGGTGGAGAGATTTCACATTCCTCGAGAACTTACTTGGAGGAAGAATCAACATCCTTCTCCTTGGCTGGGGTTGGAACATAAATTTCTTCCGAAGCACTAGGTTAACCTGAAATGAATACCCAACAAGACAAAAATTGTAATATTTGGTTTATCAAAGCCCTAAATTTGGGGTTTGAACAAGATATCTATGGTGTGTTTAGTAGTAGTTCTCACCCTAGCATGGTTGTTCCCTTTTGATACATGCTCAATGTAGCCATGTTGAGCACATGTAACTGCAGTTGTTTGGTAGTCATGTATATGTTGAGACATGACGGGGTGAGACTGTGTTTGATAGAAATGAAAAAAATATTCCCTAGAGGAGATAATAAAGTTATTATTTATTTCCTCATATCATGATAAATGTTTATTATTCATGCCAGAATTGTATTAACCGGAAACATAATACACGTGTGAATACATAGACAAACATAGTGTCACTAGTAATGCCTCTACTTGACTAGCTTGTTAATCGGAGATGGTTAAGTTTCCTAGCCATGGACATGAGTTGTCATTTGATTAACGAGATCACATCATTAGGAGAATGATGTAATTGACTTGGCCCATTCCGTTAGCTTAGCACTTGATCGTTTAGTATGTTGCTATTGATTTCTTCATGACTTATACATGTTCCTCTGACTATGAGATTATGCAACTCCGGTTTACCGGAGGAACACTTTTTGTGCTACCAAACGTCACAACGTAACTGGGTGATTATAAAGGTGCTCTAAAGGTGTCTCCGAAGGTACTTGTTGAGTTGTCATATTTCGAGATTAGGGTTTGTCACTCCGATTGTCGGAGAGGTATCTCTGGGCCCTCTCGGTAATGCACATCACTATAAGCCTTGCAAGCAATATGACTAATGAGTTAGTTGCGAGATGATGCATTACAGAACGAGTAAAGAGACTTGCCGGTAACGAGATGGAACTAGGTATTGAGATACCGATGATTGAATCTCGGGCAAGTAACATACCGATGACAAAGGGAACTACGTATGTTATGCGGTTTGACTGATAAAGATCTTCGTAGAATATGTAGGAGCAAATATGAGCATCCAGGTTCCGCTATTGGTTATTGACCGTAGACGTGTCTCGGTCATGTCTACACACTTCTCAAACCCGTAGGGTCCGCACGCTTAAAGTTTGGTGACGATCGGTATTATGAGTTTTTGTGTTTTGATGTACCGAAGGTAGTTTTGAGTCCCGGATATGATCACGGACATGACGAGGAGTCTCGAAATGGTCGAGACATAAAGATAGATATATTGGACGACTATATTCGGACACCAGAAGTGTTCCGAGTGGTTTCGGAGAAAAACTGGAGTACCGGGGGATTACCTGAACCCCCTGGGGAGTTAATTGGGCCTCATGGGCCTTAGTGGGAGAAGAGGAGGGGCGGCAGGGCAGCCGCGCGCCCCCTCCCCCTCTAGTCCGAATTGGACAAGGAAGGGGGCGGCGCCCCCCTTTTTCCTTCTCCTCCTCTCTCCCTTCCTTCCCTATCCTACTCCAACAAGGAAAAGGAGGAGTCCTACTCCCGGTGGGAGTAGGACTCCCCCCTTAGCGCGCCCTCCTCCTGGACGGCCGCTTCCCCCCTTACTCCTTTATATACAGGGGCAAGGGGCACCCTAGAACACACAAGTTGATCTGTTGATCTATTCCAGCCGTGTGCGGTGCCCCCCTCCACCATATTCACCTCGGTCATATCGTAGCGGTGCTTAGGTGAAGCCCTGCATCGGTGGCAACATCATCACCGTCATCACGCCGTCGTGCTGATGAAACTCTCCCGTGAAGCTCTGCTGGATCAGAGTTCGCGGGACTTCATCGAGCAGAACGTGTGCGGAACTCGTAGGTGCCGTACGTTCGGTACTTGGATCGGTCGGATCGTGAAGACGCACGCCTACATCAACCGAGTTTTGCTAACGCTTCCGCTTTTGGTCTACGAGGGTACGTGGACCCCTCTCGTTGCTATGCATCACCATGATGTTGCGTGTGCATAGGAATTTTTTTGAAATTACTACGTTTCCCAACAGTGGCATTCGAGCCTTGTTTTATGCGTAGATGTTATATGCACGAGTAGAACACAAGTGAGTTGTGGGCGATATAAGTCATACTGCTTACCAGCATGTCATACTTTCGGTGGTATTGTTGGATGAAGCGACCTGGACCGACATTACGCCAGACGCTTACGAGGCCCGGTTCTACCGACGTGCTTTGCACACAGGTGGCTGGCGGGTGTCAGTTTCTCCAACTTTAGTTGAACCGAGTGTGGCTACGCCTGGTCCTTGAGAAGGTTAAAATAGCACTAACTTGATGAACTATCGTTGTGGTTTTGATGCGTAGGTAAGAACGGTTCTTGCTCAGCCCGTAGCAGCCACGTAAAACTTGCAACAACAAAGTAGAGGACGTCTAACTTGTTTTTGCAGGGCATGTTGTGATGTGATATGGTCAAGGCATGATGCTATATTTTATTGTATGATATGATCATGTTTTGTAACCGAGTTATCAAGAATCGGCAGGAGCCATATGGTTGTCGCTTTATTGTATGCAATGCAATCGCCCTGTAATTTCTCTACTTTATCACTAAGCGGTAGCGATAGTCGTAGAAGCAATAGTTGGCGAGACGACAAAGATGATACGATGGAGATCAAGGTGTCACGCCGGTGACAATGGCGATCATGACGGTGCTTCGGAGATGGAGATCACAAGCACAAGATGATGATGGCCATATCATATCACTTATATTGATTGCATGTGATGTTTATCCTTTATGCATCTTATTTTGCTTTGATTGATGGTAGAATTATAAGATGATCTCTCACTAAATTTCAAGATAAAAGTGTTCTCCCTGTGTATGCACCGTTGCCAAAGTTCGTCGTGCCGAGACACCACGTGATGATCGGGTGTGATAAGCTCTACATTCATCTACAACGGGTGCAAGCCAGTTTTGCACACGCAGAATACTCGGGTTAAACTTGACGAGCCTAGCATATGCAGATATGGCCTTGGAACACCGGGACCGAAAGGTCGAGCGTGAATCATATATTAGATATGATCAACATAGTGATGTTCACCATTGAAAACTACTCCATCTCACGTGATGACCGGACATGGTTTAGTTGATTTGGATCACGTGATCACTTAGATGATTAGAGATATGTCTATCTAAGTGGGAGTTCTTAAGTAATATGATTAATTGAACTTAAATTTATCATGAACTTAGTACCTGATAGTATTTTGCTTGTCTATGTTGATTGTAGATAGATGGCCCGTGCTGCTGTTCCGTTGAATTTTAATGCGTTCCTTGAGAAAAGCAAAGTTGAAAGATGATGGTAGCAATTACACGGACTGGGTCCGTAACTTGAGAATTATCCCCATTGCTGCACAGAAGAATTACGTCCTGGAAGCACCGCATTGGTGCCGTGCCTGCCGCAAATGCAATCGACTACGTTAACAATGTCCGCGAGCAAAGTCGATGACTACTCGATAGTTCAGTGTGCCATGCTTTACGGCTTAGAACCGTGGCTTCAACGACGTTTTGAACGTCATGGAGCATATGAGATGTTCCAGGAGTTGAAGTTAATATTTCAAGCAAATGCCCGGATTGAGAGATATGAAGTCTCCAATAAGTTCTATAGCTGCAAGATGGAGGTGAATAGTTCTGTCAGTGAACATATACTCAAAATGTCTGGGGTATAACAATCACTTGATTCAACTGGGAGTTAATCTTCCGAATGATAGTGTCATTGACAGAATTCTTCAATCACTGCCACCAAGCTACAAGAACTTCGTGATGAACTGTAATATGCAAGGGATGGATAAGACAATTCCCGAGCTCTTCGCAATGCTAAAGGCTGCGGAGGTAGAAATCAAGTAGGAGCATCAAGTGTTGATGGTCAACAAGACCACCAGTTTCAGGAAAAAGGGCAAAGGGAAGAAGAAGGGGAACTTCAAGAAGAAGAACAAACAAGTTGCCGCTCAAGAGAAGAAACCCAAGTCTGGACCTAAGCACGAGATCGAGTGCTTCTCTGCAAGCATCGGACATCGAAGCGGAACTGCCCCAAGTATTTGGCGGATAAGAAGGATGGCAAGGTGAACAAAGGTATATGTGATATACATGTTATTGATGTGTTCCTTACTAGAGCTTGCAGTAGCACCTGGGTATTTGATACTGGTTCTGTTGCTAATATTTGCAAATCGAAACAGGGACTACGGATTAAGCAAAGACTGGCTAAGGACGAGGTGACGATGCGCGTGGGAAATGGTTCCAAAGTCGATGTGATCGTCGTGAGCACGCTACCTCTACATCTACCTTCGGGATTAGTTTTAGACCTAAATAATTGTTATTTGGTGCCAGCGTTGAGCATCAACATTATATCGGGATCTTGTTTGATGCGAGGCGGTTATTCATTTAAATCTGAGAATAATGGTTGTTCTATTTATATGAGTAATATCTTTTATGGTCATGCACCCTTGAAGAGTGGTCTATTTTTGTTCAATCTCGATAGTAGTGATACACACATTCATAATGTTGAAGCCAAAAGATGCAGAGTTGATAATGATAGTGCAACTTATTTGTGGCACTGCCGTTTGGGTCATATTGGTGTAAAGTGCATGTAGAAACTCCATACTGATGGACTTTTGGAATCACTTGATTATGAATCATTTGGTACTTGCGAACCATACCTTATGGGAAAGATGACTAAAACGCCGTTCTCCGGAACAATGGAGCGAGCAATAGATTTGTTGGAGATCATACATACTGATGTATGTGGTCCGATGAATGTTGAGGCTCGCGGCGGGTATCGTTATTTTCTCACCTTCACAGATGATTTGAGCAGATATGGGTATATCTACTTAATGAAACATAAGTCTGAAACATTTGAAAAGTTCAAAGAATTTCAGAGTGAAGTGGAAAATCATCGTAACAAGAAAATAAAGTTTCTATGATCTGATCATGGAGGAGAATATTTGAGTTACGAGTTTGATCTACATTTGAAACAATGCGGAATAGTTTCGCAACTCACGCCACCCGGAACACCACAGCATAATGGTGTGTCCGAACGTCATAATCGTACTTTACTAGATATGGTGCAATCTATGATGTCTCTTACTGATTTACCGCTATCGTTTTAGGGTTATGCTTTAGAGACGGCTGCATTCACGTTAAATAGGGCACCATCGAAATCCATTGAGACGACACCTTATGAACTATGGTTTGGCAAGAAACCAAAGTTGTCGTTTCTTAAAGTTTGGGGTTGCGATGCTTATGTGAAAAAGCTTCAACCTGATAAGCTCGAACCCAAATCGGAGAAATATGTCTTCATAGGATACCCAAAGGAAACTGTTGGGTACACCTTCTATCACAGATCCGAAGGCAAGACATCATTGCTAAGAATGGATCCTTTTTAGAGAAGGAGTTTCTCTCGAAAGAAGTGAGTGGGAGGAAAGTAGAACTTGATGAGGTAACTATACCTGCTCCCTTATTGGAAAGTAGTTCATCACATAAACTGGTTCCTGTGACACCTACACCAATTAGTGAGGAAGCTAATGATATTGATCATGAAACGTCAGATCAAGTTACTACTGAACCTCGTAGGTCAACCAGAGTAAGATCCGCACCAGAGTGGTACGGTAATCCTATTCTGGAAGTCATGTTACTTGACCAAGGAGAACCTACAAACTATGAAGAAGCGATGGTGAGCTTAGATTCCGCAAAATGGTTTGAGGCCATGAAATCTAAGATGGGATCCATGTATGAGAACAAAGTGTGGAATTTGGTTGACTTGCCCGATGATCGGCAAGCCATTGAGAATAAATGGATCTTCAAGAAGAAGACTGACGCTGACGGTAATGTTATTGTCTATAAACCTTGACTTCTTGCGAAAGGTTTTCGACAAGTTCAAGGGATTGACTACAATGAGACTTTCTCACCCGTAGCGATGCTTAAGTCTATCCGAGTCATGTTAGCAATTGCCGCATTTTATGATTACGAAATTTGGCAAATGGATGTCAAAACTGCATTCCTGAATGGATTTCTGGAAGAAGAGTTGTATATGATGCAACCAGAAGGTTTTGTCGATCCAAAGGGAGATAACAAAGTGTGCAAGCTCTAGCGATCCATTTATGGACTGGTGCAAGCCTCTCAAAGTTGGAATAAACATTTTGATAGTGTGATCAAAGCATATGGTTTTATACAGACTTTTGGAGAAGCCTGTATTTACAAGAAAGTGAGTGGGAGCTCTGTAGTAGTTCTGATATTATATGTGGATGGCATATTGCTGATTGGAAATGATATAGAATTTCTGGATAGCATAAAAGGATACTTGAATAAGAGTTTTTCAATGAAAGACCTAGGTGAAGCTGCTTACATATTAGGCATCAAGATCTATAGAGATAGATCAAGACGCTTGATAGGACTTACACAAAGCACATACCTTGACAAAGTTTTGAAGAAGTTCAAAATGGATAAAGCAAAGAAAGGGTTCTTGCCTGTGTTACAAGGTGTGAAGTTGAGTCAGAATCAATGCCCGACCACTGCAGAAGATAGAGAGAAAATGAAAGATGTTCCCTATGCTTCAGCCATAGGCTCTATCATGTATGCAATGTTGTGTACCAGACTTGATATGTGTCTTGCTATTAGCCTAGCAGGGAGGAACCAAAGTAATCCAGGAGCGGATCACTGGACATCGGTCAAGAACATCCTGAAATACCTGAAAAGGACTAAGGATATGTTTCTCGTTTATGGAGGTAACAAAGAGCTAGTCGTAAATGGTTACGTCGATGCAAGCTTTGACACAGATCCGGACGATTCTAAATCGCAAACCGGATACATGTTTATATTGAATGGTGGAGCTGTCAGTTGGTGCAGTTCTAAACAAAGCTTCATGGCGGGATCTACGTGTGAAGCGGAGTACATAGCTGCTTCGGAAGCAGCAAATGAAGGAGTCTGGATGAAGGAGTTCATATCCGATCTAGGTGTCATACCTAGTGCATCGGGACCAATGAAAATCTTTTGTGACAATATTGGTGCAATTGCCTTGGCAAAGGAATCCAGATTTCACAAGAGGACCAAGCACATCAAGAGACGCTTCAATTCCATCCGGGACCAAGTCTAGGTGGGAGACATAGAGATTTGCAAGATACATACGGATCTGAATGTTGCAGACCCGTTGACTAAGCCTCTTCCACAAGCAAAACATGATCAGCACCAAAACTCCATGGGTGTTAGAATCATTGTTGTGTAATCTAGATTATTGACTCTAGTGCAAGTGGTAGACTGAAGGAAATATGCCCTAGAGGCAATAATAAAGTTATTATTTATTTCCTCATATCATGATAAATGTTTATTATTCATGCTAGAATTGTATTAACCGGAAACATAATACATGTGTGAATACATAGACAAACATAGTGTCACTATATGCCTCTACTTGACTAGCTCGTTAATCGAAGATGGTTAAGTTTCCTAGCCATGGACATGAGTTGTCATTTGATTAACGAGATCACATCATTAGGAGAATTATGTGATTGACTTGACCCATTCCGTTAGCTTAGCACTTGATCATTTAGTATGTTGCTATTGCTTTCTTCATGACTTATACATGTTCCTGTGACTATGAGATTATGCAACTCCCGTTTACCAGAGGAACACTTTGTGTTCTACCAAACGTCACAACGAATCGGGTGATTATAAAGGTGCTCTATAGGTGTCTCCGAAGGTACTTGTTGAGTTGGCGTATTTCGACATTATAATTTGTCACTCCGATTGTCGGAGAGGTATCTCTGGCCCTCTCGGTAATGCACATCACTATAATCCTTGCAAGCAATGTGACTAATGAGTTAGTTATGGACGATGCATTACGAACGAGTAAAGAGACTTGCCGGTAACGAGATTGAACTAGGTATTGAGATACCAACGATCGAATCTCGGGCAAGTAACATACCGATGACAAAGGGAACAACGTATGTTATGCGGTTTGACCGATAAAGATCTTCGAAGAATATATAGGAGCCAATATGAGCATCCAGGTTCCACCATTGATTACTGACCATAGACGTGTCTCAGTCGTGTCTACATAGTTCTCGAACCTGTAGGGTCCGCACGCTTAAAGTTTGGTGACGATCGGTATTATGAGTTTTTGTGTTTTGATGTACCGAAGGTAGTTCGGAGTCTCGGATATTATCACGGTCATGACGAGGAGTCTCGAAATGGTCGAGACATAAAGATCGATATATTGGAGGACTATATTCGGACACCGGAAGTGTTCTGAGTGGTTTCGGAGAAAACCGCAGTACTGGGGGTTACCGGAACCCCCCGGGAAGCTAATTGGGCCTTATGGGCCTTAGTGGGAGAAGAGGAGGGGCGGCCAGGGCAGCCACGCACCCCCTCCCCCTCTAGTCTGAATTGGACAAGGAGGGGGAGCGGCGCCCCCCTTTTTCCTTCTCCTCCTCTCTCCCTTCCTTCCCTCTCCTACTCCAACAAGGAAAAGGAGGAGTCCTACTGTCCTACTCCCGGTGGGAGTAGGACTCCCCCTTGGTGCAACCTCCTCCTGGCCGGCCGCCTCCCCCCTTGCTCCTTTATATACAGGGGGCAGGGGGCACCCTAGAACAAACAAGTTGATCTGTTGATCTATTGCAGCCGTGTGCGGTGCGCCCCCACCATATTCCACCTCGGTCATATTGTAGCGGTGCTTAGGCGAGGCCCTGCGTCGGTGGCAACATCATCACCGTCATCACGCCGTCGTGCTGACAAAACTCTCCCGTGAAGCTCTGCTGGATCGGAGTTCGCATGACGTCATCGAGCAGAACGTGTGCTGAACTCGGAGGTACCGTACGTTCGTTACTTGGATCGGTCGGATCGTGAAGACGTATGACTACATCAACCGCGTTGTGCTAACGCTTCTGCTTTCGGTCTACGAGGGTACGTGGACAACACTCTCCCCTCTCGTTGCTATGCATCACCATGATCTTGCGTGTGTGTAGGATTTTTTTTGAAACTACTACGTTCCCCAACAAGAAATGTATGTGAGACACTACTCTGTGATAATTTTGAGCGGCACAAACATTACCATTCATTCTATAAAATCAGCATGAACATTCATTGTCTGGTGTTTTCTGGTCCACTGATGCTGACTCATGAATACATGCAGCAAAAATCAACATCGAAGAGAAAATATTCATCAATTAACAAGAACACCAAATTGTTCCATATTAATCCATTCAAACTGGAGACATCACTACTACTAGATTCTAACAAAGGCAGTACTATTGGGAAAAATTAATTTTAGGCAATTTAAGCAGAGGTACAACGTCCCTTCTAATAGCAGGTTATTCCAATAGACGGGGAGAAGGAATAGAATGGTGCCGTTGGAGACGGGGAAGAGGTGCACTACGAGGCGACCTAGATCTGGGAATCTGGCGGTGGGGATGAGATGTAGTAGGCTGGACAGAGAGAAGCAACGGTGACCACCGGCTACCGAAAGAATCTCGAGCATGCGCGGCCATAGGGCTTTCGGGTCTAGCAGCTCAACTAGCGGTGGCGGCCGGGTGCTTGGTGGCGACCAGCGGCAACAAAGACCACATGCTTCGACCGGTCATTCGACCAAGGGCGGCTGCGCTTTTTGGGCGACCTTGACCGGTGGAGAATCACGGGGACGATTGATACGTCCATTTTGCATCATGATTTTATATTGATATTTATTGCATTATGGGCTGTTATTACACATTATGGCAAAATACTTATGCCTTTTCTCTCTTATTTTTATAAGATTTACATGAAGAGGGAGAATACCGGTAGCAGGAATTCTGGATTAGAAAAGGAGCAAATCTGAGAGAACTATTCTGCACAACTCCAAAAGTCTTGAAACTTGACGGAGAATTATTTTGGAATATATAAAAATATTGGGCGAACAAAGCACTAGAGGGGACCCACCAGGCACCCACAAGGGTGGGGTGCGCCCTACCCCCAGGGCACGCCCTCTGCCTTGTGGCCCCCCTGGCAGGCCTCCGGTGCCCATCTTCTGCTATATGATTTGTTTTTACTTGGAAAAAATCAAGAAAAAGCTTTCGGGATGAAGCGCCGCTGTCTCGGGGCGGAACTTGGGCAGAACAGATCTAGGGCTCTGGCGAAGCTGTTCTGCCGGGGAAACTTCCCTCCTGGAGGGGGAAATCAAAGTCATCATCGTCACCAACGATCCTCTCATCAAGAGGGGGTCAATCTCCATCAACATATTCACCAGCACCATCTCCTCTCAAACCCTAGTTCATCTATTGTATCCGATCTTTGTCTCAAAATCTTAGATTGGTACATGTGGGTTGCTAGTAGTGTTGATTACTCCTTGTAGTTGATGCTAGTTGGTTTATTCGGTGGAAGATCATATGTTCAGATCCTTAATGATAATTATTACTCCTCTGATTATGAGCATGAATATGCTTTGTGAGTAGCTACGTTTGTTCCTGAGGACATGAGAGAAGTCTTGTTATAAGTAATCATGTGAATTTGGTATTCGTTCAATATTTTGATGAGGTGTATGTTGTCTCTCCACTAGTGGTGTTATGTGAACGTCGACTACATGACACTTCACCATGATTTGGGTCTAGGGGAAGGCATTGGGAAGTAATAAGTAGATGATGGGTTGGTAGAGTGACATGAGCTTAAACCCTAGTTTATGCGTTGCTTCGTAAGGTGCTGATTTGGATCCATTTGTTTCATGCTATGGTTAGATTTATCTTAGTTCTTCTTTCGTAGTTGCGGATGCTTTCGAGAGGGGTTAATCATAGGTGGGAGGTTGTCCAAGTATGGAAATCACTCAAGCACTATTCCACCCACATATCAAATTATCAAAGTAACGAACGTGAATCATATGAGTATGCTGAAAACTAACTTGACAACAATTCCCATGTGTCCTCGGGAGCGCTTTTCTTTATATAAGAGTTTGTTCAGGCTTGTCCTTTGCTTCAAAAAGTATTGGGCCACCTTGCTGCACCTTAGTTACTTTTGTTACTTGCTACTTGTTATGAATTATCTTATCACACAACTATCTGTTACCAATAATTTCAGTGCTTGCAGAGAATACCTTGCTGAAAACCGCTTGTCATTTCCTTCCACTCCTCGTTGGGTTCGACACTCTTACTTATCGAAAGGACTACGATAGATCCCCTATACTTGTGGGTCATCAGGACTCTTTTCTGGCGCCGTTGCTGGGGAGTGAAGTGCCTTTGGTGAGTTGAATTTGGTATGGAAACATTTATATTACGGGCTAAAATTTACTGTCACTTGTCACTATGGAAAATAATCCTTTGAGGGGCTTGTTCGGGGTTTCTTCATCCTGACCGGATGAGCAAAGAGTTGCTCCTCAACCTACTGCACCTACTGAAAATATTTATTATGAAATTCCTTAAGGTATGATAGAGAAACTGCTAGCTACGCATTATGCAGGAGATGGAACATTACATCCTAATATGCATCTAATCTATGTGGATGAAGTTTGTGGATTATTTAAGCTTGCATGTTTTCCCGAGGATGAAGTCAAGAAGATGGTCTTCCCTTTATCTTTGAAGGGAAAGGCATTGACATGGTATAGGCTATGTGATTATATCGGATCTTTGTCGGGGGTTGGGTGCGACATATGCCAATGGATGGCTTATCATGGTGGGAGCGAGTAGAACGTCGCCGGTGCCCGGAAGCGGGATGAGGCGTAGACACGAATGCTGGCGTAGTTTACCCAGGTTCGGGGCTCTCCTAGGAGATAACACCCCTAGTCCTGCTCTGCGGGGTCTCCGCATTATCACTAAGGCACAAGTGAGTACAAGGGTGCTCCTTGAGCTGTATGCTAGAGGTAGGAGAAGGCAAGGCTAGCTCTCTCCTTCCTCTAGGGGCTGGTCTAGTTCTAACAGGTTGGGAACCCTTTGCATGGGTGCCCTGGGGGGTTTATATAAGCCTACCTCCCAGGGGTACAATGGTAACCCGGCCGGGCGTAGGGCTCGGCCGTCAGTCTCTTCGGCCGCCAGCTTCTCCTCCGACTGCTGGGGCCCGCCGCCTGATGGTCTGCAGGGGCCGACAGGCCGATCCTACCCGCTCCGGGTCTTGTCGGCTGCTGATCATTGTTGCCGTGTCTCTAATGACGCAGGCTTGGTCAGGGGGTCGTGGCTATAGCTCTGCCGCCTGGCGGGCGATTACTGTAGCCACTTCGTGTCTTGTCTGGTTTATGGCGCGTGGGTCCCGAGGAAGGGGCAAGCCGACTGTTAAGGGCCGACTTCCATCGGGTCCGACTGGTAGGTCTCTTGCCGCCTTCCGGGCTCTCGCTGATTGGTGGGGCCCGTCGTCCTTGGGCCGTACCGACAGGCCGTCGTGGGAGCAGGACTCCGCCTGCTTGTGATGATGTCAGGGATGGCGTGGCAACGGTCTTTGCCGGGCGGAGATCTCCTTGATGCAGTGCACTGTGGCCACGCCTGCCTGGAAAGAGGGGGGATGGGCTACACTGTAGCCATTCCCAGTCCCGTCCCCCTTGATGAGGGCATGGGCTTCGTTGGTGCCGCGGGCCGACTCCTCGGGGCCGGCTTCTCTAGAAGCCGCCAGATAGGAGTCGGCTTGTCTTGGCCTGCCTCCAGGACTCGGCCGTTAATGGGCAGCCGGCTATTCCTCCAGCCGGCCTCCAGAAGGCGGCTCTTCGTCTTGGCATCTTTGAGGGGCGCAGTCAGCCCCAATCTCTTGAAAGGTTCTGGGCTTCGGGTTAGCCTACCCGTGGCCCATTACTCTGACAGTAGTCCCCGAAGCTGGTGAGGTGCCGCGGGTGATCGACCGAGGAGCCTCAGCAGTTTGTTTCTCCCAGTGCTTCAGGTAGAGCTCCGTCCGTCTTCTGCCGGGCCGACTGGTAGGAGTCGGACTCGCCCAATCTGACTCGTCCAAAATTTTCGAATGCTTCGGCGGGATCCAAGTGGCGTGCTAGCTAAGCTTCGAGGCCGCCGCCCGTTTCTGGCCTGTCACGTGGCAACGAGCGGCCGGGCCAGTCTGCCCACCCACGCGCGCGACGGGACACGCCTACCGGCAGGGCCCGCCACTACCACGCCTCGGCACGCGAGCGGATCCGCTGCGGCCGAGGTGGGCGGTTGAGGTTCCCGCAGAGTTACTGTGTGCAGTAACTCATGCAATAAACGTGGGGGCGTGGGGTAGTGGGCACAGTAAATCCCACGATCGCCCCCTCGGCTTCGCAGCCCATAGGCCTATAAGTAGGGAGAGGAGGGGGAACGGCAAAGCACGCGCGCCCCTCCTCCTCACTGCCTCCTCTTTCTTCTTCCTCTCGCCGTCGCGCTTCCACGCCACGCTGAGCACCGCGGCGCTTCGCTCCAGATGAGCTCATCTTCTGCCCCTGCGCCCCCCACGGTGCGCTTCGGAGCATGGGACGGCTCCGAAGTTCACGACGACCACGTCGATTTCCTCCGCAAGACGCGGCGGCTGCCTGGCAAGGATTTCGTGAAGGTCAGCCTCGCGCCGAAGAGAGAGATTTCGCCGGCGCCGGAGGAGGGCGAGCGGATCGTCTTCCACTCACACTGCCTGCACGGCCTTGGCTTGCCTGCGAGCAACTTCTTCCGATCCTTCCTCGAATTCTACGGTCTTCAGCCGCACCACCTCACCCCGAACACGGTGGTGCTGCTGTCCGTCTTCGTCACCTTGTGCGAAGGCTTCCTCGATGTTCTCCCCACCATCGAGCTCTGGGGGGAGTTCTTCTACGTCAAGCTCGACACCCTCGCCGCGGGCGTGCCGGCTTAGTGCGGCGCGTTCATCGCGGTGCGGAGGCCGGGGGCCGACAATCCGTTTCCTCCCATCACGCTGATCAAGTCGGTGAAGATGTGGCAGTGGTCGTACTTCTACGTGAAGAGCGTCTTCCCGGAGGGCGACTGGGTCAACTTGCCGGCTTCCGAAGCCGGCCCGCCGGCTGGGAGGCGGCCCAACTGGTCATACCGGGCCAGGTCGCTGTCGCCTGCTGGAGCCGCCGCCATCGCACGGCTCCGAGTGCTGATGCAGTCGGAGGGTCTGACCGGGCCTGACTTGCTGGCCACCTTCATGGTGCGTCGAGTGCTCCCGCTCCAGGGCCGCCCTCACATGATCTGCCAGATGAGCGAGCATCGGGACCCGAGTCGGCTGTGCACCAAGGAGTTGCCCCACGCGGAGGTAGCCTACATGGTGAACTATCTAGCGAACTGCGAGCTCATGGAAGAGTGGCGGTTTGGCAAGGAGCCGTATTCACGCGCCGACCCTCCGCCCATGGTAAGTTGTCTTTTCTTTTTTCTCTGTCTCTTTGTTGCCGAGTCCGTCTTGTCCAGCCTGACCAATCGGCCTTTGAACAGAGTCCCCTCCTCAGCCGGCAGCCGGCGCTGCGGGGCCGGAGCACGAATTCCTCCTCGACTGGGCGGAGAGCAACCTCGACGACCCTGACTTGGGGCGGCGGCCTTGGAGGACGACGTCGAGGGAGGAGGCGGTGAAGCAGGCGGCTCGAGGATCGGAGCCAACCTCGAGGATTGGCCTGACGACGACGCGGGGGAAGTCACCCCGCGCCACCCGCCAGGATCCGGCCAGCCAGGCGCGAGCTCTTCTGCCGCGCCAGACGGCCAAGGCGGTGCGAAGAAACGTAGGGCCGTGCCGAGCTTGTTCGGCAGTCGGCCAAAGAAGCCCAACGGCTCGGCCGCGGCGACCAAGCGGGACGAAGCGGCCGCGAAGGCTAACCGCTTCCGCAAGGAGGTGAAGACGCCGCAGCTGGTTTCTGCGTAAGTACTACCTTCCTTTTGCGCTTTTATCTTTTCTTCGTTTGACCTTGTCTGAGCTTCTTTGTTTGTTTCCCTTGGTCTAGGGCTCCCCTCTCTCATGAGAAGGTGGCTGCCGCCTCCATCGTGGGGTCGGCGGAGACTTCCGCCACCACTCGGCGGATCGACCCCGCCACCGACATCCGGGAGGCGAGGGAGCGGAACGCACGAGAAGTGCGCGAAGAGCAGGAAGCCGCCCTCCTGGAGAAGGCGGAGGAGACTGGGGAGGCCGGCAGCGAGAACCCGATCATGGAGAGGGACGGCGGCAACACCACCATGCCGGACGTGATCGTGCCGCCATCGCCGCCGTCTGGGAACGCGCAAGGCGGTCAGCCGGCGGACCCGCCGGTGCCGCCAACTGAAGACGAGGTGGAGACGGGCCTGATTCTCGAGGTCGGTACACCGACGCATCGCCGACTTGCAAAGGAGGCTTCGGTGCCACGCCCGCTAGAGACTAGCGCCGCGAGCTCCTCGATCCCGGACACCGAAGCGACGAGCGCCACGCCCACTGGGTGGGTGTGGGGAGGCGGGACGGGCCCATTGAATCGGGCGCTTCTGGACGTCCAAGCAAAAATCCGTGCCGAGGGCGAAGCCATCAAGAACTGCAACAAGGCGTATCTTGCATCGCGAGAGGCCATCCGGGTAAGTTTCCTCCTTTCTTTGCTTTGGTTTCTTGTGCTTCTTGGTGGGGGCGCGCCAGCGCACCCACTAGGTGTAGTCCCTGAGTTTCGGGCCGGTTGCTGAGCAGGCGGCTCGGAACTCTAATCGGCGAGTTCCAAGTACTAACGTTTATCTGGGATTTTCGTCACAGGATTACCACAATCTTCGCGTGACCGCCTTCAACTCCAACGTCCAGGAGCTGGCTCAGCGGACCGCCGACTTGTCGGAAAGCCGGAGCAAGTCCTCTTGTTTCTCTGGAGGGGCACGCTGGCGCACCCGCAGGCTGTAGTCCCCGAGATTCAGGCCGACTGCTGAGCAGTCGGGCCGGATCTCCCCAGCCACTATTCTTCTTTCCGTTGATGACTCCTTTTTCATGGGCGCGCTAAGCGCACTGCTGGCTGTAGTCCCGAGATTCGGGCCGATCGCCGAGTAGTCAGCCGGATCTCCCGGCGATCGTTTCTTCTTTGTTGGCAACTAACACCTTGTTTTCTTCTTTCTTCCGCAGAGGCCAACGCCACCTTGCAGCAGCAGCTGGGCGAAGCGAACACCGCGCTACGCGCTAAGGAGGGGGAGTGCAGCAAGCTGGCTGAAGAGCGCGACCGGCTGGTCACGCAACTGGCTGAACAGAAGGAGCTCCTCCAGAAGGCCGAGAAGGAGGCGGAGGACAAGGAGACCGGCATCCTTGCTGAGTTCGCGTCTGAGCGCTCCTCTTGGACTGACAAGGAGGCGATGTTGACTTCCGGTTTCCACGAGATCGAGGATATAGTCGATGGTGAGCCTTCCTCATTTTCCTTCTTTGAGCTGCCGGCTGTTGGTCGAGTTTGCTTCTAGTCTTTAATTTGGTTTTTCGCTTTCTTTCTTGGCAGACTTCTTCCCCGGCCACTCGGACGCCGCCAACCAGGCCATCGAAACTGATCGCGAAGGGAGGAGGGCGGATGGCACGAAGATCGCCGCCGACGCCCCCCGAACCCTTAGCGAGCAGATCCTGAGCATCGAGGCCCGGCTTTGGCCTGCCCACCGGATGCTGCGCCAGCTTCAGCGTGCCAGTTCCCAGGCAATCACCGCACTGTGGCCGGACATGCCGGCACCGCGCACTCCCAGTCGGACTGCCGACTTGCTGGAGGTAGCGGCTGGCAGTCTTGAGGCCTGGAAGGGCTCTTCGGCCCGGGCTGGAGCGCGCCGGGCCTTGGAGTTTGTCAAGGCGTGGTACCCTGGGCTGAGTCTAGCCCAGCTAGCCACGTTCCGGCTGGAAGCTCAGGAGGAGTTGGCGGTCGTGGAAGATGATCTTGTCAAGCGCGCGACATCCATCGCCGAGTACACCGACACCAGCATCTTCGTCTCGGAGCGGGCTGAGAATGGCGCCGAGGCGCCGCCGGAGTGGTTCGGGCTGAACCCGGAAGACGGCGAGGACTCGGCGGAGGTGATCGATTCCAGCAGCGAGGAAGAAGGCGAGGCGGAGGAGCGAGTCGAAGAGGAGGCGCCAGAGGTCGGAGCGGACGGCCAGCCTCAGCTCGACCGCGCCTCCAGCAACGAGCCACGCCCAAACGATCTAGCTGCCGCCGGAGGAGACCAAGCAAAGACCGACCAGCCGGTCGCACCGGCAACTGGCACCGCCGACTCCTCCGATCCTCCGAACCCTTCTGCCGCTTCCTAGGCCGCCATTTTATCTTTTACTTCATCTGTCTATCAGTCTCGGCGAACTTGTTAATTTTCCACAATTCCACCCGCGGGGTGTATCTTGAACTTTTGCTGAAGATCGGACAAGGGCCATTGCTATGTAAATATTTTCCGAGTTCTATCTTTTCTTGCTTACTGCTCTTTGGCCTTTTCCTTTGCCGCCTTCCCTTGGTTGCCGTCTTGCTAGCCAAACAGCTGCTCTGCAGACTGTTGCTGGGTCAAGTACTTAGCTACTTTTGGGAAGGCAAGTACTTAGCCGTTTAGAGCTCTTCAGTGAGTTAAGTAGAAAACGGCAGGCCGACTGCTCAAAAGTCGATCGTAAAAGGCGGGAAGCCGGCTTAAACTATGCACATGCTTTGTGTCCTTAGCCATTTTTCATGTGGGCACCTTTTCTTCCTTGCTCCTGCCCACCAGACAGTCGCTCTGCGAGCTACGTCTTCTCGAAGGAGACAACTAAGTGCCACACATTACTTGTCTGGCTGCAGGAAGCATTTCATAGTTCAAGGCGGCAAGTCCCCGGGCCGACTAGTCGAACCCGGTGCCAGGCGGCAAAAAATGGCATACTCATAGGCATAATTCTTATCATATAGATAAAAGAGGGCAGTCCCCGAGATCTTCTCGGGGGACCCGGAGTCTTCGTACTTTAATACAAAAGGTAGCATGGTACATACTGCGTTAACTGTAAAATCTTCGGAGGAGATTTGCATTCCATGGCCGTTCCGTCTCCTTGCCGGAGTCGTCCCTCTTGCGCGCTCGAGGATTCTGAGTGTCGATCAGGTAGTAGGAGTCGTTGCCCAACACTTTGCTGATGATGAAGGGGCCTTCCCAAGGCGCTGAGAGCTTGTGCTGACCGGCTGTTCGCTGGATCAGCCGGAGCACAAGGTCTCATTCTTGGAAAGATCTCGGCTTGACCTTCCGGTTGTAGCATCGGTGCAGGCTCTGCTGGTAGATGCTGGACCGGCTGAGTGCCAATAGCCGGCCCTCTTCCAGCAGATCGACACCGTCTTGACGTGCTTCTTCTGCCTCCTCTTCGGTGTACATGGTGACTCGAGGGAGTCGAATTCTATGTCCGTAGGGATGACGGCTTCGACACCGTAGACGAGGAAGAAAGGCGTGAAGCCGGTTGACTTGTTTGGAGTTGTGCGCAGGCTCTAGAGGACGGCTGGCAGCTCGTCGAGCCAAAGAGCCTACCGAACGCCTCGTAGGCTTGACCAGTCGAGGCTTGATGCGGACAAGATGAGGCCGCTTTGCTCGCTCCACCGGCCGCTTGATCATGGATGGGCTACGGACGCCAAGTCCAGTCGTATGCCCTGCGTGCGCAGAAATGGGCTAAGGCGCCTTTGGCAAAGTTTGTGCCATTGTCGGTGATGATGCTGTGTGGTATGCCATACCGGATGGTGATGTCGGAGATGAAAGTCACAGCAGTCGGACCGTTCAGCTTCTTGATTGGTTTTGCTTCTATCCACTTGGTGAACTTGTCCACTGCGACAAGCAGGTGAGTCATGCCGCCTCGTGCCGTCTTGAATGGTCCCACCATGTCCAGACCCCAAACAACAAAGGGCCAGGCAATGGGGATAGTCTTCAGTGCAGAAGTCGGATGATGTGGCTTGGAACGGAACTTCTGGCACCCCTTGCATTTTTGGACCAAGTCTTTGGCGTCTTCCAGAGCAGTCGGCCAAAAAAACCATGGCGGAAAGCTTTGGTGACAAGTGCTCTTGAAGCCGCATGGTGGCCACATTCGCCTTGATGGATGTCTTTGAGAATTGCTTGGCCTTGCTCCGGCTCCACGCAGCGCTGGTAGACACCAGTGACACTACGCCTCACTAGCTCTCTGTTGACTATGGTGTATGCAGCTGCCCGGCGTTGCACTTGCCAGGCCGAGATCTCGTCAGTCGGCAGCTCCATGTTTACCAGGAAACTGAGGATGGGTTGGGCCCATGAAGGTGCTGCGATTTCTTCGACTGTCAGGACTGCAACTTGGACGAGGGCGGTTGGGCCAAGGGGCAGCGGGTTGGAGTCGGCAGCCGCTTGCTGGGTCAATGAAGTCCCCGGGCCGATTGGTGCAGTCCCCGAGCCGGTCGATTGTCATTCAGGAGGAGCTGGCATGAAGATAGAATCCGACTCTGGCGATGGCTTGACAAACGGCTTGAGGAGGCGTTGAAGGGCGATGCCGATCGGTATTGCTTGACGGGTGGAGCCGATTTTTGCCAAGGCATATGTTTGCTCGTTGTCGTTTCTTCGCACATGGAGAAACTTGCACCCTTCAAAATATCCGCTGAGTTGTTGTACGAGGAAGCGGTAGCTCGCCATGTTTGCATATTTGGCATCCCAGACGCCTAACGACTGCTGGACCACCAAGTCAGAGTCACCATAGCACAGGATCCGGCGAATGCCGAGCTCTTTAGCAAGCCGGAGCCCGTGAATGAGTGCCTCGTGTTCGGCGACGTTGTTGGAGGCAGCAAAATGGATTTGCAGCACATATCTGAGCTTGTCGCCTTTGGGAGAGGTGAGGACGATGTCGGCTCCCAAACCTGTGCGCATCTTGGAACCATCAAAATGCATCCACCAATGGGTGAAGTCGGCAACAAGCGGCGTGTATCGGTCTTGGCCCGGCCGACAAGGAAGTCGGCCAGCTTGTGACTTGATGGCGGTGCGAGGCTGGTAGTAGATGGTGTAGGGGCCAAATCTATGGCCCATTTGGCCACTCTCCAAGCATCTCGGCTAGATGATCTCGGCCAGTGGAGCGGTGTAGACCACAGTGATTGGGTGCTCTTGAAAATACAGCTTCAATTTCTTGGCGGCAAAGTGCACGCCGTAGCACATCTTCTGGTAGTGGGGGTAGTTTTGCTTGGAGGTCGACAACACTTCACTCAGGTAATACACCGGTCTCTGGACTAGTAGTGCCTTGCCTTCCTCCTTGCGCTCTACCACTATGACTGTGGCCGACCACTCGGTGGTGGCGGCGATGTAGAGGAGCATGGGCTCCTTAGGAGTCGGAGCCGCCAGATGTGTGGAGTAGTCAACATCTCCTTGAGCTGGAGAAAAGCTTCATCCGCCTTTGTCGCTCCACCGGAAAAAGTGGTCTTCTTCATGAGCTGGTGCAGGGAAGAGCCTTCTCCCGTACCGATCGATGAAACGGCTGATGAACGCCAAACAACCAGTGAACTTTTGCACATCTAGCAGTCGGGTGGGTACTTCCATCCTCTCGATGGCCTTGATCTTCACAGGGTTGCACTCTATGCCGCATTTTGAGATCAGGAATCCAAGAAGCTGGCCGGCTGGTACTCCGAAGACGCATTTCTCTGGGTTGAGCTTGATTTGAAATCGGCGCAAGTTCTCAAAGGTCTCCTTGAGGTCTTCTAGCAGCGTTCCGCGCTTCTCCGTCTTCACCACCACATAGTCCATGTAAACGTGGGCGTTTCTGCCGAGTTGCTTGAGGAGGCACTTCTGCATGCAACGTTGAAACGTGGCGCCGGGATTCCTCAAGCCGAACGTCATGGTCAAGTAGCAGAAGGCTCCAAATGGTGTGATGAAGGCGGTCTTCAGTCTGTCGGCCGGATTCAGCTTGATCTGGTGATATCCTGAATATGCATCCAAGAAACTCAACAGCTCGTATCCGTCAGGAGTCTATCACTTGGTCGATTCTCGGCAGTTTAACGGGTCCTTGGGGCATGCTTTGTTGAGGCTGGTGTAATCAATACACATATGCCATCGCTTGTTTTTCTTCAAAGACGAGGACTGGGTTGGCCAGCCACTCTGGAAAGAACACCTCCATGATGAAGCCGGCTGCCAGCAGCCGGGCTATCTCTCCTCGAACGACTCTTCTCTTCTCTTCTCTTCTGACAGACGGCGTAAGAGCTGCCTGACTGGCTTGGCATCTGAGCGGACATGTAACTTGTGCTCGGCGAAATTCGTCAGGACACCCGGCATGTCTTTGGGGGACCATGCAAAGATGTCCCGATTCTCACGGAGGAAATCGACGAGCTCACCTTCCTATTTGTTGTCGAGGTTTGCACCTACGACAGCGTACCTCTCCGGGTGCTCCGGGTCCAAGGGTATCTTCTTTGTTTCTTTGGCCAGCTTGAACGAGCCCTCGGCCTCCGACTCCTTGGGATCGGGCGACATCTCCGGCTGCTTGCCTGCCATAGCCACAACCCGGTCGAGGAGCCGCTTCTCAGCAGCGATCACGAGGGACTCAGCCAACCGACTGCTCTCAGCTGTGCAGGTAGATGACTTCTTGTAGTCGCCGGCTATGGTCAGAATCCCCTTGGAACTCGGCATCTTCATCTTGAGGTAGGCATAGTGGGGGACCGCCATGAACTTGGCCAGAGCAGGTCGGCCAAGTAGGGCATGGTATGGGCTCTCAAGGTCCACCACCTCAAACCAGACCGGCTCTCGGCGGAAGTGATCCTTGTCTCCAAAGAGGACGTCTATCTGGATCTTGCCGATTGGTGAGCAGGAAAGGCCTGGAACTATGCCATGGAATACAGTCCGGCTGGACTAAAGCTGCCTTTGTTTGATTCCTAACTTCTGCATGGTATCTTTGTACAGGATATTGATGCTGTTGCCGCCATCTATGAGAACTCGGGAGAAGCGAGCAGCTCGCCTATCTGTGGCAAAGGTGGCATCCAAAACCAGGGCATAGGAGCCGGGGTTGGGCATCACTTCCGGGTGGTCGGCTCCGCTCCAGCTGATGGGCTTCTCGGACCAATGCATGAACTCTGGGGTCTCTGATGCTACCGCATTCACTTCTTGTTGCTGCAGCCGCCTGCCGGTCATCGGCCACGCTGGTGAACCCGACATAGGCTCCATGCTCTTCTGGATACTCGTCTTGTATGGCTCTGACTGGTCTGACCGCTAGCTACTGGGGCGGAGGAGGAGGCGGCTGCCCAGCAGGCGGGGGAGGCAAGAGGCCGTCTCCCTTGGCGATCCTAGTGAGCCAATGTCATTTCCGAGTAGTGTGGTTGGACGGCTTCGCACTACTATAGAATTTGCAGGGTGCATCCAGAGTCTGCTCATATGAGAAAGCCGGCAGCCAATTGGGCTTGCCGCCCTTCTGGCGCTTGGACGGAGGCTGCCCTTCCGGCTGCTGGTCTTTGACTGTCGCCACCTGCCGGCTTGCGGAAGCCGGCTGCATGGCCTTGCGCTTGTTGTCGCTTGGTTGCTGGCGCTGACTGGTGTCGCTAGCCGGGGTTCGAGGAGCTTGAGGGGCCACTTTCCCAAACGCATCAACTTGTATCTCTGCCTTCATGGAGCAGTCGGTCGTGGTGTATTTGTCTGCTATGATCAGCAGCTCGTCGAGGGTCGCCGGCTCATCGCAGAGGAGTCGGTGCTTGAGGAGGGTGCCTTCTGGGCACCCGGCGGTGAAGTACTCGATGGCCTGCACCTCGTGCACGCCTTCACAAGAGTTGCGGAGCTCGGCCCAGCGCGTGAGGTAGTCGTGAGTCGACTCGTTGGGGCCTTGCACGCACAATGAGAGCTGGCGGGGCTTGGGCGGCCGCTTGTACGTGCTGGTGAAGTTGCGGACGTAGGCCTCGGTGAAGTCAACCCAACTGTTAATGCTGCGGGGCTTCAAACTGTTCAGCCACGTCCAGACCGTGCCCTGGAGCATGAGCGGAACGTACTTCACAGCAACGCGCTTGTTGCCGTTTGCTATGCTGACTGTCGTGGAGTAGTCGACCAGCCAGTCCTCCAGCTTCAGTGAACCGGTGTATTTGGGCGTGTATCTTGGTAGCGTGAACCCTTTGGGGAAGGGTTCGTCTCGGATGCGGGGGGCCGAAACAAGGCGGACCCAACTCATCTTCCTCTTCTAGCGCCAGGGACTGATGGAGATGGTTGATCCGGTGGCGAGCATCGTTCTCTCCGACTCCCTCTCAGCGGCCAAGGCGGTCGCCGAGTGTCGGGTGATCAACAGGCGGCGGAGAGACGCGCCATTCCCTGCGAGGGGGAGGAGGCAGACAGTCATCCCGTCGTTCCACTGCTCTCGGGCGGCCGTCTTGGTCGTGTTCTATGGTGACGCGAGTCCGACTGCGGCTGGTAGCTGGCTCCTTGTCACTTCTTTCGCGGACGCCACCAGTCGGCGTCCGAGATGTCGCGCCTTGATCTCGGCGGGGGGAGGGGGGGGGGTGCAGGTCGTCGTTTTGCCGGTGTGGCGCCTCAGTGCGGTAGCCGGCCTCGTGCTGCTCGGCAGCCTCGTCGATAAGCCGCTGGACACGCTCCACCATCTGGCGACGTTCTTCGCCCTCGAATTTGTCCAGCTCTTCTGCTGCTGCCTGGGCAGCTCGGATGTTTTCTGCAGGCGTGGCGTAAACGGGGCGATGTGCCCCGAACAGGTTGGCGATGGCCACGCCGCGCTGTTGGACCGTGCCAAGGCGGCTGGGCCCATCTAGAGCCGGCGTGCCACCCACAGCGCGGTCCATCTCGTGTTGATAGGCTTCCGACAGGCGTCTCATGTTGGCAAGCCTCTTGGCGCCCTCGACGAGCTGGATGCGGCGTGCTTCCAGCATCTCGGCGTCAGTGTCTTCTGGGATGGGCGCCGTCAGGTCTTGCAGCACCGCGTCGAGCGGGTCGCGAGCACCTCTGCCGGAGTGCTCGCCGTGACCGATGACAAGCACCTCCATGATGGTGCTTCCGCCGCTCTCTGCGCGAGGGAGCGGCTCGTCGTAGACCACCACGTTGGTGGGGAACGCGTCAAGCGACGCAGTGTCAGAGTCGACCAACATCAGGTCAGTGCCTACAGACTCCAGATCCACATCTGGCTCGCTGGTGACGTGGAGTTGATCGAGGAGGCCCGCGAGGTGGCTCTCGGGACCGTCTGTGCCCGCGTCAGACGCGGGCTCGTCGGAGAGGTGGACCTCGCCAATGAGATCGGCGAGGCAACTTGCCGCGCAGGCGACCTCCGCACCATGCAGCGCGTCGGCGCAGACTCCGTCTGGCGTGCCGGGCTGGCTGCGCTTGCCAGGGAGAAAAAGGGTTCCCGTCCAGAATAGGTCTACGGACGACGGTGCACCTCGCCCCATGGTGGGCGTCAAATGTCGAGGGTTGGTTGCGACATATGCCAATGGATGGCTTATCATGCATGGTGGGAGCAAGTAGAACGTCGCCTGTGCCCGGAAGAGGGATGAGGCGTAGACACGAACGTCGGCGTACTTTACCCAGGGTCGGGGCTCTCCTAGGAGATAACACCCCTAGTCCTGGTCTGCGGGGTCTCCGCATTATCACTAAGGCACAAGTGAGTACAAGGGTGCTCCTTGAGCTGTATGCTAGAGGTAGGAGAAGGCAAGGCTAGCTCTCTCCTTCCTCTAGGGGCTGGACTAGTTCTAACAGGTTGGGAACCCTTTGCATGGGTGCCCTGGGGGGTTTACATAAGCCTATCTCCCAGGGGTACAATGGTAACCCGGCCGGGCGTAGGTCCCGACCGTCAGTCTCTCCGGCCGCCGGCTTCTCCGTCGACCGGGGCTGCTACTGGTGGGTCTTCACGATCGAATGCACGGGCCGGCAGGCCGTCCCCGCCGCTCCCATGTCTTGTCGGCCGCTGATCACTGTTGCCGTGTCTCTAATGACGCAGGCTTGGTCAGGGGGTCGTGGCTACAACTTCGTCGCCTGGCAGGCGATTACTGTAGCCACTCCGTGTCTTGTCTGGTTTATGGCGCGTGGGACCCGAGGAAGGGGCGGGCCGACTGTTAAGGGCCGACCTCCATCGGGTCCGACTGGTAGGGCTCTTGCCGCCTTCCGGGCTCTCGCTGACTGGTGGGGCCCGTCGTCCTTGGGCCGTACCGACAGGCCGTCGTGGGAGCAGGACTCCGCCTGCTTGTGATGATGTCAGGGATGGCGTGGCAACAGTGCCGCGCCGGGCGGAGATCTCCGGCAGACGGGTAATCGTGGCCACGCCGCCGGAAAGAGGGGATGGGCTACACTCAGAGCCATTCCCGCCCCGTTCCCTTGATGAGGGCATGGGCTTGGTGCTGGGCCGACTCCTCGGTGCCGGCTTCTCTAGAAGCCGCCAGATAGGAGTCGGCTTGTCTTGGCCTGCCTCTAGGACTCGGTCGTTAATGGGCAGCTGGCTATTCCTCCAGCCGGCCTCCAGAAGGCGGCTCTTCATCTTGGCATCTTTGAGGGGCGCAGTCAGCCCCGATATCTTGAAAGGTTCTAGGCTTCGGGTTAGCCTACCCATTGCCCATTACTCCGACAATCTTGGAACTACAACCAATTGAAATTGGAATTTTCATCCAAAGTTTTATCCTATGCATCTAGTTCATCGTGATCGGAATTATATTTATAATTTTTGGCCTCGTGAAGGAGAAAGTATCGCTCAAGCTTGGGGGAGACTTAAGTCAATGTTATATTCATGCCCAATCATGAGCTCTCAAGAGAAATTATTATTCATAATTTTTATGCTCGAATTTCTCATAATGATCAATCCATGCTCGATACTTCTTGTACTGGTTCTTTTATGAAGAAGACTATTGAATTCAAATGGGATTTATTGGAAAGAATTAAATGCAACTCTGAAGATTGGGAACTCGAGAAGGTAATGAGTCAGGTATAAACCTTAAGTTTGACTGTGTTAAATCTTTCATGGATATCGATGCTTTTCGTGATTTTAGCATTAAATATGGACTTGACTCTGAGATAGTAGCTTCTTTTTGTGAATCATTTGCTACTCATGTTGATCTCCCTAAGGAGAAGTGGTTTAAATATCATCCTCCCATTGAAGTGAAAGTAGTAGAACCTTTTAAAGTAAAAGAAGAAGTTGTTACTTATAATGTTCATCCTATTGTTCCTACTGCTTATATTAGAAACCACCTTTTCCTGTTAGAATAAAGGAACCTGCTAAAGCTTCAGTTGTGGTTCGTAAGAGTTATACTAGAACACGTACACCCCCAAACAAATTAAAGTTGAACCTAGTATTGCTATGGTTACAGATCTCTTGGTTGATAATATTGATGGGCATGTTATTTATTTCTATGATGAAGCTGCTAGAATTGCTAAACCCGATATTAAAGATAAACATAGACCTATTGTTCGCATGCCTGTTGTTTTTGTTAAAATAGGAGATCATTGTTATCATGGATTATGTGATGTGGGTGCTAGTGTAAGTGCAATTCCCTTTACTTTATATCAATAAATTATGAATGATATTGCACCTGCTGAGATGGAAGATATTGATGTTATATTAAGCTTGCCAAAAGATATACTATATCACCAATTGGGATTGATAGAGATGTTGAATTCTTGTGTGGGAAAGTAAAATACCCTACTGATTTTCTTGTTCTTGGTTCCCCAAAAGATGATTTTTGTCCCATTATATTTGGTAGACCTTTCTTGAACACTATTAATGCTAAGATAGACTGTGAGAAAGAAATTGTTACTGTAAGTTTTGGTGATTTGTCTCATGATTTTAATTTCTCTAAATTTTGAAGACAACCCCATGATAAAGAATTGCTTAGTAAGGATGAAATAATTGGTCTTGCTTCTATTGCCGTTCCTCCTACTGATCATTTATAACTATATTTGCTAGACCATGAAAATGATATGTTTATGAAAGAAAGAAAGGAATTAGATGAAATATTCTTTAATCAAATGCCTGTTTTGAAACAAAATTTGCCTGTTGAAATCCTTGGAGATCCTCCTCCACCCAAGGGTGATCCCGTGTTTGAGCTTAAACAATTATCTGATACTTTGAAATATGCTTATCTTGATGAAAAGAAGATATATCCTGTTATTATTAGTGTTAACCTTTCAGAGCATGAAGAAAAGAAATTATTGAAAACTCTAAAGAAGCACCGTGCTGCTATTGGATATACTCTTGATGATCTTAAGGGCATTAGTCCCACTCTATGTCAGCACAAAATTAATATGGAGCCTGATGCTAAACCAGTTGTTGATCATCAACGACAGTTAAATCCCAAGATGAAAGAAGTGGTAAGAAATGAAATACTAAATCTTCTGGAGGCAGGTATAATTTATCATATTGCTGATAGTAGATGGGTAAGTCCCGTTCATTGTGTCCTTAAGAAGGGGGGTATTACTGTTGTTCCTAATGATAAGGATGAATTGATCCCACAAAGAATTGTTACAGGTTATACGATGGTAATTGATATCCGCAAATTAAACAAAGCTACTAGAAAAGATCATTACCCTCTACCTTTTATTGATCAAATGCTAGAAAGACTGTCCAGACATACACATTTTTTCTTTCTTGATGGTTATCTGGGTTTTCTCAAATACCTGTGTCAAAAGAGGATCAAGAAAAGACCACTTTTACTTGCCCTTTCGGTACTTTTGCTTATAGAAGTATGCCTTTTGGTTTATGCAATGCACCTGCTACCTTTCAAAGATGTATGACTGCTATATTCTTTGACTTTTGTGAAAATATTGTTGAGGTTTTCATGGATGATTTCTCCATTTACGGAACTTCTTTTGATGATTGCTTAAGCAACCTTGATCAAGTTTTGCAGAGATGTGAAGAAACTAATCTTGTCTTGAATTGGGAGAAGTGCCACTTTATGGTTAATGAAGGTATTGTCTTGGGGCATAAAATTTCTGAAAGAGGTATTGAAATTGATAAAGCTAAAGTATATGCTATTGAAAAGATGTCATGTCCTAAAGATATCAAAGGTATAAGAAGTTTCCTTGGTCATGCCGGTTTCTATAGGAGGTTTATTAAAGACTTCTCTAAAATTTCTTGGCCTCTCACTAATCTCTTGCAAAAAGATGTTCCATTTGTTTTTGATGATGATTGTATAGAAGCATTTGAAATACTTAAGAAAGCCTTGATTTCTGCTCCTATTGTTCAACCACCTGATTAGAATTTACCCTTTGAAATTATGTGTGATGCTAGTGATTATGTTGTTGGTGCTATTCTAGGACAAAGAGTTGATAAAAAAATTAATTTTATTCATTATGCGAGTAAAACTCTAGACAGTGCCCAGAGAAATTATGCTACTACTGAAAAAGAAATTTTAGCAGTTGTTTTTGCTTGTGACAAGTTCAGGTCTTATATTGTTGATTCCAAAGTAACTGTTCACACTGATCATGCTACTATTAAATAACTTATGGAAAAGAAAGATGCTAAATCTAGACTTGGGTTTTCTTGCTGCAAGAATTTGATTTCCATATTATTGATAGAAAGGGAACCGAGAACCCCGTTGCAGACAACTTGTCTAGGTTAGAAAATGTTCTTGATGACCCACTGCCTACTGATGATAGTTTTCCTGATGAATAATTAGCTGTCATAAATGCTTCTCATAATACTCCATGGTATGCTGATTATGCTAATTACATTGTTGCTAAATTTATACCACCTAGTTTCACATATCAGCAAAACAAAAAGTTTTTCTATGATTTAAGACATTACTTTTGGGATGACCCACACCTTTATAAAGGAGTAGATTGTGTTATTAGATGTTGTGTACCTGAGTATGAACAGGAATAGATCCGATGCAAGTGCCACTCCGAGGCTTACGGAGGACACCATGCTGGAGATAGAACTGTGCACAAGGTACTACAATCTAGTTTTTATTGGCCTACTCTCTTCAAGGATGCCCATAAGTTTGTCTTGTCTTGTGATGAATGCCAGAGAATTGGCAATATTAGTAGACGTCAGAAAATGCCTATGAATTATTCACTTGTTATTGAACCATTTGATGTTTGGGGCTTTGATTATATAGGACCTTTTCCTTCCTCTAATGGGTATACACATGTTTTAGTTGTTGTTAATTACATTACTAAGTGGGTAGAAACTATTCCAACTAGTAGTGTTGATCATAACACTTCTATTAGGATCCTTAAAGAAGTTATTTTTCCGAGGTTTGGAGTCCCTAGATATTTGATGGCTGATGGTGGTTCACATTTTATTCATGGTGCTTTTCGTAAAATGCTTGCTAAATATGATGTCAGCCATAGAATTGCATCTCCTTATCACCCCCAGTCTAGTGGTCAAGTAGAATTGAGCAATAGAGAGATTAAATTGATCTTACAAAAGACTGTTAATAGATCTAGAAACAATTGGTCTAAGAAACTTGATGATGCACTATGGGCTTATAGAACTACTTATAAGAACCCTATAGGTATGCCTCCGTATAAAATGGTTTATGGAAAAGCATGCCACTTACCTCTTGAACTAGAACATAAAGCTTATTGGGCAATCAAAGAGCTCAACTACGATTTCAAACTTGCCGGGGAGAAGAGATTATTTGACATAAGCTCGCTTGATGAATGGAGAACCCAAGCCTATGAAAATGCCACGTTGTTTAAAGAAATAGTTAAAAGATGGCATGACAAAAGGATACAAAAGCGTGAGTTTAATGTAATTATGTCTTGCTATACAACTCTCGTTTAAGATTTTTTTGCAGGAAAGCTTCTCTCTAAATGAGAAGGTCCTTACATGATGTATGGTATAACCCTAGTTGCCTGATCTTTCACGAAAGGAGCGGATCCCAATGAGGAACATGAAGAACACGAGGGAAAACACAAGAGAATCACTCAAACAAACAAGATTCGGTCACACATATGCTAGATCCTCAAAACACAAAGAGATACACGATCCAAATCCAACAAAGGATGATACAAGGGGTAACTAGTTCATCTCCGTGAGGAGGCCTTGAGGGGTCATCCCATGAAAGGGGTCTTGAATCCAAGGTGGATCTTCTCCGTAGAGGCCGCTGTCGGTGTCAAAACCGGCGGATCTCGGGTTGGGGGTCCCGAACTGTGCGTCTAAGGTGGATGGTAATAGGAGGCAAGGGACACGATGTTTACCCAGGTTCGGGCCCTCTCTATGGAGGTAATACCCTACTTCCTGGTTGATTGATCTTGATGAATATGAGTATTACAAGAGTTAATCTACCACGAGATCGTAGAGGCTAAACCCTAGAAGCTAGCCCATGGTATGATTGTTGTATTTCTATCGACTAGCCCGGCCTCGGTTTATATAGTGCACCAGAGGCCTAGGATAACAAGTGTCCTAGCCGAATACGCCAGTGGGGAGGACTCCTTGTCTTGGTCACCAAGTCTTGTGGAATCTTCCTTGTATGCGGCAGCCGTCCGAACTGGCCCATGAGTATACGGCCATGGGGGTCCTCGGCCCAATCTAACAGATCGGGAGATGACGTGGTGAGTACCCCCTAGTCCAGGACACCGTCAGTAGCCCCCTGAACCGGTCTTCAAGTTAGGGACACTCCTCGATTCTTCCGAACTGTTCTTCATCTTCGGTCGTCGGTCTTGAAAACTGGTTCAACAAATCTTCTCATCTTCGATCTTGAGGATCGCCGAAGTGCATCCGAAGAGTTTACACGTTTGGGTATCCGAGGAGCCCTTTAAGTTTCCGCCTTTATCAATGCCTTGTTATTTTTATGCCACGCCTCGGGTTTGAAGTTGTTCCCGGGAGGCAGTGTCCTCTTGCGTCCGAGCTTCCAACGCAGGACTGCATTCGAGGTATCCTTTGCAGCCGAGCACCAATGCCGGACTGCTTCCGAGCTCCAACGCCGGACTATGCCCAAGCTCCAACGCCGGAGTATATCCGAGCTCCAACGCCGGATTATATCCGAGGTGTCATAGATCACCTCGGTTCAAAAAAGGTTGAAAGAGTTTGGCTAATCTTAATACCGGAAATGCCCTCTATGGAGCCAGCCACTGGTGTCTGAGCTTTATGCCGGAATGCTTCAAAGGTGGTGCACCACCTTGGCCACGGGCTAATTTTTATGAATTTAATTCTGAATTGTGCAATGTGATCTCTGACGAGATGTATAGCCAGTATCCCTCAAGGTGCGTGTTGGCCTAATATCCGAGATGCACCTAAAGGAAAACATGAAACCGCTGATCCTAGTAGCCCCTGAGACTCAGGTCGATGCGCGAAATCGGCCTGAGGATCAACTCTTAGCTCGGCAGCATATGTTGGAATAGAAACGCGGTTAATATATTAGGGAAAATAGTGATCGGCGAACAGGCCCTTGATAGAGGGTCTCGAGAAGTTGCCGTAATATATTAGCTTGACGCCGTATATGTCCAGATGGTACCCAGAGGGTCTCGAGAAGACGCGTTTGCGCATAGTTCGGTCAAGCCGAACACTGAGCACTTTGAATTTTCTGCATTGAATAGGCAATGCAGTAGCCCCCGAGACACTGGTCGGGTGGCAACACCAGATCAGGGGATCGATGTACCCTTTTAATATTTATGAATAATGAGTGCAAAGCCCAGTAGCCCCCAAGCCTTAATGTGGGCATGGGTGGCCGAATTAAGGATTGATATCCAGAGTAAAATCACAAAGTATGTGTAATGATTCTATGTATCCAAGTACTCTACATCATTAATGCTCGGATCCGCATTGTACAAAACTTTGTTGACCGACCATCGGCTTCAACCTCCTCACCAAGAGTCGAGGAGTGTTTGTCCTACCTTATAAAGCCTTTATGAGGGAAAAGATTTACGGCAAACAAGGCAATCCGGCCATACGGTTTTATAAACAAAGGTAAACGGAGAGATATGTTATATTACTTTTTAATGTAAGAAACATCTTCCAAAGAAAATAGTCCCACAATCGATTCCTTTCTTTGGGTTGTCATGCTAAACATGATCATCAAACCTCAGCTCCGATCAATGTGGGAGGAAAATATTGAGGATTTAGTTCGGGGAAAGTTCCGAATTTTTTGGTATTAATTAACCAAAAAATTTACTTCCGTTGTTGCCGACCATTGTGATCCTTTAAGATTGCTAGCTTTCGGCTTCACCCAGTCTGAGGTACTTAACTCGGATGACCCGGTAGTAAAAATCACAGAGGTGCTCCCTTTACCGCCTAGCCGAACAATCGGGAGCGTAGGGGCAAGTGTGATCCAGTAACCCAGCTTGGCCAAAAATCCTAAGTCAAATTGATGCATATTTATGGCTTTATATAACAATAATTACGGAAGGCAACGCTTGTGTAATGAATACAAATGCTGATGATATATACTTATTTTGACCCCATTGCGACCGTTTATGAGTTGAAAGTGGCCCATCATCGGCTTCTACCCCTTTAAAGATACTACGCAGGGTGTTTCTACAATGACCAGACAACCCTTAGCCGACGTCTCAGTGCCCGGAGGCGGTTGTGTTAGCGGAAATGAGGCAATCAGATATCTTGGCTTTATAACTTTCACTTAGTCATAGGAGCTTTAAACTGGCGAAGCTAGCTACGAGCCCCCGGTTAGTGTTCGGCGACAGCTGAGGTCAAGCCGTAAACACTTCGGCCAATGTTATGAACGGCTCATCATTTAACACGGTCATCGGATCGCTGACCAGTTTGCACTTACTGTGATAGTCAGTTTTCGGCTTTCTCCACTGAGGTGCTTAACCATGCGAGCTGGAAGCACAATTGCAGTGGTTCTCCTTTTGCACACCTAGCCGAACAAAGCAGAACATAAGAGGCAGGCAAAGGAGCCGGGCAACCCAACTATTGACCGAAGACACAATTCGAAACTGATGCATATATAGCAATATCCGAGAATTTTTGCCGAATCCCTAAAGGTGTCCGGCGTTGCACTGCGAGACTAATGCTGGAAACACACAAATAGTTTGAAAGTGCCATAGGCTTGAAAAGCCAAAAAACTTATTCAAAAGTTTAATGTCCGAACAAGATCAATCGGTGCCAATCCGAAAATTGAACTATAAAAAATAGGTGCTTCTGTTGTGCTTTAACATGACACATCCTATCTCAAGACTCCAAGCGGGTGAGCCTATGGCCTCAACCTCCTTATCCCGAAGGCGGCGTGCTTCTCCGAGGCTAGTTTAGCAAACTGCACTCGAGCGGATTTAGAGAGAAGCAAGGCTAACCGACTCTTGACCACACATTTGCATCGAGAAAGGAGTGATAGAAAAAAGACTTTGCAACGACCAAGAAGAAAAGCAGCTCATACTAATTTAAGAGCCCCCAAGTGACTTGGGTAAAAGAATTTTATGTATAATGATTGTATGTACCAAAGTACTTATATCATATCTGTGTTCACCCGGACTTTATACGTGTCTTAACCGACTGTCGGCTTCTCCCTCTTCGGTCAAGGGCCGAAAAGTGTTATGTACTCCACATGTCGAGAATATCGACGGTGTTTCCGAAAACCAGCAATCAGGCCATAAGGTCAGAATGCATAAAGCACACTCAGGGAACTTATGCTATATTACCGACGAAGTGTAAGGAGCATCTTCAAATAAAATAGTACCCCCACCGATACCTTTCTTCGGTGCTCATTGTTACTATGAGACTTGTGCAATAGATTTTTTGTTCTCATGAGTTCCGTTGTGTGCCGGCCATAATTGAAAACAATAAGAGCGCTAGCTTTCGGCTTCACCCAGTCTGAGGTCAGAGCTTGGATGACCCGGTCGTGACAATTGTAGAGGTGCTCCCTTTACTCCCTAGCCGAACAATCGGGAACGTAGGGGTAAGCACAGGAGCAAGGCAACCCAGCTTGCAAATCACTTAGGTCAATATGGTGCATATTGTGGCGTATTACACGAACAAGGAACGAAGCTGTACAAGTATAATCATTTGCAAGAGGAAAGGCTTCATAAAGGAAGCCCCCAAGTAAATGGGGTATTTGAATTTGTGTGTCACAAACAAAGTTTGGACAAGGAAGTTTTTCACAAACAACCTTTTGTCAAAAAAGGTATAATGCTTGGTCGGACCGAACAAAATTTAAAACTGAAAGTTTTTTAGCGTGAAAGCGACTTAGCTGGTTAATGTGCTCGGTGTTGATGACGTGGTCCTAGCTTGATGCGGGACAAGGTCCCAACCCCCAAGCCGGTCTCGAGGTGGCGGAGAGAAGAGCTCGGAAATCCGAAGTGGCGACGTAGCACGGCCAATGTAGGCCAGTAGAGTGACGCCGAAGAGACCACGCGACGCAGTCAAAGTCCATTGCCTGCACATGTAAAATAGTGCGGACCAGGAAATAATAATAATATATATAATTCTTGCATAATTGCTTTGCGGAAAAATAATTTATTTAAAGAGATGTGGCACGTCTTTGAAGCCAATGTCGGCGCAGGCGCCGGTGATGCAAAGGACAAAGCCTGAATTTGCAGGGCGGTCCGGACTCCGGATGCGGCGTTCATCGAACTATGTACGGAAACTGACCGAACCACCACGCGGCCGTTTTTAATGTGGCCGCCATTTGATAGACCTGTGTACAGATGATGGAACAAACCAGAGTAATAATTCCTTAAGAAAAATAAACCCAACAAGCAAAAATTGTTAAGATTAATAGCACCTGGTTTATTTGTTGTAGTAGTCCGAAGAAAAGCGACTCCCAAAATTGGGACTCGATCCACATACCAACTGCCTGATGGGTGATGAAGCGATGGCATGGTAACGCTGGTAAAGGTTGACTCGCCGAGGCAAAGCCCCCGGTCCAGCTGACGTGACGAAGCTGGTCGGTTGGTGTCGCCGAAGTTGCTGGAGTGTGGTGATGAAGGGATGACGAAGCCCCCGGTCCGGACGAGGAGACGGAGCAGATCGATGAGGAGATGTTGCAGCTTCCATGTCAGCCGAGTTGTTGAAGTAGTTCGGCGTTGGTGGACATTGGCTCGATGAAGCAACAGTTCGGCCATGCCGATGCAGGTCGTAACTTGTGACGTGGTCAATACTGGCTTGCTGAAGTGGTCGTGCGGCGATGACGGTGTGCCCGCTCCGTGTAATCCATGGGGCGGTGATGTTTTATCTTTGGTGATTCCGAACTCTTGTTCGGCTCGCCGAGTTGAGTATCCGAAGAAGTTGAGCTCGGCTCAGAAAGCGACAACATGTCTAGCGCAGGTCGGCAGACGTGGAGCTATATTGCCGGACTGGTTTGACACCGGCGTGATGGTGAAGATTACCTCAGAGGAGGATTAAAATTTTATGGGCGCATATTAAAAACAATGCACAATACCTTAGAATAAAATTCCTTTTTAAAAGGTTGTCAAATATCACATCCATAAAGAAACATGAATTCGGGTCGGATCCGTATTCGTGTAGGAAACAGATCTGAAAAGTGATGCCCTAATAGGGAGGTTCCCGGAGTTTGGACGGTCGGATCGAGCTGAATGTTGGACAGGTGGTAGATATAGGAATTCCAGAGCCGATCAACGGTTGGATCTTCCAAAGGACGTCCGAGCTAGATGCTGGACACCACGCCCAAACTTCGTCCGGATTCTCGTCCAGATTCAATGCAGCTCCCAGATATCGGAGATTGCCGGAGATTCCTCCATCGGAACTCGACGAAATTTTCCAGGGTCGTTGTAGACTCAATTCCACACAATTCCACCGAAGAAATCATTAAAGAGACACTCGAGGAGGCGGTGGTGGCGGATATAAGTTCGTTGTCCAAAAAAACAGCACGGTCGCCTGAGGGCAATGTTGACGTTGAGCCCCTGAGCGCCATGGATGATTCCTCCATGATCTTGATAGAGATCGAAGTTGATGTTGATGAAGGCCCTTGTCTGAACATGACAATCGGAGGCAGGGCACAGTATTTAGTCGAGCCGAGGCGACCGGTCGAGCCGGTGACGAAGAAGTCGACGTCGCAGTTGACCTGCTGACGAGCCATTGATCCTTTTGCCGATCACACAGCGGAAGAAAGCACCAATGTCGGTGTCAAAACCGGCGGATCTCGGGTAGGGGGTCCCGAACTGTGCGTCTAAGGTGGATGGTAACAGGAGGCAAGGGACACGATGTTTACCCAGGTTCGGGCCCTCTCTATGGAGGTAATACCCTACTTCCTGCTTGATTGATCTTGATGAATATGAGTATTACAAGAGTTGATCTACCACAAGATCGTAGAGGCTAAACCCTAGAAGCTAGCCTATGGTATGATTGTTGTATATCTATCGACTAGCCCGGCCTCTGTTTATATAGTGCACCAGAGGCCTAGGATAACAAGTGTCCTAGCCGAATACACCGGTGGGGAGGAGTCCTTGTCTTGATCACGAAGTCTTGTGGAATCTTCCTTGTATGCGGCAGCCGTCCGAACTGGCCCATGAGTATACGACCATGGGGGTCCTCGGCCCAATCTAACAGATCAGGAGATGACGTGGTGAGTACCCCTAGTCCAGGACACCGTCAGCCGCGGTCTCTCTCGATGGAGTAGATCCGTATGGATAAGCAAAGCTCTATCTCAAGAATGAGCTAAACCAATACTAACCCTAACTAGAGGTAGGGGAAGGAGTATTTATAGTCTAAGCCACGAAGGGGTAAGTGGTAAAGGGGATACATGGGCCTCGGGCCCGACTCTGCCTTCGGCAGCAATCGGATGTCCGGCCGGGGCCGGATGTCCGCTGTTCATGGAGGTTGGATGTCGGCCCGAATGTGCCATTCCGGTCTTCTCTGGATAGTCATCGCCGGATTTTTGGGGGTGGCCGCCGGATGTCCGGGCGTTGCTGAGGCGTCGGATGTCCGTCCATTGAAGCTCTTGGTTGTTTGTTGGTGCAGCTCCTGGGCAGCTGCACAGGCACCGGATGTCCAGCCTCTGGCCCAGATGTCCGACCGTTGTAGCTTCAGCAGCCCTGGCTTCTTCCGTCATCGCAGTTGGGTTCTACCGTAGGGTGCGTCGGCTGCAAATTAAAATTTTCCTACGCGCAGAACAACCAGGAACATGCTACGGGAATGGATCACAGATCGTTACCACTAGACGCGTAGTGCCGTGCAGCGGAAGCAGAGTTGGGGCAGCGTGTTTGCATGGATCGTCTCCACCTTGTCCGATCTCCCTCGAACAGCCGGTCGTCGGTTCCCACGTACAAGTTCACCGGAGCAGCGCAGGTGCACTGCCTCTAACGGTATCCGCGCGTGCAGGAGGAACACCGTGCGGCGGACTGCTAGGTCCGATCACACAGTCGGCGGCAAGCGGAGGTGTCTATTCGCAACACATGCAAACCCTAGTGATAGTGCCGAAGTGATCAACCGCATGAGTGTGTCGCACCTCCACTTTATATAGGCGTCTGTCGCGGGCCCAACACTTGGGCCTCGCACGGACCCTAAGGCCCATAAGTCTACTCGGCCTCAATCCGAATACAGCTCGGATCACATCCGACCAGTGTCCTCGGATCCAACCTCATAGGTTCCTTCCCTTAAGCGCGCGACCCCTTAGGTTCAAGCCGGCTTGGTCGCAGTTCAGATGACCTCCGAACTGCACGGTTGGTAGCGGCCTCTAGCAAGGCATGCCGAACACCAAGCAGATTATGAAGCTGGTTAGGCGAACCTGTACATCACACTTCCATTCCTTCTGCCACACGATATATGTTGTCGGGCTCAAGGCGAGTCTGTCATCCTTGTGCTAGCCCGACCTCTTTCTCGTTCCAAAGGATGCCGACCACAAACCGGATTATCTCATAATCCTTGTCGCATGGCCATGCTTATCCTGGTCGGATCACACGAGGGGCCCAGAGTATATCTCTCCTGATCGAAGGGGCAAATCCCATCTTGTCCGACCACGTCTCGCAGCATGGGTCTAGACAAGCCCGAAATCTACATTTGTAACTACCCAATCACGGAGTAGCGTTTGGTCGGCCCAAAGCAGGTCTGTCACCATCCCGAGTACATGTTCCAGCTCAGGTCTTAGGACATATATTGTATGTTGTACTAGATACTCACAGATGACATATCGCTGCGTCTCATAGTTGGGTATGTCCGACTCGGACCTTATCTAGACTCGGATCCGACTACGTCGAATCCGACGACAGATCCTTCCAAGTCCATATTATCCGGTTAGCATGCAATGCTCCATGGCTAGTGAGACCAAGCCATCGACCGTGTCATATGCTAGTCTAGTCGGCTACGCGTCCACACAGCCCTTTCGACTTGGGACCTTTTAGGACAGTCATCATACAATGCATAGTCCCACAAACAAGTCACGTACTTGCTGATACACATCATTGATAATGTCCAAGGACTATCTTTATTCATAAACACATAGGAAATATTATCATACATGATTGCCTCTAGGGCATATCTCCAAGAGTCGCTTACATGCTTCCCTCGCGGATGGTGTAGTTGTTCCTTGGCGCTTGCACTCCTCCTCAACATCCGTGAAGCTCCGACAATACCTATGCATGCACACGGGAGAACTGACAAGTAGTATACCATCCTCGAAGGGGTCAAGTGAGCACGTGTAAAGGAGATGATTCACCTTTGTGTATGAAGTAGATGTTGAACATGTCACTTGCCGAACGGACTCTTGACATGGTGATGTCCATAGGATGCTCCAGATCATCTCCCCCCCCCCCTTGGTAAAGATCTGGCCTCGGATCGAAAACCAAATCACCATGGGAAAGAGATGGCTTCGACGTGCAGGAGTGGACGTTCACCAAGTACTCGTCATCTTGAAGCTCGAGATGGGCACTCTCTAATGTCGCACCGTCTTGTGATTCCTTCAAAAGGAGTAAGGACAACAAACACTTGGAAAAACAAATGTGGTTAGCGTTAGTGCAAAACCAAGCATTCAAGAGGTGATTCACCAAACAAGTGTCGTCATCAAGCATAGCATAGGGGGTGACAAAGGATTGTGACATGGCATGTAAGCATATCAATCGAGCACAAGCAAAGATAGCATGGGGACAAGTATGCAATTGTGAGGCAGTGATGCAAATATGTGTGTCAAGAGAATAAGCATCTACCTCGAGGTCATAACAAGCATTCACAAATTGATCAATGAAAGGTCTATGATAAGCATATGAATCATTCACAACACCAAAGAAGATGAGATGTCTAAACGCATGGGTCAAGTGCAAGACAATCCAAGCATAACGTGCATAGGGTGTAGTGAAAATCGTGTGGCACTCAACACAATAGAAAGAGCAATTGTTCATCATGTGTGAGGCAATCAAGTCGATTATGTGACAAGCAATGGAACATGGCATATGTGAAGTGATGACATTTTTGCAACCAATCATATGATAGTAACAAGTAATCCAAGAATTGGATGCAACACACAAGGCATATATATCATGATGCATGGAACGGTGAAAATGACAAGTCAAAGCAAGATATCTAACATGTGTGCAATCAAGTGGTCCAAGATGAACAATAAGTCTCATTCCAAGATGAACAATAAGTCTCATGGGACAAGAAACACAAGTAGTATGATCCATAATATCCATGCTCATGGTTTTGGTGTTCTCAAAAGAGAAGGATATCACCTTGAAAACATGTCCTTGTGCGTCAATCATAATGCCAAAACACAAGCAAGTGCGATGTAGAATCGTCGTGGTAGAAGGTGGTTCACTCTCAAGAGCTTGGATTGTCAACTCACATGACGTGGAAGTTGACACGAAGTTGAAGTATCCTACACATGCAAAAAAGAAAGCAAAGAACATATGTGCATGGTAGATAAACACATCATCCATCATGATAGTTCTCTAATCTTGCACATAACCATTAGAAGCACAAGTGCATGAATAATGTGATGCAACATTGGCTATATTCATGGCACTAGGTATATGGTGCAAAGAGGTAAGACAAGCATGCTTCACAACAGGTATGTCAAAATCTCCGAATATATGCGAGAATGCTATGGGGGCAATCTCATTAGCAAGACTAAAAGCATTGTTGCACTCAATACATGTCAAATCATCTAGAATGAGAGAGGAAACACATGGAGATATATGACAAGAAGCAGTAACAATCATGTGAAAAACCTGTAGATGGTTGTCATCACCCACATGAAATGAGCAAGTGTGAATCATTGGTGATGCAACATAAGCAAGAATATCAATCATGTCGTGCAAACTAGTGGAGCGAAGATGCAACACACTAGAGAAAATCATGGCAATCATGTCATGTGAGAAAATAATAGGCATAGGCAATGCACATGACATATCGCAAGCACGAACACAAAGCAAGATCATAGTATCATCATAGGAATGGGTCACGAATGGAACATGGCAATAACAAGCAATATCTCCACCAAGCTTGCAAATACACATACAAGTAGTAGAATCAATCATCATGTGTAACGCAAAGCATGTGTCACAAATGCGTAGTAAAGGCATATGAATAAGCATGTCATGCAAAGTGAACATGACAAGATGGGCATATAATATGTAATGGACAATAACCCATAGCCAATTGAGGGCCATGTAGAAGAAATGCGCGAAGTCTTTGCGTGAAGAGAGCGGTGGCAAAGACAATCCATGGGATCCCAAGTCATCATTGCTCTCTAGAGCTCATTTTGTCAACTCGTGGGATTGCGAGGTTGACAAGTATTCATGGGTACGTACACAAAAGAGACACAAACCAAAGAAATTGTGTGCGTGGTAAATGTACACATCATCTATCATGATGTGTATGTGCATGTGAGAGTTAGCACAAGATAAGCATCACTCAAAGAACTTTGATGCATGGTATATGAACATGTCATCCATCATGAAAGAATAGTTATTGTGTATAACACTATGGGGGCACAAATTGAGAATGCAATTATATGGCACATCAATAGCATTATTATTCATGGGGTGCATATTGTGCACAATATCATGGGAATCATGCAATGGATGGGATGGATCAAAATCTCCTGAAGTGTATGACGAAACTATGGGGGTCTCCTAATGAGCAATGTCGAAAACATCATATGGAGAAAATGGACAACATCCAAAACAATGCATATCCAAAGTTAGGTGGTCATGGCATGGCATATGAGATAAATGATGCAAAGGGAGCATATCAATATCATCACAAGAAAAACAAATGCCAATAACCATGGGTTTGTCATCTATGCAATATGTGCAATTTGGGTTTATTTTGATGGCATATGCATAGTTACTACGAAGAGATTGCAAATATGACATATGATTGATCTCATGCATAGCATATGACAAATCAAGCGGACTGTAAAACATGATGTGACCTAAAGAATTATCACAAGAAATCATATGTAACATGGCATCACAACTAATAGACTCCACATGGCAATCATCAAACTCATAATAAATCGGTAAATAATCGCATGGGGAAATCATACTAGCATGAAGCATGGTAATAGGTTGATCAACATCATGCAAGAAATCAATGTCAAGAATGTCCACTAGTAAGACAAGAGCATCACCTTCACCTATGTTACCTTGTTCATTCCACTCAAGTGGTGTAGGTGAGGTGGTAAAGACCAAATGGTGGTCATCATCATCAACTTGATGGAACCATGTCGGGGGTGCATCATATTCCACCATGGCCATCGTCTTGTCCAAAGGCAGGACATAGTCGTCGCGAATCGGCGTGTCATCATATATGGGACCTAGCACCAAATGAGAATACACAATAGAGGTAGAGGTCAAGTCGTTAGAGTTCAAAATGTCCTCACAAGACCTATCAACTATCACACTCTCTCTATGTAGTGGTTCACTCACTCCCTGAAGGTAGGTGCACTCAAACTCGCATATGGTGGAGTCACTCATCTCACTCAAGTGGTGGGGGTTGTGGCTCTCCTCACATGGGAATTGGGGCAACACATCATATATGGGGCTAGTGGTGAAGTCACTCTCACTCTCAATATGGTGGAAAAAGTCACTCAAGTCATCATGCGTCACCTGGTCGAGGTGAAATACTCAACTATCTCATCACCATCACTGTGGATAAAAGGCCAAAGATGGCACATCATCACTCTCCTCCATGACCGAAGGGAAAATCCCATGCTAGATCATCTCGTCACCGTCGCCATGGATGAAGGCCGAAGATGGCACATCATCACTCTCGCCTCCTAAGATGGAAGCATCATCCTTGATCATCACCGTGTTGCTCGCCTCCAAAGCTTGGTCCTTGATGGTCTCCATAGTCGTAGTCATCGCTGCATCATCTTGAAAAATAGTCGCGGAGGACTCGGCATCATCAATGCCACAAATAGAGATGGAGGTGAAGTCGAACTTGGAAGCATCGTCTTGGACCTCGTCGGGCTTGGACATCATGGTGGTACTAGCCTCATGCTCGCCGTCTTGGAGCTTGGTCTTCGGGAAGTGTGCTTGGGGTGGAGAAGCCTTAGCCTTCATGAGTTCTTGTTCCGCCTTGAGAGCACCAGTGTAGTAGTCGTCGAGGGACTTGTGATTCTCGAGGAAGATAGTCTTGGAGATGTCATTGTGTAATCCCATCATGAAGTGGAACTTCATTGAAATGGGGTCGTGCATGCCGGCTCGTCGCGAGGCATTCTTCATCTCCTTGAAGTACACGTAGATGGAATTGGATCCTTGGATGGTGTTCTCCAATTGGCGTAGAAGTTGTTCTGTGTAGGTTGGGGGCACAAACTCTCGCCGCATAGCTCTCTTTGTCTTGGGCAAACTCATGTCGTAGCTCTCCGAAGGTGTGTGCAGCCACCATGTTGACGCATAGTCGTAGAAGCTTCTTGTGGCGTACTTCACTTGATCTTCAGGAGGAACTTGATGTAGCTTGAGGTAGTCGTCCATCAAGCGCTCCCACTCGAGATACTCCTCGGGTTCTAGAGTTTCATAGAAAGGAATCTCATGGTCGATGCCGAGGTCGTAGTAGCTCGTGGAAGTCGCGAACTTGAGCTTGGGGAGCTTCTCTTGAGTGTGGTCTTGGGGTGCTTGTTGGCGAAGATGTCGTATGTCCGGAGGCGAAGATGCCTTTAAGTCACTTGGCGAAGATGCCAAGGGAGATGGTGAAGTCGTAGAGCGGTGGTTGGTGTTGAGCTCTTGACCTTCATGTTCTCGTCGGTGGTGGTGTCGATGCCGATGTGACCTTGCCAGAGATAGTAGCTTGGAAGCATGTACATTTGAACGTATTCTTGAAGATGAGGAAGATCTCTTGTAGGACTTGATGAGGGCCTTGGTCTCTTCAATTTGAGCATCTATCTAGGCGTCGAAGTTGTTTTTCATGGCACCAAACTCGTCGTTGTTTTTGTAGAACGGAGATGAAATGCCTTGCCTATCCATCACAAGACTAGAGCAAATGTGAGTGGGAGAAAGAGAAGAACTAGACCAAGTGTTCGTTAACCAATGTTGAAGATGGATCAATGGTCACTCAATAATGTAACAAGGAAATAGCACAATTGGTACCGGATCTTGTCAATTCTCACACCTACACAAGTAAGGCTTATGGAGTAGCTTGGTGAGGATAGTGGCACAAAAATTTGATGCAAATTGTTAGCAAGAGTCAATAATGTTGAAAGAGATTCACAAATTTGCAAGTGAAACAAGTAGACTAATAGCAATATGTGGCACACAGAAACGCACACACATATAGATAAATGGGGTCGTGCAACCAAGTAATGAGCTCAAAATGTGGAATCCATGGAAAATGCTCTTGTTGCATAATTCTAGAGAGACGCTAGCATGATTGCTCAATAGGCGGATACGACACTTGTGCACAACCTATAGGAGACAAAAATGCAACGACTTCTATCCCAATTATGCTATGTATATATGGTTCCCGGTGTTCTTCTCAAGATGATCCAAGATGATCTTATATGCAATGTGGTATGATGCTATGGCACTTGGTTACAAGCTTCTTTGCTCTCCTTTTCTTTTGCTTAAAAGCTTTTTTATGGCCACTATGCGAAATAGAAACCAAGATAGCAATTGTGTATATGCGGGAACAAACTTGTGGCATACGATATGATATGATACCAATATGATATGGTATGTATGCAGTGGAAGGTGTAGATCACTAATGTGCACAAGTAACGTTGCCCGCAATACTCAAAGGCTAGTCTCGATAGGCAAGTGACGCAAAATGGGCTAGGGGTTATCAATGCAATTCCAAGGGGACTATACAATGGTGTCGTCGAGGCTACCGTCCATGGTGATGATGATTGGCGGTGTTCTTGATGTCGAATCGTTCCTAGTTAGCCGAAACACCCTAGGAAACGAAAAAACCATGAACTCAAAATCTCAAATGTCAAATGTCAAAAGGCCCTAGAACAGAGAGTGCTAAGCTCCGTACCAGGGGTAGCAGCAGTACAAAGGATTTCGATCTACGCGGATGACGTGGCCCTCTTCATCAAACCTGTGACCCAAGATCTTGACTTTGTCAGAGCGGCGCTTGGTGCTTTTGTGGAGGCCTCGGGATTACATGTAAACTACCAGAAATCGTCGGTGATAGTGATAAGAGGAGACCTGGAGGATAAGCACAGGGTGGCAAACTTACTGCAATGCGAACTGGCGGAATTCCCTTGGAAGTACCTCAGACTCCAGCTAGCCATTAAGAGTCTCACAAGGGCTGATCGGCAACCCATGTTGGACCAAGTGCGTAACCATGTCCCAGCTTGGCAGAGAGGAATGATACATCGCCCTGGCCGACTCATTCTTGTCTAGTCAATGATTTCAGGAAGGCCTTTTGATCACCTCATGGTCATGGACGCTCCGGCTTGGGTATTTGAGGAGATAACAAAGTGGATGAGATCTTTTTTCCGGGCTGGCAAAGAGAAGGTGAACGGGGGCCAGTGCCTTGTCGCGTAGGATACCATCTGTAGACCCAAAAGCTACGGTGGGCTGGGAATCAAAAACATGAAGCTACAAGCAATGGCATTAAGGGTCAGATGGGAGTGGCTTCAGAGGACTGACCTACACATGCCATGGCAGGGACTACCAATGGTTGAAGACAGAGAAGCTCGGGCGGTGTTCGATGATAACCCACAAGTTTAGGGGATCGCAACAGTTTTCGAGGGTAGAGTATTCAACCCAAATTTAAAGATTCGACACAAGGGGAGCCAAAGAATATTTGAAGGTATTAGCAGCTGAGTTGTCAATTCAACCACACCTGGAAATTAATTATCTGCAGCAAGTAATCAGTAGCACAGTAGTTTGATAGTTTTGATAGTAGTGACAGCAGCAATAGTAATAGTAACAGTGATAGCAGTAATTTTGTAGCAAGTGTAACAGTGATGATAGCAGTAGTAACGCAGCAAGATCAATATAAATAAATTCGTAGGCATTGGATCGGCGACTTGTTGGATGATATTCATTATGTGACAGTTATAACCTAGGGCGATACGGCACTAGCTCCAGTTCATCGATATAATGTAGGCATGTATTCTGTAAATAGTCATATGTGCTTTATTAAAAGAACGTGCATGACATCTTTTGTCCTACCCTCCCATGGCAGCGGGGTCCATATTGGAAACTAAGGGATATTAAGGCCTCCTTTTAATAGAGAACCGGAACAAAGCATTAACATGAACTCCTCAAACTACGGTCATCACCGAGAGTGGGCCCGGTTGTTGTCACGCCAGGGTTGTCGGATCATAACACGTAGTAGGTGACTAGAACTTGCAAGATCGGATCTAAAACATGGATATAATGATGAATTTATAAATGGTTCAGATCTGAGTTCATAGCACCGGGGCCCAAAGTGACAAGAATTAAGCATAGCAGAGTCATAGAAACAACAATCTAAGAACATAGTGGATACTAGGGATCAGGCCCTAACAAAACTAACTCGATTACACGATGAATTCATCCAACTCCTCACTGACCAGCGAGCCTATGAAGGAATTACCCACTCCCAGTGGGGAGCATCATGGAATTGGCGATGGAGATGGGTTGGTGATGACGAAGAACGAAGAACCCCCTCTCTGGAGCCCCAAACGGACTCCAGACGTGCCCTCCCAAGGAAGAACAGGGCTTGGCGGCGGCTCCGTCTCGTGGATCGCGATAATTCTTTCTCCCTGATTTTTCTCTCCAAAAATAGGAATTTATAGCGTCGGTTTCAGGGACAGCGAGGCCACCAGGTGGGTACAACCCACCTGGGCGCGCCAGGTGAGGGCAGTGCGCCCTAGTGGGCTGTGCCCACCCAGGGGCCCCTCTCTGGTAGGTCTTGGCTCCAGAAATTCTTATTTATTATATAAAACTTCCGCGTGAAGTCTCGTTCCATTCCGAGAACTTTTATTTCTGCACAAAAACAACACCATGGTAGTTCTGCTGAAAACAACGTCAGTCTGGGGTTAGTTTCATTCAAATCATGCAAATTAGAGTCCAAAACAAGAGGAAAAGCGTGAGAACAAGTAGATACGTTGGAGACGTATCAACTCCCCCAAACTTAAACCTTTGCTTGTTCTCAAGCAATTCAGTTGATAAACTGAAAGTGAGAAAGAAAAACTTCTACGAACTCTTTTGCTCTTGTTTGCATAAATAAGCTTAAACAGCACCCAGGTTTTCAGCCAACATTATAACTAACCATGTCAAGAATAACATTTAAAGATTATATTAACTCATATCAAAGACATAATCAGCTAGCGAGTGATAATAAGAGATCTCAAACAACATGTTGTCAAAACAACCATGATATAATATGACAATAGCGGTATCTCGCTAGCCCTTTCTGAGACCGCAAAACATAAATGCAAAGCACCTCCAAAAAAGTTCAAGTAGCGACTAAACATTGTAATTCATGGTAGAAAAGATCCAGTCATGATGCACCCAACATTAGCTACACACAATGCATAAATCATGACAGCTATGCTCTTCTCTGTTTCTGGCTCTTGTTTTAGAAGGTGGTGACACAACATAAAAGTAAATAGATAGTCCCTTCGCAGAGGTAAGCAGTGATTTGTAGAGGTGCCAAAGCTCAATTTTTAAAACAGAGATAAATGATATTTTGAGACATGCACCATTCTTATTGTAACATCCCGATTCTCGGAATGTTTAAGAAAAAGTTTTCCAAAAATCTGGACGAGAAAGTTTCCTTTGTTTTATTTGTTAATAAAAGCTTAAATTGAGTTTTCATAAAGTTAGTGGATTTAATTTGAACTAATGTCAACTTAAATTAAATTTGTGTTTTGATCTTTTGTTTTAACTGGTTTTTAAATTTATCTTTGGCATATGCGAGTCTACACTTTCTTGGATATCTCAGTCCATTTGATATGTATTCGAGCTTTTAATTTCTTTCTAGATTTTCTTTTTCTTGTTGTCATACTCTGTACAGAATTCCTACCCAACATCTTCTCTCTTCCGTGTGTGCGCATCCTACATTTTTCCTCCCAACCGAATTGGGCCAAACCCATATCTCTCTTTTGTTTTTACTAGGTATATGCCCGTGCGGTGTACCGGGAGTTGAATTTTTTTTGACGCGACAGGGGAGCATACAGGCACACATCATGATGCCAATCAAATAACAAAATGGAGATTATGTTTTAGTTATGAAGCATAGAACTTTTGACAACTTTGTCCTGAGATATACTAAAGCCAAAGAATATCACAGAGGGAAATCAAATTATCTGAACGAGATGATGTTATTTCCCAAAAGAAGTTAGCTTTGCATTTAAAATTTATAATTTCAATTGATCCTCTTTATATGTAGATGAAAAAGTGAGAGTCAATATTACAATACACTTACCAAACATGTTTTCTAGAAAGAATTATCACCAAGAATCACCTGCCAATAATAAAAAATGAGAGCAAGTGTGCAAAATAACAAATTGTTAACAATACCTTCAATAATATAAATCTCACTGTTCTTACACACCCTTGAGAGCATACCATTTTTCCCTTCAGTCTATACTCTCGTCTATGAATAGAAAAAGAAAACCATAGAAACTAAATTTAAGTCTGCAGAATAACACAAAGCATCATTAACAGTTTAGTAATATATTTACCATTTTTTTGCACACCGTGTGAATGGAGACACACCATACCATCCTTGTTACCTTGTGACTGCACTTCTATTTGTGAGAATTCCAGTAAGTACATGGCAATTTAGCAAAGGAGCTCACTTAACAGTTTGTATAGCGCATGTAGAAGTTGATCCGCCTGTTGCTAATACGTGAATGCAAGGAGCTCACCTCGGCGGGTGCGATGGACATGGCGAACGGAGCACGGAGGCAACGGCGGCCGTGGCGCATAGCGTCCTTTGGGAGGACGGCCTTGAGGTGCTTTACACGGTGAGCCCGTCCGGCTACCATCGTTCGCCCGACGATCTGAGTTCTCTGCCACGACTGATGAACGTGCCCACAAAGAATCGGCCAGAGAGAGAAGAAAGAGATATATGCACACAAATGATCGGCCAGAGATAGAAGAAAGAGATATATGCAGGATCAGTCAAAGATAGGAGAAAGAGATATATGCAGCAGCCTAGAGATTCATTTTCATTGGCGCCAGGTAAAACATGGTCATAGAAGAAAGGAAGTGATTGAAAAAAGGAAGGAGATTGATCACCGTTTGATTGAAAGAAGGAAGGAGATTGATCACGTCATGAATGAATTGATTGTCATGCATGAATTGATTGCGTTTTGATTGATTACGCTTGGTTACCTTATGTGAATTATTTGTTTACCAAAGATAGAGTAGGGAGAAAAGAAAACGGAAATGTTAACGCCCACACGTGTGGGCGTTTGCATCTCGCCCACACGCGTAGATCCGCGTCCGTTCATGAGCGCACGAATCTTGGTATGTTTCTAGTGCCACATAGGACTGGCCTGGTGTGTGGGCGTTCACCCGGTCGCCCACACGGCCGTTTCACCACACAGGAGGGGCTGGTGTGTGGGCGTTCAGCAGTTCGCCCACACGCCACTTTGCACGCACACACAAGGGCTAGTGTGTGGGCATTTGCCATCTCGCCCACACGCCCGTCTCCTCTCCCACACCCAAGCTGCCAGTTGCCAAGTGTTTTACAGTGCACATGGTAACCGCCCCTAATGTGCTTTATAAGCAGGTGGCAACTCTCTTTTTACCCGAGTTGTCATGTGTTTTGCAGGGTACACGGCAACTGCCTAGTGTGCACGTAAGCATATGACAACTCTCTTTCACCGAGTTGCCATGTGTTTTTGCATGGTAGATGGCAACTGCCTTAACGTGCACGTAAGCAGATGGCAACTCTTCCTTTCACATGGCAACTGCCCTAGCATGCTTGTGAGCACATGGCAACTCTCTCAACTGCCTAATGTTAGTATGTGGCAACTCCTAAAGTTATGAAATCATGGCAACTACATTAGATCAGACCATACATGGCAACTGCAGTTGAGCAACCATGACAACTGCAGTTGTCCGACATGGCAACCGTAGTTCAGCGGCATGGCAACTGCAGTTAAACGAACATGGACGAGGGTCTGAACCATGGCAACTGCGGGCGCATGATGACCGTCACGCGTGGCGTGCGGGAACAGGAGGTACGAGGCCTGACATACGGGCGTGTGGGCGTTATCAACTTCGCCCACACGCACGCGTGTGAGAGGGATCTGGAGGAAAAAAAAGGTGTGTGGGCATTACTTGTTTTGTCCACACGTAGGTGTGTGGGCTATTCCTCTTATACACCACATAAAATATGTGGGCAGACTCCCTAACGCCCACACGTGTAGCACTTATCGGCGTCCAAAGAAAATCGGTTGGAAGAAAACCGGTGGAGGGAGAAAAGAAAACCGTTGGAGGGGAGGGGGGTCGTACGACAGTGTTGGACGAAGAGGGGGAACGTAAGAGGGGAAACGGAACACTCCATAGGTAAGTATAGAAGTATAGATATAGATATAGATTTTGTTTTTCTCTGTTTCCTACCCAACCACTCCTTCTCTATATTTTTTCTTCCCCATGGGCCTGGCCGAAGTGGCCCATCTCTCCCAACCAACGAACCCCTCTCCTCCTTGTACGTTCACAACTCACAGAAGATGAAATCTCAACAGCCACCTACCTGCACACATAGAAACTCTGCACCTTCCTTTAATTCCTCCTCCCTTCCTATTCCTCTCACGCCTCCTCTTCTTTCCTTACGTTCACAATCTACAGAGACTAGAAACGTAACGTACAGAAGAGAAACAGCCCCTCCTCTAACTTCCCTTAAATCTCATTCCTTTCCAAAACTACAGGCACCATGCTATGCGCCTCCACCTCCTTTTCCAATTCTCGTGACACCCAGCCTTCTCCCTTCCTCTCTGTCTCCAGAAACTCTGTCCAAAGAATGATGCAGCATGGACACCAATGCTCCATCCCGTTGATGCAGGCCCTCCCCATCCATGCCCTTGCGCCAGAAGGTTCCCCTCGACACCATGATTCCATTCAGGGAAGAAGGAATGCGATCCATCAAGCACACACGACGAATTCTGCATGTCCGCGTACACTGTTCATCAAGTTCGTCGCACTGTTCCATCAAACTCGGTGAGCCTATATCAAATTCCTTTTGCATGCGTACTTGTCATCACATAGTGTATCCCGTAGACATCATGATTCAACCTATCTCTGTCGTTGGCCACGTGTGTCCAAAACCGAATTCGATTCGATGGCATAAGCATAATTCTTTAGTTTTGTTCATCATATGACTTTGAGTCCAATAGATAAAATTCTCCATATGACCGTAGAAATCCAGTGATGGGGTTAGATTGTGGGTTCTATCTTGTGATCAGTAGAAGAGATATAATCTTAGTCGTTTTTTTTGTATGGAATCCAAATAGGTTTTGTGTTGGTAAAACTTTTCTATTGGTATGTTATTTCTATGTCTCTCGTTATGCCTAGGAGTATCAAATGGTTTACCCGATTGATTTGAGGGTGCGTTTTTTTTGTAGCATTTCGTGTAGATAACTTTGTGCATCATCTAAAAGTATGATATGCCTTTCTATTAGTTCCTTCGAGTTATTACCTTGTGTAGGAGTTGATTCGTGCATTAGTTATCATCCCTCATACATGATTGCCGCGTGTTATTATTTTAATTAGATTTGGAGCATTATTAGTGTAATCTTATTATCATTATTTTGGTTATGTTTGATACTTATTGTTTGCGAGCTTACAATATTTGGTGAACGCTCGACATGGTTATATTTATGTGGAATTATTCTAAACTTTGCTTTTATGTATCAAATAATGGAATATTTCATGTTTCAATTATTTCTTTTGTTTAGCATGAATATATCTTAGATATATTTTCTATATTCATTTACATCCATGTAGCATGTGTGTTTTATATATTTAAAATCATGTCATGCCTATGATAGTGGTCCGACAATCTATTATTTTGTTGTTTAGTTTCTTTATAATAGTTGTCTTGAATTGGCATGTTAACTTAGAACATAGCCATGGTTGTGATGAATTACTTGTTGTAGGCACTCTATTAGCATTTTAATTATCTATCGCATCATGCGTGGTTCAAGATCACTTTCTCACTTTCCTAAGTTGTGTGACATGTCATGTTTTATGTGTTATTTTAGTAGCAACTTTTGAGTAATTGTTAGCGCGATTTTGTAGATGTTTATTGTTTAGTATTGCATGGATAGTTGCTTTATGTCATTGTTATATTTGCATTCTATATAGAATTTATTCGTTGTGACATAGAGTTCAGTTCATTGTTTCTTGGTAATTAGCAAACATATTATATTTACCTAGGATAGTAGCTATGCATGCTTAGTTGATTGACATGTCATATTAATATTTACTCAAGTAGAAGGCATATTTGATTTTATGCCTACCATGTGTTATATCATTGGTAGTTTGTACCTTATGTTCATACATTTGGTTAATGTTTACTTGGTAGATATATCACAGTGATTTGTTGATACCATGCATTCTTTTGTTTAGGAATTTCTTGCCTTATTAATACCATGTCATGATGATCGCACTACAAAAAAAATACACTTTTGTGATGATACGTGTTTGTCACAGTAGGTCGTGTTTTTTGTCATGCATGTACATCCATGACGAATTTATGACGGAATCAAGATAGTCATACATGTGCTGTCGTAGAAGTGTTCCATGACATTACCAAAATTATTATCACGTAAGTGTCCACTTCCATGACGATAAATCGCGCGTCACAGAAGCGCTTCCGTCAAGGGTGACTGACACGTGGCATCCACCGTAACGGAACGCCGTTAAGCTATCGGGTCGGGTTTTGGATCCGATAACCCGTTAACAGCCCCGACCAATGGAGATTTTCCACGTGTAAAATCATCATTAGCTGGAGGAGACACGTGTCAGGTCCGCGTTGGCACAGGTGTCACTCATCCAATGGGCGAGACGCGCCTATGATATGTTGACACGTGGACCGGCCCATCAAGTTTAAATGGGCTGGCCCAAATGAAGGCCCACGAGATTTTGCGGACCATAATGGGCCGGCCCAGCTAAAGGCCCACGAGATTTTGTGGACCATAATGGGCTGGCCCAGCTAAAGGCCCACAAGATTTTGCGGGCCATAATGGGCCGGCCAGGGTAAAGGCCCACAAGATTTTTGTGTGCCATAATGGGCCGGCTCAGGTAAAGGCCCACAAGATTCTTGCGGATCATAATGGGCCGGCCCAGATAAAGGCCCACGAGATTTCGCCGACATTAATAGGCCGGCCCAGCTATAGGCCCACAAGATTTTGAGGACCCTAGTAGGCCGGCACATTAACTGGCTGCCATGTTTTGGGCCAAATGCCGGCCCATATTTGATCCGGTCCTTTAATGGCTTGCCACGTTCCGGGCCTAATAGTGGCCCATATGAGATCCGGACCGTTAAAAACCTACCACGTTCTGGGCCAAATTACGGCCCGGATCAGGTCCAGCCCTTTAAGAGGCTTTGGGCTCAATTATGGCCCATATCTGATTCGGCCCGTCAACTGGACACTATGCTTTTGGGCCCACTTGCTAAAGGCCCACTTAGTAATTGACACGATATTAGTTTTGGCACGTTAAGGGCCCTTTTAACATTTCGCCCTATATTAATTTAATTGTTAAAAGCCCGTCATATAGTTGGGCCTAACTACGACCCGATTTGCATCCGGCACCTTTCGCGGCCGATATCCGATTGGGCCAAACAAGGACCGAGACAATTTTGGCTGTTAAAAGCCCGTGATTTGATTCGCACAATCATGGGTCGGGTTCATTAAGACTCTACCGCCCGTGAGCTGTTCGCACGCTTTGGGCCCAACCTACATCGTGATTGCATGACGGCCCGATTATGTACCGTAATTTTACGGTTTGGCGATTCTTTGCGAAGACAGGATATATACACAATAAAATAAGCGCAGCATCGTGAATAAGAAAAACCTAGACTATACAATAAAGAAATTATGGCATATTACATCCTTTGGGCATCAAAGTTCACCACTATGATAATAAAGCACAAGCAGACAGATTACATACATCGGGCATCAAAGATCGCCACCGATTGCAAATAAACACGCCGACAAAATCATATACAAAACCGACAGCATTTCAATAGAGTTCAAGAAAGGTTAGCCTCGGCTGGGAGCTGCAATAGCAAATGAGCAAGATGATGAGACTGCGCTTGTTCAACACTTATATCTTCCTCACTCAAAGATAAACAAGCAGATGATGATGTGTTTTGCACATAAAAGTATTAGTCTTGACAATTCATCACATTTCTTCTTGTGAATAAAGTGACTGACTTAAAATTGCATTAACACAATATGGTATTGTTCAGGTCAAGACATGGCAGGAAATGACATTGTGAAGGAGTTGGCAGCTTCACGACACCACTGGATTACAGATCAAGAACTCATAAGTATCAATGGTTAGTGTGCTGTCAATTTATACCATTTCAGATTGGCAAATAAAGAGACGGTTTAAATAATAGTAGAATGATATGGCATTGTTCATAGTTAAGACATTGTAGAATATGACATTGTGCTGTAGTGGGTAGGTTCACCACACCACTGGATTACGGATGAAGAACAGAAGCATACATGCAGTGCAAAAGAAGATCACTTGCTCTGTATAGTTTAATTTACATGGTATGAAGAAGGAACTTGGTTGTACAACTGAAAATTTAAATTAAGAAAGGACAAACTTTTGTTTATGAACTACATAATAAACTTTAAACAAGCAATTTTATGCAAACACCAAAAATAAACAGTTGTTGCAGTCATGCCTAACCAAATATATACAACAAAGTTTGAAGGCTTGAGATGGACAAACTTACATTATTGGTGAAGACGGGCTCTATAAAGGCCTTGTCCATGCTAATGGGGGGCAATTCAAGAATATTACCATAGAATCTTCTTCAAAAGCATTGCCTTTATTCTACATTTTGTTAAGAGTAAATATAGATGTGACAATATACGAAAAAATGGAGACTATTTAAGATAAGATGAAGAGTGATGCTACATAAGTAGCTATAAATGTAAGTGCAGCGATACAGGCAAAAGGTACAGCCAAGAGCAATGCACAGCTAAACTTCTTCGTATCAACCTTATAGTAAGAGTAAATATAGATCTGATGTGTAGAAAATGGAGGGCAAAGGAAAATAAGCTGCAGAGTTGTCGGGGAGGCTGATCGTACCCACGGACACCTATGGGGCCCGGCGGAGCGGGTCCATTTGTGGTTCGGAGGGGGGCGGAGGTCGCACGAAGAGCGGATCGAGGCGATGCACACGAGCGGTTTACCCAGCTTGAGCTCTCGAGAGATAAAACTCCTCATCGCTGCCTGTTTAATCTATTGTGTTCTTGCTAGGGAGCAATGCGAGCTACAAAACCTAGCGTGAGTGTATCTAGTCTATGGCCACTCGAATGAACTGAACCTTGCGAAAGACGCGAACCGAACCCTGGCCAACCCCTTTCACGTTGCACTCGGGCCTCCTTTTATATGCTCAAAGGGGTCTCCGGCAGTGGCAACATAGACGAGGGTACAATCGTAAAACAGGAGTTGGTACACCTACTTGAGCGATTATGCGGTGCAAAAATACCTAACTCGACGGCAAGGGACAAAAGCAATAAATGCCTGTCGTTGTCGCCCAAACAAAGGTAACAGAGACCGTCAGGTGCGCCTCCGCTCGCCACGATGGCGAGCCTGTCAGCGCCGCTCATCGCTGCTCTCCGCTGGCTGCACAGCTGCTCGACACGCGCCCATGGAACGGTCCCATGGCGACACGTCGCTGGTTGAGCTGGAGCGGAGACGGAGAGGAGTTGCATGCCGCGGCAAGCGCCTTGCCGCGGCCGGATCCTTGTCGCGCTCCGGGCTTTCCCGGCAAGCTCCTCTTGCCGGGGCCTTGTCTTCTGTGTGCCTGGAGTGGCCTTCCCGACAAGCTCCTCTTGTCGGGGCCTTGTCTTCTCAATCTAATACTTTGTTCTTGAATGGCTCCAAGGGAGCCACGGAGGAGATTGGTGGTGACGAGGCAAACCTTGCCGCTGGTCTTGCAGAATCGTCTGCGTGCAGTAGCACGGGATACTAGGGTACCCTACTCTAGTACACCGGCAGGAGCCCCGGCGTGGCTGCACTGCAGTGCCGGCGCTTGTCGGGCCAGGCCCAGAACTGCGTACGGACACGCGCAGCCTCGACCACGCCGCAACCCGCCGGGACCCACCACGATCCCCACTAACAGCACGCACCGGACGTGGCGTCGTGCGAAGATCGTGGGCGCGGTCGTGGGGGTTCTTTATTAATATAAGCGAACGTCCGCCCCCTCCTCCCTTTATAAGCGAAGGAAGCAGAGGCAGGCCGACCACTCCTGCCATTGCCGTCTTGTCAAGAAACCACCGCCGCTCCCTCGTCTTCTCCGGTGCGAAGAGAGCAACGCCCGCCTTTCGTCACACAAGCACACTTACGCCGTCGACCTCCTCCGCCCCCTCGCCATGGCCCCAAAGGCCGATAAGGAGAAGGCGTCAAGTCGGCCGAGGCGCAGCGGCTTTCATGGCGCTGCGCAAGGAGCGAGCCGTCTTCCCCTCGCAGCTCGGCGCGCACGGGAGCTGCGGACGTCTACTATCTTTTTCGGTTGACGGAGACTCGGGCGCTGGGCGCACGAGGGTGCTCCCGCCTCGCCGCTGATCCGCCCCAACAGGGTACCCTTTCTTCGCCCTTTTCTTCTATTGCGGTCTTTGCCGCCGTATTCTGAGTTCTTTGCGACATAATGAACACCTTCGCCTCCACCTCCTTGATTTCACCCCCAACGCCATCTTGACCATGGCCGTTTTGCACATTTGTGCGAAAACTTTGTCGGGTCCACCGAATGTGACACTCTTCCGCCATTTCTTTGTCCCCAGCGTCGAGAGAGAGAGCCCCTTGCGGAGGGATAGCACGGGTCTCTAGGATCGGCAAGAAAGAGGCCTACCTAGAGGAGGAGTTCGGAACAAGTGGGAGGAGTGGAGAGCCAACTGGTGCTGGAGTCGTGAGGAGGACCCACAACCCTTCACCGCCAGGCGCTAAACCCCAATTGCGGCAAGGATTGGAAGTAACTTGGCGCCGGAGGATGCGAGGCTGAAGATAGGCTGTGACCAATTCTGCGCCTCGGGCTTGCCGGATTAACTATTGGCGCGATTGGCGCAGACTTCATTCGCCGCCAGACGCTTCCCTTTGCGGGGAAAGGAGGAGGCCTGCTTGGGAGTTCCATAATGCGGCGGACATCATGAGGCTGCGCCGGGCCTGAATTGGAACTTCACCGTCATGGAGCTGGATTCGTGCTGCTCGAGCTGTTCAAGAACGACCCGAACACCCAGAGTGGTTCAGGTTGCGCGAGGGGTCGTCCCCATCAGGCAACAACTTCGGCGCCGACCGCATCCAGCGCCATGATGCCAGCTGTCGCGACTCCCACGGGATCGTCCCGACCTGGCAGGAGCCCCCCGACGAGGTCGTGCAACAATTCTTCGACAACTTGCAAGAGGTGCCAATCCGCTCCGACGAGCAGAAGAGGCTCACCCGAGACACCACCGAGCAGGAGATGGCGTGGATCGCCACCAGAGCGGAGGAGGCGGCAGCAGCCGCTGCCGCTGGAGCCTTCGGGTTCACCGTGGAGGAGGCGGACGTGGCGAAGGCGGCAAGCGCTGCTGAGCGAGGGAAGGTCGCCGGTGAGGACGAGCTTGTCGAGCTCGAGGCCGGGATGAGCGGACCCGCCGAGGGCGCTTCTTCCCCGCCGCCAAGCGACTTGCCACCAGCGGAGCCCCCGGCTCCGCCGAGGAGGCATCTCCGCAGGGCTGGAGACGAGCCGGGGCGACAGGTCGCCCATTACCGCAGCAGCGCCGCCGACGCGCTTCCACCGCGGCAAGCGAGGTTGCTGCTGGAGCCCCCAAACTGCAGCAACAAGCTGGGCGGAATGTTCTCGCCGCTGCCGACGCGCCCGCCAAGCCGCCAAGAGAGCCCACTTCGCCTCATCGCACCGGCGGGCGGAGTTTGACTTCTCCGCGCTCAGCTCGAGGAGGAAGGCGAAGAGTAAGCTTCTCGAGATTGTGCTTGTATGTCTTCAATTTTATTGCTTCATCTTGAATCTGATTTGCTTCACTCTGGACTCTTTCCTTTTCGTGACGCTGGCCCGGAAGAGCGGCGAAGAGGCCAAGATCCCGACGGTCGCCGTTGAGGATGATTCTCCCACGGCTGACGGGGACGCGCCGAGACCGCCTTTGCCGGACCAGCAACCCTTCCCCAGAGCAGCCCCCAACACAGCCCCCAGAGTAAGTGTGCAATTTCCTTCTTGCTATTAGGCGTGCGGGGGTGCCCCTTCTTTGTTGATATCTGACCGTGTGCTTGTGCAGGAGCAGAGCAGTCTCATCAGGAGGGCTCGGAAGCTGCCTCCGAGATCCTGCCACGCCACCACGCGCCAAGGGAGGACTCCCCGGCAAGGGAGCTCCCTCCGACAAGGGAGGCCACCCGGCAAGGGAGGCCACTCCGGCAAGGGAGGCTACCCGGCAAGGACGGCACCAGGCTGACCCTCCAGTGGTCGAGGCCATGCCTGCGGATCCTGCAGGTGTAAGTCCTTTACACGAAAAATCTCCCTTGGGCTTGCTTTCTTCTGTTTCTCTTTTGGACATCTGCTTGATCGCCTTCTTCGTCCGACGCAGACCCGATGGAGGTCGAGGCCGCGGCGTGGAGGAAGCAGCGGCAACACCGACGAGGCCGCCGTCGAGGAAGAAGAGGTCATCGTCGTGGAAGAAGAGGCCGCCGCCGACGAGCCTGCTGGCGAGGAGGTGACCGAGGCTGCCGACGCAGAGGCCGGGCGAGGGGTCGGACGGTCGCATCGACGCCCTCGAGGTCAGCAGGAGCGTAAGCGCCATAATCGATACCGACCTCATTGCGCCAAGGGCGCCAGTTCCGAGGAGCCCCAGCCCGTGCCTTCACCAAGGTCAAGGCGTTTTCATCAAGCTCCCCGGGAGCCGAGCCTGTGGCGCCCGGTCGAGGGCGAGACCTTCGACGGCGAAGCTACCGGCCCGCTGGGTTGACGCTGGTGGATGCGCCAAGCAAAGTTAGCGGCGTAAGTCCGAGGAGGAACAGCCAAGAAGAAGCCGCTGTCCCTCTACCGCACTCCGTCGTGCCAAGTTGAGACCCGGGAAGTCCTTGTCGCGAGGGCGGAGCGGACAGAGAAGCGCGCCGAGGAGCCCGGGCGCCAACAGCAGCGCCCGCGACGTGGGCAGACGCGCTGGGCGCAGCTTCGCAGAAGAGCGCACGGCCTTCATCCTTGAGAAGGCCGCAATCGATGAGGAGCAGCGGCTGGCTGCCGAGAAGCTTCGCCAGCGCAGAAAGCGAGTTGGCGCAGCGGAAGGTCAACCTGGACAGCCACGAGGAGGACCTTGCCGCGCGAGAGGAGTCGCGGCGGGCGCTTCAAGAAGCGAAGGACGCTGCCGCAGCCGCCGAGGCCGCCAAGGAAGAGCTGAAGGCGAGGGTGGCACAGCTGCAGGCCACCCTCAAGAAGAGCGGCGAAGAGATTGTCGTGCTCAAGCGTGAGCGCGAGAAGGACGCCCACACGCCGGGCGAAGCTGCAGGTCCGTCTCGGCCGACAGGCCAAGGAGCTCGACGCCGCCAAGGACTCCAAGGCGGATCTGCGGCTGAAATCGACCACTCTGACGCAGACGTTGGATGGTGCCAGAGAGCGGGAGGCGGGCTTGTTGGAGGCGATCAAGGCCAAGGAGGAGCTGCTGGCGAATGCCGTCTCCGTCCAGAACACTCTGAGGGAGAGCGTGGAGCACTGGACCGAAGGCCTTGTGGACACCGCCGCCGACATCCACAACGAGCTGATGAAGGCTGGAGATGGGGACCTCGCGTACTCCTCCGACGAGCATCTCCAACCCAGCGTCAAGCTCAGCCTATTCTTCAAAGGCGTGGTGACGGGTCTCCGGCGACTCCGGGAAGAGGTCCCGAAGCAGCTGGCCGAGGAATCACGCCAGATCTGCGCGGGGGCCCTCGAGAAGGTGTTGATGAAGGTGGCCTTCCGCAACCCGGGCCTCAACCTTAATGGCGTCCTCAGATCCTTGCCGGCCGAAGCCAACGTGGAGGAGCTCAAAGCCCTTGTCGCACCCATTGTGGACAAGGTGAACAAGATCAAGAGGATTGAGGGCGACCGCGTGGACTAGGCCGCCAACCTTATCTTTCCCTTGTCGCTGCGATCATGTTTAGAAAACTTTGTTAGATCAACGACAAGTTATTACGTAATATACTCTATCTTAGGTGAATCGATCAATGCAACGTTATTTCCTCTACTTGATTTCTTCCTTTGTACGTTGTTGCCCCACGCCTTTCGTGGAAACTTGTTTGCGAGCACCCTTTGCCGCGAGCGCCGAGTGCGGAACTTCAAAGGCCTTTGGCGGGAGTCGCATCTTGACAAGCAACCTTGTCGCGGACTAGCCGCAGCTCACTTAAGTTGTTGAGCGGACTCGAAACAAAGTAAGAGCGCGACCAGTCACGATTTGGTTCCTCTGCGCATTAGTTTTCCATACAAAGTACTATCGTTCGAGGAAGATAACGAAAATTTAAAAATTGATTGCTCAAACTTTGGCAGCTTAGCTTTTCTGTTTCTTGCTTCCCGATGAGGCGAAACTTCCTCGAGCGGTGCCTGGTCCATAGTATTATCTCCTCCTCCCCCCTGGTTAACTTGTGCGCGAGGGAGCCTCCCTTTCTTTGAGAGAAGAAAAAGAAGAGGAAATAACGTCATGGAGCCTAGCGGCTCGATTCTGCTTACCGGGTGTGGTTGCTGCACAAAGTGTTAGCCAAAACATGCAATAACTTGATGAAAGCATGAACTTGACGGTAGTGCGCAACACATGGGCTTTATCGATGCACGGGTCTGCGCCCGCTTTGTAATGAAGGATTACATGCAACAGCGGCAAGACTTGCACAAAAGGTGGTTGCCGGAACGGGTTCCGACAACCGCGCCTTATGGGTAAAACTTACGAAGATGCTCAATGTTCCAGGAGTTGCTCACCGGAATGCCATCTTCGATCTCAAGGCGGACAGCGCCAGGCCTAGTGACTCGTTTCACCCGATAAGGGCCTTCCCACTTCGGCGTCAACTTGTTTGAATTCTTGGCGGACTGAACGCGCCGAAGAACAAGGTCGCCTTCCTCGAGACTTCGGCATTAACCTCTGCGTCCATGGTAGCGACGCAGGCCTGCTGGTAGCGGCGGCTCGCACAAAGAGCTGAAGACGATCCTCCTCAAGGAGCAGCGCGTCATCTTGTCGCAGCTGCTCTTGCTCAAACTCATCATAAGCGAGCACTCGAGGCGACCATTATCGAAGTTCCGTGGGGAGAACTGCCTCTGCTCCATAGACTAGAGCAAAGGGTGCCTGGCGGTGGCTCGATTTGGCGTCGTTCGATCGACCAAAGAACCACCGGCAGCTCCTCGATCCAGTTTCTTCCGCACTTGTGCAGCTGTCGAAAGTTCGGGTCTTGAGCCCGCGCAGCACTTCAAAGATTTGCCCTCTCGCTGACCGTTGCTTCTCGGGTGAGCAACGGAAGCGGAACCTTGGCGCCAAGGTCTTGGACGCATCGCATGAAGGTGCGACTCGTGAATTGTGTGCCGTTGTCGGTGATGATCCTGTTAGGGATTCAAACGGCAAACAATCGACCAAGAACTTGATCGCCGTTGTCTTTGTCACCTTCCTCATCGCTTCCACTTCCGCCACTTTGTGAACTTGTCGATGGCGACGTACAAGTACTCAAAGCCCCGACAGCTTCGGGGAAGGGGTCGAGGATGTCGAGCCCCGGACCGAAAATGGCCGTGATAAAGGGATCGTCTGGAGAGCTTGAGCAGGCTAGTGTATCTGCTTGGAATGGAACCGCACGCTTCACACTTGGTTACTTGCAATGCGGTTGCATCACGGAGGCTGTCGGCGGAAGAAACCTTGCCGGAAAGCTTTGCTTGGCAAGTGCTCTTCTTGCGCCAATGTGGTGACCACATATGCCTCCATGTATCTTCGCCAACAGCTTACATCCATCTTCCACAGGAATACACTTCAATTTCACACCGTTGAGTCTTCTTACATGCGATTATCTTTGTCGACAAACTGGTACATACTTGATCGCCGGGCTAGTCTTTCCGCTTCTTCTGCTCTTGGGAAGTTCTCTGTCTGAAGGAAATGGACAATCTGCTGCGCCCATCTTTGGAGCTTGTGGCTCGACAACAAGGACTAAAGGCTCATCTGCTGCTGCGGGAACATCAGCTTCTCTGACAAAGAGCTGGTGGCTCTGCCGAGTTAGATGCTCCCCGACAAGCTTGCCGGAGCAAGACTTGTCGGCAGCGCTTCTTCAACGAAACAAACCACAGGGTCTGTCGGAGCAGCATCGCTCCTCAAAGACTTGGTGTTGATCTTGGGGACCTTTGCAACGACGCCGGGAAGCTCGCCGGAAAGTAGTCACCAGAGGCCAACTTCCTCTTCTTGCTTTGTCCGGTCGATGGTGTTACGGTTGGGTGAGTCGACTTGAGCATGAAAGTCCCCGGTTCCACGGTGTAGCTTAAGCGCGATGCACTTTGACAGTATGCGTCGCAATATCATTCTCGAGCTCTTGGAACATGTTCCATTTGCGAGCCGTCAAAGTGCTCTTCTAGCTTCCTCACTTCATCAACGTAGGCTTCCATCAACGGACTCTGGTAATCTTTGTTGACTTGGCGGACTGACGAGTTGCGAGTCACCCCGACAATAAGCTTCTTGATCCCAAGGTCCACGGCGATCCACGAGACCGGCAAGCAAACCTTCATACTCTGCAGTATTGTTTGTCGCTTGCTCCTTGGGAAAGTGCATCCGGACGACGTACTTGAGGTGCTCTCCGGTGGGTGCGATAAGAAGCACGCCAAGATCGGGCGCCTTTGCGAGAAGGCACCATCAAAGTGCATCGACCACTCTTTGCTTGCTTCTTTGACGGGAATGCTCGTCTCCGAATTTCTTCATCTGGCGTTGGCGTCCATTCTGCTATGAATTCTGCCAAGGCTCGCTTTGAATAGTTGATGTGCTTTCAAACTTGAGACCAAAGCTTGACAGCTCCAAAGTGCCCACTCGACAATCCCGCCTGCCGCCACGGATTCTGCAGTATCCTCTTGAGGGAAAGCGAGTGACAACTGTGATCTCATGTGCTTGGAAGTAATGGCGCAGCTTTCTCGAGGCCAGGAGGAGGCCGAAAAGCAATTTCTGCACACCAGAATACCTTGACCTAGCCCCTTGCAGGAGGGAACTGACATAGTAGACTGGGCGCTGCACCATCCTTTTCTCACATTCTGTTCTTGTGTCGCCATGATTCGTCTTTGTCTGGGGCGAGCTTGTCGTGAAGCCCTCGCTTGTCGCTGGATGTGCTTGCCGTGGTTCTTTGGCTCGTCATCCGCCTCCTCTCCGCTACTAACGCAGCACTAACCACTTGATTGGTCGCCGCTATGTACAAGAGCAACTTCTCTTGTGGCTTAGGCGCGACAAGTGTTGGAGTGGAGGACAGGTATCTCTTCAAGTCTGCAGCGCAGCCTCCGCCGAGGAGTCCATTTCTTGGACCTGCCTTTTTCAAAATCTTGAAAATGGCAGGGCGCTCAGCAGACCTAGAAATAAACCTGCCGAGAGCAGCCACGCAACCGCAAGCCTTCAGACATCCTTGACGCGCTTTTGGTGCTTCAATCTGCTCAATGGCCTTGATCTTGTCGGGATTTGCCTCAATCCCTCGCCGAGACACGAAGAACCCGAGAAGCTTGCGGAAGGGACTCCAAACACGCACTTCTGGGGTTGAGCTTGAGGTTGATCTTGCGCAGATTTGCAAAGGTCTCGTCCAAATCTTGAACCAGAGTTGCTTTGTCCTTGCTCTTGACCACTATGTCATCCATGTAGGCTTCTACATTTATGTGCATTTGCGGCTCAAAAGCATCATGGACAACCCTTTCAAATGTTGAACCGGCATTCTTCAAACCGAAAGGCATCCGTATGAAACAATATGTGCCACATGGTGTGATGAATGCGGTCTTCTCCTCATCTTCTTCAGCCATGAAGATCTGATGGTATCTGAGTAGGCATCAAGAAACGAAAGAAAATCACATCCGCCGTGGAGTCAACAATCTGGTCAATGCGGCGGCAAGGGAAATGGATCTTTGGGACAAGCTTTATTAACATCCGTGAAGTCAATACAAAGTCTCCATTTCCCATTTGCCTTGGCGCACGACTACAGGATTGGCCAACCACGTAGGATGGAGCACTCCTCGACAAGTCCTGCCGCTTCCGGTTTCTTGATCTCTTCGGCTATGAACTCTTGGCGCTCCACCGCTTGCTTCACGACTTTTTGCTTGACGGGCGCAAGATGAGGACAAACGGCCAGGCGGTGCTCAATCACTTTCACGGGAACACCGGGGATATCGAGACGGTTGCCATGCAAACACGTCGACATTCGCCCGCAGGAAAGCAACGAGCGCCGCCTTCCTATTTGGGGTCGAGAGAGGCACGCGATGGTGGAGGTACCACCAGCGCTGTCCTCCTTGGCGGGCACCTTCTTGGTCTTGGCGAGCCACCATCTTCTTGCACTTGCGGTGGAGCTCGATGGTGCGTCCTCGACGGTAGCGCAGCACTCAAGAGGCGCGCTTGCCGGAGTGAGCATCGAGCCCTTCTTGGGACTTGAACTTGGTCTTCTTCCCGGGAGCTTCAGCGGCAAGTGTCCGGCAATCTGTTGCGGCTGCTGCGCCCGGAAGATCTTGTCGGCACGAGATAAGGGCATCCTTCTTGTCGCTATGGACGGAGATGGCGCTTTATCGGGCCCGGCATCTTGAGTAGGTTGTAGGCGTAGTGAGAGGCTGCCATGAACTTGGCGAGTGTTGGACGGCCAAGTATCCCATTGTAAGGCAACGGAAATCGGCAACGCGTCAAATGTAACCTTCTCGATCCACGAAGTTCAGCTCGCTGCCAAATGTGACCGGCAACGTAATCTTCCCCTTCGGCTTGCTCCTTCCCGGATTGATTCCTTGGAAGGTTCCGGTCTCTTCGAGCTCGCTGTCAGGGATTTGAAGCTTCTGGAGCACCGCGGAGGAGATCAGATTCAAGCCGGCCCCGCCGTCAACTAACATTTTTGTGACCTTGAGGCTGCGGATGGTTGGAGAGACCAACATCGGCAAGCACCCGACCGCAGTTATGCGATCAGGGTGGTCCTCAATATCAAAAATGATAGGCGTGCTGGACCACTTCAGAGGCTTGCGTGACTCCACAGATGGTTCCGCTGCATTGACCTCCCGCATCCATTGTTTGAGTTGGCGGTGGGAGGTATGCAGGGAAGCACCCCGCCAACGCAGAGAACCTCTGTGGCTTTCTGAAACTCCTGCTCGTCGGCGTCGTCGTCCTCCATATCTTCGTCGTCATCATCATCTTCATCCTTGTCGCGGCCGCGGGGAGGTCGATCTCCTTGCCGCTGCTTGACCTTGCCGCGGCGTCCTCCCCGGCCGGGACGTTTCTTGCTTGCTCCCCGGCACCTTCCTGGGCCTTCTCCTTGTCGCGCCCGCTCGTACTCAGCTCTCTGCTGCTCGACAAGCTGCTCGACTTTCTTGCAGCTCGGAGGTCGTGGCCCTTGGTGCGGTGGATCTTGCAAGATCTTGCTTGCCGGAGCTGTCCTGCTTGTCGGCGGCCGCCACCGACTGGTGGTTGGCGTCAGCGGCAATCTCCTTGCCGGAGCCACCAGCCTTGGCGTTCTTGTCGCCGCCTCCGTTGCCGGACTGCTCGACAGCTAGCACTTCTCTGCTTTTCTTCTTCCTGTTGCCTCGCCGCCGGCCCTTCTTTGCCGGGGCGGTGTCATCCTTGTCGAGATCCTGCTACGCATTCTCTCCTAGGAGTCTCCTCCCTTCCTCAGCGCGTGCACACTTGTCGGCCAGGGCGTACAGCTCGCTGACGTCCTTGACTTTGCACATCGCCATCTCCTCCCTCATCCTGCGGTTCCGCACATTCTGATGAAATGCGCTGATCACCGCGGCAGGGTGGACGTCTTGTATGTTGTAGTGCACGCGGCTGAATCTCTGAATGAACTTGCGCAGGGACTCTCCTTCCCTCTGGGCGAGCAAGTGAAGGTCGCTCTCTTGGCCATGAGGTTTGTGGCCACCTGTGAAGGCGCCAACAAACTGATGGCACAGATCTGTCCAAGAGGATATGGAGCTGTCCGGCAAGTGCATGAGCCAAGATCTCGACGTTGGGTTTGAGCACGAGCGGGAAGTAGTTGGCGAGGATCTTGTCGTCCCGTCCCCCCGCAGCCTGCACCACGATGGTGTAGATGCTAAGGAACTCCGACGGATGCGTCCTGCCGTCATACTTCTCCAGCACGTCTGGTTTGAAGTTTTTCTGGCTGGGCCACTGGACTTGCCGCAGCTCACGAGTGAACGCAGGGCAACCTACCGCGTACGGCAGGTCGCCTGGCCCCTCCGGCACGTGCATGTCAACAGGAGGCCCAGCGCGCTTGTCGGACTGACGTCGCGCTTCTCTTCGGCGCTCGATGCGAGTTCGAGCGTCCTCTTGTTGTCGCTCATGAAGAACTTGGCGCTGATCGCGGCGAGTGCGCGGATCCGACGACGCAGTGGAGTCGCTGTCGAGATGGATCCGTTGGCTCGGCGATCTTGGCCTTCTTGGCGGAGAGAGTGCACGGTGGTTGCACCTCCGACAGTCTCGTCGCCACCGGCTCGTGCCTTGTCGTCTCGCCGCGGTAACAATGGCGTTGGTTGCCGCGGGCGTCGCCGCTGGCAAAGCCGATGAGGCTACGGATAGTGGCCCTCCACTCGTCGACCTTGTCGGCCGTCGGAGGGTAGTCGAGGAGCAGCTGAGCTCTCGCCAGAGCTTCTGCTGGAGTAGTAGGTGGCATTGGAGAACGGTGCGAGGAGCGGGACGCGCTCGGACTTCTAACTTCGTTAGAAGGAGCAGCGCCCCGTCCGGGCAGCCGTATCTCACTCGTGCCAGCATGTTGGCGCGTATGCTGGTCTTGAGGGTCTCGATCCAACGAACGTATGGCGTTGTGAACGCCATGACGTTGTTGGTCCCGCGTCTCCTGAGATGGGCGCGGGGGATGCGCGGACGCCGAGGTTTGCGGTGCCTTGTCCTTGGACTTGGCAACGTCGCGAGCACCTTCGCCGGCGCCCGTTCTTCCGCCAGCGTCTGCCTCACCACCCGTTTGCTGCGGTGAGGGTGGGCATGACGCTGACGACGGCTGCTGCCGCCAAGCCTTCTTCTTCGGTGGCATGTTGAGGAAGATGTTGATGACGCTGCTTTCGTGTGAACGCCGGATCAGATTCACATCGCCTCGACGCCCCTACCGGGCGCGCCAGAGATGTCGGGAGGCTGATCGCACCCACGGACACCTATGGGGCCCGGCGGAGCGGAGTCCCTTTGTGGTTCGGAGGGGGCGGAGGTCGCCTGAAGAGCGGATCGAGGCGATGCACACGCAGTGGTTTACCCAGCTTCGAGCTCTCGGAGAGATAAAACTCCCTCTGCTGCTGCTTGATCTATTGTGTTCTTGCTAGGGAGCAATGCGAGCTACAAAACCTAGCGTGAGTGTATCTAGTCTATGGCGGTCGAATGAACTGAACCTTATGCGAAAGACGCGAACCGAGACCACTTGACCCCTTCTCGTTGCACTTTCGGGCCTCCTTTTATATGCTCAAAGGGTCTCCGGCAGGTGGCAACATAGAAGAGGGTACAAACGTAAAACAGGAGTTGGTACACCTACTTGAACAAAGGTGTACAGTGCAAAAATACCTAACTCGGCGGCAAGGGACAAAAGCAATAAATGCACATCGTTGTCGCCCAAAGCGATGTAAGAGAGACCGTCAGTGCGCCTCCGCTTCGCCACGATGGCGAGCTGTCGGCCGCCGCTCATCGCTGCTCTCCGCTGGCTGCGGCCTGCTCGACACGCCGCCCATGGAGCGGTCCCATGGCGACACGTCGCTGGGTGAGCCGGAGCGGAGACGGAGAGGAGTTGCATGCAGCACAAGCGCCTTGCCGCGGCCGGATCTTGTCGCGCCCGGACACTTGTCGGCGCTCGGGCCTTCCGGCAAGCTCCTCTTGCCGGGCCTTGTCTTCTGTGGTGCACGAGGTGGCCTTCCCGACAAGCTCCTCTTGTCGGGGCCTTGTCTTCTCAATCTAATACTTGGTTCTTGAATGGCTCCAAGGGAGCCACAGAGGAGATTGGCGGTGACGAGGCAAACCTTGCCGCGGGGTGCTGCAACTGTCCGTGCACGAGTACGGGATACTAGGGTACCCCTACTCTAGTACACCGACAAGAGTGATGGTACATGAACAACTACCTGTCATTATAAGTACACTGATAAAGGACAACATGTACTTACAAGAACAATGCAAAACTAAAAAAACATTGGCATTGGATATATTCTACACTAATGTAACCATTCATACAGATCAGATAATTTGGGGCAAACAATAGATAAGCAAGCTATCATGCATACTGTTGTCACATAATGAACCAGGTATGTATGCAAGTACAGTGATACAGGACAACAGGTACTAACAAGAGCCAAGCAGCGAGCAGCATATTTGCGATATCATGTCGTTCTTGTCAAACCGGAATTCTTCTTCGAGCAGATTTCCTGCAAAAAAGATCCGTAAGGCACATGCAGAAAAGTAGAAGTTCAAATTGTCATGTGATTTCATAGACAGTACCTGGGAACGAGACTAGTGCATAACAAGGTTTTTCCATTCAATGTCTTCTAGATTTAGCACAGGAGACTTCACCGGAAATTCGTTTATAGACTTGCCATCAAAGTGTGATTTCCTCAGGTAACACCGACATCGCTGCAATGCTTCCTTGAAAAGCACAAGCAAGCTTTGCTCGTCATGACTATCCAGATTGACCCTCGCATAGTTACAACAATGTAATGTAAATCATTGATGTGTTTAATCAGCAGAAAATAGGAAAATGATAACCATGAATAATAGCACTTACACGTAAGTTGGACAGGAAGATGTGAAAATGGTGTTTGTCTTCACAATAATCTTCCCATGATGGGAATATATGCATGTAGTCCCTAACAACATTGAAAGCATTGCCTTTTAAACTGGGAATAAATGGAATGGGGTTCCAATCTGCAGGAATTGGTCGTCTCTGCAGTTGGGATAGGTCTTGATCGGTGGACTTGCTGTCTTGTTTCTTTGGAGTGGGATTTTTACGTGGTACAGCTGGTGCTATGGCAAATGAAATCGGTATACCTTTTCTTTGGAGTGCAGGTCCTGTGTGGTGGGGCTAGTGGTGTGGCCAGTGAAGTATGGGTACAGTCTGCTGGAGTCGGTTCTATGTTTTGTGTCACTGGTTGTACAGCCAATATAAGTGGGGTGTTGTCTGATTTCTCCGACACCACCACGTTTTTCAAGGACTTTGCTGGTGCTCCTTCAGGTTTGGCAATCACCCTCTTCCTTTTTGATGTCTGATGCACAAGAATAGCATTTGAGTGGAAAAACATGGTATGATGACAGATGGAATATGTATTGATAATGGATGGGCATGGCATCTCAACATATATGATGAGTAAACTAAGCAGATGGTGGTGCAACAAAGTAAAAGAAATGCAAGACAACATATGCAAGATACCCGCAATCAATAAAACATTGCCAAATTAGAACAGGCACCTTGATGGGTGAACAGATGTGCCATCTGCACGACTCCTCGAGGTTAGAATAGTCATTAGGATCATATTACGAACAAGAATCAGCAGTGGGGAGCGTATGAGTTTCATTGCATCGAATGGCACTCAATGCCTTGGTGCCAATTTTGTAAGTCATTGCAGTGTTTAGCTTCAAGAGTGGACTCTGCTAGTGCGACACAAAGCAGCTACACAGATCATAGTGTAGATATAACGGAAAACCTTAAGCATCGAGTAAAATCAGCAAAGTGGAACTTGCTAGAATATATGTGCTAGTATTGCGGTAAGGCTAGAAAGGGTTCGGATACCAGCTCTCTTCAAGTGAAGGTGCGGTCTGTTAATATCGATGTGTAACTCTCAAAGGCGACACAGCTTCCCGCATTTCCTTGCTATTCTTATAGGATTCAAGTGGGCAGGACACTACAAATCCTATTCCTATGTTTACAAGATCCTACGAATCAAATAGGCTCAAAGTCCATCACAACCGACCGTATAGACCTCTACACTGCAAATGTCCCTGCTCATATTCAGTACAAGGAACATACTGTACTACTATCATACTCCCTCCGTTCCAAAATATAAGTCTTGGTAGAGATTTCCACTATGGATCACATACGAGATGTATCCGGATACATTTTAGAGTGTAGATTCACTCATTTTGCTCCATATGTAGTCCATGGTGGAATCTATACAAAGACTTGTATTTAGGAACGGAGAGTACATATTAAAGAAGAATGGAAGAGGAACATGGTAAAGAAGAGCAAGCAGATTTTGGATAATAAAATGTTGGTTGCGCAGTGCCCACACATGATGATCGCATTAAGAATGCAACTCCCAGCTGTCTCTCGACCATTTCAGGCGGTTGGATGAAGATCCTACGTCTCCTAACCCTTCTTCTTCCTCGTCTCTGATTCTTCCCATACAGAACACCGCTTGCACGGCCGCCCGGCGGACCACGGCCCCACCGCATGTGTTCCTCCGCCACCCCCACCCCCCCACCCCTGCCCCAACCCCCACCCGCGTCGAGTTTTCTTCGTTCGGCGAGGCCCCACAACCACCCGAGCCCCTTCGATCGCACCGGCGAACTCCGGCGAGCTCTGAAAAATCGACTGACTCAAATTTGAAATTTAGTCTACTAAGATTTAACTAGTGCAGAATATAAAAGGGGAAAACCATAAGCATTGGGAGTATAGTATTGAGCGTGCCATGGCGGATCTGAAGGTGCAAACCGGACAAAGGCAACTTCGCAACCAAGACAAGAAATTAGAGTAAACCAATGGCGATCTATTTTCTTGCTGCGATAAATAATTTGAGGAGATACGAAAGAGTACCGCCTCTGGTGCTACGCCGTGTACGCATCTGCTGAGAATTTGACGGTGATGCGGTAGCGATGGCTGTCGGCGGCGTGGAAGCAGATCTAGGAGGGTAGACGGTGGCGGCGGGGCGCGGTGGGCCGAAGACGATCAGAGAGGCGGCGCCCGGCAAGGTGGACGACGGCGGGGATGAAGCGAAAGGACGGGATGCAAGGGTCCCGGCCGAAGCCGTGGATGAGAGAGGTCGATCACTTGTAACGGACGGCGGCGTCGGGGTATCAGCTCCGACATGGTGGAGGAGGACGGCGGTGGATGGGGTGGCGGACGGCGGCAGACGGAGGAGGGTGGGGTGGAGAGGGTGTTTTGGCGCCCGTAGAGTACGAATGGGGAAAAGGAGGTAGAGAGGAAGGGGAGAACCATGTATTCAGGGCGCGCTTGTCTCAAATGCGAGGAATTTTACAAACTTAGCCCCCGTTTCAAATTTCTACTACATCACAGCAACATTAGTCGGTTGGGGATAGGACGGTAATCTCGCATACACCGAATATTTGCCGACGAGAGTTTGTTTTTCGCGCCCACCGTGTATGAATATGAATCGGGGAGGGAGTCGATTTCGGCCGAGGACACACTGTGTTTTGGCGCCCACCGTGTATGAATCCGGGTGAGAGGTGCTTACGTCATGTTTGGGTGAAATTACAAACCTACCCCTATCGAAACCTATAGAAATCCAGCAGATAGGCTTTGCGTGGCAGGGATATGCAGTAGTGATTTCCATCTCGCAGATTTTGGTTTGGTGATTATCGCGACTTTCCCGCTTCGTTCAAATTTTGCAGAGTGCATGTTTACCGTGCCAACTCAATTCGAATCCCGTTTGTATTCTATTTTTTCAAAGGGATCCATTTTCAATTGGAATTACATTCTATATACATATTTTTATATACTTTCAAAAGCACAACACCATTTATACATAAATATGGTTTACAAATGGCATGATCTCAGATTCATAAGGTTGTATCCATCAATTTGGATTTTCAAATATTTGAAACCACTTTATGTTGAAATCCAATGTATGCATTCCTCGCTAACTGTCTCCAATCCAATGTATACTTCTCAAACATGTATAATGTGTTTCACACACGCAACATATAGTGTAATCCCGTTTAGACATTAATTGCATATAAACCATGCATTGTTTGTAATTGAAGTATCTATGGATCACCAATATTGATAAACTATATAACATTACACGTGTGCCCAAATTCAAATGAATATGCATGTTTGATACACCAATTTGCGTTATGATAATATCGATGTCATGATCTCCAGTTTAAATATTTGAATCCCCTTTAATCCAGTTATTCGTCTCATATAACTATCACTCATGCTTATATAGCACTATCTCTCTGGACCTATACGCGTTCATCGTCTCTCAGGTATCTCTCATGCTACATGTATGTCGACAATGATCTTTTATCTTCATAACACACTGACGGTACTCTCTCTCTCGACCTTCATCACTCTATCTCTCTCTAAGTATATCTCGCTCCCTACTATGTGTCTCTAACTATGATTCTCCATGTGGAATCTCTTTCTCTCACACAAACACAAAACTTTGTCTCCCGGTGTCTCATTTCTCTCTACTATTCCCATGTGTGCCACTCGCACACCCCTCATACAGAGATGTCTTTCGCTCCTTAGATATGAGAACCTACGACTCTTCCTCTTCAATATCTCTTTCTCACACACAAACACAAACTCTGTCTCCCAAGGTCTCCTATTTCTCCATTGTTCTCTTGTATGTCGCTCACACACACCCTCTCTCCCTAGATATATCTTGCGTTCCCTCGTATGTCTCTCTAGCTATCACTCCCGTTGTGAAATATCTTTCTCTCTCGCAGACACAAAACTCCATCTCTCTGGATCTCATTTCTCTCTGATATCTGTTTGTATGTGACTCACATGCACCCTCTCTCTATCTCTCTCACACCCATGCACATAACCCAGCCTTCTGATCCACTCGACTCCTATCTCTAACGCACACTAGCTAGCATCTTTATCTTTCTATTTATCTGTTTCTCCATCAACCTTCTTTCTCTCCCTCACTCTTGATTCCTATCACGCACACTACATATGTTTCTCCCTACATGCAGTCAAGTGCCTTCTCACACACATATATAACTTCACCCTTTGAACCAATTCGACGGTCATCTCCAACACCCAAACTAGCGGATGTCCCTCTAGCTAGCATCTCCATCTCTGTATCTATCTGTAGTTTCTCCGTCAACATTTCTTTCTCGCACGGAGTCTTGCTTCCTATCACCCACACTATATATGTCTCTCCATACATATGCATTTATAGGTTGGTCTCTTTTGCACAATCGTTGTGCCTCACTCCCTCTGCTCGTCATAGATGCATGCTCCAGCCCACGCCACTATCTCTTAAAGACTAAAACACATGCTCAATTGTCGGGCCTTCTTCCCTGCATTCTCACATGCATGCATATTGTCATACTGATCCGTCTCTCCCATGTCGTTGATCTTATGACTTATGTCTTCTTTCTTTTATCTCAATCATGTGTGTGCGCACACACACACACATCCCACGTATACATGTATACCTCTCACACATGCACGTTCAAGGTCTCTATGTCTCCATACGTAGTTAATTACCCTCAATCCTAACGCCACATCGAATCGTTCTCCTCTTTTGTGCACATAACTTCCGCTTTGGATGGGTAAAACACACACTCACACTTAACAATCTCCTTCTAGCTACCCCCCCGCCGCCTCTCACTCTTCCCCTATATCCCCGAAACCAATAAGACCATCCCTTTGTTTAATTCCCGCCTACATGCACCACCGATATATAGTATTCTTCCTCGGTGTCTCTCGAACAAACACGTTCTCTCGATGTCGACTCATTTCACGCGCACACACCTTCTCTTCCCTCTCTACGGGCATTTTCTCTCTCGCACCCCATCGTTGGTGGCCTCTGCCATACACATCACCTCTCTATGATGAAGCCATGCACACTTAAATTACATACGCCACAGAGGACCCCGCGACATACACACACACACACACGCACACGCACACACACAAACACACGCACGCACGCACCCCCCACACACACACACACACTAAGACTCCATCTCTCTCTCTCACACACACACAAACACACACACACACACACACACACGCACGCACGCACGCACACCCCCCCACACACACACACTAAGACTCCATCTCTCTCTCTCCTCTCTCTCTCTCTCTCACACACACACACTAAGACTCCATCTCACACACACATGCTCTAGGCGGAGCATTTGTTCCTACCACCCTTCATCCAACCTTACCCGTATGATAAACAATCACCTTTATTTACTTGCATAACATGGACAAATTCCACTTTACTCTAGTAGTCAACAAACTTATCATATGTACCCTTATAAAAAAACGAGTTGGCGGTGATGGTGTGCCTGCCATCTTGTAATCTGAATCGTATGATCTATATCGAGGATAGAAAGCAAACTATGATAATTTTACAAAAGATACCCGCACCTCTCTCCACATCATTATCTCCCACAACCTCATTGCTCAGCAATTAAAAAAGGAATAAGTCTACGGAACAATCTAGCATGCATGGTGGCTGCCGCCACCGCCGGTATCCATCCCCATGCCTCCGCCCATTCCACCACCAGTCACCACCACACTCCACTCCTCCTCGCCTTATCTCTCATCTTTCATTTTTTCGATGACATTCTCGAGATACCAGTTTTTCGATAAAATTCTCGAGATATCATTAGTTTTTACACATTGGATTACTCCTGCATGTGTCAATCACAACAGGTGTTCTGTAAAAAATGCATATTGATGTTCCGTGCAATGCACGAGAATCTTGCTTGTAATTATATAATGCAAATCACGAGCAGGAAGTGACATTTTTTGACACAACCACGTTAACATGGCCACGTAAATCACTAGCTAAAGTAAATACCATTATACTTATATCCCGATGCAAAAGGTTGAGTACATGTCCGAAGAGTAGAGTCACACACACGCACTCTGTCTCTCAGAATCTCTCTCTCACACACAAACACCAGTTACGTGACGCCCACTTAAGCAGACACGTATGTTACAATTTGTGCACCCTCGGGTACATGTGTTGCTGCGCATTTATTTAAGCTGGAAGGCGAACCCAAACAGTAGTTGCATTCATTCCCCTCCCGCCGCCTCTTCTCTGGTCGCCGTCGCCCGGTAGCCATGGGCCGGCCGAAGGTAACAACATACGCCATACTCCCGCCGGAGCGGCGCTTTAATATGGAAATTTTAGTGGTCATGCATGCATCTTTTGTGCTAGCACTCCTATATAAGGATTGACGGTCGCTTCGGACGACGTGCTGGCGGTGGAAGAGGAAGGAGAAGGGAAGCGGGCTGTGGAGAATGTTTTTTACCACAATTTCCTAGGAAACTGAGTGCAATAATTGAGTAGTTTTGCAAACTACCACTACTACACCTGAAACGGTTCAAAACCTATACTCCCTTGCCAGTGCGCGCTTCCCGCGTGAAACGGTCAGCGTCGCCCTGGAGCGTCAGTGCCGCATTAATGCCCGGCCAGAGCGAAGGTGACCTCTCACTGGCGCCGGCTTTGAAGTGGCACGACGGCTGAGAGAGCGCCGCTTCCCGGTGCACGCGACTGCTCCGCGTCGAGACTGGCCATAGGCCCTGTTTGGATCCATGGGTTAGAGTTAGTTTGAGCTAGTTGGGGCTCAAATAGCCCTAAAGTATCCAAGCATGAGGGTTTAAATTGGAGCAAGTTGCACCGAACCCACCAAAAAAACTATCCCACCCAAGAGGTGCTAACTGGAGATAGTTCTCATTGGGACCAGTGAAAAATCACTTTTCTCTCTCCATGAAGTGCATTTATTGTCAATCTAACCCTGTCATCCAAACACCTCTTTGGCTACAGTTAGTTTAGGGTTAGTCATGAGTTAGTCTTACCTCTACCTAAGTTAGAGTATCAAACAGGAGGAGTATAGGACATGCAAGTTGCTCAAAGCATACAGGCAAAATCGTACGTGAAAGGATTTTTTTTCTTTTTGAAAACGGAACGTGAAAGGAATTTTTTTAGAATGCTCTTGGCATGTCGCTAACATGTGATAGTTAACCAACCTCAATAGACGGCAGAAACGCCAGCCCGCTGCACTTTGATAGAGACGAGGAGGGAGAAGCGATACATGCTGCTGGATTACTAGAGATAGGTGTCGCACGGAAGCCAAGAAATATGGTGATAGCGTGGGTTAGCCATGTACTAGTATGATGTAACTACACTGGTCTGCTGTGTTTCGTACTCTTCCAGTCCACTGTGGAGATGATTGGTTAATTTTATATCGTTGAATAATATTAAATATTATGAGTGCAGACGCTCCACCACGAGGTTCCTTGCTCCTTCTCGGTCGTCCGGAATCTATGTTCTTCCACTCTATTTTTTTACGTGAGCTTTGTTCATCCTTTTGCCAACACGCGAGACATCTAGCATCAAGGTGCACGTGTTATGCAAGGATCGTTCCATCTATATGAAGAACACGTGGGACTGGAACTACGAGACGGACATGTACCCAAGAGTGGACGTACGAGCCTGAGTAATGTAGCGCAGTAAGTGAAGTAGAAAGGCACAAATGGTATGAACATGCGTGGCATATAGGGTGTGTTTGGTTGCCTTCTCGTCTCAGCATAGTTGTTCCCTCTTCATGCATGCTCAACTCAACACCCCTCTTCATGCATGCTTCTAGTGTATTTGTGCTAAACTAGTGTGGACTCATGCACCCTCCATACACTCTACCAAACACCCAAAATAGGTCGAGAAGGGAACTCTTGGGCGGCATTTTTCTCTTACTACGTACTACCACTAAATGTTGTACGTGCAATGCACGGTGATGTTATGGAGTACGTGCCTAAGTACTCTACTACTACTATATTAGTTGGAGGCACATATTAACTTTTATATTTGTTTACGTGTATGCCCCGAGACCTTCCAACTAGACGTGTCTTTCTCTCCAGGTCGCACTTTGTATCGTTCATACCACTAAGTACTACCACGTGTGGTCTCCGACCCAGAAGTGGAAGAAGTGGAGACGCTCTACCACGCTGTTTTTTTTACGCTGGGCTCTACCATACTGTTCATGTCCCACTCCTTTCGCTGACGTGTGGGACATCCAAAGACGCGCCGTGTTTGGCACCCTTCGTCAGAAGAGTTGAAACGCTAGCGTTCATCGTAAATAAAAATAATTATAAATCGGCGGTGATACTATTTTTTGCGAACCAATCAACGATGATACTATACCACGCGGTTTCCTTGCTCCTCGATATCGGAAAGAATACTTCTGTTCGCCAACATGTGGGACGTCGACCATCCTGGTCCACTTGCCATGCACGCAGAACTCCAAGGGAGAGTCACCCAGGTCGTCGTGCTACAGTAACAATGACTAATGAGCCGTCAAATCACAGGCCCACTTCCCACTTTGAAGTTGCTCGGACGAAGGAACCATCATGACTTCGTTGAATTCCGCTTCTTGAAGAAAACTAATGTACCAAAGAAGATCGCTAGCTACGATGAGTTACTCCAACAGAGGCCTCCTTTCGTTCATAGGATAGGAATATGAAAATCATAGGAAGTGAGATGACATGCATCTCAATTCCTATAGAGAATGAGATGCCATTTGATACTTAGGATAGGAATTTTTCCATTTAGTCTAGGCTAATGTACTGGTAATTTGCTCTAAAAACTACAGTAGTAACTAGTAGTATTGGTACATGCTCGTATTCAGACACAAACACACACACTAACTACCAGTACTACTACTTCTCACATGCTGGCCAGACGTCGGTCCTTCTCCTTCCCGGCTTTGTTGGCGACACCCCACCGTGCTTGGATCTCCGTCGACCTCTCCGCAGCAGCGCGTGCGTCCTTTTCTTTCTTGTGGCGGCGGGCCTCTCTTTTCTTGAGTGCTTTCTGACTTTTCCGCTCCCTTTGTGCGGCTTTGGCCGCCTCTTGCTCTACCGCTCATTCGGCCTTGGCATCTTCAAATTCCTCCCACATAGTTGTGAGGTCGCAAGCGGCGATGAACTCGGCACGACGGGATGCCATCACTTCCCTACCATTTTTTCTGCGGTCGTGGGCGACGAGGAACTCGGCGCGGCGGGATGCCATCGCTGCCTTACCGGTTAGTGTGCGGCACGGTGGCATGAACGACGCTTGGTGAGAGCTCTGAGGTGGAGTGGCCGGACAACCGTATAGTGCATTGGTTTGTCAAGAGCTCAAGGACAGAAGACGAAGCAAATTTGGATTCCCCTTCTATCCTGGTCATTTATTACCGAGTAAAATGCATTGGCGGTCATCGAACTTGTCTTGATAGGTCACTTTGATCATTGTATACGAGATATGGTGATTATACGGTCACTCGCTCAGCGTATAGATCCATATTTGTCTGGTTGACCAGTCAAACAGTCCGCATGCGCCTCATCAGCTCGTGTTCTTTATCTATCTACGCGGGCCTACCAGTCAATGGAGAAAGAAATATTGTAAAAACCAAAATTATGCGTATGTGGGGAATCAAACCACGGACTCGTCGCCGCAACGCACCCTCGTCAGCCAAATGAAAATGAAATACTTCGCGTCAGACACTCACGCTCACGATGTCAAAGCATGCTAATGCATGCACGTCACCCTCTAAATCAAAGTTCTACTCATGTCGCAACGCAAACGGCGAGCCCATCACCTGCGCACCCCGGTGGTGCCTGACATTACTGTTTAGACGTTTGATGGAGGCCTACGCGAACGCCGAGCATGTATTCACCTGGCTCAACACCAACGGTCATACTCAGACCACCTTGCTCATGTATATCGTCCATCACAACGACAATCTATAAAACAGCCTTAGCTAGAGAGGGTACTATATAGGCCGGAGCCTCCGCGCTTGCTTGCTAGGGTTGCTCTATTCACACACTCTCATCCTCTCCAGATTTAAACAAGATAGGGGTAGTAATAGTGTCTTTCTCCCTTCACACACTGGCTTTCTATCCTCACCGCTGGTTACAGATCCGGACGTATCCCCCTCCGCCGGTGAAGGGGAGGAGGGGCAGCGTTTAGGCCGTCGTCGACAGTGAGGGAGGAGACCCACTGCCGGCCGCACCGTTATCTTTGGCCGAGCGCCGGCGCGGGAGGTCCTCCGATCCCTTCGTTGTTGCCTGTGGGCGGACCCGGCCTCCCGCCGCCCACCTATCCACATCCCGGCGACCTTCAGGTATATCTTCGTTCGAAACCGCCTTAGCTCTACTTCCCATTTCGCCACGTTGCTGCATGTGCATCATTTTCTACCTTGCAGCCCCTCTCGATCGGATGGTCCAACGTCACATATTTTTTTCTTCTATTGTTAGAGGTAAAGCTACTTCATGGAGTCGAATCTTGTACTCCCTCCGTCCGAAAATACTTGTCATTGAAATGGATGTATCTAGACGTATTTTAGTTCTAGACACATCCATTTTGATGACAAGTAATTCCGGATGGAGGGAGTACTTGGTTCAAACAAGAAATAAAGTGGGGGTGGGGGAATTTAGTATGTACATCGGACTTGGTACAAACAGGAAGGAAAGGGGGTGAAAGTAGTACAGACTGGTCATCCAACCGGTCTCTTGGTCGAAAAGGGAAATATAGGGGTAACGTTGTAGAAAGTGGTATGACCAGGACTAGATTTTCTATCCACACATAGGAGTAGGTGGCTAGAGTGAAAAAAATGGGACCAACCCAGATATGTTTCTTGGATGTTTGTTTCTCGGGGCAACAAACTATGAATCACCACTTTATGCCCCTGTTTACGTACATGGTGCTGGACTGCTGGTGCACCCACTGTCCCATGCCCTTATACCAAATATTTAGGCTCCATTCGGAATAAAGGGGCAGAAAACATAGGTCTTGATGAAAATAGAAGAATGGGAAAGGAATGTAGGTATAAAACTATGGAACATTGAACCGGAGGAAACTCTCAAGAGAATGTGTTCGGATGGACTACGAAATGTACAGATTTGTTTTTTTAGAGTAGCATGCTTGGCAGTATGAGATGCTATTTGTTTATTCAGCTGCACAGTGACTACTCTTGTCCTCACCTCATGTACCACACATAGGTTGATTTTTTATTCAGGCAACACAAAGACAAAGAACTTTGTCTAACGCATGGCAGCGAGTGCCTGCCTCGGGATTCCGCCCAAAAAATGAGCAGCGCGTGGATGTTTCTAATCCTATGGAATCAGTACTACCAGACCAGCTTTCCTATGAAACACTATTCACCTTTCCCATGTTCCGAACGGTTGGAAGGGAAAGAATACCGTTGGAATTGTGTTCCTACGAAAATCCTGCACCAAACTTGTGAACCGAATGCAGCCTTAGCTGTTCTTAATCTAATGTCCCTGGTAAAAATGAAGCCATGCCACTGTTATAAGCCATGACGAGTTTAGCCAAAAAAAATGCCTGTAATTGTTTGAGACTCTGACTATTTCCTCTGTGCCTTTTTGTGCAAACAGCGATATCCAATTCACACAGTTCTTTGTTGTAGACCTTTTGGTGCCTTTGCACAAAACTCTTCTTAAAAGAAGTGACTTTTGTGCTGTTTAACTGGAATGTCAAAATGGAATAGTTGGTTCATTTTGGTGGAACTGCACAAAGGGAGATCCGTGTTCCAATCCTCATCATCCATATTGGCGCCATAACCTTCCTTTAGGTAAGAATGATATTTAATGCATGTGTTCATCTCTATTTTCCAACTGCCATGAGAAAAAATGTTGTTTTTTACTAGTACACTTGTACTCCCTCACTGACAAAACCAACTCTGAATTAGAAGGCCAATCATGTACTTGGTTTCACCAACTGGTGAGGAGAAAGAGAAACAGAGCATGAAGAGGAAGAAGAAGAAGAATAAACAGTGCCAAGGCGATCTTCTTTGAAGCTGAGAGGCCTCAGTCGAGGCCATTCAAGGGCTCCGGCAACGACTACCTTACATGTGAGACGATCCTCCAGGGAGCCCTTCCACTTCTGCTGTCTCGCTTAATTAATTAGGAGTACTTAAGTACCAATAATTTATTACTGCCTAATTTTCCTGTTGGAGTTAAACAAATCTTTAGTAGGACCCTATGTTGAATCATGTACGTGTGTATGTTTGTCTATGGAGGTGAATCATGTGGTGGAGCAGGGAGGGAATATTATTAGTGTCATGACATAATAGTGCTATTGTTTTGCATGTCAATTTATTGCCATTGGTTCATTGAGGCAATGTTTTGCGTATTGTCCATCATGAATTTGATGCTACTGTTTGAGTAATATGCTAATGTCTTCCTATCCTTTCTCACTAAGCTAATGAAGGTTTCACCTTGTTCCTACTTGTGTAAACAGGGGATCATGTTGTGCCAATCATACATTTTAGTGGAACTACACAAGACAATACAATGAACTGTATCCCAGCCAAGGCTTTAACTCTGCTGGAAGTTCTTGATAATCTTCGATATAATCTCAAAGACTGGTAAACAAGAGTGATTTCGACCATACATTTGAAGCGCACAAAAATATATACTATTGTGTGATTCCGGTGAGTGGTTTATCATATCTTATGGGACTACATGAATAAGCTTTTTTCTCAGGTTGGTGCGGGCCTAAGGCCTTCATCCATATTAGTTTCTTGTCGTCTCTATTTGTATCGTTACTCTTGTCATGAGAAACTCCTTTATCTTTGCACGTTAAAGTTTTGCAACCTATGATAAATGGCAATGCTTTGAGTGTTGAGTTGAGCTAATTGGCACTGATTAAATAAACTAATACCTCTCTTTAAGCAAGACTACTATGTTGCTAACTTTACCCATTAAGATAATGAGGGTGCTTCTATTTTTTAGTGTATGTTTCATCAACTAGTCCCACTATTACAGTAATCTCACTCTCTCAATATATGTGCCAACAGGGATGCTCGATTTTGGTGGAACTGCACAAAAACTTTGGGTGCTTCATTGCCTCGACAACTTCCGTCCTTTCCTGTCAGTCGCTAATCTCCGCTTGCTTTCTTCCTTTGCTGTCAGCCGATTGGCTTATCTCGGCTTCCAGTCAAAGGAAATAGTAATTGATATGCTACCTCACACAGGTTGGTACTGGTCTTTATCCTGATTATTATGCCTGTCATATGTATTGGTAATTTGGTATTCTGCTAGTGTTTGCCGATTTCATAAAGGAGTAATTTGGAGCCTGAACTCGCAGGCAAATCATTACATCGGGTGATTTCAGTAGAACTGCACAAAATGATCAGATGGACAAGTACTTATGCTGCTGCTATGTACTCCAAAGTTCACTCAGACAAGCATCGATGTTGACAAGAAGTGCCTATATTCATTCGAGTATCAACCGGCGTCAACCAATTGTCAAACTCCAAGTATTAGGAGAGTGAACGCCAAAAATATTGCTTGGTGCATATCCCGAAAACGCATGATCCAGTCTTTGGTCCCAACTTGTGCCTTTTGGTTATCGGCACATATGGTAGCGAACTATATGGCATGGAGTCTAAAGATTCTAGACAAGTTGGTTGACGCGTATATTCATCGGCACTTAATCGATGCACGCCAAGGATGCTCCATTTCGGTTGAACTGCACAAAAATTTGGGTGGTTCTTTTTCTAAACCGCCTCCTTTCTTGTCTGCAATGTAGAATTTTGGCGAGATACAGGACCAAGATGAGCCAGTAAACTAGTTGGATGAAAGTACTGGCCAAGTTGCTCAAACCTCCCTCGGCACGAGGCCACTATTTGAGGATAAACCTACAAGCAAAGTTCAGATTGCATGTGCTTATGTACTCGAAAGTTTACTCGTACAAGAACTAATTTTAGCAAGAAGTACCTCCAATTAAACACCATTTACCAGTCTGTACCCTAGGTAATTAAAGTTCGTCCATGGATCATATTGGATGTGATCTAAATCATTTGGATGCATAATCTTTTTGTGAACTATGTATGAATATTGTCGTGTCATCTATCAATCATTTGGATGCATAGATATGCTGAGCTTGTGTATATATGAATATTTTGAGTTGTTGATAGCGAATGTTGGCTATGAATATGAACGTGTCCTGTGAACCTGAGTTTGATATGAATGTTTACCTTTTCTGTTGTATTTGTGTGTGAACTTGTTAGTATGCCTATTGTGGGGTATAAAACGCAGGTCTCTTATAAAAGTAATGTTGTGTCCAATTTATGTTTTCCCTTCTAACCACATTATATATATTTATATTATTACTATTATCGTATATTTTATAGAGACTTATATATACATTATAAAAACATCCCACGTGTTCTTAACTTATAAAAGTAAATGTTTAACGGAAGTTGGCATGGAAAACCCTGGTGATTGCGTACAAAAGCTTGTGAAGATTTTAAGGACCAATTTAATAATAATGCGCTCATTTTTATTTTGAGCAATAACTCGCTAATTTCTTAATTATATATATATATATATAAATGTGCCTCTCCGGTTTATTTGCTCCTTCTAACATAACATTATATATATATATAACTAGCCCACCTAATACTTGTATTTCAAGGAAGTGCAATTGGGCTGGGATTTCTTAGAAAATATAAATGGGCCTGATTGACGCGAAATTATTTGTTCACCCAGCCCAGCAAATGGACTGTACATTCTAGAAAACATGGGTTAAATATATGCCACATATTTGCGGTGACATGTGGGCCAATAGGTCGAAGCCTCACGCAGCTGCGTTGTCAACTTGGTCAACAAACGATTGTGTCATCCACAGCCATTGGATTTATATCCAACGGTCGGCATGCACCTTCAATCTGCTGCCTCTTCTTCCTCCAACATCGCCGGGACCGCTGGTCCGGCCTCCGGCTGACTAGCGGCTCTGCTTAGCATGCATCGCTAAAGCGCTACCCCACCGCCGCCAGGCTATCCCTCCACCCTCGACACCTCCTGTTATTCTCCACATACTACAGCCCCACGCCGCAACAGAACCAGTTATAACCCTTCTCCTCCTCTCAATCTGCGACTCCACTGTCGCGTTTTCCCATCTCCGAGTCGTTCCCGTCCGGGGCCTCGCCGTTGTCCACCGCCTCACTGCGTTCGGTGCGGTGTGGTCAACAAACAAGAGTCGTCGGAAGAGGACTGTACGTGGAGAGCCTGACGGCTGGGACCCACGAGGTCCATGGTCGCATGCAAGCAAAGTTCCTCCTTATTAAGCTGACAAAAAATGTTTCCTCCACCTGACAGCTGGGACCCACCGGCTGTACCTTCGCACGGAAGGAAGTGCCTCCTTGTTATGCAAAAAAAATTATTCATCCCGTTGACAGCTGGGACCCGTCAGATTTGGTGACTGGCTTGTGGGCCTACTAAGCGGACGTATATGCATGGCTTTGTCAACTTAATCAACAAATGATTCTAGCAGTTGGACCGTTGGATGTTAATCCAACAGCCGTGCTCCTTCTTCAACCTCTGTTCTTGCTCCTGTCTCCCGTGGGCGGCACCGCGGTTGTGCTGCCGCAAGACCCGAACTAGTGAAGTTTCCGCTCCTCTCCATCTGCGACTCCACCGCCCGTCTTCCCCATCTCCGGTTCGTTCGATGCAGGTGCGCTCGACGCGGTGTAGTCAACATGGTCAACAACCGAGAGTCATCGGAAGATGACTTTATGTGAGAGGCGGCGGTGGGGGACGCACCACGCCCATGGACGCATGCATGCAACGGAACGCGGCGAGGTCAACGCGTGGTCAAGGAACGACTTCCATCGGAAGTACATCAGACGTGGAGAGTCTCAGCTGGGTCCACGGCCGCAGCAAGTAAGTGCCTCCTTATTACACGGAAAATAATGATTCCTCCAATCGGCGAGGGACCTTTGGACAGGCCACCGTATTTTGCGAAAAAAACTTTTGCCCCCTGACTGCTGGGACCCACCTAACGGGCCATCGTATTTTGCAAAAAAAAGCTCCCCCCGCTGTCAGCTCGGACCCACCGGAAGTGCCTCCTTATTACGCACAAAAATGAATACTCCGTCGGCTACCTGGGAGCCACCTTGGTGGGAGGCTGACTTGTGGGCCTACTAAGTTGACGGGGACGAAGGGCTTTGTCAACTTAGTCAATATGAACGATTCTAGCTCCAGTGACCGTACGATGTCCATCCAATGGCCGTAGTGCTTCTTCAACCTCTGGTCTTCTTGCTCCGGCCGCCCAAAGCAGCTGTTGGTCGCCAAGATGCTCCTGCCTCCCAGAATCGGGTGTCTTTGCCATGGAGGCCTCACCCTCCTACTATTCCCACCGCTGGCCATGCCTGCGGCGACGGCAGCCTCGCACCGCAGCCGAACCAGTGAACCCTCGTACTCCTCTCCGCGCAGGCTTCCACTACCGCGTCTTCCCCGGCTCCCTGTCATCCCCTTCCTAGGCCTCGCCGTCGTCCACCACCGTGGTGCTCTCCGCGCGGCGTGGTCAACGTGGTCAAGGAACGACTTCCATCGGAAGAGTACTGTACATGGAGAGGCTGACAGCTGGGTCCACGGCCATAGCCCAGTTTTTTTGTGATTTGCCAAGTAAGTCGCATTGTCAGGCCTGTTGGGCTACAAATCTTTCAAGACGAGGAGAGCTTTCATTCGGCTGACCGAGAAAATGGCCCATCAGTAATGAGAAATGGGATGTACATTTTTAAAACACATCAAACCGGCAATTAGTTTCAAATATCTTTTTTTTTCATTTCGAGATTTTAAATTACATTAATTTTTATGCGTGGAGAATTTGTTGGATTTTATATTTATATACATTTATTTTTCAAATCAGTTTGAATGTGAGTCAAAATTTAGGGATTAAAAATAGTTCGAACCGCTTTTGAAATATGCAAAATTTCGTATAATTTTTTAACCGTGGCCACAATATGGGCTGTAATGCTAACAAAAAGAATATGGGCTCCAAAAAAACCTTAATAATTAGCAAATGGGCTGTAAATTATTAGAAATAATGGCAAATGGGATGTATGATGTTTTCCACAGATTTGAGGCTTTCCTAAAAAAAAGGTTGACGCACAAGCAGTGACTGTTGGATGGCCATCCAACGGCTGTTGTGTTTCTTCAATCTCTACTCTTCCTGCTCCAGCCGCTCAAACAAGCGTCGGCGGGACTGCCTGCTCCCTCCTTCCCGCGGCCGGCTCTGCCAAGCAGCCTCACCGCCCACCGTACTCCCATCGCTGGCCTAGCCATCCTCTACTCACCCACACTGCTGTTATTCTCCGGCGATGGCAAACGAACTGTAAACCCTCAGACAACAGTCGTACTCCTTGGCGTGGGAAACAAGCGCCGAAGTCTTCCTTGCCTCCGTGTCGTTCCCTTCCTAGGCCTCGCCGTCGTCCACCGCCCTAGTGCTCTCGGCGCGGCCTGGTCAACGTGGTCAACGATCGACATACATCTGAAGTGGACTGTACGTGGAGAGGTCGACAGCTGGGTCCACGGCCACACGCAAGGAAATGCCTCCTTATTACACGCAAAATAATGATTCCTCCAGCTGACATCAGGGACCCACCGAAAGGGCCTCTGTATTTCGCGAAAAAAACATTACCGCCGCTGACAGCTCGGACCCACCAACTATATCTTCGCAAGCAAGGAAGTGCCTCCTTATTACACACACAAAAATGAATACTCCCCCTGTTAGCTGGGACCCAGTATAGTGGCAGGCTAACTTGTGGGCCTACTAAGTTGACGGGGACGGAGGGCTTTGTCAACTTAGTCAATATGCACGATTCTAGCTCCAAAGGACCGTCACGATATCCATCCAACGGCCATAGTGCTTCTTCAACCTCTGGTCTTCTTGCTCCAGCCGCCCAAACCAGCGCCGGTCGTGCCTCGTGCTCCTACCTCCCGTGGCCGGCTGCGATGCGGCGGAGGCCTCACCGCCCCCTACTACACCCACGGCTGGCCAGGCCATCCCTCTACTCACCCACACCCCCTGTTATTCTCAAGGGCGACGGCAGCCTCACACCGCAGCGAACCAGTGAACCCTCGTACTCCTCTACGCGTGGGCATCCACTGTCGCGTATTCCCCGGCTCCGCGTCGTCCCCTTCCTAGGCCTCACCGTCCTCCACCGCCCTGGTGCTCTCGGCGCGGCGTGGTCATCGTGGTTAAGGAACGGCTTCTATCAGATGTGGATCAGACGTGGAGAGGCCGATACCGGGTCCACGGCCGCATGAAGGAAGTGCCTCCTTATTACGTGCAAAATAATTATTCCTCTACGACGGCGGGGACCCACCGGACGGGCCACCGTATTTCGCAAAAAACGTTTGCCCGACCGCTGGGACCCACCGGCTACATCTTCGCACGCAAGGAAGTGCGTCCGGGCAAAAAACGATTCATCCTCGATTGCTGGGACCCACCAGCTACATCTTCGCAGTAAGGAAGTGCTCGGCGGTACCGGGACCCACCTGGTCGAAGCGTACGTAGCGTTGTCATTCTGGTCGTGAACGTGTACATACATATATGCTGGTGGATGTAGAGGCGTGCACGTGTCATAGTAGAGGCGCGTACGTGTCGTAGTAGAGGCGCGCACGTAGCATGTACACGTACGTACAACGGCCAGGGTGCAAGAAAGAAAATACGGCCACGTATGTGTACATACGGGCAGGGTATCGAACGCCTACTCGCGCATACGTACGGCCAAGGCTCGTGTACATGGCTGGGTCGGAACGGAGAAACAACGTTGTCGTCGTGTTCATGGGGAGGCAACGGAAAGCGTCGCGTTCATGGGGAGGCAACGGAATGCGTCGTGTTCATCGGGAGGCAACGGAACTCGTGGGAGCCAACCGGCTGGGTAAGGACGGAATGCGTGGTCGTGTTCATCGGGAGGGCTTGGACGAAACAGGCGATGGAAACGATGCCTGGCGTACCGCACAACGGAGGAAACGGACCTCCTACGTTCGGAACGGGGTCCTGTTGATCGGGAGGGGTGTGGCGTACCGCAAAACAGAGGAAACATACCTCCTACAGTTGAAACGGGGGCCCTGTTGATCGGGAGGGGTGTGGCGTACCGCAAAACAGATGAAACGAACCTCCTATGATCGAAACGGGGGTCCTGTTGATCGGGAGGGGTGGCATCGCATAAACGCATATAAACGGACCTCCTACGGTCCAAAACGGGGTCCCGCTTATCGAGGGGTGTGGCGACCGCAAAAGCAGGACTCCACGGGATACTATTCATCTCCACCGTCGACCTCCTCCGGCCTCCATGGGCTACCGCCGACCTCCTCCAGCCTCCACGGGCTCCTCGCTCATCAAGCCTCCACCGCTGCGCTACTCCACCGGCTCTTGTTCAACCACCCCTCCACGGGCACCCCTCCACCGTCTCGCTCATCCAGCCCTCCACACCACGGGTCCTGTTCAACCACCCTCCACGGGCACCCTCCACCGTCTGTTCATCCAGCCCTCCACCACACCACGGGTCCTGTTCGCCCGCAGGCAAACGCCACCGCCACTGTTCATCCAACCCCCCGCAACGCCACTCGCTCATCCTGCAGGCAGCATCAATCGGCTTGATTAGCAGGCAATAGCGAAGCGAATCGCCGATCGGGTTCAATTAACAGACCATCGATCGATCGCCGGGTTCAATGAACGGCGTAACTGCGGTCTGTCGCCGGGTTGATTAGAGCCCAACGCCTCGCTTCGGGTTCGATTAGAGCCAACGCCTACACACGCTGCAGCGTCGTGTCACGAGAAAGCAGCGCATCACTCGCCCCGACCTCCCACCGTAACACAGAAATCCCGAAATTTTCCTCGCTTCGCTTCTACCACGGTTTTTCGTCATGGACGGACCAGAGAATGTCATGCAGCTGCGTCTCGGCCCGCCTGTGACGAAAAAGCCCATTTTTTGTCATGATTTTTTCTCATAGAAGTAGGAGCCCACCACATTTATGATGATACCGGGTTTTGTCACAATTATCGTCATAGAAGTGTCATATCTATGACAGAAAAAAATTCATTCGGCCCAAAATGTCACGGATGTGTCTTTTTTTTGTAGTGTCAATTGTATAACTTGATTGCATAACGCGTGTGTGTACCAATCTATGTGTTGTAAGATGCTTAGTTGTGTACCATTTATATATTTGCAAGTGTATGATGACTACATAGAAATGCATGTCATCCTGTTATTCATGCTTCTATAACACATGTTGATTTGGTTGATGAGATGATCTAGTTGTATACTTACCTACGTGCTTAGTATGCATCCATGTCTCATTTATCATAACTAGCATGGCAGTGTTGTATGCTAACGTCGTGCTTGATCTTTAGGTCACTTTTTATCAACTAGGTTATCTCATAGTTACACGTTGCATTTTATTAGTAGCATATTTTGGTATCTCGTGTCATGATCATCCATGCTTAGCATCATATCTGGTTTAGTTTACTGTTGCATTTGTGGTATGCCTAAGTCTAGACATCAAGTCATGCTAGTTATCTTTCATGTGTTATTATATTCCATGTGTTATAGTTGTACTTGTGTTGCTCATATGTGCTTGACTTGTCTCATGTTAGTGTTATGAGTGTTTGGCACATGTGTCATTAGCTCATCACATGATTAGGATAGTTCACCTTTCAATAGTTGAGTTGTGTCTTTCTCATATGCTTAGTGCACATTGTTGCTTTGTTGTTAATCATGTTGTGGTAATATTTTTGCTAGAGGTCATTTGGATATTAGTTGTTTCCTTTATTATAAAGAGTGTCCTAGTTTAGTATCTTCTCATGGTCACTCATATGTTTAATGCTTTTGTTATTAGATAAGACCTCTTCACGATTCTATACTCACATGCCTTGTATGATGTGTCTGGTTATTTAATTTTCCAATTATTTTTGTTACAGCATTGGTTTGTATTTTGTCATAGAAATGCTTGCTAATAGTTGTTATGATTGGTGTTTAGTATTTGCTTATTGTTAACCATTATAAAATATTTGGATACATCCAAATATTTACTTGTGGTTGATTATTAATCTTAATCATATCATGCCTGGATAGTAGTTCACTCTTTTGTTCCATGTCTTGTATAGTTTCTTGTTAATTGTTTGACAAATGACTTCGTTTGTTATAATAGAATTGATCCTATTTTATATTAATAATATTATAGGGTTAGACCTAGGTCAATTCAATTCATGTTGTTGAGTGATGTTTGATTGCTTAACTAGTATGGTTTGTAATGTTTGTTCATTTGTCTTACAGAACTATTGCCTTTTGACTTATTATATAGTTGATGTATATGTTTGACTACTATTGACCATTATAAATATTTAGATTCTATCTAAATATCTATTTGTGGTTAACTATTACCTTCATCGTGTCATGTTGTAATTGTGTGGTTAAATGCATAGGATGGTTCCTTTTCATGTGTGTTGATGCCATTGTGTTTGTTAGATAGTAGTTTCCTATATAGTTTGTCGAGATGTGTAGTGGGCATTACTAGTGTTTAATTGCATATTCATATTGGAACGTTAGTCTTGATCGCCATGTATTGCTTAGCTGTGTCAACCTCAACCATGTCATTCAATGAATCCTTTCTCTTACATCCTAATCAACCTCATTTCAAAGTCTCCATCTTGATCAATATCTTGTTGTCCATCCAATTTTAAATTGTTTCGGAAGTTATTTGGATTTACTTTTGCTTTGGTATTTATTGTTTGTCTTTTGATATCGTTCCGATGAGTAGGGAGTGACGATATCGATGTTGGACATGGACAGAACAGGTTACTGAAGGACTCAACAACGAAGGCATGCCTTATTCTTTGATCATACTTATCCTATGGTTTACAAAATTGCATTGAGTTTTATTGTTTCTATGTGCATGCTATTTTAATCCTCGTAGCTAGCGTGTTGATTGACACATTACCTTGATCCGCTTGTCGCCTATTCACTTGACACCTGAGTAGAATTATAGTATTCTTGTAGAGTAGAAATGCTTAGCCATGCTTATTACCCTATAGGTGCTTTGTTGAATGACCTCTGAGTCATTGCCAGTTGAAACTTACCGCTGAGCTAGGCCAGATGGCCTTATTGATATCCTCTACTCTCTTCTACTATGGGTGAAACTTACCATCTGAATACTGGCGCGGACGACAACTGAATCAAGGATTGAAGGAGTGATTGGCTGCCCTTCACGAGTTGAAGGGGGCAATCAGTCGTCCGTGCCGCTTAAGGCCTAATAAGTCTTGGATTTGAAGATTGTGATAACAGTACAGCCACATGCTATATGGGCACTGGCTTGGTCAAGTAAGCTAGTCAGCCTTAGGTGTCGATGTCGCCGTACTGTAGATGGGATAGCTTCCTTGCGAGGAGTATCCTCGGCACAGATGGGTTTGAGGATGTACTCTTAGTTCCGTGCGCCAGACCTAGTGGGCATGTCACATCTTTGGGGGATCTAGTGTAAAGACCTCGTCACAATCTCTCTGCCGGTATACCAGATGGTGTACTACGCTAGCGGCGGCTAGTGGCAACAAGTCGGGATTGTGTCGTGTGGGTAAAGTGTACAACCTCTGCAGAGTGTAAAACTATTCAAATAGTCGTGTCCACGGTCAAGGACAGCACATGAATCTTTCTCGACATACAGGACCTGTCTTGCTTATTCCCTCTTTGCCCCTATTCTCGAAACCTATGAAGGACGTGAGTTGATCGAGGATCCTCACTTGAAGAAAGTTATTCTGGAGATAAAACATGTTTTCATCTAAAACTGCTTTTATCCAACTGCTTTATTTGTCAAACAAAATTAGCTTTATGCAAATGAGCCATATAGCCTTCCTTTGAAGCCACATGTAGCTATTAGGTCCTTCCCCGTGGGAGGCATGTTGAGTACGTAATGTACTCCTGGCAATAATTTTGTTGACAACATAGTTCCATGAAGACGAAGGTGATGAGTACGAATACTATGGCGATCTATAGGAGTGAAGTCACGTGGATTACATCGACTTCCTGTGGCTGAGATGGAGTCACTACGCATTTTACTTTCAGCTGTTTTCTGATTGAAAATGTCATGAGACATCTCACTAGGTATGTCTTGTGACAAATATACTACTTGTAATGCTTTTACGTATTCTGCAATGATATCATTTCACTGTGTTGTCAACAATGATCTTGGGGTTCACAAATATACACAGGAGGATCTGGAAGTTAATTCCACGTTCTCACACTTATTCACTTCACGACCATCAGTTATCAACATCTTCCAAGCTAAGCAGCTAGTGGTGGTTCCCAAGAGATAAAAGTAAAGGTTTACTCCCCCTCCACCATCAATCACACTCCACGGCTTGTCCGAAACAACGGGTGCCATCCATACCAACATCAGTCTCGGGGGAGTTTTGTTTAATTATTTGCATTTTTGAGTTCGGGACTGGGAATCCCTATTATCGCCCATTTTCTCGTGTGATGGCGAGTGAATGAATATTCGACCTGAGAATAACCCGCTTAGCATGGAAGATATTGACCACCTCCTGTCGTTCCATGAACGATCCAGGCACACAAAAAGGATAGTTTTTAGAAGTTTTTAGAGGTGGCACATGCAAATTTACTTAGGACGGCAGGGTAATACCGTATATAGGTAGGTATGGTGGACTCATCTGGAATAACTTTGGGTTCAAGGTTTTTGATGTAGAAGCAGAATCCCCACTTAGTACAGGCAAAGGCTAGCAATTTAGATTGAGAAGCGGCCAGCTAGAGAGCAACAACGATCATAACCATGCATTATGCATAAGTAACATTGGACACTAGCGTGAGTAGGATATGAACACCATGAACATAAATATCATAGAGGCTATGTTGGTTTTGATTCAACTACATGCATGATCATGTACCAAGTCAAGCCACTCGAACATTTAGAGGAGGATACCATATCATCATACTACATCACAATCATTTTAACACTATGTTGATATCCAAGATAAATCATTATCAACTCCCAACTAATTATGCATGGCATGAGAAACTATAATCTCTAATTGTCATTGCAAACATGTTCAATCATAATGGGTTGAAGCCTGGATACTAGGTTTAACATATTTACACAAACAGAACAAGTCGAGTTCATACCTGTTTCTCTCTGCCACGGCCAGTTCATCGAATGTCGTCATTATTGCCTTTCACTTGCACGACCGAACGATATGAAAATAATAATAGTGCAAGTGTGCCATGGACTAAGCTGGAATCTGCAAACATTTTATTCAACAGGAGAAGACAAGGTAAAATGTGCTCTTTATTAGTTCAACAATTATTCATATGAGAGCCACTCAACATTTTAATCGTGGTCTTCTCCTCGGTACAACTCGAATGAAAAGAAAAGAAATTCAGAGAAACACACTGAAATATTTTTGGAGTTTTTGGTTTTCTTCAACAAGCAAATAAAAAGCAAAAAACGAGAAAAACTATTTACACGGGAAAGCTCCCAACAAGCAAAAGAAGAACAAGGAAATCTTTTTGGGATTTCTTTTCAGTACTACTACTAAGCATGCATAGAAAGTAAATTACTACAACTAATTTTTTGGTTTTTTTTCTAAAGTTTTTCAAACACACAAGAAGAAAGCAAGAAAAATAAAACTAGGCATGGATGATACAATGAAAAAGTGTGAAAACCAACAAATGAAATAAGTGGACATGAATGTGATGTCGGTGAGAACACGTACTCTCCCAAGCTTAGGCTTTTGCCTAAGTTGGTAATCAATCCGTAGCCTAGAGGGTAGTAGGGATCCTGGGGAGCAGGCATCCACTCATCCCACTGCTGGGGCTCCTGCTGTGCTGCCGCCGCAGCAGCTTGAGTGTTTTGGTAGGCGCTGATATCTGCAGGCATAATCCTATATCCTCCCCTGGTAGCAGAATCAAACAAAGAAGGTGCAGGCAATAGAATAATATCATGCGTTTTAACGCTAAAGACTAGGTTATAAGGAATGGGAATGCCAAGAGAGTTATTATGAATGAAATGATGGTGATCCATGGGTACTCGGTCTAGGTAAACCTTGGTCAGAGGATAATCATGAGGGCGTATCTCAACCTCGAAGTGAGTCACCAAACGAGTAGCAAAAATCCCACCATGTATTTCACCCTGTGATTTATTAAGATGGAGGCGACGAGCCACAATAGCTCCCAAGCTATAGGTGTTGTCACCCTCTAGTGCTCGGCGTAAAACAACAAATTCTGGTGCGCTGAGCGCACCTACTTTCTTCCTAGCAAGAAGACACTTAGCAACAAATAAAGCAAAATAATGTACAGCAGGAAAGTATAAGCTAGCAGTCGTGGTGGCTGACACTCCTCTCTCATCTCCCACTGTAAGAGTGCGATAAAAAGTCTCAAACCCAGCTGGCCTAGGCTCAGCCAGACTCCCATCGGAAGGGATCATGCATATGTCAGAAAACTCAGTAAGTGGTATCTGATGGTTTTCAGCATATAAATCAAAGCTCACTTCAGGAGGATCATTTCTAGGCAAGAAAGTAAAGCTCTGAACAAAGATGTTTGTGAGGATTTGGTCCTGGTCACACTCATCTGCGATGAAGTCGGTGAGCCGGCATTAGCAATATATTGCATGAACTCCTCATGGATTCCAGCCTCTTGCAGGAACAGGGTGTGCGGCCATTCGCACGGCCGTTCCTCCGCCAACCTCCGAGGGTGGAGATCACTGTCAGAAGACTCCCCAATAACACCCTTGGAGTTCTTCTTAGAGCCAAACTTACTAAAGATATTCATATCCGCGTACAATATTCTGAAAATAAAATTTTTGGGGTGACAAAAATTTGTCAACAAAACTTTATAAAATTGATAGCAACTACTCATAGGGATGCATAGAAGCCATAGCAAGCATTCAGACTACTTAGAACACTAAGAATTCAACATGCAAGCACATCTACAGCAGCACCAAGAGTAGCTAATTATTCAAAATATAAACAACTAAAGAAAAAACTAATTGGACAAACGGTGGAGTCACATACCAAGCAACAAATCCCCCGAAACAGTTTCAGAAATGGAGCTTCGAGCAAAGAGTTCAAAATCCACGGGTTTGAGCTCAAGAACATGGGAGAGAGAGAGCAATGGAGATTTTTTTCTGGAGGTAATGATGATGTGGGATGAAGAGGTAAGTGAAGGGGCCACGTGGGGACCACAACCCACCAGTGCGCGCCTGGGGGTCCTGGCGCGCCCAGGTGGGTTGTGCCCACCTGGTGCACCTCCCTCTGGTATTATTTGTGAAGGAAATATGCCCTAGAGGCAATAATAAATTTATTATTTATGTCCTCATATCATGATAAATGTTTATTATTCATGCTAGAATTGTATTACCCGGAAACATAATACATGTGTGAATACATAGACAAAACATAGTACCACTAGTATGCCTCTACTTGACTAGCTCGTAAATCAAAGATGGTGAAGTTTCCTAAACATAGACATGAGTTGTCATTTTATTAACGGGATCACATCATTAGGAGAATGATGTGATTGACTTGACCCATTCCGTTAGCTTAGCACTTGATCGTTTAGTATGTTACTATTGCTTTCTTCATGATTTATACATGTTCCTATGACTATGAGATTATGTAACTCCCACTTACCGGAGGAACACTTTGTGTGCTACCAAACGTCACAACGTGAATCGGGTGATTATAAAGGTGCTCTACAGGTGTCTCCGAAGGTACTTGTTGAGTTGACATATTTTGAGATTAGGATTTGTCACTCCGATTGTCGTAGAGGTATCTCTGGGCCCTCTCGGTAATGCACATCTGTTGTAGGGCGGAAACCCTAGAACGTCGATCTTTCACGTTTGGAGTAGATCCTACGGGGAAATCACGAAGAACACGCGGAAGCACAAAGGGAAACACGGGGAGAACGAGAGAGAGAAACTCTAAACCGACATAGAATCAATCACACGAGTGCTAGATCATCACACACATAAGGTAACACAAGGTTTAAGATCAACAAAGGAAAGGATACAACGGAACCGTTCTTCTCCGAGAGGAGGCCTTGATGTTCTTCCCTAGAAAGGGGTCTTGAATCCGCTTGGGGATCTTCTCCGAAGAGGCCGTGAACCCCGAGGAGAAGTAACCAAGTGGATGAGCAAAGGCTCTAACACAAATATGAGCTAATCCAATGCTGACCCTAACTAGGAGGTGGTGGGGTTCTATTTATAGTCTTAGTGCAAAAGGGGGCGAAGTGAAGGGGTACATGGGCCTCATGCCCGAGCCCTGTGCGCAGACAGGCCGGTTGTTCCGGTCGAGGTGGCGGTTGTACCGCTGGCGATCCAGGGAGAGCGGAAGTACCGGTCGAGGAAGGCGGTACTACCACCGGGGTCAGGTGTTGGCTTCTGCAGCTGGTCGTCGGGGTCCCCAGCGGTTGTACCGGTCGTGGGGCCGGTTGTTCCGGTCATTTGGGAATTACCGGTACATCCGGTGCTGTACCGGCCTTGCACCGCTTGATCACCGAATGGCGGCCGGTTGTTGGGCGGTAGTAGGCGGTTGTTCCGCCCGCCGGTTGTTGGGCGGTTGTACCGTCCTTCCGAGTTGGGCGAATGCTTCCTTGATCTTGATGTCCGTCTTGCACCGTTCCTTCTCTGGGTTGCTTACGGTACTGAGCACACAAAGCATCTCCGTTTGAGGTAGTAGCCATGTCTCAAGTTGGTCAAAGTGAAGTTCAACAAGGAGAGAGTTAACCTCGGATTGAATAGCACGTGCTCGAGCTCTCGTCGTGGGTCCTCGTGGGGTTGGATGTGTCGATGTAGAGTCCATGGGGATGATGGAAGGATGCTCCGCATCAACATCACTATAAGCCTTGCAAGCAATGTAGCTAATGAGTTAGTTATGAGATGATGCATTATGTAACGAGTAAAGAGACTTGCCGGTAACGAGATTGAACTAGGTATTGGATACCGACGATCGAATCTCGGGCAAGTAACATACCGATGACAAAGGGAACAACGTATGTTCTTATGCGGTTTTGACCGATAAAGACCTTCTTAGAATATGTAGGAGCCAATATGAGCATCCAGGTTCCGCTATTGGTTATTGACCGGAAATATGTCTCGGTCATGTCTACATAGTTCTCGAACCCGTAGGGTCCGCACGCTTAAGGTTTCGTTAACAGTTTTATTATGAGTTTATGAGTTTTGATATACCGAAGTTTGTTCGGAGTACCGGATGTGATCACGGACTTGACGAGGAGTCTCGAAATGGTCGAGACATAAAGATCGATATATTGGACGGCTATATTTGGACACCGGAAAGGTTTTGGGTGAGATTGGGACAATACCGGAGCTCCGGGGGGTTATCGGAACCCCCCGGGAGGTATATGGGCCTTATTGGGCCTTAGTGGAAAGGAGGGGAAAGGAGCAAGGGAGGGGGCGCCCCCCCAAGCCCAATCCGAATTGGGAGGGCCCCCCTTTCCTTCCTCCCTCCTTCCTCTTCCTTCCCTCTCCTACTCCTAATAGGAAAAGGGGGAGTCCTACTCCCGGTGGGAGTTGGACTCCCCCCCTTGGGCGCGCCACCCCCCTTGGTCGGCCCCCTCCTCCACTCCTTTATATACGGAGGAGGGGGGAACCCCATAGACACAACAATTGATCTCTTGATCTCTTAGCCGTGTGCGGTGCCCCCCTCCACCATAGTTCTCCTCGATAATATTGTAGCGGTGTTTAGGCGAAGCCCTGCGACGGTAGAACATCAAGATCGTCACCACGCCGTCGTGCTGACGGAACTCTTCCCCGACACTCTGCTGGACCGGAGTCCGGAGAACGTCATCGAGCTGAACGTGTGCAAGAACTCGGAGGTGCCGTAGTTTCGGTCCTTGATCGGTCGGGCCGTGAAGACGTACGACTACATCAACCGCGTTGTGCTAAAGCTTCCGCTTTCGGTCTACGAGGGTACGTGGACACACTCTCCTCTCTCGTTGCTATGCATCACCATGATCTTGCGTGTGCGTAGGAAATTTGTTGAAATTACTATGTTCCCTAACAGTGGTATTCGAGCCTAGGTTTTATGCGTTGATGTTATATGCACGAGTAGAACACAAGTGAGTTGTGGGCGATATAAGTCATACTGCTTACCAGCATGTCATACTTTGGTTCGACGGTATTGTTGGATGAAGCGGCTCGGACCGACATTACGCGTACGCTTACGCGAGACTGGTTCTACCGACGTGCTTTGCACACAGGTGGCTGGCGGGTGTCAGTTTCTCCAACTTTAGTTTGAAGTGAGTGTGGCTACGCCCGGGCCTTGCGAAGGTTAAAACAGCACCAACTTGACAAACTATCGTTGTGGTTTTTGATGAGTAGGTAAGAAAGGTTCTTGCTAAGCCCGTAGTAGCCACGTAAAACTTGCAACAACAAAGTAGAGGACGTCTAACTTGTTTTTGCAGGGCATGTTGTGATGTGATATGGTCAAGACATGATGCTAAATTTTATTGTATGAGATGGTCATGTTTTGTAACCGAGTTATCAGCAACTGGCAGGAGCCATATGGTTGTCGCTTTATTGTATGCAATGCAATCGCCCTGTAATGCTTTACTTTATCACTAAGCGGTAGCGATAGTCGTAGAAGCATAAGATTGGCGAGAAGACAACGATGCTACGATGGAGATCAAGGTGTCGCACCGGTGACGATGGTGATCATGACGGTGCTTCGGAGATGGAGATCACAAGCACAAGATGATGATGGCCATATCATATCACTTATATTGATTGCATCTGATGTTTATCTTTTATGCATCTTATCTTGCTTTGATTGACGGTAACATTATAAGATGATGTCTCACTAAATTTCAAGATAAAAGTGTTCTCCCTGAGTATGCACCGTTGCCAAAGTTCGTTGTGCCCTGACACCACGTGATGATCGGGTGTGATAAGCTCTACGTCCATCTACAACGGGTGCAAGCCAGTTTTGCACAAGCAGAATACTCAGGTTAAACTTGATGAGCCTAGCATATGCAGATATGGCCTTGGAACACTGAGACCGAAAGGTCGAGCGCGAATCATATAGTAGATATGATCAACATAATGATGTTCACCATTGGAAGCTACTCCATTTCACGTGATGATCGGTTATGGTTTAGTTGATTTGGATCACGTGATCACTTAGATGATTAGAGGGATGGCTGTCTAAGTGGGAGTTCTTAATTAATATGATTAATTGAACTTAAATTTATCATGAACTTAGTACCTGATAGTATTTTGATTGTCTATGTTTGTTGTAGATAGATGGCTCGTGCTGTTGTTCCATTGAATTTAAATGCGTTCCTTGAGAAAGCAAAGTTGAAAGATGATGGTAGAAATTACACGGACTGGGTCCGTAACTTGAGGATTATCCTCATTGCTGCATAGAAGAATTACGTCCTGGAAACACCGCTGGGTGCCAGGCCTGCTGCGATAGCAACACCGGATGTTATGAGCGTACCGGCGAGCTCGATGACTACTCAATAGTTCAGTGTGCCATGCTTTACGGCTTAGAACCGGGTCTTCAATGATGTTTTGAACGTCATGGAGCATATGAGATGTTCCAGGAGTTGAAGTTAATATTTCAAGCAAATGCCCGGATTGAGAGATATGAAGTCTCCAATAAGTTCTATAGCTGCAAGATGGAGGAGAATAGTTACATCGTTGAGCGAGATACTCGGAATGTCCGGATATAACAATCACTTGATTCAACCGGGAGTTAATCTTACGGATGATAGCGTCATTGATGTAATTCTTCAATCAACGCCACCAAGCTACAAAAGCTTCGTGATGAACTATAATATGCAAGGGATGGAAAAGACAATTCTCGAGCTCTTCGCAATGCTAAAGGCTGCGGAGGTAGAAATCAAGAAGGAGCATCAAGTGTTGATGGTCAATAAGACCACCAGTTTCAAGAAGAATGGCAAAGGGAAAAAGAAGGGGAACTTCAAGAAGAACAGCAAACAAGTTGCTGCTCAAGAGAAGAAACCCAAGTCTGGACCTAAGCACGAGATCGAGTGCTTCTCTGCAAGCATACCGGTCCTTTGGAAGCGAAACTGCCCCAAGTATTTTGCGGATAAGAAGGATGGCAAGGTGAACAAAGGTATATGTGATATACATGTTATTGATGGGTACCTTACTAGAGCTCGCGGTAGCACCTGGGTATTTGATACTGGTTCTATTGCTAATATTTGCAACTTGAAACAGGGACTACGGATTAAGCAAACACTGGCCAAGGACGAGGTGACGTGCGCGTGGGAAATGGTTCCAATGTCGATGTGATCGCGGTCGGCACGCTACCTCTACATCTACCTTCGGGATTAGTTTTAGACCTGAATAATTGTTATTTTGTGCCAGCGTTGAGCATGAACATTATATCTGGATCTTGTTTGATGTGAGACGGTTATTCATTTAAATCAGAGAATAATGGTTGTTCTATTTATATGAGTAATATCTTTTATGGTCATGCACCCTTGAAGAGTGGTCTATTTTTGATGAATCTCGATTGTAGTGATACACATATTCATAATGTTGAAGCCAAAAGATGTAGAGTTGATAATGATAGTGCAACTTATTCGTGGCCTTTGCCGTTTAGGTCATATCGGTGTAAACGCATGAAGAAACTCCATCTTGATGGACTTTTGGAACCACTTGATTATGAATCACTTGGTACTTGCGAACCGTGCCTCATGGGCAAGATGACTAAAACGCCGTTCTCCAGTACTATGGAGAGAGCAACAGATTTGTTGGAAATCATACATACAGATGTATGTGGTCCGATGAATGTTGAGGCTCGTGGCGGATATCGTTATTTTCTCACCTTCACAGATGATTTAAGCAGATATGGGTATATCTACTTAATGAAGCATAAGTCTGAAACATTTGAAAAGTTCAAAGAATTTCAGAGTGAAGTTGAAAATCATCGTAACAAGAAAATAAAGTTTCTACGATCTGATCGTGGAGGAGAATATTTGAGTTACGAGTTTGGTCTACATTTGAAACAATGCGGAATAGTTTCGCAACTCACGCCACCCGGAACACCACAGCGTAATGGTGTGTCCGACGTCGTAATCGTACTTTACTAGATATGGTGCGATCTATGATCTTACTGATTTACTGCTATCGTTTTGGGGTTATGCTTTAGAGACGGTTGCATTCACGTTAAATAGGGCCCCATCGAAATCCGTTGAGACAACGCCTTATGAACTGTGGTTTGGCAAGAAACCAAAGTTGTCGTTTCTGAAAGTTTGGGGCTGCGATGCTTATGTGAAAAAGCTTCAACCTGATAAGCTCGAACCCAAATCGGAGAAATGTGTCTTCATAGGATACCCAAAGGAGACTGTTGGGTACACCTTCTATCACAGATCTGAAGGCAAGACACTCGTTGCTAAGAAAGGATCCTTTCTAGAGGAGTTTCTCTCGAAAGAAGTGAGTGGGAGGAAAGTAGAACTTGATGAGGTAACTTTACCGGCTCCCTTATTGGAAAGTAGTTCATCACAGAAACCGGTTTCTGTGACACCTACACCAATTAGTGAGGAAGTTAATGATGATGATCATGGAACTTCATATCAAGTTGTTGCTGAACCTCGTAGATCAACCAGAGTAAGATCCGCTTTTGAGTGGTACGGTAATCCTGTTACGGAAGTCATGCTACTAGATCATGATGAACCTACGAACTATGAAGAAGCGATGGTGAGCCCAGATTCCATAAAATGGCTTGAAGCCATGAAATCTGAGATGAGATCCATGTATGAGAACAAAGTGTGGACTTTGGTTGACTTGCCCGATGATCGGCAAGCAATAGAGAATAAATGGATCTTCAAGAAGAAGACTGACGCTGACGGTAATGTTACTGTATACAAAGCTCGACTTGTTGCAAAAGGTTTTGGACAAGTTCAGGGAGTTGACTACGATGAGACCTTCTTACCCGCAGCGATGCTTAAGTCCGTCCGAATCATGTTAGCGATTGCCGCATTTTATGATTATGAAATATGGCAGATGGATGTCAAAACTGCATTCCTGAATGGATTTCTGGAAGAAGAGTTGTATATGATGCAACCAGAAGGTTTTGTCGATCCAAAGGGAGCTAACAAAGTGTGCAAGCTCCAGCGATCCATTTATGGACTGGTGCAAGCCTCTCGGAGTTGGAATAAACGCTTTGATAGTGTGATCAAAGCATATGGTTTTATCTGAGACTTTTGGGGAAGCCTGTATTTACAAGAAAGTGAGTGGGAGCTCTGTAGCATTTCTAATATTATATGTGGACGACATATTATTGATTGGAAATGATATAGAATTTTTGGATAGCATAAAAGGATACTTGAATAAAAAAAATTCAATGAAAGACCTCAGTGATGCTGCTTACATATTAGGCTTCAAGATCTATAGAGATAGATCAAGACGTTTAATTGGACTTTCACAAAGCACATACCATGATAAAGTTTTGAAAAAACTCAAAATGGATCAAGCAAAGAAAGGGTTCTTGCCTGTAATACAAGGTGTGAAATTGAGTCAGACTCAATGCCCGACCACTGCAGAAGATAGAGATAAAATGAAAGAAGTTCCCTATGCTTCAGCCATAGGCTCTATCATGTATGCAATGCTGTGTACCAGACCTGATGTGTTCCTTGCTATTAGTTTAGCAGGGAGGTACCAAAGTAATCCAGGAGTGGATCACTGGACAACGGTCAAGAACATCCTGAAATACCTGAAAAGGACTAAGGATATGTTTCTCGTTTATGGAGGTGACAAAGAGCTAGTCGTAAATGGTTACGTCGATGCAAGCTTTGACACTGATCCGGAAGATTCTAAATCGCAAACCGGATACGTGTTTTTATTAAACGGTGGAGCTGTCGGTTGGTGCAGTTCTAAACAAAGCGTCGTAGCGGGATCTACATGTGAAGCGGAGTACATAGCTGCTTCAGAAGCAGCAAATGAAGGAGTTTGGATGAAGGAGTTCATATCCGATCTAGGTGTCGTGCCTAGTGCATCGGGTCCAATGAAAATCTTTTGTGAAAATACTGGTGCAATTGCCTTGGCAAAGGAATCCAGATTTCACAAAAGAGCCAAGCACATCAAGAGACGCTTCAATTCCATCCGGGACCAAGTCCAGGTGGGAGACATAGAGATTTGCAAGATACATACGGATCTGAATGTTGCGCACCCGTTGACTAAGCCTCTTCCATGAGCAAAACATGATCAACACCAAGGCTCCATGGGTGTTAGAATCATTACTATGTAATCTAGATTATTGACTCTAGTGCAAGTGGGAGACTGAAGGAAATATGCGCTAGAGGCAATAATAAAGTTATTATTTATTTCCTCATATCATGATAAATGTTTATTATTCATGCTAGAATTGTATTACCCGGAAACATAATACATGTGTGAATACATAGATAAAACATAGTATCACTAGTATGCCTCTACTTGACTAGCTCGTAAATCAAAGATGGTTAAGTTTCCTAACCATAGACATGAGTTGTCATTTTATTAACGGGATCACATCATTAGGAGAATGATGTGATTGACTTGACCCATTACATTAGCTTAGCACTTGATCGTTTATTATGTTGCTATTGCTTTCTTCATGACTTATACATGTTCCTATGACTATGAGATTATGTAACTCCCGCTTACGGGAGGAACACTTTGTGTGCTACCAAACGTCACAACGTAACTGGGTGATTATAAAGGTGCTCTACAGGTGTCTCCAAAGGTACTTGTTGAGTTGACGTATTTCGAGATTAGGATTTGTCACTCCGATTGCGGAGAGGTATCTCTGGGCCCTCTCGGTAATGCACATCACTATAAGCCTTGCAAGCAATGTAGCTAATGAGTTAGTTACGAGATGATGCATTACATAACGAGTAAAGAGACTTGCCGGTAACGAGATTGAACTAGGTATTGGATACCGACGATCGAATCTTGGGCAAGTAACATACTGATGACAAAGGGAACAACGTATGTTTTTATGCGGCTTTGACCGATAAAGATCTTCGTAGAATATGTAGGAGCCAATATGAGCATCCAGGTTCCGCTATTGGTTATTGACCGGAAATATGTCTCGGTCATGTCTACATAGTTCTCGAACCCGTAGGGTTCACATGCTTAAGGTTTCGTTGACAGTTTTATTATGAGTTTATGAGTTTTGATGTACTGAAGGTTGTTCGGAGTACCGGATGTGATCACGGACTTGATGAGGAGTCTCGAAATGGTCGAGAGATAAAGATCGATATATTGGACGACTATATTTGGACACCGGAAAGGTTCCGGGTGAGATTGGGACAATACCGAAGCTCGGGGAGGTTATCAGAACCCCCCGGGAGGTATATGGGCCGTATTGGGCCTTAGTGGAAAGGAGGGGAAAGGAGCAATGGAGGGGCGCCCCCCCCCCAAGCCCAATCCGAATTGGGAGGGGGGCCGGCCCCCCCCATTCCTTCCTCCCTCCGTCCTCTTCCTTCCCTCACCGACTCCAAATAGGAAAAGGGCGAGTCCTACACCTGGTGGGAGTTGGACTCCCCCCTTGGCGCGCCACCCCTTGGTCGGCCCCTCCTCCACTCCTTTATATCTGGAGGAGGGGCACCCCATAGACACAACAATTGATCTCTTGATCTCTTAGCCGTGTGCGGTGCCCCCCTCCACCATAGTTCTCCTCGATAATATTGTAGCGGTGCTTAGGCGAAGCCCTGCGACGGTAGAACATCAAGATCGTCATCACGCCGTCGTGCTGACGGAACTCTTCCCCGACACTCTGCTGGATCAGAGTCCGGAGAACGTCATCGAGCTGAACGTGTGCAAGAACTCGAAGGTGCCGTAGTTTCGGTGCTTGATCGGTCGGGCCGTGAAGACGTACGACTACATCAACCGTGTTGTGCTAACGCTTCCGCTTTCGGTCTACGAGGGTACGTGGACACACTCTCCCCTCTCGTTGCTATGCATCACCATGATCTTGCGTGTGCGTAGGAAATTTTTTGAAATTACTACGTTCCCTAACAATTTCCACCAGAAATTCACAAATATTCAGAAAAAAATCGTGTAAAATTTTCAGGGCATTCTGAGAACTTTTATTTTTGGGTCATTTTTTATTGCACGAAAAATTCAGAAAACAGACAAAACATGGCATTTTATTTTATTTAACTAATAAAACCAGAAAACAAAAGGTAAGGACAGAAGGTAGTGCTCACTAAATTCATCAACTTCATACCGTTCAAAAATGATCCATTAATAAGGTTAATCAAGTCTTATTAATCACCACTTCCGATTAGCATGAAACCAAAGAACTTTCGTAAAGTCACTAAGTTACCTCAATGGGGATATGCATTTCCCCAACAATAAGTATTTCATATTTCTTTTTGACAGTAGGTAGAGGTATTTGAAAACTTCCATAGTGATTGTCGGAGATTTTTCAATAACATTAATACCATTCACTTGGAATTGTTTCTTCGGAAAGTGCACCGTATGCTCATTACCATAGATATGAAAAGTGACCTTGCTTTTATTGCAATCAATAACAGCCCCTGCAGTATTCAAGAAGGGTCTTCCAAGGATAATCGACACGTTGTCGTCCTCGGGCATCTCAAGTATAACAAAGTCAGTCAAAATAGTAACATTAGCAACGACGACGGGCACATCCTCACAGATACCGATAGGTATGGCAGTTGACTTGTCAGCCATTTGCAAAGATATTTCAGTAGGTGTGAGTTTATTCAAGTCAAGTCTTTTATATAAAGAGAAATGCATAACACTAACACCAGCTCCTTAATCACACAAAGCAGTTTTCACATAATTCTTTTTGATAGATCAAGGTATAGTTGGTATTCCCTGATCTCCAAGTTTTTTAGGTACTCCATCTTTAAAAGTGTAATTAGCAAGCATAGTGGAGATATCAGCTTCCGGTATTTTTCTCTTATTAGTGATGATGTCTTTCATGTACTTTGCATAAGGAGGCATTTTCAAGATATCAGTCAAGCGAGTACGCAAAAAGACTGGCCTCAACATTTCAGCAAAGAGTTCAAATTCTTCATCATGATTCTTTTTAGTTGACTTGGGTGGAAAAGGCATAGGTTTTTGAACCCACGGTTCTCTTTCTTTACCATGTTTCCTAGCCAAAAAGTCTCTTTTATCATATCTTTTATTCTTAGGTTGTGGGTTATCAAGATCAACAGGTGGTTCTATCTCAACATCATTATCTGGTTCTTTTTCATTTGGTTGAGAGTCTACCTAAACCTCATCGTTATCTTTTTTGTTATCACTAGGTGAGTGTTCATTACCAGACTATGTTTCAGCATCAGAGATAGAAGTTTCATTATCATTATCAGGAGGTTTTTCTATTTTAGGTTCACTAGAAGTGTGCAAAGTCCTATCTTTTTTTCTTTTTCTTTTTCTTTCTAGAAGGACTAGGTGCACTACTGTTATTTCTTCGTGAATCTTGTTCAATTCTTTTTGGGTGTCCCTCAGGATAAAGTGGTCCCTGAGTCATTTTACCTCCTCTAGTTGCAACTCTAACAACAAAGTCAAGCATATTATGATTAATTTCATCAAGTAATTATCTTTGTGACTTAGCAACTTGTTCTAGTTGAGTTTGAACCATAGAAGCATGTTTTCCAACACCTCAAACATCATTTGATATTATAAATAACAAGTCACTCAAGCGAGCAATCACATTAGAATTATATTTCAATTGTTTCATAACATTTGCATTGAAGTGATCTTGTTTTCTAGTGTAGTTTTCAAACTCATAAAGTCATTGACTAGGATGCATATTGTGAGGATTATCATTACCATTGAACTTCATAAGAGAATTTACATCTACCACCTTAGGAAGTGGTGGTGTATTAAGCCCATGTATTTCTTCAATAGGAGGTAAATTTTTAACATCCTCGGCTTTAATACCTTTTTCCTTCATAGATTGATTTCCCTCTTGCTTATCTTCAGTACTCAGATATAATATACCCCTCTTCTTCAGAGTGGGTTCAGGCGGTGGTTCAGGAATAGTCTAATCATCATAATTTTTCAATATGTTATTCAATAATTCTTCAGCTTGTCCAATAGTTCCTTCCCTGAAAACACAACCAGCACAACTATCTAGGAAGTCCCTAGAAGCATCGTTAGTCCATTATAGAAGATATCAAGTATTTCTTTTTTCTTAAGAGGATGATTAGGCAAAGCATTAAGTAACTAGAAAAGCCTCCCCCAAGCTTGTGGGAGACTCTCTTCTTTAGTTTGAACAAAGTTAAATATTTCCTGTAAGGCAGCTTGTTCCTTATGAGCAGGAAAATATTTTTCAGAGAAGTAATAAATCATATCCTGGGGACTACGCACACAACCAGGAGCAAGAGTAGTGTACCAAGCTTTAGCATCACCCTTTAATGAGAAAGGAAATAATTTGAGAATAAAATAGTAGCGAGTTTTCTCATCATGAGTAAAAAGGGTGGCTATATCATTCAACTTAGTAAGATGTGCCATAACAGTTTCAGTTTCATAACCATGGAAAGGATCAGATTCAACCAAAGTAATTAACTCTGGGTCGCCAGAGAATTCATAATCCTTATCATCAATAAAGATAGGTGAAGTAGCAAACTTAGGATCACATTTCGTTCTAGCATTCAGAGATTTTTCTTTATACTTGTGTAGTAATTTGTCTAGATCATATCTACCATTGCAAGCAAGAATATCTCTAGTTATTTCGTCACTGATAACATAACCTTCTGGTACCTTAGGCAATTCATATCTAGGAAGGCTAGTTCTAGCAGGTGTTTCAGGAGATTCAGTTTCAAGCTCATCATCAGATTCAATAACATCATGTTGTATTACTCTAGCAATTTGTTCATCAAAAAATTCACCAAGTGGCACATCATCATTAGCAAGCAAGGTACTAGCATCATCATAAGCATCATTCATAGTAGAAGTAGCATCATCAATAACTTGCGACATATCAGAATTAATAGCATGGGGTTTTGTTGCAAGTTTACTCAAAAAGAAGGTGAATCTAAAGCAGAACTAGATGGAAGTTCCTTACCTCCCCTCATCTTTGAGGGATAAATCTTAGTCTTATGACCCTTTAGATTCTTCATAGTGATAATATGATAATAATCCCAAGTGACTCAACAAATATAGCCATGCTCCCCGGCAACGGCGCCAGAAAAAGGTCTTGATAACCCACAAGTATAGGGGGTCGCAACCGTTTTCGAGGGTAGAGTATTCAACCCAAATTTATAGATTTGACATAAGGTGAGACAAAGAATATTTGAAGGTATTAGCAGCTAAGTTGTCAATTCAACCACACCTGGAGATTAATTATCTGCAGCAAGTAATCGAGTACGATGGTTTGATAGTTTTGATAGTAGTGACAACAAAGAATAGTAACAGAATAATCGATAGCGAATTCAGAAAGCAATTGTAATGATGATGATAGCGGTAGTAACGCAGCAAGATCAATATAAATAAATTGTAGCCATTGGGTCGGTGACTTGTTGGATGATATTCATCATGTGACAGTTATAACCTAGGGCGATACGACACTAGCTCGATTCATCGATATAATGTAGGCATGTATTCCGTAAATAGTCATCGTGCTTTATTAAAAGAACTTGCATGACATCTTTTGTCCTACCCTCCCGTGGCAGCGGGGTCCATATTGGAAACTAAGGGATATTAATGCCTCCTTTGAATAGAGAACCGGAACAAAGCATTAACACATAGTGAATACATGAACTCCTCAAACTACGGTCATCACCGAGAGTGGGCCCGGTTGTTGTCACTCCGAGGTTGTCGGATCATAACACGTAGTAGGTGACTATAACTTGCAAGATCGGATCTAAAACATGGATATAATGATGAATTCATAAATGGTTCAGATCTGAGTTCATGGCACCCGGGCCCAAAGTGACAAGCATTAAGCATAGCAAAGTCATAGCAACATCAATCTAAGAACATAGTGGATACTAGGGATCAGGCCCTAACAAAACTAACTAGATTACATGATGAATCTCATCCAACTCCTCACCAACCAGCGAGCCTATGAAGGAATTACTCACTCCCGGTGGGGAGCATCATGGAATTGGCGATGGAGATGGGTTGGTGATGATGAAGAATGAAGATCCCCCTCCCCGGAGCCCCAAATGGACTCCAGATCTGTCCTCCCGAAGAAGAACAGGGCTTGGCGGCAGCTCCATCTCGTGGATCGTGATAATTCTTTCTCCCTGAATTTTTCTCTGAAAATAGGAATTTATAGCGTCGGTTTCAGGGTCAGCGGGGCCACCAGGTGGGTACAACCCACCTGGGCGCGCCAGGAGAGGGGGCGCACCCTGGTGGGTTGTGCCCACCCAGGGGCTCCTCTCCGGTAGGTCTTGGCTCTAGAAATTCTTATTTATTATATAAGAATTCATCATGAAGTTTCGTTCCATTCCGAGAACTTTTATTTCTGCACAAAAACAACACCATGGTAGGTCTGCTGAAAACAGCATCAGTCCGGGGTTAGTTTTATTCAAATCATGCAAATTAGAGTCCAAAACAAGAGGAAAAGCGTGAGAAAAAGTAGATACGCTGGAGACATATCATTCAACAGACTCGTGCGGATAGACGTGGGCAAGGGAGACTGCGCCCTATTCTGGCGTGATTGGTGGATCAGCGGACTAGCTATGGCAGATATTGCGCCACTGGTTCTTGCTACGGTGCAAACAAGAATTGTCAACATGCGCACAGTGCAGCAAACGCTACAGGAAAATAGATGGGAGGCTGACTGCCAGCCAGAAGTTTCATTCATGGCCCAGTTGTAGTGCATGCACTTGTGCCAGGCCATAGGAACGGTGTGGAGGAACACACAGGAGCCGCGCAAATTCAGCTGGACTTGCTCGGCATCAAGCCAATACTCTGCCCGCTCGGTGTACAAAAGCCTCTGCTCAACCTTGTCGAGATCACCGATGGCAAAGTGCATCTGGAGGAGCTGGGCACCACTTAAGTGCAAGATCTATGCATGGCTGGCAATGCAATACAGGATCTGGACGTCGGACTGGCGCGCACGGCATGGTCTGCAGGACGAACCCTCCCCTTGCTACACGTTCTTGCAAGACCAAGATGATGCCGATCACATTATGTCCCACTGCACTTACGCGAAGGAGGTCTGGTGTACCATTTGGGATACTACACATAGATGGAAATGACCCATCTCTGAATGACGCAATGTTGCAATGGTGGCTCAAAGAGAGGGAAAAGTACCATAGAATGGAGAAGAGAGGCTTTGATAGCCTATTCATCACGACAATTTGGGCCCTTTGGAAGCAAAGGAATGCGAGGGTGTACAACAGGATAGAGCAACAAAGGAGGCCAAGGGAGGTGGCCACGATGATCCTTGCGGAACTGGCAGAATGGAAGCAAGCGGCTGGCGGAGTTGGAGGACTACAACGTTTCGTGAGAGAGTAGCCTAGAGTGTATTTTGTAGGTGTAGGAGTTCGGGTTTGTGTCTCACCTGATTGTGCACAATTGGGTGACACTTCTTGTAAATACTCTTTCTACCTTCTATAAAAATATGATATGCCATTGGCGTACTCTCGAAAAAATGTCAAAAGATGATAGCGGGAATGCGGTGGTGGTTGCGGAAGTATTGGTGGAAACCTGTTCAAAATGGGTTATGGTGGTGGAAGGGTATGGTGGGGTTATACACGTTATCGGAGTTGCAGTCATGATCCCTAAGTAGCCGAAACACCTTAGGAGACACAAGCCACAACTCAAACAAAATTGGGTTAAGTTGGTGTGGCGGAAGTGTATGGTGGGCAAGCCTATGCGGAAATTATGGTGGTGGTTGATGAAGAAACAACCGTCCTTAAGTAGCCGAAACACCTTAGGAGACTCGAATCGCTACTCAAGCAACCACTAAGGCTATGGGGAACAAAAATTGATTAGGTTGCGGAAGGCTATGATGGTTTTGCGGAAGATATGGTGGAAGCCCTAGGCAAAGATGCCAAAGTTTCAAACATTTGATGGAGTCAATTGGTGATGGTAGTATTTTTATGTGATGGGGGATGTCAATAGCTTCAAAACGAGATAAAGAACGTCAAAATCGGACTCCGGATAAATTAGTTATGGACAAAACGGTGAAATGGGAAAGGCTGAAGTTACAGGGGCCGGATGTCCGTGGCCAAGGCCGGATTTCCGGGACCCTCTGTCCAGAGAAAACGCGATTTTGCGTTATAGGGGATAGATGTCCGGCCGGGGACCCGGATGTCCGGCCCGACGATTCCAGATCTCGTTCGGGGCGGAAATTTTCAAATGGGGGGCGAAAATTGATGATTCTAAGATCAAAGTTGGAGAGATTTCGTGGATGACAAGTGGGGAAACTTGGGGAGAAGCTAGATCCGCTTGAAACCAAGCAAATCCATGGATCAAAATCAACAAAACTTCATCAAACCAACAAATCACAAAAAAAATTGGGGCTATTTTTGGTGGGGATTTTCGAATTTAGGACGAAAACAAGCAAAAGAAGGCTAGAAAAAGAGGGATAGGGGCTCCAAATTCGTGATCAACCTTGCTCTGATAAAAAATGATGTAGGGTAGAACCCTAGTTGCCCGATCTTTCACGAAAGGAGCGGATCCCAACGAGGAACACGAAGAACACGAGGGGAAACACGAGAGAATCACTCAAACCAACAAGATTCGGTCACACATATGCTAGATCGTTGAAACACAAAGAGATACATGATCCAAATCCAACAAAGGACGATACAAGAGGTAACTAGTTCATCTTCGTGAGGAGGCCTTGAGGGGTCATCCGATGAAAGGGGTCTTGAATCCAAGGTGGATCTTCTCCGTAGAGGCCGCGGTCTCTCTCAGTGGAGTAGATCTGTATGGATGAGCAAAGCTCTATCTCAAGTATGAGCTAAACCCTAACCCTAACTAGAGGTAGGGGAAGGAGTATTTATAGTCTAAGCCACAAAGGGGTAAGTGGGAAAGGGGATACATGGGCCTCTGGCCCGACTCTGCACGCAGGCGGGCGCCGGATGTCCGGCTGTTCGCGGGAGGCCGAATGTCAGGGACACGGGCCGGATGTCCGGCCTGGAACAGGCCATTCCGGTCTTCTATGGATAGTCGTCCCCGGATTTCCGGGGGTGGCCGCCGGATGTCCGGCCACTGAAGCTCTTGGCCGTCTGTTGGTGCAGCTGCGGCTGCACAGGCGCCGGATGTCCCGCCGTTGTAGCTTCAACAGCCATGTCTTCTTCCGCCGTCGCTTCCATGCTTCCCTCGCGGATGGTGTAGTTGTTCCTTGGCGCTTGCACTCCTCCTCAACATCCGTGAAGCTCCGACAATACCTATGCATGCACACAGGAGAAGTGTCAAGTAGTATACCATCCTCGAAGGGGTAAAGTGAGCACGTGTAAAGGAGATGATTCACGTTTGTGTATGTGAAGTAGATGTCGCATGTGTCACTCGATAACGGACTCTTGACATGGTGATGTCCATAGGATGCTCCGCATCATTACATTATCACAGAGGACCATCGTTCCGGTGCCATAAAAATCAACAACACCCAAGGCACAAACCCGAAGGTGGTAAACGGTCAAAGAATCAAACATTATATCTTAGGTACTCCCATAAATGTTGAGACCAATATAATTAATACCATAACACCGGAGGAGTACATAAGGGGCACTTTCCAGAATGTTTCAGACTCCGAAAGGAATAGGTATGTGGTACGGTAAGTAAACCAACTCCAAAATGTTTCCAATGGCAATTTTTCTCTATTTTGGAATATTTAAAAAAATTAGGAAAATTAAATGTAGTCTGAAGATTGCACGAGGAGGCGGCAAGGCAGGGGGCGCGCCCCTTTACCTTGCCGCCATCTCGTGTGCCCTCCGGACTCTGTTTTCTTGCACAACACTTCTTTTGGTCGGTAAAAATTTATTATATAATCTCCCGAAGCTTTTGACCACATACCACGGCAAAATCCTCTATTCTTGTTTCGTGTTGTTTTCCTGGCAGATCTGAAAATATGTTGTCTCAAGATTCGGAGGGAGAAAGCTACGTTGTTGATTTCATCGCTAACCCCAAGGTCTATGAGGAGGTGGAAATGGGTATGGGATCTCCCCTTGGCAACTGCCAAGCTTGGGGGGGTGCCCCGGTCGTATCACCATCACGCCTTTACCTTTATCATATTTCTTAGTTCGATCCTTTATCTTGATGTAGTAGAATAAAGTCTTTAGTATGATCTAGCTTTGAGTTTTGTTTTGAGGTCTATCTATGTAATCGAGTCCGTGAGTTATATATAATAAATAGTAGTCTTGAGTTGAGGGTTTTGCTTTCTTGCTATGATCTTGAGGGAATGAAATAAAAGAAAGAACAAAAAGAAATAAAAAGATCATATAATGATCTTATGGAGAGTAATAACTTCACATATAAAGAGTATGATGAATAAAATTTGTTGAGGGTTGACAAACATAGTTTTGGTCATTGCTGCAATCAATAGGAAGTAATAAAGAAAGATAGGCTTCACATATAAATATACTATCTTGAGCATCTTTTGTAACTGTGAGCACTCATTAAAATATGACTTGCCAAAAGGTTGATGTTGGACAAGGAAGACAACATAATGGGTTATGTTTTCTTATATCCGAATAGAAGTTATATTGTCATGGATCCTCGAACATATTGAGCGTGCCTTTCTCTCTTATGCTAGCCAAATCCTTTGCACCAAGTAGAGATACTACTTGTGCTTCCAAACTTCCCTTAAACAAGTTTTGCCATGAGAGTCCACCTTACCTACCTATGGATTGAGTAAGATCCTTCAAGTAAGTTGTCATCAGTGCAAGCAATAAAAATTGCTCTCTAAATATGTATCATCTATTAGTGTGAAGAAAATAAGCTTTATACGAACTTATGATATGGAAGAAATAAAAGCGACAGACTTCATAATAAAGTTCTTTATCACAAGCGGCAATATAAAGTGACGTTATTTTACATTAAGATTTTGTGCATCCAACCATAAAAGCGCATGACAACCTTTGCTTCCCTCTGCGAAGGGTCTATCTGTTACATTTATTTTCTACCCTTATACAATAGTCATGATGATCTTCACCTTTCCTTTTTATACTTTTTCTTTTTGGCAAGTGATACGTCTCCAACATATCTATAATTTTTATTGCTCCATGCTATTATATATTCTGTTTTGGATGGTTAATGGGCTTTATTATACACTTTTATATTATTTTTGGGACTAACCTATTAACCCAAGGCCTAGTGCAAATTGCTATTTTTTTGCCTATTTCAGTGTTTCACAGAAAAGGAATATCAAACGAAGTCCAAACGGAATGAAACCTTCGGAGCGTGATTTTTGGAAAAAAAAACATGATCCAAAGGAATTGGAGTGCACGTCAAGAAACATACGAGGAGGCCACGAGGCACGGGGGCGCGCCTACCCCCTGGGCACGCCCTCCACCCTCGTGGGCCCCTCGTGGCTCCATCGACCTACTTCTTCCTCCTATATATACCTACATACCCCGAAACCATCAAGGAGCACCATGAAACCTTAATTCCACCGCCGCAACCTTCTGTACCCGTGTGATCCCATCTTGGAGCCTTTTTGGGCGCTCCGTTGGAGGGGGAATCAATCACGGAGGGCTTCTACATCAACACCATAGCCTCTCCGATGATGTGTGAGTAGTTTACCACAGACCTTCGGGTCCATAGTTATTAGCTAGATGGCTTCTTCTCTCTCTTTGGATCTCAATACAAAGTTCTCCTCAATCTTCTTGGAGATCTATTCGATGTAACTCTTTTTGCGGTGTGTTTGTCAAGATCAGATGAATTGTGGGTTTATGATCAAGATTATCTATGAACAATATTTGAATCTTCTCTGAATTCTTTTATGTATGATTTGTTATCTTTGCAAGTCTCTTCGAATTATCAGTTTGGTTTGGCCTACTTGATTGATCTTTCTTGCAATGGGAGAAGTGCTTAGCTTTGGGTTCAACCATGCGGTGCTCGATCCCAGTGACAGTAGGGTAAACGACACGTATTGTATTGTTGCCATCGAGGATAAAAAGGTGGGGTTTATATCATATTGCTTGAGTTTATCCCTCTACATCATGTCATCTTACCTAATGTGTTACTCTGTTCTTATGAACTTAATACTCTGGATGCATCTTTGGATAGCGGTCGATGTGTGGAGTAATAGTAGTAGATGCAAAGGAGTCGGTCTACTTGTCGCGGACGTGATGCCTATATACATGATCATGCCTAGATATTCTCATAATTATGCACTTTTCTATCAATTGCTCGACAGTAATTTGTTCACCCACCGTACTACTTATGCTATCTTGAGAGAAGCCACTAGTGAAACATATGGCCCCCGGGTCTATTTTCCATCATATTAATCTCCCGTCAATAAGCTATTTCTATCACCGTTTATTTTGCTTTCTTTACTTTTAGTCTTTATCATAAAAATACCAAAAATATTATCTTATCATCTCTATCAGATCTCACTTTTGCAAGTGGCCGTGAAGGGATTGACAACCCCTTTATCGTGTTGGTTGCAAGGTTCTTATTTGTTTGTGTAGGTACGAGGGACTTGCGTGTGCCCTCGTACTGGATTGATATCTTGGTTCTCAAAAACTGAGGGAAATACTTACGCTACTTTGCTGCATCACCCTTTCCTCTTCAAGGGAAAAACCAACGCATGCTCAAGAGGTAGCAAGAAGGATTTCTGGCGCCGTTGCCGGGGAGTCTACACACAGGTCAATACATACCAAGTACCCATCACAAACTCTTATCCCTCGCATTACATTATTTGTCATTTGCCTCTCGTTTTCCTCTCCCCCACTTCACCCTTGCCGTTTTATTCACCCTCTCTTTCCGTTCGCCTCTTTTTCACTTGCTTCCTGTGTGTTCGTTCTCTGTATTACCGTCATGTCTGAAACGGGGGAGGTTATCGTTGATAAGGATAATAGTATGGAAAACTTTGATGTTTTTGTTGATCCTCTTGAAGATTCTACTATTTTACACACTAAAAAGTTTCGGATTGGTAGCGGTAATATTATTGGGAAAGGAGTTCTTCAAGATTTCTTTACTTGTGTCGGTACCTTACCCTCTATGGGTGGGTCTATTCTTCATAGAACTAGTAGTCTTGCGGAGGCTATATCCTTGCTCATAATTGAACTTGAAAGACAATTTATTCATTTGCATCCTTGCATACAAAGGATCTTTCTAGAGTTCTCCAATATAGAGCATTCTTCTGTTAAGCGAGCTGCTACTATCTTTTTGGCACATGAGTTCAGATTTATAATGAAAGAGGCCAATGAAATATTTGCGCATTATAGGGTGGACGTTGGTCGTCCTCCCATAGAGGCTATCCTTTTTAATCAAGAAGATTTATTGCGCTTACGATCCGTAGATCATGTGCTTACAATGAAAACCTTAGAAAAAAGGTTCCTACCGATGTTCTAGTTGATAGAATTTCCGAACTTAATAATGACTTTGCTTTTCAGAACAACGGGTTAGCATTTTCTCTTGAACAAAGGCTCATGACTTATTGCCAAAAGAATGCTTATAATGATGATTTGGTTGTGCAATATAAGGGGCCAAAGGAGGAACCCATACCTCCCGAGCTTGACCTTGGGGACTTTTGCCCTATTAAATTTAGCCCTTTTGATTACTTCTGCTTGCCACAAAGAAAACTTTCTGCTGAACGTAGGGAATATGAGATGAGTTTTCGTGATTTACCCTACTATCATTATGGCAATACCTACATCTATCCTTGCCTTTATGCCTAGCTAGGGGCGTTAAACGATAGCGCTTGTTGGGAGGCAACCCAATTTTATTTTAGTTTTTTGCTTTTTGGTTCTGTTTAGGAATAAATAATCCATCTAGCTTCTTTTTAGATGTGGTTTTGTGTTTTAATTAGTGTTTGTGCCAAGTAGAACCTTTGGGAAGACTTGGGGAAAGTCTTTGCGATCTTGCTGTAAAAAACAGAAACTTTAGCACTCACGAGATTAGCTACAACTTTTCAGTGGAAAGTTCTATTTAGTTTATTCTTTTTTAAGATTATTTATAGATAAATTCCTCACGTCCAGCACTTTATTTTAGAATTTTTGGAGTTACAGAAGTTTGCGTTAGTTACAGATTACTACAGACTGTTCTGTTTTTGACAGATTCTGTTTTTCGTGTGTTGTTTGCTTATTTTGATGAATCTATGGCTAGTAATGGAGTTTATGAACCATAGAAAAGTTGGAATGCAGTAGGTTTAACACCAATATAAATAAATAATGAGTTCATTACAGTACCTTAAAGTGGTGTTTTGTTTTCTTTCGCTAACGGAGCTCACTAGATTTTCTGTTAACTTTTGTGTTGTGAAGTTTTCAAGTTTTGGGTAAAGATTTGATGGATTATGGAACAAGGAGTGGCAAGATCCTAAGCTTGGGGATTCCCAAGGCACCCCAAGGTAAAAACTAAGGACAACCCAAAAGCCTAAGCTTGGGGATGCCCCGGAAGGCATCCCCTCTTTTGTCTTCATCCATCGGTAACTTTACTTGGAGCTATATTTTTATTCACCACATGATATGTGTTTTGCCTGGAGCGTCTTGTATGATTTGAGTCTTTGCTTGTTAGTTCCCCACAATCATCCTTTCTGTACACACCTTTTGAGAGAGACATACATTATTTGGAATTTATTAGAATACTCTATGTGCTTCACTTATATCTTTTGAGTTAGACAATTTTGCTCTATGTGCTTCACTTATATCTTTTAGAGCACAGTGGTGGTTATATTTTATAGAAATAATTGATCTCTCATGCTTCACTTATATTATTTTGAGAGTCCTTTAGAACAGCATGGTAATTTGCTTTGGTATAAATTAGTCCTAATATGATAGGCATCCAAGATAAAAACTTTTAAGTGCATTGAATACTAAGAGAAGTTTGATACTTGATAGTTGTTTTGAGATATAAAGGTGGTAATATTAAAGTTGTGCTAGTTGAGTAGTTGTGAATTTGAGAAATACTTGTGTTGAAGTTTGCAAGTCCCGTAGCATGCCCGTATGGTAAACGTTATGTAACAAATTTGAAACATGAGGTGTTCTTTGATTGTCATCCTTATGAGTGGCGGTCGGGGACGAGCGATGGTTTTTTCCTACCAATCTATCCCCCTAGGAGCATGCGCAGCATCGCTTGGTTTTTGATGACTTGTAGATTTTTGCAATAAGTATGTGATTTCTTTATGACTAATGTTGAGCCCATGGATTATACGCACTCTCAACCTTCCATCATTGCTAGCCTCTTCGGTACCATGCATTGCCCTTTCTCACCTTGAGAGTTGGTGCAAACTTCGCCGGTGCATCCAAACCCCGTGATACGATACGCTCTATCACACATAAACCTCCTTATATCTTCCCCAAAACAGCCACCGTACCTACCTATTATGGCATTTCCATAGCCATTCCGAGATATATTGCCATGCAACTTTCCACCGTTCCGTCAATTATGACACGCTTTATCATTGTCATATTGCCTTGCATGATCATGTAGTTGACATCGTATTTGTGGCAAAGCCACCATGCATATTATTCATACATGTCACTCTTGATTCATTGCCCTTCCCCGGTACACCACCGGAGGCATTCATATAGAGTCATACTTTGTTCTAGTATCGAGGTGTAATCATTGAGTTGTAAATAAATAGAAGTGTGATGATCATCATTAATAGAGCATTGTCCCAAATAAAAGAAGAGAAAGGCCAAAAAAGAAAGGCCCAAAAAAAGAGAAATAAAAAGGGACAATGCTACTATCCTTTTTCCACACTTGTGCTTCAAAGTAGCACCATGATCTTTATGATAGAGAGTCTCTTGTTTTGTCACTTTCATATACTAGTGGGAATTTTTCATTATAGAACTTGGCTTGTATATTCCAACAATGGGCTTCCTCAAATGCCCTAGGTCTTCGTGAGCAAGCAAATTGGATGCACACCCACTTAGTTTATTTTGTTGAGCTTTCATACATTTATAGCTCTAGTGCATCCGTTGCATGGCAATCCCTACTCCTTGCATTGCCATCAATTGATGGGCATCTCCCTAGCCCGTTGATTAGCCGCGTCAATGTGAGACTTTCTCCTTTTTTGTCTTCTCCACACAACCCCCATCATTATATTCTATTCCACCCATAGTGCTATATCCATGGCTCACGCTCATGTATTGCGTGAAAGTTGAAAAAAGTTTGAGATTACTAAAGTATGAAACAATTGCTTGGCTTGTCATCGGGTTTGTGCAAGATGAGAGCATTCTTGTGTGACGAAAATGAAGCATGGCCAAACTATATAATTTTGTAGGGATGAGCTTTCTTTGGCTATGTTATTTTGAGAAGACATAATTGCTTGGTTAGTATGCTTGAAGTATTATTACTTTTATGTCAGCATTAAACTTTTATCTTGAATCTTTCGGATCTGAACATTCATGCCACAATAAAGAAAATTACATTGAAGAATATGCTAAGTAGCATTCCACATCAAAAATTTTGTTTTTATCATTTACCTACTCGAGGACGAGCAGGAATTAAGCTTGGGGATGCTTGATATGTCTCCAACGTATCTATATTTTTGATTGCTCCATGCTATTATATATTCTGTTTTGGATGTTTCATGGGCTTTATTATACACTTTATATTATTTTTGGGACTAACCTGTTAACCCAAGGCCCATTGCAAATTGCTGTTTTTTTGCCTATTTCAGTGTCGCAGAAAAGGAATATCAAACGGAGTCCAAACAGAATGAAACCTTCGGGAGCGTGATCTTTGGAACAAACGTGATCCAAAGGACTTGGAGTGGACGTCAAGAAACATACGAGGAGGCCACAAGGCAGGGGGTGCGCCTACCCCCCCTGGGCGCGCCCTCCACCCTCGTGGGCCCCTCGTGGCTCCAGCGACCTACTTCTTCCTCCTATATATACCTACGTACCCCGAAACCATCGAGGAGCACCACGAAAACCTAATTCCACCGCCGCAACCTTCTGTACCCGTGAGATCCCATCTTGGGGCTTTTTTCGGCTCTCCACTAGAGGGGGAATCGATCACAGAGGGCTTCTACATCAACACCATAGCCTCTCCGATGATGTGTGAGTAGTTTACCACAGACCTTCGGGTCCATAGTTATTAGCTAGATGGCTTCTTCTCTCTCTTTGGATCTCAATACAAAGTTCTCCTCGATCTTCTTGGAGATCTATTCGATGTAACTCTATTTGCGGTGTGTTTGTCGAGATCCGATGAATTGTGGGTTTATAATCAAGATTATCTATGAACAATATTTGAATATTCTCTGAATTCTTTTATGTATGATTGGTTATCTTTGCAAGTCTCTTTGAATTGTCAGTTTGGTTTGGCCTACTAGATTGATCTTTCTTGCAATGGGAGAAGTGCTTTGATTTGGGTTCAATCATGCGGTGCTCGATCCCAGTGACAGTAGGGGAAACGACACGTATTGTATTGTTGCCATCGAGTATAAAAATATGGGGTTTATATCATATTGCTTGAGTATATCCATCTACATCATGTCATCTTACCTAATGCCTTACTCTGTTCTTATGAACTTAATACTCTAGATGCATGCTGGATAGCGGTCGATGTGTGGAGTAATAGTAGTAGATGCAGGCAGGAGTCGGTCTACTTGTCGTGGACGTGATGCCTATATACATGATCATGCCTAGATATTCTCATAATTATGCACTTTTCTATCAATTGCTCGAAAGTAATTTGTTCACCCACCGTAATACTTATGCTATCTTGAGAGAAGCCACTAGTCAAACCTATGGCCCCCGGGTCTATTTTCCATCATATTAATCTCCTGTCAACAAGCTATTTCTATCACCGTTTATTTTGATTTCTTTACTTTTAGTCTTTATCATAAAAATACCAAAAATATTATCTTATCATCTCTATCAGATCTCACTTTTGCAAGTGGCCGTGAAGGGATTGACAACCCCTTTATCGCGTTGTTTGCGAGGTTCTTATTTGTTTGTGTAGGTACGAGGGACTTGCGTGTGGCCTCCTACTGGATTGATACCTTGATTCTCAAAAACTGAGGGAAATACTTATGCTACTTTGCTGCATCACCCTTTCCTCTTCAAGGGAAAAACCAACGCATGCTCAAGAGGTAGCAGCAAGCACTATGTGTTGGAGAAAGATCCAGATATATATATCTACTCAGATTTAGGTTTTTAGAAAGTATTACTGTTGACATTACCCTTGAGGTAAAAGGTTGGGAGGTGAAACTATAGGCCCATATCTTTCTCTGTGTCCGACTGAGGCTTTGAACCCATAAGTATCGCGTGAGTGTTAGCAATTGTTAAAGACTAAATGATAGTTGAGTATGTGGACTTGCTGAAAAGCTCTTGAATTGACTCTTTCCCATGTTATGATAAATTGCAGTCGCTTCGGTGACTGAGATCATAGCTTGTTAGTTTTCAATGAAGTTTCTGATTCATACTTTAGCTTGTGAATGAATTGTTACTTTAGCATAAGAAATTATATGACAATATATGTTGTTGTTCTAAAGATGTGTCCGTATTTTATTTTATCGACACCTCTATCTCTAAACTTGTGGACATATTTTTGATATCGGCTTTCGCTTGAGGACAAGCGAGGTCTAAGCTTGGGGGAGTTGATACGTCCATTTTGCATCATGCTTTTATATTGATATTTATTGTAGTATGGGCTGTTATTACACACTATGGCACAATACTTATGCCTTTTCTCTCTTATTTTATAAGATTTACATGAAGAGGGAGAATGTCGGCAGTTGGAATTCTGGACTAGAAAAGGAGCAAATCTGAGAGACCTATTCTGCACAACTCCAAAAGTCCTAAAACTTCACGGAGAATTATTTTGGAATACATAAAAAATATTGGGCGAAGAAAGCACCAGAGGGGACCCACCAGGCATCCACAAGGGTGGGGCACGCCCTAGCCCCTGGATGCGCCCTCTGCCTTGTGGGCCCCCTGGCAGGCCTTCGGTGCCCATCTTCTGCTATATGATGTGTTTTGACCTAAAAAATCAAGAAAAAGCTTTCGGGATGAAGCGCCGCCGTCTCGAGGCAGAACTTGGGCAGAACCAATCGAGGGCTCTTGTGGAGCTGTTCTGTCGGAGAAACTTCCCTCCGGGAGGGGGAAATTGTAGCCATCGTCATCACCAACGATCCTCTCATCAAGAGGGGGTCAATCTCCATCAACATCTTCACCAGCACCATCTCCTCTCGAACCCTAGTTCATCTCTTATATCCGGTCTTTGTCTCAAAACCTCAGATTAGTACATGTGGGTTGCTAGTAGTGTTGATTAATCCTTGTAGTTGATGCTAGTTGGTTTATTCGGTGGAAGATCATATGTTCAAATCCTTAATGATAATTATTACTCGTATGATTATGAACATGAATATGCTTTGTGAGTAGTTACGTTTGTTCCTGAGGACATGGGAGAAGTCTTGTTATAAGTAATCATGTGAATTTGGTATTCGTTCGATATTTTAATGAGATGTATGTTATCTCTCCTCTAGTGGTGTTATGTGAACGTCGACTACATAACACTTCACCATGATTTGGGCCTAGGGGAAGGCATTGGGAAGTAATAAGTAGATGATGGGTTGCTAGAGTGACAGAAGCTTAAACCCTAGTTTATGTGTTGCATCGTAAGGGGCTGATTTGGATCCATATGTTTCATGCTATGGTTAGATATCTTAATTCTTATTTCGTAGTTGCGGATGCTTGCAAGAGGGGTTAAGTGGGAGGCTTGTCCAAGTAAGGATAACACCCAAGCACCGGTCCACCCACATATCAAATTATCAAAGTAACGAACGTGAATCATATGAGCATGATGAAAACTATCTTGACAACAATTCACATGTGTCTCCGGGAGCGCTTTGATTTATATAAGAGTTTTTCCAGGCTTGTCCTTTGCTACAAAAAGGATTGGGCCACCTTGCTGCCCTTAGTTACTTTTGTTACTTACTACTCGTTACGAATTATCTTATCACACAACTATCTGTTACAGATAATTTCAGTGCTTGCAGAGAATACCTTGCTGAAAACCTCTTGTCATTTCCTTCTGCTCCTCATTGGGTTCGACAATCTTACTTACCGATAGGACTATGATAGATCCCCTATAATTGTGGGTCATCAACAATCTACGGCAGGAGAGAGGCGGTGGACCAACAGCGGAAATGTCTAGGCAGAAGATGCTCCAGCGGCTGCCATGGTCGCCATGTTTGAGTGAGAGAGAGGCGCAAGGAGTGGCGGCTAGGTTAGGAGTAGCCCATCTCCACACCTCGGGCTTCCTAAAGTATCGTGAAGCAAAGGTAACATCACATGGTAACCATAGGTTTACCCAAATGTCATTCGTGTAATCATAGGGATTGAATGGGAGTCCATGGTTCCGCTAGTGGTCATTGAGCGAAGGGGTTTCGTTCATGTCTATGATTTACCGAACCTAAGGGGTCACAAGCTTAAGGTATATAATCACGATCTGCTAAGTGTTAGTAGGACGGGAGTATCGAGGATTTATTTGTGGAATTGTTTCATTAATATTCGGGATAGTTTCGAGAAGAACAAAGGAGCGCTTTGGGGTCACCTAAGGGTTTCGGAGTTTATCGGGCTATACCGGGTATTACCGATAAATAATATATAGGTGTAAAAAATTTCCAGAGACGTTAAATTATATATAAAATGCTCCAATAATTGTTAGAAGGCTTTTATATTTAATTTAATATCAACGAGCATTAAAAGGCCTAGTGGTGGAAGAAATATTGGGCCACCTTGGCCAAAAGGAAGTAGCGCCCCCCTTTCCTTGTGGGGGACCGAATTAGAGTGGGGGAGGAGTCCAACTCCTCCCCCTTGGTTGGCGCCCCAAGAAGGGCCTTTCCCTCCTTGGTGGCTGCCCCTCCTGCCCCTCTAACCTATATATACTAGAGGATTTTGCCCTTTGGGACACACAAGTTTTGGAGCCTCCTCTAGTTCATCTAGTTCTAGTTCTAGTTTGTCCTAGTTGACTAATTAGAGATAGACCTAGTTCCCCTAATACTCATAATTATAAGTCCAGTGTGTTTCTAATATCCTCCCTCTAATTCTTCGTCGACGGTAGGTTTTGTACGGCGAAGCGCTGTCGGATTGTGAAGATCTTACGCTTGCAACCAAGTAGAGATGCCATGATTTTGGTCTTCCGTTCAAGGGATCATTTGAGGGCAGTTTGTGGGATCGTCATCAATGGTTCGAGGGACTCCATGTACGATCTACACCGACTTGTCTACTTCCGCTGCACTCCAGAGTTGGTAACGATCGTTGATCCAAACCCTGTATACATCTTCATATTATTCCTGGTGGAGCGTAGGGCGATTTTTTCCTACTACGTTTCCCAACAGTGGCATCATGAGTGGTTCTATGAGTAGATGTAGGTTTCGAACTAGAAAACATTTAGATTTGAGGGTTTGATGTTCTTGTTATGCTTCTCTCGAGTGTTGCTCCGGTTCAGTTCATTAACGGGATGATGTCATTTTTACAAGGTTCTGACAATCGATCGGCTCTGGCTGTCGACGATCTGCTAACAGTTCCTTGGGCTTCATCATAGTCAAGAATAGTGAACCGTCGCATACGCAAGAGGGCAATGAAGATGAACGATCTTCTAGGGTGTCACGTGTATTTGACGAAGTTTAGTGTGGGGGACGAGATTTTTAAATAACTATTCTTTAACACACACCCGAAAGTTAATCTAGCAACAAGAATTATCGCCTTAATGTTGTGCGTAGGTAGCTAATGTTAGCCGGAAACCGAAGAGGCCACGTAATTAAAATTTGCCAAACCGATCAGAGCTCGTCTAACTTGGTTTTGCAGGTTTGCATATGATGTGGTATAGCCTTCTTCCTAATAATGAGTTTATGTATGAGATGGTTATATGTTGTAATGTTAATTTTAGCAATGCTTCGCCTAGGTGCGTTTAGTTGGGCTACTATATAGAATCGGCTGGTTTATGTATATTTAATTTCAGAAAAAACTAAAAAACTTGCACATGATATAACTAATTAACTGTAACTCAGATCACAAAACTTTATGGCTTTGGATCGATTCTATGAGGAGGCGGCGCCCCAGGACTCGCACTATGCCAGGGACTGGTAGTAGAAATTAGTGGTAAAGTTACATCTTGAAGAATGTGTCAATGTTCAAAAGGTCACTTATTTGTCAAATGAAGAGAGTACAAAGTAGTGAGGGATGTTGCTTCGCTACCCTTGCAAGCGTATCAACTCACAACACTTAAGGAGCACACTTCTAAAGGCTCTTGAGCATGACATCCATATCTTGACGGGGTCAACACACTGCAACTAGCGGCACATACATGTGCATGGTGAGCCCAGAACCCTCGCTCATGTACACCACCTTCTCTCCCACCCGTCCCCACTCGAAGCATTGCAACATCCCCGCCAATGCTACTCCCACCGTCCTCCAAGCGAGTCCCTCGCCGGGGCACTTTCGCCGGCCCATCCCAAACGGCATCATCATTCGCTTTCCGCCTTGTCCACAAACATTGCCACCCATGAATCTCTCTGGCATGAACATGTCTGGATCATCCCACAAGGCAGGGTCCCGTTGTATGGAGTACACGTTGACTAAGACCATGGTTCCACGGTGCAATGATGTATTGCCCACTAGTGACAGTGCAGTCGCGCGACGCCTCATGTGGTACGAGGTTGGGTGCGAGAGGGTATAGCCGGAGGGTCTCAATGATGATGCATCGGAGGTAAGGGAGCACTTCCAGGTCACTCTCCTGGATCAGGCGAGACGTGCCCACGACGGCGTCGATCTCGGCCTTCGCCTTGGCCAACACGTCTGGGTTATTGAGCAGAAGTGCCATCGCCCACTTAATCGCGCTAGATGATGTGTCCGCTCCTGCTTGTAGCATGCTCTGTGCACCAAAGTTGAAATAAGATTAGTAATTTCACAAATTTTACAAAACTAGAAAAATTATCTAACCAAGCAATTAGTTGCATATGTCAACTCAACTAGATCAATCAGCAATTTATGTGTTAACAATGGTTGTGCTATACTAGGTAATTAGAGAAGTTTCTAGATGAGTGGATCATAGCTATCGACATTAGTTTCTTGCTCGCTACAGCATACACTAATTATTGTCGTTCGACGTTAGCCAAGCAAATGGAATGTTATACACCGTACACGTCAGATTAATTACTTGTTCTCATTAACAAATTATTACAAGTGGCACACTCTGTCAACTAGCACTGCACCGACACCCACTTTTTAAAACTTGTAGTGATTGGTTTCACCGTGCTTAAACAAACATACTGGATCACTGTCACCAGTTACTAATAATTTGCTAATGCACATTAATTCCTCTGTAAACTAATATAATAGTGTTTAGATTACTAAAAATAGTAATCTAAATGATTTTATATTAGTTTACGATGGAGTAGTTAGTAGGTCTCCCTCCAGCCCACCAGCCGTGAGATGCATGCATCAGGTAAACACTTCGCACCGTCCGAACCCGAGTCAGCGGCTGGTAGCAGGTACGCTCACGTACACCGCACAGCCGGCCGTGTCGTGTTCGAAAGACAAAAATCATCTAGTCAGTGTAACAACTACCTGACGCATGCGACTTTGGCGTACAACTCACCATGCAGAGGGTGCGGATGACCACGTCGGGGTACGACTCCGGCGACCGCTCCTGCTGCCGGAGCACGTCGCCGAGCAACGTCCTGGGCGCCGACGACGTCTCATCGCCACGGGGGTTGAGGCGCCTGTACTCGTCGATGAGCCGCTGGCCGAAGTCACGGCGCTCCTTGGCGATGCCGGCAAGACTTCTCCTCGTCCTTCCGAAATCCAGCAACCGCAGCACCGGCAGGAAGTCCTGGCGGTTGGCCGATCCGGCCGCCGCTAAGCCAGCCTCCGTCAACGCCATGAACCAGCGCACGTCCTCCTCCGCCATGCGCCTCCCGGAGACCATGGCCATGATCACGTTGACCACGAACTCGTAAGCCGTCTCCCTCACGCTAACCGGCGTGGCGCCGGCGCGCCCGTAGAGCCGTTTTACCATGGCGCGTACCTCGGTCGCACGCACGGCAGACGTCAGCGAGAGGCGGTGCGCGGAGAGCGCGTGCACGGTGACGATGCGGCGGAGGTTGCGCCAGAGAGGGCCGTAGTTAGACAAGGCGATGCTGGGGCACTCGTCCGTGAGGAGCCGCCGTGACGCGAGCCCGGGGCGATCCGCCAGCGCGACGTCGTGGACGGTGAAGCACTCCTCGGCGATGGCCGCGGAGGAGACGAGGAGGACCGGCCGGGCGCCGAACCGAAGGCTCAGTAGACCGACGCCGTCGCGGCCACCGCCGTAGCGGGCAGCGAGCGCGGAGAGGGAGCGGTGCAGCGGCTTCTTGAGGAGGTGGAGGTGGCCGATGACGGGGAGGGCGAGCGGGCTTGGGATACTCTTGAGATGGCCATGTCCATTAAGGTCCTTGCGAGGAGAGGAAAGGAAATACAAGAGGAGGAGAAGAGAAGCTACAAGGAAAGCATGCGTGAGCGAAATCTCCATTGGTATAGTACCTTTGTGCTTAGCATGGAGGAGCTCAACAATGTCTTGGTTTTCCTGAAGGCTTATGTAACCATGGGCAACCCATGATTGATGCTTCGTTTTCATGGGAAACTATTATTTTTATTGGAGTGTGTTGGGACTACTCCACTCCACAACTTCAGCCTATCCAAAGAAATTGGATAGTTACAGTTATTTATTTTTCTTTGCGGGTGGATAGTTACACTTCTTAAAATTGTCTAAAACTTATAACGATTCTATACTCCCGACCGGCCAAGCCTTGCGCCGGTCGCCTCCCACGACGCACGCGCCTTCTGAGGCTCACACATCGTTTCTACCTTTTCCGCCTTATCTCTTCATGAAAGTGAAAGTGAGTATTTGAGCCAAAAGTTCATAAATTTCAAAAGAGCTCACGAATATAGAAAGTTTGACAAAAAAACGTATGGATTTTGAAAAGAAATGCGGATTTGAAAAAACTTCATACATCTTAAAAACAAAGTTTGTGAATTTAAGAAAAGTTTGCGGATTTTGAAAAAATTTCATGTATTCAAAAAGCTCACGGATTTGAAAAAGTTCGCCGGTTTGGAAAAAAGGTTCACTAATTTGTAGAAATTTCGCACATTTTTAAATGTTCATAATTTTTTTCAAAGAGTTCACAAATTAGAAGAAATACAAACTACGAATTAGAAAAATATTGAAAACATGAATTTCGAAAAAAGTTCACAAAAAATTAAAAAGTTTCACGTATTTGGAAACATATTGATTTAAGAAAATAAAATAAAAGAAGAAAAATGAAAAAAAAACTTGAACAAAACCCGGTCCAGAAAAGTCAAAAGAAGAACAAACCACACTAAAATTTTCCCAAAACTGGGTTGGGAAGATTCCCATAATTAGGAGTGCTTCCTGCGAAGTCGTGCCTTATAGGTTCGCCAAATACGATCGAAGAGGTGTGCACCTGTAGCGACCGACCCGAAAACGGTCAAGTCTCTGTGTAGCTGTACCATCCCAAGATCATGCTGGCACACACAGTACATTAATGAAAAGATTCAAAGTTCAATCACACCTAAATTTATTACACGATTCTCATATCGAGTCTTTATTACAATAGAATAAATTCGGTCGAAGGCCAACTCATGAGAAATAAACTAAATAAAGCTGCGGATGCGTAGACGAATAGCGAGTCCATCCGACTCCATAGGGCAATCGCCAAGCGTGGATCGTAGCCTCACTCCTGATCGGAAAACTCCTCTGCAACATAAGAGGTTGCAGCCGTGTAGGTCAGCATTTTGAATATGCCGGCAAGTCAAAGAGAGAACAACAATAAAAATTACTAACACTATATGCAATTTGGCTATGGGGCTCTAAGTTTCATTGTTTTGCGAAAAAGCCAGTTTTTCTCTACAACAAGGACTTGTTTGCAAATACTACAAAATGTTGGTAGTTATTGAGATGGTTCCGCCAACCAATGTCTCATTCCCAATTATTAAATAACCCCTCAATTAATTTATTAAGTTCGGTGTTGAGATATCCGAAATACTCCAAGTTCCAGAGGCTCAAATTGTCCGTGAATCGGGACACGGCTAATCGATTAGATCTTCACTCTGCAGAGGTTTGCACTTTACCCGCAAGAATCGTTCCCTCCTTTAAGTCTTCGCACCGCTGGTGTTTGAAGACGGACGAACGAAATAGGGTCTTCCGAAGAGTTCCTCTGGGCCACTGCCGGTGCCCATCCAATCCTACCGTTCTTCTACATCTCGTAGCACCGTCCGGCCAGAGTCACGCCTAGGGTCGACCAAGCCAGAGCCCACCCGCAAGAATCGTTCCCTCCTTTAAGTCTTCGCACTGCCTGGTGTTTGAAGACGGGACGAACGAAACAGGGTCTTCCGAAGAGTTCCTCTGGGCCACTGCCGGTGCCCATCCAATCCTACCGTTCTTCTACATCTCGTAGCACCGTCCGGCCAGAGTCACGCCTAGGGTCGACCAAGCCAGAGCCCATAATGGCTTGCGGCTGCACAGGTAAGCTTCCGGTCAATGGGGTATCCATCCGTCTCTTCGTGGCTGGGTGAAGCTTTCCGCAAGATGTTATGGCGCTTCTCCATGCATCCCGGCCATCCGCTGGTTTCTCCAGGGTGCCCGTCAACCGTCCTCCACCCAGTAGTGAATTTTGAAGTCCATCTTGAGCTTGAAGTCATGGGGTTGTGTGACGCCCCCGATTCAATCGTACACTAATCATGCACGCAAATGTGTACGATCAAGATCAGGGACTCACGGGAAGATATCACAACACAACTCTACAAATAAAATAAGTCATACAAGCATCATAATACAAGCCAGGGGCCTCGAGGGCTCGAATACAAGTGCTCGATCATAGACGAGTCGGAAGCAACCATATCTCGAGTACGGACATAAGTTAAACAAGTTTGCCTTAAGAAGGCTAGCACAAACCGGGATACAGATCGAAAGAGGCGCAGGCCTCCCGCTCGGATCCTCCTAACTACTCACAGTCGTCGTCGGTGGCTGCACGTAGTAGTAGGCACCGCCGGGTAGTAGTCGCCATCGACGGTGGCGTCGCTCCTGGGCTCCATCGTCTGCAGTTGCAGCAATCGAGTAGCGATAGGGGAAAAGGGGAAACAATGCAACCGTGAGTACTCATCCAAAGTACTTGCAAGCAAGGAGCTACACTACATATGCATGGATATATGTGTAAAGGGCCATATCGGTGGACTGAATCGCAGAATGCCGAATAAGAGGGGATAGCTAGTCTTATCGAAGACTACGCTTCGTCACCTTCGTCTTGCAACAGTAGAAGAGGGCAGATCAAGTCCTCCAAGTAACATCACATAGCAATAATCCTACCCGGCGATCCCTCCTCGTATCCACGAGAGAGAGCGACCACCGTTGTATCCGCACTTGGAAGGGTGTGTTTTATTAAGTATCCGGTTCTAGTTGTCATAAGGTCAAGGTACAACTCCAAGTCGCCCCTGTTATCAAGATCACGGCTATTGAATAGATTAACTTCCCTGCAGGGTGCACCACATAACCCAACACGCTTGATCCCATTTGGCGGACACACTTTTCGGGTCATGCCCGGTCATGAAGATCAACACGCCGCAGCCCCACCTAGGCACAACAGAGAGGCCGACGCCGTCTAAACCTAAGCGACAGGGGTGCAGGCCCATCGCCCAATGCACACTGCATGTTGCGTGGGCGGCCGAAGCAGACCTAGCCTAGCAGTGCATTCCAGTCCAATCCGCGCTACGCCCGTCAGCCGACGTCTGAAGTGCTTCGGTGATACCACGACTGGGATACCCATAACTACTCCCACGTAGATGGTTAGTGTGTGTATAGGCTCGTAGCCAACTCGGATCAAATACCAAGATCTCGTTAGCGTGTTAAGTATCCATGAACGCTGACCAGGCCATGCCCACCTCTCTCCTAGGTGCTCTCAACCTGCCATCGCTGCCCGCCACAAAGTAACGATCGAGGGCCGTGGGAACCCAGGCCCACCTCTACCGGGATGGAGCCACCGTCCTTCCAAATTTCATCTCCTAACAGATATCACGCTGTAATGTAATAGTGTAAAGTATATAGTATATGCCCGTGATCACCTCCTCAAGTGATCACAGCCAAAGAGTATAGCATGGCAGACGGACAAGAGTGTGGGGTCACCGATGGAACACTAGCATCCTATACTAAGCGATGGGATAGCGTGTAAAGGTAACATCGGTAGTAGCAAGGACATGCTATGCAAAGAAAGATAGGAGTAATGGCGAAAGCAATAACAAGCTACACTAATCTAAAGCAAGCATTATAGAGAAGAGTAGGCGATATCTGGTGATCAAAGGGGGCTTGCTGGTTGCTTCGGCAAGAGAGAGGGGTCGTCAACTCCGTAGTCGAACCGGGCAAAGCAGCAGCGTCGGTCTCGTAGTCTACCGGAGAGAAGAGGGGGAAGAAACAATGAATACCATGTAAACAGATGCATATCGATGCATGACATGACAAGTAACGATGCTAAGTGTGCCCTAACGTGGTATGAGGTGGTACCGATTAAGGGGGGAAACATCCGGGAAAATATTCCCGGGGTTTCGTGGTTTTCAGACGGAAGGAGCGGAGGGAAAGTTGCGAGTTCGATAGGTTAGGGGTGTGTGGCGGACGAACGGATTGCGTGATCCGGAATCGTCTCGTCGTTACGAGCAACTTTCATGTTGAAAATATTTTAATCCGAAGTTACGGATTAAAAGATATGATTTTCTAAAGATTTTATTAATTTACGGAATTTAATTAATTATTTAATCCAACATTATCCGTAATAGTAAATCTTGGCGTCGACGCATGACATTAGGGTGATGTCGTGAGTCAACATTGACCATTGACTGGTCAACTCGACTGACGTGTGGGTCCAGTGGGACCCACCTGTCATTCTCTGTTTAGTTTAATTACAGATTAGTTAATTTAATTGGTGATTAGGTTAATCTAATCAGGATTAATTAACTTAATTAATTAATATTTTAATTATTTTAGTTATTATTTATTTTATTTTACAGGGTGGGGCCCGATGAGTCATACCTGTGGGGTTTGTTTTAAAGGGGATTAGCCCCTAAGCTAATTAGGGTCGGGCCCATGTGGCGGTGACACAGCCGGCTCGTGCCGCGGCTGTGCACGCACGCACAGAGGCGACGGCACCGGCGGTACTCGGCCGGCAGGCGGCGGTGGTGGCCGGCGGCCGACGGCAAGGCCACGCATGGCCGGGGACTCAGGCGCGACGGGGCACAAGCGCTTGGGCGTATCAAGACGGCAGCGGCGTGCACGGCGATGGGGAGGGCGCTACAGAGCGCGACCACGGTCGAGCGCGGCGACGGTGATGTGGGCGAACGAGCTAGGGAGGCCGAGCCTGAGAGGAAAGAGGAGGCGCGGGGCTCACAAAGTGAGCCGGACGGGAAGCAGCGGCTCGAGGTGGTTGGTGGGGGACGCCGACAAAGAGGAAGAAGGCCGGGGATGAGGCGCCGGCGAGGTAGTGACGGTGGGGCGGCGAGCGGCGGCCTCCGGGGTCGGGAGGCGACGAGGCGGGGAGGTCGTCGGCTCCGAGGCGATGGAGACGGCGTGGCGGCGACGGCAGCCCTCGGGCGCAAGGCAGCTCGCTGGGTCGCGGCTCATGGAGCCACGGCGGACGCGACGACGGGCGGTCCGGACAGCACCAATGACGGGTCGGGGGGCGGCGAGCAACGGCGAAGGCGCGGCAAAGACTGGTGGGCGCGGGGCCGGGCGGCGCTGGGGCAGAGGCCGGCTGGGGTTCGATCCGCCCCGGATCGGATCGGGAGAGGGAGAGTGGGGATCGAGAGGAGTGGGGGTTAGGGTTTCCCTTCGGTGGGGTGGGTTATGGGGAGTGAGGGGCGGTTGGGCGTGGGGTGGGCCACCGTTCGGGAGGTTGAGGCCACCGGGCCACTTGGTCCAATGGGGTGTCATGTTTTCTGTTTTCCTTTTTTTTTTCTTGTCTCTTTTTATTTGTAGTTTCTTTTTATTTGTAGTTTCTTTTATTTTCAGTTTTATAAAATTACCACTAGTGCCTAATTTGTATTTACCAATAAACTACTACGAGATTAATTCTTAACCCATAATAAAATAGTGTTAGCATTTTATAAATTCAATAGGCATTTGTTTAATTGTTTTCACTATTGTTTTAATTGTTTTAGGGCCTTTAAACATTTTATCAAAGTTTGGTTTCTCCACCATAATTACCTATGTATTATTTGGTTCACTCCTAACATTTAAATTTTAATATTTGAAACTCTTTATTGTTGGCCCGGTTTTGAATTTGAAATTCGAACTAGGTTCCGAACTAACGCGAAGTTTATCCACAAGAACCGAGGTGACGTGGCATCATTAGCGGGATTACCGTAGCTTAATTACCCGGCGTCACAATTCTCCTCCACTACAAGAAATCTCGTCCCGAGATTTAAGAGGGGAGTAAGGGGGAAAGGTCTGGTTACGAAATCCTAACGAACCTTCTCAGTCTTGGTTGCTCTTCTTGAAGAGGTCGATCCATTACCTTGACATCTTCATTTCTCTGCTATAGGTCATCATGGTGATGTCGCCCTTTCCTCGGGAACTCCAACGTACTTACGAAAAGATAAGGGGCAGCTCACTACGACATAATGCTTTTGAGGGAAACAATCTGGGGTTAACCCATGAATTAGTATAAGATTATCTCTCGAGTTGAACATATGAAATACCTCGAGAGTAAGGTACGAAAAGGTACCATAATAGGCTCCAAGCGGATAGATAGTTGCTCAAGCACGAACCAGAGTGAGAAAGGGGTTCAGAGTAGCGAGAGTAGGTATTGCGTCTGATACCAGAATAGATCACTAGGACAGTGGCCCGTGGATTACATACGAGTCCATGCGCGAGGAATAACTTTGGGAATGGGGGGTGCACAGGACAGTCAGGTTTCGATCATGTGGAACTGTGGGTTATGGGCCCACCATGTGGTTTTTTTTTAAATAGGAGCAGTGACATCTTTCACGGTCATGATAGCAAGGCATGTCAGAGAGTTCCATGTCAGTTATGTCGGCATCAACGTTGGTACCAAGGGCGAGGGACGAAGAGAACCCCTTTCACTTTCGTTGCACGAGGCGGACCAATAGGCAAGGTTCTCGTCCCATCGGTGGCTACCGGAATGTCATCAACAATAGTAACAGTGGTCTTCTTGACAGAGTTGTACCTCGAGGTGTTTGCACAAGCGGTGGATTATTACCGCTTATATCATATAGATCATAGAAAAGGTTCAAACAAACCAATGGAAGGAAAATATGATCATCAGATTAAACAGAACAATGGAAAGGAAAATATGTTTAAACACATATTTCAAGGGTATATCCTTCCCAAGTTCAAGCAAGCAAGATATCCATGACAGGATATAAAGTAGAAAACCATTTAGGTAAGGGGGGAGGAATCTCATGATATTACCCATACAACGGTGTTAGGATAAATGATAAATAAAATTTAGCATCGTGCTTCAAATGTTCCTGTTGAAAATCGGAGTACCATTGACATGCTTCGAGATAGCATTGACAAGGTCTTCAGGTGAAGATCAGACTTTGGAAACACGAAGGATCCATCAGGAATAACTTGCAGAATAAGTCTTACAATTTCCTCATGGATGAATGGATAACCTTGCTGAAAAGGAATTTATAATGATAGGTCCTCCAGCCGGGGGGGGGGGGGGGTACTAGGCATGACATCATGCTACCGGGCCATCAAAGGATCAATATCATAACTCTTGGAAAGTTGTCCCAACCATCATAGCTGACGGAGATCTGGTATGATTGGTGTCAGGATACCTCAGGCTCAGGATGCCTGAGAAGAAGGGTGCAACACAATTTGACGGGATGACACTGTAAGATTCTCGGGAAATGAACTATGAAGTGACTTCCGTTAACAAGAGTTCATCATTAACCCAAGGAGAGGACAAGGAGGTGGCTAATGGGCTCAGCGCCAATCCATCGAGGATTCCAATCGGATGGATTTCCACAATAATGTGAACAAGAAGATGACACTTGTCAATTCAAATGTTATAATGTTGTATGTTCTAGGGAAACATACACCATCAATCATTAGTTGAAAGGTGTGCCCGAAATATGACCTTAGGCAGCAAGATCAATGTTAGAGTGACGATTCAATAATCAACATTCTAAGAACGAATATCGATCATTAACTTCAAAGCAATAGGGTTGCTAGAAGTACAGAACTCACACATCATCTATTGGTATGCTGGTTAAAAACAACACAGGGACCAAGGAAGAATGGTGATGGTGAGAAGTATCACCATACCAAGAATTCTTAAGAGGTGGTGTAATTCTCACAACATTCTTATCATCAAAGATGGTAATACTCCAAGGTAAAGAACAAATTACGGATAGCTAGGAATCAAGGTACAACACAAAATGTGAACAAGTTTGTGTTGGGGGGGGAGGCAAGAATGTTTCCGATGATAACACAAATCATCGTGGGGCAAGGATGGTATTTCCCATCATGAATTCAATTCATATCCTGGAAGAGCTCGGAATGATGATGATGATCATGACACATTTGTCGAGAGGTTTCACGAAGATGTAATCGATCGACGATGACATCAAGTCAAACGAACGATGAAGCGGAAGGTTATTGGAACCACGGCTACGACATAAACTCGAACTCAAGCTTGTTGTTTAAGGTGAAAGGGGATGACGAGGAAAATCGACGTAAGCTTAGCTATCGTCGCAAAGTGGTGCTCCGAGAATTAAGGACCAGGTAGCACAGTTAGAATCATCACGACAATGATATAGCCAAACAGGCTAGGAATGGCGTGATCGGATACAAACTCGTACTTATAGAAGCTTACTGAAGAGTTGTTGAACCGTAGTGCGGACTTGGTTCAGTTATCGGTGTCCTTGAGTGTTTAATAACTCAGAGCCCGTGAAAAATTTGAATCGGTGGGAAGGTAGCACTTGATGAAGAATCCATAAGAAGTTATGCAGTTCCATGATAATCTCGAGATACCAGGGGGGTAATACTCGACACAAGATCAAAGTAAAGGTTGGACTGGTGTATTGATCCATAGAAGACAATTGTTTTAACTTGTCCGAGAAATGGAATCAAGGAAGAACAATCATGGTCGGAACCACGGTTGCAAGGGATCAATTCACAGATAACATATGTTAGTTATCAAGGAAATAGTTATTATTACAAGAAGCTTCCATGATAGGATATACATCGCGTCCATGGGCATGAACACAAAGTTCAAGGTCGACTCCCACTTCCCCAATGCATAATCTTCCATTCACCTCTCGTATTTCGAAGATGACATTAGTTGTTGAAAGTTTTACCTGGTGCAATACCAGATAAGTATGACTCGTGAAATCTTTCGGGTTCACACCGATGAGGGAAGGCGTTGGTTCAATCCCATCGGGGGCTTCTTACGAATCATATACCAGAATCTTTAGAAATAATTAACTCAAGCTCGAAGGCAGAGCATGGTAGAGAAAGCAGAGGATACAATTTACCAAAGGCATTATGTATCAGAGGAAAGGCTCACAAGGTTATTGAATATGAAGGGCGTTGTCAGATAAAATCGAACAAAGGATCTGGTGGGCCACAAGGGATCTGACGTGAGCATCAGTACTCAACTAGAGGAAGAAGAATGCAAGGAGATCAAATTATAGAAACAACTGACTAACTCAATTGTCAAATGCAAAGGAATTATGATTTCCAAATCAAGGGATCAGAAGCAATGCTCTGATTAGAGATGGATAAGTTGAATAACCTTAGGGTACAATCAACGACAATTGGATTGGTCGAGGACCAATTCCAGTTAAAAGAATGGCAGCTCAGCCGGAAAGGTAATTTATAGGGATCAATGATGATTGCGAGTATTCGCAAACATATTGAGTCAACAGACTCAAAATGATAATGACAAGGAATGTCAATAAGACTACGAGACTTATGGGATTAACCATAATGCAAGCAAGCAAGAATTTCAAGAGCCAAAGGCTCCAGAGGATTTTCGGAAGATCGAATAGTATTTTGAAGACTTTTGTGAAACACATGAACAAGTGGGGATGAGCGGATACTCGACAAGTGCGAGGACTTATTTGAAGGGTTATTCATGTGGCAAAGAACTGCTAGGCAGTAGGCACAAAGTATTTTCGGAACAATAAAGAAAACTTCGGGGTGTCTTGTAATAACAAGATCAATGGGGGATGATCGTATGAATGGCAAGTGTAAGTAGTTATCCATGCGGATTTATCGGTGGTCAGGAATAGCAAAAGTGATGGGCACAAAGTCTCGAGAGAACATCAGAGAGCATCTTCGGAATCTTCTGATGTAGCAGGCGATCATCTGAAGTGAGGGGCTCTCCGGGAGAAAGTACTTGCGAGAACCTAAAGTTAGTTTTGTTTTTAGCAAAATCGTTTAACCCGAATAGAAGAGAGTTCAGAATCCCGAGTAAAGGTCGAGGAGTAAAAGATCCTAATACCACCCAATGGCGACGCTGGGCCCGTAAGGCACACAGCCATGTTAGTAAAAGTTTTGCAATGACTAGACTCGACTTCGCCAAGGAGTGTGGAAGGATTCCTACAGCAAATGGCTCGATACCAACTTGTGACGCCTCCGATTCAATCAGACACTAATCATGCACGCAAATGTGTATGATCAAGATCGAGGACTCACGGGAAGATATCACAACACAACTCTACAAATAAAATAAGTCATACAAGAATCATAATACATGCCTGGGGCCTCGATGGCTCGAATACAAGTGCTCGATCATAGACGTGTCGGCGGATGTATAAATATCTTAGTACAGACATATGTTAAACAAGTTTGCCTTAAGAAGGCTAGCACAAACTGGGATACTGATCGAAAGAGATGCAGGCCTCCTGTCTGGGATCCTCCTAACTACTCTCGGTCGTCGCCGGGCTGCCTGCGTAGTAGTAGGCACCGCCGGGGTAGTAGTCGTCATCGACGGTGGCGTCTAGCAACTGGGCTCCATCGTCTGGTTGCAGCAATCGAGTAGCGATAGGGGGAAAAGGGGGAAACAATGCAACCGTGAGTACTCATCCAAAGTACTTGCAAGCAAGGAGCTATACTACATATCCATGGATATATGTGTAAAGAGCCATATCAGTGGACTGAATCGCGAGAATGCCGTAATAAGAGGGGATAGCTAGTCTTATCGAAGACTACGCTTCGTCACCTTCGCCTTGCAACAGTAGAAGAGGGCGCATCAAGTCCTCCAAGTAACATCACATAGCAATAATCCTACCCGCAATCCCTCCTCGTATCCACGAGAGAGAGCGACCACCGGGTTGTATCCGCACTTGGAAGGGTGTGTTTTATTAAGTATCCGGTTCTAGTTGTCATAAGGTCAAGGTACAACTCCAAGTCGTCACATTCATCAAGATCACGGCTATTCGAATAGATTAACTTCCCGCAGGGTGCACCACATAACCCAACACGCTTGATCCCATTTGGCCGGACACACTTTTCTGGGTCATGCCCGGCCGCGGAAGATCAACACGTCGCAGCCCCACCTAGGCACAATAGAGAGGCCAGCACGCCGGTCTAAACCTAAGCGCACAGGGGTCTGGGCCCATCGCCCAATGCACACCTGCATGTTGCGTGGGCGGCCGGAAGCAGACCTAGCCTAGCAGGCGTTCCAGTCCAATCCGGCGCGCGCCGCTCCGTCGCTGACGTCTGAAGTGCTTCGGCTGATACCACGACGCCGGGATACCCATAACTACTCCCACGTAGATGGTTAGTGCGTATAGGCTCGTAGCCAACTCAGATCAAATACCAAGATCTCGTTAAGCGTGTTAAGTATCCGCGAACGCCGACCAGGGCCAGGCCCACCTCTCTCCTAGGTGGTCTCAACCTGTCCTGTCGCTCCACCACAAAGTAACAATGGGGCCGTCGGGAACCCAGGCCCACCTCTCTGGGATGGAGCCACTGTCCTTCCAGCCCCCATCTCCTAACAAAGATTGCTGTAATGTAATAGTGTAAAGTATATAGTATATGCCCGTGATCACCTCAGAAGTGATCACAGCCAAAGAGTCTGACATGGCGACGGACAAGAGTGTAGGGTCACCGATGGAACACTAGCATCCTATACTAAGCAAGAGGATAAAGGTAAAGGTAACATCAAGAGTAGCAAGGACAAAGCTATGCAAAGAAGATAGGAGTAATCGAAAGCGGTAACATGCTACACTACTCTAATGCAAGCATTATAGAGAAGAGTAGGCAATATCTGGTGATCAAAGGGGGCTTGCCCGGTTGCTCGGCAAGAGAGAGGGGTCGCCAACTCCGAATCGAATCGGGCAGCAGCAGTTGTCGGTCTCGTAGTCTACCGGAGAGAAGAGGGGGAAGAAACAATGAATACCATGTAAACAGATGCATATCGATGCATGACATGACAAGTAACGATGCTAAGTGTGCCCTAACGTGGTATGAGGTGGTACCGGTTAAGGGGGGAAACATCCGGGAAAATATCCCCGGTGTTTCGTGTTTTCGGACAGAGGAGCCGGAGGGGGAAAGTTGCGAGTTCGATAGGTTAGGGGTGTGTGGCGGACGAACGGATTGCGTATCCGGAATCGTCTCGTTGTTCTGAGCAACTTTCATGTTGAAAATATTTTAATCCGAGTTACGGATTAAAAGATATGATTTTCTAAAGATTTTATTAATTTCTGGAATTTAATTAATTATTTAATCCAACATTATCCAGAATAGTAAATGCCGACGCCAAGATGACATTAGGGTGATGTCAAGATCAACGCGTTGACCATTGACCTGGTCAACCTGACGTGTGGGTCCAGTGGGACCCACCTGTCATTCTCTGTTTAGTTTAATTACAGATTAGCTAATTTAATTGGTGATTAGGTTAATCTAATCAGGATTAATTAACTTAATTAATTAATTAATTAATTAATATTTTAATTATTTTAGTTATTATTTATTTTATTTTACAGGGTGGGGCCCAGTAGTCATACTCGAGGGGGTTTGTTTTAAAGGGGATTAGCCCCTAAGCTAATTAGGGTCGGGCCCATGTGGCGGTGACACGGCTCGTCTGCATGGCCGGAGCACGCACGCACAGAGCGGCGCCAGCGCGGCAGTACTCGGTCGGCGGTGGTGGCCGGCGCGGCGTCGACAGGCAAGCCACTGTGGCCGGCGTCGAGGACTGTCTTGTGACGGGCACAGTGGCGCGCTTGGTATGACCGGAGGCAGCGGCGTGCAGCGATGGGGCAGCGCGCGACCACGATAGGTCAGCCAGCGGCACACGGGCGCCCGGTGTGATGGCGAACGAGCTAGGGAGAGGCCGAGCACGGAGAGGAAAGAGGCGCGGGGCTCACAAAGGAGCCGGACGGGAAGCAGCTGCTCGAGGTGGTTGGTGGGGACGCCGCCGTAGAGGATGAAGGCGGGCGGGGATGAGGCGCCGGCGAGGTCGTGACGATGGGGCGGCGAGCGGCGGCCTCCGGGGTCGGGGTGGCGACGAGGCGGGGAGGTCGTCGGCTCCAAGGCGATGAAGACGGCGTGGCGGCGACGGCAGCCAGGCGGGCGTGCTCGCGGTCGACTCCGTGGGGAGCCACGGCGACGCGACGACGGGCTGGTCCGGGGCACACCAATGACGGGTCGAAGCGGCAACAGCGGCGGCTGGCAAAGACCGGGTGGGGCGGCCGCTGGGCGGCGTCGAAGAGGCAGGCGCTGGGGTTCGATCCCGCCCCAGATCGGATCGGGAGAGGAGAGGAGTGGGGATCGAGAGGAGTAGGGGTTAGGGTTTCCCTTGGTGGGGTGGGTTATGGGGAGTGAGGGGCGGTTGGGCGTGGGGTGGGCCAGCCTGCCCGTTCGGGAGGTTGAGGCCAGCTGGGCCACTTGGCCCAGCGCGGGGGGGGGGAGGGGTGTCCTGTTTTCTGTTTTTCTTTTTTTTATATTTTCTTGTCTCTTTTTATTTGTAGTTTCTTTTTATTTGTAGTTTCTTTTATTTTCAGTTTTATAAAATTACCACTAGTGCCTAATTTGTATTTGCCAATAAACTACTACGAGATTAATTCTTAACCCATAATAAAATAGTGTTAGCATTTTATAAATTCAATAGGCATTTGTTTAATTGTTTTCACTATTGTTTTAATTGTTTTAGGGCCTTTAAACATTTTATCAAAGTTTAGTTTCTTCACCATAATTACCTATGTATTATTTGGTTCACTCCGAACATTTAAATTTTAATATTTGAAACTCTTTATTGTTTGCCCGATTTTGAATTTGAAATTCGAACAAGGTTCCGAACTAACGCGAGTTTATCCACAGTAACCGAGGTGACGTGGCATCATTAGCGGGGATTACTGTAGCTTAATTACCCGGGCGTCACAGGTTGTCATCATCTTGACTCTCACATCTCCCTTATGAATCACTCAACCAACCCCGTCTACGAGCATAGCAAAATAAACTACATCGTCCCGGGCAATGGTAACAAGGGGAATTGGGTTCATCCTACCTCATGATACTACTCAAGAACTTAAAATTCTCCTACTGCATGCATGGTGGGGAGGCAAAATTCTAATGCAACAAAATTATAGGTATTGTAAAACATGATCAAACGACTTGCCTGGCTGACGGTCTTCGAAAGCTAGGGACTCGTAATAGCAGGCTTCGCACTCCAGAAATTCTATCAAAGCAAACAATAATCATATAAGCATAAAAACATACAATCACTTAACATAACAGCATGCTAACATAAAACACACAAAACAATCGAACCAAAAACCAAAGAAAACTCGAAGAAATCCAAGCCAACAACTAACAAGAAAATAAAATAAACTTTTTCTTTTCTGTAAATAAAAGTTCACGTTCTAGAACTACAGAAACTAATCTAAAATAAATTATAACAGAGGTAAAATAAAATTTTAAAAATACCTAGTACAGCAGAAAACAGCAGCAAGCTAAATAAACTAGAAAAGCTTGTTTTCACATAAAAACTATTTTTAATAAAGACTATAAATACCCAAATAAATTTCTACTGCTAGGCAAAGTCAAAACAAGGCAGTGACAAAAAGAATCACTAAAATAAAATAATCCTAACTCAATTTATAGCAGAAATACTAATCTGATTAAAACTAATATAAAACAACTTTTAAAACCTAAACATGGCCGAAGCTATTTTCTACAGAAACTATAGGAAATTTGCAAACTAACAAAAAAGAATCAACTAAAAATATTAAGTAACCTAAGAGATACGGATTTTACAAAACTGGAACTAATCTGTTGAAAAACAGAAACGAAAAAATAAAATTCAATGTAACTAACGCGCTAACGGGCTAACAGTGAGCGCTTATAAAACTAAACAGCGATGAGCACTTAATAGACCAATACGTCCCCGGTCTAACAGAAATAAACCAATCGGGCCGGTCTAACTAAACCAGGAACTAAACCGGAATAAAACCAACTAAAACCGATCTAATCTAAATAAAACCTAACCTTTCGCTAGTCTAATCTAAGTCGTGCATTGCAGATCGAATGGTGGAGGGGTCCGGTGGCTCCTGGCCAGCGGCGATGGACGACGGCGGCTCGGGCGACGGTGGCGGGGGTGCTCCGGTGGTCCTGGGCGGCGGCGAAGACGTCAGGCGGGTGCGGCGGCTCGCTGGGAGGTCGGGGTGGAGTCGTTGGAGCTCGGGGATGACGGAGACGATTGGGGCGAGCTCGGGTGAACTCCTGCGCCGGCGGGCGGCGGACGAGCTCGGGGCAACGGCGTCGGGGGCTCCTGAGCAAAGAGAGGATGTCAGGGAGGTGCGGGATGAAGTGGCGGTTCGGGTGCAGTAGCTTGGAGGTTGAGGGGTGGCTCACCGGTGGCAGAAATGGCGGCGAACCGAGGCGGCGGCGGCGAGATGCGTTCGGCGAGGGTGCGAGCTGCGGTGGGTTTTGGGCTAGGGTTTTAGGGGGTTTGAGGGAGGAGGGGCAGGGCTTTATATAGGGCATCAACTTGGAGGAGGGGGCGACTCGGGATCGTGATCCCGTGGACTTCGGACGCGGCGGCGGCGTCGAACGCGCTCTGGCGCGGCATAGCGTGGGCGAGGGGAAAGAGACGAGGGCGGGCCCGGGGCGTCAGCGAGAGAGGGAGGAGAGGGTTCGGTCGGGCGACCGAGGGGGAGAGGAGTCGGGCGCGGGGCGCTGGGGGCAGGCCGGCTCGGCGCGGTGGCTACGCCTCGCCCGGCTGTTGAGTGGCGCCGGCTGGCCGGTTGGCTGGCCGGGCGCTCGGGCTTTTTTTGAATTAGAGAGAAGAGAGAATATAGAAAAATATATATTATTTTTATATAGGACATATATATATCAAAATTCTCAGGGAAATTTATCATACAACGTGGACATTTTTCCAGGGGCAAAACTCAAACTAAAAAAAAACACTTTCTAGAAATCCCAAATAAAATCAAATTTGAATTCAACTTTTTGGCAAAACTTTCTTCTGACATTTTTGGAGTGTCATGTTTACTCCTCTCATACTTTTTCTCAAGTATTTGTCAGGCATTGTTTTGAAATAAATTCAACTGCCAATTTGAATTCAAATTTCAACAAACTCAAAAGCCTCTGAAATAATTCAAATGTCTCTCAATTCAAACAATAATGCATAGATGCTTAGCTATAATTGTAAAACATTCCAAATGGGAAATTTGGGATGTTACAAACCTACCCACCTTAAGATGAATCTCGCCCTCGAGATTCGGGTTGGCTAGCAAATAGGTGCGGGTGGTCTCGGCGGAGGTCTTCCTCTCGCTCCCAGGTGGCTTCCTCCTCGAATGATGACTCCACAAAGACCTTGCAAAACTTGATGATCTTGTCATGGTGACTCTGTCATAGCCTCGAGAATCTCGGACGGGTTTCTCCTCATAAGTCGAGATTCGTCGAGCTGTATGGCCTCTAGGGGCCTTTGTGTCTCTCAACGGAATATCGGCCATCTCGGCATGGCATTTCTTCAGCTGAGAAACATGGAAGACATCATGAACTCCGGACAATCCTTCCGGCAATTCTAACTTGTAAGCAACTTCTCCACGACGTTCGAGGATTTTTCCAGAGTCCAGATGCTCAAATTGTCCGTATCCCGGATTCTACGGGATCCTCTCCCCGACTCACCCCCTCCTCCAAGAATCGCCCCCCCTATATATGCTCTCCCCCTCGACGCGTTCCCCTCCTTTCCCTACTTGAAACCCTTTGCCTCGCCGTAATCTCTCATGGGAGCCGAGCACCGCCGCCGCACCATTGATGCCCTAGAGCCCGCCTCCGACCTCCCCGAGACCTGCCGCCACCACCATCGTGATCCCCTCCATCGACTACACCTTCCCAACAACTCGCCTGAGCCTAAACCCACCGGGCGCCGCCATCACGACGCCTCAACGCCACCGCCGCCGACCTCGCCGCCGACCTCCTCCGTCCACTGCGGCACCATCTCGACCACCGATGGACTCGCCACAACGCCAAGGCGTCCACCCGTACCCTCTCCGGCGCCCGCCGACGATCGAGCGCCGCCGCCGGCGACGTCCGAGCCGCTCACCGTCGACCTTCCCCCGCGGTGAGCTCTCCACTTCCCCTTCACCGTCCGATCTGTTATTGACGCGCCAGATTAGATGTAACAATCGGTTTGATTTTCTGTTTATAGATCGGTTTAGTTCCGGTTTTTATTCGGTTTAGATCGGTTCAGGTATAGTCGGTTTAGCCGATCGGTCTTTCTCTTTTAGCCCGTACGCGTTTCGGTTATTTTCCGCCCGAGCGCTGTTTAGTTTCAGCTCGCACACCCCCGTAGCGCCCGTTAGTTTTTTTTTTTGTTATTTTCGTTTCTGTTTTAAAAAATAGTTCTCATTTTATATTGCTTATAACTTTTAGGTTTTTAATCCAAATTAAGAGATTCTTTTTGCATTAGATTCAAAATTTATTAAAGTTTCTGTTGGCGCACTTGGATTTCAAATTTCAGTAGTTTAAATTTGAATTTGTTGAAATTTGTTCAAATCACTATTTTGGTCATATTTTGAGTTTTACAACGTATTTTTGATTGATTCTTTTTGCTACTGTTTTATTATGGTTTTGTCTATCCAGTAGAATATATTTATTTGTTTTAGTTTATTTTAAATTAATTTTCTTAGCAAAACAGTAATGTTTTAGTTATAGTTTTGTTTTAGTCTTTTCTTAATTGTTTTTATTAGTTTTAAATTGTTTCTATTTGTCACTCTTGAAAATTTTAGTTTTGTTTCTGTTAGTCAACAAAAGAAAATTTGTTTTTATTTAAAAAAAAATATTTTACTTAGTTTTGTACGAAAACTTGTTTAGGTCATAGTTAGTGTTTCATAAAAGCTTTTATTTGTTTCTTTTTGCAAATAAAATTTTATGAAAAAAATAGCTTCTGTTAACTTAGTTGTTTTACTTTGTATTTTCTGTTAGTTTATTAGTTTAGTATTTTCTTGGTTAAGTTTTTACTTAGGACAAAACTATTTTGTGTTATGTCTTAGAGTTTTCTTTAGTAGTTTTGTTGTGTAGTTTTCCTTTGTTTTTATTTGGTGTCCCTTGATTTGCATTTTTATTTGTTGGTTTTATTATGAGTGTTAGAATTGTTTGCTAGGATGTTTGCTTATATGAATGCTATGTTTGACTATATAGATTTTCAACGGAGTGACGAATAGTTCTACCAAGTCATTATTCGAGAGTGTTGTTATCTTCATCAACTTACCAGGCAAGTTCACTTTGACCATGCTTTCATACCTATGTTTTTATTGCATTTAGTGGCATCTTTGTAACAACTCTCCAAAGAGTGATACTGAATTCTTGTAGTTGAGTAGTATGCATGAGGTAGGAACTCATCACCCACATTACCAAGCCCGGGGCGTCATTTATTTTAATGCTACGCTATAGTAGACGGGTTGGTATGAGTGCTCAAGAGTGGTGTGAAGAAGGAGGACTCTACGTCAATGACGACAACTCCATGATGGCATCTGCAAGGACTGCATTTTCAAGGCCTCAAGATTTCAAGACTCGAGACAAGAATTCAATACACACTACTGGGTGAAGGACGGTTGACGGGCACCTTGGAGAAACCAGTGGTTGGCCGGGATGCATGGAGAAGCGCCATGACATCTTGCGGAAAGCTTCACCCAGACTCAAAGAGACGGAAGAATACTTCATGCCCGGAAGCTTACCTGCAACCGCAAGTCACTATGGGCTCTGGCTTGGTTGACCTTAGTTGTGACTCTGGCTGGGACGATGCTAGCAGATGTAGAACTACGGTAGGATTGGATGAGCACCGGACGGGTCGAGAGGAACTCTTGAAGACCATGTTTCGGTCATCTTGTTCTAAAACACCCTGAAGTGCGAGACCGTAAAGATAGGGATCGAATCTTGCGGGTAAAGAGAACAAACCTCTGCAGAGGGATATAACCTAATCGATTGGCCGTGTCCCCGGTTACGGACAATTTTAGCATCTGTAATTGGATCTATCTCTAACTCTCAACACTGGACTGATAACTTAATTGTGGGCAACTTATGATTATTCTGAGGTATGAGACATCGGTTGGCGGAACCATGTCATGATAGAAAACTCCATAGTACAGACTCCTAATATTCCTTTGTTGTAGGGAAAATAAAACCAGCTTTTACGCAAAAAAATCAGACACAGAACCACAAAGGCATATTGCATATAGAATAGTATTATCATCTGCTTTCTCATGTTGTGATCTTGCGGTACATTCAATGTCTTGACCTACACGGCTGCAACTTATCATGTTGCAGATATTTTACTTCCGACGAGTAAGAGTACTACAGTGGTTACGGTCTACACTCAACTTGCCGATGGCGTTGATGGGATTCCACACCCGATTGTTTGTTTCACCGAGACTTATGAGGTATATATCAGTTTTACGTTATTTATACATGTGATTGCACTTTGATATATACATTGATGTACTATGTGTGCCAGCATACTGATCCAAGGATGGCACAGACACACAGAGACTTGACCGTCTGAGGTCGGCTCGCTACAGCACCTTGCATCGATATAATTAGAAGTGGTGCTATAAGAGTCAGCACGTCCTGAACCCGGGTACATACGAACCCGCTTTTTAAAAATGTATTCCAAACGCGATTTGTAATGTCAAAAAATTCAAAACAAAATTTTGTGCATACATGTTTGCAAAAATATGTCCGCGGCACAAAGTTTTTGTGAAAAAAGTATTTTTATTTTGTCTCCGCAAAAAAATAGTGAGTCTAAATAGCGTTCCGCGACACAATGTTTTTTCTTTGTTGCACAAGCCACAAAAAGAGTTGTTTTTACATGAAACTTTCTGCACGAACATAGAATATGGAGATGTACGCGTGCACATTTTTTCAAAAAATTTGACATTTTAAAATATGTTTTTCAAAGTAGGTTCATATGTATCTGGATTCATCCATACACTTCCTGATACTATAAGCCTTAAATAGAAAATAACAACCTCGACTAGTTGGGCAAGGTGGGAACGCCTCGACTAGTTGCCACGTACGGGCGGCAAATAGGATTGGCCACAAGTGGCATCTTACTAAAAACAACCGTGGGGGGTCTGTTACTAGGCTCTATACATATCATCTTTCCCAAAACATTGTTGTGCCGGTAATTCTTCTTGCACCAACTAGCCGAGAGCTCATATACGGCGCCGTTAACACCGATTCTCCACCTGGCGAAACGCACTCTCTCGCCTGGGCCTGGCCCAACAAGGTAACAGAAACAGGTTGCTCGGTCATAGGTCTCCTTCGGTCACTCGCTCGATGGTTGACCAGTCAACCATTAACTTTTGAGAAAAACAAACCTAGAAAAATCGTTAAAAACACAAATTTTAATCAAAATCATGGACTTGGAAAATTTTCATAAATTTTAAGACAGTTCACAAATATTGAAAAAATCATGTATTTTGAAAAGAAATGCGGATTTGAATCTTAGACTTTAAAACAAAGTTTGTGAATTTGAGAACAGTTTGCAGATTTTGAAAAAAATCGTAGATTAAAAAATAGTTAATGGGTTTCGTAAAGGCTCATGAATTTAATGAAATTTCACACATTTTTAAAATGTTCATAAATTTTGAAAGGGCTGACAAATTATAATAAAAAATTACGAATTTAAAATTTTAACAAAATTCGTAAAAGTTTCAGGAATTTAATAAAATTGATGAAATAAAAAAACTGAGCAAAACTAGGTCCAGAAAACTCAGAAATAAGAAGAAAGAAACCATGCTAGAAGCTTCCCAAAAACCTGGTTGGAAAGCTTCCCATAACTTTTTTCGAGGGGTGGGATGGGAAGCTTCCCATAACTGGGAGAGCTCCCCGCAACGACGTGCCGTATGGGTTGGCACAATACGATCGAAGGAAGTGTGCCCTCCACAGATATAACTAGAAGTGGCGCTATAAACCCTGAATAGGAAGCAACAACCTAGCCTAGTTAGGAGAGCTCCTTGTCGCAACCCACGCGCGCCGGGTACAGGTGGTTTCGCTGAAGCCAAGACAATTGGGTTTTCCAATCTGCCCCGTGATTAGTTTTTTTATAAGTTTTCCTCCGTTTTTTACAAAAAAGGTTGTTGTTTTTAGTAGCTAGATATTTATATACCTACTAACAAAAAAATAGAAAGTTGTTCAGTATTTTTCATATATAAAGAAATCATTGTAAAGAAAGTAGCACCACATATTAAAAATATTTTGTGTGTACAAACAAAAATGTGCTTCATATAATTAAAAAGATCATCATATATGAAGAATATTAAATGTATATAAAAATGTTCATTGTATATCAAAAAATGTTCAGTGAGTATTTTTTAAAATGTTCAACATATATTAAAAACAAGTCAGCGTGCATTTGAGTAAAAATGTTCACTTAGGGTGTAACTATAAAATAAAGAAAACCTAAAATAATAAAATGGAAATCCAAATATGTAAAAATAAAAGGAAAATAGGAAAAGCAAAGAAAAAACCAAGACAGAAAACTAACTAAAAACACATACACAAAAAAGCGAAACGACAAACGAAGCCAGAACACAACGCGCGACCATCGAATGGACCGGCCCATGCTGGTGTTTGTGTCAGCAAAGCCACGCCTATATGATGCACGTGGGCGTTATATAGGATTGGCCCCTAGCTAGTTTTTTGCTCTTTGAGATGGCCCCTAGCTAGTTTTTTTTCATTTGACAATAATACAACTTTATTTCCCAAATAATAGATAGGTCATTTGCAAGCATATGAGAAATAGAGTCAGGAGGGTTGAAATCCCAAAAGTGAAGAAGCTCTAGAACTAAAGCAAAGCTTTGCTAAATAGTCTGCTATCTCATCTGCTTCACGGAAGCAATGATCATACGAAACTTTCTCAGACTCATTAGCAAGGTTATGGCATTCCCTTACCATCACAATTTCAGGGCCGAAGTAGTCCTCATGCTGGTTCAAGGTTTGTACCGTAAATGTATTATCTGATTCAACAATCAGTCTTACCTCCAACATTTGTTGGTAGATAGAGCCCCTTACGAAGAGCGTCAGTTCTGCACAATCGACATTGTTAACATGTGGTAAAAACCAATTAGCTGCAGCCAGAAAATTCCCCTTATCATCACGCGCGACAGCTCGTCCATGTATTATTTTGCTGAAGAGCTTCAAATTCATCGCGCATAGCAGAAAGCCAGAGAGGGTCAAGAAGAGCTCGCTTATAACTGGTTGGAATAGGAGAGATGGTTGGGGTGGCGGTAAGATTGAGACGCTTTGGTGGGGAGAAGAAATCCTCGCTTTTCCACGGGTGCACATGACATGATCATTGGTGAGCGGTGGTATAAGAACGCCATTGGGTGGCGATGGGTTTTCGGTTGAAGAGGACGGTGAGGAAGAAGAAGAATCGGAGGTGGTGGGTGTCGAGGGAGTTGCCGTGGTAGGATGTGGTGAGGGAAAGATGGCTGGGGTAGAGGATGCGATTATGGGAGAGATGGGGGCCAGGCGGGGAGGGTGGCTAACGTTGGGCGATTCCGGTGAGAGACGGAACAAGATTCCATGGCAGCAGAGATGACCGAAGGCTGGACTAGGGAAGGGGTTTTGGTGGTGGCGGATTGTGGTGGAATTGGTGTTGTGGTTGTAGTGATGTAAAAGGAAAAGTATTTTCATCGAATGTGACATGACGAGAGAGAATGATACGACCAGAAGATGGTTCGAAACAACGATATCCTTTGTGATCATCAGAAAGACCAAGGTGAATGCAAGGTAGTGAGCGTGGTTCTAGTTTGTTGGAGGCGATAGAGGCGATGTTGGGAAAGCATAGATAGCCAAAAACACGCAGAAAAGAATAGTCAGGGTGGGAGAGAAAAAGAGATTGGAAAGGCGAATAAAGAGGGCAAGTTTTAGTTGGTCGAATATTAAGAAGGAGTGTGGCGGTGCGAAGGGCTTCAACCCAAAAACGGGAAGGAAGAGAGGCTTGTAAAAGCAATATGCGAAGAACATCATTAACAGAGCGAAGACAACGTTCAGCTTTACCATTTTGAGAAGATGTATAAGGGCATGAAAAGCGAAGAAGAATGCCTTGGGAGAGAAAGAAGGTGCGGTTTTGGGTGTTATCTGAAGGAAATATGCCCTAGAGGCAATAATAAAGTTATTATTTATTTCCTTATATCATGATAAATGTTTATTATTCATGCTAGAATTGTATTAACCGGAAACATAATACATGTGTGAATACATAGACAAACAGAGTGTCACTAGTATGCCTCTACTTGACTAGCTCGTTAATCGAAGATGGTTATGTTTCCTAACCATAGACATGAGTTGTCATTTGATTAACGGGATCACATCATTAGGAGAATGATGTGATTGACATGACCCATTCCGTTAGCCTAGCACCCGATCGCTTAGTATGTTGCTATTGCTTTCTTCATGACTTATACATGTTCCTGTAACTATGAGATTATGCAACTCCTGCTTACCGGAGGAACACTTTGGTGCTACCAAACGTCACAACGTAACTGGGTGATTATAAAGGAGTACTACAGGTGTCTCCAAAGGTACATGTTGGGTTGGCGATTTCGAGATTAGGTTTTGTCACTCCGATTGCTCGGAGAGGTATCTCTGGGCCCTCTCGGTAATGCACATCATTATAAGCCTTGCAAGCAATGTGACCAATGAGTTGGTTACGGGATAAAGCATTACTGAGCGAGTAAAGAGACTTGCGGTGACGAGATTGAACTAGGTATTGGATACCGACGATCGAATCTCGGGCAAGTAACATACCGATGACAAAGGGAACAACGTATGTTGTTATGCGGTTTGACCGATAAAGATCTTCAGAGAATATGTAGGAACCAATATGGGCATCCAGGTTCCGCTATTGGTTATTGACCAAGAATAGTTCTCGGTCATGTCTACATAGTTCTCGAACCCGTAGGGTCCGCACGCTAAGGTTTCGATGGACCGTTATATTATGAGTTTATGAGTTTTGATGTACCGAAGGAGTTCGGAGTCCCGGATGAGATCAGGGACATGACGAGGAGTCTCGAAATGGTCGAGACGTAAAGATCGATATATTGGACGACTATATTCGGAGTTCGGAAAGGTTCCGAGTGATTCGGGTATTTTTCGGAGTACCGGAGAGTTACGGGAATACGTATTGGGCCTTATTGGGCCATACGGAAAAGAAGGAAAAGGGCCTCAAGGGTGGCCGCACTCTTCCCTTGGTCTGGTCCGAATTGGACTAGGGAAGGGGCGCCCCCTTCCTTCCTTCTCCTTTTCCCTTCCCTTTCCTTATCTCCTACTCCTACTACATGGAAGGTTTCCTAGTTGGACTAGGAAAGGAGGAATCCTACTCCCGGTGGGAGTAGGACTCCCCCCTTGATGCGCCTCCTCCTAGGCCGGCCACCCCCTCCCTTGCTCCTTTATATACGGGGCAGGGGCACCCTAGGACACACAAGTTGATCTACGGATCGTTCCTTAGCCGCAGTGCGGTGCCCCTCCACCATATTCCACTTGGTCATATCGTCATGAGCTTAAGCGAAGCCTCGCGCCGGAGAAGTTATATCGTCATGAGCTTAGGCGAAGCCCTCGCCGGTGGAGCATCATCATCGCCACCACGCCGTCAGGTCGACGGAACTCATCCCGACACTTTGCTTTGGATCGAGTCCGGGATCGCCATCGAGCTGAACGTGTGCGAGAACTCGGAGGTGCCGTGACGTTCGGTACTTGGATCGGTCGGATCGTGAAGACGACGACTACATCAACCGCGTTGTTATAACGCTTCGCCACGGGTTCACGAGGGTACGCGTGGACATACACTCTCCTCTCGCTGCTATGCATCACCATGATCCTTGCGTGTGCGTAGGGAAAATTTTGAAATGACTACGTTCCCCAACAGTGGCATCCGAGCCTGGTTTTATGCGTTGATGTTATATGCACGAGTAGAACACAAGTGAGTTGTGGGTGATACAAGTCATACTGCCTACCAGCATGTCATACTTTGGTTCAGCGGTATTGTGAGATGAAGCGGCCCGGACCGACATTACGCCAGACGCTTACGCGAGACTGGTTTCACTGCTACGAGCACTCGTGCTTAAAGGTGGCTGGGCGGGTGTCATCTCTCTCACTTTAGTTGAACTGAAAGTGGCTACGCCCGGTCCTTGGGAAGGTTAAACGGAGTCTATTTGACGAAGTATCGTTGTGGTCTTGATGCGTAGGTGAGATTGGTTCTTGCTTAAGCCCGTAGCAGCCACGTAAAATTTGCAACAACAAAGTAGAGGACGTCTAACTTGTTTTTGCAGGGCATGTTGTGATGTGATATGGTCAAGACGTGATGCTATATTTTATTGTATGAGATGATCATGTTTTGTAACCGAAGTTATCGGCAATCGGCTGGAGCCATATGGTTGTCGCTTTATTGTATGAAATGCAACGCATACATAATTGCTTTACTTTATCTCTAAGCGGTAGTGATAGTCGTAGAAGCAATAGATGGCGAAACGACAACGATGCTACGATGGAGATCAAGGTGTCGCTACCGGTGACGATGGTGATCACGACGGTGCTTCGGAGATGGAGATCACAAGCACGAGATGATGATGGCCATATCATATCACTTATATTGATTGCATGTGATGTTTATCCTTTATGCATCTTATTTTTCTTTGATTGACGGTAGCATTATAAGATGATCTCTCACCAAAATTATCAAGAAGTGTTCTCCCTGAGTATGCACCGCTATGAAAGTTCTTCGTCTTTGAGACACCACGTGATGATCGGGTGTGATAGGCTCTACGTTCAAATACAACGGGTGCAAAACAGTTGCACGCAGAATACTCAGGTTAAACTTGACGAGCCTAGCATATAAATGTATATGGCCTCGGAACACGGAGACCGAAAGGTCGAGCATGAATCATATAGTAGATATGATCAACATAAGATGTTCACCATTGAAAACTACTCCATCTCACGTGATGATCGGTTATGGTTTAGTTGATTTGGATCACGTGATCACTTAGATGACTAGAGAGATGTCTATCTAAGTGGGAGTTCTTAAGTAATATGATTAATTGAACTTTAATTTATCATGAACTTAGTCCCGTAGTATTTTGCAAATTATGTTGTAGATCAATAGCTCGCGTTGTTGCTTCCCTATGTTTTTATATGTGTTCCTAGAGAAAATTGTATTGAAAAATGTTAATAGCAATGATGCGGATTGGATCCGTGATCTGAGGTTTATCCTCATTGCTTGCACGTAAGAATTATGTCCTTAATGCACCGCTAGGTGATGACCTATTGCAGGAGCAAATGTAGACGTTATGAACGTTTGGCTAGCTCAATATGATGACTACTTGATAGTTTAGTGCACCATACTTAACAGCTTAGAATCGGGATTTCAAAGACGTTTTGAACGTCATGGACCATATGAGATGTTCCAGGAATTGAAGTTAATATTTCAAGCAAATACCCGAGTTGAGAGATATGAAATCTCCAACAAGTTCTATAGCTAAAAGATGGAAGAGAATCGCTCAACTAGTGAGCATGTTCTCGATTGTCCGGGTACTTCAATCGCTTGAATCAAGTGGGAGTTAATCTTCCAGATAAGATAGTGATTGATGAATTCTCTAGTCACCAACACTAAGTTACTAGAACTTCGTGGATGAACTATAGTATGCAAGGGATGTAGAAAAGCGATTCCCGAGCTCTTCGTGATGTTGAAATCGACGAAGGTAGAAATCAAGAAAGAGCATCAAGTGTTGATGATTGACAAGACCACTAGTCTCAAGGAAAAGGGCAAAGGGAAGAAGGGGAACTTCAAGAAGAACGGCAAGCAAGTTGCTGCTCGAGTGAAGAAGTCCAAGTCTGGACCTAAGCCTGAGACTAAGTGCTTTTGCTGCAATGGAACTGGTCACTAGAAGCGGAACTACCCCAAGTATTTGGCGGATAAGAAGGATGGCAAAGTGAACAAAGGTATATTTGATATACAGATTATTGATGTGTATTTTACTAGTGTTCGTAGCAACCCCTCGGTATTTGATACTGGTTCAGTTGCTAAGAGTAGTAACTTGAAACGGAGTTGCAGAATGAATGTAAACTAGTTGAAGGGAAGTGAAGATGAGTGTTGGAAGTAGTTCCAAGATTGATATGATCATCATCGCACACTCCCTATACTTTCGGGATTAGTATGGAACCTAAATAAGTGTTATTTGGTGTTGAGCATAAGTATGATTTGATCATATTTATTGCAATACGGTTATTCATTTAAGTAAGAGAATAAATTGTTGTTACTGCTTACATGAATAAAACCTTATATGGTTACACACCCAATGAAAATGATTCATTGGATCTCGATCATAGTGATACACATATTCATAATATTGAAACCAAAAGATGCAAAGTTAATAATGATAGTGCAACTTATTTGTGGCACTTGCCGTTTAGGTCATATTGGTGTAAAGCGCATGAAGAAAACTCCATGCCGATGGACTTTTGGAATCACTTGATTATGAATCATTTGATGCTTGCGTAACCGTGCCGTTTGGGCAAGATGACTAAAACTCCGTTCTCCGGAACAATGGAACAAGCTACTGACTTATTGGAAATAATACATACCGATGTATGCGATCCAATGAGTGTTGATGCTCGTGGCAAGTATCGTTATTTTCTGACTTTCACAAGCAGATATGGGTATATCTACTTGATGAAACATAAGTCTGAAATAGTTGAAAGGTTCAAAGAATTTCAGAGTGAAGTGGAAAAATCATCGTAACAAGAAAATAAAGTTTCTGCGATCTAATCGCAAAGACGAATAATTGAGTTACGAGTTTGGTCTTCAATTAAAATAATGTGGAATAGTTTCACAGCTCACGCCACCGAACACCACAATGTTATGGTGTGTCCGAACGTCAGAATGCGCACTTTATTTGATATGGTTCGATCTATGATGTCTCTTATCGGTTTACCACTATCATTTTTGGGGTTATGCATTAGAGACAGCTGCATTCACGTTTAATAGGGCACCATCTAAATCCGTTGAGACGACACCATATGAACTATGGTTTAACAGTAAACCTAAGTGGTCGTTTCTTAAAAGTTTGGAGTTGTGATGCTTATGTGAAAAAGTTCTCACCTGATAAGCTCAAACCCAAATCGGAGAAGTGCGTATTCATAGAATACCCAAAGGTAACTATTGGGTACACCTTCTATCACAGATTCGAAGGCAAGTTTTTCGTTGCTAAGAATGGATCCTTTCTAGAGAAGGAGTTTCTCTCGAAAGAAGTGAGTGGGAGGAAAGTAGAACTTGATGAGGTAACTGTACCTTCTCCCTTATTTGAAAGTAGTTTATCACAGAAACCGGTTTCTGCGACATCTACACCAAATAGTGAGGAAGTTGATGATGTTGATCATGAAACTTCAGATCAAGTTACTACATAACCTCGTAGATCAACCAGAGTAAGATCCGCACCAGAGTGGTACGGTAATCATGTTCGGAAGTCATGCTACTAGATCATGATGAACCTACGAACTATGAAGAAGCGATGGTGAGCCCAGATTCATAAAATGGCTTGAGGCCATGAAATCGAGATAGGATCCATGTATGAAAACAAAGTGTGGACTTTGGTTGACTTGCCCGAGGGTCGGCAAGCAATAGAAAACAAGTGGATCTTCAAGAGGAAGACGGACTGATAGTAGTGTTACTGTCATTAAAGCTAGAATTGTCGCAAAAGGTTTTCGACAAGTTAAAAATGTTGACTACGATGAGAGTTTCTCACTCGTATCTATGCTTAAGTCTGTCCGAATCATGTTAGCAATTGCGCATTTTATGAAATCTGGCAAATGGATAAACAAAACTGCATTCCTTAATGGATTTATTAAAGAAGAGTTGTATATGATGCAACGAAGGTTTTGTAAATCCTAAAGGTGCTAACAAAATATGCAAGCTCGATGATCCATCTATGGACTGGTGCAAGCATCTCAGAGTTGGAATACATGCTTTGATAAGTTGATCATAGCATATAGTTTTATACAGACTTCATGTGAAGCCCGTAATTACTAGAAAGTGAGTGGGAGCACTACAACATTTCCGATAAGTATATGTGAATGACATATTGTAGATCGGAAATAATGTAGAATTATTACGCAAAGCATAAAGGAGTGTTTGAAAGGAGTTTTTCAAAGAAAGACCTCGGTGAAGCTGCTTACATATTGAGCATCAAGATCTATAGAGATAGATCAAGACGCTTGATAAGTTTTTTCAATGAGTACATACCTTGACAAGATTTTTAAGTAGTTCAAAATGGAACAGTCAAAGAAAGAGTTCTTGCACGTGTTACAAGGTGTGAAATTGAGTAAGACTCAAAACCCGACCACGGCAGAAGATAGAAAGAGAATGAAAGTCATTCCCTATGCCTTGGCCATAGATTCTATAAAGTATGCCATGCTGTGTACGGATCTATTGTATACCCTACACTTTGAGTTTGGCAAGGAGTACAATAGTGATCTAGGAGTAGATCATCGACAGCGGTCAAAATTATCCTTAGTAAAATAAGGATATGTTTCTCGATTATGGAAGTGACAAAAGGTTCGCCGTAAAGGGTTACGTCGATGCAAGTTTTGACACCGATCTGGATGACTCTAAGTCTCGATCTAGATACATATTGAAAGTGGGAGCAATTAGCTAGAGTAGCTCCGCAATGCGAGCATTGTAGACATAGAAAAATTGCAAAATACATAACGGATCTGAATATGAAAGACCCGTTGACTAAGATTCTTTCACAAGCAAAACATGATCACACCTTAGTACTCTTTGGGTGTTAATCACATAGCGATGTGAACTAGATTACTGAATCTAGTAAACCCTTTGGGTGTTGGTCACATGGCGATGTGAACTATGGGTGTTAATCACATGATGATGTGAACTATCGATGTTAATCACATGGTGATGTGATCTAGATTATTGACTCTAGTGCAAGTGGGAGACTGAAGGAAATATGCCCTAGAGGCAATAATAAAGTTATTATTTATTTCCTTATATCATGATAAATGTTTATTATTCATGCTAGAATTGTATTAACCGGAAACATAATACATGTGTGAATACATAGACAAACAGAGTGTCACTAGTATGCCTCTACTTGACTAGCTCGTTAATCGAAGATGGTTATGTTTCCTAACCATAGACATGAGTTGTCATTTGATTAACGGGATCACATCATTAGGAGAATGATGTGATTGACATGACCCATTCCGTTAGCCTAGCACCCGATCGTTTAGTATGTTGCTATTGCTTTCTTCATGACTTATACATGTTCCTCGTAACTATGAGATTATGCAACTTCCGTTTACCGGAGGAACACTTTGGTGCTACCAAACGTCACAACGTAACTGGGTGATTATAAAGGAGTACTACAGGTGTCTCCAAAGGTACATGTTGGGTTGGCGTATTTCGAGATTAGGTTTTGTCACTCCGATTGCCTGGAGAGGTATCTCCGGGCCCTCTCGGTAATGCACATCATTATAAGCCTTGCAAGCAATGTGACCAATGAGTTGGTTACGGGATAAAGCATTACAGAACGAGTAAAGAGACTTGCCGGTGACGAGATTGAACTAGGTATTGGATACCGACGATCGAATCTGAGCAAGTAACATACCGATGACAAAGGGAACAACGTATGTTGTTATGCGGTTTGACCGATAAAGATCTTCGTAGAATATGTAGGAACCAATATGGGCATCCAGGTTCCGCTATTGGTTATTGACCAAGAATAGTTCTCGGTCATGTCTACATAGTTCTCGAACCCGTAGGGTCCGCACGCTTAAGGTTTCGATGACCGTTATATTATGAGTTTATGAGTTTTGATGTACCGAAGGAGTTCGGAGTCCCGGATGAGATCAGGGACATGACGAGGAGTCTCGAAATGGTCGAGACGTAAAGATCGATATATTGGACGACTATATTCGGAGTTCGGAAAGGTTCCGAGTGATTCGGTATTTTTCAGAGTACCGGAGAGTTACGGGAATACGTATTGGGCCTTATTGGGCCATACGGGAAAGAAGGAAAAGGGCCTCAAGGGTGGCCGCACCCCTTCCCTTGGTCTGGTCCGAATTGGACTAGGGAAGGGGGGCGCCCCCTTCCTTCCTTCTCCTTTTCCCTTCCCTTTCCTTATCTCCTACTCCTACTACATGGAAGGTTTCCTAGTTGGACTAGGAAAGGAGGAATCCTACTCCCGGTGGGAGTAGGACTCCCCCCTTGGTGCGCCTCCTCCTAGGCCGGCCACCCCCTCCCTTGCTCCTTTATATACGGGGGCAGGGGGGCACCCTAGGACACACAAGTTGATCTACGGATCGTTCCTTAGCCGTGTGCGGTGCCCCCCTCCACCATATTCCACTTCGGTCATATCGTCGCGGAGCTTAGGCGAAGCCCTGCGCCGGAGAAGTTATATCGTCGCGGAGCTTAGGCGAAGCCCTACGTCGGTGGAGCATAATTATCGTCACCACGCCGTCGTCTTGTGGAACTCATCCTCGACACTTTGCCGGATCGAGTCCGGGATCGTCATCGAGCTGAACGTGTGCGTAACTCGGAGGTGCCGTGACGTTCGGTACTTGGATCGGTCGGATCGTGAAGACGTACGACTACATCAACCGCGTTGTTATAACGCTTCCGCTTACGGTCTACGAGGGTACGTGGACATACACTCTCCGCTCTCGTTGCTATGCATCACCATGATCCTTGCGTGTGCGTAGGAAAATTTTGAAATTACTACGTTCCCCAACATTATCAAATTCACGACCGTTATCACATTGAATAAATCGAATTGGCAAGCCAAAGTGTGTGATTACATATTGTCGAAAGTTGAGAAAGATTGCAGGTACTTCAGATTTAGCGCGGAGAGGAAAGGTCCAAGTATAGTGAGAATAATCATCCAAGATCACAAGATAATATTTATAACCAGAAACACTAGGGACTGGGGAGGTCCATAAATCACAGTGAAGTAACTCAAAAGGAAAAGTACTAATGGTAGTAGAGGTTCCAAAAGGTAATCTAACATGTTTGCCGCATTGACATGCATTACGTAGAGAGAGGGATTATGGGGACTGCTAGAACTAGGGATACAAAATTCTTGGAGTAAAGACGTCAAAGTGTTTTCTTTGGGATGACCGAGGCGACGATGCCATAGATCAACGATGCGAGCATGGCACGAGGGGTGGATGTGGGCGCGCCATGAAGAGGATAAAGATCGCCCGTGCTATTGTACCGAGCGAGGACCGCCCCTGTTGTCAGATTCTTCACAAACAAACCAAAAGGGTCAAAGGCCAGGATGACTTTGTTGTCAATGCAAAATTGTCTAACAGAAATAAGATTTTTGATGATGGAAGGAACCACAAGAATATTGCGGAGAAGAAAATTGGCATGAGAGGAAGGGATGTAAGAGTGACCGGTGCATGAAACAGGGATGGTGGAGCCATCGCCAATGGTGATAGTGGAAAAGCGAGAAGGAAAACAAAGTCGACAATAAATTCATATTTGAAGACATATGCATTGATGCACCAGAATCGAAAATCCAATCCGCACTCGTCGTTGAGGACAAAATTGTTCATGGCGTTGATGAAGGCGGCTTGGTCCCAAGCCGGTTGTTGGGGAGAAGCAGAGGGGCCAGGAGCTTGCATGTTGACGTAGGGGATAGCGGATGGGTAGTATGCGATTGGGGCCTGCATGTTGCCGTAGAAGACCGGCATGGTGTTGGAGGCGACGGCGGTCCCGGGCGTGGTAGGCGGAGTGGGAGCGACGGTGTAGACGTGCGCCGCGGCTCGGGTCCAAGGAGTCCCGGAGAGCCGGTGGCTGGACGAAGACCAGGGCTCCACGTGCCCGTGTACGCAGGAGGGGCACCATATGGCGAGGGGGCCGACCAAGGCATCGACCAAGCCTGGACGAGGCCAGTCCAAGGATCATACTGAGAAGGCCATGACGACGGAGCTGGTGACGCAGGAGCGGTGGATGACGGGTTTGGGGGGGGGAGGTGTTTGGATAGTTGTAGAGGAAGAGGTAGGGGATGGGGCGCCGGCGGCGCGGAACTCGGCCATGGAGAAGAGGGGCCGAATCGGCCGGGCGGCGGTGGGCGGCCATACCAGGTGCCGAAAACCTAGGCGTCAGATACCATGATAGATTGAGATATTGGAGAAGTAATTGTTGTATTGATTGGGGCCTTAAGGGCTGTTTATATAGATTACAAAGCTTGAGCTCTAAGACTAGACTAATAGAGATAGATTACAATACGAATAGACTTTACACTCTAAGAGTAAGCACCTGATTGCGTGTCATGATGAAATGCAGCGTCCACATTGATTTTAACTAAACCCTGAGGCGGTCTCTACCACATGTGATCATGCTTTCGAACTGGTTGATTGGGAGTCGTTGCTCTTATAAGGTTTGTGGCCGGTACTTTGATAGAAACACTCGTACGATCAGGATCGGGTGATTGGATAGTCTCACCCTTCACAGACTAGCATCGTTGCCATCAGATATATCACGCTGCGACGACAATCTGCTCCGCCTAGCTAGTTAGCCCGACGCAGGTTAACTCTAGCGGTCAATCCAATCAGATGAGTCCAACACGTACCCCTCAAAAGAAGATGAGTCCAAGACGTTTTGCTCTGCGGCATCTCCAAAGAGAAGAAAAGTGATTCTACAGCCAACCAGACTAGTTTTTCTAAAAGAAAAAAATAACTTCTACGCAATCAGACTAGTAACCCTGGCGCATTACCGAGCCATGAAAGTAAAACAGCAGCTGGTTTGTCCACGCATGTGCAGAGGATTCCCTTCCCGCAGGCATGGGATCCTTCCCAATCCATGAACTACGTGCCGTGATCCTCCACTTGACCACTTCAGGGCTACTACTACAAGTCTCTACCATAACACTCGCTGTGTCTCCGACTGCCTAGCACTACTACGTGCCGTAGTAGGGACGCCACGAGCCATGGACGCCACCACGGAGGGAATAGCCAGCGGCGGCGTCTTCCTGCTCCTACTCCTCCTCGTCGGCGGTGTCGTCGCCGTCTTTTTTCGGATGAGGCGACGGCGAGGGGACGGGAGCAGCAGCGCGCCGAGCCCGCCGTCGCTCCCGCTGCTCGGCCACCTGCACCTGCTCAAGAAGCCGCTGCACCGCTCGCTGGCCGCGCTCGCCGGGGCGGCGCCGCTCCTGTCGCTGCGTCTGGGCGCGCGCCGGGCGCTGGTCGTGTCCACGTACGCAGCGGCTGAGGAGTGCTTCACGGCGCACGACGCCGCGCTGGCGGGCCGGCCGCGGATGCTCGCCGCGGAGCACCTAGGGTACGGACGCACCACCGTCGTCTGGGCCTCCCACGGGGGCCACTGGCGCGCCCTGCGCCGGTTCCTCGCCGTCGAGCTCTTCTCGACCTCCCGCCTCGCCGCGCTCGCCGGTGACCGCCGCGCCGAGGTCGCGTCCCTCGTCCAGAACCTGCTCCACGACGCCAGCGCAAGCGCCGGGGCTGGGATTGTTACCCTCCGGCCCAGGCTCTTCGAGCTGGTGCTTAACGTGATGCTGCGCGCGCTCACCGCGCGCCGGCTTGCCGGCGACGTGCGTAGGATCCAGGAGATCGTCGAGGAGACGTTTGCGGTGAGCGGCGCGCCGAGCATCGGGGACTTCTTCCCGGCGCTTCGCTGGGTCGACCGTCTCCGCGGCGTCGAGGCGGCGCTTGTAAGCCTTCAGACAAGGCGTGACGCGTTCGTCGGTGCCCTCATCGATGGCCATTGGCGAACGCGCAATGCCGGTGGCGGAGACGTGGAGAAGAAGGGCGCAATCGACGTGCTCTTGGAGCACCAAGAAACCGATCCTGGGTATTACACTGACACCGTCGTCAAAGGCATCGTCTTGGTGAGTACTAGCATATTTTGCAAAACTGCCTGCGTGACACCAGCACCATGATGTGTGCCATTTTGGTGATCTGTGAGAGTGAGACTGTGACAACATGGTTGCTATGCCTATGCTGACATTCAGGTACTGCTCACCGCCGGCACCGACACATCGGCGCTGACCACGGAGTGGGCGCTGGCGCTGCTTGTGAAGCACCCAGAGGTGATGCGGAAGGCGAGGGCTGAGATAGACGCCAAAGTCGGCATCGGCCGACTGGTTGAGGAGTCGGACATCACCAACCTACCTTACCTGCAGTGCGTTGTCAAGGAGACTCTTCGGCTGTGCCCCGTCGGCCCAATCATTCCTGCGCACGAGGCCATGGAGGACTGCACGGTGGGTGGCTTTCATGTCCAGCGCGGCACGATGATCCTCGTGAACGCATGGGCGATCCACCGGGACGTCAAGATCTGGGATGCGCCAGAGGAGTTCCGGCCGGAGCGGTTCTTGGACAAAGACGCGGTCACCACGCCCATGCTGCCGTTCGGGCTTGGCCGGAGGCGATGCCCCGGGGAGGCGCTGGCGATGCGCCTTGTCAGCTTGACTGTGGCAGCACTCGTGCAGTGCTTTGAATGGGATGTTGGTGAAGGCGACACCATCGACATGACCGAAGGTGGCGGGCTCACAATGCCAATGGCGACGCCGTTGGCGACTGTCTGCCGGCCCCGGGAGTTTGTCAAGAGCGTGCTCTCTGCCTCCACTTGAAGGAGACAGGTTTATGAAGAAATAGAAGACGCTGGATTAAAATTGTTTAGCAATGGTGCACTGTTGCCAGTGATTCCTTTAGATGATATCCGAGCATTACAAGTCCATTGGATGATATTGAACATTACAACCCATTTCTTTTTCAGTGAATCAGTACCGCGCAAAAGCCTAAAACCAGTTCGATATGACAAGTAATGCAGTAAGTTTATACTTTGCATTTCTGTGTATAAAATAGGAACAAATGAAGCATTACCCATGGAAGCGCTAGCAAAATCAACAATCAAATTTTACAAAAGCGGTAGCCCTACAACATCATGCAAGTTAAGAAATGGTCACGGTCATACAGAACTTGAGTTTTTAGCAGCAGAAAAATCTTGAGAGAGGCAACACATTAGATCATCTCCAACAGGCGCACAAAAACTGCTCCACGCGCTAAAATTTGGGTTTTTTTAACGTCGGACAGCTCCAACAGAAGTAAAATAGTGCACGCGTAAAAAAAGAATGGGCACGCGCTAAAAAACGCTATCGGAAACTGTAAATTTGGGGCGCCGGATTACGCACGCTTCATAATTTGCACGGTGTGTTTTCTTGTGCGCGTGTTTTGGGGCTTTCTGCTAAACCAATGTTGGGTCCGGCGTGCTAAAAGTGCTACAATGGCGCGCTAAAACTATTTTAGCGCGCGAAACTTTTATGCGTATGTTGGAATGCTCTTAGTCGGCTGACTTTTTCAGTTAGGGTCAGCTGATTTGTGGAGCGTTAGATGATGATCGTGTGGCGTCTGGACCTTCTTCCTCCCCTCCCACAACGCCAAACGTGCCGCCGGCCGAACCACCGGCCACCGCCACCCGCGGCCGGCGGCGCTCCCGCAAGTGCCTCGCCGCCCCGCCCTCCCTAAAACCGCCCCCACCGCCAGTCTGGCCGCCGTCCCCGGTCATCCCTCTAGCCCCGCCCATGATTGGAGTTTTTCTCTGGCGAGGTGCACCACCGCCCCCACCCCTGAACCCTAAGATGGATACTAGGGTGATGACAGCGAGCTCCTTCCTTCTCTCCGGCGAGGTCCTCCCTTCTTCTTTCTTCTCCTTCCTTCATTTAAGAATCGACTGACCCCGAAGTCGATAATCAATTGACTGATATGTAGCTAAACTGAAAAATCTTCTGAATCAGAGATTGAGAAACGCTCTGATGGTTAACATGAGTGCCTTTATTCAGAGATTAACACTCTTTATTGACTGGTGATTTCTGGATGCAAACACATCAAGTATACCTACAAGACTAGAATGTTCACAACCAATATGAAAAAGAAAATTCCACAAGGGACAAGGTGAGGCGAACAACAACTGTTTGAACAACACGAACTTCATTGCCAATACAGGAATGCTTTCTATTTGGATAACGATGACAATGCACGCAGAGATGGGCGTTTTGGAACTCCGCCTTCATGGAGGCCGAAATTTCATGGTTTCAGAAAAAACTGAAAAAAAAATCTACAAGTAAAAAAGGATGTGATTGTATGTGCGTAAAATTTTAAGGATAAAATACCTTGAAATATGGCATGTGCAAAAAAAAAACTCATGGACTTTGAGGGTGAATAGTGCATCTACTAAAAAGCCTCGGATTTATTTTTTGTGTAGCACTCTTTTTTTTAGGATAGTGTAGCACTCATTTAACGTATTTAGTTCTGAAAATTTACACACTTGTGCATTATGTCTCAAAGTATACGTGCATTTATTTTTCTGAAACGAGCAATTTGAATTTTATCATTTCAAATTCGGCCTCCATGGAGGCTGAGCTCCATTGAGCATTTTCGAATGATAGACCTCTATAAGGATCAAGTGGCTTCAGGAGCTCTAGTGAATTCCCAGCAAGTTATCCCAGATAAAAGAATCATTGACATTGGTTGGGCCATCTTTGCAAGTTGTAAAACTTCTGTTAGATGCTTACTCTTAGCACTGTGGCTCTAGAGCTGCTACCGGGGACGTTCTACAAAACATCAACTCCTACTACCGATGTTGACAACGAGAACAGTGACGCTTTCAACAAGGTAACGATACATGGACGGTGATGGAGGGTACATTGGGGTGGCGGTGGGGTTGGCCTTCGGATTCGCCCGAGGGCACGACCCAGGAGGATAGGTTTCACTGAGATTAATGTCTTTGTGACGGGTTTTTTTTAATGAAATCTAACTGCCATCGGATGTTCCAGAAGGGATCGCACACGAGGAATTTACTCAAGTTCGGGCCCTTATGGTCGATGTAATACTCTAGTCCTTTCATTGATTAATGGTGGGAAACGCCTCGTGTGAGAGGGTTACCAGTATGAGGTGATGATTGATACCGAGATAATAAAAATGTGTCAGATGGATCTTGAAATACCCCCTAGCCTCGCCTTATAAAGGGGGTCAAGGTCTAGGTTTTCCTAGCCTAGCCTCGACTTAGAGCGCCAATGGGTAAGGGGTCCTTTGTTTGCACGCCAAGATGAAGAGCTTTTGTCAGAGTATAATCTTGTAGTTCCCTCCGAAGGGTATAGATCGAAGGGGAAACAGGAGACCGGATTTACCCTGATTCAGGGCCTCACAAAAGGATCGGATTTACCCTGATTCAGGGCCTCACAAAAGAACCGGATTTGGTGAGACGAATGGCTCACAAGCTGATACCTTCCTTCGGTCATTTAGCACGAACTTCACTGCCACGGGTTTTCTTTTAACACCAATGTTGGTATAGGAATTGCTTTCTATTTGAGTAACACAGACAATGCACGCAGGGATCTTGTTAGCCAAATGATATACCTCTATAAGGATCAAGTGGCTACTGTTCCAGCAAGTTAGCCGAGATAAAGGAATCATTAACATTTGGTTGGGCCATCTTTCCACGTTGTATAACTTCATTAGACGCTTACTCTTTACCTTGTGCCTCTAGAGATGTTGCGGAGACACCTTGCAAAATATAACTCCTACCACCGATGTTGACAACACCTGGCAACGAGAAGGTTACCCAACAGCGACGCTTTCAACAAGGTAACGTTGCATGAACGGTGATGGAGGGTACATTGGGGTGGAGGTGGGGTTTGCCTTCGGATTCGTCTGAGGGCGCGGCTTGGGAAGATAGGTTTCATCGAGATTAATGTCTTTGTAATGGGTTTTTTATGAAATCTAACTGATGGTAACGAAAAGCGTTAGTAGATTCGGTAGGGCACAACCGGATGTTCCAAAAGGAGGAATTTACTCAAGTTCAGGCCCTCAAGGTCGAGGTAATATAGATCATGGCAATTTTAATTTTAAGACCATGGCATTTTTCATTTTAAGCTCATGTCATTATTTGTTGTCATGGAATTTCTTTGTTTATCTATTTTTGTAACATTTATTTTTTAGGATAAACTTTATGATGGCATTTTAGTTAAAATGCTATTTTTTTCCACGTTTGCAACTAGCAGTTTTTGCTATACATACCTTTTTTTCTTTTTTTCTTGTGTTTATTAGCTATGTGCTATATATGAAATCATAGAGATGTGGTAGTTTATATAAAATAAAATAAAAATAGCATGTCGAATTCTGTAATTTTTTCTTGGATGTACAATTCCTTTTTTCTAGAGAAATGTATAGTACATGTCAATTTTGAACATGACGGGGTTTTGTTTCTATACATCATGACATTTTTCCGTGTTCACTTTTTAATTGAGGTCCAAATTTTCAGTTTTTAATGTTTAACAGTGTCGTAGGAAAATGGATTATTTTTTGCCTAATCAGAGGTTCAGTAGATACCTATATATAGGAGGGGGTTCGCTGGGAGGGGACTCCGGACTACCTCTAGCAAACGCCGCTGGAACAGAACCAGGGAACAATGGGTGTCCTCCTCTGAGGAACATTTCCAGTTATTCGGGTCCAACAAAAATCATTGAATACAACTAGTTTCGCAGTAATGCACGGGTATTTTATAAGAGGTTCTGGCCAATACTCGGAGGTGATCTGGTTATGGAGGTCTTGCAAGCGGTCAATAGTCGAGTAATACCACAAGGGTGGAATAATACTACAATTATCGTGATCCCTAAGGTACAGACACCAGAAAAAGTGACACAATTTAGACCTATCAGTTTATGTAATGTGGTGTACAAGGTTATGTCGAAAATGATAGCGGCTAGGCCACAAGTTATCCTTCCACAGATAATTAGTCCTACACAAAGTGCTTTTATTCCAGGGAAACTCATTACATATAACATCCTTATTGTGTATGAAAGTCCGCACACCATTAAACAGAAGAAGGTAGGGAAGGAAGGATGGTGTGCAATGAAGATGGATATGCACAAGGCCTATGATAGGGTTGAGTGGGTTTTTTTGGAAGCAATACTTTCGAAACTAGGATTTCATGTTGATTGGGTAAATCTGATTATGACATGTGTGTCATTAGTGGAATATAAAGTGAGATTTAATTCTTTTGAAACAAAGACTACCATACCATCTTGAGGTCTTCGACAAGGGGACCCTTTATCCCGGTAACTTTTCCTGCTATGTACGGAAGGACTTACGGCCTCTTATTTCATGTTGAATTAACTGGAGAGCTGGACGGAGGAAAGGTTTGTCGTGGCCTTTTCAAGTTGCAAATCTTTTATTTGATGACGACTCTATGATTTTAATGAAGGCAAATGAGACGAATGTTTCATGCTTGAAATCCATACTTGGTACTCCCTCCGTTTCTTTTTACTCCGCATATAAGATTTGGTCAAAGTCAAACTACACAAAGTTTGACCAAATTTATATAAAAATATATAAACATCTACAATACTAAAACTATATAGTATGAAAATACGTTTCATGGTGCATCTGATAATATTGATTTCATATTGTGAATATTTATATTTTTTAATATAAAATTAGTCAAACTCTACAAAGCTTGACTTTGACCAAACCTTATATGCGGACTAAAAAGAAACCGACGGAGTACATATTGCTCAGCGTCGGGACAGCTTGTTAGTGTGGATAAATCAAGTATTCTTTTCAGTCTCAGTATAGAATTTAATATGAAGGCAACTATTTGTACCACTCTTAATATAATGACGAAAGCTTTGAATGATAAGTATCTAGGCTGCCAGCAACTCTGGGCCTTGATAAAAGTGACAGTTTTCAGTATTTGATTGATCGGCTCATTCAAAGATTGATGGGATGGAAGGAGAAGTGTTTATCATCAGGAGGTAAAGAGATTTTATTAGAATCAGTTGCTCAAGCTATACCAACTTATGTGATGTCGATCTTCAAAATTCCTAAAAAAAATGCAAAGGAATTAGATATGTTTTTGGTGGGGTGATGATGCAACACAAAAGAAGATGCACTGATTCGTGTGGTGGAAGATGTGCATTTCAAAAAAGCAAGGAGGCATGGGTTTCAGAGATACCCACTATTTCAACCTCGACCGTTAGCTAAACAGGCATGGCAATTGATTGACAACCCTGGCGCATTATGTATTGTAATTCTTAAGGCCAAATATTTTTCTGAGGGAGATTTGATGAGTGCTACTTTAAAGAGGAAAGCATCATACACATGGCAAAGTATTATGGCAGTGGTGGGTACGTTACAGAGAGGCTATATTTGGAGAATCGGTGATGGTGCGAGCGTTAACATAAGGAATGACCCCAGGATTCCCCAATCACCCTCCAAATATTTCTAACTATTCATGGAAATAATCTCTTGTCTCGTGTATGTGACCTCATAGATCCTGTATCAGGAGATTGGGATGAACAATTGGTGAGACAAACGTTTTGGCCAGTTGATGCTCATAGAATTTTGGCTATATCCGTCCTTTACATGATATGACAGGCTTCGTGGGATGGAACCCCTCGAGAATCGGGATTTTTACGATATGTTCGGCCTATCATGAGGAGTGGGAGTTTATATTTGGTGATAAACTTCATACAAATGTACGATCATCCACCAACACAGATATATGGGATTCAGTGTGGAAATTTTCATGTCCGGCCAAGATTAAGATTTCTATAAGGAGAGCACTACATAGTGTCATTCCATGTCAGGCAATATTAGCAGCGAAGCATATGAAGGTAAAGGTGCACTGCCCAGCATGCAATTTTGGTCCTGATAATTTGAAGCACTTGTTTTTTGAATATCATAAGGCGGCGGTAGTATGTAACTTGTTAGGAATCTATGATATTATATATAAAAAGCGTGCCGAGCCAATCTTACCAAACAAAATATACTGGAGCATTTTCTGTCTTCCAGATCATGATGTGCATGTTCTCGGCCTCCCAATCTTACGAGAAACTATGGCTACTGATGGGTGGTATTTATGGTATGAAAGAAGGAAGCTTACTCATGGTGAACAGACACAAAGTGTTCCCAAAATAATCTAGCAATAAGAGGGATGGCAGCAAACTTTGTTATCGGATGCAGTCCAAAAGCAAAAATCTGTAAGGTTGCTTGGACGAAACCTAGGACGGGTTACATGAAAAATGTTGATGTAGGGCGGAGCCCTAGTCGGAGATCTTTCACGTTTGGAGGGGATCCTACGGGGAGAAAACGACGAACGAGCGGAAGAACACAAGGAGAAACACACAAGAGAAACACTAAACCGACAAGTCTCGATCACACAAGGGCTAGATCACCGAACACATAAGGTAGCACAAGATTCAAAATCAACAAAGGAAAGATACACGAGTAGTCGGTCTTCTCCGTGAGGAGGTCTTGATGGGGGTCCACCCTAGAAGGGGGTCTTGAATCCTCTTGGAAGGATCTTCTCCTAGGAGGCGCGATCTCCGAGGAGAAGGTAACCAAGTGGATGAGCAAAGCTCTCACACAAATATGAGCTAATCCTTTGCTAACCCTAACTAGGAGGAGGAGGAGTTCTATTTATAGTCTTAGTGCAAATGGGGGCGAAGTGAAGGGGTACAAGGGCTCCAGCCCGCGGCCGCGGTCACACAGGTGTCGGACGTCCGGAAGGCGCCGGACGTCTGGGCTTCGGGACGGTCCGGACGTCCGGAGGCTGTCGGACGTCCGTAAATCCGGCTCGGGTGCTGGTCGTTCGGTCGTCCGGGGACTTCGGTCTTCCGTAGGTTTGGCTCTGAACGGGGTGCGTCGGACGTCCGGAGGTGGCCGGTCGTCCGTAGCTTTGGCTTTGGATGCCAGGTACCGGACGTCCGGAAAGCTCGGTCGTCCGTACCCTTGTCACACCTTGCATTTTGTAACATTTCATTTGCATTAATAAAGCATGAAAATTTGGACCAACAAAAACTTTTGCATTATTTGGCTTTTATTTGGAGTTGGTTTTCTCTCTGTGACTTTTAAGTGCTCCTTAAAGTCAACACAACTCCACCTTATATACTTCATCTCCTTGCCCCAAACTTCTGCCCAATGATCATGCCATGTGTATAGTGAAATATAGTATTTTCTTACAAAAATAATTTGGCCAAATAGTATTTTCAAAAGTTAGTTTTCCAAAAACCCCTGAATTGAGGTTTGCACTACAAGTACTTGATTTGGGGTATGAAAAATATTTCAAAGAGTATATTTGAAACCTATTAGATATAGGACTTCCATAAACCACAAAAATATAATTTAAAAGTTATTTTCCTATTTTATTTCAAAAGCTTTTTCTTAAGGCCAGAAATGGTCTTTAATAGGGAAAAATTATTTTGTTGTTTTAAAAATATTTGACAAAAATCAGGGAAACTCAGTGGGCATATATTTCCCATATATAAGAGTTTCAACACATGGTCATGTTCAAAATATTGGTCAAATCCCTCAAAAACCCTTTCTGGATATTTCAAGCTTTTGAAATATTTACAAAGGAAATATTCTCCAAAAATTTCAAGAAAATTCTAGCATGTCACATATGACATGTTTGATGATCTTGGAAAGTATAATGTCATGGAGAATAGTATAACCCCATGAAACCCCCCCAAAACCATTCCTGCCCATTTCAAGGATTTGAAATATTTCTACAGGAAATACTTTCCTAAAAATCCAAGGAAAATCCAGCAAGTCACAAATGCAAATTGTGATCACCTTGCAAAGCCCCATGTCAATTAAAGTCATTTTGGTTCACCAAAATGCCCCAAAACCCTCTCTGACCGGAATCAAATCTGAACTACTTTGTACTGCCAACTTTCTCTCCTTGATCCCAACTTTTGTGAGCATGATCACATGACCAAATGAGGCCACCACACAAAGTGGTGCATCAAGGAGAAGTGATTTACTCAACTAGATCTGCACAAGTCCATTCCTACCAATTTCTAGGGTTTACAAAAGTTGCATTGGCAACTTTGCCCAAATGAGCTCGAAATGGGTGGAAGGCCCTAATTATATGTGCCATTTCACCCTGTGGAGTCACATGACAAATGGAAATCATCTACTCTCCCAAACCAGCATCAAACACCTTCTGCCACTTTACCAAAATCCTATTTTTGGCCTCTCCCACTAATCTCCTTGAGCCCTTCTTTTTACCACAACCCCTCCTAGTTCCCCTCTATCACCTGGATGCTTTCCTGCCCGAGGAAGCAATGATGAAGGGAGGGGGAACCCCATTTTTCTTCTCTGGACAGCAGATTCCCCCCTCTCTCTCAGCCTCCTTCTCTCCCCTCAGCTTTCCAGAGCATCCAAGGCTCTCTCCAGCTTTTGCCCATGCCCCCTCCAGCTGCCAGACACAAGTGGGCCTTGACGCTGGGAAAACTGCGGATGCCGGCCAAAGTCGTGCTCGAGGCGCTGGCAGGCACCCGACCGCTGACGCCGTGTCCCCGACCACCTCGAGCCTCCCAGCGCGCCCGATCGATGCCCCTCGACGTCCGCTCCACGCCAGCAGGCCGCCCACTTGCCCCCGTGCCCTCCTCTCTCTCCTACAGCTCGCGCCAGAGCGCCGCCTCGCTCGGCCAATGCTCGCGCCACTCCTGTGGCCCGCATGCAGCTTGTCCCGCTCCTCCTCCCTCTCCCTGGCACCCTACACCACTCCCACAAACACCCCCGAGCCCTCCATTCCCTCTCTAACGGCCATCCGAGCCGATCCCGCGGGAACCCGTAGGTCGCGCCTACGGTGGACCTCGGCCAGCCTATAAAAGGCGACCCCGAGCCTCTCTCTCGCTCCCTATCGCACCCCTACACCACTAATCTACCTCCCGATCCATCCATTCAACCCCAGAGAGGCCCGAGCTCGAGATCGAGCTCGAGCTCCGCCGCCTCGGGTCGTCGACGTCCACGCGGTACAGGCCTCCTCCGCCCCTGTTCTCTCTCAATCTGGAACCACAAGGCGTCGTTGATCCTTTCCCCTGTCTTCCCCGCTCTTTTTGCAGCCAGGAACGGCCGGAACCATCGACGCCCGAAGCACCTCCGCCGTGTGACCTCGTCGCCGGCGAACCAGCTGCTCCGGCGACCATCTCCACCACCACACGAACGGCGACATCCCCCCGAGTCCAACGGTACCACCCACGCATCCCCCTGTGCCCTATATCGCCGCCGGCGAAGCTTCGCGTAGCCTCACGGGCCGGAGGTAGACGACGACGACGGCCGTGGGCCCTGTCCGTCCGCATCACACCCTGACGAGTGGGACCCACCCGTCAGGTTTAAAAACGCACGCACGCGCACCGGTTCGCCCGTCGGCTGAAGGCGTACTCCGCTTGTACGCCTTCTACGTGGCGGCCTCGCGCGGGCCGATTTCCCGCCTAGGCCTGCTGCACTGTGGACTTCCTGGCCCAGTGGCACAGTGCCATTTTTCCTTTTTCTTTCCTGTTAAACTTACAAAAATTCCTCTGGACTAAATATTAATCCAAATGAAATAATTCCAGTTCCTAAATTTTTGTAAAAATCCCACCTATTTAATGGTGCAACTTTCATTCAAATCCAACAACCTTTTCTTCACTGTGAATATTTAAATGTGATTTTAAGCATTTAAATATACCTTTGTAAATCCATTTCTCCTGTTATGCCACTCCAAATCCAAAACTAAGAATTTTCCCCTTCCTAGTTTTCCTCCTAGTATTTTACAAAAATAAGTTGACATTTTTCTGAGCACTTTCACTTTTCTGTTTTTATTATTGTCTTATTTTTCCATTATTTTATTGCGACGTTTAGATCCCTTATTTGACGAAGTAGGTGAAGAAGAAGGAGGAGAAGGATTTGAAGACCTCGAAGAACAAGCCAATCAAGGCAAGCAGCCCTTTGACCATGACTCCCCTCTTGTTCATCGGTACCCTTTTTTCGATTGCATGATGACGAAATATGACGGTGGTAAACTTGTGGTGAACCTCCCATGCTGCATACCCCTACTCATGACCTTACCTTGTTCATGATTGCATTGTCAAGAAACTAGTTGATGCATAATGATGCATGTGTACCATGAACTCTTCGTGGTTAAAATCTTTCGGAAACCCCATCGGGTGCCCCTAATGCCCTTGGGAGATGTTGAACGTTGAACTAAGGTCACCACTTGAGGAAGAAGTGGTGTACCGAAGAAAGCTTTTGGAGTGTGTGTGTGTGTGTGTAAAATGATGGATTAGATTTATGTGTGATTACCGTCCCAACCAAACATGTGCAACCACTTTACCCCTTTATGGGACGGGGCATTATTGATTACTTAGGCTGATACTAGCATGGTGCCCACATTACTAGTGACGGGGTGACTTGAGGTCATTCTCGGACGGGTCGTGCTTGAATAGGCGGCCATGACTGTTTTCACAGGGCACCGGACACACCGTTGGTCCCTTCGTGTATGCGTAATAATGTGAAAAGGGCAGAGTCCCACGATCTTTTCCTTATACACGAGGGCCGTGTATCAACGAGTGGACCCTATGTTAGTATCGTCTAGGGAAAGGTAATGATCGGGTGCTTCCCCCGAGTACTTGAGGTATCAAGGATCGTGGATGACATGAAAGCTTCCGGATCTTGTGGGTAAAGTGCGCAACCTCTGCAGAGTGTCAAACTATTCGAAGAGCCGTGTCCACGGTCATGGACAGTTGGGAGGTGCTACTTAAACTATGTCCAGAAATTTACAACCTCGGTGCATGTGTGTGTGGGGAAGAGAACTATTTGTGTCAAGGTGGTGACTTGACATGTTGAAAGACATGGCATTGATTCAAATTCTATTTATGTTGATATCTCAGAACCTGTTCTCAAGGTTACCCATGTTCATTGATGCATAACTCACAAGTTGAAGGGACATATCAACTAGCTTGAAGCTAGGTTGCTTACTTGTTGTACAGTTGCATTGTTTCTTGAACCAAATCATGGGTTGCTTGCGAGTACATTCAAAGTACTCATTGGCTTGCCACTGGTTATTTAATTGACCAGGCATGGAGGAGCAGGAGTTCGAGCAAGAGTTCTTTGGTGACGAACACGCGAACCAGGACGCTTCCCAGTCAGAATGCCTGTAGGGTTAAGGCAGATGGCATGGGTTCTACTTATCAACAAAGATTTCCGTTGCTTAAGTTTATTTGGTATTCAACCCTCGTGGCTTTATCTATGTAAGACTTGACCATAATGGTCATAATTTGTGTAAGACGGTATGCATGGATGTAAGACTCTTGTTATTCAGCTTCTGTGTGTTCAGTGAGCATTGATCTCTGGGATCACTGTACACGTGCATTCGGTGATCACGACTTATGAGTTGGGGTCCCCACAGAGCTGGTATCAGAGCCAGGTTGACTGTAGGAAGCCTTATCTAGCATGGACGTTAGTTAGAATGAGACTATCTACAAAAATTACCTATATACCTACATTCTCTAAAGATGTCCCAAACATAGGTCACATTTCCTCTATTGACCCTTTCCCTTCCACTTTTGTAGATGGTCGTTGTACCCGAGGACTTCCTGACCACCGGGTTTCCCGTGCTTCTCGAGGACAGCCTCAAGTAGTGCCAGTTCACTCGAGCCCCCACCTTCTCCTACCACGAGCACTGGATCAACAGCACTAAGAAGGAGTATCGCGTGGAGGTAGTCGTGAGGGCGAACGACTCCCCGACGAGCTAGTTCTTTGAGGGACCCCAGATGGCGACCCTACTCCTCGGCGTTGAGACTGCTGCCCTCAAGGCGCTGACTCGCCTTCGGGATCTTCTTCCAGAGATGGCAAGTGAGCCAGCCACTCGTTACCTGCCTTATCGTAAGGAAGGAGATGACGAGCAAGCGCACCAGCCCCACCCATGGACGAAGGACTTTCTCTCCGCCTGGACCTACTTGACTTGTGTGTGCCGGCTGGCACAAGACCACTGGCCTCGGAGTCGATGGAGCTTCAGAAGGAACTCCACTAGACCAAGGAACTCCTCTGCCTAGCTCAGACAAAGGCGGACGGGATCAAGAAGGATGGTGCACCCCCTGGACAGCCCATTGTAGCCTATCGAGGCAGGCGACCCCCACAGGTCACGCATGCCGAGGGATCATCTCAGCCACGCCGTATGACGGCGAAGGAGTATCGCAACCTCTTCACGGTGCCACCGTGGCAAGCCAGTGTTCAGCTCCTCCACTCCCCACTCCCTCAAGTGACGAAGATACTGAGACAGATGAAGGTGAGGAGGAAGACCCAGAGGAGCCGGAATACGCGACCGAGCATTCCACCACTTAGACACCGTTCAGGACTAGGGTAGGCCGGTCTGTAACCCTTAAGGTAGGATAGGTCGTGTACCCCTTATGCGAAGTCGAGTCCGTGTAATGGTTCAAATGAAACCATGTTGTGTTGTGCTTGCTTTCAACTTGCTTTGATGAAGTCGTACTTTCCCTTCGGGAACTTGTAAATGACTACATCCCCCATTTGGTTTTAATGTATGAGTTTGGCCCTTCTGGCCCTTGTTTAACTTAAAATTGTGTCACGCCCACCCCCTTACTAAGCAACCCATCTATATTGCTTTCCCTCATGAGCCCTTGACCGCTCCAACAGGATGCCTGTTGTAACACGTACTGGTACATCTACCCAAAGAAGAAGAAGCCGGAGCAGAGCCACTCAGGACCAAGCCCAAGGACAAGCTCCACCACCGCCACCACCTCCAAACATGGACATGGCTCAGCTTCTCCAAGCCTTCCGGGAGGAACGCCAAGCCAACACAGCAGCCCTCCAGATGATTGCTCAGGCTGTCAACCACCAGCCGACGGGGAACGGCAATGGACGTTCCACGTTGGCGGAGTTCAAGAAGCATGCACCACCCACCTTCATCGAGACTGCTGAACCCCTGGATGCATTTAATCGGGTCCGCACCATTGAGGACCTGTTGGAACTAGTCAGCTGCACTGAAGACCGTGAGAGGGTAGCATATGCTGCCCACTGTCTCGGGGGTACTGCTAGAGCTTGGTGGGATGGATTCAAGGTCATGCATGCTGGGCAAGACATCACTTGGAATGACTTCAAGGCAGAATTCCGCAAGGCCCACATTCCTTCCGGAATCATGGCCATCAAGAAGTGTGAGTTCCGAGCCCTAAAGCAAGGAGGCAGACCTTTGCCAAGGAGTACATGCAGAAGTTCGGTGTTCTCTCAAGGTATGCCTCGAGGATGTCAAAGACCGATGTCGCCAAAAGAGAGCGCTTCATGGAAGGCCTTAACCGGACTCTGCGATACTAAGCTTGTTGTGTGTGACTGCCCAACCTTTCCTGATCTGGTGAACAAGGCACTCATGCTTGAAGACAAGCGGCGTGCTTTGGATGATACCCGTAAGCGCAAGATGATCGCAAGGGTAGCTCCAAAGAACTGAAGCCTCGCCGATGGCAGCCAGCCCGGCCAAAGCCAACCTATCGCCAGCCAAGAGCTCCTGCACCGCACCAACTATCCACCTCAAGAAAGCACTCCAACCCCAGGCCAGCTTACAACAACCCCAATAACATCGGTGGCAACAAGGCCAACAACCCAAACCAAGTAACTTGCTTTGGATGTGGTCAGTCAGGACACATCTCAAGGGTGTGCCCCAACAAGAAGCCCGATGCTCCGCGCCCCAATGCGCAGAACCCAGCACAAGGTCGTGGAATGCCCCCAAGGAACCAAGCTCCCCGCAACCCGCCTAACAATGGCAAGGGGCGTGTGAACCACATCACTGCAGAAGAAGCTCAGGAAGACCCGGACGTCGTGCTGGGTACGTTCCTTGTCAATTCAGCACCTGCAACTGTCTTGTTTGATTCTGGAGCCACGCATTCATTTGTCACTCAAAGGTTTGCATTAAAAAGTGGCATGACCCCTACACCCCTGAATAACCCTATGGTGGTACAAACCCCCGGAGCAGAGATGAGAGCCAAGATAGGATGTAAAGGAGTCGGGATTGTCATTAATGGGGTAGACTTCCTAGCAGACCTTATCATCCTAAGATCACAAGGCTTGGACGTGATCTTGGCAATGGATTGGATCAGCAAGCACCAAGGCTTGTTAGATTGTGCCAACCGAACTATCACTGTGACCAATGACCAAGGAGTCGAAGTTAAATTTGCCTCCAACCCCTCCTCTGCTCAAGCCACCCAAGTCAATTGTCTGACTGAAGTTGGATTGGAGCAAGTGCCAGTAGTATGCGAATACCCCGATGTATTTCCTGATGAGCTCCCGGGAATGCCTCCTGACCGAGACATTGAGTTCATCATCGAGCTCATACCCGGAGCAGGACCCATCTATAAGAAGCCGTGTAGAATGGGATCGGAAGAGTTAGCGGAATTGAAGAAGCAACTGGAAGAGCAGTTGAGGAAGGGATTTATCCGCCCTAGTGCCTCCCCTTGGGGATCACCTATTCTGTTTGTGGCAAAGAAGGACGGTACCATCCGCTTGTGCATTGACTATCGCTCCCTCAATGAAGTTACAATCAAGAACAAGTACCCACTTCCCAAGATTGAAGATCTGTTTGATCAACTCAATGGGTCCAAGATGTTCTCCAAGATCGACCTTAGATCTGGGTACTACCAGCTAAAAATTAGACCCCAAGATATTCCAAAGACGGCATTTGTAACTAGATATGGCCTGTATGAGTGCACAGTCATGTCCTTTGGATTGACCAATGCCCCAGCTTACTTCATGTATCTCATGAATAAGGTCTTCATGGAATATTTGGACAAGTTTGTTGTCGTCTTCATTGATGACTTTCTTGTCTTCTCGAAGACGGAAGAAGAGCACGAGCAACACTTGAGGATGGTCCTAGATAAGCTTCGAGAGCACCAATTGTACGCCAAGTTCAGCAAGTGTGAATTTTGGCTGCATGAGGTTGGATTCTTGGGTCATGTATTGAATGCCGAAGGGTGTCAGTGGATCACACCAAGATACAATCCGTGACTGAATGGCAAACTCCGAGCAGTGTGAAGGAGGTCAGAAGCTTCCTCGGACTCGCGGGATATTATCGCAAGTTCGTTGAAGGATTCTCAAGCATTGCCCGACCTATGACCCAGCTCTTGAAGAAGGACAAAAAGTTTGAGTGGACACTAAAGTGTGAAGAGAGCTTCCAGGAGGTGAAGAAGAGATTAACCACCGCCCCAGTTCTGGCCACACCTGATATTCACAAGGAATTTGTGATATATTGTGATGCATCGAGAACCGGACTCGGTGGTGTCCTGATGCAAGAAGGCAGAGTCATAGCATATTTATCCAGACAGCTACATCCTCATGAAGAGAACTATGCTACTCATGATCTTGAGTTGGCAGCTGTAGTTCTCGCCTTAAAGACCTGGCAACATTACCTTCTAGGGAAGCGGTGTGAGATATACACCGACCACAAGAGTTTAAAGTATATCTTCACTCAAAAGGAATTGAACATGAGGCAAAGAAGGTGGCTAGAGTTAATCAAGGACTATGACCTTGATGTCCAATACCACCCTGGAAAGGCTAATGTGGTAGCAGATGCCTTAAGCAGAAAGGCTTGTTCCTTGAATGCTATGCTTAAGGGAAGGCTACCCGCCTTGTATGCAGAACTTGAAAGCTTCGGGTTGGAACTGGTTGCACCAGGATTCTTAGCCAACCTTGAAGTCAAGCCTACCCTGATGGATGATGTTAAAGAAGCTCAGAAGGGACACACGAGACTATTGAGGGCATCAAGAGGAAGATCAAGACGGGCAAAGCCCCAAGTTTCTCAGAGGATGAGAAAGGAGTTGTGTGGTTCGGGAATCGCATTTGCGTGCCCAACAATATTGAGCTCAAGAATCTGATCTTGCGAGAAGCTCATGACACCCGGTATTCCATCCATCCTGGAGGAACCAAGATGTATCAAAACCTGAGGGAAAGGTTTTGGTGGCACGGGATGAAAAGGGAGATTGCCACCTATGTTGCAAAGTGTGATGTGTGCTGTCGGTGTCAAAACCGGCGGATCTCGGGTAGGGGGTCCCGAACTGTGCGTCTAGGCGGATGGTAACAGGAGACAAGGGACACGATGTTTTTACCTGTGTTCGGGCCCTCTCGATGGAGGTAATACCCTACTCTGCTTGATTAATATTGATAATATGGGTAGTACAAGAGTAGATCTACCACGAGATCGAGAGGCTAAACCCTAGAATCTAGCCTATAGTATGATTGTTGTTCGTCTCTGGACTAAAACCCTCCGGTTTATATAGACACCGGATAGGGTTAGGGTTACATGAGTCGGTTACAATGGTAGGAGATCTACATATCCGCATCGCCAAGCTTGCCTTCCACGCCAAGGAAAGTCCCATCCGGACACGGGACTAAGTCTTCAATCTTGTATCTTCATAGTCTAGGAGTCCAGCCAAAGATGATAGTTCGGCTATCCGGACACCCCCTAGTCCAGGACTCCCTCATGTGCCAAAGGGTCAAGGCTGGACATCAGCGGCCTGCTGGATTGCTCCAACCACTCAATGTTCCCGAGTGGAAATGGGATAAAGTCGGGATGGATTTCATCACTGGGTTGCCCAGGTCAAATAAGGATCATGACTCCATCTGGGTTATAGTTGACCATTTGACCAAAGTGGCCCATTTCATTCCTGTCAAGACTACCTATGATGGCAACCAGCTGGCGACACTATACATCGACAGAATCGTAAGTCTTCATGGTGTTCCTAAGGAGATTGTGTTAGATCGAGGAACCCAGTTTACCTCAAGATTTTGGAAAAAGTTCCAAGAGGCCTTGGGAACCAAGTTGTCTTTCAGCACTGCTTTCCACCCATAGACCGGGGGCCAGACTGAATGGGTGAATCAGATTCTCGAAGACATGCTCTGAGCCTGTGTCCTAGCATATGGGGCTAAGTGGGAAGATTGTCCTCCGTTCGCCGAGTTCTCCTATAACAATAGTTATCAATCAAGTCACCAGATGGCACCATTCGAAGTGTTATATGGACGCAAGTGTCGCACACCCTCAATTGGTCGAGAGACCGGAGAAGGACTAGTCTTTGGACCAGATATTCTCCATGAAGCGAAGAAGAGCGAGTGCAGCTAGTCGAGGCGCTGAAGAACGCCAAGTCAAGGCGGAAGAGCTATCCGACACTCGTCGCCGACAGGTGAACTTCCTAGTCGGAGACCATGTGTACCTACGGGTAACACCCCTTAAGGGAACCAAGCGTTTCCATGTTAAGGGGAAGCTCTCACCAAGATTTATTGGCCCTTTCAAGATCACCGCACAACGAGGGGAAGTGGCTTACCAGTTGGAACTACCACCTGAACTATCTGAGGTGCACAACGTATTCCACGTGTCACAACTCCGGAAGTGTCTCCAAGTTCCAGACAAGCCTGATCTCTACAAAGATGTCGATCACCAAGCCATTGACCTTCAGCCTGATTTGACCTACCGTGAGAGGCCCATCCGAATTTTGGATGAAGCAGAACGGCGTACGTGAAGCCACACCATCAAGTACTTCAAGGTCCAGTGGAGCAACCACACTGAAGCAGAAGCCACCTAGGAACGTGAAGATTACCTTAGATCTGAGTTTTCGTATCTCTTTAAAACCTAGTTTAGGAATCTCGGGGACGAGATTCTTGTAAGGGGGGTAGGTCTGTCACACCCTGCATTTTGTAACATTTCATTTGCATTAATAAAGCATGAAAAATTGGACCAACAAAAACTTTTGCATTATTTGGCTTTTATTTGGAGTTGGTTTTCTCTCTGTGACTTTTAAGTGCTCCTTAAAGTCAACACAACTCCACCTTATATACTTCATCTCCTTGTCCCAAACTTCTGCCCAATGATCATGCCATGTGTATAGTGCAATATAGTATTTTCTTACAAAAATAATTTGGCCAAATAGTATTTTCAAAAATTAGTTTTCCAAAAACCCCTGAATTGAGGTTTGCACTACAAGTACTTGATTTTGGGTATGAAAAATATTTCAAAGAGTATATTTGAAACCTATTAGATATAGGACTTCCATAAACCACAAAAATATAATTTAAAAGTTATTTTCCTATTTTATTTAAAAAGCTTTTTCTTAAGGCCAGAAATGGTCTTTAATAGGGAAAAATTATTTTATTGTTTTAAAAATATTTGACAAAAATCAGGGAAACTCAGTGGGCATATATTTACCATATATAAGAGTTTCAACACATGGTCATGTTCAAAATATTGGTCAAATCCCTCAAAAACCCTTTCTGGATATTTCAAGCTTTTGAAATATTTACAAAGGAAATATTCTCCAAAAATTCCAAGAAAATTCTAGCATGTCACATATGACATGTTTGATGATCTTGGCAAGTATCATTTCATGGAGAATAGTATAACCCCATGAAATCCCCCCAAAACCATTCCTGCCCATTTCAAGGATTTGAAATATTTCTACAGGAAATACTTTCCTAAAAATACAAGGAAAATCCAGCAAGTCACAAATGCAAATTGTGATCACCTTGCAAAGCCCCATGTTAATTAAAGTCATTTTGGTTCACCAAAATGCCCCAAAACCCTCTCTGACCAGAAACAAATCTGAACTACTTTGTACTGCCAACTTTCTCTCCTTGATCCCAACTTTTGTGAGCATGATCACATGACCAAATGAGGCCACCACACCAAGTGGTGCATCAAGTAGAAGTGATTTACTCAACTAGATCTGCACAAGTCCATTCCTGCCAATTTCTAGGGTTTACAAAAGTCGCAATGGCAACTTTGCCCAAATGAGCTCGAAATGGGTGGAAGGCCCTAATTATATGTGCCATTTCACCCTGTGGAGTCACATGACAAATGAAAATCATCTACTTGCCCAAACCAGCATCAAACACCTTCTGCCACTTTACCAAAATCCTATTTTTGGCCTCTCCCACTAATCTCCTTGAGCCGCTTTTACCACAACCCTCCTAGTTCCCTCTATCACTGGATGCTTTCCTGCCCGAGGAAGCAATGATGAAGGAGGGGGAACCCCATTTTTCTTCTCTGGACAGCAGATTCCCCCCTCTCTCTCAGCCTCCTTCTCTCCCCTCAGCTTTCCAGAGCATCCAAGGCTCTCTCCAGCTTTTGCCCATGCCCCCTCCAGCTGCCAGACACAAGTGGGCGCGCGCGGACGCGGGAAAACCGCGGATGCCGGCCAAAGTCGCGCTCTGGAGCGCCTGGCAGGGCACCCGACCGTTGACGCCGCGTCCCCCGACCACCTCGAGCCTCCCCCGCGCACCAGTCGATGCCCCTCGACGTCTGCTCCACGCCAGCAGGCCGCCCACTTGCCCCCGTGCCCTCCTCTCTCTCCTGCAGCTCACGCCAGAGCGCCGCCTTGCTCGGCCAATGCTCGCGCCACTCCTGTGGCCCGCGTGCAGCTTGTCCCGCTCCTCCTCTCTCTCCCTGGCACCCTACACCACTCCCACAAACACCCCCGAGCCCTCCATTCCCTCTCTAACGGCCACCCGAGCCGATCCCGCGGGAACCCGTAGGCCGCGCCTATGATGGACCTCGGCCAACCTATAAAAGGCGACCCCGAGCCTCTCTGTCGCACCCCTACACCCCTAATCTACCTCCCGATCCATCCATTCAACCCCAGAGAGGCCCGAGCTCGAGATCGAGCTCGAGCTCCGCCGCCTCGAGTCGTCGACGTCCATGCGGTACAGGCCTCCTCCACCCCTGTTCTCTCTCGATCTGGAACCAAAAGGCGTCGCTGATCCTTTCCCCTATCTTCCCCGCTCTTTTTGCAGCCAGGAACGGCCGGAACCATCGACGCCCGAAGCACCTCCGCCATGTGACCTCGTCGCCGGCGAACCAGCTGCTCCAGCGACCATCTCCACCACCACCCGAACGGCGACATCCCCCCGAGTCCAACGGTACCACCCACGCATCCTCCCGTGCCCTATATCGCCGCCGGCGAGCTCGTCGTTGCCTCTAGAGGAGGTAGACGACGACGGCCGTGGGCCCTGTCCGTCAGCCTCACGCCCTGACGGGTGGGACCCACCGTCAGTTTAAAACGACGCATACAAGACCGTTCGCCCGTCGGCTGAAAGGCGTACTCCGCCTTTACGCCTTGACGTGGCGGCCTCATGGCCGATTTCCCAGGCCTGCTGCAAGTGGCCTTTCCGCCCAAAGGGCATGCCATTTTTCCTTTTTCTTTTCTGTTAAACTTATAAAAATTCCTCTGGACTAAATATTAATCCAAATGAAATAATTCCAGTTCCTAATTTTTTGTAAAAATCCCACCTATTTAATGGTGCAACTTTCATTCAAATCCAACAACCTTTTCTTCACTGTGAATATTTAAATGTGATTTTAAGCATTTAAATATACCTTTGTAAATCCATTTCTCCTGTTATGCCACTCCAAATCCAAAACTAAGAATTTTCCCCTTCCTAATTTTCCTCCTAGTATTTTACAAAAATAAGTTGACATTTTTCTGAGCACTTTCACTTTTCTGTTTTTATTATTGTCTTATTTTTCCATTATTTTATTGCGACGTTTAGATCCCGTATTTGACGAAGTAGGTGAAGAAGAAGGAGGAGAAGGATTTGAAGACCTCGAAGAACAAGCCAATCAAGGCAAGCAGCCCTTTGACCATGACTCCCCTCTTGTTCATCGGTACCCTTTTTTTCGATTGCATGATGACGAAATATGACGGTGGTAAACTTGTGGTGAACCACCCATGCTGCATACCCCTACTCATGACCTTACCTTGTTCATGATTGCATTGTCAAGAAACTAGTTGATGCATAATGATGCATGTGTACCATGAACTCTTCGTGGTTACAATCTTTCGGAAACCCCATCGGGTGCCCCTAATGCCCTTGGGAGATGTTGAACGTTGAACTAAGGTCACCACTTGAGGAAGAAGTGGTGTACCGAAGAAAGCTTTTGGAGTGTGTGTGTGTGTGTAAAATGATGGATTAGATTTATGTGTGATTACCGTCCCAACCAAACATGTGCAACCACTCTACCCCTTTATGGGACGGGGCATTATTGATTACTTAGGCTGATACTAGCATGGTGCCCACATTACTAGTGACGGGGTGACTTGAGGTCACTCTCGGGACGGGGTCGTGCTTGGGTAGGCGGCCATGACTGTTTTCACAGGGCACCGGACACACCGTTGGTCCCTTCGTGTATGCGTAATAATGTGAAAAGGGCAGAGTCCCACGATCTTTTTCTTATACACGAGGGTCGTGTATCAACGAAAGTGGACCCTATGTTAGTATCGTCTAGGAAAGGTAATGATCGGGTGCTTCCCAGTACTTGAGGTATCAAGGGATCGTGGATGACATGAAAGCTTCCCGGATCTTGTGGGTAAAGTGCGCAACCTCTGCAGAGTGTCAAACTATTCGAATAGCCGTGTCCACGGTCATGGACAGTTGGGAGGTGCTACTTAAACTATGTCCAGAAATTTACAACCTCGGTGCATGTGTGTGTGGGGAAGAGAACTATTTGTGTCAAGGTGGTGACTTGACATGTTGAAAGACATGGCATTGATTCAAATTCTATTTATGTTGATATCTGTAACCTGTTCTCAAGGTTACCCATGTTCATTGATGCATAACTCACAAGTTGAAGGGACATCTCAACTAGCTTGAAGCTAGGTTGCTTACTTGTTGTACAGTTGCATTGTTTCTTGAACCAAATCATGGGTTGCTTGCGAGTACATTCATAGTACTCATTGGCTTGCCACAGGTTATTTAATTGACCAAGTATGGAGGAGCAGGAGTTCGAGGAAGATTTCTTTGGTGACGAACACGCGAACTAGGACGCTTCCCAGTCATAATGCATGTAGGGTTAAGGCAGATGGCATGGGTTCTACTTATCAACGAAGATTTCCGCTGCTTAAGTTTATTTGGTATTCAGCCCGCGTGGCTTTATCTATGTAAGACTTGCCATAATGGTCATAATTTGTGTAAGACGGTATGCATGGATGTAAGACTCTTGTTATTCAGCTTCGTGGTGTTCGGTGAGCATTGATCTGCGGGATCATCAGACACGTGCATTCGGTGATCACGACTTATGAGTCGGGGTCCCCACAACCCTGGGACTCGTCGGACGTCCGGGCGCAGTCGGTCGTCCGACGCCTGTAGCTTCCGCAGCAGCTCTTCTTCTTCTTCATCACGCTTGGGGTCCTCGCCGTCTTGGCTCTTGTATGTAGCTGTACCTTGGCTCGTTCCCAAGTACCTGATTACACATAGAGTTTCCGAATGAGGTAGTAGCCATGTCTCATGATTAGGAAGAGGGAGTTTGGAGAGGAGCGAGTTCACCTTATCTTCAATAGCCTTAGCTCGAGCTCGAGTCATGGGTCCACGTGGTGTTGAGGAAGATGAAAGGCGTCCATGGGGATGAGTGAGGGATGCTCCGCATCATCACCCCCCCCCTTCCTTGAGAGAGATCCGACCTCGGATCAAAAGCTTCATCTCCATGGTATGGTGCGAGGTCCTTGACGTTGAAGATGTCGCTCACATTGTACTTGTCTCGAGGTAGGTCGATCTTGTAGGCGTTGTCGTTGTAGCGTGCTAGCACCTTGAAAGGTCCATCGGCTCGAGGGAGAAGCTTGGACTTGCGTTCTTTGGGGAAACGGTCCTTGCGAAGTTGTAGCCACACTAGATCACCAATGTTGAAGACCATGGGTTGCTTGTTGACGTTGAGCTTGGTCGCTAGACGTTGTACTTGGCGCTCGATGGTTTGTCTTGTATCCTCATGCATCTTCTTGATGTAGCTTTCCGTGCACTCGCATCCATGTTGGTGCGCTCTTGTAGAGGAAGAGGTAGAATGTCCAATGGGGACAACGGGTTGAAGCCAGACGACCTCGAAGGGGGACGTGCCGGTAGTCAAATGTCTTGCCCGGGTGTCGGCGTACTCGGCGATGGGTAGACATGCTTCCCACTCCTTGATGTTCTTCTTGATCAAGACATGAAGTAGAGTGGATAGTGTGCGGTTCGTCACCTCCGTTTGGCCGTCGGTTTGAGGATGGTATGCGGATGAGAACAAGAGCTTGATTCCGAGCTTGGATAGGGTCTTCCAAAAGTAACTCAAGAACTTGACGTCACGATCGGAGACGGTTGTCTTTGGTACTCCATGGAGTCGCAAGATTTCCCTACAAAAGAGATTTGCAATGTGTGACGCATCGTCTATCTTGTTGCAAGGAATGAAATGTGCCATCTTAGAAAATCTATCCACAACAACAAACACGGAATCCTTTCCATTTTGAGTTCTAGGCAAACCAAGTACAAAATCCATGCTAATGTCTTCCCAAGGTTGATAAGGAATAGGAAGAGGCATGTAAAGACCATGAGATTGAGCTTTAGACTTAGCTTTGCGACATGTAGAGCATCGGTTGGTGAAGCGTGAGACGTCGAGGAACATCTTGGGCCAAAAGTAGTTCTTGGAGAGCGTGGCGAATGTCTTGTCGCGTCCAAAGTGTCCCATGAGTCCGCCTCCATGAGCTTCTTGCAAAAGGAGCAAACGAAGAGAAGACTCGGGAATGCATAGTTTGTTAGCTCTCATAAGATAACCATCCTTGATGTAATATTTTTCCCAAGAAGTATGCGTCAAACACTTAGCATAAGGAATAGCAAAAGATGGGTCGTTAGCATACAAGTCTTTTATGTGCTCAAAGCCAATAACATTCAACTCAAGTTTAATGACAAGCGTGCAAATGTGTGAAAGGGCATCGGCAACTACATTTTCTTTACCCTTAATGTACTTGATCACATAGGGAAAAGATTCAATAAATTCACTCCATTTGGCATGACGCTTGTTCAACTTAGTTTGACCTTTTAAGTACTTAAGCGTTTCATGATCGGTATGGATGACAAACTCATGCGGTCTAAGGTAATGTTCCCACACTGTAGCACATGCACTAAAGCATACAATTCTTTGTCATAGATGGGATAGTTAAGTTGAGCACCGGATAGTTTTTTCACTAAAATATGCAATGGCTCGTTCTTCTTGCATCAAAACTCCGCCAATTCCGGTACCACTTGCATCACAATGGACCTCAAAATTTTTGTCAAAATTAGGCAAAGCAAGAATCAAAGCATGAGTAAGCAAAGACCTGAGCTCATCAAAAGCGGTGGATTGCAAAGTTCCCCAAACAAAAGGAGTATTCTTTTTACTCAAAGCATGCACAGGAGCGGCAATTGTGCTAAAATCTTTTACAAAGCGATTTATAAAACCCATAAGACCAAGAAAGCTACGCACTTGTTGCAAATTGGTGGGTTGGGGCCAAGTTTTAATTGCTTCAATTTTAGATTCATCAACATGGACACCCTTTGAGGATACAACAAAACCCAAGAAAACCACTTTGTCAACACCAAATGTGCATTTTTTCATGTTTGCATAAAGATTTTCCTTTCGAAGGGTTTGCAAAACAGTCCTAACATGATCAATATGCTCTTTCATGGTTTTGCTAAACACAAGAATATCGTCGAAGTAAACCACAACAAAGACTCCAATATAAGGCCGAAGGACATAATGCATGAGACGCACAAAAGTACCGGGAGCTTCCGATAAACCCATAGGCGTGACTAACCACTCATATAAACCAAATTTGGTTTTGAAAGCAGTTTTCCATTCATCACCCTCTTGTATGCGGATTTGATAATAGCCACTTTTAAGATCAATTTTTGAGAAAAGTTGGCTCCACTAAGTTCATCAAGCATATCATCTAAGCGAGGAATGGGATGCCTATAGCAAACGGTAATAGCATTTATAGGTCTACAATCGGAACACAAGCGGAAACTTCCATCGGGCTTAGGCACAAGTATAACGGGAACGGCACAAGGGCTTAGGCTTTCACGTACATGACCGTTGTCGATGAGTTGTTGTACTTGCCGTTGAATCTCCTTGGTTTCTTCGGGGTTGACTCGGTATGGAGCTTTGTTTGGTAGAGGCGCTCCGGGGATGAGGTCGATTCGATGCTCAATGCCTCGAAGAGGAGGTAGACCCGGAGGTAGCTCATCAGGGAAAACATCTTGGAATTCCTGCAGAAGATATTTAAACACTAAAGGTAGCTCATGAGAGGTGTTAGTTGTTGGATCTCCATCCTTGCACACAAGGACAAAGTGCATCACACTAGATGGGTTCTCACACACTTCTCTCATCTCACTTTAAGTGGCAAATAGGATGAGGTTTTTCTCTCTAGGCGAAGAGGCGCTCGAGTTTGGCTTGTGGCTCTCACTCACTTTTTGGTGGATCACTTTCTCACTCTTCTCTCTATGATGGGTGGCTTGCTTGTCGGCTATCACTTGACTAGGAGACATAGGTCGTAGCACATATTCCTTCCCTTTCATCTTGAAGCTATAGTGATTGGTGCGCCCGTTGTGGAAGACACCACGGTCGAATTGCCATGGTCGACCAAGAAGGAGGTGGCAAACCGTCATTGGGACCACATCACATTCCAAAGTGTCCTCATATGCACCAATTTTGAAGGAGACTTGGACCGTATGTTCAACTCGTATAGTGCCGAGTCACTTAGCCATTGAACCTTGTAGGGATTCGGTGCTTCCTCTTGACCAATTGAAGCTTGGAGCATAGTTCTTCACTTGCCAAGTTGTGACAACTACCTCCATCGATGATGACCTTGACGGACCCTCCGTTGATGCCGCCTTTGTGTGGAAGATGTGGCATCTTTGGTCGCCTTCTTGTTGATGATGAAGAGTCAAGACCTTGGAGACAACGAGAGCGGGCTCGAATCCTCATCACAAAAGACTTGGTCATCTTCATCTTCGTTCACTCGCCGTGCATGGCCACTTGCTCAAGAGCTTCCATCTCCTCATCACTCATTGAGTCATAGGTGCCTTAAATGCGTTGAGGATCATGGTGCGCTTGTTGGTGCATTCGTAGGACTTGTGGCCTCGGCCGCCGCAAGTGAAACACTTGAAGGAGCTTGTCTTGATGGTCTCATCGGTCGGAGTAGATGGCGAAGCACGCGGCTTGAAGTTGCTTGTAGTAGGAGGAGGACGACTTGAGCTTGTCGAAGTTTTCTTGTAACTTGGCTTGTCGTCGTTGTTTGTAGAAGGTTTGGTTGAGGTAGACGTTGGAGGAGGTGTTGAAGCTTGTTTGTTGGAGAAGTCGTAGGTCTTGGGCGAGTACTTGGCGTACTTGAAGTCATCTTGCACTTGATGTTCCGCCTTTGTAGCTTGATGCATGAGCTCAATGAGGGTGGAGTATGGTTGGAAGTCGGCGATCTTCTTGATGGGATGATTGAGTCCATTCAAGAAACGTGCCATAGTTTGCTCATCATCTTCCTTCACATTGGCTCGAATCATGGCTATCTCCATTTCCTTGTAGTATTCTTCAACACTCTTTGTTCCTTGCTTGAGGAGTTGGAGTTTCTTGAAGAGGTCGCGGTTGTAGTAAGTGGGCACAAAACGTGCTCGCATCACCTCCTTCATTTGAGCCCAAGTGGTGATTGGAGGTTCACATCTTGCTTGTCGCCTCTCAAGGATTTGTTCCCACCATATGAGCACATAGTCTTGGAACTCAAGTGATGCCATAGCGATCTTCTTCTCTTCCTCATAGTTGTGCAAACGAAAGATTTTGTCGACCTTCAATGCCCATGAGAGGTACTCTTCGGGGTCATTGCTTCCATTGAACTTGGGCATGGTAAATTTGAGCTTTCCATAGTGTTGCTCTTCATTGTGTTGTTGGCGATGGTGATGATGACGCCCTTGACGTGGATTGCAATCGTCTTCATGTTGCTCTTGGCGTGGAGGAAGACCATGATCAACTTTCTCTTGTTGAACTTGAGGTTGAGGTGGAGCTTGACGAGCTTGTGGAGGAGCTTGAGGAGCTTGACGTTGTACATGGGGTTGGTAGTTCCTCTCTTGGATTTCTTATCGAAGGGCTTCCTCTTGATTTCGCCGTTCACGATTGCGGTTGGCGATGGCTTGACTTGATTCTTGAAGGGCACGTTGCGCCTCAAGAGCTTGCGCTTCACGTTGTTGTCGTTGAAGACGTTGCGCCTCGGCGTCTTGTTCTTCTTGGTGTAGACGCGCTCATTCTTCCTCTTGGTGTCGTAGTCGTTGTCGTTCTTGAGCTTGGGCAAAAGCGGCTTGGTTTGATTGAGGACGAGGGACTTGCTCATCGACTTGCTCTTGTGACTTCTTCTCATGTAGCGGGTTGCGAGATGCATGACGGTCTTGACGCGCGGCTCGTCGGAGAGTGTTCGATGACGGTGTACTTGAGTCATAGAAGGTGTCGTCGGAGTGTCGACTCGAGCGGCTCCGTCTTGAGGATGAAGAAGTGGAATGATGCGGTTCCTCATCAAGGCGCGGATCTCGTCCATTCTTGCATCATTCTCTTGCTTGTGAGCGTCGAACTTGTTGTCGAAGTAGTCTCTTGTACGTTGCTCGGAGAGTTGCAAGTCGGTGGCGAGGTTGTCGATGCGGTCGCTTATTGCTTGTTGCTCTTGGTGCAACGCCACAGCACCAAAGAGGTGGCTCTTGGTGACGATGAAGACATGTCGTCGTCTTGCTCGAGGAAGAGTGGGTTGGTAGAAGTACTTGGCCTATCCATCATTCCAAGCAAAAATATGTGAGTGGTAGAAGGAGAAGAACTTATACCAATGTACCTTTGACCGATGTTGATGATGAATCAAGTTCACTCAAATGCGGACAATGAAATAGCATTATTGGTACCAATCCTTGTCGGTTCTCATACCTACACAAATAAAAGCTTATGGTGGAGCTTGGTAAGGATGGTGGCACAAAATTTGATGCAATTGTAAGTGAGCGTCAATAATGTTGAAAAAGGTTCACAAATTTGCAAATGCAACAAGTAGACCAAGCAAATAATGGTACACGGAAACACACACGCAAATAGATAAGTGGGATTGTGCAAACCAAAAGTGAGCTAAAATGTGGAATCCACGAAAATGCTCTTGTTGCACAATACTAGAGAGACGTTAGCACGATTGCACAATAGGCGGATACGGAACTTGTGCACAACCTACTAGGCCAAAATGCAACTATCTCTATCCCACGTATGCTATATGTATGGTATTTCGGTGCTATGATCCAAGATGATCCAATATGACAATCTTAATGTAATATGATGCTATGGTTCTTGCTCATAAGCTCTTTGCTTATCTTTCCTCTTTGCTTAAAAGCTTGGGTGGCTCTTTCACTTTTGAGCTCTTTTCTCATGCAAAACTTCACGAACCAAGATAGCAATTGTGTGTGCTATGACAACTTTGTGACACACAAATGGATCCCAAGATATGCACCACGGTGGTATGGTATGTATGCTATGGAGTATGATCACTAATGTGCACAAGTCACATTGCCGGCAATACTCAATGGCTAGTCTCGATGGGTAAGCTACGCAAAAGTAAGGCATTGTGGGTATCAATGCAATTGCAAGGTATGACAAAGATGTCGACGATGTTACCGTCCTTGGCGATGATGAGACCCTTGCGAAGATGAGCGCGGTGATGGTGATGTCGAACTGTACCTAGATAGCCGAAACACAATAGGACACGGGAACCACAACTCACAATCTCAAGGACCAAAATGTGTCAACAATCGTCATAGGAGGTATTGCGGAGGATGGTGGTGTATGTGGGTTTGGAAGATGTGGTGGAAGGTGGGGTTGTGGTGGTGGGTGAACTGAAAAATTCAGTTTCGTCAGAGCTTCACGGACGTCCGGGAGGTCACGGTTGTCCGGCCGTCGGACGCCCGGCAGGGTCCGGTCGTTCGTAATTTTGAATCGGGACAGGGGTTCCGGTCGTCCGGGAATGGCCGGACGTCCGATGGTCGAGGGTCAACGCGGGATGAACTGGGGGATTTTGGGGTGGGGAAAGATGGTGAGGTCGAAATCGAGCGGATTGGAGGATGGAAAATGGTGGGGAGGGTGGGGAAAGCTAGATCCACACGTAGCAACTCAAATCCATGGACCAAATCCAACAAAATCTCAACACACCAACAAATCACAAAAAAAATTGGGGCTATTTTTGGTGGGGATTTTCGAAATTGTGAAAGAATACAACAAAATCAAGCTAGAAAAAGAGGGGTAGGGGCTCCAAAACGTGATCAACGTGGCTCATGATACCAAGATGATGTAGGGCGGAGCCCTAGTCGGAGATCTTTCACGTTTGGAGGGGATCCTACGGGGAGAACACGACGAACGAGCGGAAGAACACAAGGAAAAACACACAAGAGAAACACTAAACCGACAAGTCTCGATCACACAAGGGCTAGATCAGCGAACACATAAGGTAGCACAAGATTCAAAATCAACAAAGGAAAGATACACGAGTAGCCGGTCTTCTCCGTGAGGAGGTCTTGATGGGGGTCCACCCTAGAAGGGGGTCTTGAATCCTCTTGGAAGGATCTTCTCCGAGGAGGCGCGATCTCCGAGGAGAAGGTAACCAAGTGGATGAGCAAAGCTCTCACACAAATATGAGCTAATCCTTTGCTAACCCTAACTAGGAGGAGGAGGAGTTCTATTTATAGTCTTAGTGCAAATGGGGGCGAAGTGAAGGGGTACAAGGGCTCCAGCCCGCGGCCGCGGTCACACAGGTGTCGGAATTCCGGAAGGCGTCGGACGTCCGGGGCTTCGGGACGGTCCGGACGTTCGGAGGCTGTCGGACGTCCGTAAATCCGGCTCGGGTGCTGGTCGTTCGGCCGTCCAGGGACTTCGGTCTTCCGTAGATTTGGCTCTGATCGGGGTGCGTCGGACGTCCGGAGGTGGCCGGTCGTCCGTAGCTTTGGCTCTAGATGCCAGGTACTGGACGTCCGGAAAGCTCGGTCGTCCGTACCCTGGGACTCGTCGGACGTCCGGGCGCGGTCGGTCGTCCGACGCCTGTAGCTTCCGTAGCAGCTCTTCTTCTTCATCATCATGCTTGGGGTCCTCGCCGTCTTGGCTCTTGTATGTAGCTGTACCTTGGCTCGTTCCCAAGTACCTGATTACACATAGAGTTTTCGAATGAGATAGTAGCCATGCCTCATGATTAGGAAGAGGGAGTTCGGAGAGGAGCGAATTCACCTTATCTTCAATAGCCTTAGCTCGAGCTCGAGTTATAGGTCCACGTAATGTTGAGGAAGATGTAGGTGCGTCCATGGGGATGAGTGAGGGATGCTCTGCATCAAATGTTGATACCGGATTCGATCATGATCAGCTAGAAGGAACATACAGTGCTATTACAACAGCAAGTTTATAGCATCTGGAAATGAGAACATGAGCTTTTTGTTTTGATGCGCTCACCGCTAAGGCGATACTAGTCATTGGTCTAAACTTAGCAAGGATTGTTGGATGTAGCAAATTAGAGCTGGTGTCTGACAATGCTGATGTAGTTTTGGCTCTGCAGGAAGGAATATCATGTTCGCTAGCTGGTGTCATTTTTTATGATTGCTTTTATATGACTCAGGATTTTAATCATGTTAGTTTCGCTCACTGTAATAAGGATAGCAATCAAGTTGCTCATGAACTAGCTAAGTTAGCTAGATTTTCATGTGTCTCGGTGAGTAAATGATAATATGCCTCTCACTGATGAATAAAGGAGTGTTTTTTTATAATAATAAATAGGCTCTGATACGACGCAAGGGCTCCGGAAGATCCATCCACCTCTACGTGTCGTAGCAAGAACCATGTGTTTGCAAGGGTCGGAGATTTCAGGCCGTGGCAATGCCGACGCCACCCATGGACTCAAACATGGGGGAAAGGGCCAGCGGCGGCCTTCTCCTGCTACTCCTCATCGCCGGTGTTGTCGCCGTCTTTGTTCGGCTGAGGCGACGGTGGGGGTACGGGAGCAGCAGAGCGCCGAGCCCTCCGTCGCTCCCGCTGCTCGGCCACCTCCACCTGCTCAAAAAACCGCTGCACCGCTCGCTGGCCGCGCTCGCCGGGTCGGCGCCGCTCCTGTCGCTCCGGCTGGGCGCGCGCCGGGCGCTGGTCGTGTCAACACACGCCGCGGCCGAGGAGTGCTTTACGGCGCACGACGCCGCGCTGGCAGGGAGACCGCAGCTGCTCGTCGCGGAGCACCTTGGGTACGGGCGCACTACCATCTCGTGGGCCTCCGACGGTGCCCACTGGCGCGGCCTGCGCCGGTTCCTCGCCGTCGAGCTCTTCTCAACCTCCCGCCTCGCCGCGCTTGCCGCCGACCGCCGCGCCGAGGTCGCGTCCCTCGTCCAGAACCTGCTCCACGACACCAGCGCAAGCACCGGTGGTGGGGTTATTACCCTCCGGAACAGGCTGTTCGAGCTGGTGCTCAACGTGATGCTGCACGCGCTCACCACGCGCCGGCACGCCGGCGATTTGCGCAGATTCCAGGAGATTGTGGAGGAGACATTCGTGGTGAGCGGCACGCCGAGCATCGGGGACTTCTTCCCGGCGCTGCGGTGGGTCGACCCTCTCCGCGGTGTCGAGGCGGCGCTTGCAAGCCTGCAGACAAGGCGTGACGCGTTCGTTGCTGGCCTCATCAATAACCGCCGGGAAATGCGCAGCGCCGGTGGCCGGGACGTGGAGAAGAAGGGCGTAATCGACGTGCTCCTGGAGCACCAAGAAACCGATCCTGGGTATTACACGGACACCGTCATCAAAGGCATCGTCTTGGTGAGTAGCATATTATGCAAACTGCATCCGTGACACCACCACCACCATGTGTGCCATTTTGGTTATCTGTGACAACATGGTTGCCATGTCCATGCTGACATTCAGGTATTGCTCACCGCCGGCACCGATACATCAGCGCTAACCACCGAGTGGGCGATGGCGCTGCTGCTGAAGCACCGTGACGTGATGGCGAAGGCGAGGGCCGAGATAGACGCAAATGTGGGCATGAGCCGACTGGTTGAGGAGTCGGACATCACCAACCTACCCTACCTGCAATGCGTTATCAAGGAGACCCTTCGACTCTGCCCCGTCGGCCCGGTCATCCCAGCACATGAGGCCATGGAGGATTGCACCGTGGGTGGCTTCCATGTGCAGCGTGGCACGATGATCCTCGTGAACGCATGGGCGATCCACCGGGACGCCAATGTCTGGGATGCACCAGAGGAGTTCAGGCCAGAGAGGTTCTTGGGCAGAGACGCAGTCACCATGCCCATGCTGCCGTTCGGGCTTGGCAGGAGGCGATGCCCCGGTGAGGGGCTGGCGATGCGCGTTGTAAGCTTGACACTCGCAGCACTCCTGCAGTGCTTTGAGTGGGATGTTGGTGAAGGCGATACCATCGACATGGCTGAAGGTGGTGGACTGACAATGCCAATGGCGACACCATTGACGGCTGTCTGCCGGCCTCGAGAGTTTGTCAAGAGTATGCTCTCTGCTTCCATTTGATCGACTTAAGACAGGTTTCTGAAGAAATCGAAGAAGCTGGATTAAACTTGTTTAGCAATGGCGCCAACTTCCAATGAATCTCAAGGTGAATACTTGCAGCAAGATTCCATTCGATGATTCTGAACATCAGCGGCGGAGCTTGTCGAAGATTGTTATGGGAGCTATCTGAGTTTAGGGGGCGAAGAAGATAAGTTATGAAGTTATGCATGAACCTTTTTTTGGATAAAAAGGTAGGCCGCGGTCTACCTTATGTATTTCAAACCAGACCAAAGTCTGAGAATAGTTCAGTTACAAAGGGGGTAGCCCAAAACAACAGAACGCAAAAGAGTAACAGAGTGATTTGCAAGACTATGCAGTGATTTGTAAGTGCTCCATTTTAGCCCTAAGGAAGAGCTCCCGACAGCTCCAAAGGCCTTGGCATTCTAAATCTCGGTAAGTTTGCCGCTGCCCTCCGGCTTTGGTGGCTTTGGCTAGACTGGGATGAGCCCCCGAGGGCATGGTGCGGTCGAGGGACGCCGTGCACGGCTGCGGACCGTGATCTTTTTTGGCTGCGACTAAAGTGAGGATTGGTGATGGGAATAAAGCGATTTACCGAAAAAGGCTTTTGTCCCGCTTTATAAATAAAGCAAACCGTCAGAGAGCACACGTACAAAGACTAGTCCAAACACACATACCCAAGTCTCACAAAGAAGTACAATAGGTTCTGCTGAAGGCACAGCTCAACAAGCCGAGACAAAATAAAAGAAAGCGCCGGAGAACAAGACAAGCGCCTAGTCAGGTTCCGGTGGGGGCGGCGGCGACAGACGGACGGTCATCAAGCGGAGATCGGAGATGAAGGCGGAGATGCCGTCGCGGTCCTGAGGTGGCTAAGCGGTCGCTAAAGCTGTAAGAAACCAGACAGTTTGAAGATAGCGTCAGTAGCTCGTCGAAGAGGAGTGCGCTGGATCACAAGCTTATTACGGATCGTCCAGAGGGTCCAAACGATGACCCCAATCTCAAGCCACCTAATGTGGCGAGAAGGCAAGGGGGGAGTTCTGGAGTCCGGCAAATAGGTCGGGAAAGTTGGTGTGGCACCAATTTCCACCCACCACTTCTCGAAAGCAGCTCCACACGAATTGAGCGGACACGCGGGAGAAGAAGATGTGATTCGAGTCTTCGGGGATACCGCAAAGCGAGCAAAGGCGATGCGGGCCATTGCGCTTATAACCTCGACCCCAGACGGGATCCGACCGCGAATCCATTGCCACATGAAGATCCGGATTTTCAGAGGCAAGCGGATGGACCACACCGTCGTAAGGGGGGAGGGCGAGGAGGGGCGATGGCCGTAGAGAGACTTGGTGGAGAATTGGCCCAAGGCTCGAGGCGCCATCTCACCGATCCGGCCACCGCCCACCACCGGCTCGTAGAGCGACGCAATCCAAGAACTCACGCCACGCTGGCGGAACTGGGGCCCAAATGGCCTCCGGAATGCTAAGCGCCCTAAGTCAATAAGGGCCCTCTCGACCGAGATCAAAGGGTCGACGGGCGATGGAGAAGAGGTCGAAAGCGCAGTGAAGGGGTGTCTCCGGTCCACCGGTCAAACCAGAACAAAGTCGCCGCCCCGGACCCCACCGAGATGGAGGTCCCGATGCGGAGGACAGGGAGAAGTTGGACGACCGACTGCCAGAACTAGGAGCAGCCAGATCTCTGACAGAAGGCTAGGGGTTTTCCACGCAGGTACTTGTTCCAGATGATGTCGAGCCAGAGGCCACCGTGACCTTGCGAGATGCGCCAAAGCCATCGGGATAGGAGGGCGATATTCATGCGCTTAGAGCACATGATACCGAGGCCTCCTTGTTCACTGGGCTTGCAAATGTCAGGCCAGCTGACCATATGGTATTTCTGCTTATTGTTGTCGCCTGCCCAATAGAAACGAGACTGGACTTTGGCGATCTCATGGTGCAGAGTCTCGTGAAGGTTGTAGAAGCTCATGAGGAACAAGAGGAGGCTGGAGAGGGATGAGTTAATGAGAATTGTCCGAGCCGCCTTTGACAACCATCTACCCTGCCATGGCTCGATGCGCGTTTGGAGCTTGGCCATGGTCGGGCGCAAGTCCGCGACGGTGAGCCGGGAGTCACTAATGGGTGTTCCCAAGTAGGTCATGGGGAAGGAGCCCAGGCGGCAGTTAAGCCGGTTGGCAATGGCCAGGCACTCAGCCGGAGAGTAGCCCATCACCATCACATCACTCTTGTCAAAGTTTATCTTAAGGCCAGACATTTGTTGGAAGCAGAGGAGAAGGAACTTGAGATTGGAGATGTCCGTCTCCGAGCCTTCGACCATGATGATGGTGTCGTTGGCATACTGGAGGAGGGAGATCCCGGAGCCGCCGGCCAGGTGGGGGATGATCCCACGAATATGGCCAGCGCCTTAGCCTTATCCAGGATGGCGGCAAGAGCGTCCACCACCATATTGAACAAGAAAGGGGAGAAGGGATCGCCTTGTCTAACCCCACAAAGGGTGGGGAAGTAAGGGCCGATCTCCCCATTTATGTTCACGGCAGTGCGACCGCAGGAGACCATCTGCATCACTCTGGTGATCTAACGGTTATCAAAGCCCTTCCGGAGCAAAACTTCCTGAAGGAAGGGCCAACTAATAGTATCATAAGCCTTATGGAAATCGATCTTCAGGAATACCGCCTTGAGGTGTTTAGATCTAACCTCATGGAGGACTTCACGTAGAACAAGCACCCCATCCAGGTGTAGCGACCCGACCTCAGGCGGTCAAGTCTCTGTGGTTCAGTGTCATCCCTAGATCGGTAATGCTGACACACATAGTACTCGAAGGATTTATAACAGAGTAGCAATCACACACTTATTACATCGAATGTCTCCAAAGAGAACTTATTACAATAAATATGGCTTAAGGCCATCTAAATAAGATAACGGCGGAAGGCTTGAAGATAAAGTGAGTCCATCAACTCCAACGGCATAGCTGAGTGCATGACAAATGACCTAGCAGTTCGCGGCTCCAGCTTGAGGGCCCCAGATATCACCTCTGCTTTTCTTTCTGTTTTCCTTTCATAACTTATCTTCTAGCATCCGTACACTTTGGTACGTTTCATATTTGCCACGGGCTCCCAGGCGCCCCACAATATGGCAACAAAGTCCGAACACTCTTTGTAGTATAGTTCAGCACCCCGAATTTAGCATTATATGCACTGGCTCCGAATCATGTCTTTGGTCAATAGTTGGGTTGCCCGGCTCCTGTGCTTGCTACCTTACGTTCCGCTACATCGGCTAAGGTAGTAAAGGGAGAACTACTGCGATTGTGCCCTGGTTTATCCAAAGGAGCACCTCAGTAGAGAAAGCCGAAAACTGACTATCATGATGCGGCGAGAGCCGGCCAGCTGTTCGGAGGTTACAAATCGTTGGAGATTTCTCCCGCATTACGCGAAGGATCGGTACTTCCCAATCAGACGCCCTCCGAGTAGTGTACGTGTTGGAAACTCACCTCGCTGGCGGGGTGGTTAATGTCGTGTCCACGGTCCAAATCTGTGGCTGGCGGTATCTCGTTGCCCTTGAAGAGCAATTTCCAGGCATCTTCATGAGTGGTCCCGAAGAGCCCCTTCAGGGTATGGTGCTTCTTCGGATTAAACTTCCATAGCAGGAGGCTTCAGCTTTGGCACGGGAGAATCCAGCGAACTAGCATCACCTGGATCACATCGACAAGTTTGACGTTCTTGTCCACCATGCTTTGAACGCGCGTCTGCAGCGCTATCAGCTCGTCTGGCGAACACCAGTTTGGGCTCTTCTCGACCCAAGAGGTGAGTCGCATGGGAGCGCCGGAGTTAAATTCGGTTGCCGGGCGCCCAGTTTGTGCCGCAGGGTTCTGTGATGTAGAACCATTGTTTTTGCCATTCCTTGACAGTCTCCACGAAAGTGCCTTTTGGCCAGGAGACATTGGCCAGCTTACTCACCATGGCTCCTCCGCTTTTCTGCGTCTTTGGCCGTCCACTACCTTCGGCTTCACGTTGAAAACTTTGAGCCACAGCCCGAAGTGGGGTTGGATGCGGAGGAAGGCCTCACACACGACGATGAACGCCGAGATGTTGAGGAAAGAGTTCGGGGATAGATCATGGAAGTCTATCCCCTAATAATACATCAGCCCGCAGACGAAAGGGTGGAGTGGAAACCCTAGCCCGCAGAGGAAGTGAGGGATGAATACCACCCTCTCGTTGGGCTTCGACGTGGGGACGACTTGCCCCTTGGCTGGAAGACGGTGGGCGATTTCCTTCACCAAATACCCGGCCGCCCGAAGCTCGGCAATGTCTTTCTCCTTGACGGAGGAGACCATCCATTTGCCTTGGCCTCCGGATCCGGACATGGTCGGATGCTTTTCGGAGATGGAAAAAGATGGGGGCTTGGGCGCTGGAGCTCAAGGATGGAAGGGCAGAGGAAGGGGAAGGCGTGAGTAGATAAGGGTGAATTCTTATCCCCTTATAAAGGGCCGCAAATATCAAGCGCCTCCTGAATCGCCTTAAAACTCGCCAATTCCCAAGGGTTGTATAAACAGCACGGTTGGGTTACCCATACCCGTATTGATGAGAATCCCGCAATAAGGGACACGATCTCTGCTTTGACAAGACGTGCCAATGACAACCTGTCACGCCCAAGATGCGACCCTATCCTAAAGGAACTCGATGGTCCCACCAAGGATAGAAGCGCATCTTGAAGAAGCTTTTGCAAGGTGGATATCATTACATCAACATTACATAATAGTGGGGATACATACATAAGGCACAAATGCCACAAGAATACATCAACATCACATACAAGATCAACATCCGACTACGGATGAAACATAAACAGAAACTCATACGACATCCACCCTGCTAGCCCAGGCTGCCGACACAGAGCCTATCCTCGAACGAAGAAGAAGCGTAAGAAGAACTCCAAAGAAGCAAACATCGCTCTCGCGTCATGATCATCGCAAACCTGTACCGCAATCGGTGGTGTAGTAATCTGTGAGCCACGAGGACTCAAAGCAATCCCATTACCATGGGTATCAAGACTAGCAAAGCTTAATGGGAAAGGAAGGGGTAAAGTGGTGAGGTTGGCAGGCGACTAAGCATATATGGTGGCTAACATACGCAAATGAGAGCGAGAAGAGAAACAAAGGAACGGTCGCCAACTAGTAATGATCAAGAAGTGATCACGAACTCCTACTTACGCCGAGACATAACCCGTAAACCGTGTTCTCCTCTTGATCAACCCGAAAAGAGACACTCACAGTTACGCATACGGTTGGTGTATTTTAGAAGAGTTTGCTTCAAGTTTACTACAACCGGATATTAACAAATTCCCATCTGCCACATAACATGGGCACGGCTCTCGAAAGTTTATACCTGCAGGGTGTCCCAACTTAGCCCATGATAAGCTCTCGCGATCAACGAAGGATATTCCTTCTCCCGGGAAGACCCGATCAGTCTCGAATCCGGCTACAAGACATTTCGACAACAATAAAACAAGACCAGCAAGACCTCCCGGCGTCCGACACCACGATAGTAGCAGCCGTATCTCGTCTCGAGCCACGACCGGATGAGCAGTCCATTACAACTAAAACCGGACCCCAAGTTTCCTTGAGGGGCTGCAAAGGCTCTAGTTTGGACCAACACTTAGACAAGCATTGGCCCGGGGGCTGAATAAAGATGACCCTTGGGTTAATTACTCCCAAGGGAAAATAGGTGGTGGTGAGGCAAATGGTAAAACCAATGTTGGGCCTTCTTTGGAGGTGTCTTATTCAAAGCGAACTGTCAAGGGGTCCCATAAATCACCCGACCGCGTTAGGGACGCAAAATCCGGGAACATAATACTGATATGACGGAAACTAGGGCGGCAAGAGTGGAACAAAACACGGGCATAAGGCCGAGCCTTCCACCCTTTACCAAGTATATAGATGCATTAAAAATATAAGATATATTGTGATATCCCAACAAGTAAACATGTTCCAACAAGGAACAACATCTCCATGTTCCAACAAGGAACAAACTTCATCTTCACCTGCAACTAGCAATGCTATAAGAGGGGCTGAGCAAAGCGGTAACATAGCCAAATAACGGTTTGCTAGGAAGGGTGCAAAAGGTTAGAGGCTAACATGGCAATTTGGGATGGCTTGATAAACAGGTAATAGGTAGTGCAGCATAGTGATAGAACGAAGCAACTAGCATAGCAATGATAGTAGTGAGATCCAGGGTAGCGGTCATCTTGCCTGAAATCCCGCAAGGAAGAAGAACGAGTCCATGAAGAAGACGAACGGATGAAGCCGAACCAAGCGTAGACGAACGAATCCTCACGGTCGCATAGCAAACAGGAACTAACAAGAAGAAGCACACAACATAGTAAACACACCACACATGAACAAGGCATGATGCACAACAAGCATGATGCATGACAAGACTACATGAAGCTACTCATGGCAAGAGATGATGCATACAAGACCAACACATCAAAGCAAGTTTAAATGAGGCCGGGAACAACATATAACAATTCCGGTAAGTCCTCATATGCAAATTTCGAAATTGATCCAGATCTGAATAACTTTATGTTCAAGTTGTTAAACAGCAAGTTAAGATGCACCACGATGATCTACACGAAATTCTAGTCAAGTTACATATAAAGTTCATTAGATTGAGCTACTACGGCCTAGAAGATATGAGCAAAACAAGTTAAACATGGCATTGATGCAAAATGCATAAAAACATCAAGCAAACACCTCAAAACAAGGATGCAACATGATAATATGAAGCTACATGCAAAATCAAGCAAGTTTCATATAGAGCACACTCAAAAGCAGACAACGGTTCAACACATACACATGAAACAAGTTTAAAGGACAAGCTGTCCAAAACAGCAACTAGGCATATTGCAAGCACCAAAACAACATGCTACAGCATCTTAACATGATAAAAAAAGGCATGGACATGATTTACAGGTAAAGCATGACAAAACATGAACACTGAGCTATCTCCAGAAATCACTAGAACATGCTCAAAAACACATGGCAAGATTGCAAATAATAACAGTTTCAGACTTTAGCAGAAATAACATCAGGTTGCAATGTTTAGAGCTATAAAACAACATGCTACAGGAACTTATCATGGCAAACAAAGGCATGAAATGAATCTACTAATTGCATAGAACAAAAGTCCTTTACTGACCGTGAGCCAAAAGGGCACAGAAAATATGATGGAACGCATGTAAACATGGCAAATTATATTACAGATTCATACATGGCAAGAACAACAATAAGTAGGCATGTTGGTGAGCTTGAACCACTCACCATAGAGCAATACATGGCATGGCAAGGCAACTCACAGTAAGAAGACATGGCATAGAAGCTATACATGGCAAGAACAACATCATAGCATACACGGATCAACTACAACAACCTTGGCAAAATTGAATAACATGTAAACAATCTGCCAGGAAACATTTTATAGCAAAAGTAGAGCTCGATTGACTCAAGCTATGGCTCTCCATAATTGCAAACAAGGGCATGGATGGATAGAGAATAACCATATGTTCAAAACATCCTTACTTAAGTATCTCAAAATAAGCATGGATCTCTCGGTAGCATCAAGTTTACATGGCATAAAAATATCAGCAGAACAGGGGCTGAAATCAGCAACGTCATGAAGCCTAGTTTGCATGCTTGTGCTAGTCACCACAGAGATCACAAAAATACATGGCATAGACCCCTATAAAGATGGCATGGCATATTACAAAACACATGTAGAACTCAAGTTCATAGGATGCACACATCAATCATGGCAAAAATGACAAAAGTGCATGTTCTGATAAGAATCTGAAACTAACATCACCTAGCCCTCTTCTAACAGCATTTCGGGCATCAAGATGAGCTCAAATGAACATTATGCAATGAGATGAAATGATGTACTCGTCGAGACGAACAATTTGACATATTATGCACGCAAAACGGAGCAGCTATCATGGAGTTATGGCATGATGAACAGGGCATGAAAATGCAAGAATTAGGGGACTTGAAAGAATTTCGACCTCGCGGGGAAAAGTCAACGGGGTCGAGGTTGGATCGGGCGAACTCCGGCGAGGCGGCCGGCCGGCGGATCCGGGCGGCAGGCGCGGTGAGGAGGCGGATCCGGCCTTGGGGCAGCCGGATCCGGTGAGGCGGCGGGCACATGGCCGGCGCAAGCCGGAGGCGTGGCGTGCCGAGGAGACGGCGGCGTTCGGCGACCAGCGGCGGGTCACCAGGGGCGGCGCTTGAGCGGCGGCGGGCGCTGGAGCGGGGCTGGCGCGGGCGAGTGGTGAGGCTGGGCAAGGCGAAGCTCAATGAGAACTTCGGCGACGGGCGGCGGCGAGGGCGCGGCCTCGGTGGCGGCGGCTGGCCTGCGGGCGAAGCGGCAGAGAGGGAGGCGACGTGGCCCAGTTCGGCCCGGACGGGCCGGATCTGGGCCCCGGGAGGGTGGCGGCGAAGTGGGCGCAGGGGAGGTGAGGTGGCGGCTCCGGATAGGTCGGGGAGGCGGCGGCGATGACGTGGCGTGACGGGATTGGTCGGAGCGACGTGGAGGCTGGACATGTCCCATGGATGGACATGTCCGGCGGCGCGAGGAAGAGGGAGGCTATGGTTTGATCTGCGCGAAATTTCGAGGAGGGACACATATTTATAGGTAGAAGGAGGTGGGAGTGTCCAAATAAGGTGCGGTTTTCGCCCACACGATCATGATCGAACGACCGAGAGCATGGAGGGAAGTTTGCTGGGTTTTGGGCCACTTTGAAAGGGTGTTGGGCTGCACACAAGAGAGGGCTTCACGGTTACCCGGTTAACCGTTGGAGTATCAAACGGACTCCAAATGGCACGAAACTTGACAGGCGGTCTACCGGTGCTATACCAAGGCCGCTTGACAAACCTCGGTCCATTCCGAGACCGTTTAACACCCGCACACGAAAAGAGGCAAAAGGGGGCGCCGGATGACATAGGAGTACCGAATTGCAAAACGGACAACAGGGAAAATGCTCGGATGCATGAGACGAACACGTATGCAAATGCGATGCACATGACGACATGATATGAAATGCATATGATGACATGATAAAGTGCAACACGCAAGCACATGACATGGCAACGACGGCGAATAACTGACGGACACCTGGCGCATCGAATCCGGGGCGTTACACAACCGCGTCTCGGAACGTGGAGCGGCAGACGAAAAACGGTTTGAAATTACGACCAGACAGATATGACGTCATGTTATAGAAAGTTGTCAGCGGATTGGACTCGTGTAATATTATATTCTCTCTGCGGTTGTGTGTGATGTGTGTTACAGGTCCGGATACAATCATCCGTCCGGAGACTATCTTGGAGTTCGGAAAAGGGAACCCGCCTTGCAATGCCGAAGACAAATCTGCGCGCCGGACTCCTCGTCATTGAAGCCAGGTTCAGGGGCTACTGAGGGAGTCCTGGACTAAGGGGTCCTCGGGCGTCCGGCCTGCTAGCCATGGGCCGGATTGATGGGCTGTGAAGATACGACAACCGAAGACTGCACCCGAGTCTAGATGGGACTCTCCTTGGCGTGGAAGGCAAGCTTGGCGACCGGATATGTAGATTCCTTTCTTTGTAACCGACCTGATGTAACCCTAGATCCTCCCGGTGTCTATATATACCGGAGGACTTAGTCCGGAAACGGACATACTCATTACCATAGTCATACAGGCTAGGCTTCTAGCGTTTAGCCATTACGATCTCGTGGTAGACCAACTCTTGTAATACTCATATCCATCAAGATCAATCAAGCAGGAAGTAGGGTATTACCTCCATAGAGAGGGCCCGAACCTGGGTAAACATCGTGTCCCCTGTCTCCTGTTACCATCGACCTTAGACGCACAGTTCGGGACCCCCTACCCGAGATCCACCGGTTTTGACACCGACAGTGAGAGATGCCAAGATTTTGGAAGAAGGAGTTCAACTTTTCGTACTCCCCTCCCCAATCTGATTGGACAGCAATGATGTTGCTGTCAAACTTGCGTTCAACAAGAGCTTGGAAATTTTGGATAACTTGAAACACATCTGATCTTCTTTTTAGAAGATAGATCCAAGAGAATTTATTGTAGTCATCAATGAAACTCACATAATAAGTATGTCTACCAAAAGAGTTGGGGGCTGGACCCCAAACATCGGAGAAAATGAGTTGTAAAGGTTTGGTAGAAACACTAGTAGAAATAGGATATGGCAATTGATGACTTCTAGCTCATTGACATGAATCACAAATAGTTTCAACATGATGCTCACCAACAAACAGGAGCTTATTTTTCCTAAGCAACTTTTCAACTAAAGAAAAAGAGGCATGTCCTAAACGATCGTGCCATCGTGTGGACGTAAGCTTGATAGCACCACAAGCTTGTTTATTGAATCTTCTAAACTCCGGAATCAACGGGTAGAGCCCTCGAACATATCTACCTCGATAGAGAATTTCCCTCGTTGTCTGATCCTTGATCAAAAAGAAATAAGGGTGAAACTCGAGAAAAACATGATTATCAATGGCAATTCGATGAACGGAAAGAAGATTTTTATGTGCACTAGGGACATGCAAAATTTTCTTAAGATGAAGTTTACGTCTAGGGGTGCGAAATATTGAGTGACCAAAGTGACGTATACTCATACCTCCTCCACTAGCAGTGTGGATTTGATCCTTGCCGCGGTATTTCTCCTTCATGGTTACCTTCTCGAGCTCATTGGTGATGTGGTTTGTGGCCCCACTATCGACGTACCAATTTATATCAACGCCGTAGGACCCATCAGCAGCCGCAGCAACCTTGTCATCATCTTGGGAGTCATCATCATCATCCTCGTACACTACCAGCAATCTTTTCTTTGTGTGGTCGAGTTTCCGTGAGATCTGGCACCTTGGAGTGTCGGAATGGCGTCTGTTGCCGCCTTGACGACGCCCCCGCCTTGAGGAGAGAGAGCGCATGATGTTGCCGCCGCCGCCAGATCGCCTTTGTTGCGGGGGAGTGCAGCGTGAGCAGAACGCCGCCCGTGCACGAGACGCCATGTTGGTGAAGACTTGAAGCGCCACGGCGGACCCGGTAATCTTGGGCCATGCGTTGGTCGAAGTTGGAGAGCATGGCGAAGAGCTCGTCGAGCGTGACCGGGGTGATACGAGCGTCGAGGGCAGACACCAGAGGTTGGTAATCCGCATCTAACCCATGGATGGTGTAGGTGACAAGCTCGTCATCCTGGATAGCCTTGCCCGCCGCGGCGAGCTCATCTGCATACCCCCGCATAGCAGCAAAGTAAGAGGCAACTGAGAGATTACCCTTCTACGCGTTGATGAGGGAGGTGCGAATGTTGTTGATGCGGCTCGCTGAGTACGACGAGAACATGGCAGCAAGCCAGAGCGTGCTCGCCGTGGTGACCGTGGTCACCATGACCAAGACCTCCTTTGTGAGGTTGGCCAGCAGGAAGCCAAGGACCTGCTGATCCTCCCGGACCCATATAGGGTGGAGAGGGTTGGGCGATGAAGTCTCCTTGCCCTCTTTGGTGGTGATGAGGAGCTTCGCCGGCTCCGATGTGGTGCCATCGACATAGCCAAGGACCTGCTGATCCTCCCGGACCCATATAGGGTGGAGAGGGTTGGGCGATGAAGTCTCCTTGCCCTCTTTGGTGGTGATGAGGAGCTTCGCCGGCTCCGATGTGGTGCCATCGACATAGCCGTAGACGCCGGCGCCACGCAGTTGAGGTGTGATCTGCGTGCGCCATAGCACGTAGTTCGTGCGAGACAACTTCTCTATGACCTGGCTATTGAGGTTGGGAGAGAAGGCACCGGAGGAGGAGGAAGACATGGCTAGACTAGATGGATTCGACAGAAGCTTCAGATGGGAAAAGGAAGGCTCTGACTACCATATGTGATAGCGGAAAACGTCTTGCCTCGAGGAAAAGGAAGGCTCTGACTACCATATGTGATAGCGGAAAACGTCTTGCCTCTCTCGAGGGACGTGGTTCGTGTTATATAGGAGGGGGCGCGACCACCCTACGATCATTACAGAGAGATTTTCCAGGAGAGTTTACTTGGGAAAGAGGAGATAGGGATAGTTACAATTGTGGGATATTTGAACTGCTTAACAACCGAATCTATCTCTATCTATACTAATACCTCCTAGTTAGATCACCTGACGTGACATGCATCATGTTTAACAGTGATGGCTAACACTGCCCTTCGGTATGAGCAGGTCCTTCTGATTAGTATCATTCTTCCGGGTTTTTCCATGATTCTTCCTCATTACTAACAGCTTCTTGATGATCTCCTCCCTTGTGCAACTTCACTCCACCGGTGTTCTTCTTAAGTTCAGTGAGCATCAAGTTATCATCAAATTACCTTGTCTACAGCTGCTCTTCAAAAGACCAACACATAACTACTAGTCATAAAACTAACTCAACACGCATGATGCAGTATGTTCATGCAAGTTCGCAGTATGTAGTCATAAAATATTTTATCTGAAGTTATGCAGCCCAATACGAAACGAATGCTGCTTTTAGAACCTTTTTCTGTTGCGTCTGAACTCTGAAGCATCCTCTGTCGAGTCTCCGTCCTTGCGATTAGTTGCCCAATCAATCCACCAGCTTATCCCCATCAGGACTCCAGAGTCCTCAGAGATCTGCATGTGCAAAGCATCATCATTCCACCTCGCGACACCAGATCGGACAACAAGACTTCTCGGTTGCCTTTAACAAATGCAGCCAGCTGCTGAAAGTTACTGTCCAACGTTTTTATATGGCTCCTCGACGAAAAGAATTCTCGGTTGCCTTTATCAAATGTAACACCTGGCACAGAAAAAAATTACTGCCCAACCTTGCGAGGAGTGACGATGTCAGTGTCATGCCATAAAGATACGGGCCATGCCGGAGAGATACCGGCTAATGTGGACACGGGATCGAGTTAGCATCAACGTAGCATTGTCGTGGAGGCAGGCCTGATAAATTCCATTTTGTTTCTGGCACTCATGCCAACCACTCTGTACTTTGGGTATTTGGCAGCGCCAGACTTGCACGTCGCCACCTGATCCTGATGTTGCCCTTTTCTCGCCTTCTTTCTTTCCCCTGCCTTCTAGACCTGTATGAGGTATCATTCAGGATGCCCTAGCCCCTAGGTGCCTGTTGCGGCCAAACATGATCAAAAGTAGGAACCCTTTTTTCCATGGCTGCATGCATCTCTACTATCATCATCAACATCAGTGCGATGTATGATGGGTCATCAATCCAGTAGATGAAATGGCAGACAACAGTGATCAACCATCCCAGGGAACTGCAAGGAAAAGTGATTTACTCCCTCCGTCCGAAAATACTTGTCATTAAAATAGATAAAAAGAGATGTATCTAGAACTAAAATACGTCTAGATACATCCCCTTTTATCCATTTTGATGACAAGTATTTCCGGACGGAGGGAGTATTTGTCTTTTACTGCTAGGAGACACGAATGGCCGTCTCCAGCCGTACCTCGAGATGCCCATGTATCCCTTCTTGAAGGCGGTATTGTGGAAGAAGTTGACTCAGTCGTAGGTGTTAAATTTACATCTTGATGTTTTTGGCCTCGTTAACTTGCATCAACTTCAAAAAAGATGGTCGTGTGCATCACAATGATGCAGGGGCCGAGGGTCTTAACCTCCTTTTCAAAAGAAAGAAAAAAGATGCATGTGGGAAAAGCTTATGCTAATTTACCACATGTGCGTGTGCATGGGCTGGTTTCCAATATGTATGTCTAATCAGTTTGGGGTGCTTGGGCAGCCTTCCCTCTGAAGAAAGGAATATGTGAATAAATAGGATTTCTCACCATCACATTCAGATTGTGTACTATTGGATACCTGGAATGAGATCAGCAGAGCACTTGCAACAACTGCGAACAAGCGATGTGTTCCCTGTTGAGGCCAGAGAAAAAGCAGTGATCAGGAACCACCCCTAGTAGTGATGACCAAATAGAACACAGGAGAAGAGTGGACAAACAACAAAGGAACAAGATACCAAACGGGTCCCTGATAAATTGCGCTTTGAAAATGCACATAAATCTGCATATCTGGGCGAGGGCGACGCATGTTGGTACTGCCCCCTGCAGATATGGTTAACTATGTGGAAGGGAGCCTAGGTGCCTCTCCTTTTCTATCCTCATCAAGTTGACCCAGTATCAAATGTAAGCTCTATCCGTTCCATCCCAATAAAAGCATCCCAATGCTAACATCATCACCACCACAACCACACTTGCGCAAACACAGGGAAAGCAGCAAGATGGCAAGAACTCAGCTTCCATCCCCACACAAAAGACTACCTAAAAAGTACAGGCGGACCTCTTCCGGTGCACTTGTGACAGCAACAGTCTCCCACTAAAGCAAACAAATGTGATGATGCCCAACAAGTTAACAGCATATGGCCACAACTATTTCCGCAGCGTATATACAAGTCAATTATTGGCTCTGGAGGGGATGACACGATGCATAAAACAATACTATTGGCCTCACCGTTCTGACTCAAAGTTGTTGCGCTACTTCTCGCTTTTCAGATCAGATTGTTATAATATTGTTGACAGAGATGCAAAAAGGATGTATGTTTTTACCAGCACCATCTTTGAGTGATAGATAGTCTTCAGAATGGTGATGAAATCAGCTGTTGGCGTCTGCTGATATTGCTTGCTGTGAGTTCTGACCTAACCATCATGCTTTCAGTGCAAGCAGTTAGTTTGCCAAAAAAAAAAGTAGCTGCAGTACAGATAGAGGGTGAATGAAAAGATTGTACACAACTATTGCAACAGTATCTGTCAAACAGTGTTCAGGAGCCAATAATATAGGATTGCTTCTTGTGGCCTAACCTAAATACCTAACCACCATTCTAGAGCCCCAAACTGTGGGCTTTCCTGATTCGACTCAACCACAATCCTAACAAGATTCATGACTTTGTTATTAATGTGAGATCGCTTTCAACACCCCACCTGCCGAATAGTCAAATGGGCACCTGTGCTGTGTCAGGCATGCTTGCAAATGGAGGAAAGCTTGTCATGGAAACCTCATGCCCTGTACTGTGATTCTTGTTGTCTCTTTTGGAAAAAGAGTAGGAGTACACACAGCAGCAGGCATATATGGTGTGAAACTAGATATCAAGTCACCAAGGCAAGTAGAGGAAAAGATGACGGAAGCATGCATTCCCTTGCCTTGCCCTGGGTATGTAGCACCACTATAGTATATGAATGAGAGACAGGTAGGAAAGAAAGAAGAGATAACCAAATAAAGATAGAGATCCACTAACTCCAGACGAAGTTCTCTTTACCTCCTGATTCCTCACAAAGACCCCCCACAAGCCTCAATTATTAGCCAGAAAAAAATTCCATGCACCTCCCAACCTCGTCCCCCTTTATAAGGCAAACTGCGAACTGGAAGAGATGCACCACCCACCCATGAGCCGCAAGCAGGCCTAGAGGGAGAAGCAGGAGACAGTTTCATGATAGGATATGGAGCAAGCAGACGAAGCATCGTCGGTGAACAAGGGGAGCCCAGAGCGGCTTACCATCCACCAGGACGACGGCGCGTCGTGGCTGAGCCTCACGGTCGGTGCAAACGAGTCGCCGGAGGCGGCGGCAAACTGCTCCGAGCCTGAGCCCGACCCTGAGCCCAAGCCTTCTGCTGCCCCACACAAGGTTTTCTCATGCAACTTCTGCATGAGGAAGTTCTTCAGCTCACAGGCGCTGGGCGGCCACCAGAACGCCCACAAGAGGGAGCGCAGCGCCGCCAAGCGCTCCTACCATGCGCAGAGGATGGTGATGGGGCTGCCTCTCGAGGCGCACGCCGCCTTTGTGCAGTCCCTGAGAGTTAGCCAGAGCTCAGTGATTCATAAGTCGAGCCAGCCAGCACAAATCAGGACAGCACCAAGGTTTCATGAAGATGGGATGACCTGGGCAACAATTCCCTGCGAGGAGGTGCTCAACTCAACATGGCCAGGAAGCTTCAGAGCGAGGACCCAGCCTTCAGACCAACAACCATCAGAACAAAGTAAGATAGACTTGAATCTCAGGCTTTGATAGGTTGATGTATCAACTTTGAACAGTACAAAAGTCCTCATCAAGTTTGTCCTTCTGAATAAATTGGCATGAAGTGACCAGTTAAGCTCAGCTCACCATCAGAATCAAAGATGGTACTGAAATCTGAAGATGATGTTGTTCCTTTTGAATTCGTGGCGACGCTGCTGCAATATTTACGTAACCAGATAGTTAATATGATCATATGTAGTCTAGTTGACATCGGTGTGAAGGAACTCAGGGATTTTTTGTACTTACTAGAAGCAGCATATATAATGTCTCTGTCAGTCATCCTCATATTAAAGGTTCTGCAAGTCCTTGTTTTCATTAACCTAGCATACCATGGAGCATAATAGTTGGACAGAGATAATATCAACTCTCATGCAGATCAAAATAAATACTGTAAAAAATCACAGGAAAATGAGCAAATTAAGACATAGCTATGTGAAGCTCTGATTAAAAAAATTGCAAATTAAGCAGAGACACCTGAAGCTGCAAAGTCCGGTACAAAACAGTAAGATCATCTAACTTGAGCTATATTTTATACAAATAAATCAATCAGATATGGCATCTAAATTACTCCTTCCGTGAAAATACAGAGCATATTTTGCCTTGCACTTAGACCAAGAAAACATTGAAAAGGACTAAGCTGCCCCTAATTATCCCTGAAGTATTATTCAGTGTATGCATGTAGGGACACCAAGTAAAGGTAGCATATTCTTTAGGGAAAGAGATGGAAAATCACACTTTCTTTTGCACCAGAATTTGAAATGCACCTTGTATTTCCAAACAGAAGTAGTCTGGAGTACAGTATTGGTAGTCACTGCTCATAAGAATGGCATTAGCAAGAATAGACATGTGACCATTTATAACAAGGAAAAGAGGCAATAGCAGTGGAGATACAACAATTTGACACACCAATTCATTATAGTCCATCAAGTTGAAAAATGCAATGGACTAGTGCACAAACTTTGCTTGCACATTCATTAGTAAGAATACACATGTAATCATCTAGGAAGTTTCGTCTGCATCAGTTGCCATCAGAAAAGAATTAAGGTCCCCACCCCCCCCCCCCCCCCCCACACACACACACCAGCACACACAAAAAAAAAGAATTAAGGTGCCTCACAAGAACTCCACTGTGGATATTGGTAGTCCAGAACTCCAGATCCAGATGGTAAATGGAAAGCATGTTCAGCGTGACAGTGTCTTATACAGCACTACTTCAGTAATCAATCAAAAATTACAATAAGCATAACTTTGCACAGTAGACTAAAGAAAACCAAGAACCATCCATCTGCCATCATCTGGTCTACGTATTGCTCAGTACATGTGTTTTGAACCTCAATAAATGATGTTTAGTGTGCCATCAAATTTATAACCAGTCATTCAGAAGTTAACACCTTATAGGCAGCAAACGGGTTGGTCATTCATTTGAAATGACTGAGGCCTCTTGGATTTTGATTCAATAAAGAATGTTGCACTAACAAGCTATCAATATCAAGTTGATAGTTAGATAGTGAAAAATAAGCATCTTGCCAAGTATGATTATTCATGCAAGCTTTGTTATTTAGGCCTATTTCTAATACAACCCCTTGGTAGAAAGGTAGGTCATAGGTATTGCAAGCACACTCACAGGTAACAGATCAAAAGAAGAAGAAAAATCAGCAAAGACAATGGACGAACATATATCAAACATTACAGATATGTGGCCAAACAGACCAAGGCACATTGTTCTAAGATATAATACAGAAGTACAATTCTACAAAAGAAGAGAATGCCTGGCCTCCTACTTGTGATAAACCTAGCTCCTAAATGAATTTGAAAAGCTCCTGGTTAGGCTTTTAAACCTCAAGCATCTAAACAGCTTCCAGCATTCTAACTTGTCTGAGAACCTGCTCTGAAACTGTAATTCTCCCTTATCCCAAGGAGCTCAAGATGAGCTCGGAGTTATTAGCTTTACAGTGGAGCGGTCCAGGAACAGCTATTCTGTTAAGTCTTGGAAGTACGATGCAGGGATCTCAACAGGAGGAAGCAACATCGATACACATTTGAACTGTTCCAAATGATTAGAGAATTAGACCAAACAATACAAGCATAACAACACCAAAGGAATATTACATAACTGTTGGAGCTGAGCATACCCTGTGTTGCTTATACTTGTCTCGAATTGCTGGTAACGATTGACCCTTTCTATTGAGCTGCAAATCATGTATGGCTATAATGCAATCCTTCAGCTCTGATACCTTGTAGCCTGTCAGTTTATGCATTTCCTTGCCCTGCAACCACATAATCACAGGATAGCTTTAGCTTTGAGAACTTCAAATATCAAAAGCAACATTTCAAGCTTTCACATTCTACTTCTCCACTCTTACCCAAGGATTAGTGTCTGGTCCAATGGTCAGCCTAGCAAGAAAAAGTGATGAAGCAGCAACCACTGATGGCAAGAACCGGAGACAGCTGTAGTCCAGAAGACTCAGCTCAGCAAGATAGCTACCCATGAACTCCAGTAATAAGCTGGAGCGCTGTGACAAGCATGCAAGAATAACTTCAGGCACCCAGACACATAAGCAGTTGAGGAAGAATTAAATCAAATGGATCCAATATGGAGAATTTAAAGGGTTGGTATTAGTCACCTTCTTGTCTTCTGGGCCAGATCTTGTAAACCGCCTGAAATTAGCAAAACAGGGGGGGAAATGCACAAAGATTCAGTTAGACACAGAATGAAAATAGTCAGAGATTATGAACTATTGGGTCAGTGACAGTATGCCACCTGAGGAAGGTCTTGATGGTCGGACTGCCTATCTCGAAGTTGAGGAGCTTGAGTATGTCGCTCTCCATGGTGAGAAGCTCCTGCCTGGTGTAAGTGTTGTCCGTGATGTAGCAGAAGTCCTCCACATGCGGGGGACTGATCTCCTCGTACTTCCTGCAACCACAACAAAGCCAGCCCAACTCAGTCCTCAAAATCTTTTCGAAGCCTTCAAGGCATTGGAACGGGAGGTTGTGCTTACGAAGCAATGAGCATTGCGGCGACGCCAAGGAGCTGCAGCCTATTGCGCCCGAGCGGGTTGGCGGAGAGGAAGCGGTCGACATAGGAGACGGTGAGGTAAAGCGTGTCAGCAACGAGCTTGTACTCCTCGGCGACCTCGACGAGCCAGTCGATTAGGATAGCCCGCATGTTGGCCGTCACGTCCGTCTGCACCGCCTCGATGTAGTCTGCCGCCGGCCGGCGCGGCGCCTCCACCTGCACCCCCCATTCGGACGAACCAATGATTAGACATCAGACCAGCCGTTCCCACCCAACGCAGGCGCAGCGCCGACGGATCGAGGCATCCGACGGCCAGAAAAGGAGATCGGGAATCGGGAGTGCCGTACCTCCATAGTGCGGAGGTAGGTGTAGATGTCGGAGGCGTAGGACCCGCTGAGCTGGGTTTCGCCGCCGCCGCCGCCGCTGACCTCCTCCCGAGCGGGGGTCGGCGAGGTGGACGCGCACCTGCTCACGTCCCCGCGCTCCTCCTCCCCCTCGGCCGCAGCCGCGGGCTTGGCGGGCTTCGACGACTGGCGGAGGACAACCCCCGCGTTGGAGACGATGGGGAGCTCGCTGAGCGCCACCCGCTTCCGCTTGGCGCCGCCGGAGGGGCCCGCGGAGCAGGTGGCGGCGCGCTTGGCCGCGGCACGGGTGAGCCGGGGGGCCGCCGCCGCGGCGGGGGCCGCGTTCTCCTTGTCGGCCATGGTCGGCGGCGGGCTCGTGCTCACCGGAGCGGTAGGATAGGGTTTGAGATCCGGTGCGCGGCGAGGGAAGATGGGAGGCGGCGGCGGTTGCGTTATGTAGCGAGGATTGGAGGAATGGGAGGGAAGATGGCCGCCAAAACACGCGAATTCGAAGAGGAGGAGGGAGAAGAAGCCCGCGCTGCGCTGCGCCGGGTTTCGCTTGCTGAGCTCTATAGGATTTTCGCTTGCTATAGGATTGGGGAATTTCGGATGGAGTGGGGCGCACGTGCTGGCGAGGGGTGGGCGGTAAAAGTTCTAAAATAATACGGAAATCCCGCGGCGCCTGCCTGCCCGCCAGCTCCCCCTCCGAAATCGTACTGGACCTCCCGCGTTCCAGCGCGAAACAGCACACTCCTCCAGGTAGGGGTGGGCATATAAACCGAAGACCGAAATACCGAACCGAAAGAACCGGCACCGTCACCGAACTGACCGAAACCGACATTGCCGGTTGTTACTTGATCGTAATTTCAGAGAACCGAAATTAGTTCGGGATTCTCGGTTATAGGCCTCGGTTACCGATAAACCGATATACTTCAAAATCGAGAAATAGCCCGACCCATTATCATTACAGCAACTCCCGAGGCCCAAAGAAGTCGGCACCCCACGTGAACTGCCGAAAAGTCACCCCTGCTTCCCCATCTCACGCAACGCCATGACCTAGCCGCCACGAAGCGTTTCTTCCTCGGTTCGCTTCCCCGCCAATGATAGCGCTCTGCTCTCCTACCTGCTCACGCTTCACGGTGGTGGCGCTTATGCTCTCCTCACCGGGCGACGGCCTCCTCGGTGGACTAGCGACCGCGGCGGACTTATCTCCTCACTTCTTTGTGATTTCTTTTATCATCCGTCGTATTATTCCTTGATGATTTCACGCTTTTCTTGAGAAACCGATTAAGTAGATAAGAAGTTCTTGCCTTTAGATCTGATTGCGTTCGATTGACGGTGTTTTCTTTCTCTGCTCGATCGTGTGTCTTTGTCAAACAACTTCGGTCTTGTTCGGTTACACGGAAACCGATCCAAGTCGGGCGCCCGAACTCTCGGTTAGCAAGATTATGAAAGACCGATCGGTCATCGTTTCCAGGAAACCGAATTAGCTATAACCCGAACAAACCGAACCGAAATTCTCGATTAAACCGAATGCCCAGCCCTACCTCCAGGTCGGGTTTTCTTTCTTTTTTCTTGGCCCAACATTTTTTGGCCACGAAATTGTATTTCGGTGTCATCGTTGTTAAAATAGTACAGTAACCGCGAATTTTTTATTCCGCAAAATGACAGGGTTACATTCTGCTAACAAATATTTTTTTTGAGGGAACTACGGCGGGCAAAGCCAGCCTGAACCCATTTTATTAATTTTGGTTTAACAGAGAGTATTTACAAGAATGTCAGAGTGATAGAGGAAGAAGAAGAAAAAACTATGCTGCATCTAGCCGGGACAGCATGATCCCCCAGTCAATTAGGATTTGTTTCTGGTCCTCATTTACACATCTACCGGACCAAAGAAAGATGTCTTGGGCCGCACGGCGGGGCACCGCTCCCAAAGATTCCACTTCTTGCTTGAAAATATTTGGATTCCTTCTTTTTCAAATATTCCAGAGAATTGCCAGGATCACAGTATTTCGGAGCTTGCATGAGTGCTGCTGAGACTGTAGATGCAATCAGCAGGATTAATGCCCAAGGAATCCACAGTTGACGAGGCTTCGGAAGCCGTTGAGCAGTGCAACAGCATGTGGTTAGTTGTTTCGGATTCCGGGCAGAACGGGCAGGAGTCAGAGTCCAACAGGCTTCTTCTGAATCGACGCTCATTGGTGAATAGGCGCCCTCCTCGATGGGCCAGCCAGGGGAACAGCCTGCATCGGTTAGTCGCGTAGTTCTTCCCCTAGATGAAATCTGCGAACAGATCCTCCGCCCGAGAAGCAAAAGGCGCTTCATAAGCAAAAGCCACAGAAAGGGTCTGTCGTTAAACCTGCATAAACGTAAATCTGGAGCCTGCGTAGTTAGGTTAACATTGGCTAATAAGGAGTGCAAGGATTGAAGCTCGACAGTAGCGGCGTTGGACACACGTGGCTGCAGCGAGAGACGAAGGTCCGTATCGGATAGCATGAACGCAACAGAGACGTTTGGTTTGCTGACATGGAAGAAGAGACTCGGAAAGTGAGCGCCCGGGGTTTCGAAACCAATCCAAAGGTCAAGCCAAAAGGCAGTAGTGACTCTGTTACCAATCCTGGCGTGAGTGATGGAGCGGGAGAAGGATAGGGCAGAAGTGATATCCTTCCAGACATTGGTTTGAGGCCTATGGGAGACAGCAATATAGTGCCCACCAACCCACCCGTAGGCGTTGGCGAACCATGATTCCCAAGAAGGATTCCGGGGCAATGTATTTTATTTAGAGACTTGATGAGAAGGCAAATGTTATGGGTGCGGAGGCAACGAAAACCGAGACCGCCTTCCGAAGTAGGAGCACAGACCTCATCCCACGCAACCTTGCACTGACCTCGTTGACCGTATCGTCGCCGGCCCAGAAGAAGGCACGGCATCGCTTTTCAATCTCAAGGAGGGTGCCAGCATGAAGAAGCATGGCGCTCGTGACATAGGTGGGAAGCGCGCGGGTAACGGACTTGACGAGAACCGCATGACCGGCCGCAGATAGCAGGTGACCTCACCAACCTGCCAGCCGCTTATCCACTTTACTAATTAGAGGGTGGATATCTATCACCCGAAGCTTGTGCGTAGATAAGAGCAATCCAAGGTAGTTTTGGGGAAAAGAAACAACCGTACAACCCAAAGTAGATGCCATTGTGGAGGCGGTCTGAGGGTCAACGTGTATTGGGGCGAAAGTGCTTTTTTCAAAGTTGATGCTAAGCCCAATGGCTAGAGAGAATTTCTGCAGAGTACACTTAAGGTGGGCTAGGTGCTCCGGGTCTGCCTTGATGATATTGAGGGTGTCGTCAGCATACTGAAGCGCCGGGCAAGGAGCATTTGGAAGAATTGGATGATGCAACAAGCCTTGGGCAGAGGCATCCAATATCATGCGTTGCAGGATGTCAGCAATGATTATAAATAGGTACGGTGAGAGGGAGTCACCTTGTCTTAGGCCACTTTTGCATTGGATCCAATTTCCTGGGACACCGTCAAGAAGGATAGAGGATTAACTAGTGTTATTTAACATCATGATCCAACGGATCCAAGTGTCCGAGAAGCCTTTTGCCTTGAGGATGTTGCAAAGGCTGTCCCAAGAGATGGAGTCGAAAGCTTTCCTGAAGTCTAATTTAAGGACCAAAGCCGGACATTTCCTCTTGTGGCAGGTTTGGACAATATCGGCGGCCAAGATGAAATTTTTCCAGATTGGTCAGAGTGAACTAAATCTTGGATAGCCGGTTGGAACCTATTTGAAAGGCATTTGGAGCACAGTTTGACAGAGCAATTCTGCAGAGTGATTGGGCGAAGCTGGTCGGGTTCGGAAGTTCCTAGCTTCTTGGGAATGAGAACAATATAGGATTTGTTAATGCATGTAAGATCCGCAGTGCAGGCATGAAAGGCGGATAGGAGATCACTACAAAAAAGACACATCCGTGACATTTTGGCCCGATTGAAAAAAAAATATGTCATACTTGTGACACTTCTATGACAATAATTGTGACAAAACCCGGTATCATCATAGATGTGGTGGGCTCCTACTTCTATGACAAAAAATCATGACAGGAAATGGGCTTTTCGTCTTGGGCGGGCTGGAGACGCACCTGCATGACATTCTTTGGGCCGTCCATGACGGAAAAAATCGTGGTAGAAGCGAGGGCGAGGAAAATTTTGGGGAGTTCCCGGTTATAGTGGGTGGTCGGGGCCGAGCGATGCACGGAGGTTTGCGCGTTTCTCTCGTATACGTACGCGTGTCTGTGCGAAGTGTTGGGCTCTAACTGAACCCGAGCGAGGCGTTCGCTTACTGAACCCGAGCGATTGCACTAGCTACGTTACTGAACCCGAGCGATCGATCCCTTGGTTAACTAAACCCAAGTGATTCCTTCGCTACTGCTGCTAACTGTACCCGAGCGATCGATCGCTGCTACTGCTGACTGAAGTCGAACGAACCCGCTGCCTCTTGATGAACCGTGAACGTGGGGGTTGATTGAACGAGTCGAGACGTACGTGGTTGGGGTTGGATGAACAGTTCCCGGTGGGGGTTGATTGAACGAGTCGAGACGTACGTGGTTGGGGTTGGATGAACAGGACCCGTGGTAGTAGTTAGGTCGTTGCCGCTGGATGAACAGGACCCCGAGAGGAGGCCTCCATAGCCGAGCTAGTTGAGGGTGAATGAACAGGACCCCGTGGAGGGCTGGTTGAATAGTAGCCGGTGGAGGCAAGAAAGACGCGGTGGATGAACAGTGCAGGTGGAGGCTGAAGGAAGTCAACGGTGGGTGAACAATAGCCCGTGGAGTCCCGTTTCGCGGTACGCCACACCCCTCCTGATGAATAGGACCCCGTTTCGACCGTAGGCGCTCCAACACAAGTCCATTTTCCTCCGTTTTGTGGTATGCGAGAGCCCTCCCGATGAACAGGAAGCCGTTTCAACCGTAGCCGGTCGAATAGAAGGCCGTTTCCTCCATACTGCGGTACGCCAAATCAAAACTATTCATTTGGATATATAAGATCTTAACAGAATCCAGCACCATTAATAGGCTATCCATGGACAAACTCTTCATTGAGCATAGAACATAATATTACTACAAAATGTGTACTCTAAAATGATATAGATCTTATGCACAGAAATTTAAAATGCAGCTTATGATTACAAGTGTAGATGATAATGTACAGTGATAACCCACAAGTATAAGGGATCGTTTGTGTAACGTCCCGAACCTGATAAGATTCGATGTCTCTATGCTCACTGTGCTAGTCCCTGGATCGAATCGCTAGCACACACAATACATATGAATATCAAATAACAAGTGCATCATTTACTATAACGTATGATCCAGAATTGACAAAGTATTACAAACTGAGTAGCACATAGCTAGCTTTATTCAATAATAACAGCGGAAATGTAGCCTAACAAATGATGATTCCTGTCAATGCCCACTCGCGAAAATGCTGAGTGAAGACTTGTGACCCACTGATCATCTAAAAATCCTGCAACATGATAAGTTGCAGCCACAAAGGGTCAATACATTGAATATATTGGCAAATTACACGTAATGATAAAACAAGCCTACATCCACAAGCAAAGTATGACAAACAAAACACTCAAGTTTGGTTTCGCGTAAAACTACCTTCACCTACCTCCACAACATAGGCAAGGTGCAAACAACACAGATGATAAAGACCTTCAAGATGTCTCAAGTGCGCTCAGTCCTGGAGCATTCTCTAGGGACAATAGAGCACTCAGCCAGTGACGCATTCACGTGAGAAAAAAGTCCCGACAACTCAAGTGCGCTCAGTCATGGCGCATTCTCTATGGACAATAGAGCGCTCAACCAGTGACAATGGAGCGTTCAGTCAGCCATTGACAATAGATCGTACTCACATAACAATCACAATAAAGCCAAGAGCAAAGGATTCAAATAAAACTTAAATAACTGAACGCTCTATTGTCAATGGCTGAGCACTCCATTGTCCCTAGAGAATGAGCCATGACTGAGCGCACTTGAGTTGTCGGGACTTTTTTCTCACGTGAATGCGTCACTGGCTGAGCGCTCTATTGTCCCTAGAGAATGCGCCAGGATTGAGCGCACTTGAGACATCTTGAAGGTCTTTATCATCTATGTTTGTTTGCACCTTGCCTATGTCGTGGAGGTAGGTGAAGGTAGTTTTACGCGAAACCAAACTTGAGTGTTTTGTTTGTCATACTTTTCTTGTGGATGTAGGTTTGTTTTATCATTGTGTGTATTTTGCCAATACATTCAATGTATCGAATTTCAGATCGCAACTTATCATCTTGCAGGATTTTCAGATGATCAGTGAGATACAGTAGGGTCGCGAGTCTTCACTCAGCATTTTTGCCAGTGGGCATTGCCGGGACTCATTATTTGTTAGGCTACATTTCCGCTGTTATTATTGAATAAAGATAGCTATGTGCTACTCAGTTTGTAATACTTTGTGAATTCTAGATCATACATTATAGTAAATGACGCACTTCTTATTTGATATTCATATGTACTGTGTGTGCTAGCGAGTCGATCCAGGGACTAGCACAGTGAGCACAGAGACATCGAATCTTATTAGGTTCGGGTCGTTACAGTTTGTAGCCTTCTTCGATAAATAAGAGCGTCGTACCCAACGAGGAGCTAAAGGCAGAACAAATATTCTCTCAAGTTCTATCGACCACCGATACAACTCTACGCACGCTTAACATTTGCTTTACCAAAAACAAGTATGAAACTATTTTGTAGATGTGATTCTAGAACTACTTTGCAAGAATAAAACTAGAAGTACTTTGCAAGATAATAAAAGTTAGGTGTTTAGTAAAAGGGTTTGTGTCAACAAGAAAGTTATTTGTCCGTAGGCAATCGATAACAAGTACCGATAATCATTCTTGCAATTTTATATGAGGGAGAGGCATGAGCTAACATACTTTCTCTACTTTGGTTATATGGACTTATGATTGGACCCCTAGCAAGCATCCGCAACTACTAAAGATCATTAAGGTCGTGAAACCCAACCATAGCATTAAGTATCAAGTCCTCTTTACTCACATACGTCATACCCCACTTACTCGGGTTTAAGCTTCTGTCACTCTCGCAACCCACCAGAAGCGAATCATGAACATATTGCAACACCCTACAGCGGGGCCCCTCATGTTTGTGTGAGAACGGAGGGCACCATAGGACAGCACCATAAATAAAATATACAATCATACGAACCAAGATCACGATTAACCCACGGGACAAAACGGATCTACTCAAACATCATAGGATAGCCAAATATCATTGGGAAATAATATATGGATTTGAGCACCATGTTTAAGTAGTGATTACAGCGGGGAGAAGGGGTGTTACACCGCTGCATAGAGGGGGAGAGAGTTGGTGTTGACGGTAGCAAGATTGTTTATGTAGATCGTTGTCCCGATTGTTGCCCCGGCGGCACTCCGGCGCCACCAGGAGCGAGGGGGAGAGAGCCCCCCCTCATTCTTCTTCCTTGGCTCCCCCCCTAGATGGGAGGAGAGTTCCCCCTTTGGTCCTCGGTCTCCATGGCGGCGGAGGGGCGGGGGGCCCTCCAAGATTGGATCTCCCTCTCTGTTCTCTTCTGTTTCGCGCTCTCCAGATCTGGCCGAAAATCGTTTCTTATATTCCGAGAGATCCGTAACTCCGATTGCGCTGAGATTTTAACACGATTTTTTCTGGATATAAGCTTCTTTGCGCCCGAAATAGAGCTCCAACTGACGTTCGAGGAGGGCACAACCTACCACCACACGCCAGGGGCCTCTGGCGCGCCCTGGTGTCTTGTGTGCTGTGTGGTCCTCCGTTTGCGGTGATTCCATCTCCCAAAAATCACAGAAGATATTCCAAAATAATTCTCTGTAAATTTTTATTGCATTTGGACTTCGTTTGATATGGTTTTTCTGCGATACAAAAAACATGAACTAGCACTGGGCACTGGATCAATAGGTTAGCCCAATAAATCATATAAAGTTGCCAAAAATATGTGAATGTTGTATAATATTGGCATGAAACAATCAAAAATTATAGATACGACGGAGACGTATCGGCATCCCCAAGCTTAATTCCTGCTCGTCCTCAAGTAGGTAAATGATAAAAAAAGATAATTTTTGATGTGGAATGCTACCTAGCATAAACTTGAACATATATCTATTCATGGCATGAATATTAAGACATAAGTGATTCAAAGCAATAGTCTATAATTTGACATAAAGACATCAATACTCAGGCATCCCAACAAACAATCATGTCTTTCAAAATATCAACACTAAAGAAAGCTATCCCTACACAATCATATAGTCTTGTCATGCTTTGTCTTATTAACACAAAGTATTTATCATGCACAACCCCGATGACAAGCCGAGCAATTGGTTCATACTTTTTCACGCGCTTCAGTTTTGTCAACCCTCACGCAATACATGAGCGCAAGCCATGGATATAACACTACAGGTGGAATAGAGTATGATGATAGGGGTAAATATAACAAAGACAAAAAGTAGAAAGTCTCGCACCGAAGCGGCTAACCAACGGGCTATGGAGATGCCCATCGACTGATATCAATGCGAGGAGTAGGGATTGCCATGCAACGAATGCACTAAGAGATATAAGTGTATGAGAGCTCAATATGAAAACTAAGTGGGTGTGCATCTAATCCTACAAAAAGTTCCCACTAGTATATGAAAGTGACAACATAGGAGACTCTCAATATGAAAAACATGGTGCTACTTTGAAGCACAAGTGTGGTAAAAGATACTAACAATGCCCTTTCTCTCTTTGTTATTTTTCTTTATTTTTCCTTTTTTTTCTTTTTTTCTTTCTTTTCCTTTTTTCTTTTTTTCCTTTTCCTTTTTTCTCTCATTGTCCGGAGTCTCATCCCGACTTGTGGGGGAATCATAGTCTCCGTCATCCTTTCCTCACTGGGGCACTGCTCTAAAAATGAATGATGATGATCATCACACTTCTATTTACTTATAACTCAAAATAAATAAAAATTACAACTCGATACCTATGACAAAATATGACTCTATATGAATGCCTCTGGCATGTACCAGGATGTGCAATGATCTAGCGTAACATGTATAAAAAATGATGAAGGGTGGCTGAGCCACAACTACTATGTCAGCTATATGATCATGCAAAGCAATATGACAATGAATGCTCAAGTCATCAAACGGAAGCGGTGGAAGTTGCATGGCAATATATCTCGGAATGGCCATGGAAAAGCCATAATAGGTAGGTATTATGTGTGATTGTGGGGACCCCGACTCATAAGTCATGATCACCGAATGCACGTGTACAGTGATCCCAGAGATCAATGCTCACTGAACACACAGAAGTTGAATAACAAGAGTCTTACATCCATACATACCGTATTACACAAGTAGGACCATTATGGTCAAGTCTTGAGTATAACTTCGCAGCGGAAATCTTCATCGATAACTTGGACCCATGCCATCGGCTTTAACCCTACAGGCATTCTGACTGGGAAGCGTCCTAGCTCGCATGTTCGTCACGAAGGTACTCTTCATTATATCCTGTTCTTTCATGCCTGGCCAATAAAATAACCAGTGGCAAGGCAATGAGTACTTTGAATGTACTCGCAAGCAACCCATGTTTTGGCTCAAGGTACAACAATGCATGACATAGGTAAATTTTTGCAGAAAGCTAGTTTTGAGTGCAATGACATGTTCAACAACTTTTAATACATGCATCAGGAGAATTCAAGTAACCATGAGGACAGGTTACATATATCAACATAAATAGAGTGGGCATCAACCAACTCAATCATGTCAAGTCCTTTGACTTGACCCAAGTAGATCTTCCCACTTATCCAAACACACACACTAGTTTGTAAACATTTGGACGTAGCCCAAGAGCGGTTACCCAACTGTCCTTGATCGTGGACACGACTATTCGAATAGTTTTACACTCTGCAAAGGTTGCACACTTTACCCACAAGATCCGGGGAACTTCCGTGTCATCCACGACCCGCGGTACCTCAAGTACCCGGGGTAAGCAGCCGATCACCATCTTTCCCTAGACGACACTAACATAGAGTCCACTCAATTGGTAGTAACCCCCGTGCGCAACATTTCACATCTTAAAATTGTGGAGCATCGCTGCCATATTCATCACATACCACTGGCACGGGGTACCAACAGTTTGTCTGGTGCCCCATAAAAATGTTCTTGGCCGCCCTACCTGGCACGACCCCGTCCCGAGAGAGAGCACCAACTCTCCCCCGTCACTAGTAATGCGGGCTCCAAGCTAGTATCGGCCTAGGTAATCAATAATGCCCTTTCCCATACAAGGGTAGAGTGGTTGCGCATGTAAGGTTGGAATAACGGTTTAACTTAAACCAATCCGTTTTGAAAACAACACACGCACTTGCCTCGGTACACCACTTCGTCATCAAGTGGTTACCCATCTCATTATCTCCCTCGGGCATAAGTGGCACCCGACGGGGTTTTCGAAAAGTCTTTTGAAAATACTTTGTCTCCATCACCATGCATGTTCCCGTCCCTTTTTGCGTAGCAACTACTTTAGCATCCTATCTACTCCCACCGGCATAACCCTCATAGGAAGGTAGGGTCATGCTTGATGCAAGTTTCAATAGGAAAGTAACAAAGGCAACAACCAAAGTGGTCACCACCTCATCAAGATCTGATGCATTGATAATAAGGTGCTATATGACATGCACAAAAAGGGTTTAATAGACATGGTCAAAGGGCTGCTTGCCTGTTTTAACAAAGTCTTCGAGGTCTTCAAATATCTCCGGTCCAACTCCGAGCATTTCGTCTACTTCGTCAACTATCGTCGAAAACAACCATAATAAGCAACACGACAAGGCAAAAATAAAAGTGCTCTAAAAATGTCAGTTGGACTTTTCTAGGATGCCTTTGGTCATATGGGGAATGAACAAAGTGATTTCAATGGAACTGGATAAGTGGATATTTCTGAACATTTAAATATGTTGGAAACAATGGACTTATGGATTTGCAAGAAGTGTACAGAAATATACTTTTGAAAAATGAGCAAGGGCACCCATTTAACCAATAATGATTTTAGAAGCATCTAGGAATTGGTTTCACTAGATTTGGAGCTCAAATGATTTCTCTATGAATTTGCAAAGTTGGCTATTCATGAAGGAATAGACCATTATTTGAGGTGGTACAGAAAGTATTAGTAAAAATGTTCAAAAACTAAGTTTTGAACTTATAAACATCTAGGAATTTGAATTATGGAATTTGGATAAAAAATGGGCTCTATGTGATTTTCTAAAGTTTATCACAGAAATGGAAAAATAAGATTTGATAAATGTTTGTGAAGAAAAAGTTTCTGGAAAAATGTGCAAATTGCTCCATGAGATAGATCATGATTTTACGAGCTACTAGAAATTTGAATCATCAAATTTGGAGGTAATATGATTATTTGGGAGATTTTACAAGTTTCAGGAAAAAGAAAAAGGCAAAGGAGGGGGGCGGAATTTATACCCATACTGCGCACTGGGCGCAGTTTAACAGTGGGTCGGCCCAGTGGCTCAGCCGCGCGGGTGGGTAGAGGTGACGTCGGAGGCGCATTTCTCCCGGCCCATCTCCACTTAAGCGGCGGGCCCTAGCCGCTGGGTCGCTGACGCACGGGGCCCACCTGTCGGGTTCATCCCCAACCTCCCGCTCGAACAGAGCAGAGGCAAGGGGCGGCGTCAGCGGCGACTTGCCGGCGCCATTAAGGCGTCTCGGCGATGCTCGCCCACCGGCGTGCCAGGGGACCCGCCGGCCCAACTGGGTGGCACGATCGCCAGGGCACCGAGTGGCAGGTGTTGGCCGCGTGACGTGGCAGCGGTGATGGTGGGCACGACACTACATCCACCGGGAGAAGTAACCGGAGTGCAGGGGAGCTTCGGGGGGGGGGGGGGGTCGGGGAATATGGATTGGGACGCATAGGTGGAGGGGACGGTGCTCGGGCGTCGCGAATTTAGGCGATGGATGGCGGCTCGGCTTCGGCCTTGGAGGTGGATGGGGGGAACGGGAGGAAGAATGGCGCGGTCCGGGGTCCAGGGGAGGGAGAGAGGGCAGTTGGAGACGAGATAGGGCTCGGGGGTGGCCTTTAAATAGGCGGGCGACGGTCCACCGAGGACTCGTGCGCCGGCGAGCTCGTTGCCGTCGCCACGGGTCACGGGAGCTCGTCGTGGTGTGTCTGGGGCGTTCCTGGATTCGGTCCAGAGCAAGGGGAGAGAAGATAGAGAGCAGGGGGGCCAGGGGCACCGCGCGTGTGAGTTTGCTCATTGGAGCTCTCAGGCTGACAAGGCGAAGCCGGGGTGAGAGGAGGGAGAAGGTGAGGGGACAGAGGCGCGGCATGGTCGCAGACATCGAGGCGCATCGTCAGCGCTACTGGGAGGCCCGAGGTGGCTGAGGCGGTTGGAAGGGGCGGCTACTGCGGGAGCAAGATCAGAAGGCCCCAGAGCGCCTAAATGGCCGGGCATGGCCATTTTCTATGCAATGTAGTCACGGCCAAAGGTCTTTGGTAGCTCTAGGGGAAGTAAATAAGTGGGATATGGCCTTGGATGCCACAGGGAGCCACTTTGGAGTGAGGAGGGAAGTTGAGGGAGAGAGAGAAGTTGCTGTCCAGGGAGGTAAATGGGGGTGTTTCACCGCTTAATCATTGAGCAATGGCCAGGGAGAGTTACTGGAGGTAGGAGAGGGTTAGGAGCAGCTGTGGTACAAAGTTGAGCCCATGGAGATTAGTGGAAGAGGTCAAAAATGGCATTTCGGTAAAGTGTCAGAAGGTGTTTGATAATGGTTTGGGCAAGTAGATGATCTCCATTTGCCATGAGACTCCACAGGGGGAAATGACACATATAATTAGGGCCTTCCACCAATTTGGAGCTTATTTGGGCAAAGTTGCCAATGCACCTTTTGTAAACCCTAGAAATTAGCAGAAATGAACTTGTGTAGATCTAGTTGAGAAAATCACTTCCCCTTGGTCAACCACTTGGTGTAGTGGCCTCATTTGGTCATGTGAACATTCCCACAAAAGTTAGGGTCAAGGAGAGAAAGTTGGTAGTGCAAAGTTGTTCAAATTTGATTCTGGTCAGAGAGGGTTTTGGGGCATTTTGGTGAACCAAAATTACTTTAATTGACATGAGGCTTTGCAAGGTGATCACAATATGCATTTGTGACTTGCTGGATTTTCCTTGGATTTTTATGAAAATATTTCCTGTAGAAATATTTCAAATCCTTGAAATGGGCAGAAATGATTTTGGGAGGTTTTGTCCAATATTTTGAACATGACCATGTGTTTAAACTCTTATATATGGGAACTATATTCTCACTGAGTTTCCCTGATTTTTGTCAAATATTTTTAGAACAATAAAATAATTTTTTCCTATTAAAGACCATTTCTGGCCTTAAGAAAAAGCTTTTAAATAAAATAGGAAAATAACTTTTAAAATTATATTCTTGTGGTTTCTGCGTATCCTATATCTAATAGGAGTCAAATATATTTTTGGAAAGATTTTTACTGCCCTTAATTAAGTACTTGCAGTGCAAACCTCAATTCAGGGGTTTTTGAAAAACTAATTTTTGAAAATACTATTTGGCCAAATTATTTTTGCAAGAAATTATTTTTATGTCCTATACACATGGCATGATCATTGGGAAAGGTTTTTGGATCAAGGAGAAGGAGTATAAGAGTTGGAGGATTTATTTTATTTTTAGAGCACTTGCAAACAATGACAAAAAACCAATCAAGGCAAGGTCCAAAACACTCAAAAGTTTTTGTCAAACCACATTTTATCATGATTGTTAGCTTAAGTGTAGTGGCATGAAAATCAGGGTGTGACAGACCTACCCCCCTTACAAGAATCTCATCCCCGAGATTCCCAAACTAGGCGCGGAAAGGGATACATAAACTTGGATCTAGGGTAGTCTTCAAGTCCTCATGTTATACCTTCCGTGTAGTGCTCCATTGAGCTTGAAGTACTTGATGGTGTGGCTTCGTGTATGTCGCTCCTCTTGATCCAGTTTGCTAATGGGTAGCTCGCGGTAGGTTAGATTGGGCCAGGGGTCGATGGCTCGGTGGTTAATGCCCGCGTAGAGATCGGGCAAGTTTGGAAGTTGGAGACACTTCCGGGGTTGTGATGCATGGAAAGCATTGTGCACATCAGGTAACTCAGGTGGCAACTCTAGCTGGTAACTGTCTTATCTTCGTCTCGTAGTGATCTCAGAGGGGGTTGTTAAATCTTGGAGTGATCTCGAAGGGGGCCGATGAATCTTGGTGTGGGTCTCCTTGTCATGGAAATGCTTGGTTCCTTAGAGAGGAGTGGCTTGCAGATACACCTGGTCTTCGACGAGAAAGTTCACTCCTTGACGATGGTGGTTGACATAGTCCTTCCTCCTTGGCATGGCGGTCTTCAAATGTTTCCTAACCAGCTAAACGATTCTTCTTCCATCTTCAGTTAGACGAGTAGGTCACCAAGTAAAAGTGACAACCAACGTGACCAAGTACTCCATGAAGTTTACATTCATGGGGTACATAAAGTAGGGGCATTGGTGGTGGTAGCGGTTGAGTGTGGGACAAGGTGTTCTCGACCTAGAGTCAAGACCCCAAGGTCATGATCCAACCGGGTTGTGGCTTGGTAGGGCTTAAGGGTTTCAAGGATCCTAGTGTGCAGGTGAACATTTAGTATCTTATTTCAAGCACAGTTTCTGAGATGCCAATTGTTCTATCTAGTCCTTTAAACAAATCACATCATATCACCGATAGCATCATTTCGTATAGGTCAACTCCAATCATCACTCATGTGATTTATATCCTCATGGCTCCCGAGAGGAGGTCTAACAAAATCGTATATGTCTACGATCCCCAAACTCATATGTATGGCTACCCCTAAAAATCCATGGGTAGAGCATACAAGCTTCCAAGCTGGAATAAAACACGACAATCCAAGTGCTCATCCTATTCTTCCAAGGTCCATGTTAGTGCATCTCTATCCTAAGGAAACACGTCGTAAGCCACTCCAAGATCTTGTTTCCTTCCTATGAATCAACTTCAACAACCCGTTAACTTCCATCAATCACTACATAATCCATTTATTCTACAAACCCTATGTTTATAATCTAAGTCTTATAATCTCCAAATACTTGAAAGGGTTATCTCTACTATAGTCAATCCACCAATTTCCATTATAGGGATCAAGTGACTTCCAACGTCAAGCTTATACAGATCCCTAAATCAACTCTGACAATTAATCCAATCTCCTAGTTTATTGTCCTCCAAGAAACATGGTATCATGATCGAGATCATCAGTCTAAATCCAATTTACTCCGAACCACGCAGACTCACTCAGCATCTATACTCCACTAGGATCACCTATTTAAATCCAAATCTCATGTCCAACGAGAAATTCTACACGTTTCCCTCAAGTTATTATCGTAGTGTTAACTATCTCCTATCAAAATTATCTGTTCAATTCAAATCCTTGCACCTCCAAGAATCTCAGCTTGCGATCATAATTGTCCTACTAAATCCAGTTTACTCAGGGGTAATGATAGCTATGCTACTCTATTAACATGATCCCACCAAGTTCAACTACCAACATGAAAGCCTCATAATCCAAAAGTCTCAGACAATTCCTCAAGGTCATTGATATAAACTCATCAAGTCATTCATCCTCTATTCATATATCCTCAAATTGGTCTTCCCTATGGCATCGTCAGTTCTTATGCTATATTAGGATAATAATGTGCTAGTTCACTATGTCCACTAGTTCCATAATGAGCCCTGTACTAAGAAAAGGTTGTTGGGGCTCAACTGGTTCTTTTGCAATTCTGTGGGTTAAGCACATGGTTAAGGATTCGAGCTGGGGTGCTTTGTGAAGTCTCAAAGGGTCTAGGAATGGGTTTCTAGTCTGGAGGGTTAAACATAACTCTACGGGGCTGCACTTGGTCGTGGAGGTTGTAGCAGGAGTCTTCATTGCTAGTCGGTTGCTGAGGCAGAATCCTTGGTGCATCTTGTCTTCTTTGGTCTTGATTGATGAGAGAGATGAGAGGGGAAAGTAGCATAGAGGAGGGGAATTCCTAAAGGGGTTCTATAGTGCAAGTGCAAACAACAAGTGCCGAAGGGTCAAACACAAGCATTAAGATAAGGGAGGTGATATAGTCACGTACTTGTTGCCTAGGGCGAAAGGGTGGTGATATCAAAACACAAACAAATACAAACAAGCAACACACAATCATGTTTCTATTCGAACCATCATAGGGGCTCGACTGTGCATAGGGGGTACACGACTCATCCTACCCTAGGGGTTCTCGGATTCAGTAGTCGTGCCTTGCTCCGTGCCTCATGCAGTCTTCTGGGTTTTCCTCGGGTGTCGCTACGTCTCCTGTAGTTGTTCGATGAAACGATCCAGTTGAGCACTGAAGAGTCTTCAACAACTTTTCACCTATTGAAGTGATGGGGCAAAGGTGGCTCCTCGTAGCTGGTATTGACTTGGTCTTCTCTTGTCTTCTAAGGCGTCGACGGTACCAAGTAGGTAATCCTTTATGCAATGATACTAACAACGCATAGTAGAGGTCCAATCTGCCGGACACACTGTTGCCAGTATCGTCACCGAGAGCGGGGGATGAAGAGAACCGTTCTCTTGCTCACTATAGTGAGGCGTACCAAATGGCTAGGTTCTCATCCACCGATGGTTGCCGATGCGACAATGATAAGGACAGGGTTGCTCTACTAGCGATGTATATCATGTTCTTGCATATCCTATGCCCTGGTCATCATAGGCCAAGGTTTCATAATCCTGGGGCAATTTCAAAGGTGTCACCATCCTCTGGGTCTTCATGTCCCATTCCTTGAGGGCGTACCTTCTGTTGGCATCGTCTTGCTGTGGTGTTGCCAATCTTGTGTTCAGAAGAGGTGGGTGAGTGTCTGGCAAGGCGTCTTCCTTCTAGATTATCCACGAGGATTACAAGGAATCCCGTGGTCAGGGGCATAAGGATTCTAGCGACCATTAAATTTTGAAGGGGAAGAGGAAAGTATATCTTAGTTTTTGAAAAACTCAGAAGGGGAAGAGAAGTATAGATAGTTTTGAAAATTAGTAATAGTTTTGAAAATAGCTTTACCATAACTAACAACCATGCTAACTAAGGCTTCCTACTGATCAGATCGCTCGATACCAGCTGTGGGGACCCCGACTCATAAGTCGTGATCACCGAATGCACGTGTACAGTGATCCCAGAGATCAATGCTCACCGAACACCAGAAAATTTGAATAACAAGAGTCTTACATCCATACATACCAGACATACAAGTAGGACCATTATGGTCAAGTCTTGAGTATAACTTCGCAGCGGAAATCTTCATCGATAACTTGGACCCATGCCATCTGCCTTAACCCTACAGGCATTCTGACTTGGAAGCGTCCTACCTCGCATGTTCGTCACGAAGGTACTCTTCATTATATCCTGTTCTTTCATGCCTGGCCAATAAAATAACCAGTGGCAAGCAAATGAGTACTTTGAATGTACTCGCAAGCAACCCATGTTTTGGCTCAAGGTACAACAATGCATGACATAGGTAAATTTTTGCAGAAAGCTAGTTTTGAGTGCAATGACATGTTCAACATCTTGTAAGACATTCATCAGGAGAATTCAAGTAACCATGAGGACAGGTTACAGATATCAACATAAATAGAGTGGGCATCAACCCAACTCAATCATGTCAAGTCCTTTGACTTGACCCAAGTAGATCTTCCCACTTATCCAAACACGCACACTGGTTTGTAAACATGTGGACGTAGCCCAAGAGCGATTACCCAACTGTCCTTGACCGTGGACACGGCTATTCGAATAGTTTTACACTCTGCAAAGGTTGCACACTTTACCCACAAGATCCACGGAACTTCCGTGTCATCCACGACCCGCGGTACCTCAAGTACCCGGGGTAAGCACCCGATCACTATCTTTCCCTAGACGACACTAACATAGAGTCCACTCGATTGGTAGTAACCCCCGTTCCCAACATTTCACATCTTAAAATTGTGGAGCATCACTCCCATATTCATCACATACCACTGGCACGGGGTACCAACGGTGTGCCCGGTGCCCCATAAAAATGTTCTTGGCCGCCCTACCTAGCACGACCCCGTCCCGAGAGAGAGCACCAACTCTCCCCCGTCACTAGTAATGCGGGCTCCAAGCTAGTATCGGCCTAGGTAATCAATAATGCCCTTTCCCATACAAGGGTAGAGTGGTTGCGCATGTAAGGTTGGAATAACGGTCGCAACTTAAACCAATCCGTTTTGAAAACAACACACGCACTTGCCTCGGTACACCACTTCGTCATCAAGTGGTTACCCATCTCATTATCTCCCTCGGGCATAAGTGGCACCCGACGGGGTTTTCGAAAAGTCTTTTGAAAATACTTTGTCTCCGTCACCATGCATGTTCCGTCCCTTTATGCGTAGCAACTACTTTAGCATCCTATCTACTCCCACCCAAGCATAACCCTCATAGGAAGGTAGGGTCATGCTTGATGCAAGTTTCAATAGGAAAGTAACAAAGGCAACAACCAAAGTGGTCACCACCTCATCAAGATCTGATGCATTGATAATAAGGTGCTATATGACATGCACAAAAAGGGTTTAATAGACATGGTCAAAGGGTTGCTTGCCTGTTTTAACAAAGTCTTCGAGGTCTTCAAATATCTCTGGTCCAACTCCGAGCATTTCGCCTACTTCATCAACTATCGTCGAAAACAACCATAATAAGCAACACGACAAGGCAAAAATAAAATTGCTCTAAAATGTCAGTTGGACTTTTCTAGGATTCCTTTGGTCATATGGGTATGAACAAAGTGATTTCAATGGAACTGGATAAGTGGATATTTCTGAACATTTAAATATGTTGGAAACAAGGGACTTATGGATTTGCAAGAAGTGTACAGAAATATCTTTTTGAAAAATGAGCAAGGGCACCCATTTAACCAATAATGATTTTAGAAGCATCTAGGAATTGGTTTCACTGGATTTGGAGCTCAAATGATTTCTCTATGAATTTGCAAAGTTGGCTATTCATGAAGGAATATACCATTATTTGAGGTGGTACAGAAAGTATTATTAAAAATGTTCAAAAACTAAGTTTTGAACTTATAAACATCTAGGAATTTGAATTATGGAATTTGGATAAAAAATGGGCTCTATGTGATTCTCTAAAGTTTATCACAGAAATGGAAAAACAAGATTTGATAAATGTTTGTGAAGAAAAAGTTTCTGGAAAAATGTGCAAATTGCTCCATGAGATAGATCATGATTTTACGAGCTACTAGAAATTTGAATCATCAAATTTGGAGGTAATATGATTATTTGGGAGATTTTACAAGTTTCAGGAAAAAGAAAATGACAAAGGAGGGGGGGGGATTTATACCCATAATGCGCACTGGGCGCAGTTTAGCAGTGGGCCGGCCCAGTGGCTCAGCCGCGCGGGTGGGGAGAGGTGACGTCGGAGGCGCATTTCTCCCAGCCCGTCTCCACTTAAGCGGCGGGCCCCAGCCGCTGGGTCGCTGACGCGCGGGGCCCACCTGTCGGGTTCATCCCCAACCTCCCGCTCGAACAGAGCAGAGGCAAGGGGCGGCGTCAGCGGTGACTTGCCGGCGCCACAAGGCGTCTCCGGCGATGCTCTGCCCACCGGCGTGCCCAGGGGACCCGGTCGCGTCCAACCATGGGTGGCACGATCGCCCAGGGGCACCGGGCTGAGCAAGGTGTTGGCCGCGGCGGACGAGGCCGACGGTGATGGTGGGCACGACACTACAGCCACTGGAGAAGTAACCGGAGTGCAGGGGAGCTTCAGGGGGTCGGGGAAGATGGATTGGGACGCATAGGTAGAGGGGACGGTGCTCGGGCGTCGCGAATTTAGGCGACGGACGGCGGCTCGGCTTCGGCCTTGGAGGTGGATGGGGGGCACGGGAGGAAGAATGGCGCGGTCCGTGGGGTCCAAGGGATGGAGAGAGGGCAGTTGGAGACGAGATAGGGCTCGGGGGTGGCCTTTAAATAGGCGGGCGACGGTCCACCGAGGACTTGTGCGCCGGCGAGCTCGTTGCCGTCGCCACGGGTCACGGGAGCTCGTCGTGGTGTGTCTGGGGCGTTCCTGGATTCGGTCCAGAGCTAGGGGAGAGAAGAGAGAGAGAGCAGGGGGGGCCAGGGGCACCGCGGGTGTGAGTTTGCTCATTGGAGCTCTCGGGCGGCCGGCGCACATGCGAGCTGGGGCGAGAGGAGGGAGAAGCAGGAGGGGGACAGAGGTGTGGCGTGTCGCAGACGTCGAGGCGCAACGTCGGGCGTGCTGAGGAGGCCCGAGGTGGCCGAAGGCGGTTGGAAAGGGGCGGCTACAAGGGGGGAGCAAGATCAGAAGCGCTCCAGAGCGCCCAAATGGCCGGCATGGCCATTTTCTATGCAATGTGGTCACGGCCAAAGGTGAAGGAGTATAAGAGTTGGAGGATTTATTTTATTTTTAGAGCACTTGCAAACAACAGACAAAAACCAATCAAGGCAAGGTCCAAAACACTCAAAAGTTTTTGTCAAACCACATTTTATCATGATTGTTAGCTTAAGTGTAGTGGCATGAAAATCAAGGTGTGACAGTGATAGAGCGTATCATATCACGAGGTTTGGATGCACCTGCGAAGTTTGCACCAACTCTCGAGGTGAGAAAGGGCAATGCACGGTACCGTAGAGGCTAACAAATTGCAGAAAGGTAAGAGCGCGTATAAACTCACATTAGTCATAAAGAACTCATATACTTATTGCAAAAGTTTATTAGCCCTCGAAGCAAAGTACTACTACCCATGCCCCTAGGGGGATAGATTGATAGGAAAAGACCATCGCTCGTCCCCGACCACCACTCATAAGGAAGACAATCAATAATAAATCATGCTCCAACTTCATAGCATAACGAGAGACTACACGTGCATGCTTCGGGAATCACAAACCTTAACACCAATATTCTTAGTAACCACAACCGTTTACTAGTACCTCCCACATATTCCATCTCTATATCGCAAAACTATTGCAAGGAATCAAACATATCATATTCAGTGATCCATATGTTTTATGTAGGATTTTATGACTAACCATGCAATTGACCAATTCCTTTTGACTCTCTAAATAGATCTAAGTGAAGCATGAGAGGTTAATTCTTTCTAAAAAGACCATGCTCTAATAAATATAAGTGAAGCAAAAGAGCATTCTTCAAACAACGGTTTTCTATGTGAACAGAAACAGACAATCCAAACTTCAAATGATATGAGTGAAGTACATGAAGCATTCTATAAAGCCACACTCAAAGGATATAAGTGAAGTGCAATGAGCATTCTATAAATCAACCATGGACTATCTCATACCAGCATGGTGCATAAAATAAAAGTGATAAATAAATGCAAAAGACGCTCCAAGATTTTCACATATCACATGAACAAAACAAAGACGAAAACATACCGATACTTGTTAAAGAAAGATGGGATGCTTTCCGGGGCATCCCCAAGCTTAGACGCTTCAGTCTCCTTGAATATTTACTTGGGGTGCCTTGGGCATCCCCAAGCTTGAGCTCTTGCCTCTCCTCCTTCTCCTCATATCGAGACCTCCTCGATCTTTGATCACCTCATCCACACAAAACTCAACAGAAACTTTTAGTGGCGGGGTTAGTGAACATGGCAGTCAAATCCCATCATGTACTGCTATAAAATTATTTTATAATTATAATCAAACATTACCCATTGTGTGCTATCACAATTCTATGGCCCCAAGTCAAAGGAGGCTCAACAAGATTTCAAACATATGCAAATAACGAAACTATAACAGCAATCTGTGAAAACAGGACAGTCTGTAAAGATCTGAACATTCACCATACTTATGTAACTCTAAAAATTCTGAAAAATTATGAATAAATAAACAATTTTTATAGAAAGACCGTGCAAAAAGTTTCAGAATTTTATCACGTTCCAGTGAATTTCAACAATTGTATTTCTGGGAAAAAAAGTTTCTGTTTTTGCACCGCATAAACCAACAAACAATCTAATCATCCTAAAGGCAAATCTTGGCACATTGTTTTTATAATACAATGGAATTGTACAAGGGGATAATTATTTTTGTTGAAAAGTTTCTGTAATTAATATCCACAAAGTTTCCGTGAGCATGAACAAAGTTGAAGGAGCTCCCCCACTTCAATAATGCTTGTCTCTCTCACTTTCACTTTCCTTTTTGAAAAGTTTTGTGTTCCCCTCTATTTTTTTGTTTTTAAAATTTATAAAAGTACTCAATAGAAATAAATGACTCTCTAAAACTTTCGGGTTGTCTCCCTGGCATCGCTTTCTTTAAAGCCATTAAGCTAGGCATAAAGTGCTCAAGTAATGGATCCACCCGGATACCAAGGTATATCAAAGCCAATTTTAATTAGCAATGATTTGGCATTTAGTAGTGAGCACAAAGCAACATATATCAAGCAATGACGAAGTCTAACTCTCTTCCTATGCATCGGCGTGTCATACAAGAACAATTCATGCACATCAAGTAAAGGCCAATACATAGCATAAGCAGTTTCTTGCAATTTTATCGTGTTGGAAACATAGAGAGGTGGAGATATAGTTCCTCTCTCATAATAATTGCAATTAGGAGCAGCAAGCACATGCATATTATATTCATCAAAATCATCATGTGCAACGTTAAAAGGCAACCCATCAATATAATCCTTAACAAGAGCAAACTTCTCCGATATAGTGTAGTTGGGAGAATTCAAAAAGATAATAGGACTATCATGTGTGGGTGCAATAGCAACAATGTCATTCTTAACATAAGGAACTATAGCAAGTTCATCTTCATAAGCATAATTCATATTGGCATCTTGGCCACAAGCATAACAAGCATCAAGTTCATCAAAAAGGGATATTTCAAATGAATCAATGGGATCATAGCAATTATCATAGCAGTCATCCTTCGGTAAGAACGAAGGGGCATTAAATAATGTATGAGTTGAAGAGTTACCCTCATTAGAAGGTGGGCACGGGTAGCTAATCCGCTCTTCCTCCGTTTGTTCTTCGCTCTCCTCATCATCTTTTTCATCCAATGAGCTCGCAGTTTCATCAATTTCTTCTTCCATAGACTCCTGCAAAATATTAGTCTCTTCTTGGACAGGAAGTTATTCTCAGTAAATACATCACTATAATAATTGTATTTATAATTATCATAGCAATATTTAAGGATAGCAAGATTTTCAGGTCTATAAACTGAATCATCAAAATCTTCAAACTTTTCAAAAAAAGGTTCAATTTCATGTGCACCCTTAAAAGCAGCAAATTCTTCTATTCATTACACATCATAGTAATCATGTATACCATTAGCATAAGAAGCTAAGGTTTCATTATCATTAAATTTGCATGAAAAGGGAAGATATGGAGCATTCACCCTAGAGCAACAAGTATAATCATATCTAGAGCATAGATTCCAAGCATACCACTTCAATATATGAATTTGATCCCATAAAAGTTTTGCTTTTTGTGTCAAGCGATAATCCCTTAAGTATTCACGTTGATCCAACGTTACTCCCATTATATAGACGAATGGGGTTTTCTCAGGATTATCAAAGTAGTGCATAATATCTTTCACATACTGAGCATGGAGGGTTTTGGAGGTTCCCCATCTCCATGAGTAGCAAGTACAACTATTTTTTTTGGTGTTTCGTGTTCCATATCCATAACTAAAGATAGAGAACAACTTAGAATAGGAAATCAAAACTACTTGGTTATAAAGCAAACAAGCACACACGAGAATATTCACCCCATGCTATAACTCCCCGGCAACGACGCCAGAAAAAGGTCTTGATAACCCACAGGTATAGGGGATCGTTTGTAGCCTTCTTCGATAAATAAGAGTGTCAAGCCCAACGAGGAGCTAAAGGCAGAACAAATATTCCCTCAAGTTCTATCGACCACTGATACAACTCTATGCACACTTGACATTTGCTTTACCGAAAACAAGTATGAAACTATTTTGTAGGTGTGATGCTAGAACTACTTTGCAAGAACAAAACTAGAAGTACTTTGCAAGATAATAAAAGTTAGGTGTTTAGTAAAAGGGTTTGTGTCAACAAGAAAGTTATTTGTCCATAGGCAATCGATAACAAATATGGGTAATCATTCTTGCAATTTTATATGAGGGAGAGGCATGAGCTAACATAATTTCTCTACTTGGATTATATGCACTTATGATTGGACCCCTAGCAAGCATCCGCAACTACTAAAGATCATTAAGGTCGTGAAACCCAACCATAGCATTAAGTATCAAGTCCTCTTTACTCCCATACGTCATACCCCACTTACTTGGGTTTATGTCACTCTCGCAACCCACCATAAGCGAACCATGAACATATTGCAACACCCTACAGCGGGGGCCCTCATGTTTGCGCGAGAAACGGAGGGCACCATAGGACAGCACCATAAATAAAATATGCAATCATACCAACCAAGATCACGATTAACCCACATGACAAAACGGATCTACTCAAACATCATAGGATAGCCAAATATCATTGGGAAATAATATATGGAGTTGAGCACCATGTTTAAGTAGAGATTACAGCGGGGAGAAGGGGTGTTACACCGCTGCATAGAGGGGAAGAGAGTTGGTGTTGACGGTAGCAAGATTGTTGATGTAGATCGCCGCCCTGATCATTGCCCAGGCGGCACTCCGGCGCCATCGGAAGCGAGGGGGAGAGAGAGCCCCCCTCCTTGTTCTTCTTCCTTGGCCTCCTCCCTAGATGGGAGGAGAGTTCCCCCTTTGGTCCTTGGTCTCCATGGCGGCGGAGAGGCGGGAGCCCCTCCGAGATTGGATCTCCCTCTCTGTTCTCTTCTGTTTCGCGCTCTCCAGATCTGGCCGAAAACCGTTTCTTATATTCCGGGAGATCCATAACTCCGATTGCGCTGAGATTTTAACATGATTTTTTTCCTGGTATAAGCTTCCTTGCACTCGAAGTAGAGCTCCAACCGATGTTCGAGGAGGGCACAACCCACCACCATGCGCCAGGGGCCTCTAGCGCGTCCTGGTGTCTTGTGGGCTATGTGGGCCTCCGTTTGCGGTGATTCCAACTTCCCAAAATCACAAATATTCCAAAGTAATTCTCCGTAAAATTTTATTGCATTTGGACTTCATTTGATATGGATTTTCTACGATACAAAAAACATGCAAAAAATAGGAACTGGCACTGGGCACTGGATCAATAGGTTAGTCCAATAAATCATATAAAAAGTTGCCAAAAATAGGTGAAAGTTGTATAATATTGGCATGAAACAATCAAGAATTATGGATACGAGACGTATTATACAATACCTGAAGAACTATGGAGCCAAACACCATCTTGAAATGAGCACAAAGATAATGTATTACACCCAAGGTCTCCAGTTTAGGCGCGGAGACGACAGTTATTTCCGACGGTGAATAACTAGAATCAAGGATCAACCTTTGAAGTGAAGGGGCATCTTCGATGATGAGTTGCCTTACGTAAAAAGAAATTCCAATTCTTACAATGTTAGGCGACTTTATTTGGAGACAATCGATTCTAAATGAACAAGCACCAAGCTCTCCAGGGTAGGGCAACTGGAGTGGATGATGTTGTGCAATGAGGCCTCTGACATACGAACCCACACAAGTGAAAGTGTTTTGAGAAATGGGAGTCGAAGGTTTAGTACCAGATTGTCTGGTAGGGAGCACAATGCAAAGGTCGTGGTGTGGAGATAGAGGAGGAAAATAGCGAGATGGACATCGGTGCTAAGGGCATAAGTACATGGCGTTCAGTATCAATGTGATTTTCGGGGGAATAGTAGAACTCAAGCAGTTCTAGTTCTGTGAATTCGGGGGATTTCAGCCAGGTGTCCATCGTGCAGGGCATGCTATGCTTGCTGAGGTAGCCTATCGGGATGCAGAGGCTTTGAACGGAGCCCTGGTGGGAGGAGATGATGGCTCTGAGGAGTTCAAAATCACTAAAGAGAGATAATGACGACAATCGAGAATAAGGGGAGCGACGCGCCATAGAGGGTGCCACCGAGTTGAGAGGACTTGGGTGCGGTAGCAATCCTTGGTGAGGAGAAGCGAGATGATCTCCCCAAGGATGGCGTCTGGGAGATCGCTGATGCGGTCCACCCAAGATTCTACGGGTTCGCGGGATCCGGTTGGGGTGGGCTCGCCGCTTCTCCCCGCGCTGCCGGGTCCAGGATCTACAGCAGGCGTCGCCGCTAGCGGGAGCCTCATCTTCTTGGCACTGGGGTGAGCTGACTCCATTTTCCTCAAGGGTGTCGCGTCGAGCTCACGGATTTTAGCAGAGTAACGAATGACGAGCCTAGTTGTAGTGCGAGTGAAGAATAAGGGGAACTGGGGTTTTATGTAGTAGCAAGGAAGATGGGGAGCTAGGTTTTTCTGTAGGAGTGAGGTGAGGAATTTGGGGGTACCCAGGTTTTTTGAGTGGAGCGAGCTGACATGAGGTGGGTGGGAGTGAGGAGGAAGAAGAGCACCCAGGTTTTTTTGGGGGCGGGGGTGTGCTGGGTAGCGCCTCTCATTAAGTAAATATATGGGCTTTTGAATTGATTTCATTTACTAGGGTGGATGGGCTGTTTTGTCTTGGGCCCAGAGAAACAATTACTACTAGTAAAGTGGAGACACTCTACAGCTACCCAGAAAAACAATTACTACTAGTAAAGTGGATACACTACCGCTTCTGGCTCCTTCGAGGTCATCAAAACGTCTTCCGCTACTGAATGTCATTTTACTTTGGTTCACCGACATGCGCGCCATGCAGCGCGCGGGCCCAAATGCCATCCAACAAATTAGAAGGCGGTATGCGGGCGGAGAGTTACCTCGGTCGTGGCACGATAGTAACGAGCCATCATATCACAAAACCCCACCTCCACGCAGTCTAAGTTTGACGGACGAAGCAACCATCATTTCACCCTTTGCTGAATCCCCTTCTCCCTCACCATCTTCAAGAAAGCCAACACTCGCACCGGCCATTGTTCTTCTCTCCCAACAAAGGGAAGGTAAGCGGATCCATGATGTTGGTATATTTTCTTTCAGAAAAAAAGAACTTTTGCAAAGCAGTAACCGATCCTCACTCTCTTTTTTGTTTCATTGTCATTGCGATTGTGTTTCCTTTCAGTTGTCTCCTAGCATTCGTCAGTTTCACGATGGACCAAGGAGAACCAGGCAAAGATCTGCCGATGTTGGAGCAGACGCGAGAGGCTGATCCCCACGAGACAGAGAGCTTCAAGAAGATGGAGGCAGCCACCGAGCCGACCCCAGATACGCTCACGGCCACTACTGAGATGGTCAACGCCCCGTTTGAGGTTACAACCCCCTTGGTGGAAGGCGAAGAAGGCCCCCTTCCGGGGGGCCCGAGCCATCAGTGAGATACCACTCTAGAAGAGCTCGGATTCTAACCTTGTGTCAGACCCACGTGCCAAGGGACAGTCTCAGGTAGGCCCTGCAGGAGCAGTTTCCCCCCTTCGAGGATGTGTCCCCCTCACCGAGCTGCACAAGGTTTTTTTCTTCTTTGCATATCTCGATTTTGTTTTTTCATCTAAGTATGTGGTGATACATAATGCAAAATTTTATTAGCTTCGATGTCATGCTACCTTCCCTGTCATGCATACTTTTGACTCTACATAGTGGTTTAAATAACTTGTGTTTCTTATATTGGAAAGTAATCGAATCTGCTTCGCTTTCAATTAGAGCCCTGATGCAGACAAGGATTGTGTGGTTGTACATGTCACTCACTATGAGGCGGATGACCTGAATATACGCACTGGGAAAACTAAGTTCTTAGGCTGTTGGATCCTGGAAGCCATTTGCACTTATACACCAAAGACGAGATGTATTCTAGCCACACTGTTGTCAGGCGTGTTGTCCAGGGTGTACTGAAGCACAAGAAGTTCAAAGCTACTCCTTTGTTTGTGAGGCATATTGTTCTTGTCAAGCTTACGCAGGAAGATGACGTGGCATGCCTCCACAAACAAGCTTATGAGTGGCAAGGCCACAAGGTTATCTTCGGGAAGGTTCACAGGATTGAGCTGCTGCCGGACGTCCTCAATGATGTTCATGGCAAGGTCCATCTTGTGTCCATCCCAAATTAGATCGAGGCATGAAATAGTTGGCCCAACTAGTGTTTAAAAGTAGTTTGGATTGTGTCTAATTATCGAACCTTGCCTATTATCAAGCCCTTTGGGGCTACTACTCTGTTTGAATCCGCTACTGCTACTTTTGTGTTCCTGTGAATCATGTGACAACCATCATAGTTGTTGCCGAAACAGATGCATCCTCACTAGTTTTTTCATGTAATATGGCATGGTAAGACATAAGTTGTCACGGTTTATCATACGAGCAGTGTGTGTTTCATGAAATAGGGTACTTGTTCGAGAACTGTGCGCTGACGTATACATAGGGTACGTAAGGCTGGTTAAGTACTTGTAAACACTGTTGGTGCTACCCTACTTGTAAGCAGTTGTGCAAAACGCGACACATTGGCTCAACTCACTTCAACACTAGAAAAGTCGGCTATCAACCAGTTAACTGAGGCCACAATGTAAATTCCAAACGTTCACACACGCTAGTCCAATGTTCATGTGTGTCGGATTTCGGGCTCTGCAGACCCTTGATAGATTCAAACTCTGGGGTGCGTGCGAAGGACTCAACCTCCCCAGTCTGCCAACTCACCAATCTCATGGCCTAGCTCAATGAACAGGAAGGAAACGGGACACATCAGTTTACCCAGGTTCGGGCCACCTTGCGGTGTAAAACCCTACTCCTTATTTGTGGTGGATTGGCCTCGAGGTGGGCTGTGGATGAACTAGTACAGTGGAAGAATGACCTCAAGAGGTGTGTTCTTGAGTTGGTGGGGGAGAGGATGATCTGAATGATCCGTCCCTCTCTATGGTGGTGGCTAGGTCCTATTTATAGCGGCCTTGTTCCTCTTCCCCCACAATGGAGGCGAGAAGGGATCCCACAACGGCCAAATTCAAAGGGAGACAACTAGTACATCTTATCCTGGCAAAAGTAGTCTTCGCCTGCAAAGCTTCTGGTCGTGACACCGTGGTGGGCTCGGCGATGACCTTCGTCCTGCCATCCTGGCGGTCTTGCTCTTGTTGCATGGGAATGGAAACTTTTGGCTGATTCCTCGGGACTCCGTGCCTGCGCTTGCCTCCTTAGAACCAAAGAGGAAACTGCTGTCCTGCGCCCATTGGTGCTCGCCTGGCCTTGGTCGTCACTGCTCACGTCATCTAAACCTCATGACGTGAGGCTTGCATAGGAATCTCCGCTCCTCAGGAGCCATCATGAGGAGGCCGCTCCTTCTGGAGGTCTTGGTGTCGTCCGCCTCGCGAGGCTTGGCCCCTCGCGAGGGTCTTGAGTTGTATGCTGAAGGTGGGTCGTACCGGGCCGTCGATGGAGCCACACCGTGGGCCGCATGCAGACAAGTCTGGGTACCCCCTGTCGGTGTCAAAACCGGCGGATCTCGGGTAGGGGGTCCCGATTTGTGCGTCTTAGGCTGATGGTAACAGGAAGCAAGGGACACAATGTTTACCCAAGTTCGGGCCCTCTCGATGGAGGTAAAACCCTACTTCCTGCTTGATTAATATTGAAGATATGGGTAGTACAAGAGTAGATCTACCACGAGATCGTAGAGGCTAAACCCTAGAAGCTAGCCTATGATGGTATGATTGTAATTGTGATCGGCCTTCTAAGGACCAACCTCTCCGGTTTATATAGACACCGGAGAGGGCTAGGGTTTACATGGAGTCGGCTACAAGGAAGGAAATACAATATCCGGATCGCCAAGCTTGCCTTCCATGCCAAGGAGAGTTCCATCTGGACACGGGACGAAGTCTTGAGTCTTGTATCTTCATGCTGCAATAGTCCGAATGATGTATATAGTCCGGCTGTCCGGATACCCCCTAATCCAGGACTCCCTCAGTAGCCCCTGAACCAGGCTTCAATGACGATGAGTCCGTGTGATCTTGTCTTCAAAGATTGCAGTATGGTTCCATCTTTGAATACTCCAAAGTACCTGTTACTATGAATAGTGTCCGGAACTCCATTAATGTTGTATTCCTTGGCTTCAGTGCCTCAATAATGACCATCTCCATGTGTCGAGCGAATGCGAGGAGCCGAGGTATTTTTCGCATTTGCCACCCTCAATCCTTTGGGCTGACCGCCTATTTGAAGAGACGGGGATTCTCATATCCAAACCTCACTCTTCCCCCTCGAGCAAGCATCCAACAAAGCGCTCCGGAAAAACCATTCCAACATGGCCGGTAGTCGCAGCTCCTCTGCTCGCTCTTCTCGCTCCAAGCCGGGGGATTGGGAAGAGTGTTCAGTTCCCCATAGCCGTTTGATTGAGTTACAAACCCAAGGGTTTCTCCCACCAGCATTCATGGTCCCCGTCCGAGCCGGAATAGCCACCTATAATGGCGGGGAGCAAGCGGAGAGATCTCCCAATCCATCTCCAGAGGAGTGAATATGCCTCATTCCGCATCTGCTAAGGGGCGTCGGGTTTCCTATCCACCCGTTCCTTCGTGGGCTCCTGGAGTTCTACGGCCTCCAGTTACCCCTTCCTCTATACTACATATAGCAGGGTACATTGCCCTTTGCGAGCTATTTTTAGGCTGCGAGCCTCACTTCGGGTTATGGAAGAAGCTGTTCTGCCTTGTCCCCCGCAACCAGGGAGAATCCCTATGACAGGTGGGCGGGGCCGAAGTATGGCGCATTGCCGAGACCGGATACCTATCCGCACTCCCAAGAAGGCACCAGAGAACCGGCCTTTAGAGTGGTTCTACATTGACGACGTTCCCTTCCGGATCCGGTCCGGATAGGTCTCCCCACCCAAAGAACGCCCGCCGAGGGCACGTCTAAGCCGGGCGCCCCGAGGCCCCCAAGAGGAGGATACCAGGAAATATATTACGATGAGCAAGATAAAGTTATCGCCAAATCCGGACTAACGATAGTCGAGGTTATGGCAATATGCATAATACGGGAGTGCAACCGCTTCAATATCGGGGAAGCCCATGTGGCACTTCAACGGGAAGATGATGCCACCCGCAGTGACCGTAAGGGTCCGGACTCGCCATCGCTTCCGGGCAAGGATATTGTCCGATTTATACAAAGGGGAAGAGGAGGAATTCCTTCACATCAAACCGCGAGATGGATTCTCCATGTACAACCCCCCAAACTGGGTAAGTTATCATTCCTTTCCCCGCGTCACTTATTGTGGCGTTCTGCGCTAAGATCATCCGCCTCGATATTCTGGCAGAACCGAGGAGGGTCAGTAGAAGGAATCTCCGGCCCCTCCCTCAGCGGCAGGACCGGAAGGGGCCTAGATCTGGGTGTAGAAGAAGATCCGGATATTACCGTGGAGCTTGTCAACGGGATATTTTATCAAGCAAGCTGATGGCGCCTCAGTGGCCATTACTGCCGACTATCCCGGACAGCTGCCTACGTCGTGCGTAAGACAAGCCGAAAAACCCTATCCTCCGAAGAGGACTCCCTTCAGATGTCATGCCTTACCCTTGAAGTGTCGTGTTTTTGCAGAGACGACGGTCGGAGCGTGGGGCCGAGCCCCTAGGGACTCGTCGGCCAAGGGCGTCCGGATCGGGCAGGCTCAACAGGAAGGCGGTAAGGGTCGACTCGCCGCTACAGAGGTTAGGCAAAAACTTGTGCTGTGATTATGGTATTTTTGAAGTATGACAACACCCTTTGTGTCCTGGCAGGAAGAGGAGCAGCCGGACTATATCCGGGGATCTCACAACCACGCCTCCACCAACCGGATTCCAAAACCGGTTTCGAGAGCGGAGGCGGGAGCGGGGCCGATGCCGCATAGTTCTCCAACAGAGAATGCGGATATGCTCTCGGCCACGAATTCCGAAGTAGAGAGCGCCATGAATCACCGGCGCCGACAGGCCGTGCTTCGGAACAATGATGACCCACAAGTATAGGGGATCTATCATAGTCCTTTCGATAAGTAAGAGTGTCGAACCCAACGAGGAGCAGAAGGAAATGATAAGCGGTTTTCAGCAAGGTATTCACCGCAAGTACAACAAAAGTATTAAGGTAAACCTAACCATAGCATGAAACATATGGATCCAAATCAGCCCCTTACGAAGCAACGCATAAACTAGGGTTTAAGCTTCTGTCACTCTAGCAACCCATCATCTACTTATTACTTCCCAATGCCTTCCTCTAGGCCCAAATAATGGTGAAGTGTTATGTAGTCGACGTTCACATAACACCACTAGAGACTAGACAACATACATCTCATCAAAATATCAAACGAATACCAAATTCACATGACTACTAATAGCAAGACTTCTCCCTTGTCCTCGTGAACAAACGTAACTACTCACAAAGCATATTCATGTTCATAATCAGAGGGGTAATAATATGCATAAAGGATCTGAACAAATGATCTTCCACCAAATAAACCAACTAGCATCAACTACAAGGAGTAACCAACACTACTAGCACCAATCCCGGACTTGGAGACAAGAATTGGATACAAGAGATGAACTAGGGTTTGGAGATGAGATGGTGCTGGTGAAGATGTTGATGGAGATTGCCCTCTCCCGATGAGAGGAGCGTTGGTGATGACGGTTACGATGATTTCCCCCTCCCGGAGGGAAGCGTCCCCGGCAGAACAGCTCTGCCAGAGCCCTAGATTGGTTCCGCCTCGTGGCGGCGGAGTTTCTTCCCGAAAGATTGCTTGTTATTTTTTTCTCATCAAAAGACTTCATATAGGAGAAGATGAGCGTCGGAGAGCCACCAGGGGACCCACGAGGTAGGGGGGGGGGGCGCCCCCACCCTCGTGAGCAGGGTGTGGGCCCCCTGGCCTTCATCTTTGGCGATGATTTTTCTTTATTTATTTTAAGATATTCCATGGAGTTTCAGGACTTTTGGAGTTGAGCAGAATAGGTCTCCAATATTTGCTCCTTTTCCAGCCCAGAATTCTAGCTGTCGGTATTCTCCCTCTTCATGTAAACCTTGTAAAATAAAAGAGAATAGCCATAAGTATTGTGACACAATGTGAAATAACAGCCCGTAATGCGATAAATATCGATATAAAAGCATGATGCAAAATGGACGTATCAACTCCCCCAAGCTTAGACCTCGCTTGTCCTCAAGCGAAAAGCCGATAACAATAAATATGTCCTCATGTTTAGAGGTAGAGGCGTCGATAAAAATAAAATACGGACATGAAGGCATCATGATTATTCTCATAACAACAACATATATAGATTTTGTCATATGATTACTCATGTTCAAGTGATGATCTTTTCACAATGCAAAGGTATGAATCAGAAACCTTATTGAGCACCAACATATTCTAACCTCAGTCATTGAAGCAACTGCAATTTATCATAACATCGGAAAGAGTCTATGTCACAGCTTAAAAGCAAGTCTACATACTCAACTATCATTTAGTCCTTCATAATTGCTAGCACTCCCGCAATACTTGTGGTTACGGAGTTTTAATCGGACATAGAGAAAGATAGGGGCTTATAGTTTTGCCCCACAACCTTTTACCTCAAGGGTAATGTCTGTTGGAAATATGCCCTAGAGGCAATAATAAAAGGATTATTATTATATTTCCTTGTTCGTGATAATTGTCTTTTATTCATGCTATAATTGTATTATCCGAAAATCATAATACACATGTGAATACATAGACTACTATATGTCCCTAGTGAGCCTCTAGTTGACTAGCTCGTTGATCAACAGATAGTCATGGTTTCCTGACTATGGACATTGGATGTCATTGATAACGGGATCACATCATTAGGAGAATGATGTGATGGACAAGACCCAATCCTAAGCATAGCACAAGATCGTGTAGTTCATTTTGCTAGAGCTTTTCCAATGTCAAGTATCTTTTCCTTAGACCATGAGATCGTGTAACTCCGGATATCGTAGGAGTGCTTTGGGTGTACCAAACGTCACAACGAATCGGGTGACTATAAAGGTGCACTACGGTATCTCCGAAAGTGTCTCATTGGGTTGACACGGATCGAGATCGGATTTGTCACTCCGTATTACGGAGAGGTATCATCGGGCCCACTCGGTAATGCATCATCATAATGAGCTCAAAGTGACCAAGTGTTTGGTCACGTGATCATGCATTACAGTACGAGTAAAGTGACTTGCCGGTAACGAGATTGAACGAGGTATTGGGATACCGACGATCGAATCTCGGGCAAGTAACATACCGATTGACAAAGGGAATTGTATACGGGGTTGCTTGAATCCTCGACATCGTGGTTCATCCGATGAGATCATCGAGGAGCATGTGGGAGCCAACATGGGTATCCAGATCCTGCTGTTGGTTATTGACCGTAGAGCCGTCTCGGTCATGTTCACGTGTCTCGAACCCGTAGGGTCTACACACTTAAGGTTCGGTGACGCTTAGGGTTGTAGAGATATGAGTATGCAGCAAACCGAAAGTTGTTCGGAGTCCCGGATGAGATCCCGGACGTCACGAGGAGTTCCGGAATGGTCCGGAGGTAAAGAATTATATATAGGAAGTGCAGTTTCGGCCATCGGGAGAGTTTTGGGGGTCACCGGTATTGTACCGGGGCCACCGGAAGGGTCCCGAGGTCCACCGGTGGGGCCACCTATCCGGAGGGCCCCGTGGGCTGAAGTGGGGAGGACCAGCCTGGTGGGCTGGTGCACCCCCTTGGCCCCTAGCCTAGGGTTGGAAACCCTAGCGGGGGCGCCTCCACTGCCTTGGGCACTCCACCCCTTGGCCGCCCCTTGGGAGATCTCATCTCAGGGCTGGCGCCTGTGGGGCCTATATAAAGGGGGGGGGGAGGGAGGGCAGCCGCACCCTGAAGCTTTGGCGCCTCCCTCTCCCCTGCTACACCTCTCCCTCTCGCAGATGCTCGGCGAAGCTCTGCCGGAACCCTGCTGCATCCACCACCACGCCGTCGTGCTGCTGGATCTTCTTCAACCTCTACCTCCTCCTTGCTGGATCAAGATAAGGGAGACGTCATCCGCTCCGTACGTGTGTTGAACGCGGAGGTGCTATCCGTTCGGCACTTGGTTATCGGTGATTAGGATCACGACGAGTACGACTCCCTCAACCCTGTTCACTTGAACGCTTCCGCTCGCGATCTACAAAGGTATGTAGATGCACTCCTATCACTCGTTGCTAGATGAACTCGTAGATGGATCTTGGTGAAACCGTAGAATTTTTTTTATTTTCTGCAACGTTCCCCAACAGTGGCATCATGAGCTAGGTCTATGCGTAGTTCTCTATCGCACGAGTAGAACACAATTTGTTGTGGGCGTAGATGTTGTCAACTTTCTTGCCGCTACTAGTCTTATTTTGCTTCAGCGGTATTGTGGGATGAAGCGGCCCGGACCGACCTTACACGTATGCTTACGTGAGACAGTTCCACCGATCGACATGCACTAGTTGCATAAGGTGGCTAGCGGGTGTCTATCTCTCCCACTTTAGTTGGAGCGGATTCGACGAAAAGGGTCCTTATGAAGGGTAAATAGAAGTTGACAAATCACGTTGTGGCTTTTTTCGTAGGTAAGAAAACGTTCTTGCTAGAACCCTATTGCAGCCACGTAAAAGATGCAACAACAATTAGAGGACGTCTAACTTGTTTTTGCAGCAATTGCCTCATGATGTGATATGGCCAAAAGTTGTGATGAATGATGAATGATATATTGTGATGTATGAGATCATGTTCTTGTAATAGGAATCATGACTTGCATGTCGATGAGTATGACAACTGGCAGGAGCCATAGGAGTTGTCTTAATTATTGTATGACCCGCGTGTCATTGATTCAACGCCATGTATTTACTTTGCTTTATTGCTAAACCGTTAGCTATAGTAGTAGAAGTAATAGTTGGCGAGCAACTTCATGGAGACACGATGATGGAGATCATGGTGTCATGCCGGTGACAAGATGATCATGGAGCCCCGAAGATGGAGATCAAAGGAGCTATATGATATTGGCCATATCATGTCACTACTATATAATTGCATGTGATATTTATTATGTTTATGCATCTTGTTTACTTAGAACGATGGTAGTAAATAAGATGATCCCTTATAATAATTTCAAGAAAGTGTTCTCCCTAACTGTGCACCATTGCTAAAGTTCGTCGTTTCGAAGCACCACGTGATGATCGGGTGTGATAGATTCCTATGTTCACATACAACGGGTGTAAGACAGTTTTACACATGCAAAACACTTAGGTTAACTTGACGAGCCTAGCATGTACAGACATGGCCTTGGAACACAAGAGACCGAAATGTCGAACATGAGTCGTATGGAAGATACGATCAACATGGAGATGTTCACCGACGATGACTAGTCCGTCTCACGTGATGATCAGATACGGCCTAGTCGACTCGGATCATGTAACACTTAGATGACTAGAGGGATGTCAAATCTGAGTGGGAGTTCATTATATAATTTGATTAGATGAACTTAATTATCATGAACATTAGTCTAAAATCTTTGCAAAAATGTCTTGTAGATCAAATGGCCAACGCTCATGTCAACATGAACTTCAACGTTCCTAGAGAAAACCAAGCTGAAAGATGATGGCAGCAACTATTCGGATCGGGTCCTAACACGAGGATCATCCTCATAGCTGCCAAGAAACAATATGTCCTAGAAGCACCGCTAGGTGAAGCACCCATCCGAGAGAACCAAGACGTTATGAACGCTTGGCAGTCTCGTGCTGATGATTACTCCCTCGTTCAGTGCGGCATGCTTTACAGCTTAGAACCGGGGCTCCAAAAGCGTTTTGAGCAACATAGAGCATATGAGATGTTCGAGGAGCTGAAAATGGTTTTCCAAGCTCATGCCCGGGTCGAGAGATATGAAGTCTCCGACAAGTTCTATAGTTGTAAGATGGAGGAAAATAGTTACAAGGAGCACATACTCAACATGTCTGGGTTGCACAACCTTTGTCGCCCCACCGGAAATTAACCTCCTGACGAGGCGGTCATCGACAGAATCCTTCGCCGCTCCCACCGAGCTACAAGAGCTTTGTGATGAACTACAATATGCGTGGGGATGGTGAAAACTATTCTGAAGTATTTTCAATCTTTGAAGTCGTGAGAGGTAGAAATCAAGAAAGAACATCATGTGTTGATGGTCAATAAAACCACTAAGTTCCGTATGGGCAAGGGTAAAAGAACTTCAAGAAGGACGGCAAGGATGTTGCCGCCCGATAAGCCGATTCTTGGGAAGAAGTCAAAGAATGGACCCAAGCACGAGACCGAGTGCTTTTATTGCAAAGGGAAGGGTCACTAGAAGCGGAACTACCCCAAATACTTAGCGCACAAGAAGGCCGGCAACACTAAAGGTATATTTGATATACATGTAATTGATGTGTACCTTACCCGATTACTCGTAGTAACTCTTGGGTATTTGATACCGGTGCCGTTGCTCATATTTGTAACTCACAGCAGGAGATGCGGAATAAACTGAGACTGGCAAAGGACGAGGTGACGATGCACGTCGGGAATGGTTCCAAGGTCGATGTGATCGCCGTCGACACGCTACCTCTACATTTACCCACGGGATTAGTTTTAAACCTCAATAATTGTTATTTAGTGCCAAGTTTGAGCATGAACATTGTATCAGGATCTCGTTTAATGCGAGATGGCTACTCATTTAAATCCGAGAATAATGGTTGTTCTATTTATATGAGAGATATGTTTTATGGTCATGCTCCGATGGTTAATGGTTTATTCTTAATGAATCTCGAACGTGATGTTACACATATTCATAGTGTGAATACCAAAAGATGTAAAGTTGATAACGATAGTCCCACATACTTGTGGCACCGCCGCCTTGGTCACATTGGTGTCAAGCGCATGAAGAAGCTCCATCTTGATGGACTTTTAGAGTCTCTCGATTATGAATCATTTGACACATGTGAACCATGCCTTATGGGCAAAATGACCAAGACTCCGTTCTCCGGAACAATGGAGCGAGCAACCAACTTATTGGAAATCATACATACCGATGTGTGCGGTCCAATGAGCGTTGAGGCTCATGGAGGATATCGTTATGTTCTCACTCTCACCGATGACTTGAGTAGATATGGGTATGTCTACTTGATGAAACACAAGTCTGAGACCTTTGAAAAGTTCAAGGAATTTCAGAATGAGGTAGAGAATCAACGTGACCGAAAAATAAAGTTCTTACGATTAGATCATGGAGGAGAATATTTAAGTCACGAATTTGGTACACACTTAAGGAAATGTGGAATCTTTTCACAACTCACGCCGCCTGGAACACCTCAGCGTAACGGTGTGTCCGAACGTCGTAATCGCACTCTATTGGATATGGTGCGATCTATGATGTCTCTTACAGATTTACCGCTATCATTTTGGGGATACGCTCTAGAGACAGCTACATTCACTTTAAATAGGGCACCAACTAAATCCGTTGAGACGACACCATATGAATTATGGTTTGGGAAGAAACCTAAGCTGTCGCTTTCTAAAAGTTTGGGGATGCGATGCTTATGTCAAGAAACTTCAACTGAAAAGCTCGAACCCAAGTCGGAAAAATGCGTCTTCATAGGATACCCTAAGGAAACCATTGGGTATACCTTCTACCTTAGATCCGAAGGCAAGATCTTTGTTGCCAAGAACGGATCCTTTCTCGGAAAAAGAGTTTCTCTCGAAAGGAGTAAGTGGGAGGAAAGTAGAACTCGATGAAGTACTACCTCTTGAACCGGAAAGTAGTGCAGCTCAGAAAATGTTCTGTGGTGCCTACACCGACTGGAGAGGAAATTAATGATGATGATCAAGGTACTTCGGATCAAGTTGCTACTGAACTTCGTAGGTCCACAAGGACACGTTCCACACCAGAGTGGTATGGCAACCGTGTCCTGGAAATCATGTTGTTGGACAACGGTGAACCTTCGAACTATGAAGAAGCGATGGCAGGCACAAATTCCAACAAATGGCTTGAAATCATGCAATCCGAGATAGGATCCATGTATGAAAACAAAGTATGGACTTTGACAGACTTGCCCGATGATCGGCGAGCGATAGAAAACAAATGGATCTTTAAGAAGAAGACGGACGCGGATGGTAATGTTACCATCTATAAAGCTCGACTTGTCACTAAAGGTTATCGGCAAGTTCAAGGGGTTGACTACGATGAGACTTTCTCTCCCGTAGTGAAGCTGAAGACCGTTCGAATCATGTTAGCAATTGCCGCATACTATGATTATGAGATATGGCAAATGGACGTCAAAACGGCATTCCTTAACGGCTATCTTAAGGAAGAACTGTATATGATACAGCCGGAAGGTTTTGTCGACCCTAAGAATGCTAACAAGGTATGCAAGCTCCAGCGATCCATTTATGGGCTGGTGCAAGCATCTCGGAGTTGGAACATTCGCTTTGATGAGATGATCAAAGCGTTTGGGTTTATGCAGACTTATGGAGAAGCCTGCGTTTACAAGAAAGTGAGTGGGAGCTCTGTAGCATTTCTCATATTATATGTAGATAACATACTTTTGATGGGAAATGATATAGAACTTTTGGACAACATTAAGGCATACTTGAATAAGAGTTTTTCAATGAAGGACCTTGGAGAAGCTGCTTATATATTAGGCATCAAGATCTATAGAGATAGATCGAGACGCCTCATAGGTCTTTCACAAAGCACATACCTTGATAAGATATTGAAGAAGTTCAAAATGGATCAGTCCAAGAAAGGGTTCTTGCACGTATTACAAGGTGTGAAATTGAGCTCGGCTCAATGTCCCACCACGGCGTAAGATATAGAAAAGATGAGTGTCATCCCCTATGCCTCGACCATAGGGTCTATTATATATGGCATGCATGTGTACGGACTGATGTAAACCTTGCCGTAAGTTTGGTAGGAAGGTACCAAAGTAATCCCGCAAGGAACACCGGACAGCGGTCAAGAATATCTGAAGTACCGAAAAGGACTAAGGACATGTTTCGCTTATGGAGGTGACGAACAGCTCGTCAGAAGGGTTACGCCGACGCTAACTTCGACACAGATCCGGATGACTCTAAGTCACAAACCGGATACGTGTATATGTTGAATGGTGGAGCGATGGTAGTGCGGTACCAAGCAGAGCGTCGTGGCGGGATCTACATGTGAAGCGGAGTACATGGTAACCTCGGAGGCAGCGCATGAAGCAATTTGGGTGAAGAAGTTCATCACCGACCTAGGAGTCATACCCAATGCGTCGGGGCTGATCAAACTCTTCTGTGACAACACTGGAGCTATTGCACTTGCTAAGGAGCCCAGGTTTCACAAGAAGACCAGGCACATCAAGCGTCGCTTCAACTCCATTCGTGAAAATGTTCAAGATGGAGACATAGAAATTTGCAACGTGCATACGGATCTGAATGTCGCATATCCGTTGACTAAACCTCTTCCATGAAAGCAAAACATGATCAACACCGTAACTCTATGGGTGTTCGATTCATCACAATGTAACTAGATTATTGACTCTAGTGCAAGTGGGAGACTGTTGGAAATATGCCCTAGAGGAAATAATAAAAAGATTATTATTATATTTCCTTGTTCGTGATAATTGTCTTTTATTCATGCTATAATTGTATTATCCGGAAATCGTAATTCACGTGTGAATACATATACTACTATATGTCCCTAGTGAGCCTCTAGTTGACTAGCTCGTTGATCAACAGATAGCCATGGTTTCCTGACTATGGACATTGGATGTCATTGATAACGAGATCACATCATTAGGAGAATGATGTGATGGACAAGACCCAATCCTAAGCATAGCACAAGATCGTGTAGTTCGCTTTTGCTAGAGCTTTTCCAATGTCAAGTATCTTTTCCTTAGACCATGAGATCGTGTAACTCCGGATACCGTAGGGAGTGCTTTGGGTGTACCAAATGTCGAATGTAACCGGGTGACTATAAAGGTGCACTACGGTATCTTCGAAAGTGTCTGCATTGGGTTGACACGGATCGAGGCTGGATTTGTCACTCCGTATTACGGAGAGGTATCATCGGGCCCACTCGGTAATGCATCATCATAATGAGCTCAAAGTGACCAAGTGTTTGGTCACGAGATCATGCATTACTGATTTGAGTAAAGTGACTTGCCGGGTAACGAGATTGAACGAGGTATTGGGATACCGACGATCGAATCTCGCAAGTAACATACCGATTGACAAAGGGAATTGTATACGGGGTTGCTTGAATCCTCGACATCGTGGTTCATCCGATGAGATCATCGAGGAGAATGTGGGAGCCAACATGGGTATCCAGATCCCGCTGTTGGTTATTGACCGGAGAGCCGTCTCGGTCATGTCTACGTGTCTCCCGAACCCGTACGGTCTACACACTTAAGGTTCGGTGACGCTAGGGTTGTAGAGATATGAGTATGCAGCAAACCGAAAGTTGTTCGGAGTCCCGGATGAGATCCCGGACGTGACGAGGAGTTCCGAAATGGTCCAGAGGTAAAGAATTATATATAGGAAGTGCAATTTTGGCCATCGGGAGAGTTTCGGGGTCACGGTATTATCTGGGGGCCACCGGGAAGGGTCCTGAGGTCCACCGGTGGGGCCACCTATCCCGGAGGGCCCCGTGGGCTGAAGTGGGGAGGGGACCAGCCCCTGGTTGGCTGGTGCACCCCCCTTGGGCCCCCCTGCGCCTAGGGTTGGAAACCCTAGTGTGGGGAGCGCCTCCACTTGCCTTGGGGGGCACTCCACCCCCTTGGCCGGCGCCCCCCAGGGGGTCTATATAAATGGGGGAGGGGGAGGGAGGGCAGCCGCACCCTGAAGCTTTGGCACCTCCCTCTCCCCTGCTACACCTCTCCCTCTCGCAGAAGCTCGGCGAAGCTCTGCCGGAACCCTGCTGCATCCACCACCACGCCGTCAGGTCACTGGATCTTCTTCAACCTCTCCCTCCTCCTTGATGGATCAAGGTGCGGAGACGCCATCCGCCTCCAGACGTGTGTTGAACACGGAGGTGCTGTCTGCTCGGCACTAGGTCATCGGTGATTAGGATCACGACGAGTACGACTCCCTCAACCCCGTTCACTTGAACGCTTCCGCTCGCGATCTACAAAGGTATGTAGATGCACTCCTATCACTCGTTGCTAGATGAACTCATAGATGGATCTTGGTGAAACCGTAGAATTTTTTTTATTTTCTGCAACATTCCCCAACAATGTCAACAATAATAATTCATGCTCCCCTACATCCAATTAGATATATATATACATACATACATACATACATATATATATATATATATATATATATATATATATCATGTTCTTTCCAACATGCTGGGCTTGCCAAAGGATAAAATGAAAAAGGAAAGGTGAAAATCACCGTGACTCTTGCATAAGGTAGAGGATAATAATAAAAGATAGGCCCTTCGCAGAGGGAAGCAGAGGTTGCCATGCGCTTTTATGGTTGGATGCACAAAATCTCAATGCGAAAGAACATCACTTTATATTGCCCCTTGTGATATGAAACTTTATTATTTAGTCCGTCGCTTTTATTACTTCCATATCACGAGATCGTATAAAGCTTATTTCCGCACACCAATCAATCATACATATTTAGAGCATTTTTTATTGCTTTGCACCGATGACAACTTACTTGAATGATCTTACTCAATCCATAGGTAGATATGGTGGACTCTCATAGCAAGACTGGTTTAAGGGTATTTGGAAGCACAAGTAGTATCTCTACTTGGTGCTGAGAATTTGGCTAGCATGAGGGGGAAGGCAAGCTCAACATGTTAGAGGATCCATGACAACATACTTTATCTCAGATATAAGAAAACATAACTCATCACGTTGTCTTCCTTGTCCAACATCAACTCTTTAGCATGTTATATTTTAATGAGTGCTCCCAATCATGAAAGATGCCAATGATAATGTATCTATATGTGAAACCTCTCTTTCCTTATTACTTCCTATTAATTGCAACGATGACCAAAGCTATATTTGCCAACTCCCAACAACTTTTAATCATCATACTCTTTCTATGTGAAGTCATTACTCTCAATAAGATCAATATGAACTCTTTATTTCTTTTTATTCTTTTTCTTCTTTCTATTCTTTTATTCACCCAAGATCATGGCAAAATAATCAAGCCCTTGACTCAACACTAAACTTTATTATATATATAGCTCATGCACTCGATTAGATAGAGAGATCATAAAGCAAAACTCAAAACTAGATCATGCCATAAACTTTATTCTACTAGATCAAGATACTACTAATAGGATCGAACTAAGAAAAACGGTAAAGATAGGAGTTGTGATGGTGATACGATACCGGGGCACCTCCTCCAAGCTTGGCAGTTGCCAAGGGGACTGCCCATACCCATGTGATTATGTCTCCCTTGTTGGTGAAGAAGGCGGAGGTGTTGTTGATGATGCAGGCTTGTTGTCCCCCTTCCATGGCATAGGCTCACCATCATAGAAGGATGATTGAGTCTCCAGAATCCTCAAATCTGCAGCCAAACTCATCCTTTTGAATCTATATTCATACTCACAGTTTTGATTTTGCAGATCATATATTTGGGCTTGGAGGTGCTCGATCTTCTCATGTAGCTTGAAGATGGCCTCCTCGGTGTTCTTGGCATCCGGCTCGTAGTTGTTGGTGAACTCATGAGCATCTTGTGGCTAGCGTAAGTACCACGCTCCACCATCCCCTGGCACTTGAAAACTTGTTGCTCCATTGCTTCGAGCCTCTCCTCCACGCTTCTGGTTCCCTTTGGTCCCTCAACATCGCGGATGTGCAGCAACCTATAGCGACCCGACCCGAATGGATCAAGTCTCTGTGCTTTCGTGTCATCCCTGGATCGGTATGCTGACACACACAGTACTCGAAGGATTTATAACAGAGGTAAATCACATGTATAAAGTAACGTAAATACTATTACCTCGATCCAAATATATAGCGGAAGCAACAAGGTTGTGGATTCCCATCAACACCAACGGCAAAGTTGAGTATAGGAAATCGTAACCCTAACGTATCACTTACTGTCGTTCGAAAAGTCTCGCAACATGAAAAGTTGCAGCCCGAAAACGGGTCAGCACATGGAATATGCTGGCAATGTAACACATAGAGAGTAATGAAAGAATACGCTATACTACATGCATATATGGCTGGTGGAAAGGCTCTACGGTTACATTTTTGCATAAAGCTGGTTTTTCCCTACATCAAAGGAATAATTTTATTTAACTATCATGGTGGTTGTTAAACATTGAGAATGGTCGACAGCATCCTCAATCCCAATTAAAAAGTACTCATTAAACCCAAACAAATTATATTAAGTAACGTGATGAGATCAACATGATATCCAGGTTTGCGCACTTTTCCCCACAAGACTCGATCGCCTCCGCTTGGTTTCTCGCATTACATGGTGTTTGAGAAACGGATGACCGAGACATAGTCTTTCAGAAGTACTAGCACCTTACATGTGGGTAGACCGTACCAACCTACATCCCCTACATCTGCTAGTCTGCCCGTAAGAGTTCGCACAACTTAGTCAACTACGCCAGGGCCCATAATGGCTTGTGGCTGCACACGGAAGTTTCTAGTTTGAATAATCTCATGATCCCTTTGGGCCTGGGTGGCGGTCCGAAGAAATACAGCAAATCCTGTCTACCTGTGTGCCTTGACAGGCAAGTCTGGAATAGCCAGGTGCCTCAATCCACCCAGATGTGTGTTTAAGTTGCCACCTTAGATAAACCATTAATTATCAATCTCACATCTGTCATGGATATTCACTCAAACACAATCCACGTCTACGAGCATAGCATGGCGTAATAAGCAAACGTAGAAGTAACTCCCAAGGGTTTGATAATAAAACAGGTAATAGGTACTACCTCAAACTACTTCCCATCCCACAATTTAATTAGATCCTAACCATGCAAGTGTTTGAGGATTGATCTAATGCATAAAAACTGGGTAGTAGAAAAGATATGATCAAGTGTTACTTGCGCAAAGTTGATGAAGATGATTCGCACTCAAAACTCTTGATAGATCTACTCGTCACACTCCGGTCAATCTATCGTAATCAAGCAATAGTAACCACACATAAGCAATCACTCAAAAGATCGGAAAGAACGAAGAAAACGATTCGGAAAACGTCAAAACCAAATCAAATAACTCTTGCAGCATAAAACAATTTCTAACAGTACCAAAATTATGTGAATTTGGCCTTATCAGAAAGTTTAGGTCAAGAGCTTCGATTTGCAAAAAGAATCAACTCAAACGGAGTTATAAAACTCAAGTTATGCTCAAACGAAGTTTGAATTCAAATCTGATCTAATTAAAATTTTAAAATTTCAAAACATGTTTGAGTTGGATTACTGGATAGAGGAGATCATAACGAAGAAGTGGGCGTTGGTTTCGTTGGATTCCGACTTACGAGTAAAAAGTTATGAACGTTTGAAGATTAGGGACTACAGATAGGTCCATGACGAAAATTAAAAATTAAAAAAAAAATCTATTGAGCGAACGCTTGCTAAACAAAACCGGAAACAAAAACCGGCGAGAAAACCGATCTAGGGTTTCAGAAAGGAAACCGAAACGAAAAACCGATCTAGAAAACGGAACGAAAACCGATCTAGAAAACGGAACGGAAACCGATCTAGAAAACGGAACGGAAACCGATCTAGAAAACCGATCTAGAAAACGTGACGCGGCGCGGGGCTAGTACCTCAAAGAGGCGAGGGGCTCCGGCGGTGGCGGCGTAGGGCGACGGCGGCGGCAAGTGGCGGCGGCGGCTATGTAGGGCGGCAGCGGCGACTAGGGCGGCGACAATGGCGGGCTATGCAAGATCGTGTTCTTCTTGCCGCAGAGGAGGAGAGGAGAGGAGAGTTGATTTGGTGTGTTGGAGGGGGTGCTTGGGTATTTATATTGGGGAGGGAGGGTCTGGCGTGGGGTAGGGGGCAAGAAATAGATTAGGATTAGGAATCCTAGGAATAAAAAACGGAATAACAAAACGGGGTCAAATTCTACTAAGAATTGTAAAAGTATAGGAAACTTGGGGCTCCTGGCTCCCCTAGGTGCGTGGTGCGTTGGCCTTGTGGCCTTCGGCCGGCCGGTGACTCCTAGGCGGCTTGGGCCTTTGGCCCAAGGCGCTGCAGCTTTTTTTTTTAAAATTCATAGAACAAAATAAAAACAAAAATAATAAAACTTTTATATAGGCATATAATATATCAAAATTTGCAGAAAAATATTTCCTACAAGATGAACATTATTTTAGCTTCAAATAAAATACACACAAATCCAAATAAAACAAAGAGTGTTTCAGCTCTAATAAAATCCAATAAAAATCATTTTGAAAATACCAAAATGAATTCAAATAATTTTCTCTCCAATTTTCTGATGTAGGGAATCATGTTACCCTATTTTCCATATATTTTATTTTTGGAGAAAAATAATTTGAATAAAACTCAAATAACTCCAAATTGAAAATAAATTCAGAAGAACTTTGAATTTATTTCTTTGAAACTCCCAACTCATATTTCATATGTTTTGAAGAAGTCATTTTATCTTCGCTCGTGAAAATCATCGAGTTGCATAAAGTTTCAGAAGTGGAAATGTTTTCCAAATGAAATTCAAATATTTTCAACACCCCTTGTCATTTAAATAAATGGAAGAAGTCATGTCATCTTCTCTCCGTGGTTTTTGTGATGAAAGAATTTGAATTTCAAGATCATAAAAAAAATGAAAGTTTGGGAAAGTCCTTTTATTCCCTCTCATTTAACTTTCAAAAAGTTTCGAATTCACTCACTTTCAGTCAATCGATCAAGCAATCAATCAAATCTATCTATTTGTTTATAATATTCCAAAATTTAGAATTTTGGGATGTTACACAACCCATCACGCATCTCAATGGTTTGAGGGTGTCGCAGCACCTCCGCGAGGTAAGGGTTGATAACCTTCTCGAAGAACTTGTCCTTGGAAGCACTTGGGGACGTCATGATGATCTAGATCTGTCAGAAAAACAACTCGAAACAAGAATAGAGAATATTTGCGTGATACGAGAGTCAAAACCTTTGGGGGAATATATAATGAATTTTTACCGACCAAAATACGTATCGTGCAAGAAAACGGAGTCCGGAGGGCACACGAGGTGCTCACGAGGTAGGGGGCGCGCCCACCACCCTAGTGGGGCCCTCGTGTCCTTCCCGGACTGCTACTTATTTTTCTATTTTTCTAAATATTCCAAAACTGAGAAATATTGCCTTAAAAATTGTTTTGGAGTCGGTTTACTTACCGTACCACATACCTATTCCTTTTCGAGTCTCAAACAGTCCGAAAGTGTCCCTTGTGTATTCTTAGGGTTACGGTTTCAATAATATTGGTTTCAACATTTATGGGATTACACGAGATATAATGTTTGATCCTTTGACCGTTCACCACCTTCGGATTTGTGCCTTCAAAGTTGTTGATTTTTATGGCACCGGAACGATAGACCTCCTCGATAACGTAGGGACCTTCCCATTTAGAGAGAAGTTTTCCTGCAAAAAATCTTAAACGAGAGTTGTATAGCAATACATAATCACCTACATTAAACTCAAGCTTTTGTATCCTTTTGTCATGCCATCTTTCAACTTTTTCTTTAAATAACTTGGCATTTTCATAAGCTTGGGTTCTCCATTCATCAAGTGAGCTAATATCAAATAACCTCTTCTCACCCAAGAAGTTTGAAATCATAGTTGAGCTCTTTAATAGCCCAATATGCCTTATGTTCTAGTTCGAGAGGTAAGTGGCATGCTTTTCCTTAAACCATTTTATACGGAGACATACCCATAGGATTCTTATATGCAGTTCTATATGCCCCATAATGCATCATCAAGTTTCTTGGACCAATTCTTTCTAGACCTATTAACAGTCTTTTGCAAAATTAATTTGAGCTCTCTATTGCTCAATTCTACTTGACCACTAGACTGTGGGTGATATGGAGATGCAATTCTATGATTAACGTCATATTTAGCGAGCATTTTACGGAAAGCACCATGAATAAAGTGTGAACCACCATCAGTCATTAAATATCTAGGGACTCCAAACCTAGGAAAAATAACTTCCTTAAGCATTTTAATAGAAGTGTTATGATCAGCACTACTAGTTGGAATAGCTTCTACCCACTTAGTAACGTAATCAATAGCAACCAAAATATGTGTATATCCATCAGAGGCAGGGAAAGGTCCCATATAATCAAAGCCCCAAACATCAAATGGTTCAATAACAAGTGAATAATTCATAGGCATTTCTTGACGTCTACTAATATTACCAATTCTTTGACATTCATCACAAGACAAGACAAACTTACGGGCATCCTTGAAGAGAGTAGGCCAATAAAACCAGATTGCAATACCTTATGTGCAGTTCTATCTCCAGCGTGGTGTCCTCCATAGGCTTCGGAGTGACACTTGCGTAGGATCTGTTCCTGTTCATGCTCACGTACACAACGTCTAATAACACGATCTACTCCTTCTTTATAAAGATGTGGGTCATTCCAAAAGTAATGTCGCAAATCATAGAAAAACTTTTTATTTTGTTGGTATGTGAAGCTAGGTGGTATAAATTTAGCAACAATATAATTAGCATAATCAGCATACCATGGAGTGCTACGAGAAGTGCTTATGACATATAATTGTTCATCGTGGAAGCTATCATCAATAGGTAGTGGGTCATCAAGAACATTCTCTAACCTAGATAAGTTATGCAGAACGGGTTCTCAGCTCCTTTTCTATCAACAATATGCAAATCAAATTCTTGCAGCAAGAGAACCCATCTAATAAGTCTACGTTTAGCATCTTTCTTTTCCATAAGATATTTAATAGCAGCATGATCAGTGTGAATGGTTACTTTAGAATCAACAATATAGGGTCTGAACTTATCACAAGCAAATACAACTACTAAAAGTTTTTTTTCGGTAGTAGCATAATTTATTTGAGCATTGTCTAGAGTCTTACTAGCATAATGGATAACATTTAATTTATTATCAACTCTTTGCCCTAGAACAGCACCTACAACATAATCACTAGCATCACACATAATTTCAAAGGGTAAATTCCAATTAGGTGGCTGAACAACAAAAAGTGAGACTAATGCTTTCTTAAGTATTTCAATTGCTTCTACACAATCATCATCAAAGACAAATGGTACATCTTTTTGTAGTAAATTAGTCGAGGTCGAGAAATTTTGAGAAGTCCTTAATGAACCTCCTATAAAATCCGGCGTGACCAAGGAAACTTCTTATACCTTTGATGTCCTTGGGACATGGCATCTTTTCAATAGCATCAACCTTGGCTTTATCAACTTCAATACCTCTTTCGTAAAACTTTGTGCCCCAAGACAATACCTTCATTAACCATAAAGTGGCACTTTTCCCAATTCAAGACAAGATTAGTTTCTTCACATCTCGCAAAACTCGATCAAGATTGCTCAAGCAATCATCAAAAGAGGAACCATAGACGGAAAAGTCGCCCATGAAAACCTCACAAATCTTTTCGTAAAAGTCGAGAATATAGCCATCATGCATCTTTGAAAGGTAGAAGGTGCATTACATAAACCAAAAGGCATACGTCTATAAGCAAAAGTACCAAAAGGGCAAGTAAAAGTAGTCTTTGATTGATCTTTAGCCGACACAGGTATTTGAGAGAAACCAGAATAACCATCTAGAAAGCAATAATGTGTATGTTTGCATAATCTTTCTAGCATTTGATCAATAAAAGGTAATGGGTAACGATCTTTCTTAGTAGCTTTATTTAATTTGCGGAAATCAATTACCATCCTATAACCTGTGATAATTCTTTGTGGGATCAATTCATCTTTATCATTAGGGACAACAGTAATACCTCCCTTCTTAGGGACACAATGGACATGACTTACCCAATCGACTATCAAGAACGGGATAAATTATACCGCCTCCGTAAGCTTGAGTATTTCTTTTCTTACCACTTCTTTCATTTTAGGATTCAAACGTCATTGAGGATCATGAACTGGTTTGGCATCCGCTTCCAAATTTATTTTATGCTGACATAGAGTGCGACTAATGCCCTTAAGATCATCAAGAGTATATCCAATAGCGTACGGTGCTTCTTGTAGTTTTCAATAATCTTTCTTCTTCATTCTCTGAAAGGTTAGCACTAATAATAACATGATATATTTTCTTTTCATCAAGATAAGCATATTTAAGATTATCAGGCAACGGTTTAAGCTCAAACACGGGATCACCCTTGGGTGGAGGGGGATCCCCTAGGATTTCAACAGGCAAATTGTGATGCAGAATAGGTTCCTTTTTAAAGAATACTTCATCTATTTCCATTCTTTCATTCATGAACATATCGTTTTCATGGTCTAGCAAATAGTGTTCTAAAGGATCACTAGGAGGTACGGCAATAGAAGCAAGACCAATAATTTCATCCTTACTAGGCAATTCTTCCTCACGATGTTGTTTACTAAATTTAGAGAAATTAAACTCATGAACCATATCATCCAAGCCAATAGTAACAACATTCTTTTCGCAATCTATCTTAGCATTAACAGTGTTCAAGAAAGGTCTACCAAATATAATGGGACAAAAGCTATCTTGTGGAGAACTAAGAACAAGAAAATCAGCAGGATATTTAGTTTTCCCACATAGAACTTCAACATCTCTAACAATTCCCACTGGTGAAATAGTATCTCTATTGGCAAGTTTAATTGTGACGTCAATTTCTTCTAACTCACCAGGTGCAATTTCATGCTTGATTTCTTTATACAAGTCATAAGGTATAACACTAGCACTAGCACCCATATCACATAAGCCATGATAACAATGATCTCCTATTTTAACAGAAATAACAGGCACGCCTACCACAGGTCTATGTTTATCTTTAACGCTAGGTTTAGCAATTCTAGAAGATACACGACAGAATTGAATAACATGCCCATCAATATTATCAGACAAGAGATCTTTAACAATAGCAATATTAGGTTCTACTTTGATTTGCTCAGGAGGTGCATAAGTTCTAATATTGCTTTTACGAACCACAGTTGAAGCTTTAGCACGATCCTTTATTCTAACAGGGAAAGGTGGTTTCTCAACATAAGAGATAGGAACAATAGGATCATTATAAGTGATAGTCTTTTCTTCAACTTTAATAGGTGCAGCTGATTTTACTTCTATGGGAGGATGATATTTAAACCACTTCTCCTTAGGGAGATCAACATAAGTAGCAAAAGATTCACGTAAAGAAGCTACTATCTCGAGTCAAGTCCATATTTAGTGCTAAACTTACGGAAAATATCGGTATCCATAAAAGATTTAACACAATCAAACTTAGGTGTCATACGACTCCTTACCTTCGTCGAGGTCCCAATCTTCAAAGTTGCGTTTAATTCTATCCAATAAATTCCATTTGAATTCAATAGTCTTCATCATAAAAGAGCCAAAGACAAGAAGTATCGAGCATGGTGCGATTGTTATCGTAAAGCCGAGCATAAAAACTTTGAATAATTATTTCTCTTGAGAGCTCATGATTGGGGCATGAATATAACATTGATTTAAGCCTCCCCAAGCTTGAGCGATGCTTTCTCCTTCGTGAGGCCAAAAATTATATATATAATTGCGATCACGATGAACAAGATGCATAGGATAATACTTTTGATGAAATTCCAATTTCAATCTTTTATAGTTCCATGATCTCATATCATCACATAGCCTATACCATGTCAATGCGTCTCCCTTCAAAGATAAAGGAAAGCCTTCTTCAGAATAACATCATCGTGTATACCGCAAGCTTAAATAATCCACAAATTTCATCCACATATATTAAGTGCTCATCAGGATGCTTTGTTCCATCTCACGTAAAAAGGATTAGCTAGCAGTTTTTCCATCATACCGAATGAATTTCAAAAGGAGTTTCATTTTCAATAGGTTCGATGGGTTGAGGAGCAACTCTTTGCTCTCTTTGGACGGGGTGAAGATACCCTAACAAGCCCCTCGGAGAATTACTTTCCATAGTAACACGTGATGAAATTTCAGCACACTATATAAATTTTTCCTTACCAAATTCCACCTACCAAAGGCGCTACACTCCCGCAACGGCGCTTAAAAAGAGTCTTGATGACCCACAAGTATAGGGGATCTATCGTAGTCCTTTCGATAAGTAAGAGTGTCGAACCCAACGAGGAGCGAAGGAAATGATAAGCGGTTTTCAGCAAGGTATTCACCGCAAGCTTGAAATAAGTGGTAACAGATAGTTTTGTGATAAGATAAATTGTAACGAGCAACAAGTAACAAAAGTAAATAAAGTGCAGCAAGGTGGCCCAATCCTTTTTGTAGCAAATGACAAGCCTGGACAAACTCTTATAATAGGAAAAGCGCTCCTTAGGACACATGGGAATATCATCAAGCTAGTTTTCATCACGTTCATATGATTCACGTTCGGTACTTTGACAATTTGATATGTGGGTGGACTGGTGCTTGGGTGCTGTTCTTACTTGAACAAGCATCCCACTTATGATTAACCTCTATTGCAAGCATCCGCAACTACAACAAAAGTATTAAGGTAAACCTAACCATAGCATGAAACATATGAATCCAAATCAGCCCTTACGAAGCAACGCATAAACTAGGGTTTAAACCATCACTCTAGCAACCCATCATCTACTTATTACTTCCCAATGCCTTCCTCTAGGCCCAAATAATGGTGAAGTGTTATGTAGTCGACGTTCACATAACACCACTAGAGACTAGACAACATACATCTCATCAAAATATCGAACGAATACAAAATTCACATGACTACTAATAGAAAGACTTCTCCCTTGTCCTCAGGAACAAACGTAACTACTCACAAAGCATATTCATGTTCATAATCAGAGGGTAATAATATGCATAAAGGATCCGAACAAATGATCTTCCACCAAATAAACCAACTAGCATCAACTACAAGGAGTAATCAACACTACTAGCACCAATCCGGACTTGGAGACAAGAATTGGATACAAGAGATGAACTAGGGTTTGGAGATGAGATGGTCCGGTGAAGATGTTGATGGAGATTGCCCTCTCCCGGTGAGAGGAGCGTTGGTGATGACGATGACGATGATTTCCCCCTCCCGGAGGGAAGTGTCCCCAGCAGAACAGCTCTGCGGGAGCCCTAGATTGGTTCCGCCTCGTGGCGGCGGAGTTTCGTCCCGAAAGGTTGCTTGTTATTTTTTTCTCATCGAAAGACTTCATATAGGAGAAGATGGGCGTCGGAGAGCCACCAGGGGGCCCACAAGGTAGGGGGGCGCGCCCCCCACCCTCGTGAGCAGGGTGTGGGCCCCCTGGCCTTCATCTTTGGCGATGATTTTTCTTTATTTATTTTAAGATATTCTGTGGAGCTTCAGGACTTTTGGAGTTGCGCAGAATAGGTCTCCAATATTTGCTCCTTTTCCAGCCCAGAATTCCAGCTGCCGGCATTCTCATGTAAACCTTGTAAAATAAAAGAGAATATCCCTAAGTATTGTGACATAATGTGAAATAACAGCCCATAATGCGATAAATATCGATATAAAAGCATGATGCTAAATGGACGTATCAAACAACATCTTTTTCGAAGAGGCATTTAATGCCTTCAATTCGGGAGACGCATACATCCGGGCTGCTCAAGGCGGGCTTGCCAATGACGAACGATATACCAAAAATATACGGTAAGAAATTTTGATAAGCATGTGTAGCAGTAGTTCTCGAGACTTGAAACGGTTGGAACAACTGTTTCAAGGATCAATTTATGCAGTCCTTGTAGATAAGAATGAGCAATTGTCTCGGGAGCCGGAGGAGTGCAAGGCCGAAATGAGGGCCGCGATTGCCAAGTTAGAGGAATCCCAAAAACCCTCATCTGGTAACATTTGTCTCAATTGTACGAAGATGCACCAGTTAGTAAATGGCTGATATGACAAGTCTAACAGAAAATTATGCAAACAATCCCGGGGTGAATCCGGAGGGTGTAAGAGAGGACGAATCACATCTCAAAAGGCAGCTGAAGACTGGCGAGCGCATTCTTACGCAAGTTAGGCAGGAGAAGAACAATCTTCAAGATGCCAAAGTCCAGTTGGACGTGGAGTTAAAAGATCTCCGCACTCAGCTGGCGGACTCCGTGAAGGAGAACAAAAGGCTTCGACGCGGCATTTACAGTTTAAGTGCCTAGACGAACTGTAGTATAGTTCGGCGCAGAAGTATATTGAAAGGATTGTGCTAGTAGGAATGTTAACGGGTCGCCCTGAGGAGGAGATGCCCTCATCTGCAGGCGATTTACTACAAGACCTCTTATAATTGCACGAGCGAGCTCGGCAGGTGATGGAGGGCGTTGCTCAGGTCTTGTGGCCATCAAGCCTCCTGCCGAATGGCATGGGGGAGCTTGTGGATATGCTTCAAGGAGCACGGCGGCGCTTCCAATTGTGGAAGATGTCAGCCTGCAAGAAGGTGCAAGAGAAGCCTGGGCTATGGTGAAGACGCTACACACCAAGCTGGACCCGAACCATATGGTCAAGTCGGATCAAGGGGCCAGATGGGCAAGAAATTCCCGTGAGTCTGGTATATGACAAGGTAGCGTTAGTCGCAAAATATTCTCAACAGGATTTTAAGCTAGATAGCCTGTTGGATGCTATAGAGGAGGAATATAGTCAGTCCAAGTGACTGTGTAATTCAATGGACATAATTAGTCCCTAGCCGGATTAAAATCATTTGTCATGGCGGACCTTTTCGCTTCAGCCCCCGGATCCTACAGTCCGGGGTGTGTCCGAATACCCACTTGGTTATACAAAACCGGGGCATGCGTGGAAACCAGGTGTAGGGATCATAAGTGCTTGAACAGACAAGTACCCAACTAGTTATGTTATATTACATGGATAGTAAGAAACATCTTCGAGGGAGAATAGTTCCGTTAGGGGTTCCTTTCCCTGGGTACGCATGCGACACTGCACATGTTGGACTGCGAATGATTGCGCAAAGATACAAAACTTCGGGATTTGCATTGTAATAAACGAATACATCTTTTGTTCACCGACCGAATATTCTCTTAAGGAAGCTAGCTTCGGCTTCACCCGACCGAGGTACACATCCGGCTGAACCGGCAAAGAATAATCGCAGAGGTGCTCCCCTTATGCCCTAGCCGAATTAACAGGAACGTAGGGCATAAACACAAGAGCCAGGCAACCCAGCTTGGCCACATCTTAAGTCATATCGATGCATATAATGGTGAAGAAAAGGCACATATGGAAATAGAATGCATATGTGACGGGCAGAAAGCCATGTGAGTAATTATTTTTAGCTTCCGTATAGGAAGCCCCCAGGTATTGCTTACACACCTAGTGCGGCCGGAGTGCTCCGGGAGTCTGCACTATATTGAATACTTTGTGTGAAGAGGAAAAAGGCCGAGAAAGGAAAAAGGGATGGGGCATAATTAAAAAGGAGGGGTTAGAAGACGAACATTGAGTTCGGTGTTAGGCATAGAATCTCCGGAGTCTGGCTGCGTTCCATGGGTTCGGCTCGAGTCTGTTATCGGATGCATTACGTAAGCGGTACGCTCCTCCGGTGAGAACTTTGTCAATGACGAAGGGACCCTCCCACTTGGGTTTGAGCTTGTCCTTCTTCTTCTTCGGTAGGCGTAGAACGAGCTCGCCAATATTGTAAGTTTTGGCCCGCACTTCTCTGATTTGATATTGTCGAGCCTGCTGCTGATAGAATGCGGAGCGGGCTTTTGCGACATCGCGCTCCTCCTCCAGGGCATCCAAGTTATCCTGCCTATCTAACTCAGCTTCCTTCTCTTCGTACATGCGTACGCGTGGTGAATCATGTATTATGTCGCAGGGTAATACTGCTTCGTGCCGTACACCATAAAAAATGGTGTATATCCGATGGTGTGATTCGGCATGGTCCGCAGCCCCCAGAGTACGGAGTCGAGCTCCTCGACCCAGTGCGTATCCGACTCTGTCAAGGATCGCACTAGTCTGGGTTTGATGCCGCTCATGATGAGACCATTTGCCCGCTCTACGGCCGCTTGTTTGGGGATGGTAGACGGAAGCGTAATCAAGCTTAATGCCCATTTTTACACGCAAGTTTTCACTTTGTCGGCTGTGAAATTTGAGCCATTATCGGTGATGATCTTTGTGGGGGACACCGTATCGGTGTACGACCCCGAATATGAAGTCTATTACTGTTCCGGATTCGGCCATTTTGACTGGTTTGGCTTCTATCTATTTGGTGAATTTGTCCACCATGACCAATAAGTATTTTTTCTTATGGCTTCCCCCTTTAAGAGGTCCGACCATATCCAGCCCCCAGACCGCGAAGGGCCAAGTTATGGGGATTGTTTGGAGAGCGGTAGGGGGCATATGACTCTGATTGGCAAAGAGCTGGCAACCAACGCAATGTTGGACAAGGTCCTGTGCGTCTGCTCGGGCCGTCGGCCAATAGAAACCTGTACGGAAGGCCTTGCTGACTAATGCTCGAGCCGCGGCGTGGTGCCCGCCTAGTCCGACATGGATTTCAGCCAAGAGCTGCCGCCCTTCCTCTTCGGAGATGCATCTTTGGAGCACTCCGGTAGCGCTTTTCTTGTAGAGTTCCCCTCCGTAGACTTTGTAAGCTTTAGAGTGCCGGACCATGCAGCGTGCTTCATTTTGGTCTTCGGGGAGCTCCTTCCTATTTAGGTAGGCCAAGAAAGGCTCAGTCCACGGGGTGATTACAGCCATGATTTCATGGGCCAAGGACGTTATTTCGGTGGTAGAACCTCCGATTATGTCTGATAGTTTGGAATCTGGGGGTGTATTCGGATCCGTGCTAGTATTGCCGGACTCCCCTTCCCATACTATGGATGGCTTGAACAACTGTTCAAAGAATATGTTAGGTGGGACAGGGTCGCGTTTAGCGCTGATGCGAGCGAGGACGTCCGCCGCTTGATTGTTTTCTCGAGCCACATGGTGGAATTCGAGCCCCTCGAACCGAGCTGACATCTTGAGGACGGCATTACGGTAGGCCGCCATTTTAGGGTCCTTGGCATCAAAATCTCCGTTTATTTGTGATATTGCGAGGTTTGAATCCCCGCGCACTTCTAGGCGTTGAATGCCGATAGAGACTGCCATCCGAAGACCGTGCAACAGAGCCTCATATTCGGCTGCATTGTTGGAGTCTGTGTATAATATCTGGAGGACGTACTGGACCGTGTCTCTGGTGGGAGACGTCAGGACTACACCTGCTCCCAATCCAGCCAGCATTTTAGAGCCGTTGAAGTGCATCATCCAGTTTGAGTATGCGTCGTACTCTTTAGGGAGTTCGGCTTCTGTCCATTCGGCGACGAAGTCAGCCAATACTTGCGACTTGATGGCCCGCCGTGGTTTGTATGTTATGTCGAACGAAAGGAGCTCAATGGCCCATTTGGCAATCCGGCCGTAGTATCGCGGTTATTTATTATGTCATTGAGTGGTACTTGAGGCCACCGTAATCGAACACTCTTGAAAGTAGTGTCGTAGCTTCCGGGATGCCATGAACACCGCGTATGCTATTTTTTGATAGTGTGGGTATCGGGATTTGCATGGGGTTAGGACCGTGGATACGTAGTAAACTGGCTTCTGGAGCGGGAATTTGTATCCGTCAGCCTCTCGTTCAACGACGAGCACTGTGCTTACAACTTGATGCGTTGCAGCTATGTACAACAAAGATAGGTTCGCCAATATTTGGCGCCGTTAATACTTTGGATTACTAGCCAATAAGGTCTTTATTTCATCCAGTCCGCCGCGGCTGCATCCGTCCCACATCGAAGTGTTCGGCAATCAAGAAGGCGGTAAAGAGGTAATGCCTTTTCTCCTAACACGGAGATAAAGCGGATTAGAGCAGCCACGCATCCGGCTAGTTTCGGATGTGCTTGAGGTTTGTTGGTATAGCCAATCGTGATGAGCTCGGATTTTTGCCGGATTCGCTTCAATTCCTCTATTGGAAACAATGAAGCCGAGTAGTTTTCCCGAGGGGACGCCAAAAATGCATTTTTCCGGGTTCAGCTTGATGTCGTATGTCCGGAGATTGTCGAATGTAAGCCTCAAGTCATCTATTAGGGTTTCAACGTGTCTTGTTTTTATGACCACGTCATCCACGTATGCCTCCATTGTTTTGCCGATTTGCTTTTCCAGGCATGTTTGAATCATGCGTTGGTAGGTTGTGTTGGGGAACGTAGTAATTTCAAAAAATTTCCTACGCACACGCAAGATCATGGTGATGGCATAGCAACGAGAGGGGAGAGTATTGTCCACGTACCCTCGTAGACCGTAAGCGGAAGCGTTATGACAAGGCGGTTGATGTAGTCGTTCGTGTTCTCGAGCCGGCCGATCCAAGTACCGAACGTCACGGCACCTCCGAGTTCAGCACACGTTCAGCTCGATGGCGATCCCGGACTCCGATCCAAAGCAAAGTGTCGGGATGAGTTCCTTCAAAGACGGCGTGGCAGGCGATGATGATGCTCTCATCGGCGCAGGCTTCGCCTAAACTCCACGCATTTATATGACCGAGGTGGAATATGGTGGAGGGGGCACCGCACACGGCTAAGGAACGATCCGTAGATCAACTTGTGTGTCATGGGGTGCCCCCGCCTCAGATATAAAGGAGCAAGGGGGAGGAGGCCGCCCTAGGAGGGGCGCCAAGTGTGGAGTCCTACTAGGACTCCCTAGTCCTAGTAGGATTCCACCTCCCTTGTTGGAGTAGGAGAAGGGGAAAGAGGGGGAGGAATAAGGAAAGGGGCTGCGCCTTGTCCAATTCGGACCAGAGGGGGCGCAAGCCTCCTTCCTTTCCTTTGGCCTCTCTCCTCTATTCCCGTATGGCCCAATAAGGCCCATATACTCCCGGCGAATTCCCGTAACTCTCGGTACTCAAAAATACCGAATCACTCGGAACCTTTCCGAAGTCCGAATATAGTCGTCCAATATATCGATCTTTACGTCTCGACCATTTCGAGACTTCTCGTCATGTCCCCGATCTCATCCGGGACTCCGAACAAACTTCGGTACATCAAAACTTATAAACTCATAATAAAACTGTCATCGTAACGTTAAGCGTGCGGACCCTACGGGTTCGAGAACTATGTAGACATGACCTAGAACTATTCTCGGTCAATAACCAATAGCGGAACCTGGATGCTCATATTGGCTCCTACATATTCTCTGAAGATCTTTATCGGTCAAACCGCATAACAACATACGTTGTTCCCTTTGTCATCGGTATGTTACTTGCGAGATTTGATCGTCGGTATCCAATACCTAGTTCAATCTCGTTCTTGGCAAGTCTCTTTACTCGTTACGTAATGCATCATTCCGTAACTAACTCATTAGCTACATTGCTTGCAAGGCTTATAGTGATGTGCATTACCGAGAGGGCCCAGAGATACCTCTCCGAGCAATCGGAGTGACAAAACCTAATCTCGAAATACGCCAACCCAACATGTACCTTTGGAGACACCTGTAGTACTCCTTTATAATCACCCAGTTACGTTGTGACGTTTGGTAGCACCCAAAGTGTTCCTCCGGTAAACGGGAGTTGCATAATCTCATAGTTACAGGAACATGTATAGGTCATGAAGAAAGCAATAGCAATATACTAAACAATCAAGTGCTAGGCTAACGGAATGGGTCATGTCAATCACATTATTCTCCTAATGATGTGATCCCATTAATCAAATAACAACACATGTCTATGGTTAGGAAACATAACCATCTTTGATTAATGAGCTAGTCAAGTAGAGGCATACTAGTGACTATATGTTTGTCTATGTATTCACACATGTATCATGTTTCCGGTTAATACAATTCTAGCATGAATAATAAACATTTATCATGATATGAGGAAATAAATAATAACTTTATTATTGCCTCTAGGGCATATTTCCTTCAGTCTCCCACTTGCACTAGAGTCAATAATCTAGATTACACAGTAATGATTCTAACACCCATAGTTCACATCTTCATGTGAACAACACCCAAAGGGTTTACTAGAGTCAATAATCTAGTTCACATCGCTATGTGATTAACACCCAAAGAGTACTAAGGTATGATCATGTTTTGCTCATGAGAGAAGCTTAGTCAACGGGTCTGTCACATTCGTGAGCCGTATGTATTTTGCAAATATTCTATGTCTACAATGCTCTGCACGGAGCTACTCTAGCTAATTGCTCCCACTTTCAATATGTATCTAGATTGAGACTTAGAGTCATCTGGATCAGTGTAAAAAGCTTGCATTGATGTAACTCTTTACGACGGGCTCTTTTATCACCTCCATAATCGAGAAATATTTCCTTAGTCCTCACTAAGGATGTTCTTGACCAATGTCCAGTGATCTACTCCTAGATCACTATTGTAGTCCCTTGCCAAATTCAGAGCAAGGTATATAATAGGTCTGCTACATAGCATAGTATACTTTATAGAAGCTATGACTGAGGCATAGGGAATGACTTTCATTCTCTTTTCTATTTTCTGCCGTGGTCGGGATTTGAGTCTTATTCAATTTCACACGTTTGCAACACAGGCAAGAACTTTTCTTTGACTGTTCCATTTTGAACTACTTCAAAATCTTGACAAGGTATGTACTTATTGAAAAACTTATCAAGCCGCCTTGATCTATCTCAATAGATCTTGATGCTCAATATGTAAGTAGCTTTACCGAGGTCTTTCTTTTAAAGAACTCCTTTCAAATTCTCCTTTATGCTTTCCGTAAAAATTATACATCATTTACGATCAACAATATGTTACTCACATATATTTATCAAAAGGCGGTAGTGCTCCCACTCACTTTATTGTAAATACAGTCTTCACCGCAAGTCTCAGATAAAACTATATGCTTTGATCAACTTATCAAAGCGTGTATTCCAACTCCGAGATGCTTGCACTAGTCCATAGATGGATCATTTGGAGCTTGCACATTTTGTTAGCTCCTTTAGGATTGACAAAACCTTACGGTTGCATCATATACAACTCTTCTTTAATAAATCCATTAAAGAATGTTGTTTTGACATCCATTTGCCAGATTTCATAAAATGTGGCAATTGCTAACATGATTCGGACAGACTTAAGCATAGATACGAGTGAGAAACTCTCATCGTACTCAACACCTTGAACTTGTCGAAAAACCTTTTGCGACAAGTCAAGCTTTGTAGATAGTAACACTACTATCAGCATCCGTCTTCCTCTTGAAGATCCATTTATTTTCTATGACTTGCCGATCATCGGGCAAATCAATCAAAGTCCACACTTTGTTCTCATACATGGATCCCATCTCAGATTTCATGGTCTCAAACCATTTCGCGGAATCTGGGCTCATCATCGCTTCCTCATAGTTCGTAGGTTTATCATGGTCTAGTAACATGATTTCCTGAATAGGATTCCCGTACCACTCTGGTGCGGATCTTAATCTGAAAGATCTATAAAGTTCGGTAGTAACTTGATCTGAAGCTTCATGATCATTATCATTAGCTTCCTCACTAATTGGTGTAGGAATCACAAGAACTGATTTCTATGATGAACTACTTTCCAATTTGGGAGAAGGTAGAAATTACCTTATCAAGCTCTACTTTCCTCCCACTCACTTCTTTCGAGAGAAACTTCTTCTCTAGAAAGGATCCATTTTAGCAACGAATAACTTGCCTTCGGATCTGTGATAGAAGGTGTACCCAATAGTTACCTTTGGGTATTCTATGAAGACGCACTTTTCCGATTTGGGTTCGAGCTTATCAGGTTGAAACCTTTTCATATAAGCATCGCAACTCCAAGCTTTAAGAAACGACAGCTTAGGTTTACAGCTAAACCATAGTTCATACGGTGTCATCTCAACGGATTTAGATGGTGCCCTATTAAACGTGAATGCAGCTGTCTCTAATGCATAACCCCAAAACGATAGTGGTAAATCGGTAAGATACATCATGGATCGCACCATATCCAATAAAGTGCGGTTACGACGTTCGGACACACCATTATGTTGTGGTGTTCCATGTGGCGTGAGATGTGAAACTATTCCACTTTGTTTTAATTGAAGACCAAACTCGTAACTCAAATATTCATCTCCACGATCAGATCGCAGAAACTTTATTTTCTTGTTACGATGATTTTCCACTTCACTCTGAAATTCTTTGAACTTTTCAACTATTTCAGACTTATGTTTCATCAACAAGATATACGCATATCTGCTCAAATCATCTGTGAAGGTCAGTAAATAATGATACTTGCCACGGACATTAACACTCATTGGATCGCATACATTGGTATGTATTATTTCCAACAAGTCAGTAGCTCGTTCCATTGTTCCGGAGAACGGAGTTTTAGTCATCTTGCCCAAAAAGCACGGCTCACAAGCATCAAATGATTCATAACCAAGTGATTCTGAAAATCCATCTTTATGGAGTTTCTTCATGCTTTACACCGATATGACCCAAACGGCGGTGCCACAAATAAGTTGCACTATCATTATTAACTTTGCATCTTTTGGCATCAATATTATGAATATGTGTATCACTACGATCGAGATCCAACAAACTATTTTCATTGGGTGTATAACCATCGAAGGTTTTATTCATGTAAATAGAATAACAATTATTCTTTAACTTTAAATGAATAATCATTTTGCAATAAACATGATCAAATCATATTCATGCTCAACGCAAACGCTAAATAACATTTATTTGGCTGTTAACACTAATCTCGAAAATATAGGGAGTGTGTGATGATGATCATATCAATCTTGGAACTATTTCCAACACTCATCGTCACTTCCCCTCAACTAGTCTACATTTATTATGTAACTCCTGTTTCGAGTTACTAATCTTAGCAACCTAACAAGTATCAAATACTGGGGCTACTATAAACACTAGTAAGGCACACATCAAACACCTGTATATCAAATATACCCTTGTTCACTTTGCGACCCTTCTTATCTACCAAATATTCAGGTCATTTCTGCTCCCAGTGATCATTTCCTTTGCAGTAGAAGCACTCAGTTTCAGGCTTTGGTCCAGATTTGGGCTTCTTCACGGGAGTGACAACTTGCTTGTCATTATACTTGAAGTTCCCTTTCTTTCCCTTTGCCCTTTTCTTGAAACTAGTGGTCTTGTCAATCATCAACACTTGATGCTCTTTTCTTGATTTCTACCTTCGTTGATTTCAGCATCACGAAGAGCTTGGGAATTACTTTTGTCATCCCTTGCATATTATAGTTCATCACGAAGTTCTACTAACTTGGTGATGGTGACTAGAGAATTCTGTCAATCACTATCTTATCTGTAAGATTAACTCCCACTTGATTCAAGCGATTGAAGTACCCAGACAATCTGAGCACATGCTCACTAGTTGAGCAATTCTCCTCCATCTTTTAGCTATAGAACTTGTTGGAGACTTCATATCTCTCAACTCGGGTATTTTCTTGAAATATTAACTTCAATTCCTGGATCATCTCATATGGTCCATGACGTTCAAAATGTCTTTGAAGTCCCGATTCTAAGCCGTTAAGCATGGTGCACTAAACTATCAAGTAGTCATCATATTGAGCTAGCCAAACGTTCATAACGTATGCATTTGCTCCTGCAATAGGTCCATCACCTAGCGGTGCATTAAGGACATAATTCTTACAGGCAAAGAATGAGGATAAACCTCAGATCACGGATCCAATCCGCATCATTGCTACTAACATTTTTCAATACAATTTTCTCTAGGAACACATATAAAAACATAGGGAAGCAACAACGCGAGCTATTGATCTACAACATAATTTGCAAAATACTACGGGACTAAGTTCATGATAAATTAAAGTTCAATTAATCATATTACTTAAGAACTCCCACTTAGATAGATATCCTCTAATCTTCTAAGTGATTACGTGATCCATATCAACTACACCATGTCCGATCGTCACGTGAGATGGAGTAGTTTCAACGGTGAACATCAATATGTTGATCATATCTACTATATGATTCACGCCGATCTTTCGGTCTCCGTGTTCCGAGGCCATATCTCGTTATATGCTAGGCTCGTCAAGTTTAACTCGAGTATTCCGCGTGTGCAACTGTTTTGCACCGTTGTATTTGAACGTAGAGCCTATCACACCCGATCATCACGTGGTGTCTCAAAGACGAAGAAATTTCACAACGGTGCATACTCAGGGAGAACACTTCTTGATAATTTTAGTGAGAGATCATCTTAAAATGCTACCGTCAAACAAAGCAAGATAAGATGCATAAAGGATAAACATCACATGCAATCAATTTAAGTGATATGATATGGCCATCATCATCTTGTGCTTGTGATCTCCATCTCCGAAGCACCGTCGTGATCACCATCGTCACCGGCGTGACACCTTGATCTCCATGTAGCATCGTTGTCGTCTCGCCAATCTTATGCTTCTACGACTATCGCTACCGCTTAGTGATAAAGTAAAGCATTACTGGGCGTTTGCATTTCATACAATAAAGCGACAACCATATGGCTCCTCGCCGATTGCCGCTAACTTCGGTTACAAAACATGATCATCTCATACAATAAAATATAGCATCACGTCTTGACCATATCACATCACAACATGCCCTGCAAAAACAAGTTAGACGCCCTCTACTTTGTTGTTGCAAGTTTTACGTGGCTGCTACGGGCTGAGCAAGAACCGTTCTTACCTACGCATTAAAACCACAACGATAGTTCGTCAAGTTAGTGCTGTTTTAACCTTCGCAAGGACCGGGCGTAGCCACACTCGGTTCAACTAAAGTGAGAGAGACAGACACCCGCCATTCACCTTTAAGCACGAGTGCTCGCAACGGTGAAACCAGTCTCGCGTAAGCGTCACGTAATGTCGGTCCGCCGCTTCATCTCACAATACCGCTGAACCAAAGTATGACATGCCGGTAAGCAAGATGACTTGTATCGCCCACAACTCACTTGTGTTCTACTCGTGCATATGACATCTACGCATAAAACCAGGCTCGATACCACTGTTGGGGAACGTAGTAATTTCAAAAATTTCCTACGCACACGCAAGATCATGGTGATGGCATAGCAACGAGAGGGAGAGTATTTTCCACGCACTCGTGAGACCGTGAAGCGAAGCGTTATGACAACGCGGTTGATGTAGTCGACGTCTTCACGATCCGACCGATCCAAGTACCGAACGACGGCACCTCCGAGTTCAGCACACGCTCAGCTCGATGACGATCCCGGACTTCGATCCAGCAAAGTGTCGGGATGAGTTCCACAAGACGACGGCGTGGTGACGATGATGATGCTCTACCGGTAGCAGGCTTCGCCTAAACTCCGCGACGATATGACCGAGATGGAATATGGTGGAGGGGCACTGCACACGGCTAAGGAACGATCCGTAGATCAACTTGTGTGTCATGGGGTGCCCCCTGCCCTGTATATAAAGGAGCAAGGGGGAGGAGGCCGCCCTAGGAGGGCGCGCCAAGTGTGGAGTCCTATTAGGACTCCCTAGTCCTAGTAGGATTCCACCTCCCTTGTTGGAGTAGGAGAAGGGGAAAGAGGGGAGAGGAATAAGGAAAAGGGGCTGCGCCCTTGTCCAATTCGGACCAGAGGGGCGCAGGCCTCCTTCCTTTGGCCTCTCTCCTCTATTCCTGCACGGCCCAATAAGGCCCATATACTCCCGGCGAATTCCCGTAACTCTGGGTACTCAAAAATACCGAATCACTCGGAACCTTTCCGAAGTCCGAATATAGTCGTCCAATATATCGATCTTTACGTCTCGACCATTTCGAGACTTCTCGTCATGTCCCCGATCTCATCCGGGACTCCGAACAAACTTCGGTACATCAAAACTTATAAACTCATAATAAAGCGTAAATGTAGAACGTTAAGCGTGCGGACCCTACGGGTTCGAGAACTATGTAGACATGACCTAGAACTATTATCGGTCAATAACCAATAGCGGAACCTGGATGCTCATATTGGCTCCTACATATTCTACGAAGATCTTTATCGGTCAAACCGCATAACAACATACGTTGTTCCCTTTGTCATCGGTATGTTACTTGCCCGAGATTTGATCGTCGGTATCCAATACCTAGTTCAATCTCACATCTTGGCAAGTCTCTTTACTCGTTACGTAATGCATCATTCCATAACTAACTCATTAGCTACATTGCTTGCAAGGCTTATAGTGATGTGCATTACCGAGAGGGCCCAAAGATACCTTTGGAGACAAAACCTAATCTCGAAATACGCCAACCAACATGTACCTTTGGAGACACCTGTAGTACTCCTTTATAATCACCCAGTTACGTTTTGACGTTTGGTAGCACCCAGAGTGTTCCTCCGGTAAACGGGAGTTGCATAATCTCATAGTTACAGGAACATGTATAGGTCATGAAGAAAGCAATAGCAATATACTAAACGATCAAGTGCTAGGCTAACGGAATGGGTCATGTCAATCACATCATTCTCCTAATGATGTGATCCCATTAATCAAATAACAACACATGTCTATGGTTAGGAAACATAACCATCTTTGATTAATGAGCTAGTCAAGTAGAGGCATACTAGTGACTATATGTTTGTCTATGTATTCACACATGTATCATGTTTCCGGTTAATACAATTCTAGCATGAATAATAAACATTTATCATGATATGAGGAAATAAATAATAACTTTACTATTGCCTCTAGGGCATATTTCCTTCAGGTTGCGCCGGCGTTCTTAAGCCCGAAAGGCATAGTGTTGAAGCAGAAAGGGCCATATATGCTATTTAAAGTCAAGTAGCTTGGTCGACTCGCCATCTTTATTTGATGGTATCCAGAGTATGCGTCGAGGAAACACAGTGAGTCGTGTCCTGCCGTGGCATCGATGATTTGATCGATGCGAGGGAGGGGAAAGGGATCCTTGGGGCAAGCCTTGTTGATGTCTTTAAAGTCGACACATAGGCGTCATGATTTGTCCTTCTTTGGTACCATTACCAGGTTTGCCAGCCAATCCGGATGCTTGATATCTCTGATGAATCCGGCCTCGAGTAGTTTGGCTAGCTCTTCCTCCATGGTCTGCCGTTTGGGCTCTGAAAACCGTCTTAGAGTCTGCTTGACCGGTTTGTATCCTTTTAGTATATTGAGGCTGTGTTCGGCCAATCTGCGTGGGATGCCCGGCATGTCCGATGGGTGCCAGGCGAAGATGTCCCAATTCTTGCGTAACAAGTTTTGCAGTGTGGCGTCCATCGCGGGGCTCAGCTGTGTCCCGGCGGAAGCTGTCTTCATGGGGTCCGTTGGATGGACTTGGAATTTGACTATCTCGTCTGCGGGTTTAAATGAGGTGGACTTGGGTCGCTTGTCGAGTGTCACGTCGTCCCTGTCTATGGTGGCCCATAGTGTTGTTAATTCTTCGGCTGCTAGGGCCTCGGATAATGCCTCCAGGGCTAGTGCTGCGGTTTTGTTTTCGGCGCGAAGTGCGACGTCCAGATCATTGGCTAGAGTGATGATTCCATTGGGTCCGGGCATTTTAAGCTTCATGTACCCATAATGGGGTATAGCTTGAAAGCTTGTAAATGTGCCCCGCGCTAGAAGGGCGTGGTATCCGCTGCTAAAAGGGGCCACTTGGAATGTGATTTATTTGGACCTATAATTCTCCGGGGTGCCGAATACCACGTCGAGTGTGATTTTTCCTGCACACCGCGCTTCCCGACTAGGGATAATTCCCCTGAAGGTTGTGCCGTTTGTTCAATGCGGCCTCTGTCAATTTCCATCTTGCTGAGTGTCTCTTCATAGATCAAGTTTAATCCGCTTCCGCCATCCATGAGCACTTTAGTGAGCCGAAAGCCGTCCACGATTGGGCTAAGAACCAGAGCGGCTGGTGCCTGGACAGTCTGGAATCGAGGTTCGTCACTGGCATTGAAAGTTATAGCAGTGTCGTTCCAGGGGTTTATTTTGGCCATATGGCAAATTTCCGCGGAGCTTCGATGAGCTCGCTTGCGCCTACTGTTTGAGGCAAAAGTCTCGAAGACTGTTAGTATCGTATGGTGCTCGTTGGCGGGATGTTGTTCTATAAGAAGATCCTTGCCACTTTTTGCAACCTGCCGGAGTATCCAACATGCCCTAAGGCTATGAGTTGGTGTTGTGTCCGAGTGTCGTGGAGTTTACATGGCCCATTGAGCCATTTTTCCAATACGGTTCCCCGCCCTGGGGTGGGCTTTGGTTTCTTGGGGATTGGATCGGCCGACTTACAAGAGTTCGCCCGTTTAGTTCGGACAAAGGTTTTGGTGAGAGCCGGACTGTCCCAAAATTCAGCTTGGGTTTTCCAGACGCTTTCCATCGCACAGTACTTCTGTACTATGATTGCTAAGTCCGCAAAGCGTACTATGTCACGGCGACTTATAGCATTAAGGATTCCTTTGTCCGTGCAGTTTTTGCAGAAGAGTGAGACTACGTCCTCCTCGTGGCAGTCCTCGACCTTGTTTAGCGCAAGGAGGAATCTGGCCCAGTAATGATGCATTGTCTCCTGGGGCTCTTGCCTGATATGGGAGAGATGATTTAAGTCCATGTGGGTGGTTATAGATGAATCCGGATTCTGATCCGATCTAGCACCCCGGGGCATGGGAGCTTCCGAGTTTGACAGCTCGGGATCCGGGACGCTGCCCAATTTTTCCGGCCATGTGCCCGATTCTAAGTCCGTGACCCGGGTCATATCCTCCCCTGAGCGGGTGTCCGACTCCGGGAGCTCGGCGATCCGGACATAATTCGTCCTCAAAATAGAGGGATACTCCCTGTGTGGTTCCTCCGCTACCGCTATCTCATGGGTGGCCGGCGGGGATTTAATGTCCCTTTGGTCGGGTTTAAGCCCGATCCGGTCATAGTCCGTTGCGACTCCCAAAGCGGCGATGCGATCCAAGAACTCATTAAGAGAAGAGAGCTCTATCAGATCCATCTGTTCGGCGAGTTCCAAACTAATGCGAAGTTTATGCATGATGACCCGAGAGGCCATCGTCGGCGCGACAGCCGATGGGGCGGCCATGACGAAGCCGCCTAGTCGGAGAGTTTGGCCTACAACCAGGGCTCCCCCCGCGGTAATGTTGTCCCTGACAACGAGACGAGCCATCAAGCCTTGCAGCGATGACAAAGAGGAACTCTCAATGAAAGCACCAATGTCAGTGTCAAAACCGGCGGATCTCGGGTAGGGGGTCCCGATCTGTGCGTCTTAGGCTGATGGTAACATGAAGCAAGGGACACAATGTTTACCCAGGTTCGGGCCCTCTCGATGGAGGTAAAACCCTACTTCCTGCTTGATTAACATTGAAGATATGGGTAGTACAAGAGTAGATCTACCACGATATCGTAGAGGCTAAACCCTAGAAGCTAGCCTATGATGGTATGATTGTAATTGTGATCAGCCTTCTAAGGACCAACCTCTCCGGTTTATATAGACAATCAAGAGGGCTAGGGTTTACATGGAGTCGGTTACAAGGAAGGAAATACAATATCCGGATCGCCAAGCTTGCCTTCCACGCCAAGGAGAGTTCCATCCGGACACGGGACGAAGTCTTGTGTCTTGTATCTTCACGCTGCAATAGTCCAGAAGATGTATATAGTCCGGCTGTACGGATACCCCTAATCCAGGACTCCCTCACCCCCATTCCCAGAACATCGACAGTAGCCCCCGGGCCCAAGGCCGCTCGAACTTGGCTTCGAGGCGAAGCCAAGGGGCAAGGGAGAAGCACCGCAGGCCCCAACCGCCTGCGGCCTCGGTCGACGTGTGGCAATTAATGAGAAGAGGGCGTCTTCGCTTCCCCATGCTGCCTCGGCAACTGTCCAGGGCTGACAAAAAGGCTGGCGCCTGCCGCCAAGTCTTCATTACCTTCCCTTCGTCTTGCTCCAGATCCCCTTCTTCCTCTGCTCCGCGCGCCTCCAGATCCACCAACTTCTCCCTGAGCTTGCCTCCAATGACGACCAAGAAAGCGACGCCTAGTGCTCCTTCTGTGCGCCCGGCTCCCTCGTTCGAGCCGGACCTTAGTGCGTCCACCATCACTAAGGAGAAGCATCTCGCTGCCGCGCTGCTACCTCTTGAGCACTGCGTTGGATTTCCCCAAAGAGGAGAGGATGATGCAGCAAAGTAGCATAAGTATTTCCCTCAGTTTTTGAGAACCAAGGTATCAATCCAGTAGGAGGCCACGCACAAGTCCCTCGTACCTACACAAAACGATAGCTCCTCGCAACCAACGCTATTAGGGGTTGTCAATCCCTTCACGGTCACTTATTTAGAGTGAGATCTGATAGAGATGATAGATAATATTTTGGTATTTTTGGTATATAGATGCAAAGTGAAAAGTAAAAGGCAAAAGTAAAACAAAGCAAGTATTAAAGTGATGGAGATTGATATGATGAGAATAGACCCCGGGGCCAGAGGTTTCACTAGTGGCTTCTCTCAAGAGCATAAGTATTCTACGGTAGGTGAACAAATTACTGTTGAGCAATTGACAGAATTGAGCATAGTTATGAGTATATCTAGGTATGATCATGTATATAGGCATCACGTCCGTGACAAGTAGACCGAATCGATTCTGCATCTACTACTATTACTCCCCTAATCGACCGCTATCCAGCATGCATCTAGAGTATTAAGTTAAAAACAGAGTAACGCCTTAAGCAAGATGACATGATGTAGAGGAATAAATTCATGCAATATGATAAATACCCCATCTTGTTATCCTCGATGGCAACAATGCAAAACGTGCCTTGCAACCCTTTCTGTCATTGGGTAAGGACACCGCAAGATTGAACCCAAAGCTAAACACTCCTCCCATTGCAAGAACTACCAATCTAGTTGGCCAAACCAAACGGACAATTCGAAGAGACTTGCAAAGATAACTCAATCATACATAAAAGAATTCAGAGAAGATTCAAATATTATTCATAGATAAGCTGGATCATAAACCCACAATTCATCGTTCTCAACAAACACACCACAAAAAGAAGATTACATCGAATAGATCTCCACGAGAGAGGGGGAGAACATTGCATTGAGATCCAGAAAGAGAGAAGAAGCCATCTAGCTACTAGCTATGGACCCGAAAGTTTGAAGTAAACTACTCACACTTCATCGGAGGGGCTATGGTGATGATGTAGAAGCCCTCCGTGGTGGATGCCCCCTCCGGTGGAGCTCCGGAACAGGACCCAAGATGGGATCTCGTGGATACAGTAAGTTGCGGCGGTGGAATTAGGTTTTTGGCTCCTCTTCTGATCGTTTGGGGGTACGTAGGTATATATAGGAGGAAGGAGTACGTCGGTGGAGCGACATGGTGCCCACGAGGCAGGGGGCGCCTAGGGGCGCCCCACCTCGTGACCGCCTCTTTCGTTCCTTAAAGTAGGGTCCAAGTCCCCTGGATCACGTTCGGTGAGAAGATCACGTTTCCGAAGGTTTCATTACATTTGGACTCCGTTTGATATTCTGTTTCTTCGAAACACTGAAATAGGCAAAAAACAGCAATTCTGGGCTGGGCCTCCAGTTAAGAGGTTAGTCCCAAAAATAATTTAAAAGTGGAAAATAAAGCCCAATATAGTCCAAAACAGTAGATAAAGTAGTATGGAGCAATAAAAAATTATAGATACGTTGGATACGTATCAGGCATCCCCAAGCTTAATTCCTGCTCGTCCTCGAGTAGGTAAATGATAAAAAGAGAACTTTTGATGCGGAGTGATACTTTGGCATAATTTCAATGTAAAACTTCTTACTTGTGGTATGAATATTCAGATCCGAAAGATTCAAGATAAAAGTTCATATTGACATAAAAATAATAATACTTCAAGCATACTAATCAAAGTAATCATGTCTTCTCAAAATAGCATGGCAAAAGAAAGTTCATCCCTACAAAATCATATAGTTAGGCTATGCTTCATTTTCGTCACACAAAGATGTTCCCAACTTCTATGCCACCGATGACAAGCCAAGCAATTGTTTCATACTTAAATAATCTCAAACTTTTTCAACCTTCACGCAATACATGAGCGTGAGCCATGGATATAGCACTATGGGTGGAATAGAATATGATGATGGGGATTGTGTGGAGAAGACAAAAAGGAGAAAGTCTCACATTGACGAGGATAATCAACGGGCTATGGAGATGCCCATCAATTGATGTCAACATGAGGAGTAGGGATTGCCATGCAACGGATGCACTAGAGCTATGAATGCTCAACAAAATAAAACTAGTGGGTGTGCATCCAACTTGCTTGCTCACGAAGACCTAGGGCATTTTGAGGAAGCCCATCGTAGGAATATACAAGCCAAGTTCTATAATGAAAAATTCCCACTAGTATAAAAGGACAACTTATGAGACTCACTATATGAAAAACATAGTGCTACTTTGAAGCACAATATATGAGACTCTCTACATGAAGAACAAGGTGCTACTTTGAAGCACAAAATATGAGACTCACTACATGAAGAACAAGGTGCTACTTTGAAGCACAAGTGTGGAAAAAGAGATAGTAACATTGCCCTTTTTATTTATTTTCCCTTTTTTTTGGGCCTTCCTTTTTTTATTTTTGGCCTTTCTCTTTTTTGGGCAATGCTCTAATAATGATGATCATCACACTTCTATTGATTACAACATAAGGATTACAACTCGAAACTAGAACAAGGTATGACTCTATATGAATGCCTCCGTGATGTATCGGGATGGTGCAATGAATCAAGAGTGACATGTATGAAAAATAATGCATGGTGGCTTTGCCACAAATACGATGTCAACTACATGATCATGCAATGGCAATGTGACAAAAGTAAAGTATGTCATGATGATGATGAACGAACGGTGGAAAGTTGCATGGCAATATATCTCGGAATGGCTATGGAAATGCCATAATAGGTAGGTATGGTGGCTGTTTTGAGGAAGATATAAGGAGGTTTATGTGTGATAGAGCGTATCATATCACGGGGTTTGGATGCACCGCCAAGTTTGCACCAACTCTCAAGGTGAGAAAGGGCAATGCACGGCATCAAGAGGCTAGCAAAGGTGGAAAGGTAAAAGTGCGTATAATCCATGGACTCAACATTAGTCAAAAGAACTCATATACTTATTGCAAAAATTTAGAAGTCATCAAAATCAAGTACTACGCCAAGCATGCTCCTAGGGGGATATATTGGTAGGAAAAGACCATCGTCGTCCCCGACCGCCACTCATAAGGATGCACAAGCCGTGTACACTTCATGTTTCAAATTTGTTACACAACTTTAACCATACGTGCATGCTACGGGATTTGCTAACTTCAACACAAGCATTCTTTAAATTCATAATCACCCAACTAGCACGACTTTGATATTATCACCTCCATATCTCAAAACAATTATCAAGCATCAAACTTTTCTTAGTATTCAACGCACTCAAAAGAAAGTTTCAGATATCTCGAATACCAAGTATATTAATATTAAGCAAATTACATGCTATTAACGACTCTAAAAATAATCTAAGTGAAGCATGAGATATCAATAGTTTTTTTTAAAACAAATCCACCACCGTGCTCTAAAAGATCTAAGTGAAGCACTAGAGCAAAAATTATCAAGCTCAAAAGATATAAGTGAAGCACTATGAGCAAAACTATCAAGCTCAAAAGATATAAGTGAAGCACATAGAGTATTATATCAAATTCCAATTTATGTATGGCTCTCTCAAAAGGTGTGTACATCAAGGATGATTGTGGTAGACTAACAAGAAAAGACACAAATAATACAAGACGCTCCAAGCAAAACACATATCATGTTGGTGAATAAAAATATAGCTCCAAGTAAATTACCGATGAAAGTAGACGAAAGAGGGGATGCCTTCCGGGGTATCCCCAAGCTTTGACTTTTTGGTGTCCTTGGATCATCTTGGGGGTGCCATGGGCATCCCCAAGATTAGGCTCTTGCCACTCCTTGTTCCATAATCCATCAAAAGAATTTACCCAAAACTTGAAAACTTCACAACACAAAACTCAATAGAAATCTCGTGAGCTCCGTTAGAGAAAGAAAACAAAAGACTACTTTTAAGGTACAGTAATGAACTCATTCTTTATTTATATTGGTGTTAGACCTACTGTATTCCAACTTCTCTATGGATAAGCAAACAACACACGAAAAATAGAATCTGTCAAAAACAGAACAGTCTGTAGTAATCTGTAACTAACGCAAACTTCTGGAACTCAAAAAAAATCTACGAAAATTAGAAGACCTAGACAATTTGTTTATTGACCAGTAGCAATCGGAATCAGTATTTTATCACGTTCTGGTGATTTTTAATAATTCGGGCACTGGGCGCAAAGTTTCTGGAAATTACAGCAAGATCAAATAACTATCATCCAAGAAGATCCAATAGGTCTAGCTTGGCACAAACACTAACTGAAACATAAAACCACATCTAAACAGAGGCTAGATGGATTATTTATTCCTAAACAGAAGCAAAAAGTAAAAAACTAAAAATAGAATTGGGTTGCCTCCCAACAAGCGCTATCGTTTAACGCCCCTAGCTAGGCATAAAAGCAAGGATAGATCTAGGTATTGCCATCTTTGGTAGGCAATCCATAAGTGGCTCTCATGATAGATTCATATGGTAATTTTATTTTCTTTCTAGGGAAGTGTTCCATGCCCTTCTTTAAGGGCATTCCATAAGTGGCTCTCATGATAGATTCATATGGTAATTTTATTTTCTTTCTAAGGAAGTGTTCCATGCCCTTCTTTAAGGGAAATTGGAATCTAATATTCCCTTCCTTCATATCAATAATTGCACCAATCGTTCTAAGGAAAGGTCTACCAAGAATAATAGGACATGAAGGATTGCAATCTATATCAAGAACGATAAAATCTACGGGCACATAATTCCTATTTGCAACGGAGGCGATCGAGTCTTGTGGGGAAAAGTGCGCAAACCTCTGCAGAGTGTACAAACTAATCATGGTTAGCCGTGTCCCCGGTTATGGACAATTCTGAGTATCTAGTACCTGAGTATTCACATGTATCTCATCACTCTAAATTAACATTGCTGGGTTGTTAATCACTTTAATTGGGATCATTGAGTTGGGGTTATACCTTCTCAATGATGTTTCAACCACCATGATAGTTAAAGTAAAAATTTATTCCTTTGATGTAGGGAAAAATTGGCTTTTCGCAAAATCAGAACCATAGAGCTTTCCACCAGCCATATATGCATGTAGTATAGCTTATTCTTTCATTACTCTATGTGTTACATTGCCGACATATTCCATGTGCTGACCCGTTCTCAGGCTGCAACGTATTATGTTGCAGACTTTTCAGACGAGGAGTAAGGATTGTAGGTCGCTGTCTGCAGCTCGCTTATGCCGCTGGAGTTGATGGACTCACTTTATCTTCCAAGCCTTCCGCTGTTATCACATTAGATGGCCTTCAGCCATATTATTGTAATAAGTTCTCTTTTGAGACATTCGATGTAATAAGTGTGTGATTGCTACTCTGTTATAAATCCTTCGAGTAATGTGTGTGTCAAGATTACCGATCCGGGATGACATGTATACGTAGACTTGACCATCTGAGGTCGGGTCGCTACAAGATGGTATCAGAGGACACGCTGAGTGTAGGACACGACCACTAAGATAAACCCATAGGTTACTCCTCTCTACTCATTTCTGACTCCTCTCCATTTTTCCACTCTTTAGGATGACGGAGATGAAGTACAAGTTTGCCCAACCGGATGAAGACACACCTTTCGGACGCCACTTGAAGGAAGTCACTAGTACCTGAATATTGGAATACCAAGCTTCACTGGGACGCATAACGCCACCTTACCGTAAGAAGAATGCTTTGGAAGATTCAAGCCTTAGTTCCGGAAGGACGCTTGCACCAAGCACGGAGCCCATAGTATGTGTTTTCAATGCACCAACATGGAGTTTGGGAAAGAGTATGGCAGCTCACATTACCATGGGACGCATTGGAGAAGTCTACAACAAGGAGCTTAAAGACACCATATACCAAATATGTGGGCGCCGAGACGAGCAATGGGAAGTAATTAGCACCAAGAAGGATAGATCCATTGCAGCTTACATCCGTGAGCTAAACCAAAGACATTCGACGTCATGAGAACCAGATGTACCGACATGCTGGATTTGAAGAAGGAGAAAACTAAGATCATCGAATTGGAGGAAGAACTCAAGTCTACCCGCTGATGGATATGAGGAAGAAATCAAGATACTATCGGAGAAGAACGACGACCTAGTCAAGAAGATTGGAGTTTTCATGGGAGGACCAGCACCCAAGGAAGAAGAGCAAGAAGAGGAAGAAGACCCCGCTTGTCCGGACAACTACATCATCATCGGCATTTACACCGACTCAGATCCAAGTGATGATGACTATGAAGACAAAGTCTGGAGCAGACATCATGGAGTCTTCCACCGATCAAAATTTCTAGATGACCACCAAATATTAGTAGTATTTTTCCCCCATGTAACTAGTAGTAGTTGAGCACTTATGCGATAGTCCTAGACCGTTTTGTATGACCTTGCTTGCTTGATTGAATGAATGCGTGTTTGCCTCATGAGCATATGGGTAGTGTTTTCTCACTAGACCTCCTTCTATTTCTAATCTCTCCCCTCTAAACCCCAGATGCCTCCGAGACGTGACCCCGGTTTTGCTTTCCCACCGAGCTCACTCGATTGATCCAACAATGTAATGCCTTGATGCAATTGCTAGTTCGTAACTGTGGCAATGCCAACAACGACAACAACAACCCACCGCCAAAGGACAACCTAGCCCGCTTTTCTAAGGTTACAACCGCCGGTGTTTTCCAAGAGCACCGAGCCCATAGTTGCGATATGACCGGTTACGCCGTATTGGAAGGGAGTTAACCACCGCAGGATGCATCGATCTTTGAAAGAGTGCGCTTTTGCCGCACATCAATTGGATGGACCAGCAGCCGCATGGTGGGAGAATTACACGGCTACTTTTCCTATAGCCAATGTCACTTGGGACCAGTTCCAACAAGCTTTTCGCACGGCCCATGATTCAACCGGAGCCATGCAGATAAAGAAGCGTGAATTCGCAACTTACGCCAGGTGGGAATCGCATCGTGGCCCAAAGACGTGGGATGAGTTTAGCAAGTTATCACGCTTATGCCCTCGATGATGTGGCCACGGATGCCGTGGAAGCAAGAGAAGTTTATGGAAGGACTGAATGATGAGATGAGTATGCAGCTGATGGTGGCAACTTTCAACAACTACCGTGAGTTGGTAGATAAGGCCCTAATGATTGAAGGAAAGCAGCCGCAAATTGAGAATCGTAAGAGGAAGTATGGACAAGGGAAGTATAACTCAGAGCTCACTAAACCTCGCTAACCTCGGACTCGGGAGGACTAGTTCATAACCATGGAGGACATAACCATACTGGAGGAGGATCACATAATGGAGCGAAGAATGGGAATGGAAATGCAGCCAACAACAATCAGAATCGCTCTAACCCAGCTACACCCGCTAAGAGAGACTTGAGCCAAGTTATTTGCTTTAAGTATATGGCTAGCAGATGGTGCACCCAGATACCCCTAATCATTGGCACACATGTTTTTCCGTCTGACCTAATTATCTTGGAGTCGCAAGGATTGGATGTGATATTAGGTATGGATTGGATGTCGAAGTTTGGAGGAAGTATCGATTGTGCTAGCAAGTCAATTTATCTTACCACCCCAGGAGGGAAAAAGGATTAAGTATGTATCTAGGCATGTGCCTAGGAGGAGCCAAGTGAATACCCTCACGGAGTTGTACAAGAAGAAGTACACAGAGTGAAGGATTATCCAGTTGTTTTTCGGAAGAGTTACTGTGCATGCCACCGGATCGAGACATCGAAGTTTCGATAGAACTAATACTGTGCACAGGGCCAATCTCAAAGAGACCCTATCGGATGCCCGCAAATGACACGGAGGAAATTAAGAAACAGATCAAGGAGCTATTGGAGAAAGGTTACATTCAGAGACTTCATCACCTTGGGGAGCTCCAAGATTTTGGTGGAGAACAAGGATAAATCCCTAAGGATGGTTGTTGATTACCGAGCTCTGAATGAAGTAACAATAAAGAACAAGTATCCCTTACCGATGATAAATGATCTGCTTTGATCAGTTGCAAGGAGCTAAGGTGTTTTCTAAGATTGATCTACGATCAGGATACCATCGCTTGAAAATCCGAGAGAAGGATATACCAAAGACAACATTCACCACACGATATGGATTATATGAGTATACGGTCATGTCGCTTTGGACTGACTAACGCCTCGCCTATTTCATGAGTATGATGAACAAAGTGTTCATGGAGTATTTGGACAAGTTTGTTGTGGTGTTTATCGATGATATTATGGTTTACTCGAAGAACGAAGAGGAGCACGCAGAACACCTACGTTTGGTTCTTGAGAAACTCAGGGAACACCAGTTATATGCCAAATTCGGCAAGTGCGAGTTTTGGTTAAAGGAGGTTGGATTTATTGGGCATGTTATATCAGGAGAAGGTATAGCAGTAGATCCCAGTAAAATTCAGTCAGTCCCTGAATGGTTGGCACCCACTTCAGTATAGCTTATTCTTTCATTACTCTATGTGTTACATTGCCGGCATATTCCATGTGCTGACCCATTCTCGGGCTGCAACGTATTATGTTGCAGACTTTTCAGACGAGGAGTAAGGATTGTAGGTCGTTGCCATGCAGCTCAGTTATGCCGTTGGAGTTGATGGACTCACTTTATCTTCCAAGCCTTCCGCTGTTATCACATTAGATGGCCTTCAGCCATATTATTGTAATAAGTTCTCTTTTGAGACATTCGATGTAATAAGTGTGTGATTGCTACTCTGTTATAAATCCTTCGAGTACTGTGTGTCAAGATTACCGATCCAGGGATGACATGTAAGCACGTAGACTTGACCATCCGAGGTCGGGTCGCTACACCAAAGACGGCCGATGGATGTCTTCTTCCGTCACGTAAGAAGATGTGCTAAAGTCGCGAGACGCCAGTATCTAACCAAATGAGATTTCGTGATAGGTTGCCTGCTCCAGGGCAGGTCATTCTCACTCCCGAGCCCGGCGAGAGCGTGGTGTTCGTGTCTCACTTCCTTCGGGGTTTAGGCTTCCCGACGGATCCCTTTGTGCGGGGGCTCATGTTTTATTATTGGTTGGATTTCCATGACTTGAATCCGGAGTCCATCTTCTATATCTCGTCATTCATTGTCGTATGTGAGGCCTTCCTCCATATTACCCCTCACTTTGGATTGTGGCTCAAGACCTTTAAGGTGGAGCCAAAGATGATCGAGGGGCAACAAGCAGAGTGCGGAGGGGCGGTCATAAGCAAGTGTCGATGCTCCGTGGCCCGAGGGCTCTTTTCAAGAGGAGCTTGGTTTGTGGCAACGGGAGTGGTTTTATATCACCTCTCCTGTGGGCACCAAATGGGTGGCGCTTCCGCCTTCCGCCCAGTGTCCACCACGGGCCGTCAAGGCCATGGGTCAACAAGGGGCTCGACTGGGGCCGCCCAAGGACGTTCCTTTGTTGCAGGCCATATTCGAGACCTCCAAGAAAGAGAGATCAATCTGGTTGCGATGGGCGCAGGTTATGTTGATTCGCGCCTTCGCCTGCAAACGCCGCCTCCGCCTGTGGGAATTTAACTGAGGGACCATGAGCTCTCCAACATTTTATGGGTACGACGCTCATGGAGATGTATAAACTGTTCTTCGGATCACAAGAGAAGTGTCCGAACTCGACCGAGGACGCAGGACTGAGCTGCAATCGCCTGTATACTCAAGTAAGTAGTCCTGTACTCGGACGGGCTGTCCGCTCATTTATCGTAAACTTGCCCTTAAAGGAGCTGTTTCTTGAACAGGAGTGGATAGCGAAGGCAAAGTTGATAAGGTGTCCGCTCCCTCCCAGAGACCACGCCGATCCCATGCCGACCAAGATGTTGAAGGCCGCGCTTTTAAAGAAGGCGAAGGGGGAGCAGAAGCAATCGCCTCCATGAAGGAGGCTTCTAAGGAAGGAGGGATCAAAAGTCCCACCCTCCAAGGAGAGAAGAGGACCGCTTCGGAAGAACCGGAGGTCAAGGCCTCAAAGAGGGGAAAGAAATCTTCGTCAGAGAGTCCGTCGCTGGGAAGTATCCCAGCCGCACTATTTCCCAATGGGATCAGCCTCCAAAGAAGCCGTAAGTAAAAAGAAGGGTCTTGTAAATAAGGAACATCCTGCATTTATTTCTAAAGATAACCGAAATTATACCTTGTAGTTCGGATCTCAGCCCTTCTCAGCAGAGCTCGCCTTCGGGGATCTTCTTCCGGAGATGATGGAGAGCGAACGCCTCCACATCGCACCCTCATGCGAGGCGACGACCCCGAGGTGTCGCCGCGAGGGTTTCTAAGTCCGGCGGGGCCGGAAGGTCCGACGCCAACTGGCGTGCGGTCGGGGGAGCTGAAGGATCTGCTCGGGTGAGCGGCTATCTCAGAAGATCACCGTGCTCTAATGGGTACGGTGATTGAATGCATCCGCTAAGAGCGGATTGCATGAAGCCGCCAGAATTTTACTGACGGGGTTTGAGGTACGCAAAAATGATGTACCTTCTGACAGTTAAGCATATAGAATGCGCCCTGTATAGATAGTAGCCCCTAAGACTCGGCATGTTGTCAAAATTGACAGCGTGCCGAGGATCATAATCTCAGTTATAACATATCACCGCTCCTCAATAGTTGGCGGGGCGTCCAATGGCCAGCTGGACTGATGAATATGCCGAACTAAAGCGGCAACTTGACGAGGAGGATGCGGACATCGCGCTGGTCAATAAACGGTTTGACGAGTCACAAGGTATGCGACTTCTACGCGGACACCTGGTAAGGGAGCTTGACGCCCATGCCTTACTACTTGTATGCTTAATGCAGGTGGTGCCGCTGTTGTGGAGGAGCTGCGGGCGGAACTCGCCCGAGCTAAAGAGCAAGCCAGAAGTAGTAATGCGGCCGCTTTAAGGGCGGCCAAAGAGCTAAAAGCCGAACGGGCTGCTCATCGCCAAGCAAAGAGGAAATGGCTGATATGGCCGTAAAGTTGAAGAATACTACCGACCGCCGCGAGGTTCTTAAAAAGAACGTCAAGCGGAGCAAGAGGGCTCGAAAAAGGCCACCGCCGAATCCAAGGATGCCTGCTCCGCTTTGAGAGCTGCCAAGGAGGAGCTGAGTCAGCCGGGCTATTGCGGCCGGAAAACCGCTTTCGCTGCAGAAGAAATATACGGATCCAAGTATGCTCGCTTGGACAAGTTGTGGAGTTTGGAGGATGCTTATCTCGACTTAGCGGCGAAGCGCCATGGACGCGATTGAGCACTTCCGAGGCCGAAGGGGCACGAAGGGAAGAGCTATATTGGTCGCAATTCCATAGTCCGGAGCGTCCTCTTCCGCTGACCGATCGGTTGGCGAATGGGCCGAGCTGAATCGATTATCCGGACTTGCCATGAAGCATGTCATGACTCATTTGTGGCCAGCGGACCTCAAACAAGAGTTATTTTGGTTTAGTGCAGCAGTTCCTTGGTGCGGTACTGCCAGACGACGCAATGAAGCGGTCGGCGTGTATTGAGGGAGCACGGATGGCTCGCCCGTGTCAAGACATACCGGGCGGAGATGAAGGCCACCGACGTTGCATCCCAAGATTCGACAGAAGCCGAGTACCGCCGAGCACTATTTTGAGGAAGTCCCGCAGGTGCTCGCTTAATAGAGACGCAGATGCTCGAAGGATGTTATGTTTAAATGACATGTATGATTTGTGAAAACAATGTTTCAATATAATATAAGAGCTTTTTATACTTGTGCGCTCAAGTAGTAAACTACTCCTACTTGGCCGTTGATGTATATGTATATATAACCTGAAAGATGGCAGTCCTTGGCTTCAGCCCCCACGCACATAGTGCGGGGGTGTTTGCAAAAGGCACTTTTTCACACTTAATCCAACGTCTTGGTCCAATTAAGGAGGTGGTAGCGTAGCAAACTAGGCAACTGGACTATAATGCTTTATCACTTTCACTTAGCCATAGGAGTTCAAGGGTGGGGCTACTATATAGCCCCTGGGGGCACCACACTCTCCCGAATTCGGGGTGCGTATGTGCCTGACCAAAAAACGGTCCTTCGTTAATGCGGAGGAATTCTAAACATTCCGGTGAGTCATCGAGTGGTTGACCAGTCTCTCGCTATATCATGACAGTCAGTTTTCAGCTTTCTCTACCGAGGTGCTCGCCTACCGAACCGGGCACAATCGCAGTAGTTCTCCGGTGCCGCGTTAGCCGATAAAACGGAACGTAAGGCAGCAAAACACGTGAGCCGGGCAAACCCAACATTTGACCAAAGACATGATTCGAGCTGATGCATATAAGGCCTAACTCGAGACGCCGAACACTCCCTAAGGTATTCGGTCTTTATAAAAATGGGCAGAATAATGCCCTAAGCCCCGGTGTCCGTGCACGCCAAAAATTCTGGTGCGGCTAATGCCAAAACGCCAGCCTCCTCCTCGGTTATAGTAAGAAACCGGGGATGTATATCAACAAGAGACAGTAAAAAAGGTTTATGCAGGGTCTTAATCTGAAAAGAATCCTTGCAACGGGTCCCTACTGCACGTCTGCGCCTGTGTTTCCGTTGTGCCGTATCCTGGACGGTTGTAGCACGTTGTTCATCTATAAAAGAGAGGAACTTAGTTTAAAAGAAAAAAGACCATGCGAAAAATGTACTTTATATTAAATAAACAGAGCACGATTCGAAGAAGTGAATAAGATTGAGCTTTGTTGTCTCTTGTTGTACATGAGCAGCCCCTTGTACGGGGGTATGCCGCTAGTAGGCACCAGACTCATCTAGCCGTGTTCGGGGTTCGAATTACCTATTTAGGTGCTTTGGTTGGCGGAGCCGGATTGGTGTGGGGCTGTCAAGGCAGCTCGCATTCTTCCGTGCTCGAGTAACACTTAATACTCCCTTTTAATGAGATGATGCCTCGTGGACCGGGCATTTTAAGTGTAAGAGATGCATAATGTGGTATTGCGTTAAAGCGAGCGAAAGCTTCGCGTCCCAATAGTGCTTGATGGCTACTTTTAAACGAGGCGACATGGAAGACTAACTTTTCGTGACGGAAGTTGTTGGATGAACCGAACACAACTTATAGCAGTATGGAGCCCGTACAATGGGCATATGGGCCTGGCGTTACTCCTTTAAAGGAGGTGTTGCTACGGCGAATTTTGGTTGGGTCTATCCCCATCCTGCGGATTGTGTCCTGATATATCAGGTTTATGTCACTGCCACCATCCATGAGGACTTGTGTAAATTAGAATCTGTCGATTATAGGATCCAATATCAAGGCAGTCCATCCTGCGTTCCAGATACTTTTGGAGTAGTCCTGATGGTCGAAGGTGATTGGTTTTGTCAACCAGTGTTGGTATTCCGCTAGGGTAGTATGTGCGGCGCGCATCTTAATGGGCGCCGCTCTATTTTTTCCTGTTATCATGTGAAGTGAGTTTACTGTTTTAACCTCTTGTGGGAAATTCTTTTGTTTTCCGGTGCTCGCTTGTGGGGTTCGCCATCATCCTCACTTGGTGTGTCGAGCCCCTTGTGTTCGGGCGTTGAGTCTCACGGACTGTTTGAAGACCCAACAATCTCTGTGGATATGGTTTGCGTGCTTCCCAGAGCAATCGTGGATTTGACATATCTTGTCCAAGATTTTGTTTAAGTTGGATAGCTCATCGCTATTGTCCTTAAGGGCAGTTTTTTATTGTTCTGCCGTGAGCTTTTGAATCCGGGCGTTGATCGCCGCGCTCTTTGGACCGCTCCCTTAATCCGCGCTGGTCCTTGTTGCGCCGTGGTTTCCCATTTCCACCCTCGACTTCGGATGTACTTGGGTCGCTGGTGTCGCATCTTGCTAGCGGCTATCCTCTCCGCCGCAAAAGCGGGTCATGAGGCTTGTTAATGCGGCCATTGTTCTTGGCTTTTCTTGGCCGAGGTGTCTGGCGAGCCATCTGCCCTTGACGTTGTGTTTGAAGGCTGCTAAGGCTTGGCGTCCGGACAATCGACTATTTGGTTCTTTTTAGTAAGGAACCTGTTCTGCATTTCCGGCTGACTCTCCGGCTGTTGAGTTATGTGACTTAGATCGTCTCAGATCCGGAGGGCGGACATAGGTCCCCTGAAAATTTGCCCAAACGCATCCTCGAGCTCTTCCCAGCTTCCAATGGTATTTTCGGGAGGCTTTTAAGCCAATGCCGAGCTGGCCCTTTGAGTTTGAGGGCAAGTATTTTATGGCGTGGAGATCATCTCCTCTAGCCATGTGTATGTGGAGGATGTAATCCTCAATCCGCACTCTGTGGTCTGTTGTTCCGTCGTATGCCTCTATGTTTACGGGTTTGAATCCCACTGGAAATTCATGATCCAGCACCTCATCAGTGAAACATAGGGGATGTGCGGCGCCCTTGTATTTGGGTGTGCCGTGATGTTCGGATATTTGGCGTGTTGCATTGCTTTGAAGAGCTTACTTTCTCGGCCCATATATGGACCTAACTGGGCCATCCTTTTGATGTGAATCCTTATGCGGATCGCGTATTGGCTTGTGTGCGGCACCATTATCCGCTCTCTTTTTGCTGTGGGGTCGTCTGTCCGACCGGGTGGCCTTCTTACTTTTTGATTGTGGGGGCTCTAAGGCCTCCTCATCAAATTCGGGCAGTAGCTTTCTCTTTGGGTAGTTTCTTGTTCGGGCGATCGCCGCCGTGTTTGTCTCAAGGGTGTTGAATACTTTGCTCCATCTGATTCTGAGTGCATCTTCCGCTGTTTTGAGCTTCCGCTTCTGCTTTTTCAGGCTACGCGCAGTGGCGATGAGCCTTTTGTTATTCTGCTCCAACAATTTGTCCGGCGTGAGATCGTCTGGACTGTTATCTTCGCCGGGGACGTGTTGTTTGTCCAGGTTGTCCTGTTCGGACGGTTGCTCGATAGCATGTTCGTCGTCCACCGGTTCGCCCTGCTCTATGGCTGGGTCTTTATTGAGGCGGGACTTGGTGCAGCGTTTACGTTGCCGTTTTGACCGCCGAGGATTTATCCTTCGAAGCGCCCCGTTGTTCCTCGTCGCCGCTTCCTTTAGGTGTATCCACCATGTATACATCATGGGATGAGGTGGTTGTCCAGCATCCTATAGGTGCTGGTTCATGGTTGTCTCCTACATCGCCGCCCATACCGCCGATGTCTTCGAGTCGAAATCGAGCACGCCGTGTAAGCTTTCGGCAAAGGGCTACGGGCGGGTGGTGGGTGGGCGTTGAATTTCTTCGCCGTCTGCATCCCAACCTTCGACCATAGTCCGCCAGGGCTCTCCGGATAAAGAGAGAGACTTTAGTGAATTCGTGGATGTCGCCAAAGGGCGAGTGCTGAAAGATGTCCGCGGCAGTGAACTCCATGACCGACGCCCAATCAGATTCGATTGGCTGGGGCGCGGAGGGTTCGGAGTCCGGAGAGGAGTCTGGCACCTGGGAGTCACGGTCTTCGCAAAGGACAGGGATTGTGTTCGGCTCGGTCGCCGTAGAGATTTCAGCCCCCGAGGTGGTGTCCAACCAACCATCCTCGATCGGCGAGATCGGCTCCGAATCAATGTTTGGAGCGGACACTAGTGCGGCCTCCAGGACACTTTTTGGCGGCAGAGTTAGATCATGCCCATCGAGACAAAGGCGGGCGCTGCTTGGTCAGGCTCGAATCCGTCAAGATCAAGTCTCCGCGGATGTCGGCCGTATAATTCAAGCTTCCAAATCTGACTCGATGGCTGTGGGGCGTAGCTTTCGATCTGCTCCAGATGGCCTAGCGAATTGGCCCGCAGTGCAAAGCCGCCGAATATGAAGAACTGTCCGGGGAGAAAAGTCTCACCCTGGACCGTGTCGTTGCTGATGATCGAAGGAGCCATCGGGCCTATAGGTGACGACACAGAGGAACTCTCAATGAAAGCACCAATGTCAGTGTCAAAACCGGCGGATCTCGGGTAGGGGGTCCCGAACTGTGCGTCTAGGCGGATGGTAACAGGAGACAAGGGACACGATGTTTTTACCTGTGTTCGCCCTCTCGATGGAGGTAATACCCTACTCCCGCTTGATTAATATTGATGATATGGGTAGTACAAGAGTAGATCTACCACGAGATCGAGGAGGCTAAACCCTAGAAGCTAGCCTATGGTATGATTGTTGTTCATCCTACGGACTAAAACCCTCCGGTTTATATAGACACCGGATAGGTTAGGGTTACACAGAGTCGGTTACAATGGTAGGAGATCTACATATCCAGACGCCAAGCTTGCCTTCCACGCCAAGGAAAGTCCCATCCGGACACGGGACGAAGTCTTCAATCTTGTATCTTCATAGTCTTGGAGTCCGGCCGTGATGATAGCTCGGCTATCCGGACACCCCCTAATCCCGGACTCCCTCAAAGATCATATTCAGTTTCATCAAGATTCATATTGCAAAACAAAGATTTAATGGGGGACACATCAATAACTTTTAGATCTTAATCTTGATTTTCATAGGAATTGGAAGAACACGCTTTAATAAAGGCATCTTTGGAAGCACGCATCCTAGCGGTTCTTTCTTTGCACTCATCAATGGAAATTCTCATAGCTTTGAGAGACTCATTGATATCATGCTTAGGAGGAATAGATCTAAGCTTTAAAGAATCAATTTCAATAGAAATTCTATCAATGTTCCTAGCCAAATCATCAACTTTAAGCAATTTCTCCTCAAGCAAAGCATTAAAATTCTTTTGTGAATTCATAAACTCTTTAACACTACTCTCAAATTCAGAGGGCATCTTATTAAAATTTCCATAAGAGTTGTTGTAGGAATTTCCATAATTATTAGAAGGATTACTAGGATAAGGCCTAGGATTAAAATTCCCTCTATACATGTTGTTACCAAAATTATTCCTACCAACAAAATTCACATCCATAGATTCATTATTATTCTCACCAAAGTAGACAAAGGCATATCATTAGGATCGGAAGAAACACTCTTAGTAGCAAATAATTTCATAAGTTCATCCATCTTTCCACTCAAAACATTGATTTCTTCTATCGCATGCACTTTTTATTAGTAGATCTTTCAAGATGCCATTGAGAATAATTAACCATAATATTATCTAGGAGTTTAGTAGCATCTCCTAAAGTGATTCCCATAAAAGTGCCTCCCGCGGCCGAATCTAAAAAGATTTCTAGAAGCAAAATTCAATCCGCATAAAAGTTTTGTATAATCATCCACAAGTTCAAACCATGAGTAGGACAATTACGTATCATTAATTTCATTCTCTCCCAAGCTTGTGCAACATGTTCATGATCAAGTTTCTTAAAATTCATAATATCGTTCCTAAGAGAAATAATCTTAGCGGGAGGAAAATACTTAGAGATAAAAGCATATTTGCACTTGTTCCAAGAATCAATACTATTTTTAGGCAAAGATGAAAACCACGCTTCAGCACGATCTCTAAGCGAAAAAGGAAATAGCTTCAATTTGACAACATCATTATCGACATCTTTTTTCTTTTGCATATCACATAAATCAACGAAGCTATTCAGATGAGTAGCGACATCTTCACTAGGAAGGCCGGCGAATTGATCTTTCATAACAAGATTCAACAAAGCAGTATTGATTTCACAAGATTCAGTATTGGCAAGAGGAGCAATCAGAGTGCTAAGGAAATCATTATTATTGGTATTGGTGAAGTCACACAATTTGGTAGCATCTTGAGCCATCGCGACAAACAAGCAATCCAACACACGAGCAAACAAGCGGACGAGAAAAAGGCAACGGGAAAAAGAGGAGGAGATTGGGAAAGAGAGGGCGAATAAAACGGCAAGGGTGAAGTGGGGGAGAGGAAAATGAGAGGCAATTGGAAAATAATGTAATGCGAGAGATAGGGATTGTGATGGGTACTTGGTATGTCTTGACTTGCTCTTGCGTGAGCCACCTCGGCAACGGTGCCAGAAATTCTTCTTGCTACCTCTTGAGCACTGCGTTGGATTTCCCCGAAGAGGAGAGGATGATGCAGCAAAGTAGCGTAAGTATTTCCCTCAGTTTTTGAGAACCAAGGTATCAATCCAAAGAGGAGGCCAGGCACAAGTCCCTCGTACCTACACAAAACAATAGCTCCTCGCAACCAACGTGATTAGGGGTTGTCAATCCCTTCACGGTCACTTACGAGAGTGAGATCTGATAGAGATGATAGATAATATTTTTGGTATTTTTGATATATAGATGCAAAGTGAAAAGTAAAAGGCAAAGTAAAAACAAAGCAAGTATTAAAGTGATGGAGATTGATATGATGAGAATAGACCCGGGGGCCATAGGTTTCACTAGTGGCTTCTCTCAACAAAGATAAGTATTCTACGGTAGGTGAACAAATTACTGTTGAGCAATTGACATAATTGAGCATAGTTATGAGTATATCTAGGTATGATCATGTATATAGGCATCACGTCCGTGACAAGTATATCAAACGATTACGCATCTACTACTATTACTCCACTCATCGACCGCTATCCAAAGATGTATCTAGAGTATTAAGTTAAAAATAGAGTAACGCCTTAAGCAAGATGACATGATGTAGAGGAATAAATTCATGCAATATGATAAATACCCCATCTTGTTATCCTCGATGGCAACAATACAATACGTGCCTTGCAACCCTTTCTGTCACTGGGTAAGGACACCGCAAGATTGAACCCAAAGCTAAACACTTCTCCCATTGCAAGAACTACCAATCTAGTTGGCCAAAACAAACGGATAATTCAAAGAGACTTGCAAAGATAACTCAATCATACATAAAAGAATTCAGAGAAGATTCAAATATTATTCATAGATAAGCTGGATCATAAACCCACAATTCATCGGTCTCAACAAACACACCGCAAAAAGAAGATTACATCGAATAGATCTCCACGAGAGAGGGGAGAACATTGTATTGAGATCCAAAAGAGAGAAGAAGCCATCTAGCTACTAGCTATGGACCCGAAGGTGCAAGTAAACTACTCACACTTCATCGGAGGGGCTATGGTGTTGATGTAGAAGCCCTCCGTGGTGGATGCCTCCTCCGGCGGAGCTCCGGAACAGGCCCCAAGATGGGATCTCGTGGATACAGGAAGTTGCGGCGGTGGAACTAGGTTTTTGGTTCCTCTTCTGATCGTTTGGGGGTACGTAGGTATATATAGGAGGAAGGAGTACGTCGGTGGAGCGACAGGGGCCCCACGAGGCAGGGGGCGCACCCTAGGGGTGGGGGAGCGCCCCCACCCTCGTGACCGCCTCTTTCGTTCCTTGGAGTAGGGTCCAAGTCCCCTGGATCACGTTCAGTGAGAAGATCACGTTTCCGAAGGTTTCATTCCGTTTGGAACCGTTTGATATTTTGTTTCTTCAAACACCGAAATAGGCAAAAACAACAATGCAGGCTGGCCCTCCGGTTAATAGGTTAGTCCAAAAAATAATATAAAAGTGGAAAATAAAGCCCAATATTGTCCAAAACAGTAGATAAAGTAGCATGGAGCAATCAAAAGTTATAGATACGTTGGAGACGTATCAGGCGCTCCCGCTGACGGCGGGCAGCGCCAACGATGGAGGGGAGACGGTGCTCCGCGTCGGTTCTGCTGATCCGGAAACCTTGTGGGAGAACTTCCACCCCTTGTTGCTGCACAACGTGTTCATTGGGCTTTTCCCCCCCTTCTCAAGTTTCTTCTACGCCATCCTCAACTATTACGGGATCCACACCCTCCATCTTCATCCCAACTCCATCCGCCTCTTGTTGATCTTCGCCTTCTATTGCGAGGCGTTCGTGGGGGTGGTGCCCTCCGTTGCGCTGTTCCGCCACTTCTTCTACCTCCGGATAAGCAACGACCAATGCTCTGGGTGCGCCTGCTTCAACGCTGCTAATGGCAGCAATGCGATCTCGAGGGCTGGGAAGAAGGTGGAAGACTTCCTGGACAAGTAGATCTTCATGGACGCCAAGCGCTCCCATGCTCGGCTAGAGCCGCCGACCGCGCTGTCGGTGAAGCTGGACCGGTGTGCTCACGAGAAGCTCGCTGATCCCCGGGCGGAGCAGCTGTTGGAGAGGATCACGACGGACCTGAAGGCGGAGAAGCTGACGGGGGCCATGATCTTCAGGGAGTTCCTGACGCAGCACATGGCCCCGCTCCAGGCGCACTTGCGCCCTCTGTGGAGCCTTGGGGACGCGGAAGACAAACTCCGGCTGCACCCAGACAGTTTGTTCGATGAGGAGCTGAGCGAGGTTATGCGCACCTTGCTTGAGAAGGAGCCGGGCGCCCTCTCGGAGGCCTATCTTCTGATGTACCGCCGCGACGACGGGGCGCAAGTCGTTGCTGCTATGCCCGTCTTCAACGAGCAGGGGCTCGTGCCGCTGCAGCCTTCCCAACACCCTAGCTCCCCAATGCCTTCCCCTAGGCCCAAATAATGGTGAGGTGTCATGTAGTCGACGTTCACATAACACCACTAGAGGAGAGACAACATACATCTCATCAAAATATCGAACGAATATCAAATTCACATGATTACTTATAACAAGACTCCTCCCATGCCCTCAGGAACAAACATAACTACTCACAAAGCATATTAATAATCATAATCATAGGCGTATTAGTTATCATTAAGGATCTGAACATATGATCTTCCACCGAATAAACCAACTAGCATTAACTACAAGGAGTAATCAACACTACTAGCAACCCACAAGTACCAATATGAGGTTTTGGGACCAAGATCGAATACAAGAGACAAACTAGGGTTTGAGAGGAGATGGTTCTGGTGAATATGTTGATGGAGATTGACCCCCTCCTGATGAGAGGATCGATGGTGATGACGATGGCGATGATTTCCCCCTCTCGGAGGGATGTTTCCCAGGCAGAACAGCTTCGTTGGAGCCCTAGATTGGTTCTGCCCAGGTTCCACCTCGAGACGGCGGCGCTTCGTCCCGGAAGCTTCTTCTTGATTTTTTTAGGGTAAAAGACACCATATAGCCAAAGATGGGCACCGGAGGCCTGCCAGGGGGGCCCACAAGGTCGGGGGGCGCGCCCAAGGGGGTAGGGCGCGCCCTCCACCCTTGTGGCTCGCTGGTGGCCCCCCTCTAGTACTTTCTTCGCCCAATATTTTTATTTATTCCAAAAACATGCTTCGTGAAGTTTCAGGACTTTTGGAGTTGTGCAGAATAGGTCTCTAATATTTGCTCCTTTTCCAAATTTCTGTAATTCCAGCCAAAGATTCTCCCTCTTCATGTAAACCTTATAAAATAAGAGAGAATAGGCATAAGTATTGTGATATAATGTGTAATAACAACCCATAATGCAATAAATATCAATATAAAAGCATGATGCAAAATGGACGTATCAACTCCCCCAAGCTTAGACCTCGTTTGTCCTCAAGCGAAAGCCAATATCGATAAATATGTCCACATATTTAGAGATAGAGGTGTCGATACAAATAAAATACGGACATGAGGGCATCATGATCATATTTAGAACAACAACATATGATGCCATATAATTTCCGATGCTAAAGTAACAATTCGTTCACAAGTTAAAGTATGAATCAGAAACTTCATTGAAAACTAATAAACTATGATCTCAGTCATTGAAGCAATTGCAATTTATCATAACATCGGAGAGAGTCAATTAAAGAACTTTTCAGCAAGTCCACATACTCAACTATCATATAATCTTTCACAATTGCTAACACTCACGCTATACTTATGGGTACAAAGCTTCAATTGGACACAGAGAAAGATAGGGGCTTATAGTTTTGCTTCCCAACCTTTTACCTCAAGGATAATGCCAACAATAATACTTTATGAGAACCTACATCCGAGTGCATATATATATCCGGATCTCTCCAACACATAGAGCTTGCCAAAGGAAAAAATATAAAAAGGAAAGGTGATGATCACCTTGACTCTTATATAAAGGTAGAAGATAAAAATAAAAGGTAGGCCCTTCGCAGAGGGAAGCAGAGGTTATCATGCGCTTTTATGGTTGGATGCACAAAATCTTAGTGCAATGGAATGTCACTTTATATTGCCGCTTGTGATAAGGACCTTTATTATGCAGTCCGTCACTTTTATTTCTTCCATATCACAAGTTCGTATAAAGCTTATTTTCTTCACACTAATAAATCATACATATTTAGAGAGTAATTTTTTATTGCTTGCACCGATGACAACTTACTTGAAGGATCTTACTCAACCCATAGGTAGGTATGGTGGACTCTCATGGCAAAACTGGGTTTAGGGATGTTTGGAAGCACAAGTAGTATCTCTACTTGGTGCAAAGAATTTGGCTAGCATGAGAGGGAAAGGCAAGCTCAACATGTTGGATGATCCATGACAATATAACTTCTGTTTGGATATAAGAAAACATAACTCATTATGTTGTCTTCCTTGTCCAACATCAACCTTTTAGCATGTCATATTTTAATGAGTGCCCACAATTACAAAAGATGTCCAAGATAGTATATTTATATGTGAAGACTCTCTTTCTTTATCACTTCCTATTAATTGCAACAATGACCAAACTATGTTTTACAACTCTCAACAACTTTTATTCATCATAATCTTTATATGTGAAGTCATTACTCTCCATAAGATCAATATATGATCCTTTTTATTTATTTCTTTTCATTTAATTCCCTGAAGATCATAGCAAGAATGCAAAGCCCTCAACTCAAAACTACTCTTTACTATATATCTCATGGACTCGATTACATAGATAGAGATAGAAGCAAAACTCAAAGATAGATCATACTAAAACTTTATTCTACTAAATCAAGATATAACCAAAAGGACCGAACTAAGAAAAGTGATAAAGATAAAGCTGTGATGGTGATACAATACCGGGGCACTCCCCCAAGCTTGGCAGTTGCCAAGGGGAGTGCCCATACCCATGTAATTAGATCTCTTTCTTCGGAGGTGGTGATGAAGGAGTTGTTGATGAAGTAGGCTTGTCATCCATCTTCCAAGGCATAGATTCACCATCATAGAAAGATGAACGAGTCTCCGGGATCCTCAAATCTGCAGCCAAACTCATCCTCTTAAATCTGTATTCATACTCACAGTTTTGGTTTTGTAGGTCATAGATCTGGGCTTGGACATGATCGATTTTCTCATGAAGCTTGAAGATGGCCTCCTCAATGCTCTTGGCATCCAGCTTGTGATTGTTGGTGAACTCCACGATCATCATCTGATTGGCGTTGAGTCCACGCTCCGCCATCCCTTGGCACTTGAAAACTTGCTACTCCATTGCTTTGAGTCTTGTCTCCACGCTTCCGGTCTTCTTAGGCCCCTCAACATCGCGGATTGCAGCACCCCCTCACGTATCTCTATGGCTTGAGGGTGTCACAACACCTCCGCAAGGTAGGGGTTGATGACCTTCTCAAAAACTTGTCCTTGGGGGCACTTGGAGACGTCATGGTGATCTACATCTGTTAGAAAAACAACTTGAAACAAGAACATGAGATATTTGTGTGGTACGGTGGTCAAAACCTTCGGGAGATTATATAATGAATTTTTACCGGCCATAAGAAGTATTCTGCAAGAAAACAGAGTCCGGAGGGCACAGGAGGTGGCCACAAGGTCGGGGGCGCGCCCAGGGGGTAGGGCGCACCCTCCACCCTTGTGGTGGCCTCATGTCTCTTTCGGACTACTGTTAATTTTCCTAATTTTTTAAATATTCCAAAACGGAGAAAATTTATCACTGGAAACATTTTGGAGCCGGTTTACTTACCGTACCACATACCTATTCCTTTTCGGAGTCTGAAACATTTTGGAAAGTGTCCCTTATGTACTCCTCCGGGGTTACGGTATCAATTATATTGGTCTCAACGTTTATGGGAGTACCTGAGATATAATGTTTGAGTCTTTGACCGTTTACCACCTTCGGATTTTTGCCTTCGGCATTGTTAATTTTTATGGCACCGGAACGATAGACCTCCTCAATGATGTACGGGCCTTCCCATTTAGAGAGAAGCTTTCCTGCCAAAAATCTTAAATGAGAGTTGTATAGCAAAACATGATAACCTACATTAAACTCATGCTTTTGTATCCTTTTATCATGCCATCTTTTAAGCTTTTCTTTAAACAACTTGGAATTCTCATAGGCTTGGGTTCTCCATTCATCAAGTGAGCTAATGTCAAATAACCTCTTCTCACCGGCAAGTTTGAAATCATAATTAGCTCTTTAATAGCCCAATATGCCTTATGTTCTAGTTCAAGAGGTAAGTGACATGCTTTTCCACAAACCATTTTATACGGAGACATACCTATAGGATTCTTATAAGCAGTTCTATAAGCCCACAAAGCATCATCAAGTTTCTTAGATCAATTCTTTCTAGAACTGTTAACAGTCTTTTGCAAAATTAATTTAATTTCCCTATTGCACAGTTCTACTTGACCACTAGACTGAGGATGATAAGGAGATGCAATTATATGGTTAACATCATACTTAGCAAGCATTTTACGGAAAGCACCATGAATAAAATGTGAACCACCATCAGTCATTAAATATCTAGGGACTCCAAACCTCGGAAAAATAACTTCTTTAAGCATCTTAATAGAAGTGTTATGATCAGCACTACTAGTTGGAATAGCTTCTACCCACTTAGTAATGTAATCAACAACAACTAAAATATGTGTATACCCATTAGAGGAAGGAAAAGGTCCCATATAATCAAAGCCCCAGACGTCAAACGGTTCAATAACAAGTGAATAGTTCATAGGCATTTCCTGACGTCTACTAATATTACCAATTCTTTGACATTGATCACAAGACAAGACAAACTTAAGAGCATCTTTGAAGAGAGTGGGCCAATAGAAATCGGATTTCAATACCTTATGTGCAGTTCTATCTCCAGCATTGTGTCCTCTGTAAGACTCGGAGTGGCACTTGCGTAGGATCTGTTCCTGTTCATGCTCAGGTACACAATGTCTAATAACACCATCTACTCCTTTATAAAGGTGTGGGTCATCCCAAAAGTAATGTCTTAAATCATAGAAAAACTTTTTCTTTTGCTGGTATGTGAAACTATGTGGTATAAATTTAGCAACAATATAATTAGCATAATCAGCATACCATGGAGTATTATGAGAGGCATTTATGACATCTAATTGTTCATCAGGAAAGCTGTCGTCAATAGGCAGTGGGTCATCAAGAACATTCTCTAACCTAGACAAGTTGTCTGCAACGGGGTTCTCATCTCCCTTTCTATCAACAATATGCAAATCAAATTCTTGTAGCAAGAGAACCCATCTAATAAGTATAGGTTTAGCATCTTTCTTTTCCATAAGGTATTTAATAGCAGCATGATTAGTGTGAACAGTTACTTTGGAATCAACAATATAAGGTCTAAACTTATCACATGCAAATACAACTGCTAAAAATTCTTTTTCAGTGATAGCATAATTTCTCTAGGCACTGTCTAGAGTTTTAATAGCATATTGAATAACATTTAATTTCTTATCAACTCTTTGTCCTAGAACAACACCAACAACATAATCACTAGCATCACACATAATTTAAAAGGGTAAATTCCAATCAGGTGGCTGAACAATAGGTGTAGAAATCAAGGCTTTCTTAAGTATTTCAAATGCTTCTACACAATCATCATAAAAAACAAAAGGAACATCTTTTTGCAAGAGATTAGTGAGAGGCCTAGATATTTCTAGAGAAGTCTTTAATAAACCTCCTGTAGGAACTAGCATGACCAAGGAAACTTCTTATACCTTTGATATCTTTAGGGCACGCCATCTTTTCAATAGCATCTACTTTAGCTTTATCAACTTCAATACCTCTTTCAGAAATTTTATGCCCCAAGACAATACCTTCATTAACCATAAAGTGGCACTTCTCCCAATTCGAGACAAGATTAGTTTCTTCACATCTGTGCAAAACTCGGTCAAGGTTGCTTAAGAAATCATCAAAAGAAGTTCCGTAAATGGAGAAATAATTAAAACCTTAACAATCTTTCACAAAAATCAGAGAATATAGCAGCCATACATCTTTGAAAGGTAGCAGGTGCATTACATAAACCAAAAGGCATACGTCTATAAGCAAAGGTACCGAAAGGGCAAGTAAAAGTGGTTTTCTCTTGATCATCTCTTGACACAGGTATTTGAGAGAAACCAGAATAACCATCTAGAAAGCTAAAATGTGTATGTTTGGATAATCTTTCTAGCATTTGATCAATAAAAGGTAGAGGGTAATGATCTTTTCTAGTAGCTTTATTTAATTTGCGGAAATCAATTACCATTCTATAACCTGTAACAATTCTTTGAGGAATCAATTCATTCTTATCATTAGGAACAACAGTCCGTTCTTAGGGACACAATGAACATGCCTTACCCATTGACTATCAGCTATAGGATAAATTATACCTGCCTCCAGAAGCTTTAGTATTTTATTTCTTACCACTTCTTTCATCTTAGGATTTAATCGTCGTAGATGATCAACAACCGGTTTAGCATCTTTCTCCAATTTAATTTTGTGCTGACATAAAGTGGGTCTAATGCCCTTAAGATCATCAAGTGTATAATATCCAATAGCGACGCGGTGCTTCTTCAGAGTTTTCAATAATTTATTTTCTTCATGCTCTGAAAGGTTAGCACTAATAATAACATGATATATCTTCTTTTCATCAAGATAAGCATATTTCAGAGTATCGGGTAATTGTTTAAGCTCAAACACGAGATCACCCTTAGGTGGAGGAGGATCTCCAAGGATTTCAACAGGAAAATTGTGTTTCAAAATAGGTCCTTGATTGAAGAATACCTCATCTATTTCCCTTCTTTCATTCATAAACATATCATTTTCATGGTCCAACAAATATTGTTCTAAAGGATCATTAGGAGGCACGGCAATAGAAGCAAGACCAATAATTTCTTCCTTACTAGACAATTCTTTATCATGAGGTTATCTATGAAATTTAGAGAAATTAAAATGATAAGACATATCTCGAAACCAACAGTAACAATATCTTTCTCGCAATCTATCTTAGCATTAATAGTATTCTAGAAAGGTCTACCAAATATAATGGGACAAAAATTATCTTGTGGGGAAGCAAGAACAAGAAAATTAGTAGGATATTTTATCTTCCCACACAAGACTTCAACATCTCTAACAATCCCAATTGGTGATATAGTATCTCTATTAGCAAGCTTAATAGTAACATCAATATCTTCTATCTTAGCAGGTGCAATATCATTCATATTTTCTTTATATAAGGTATAAGGAATTGCACTCACACTAGCACCGACATCACATAAGCCATGATAACAATGATCTCCTATTTTAACAGAAACAACAGGCATGCCAACAACAGGTCTATGTTTATCTTTAGTATTAGGTTTAGCAATTCTAGCTGCTTCATCACAGAAATAAATAACATGCCCATCAATATTATCAACCAAGAGATCTTTAACCATAGCAATACTAGGTTCAACTTTAATTTTCTCAGAGGGTGTATGTGTTTTAGTATTACTTTTATGAACCACAATTGAAGCTTTAGCATGATCCTTTATCCTAATAGGGAAAGGTGGTTTCTCAATGTAAGCAGTAGGAACAATAGGATCAACATTATAAATAATAGTTTCTTCTTCAACTTTAATGGGTTCGTCTACTTTAACTTCAATGGGAGGATGATATTTAAACCACTTCTCCTTAGGGATATCAACATGAGTAGCAAAAGATTCACAAAAAGAAGGTACTATCTCAGAGTCAAGTCCATATTTAGTGCTAAAATCATGAAAAGCATCGGAATCCATAAAAGACTTAACACAATCGAACTTAAGGTTTATACCTGACTCTTTACCTTCATCGAGATCCCAATCTTCAGAGTTGCGTTTAATTCTTTCTAATAAATCCCATTTGAATTCAATATCCTTCTTCATATAGGAACCGGTACAAGAAGTATCGAGCATGGATCGACCATTATGAGAAAGCCGAGCATAAAAATTTAGAATAATAATTTCTCTTGAGAGCTCATGATTGGGGCATGAATGTAACATTGACTTAAGCCTCCCCCAAGCTTGAGCGATACTTGCTCCTTCACGAGGCCAAAAATTATATATATAATTCCGATCACGATGAACCAAATGCATAGGATAAAACTTCTGATGAAATTCCAATTTCAATCGGTTGTAGTTCCATGATCCAATATCATCAAATAGCCTATACCATGTCAATGACTTTCCCTTCAAAGATAAAGGGAAGACTTCCTTATTGACAACATCCTCAGGCATACCTGCAAGCTTAAATAATCCACAAACTTCATCCACATAGATTAGGTGCATATCGGGATGTAATGTTCCATCTCCTGCATAAGGATTAGCTAGCAGTTTCTCTATCATACCTGAAGGAATTTCATAATAAATATTTTCAGTAGGTGCAGTAGGTTGAGGAGCAACTCTTTGTTCTTCCCATTGAGGTGAATATACCCCGAACAAGCCCCTCAAAGGATTATTTTCCATAGTAACAAGTGACAGTAAATTTCAGCACACTATATAAATGTTTCCTTACCAGTTTCCACTTACCAAAGGCGCTTCACTCCCCGGCAACAGCGCCAGAAAAGAGTCTTGATGACCCACAAGTATAGGGGATCTATCATAGTCCTTTTGATAAGTAAGAGTGTCGAACCCAATGAGGAGCAGAAGGGCATGACAAGCGGTTTTCAACAAGGTATTCTCTGCAAGCACTGAAATTATCGGTAATAGATATTTTGTGATAAGATAAATCGTAACGGGTAGCAAAGTAAATAAAGTAACTAAGGTGCAGCAAGGTGGCCCAATCCTTTTTGTAGAAAAGGACAAGCTTGGACGAACTCTTATATAAAGCAAAGCGCTCCTGAGGACACATGGGAATTGTTGTCAAGTTAGTTTTCATCATGCTCATATGATTCACGTTCGTTACTTTGATAATTTGATATGTGTGGACCGGTGCTTGGGTGCTGCCCTTCCTTGGACAAGCCTCCCACTTATGATTAACCCCTCTCGCAAGCATCCGCAACTACAAAAGAAGTATTAAGGTAAACCTAACCATAGCATGAAACACATATGGATCCAAATCAGCCCCTTACAAAGCAACACATAAACTAGGGTTTAATCTTCTGTCACTCTAGCAACCCATCATCTACTTATTACTTTCCAATGCCTTCCCCTAGGCCCAAACAATGGTGAGGTGTCATGTAGTCGACGTTCACATAACACCACTAGAGGAGAGACAACATACATCTCATCAAAATATCGAACGAATACCAAATTCACATGATTACTTATAACAAGACTTCTCCCATGTCGTCAGGTACAAACGTAACTACTCACAAAGCATATTAATAATCATAATCGGAGGAGTATTAATTATCATTAAGGATCTGAACATATGATCTTTCACCGAATAAACCAACTAGCATCAACTACAAGGAGTAATCAACACTACTAGCAACCCACAGGTACCAATCTGAGGTTTTGGGACCAAGATCGAATACAAGAGATGAACTAGGGTTTGAGAGGAGATGGTTCTGGTGAATATGTTGATGGAGATTGACCCCCTCTCGATGAGAGGATCGAGGATGATGACGATGACGATGATTTCCCCCTCTCGGAGGGATGTTTCCCCAGCAGAACAGCTCCGTCGGAGCCCTAGATTGGTTCTGCCCAGGTTCCGCCTCGAGATGGCGGTGCTTCATCCCGTAAGCTTCTTCTTGATTTTTTCTAGGGTAAAAGACACCATATAGCCAAAGATGGGCACTGGAGGCCTTCCAAGGGGGCCCACAAGGTCGGGGGGGGGGGGGCCTCCACCCTTGTGGCTAGCCGGTGGCCCCCCTCTGGTACTTTCTTCGTCTAATATTTTTATTTATTCCAAAAACATGCCCATGAAGTTTCAGGACTTTTAGAATTGTGCAAAATAGGTCTCTAATATTTGTTCGTTTTCCAGTCCAGAATTTTAGCTGCCAGCATTCTCCCTCTTCATGTAAACCTTATAAAATAAGAGAGAATAGTCATAAGTATTTTGATATAATGTGTAATAACATCCCATAATGCAGTAAATATCTTTACCTAATATTAAAGGACGGAGGCTTTCATAGTTCTTCATAAGTTACCCCTTTATGTCCGTTAATTTTATGTTAAAACACAAAAAATGATGGCTGAGATTTAAAAGGACCCGACACAAACCGTAACCGCGTCTGCGGGGGCTCCTTGTGTACGGTCAGATGGTTTCCTCCTGTGACGCACCCATCCCCAGCTCAAGCGCCTCCAAGAGGAAGACCAGCAGCGGCGGGGTAGCAGTTGTTGAAAAAGAAGCAATTGTGTGGGAGGCAACAGTGATGAAGCTTTTGCTGCTTTGGACTCACGTTTTTCATGCAACTCGGCAGTTTATCCTTGCCCGCGGCAACACAGCCGATGGTCCGTATGAATATGGCTACTCCGGGCGAGCATGGTGTGAGTCGCGACCAGGTGCTGGTCAATGGCAGAACGAGGATCCGGCAAGAAGGAGCAGTAGCAGCAGTAACCCACTGCGGCGGGGATCCGTCGAACAGCAGCAACATCATGCGGCAACAACTAGCAGGAGCAGTAGCAGCTGTAGCCCGTGGCGGTGGTGGGCGTCAGGGGGAAGCGCCTACTGCCGAAGTGGAAGCGCATGCGCCTTTGCTGGAAAAAGCACCGGTGACCCCTGGTGATCAGACCGGTGCGATGGACATGGTCTGCGCCCTAATGTGTCCGACCCTCCGGCGTTCATGGAGGCAGCCGCGCATGCCTTGGATTGCCGGTTTTGACGAAATCTCCTGGCTTGGTTTGATGACAGGTAATCAAGTAGATAGCCAGTTTTGGGTTCAGGGGTAAAAACAAGACTGCCATGTAAAGGTTTTCATGCAGTGCTCCTTGGCGTTCATGTTGAGAAGGAATCACATACGTGCAACTACAAATATTCTGTAGTCATAATGTGTTTTCCTAGGAACCAAACTATATACATAACGTGGATTAGCAGGGACTTAAAATCCAAAGCATATGGGGTCATAACTCATAAGACACATAATAATGCTTCTTTTGTTCTTGTGCATCCGGTTCAGCCATAGCCCGATGCTGCAGATCTTGTCATGCGGCGACATGCTGATGCCGACGAGCTCAACGATGGTGCCAACATGGCAGTGGTGTGGAGGCGCTTCTGGCAGTGAGAAGTAACAGCAAGGGACACGCCGACGAGCAGAAGTAGTTGTACTACATAGCGGCAGAGCGGCAAGGACCGGCGCCAGCGAGCTGCTATGGCAGCAGCAAGCAACAAGGTGCGCCTGCGGGAGCAGCAAGGGCGGCAACTGCAGGGACGAAGCTTAGGTTCATCACGCACATTGAGGAATTTCAGGTGACCGACCCGTTCTTCAGTCAAATAAGTACAAATGGCAGTTTGGTTTTTTGGTTTTGGGCATATACAATCAAATTTTAATTGAAAGGATTTTTTTGATAAAATGATCAAATAATTAAATTCCCAAATAAGAAGTGGCAAAATATCAAATATAACGTAAACACCGACAAATTATCAAAATATCAAATAAAATATAAATAAAGAGTAATCAATGACAAATTATAAAAGTAAAAAAAGAGCCGCCAACACGAGAGGCTTAAATAGTCCCACCCTGCTACCTCATACTAATTTCCATCAGTTTAAATACGTTCTTGAGTAGTCAGGAGTCAAAGAGCTGCTTAGAGAATTAATAAAGCAAAGGATGAGGGGTGAGTTAGATTTATCCTCAAGGGAATAATGAAAGGCCGAGTGATTTAAAAATCTATATTATAGACATAATTATATGGAACGCTCTTGGGCATAAGAAAATTTGTTGATGACCAGTCAGGATTTTTGCAATGCACGGGCATTTGTGCTAGTCAATATAAAAGCATGATGCAAAATGGATGTATCAGCGCTTCCCCCTATCCTTATCCTGCAACATTTATCATGCCTCGTGGAGGCATAAGAACTTATCCTTTGAGATTTTTAAGAGACAGTATGCTTTGCAATATTTTGCTAGGGTTCCGTGATTTCCTTTCCTGTTTGCACTAGCATTCTGCGTCGGCAGGGCCCGGCCACGCGCATACCTCAGCCACCGTTGGGGCGTCCGGATCGCCAGGACGAGACCAAGGGGTGAGGGGCTACGTGACCGGTTAGGCTGCTGAGTCGCGATGCTCAGGAGTCACCCTTGACGTGCGAACAACCTTCAGGAGGGAGATGAGGGTGTAGGTCTTAGCATTCTGCATCGGCAGGGCTTGGTCCCGCGCATACCTCAGTCGCCGTTGGGGCGTCCGGATCACCAAGATGAGACCAAGGGGTAAGGGGCTACGTGACCAGTTAGGTTCATGGGTTGCGATGCCCAGGAGTCCCCCTTGACGTATGAATAGACCTCCATACCTTTCCTCGTCGAGCTCTTGCTCGGGAGGGGCGCGCGAAGACCAGGTCCGAGGGACCTGGCGAGGTGGCGTACGCCAGGCATGAACTGAGCGTAGCCCCTGTGCCCAGCCCCCTCACGCGACTCTCCTGAGGGGAAAGCGGCGCGGTGATGCTGAGCACCGAGCCTGGTGGCTCACCTTAGGTTACTGCAGCCGTGAGGCTACCCCCAGTTGTTTATCACCAGCGCGGAGCATGGCGCTTCCGCTCTTCGACCGTGTTGTCTGCCAGCGCGGAGCATGGTGCTTCCACTGGTACGTGGGTGGGAGCTCCCTCTGAGGGGAGACTCCGGGGCGTGTACAACCCTGCCCTGACACGTGGCTTGCACAACAGGGCTAGAGGAGGTGTGTGTGGGCACTCGTGAGCCAACGCATGACTCACGAGGACCTACCTCAAGGCGGGTTGCGCCTGAATTTGATTCGGAACACTTGTGATAGTCCCGCAAGATGGTTTGGCAACCTGCGCCGAGTGAATCTCCTGAGGTTATCCCAAGAGAAGGCCAAAAACCAACAACCCCAGGAGATGACATGAACGGGGCCGGCCTGCCAGACAGAGCTCAGCCGTTGGGTTTGTCGACGCTGCAGGGACGGACCCGAGCACAGACGCCGTGCCCAGTCTTCTCATGCGAAAGTCCTTAAGAAAGACAACCGGCGCACGGCTCCCGCGGTGGCGAGGCTTTGGGTAACGCGCCCTAACTTATCCGCCCCCGATTAGCTCATGCGAGAACAAGGCACCAAGGACCATGGGAGGTGACGTGCACGGGAGCTGGCGCGCGAGCGAGAGCTCAGCCACTTGGGTTTAGCGATGCTGCAGGGACGGACCCGAGCATAGATGCCTTGCCAGTCCTTAATCATGGAGCAGTCGTGGGTGGGTTTGCAAGGGTGTACGACATTCATGGCGTCGAAGCACCAGACAGACATGTGATAATCATAAAGCAACTCATGATCAAAGGGTAGAGCCAGTTCTAATAGATGCAAAGGACGATACATGCCGCAGGGATGGACCCACGTGGCTTGGGGATAATGCAGCCCGAGGGGCGCCCCCAACTGAACAAACCAGAAAAGTGTCACCTGGCACCGTTGCTGAGGAAGTGTTGGAGTAGTTGAAGACGCGTGCTGCATAAGTCGCTCCTCACGAGCCGCCCAGGTCCTGAACCTCGGGAGGCTCTGGGGGCCTGGGGGGCTCTCGGGGATCCGTCACCATCTCTGACAGGATCGCCTGGTGCCTGGCTTCATGAGCCGCCAGGACGCCCCGCATGTGGTGCTGGTGCACGACAGCCCCGTTCAGCAAACCGAAAGGCATGCAAACGTAGCTGTGAGGGGGGACCTCGCACCGGCCGACGTGGGATGGCCAGAAGAGCTGACGCGGCCCTGTTGAGCCCAGGGATGTTGACGCAGGCATGCATCTCGCTGTCCTCGTCGAGGCAGGGAGCTGCGCTGGGTGGTGGGCAACGGTCGCCTCGCATAGCTCTTGCCTCCTAAATCTCCTTGATCGCCTTGGTGATGAACTCCTGAGCGCCTGGCGCCCTGCGCTTTACTCGCGGAAGCGCGCGTTGAAGCATGCCTCCACATGGTGCCCGAGCGCCTCCCTCGTGACGCTGGCCAGGTTAGAGGCCCTCCAGAGGAGAGCCCCCGAGCCTAGCCTGTGAGGGGCGCCGGGCGCGCCTTCCTATGCGAGAGGGGGAGGCGCCCCGTCAGTGGGCGCAGGGCCTGAGGCAGCACCGCCAGGCGCCCCACCCTCCTGAGGTCCTTGGCAGAGCAGCCGCTTCTTCTTCTTGGGGACAACCTTAGTAGGGTAGATAGCGCCCTCATCATCTGGGTCCTTCTCCTCGCAGGCAACCGTGATGATGTCGCATCCTCCTAGCATCTTGACGACGTTGTAACCATGATGAGTCACTGCCATGAACTTGGCCAGGGCCGGATACCCAAGGATGGCGTTGTACGGGAGGCGAATGTGGGCGGTGTCGAAGTCGATGAGCTCAGTGCGGTAGTTGTCTGATACGTCTCCAACGTATCTACTTTTCCAAACACTTTTGCCCTTGTTTTGGACTCTAACTTGCATGATTTGAATGGAACTAACCCAGACTGACGTTGTTTTCAGCAGAATTGCCATGGTGTTATTTTTGTGCAGAAATAAAAGTTCTCGGAATGACCTGAAACTTCACGGAGAATATTTTTGGAATTAATAAAAAATACTGGCGAAAGAATCAACACCAGGGGGCCCACACCCTGTCCATGAGGGTGGAGGGCCCGCCCACCCCCCTGGGGCGCGCCCCCTGCCTCGTGGGCCCCCTGAGGCTCCACCGACGTCAACTCCAACTCTATATATTCACGTTCGGGGATAAAAAAAATCAGAGAGAAGGATTCATCACGTTTTACGATACGGAGCCGCCGCCAAGCCCTAATCTCTCTCGGGAGGGCTGATCTGGAGTCCGTTCGAGGCTCCGGAGAGGGGAATCCGTCGCCGTCGTCATCATCAACCATCCTCCATCACCAATTTCATGATGCTCACCGCTGTGCGTGAGTAATTCCATCGTAGGCTTGCTAGAGGGTGATGGATTGGATGAGATTTATCATGTAATCGAGTTAGTTTTGTTAGGGTTTGATCCCTAGTATCCATTATGTTATGAGATTGTTGCTATGACTTTGCTATGCTTAATGCTTGTCACTAGGGCCCGAGTACCATGAGTTCAGATCTGAACATTTTATGTTTTCACGAATATATGTGAGTTCTTGATCCTATCTTGCAAGTCAATAGTCACCTACTATGTGTTATGATCCGGCAACCCCGAAGTAACAATAATCGGGACCACTCCCGGTGATGACCGTAGTTTGAGGAGTTCATGTATTCACTATGTGTTAATGCTTTGGTCCGGTACTCTATTAAAAGGAGGCCTTAATATCCATTAGTTTCCAATAGGACCCCGCTGCCATGGGAGGGTAGGACAAAAGATGTCATGCAAGTTCTTCTCCATAAGCACGTATGACTATATTCGGAATACATGCCTACATTACATTGGTGAGCTGGAGCTAGTTCTGTGTCACCCTATGTTATAACTGTTGCATGAGGAATCACATCCGACATAATTATCCATCACTGATCCAATGCCTACGAGCTTTTCAAATATTGATCTTTGCTTAGTTACTTTTCCGTTGCCACTTACGATTACTACAAAACTGCTATTGTTACTTTTGCCACCGTTACCGCTATTTCCATACTACTTTGCTACTAAATACTTTGCTGCAGATATTAAGTCTTTCAGGTGTGGTTGAATTGAGAACTCAGCTGCTAATACTTGAGAATATTCTTTGGCTCCCCTTGTGTCGAATCAATAAATTTGGGTTGAATACTGTACCCTCGAAAACTATTGCGATCCCCTATACTCGTGGTTTATCATTGTCGCGCTTGCCGAAGATGACAGGGAGGTGGATTTGCGCTATCGGGGTGGTGGAGCCTTCAGTCACTCCTGAGAATTGCTTGGTAGGCTGCAGCTGGTCGTAGGGCACATGGAGTCGGTCGAACGTCTCAACGGAGAGGACGTTGAACCTGATAACCCACAAGTATAGGGGATCGCAACAGTTTTCGAGGGTAGAATATTCAACCCAAATTTATAGATTCGACACAAGGGGAGCCAAAGAATATTTGAAGGTATTGGAAGCTGAGTTGTCAATTCAACCACACCTGGAGATTAATTATCTGCAACAAGTAATCAGTAGCAAAGTAATATGATAGTTTTGATAGTAGTGACAGCATGAATAGTAATGGTAACAGTGGTAGCAGTAATTTTGTAGCAAGTGTAACAGTAATGATAGTAATAGTAACGCAACAAGATCAGTATAAATAAATTCGTAGGCATTGGATCGATGACTTGTTGGATGATATTCATCATGTAACAGTTATAGCCTAGGGCGATACGCCACTAGCTCTAGTTCATCGATATAATGTAGGCATGTATTCCGTAAATAGTCATACGTGCTTTATTAAAAGAACTTGCATGACATCTTTTGTCCTACCCTCGCGTGGCAGCGGGGTCCATATTGGAAACTAAGGGATATTAAGGCCTCCTTTAATAGAGAACCGAACAAAGCATTAACACATAGTGAATACATGAACTCCTCAAACTACGGTCATCACCGGAGTGGGCCCGTTGTTGTCACTCAGGGGTTGCCGAATCATAACACGTAGTAGGTGACTATAACTTGCAAGATCGGATCTAAAACATGGATATAATGATGAATTCATAAACGGTCCAGATCTGAGTTCATGGCACCCGGGCCCAAAGTGACAAGCATTAAGCATAGCAAAGTCATAGCAACATCAATCTAAGAACATAGTGGATACTACAAAACTAACTCGATTACATGATGAATCTCATCTAACTCCTCACCGACCAGCGAGCCTACGAAGGAATTACTCACTCCCGGTGGGGACCATCATAGAATTGGTGATGGAGATTGGTTGGTGATGACAAAGAAAGAAGACCCCCCTCTCCGGAGCCCCAAACGGACTCCAGATCTGCCCTCCCGAGGAAGAACAGGGCTTGGCGGCGGCTCCATCTCGTGGAACACGATAATTATTTCTCCCTGATTTTTTTCTAGAAATATGTGATTTTATAGTATCAGGGGGGTCGTCAGCGGGGCCACCAGGTGGGTACAACCCGTACAACCCACCTGGGCGTGCCAGGAGAGAGGAGCGCGCCCTGGTGGGTTGTGCCCACCTAGGTGCCCCTCTCCGGTAGGTCTTGGCTCCAGAAATTCTTATTATTGATATAAAAATCCTCGCAAAATTTTGTTCCATTTCGAGAACTTTTATTTCTGCACAAAAACAACACCATGGTAGTTCTGCTAAAAACAACGTCAGTCCGGGGTTAGTTTCATTCAAATCATGCAAATTAGAGTCCAAAACAAGAGGAAAAGCATGAGAAAAAGTAGATACGTTGGAGATGTATCAATTCCCCCAAGCTTAAACTCTTTGCTTGTCCTCAAGAAATTCAGTTGATAAATTGAAAGTGAGAAAGTAAAACTTCTAAAAAATCTTTTTCTCTTGTTTGCATACATAAGCTTAACCAACACCCAGGTTTTCAGCCAACATTATAACTAACCATGTCAACAATAACATTTAAAGGTTATATTAACTCATATCAATGACATATTCAGCTAGCGAGCAATAATAAGATATCTCAAATAGCAACACATTGTCAAAACAACCATGATATAATATGACAATAGTGGTATCTCGCTAGCCGTTTCTGAGACCGCAAAACATAAATGTAGAGCACCTCCAAAGTTCAAGCAGCGACTAAACATTGTAATTCATGGTAGAAAACATCCAGTCATGATGCACCCAACATTAGCTATACACAATGCATAAATCATGACAGCTGTGCTCTACTTAGTCTCTGGCGCTTGTTTTTAGAAGGTGATGACACAACATAAAAGTAAATAGAAAGTCCCTTCACAAAGGGAAGTAGTGATTTGCAGAGGTGCCAGAGCTCAATTTTTAAAACAGAGATAAATGATATTTTGAGACATGTACCCTTCTTATTCACTTCACGACCATCAGTTATCAACATCTTCCATGCTAAGCACGCTAGTGGCGGTTCCCAAGCGATAAAAGTATATGTTTACTCCCCCTCCACCATCAATCACACTCCACGACTTGTCCGAAACAACGGGTGCCGTCCATACCAACATCATTTCCAGGGGAGTTTTGTTTAATTATTTGCATTTTTAGTTCGACCGGGAATCCTTTATTACTGCCCTTTTTCGTGGTGATGGCGAGTGAATAAACACTCGACCTGAGAATAACCCGCTTAGCATGGAAGATACCGACCACCTCATGTAGTTCCATGAACGATCCAGGCACACAAAAAGGATAATTTTTAGAAGTTTTTAGAGGTGGCACATGCAAATTTACTTAGGACGGCAGGGTAATACCGTATATAGGTAGGTATGGTGGACTCACCTGGAATTACTTTGGGTTCAAGGTTTTTGATACACAAGCAGAGTTCCCACTTAGTACAGGCGAAGGCTAGTAATTAAGATTGAGAAGCGGCCAGCTATAGAGCAACAATGATCATAACCAGGCATTATGCATAAGTAACATTGGACACTAGCATGAGTAGGATATGAACACCATGAACATAAATATCATAGAGGCTATGTTGGTTTTGATTCAACTACATGCATGAACATGTGCCAAGTGAAGCCACTCAAACATTCAGAGGAGGATACCATATCATCATACTACATCACAATCATTTTAACGCTATGTTGATATCCAAGATAAATCATTATCAACTCCCAGCTACTTATGCATGGCATGAGAAACTATAATCTCTAATTGTCATTGCAAACATGTTTAATCATAATGGGTTGAAGCCTGGATACTAGGTTAAACATATTTACACAAACAGAACAAGTCGAGTTCATACTAGTTTCTCTTTGCCACGACCAGCTCATCGAATGTCGTCGTTATTGCCTTTCACTTGCATGACCTAATGACATGAAAATAATAATAGTGCAAGAGTGCCATGGACTAAGCTGGAATCCGCAAAACATTTTATTCAACAGGAGAAGACAAGGTAAAATGGGATCTTTATTAGTTCAACAATTATTCATATGAGAGCCACTCAAAATTTTCCTCGTGGTCTTCTCCTCGGCAAGACTGAAATAAAAAGAAAAGAAATTCAGAGAAACACACTGAAATATCTTTGGAGTTTTTGGTTTTCTTCAACAAGCAAATAAAAGGGAAAAGCAAAAAGAGAAAAACTATTTACACGGGAAAGCTCCCAACAAGCAAAAGAAGAGCAAGGAAATCTTTTTGGATTTTCTTTTTAGTGCTACTACTAAGCATGCATGGAAAGTAAATTACTACAACTAATTTTATGGTTTTTATAAAGTTTTTCAAACACACAAGAAGAAAGCAAGAAAATAAATCTGAGCATGGATGATACAATGAAAAAGTGTGAACACCGACAAATAGAATGATATAAGTGAACATGAATATAATGTCGGTGAGAACACGTACTCCCCCAAGCTTAGGCTTTTGGCCTAAGTTCGCAATCAATCAGTAGCCTGGAGGGTAGTAGGGATCCTGAGGAGCGGTGTAGCGACTAGACCTCAAATACCGATCTCGTGCTCAAAGGTCATCCTCGGATCAAGAATGTCGACACCACACAAGACTCAAAGGATTTATAACAGAGTAGCAATCACACACTTATTACAATCGAATGTCTCAAGAGAGAGCTTAATAAAATAAATATGGCTTAAGGCCATCTAATGACGATAACAAATGAAGGCTTGGAAGAATAAGAGAGTCCATCAACTCCAACGGCATCATCGAGTATAGAACCACGACCTATGCACCTTACTGTCGTTCAAAAAGTCTCGCAACATGGAACGTTGCAGTTCAAAACGGGCCAAAGACATGGAATATGCCGCAATGTAACACATAGAGAATAATGGAATAATAAGCCTATACTACATGCATATATGGCTGGTGGAAAGCTCTATGGTTACAATTTTGCATAAAGCCAATTTTTCCCTACTGCATAGGAATAAATTTATTCAACTATCATGGTGGTTGTGAAACATTGAGAATGGATGACAGCATCCTCAATCCCAATTAAAAGTACTCATTAAAAACCCAACAATATTAATTAGAAGTAACATGATGAGATTCACATGATATCCAAGTACTAGATACTCAAGATGTCCATAATCGGGGACACGGCTAACCATGATTAGTTTATACACTCTGCAGAGGTTTGCGCACTTCTCCCCACAAGACTCGATCGCCTCCGTTGGATTTCTCGCACTACATGATGTTCGAGAAACGGATGACCGAGACATAGTCTTTCAGAAGCACTAGCACCTTACTTGTGGGTAGACCGGTACACCTACTTTCCCCTACATCTGCTAGTCTACCCGTAAGAGTTCGCACAACTTAATCAACTATGCCAGAGCCCATAATGGCTTGTGGCTGCACACGGAAGTTTCTAGTTTGAATAATCTCATGATCCCTTTGAGCCTGGGTGGCGGTCCCAAGAAATACAGGCAAGTCCTCGATAGAAACCAGTGCCTCAATCCACCCAGATGTGTGTTTAAGTTGCCACCTTAAATAAACCATTAAATAACAATCTCACATCTGTCATGGATACACTCACCCAATCCACGCCTACTAGCATAGCATAGCATAATAAGCAAACGAGAAGTAACTCCCAAGGGTTTGATAATAAAATGTAATAGGTACTACCTCAATCTACTTCCCAAAACCCACAATTTAATTAGATCCTAATCATGCAAGTGTTTGAGGATAGATCGAATGCATAAAAACTGGGTATGAGAAGAGGTATGATCAAAGTGTTACTTGCCTTGCTGATGATCCGCGAAACCTAGAGACTCGAAGTAACAAGCAACAAGACCGGGTATTCTATCGCAGCATAAAACAAACAAGCATACAATAAGTACCCATCTAATACACAGGCAAAACTCAAATAGATCTAACCAGATAGTTCAACTTAAGAACTCCGGTTTGCAAAAAGAATCAAATCAAACGAAGCAACGAAAGTCAAACGGCGGAAGAAAACAGCTTCATTTTACTAATCTGGATCTAGGTCAAATTTTACAGAAGCAAAAACTTGTTTAAGTAGATTATTCGGAAAGAGGGTTTCGAGACGAAACTCCAGGCGCTTGAATCGCCTGATTCCGATAAACAAGTGAAAAGTTATACTAAAACAAAAATCGGATCTGGAATCGCGATCAGAAAAATCGCGGATTAAATCCGAGAAAAAGAAAAACGATGAACGGGTTAACGAACAAACGTTCGTTAACTAAACTAATCTGACGAACGCGTTCGTTTAGACGAACTAACGAACGAACGTTCGTTAATTAACCTAAACCGAAAAAACCAAATCTAATAAAAAAACGAAACTTAAAACAAAACCGAAAATAAACCGAAAAAACCAAGGAAAAACCGCCCTGTTTTCTAAAAAAACCGGCAACATGCGGATCGAGGCGGCGGCGAACCTCGTCGGCGGCGGCGGAGTCGGCGGGCGGAGGCGGGCGGCATGGTCGTGGGCGCCGAGGCGTGGCGGTGGCGGCGGCGCGGGGCTCGAGGCGGCGGGGCGCTCGGGCTAGGGTTTGGGGGCGCTGGGGTGGCTGGGCCTCGGGCTGGCTCCCCCCGGCTTATAAAGCCCCGCGGGCCGAGAGTCCTAGGCGGATACGGCCCGTAGGTCGGTGGCGTTTTTTTTAAATAATTACGCGCAGAAAAAAATAAAAAGAAATACTAAACGGACTCCAAAAATTCCGAAATAAATTTTCCCCGGCTTCTAAAATCAAGCCGGATTTAATGAACATTTATTTGGGGCCTAAATGCAATTTTGAAAAACACACATTTTTCCTAAATTCAAATAAAAGGGTGAACAACTCCAAAATAAAATCTTATTTGATATTATTATAAAATCTTCATTATTTCTTTATTTTGGGAAAGTCATTTTATTCCCTCTCTCATATTTTGGTAGTAGAAATAATTGAAGATAAAATAATTAAAATCAAATGATCCTATTTTCAAAATTTGAGAAAACTCAAATATGAAAATAACGAAAATTCCCAACTCTCCCCGTGGGTCCTTGAGTTGTGTAGAATTTCTAGGATCGAGCAAAATGCAACGAAAAAATATGATATGCAATGATGCTCTATGTATAACATTTCAAATTGAAAATTTGGGATGTTACAAACCTACCCCCTTAAGATGAATCTCGCCCTCGAGATTCGGATTGGCTAGAAAATAGGTGAGGGTGGTCCTTAAGATAATCTTCCTCTCGCTCCCAGGTGGCTTCATCCTCTGTGTGGTGGCTCCAATCGAACTTTGCAAAACTTAATGACCTTGTCATGGGTGACTCTACCGCATACTCCGTAATCTTAACTGGTTTCTCCTCAGAGGTTAAATCATCATTCAACCGAATCGCTTCCAAAGGGCAATTTGTATCTCTCATGGTATATCGGCAATGTTTGCGTGACACTTCTTCAACTGAGAAACATGAAACACATCGTGGACTCCTGACAATCCTTCGGGTAGTTCCAACTTGTACGCAACTTCTCCCATGCGTTCCAAAACACGATAAGGTCCTACAAATAGAGGTGCTAACTTTCCCTTAACTCCAAAATGCTTAACTCCTCGAAGCGGCGATATTCGAAGATAAACTCTGTCTCCGACTTTGTATTCTGTCTCCTTGAGTTTTGAATCCGCATAACTTTTCTGTCTCGACTGGGCTATCTTGAGCCTATCGCGAATCAACTTTACTTTCTCGCTCGCACTTTAATCAAATCCGTCCACACAACCGGCGGTCTCCAACTTCATCCCACAACAACGGGTCCCGCACCTCCTTCCGCATAAGGCTTCAAAAGGGGCCATCTTGACCGGGTTTGGTAACCGTTGTTATAAGAAAACTCCACATATGGCAAATTGTCATCCCAACTTGATCCATAATCCAAAGCACAAGCTCTAAGCATATCCTCCAAAATCTGGTTGACTCTCTCGGTTTGTCCATCTGTCTATGGATGAAAAGCTATGCTAAACTCCAGCCTGGTTCCCAAAGTTTCGTGCAACCGCTTCAGAACTTTGAGGTAAACCGGGTTCCTCTATCTCGACACGATACTCCTCGAACTCCATGCAAGCATACAATCTCGGGTCATGTATATCTTAGCCAATTTGGCAATTGTTGTAGGTAGTCTTCTTTGGAATGAAATGAGCTACCTTCGTCAAACGATCGACTATAACCCAAATCGAGTCATAGCTTCGAACGAGTCCCGGGTAATCCCGTGATGAAATCCATGTCTAGTTTATCCCACTTCCATTCGGGTATAGGCAATGGTCGTAATAATCTCGCTGGTTTCGATGTTCAGCCTTCACCCTCGACATACATCACAAACCGCTACGCACTGCAATGTCCTTCTTCATTCCGGTCCACCGTAAAGTATTCTTCAAATCCAAATACATCTTGGTATTTCCTAGGTGAATTGAATATGGTGAATCATGTGCCTCTTGTAGAATCAACTTCACGATCTCCGGTCATTGGGCACATAAACACGGTCTTCAAACCATAGGGTATCGTGCTCATCCTCACGAAATCCCTTAGCTTTTCCTTCACTCATTTTCTCCTTTATAGAGGCAATCTCTTTGTCAGTCTTCTGAGCTTCCCTGATTTTATCCATCAAAGTTGACTGAATCTCCAATGCTGCTACATAGCCTCTCGGAACTATTTCCAAACATAGCTCTCGAAGATCCTCGTCTAACTCCTCTGGTATTTCTCCTGTCATTAGTGTGTTGACGTGACTCTTACGCCTCAACGGTTCTGCTATAACGTTAGCCTTCCAGGTGATAGTGTAATCTCATGTCATAATCTTTGATGAGTTCCAACCATCTCCTTTGCCTGAGATTTAGCTCCTTCTGCGTGAAGATGTACTTCAACTCTTGTGATCCGTATACACCTCACAATGATTTCCAATGAGGAAATGTCTCCATGTTTTCAACGCATGCACTACGGCTGCTAACTCCAAATCATGCGTAGCATAATTTAGCTCATGAGGCTTAAGTTGTCGTGAAGCATACGAAACAACTCTCCCCTCTTGCATAAGCACTGCTCCAAGTCCTCGACGTGCATCGTCGCAATACACCTCATAATCCTTGGTCTGATCTGGCAGAATTAACACTGGCGAGGTAACCAAACATTTCTTCAACTCTTGGAAACTAGCTTCACACTCCTCGGTCCAAATGAACTTGGTATCCTTCTTCAATAATTCTATCATAGGCTTCGCAATCCTTGAGAAATTCTCAATGAATCTCCGGTAGTATCCTGCGAGTCCAAGGAAACTTCGGATCTCTCCAACCATCGTTGGCGCTTCCCGCTTTGTTACAAAGGACAACTTTAGTGGGGTCCATCGCTATACCTTCTCCGGATATAACATGTCCAAGAAATCCAACTTCCTTCAACCAAAACTCACACTTGCTGAACTTGGCATATAACCGGTGTTCTCTCGAGCTTCGAGTACCAAACGCAATGCTCCTTATGTTCCTCTTCATTCTTCGAGTAAACCAAAATATCATCAATGAACACCATTTAACTTATCCAAAAACTCCATAAACACTTTGTTCATCATGTTCATAAAATAGGCAGGTGCGTTAGTCGGACCAAATGACATAACAAGATACTCATACGGCCTGCACTCGATGGTAAAAGCCGCCTTAGGTATATCCTGCTCCCGAATCTTCAACTGATGGTACCCTGATCGCAAATCGATCTTGGAAAACACCTTAGCTCCTTGCAATTGGTCAAACAAGTCATTGATCATCGGCAACGGGTATTTGTTCTTAATGGTCACTTCATTCAATCCGCGATAATCAACAACCATTCTTAATGATCCATCCTTCTTCTCCACTAGAAGTACTGGTGATCCCCAAGGTGAAGAACTTGGGCGAATAAAACCTTTATCCAAAGAACTCCTTAATCGCTTCTTAATTTCCTCCAAACTCGCGGCCGCATCCTATTCGGTCTCTTAGATATCGCCCAAAGGCTCGGCAAGAGTTCAATCGTAAACTCAATGTCTCTATCCGTGGCATGCCCGCAACTCTTCCGAAAACACGTCCGGTAATCCTTACCATCGGTACTTCTTCCTGCACAACTCCTGATAAGGAATTTACATGTGCTCTCCTCGGCTCATGCCGTGATACATACTTGATTCTCCTTCCTTCTGGTGTCGTGAGCAAAATTGTCTCACTGGCGCAATCGATGTTTCCTCCATACATCGACAACCAATCCATACCAAGAATTACATCCAAACCTTGGGATTCCAATATAATTAAATCTGTTGGGAAAACATGCCTCCCTATACTTAATGGCACTTGAAAACATCCTTGACTGGCCATATACTCCGCCTCCCAAAGGAGCTTACTAGCATGGGTGTCTTAAGAGTTCTAGTGGGTAGGCTAAACTTATCCACAAATCCCTTGATATGTATGAATGCGATGCACCAAAGATCAAAAAGAACAACCGTAGTAAATGACTTAACCAAAAACTTACCTATTATCGTGCATCTCGGCCGAAGCTTCAACCTCCTCCACGGTGACGTGGTTTACTTGTCCTCTGCTGAAAGGATTCGCTTCTTTCCCGAGCTTCCATTGTCATTTCCATTCGCCTTTCGACAATCGCTTGCATAATGCCCAGTCTTGCGGCATTTAAAGCAAGTGATGTGGCTCAGTCTACCTTGGATGGTGTTGACGGGTTGGTGCGGTTCTGTCCATTGCTTCCTCCATTCCTGCTCCCATTCTTGGTGCCATTATGGTTGTGCGAGCTACCTCCTCCATGGGTATGCTGAAATTGTCCTCCGGCTTCGGGTAAAGCGAAGTTTCACGAGCTCCAGAGTTATTCTTCCCCGTCCATACTTCCTCTTGCGATTGTCAATCTGCTGCCGCTTCCCTTCAATCATGAGAGCACGATCTACTAACTCCTCGTAGTTATTGAAGGTGGCTACCATCAACCGCATGTCGATCTCATCATTCAGTCCTTCTAGAAACTTCTCCTCGCTTAGTTGGCGTCCGTAGTAACGTCATCCGGGGCATAACGTGTTAGCCATCAAATCATCCACATATCGCCAACCGTCTGGCCCTCCTTGGCGTAAGTTGCGAAACTCACGCTTCTTCATGGCCATGGCTCCTGCTGAAACATGGGTAGTACGGAAAGCTTGCTGAAATTGATCCCATGTGATGTTGTCACAGGTAAGTGGTCAGAAATTCTCCCACCATGCTGCTGCAGGTCCTTCAAGCTGATGTGCGGCAAATTTCACCCTTTCTCCATCTGTACAACCTGCAGTGGTCAACTCCCTCCCTATCTTACGGAGCCAATCATCTGCAACAATCGGCTCGGTGCTACTGAAAACATCGGCGGATTCAGCCTTAAGAAACGGGTCAAATGGTCAACAGGTGGTGGTGGCGGTGGGTTGTTGTTGTTGTTGTTGTTGTTGTTGTTGTTGTTGTTGTTGTTGTTGTGGTTGTTGTTGTTGTTGTTGTTGTTGTTGTTGCCTTGGTTCTGTACCAATGTTTGAATCAAGGCATTCTGCTGCTGAATCAACTGAGTGATCTCTCAAGCGGAAAACAAATCCGGTCGCTGCCCTGAGGCATCCGAGGGGTTTAAAGAAAAGACGATAATTTAGAATATAATGAGGTCTAGAGAGAAACACTACCCATATGCACATGAGACAAATCACACAATATCACTCCAATCAATTCAAACAAGGGCATACAACGGTCTATCTATCGTTACAAAGTGCTGGAACTAAAACTAATATAAAATGGGGGAAACCTACTACTGTTATGGGGGTCAACTAGAAAAACTGCTCCGATGAAGACTCCATGATATCTGCTCCAGCTTCATCTTCGAAATCATCATCACTAGGATCGGAATCGGTGTCGTCGATGATGATGTAGTTCTCTGGACAGGTGCTATCTTCATCTTCTCCTCCGAGTGCTGAATTTCCCATGAGTTCTTCAATCTTCTCCTTAAGATCGCCGTTTTGTCCCACTAGAGCTACAATCTCCTCCATGTAGTCCTTGCAGTGGCCTTCGTTCTCCTTCTAGTTCGATAATCTTGGCTTTTGCTGTCTTCAACTCCATCATGTCTCACAAGACATCCGGTTCTCCTGACGTCGAATGTGCCGGTTTAACTCCCGGATGAAAGCTACAATGGATCGATCCTTCTTAGTGCCAACTATCTCCCATTGTTCATCTCGGCGTCGCAAATCTGGTAGATAGTATCCTTGAGGTCGTCTTTGTAAACTTCTCCAATGCGTCCCATGGTTATGTGAGCTGCCATGCTCGTCCCTGCACTCCGTGTTGGTGCATTGAAAACACACTCTATGGGCTCCGTGATTGGCATAAACGTCCTTCCGGAACTTGAGCTTGAATCTTCCAGCGCTCTTCTTCGGGTAAAGTAGAATTGTAGGTCCCGGTGAAGCTTGGTAATCCGATGTTAAGGTACTTAGTGACTTTCTTCAGGTGTCGTCCGACGGGTGTATCCTCATCCGGCTGAGTGAACTTGATCCTCGCCTAGTCATCCTAAAAGAGTAGAAAAGATGAGGAGTTAGAAATGAGAAGAGAGAGTAGTGATCTAGGGTTTTAGCTTAATGGTCGTGTCCCTACGGTCGGCGGTGCTCTGATACCATCTTTGTAGCGACCAGACCTCAAACAGTCTGATCTCTGTGCTCAGTGTCATCCCTGGATCAGTAATGCTGACACCACATAGTACTCGAAGGATTTATAACAGAGTAGCAATCACACACTTATTACAATCGAATGTCTCAAGAGAGAGCTTAATAAAATAAATATGGCTTAAGGCCATCTAATAACGATAACATGAAGGCTTGGAAGAATAAGCGAGTCCATCAACTCCAACGGCATCATCGAGTATAGAACCACGACCTATGCACCTTACTCGTAAATGCGAAAAGTCTCGCAACATGAAACGCGTTGCAGCCCGAAAACGGTCAAAGACATGGAATATGCCGGCAATGTAACACATAGAGAATAATGGAATAATAAGCCTATACTACATGCATATATGGCTGGTGCAAAGCTCTATGGTTACAGCTTTTGCATAAAGCCAATTTTTCCCTCTTGCAAAGGAATAAATTTATTTAACTATCATGGTGGTTGTGAAACATTGAGAATGGTTGACAAAGATCCTCAATCCCAATTAAAAGTACTCATTAAAAACCCAACAATATTAATTAGAAGTAACATGATGAGATTCACATGATATCCAAGTACTAGATACTCAAGATGTCCATAACCGGGGACACGGCTAACCATGATTAGTTTATACACTCTGCAGAGGTTTGCGCACTTCTCCCCACAAGACTCGATCGCCTCCGTTGGATTTCTCGCACTACATGATGTTCGAGAAACGGATGACCGAGACATAGTCTTTCAGAAGCACTAGCACCTTACTTGTGGGTAGACCGGTACACCTACTTTCCCCTACATCTGCTAGTCTACCCGTAAGAGTTCGCACAACTTAACCAACTATGCCAGAGCCCATAATGGCTTGTGGCTGCACACGGAAGTTTCTAGTTTGAATAATCTCATGATCCCTTTGAGCCTGGGTGGTGGTCCGAAGAAATACATGCAAGTCCTGATAGAAACCAGGTGCCTCAATCCACCCAGATGTGTGTTTAAGTTGCCACCATAAATAAACCATTAAATAACAATCTCACATCTATCATGGATACACTCACCCAATCCACGTCTACTAGCACAGCATAGCATAATAAGCAAACGTATTAGTAACTCCCAAGGGTTTGATAATAAAATAGGTAATAGGTACTACCTCAATCTACTTCCCAAAACGCACAATTTAATTAGATCCTAATCATGCAAGTGTTTGAGGATAGATCTAATGCATAAAAACTGGGTATGAGAAGAGGTATGATCAAAGTGTTACTTGCCTTGCTGATGATCCGCGAAACCTAGAGACTCGAAGTAACAAGCGGCACACTCCGGATATTCTATCGCAGACAAACAAACAAGCATACAATAAGTACTCATCTAATGCATAGGTAAAACTCAAATAGATCTAACCAGATAGTTCAACTTAAGAACTCCGGTTTGCAAAAAGAATCGAATCAAATGAAGCAACGAAAGTCAAACAGCGGAAGAAAACAGCTTTGTTTTACTAATCTGGATCTAGGTAAAATTTTACAGAAGCAAAAACTTGTTTAAGTAGATTATTCAGAAAGAGGGTTTCGAGACGAAACTCCAGACGCTTGAATCGCCTGATTCCGATAAACGAGCGAAAAGTTATACTAAAATGAAAATCGGATCTGGAATCGCGATCAGAAAAATAGCGGATTAAATCCGAGAAAAAGAAAAACGACGAACGGGTTAACGAACGGACGTTCGTTAACTAAACTAATCTGACGAACGTGTTTGTTTAGACCAACTAAGGAACGAACATTCGTTAATTAACCTAAGCCGAAAAAACCGAATCTAATAAAAAACGAAACTTAAAACAAAACCGAAAATAAACCGAAATAAAAAAATCCAAAGAAAAACCGCCCGGTTTTCTAAAAAAACCGGCGGCACGCGGATCGAGGCGGCGACAAACCTCGTCGGCGGTGGCGGGTCCGGCTGGGTTTGGCGGGCGGCGAGGCGCGCATGGGCGGCGGCATGGGGCTCGAGGCGGCGGGCGCCGGGCTTAGGGTTTGGGGGCGCCAAGGGCTGGGCCTCGGCTGGCTCCCCGGCTTATAAAGCCTCAGGGCCGGGAGTCCTAGGCGGACACCGCCTGTAGGTCGGTGGCGTTTTAAATAATTACGCCATGAAAAAAATAAAAAGAAATACTAAACGGACTCCAAAAATCCGAAATAAATTTTCCCGGCTTCTAAAATCAAGTCGGATTTAATGAACATTTATTTGGGGCCTAAATGCAATTTTGAAAAACGCATTTTTCCTAAATTCAAATAAAAGGCGAAAAACTCCAAAATAAAATCTTATTTGATTTATTATTAAATCTTCATTATTTCTTTATTTTGGGAAAGTCATTTTATTCCCTCTCTCATATTTTGGTAGTAGAAATAATTGAAGATAAAATAATTAAAATCAAATGATCCTATTTTCAAAATTTGAGAAAACTCAAAAATGAAAATAACGAAAATCCCCAACTCTCTCCGTGGGTCCTTGAGTTGTGTAGAATTTCTAGGATCGAGCAAAATGCAACGAAAAAAATATGATATGCAATGATGCTCTATGTATAACATTCCAAATTGAAAATTTGGGATGTTACAAGCGGGCATCCACACATCCCACTGCTGAGGTGCCTGTGCAGCCTCTGCAGCAGCGTGAGCGTTTTAGTAGGCGAGGATGTCTGCAGGCATAATCCGGTATCCGCCCCTGGCAACAGAATCAAACAAAGAAGGTGCATAGAAAGGGATAACATCATGAGTTTCAACGCTATAGACCAGATTATAAGGAATGGCAATATCAGGACGATCATGTGCAAGAAAGTGATGGTGATCCATGGTTGCTCGGTCTAGGTAAACCTTGGTCAGGGGGTAATCATGAGGGCGTATGTCAACCTCGAAGTGAGCCGCCAACCGAGTAGCAAAAATCCCACCATGTATTTTACCCTGAGATTTATTAAGATGGAGGCGGCGAGCCACGATAGCTCCCAAGCTATACGTGTTGTCGCCCTCAACTGCACGACGTAAAACAGCAAGGTCTGGTGAACTAAGTGCACCCACCTTCTCCCTAGCAAGCAATCATTTGGTAATAAAAAGTGCAAAGTAATGAACAACAGGAAAATGTAAGCCACCGGCAGTGATGGCTGGCACTCTTCTCTCATCACCCACAGTCAAAGTGCGACAGAAGGCCTCAAACTCAGCCGGCCTAGGCTCAGCCAAGCTCCCATCATACGGGATCATGCATATGTTACAAAACTCAGTAAGTGGTATCTGATGGTTTTCAGCATATAAGTCAAAGCTCACTTCAGGAGGATTATTTCTAGGTAGGAAAGTAAAACTTTGAACAAAGATGTTTGTGAGGATTTGGAACTGGTCACACTCATCTACGATGAAGTCGGTGAGGCCGGCATTGGCAATATATTGCATGAACTCCTCATGAATTCCAGCCTCTTGCACGAACGGGGTGTGTGGATGTAGGACCTTGAAGTATGTCTAGAGGGGGGGGGTGATTAGACTACTTCACCAATTAAAAACTTAACCTTTTCCCAGTTTTAGAGTTTGGCAGATTTTAGCTATCTTAGGACAAGTCAAGCAATCATCACACAATTCAAGCAAGCATGCAACGAGTATATGAGCAGCGGAAATTAAAGCATGCAACTTGCAAGAAAGTAAAGGAAGGGTTTGGAGGATTCAAACGCAATTGGAGACACAGATGTTTTTGGCGTGGTTCCGATAGGTGGTGATATCGTACCTCCACGTTGATGGAGACTTCAACCCACAAAGGGTAATGGTTGTGCGAGTCCCGGAGGGCTCCACCCACGAAGGGTCCACGAAGTAGCAACCTTGTCTATTCCACCATGGCCGTCGCCCACGAAGGACTTGCCTCACTAGCGGTAGATCTTCACGAAGTAGGCGATCTCCTTGCCCTTACAAACTCCTTGGTTCAACTCCACAATCTTGCTCGGAGGCTCCCAAGTGACACCTAGCCAATCTAGGAGACACCACTCTCCAAGAAGTAACAAATGGTGCGTTGATGATGAACTCCTTGCTCTTGTGCTTGAAATGATAGTCTCCCCAACACTCAACTCTCTCTCATAGGATATGGATCTGGTGGAAAGAAGATTTGAGTGGAAAGCAACTTGGGGAAGGCTAGAGATCAAGATTCATATGGTAGGAATGGAATATCTTGGTCTCAACACATGAGTAGGTGGTTCTCTCTCAGAAATGGTAAGTTGGAAGTGTAGGTTTAGTCTGATGGCTCTCTCCACGAATGAAGAGGAGGTGGAGGGGTATATAGCCTCCACACAAAATCTAACCGTTACACACAATTTACCAATCTCGGTGGGACCGAATCAACAAACTCGGTCAGACCGATTTTAGTAAACCTAGTGACCGTTAGGGTTTTCGGTGGGACTGACTTGCATCTCGGTAGGACCGATATGGTTAGGGTTAGGGCATAACATAATCTCGGTGAGACCGATTACACAAACTCGGTGAGACCGATTTTGGTAATTAGCTAACGGAGAGTTAGTCGAGTAAACTCGGTGGGACCGATTTGCTCTTTCGGTGAGACCGAAACGTTACGAAAGGGAAATAGAGAGTTTACATTGCAATCTCGGTGGGACCGATCCGCTCTTTCGGTGAGACCGAAAAGTTACGAAAAGGAAACAGAGAGATTACAATCCCATCTCGGTGAGACCGAGATCCCTATCGGTAGAACTGATTTGCCTTGGGTTTGTGGCAGTGGCTATGACATATGGAATCGGTGGCCCCGGATAGGAAAAATCGGTGAGAACGATTTTGGCTTTAGGTTTAGGTCATATGTGGATGTGAGAAAGTAGTTGAGGGTTTTGGATCATATCACTAAGCACATGAAGCAAGAGGCTCATTAAGCAACACCTCATCCCTCCTTGATAGTATTGGCTTTTCCTATAGACTCAATGTGATCTTGAAACACTAAAATATAAAATGAAGAGTCTTGAGCTTTTGAGCTTGAGCCAATCCTTTGTCATTAGCGTTTTGAGGGATCCACTTTTATCATCCATTCCATGCCATTCATTGAGCTTTCCTGAAATGTTCATCTTGGAATAGCATTAGCTCAATGAGCTATATGTTGTTATGAATTACCAAAACCACCTAGGGATAGTTGCACTTTCAATCTCCCCCTTTTTAGTAATTGATGACAACATATACATCAAAGCTTCGACAAATGATAATAAGATTGAAAAACATCGTCGCTTTGAGAAGTATGTGATAAGCAAGAGCTCCCCCTAAATTTATGCATAGTTTACGATTTGCTTTGGACTGCAAATGCACAAGGAATTAGGCTCATGGGTTACTCTTCCATGTCACATACATCTTGGTGGAGCGCTCAAAATGATAAAGATTGAATACATGCACTCATCACCAAGCAAAGTGAATGATCACATAGGATAGATAAGATAATACCATCAAACATGCATAAGTGTAGCATAGTATATCAAGCAATTAAAAGCAAACAAGTTTGAAAACCACCAAATCAAGAGAGAACAAAAGCAACACTCTCTCTCTCGAAGCCTATGATCTATACATTTTTCTCCCCCTTTGGCAACAAGTTACCAAAAAGTTCATAGAAAATGCATAGTGCTAGATCGACTCTCAGGCTTGATCTTCGGGGTGGTGGAGTCCGGATAGCGCCGAGGATGAAAGCTTCAGTTGAAGTAGATGGAGCTGGAGCTGATGTGAGTCTTGGAGCTGGTGGCACTGAGGCTGTAGCTGGTGCAGATGAAGTTGCTCTTGTGTCAGGAACTGGCACAACAGATGACCTCTGGGCTCTAGGCACTCTGGCAAACGCATCTGTTGTTGTTTCTCCCTTCCTCTCCTGCATGTCATCCTGTAGTTGCTCTACAGCAGACTGAATCTCAGTTACTTTCACATCTAAGTCATAGAACTTTTGTTCTATGATTCTCTCCAAGCTCTCCTGATTTTGAGTGGTGGCCAATCCCTTCTCAATCCTCAGTGTTGATGCTATTAAGTATCCAAGCTGCTCCTGTTTGTTCTTCAAGAAATACTCAGATGCCTCCTCTTGAGTTGGCATCCTGGCAGCCTTTTCCTTCCTTGCCTTCTCCTTCTTCTCTTGTGCTTGAACTGACGATGGATCATTCTCATTCATGACAACCTCATTGTCCTCAAAGTCTGGATAAATTGGAAAATGTTCCTTATCCAATAGATATTTGCCTGTGCCCATATTTGAGTTAGTCAACTCCTGGATCTGAGGGGCATATCCACAACTTCTTTTCTGGTCTGCTGCAGTCCTCTTAATGGTTTCAACCATAAGGCTCATGACTTTGAATTTTTGTGGCACATCAAACAAATGCAACATGTTGATTGCATGCCCTCTAATCATGTTGTGGTCACCAGACTTAGGCAGTAGAGTATGCCTTAAGACGCTATTGATAGTTGGCAGCCTGACATGAAGGAAGTGGGTGACCCAAACTTATGTGTCTCAATGGATGTGTGGGGATCTCCTTGTACATATGTGCCATGGAATTGTGGTCCATTTTCTTCTTGGCATATACATCAAGGTCATCTTCATTCTCCTTTGGGGCATTTATCAGCTTTGCCCACTCCTCAACAGCTTGATCGGTACCTTGTACCTTCATACATCCACACTATCCTGCCATCTGGATAAAAGTGTGTTGTGGAGTAGAACTGCATGATAAGTTCATCGTTCCAGTTGGTGAGCTTTTGCCCAACAAAGTCTGCAACTCCAACAGTAACAAAACTGTCTTGCATCCAGGATAGTGCTCTACATTTTCTTTCATGTAGGTCCAGTCGACCCACCTCATGTCACGCACTATGGGCTTCTTATCCAGCAGAATAGTCTCATAAAAGTCCTGCTGTTCCTTGGTGTGGAACCTGTAGTACACAACAGTTCTTCTTCTTGAGGCATATGGATCTGTCATCCTCCATAGCCTCAACCCATTGTCTCTTCTGATCTTCATATCCTCAGCCACAGGATGGGCATCATTGTGGTGCAGTATCTTGGGCTTGAGCTTCCTCAAAACTTGTCCTTCTTCATCTTCTTCATCGGCAACCTCATGCCTTTGGGGCCTTGTTCTTCTCGATGCTGGAATACTCCTGGTATTCCTCTTTGGTGCAGACTTGGCCTTGGGGGCAGCTTTGGGTGCTTCCTTGGGCTTAGATGTGGCAGCCCCTGATCTTATAGCATCACCCATAAGCTTGGGTGCCTTTGGTGCTGGTGCAGCAATCTCTTCTTCTTCTTCCATCATGGAAGGCTTTCCAATAACTCTGACTGTGGACTTCTTGACCCTTTCTTTCCTTTTATTCCCTTCAGCAGCAGCTAGCTCTTTGGGATCAGGCTTTTCAGGAATTTGAGTTGATGCTCTGACCTTTGGCATAGGTGTCCTCTTGGCAGGAACCTTCTTATTGAGTCCAGGCTTTGTGCTATGTGCTGAGCCATACTCCTTTTTGAGCACTGCCTTCTTGGAGGTTGCTTCATCCTCTTCTGCTCTATAATCCTCATCTTCAGAATCTGAGGTTTTCTTCTTCCTTTGCCTGATGGCAGCTTTAGGCAAATTGCTTGGGGTGCTCCTGCTGCCTTCATCTGAAGAGCTGGAGGGACTAGTGCCCTCACTCATGTGTACCTGCTCCTCGACTGTTACATTGCCACTCTGTCCGACATGCCGCAAAAGACTGATCACGACCGTGTGAAGAGTTATAGATGAGGTAGAGTGGATGAGCATCACAAAATGCAGAGATTTTTGCAAAAGAATGACTCAAAAATTCAGTTTTAGTTTTCCACAGAAATCATTTCGGATCTACCCATTTTCAAACTCGGTGATACCGAAGCAGTTTTGGAACCTAAATCGATGAACTCGGTCGACCGAGTCACGATTCGATGGCACCGAGACTGCTAGCGTTCCACGTAGTCCTAAAATCAGTCTCACCGATTAGCAATTCTTGGTCGACCGAGTCTCACTAGTGCAATGGCATAAGCCAAATCGATGGGACCGAAGTTTTTCAAGTCGGTGGGTCCGGATGGTTTCATGGAAACCTAACCCTAAATTTTCGAATCAAAACTATTCAAGGATTGCATTGATCGGATAGGAGTGTTTCAATCGTGGCAAGAATCAATAAGAACACAATGTGTCGAGAATCGAACGAGGAAAGCACGGTGATCGAGTCCATACCCTAGTTCGGGCGGAGACTCGCTACGACGGCAAATCAAGGTTGAATTCCATCGACGGCGGGTACCAGCCCACAGTGGGCGGCCGGGCGACGAGGAGACGATCCGGAGACCACGGAGGCAGAGCGAGCTATTGCGCGGGCGAAGAGGTTCGGAGAAATTTCCAAATTTTTGCCCATGGCTATATATAGCCCGACCCTGTCGGTGTGACCGAGTGGAACAACTCGGTGGCACCGAGATGCAAAACTGTGTACAGTTATTACAACTCGGTGTGACCGAAGAGTTCAAATCAGTTGCACCGAGATTGAAAACCTAGATCGACTAAGTGATCTCGGTAAGACCGAAATGGAGGAATCGGTCAGACTGAGAATCACAAAGAAGTTTTGGAAGTTTAAGTCTATGACGAATCGGGGACTCCGAGTGCTCCCCACACAGAGTGGTTCGAATCTGACTTGATCAAATTTTGTGATGTAGCATGAATAGAGTTTGATACGAGAAAAGCATAGATAGCTAGAGAAGGTTCTTAGGCATTCTTGTCCATCCACTTGGCCAAACAAAAAGAAGCCAATCAATCAAAAGAACAAGTGGATGTCCTCGAACGAGTAAAGTATGCAACCAACATGCTCACACAATAAGATGGCAAATGAAATATGTGGCAAAGCATGCACAACCAATTCTAGCATCTATCAAACAATTGGCTATGACTAGGTCATCTATATATGAGTATATTGACTTAGGAGTCAAATGAGAACATTTGATCATAGGTCATACTCATCGTTTAAGCTCAAGTGGGGTTACCACGTTTACATAAAGCATTTATGTGTTCACATCATTAGAGTTGCTTTGACTCAATTCTTAGAGTTAAGCTCCTCCTAGATGTGAGATCCCCCCTAAGAGGGATGAACTAACCTTGGGTTTTGTCGATGATGACTTCATGTAGGTGTTGAAGATGTGGATGCTCAATCTTGATGTAGATCTTTTTGGAGCAATCCTTTGGAGTGAGTTGCACTTTCAATACCTACATGGGTTAGTCCCACAAGGAACAAACAAGTATATCCATAGATATAGAGTGATGCACACACAAAATGATGTCCATGAAATCATTAGGTTACCTTGTCCCTTGCCTTACCAACATGAGGGTTTGTGACTCCTTGAACTAGTGCAAGATATGGAAGTTGATTGCACTTGTCCTTGCCATAATGATATGAGTGAAATATGTTGGCGAGTCACCCTCAAGAACTCTCTAGTTCTTCTTCTTCTGGATCCACATCATCTTGATGGGAATCCTTGGAGTTCTAGTTGTACTTGATGAGGTAGAACTTGACGTAGTCTTGGGAATCCACTTGACCAAGGCCTTAGGTGCTTCTTCAAATGCATCAATCTCCTCTTGAAGCTTGTCCTTGCCTTTGTTCTTGTGGTCTTGTGGTGGAAGATCATCTTGTGCCTGTGTTCCCTTGAAGAAAGTAGGATCATACTTCTCTTGTTGAGGAACGAACTTCGTCTTGGGGTATTGATCTTCTTCCCACTCAACTCCATTGGCATTGAACTTTCGTTCAAAAACAACACCTTGATTCTTCCGGTGCCTTCCTTGCTTGCGTACAATTTCCTCGAATTGCTTACTCCCTAAGCAAGGCTCTTGTATACACCTTTCTCTATAATTCCCTTCAATAAGCTATTTTCTTGCTCAAGTGTAACTTGGCTAAGAGAATCATTAGTGGAATCAAGAGAACTACTAGAAGAAACAATATTGTATTTGACATTATTATTGTTACTACTAGAGAAAGAATCTTTCTTGATCTTGTTAGTAGACTTGACTTGAGGCATGTAAGTGGATAAGAGTAAACACTTGACAATATAAGAAGAACTTTTTGTCGGGGCAGGCTGATCTGACCCACGAACACCTATAGGACCGGCGGACCGAGCCCCTTTCGGTTCGGCGGGAAGCGGAGGTCGCACGAAGAGCAGATCGAGGCGAAGCACACGAGAGGTTTACCCAGCTTCGGAGCTCTCCGGAGATAACACTCCTCTTGCTGCATGTCCGAGTGTATTGAGTTCTTGCTCAGAGCGCTGAGCGCTTCTGATACACACAAGCTGCGAGACTGAGCGTGAGTGTTGTCTGGCTTCGAGCCTTTTGAACCCCCTCTATGTTGCGCATGGGCCTCCTTTTATATGCTAACGGGGTCTCCAACAGGTGGCAACGTAGACAAGGGTAAAAGTGGAAAAGGAGTGGTTGGTACAGCTACTTGTACAGTGTACAGTGTATCATACCTAACCATGACGGCATGAGAAAAAGGCATTAAATGCCCGTCTATGTCGCCCTAACAGTGCAAACAGGGACCGTCAGGGACGCCACCGCTTGCCACGATGGCAATCTTGTCAGCGCCGCATGCCACCGCTTCCGCTACCGGGTCAAGACCTCTTGCCACGCTGGCGCTACCGGAAAGGTCCTGTGGCGACACGTTAGTGGATGTCTTTGAAGCCTTGGTACAGAGTGGCGGTGCCGCGTAAGCGCCTTTGCCGCGGTTGTTGTCTTGTCGCGTCCGGAAGCTAGTCGCTCACCGAGCCTTCCCGGCACCCTCCTCTTGCCGGGGCCTAGTCTCCTAGGAGCCTTGGGTGGCCTTCCGGCAAGGTCCTCTTGCCGGGCCTTGTCTCCTTGGCTTGAATACTTTGTTCTTGAATGGCTCCAAAGCAACCACGGAGGACCTTGGCGGTCACCCGGTAATCCCTGCAGCGGAGGGCTGCAACTGCCGATGCACAAGTTCGGGATACTAGGGTACCCTTCTCTAGTACACCGACAGAGCCCCGGCTGGGCACACACCTGCAGTGCCGAGCGCTGTTGGTCCAGGCCCAAAACAGGGCACGGGCACACGCGGCCTGGGTCACGCCGTAACTCACCCCGGACCCACCAAGCCCTCAACGAACGGCACGCGTCGAATGCGGCGTCGTGGGCGAGATCGTGGGTGGTTTCTTTATTCGGAAAGGCGGAACGTCCACCCCCTCCCTCTTTATAAGCAGGGGAAACAGGGGCAGTTCGCCCATCTTCGCCAGTTGCTGTCCAATCTCGAAAAAACCTCCGCTGCTCCCCCCTTCTTCCCAAGGCTGAAAAGAGAGCAGCGCTCCGCCCCCCATTGCCACCAGCATCACCAACGCCGTCGATCTCCCTCACCACCTCTGCCATGGCTCCGAAAGCCGACAAGGGGAAGGCCGTGAAGTCGGCCGAGGCGCAGCGGCTTGCGGCGCTGCGGAAGCAGCGGGCAATCTTTCCCCCCCAGCTCGCCGCGAGGGAGCCGAGGAGAATTACTACCTATTCAGTCGACGGAGACGCGAGCGCATCCAGCGCAAGACGAAGGTACTCCAGCTGCTTTTGAACTAGCTCGAACGGATATCCCTTCTTCGGCGCTCTTCTTCTCTGCGGGCTCTGCCCGCCTTTCTCTGAATTTTTCTGTGACATCATGAATACCTACGGGTTCCGCCTCCTTGATTTCACCCCCAATGATGTCCTGACCATGGCAGTTTTCGCACATCTCTGCGAAAACTTTGTCGGAGTCCATCCAAATGTAGCCCTTTTCCGCCACTTCTTTTTGCCCCGAGTTGAGAGGGGGGAGCCTCTTCTTGGGAGGAATCGCTTGGATCTCGAGGATCGGCAAGAAGGAAGCCTATCTGGAGGGAGAGCTCCGTAGCAAATGGGAGGAATGGAGGGCGGATTGGTGCTGGATTGTCGAGGAGAACCCGCAGCCATTTACCGCCCAGCGCCAAACCCCAATAGTGCGCGGCAACGATTGGAGCAACGTGGCCCCGGAAGATGCTAGGCTGAAGATTGCAGTCAACCGAATCCTTCGCCTTAGACTTGCCGGGCCCACCATAGGCACCGTTGGCGCAGACTTTCTTCGCCGCCGCATCGCCCCCTTGCAGGAGAGGAGGAGACCCACTTGGGAGTTTCAGAACGCGGCAGATATCATGAGGCTGCGCCCAGGCCTCAACTTCAACTTCACTGTCTTGGAACTTGACACGATGCTCTTGGAGCTGTTCAAGCCCGATCCTGATCATCCAGAAATGTTTAGGTTGCCGAGGGGCGTCGTTCCGCTGTGCAACAATTCCTCGCTTGACCGCATCCGTGCAATGATGCCGTTGTGCGACTCGCATGGAATTGTCCCAACTTGGCAAGAGCCTGCAGATGACGTCGTGCGAGTGTTCTTTGACAGCCTGGTAGAAATGCCGGTCCGCCCCGATGAACAGAGGGGCCTCACCTGCGACACCACCGATGATGAGATGCAGCGCATCGCCACCAGGCTGGAAGAGGCGGCAGCAGCCGCTGCCGTGGGCGAGTTCGGATTCACCGTTGAGGAGGCAGAGGCAGCAGAGGCGGCAAGCCTTGTCAAGCGAAGGGAGTTTGCCGGCGAGGAGGAGCTTGCCGAGCCTGAGGCTGAGTCGAGCGAGCCCGCCGAGGGTGCCTCCTCCCCACCTTCAAACAGCTTGCCGCGAGCGGAGCCCCCAGCTCCACCAAGAAGGCGTCTTCGCAAGGCCGGAGATGTAGCGGGGCGGCAGACGGGCCAACAGCCGCAGCGCCGCGCGACGCGCTCCACCGCGGCAAGCACTGTTGCCGCGGGAGCACCTCACGCCGCTGCGGCAACTGGAGCGGGGCCCTCGCAGACCACTGCTTCCGCTCCCGCCAAGCGGCCAAGGGAAACCACTCCTCCGCCTCATCGTACTGGAGGCAGGCCAGAATTTGATCTCTCCGCGCTCAGCTCCGACGAGGAAGAAGAAGAGTAAGATTATTTGCAGCATTTGTAGTTCTTTGGCTCGTTGCTTTGTCTTGTATCTGATTTGGTTCACTCTGAACCTATTCCTTTTCAGGACGCTGGCCCAGAGAGCGTCGAAGAGAGTCAAGGCCCCGGTGGTTGTCATCGAGGACGAACCCACCGCGACAGCAGGAGGCGCGTCCGAGACCACCTTGCCGGACGCGGCAACTCTTCTTCAAAGCAGCCCCCAGCGCAGCCCCCAGCGTAAATATATGGTTTACTTCCTGCTGTTAGGCGTGCATGGGTGCCCTTTCTTTGCTGATATTTGACTGTTGACTTGTGTAGGAGCAGAGCAGCCTTACCAGGAGTGCCCTGAAGCCGCTCCTGACATGCCTTCTGCATCGACTACACCATCATGGGAGGATTCCCGGCAAGGGAGCATTCTCCAGCAAGGGGCAGTTCTTCGGCAAGGGGCAGCTCTCCGGCAAGGGACAGCACCAGCGATCCCCTGGTGGCGGAGACTGTGACTACAGACCCTAGCACAGGTAATCCTCTTGCTTGAGAACTTCCCTTGTGTTCTTCTTCGTCTGATTTTCTTTTTGAATATTTGCTTGACTTTTCTTCATTTTCCGGCCGTCAGAACCATCCGCCACAGAGCCAATGGAGACCGAGGCCGCCCGGCGAGGAGGACGCTGCTGTAATCGACGATGCCGCTGCCATCGGAGAAGAACTCGGCGGCCGACGAGCCCGGCCGGAAGAGCGCCAAAGCTGCCGCCGCAGGCTGGCGAGGGGTCCGGGCGATCGACCGACGGCCCCGAGGTCGCAGGAGCGCCAGCGCCACGCCGACCGCCGATCCTTCCGCCGCTGCTGCAGCTGTCAGTTCAAGAGCTGACTGGCGCCTATTTGAAGGCTGGCGATGGCGTCTTCATCAAGCTCCCATGGGCGTCGAGCTCCAGGGCGTCGGGCGAAGGCGAAACTTTTGATGAAGAGCTGCTCGCCTCCGCTGGACTGACGCTGGTCGACGCACCAAACGGCAGCAGCGGCGAGTCTGAGGAGGAGCAGCTGCTGCGGAAGCTGCTGTCACTCTACCGCGCCCGACAAGCCAAGCTGGAATCCCGGGAAGCGCTTGTCTCGAAGGCGGGAGCAGACATCAAGAAGCGCGCAGAGGAGCTCTAGGGCCTCAACCAGGAAGCTCTCCGGGCCTTGGCAGAGGAGTGGGAGCAACTCGCCGAGGAGCGCAAAGCCTTCCTCCTCGAGAAGGCTGAAGCTGAAGAGGAACAGCGGCTTGCTGCCGAGAAGCTGCTCAAGGCAGGAAGGCGAGTTAGGCGCAGCGGATGGTTAATCTTGACAGCCACGAGGAGGATCTTGCCATCTTGCGAGCAAACATTTGGCTGGGCTCTCAAGGAAGCAAAGGATCTTGCCGCAGTTGCCGAGGCCACCAAGAAGGAGCCGGAGATGAAGGTGGCGCGGTTGGAGGCCAATCTCAAGGAGAGCGGCGAGGAGCTTGCTGCACTCAAGCACGAGCGCGAGAAGGACGCCTACACTCTTGGCGAGCTGCAGGGCCGTCTCGCCGAGAGGAGCAAGGAGCTCAGCGCCGCCAAGGACTCCAACGCAGATCTTGAGTAGAAGCTAACTACTTTGACTCAGACGCTGGACGGCGACATGGAGCAGGAGGTGGCCTTGAAGGAGAAGATCGAGGCCGACGAGGCGCTGCTGGCGAGTGCTGCTGCCGCCCAGAATGCCTTGAGGGAGAATGTGGAGCACTGGACCGAGGGTCTCGTGGATGTTGCTGCAGCCCTCGACAGGGAGCTGGCGGAGCCGGGATGGTGGATCTTGGATACTCCTCCGATGAGCACCTCCAACCCAGCGCCAAGCTCAGCTTTTCTTCATGGGCGTGGTGGCGGCCCTCCAGCCGACTCCGGGAAGAAGTCCCAAAGCAGCTGGCCGAGGAGTCGCGCCCAGATCTGCTGGAGCTCTTCAAAAGGTGCTGATGAAGGTGGCCTTCCGCAATCCAGGCCTCAACCTCACCAACGTCCTCAAGTCCTTGCCGCCGGATGCTGATGTGGAGGCACTCAAGACCCTGTCGCACCCATCGTGGACAGGATGAGCGGAATCAAGAGGGTTGAGGGCGATCGCGTAGATTAGGCCGCCCGCTTTCTCTTTTTCTTGCCGCTGCTGGTCATGTTATGAGAACAATCTATTAGAGCTGCGACAAGCTATCTTGTAATATAACTCTATTTCGGGTAGCGATTGCTATGTTATTTACTTTACTTGATTCCTTCCTTTGTATGTTTTTGCCCCACGCTTTTAGGGAACTCGTCGCATGAGCACTTTTGGGCACAGGCGAGAATCTTGAGACGTCGGCCTTCTTTGGCGGTGCCGCTCCGACAAGTAACCTTGTCGCAACTAGTCATGACTCACTTAAGTTGTTGAGCGGACTCGAAACAAAGTAAGGCGCAACTAGCTACGAGTTGGTTCCTCCGCACACAGGTTTTCCATACAAAATGCAGTCGTTCGAGGAAGATAACTTAAAAATTTAAAACTGATTGCTCAAACTTTAGCAACTTAGCTTTTCCGCTGCTTTGCTTCCGGTAAGGCTAGACTTCCTTGAGCGATGCTTGGTCCACACCATTATCTTCTCCTTTCCCCGCAAACTTGTGGGCGAGGGAACCTTCCTTTCTTTGAGAAAGAGAAAGAAGAGAAAATAAAGATATGGAGCCTTATGGCTCGTTATTGCTTACCGGGGGCAGGTGCTGCACAAAGTGTCAGATAATGCATGCAAGATAGAAGTAGAAAGCATGAAATTGACAAGATGTGCGAAGCACATTAGCTTTACTTATGCACGGGGTCTGCTCCCGGCTTTGTACAAAGGATTACATGCAACATCGGCAAGACTTGTACAAAAGGTGGTTGCCGGAGGCAGGTCCGGCAACCCGCGCCTCTGGTAAAGCTTGCGAAGATGCTCAATGTTCCAGGAGTTGCTCACCGAACGCCATCTTGGTCTCAAAGCGGACAACGCCAGGCCTAGTGACTCGTTTCACCCGGTAAGGGCCTTCCCACTTCAAGGCGTCAACTTGTTGGAATTCTTGGCGGACTGAACACGCCGAAGAACAAGGTCGCCTTTCCTCGAGACTTCTGGCATTAACTGCGGCTATGGTAGCGGCGCCAAAAGCTTCTGGGTATCGAGCAGCTCGCATGCAGCTGAAAACGATCTCCCTCAAGGAGCAGCGCGTCATCTTGTCGCAGCTGCTCTTGCTCAAGCTCATCATAAGCGAGCACTCGAGGTGATCTGTATCACGAAGTTCCGTGGGAGAACTGCCTGCGCTTCCATAGACTAGAGCGAAAGGTGTGCGGCCGGTTGGCTCGATTTGGCGTCGTCTGATCGACCAAAGAACCACCGGCAGCTCCTCAATCCAGTTCTTTCCGCACTTGTGCAGCCTATCGAAAGTTACGGTCTTGAGCCCGCAAAGACTTCAAAGATTTGCCCTCTCCGCTTGACCGTTACTTGTCGGATGAGCAGCGAAGCGAAGCAGACCTTGCCGCCAAGATCTTGGGCGTCTTGCATGAAGGTGCGGCTCGTGAATTGCGTGCCGTTGTCGGTGATGATCCTGTTAGGGATTCGAAGCTTGACATACAATCGACCTAAAGAACTTGGCTAGCTTGTTGTCTTTGTCACCTTCCTCACTGCTTCCACTTCCGGCCACTTTGTGAACTTGTCGATTGCAACGCATAAGTACTCAAAGCCCCGACAACTTCGGGGAAAGGGGCGAGGATGTCGAGCCCAGCACCGAAAATAGCGAGGATAAAGGGATCGCCCGGAGAGCTTGAGGCTGGCTGGTGTATCTTCTTGGAATGGGCTGGCATGCTTCACACTTGGTTACTTGTGCGGTTGCATCACGGAGGCTGTCGGCCAAAAGAAACCTTCTTGCCGAACGCTTTGCGGCAAGTGCTCTAGCGCCAATGTGGTGACCACATATGCCTCCATGTATCTCCGCCAACAGCTTTTGTCCGTCTTCGGTGAATACACTTCAATTTCACACCGTTGAGTCTTCTTACATGCAAAGGTGTGTTGTCGACAAACTGGTACATACTTGACTGCCGGGCTACTCTTTCCGCTTCTTCTTGCTCTTCGGGAAGTTCTCCTGTCTGAAGGAAATGGACAATCTACTGTGCCCATGCTGGAGCTTGCGGCTCGACAACAAGGACTAAAGGCACATCTGCGGCTGCGGGAACATCTGCTTCCACGACGAGAACCTGCGGCTCAGCCGGAGCTTGACGTTCCCCGACAAGCTTGCCGGAGCAAAACTTGTCGGGAGCGTCTGCTTCAACAAAACAAACCCTAGGGCTTGTTGGAGCAGACTGCTTCCTCGGCTTGTTGGTGTTGATCTTGGGGACCTTCTTGGCAGCGGCTTCGGGAGCTCTGCCGGAAAATAGTCACCGTAAATCAACTTCCTCTTCTTGCTCTGTCCGGTGATGGCGTTCTGACGGTTGAGTCAGCTTGAGCACAAAGATCCCTGGTTCCACAGGTAACTTAAGTGTGGCGACTTGACGGGCCATCGGCAATGTCGTTCGAGCTCTTGGAATATATTCCATCATCAGAGGCCGTCAAAGTGCTCTTCTAGCTTTCTCACTTCATCAACATAAGCTTCCATCAACGGACTCGATAACTCTTGTTCACTTGGCGGATGACAAGGCGTGAGTCACCCGACAATGAGCTTCTTGATCCCAAGGTCTCTGCGATCTCGAGACCAGGCAAGCAAACCTTCATACTCTGCGGTATTGTTTGTTGCTTGCTCCTTGGGAAAGTGCATTCGGACTACGTACTTGAGGTGCTCTCCGGTGGGTGCAACAAGTAGCACGCCTGCACCGGGCGCTTTGCAGCGAAGGCACCATCAAAGTACATCAACCACTCTTTGCTTGCTTCCTTGACGGGAATGCTCGTTTATGGAATTTCTTCATCTTGTGTTGGCGTCCATTACGCTATGAACTCCGCCAATGCTCTGCTTTGGATAGTTGAAGTGCTCTCAAACTTGAGGCCAAAGCTTGACAGTTCCAGTGCCCACTCGACAATCCTGCCTGTTGCCTCCGGATTTTGCAGTATCCTCTTCAGCGGAAAACGAGTGACAACTGTGATCTCATGTGCTTGGAAGTAATGGCGTAGCTTTCTCGAGGCTATGAGGAGGCCGAAAAGCAATTTCTGCACACCAGAGTACCTTGACCTAGCCCCCTGTAGAAGGGAACTGACAAAGTAAACTGGGCGCTGCACCATTCTTTTCTGCATCTTCTCATGCGTCTGCGCAGATCCATCTTTGTCGGGACCAGAGCTTGCCGGTGAAGCCCCCTGCTTGTCGCTGGATGCATCCGTCATGGTTGCTAGCTCATCATCTGCCTCCCTCTCCGCTACTAACGCAGCACTAACCACTTGATTGGTTGCCGCTATATATAGCAGCAACTTCTCTTGTGGCTTAGGTGCGACAAGTGTTGGAGTGGAGGATGAGTATCTCTTCAAGTCTGCAGCGCCAGCCTCCGCTCGGAGTCCATTTCATCGGACCTGCCTTTTCAAGATTTTGAAAAATGGCGGGGCCGCCAACAGAACCTAGAGATAAACCTGCTGAGAGCAGCTACGCAACCGGCAAGTCTTCGTACATCCTTGACGCATTTTGGTGCTTCAATCTGCTCAATGGCCTTGATCTTGTCGGGATTGGCTTTAATTCCCTGCTGAGACACGAAGAACCCGAGAAGCTTGCGGAAGGGACTCCAAACACACACTTCTCGTGGTTGAGCTTGAGGTTGATCTTGCGCAGATTTGCAAAGGTTTAAGTCTAAATCTTGAATCGAGTCGCCTTGTCCTTGCTTTTGACCACTATGTCATCCATGTAGGCTTCCACATTTACGTGCATTTGCGGCTCGGAAGCGTCATGGACTACTCTTGCAAATGTTGAACCAGCATTCTTTAATCCGAAAGGCATCCGTCACGAAATAGTATGTGCCACATGGGGTGATGAACGCGGTCTTCTCCTCATCCTCTTCTGCCATGAAGATCTGATGATATCCTGAGTATGCATCCAAAAATGAAAGCAAATCACATCCGGCCATGGAGTCAACAATCTGGTCGATGCGCGGCAAAGGAAATGGGTCTTTGGGACAAGCTTTATTGACATCGGTAAAGTCGATACAAAGCCTCCATTTCCCGTTTGCCTTGCGTACAACTACAGGATTGGCCAACCACGTAGGATGGAGCACTCCTCTGACAAGGCCTGTTGCTTCCAATTTCTTGATTTCTTCTGCGATGAATTCTTGGTGCCCACTTGCACCTTCGACTTTACGCTTGACGGGCGCGCATGAGGACAAACGGCAAGATGGTGCTCAATTACTTTCACAGGAACACCGGGATGTCGACGGTTGCCACGTAAACACGTTGGCGTTACGCTTCACAGGAAAGCAACGAGCGCGCCTTCCTATTTAGGGTCGAGAGCGGCACTGATGGTGAAGGTACCACCAGTGCCGTCCTCCTTGGCGGACACCTTCTTGGTCTCTGGCGGAGCTGCCATCATCTTCTTACACTTGCCGGTGGAGCTCGATGGTGCGTCCTCGACGGCAGCGCAGCACTCCGAAGAGGTGCGCTTGCCGGAGTGGGCATCAGAGCTCTTGCCGGACTTGGTTTTCTTCTTGGCCCCGGGAGCTTCGGTGACAAGTGGCTTGCAATCTGCCGCATTCTGCTTCCCGGTAGATCTTGTCGGCGCAGATAAGAGCATCCTTCTTGTCGCCAGGACAGAGATGACGCTTATCGGGCTGGCATCTTCAAAGATGTTGTATGCATAGTGAGAGGCTGCCATGAATTTGGCGAGTCTTTGGACGGCCAAGTATCCCATTGTAAGGCAATGGAAAGTTAGCAACGTCAAAAGTGACCCTCTCGATCCTGAAGTTCAACTCACCGCCAAATGTCACCGGCAACGTGATCTTTCCCTTCGCTTGCTCCTTCCCGGATTGATTCCTTGGAATGTGCGGTCTCTTCAAGCTTCGCCATCGGGGATCTGGAGTTTACGGATCACCGCGGAGGAGATCAGGTTCAAGCCGCCCCACCGTCAACTAGCATCTTAGTGACCTTGAGGTTGCGGATAGTTGGTGAAACCAACATCGGCAAGCACTTTCGACCGCAGATTACGCGATCAGGGTGGTCCTCAATATCAAAGATGATAGGCGTCTTTGGACATTTCAGAGGCTTGCGTGACTCGATGGATGGTTCTGCCGCATTGACTTCCCGCATCCACTGCTTGAGCTGGCGGTGTGAAGTATGCAGAGAAGCACCGCCGTCAACGCACAGGACCTCTATGTCTTTCTGGAACTCCTGCTCATCGGTCTCATCATCATCCATGTCTTCATCATCGTCGTCATCTTCATCCTTGTCGCGGCCGCGGGGAGGTCTGTCTCCTTGCCGCTGCTTGGCCTTGCCGCGGCGTCCTCCTCGGCCGGGACGTTTCTTGCTAGCTCCTCCAGCACCCTCCTGGGCCTTCTCCTTGTCGTGTCGTTCGTATTCAGCCTTCTGCTGCTCGACAAGCTGCTCGACCTTCTTGCAGCTCTGGAGGTCATGACCCTTGGTGCGGTGGACTTGCAGTACTGTTTGTTGGAGCCGTCCTGCTTGTCGGCGACCGCCACAGCCTGGCAGTTAGTGCCAGCGGCAACCTCCTTGCCGGAGCTACCAGCTTTGGCTTTCTTGGCGCCACCTCCGTTGCCGGACTGCTCAACAACTAGCACATCTCTGCCTTTCTTCTTTCTGTTTTCCGCCGCCGGTTTTTCTTTGTCGGGGCGGTCTCCTCACTATCAGATCCTCTTGCTTCAGTATTCTCTCCGGGGAGTCTCCTCCCTTCCTCAACACGTGCACACTTGTCGGCCAGGGCATATAGCTCACTGACGTCTCTGATCTTGCACATCGCCATCTCCTCCCGCATCCTGCGGTTTCAAGACGTTCGATGGAACGCTGACATCGCGGCAGGATGGACATATGGGATGTTGTCTTTGTCTGCGGCTGAATCTCTGAATGTACTTGCGCAGGGGCTCTCCTTCCTTCTGGGCGAGCAGATGAAGGTCGCTCTCTTGGCCATGAGGCTTGTGGCCGCCTGTAAAGGCACCGACAAACTGATGGCATAGATCTGCCCAAGAGGATATGGAGTTGTCCGGCAAGTGCATGAGCCAGGATCTGACATTGGGCTTGAGCACCAGCAGGAAGTAGTTGGCTAGGATCTTGTCGTCTCGCCCCCCGGCAGCTTGCACCGCGATGGTGTAGATGCTGAGGAACTCCGACGGATGCGTCTTGCCGTCGTACTTCTCTGGTACGTCTGGCTTGAAATTCTTCTTCTTTGCCGGCCCTTTGGACTTGCCGCAGCTCACGAGTGAACGCAGGACAACCTACCGCATACGGCAAGTCGCTGGTTCCCCTAAGCGCATGCATGTCGACGAGGGCCCGGGCGCTTAGCCGGATTGACGCCGCGCTTCTCTTGGCGCTCAATGCGAAGTTCGAGCATCTTCTTGCTGTCGTTCGTGAAGAACTTGGCGCTGATCGCGACGAGCTCGTGGATCCGATGATGCGGTGCAGTCGCTGTCGAGGTGGATCCGGCGAGTCGGCGATCTTGGCCTTCGGGGCGGAGAGTGCATGGTGGTTGCACCCCCATCGGTTTCGTCGCCACCGGCTCGTGCTTGGGGGTCTTGCCGCGGCAGCGATGCACTCGGTTGCCGCGGAGCGTCGCCGTTGGCGAAGCCGATGAGACTCTGAATGGTGGCCCTCCATTCATCGACCTTGTCGGCTGTTGGAGGGTAATCCAGGAGCAGTTGAGCTCTCGCCAAAGCCTCTGCTGGAGTGGTGGGTGGCAGTGGCGAACGGCGCGAGGAGCGGGATATGCTCGGACTTCTAACTACGTTAGAAGGAGCAGTATCCCGTCCAGGCGACCGTGCCTCGCTCGTGCCAGCATGTTGGCGTGCATGCTGGTCTCGAGCATCCCGAGATCCACCAGCTCGATCTTGGTCCAACGAGCGTATGGCATTGTGAATACCATGACGCTGTCGGTCCCGCGCCTCCTGAGACGGGCGCGGTGCATGTACGGACGCCGAGGTCTGCGCAGCCTTGTCCTTGGACTTGGCAGCACCGTGGGCTCCTCCGTCGACGTCCATTCTTCCGCCGGCGTCTACCCCACCACCCGTTTGCTCCGGTGGCGGCGGGTTCGACGCGGACGGAGCATCTGCCGCCGAAGCCTTCTTCTTCGGTGGCATGTCGATGAAGATGATGAAGATCTAGCTCGTGTGGACGCCGGATCAGGTTCACACAATCTCGACGCCCCTGCCTGGCGCGCCAAAGATGTCGGGGCAGGCTGATCTGACCCACGAACACCTATGGGACCAGCGGACCAAGCCCCTTTCGATTCGGCGGGAAGCGGAGGTCGCACGAAGAGCAGATCGAGGCGAAGCACACGAGAGGTTTACCCAGCTTTGGAGCTCTTCGGAGAGATAACACTCCTACTGCTGCATGTCTGAGTGTATTGAGTTCTTGCTCAGAGCGCTGGCGCTCTGAGACACACAAGCCGCGAGACTGAGCGTGAGTGTTGTCTGGCTTCGAGCCTTTCGAACCCCCTCTACGTTGCGCATGGGCCTCCTTTTATATGCTAACGGGGTCTCCGACAGGTGGCAACGTAGACAAGGGTAAAAGTGGAAAAGGAGTGGTTGGTACAGCTACTTGTACAGTGTACAATGTATCATACCTAACCATGACGGCAGGAGACAAAGGCATTAAATGCCCGTCTACGTCGCCCTAACAGTGCAAACAGGGACCGTCAGGGACGCCACCGCTTGCCACGATGGCAATCTTGTCAGCCGCAAGATGCCACCAGCGCTCCGGGTCAAGACGGCCTCTTGCCACGCTGCTACCTGGAAAGGTCCCGAGCGACACGTTAGTGGTTGTGCTGGAGCCTTGGTACAGAGTGGCGATGCTGCCAGCGTGCTTCTTGCCGCGGTTGTTGTCTTGTCGCGTCCGGAAACTTGTCGCTCACCGGGCCTTCCCGGCAAGCTCCTCTTGCCGGGGCCTAGTCTCCTAGGTGCCTTGGGTGGCCTTCCCGGCAAGCTCCTCTTGCCGGGGCCTTGTCTCCTTGGCTTGAATACTTTGTTCTAGAATGGCTCCAAAGGAACCACGGAGGACCTTGGCAGTCACCCGGTAAGCCCTGCCGCGGAGGGCTGCAACTGCCCGTGCACAAGTTCGGGATACTAGGGTACCCCTTCTCTAGTACACCGACACTTTTGTTATGAAGATCATCATTGATTGCTTTTAAGAACTCATGCTCTTGCTCAAGATTGAGCTTTTCAAAGCGTAACTTCTCATGAGCCCTTAAAAGTTCTCGATGATCTTCGAAGATAGTTTCATGAGCTAACTTAAGAGTGTTTAGTTCTTTAGTTAGACGCTCAATTTTCTCCTTATCATCGTCATTCGTTTCAACTTGATTAGCATGATTAATTGACGTTTCATCATAGTATTCATCACTAGAGTTGTCAACAAGTAAATCATCATCACCTAGCAAGTAATCTTCATCACTATTGAAATCAACATACTCACGATGTGTTACCTTAGGACCTTTGGCCATGAAGCATCTACCAATTCCTTCATTTGGTGATTCAAATATGTCGTAGGAGTTGGTTGACACAAGTGCTAGACCGGCAACACCTTCATCTTGAGTATATTCGGAGTCGGATTGATAGCTTCTCTCGGAGTGATGGTCGGAGTCGGAGCCGGATACCCATTCACCAACGTGAGCTTGATGTCTTTGTTTTGTGTAGCTCTTTGATGACTTGTCCTTCCTTTCCGAATCCTTGCTTCTCCGTGAGGGTCTTCATTCATAACGATCATCTCTACTCCTTCTCTCTCTTGGTGGTGATTCTTCTCTTCTACTCCTTCTTTTTGGAGAGTCTTCTCTTCTTTTGTAGGGTGCCGTACACTCATTGGAATAGTGTCCAGGCCTCCCACAATTGTAGCAATTGCGCTCTTGACTAGAAGATCTTTTGTCATTGTAAGACCTTGACTTGGAGCTTCTTTCTTTGCTTCTACTCTTGTAGAATTTGTTGAAGTTCTTCACCATTAAGCTCAATTCTTCATTGAAGGTTTGTTTCTCACTTGATGATGTGGGGGCTTCACTTGAGGCTTTGTAAGCACCACTTGACTTGTTGTGAAGTTCCTCCTTATCCTTAAGTGACATCTCATGAGCAACAATTCTTCCAATGACTTCCGTTGGCTTGAGATCTTTGTAGTTTGGCATCATTTGAATCAATGTGCACAGGGTATCATACTTTCCATCCAATGCTCTTAGGATCTTCTTGATGATGAATCATGGGTCACCATCTCTTCACTCCCTAAGCCGGCAATCTCATTTGTGATAAGTGCAAGCCTAGAGTACATTTCATGACACCTTCACCATCCTTCATTTTGAACTTGTCAAGTTGACTTTGGAGCACATCCAACTTGGATTCCTTGACGGATTCGGTACCTTCATGCATATCAATCAAAGTATCCCAAATTTCCTTTGCATTCTCAAGGCGGCTGATTTTGTTGAATTCTTGAGGCACAATCCGTTGAAGATGATATCACAAGCTTGAGCGTTGTATTGCAACATCTTCAATTCTTCCGCATTAGCTTCACGGTTCGGCTCTCTCCCATCAAAGAATTCACCTTGCAAGCAATACAAATAATTTCCCAAACGGCGGGGTTATGTCCGAGAATATGCATTTTCATCTTATGCTTCCAACTAGGAAAATTAGTACCATCAAAGTAAGGACCTCTACGGTGATAATTTCCCTCATTTGGGACGCCATACTCTCCTAGGTTGTGAAACCAAGGCTATGACCACCAAAAGCTATGGAAATCAAAGCAAATGGAGACCAAAGCTCGATACCACTTGTAGGACCTTCAAGTATGTCTAGAGGGGGTGATTAGACTACTTGACCAATTAAAAACTTAACCTTTTCCCAGCTTTTAGAGTTTGGCAGATTTTAGCTATCTTAGGACAAGTCAAGCAATCATCACACAATTCAAGCAAGCATGCAAAGAGTATATGAGCAGCGGAAATTAAAGCATGCAACTTGCAAGAAAGTAAAGGGAAGGGTTTGGAGGATTCAAACGCAATTGGAGACACATATGTTTTTGGCGTGGTTCCGATAGGTGGTGCTATCGTACCTCCACGTTGATGGAGACTTCAACCCACGAATGGTAACGGTTGTGCGAGTCCCGGAGGGCTCCACCCATGAAGGATCCACGAAGTAGCAACCTTGTCTATTCCACCATGGCCATCGCCCACGAAGGACTTGCCTCACTAGCGGTAGATCTTCACGAAGTAGGCGATCTCCTTGCCCTTACAAACTCCTTGGTTCAACTCCACAATCTTGTCGGAGGCTCCTAAGTGACACCTAGCCAATCTAGGAGACACCACTCTCCAAGAAGTAACAAATGGTGCATTGATGATGAACTCCTTGCTCTTGTGCTTCAAATGATAGTCTCCCCAATACTCAACTCTCTCTCATAGGATATGGATCTGGTGGAAAGAAGATTTGAGTGGAAAGCAACTTGGGGAAGGCTAGAGATCAAGATTCATATGGTAGGAATGGAATATCTTGGTCTCAACACATGAGTAGGTGGTTCTCTCTCAGAAATGGTAAGTTGGAAGTGTAGGTTTAGTCTGATGGCTCTCTCCACGAATGAAGAGGAGGTGGAGGGGTATATATAGCCTCCACACAAAATCTAACCGTTACACACAATTTACCAATCTCGGTGGGACCGAATCAACAAACTTGGTCAGACCGATTTTAGTAAACCTACTGACCGTTAGTGTTTTCGGTGGGACTGACTTGCATCTTGGTAGGATCGATATGGTTAGGGTTAGGGCATAACGTAATCTCGGTGAGACCGATTACACAAACTCGGTGAGACCGATTTTGGTAATTAGCTAACCAGAGAGTTGCTCAGGTAAACTCGGTGGGACCGATTTGCTCTTTTCGGTGAGACCGAAATGTTACAAAAGGGAAACATAGAGTTTACATTGCAATCTTCGTGGGACCGATCCGCTCTTTCGGTGAGACCGAAAAGTTACGAAAAGGAAACATAGAGATTACAATCCCATCTCGGTGAGACCGAGATCCCTATCGGTAGAACCGATTTGCCTAGGGTTTGTAGCAGTGGCTATGACATATGGAATCGGTGGCGCCGGATAGGAAGAATCGGTGAGACCGATTTTGGCTTTAGGTTTAGGTCATATGTGGATGTGAGAAAGTAGTTGAGGGTTTTGGAGCATATCACTAAGCACATGAAGCAAGAGGCTCATTAAGCAACACCTCATCCCTCCTTGATAGTATTGGCTTTTCCTATAGACTCAATGTGATCTTGAATCACTAAATATAAAATGAAGAGTCTTGAGCTTTTGAGCTTGAGCCAATCCTTTGTCATTAGCGTTTTGAGGGATCCACTTTCATCATCCATGCCATGCCATTCATTGAGCTTTCCTGAAATGTTCATCTTGGAATAGCATTAGCTCAATGAGCTATATGTTTTTATGAATTACCAAAACCACCTAGGGATAGTTGCACTTTCAGTGGCCGTTCGCACGGTACCTCCGCCAACCTCCGAGGGTGGAGATCACTGTCAGTAGACTCCCCAATAACACCCTTGGAATACTTCTTTGAGCCAAACTTCCTGAAGATATTCATGTCCGCGTACAATTTTTCCTATGAACAAAAATCTGAATTTTTAATTCACAAAATTTTCCCAACAAAACTTCACAAAATTGATAGCAACTACTCATAGGGATACATAGAGGCCATAGCAAGCACTCAAACTACTTAGAACACTAAGAATTGAACATGCAAGCACATCTACAGCAGCACCAGGAGTAGCTATTTATTCAAAGTATAAACCACTAAAACAATAACTAATTGGACAAATGGCGGAGTCACATACCAAGCAACAATCCCCCGAAACAGTTTCGGAAATGGAGCTTCGAGCAAAGAGATCGAAATCCTCGGGTTTGAGCTCAAGAACATGGGAGAGAGAGCAATGGGGATTTTTTCTGGAGGTGAGTGATGATGTGGGCTAAAGAGATAAGTGAGGAGGCCCACGTGGGGACCACAATCCACCAGGGCGCGCCTAGGGGTCCTGGTGCGCCCAGTGGGTTGTGCCCACCTGGTGCACCTCCCTCTGATATTATTTGCACCAGAAATTCAGAAATATTCAGAAAAAATCGTATAAAATTTTCAGGGCATTCTGGGAACTTTTATTTTTGGGTCATTTTTTTTATTCCATGGAAGAAAACAGACAAAATATGGCATTTTATTTTATTTAACTAATAAAAACAGAAAACAAATAGTGGGGACAGAAAGTAGTGCTTACTAAATTCATCTACTTCATACCGCTCAAAAATGATTCACTAATAAGGTTGATCAGGACTTATTAACAACCACTTTCGATTAGCATGAAACCGAAGAACTTTCGTAAATCACTAAGTTACCTCAATGGGGATATGCATCTCCCCAACAATAAGCATTTGATATTTCTTTTTGATAGTAGGTAGAGGTATTTGAAAACTTCCAATAGTGATTGTCGGAGATTTTCAATAACATTAATACCATTCACTTGAAATTGTTTCTTCGAAAAGTGCACCGTATGCTCATTACCATTAATATGAAAAGTGGCCTTGCTTTTATTGAAATCAATAACAGCCCCTGCAGTATTCAAGAAGGGTCCAAGGATAATCAACATGTTGTCTTCCTCGGGCATCTCAAGTATAACAAAGTCAGACAAGATAGTAACATTAGCCACAACAACGGGCACATCCTCACAGATACTGATAGGTATGGCAGTTGACTTGTCAGCCATTTGCAAAGATATTTCAGTAGGTCTGAGTTTATTCAAGTCAAGTCTTTAATATAAAGATAAAGGCATAACACTAACACCAACTCCTAAATCACACAAAGCAGTTTTCACATAATTCTTTTTGATAGAGCAAGGTATAGTTGGTATACCCGGATCTCCATGTTTTTTAGGTACTCCATCTTTGAAAGTACAATTAGCAAGCATAGTGGAGATTTCAGGTTCCAGTATTTTTCTCTTATTTGTGATGATGTCTTTCATATACTTTGCATAAGGAGGCATTTTCAAGATATCAGTCAAGCGAGTACGGAAAAAGACTGGCCTCAGCATTTCAGCAAAACGTTCAAATTCTTCATCATCATTATTTTTAGTTGACTTGGGTGGAAAATGCATAGGTTTTTGAACCCACGGTTCTCTTTCTTTACCGTGTTTTCTAGCAATGAAGTCTCTTTTATCATACCTTTTATTTTTAGGTTGTGGGTTATCAAGATCAACAGGTGGTTCTATCTCAACATATTTATCTGGTTCTTTTTCATTGTTTGGTTGAGCATCTTCATGAAAATCAACATTATCTTTCCATTATCACTAGGTGGATGTTCATTACCAGACTGAGTTTCAGCATCATAGATAGAAGTTTCATTTTCATTATGAGGAGGTTTATCTATTTCAGGTTCACTAGAAGCATGCAAAGTCCTATCATTTTTCTTCTTCTTTTTCTTTTTAGAAGGACTAGGTGCACTAGTGTTATTTCTTTGTGAATCTTGTTCAATTATTTTTGGGTGTCCCTCAGGATAAAGTGGTTCCTGAGTCATTTTACCTCCTCTAGTTGCAACTCTAACAACAAAGTCATGCATATTATTATTCATTTCATCAAGCAATTCTCTTTGAGATTTAGCAACTTATTCTGACTGAGTCTGAACCATAGAAGCATGTTTTCCAACACCTCTAACATCATTTGAGATTCTAAATAACAAGTCACTCAAGCAAGCAATCATATCAGAATTATATTTCAATTGTTTCATAACATTTGCATTGAAGTGATCTTGTTTTCTAATGTAGTTTTCAAACTCATAAAGGCATTGACTAGGGTGCATATTGTGAGGATTATCATTTTCATTGAACTTCATTAGAGAATTTACCTCTACCACCTTAGGCAGTGCTGGTGTATTAAGCCCATGTATTTCTTCAATAGGAGGTAAATTTTTCACATCCTCAGCTTTAATACCTTTTTCCTTCATAGATTTCTTTGCCTCTTGCATATCCTCGGGACTGAGATATAATATACCCCTCTTCTTTGGAGTGGGTTTAGCCGGTGGTTCGGGAAGAGTCCAATCATCATAATTTTTCAATATGTTATTCAATAATTCTTCAGCTTGAGCAATAGTTCGTTCCCTGAAAACACAACCAACACAACTATCTAGGAAGTCCCTAGAAGCATTGGTTAGTCCATTTATAGAAGATATCAAGTATTACATTTTTCTTAAGAGGATGATCAGGCAAAGCATTAAGTAACTGGCAAAGCCTCCCCAAGCTTGTGGGAGACTCTCTTATTTAGTTTGAACAAAGTTAAATATTTCCTGTAAGGCAGCTTGTTTCTTATGAGCAGGAAAATATTTTTCAGAGAAGTAATAAATCATATCCTGGGGACTACACACACAATCAGGAGTAAGAGTATTGTACCAAGCTTTAGCATCACCCTTTAATGAGAAGGGAAATAATTTGAGAATAAAGTAATAGCGAGTTTTCTCATCATGAGTAAAAAGGGTGGCTATATCATTTAACTTAGTAAGATGTGCCACAACAGTTTCAATTTCATAACCATGGAATGGATCAGATTCAACCAAAGTAATTAACTCTGGGTCGACAGAGAATTCATTATCCTTATCATCAATAAAGATAGGTGAAGTAGCAAACTTAGGATCACACTTCATTCTAGCATTCAGAGATTTTTCTTTATACTTGCATAGTAATTTCTCTAGATCATCTCTATCATTGCAAGAAGGAATATCTCTAATTGTTTCTTCATTCATAACATAACCTTCCGGTACCTTAGGCAATTCATATCTAGGAAGGCTAGTTCTATCAGGTGTTTCAGGAGTTTCAGTTTCAAGCTCATCATCAGATTCAACAACATCATGTTGTATTACTCTAGCAATTTGTTCATCAAGAAATACACCAAGTGGCACATCATCAGTATCAAGCAAGGTACTAGCATCATCATAAGCATTATCCACAACAGAAGTAGCATCATCAATAACTCGTGACATATTAGAATTCATAGCATGTGGTGGAGTTGCAAGTTTACTCAAAACAGAAGGTGAATCTAAAGCAGAACTGGATGGCAGTTCCTTACATCCCCTTGTCTTTGAGGGAAATATCTTAGTCTTTGGATCCTTCAGATTTTTCATAGTAATAATATGATAATAATCCCAAGTGACTCAACAAATATTGCTATGCTCCCCGGCAACGGCGCCAGAAAAAGGTCTTGATAACCCACAAGTATAGGGGATCGCAACAGTTTTTGAGGGTAGAGTATTCAACCCAAATTTATTGATTCGACACAAGGGGAGCCAAAGAATATTTGAAGGTATTAGCAGCTGAGTTGTTAGTTCAAGCACACCTGGAGATTAATTATCTACAGCAAGTAATCAGTAGCAAAGTAATATGATAGTTTTGATAGTAGTGACAGCAGCAATAGTAACGACAACAGTGATAGCGGTAATTTTGTAGCGAGTGTAATAGTGATGATAGTATTAGTAATGCAGCAAGATCAATATAAATAAATTCGTAGGCATTGGATCGGTGACTTGTTGGATGATATTCATCATGTAACAGTTATAACCTAGGGCGATACGGCACTAGCTCCAGTTCATCGACATAATGTAGGCATGTATTCCATAAATAGTCATACGTGCTTTATTAAAAGAACCTGCATGACATGTTTTGTCCTACCCTCCCATGGCAGCGGGGTGCATATTGGAAACTAAGGGATATTAAGGCCTCCTTTTAATAGAGAACCGGAACAAAGCACTAACACATAGTGAATACATGAACACCTCAAACTATGGTCATCACCGGGAGTGGGCCCGGTTGTTGTCACTCCGGGGTTGCCGGATCATAACACGTAGTAGGTGACTATAACTTGCAAGATCAGGTCTAAAACATGGATATAATGATGAATTCATAAACGGTCCAGATCTGAGTTCATGGCACCCAGGCCCAAAGTGACAAGCATTAAGCATAGCAAAGTCATAGCAACATCAATGTAAGAACATAGTGGATACTAGGGAGCGGGCCCTAACAAAACTAACTCGATTACATTATGAATCTCATCCAACTCCTCACCGACCAGCGAGCCTACGAAGGAATTACTCACTCCCAATGGGGAGCATCATGGAATTGGCGATGGAGATTGGTTGGTGATGACGAAGAACGAAGATCACCCTCTCCGGAGCCCCAAACAGACTCCAGATCCGCCCTCCCGAGGAAGAACGAGGCTTGGCGGCGGCTCCGTCACGTGGAATGCGATAATTCTTTCTCCCTGATTTTTTCTAGAAATATGTGATTTTATAGTATCAGGGGGGTCGTCAGCGGGGCCACCAGGTGGGTACAACCCACCTGGGCGCGCCAGGAGAGGGGGCGCGCCCTGGTGGGTTGTGCCCACCCAGGTGCCCCTCTCCGGCAGGTCTTGGCTCCAGAAATTCTTATTATTGATATAAAAAATCCTCGCAAAGTTTCGTTTCATTCCGAAAACTTTTATTTCTGCACAAAAAAAACACCATGGTAGTTCTGCCGAAAAAAATGTCAGTCTGGGGTTAGTTTCATTCAAATCATGCAAATTAGAGTCTAAAACAAGAGGAAAAGCGTGAGAAAAAGTAGATATGTTGGAGACGTATCAAAGCCCCGCACCACCATCGATGAGTGTCTTGGTGACGGGGACGTTATTGATGGTAGGCGAGCAGAGCATTTGGAGGGCACCGGCAGTTGCCGCACATTTGAGTTGGTTGGAAGAGTTGAAGGTGATGGTGTACTTGGACCACCTGAGCGGACGTGTTGCCTCGAGCTTGGGGAGGGCCGCGTTCACCTCACGAGCGAACTGCTTGAAGACGCGATGAGAGGCAGGGGCCTGAGCGCCGCCCAGGATGCAAGCAATGGCTCGGGGCTCTTGGAAGCCCCCAGCCCCCTCGTCTTAGTGGTGGTCATCATTCCTTTTTGGCGGTGGCGATAGTGGAGGAAGGCCAGCATTGCCCTGAGGATGGTCCTCGCGAGGCTGATCTCTCCAGGTTCCCTCACGAGGCAGGCCTGCCAGTGGTCTTCACGAGACCGATCGCGCCAGTCCTAGCGGGGGTCGCGGCCATCCCAGCGCCCTCCACCTCAGCTACCCCACGGCCGTAGCCTCGGTCGCTGCGCTCGGGGCGACGACCGAGGCGCCTGTCGCAGATGGCCCTGAGCTCCTGGCAGTCATTGGTGTTGTGGTTGTGCATGTTGTGGAAGATGCAAAACGGGCGACTACCCTTGGATGACTCCAGGTGGTCGCAACCGCGCTTCATCTCTGGTTCAGCCGCGAGCATGGCTGGTCCCTTGCGCTTCACGTCCTTGGCCTTGGCCTTCTTGTCTTCTAGGCTAGCCTCTGGAAGTTCCAGGAGGGAGAGGCGACCTTCCTCAGCTCTCGCACACTTGGTTGCCATGTTGAACATCTCTAGAGCTGTGCACATGTCCTTGTGTATGGCGAGATCCTCCTTCATCTTGACGTCTCGGACGCCATTAGTGAACACCGAGATGTTGGCCTCATTCGACACCTTGGGGATCTTGAGGCGAACACTGTTGAAGCGCTGGATGTACTTCTGCAAGGTCTCTCTTGGCTGTTGCTTGATGCGCCGCAGGTCACCCACCGCCGGTGGGCCGTCGCGAGTGCCCTAGAAGTTGACAAGGAAACGCTCTCACATCTCATCCCAGGAGGAGATCGATCCCACAGGGAGGTTTAGGAGCCACGAGCGCGCGCCATCTTTGAGGGCCATGGGAAACTAGTTCGCCATAACCTTCTCATCGCCGTTGGCCGCCTCGATGCTCAGCTCGCAGAGCTGCATGAACTCGGCAGGGTCGGGGGTGCCGTTTGATAACCCACAAGTATAGGGGATCATTTGTAGCCTTTTTCTATAAATAAGAGTGTCGAACCCAATGAGGAGCTAAAGTTATAACAATAATCCCTCAAGTTTTATCGACCACCGATACAACTCTACGCACACTTGACGTTTGCTTTACCGAAAACAAGTATGAAACTATTTTGTAGGTGTGATGCTAGAAGTACTTTGCAAGATAATAAAAGTTAGGTGTTTAGTAAAAGGGTTTGTTTCAACAAGAAAGTTATTTGTCCCTAGGCAATCGATAACAAGTATTGGTAATCATTCTTGTAATTTTATATGAGGGAGAGGCATGAGCTAACATACTTTCTCTACTTGGATCATATGCACTTATTATTGGACCCCTGCAAGCATCCGCAACTACTAAAGATCATTAAGGTCGTGAAACCCAACCATAGAATTACGTATCAAGTCCTCTTTACTCCCATACATAATACCCCACTTACTCGGGTTTAAGCTTCTGTCACTCTCGCAACCCACTACAAGCGAACCATGAACATATTGCAACACCCTACAGCGTGGGCCCCTCATGTTTGCATGAGAATGGAGGGCACCATAGGACAACACCATAAATAAAATATACAATCATACCAACCAAGATCACGATTAACCCACAGGACAAAATGGATCTACTCAAACATCATAGGATAGCCAAATATCATTGGGAAATATGGAGTTGAGCACCCTGTTGAAGTAGAGATTACAGCGGGGAGAAGGGGTGTTACACCGCTACATAGAGGGGGAGAGAGAGTTGGTGTTGACGGTAGCAAGATTGTTGATGTAGATCACCGTCCCGATCGTTGCCCCGGCGGCACTCCGGCACCACTGGAAGCGAGGGGGAGAGAGCCCCCCTCCTTCTTCTTCTTCCTTGGCCTCCCCCTAGATGGGAGGAGAGTTCCCCCTTTGGTCCTTGGTCTCCATGGCGGCGGAGGGGCGGGAGCCCCTCCGAGATTGGATCTCCCTCTCTGTTCTCTTCTGTTTCACGCTCCCCAGATCTGGCCAAAAATCGTTTCTTATATTCCCGAAGATCCGTACCCCGATTGTGCTGAGATTTTAACACGATTTTTTTTCTGGATAAAAGCTTCCTTGCGCCCGAAGTAGAGATCCAATCGATGTACGAGGTGAGCACAACCCACCACCACGCGCCCGACTTCGGGACCATGCCCTGGTGTCTTGTGGTGTGTGTGGGCCTTCGTTTGCGGTGATTCCGACTCCCAAAAATCACATATATTCCAAAATAATTCTCCATAAAATTTTATTGCATTTGGACTTCGTTTGATATGGATTTTCCGCGATACAAAAAACAGGAACTAGCACTGGGTACTGGATCAATAGGTTAGTCCAATAAATCATATAAAAAATTGCCAAAAGTATATAAAAGTTGTATAATATTGTCATGAAACAATCAAAACTTATAGATACTACGGAGACGTATCATCATTCCCAAGCTTAATTCCTGCTCATCCTCGAGTAGGTAAATGATAAAAAAGATAATTTTTGATGTGGAATGCTACCTAGCATAAACTTGATCATATATCTAATCATGGCATGAATATTAAGACATAAGTGATTCAAAGATATAGTCTATAATTGGACATAAAGACATCAATATTCTGGCATCCCAATAAACAATCATGTCTTTCAAAATATCAACGCTAAAGAAAGCTATCCCTACAAAATCATATAGTCATGTCATGCTCTGTCTTCTTAACACAAAGTATTTATCATGCACAACCCCGATGACAAGCCGAGCAATTGGTTCATACTTTTTAACGCACTTCAGCTTTTTCAACCCTCACGCAATACATGAGCGCAAGCCATGGATATAGCACCACGGGTGGAATAGAGTATGATGATAGGGGTAAATATAGAGAAGACAAAAAAGTAAGAAAGTCTCACAACGACGCGGCTAACCAATGGGCTATGGAGATGCCCATCAATCGATATCAACATGAGGAGTAGGGATTGCCATGCAACGAATGTACTAAGAGCTATAAGTGTATGAAATCTCAATATGAAAACTAAGTGGGTGTGCATCTATTCCTATAATGAAAAATTCCCACTAGTATAGGAAAATGACAACATAGGAGACTCTCAATATGAAAAACATGGTGCTACTTTGAAGCACAAGTGTGATAAAGGATACTAACAATGCCCCTTCTCTCTTTGTTTATTTTTTCTATTTCTTTTTCTTTTTTTTCTTTTTCTTTTTCTCTCATTGTCCGGAGTCTCATCCCGACTTGTGGGGGAATGATAGTTTCCATCATCCTTTCTCTCACTGGGGCACTGCTCTAAAAATGAATAATGATGATCATCACACTTCTATTTACTTATAACTCAAAAGAAATAAAAATTACAACTCGATACCTATGACAAAGTATGACTCTTTATGAATGCCTCTGGCAATGTACCAGGATGTGCAATGATCTAGCGTAACGTGTATAAAAATGATGAACTGTGGCTGAGCCACAACTACTATGTCAGCTATATGATCATGCAAAGCAATATGACAATGAATGCTCAAGTCATCAAATGGAAGCGGTGAAAGTTGCATGGCAATATATCTCGGAATGGCCATGGAAAAGCCATAATAGGTAGGTATGGTGGCTGTTTTGAGGAAGATACAATAAGGCTTATGTGTGATAGAGCGTATCATATCATGGGGTTTGGATGCACCTACGAAGTTTGCACCGACTCTCGATGTGAGAAAGGGCAATGCACAGTACCGTAGAGGCTAGAAAATTGCGAAAAGGTAAGAGTGAGTACTATCCATGGACTCACATTAGTCATAAAGAACTCATATACTTATTTTAAAAGTTTATTAGCCCTCGAAGCAAAATACTACTACACAAGCCCTAGGGGGATAGGTTGGTAGGAAAAGACCTTCGCTCGTCCCCGACCGCCACTCATAAGGAGGACAATCAATAATAAATCATGCTCCAACTTCATAGCATAACGAGAGACTATACATGCATGCTTCGGGAATCACAAACCTTAACACCAATATTCTTACTAAACACAACCGTTTACTAGTACCTCCCACATATTCCATCTCTATATCGCAAAACTATTGCAAGGAATCAAACATATCATATTTAGTGATCTACAAGTTTTATGTAGGATTTTATGACTAACCATGCAATTGACCAATTCTTGTTGACTCTCTAAATAGATATAAGTGAAGCATGAGAGTTTAATTGTTTCTACGAAATACCATGCTCTAATAAATATAAGTGAAGCAAAAGAGCATTCTTCAAACAACGGTTTTCTAAGTGAAGAGAAACAGGCAATCCAAACTTCAAATGATATAAGTGAAGCACATGAAGTATTCTATAAAGTCATACTCAAAAGATATAAGTGAAGTGCAATGAGCATTCTATAAATCAACCATGGAATATCTAATACCAGCATGGTGCATAAAAGAAAAATGAAAAGTAAACGCAAAAGACGTTCCAAGATTTTCACATATCACATGAATGAAACGAAGACAAAACATACCGATACTTGTTAAAGAAAGATGGGATGCCTTCCGGGGCATCCCCAAGCTTAGACGCTTGAGTCTCCTTGAATATTTACTTGGGTTCCTTGGGCATCCCCAAGCTTGAGCTCTTGCCTCTCCTCCTTCTCCTCATATCGAGACCTCCTCGATCTTTGATCACCTCATCCACACAAAACTCAACAGAAACTTTTAGTGGCGGGGTTAGTGAACATGGCAGTCAAATCCCATCATGTACTGCTATAAAATTATTGTATAATTGTAATCAAACATTACCCACTGTATGCTATCACAATTCTATGGCCCCAAGTCAAAGGAGAATCAACAAGATTTCAAACATACGCAAATAATGCAGCTATAACAGCAATTTGTGAAAACAGGACAATCTGTAAAGATATGAACATTCACCATACTTCTGTAACTCTAAAAGTTCTGAAAAATTAGGACGAAATAAAAAATTTGTATAGCAAGACTGTGCAAAAAGTTTCAGAATTTTATCACGTTCCAGTGAATTTAAACAATTGTATTTCTAGGAACAGAAGTTTTTGTTTTTGCACCGCACAAACCAACAAGCAATCTACTCATCCTAAAGGCTAATCTTGGCCCATAGTTTTTATAATACAATGGAATTGTACAAGGAGATAATTATTTATGTTGAAAAGTTTCTATAATTAAGATTCACAAAGTTTCTATGGGCATGAGCAAAGTTCAAGGCTAGCTCCCATTTTCACAATGCTCGTCCCTCTCACTTCCACTTTTCCTTATGTGAAGTTTTAAGTTCCCCTATATTTTTTTGTTTTTAAACTATATAAAAGCGCTCAACAGAAATAAATGACTCTCTAAAACTTCCGGGTTTTCTCCCTGGCAGCACTTTCTTTAAAGCGATTAAGCTAGGCATAAAGTGCTCAAGTAATGAATCCACCCGGATCCCAAGGTATATCAAAGCCAATTTTAATTAACAATGATTTGGCATTTAGTAGTGAGCACAAAGCAACATATATGAAGCAATGAAGAAGTCTAACTCTCTTCCTATGCATCGGACTGTCATAAAAGAACAATTCATGCACATCAAGTGAAGGCCAATACATATCATAAGCAGTTTCTTGCAATTCTATCGTGTTGGAAACATAAAGAGGCGGAGATGTAGTTCCTCTCTCGTAATAATTGCAAGTAGGAGCAGCAATCACATGCATATTATATTCATCAAAATTATCATGTTTAGTGGTAGAACGCAACCCATCAATGTAATCCTTAAAAAGTGCAAACTTCTCCGATATAGTGTAGATGGGAGAATTCAAAAAGATAATAGGACTATCATGTGTGGGTGCAGTAGCAACAATTTCATTCTTAACATAGGGAACAATATCAAGTTCATCTCCATAAGCGTAATTAATATTGGCATCATGGCCACAAGCATAGCATGCACCAAGTTCATCAAAAATGGATATTTCAAAAGAATCCAAGGGATCATAGCAATCATCATAGCATTCATCCTTTGATAAGAACGAAGGGGCATTAAACAATGTATGGGATAAAGAGTTACTCTCATTAGAAGGTGCGCACGGGTGATCAATCCGCTCTTCCTCCTTTTGTTCTTCGCTCTCCTCTTCATCTTTCTCATCCAATGAGCTCACAGTTTCATCAATTCCTTCTTCCATAGACTCCCGCAGGATATTAGTCTCCTCTCGGACAACGGGTATTTTCTCAATAAATTCATCAATATCGGAATTATATTTATAATTATCATAGCAATATTTAAGGATGGAAAAATTTTCAGGTCTATAAACATCATCATCAAAAGCTTCATACTTTTCAAACAAAGGTTCAATTTCATAAGCACCCTTAGAAGCAACAAATTCTCCCATTCTTTCCACATCAAAGTAATCATATATACCATTAGCATAAGAAGCTAAGGTTTCATTATCATTAAATTTGCATGAAAAGGGAAGGTGTGGAGCATTCATCCTAGTGCAACAAGTAAAATCATATCTCAAGCATAAATCCTGAGCATACCAATGCAACATATAAATTTGATCCCATAAAAGGTTCCTTTTTTGTGTCAACCAATAATCCCTAAAGTATTCACGTCGATCCAACGTTAGTCCCATTATCAAGTTGAATGGGGTTTTCTCAGGATTATCAAAGTAGTGCATAATATTTTTCACATAACAAGCATCGAGGGTTTTAGGAGGTTCCCATCTCCTTGAGTATCAAGTACAACTATTTTTTTTGGTGTTTCATGTTCCATATCCATAACTAAATATAGAGAACAACTTAGAACGGAAAATAAAAACTACTTAGTGATAAAGCAAACAAGCACACACGAGAATATTCACCCCACGCTATTGCTCCCCGGCAACGGCGCCGGAAAAAGGTCTTGATAACCCAAAAGTATAGGGGATCGTTCGTAGCCTTTTTCGATAAATAAGAGTGTCGAACCCAACGAGGAGCTAAAGGTAGAACAAATATTCCCTCAAGTTCTATCGACCACCGATACAACTCTACGCACACTTGACGTTTGCTTTACCGAAAACAAGTATGAAACTATTTTGTAGGTGTGATGCTAGAACTACTTTGCAAGAATAAAACTAGAAGTACTTTGCAAGATAATAAAAGTTAGGTGTTTAGTAAAAGGGTTTGTGTCAACAAGAAAGTTATTTGTCCCTAGGCAATCGATAACAAGTACTGGTAATCATTCTTGTAATTTTATATGAGGGAGAGGCATGAGCTAACGTACTTTCTCTACTTGGACCATATGCACTTATGATTGGATCCCTAGAAAGCATCCACAACAACTAAAGATCATTAAGGTCGTGAAACCCAACCATAGAATTACGTATCAAGTCCTCTTTACTCCCATACGTCATACCCAACCTACTCGAGTTTAAGCTTTTGTCACTCTCGCAACCCACTATAAGCGGACCATGAACATATTGCAACAGCCTGCAGCGGGGGCCCCTCACGTTGCGCGAGAACAGAGGGCACCATAGGACAGCACCATAAATAGAATATACAATCATACCAACCAAGATCATGATTAACCCACAGGACAAAACGGATCTACTCAAACATCATAGGATAGCCAAATATCATTAGGAAATAATATATGGAGTTGAGCACCATGTTTAAGTAGAGATTACAGCGGGGAGAAGGGGTGTTACACCACTGCATAGAGGGGGAGAGAGTTGGTGTTGACGGTAGCAAGATTGTTGATGTATATCACCGTCCCGATCGTTTCCCCAGCGGCACTCCGGCGCCACCGAAAGCGAGGGGGAGAGTGCCCCCTCCTTCTTCTTCTTCCTTGGCCTCCGCCCTAGATGGGAGGAGAGTTCCCCCTCTGGTCCTTGGTCTCCATGGTGGCGGAGGAGCGGGAGCTCCTCCGAGCTTGGATCTCCCTCTATGTTCTCTTCTGTTTCGCGCTCCCTAGATCTGGCCGAAAACCGTTTCTTATATTCCTGGAGATTCGTAACTCCGATTGCGCTGAGATTTTAACACAATTGTTTTCCGGATAAAAGCTTCCTTGCGCCCGAAGTAGAGTTCTAACCGACGTACGAGGTGAGCATAACTCACCACCACGCGCCTGGCTCCGGGACCATGCCCTGGTGTGTTGTGGTGTGTGTGGGCCTCTGTTTGCGGTGATTCCAACTCCCAAAAATCACATATATTCCAAAATAATTCTCCGTAAAATCTTATTGCATTTGGACTTCGTTTGATATGGATTTTCCGTGATACAAAAAACATGCAAAAAACATGAACTGGCAGTAGGCACTGGATCAATAGGTTAGTCCAATAAATCATATATTTTTTTGCCAAAAGTATATAAAAGTTGTATAATATTGGCATGAAACAATAAAAAATTATAGATACGACGGAGACGTATCACCGTCGTAGCGTGGAGGCAGGTCGGGCTTGAACTTCCCTGGCCAGACGACCCTACGCAGCTCCGGAGTGAACGCGCTGTGGTCACGGGAGCCCATCATAGAGGTGGAGCCTGGTCTTGGCGCTCACGCGCCACCACCGCAGGTGGCGCTCGGTCTTGACGCGGCGGTGCTGGGAGCGCATGCGCGTCTCCTTGCGACCGCTGCACCACGTGGCAACTTTCCTCATCACGAGCCGGCGCCTTGCGTAGCGGGTCACGCCGTGGAGCCTCACGCCTTGGCTGGAGGGCGACGTCTTGCTTGGGAGGTGGAGGAGGCGCACCGTGGGCCACATCACCCACTAGAGGCGGTGGGGGAGGCAGCGAGTGGGACGGTGCAGGGGCCGCTCCGGCGGTGCTGAGGAGTTCGGCGATGCGGTCCAGCCAGTCCTTGTACAGGTCGTCGATAGGGCGATAGCGCAGGAGCTCGCGTGCCATGAGCAACGCAGCCTGCGCGTTCCCTGGCCCGCGGCGAGCATGAGACGATGAAGCAGTCGACAGGGTCAGCGACGGAGTGGCGATGCACCCGTCATGCCGCACGGAGGGCTGCATCGACGAAGCCTGCTGCTCGTGGGCCGCAGGGCCGGTGGCAGCGTTGGCTGTGTGTGACGGGGAATGACGGGGAGCACCATTGCCTGCGGGCGACATATGGGCGATGCAGGCGGCCCGACGCTCAGCACGAACTCGACGAGCGTCAGCTGTGGAGAAGGCGAAACGGTGGTGAGCCGACTGGAGGAAGAGAGGCTCCGACGCACCCCTACCGGCGCGCCAAATGTTGGATTTCAGGCTCCGCAGGCCCTTGATAGATTCGAACTCTGGGATGCGTGCAAAGAACTCAACCTCCCCACTCTGCCAACTCACCAATCTCACGACCTAGCTCAATGAACAGGAAGGAAATGGGACACATCAGTTTACCCAGGTTCGGGCCACCTTGCGGTGTAAAACCCTACTCCTGCTTTTTTGTGGATTTGCCTCGAGGTGGACTGTGGATGAACTAGTACAGTGGAAGAACGAACTAAGGAGGCATGTTCTTGAGCTGGTGGGGGAGACGATGATCTGAAAGATCCATCCCTCTCTATGGTCGTGGCTAGGTCTTATTTATAGCGGCCTTGGTCCTCTTCCCCAAAAATGGAGGTGGCAAGGGATCCCACAATGGCCAAATTCGAATGGAGACAACTAGTACATCTTATCCTGACAAAAGTAGTATTCGCCTGCAAAGCTTCTGGTCGTGATGCCGTGGTGGGCTCAGCAATGACCTCCATCCTGTCGTCCTGGCGGTCTTGATCTTGTTACATGGGAATGGAAACCTTTGGTTGATTCCTCGGGACTCCGCGCCTATGCTTGCCTCCATAGCACCAAAGAGTAAACTGTTGTCCTGCGCCCGCTAGTGCCCGCCTGACCTTGGTCGTCACGGCTCACGTCATCTAAACCTCACGAGGTGAGGCTTGCATAGAAATCTCCGCTCCTCAGGAGACAGTCTGAGGAGGCCGCTCCTTCTGGAGGTCTTGGTGTCGTCCGCCTTGCGAGGCTTGGCCCCTCGCGAGGGTCTTGAGTTGTTGATGTTGAAGGTGGGCCGTACCAGGCCGTCGATGGAGCCACGCCGTGGACCTTAGGCAGGCAAGTCTGGGTACCCCGGTTCCCAGAAAGCCGACAATGTGGAACATTCACATTAAACTCGGCTTCATAAAATACTTGAAAAGCATAGGTTAAGCAATTTTATACATCTCAATGTTTCATAGAACATAACAAACATTTACTAGTTCACAACAAAAGACAAAGTTGTGAGAAGGTTTACATATCAGGAAAAATCAATCAAGGCTTCTCTGAGCAAAGGGCCTCCCTAGGAAGGCTTTAATTTCCTGGAGTTCACTCTGGTTTTTCTTGTGTCCACCATCCAGGGTTAGGTTCTCTCTTTCCAAAATAACCAATTATAATTGTGTTCTCAGTTGGAATGCTGAATTGAACCATGTAGTGTACTGACCATCTGAATTTCTTGGGCAGTTCCACTAAATTTAAGCACCGCTATTTGCAGAAATAAGCAGACCACAATACCTCTTGTCTGTGCACCTGTCCCAAAAACCTCCGTGCAGCCATGCCAGCTAGTCCTCTGTCCATCCGTGAACTGGGAAAAAGTGCATTCTTGACTAGGATGCAGTTTTTTCCGCTCGTCCCTCCACTGCAATCAGGAAGTAAAATGTACGAATCAGCTTCTTTTAGATTGCGTTGGCCATTCTACCTAGTTACTACCAATGTAGGAATACCTGCAAGAGGAGAGGTTAGACGACGACAGCTAGGAATAGCCATCTCATTTTGTGTAGTTCTACTAAAACTGAGGTGTGTACTTTTGATTGCACAGATAGAAACGATATGGAGACATACATCCCTGTTTGGGCAAATATGAAATACAGTTATTTAAATAGTGACAATTATTTGTAGTGGCATATGATTAATAGCAACGTCTATTGTGTTATAATTGGCACTACATTGACAATATGAAAGTGCCATTAAGGCCTCCTTTGGTTTAGGGGAATCTTGTAGGAATTTCATAGGGATAGGATTTCTATAGAAAAATTCCTTTAGAGCCCTTTGGTTTGTAGGAATGGAATCCTATTCCTATGGAGGAATTCTTCCTATCCTCCACATTTCGTAGGAAAATAAACATTAGCCTAGACTCAATGGAAAAAAAATCATATGATGTGAATCAAAGGGCATCTATTTTCCTATTCCTACTCACAGGATTCGAGATACATGTCATCTAATTTCCTAAGAATTTCCTATTCCTACGTTTTTCCTACCCTATGAACCAAATGAGGCCTAAGTAAGAAGTAGTATCACATCACATCAACACTGCCACTAGATTAACATGCAGAACAATAGCATTAGTATTACTGTCATGAGAGTAGCACATGGTCAGTAAATGTGCAATCAACTTTGTGGAGTTCCAGTGGGATGAAGCAATGTTAGCGATGTGAGATTTAAGTATAACTGCAAAAACACAATTCATGGGAAATAAAGCAAGACGAAAGCACTTCATAAAATGGTGATGTCATTGCTTCAATTTATCAACGGCACTAGACCGACAACAACATTTCTTAATGGTGACATTAGGTGGCATTGCTTCAATTTATCGATGGCACTAGACCATTAGTTAATAATGACATTAGGTGGCATTGCTTCATGCTTCATGTGATTTTACATTAACAAAAGCGATATGGGTGTAGTGATAGCAGGGGCATAAAGTGGTGAGGCATATGTAGTTGCCGAGAGCGGTAAACATTCAGGTAGAATGTGTGCATTTGTCCCATTTTTTATCTCCTCGGCAACATTTTCCTATGTGAGCACAGGAAATCTAGACCCACTCGTTCTCATTTGCATTGTCCCCCTACACCCCCCACATTTTTTCCTTTTTCGTCCAAGAGACAGGTCCACTTCCCCCCACCCTTCGCCATCCACCCCGCTTTCTTTGCCTTTTCAACCAAGAGACCGGTTGGGTAGCCAGTATCTACTACTTTCCCCTGTTTCCTCTTAGAACCAAGTCCTAGATTCATGCGAGCTACAACTTTCCCACTTTCTTCCCTGTTTGAACCAACTCTTAGATTCGACTGTATGAACTAGCTCTATCTCTAATAATAGTAAACGTCTAGGTGGCTTTGGAATAATCGTGGAAGTAGAAAAAGATCCACACGCAGCCACGTGGGGGAGCTGGGGCAGTAGCAAGGCAGGTTTTGAAGGAATATATACCTAAGGGTCGTCGGGATGTGGAAAAGATGGCGTCGGGAGGCCGCATCTTGGCCACAATACCGCAGGGAGGAAGAAGGGGTCGGAGGCCCTCCCGAGCCGGCGCTGTCTCGGAGAGAACGGGACAGCCGCCGATCGAGATGCGTGGGCAGCCGTTGGTCTCCTCCCTCACTGCCAATGACCGCGTGAATGATGCACCTACACCCTCGCCTTGGTGGAGGTGCTCTGGCCGAATTTGTGACCAGCCGTGAGCAGAGAGAGAGAGAGTGTGGCCACCTATGTCTTGCTTAGATCTGGAGAGCATATGGGAATGAAAGAGAGGAACCCTAATAAAGCAAGCGTCGAGGCTCCTGCTTATATATATAGTGGATTGATTTTGTTCTAGCAACCGTTATTAAATTGAATATGCGCAAACCACTATTTTCATTTAAGGTTCAGGTAAAAATAAAACTCCATCAATAACGTGCCACCGCTTCCAGGTCGCACAATCAAATCACCGCGTCCAGGATGCACTATGTACTGTATCATTCACGTGCGGTCCCCGACCCTCCATCAAGTTGAAAACTAGACTAGTCAAAATGTCAATTGTGATGCCTCTTTATAAACATATGTGCTCCTAGCTTAAAAAATGCGCTCCTACGTGTACCCGCGAGTGGGTGTGAGAGAACTAGTGCGTGCGTGCACCGCTTCTCTTCATGAGAGTACAATATACTACCCCGAAGAATGTTCACCACAAGAGTAACATTATAAGTGTGTGACGTGTGAGTTAAAATAAAAGGTGCGCGACGTATTTTATTTTTTAGAAGTTCTGAGGGTAGGGTGTGAAGAGCACATATGTGTGTGACGTCTACCTGCGGATAGACGGTGGGTGCAAGAGGACTCGGGAGAGTCATGACTTGTGAGGGTGCATGTGTGCATGAGAGAGATAGGGCACATATCAATGCAATGCATGTGTCCGTAAATCATATCTGACAAACGTTCACCACGAGCCGTTTCCTTACGAACACCGTAAGAACCGTTAGATCGGCATCTGACAGTATCAGTTTTGCCATGGCATTTAACAGAATAACCACTCCTCCGACACACAAATCTTCCACGTGAGTGTTAGCAACCGCTGTATGCTTCTCCCTCTGTTCCAAAATGTAGTGCATATAACTTTATTGAAAATTTGAACCTCGCAAACTTTTACCGAGTTTTCATATAACAAAAATGCACATATAGAATACCCAGTATATATCATTTCATTCATCTTCAAGAGGTAACTATAAAGATGGGAGAGGAATGTACAAAGAAATACCATTGTATCACCTGCAACATTTTCAACCATCCTTTGGTGTGGAGTAATATCATAGGAACTCTATATGATATGATTTTTATATGATTTTTTACTTTAGAGCCAATTGGTTCATAGGAATAGTTTCATATACTCCACATTTCAAAGGAAAATAAACGTGATATCATTTTTATAGCTTTAGAGCCACTTGGTTCATATGAATGGATTCCTATATATACTCACACAATTTCAAAGGAAAATAAACATTAGCCTAGATTCAATAGAAAACTTCTTATGATGTGAACCAAATGACATCTCTTTTCCAATCCCTCCTCATAGGAATTGAGATACATGTCATCTCTAGATTCAATAGAAAAGTTCCTATGATGTGAACCAAATGACATCTCTTTTCCAATCCCTACTCATAGGAATTGAGATACACGTCATCTCTTTCCCTACAACTTCCATATATACATCTTCTATTCCTAAATAGCTAGTACATAGTACAACACAGTAGTAGCTTTTTTCCTAGACATGCAGCTCTATGCATGCAAGCACCACGTCATGCATGCAAGTCGTAAATCACATTGTTTTTGCACTCTATGCATGCAAGCACCACATTATCAATTCGTGCATGTTACTCATAAGTTATTTCTTGCATTAGATTTTGTATTGACAATGTATGTGTTGGTCACGGGCACACATGCGTAGTTCAAATTCACATTTTTGTTAGAAATGTCATTCGTTTAACTACAATTCATTTTTTCTCTTTGTATTACATTTTCATTTTAAGCATACATTCACTTCCCATTAGTTATAGATGTTTTTGGAGGAACTTTTATGCATTATTTTGAAGTAGCAAATTTCACGCGGTCGCGGGTATCAAAATGCTGGGCCCATGCGTCATTGCCTTTTGGTCGAACCTACGTCCACAATTTTTTGTACGTATATCTCCACTGCTCCCCGAACCCAAAATGTTGCCTCGTTCCCGTAAAACCGAGTGGCCCACCCGTATTAAGGTATTGACTCGAACTCAATCCCTCTCCCGTTTACTACGACATGGCCCCGCATGCCGTAGTACTCCTACAAACCTTACCCGCCGCACGCATCATCGATTTTCTTCAAGAGGACGAGGGAGAAGCAGATTTGTAGTGGATGCTCCTACCCTAGGGCACCCTAGGTAGCTGCCGCACACATCATTGGTTTTATTTTTTCTTTATGCTCTTGCGCCCTAGAGTGAAATGATGGTTGCTTTGTCCGTCCAGCTTAACGACGGAAAGGTGGGGCTTTGTGATTTGACCCCTCATCGCTCATTTACTACTATTGCGCTGCTACGACTGGGGTTCCTCCAAGTCCAATCGCTGCTCCGAACTGTAATTTGGTGCATCGCACATGGAACAAGAAGGTGGATGAGCCACATGTCGACCAAAGGGGTCCTGTAAGTGTGTCGCCATTTCATGTGCGGACTAACCTATTTGAGTTGTTACGCTTAACGCCGATGTGAGTAGCCTACCACTTGGTTTTGCTCCTTGGTGAATCCCGACTATATTGATCTAAAAAGATACTAGTAGTAGTATCCAAATTAGTAAAAATGAGGTGATTTTACCGAGCGGTGGGCGAGGGAGCATGGCCTGTCATGCGGTCGCACGTGTCATGATGTACCAAGGCGATGCGCGCCCCTCTTGAGGTAGAACAATGGCAAAAGCGATACATGATTTTCTTTAAGGAGATGATGGAGAAGCGGATTCAGCGAAGTGTGAAATAATGGTTGATTCGTCCGTTTGGGGGAAAGGTGCGGCTTTGTGATTTGATGTCCCATTGCTCATTACTACTACGGGGGCACTGCGACTGGAGTGCGTCCCCTCTGCTGTTCTGCACGGTTATTTGGTGCATGACACATCGACATCGTTGCTATATGTCCCACATGCCGGCGAGAGGAAGTACAACATTCATGAAAGCAAGCGTCTCCACTCTTTTAGTATGACGGAGGAGTACAAGACACGACTTGGTTTTTGCTGCTTCGTGCGGTCCATCGATACAAACCCGGACTAAAAAAGGCGAGGGCGGGTCTTTCCCCGCGCGACAGGCATGGGAGTTTGGCATAGTCTGTTCGAGGCAACGAGGTAGGAAGGGAAACAAGCAAATAAAGGTTGAGCGACTTAGTTTTGGGAAAATCTGATTTTACGGAGTACGTACCCACTATGGAGGTAGTACTACTTACTACTCCCTCCTTTTCGGTTTATAAGGCTCATCTAAAAAAATTGTTTTCCCGTTTTGTAAGTCTCAATTCTACTAGTACCTACCATCACATGTTTGGATTTCGAGGTGCATTAAATCACCGGATGCAAGCAATATCAAGAGAAAACTCACCAATGCATGTAGAAGTTCATGGAAATTTAGTGGTCATGCATGCATTCATTGTAATTAATGCATCGGTAAACATAATTTTTTGAGAAAAACAAGCGTACTAATTAAGTACTTGTGCAAACTACGAAATTAATTCCACCACTCACCGTCTACCTTGGTTGGAGAGATTTTGAAACTGTGCCTTAGAGCAAGTACAACAGTGGGCTATAAGCCCGCCTACATGACATTTTTGCCTATGTGGAGAAGAGAGACAAGTAAAAAGTAAGGGAGTGGGCTCTTATGCAAAAGCCAGGATCTATGCATGCTCCTAGGTAAAAGCATTTAATGAGAAGAAAGAGATAGAGAGAAAGTAAAATAAAGTTGTGGGCTTATAGCCAACCTTATAGCTAACTCTATTGTATGAGTAATTAATATTGCTAACTCTTGATGACATGGCATGTCTATATAGCCAGCATCTGGCTATATTATTAACCATGCTCTTATAAACCGGAAAGGAGGGAGTAGTAACATAGCCTAGGGTAGCTTGCTGCAGCATGGACTCCAAGGAAATTGCTGTAGTAGTACTACTCCTACCATTGCACTATTCCTACTACTAAAAGACATATACTTTCAAACAATATGATATAATCCCTCTAACCAAGGTAGGGGAGTACTATATGTCTAACTGAGGGAGTAGTAAACTTTTCTCCTCGTCCTTCAAGCCACTACGCGCGTGGGCAAGGGAGCTAGCATAGGCGTAGTAAGCAAGCTTCTCCTCGTCCTGCGACTCTGCGAACCACCGCACCCGTGGGCGGGGGAGAGGGCGTACTAAGCAAGCTTCTCCTCGTTCTGCGAGTTGACGGGACACATCAAAAGTAGTACTACAAAGCATCTCCTGTGTATAGAGCCTTGCCTCTAAGGTAGGCCCCACATGGTTTGCCTCTTATCAAATGAAAAAACCACAATGTATAGAGACTATAACCAGCCTCTAAGGTGGGCCCTAGCATAAATTTAAAAAGTATTGATTAGCACCACATTTGTCCAATCAGTAATATTTCTCTTGTACTTTCTTATGCTTCGTAAGGCTGACAAGTGGGACCAGATGGATTGTTACATTGTTAGAGGCAACCTCTAAGGTTAGACACGATGCTAGCCATTTTTTTGTTAGAGGCAGTTCATGCAATGTATAGAGGCCTACCTCTAAGACGAGAGAGAGGGCTTAGAGGAAACAAAAAGCAAGAGAAATATAGTCCACAGACGAAGAGGTGCCATTAGTCCTTGTTGTTGAGCCTCATGCTCCAACTTGGGCACGACACATAGTCCACTACCTTCAAACAAGAGAACTTACCGAAGAGCAAGAAGAAGCTGAAAGAGTAGCCCGGCAGTCCAGTATGTATTAGTTTGTCAACGACACTCTATACAGAAGAAGGCCCAACAGTGTGAAGTTGAAGGGCATTTGCTACGAAGAGGGGCAGGAACTGCTGGCAGAAATACACAAGGGCATGTGCAGCTCCCATATTGGATCAAGCGCCTTGGTTGGAAAAGCTTTCCGATAAGGTTTCTACTGGCCCACGACCCTCCAAGATGCGATCGAGCTAGTCACTAGATGTGAAGCCTGCCAATTCCACTCCAAGAACGTCCATCAACCAGCTCAAGCTCTCCAGACGATCCCTTTATCCTAGCCATTTTCGGTCTTGGGGCTCGACATCTTGGGCCCCTTCCCCCATGCTACAGGGGGCTTTGAATTCTTGTACGGTTCAATCGACAAGTTTACAAAGTGGCCAGAAGTGGAGCCAGTGAGGAAGGTAATCGCACAGTCGGCTATCAAGTTCTTGAACGAATTGGTGTGTCGTTTTGGAGTACCCGCCAGAGTAATCATTGATAATGACACCCATTTCACAAGCCGTGCCTTCATGCAATATGTTCAAAACCTTGGAAGTAAGGTCTCCTTTGCCTCTCTTGCCCATCCCAGAAGCAATGGACAAGCTGAGAGGATGAACGCCGAAGTGCTGCGTGGACTCAAGACAAGAACTTTTGATAAGCTATAAAAGTGCGGCAGACGCTGGATCGCCGAGCTGCCAGTGGTTCTTTGGTCCCTCCGTACGACACCGAATCGAGCCACCAGCCAGACTCCCTTCTCCCTAGTGTATGGGGCAAAAGCAGTGCTCCCTGTCGGCATTCTGGGAACGGGGGTCACGAGACTTGCCTGCCTGCAGCCCACGGCGTGACTCCACCAGCAGCCCTGTATGGCCCATCTTCACCAACAAACACTCAAGACCCTCATGAGGGGCCATGCCTCATGAGGCGGACGACACAAGACCTCCTCAGGGGCAGCCTCCCTAGGCTGGCTCGCGAGGAGCGGAGAGATCAAGGCGAGGGGCACCTCGCGAGGTCCCCGTGACGTGAGCCATGACAACCAAGGTCAGGCGGGCGCTAGGCGGGCGCCAGCGGGCGCAGAGTACTCGTTTCCTCTTTGGTGCTAAAGGAGTAGACGCAGGTGAGGAGTCCCGAGGCCTCAGGAAAAGGTTTCCATATTGGTGCAACAAGACCAAGACCAGCAGGACGGCAGGACGGAGGTCATCGCGGAGCCCACGGCAGCGTCATCACCAGAGCCTTTGGCAGGCGAAGACCACCTTTTGTCTGGATAGCTTGTACTAGTTGTCCCCCTTCAAATTGGCCATTGTGGGATCCCTTCCCGCCTAACATTTGGGAAGAGGACCCGGGCCTATATAAATAGGACTAGCCATCACCGTAGAGGGAGATCGATTTGGACCATCCTCACACACACAAGCTCACTGAGCTCAAGAATGCCTCTCCTCAGGAGGCAGTTCTTCCCTTGTACTTGTTCATCCAAGCCTACTAGGCAATCCACCACACCACACTGGAGTAGGGTATTACACCACATCGGTGGTCCGAACCAGTGTAAACTCTTGTGTCCCTTGTTCTTCGGGTTCTGCGAGCTGAGCTTTGAGATTGCGGTGAGAGCGTGAGCTAGGGGGAGAGAGATCTTCGTGCGCACCCCAGAGTTCGAACCTCAAGGGTTTTGCCAGAACCCGTAATCCGACATTTGGCGGCCCAGGTAGGGGTGTGCTGAAGCTTTCCTTCTGTCGATTCACGCTCCACCGCTCCACCGCGTCCATGGCAGACGCGCGTTGAGCCCGCGCTGAGCGTTGGGCCAACCTCGCCGCCCGTGCCGCTCAGACAGCCCCTGTCGGCGGGCCTCCCTGTCGTTCTCCGTCACCCGCCGCCAACGCCGCCACTGGCCCGGCGGGAAACGAGCAGCAAGCGTCCTCGCTGCACCCCTCTGTGCGGCGGGACGGCCGCACCGCCACTCCGTCGCTATCTCCGGCCGGCTCATCGTCTCACGCTCGTCGCGCACCCACGGACGTGCAGGCCGCGATGCTCATGGCACGCGAGCTCCTGCGCTACCGCCCGGTTGATGACCTCTACGAGGACTGGTTGGACCACATCGCCGAGCTCGTTAGCGCCGCTGGGGGCTCTTCTGCACCGTCCCTCTCGCTGCCTCGCCCTCCGCCAGCTGTGGGCGATGTAGCTCACGGAGCGCCTCCGCCACCTCCGCACCAAGACGGTGCCCTGGCACCAAGACGCGCGGCCCCCCGGCGCGACCCGCCGCACTGGGCGCCCGCGCATGAAGAAAGAAGCTGCCAAGAGATTCCCCGACCCAGAGAAGACGCTCCCGCACTCTCGGCGCCACCACGTCGGCAGCGGTACGCGGACACCAAGACCAAGCTCCTCCTCTGCGGTAGGCCCCGGTGGCTACTACGGGCTGCCGTGCCTTCACCCCGGAGCTGTGTAGCATCATTTGGCCAGGCAAGTTCAAGCCAGACCTACCTCCGCGCTACGACGGCACCCTCGACCCTGCGGAGTTCTTGCAGCTCTATGAGCTGAGCATCAAGGCGACCAACGGCGACGAGAAAGTCATGGCAAACTGGTTTCCCATGGCTCTCAAAGATGGTGCTTGCTCGTGGCTCCTGAACCTGTCCCTAGGTTCGATCTCTTCCTGGGGTGAGATGCGCGATCGCTTCATCACCAACTTCCAGGGCACTCGCGACCGCCCGCCGGCCGCGGGTGACCTCGCCGCATCAAGCTACAGCCAGGGGAGACCCTGCAGAAGTACATCCAGCGCTTCAACAACGTTCGCCTCAAGATCCCCAAGGTGACAGACGAGGCCATCATTTCAGCGTTCTCTGATGGCGTCCGTGACCTCAAGATGAAGGAGAAGCTCGCTATCCACGAGGAGCTATGCACCGCACTGGAGATGTTCAACATGGCGACCAAGTGTGCGAGGGCCGAGGAGGGGCCTCTCTCCCTCCTCGAACTCCCGGTTGCCAACCCATAAGAGAAGAAAGCCAAGGCCAAGGACGTGAAGCGCAAGGGGGTAGCCGTGCTCGCGGCGGAGCCAGACACAAAGCACGGCCGGGACCACCTCGAGTCGTCCAAGGGCAGCCGTCCGTTCTGTGCCTTCCACAATGTACACAGCCAAAACACCAATGACTGCAAAGAGCTCAGGGCCATTCGGGATGGACGCTTCGGTCGATGCCCCGAACGCAACGACCGGGGCTACGGTCGAGGAGGAGGACGAAGTGGAGGACGCTGGGACGACCGCGGCCTCCGTCAGGAGTGGTGCTACCAGCCCCGCGAGGACCGCTGGCAGGACTAGCCTCGTGAGGGTGCCTGGAGGGACCAGCCTCGTGAGGACCGCCCCTGGGCAATCTTGGCCTTCCTCCACTGCCGCCGCCGCCAAGAAGGAACGACGCCCACCATCAGGACGAGGGGGTTGGGGGCTTCCAGGAGGCGCGCGCTATCGCTTGCATCTTGGGCAGCGCTCAGGCCCTAGCTTCCCAGTTCATCTTCAAGCAGTTTGCTCGCTAGGTGAACGCATCCCTTCCTAGGCTCGAGGCCATGCGCCCGCTTAGGTGGTCCAAGTGCGCCATCACCTTCAGCTCGTCGGATCAGCTCAAGTGTGCGGCCACTGCTGGCACCCTCCCGATGCTTTGCTTGCCCATCATCAGCAACGTCCAAGTCACTAAGACCCTCATCGACGGTGGTGCAGGGCTCAATGTCTTGTCCGTCGAGACGTTTGACAGCCTCCAAGTGCCATACGATTAGCTACAGCCTACCAAGCCTTTCTCAGGAGTGACCGACGGCTCCACCACCCCGATAGGGCAAGTCCGCCTCCCCGTCACCTTCGGCCAGCGTGACAACTACTGCACCGAGCTCATTGACTTCGACGTCGCCCACATCCGCCTGCCGTACAACGCCATCCTCAGGTATCCATACTTGGCTAAATTCATGGCGGTGACCCACCACGGCTACAATGTCCTCAAGATGCCGGGAAGTGGCGACATCATCACGGTTCCGTGTGAAGAAAGATATGTGGTGTGCTCCCTTGAGCGCGCCTTCCAAGTCGCAGCAATCGACGACCCCGACAATCGAGGCACCCTGTACCCTCCTGAGGCCATCCCCAAGAAGAAGAAGCAGCTACTCCGCCTAGCGACTAAGGGAAGCGGTGCCTCCAGTGGTACCACTTCAAGATCTGCGGCCACGGCCGGGGCGCCTCCCTCCCTTGCATAGGAAGGCGCGCCCGGCGCCCTCCTCAGGCTGGGCTCGAGGGCTCTCTTCTAGAGGGCCTCAGACCTAGCCAATGTCACCAGGGAGGCGCTCGGGCACCATGTGGAGGCGTGCTTTACCGCATGCTTCCCTCAAGAGGGCGCATGGAGTGGAGCGCCCAGTGCTCAGGAGTTCATTACCAAGCAATCCCAGGAGCTTCAATAGGCAAGGACCATATGCGATGACCGCCGCCCACCACCCGGCGCAGCTCCCCATCATGGCGAGGACGGCGGGCTGTGCGTCTGCATCGACATTCCAGGGCTCAACGGGGCCGCATCTCAAGAGCGCTTTTGGCCTTCACATGTTGGGCAGTGTGAGGGCCCACCTCACAGCTATGTCCGCATGCCATTTGGCCTACCGAACGTGGTAGCCACCTTCCAGCGTAACCTGTGAAGCATCCTGGCGGCTCAGCAGGCCAGACATCACGCAGTCCTAGCAGAGATGGCGACGGTCCTCAAGGAACCACCTGAGCCCCCAGAGCCTCCCGAGGCTTAGGGTCCTGGTGGCTCGTGAGGAGCGACTCCTTCATCGCGCGCCTTCGGCTACCCCAACACCCCTTCGACAACGGAACCAGGTGACATTTTCCAAGTTTACTCAGCTGGGAGCAACCCTCGGGCTGCATCATTCCCAGGTCGCACGGGCCTACCCCCGCGACATGTATCTTTCTACATCTTTAGCTTACTCTGTTGGGGACGCCCCTCGGGCTGCATCATCCCCAGGCCGTTCGGGTCTGTCCCAGTGGCATGTATCGTTCTTGCATCTATCTAAGCTAGCTTGTCTCCTTGCATGAGTTATCTATGGTTATCACCTGCTTGATTGTCACCCGTCGCGGCCGCCCGCATTGCTGATCGCCCCCTCGCTCATCCTGCAACAGGGGCTACTCATGCTGGCATGGCGCTTGTGCTCGGGTCCATCCCTGCAACGCTGCCAAATCTGAGCGGTCGAGCTCTGGCTCGTGGCACGCCCCGCGTACGTCACCTCACTGGGCCCTCAGCGCTTTCATCTTCTTGCGGAACAACCAGTGGCAGACTGGAAAGTGCGGTTGCAATCGATATCCCTCCTCGCACTAACCTGCAGGAACCTCCCGAGGACGACAGCAGGCGGCACCGTGGGCTCCCTCTTTTCCCATGCAATTAGCTTGCACGTTAAAAGGGGGGGTCCTGAGCATCGCAACTCAGGAGCTCTTACTGGCTCTCCAGCCCTCACCCCCTAGACTTGACCACGACATCGCGACCTGGCATACCATTGGCGGCTGAGCTCGCTCGAGGGCCGCGACCCGAGGACGTAGAGCACACGGAAGAGCATGAAAAAGAGGGGAGGCTCGCACGGGCCTAACCCGGCTACACTGTGGCTGTTGAAGCACGAGTCTGGCGCTGCACAAGGAATCGACTCTGGACTGCTAAGATAAGTTTCGCACTTGGGTCGGCCAAGCGCTGCGGCATAGGATTCCCATCTCCTTGCAGCCTTGCTACGGCGACGCCGCCTCCCTTTCCTACCTTTAGGTAGCTTCTTGCATGCTAAAGGGGACCTCTTGAGCCTCGTGCCTCAGGAGCTCTTACTAGACCTCGGGCCGCTCACCTCCTGACCGTGACCACGGCATCGCGACCTGGCATACCAGCGACGGCTGCAGCCTGCCTGGGGACCGGGACCTGTCGGCATAGAGCACCAAGCTACCGCGAGGTTGGAAAGGGGAGACCGAGCCGAAGCAGGACATGTAGTTGTAAATCTTCATAATAAGGACAATATTAACAAAAGGCACTAAAGATCCTTTACACGCCCCCATGGGGTTCATTTCGATTCCTCGCAGGGAACAAAAGAAGAAGGTTTCTAGGAGCCCTATCTCCAAGCGTCGACGCCACTGACGCCATCATCAACAGTGGGCCACGGAAGGCCGACGCCAACCCCATCCAGATCAGCGATGGCAGCGGGCGGACGCTGCTGCTGTGCTCCGGGCACGGCGAGAGCTCGGGGGCACGTAGTGATACGTCTCCAACGTATCTATAATTTTTTATTGCTCCATGCTATATTATCTACTGTTTTAGACAATATTAGGCTTTATTATTCACTTTTATATTATTTTTGGAACTAACTTATTAACCGGAGTCCCAGCCCAGATTTGCTGTTTTTTGCCTATTTCAGTGTTTCGAAGAAAAGGAGTATCAAACGGAGTCGAAACGGAACGAAATCAACTGGAGAAGTTATTTTTGGAAGGAAAGCTACCGAAAAAGCTTGGAGTGCATGTCAGGAAAGAAGGGAGGTGCCCACGAGGTGGAGGGCGCGCCCCCTGCCTCGTGCCCCCCCCCCTTCGGTCCACCGACATACTTCTTTCACCCATATATACCTATGTATCCTAAAACTTCCAGAACAGATAATAGATCGGGAGTTCCGCCGCCGCAAGCCTCTGTAGCCACGAAAAACCAATCGGGACCCTGTTCCGGCACCCTGCCGGAGGGGGAGGGGGACCCTCACCGGTGGCCATCTTCATCATCCCGATGCTCTCCATGACGAGGAGGGAGTAGTTCACCCTCGGGGTTGAGGGTATGTACTAGTAGCTATGTGTTTGATCTCTCTCTCTCTCTCTCTCGTGTTCTTGATTTGGCACGATCATGATGTATCACGAGCTTTGCTATAATAGTTGGATCTTATGTTTCTTCTCCCCCTCTACTCTCTTGTAATGAATTGAGTTTTCCCCTTGAAGTAATCTTATCGGATTGAGTCTTTAAAGATTTGAGAACACTTGATGTATGTCTTGCCGTGCGTATCTGTGGTGACAATGGGATATCACGTGATTCGCTTGATGTATGTTTTGGTGATCAACTTATGGTTCTGCCCATGAACCTATGCATAGGGGTTGGCACATGTTTTCGTCGTGATTCTCGGTAGAAACTTTGGGGCACTCTTTGAGGTTCTATGTGTTGGTTGAATAGATGAATCTGAGATTGTGTGATGCATATCGTATAGTCATACCCACGGATACTTGAGGTGACATTGGAGTATCTAGGTGACATTAGAGTTTTGGTTGATTTGTGTCTTAAGGTGTTATTCTAGTACGAACTCTAGGGCTGTTTGTGACACTTATAGGAATAGCCCAACAGATTGATTGGAAAGAATAACTTTGAGGTGGTTTCATACCCTACCATAATATCTTCGTTTGTTCTCCGCTATTAGTGACTTTGGAGTGACTTTGTTGCATGTTGAGGGATAGTTATATGATCCAATTATGTTATTACTGTTGAGAGAACCTGCACTAGTGAAAGTATGAACCCTAGGCCTTGTTTCCTAGCATTGCAATACCGTTTAGGCTCACATTTACCACTTGTTACCTTGCTGTTTTTATATTTTCAGATTACAAAAACCTATATCTACCATCCATATTGCACTTGTATCACCATCTCTTCATGAACTAGTGCAACTATATAATTTAACATTGTATTGTGTGAGATTGGGACACAAGAGACTCTTTGTTATTTGGTTGCAGGGTTGCTTGAGAGAGACCATCTTCATACTATGCCTCCCACGGATTGATAAACCTTAGGTCATCCACTTGAGGTAAATTTGCTACTATCCTACAAACCTCCGCACTTGGAGGCCCAACAACGTCTACAAGAAGAAGGTTAAGTAGTAGACATCAAGCTCAGTTTCTGGCGCAGTTGCCGGGGAGGCTAGGTAAGCGGCACTCACACCCCGTCAACTAAGCTCTTTTCTGGCGCTGTTGCCGGGGAGGTTAGTGCTTGAAGGTATATCTTTATATCTTGCAACCGAATCTTTTTGCTTCTTGTTTTATCACTAGTTTAGTTTATAAAAGAAAACCACAAAAAAATGGAATTGAGTTTGTCTCATACACTTCATCTTTTTAATATCTTTCGTGAGTATGATGGAAAGGAAATTTGTGCTCGAGTACTAGTAGAAGAATTACATAGAATGCTTGGCATAAAATATGTGAATGATGAGTGTGATTGCAATGTTGTTAGTATGAATTCCTTGAATATCCATGATGCTAATGATATGCAAAGCCACAAGCTTGGGGAAGCTATCTTTGATGAAGATGATATTTTTTGTCCCCCAAGCTTTGATGAGCGAATTTACTATGACGAAATCATGCCTCCTATCTATGATGATTATTGCGATGACACGTATGCTATAAAGAATAATGATAACCATGAAACTTGTCATCTTGATCTTAATTTTCAATCATATGATAGTTATTTTGTTGAGTTTGCTCCCACTATTATTCATGAGAAGAATTTTGCTTATGAGGAGAGTAGCAATTTTTTTATGCAAGTAGATCATGAAAAGAATGATTTATGTGCTGGTTATATTGTTGAATTCATTCATGATGCTACTGAAAATTATTATGAGGGAGGAATATATGCTTTTAGGAATTGCAATAATATCAAGTTTCCCCTCTATGTGCTTAAAGTTTTGAAGTTATGCTTGTTTTGCCTTCCTATGCTAGATGATTATTGTTCCCATAAATTTTTTGCTCACAAAATCCCTATGCATAGGAAGTGGGTTAGACTTAAATGTGCTAGTCATATTCTTCATGATGCTCTCTTTATGTTTCAATTCCTATCTTTTATGTGAGCATCATTGAAATCATCATGCCTAGCTAGGGGCGTTAAACGATAGCGCTTGTTGGGAGGCAACCCAATTTTATTTTAGTTTCTTGCTTTTTGGTTCTGTTTAGTAATAAATAATCCATCTAGATTCTGTTTAGATGTGGTTTTATGTTTTAATTAGTGTTTGTGCCAAGTAGAACCTTTGGGAAGACTTGGGTGAAGTCTTTATGATCATGCTGTAAAAAACAGAAACTTTAGCACTCACGAGATTAACTAAAACGTTTTACTGGAGAGTGCTATTTAGTTGATTCTTTTTGCATATGAGTACTAGACAAATTCCTCAGGTCCACCAATTTGTTTTAGAATTTTTGGAGTTCCAGAAGTATAGTTTTGATGCATATTACTACAGACTGTTCTGTTTTTGACAGATTCCATTTTCATTGTGTTGCTTGCTTATTTTGATGAATCTATGGCTAGTAAAATAGTTTATAAACCATAGAGAAGTTGGAATAAAGTAGGTTTAACACCAATATAAATAAATAATGAGTTCATTACAGTACCTTGAAGTGGAATTTTGTTTTCTTTCGCTAACGGAGCTCACGAGATTTTCTGTTAAGTTTTGTGTTATGAAGTTTTCAAGTTTTGGGTAAAGATTCGATGGACTATGGAATAAGGAGTGACAAGAGCCTAAGCTTGGGGATGCCCGAGGCACCCCAAGGTAACATTCAAGGATAACCAAGAGACTAAGCTTGGGGATGCCCCGAAAGGCATCCCCTATATCGTCTTCGTTCATCGGTAACTTTACTTGGAGCTATATTTTTATTCACCACATGATATGTGTTTTGCTTGGAGCGTTATTTTATTTTCTTTAGCTTTGCTTGCTGTTTGAATAAAGTATCAAGATCTGAAATTCTTAAATGTTAGAGAGTCTTCACATAGTTGCATAATTATTCGACTACTCATTGATCTTCACTTATATGTTTTGGAGTAGTTTGTTGTTTGCTCTAGTGCTTCACTTATATCTTTTAGAGCATGGTGGTAGTTTTATTTTTAATAAATAGATGAACTCTTATGCTTCACTTATATTATTTTGAGAGTCTTAAATAGCATGGTAATGCGCTTAATCCTAATATGCTAGGTATTCAAGAATAGTAAAACTTTCTTATGAGTGTGTTGAATACTAAGAGAAGTTTGATGCTTGATGATTGTTTTGAGATATGGAGGTAGTGATATTAAAGTTGTGCTAGTTGAGTAGTTGTGAATTTGAGAATACTTGTGTTGAAGTTTGCAAGTCCTGTATCATGCACATATGGTAAACGTTATGTAACAAATTTGAAACATGAGGTCTTCTTTGATTGTCCTCCTTATGAGTGGTGGTCGGGGACGAGCGATGGTCTTTTCCTACCAATCTATCCCCCTAGGAGCATGCGCGTAGTGCTTTGGTTTTTGATGGCTTGTAGATTTTTGCAATAAGTATGTGAGTTCTTTATGACTAATGTTGAGTCTATGGATTATACGCACTCTTACCCTTCCATCATTGCTAGCCTCTTCGGTACCGTGCATTGCCCTTTCTCACATTGAGAGTTGGTGCAAACTTCGCCGATGCATCCAAACCCCGTGATATGATATGCTCTTTCACATATAAACCTCCTTATATATTCCTCAAAACAGCCACCATACCTACCTATTATGGCATTTCCATAGCCATTCTGAGATATATTGCCATGCAACTTTCCACCATACCGTTCTTCATGACACATTCATCATTGTCATAATTGCTTAGCATGATCATGTAGTTGACATAGTATTTGCGGCAGAGCCACCATTCATAATTCTTTCATACATGTCACTCTTGATTCATTGCATATCCCGGTACACCGCCGGACGCATTCATATAGAGTCATACTTTGTTTTAGTATCGAGTTGTAAATAAATAGAAGTGTGATGATCATCATTTTCTAGAGCATTGTCCCAAATGAGGAATAAAAAAAAGAGAAAGGCCATAAAAAAGAGAAGGCCCAAAAAAAAAGAATAAAAAAAGAGAAGGCCCAAAAAAATGAGAGAAAAAGAGAGAAGGGACAATGCTACTATCCTTTGCCACACTTGTGCTTCAAAGTAGCACCATGTTCTTCATATAGAGAGTCTCTTGAGATATCACTTTCTTATACTAGTGGGAATTTTTCATTATAGAACTTGGCTTGTATATTCCAACAATGGGCCTCCTCAAGTGCCCTAGGTCTTCGTGAGCAAGCACCCACTTAGTTTCTTTTGTTGAGCTTTCATACATTTATAGCTCCAGTGCATCCGTTGCATGTCAATCCCTACTCCTTGCATTAACATCAATCGATGGGCATCTCCATAGCTCATTGATTAGCCTCGTTGATGTGAGACTTTCTCCTTTTTTGTCTTCTCCACATAGCCCCCATCATCATATTCTATTCCACCCATAGTGCTATGTCCATGGCTCACGCTCATATATTGCGTGAAAGTTTATAGGTTTGCGATTACTAAAGTATGAAACAATTGCTTGGCTTGTCATCGGGTTTGTGCATGATGAGACCATTGTTGTGTGACAAAAATGGAGCATGACTAAACTATATGATTTTGTAGGGATGAACTTTCATTGGCCATGTTATTTTGAGAAGACATAATTGCTTTGTTAGTATGCTTGAAGTATTATTATTTTTATGTCAATATGAACTTTTGTCTTGAATCTTTTGGATCTGAATATTCATATCACAATTAAGAAGAATTACAATGAAATTATGCCAAGCATTCCACATCAAAAATTATCTTTTTATCATTTACCTACTCGAGGACGAGCAGGAATTAAGCTTGGGGATGCTTGATACGTCTCCAACGTATCTATAATTTTTTATTGCTCCATGTTATATTATCTACTGTTTTAGACAATATTAGGCTTTATTATCCACTTTTTATTTTTGGGACTAACTTATTAACCGGAGGCCTAGCCTAGATTTGCTGTTCTTTTGCCTATTTCAGTGTTTCGAAGAAAAGGAGTATCAAACGGAGTCGAAACGGAACAAAATCAATTGGAGAAGTTATTTTTTGGAAGGAAAGCTACCGGAAAAGCTTGGAGTGAACGTCAGGAAAGAAGGGAGGTGCCCATGAGGGTGGAGGGCGCCCCCTTAGGGCGCGCCCCTGCCTCGTGCCACCCCTTCGGTCCACCGATGTACTTCTTTCGCCCATATATACCTACGTATCCTAAAACTTCCAGAACAGAGAATAGATCGGGAGTTCCTCTGCCGAAAGCCTCTGTAGCCACGAAAAACCAATCGGGACCCTGTTCCGGCACCCTACCGGAGGGGGGGACCCTCACCGGTGGCCATCTTCATCATCCCGATGCTCTCCATGACGAGGAGGGAGTAGTTCACCCTCGGGGCTGAGGGTATGTACCAGTAGTTATGTGTTTGATCTCTCTCTCTCTCTCTCTCGTGTTCTTGATTTGGCATGATCTTGATGTATCGCGAGCTTTGATATTATAGTTGGATATTATGTTTCTTCTCCCCCTACTCTCTTGTAATGAATTGAGTTTTCCCCTTGAAGTAATCTTATCGGATCGAGTCTTTAAAGATTTGAGAACACTTGATGTATGTCTTGCCGTGCGTATCTGTGGTGACAATGGGATATCACGTGATTCACTTGATGTATGTTTTGGTGATCAACTTGCGGGTTCTGCCCATGAACCTATGCATAGGGGTTGGCACACGTTTTCGTCGTAATTCTCTGGTAGAAACTTTGGGGCACTCTTTGAGGTTCTATGTGTTGGTTGAATAGATGAATCTGAGATTGTGTGATGCATATCGTATAATCATACCCACGGATACTTGAGGTGACATTGGAGTATCTAGGTGACATTAGAGTTTTGGTTGATTTGTGTCTTAAGGTGTTATTCTAGTACGAACTCTAGGGCTGTTTGTGACACTTATAGGAATAGCCCAACGGATTGATTGGAAAGAATAACTTTGAGGTGGTTTCGTACCCTACCATAATGTCTTCGTTTGTTCTCCGCTATTAGTGACTTTGGAGTGACTTTGTTGCATGTTGAGGGATAGTTATATGATCCAATTATGTTATTACTGTTGAGAGAACTTGCACTAGTGAAAGTATGAACCATAGGCCTTGTTTCCTAGCATTGCAATACCTTTTACGCTCACGTTTACCACTTGTTACCTTGCTGTTTTTATATTTTCAGATTACAAAAACCTATATCTACCATCCATATTGCACTTGTATCACCATCTCTTCGCCGAACTAGTGCACCTATACAATTTACCATTGTATTGGGTGTGTTGGGGACACAAGAGACTCTTTGTTATGTGGTTGCAGGGTTGCTTGAGAGAGACCATCTTCATCCTATGCCTCCCACAGATCGATAAACCTTAGGTCATCCACTTGAGGGAAATTTGCTACTGTCCTACAAACCTCTGCACTTCGAGGCCCAACAACGTCTACAAGAAGAAGGTTGCGTAGTAGACATCATGTAGCTGTCCTCGCTTGTCTCCGGAGTCTCGTAGGTCTCTGGAGAGTCACTGGTCTCCCAAGCGCCACCGCTGCCGCTGGAAGAATCGCTGGCGAGGCCAGCGGCAGGCCCGGCTCCGGCCGCTGTGCTGTCCCGACGACCCCCTCCAGGGCAGCACTCCAGGCGGCAGCCTTCCCCGTCGAAGACCTTGAAGAACATCGTGGAGGCGCCATCGTATTCGAAGTGGATGGCGAGGGCGCCATCGTATTCGGCGTGGGTTCCTGGGGCGGTGGCATGCGCCACTACGGCGCGTCCACCACGGCGGCGACGCGGTCAGCGCTGATTGCCGCCTCCTCCTCCGGAGCCCTCTGCCCGGACGTACAAAGGCAGCGGATATCCAGGGGGAGGCCGCTCATGCCAAGGCCTCATCACCTGCGGCCTCATGACGATGTCGCGGCAGCCAGCCAGCCTCTTCTATGGCGGGAGTAGCCCCGGCTCATCGTGGGGGGCTTTTCCTTTCTCCGTGGCCGAGAACCTCCATATCGGCACCATTGGTGTCGCGGCTAGACAATGAAGCAAAGAGGAAGAGGAAGGAGTGCACAGCGAGAAAGAAGGATATGAGCAACGGGGGCTCCGCCCCCCTCCCCATTTATTGCAGGAGAAGGCCAACTGACGACCCCCACGACCGCAGGTAATGATGGCTTTTCCGCATGCACTAGGGACTCGTCAAGTCGGGCAGTTGCCGAGGCAGCATGGGGAAGCGGAGACGCCCACGTCCCGTCAATCGCCACGCTTCAATCAAGGCTGTAGGCGGTTAGGGCCCGCGGCGCTCCGCACTTGTCCTTTGGCATCGCCTCGAAGCCAAGTCCTAGCATGCCTTAGGCCCGGGGGCTACTGTCGGTGTTCTGTGAATGGGGTCCCCAGACTTGCCTGCCTGCGGCCCACGACATGACTCCACCAGCGGCCCTGTATGGCCCATCTTCACCAGCAAACACTCAAGACCCTTGCAAGGGGCCAAGCCTCGCGAGGCGGATGACACAAGACCTCCTCAGGGGCAGCCTCCTTAGGCTGGCTCGCGAGGAGCTGAGAGATCAAGGCGAGGGGCACCTCGCGAGGTCCCCGTGACGTGAGCCATGACGACCAAGGTCAGGCGGGCTCCAGCGGGCGCAGAGTACTCGTTTCCTCTTTGGTGCTAAAGGAGCAGGCGCAGGCGAGGAGTCCCGAGGCCTCAGGCAAAGGTTTCCATATCGGTGCAATAAGACCAAGACCAGCAGGATGACAGGACGGAGGTCATCGCGGAGCCCACGACGGCGTCACCACCAGAGCCTTTGGCAGGCGAAGACCACCTTTTGTCAGGATAGCTTGTACTAGCTGTCCCCCTTCAAATTGTCCGTTGTGGGATCCCTTCCCGCCTAACATTTGGGAAGAGGACCCAACCTATATAAATAGGACTAGCCATCACCATAGAGGGAGATCGATTCGAACCATCCTCACGCACACAAGCTCACCGAGCTCAAGAACGCCTCTCCTCAGGAGGTAGTTCTTCCCTTGTACTTGTTCATCCAAGCCTACTAGGCAATCCACCACACCACACTAGAGTAGGGTATTACACCACATCGGTGGCCCGAACCAGTATAAACTCTTGTGTCCCTTGATCTTCGGGTTCGGGGAGCTGCGCTTTGAGATTGCGGTGAGAGCGTGAGCTAGGGGGAGAGAGATCTTCGTGCGCACCCTAGAGTTCGAACCTCAAGGGTTTTGCCGGAACCTGTAATCCGACACTCCCCATGGAACTCATATACGGGTCACCTCGAGTACTTGCCTATGATGAAGTAGAGCAGGAGCAGCACCGACATGACGATGTCGTGCGCCTCGAGGAAGATCGTCTCCGGGCCGCCGTGCGTGTTGCATGCTACCAGCAAGCCCTGCGCCACTATCATAGCCATAGGATTCATGCCCGGAGCCTTGAGGAAGGCGACCTTGTCCTTAGGCGTGTTCCATTCGCCAAGGGTTCCAACAAATTGACGCCAAAGTGGGAAGGCCCTTACCGGGTAGTACGAGTCACCAGACCTGGCACAGTCCGTCTGGAGACCGAAGATGGCATTAAGGTGCAAAACTCATGGAACAGTGAGCAAGTTCTACCTGTAAGGCGCGGCTGTCGGGCCCAGCCCCGGCAGCCACCTTTTGTACAAGCCTTGCCGATGTGCATGTAACCCTTTGTACAAAGCCAGGCACAGGCCCTGTGCAGAGATAATAAAACAAAGCGCTGGTGCCTAAAAACTTGCATGCATGATTAGTTTAGCACGAATTTGCCATGTTCATTTAGAAAGGATCATATGATGATGTGTTTTCCCTCTGTATTAATTACAGGTACAATCCCAAAAAGGAGGAGTGAAAACAGGCCTACATATCGACCCCCGACAACGCAAAACAGATAAGTTCCCTTTAAAGATATCCATAGTGTGCCTCTGTAAGGGAAGAACTTGTGCATGGGAAAACCTTGTCACCTTCAAAACATTTATGCTCCCATCCTTTGATTCGAAAGTTACTTCGGTCGGGTCGATCACAGTGGCATTTGAAAAAGAGGGTTTGACAAGGGGCCGGTTTCCTTCCACACTCTTGAGCCCGCGGGGCCAAGCCTCACGGCAGCAGTGGAAGGAACTGGCAAGATGGCTCGCCGGAGGACTTTGTTTACTTGAAAGTATAGAGGAGTCGCTCCTCTACATGGATATGATACATGCACAAGTACCCGGCAAGCATATATTTTTTCCATCAATACACGGATAAACAAGTACGACCAATACAGAGTACAAATATGGATGAAAGAGATTACATATTTAAGACTAAAGTTTGGAAAATGCCTACATGCTTTAGATTGAAAAAGGATAAGTGCCCCATAATCCCTTTATTGTCCCTCTCCTCCTACAGACTATAGTGGGAGGCGAAGAGGGCAAAAGGAGTGCCTGGGCAGAAGCCCAGCCTGACCCCGTCAGGGCCCGCGGGATGCAGCCTGACAAGATCAGGAGGGGTGGGAGCTGATAACCCACAAGTATAGGGGATCGCAACAGTTTTCGATAAGTAAGAGTGTCGAACCCAACGCGGAGCTAAAGGTAGAACAAATATTCCCTCAAGTTCTATCGACCACCGATACAACTCTACGCACGCTTGACGTTCGCTTTACCTAGAACAAGTATGAAACTAGAAGTACTTTGTAGGTGTTTTTGGATAGGCTTGCAAGAAAATAAAGAACACATAAATAAAACTAGGGGCTGTTTAGATAAAGACACAACTAAAGTAAATATGGCGAGTGTGGAAAAGTGGTGGTAGGAGTTGTGGAATTGTCCCTAGGCAACTGACTATGTTACTAGACCGATAATCGTTATTGCAATTCTATTTGAGGGAGAGGCATAAGCTAACATACTTTCTCTACTTGGATCATATGCACTTATGATTGAAACTCTAGCAAGCATCCGCAACTACTAAAGATTCATTAAGGTAAAACCCAACCATAGCATTAAAGCATCAAGTCCCCTTTATCCCATATGTAAACAACCTACTTACTCGGGTTTGTGTTTCAGTCACTCACGCAACCCACTATAAGCGAATCATGAACGCGTTGCAACACCCTACAGCGGGAATCCCTCACGCTTGCGCGACACGGAGGGCACCACAGGACAACACCAATAATAAAACATGCAACTCAAATCAATCATAGCAATTCATCAATCACCGATAGGACAACGAAAATCTACTCGAGACATCATAGGATGGCAACACATCATTGGATAATAATATGAAGCATAAAGCACCATGTTCAAGTATAGGGTACAGCGGGTTGCGGAGAGTGGACCGCTGTAGATAGAGGGGAAGGTGATGGAGATGTTGGTGAAGATGACGGCGGTGTTGGTGTAGATCGCGGTGATGATGATGGCCCCGACGCATGCTCCGGGCGCCATCGAAGCAAGGGGAGAGAGCCCCTTCTTCTTCTTCTTCTTCCTTGACCTCCTCCCTAGATGGGAGGAGGGTTTCTCCTGTTCCTTGGCTCCCATGGCTTGGGAGGCGAAAGCCCTCCGAGATTAGATCTATCTCTCTGCTTCTGCTCGTTCTAGCTCTGCTTTCACCGTTTCGCATATATATGGAGATCCGTAACTCGATTGGCCTGAAACCTTTTCCGTGATTTTTTCTGAATATTATCTTTCTTGCGGCAAAAGAAGAGCATCAATCGCCTTACGGTGGGCTCACGAGGGTAGGCGGCGCCTAGGGGAGGCGCGCTGCCTCGTGACCACCTCGCACCGTCTCGCGTGGATTTTTCTTCCGAATTTTCCATATTTTCCAAAAATAAGCTCCGGCCCATTTTTATCCCGTTTGGACTCCGTTTGATATGGATATTCTGCGAAACATAAAACATGCAATGCATGTGAACTTGCCTTTGGGCCTTTGGATCAATATGTTAGTCCCAAAAATAATACAAAAAGTTGCCAAAAAGTATATGAAAGTGAATAATATTGGCATGGAACAATAAAAAATTATAGATACTACGGAGACGTATCAGCATCCCCAAGCTTAATTTCTGCTGGTCCTCGAGTAGGTAAATGATAAAAAAAGAATAATTTTTGATGTGGAATGCTACCTAGCATAATCTTGATCCTATGTCTAATCATGGCATGAATATTAAGACACGAGTGATTCAAAGCAATAGTCTATCATTTGACATAAAAACAATAATACTTTGAGTGTACCAATAAAGCAATCATGTCTTTTCAAAACAACAAGGCCAAAGCAAGCTTATCCCTACAAAATCATACAGTAAGGCCATGCTTCATTTTCGTCACACAAAATGCCCCCATCATGCACAACCCCGATGACAAGCCAAGCAATTGGTTCATACTTTTTAACGCGCTTCAACTTTTTCAACCCTCACGCAATACATGAGGCAAGCCATGGATATAGCAGTATAGGTGGAATAGAATATAATGATGGAGGTTATGTGGAGAAGACAAAAAAGGAGAAAGTCTCACATCGACGCGGCTAATCAACGGGCTATGGAGATGCCCATCAACTGATGTCAATGCGAGGAGTAGGGATTGCCATGCAACGGATGCACTAAGAGCTATAAGTGTATGAAAGCTCAACAAAAGAAACTAAGTGGGTGTGCATCCAACTTGCTTGCTCATGAAGACCTAGGGCATTTGAGGAAGCCCATCGTTGGAATATACAAGCCAAGTTCTATAATGAAAATTCCCACTAGTATATAAAAGTGAAAGCATAGGATACTCTATCTATGAAGAACATGGTGCTACTTTGAAGCACAAGTGTGGTAAAAGTATAGTAACATTGCCCCTTCTCTCTTTTTCTCTCATTTTTTCTCTTTTTTTAATATTTTTTTATTTTTTTGGTGGGCTTCTTTGGCCTCTTTTTTTTATTTGGGCTTCTTTGGCCTCTTTTTTTATTAAAGTCCGGAGTCTCATCCCGACTTGTGGGGGAATCATAGTCTCCATCATCCTTTCCTCACTGGGCAATGCTCTAATAATGATGATCATCACACTTTTATTTACTTACAACTCGATATTACAACTCGATACTAGAACAAAGATATGACTCTATATGAATGTCACTTGGTGTATGTACGAGGATGTGCAATGATCTAGCATAGCAATGACATCAAAAACGGACAAGCCATGAAAACATCATGCTAGCTATCTTACGATCATGCATAGCAATATGACAATGAATGCTCAAGTCATGTATATGATGATGATGGAAATTGCATGGCAATATATCTCGGAATGGCTATGGAAATGCCATGATAGGTAGGTATGGTGGCTGTTTTGAGGAAGATATAATGAGGCTTATGTGTGATAGAGCGTATCATATCATGGGGTTTGGATGCACCGGCGAAGTTTGCACCAACTCTCGAGGTGAGAAAGGGCAATGCACGGCAATCAAGAGGCTAGCAATGATGGAAAGGTAAAAGTGCGTATAATCCATGGACTCACATTAGTCATAAAGAACTCATGTACTTATTGCAAAAGTTTATTAGCCCTCGAAGCAAAGTACTACTACGCATGCCCCTAGGGGATAGATTGGTAGGAAAATACCATCGCTCGTCCCCGACCGCCACTCATAAGGAAGACAATCAAAGAAACACCCCATGCTTCAAATTTGTCACACAACGGTTACCATACGTGCATGCTACGGGACTTGCAAACCTCAACACAAGTGTCTCTACAATCCACAACCACCCACTAGCATAACTCTAATATCACCATCTTTATATCGCAAAACTATTGCAAGGAATCAAACATATCATATTCAGCGATCTACAAGTTTATGTAGGATTTTATGACTAACCATGTGAATGACCAATTCCTGTCATCTCTCTAAATAGATATAAGTGAAGCAAGAGAGTTTAATTCTTTCTACAAAAGATATGCCCATGCTCTAACAAATATAAGTGAAGAAAAAGAGCATTCTACAAATGGAGGTTGTCTATGTAAAGAGAAACAGGCAATCCAAACTTCAAATGATATAAGTGAAGCACATGAAGCATTCTATAAAGCCATACTCAAAAGATATAAGTGAAGTGCAAAGAGCATTCTATAAGTCAACCAAGGACTATCTCATACCAGCATGGTGCATAAAATAAAAGTAAAAACCTAATTGCAAAAGACGCTCCAAGACTTGCACATATCGCATGAACAAAACGAATCTGGGAACATACCGATATTTGTTGAAGAAAGAGGGGATGCCTCCCCAGAATCCCCAAGCTTAGACGCTTGAGTCTCCTTGAATATTTACTTGGGGTGCCTCGGGCATCCCCAAGCTTGATCTCTTGCCTCTCTTCCTTCTTCTCACATCGAAACCTTCTCAATTAAACACTTCATCCACACAAAACTTCATGAAAACTCGGTAAGATCCGTTAGTATAATAAAGCAAATCACTACTCTAAGTATTGTTGAAAACCAATTCATATTTTGTTTTTGCATTGTGTCTACTATAATATAACTTTTTCATGGCTTAATCCACTGATATAAATTGATAGTTTCATCAAAACAAGCAAACTATGCATCAAAAACAGAATCTGTCTAAAACAGAACAGTCTGTGGAAATCTGAACATTCACCATACTTCTGATACTTGAAAATTTCTGCCAAAATTAGGAAAAATAAACAAGTTGTACAGCAAGACAGTGCAAAAAGAATCAGAACCATTTGACGTTCCAGTAAAAAATTAAATTCACGCACTACAGCCAAAGTTTACATTCCCGCACCGCACAAACCAACAAGCATTGTAAACATCCTAAAGGCAAACCTTGGCACATTATTTTTATAATACAATGGAATTGTACAAGGGGATAATTATTTTTTTTGAAAAGTTTCTGTAATCAAGATTCACAAAGTTGCCGTGAGCATGAACAAAGTTCAAGGAGCTCTCCCACTTCAACAATGCTTGTCTCTCTTACTTTCACTTTTCTTTTTGAAAAAGTTTTGGGTTCCCCTCTTTATTTTTGTTGTTTTTAAACTATATGAAAGCACTCAACAGAAATAAATGACTCTCTAAAACTTCCGAGTTGTCTCCCTGGCAACGCTTTCTTTAAATCCATTAAGCTAGGCATATTGTGCTCAAGTAATGGATCCATCCGGATCCCAAGGTATATCAAAGCCAATTTTAATTAGCAATGATTTGTAATTTAGTAGTGAGCACAAAGTAACATGTATCATGTAATGACGAAGTATAACTCTCTTCCTATGCATCGGCATGTCATAAAAGAACAATTCATGCACAACAAGTAAAGGCCAATGCATAGTATAAGAAGTTTCTTGCAATTTTATTGTATTGGAAACATAGAGAGGTGGAGATATAGTTCCTCTCTCATAATAATTGCAAGTAGGAGCAGAAAGCACATGCATATTGTATTCATCAAAATCATCATCTGTAGTAGTAGAAGGCAACCCATCAATATAATCCTTAATAAGTGCAAGCTTCTCCGATATAGTGTAGTCGGGAGAATTCAAAAAGATAATAGGATTATCATGCGTGGGTGCAATAGCAACAATTTCATTTTTAACATAAGGAACTATAACAAGTTCATCTCCAAAAGCATCATTCATATTGGCATCTTGGCGATAAGCATAGCAAGCATCATCAAAAAGGGGTATTTCAAAATAATCAACGGGATCATAGCAATCATCATAGCAATCATCCTTCGGTAAGCACGAAGGGGAATTAAACAATGTATGAGTTGAAGAGTTAGTCTCATTAGAAGGTGGGCATGGGTAGCTAATCCGCTCTTCCTCCTTTTGTTCTTCGCTCTCCTCATCATCTTTTTCATCCAGTGAGCTCACGGTTTCATCAATTTGTTCTTCCATAGATTCCTGCAAAATATCAGTCTCTTCTTGGACAGCGGAGACTTTCTTAATAAGTGCATTAATTTCATAATTGTATTTATAATTCTCATAGCAATATTTGAGGATAGCTAAATTTTCAGATCTATAAACAGCATCATCAAAATCCTCAAACTCTTTACACATAGCTTCAATTTCATAAGCACCCATAAAAGAAACAAATTCTTCTATTTGTTCCACATCATAGTAATCATATATACCTCTAGCATAAGAAGCTAAGGTTTCATTATCATTAAATTTGCATGAAAAGGGAAGGTATGGAGAATTCATCCTAGAGTGACAAGTATAATCATATTCCACGCATATTTGCCAAGCATACCACTTCAATATATGAATTTGATCCCATAATAGTTTCCCTTTTTGTGTCAAGCGATAATCCCTAAAGTATTCACATTGATCCAACGTTACTCCCATTACATAATTGAATGGGGTTTTCTTAGGATTATTAAAGTACTACATAATATCTTTCACATAACCAGCATCGAGGGTTTTAGGAGGTTCTCCATCTCCATGAGTGCCAAGTACACCTAATTTTTTTGTATTTCGTGTTCCATATCCATAACTAAAGATAGAGAACAACTAAGAACATCAAATAAAAATTACTTAGTGATAAAGCAAACAAGAACACACGAGAATATTCACCCCACGCTATTGCTCCCCGGCAGCGGCGCCAGAAAAAGGTCTTGATAACCCACAAGTATAGGGGATCGCAACAGTTTTCAATAAGTAAGAGTGTCGAACCCAACAAGGAGCTAAAGGTATAAAAAATATTCCCTCAAGTTCTATCGACCACCGACACAACTCTACGCACGCTTGACGTTCGCTTTACCTAGAACAAGTATGAAACTAGAAGTACTTTGTAGGTGTTTTTGGATAGGCTTGCAAGAAAGTAAAGAACACGTAAATAAAACTAGGGGCTGTTTAGATAAAGACACAACTAAAGTAAATATGGCGAGTGTGGAAAAGTGGTGGTAGGAGTTGTGGAATTTTCCCTAGGCAACTGACTATGTTACTAGACCGATAATCGTTATTGCAATTCTATTTGAGGGAGAGGCATAAGCTAACATACTTTCTCTACTTGGATCATATGCACTTATGATTGGAACTCTAGCAAGCATCCGCAACTACTAAATATTCATTAAGGTAAAACCCAACCATAGCATTAAAGCATCAAGTTCCTTTATCCCATACGTAAACAACCTACTTACTGGGTTTGTGTTTCACCACTCACGCAACCCACTATAAGCGAATCATGAACGCATTGCAACACCCTACAGCTGAATCCCTCACGCTATGCGTGACACGGAGGGCACCATAGGACAGCACAAATAATAAAACATGCAACTCAAATCAATCATAGCAATGTCAATCACCGATAGGGACAACGAAAATCTACTCGAGACATCATAGGATGGCAACACATCATTGGATAATAATATGAAGCATAAAGCACCATGTTCAAGTAGAGGGTACAGCGGGTTGCGGAGAGTGGACCGCTGTAGATAGAGGGGGAAGGTGATGGAGATGTTGGTGAAGATGACGGCGGTGTTGGTGTAGATCGCGGTGATGATGATGGCCCCCGGCGGCGTTCCGGCGCCACCGGAAGCAAGGGGGAGAGAGCCCCCCTTCTTCTTCTTCTTCTTCCTTGACCTCCTCCCTAGATGGGAGGAGGGTTTCCCCTCTGTTCCTTGGCTCCCATGGCTTGGGAGGGGCGAAAGCCCCTCCGAGATTGGATCTATCTCTATGTTTCTGCGTTCTGTTCTAGCTCTGTTTCACCGTTTCGCATATATATGGAGATCCGTAACTCCGATTGGCCTGAAACATTTTCCGTGATTTGTTTCTGAATATTATCTTTCTTGCGGCAAAAGAAGAGCATCAACCGCCTTACGGTGGGCTCACGATGGTAGGCGGCGCGCCCAGGGGGGAGGCGCGCCCCCCTGCCTCGTGACCACCTCGGGCACCGTCTCGCGTGGATTTTTCTTCCGAATTTTCCATATTTTCCAAAAATAAGCTCCGTCCATTTTATCCCGTTTGGACTCCGTTTGATATGGATATTCTGCGAAACATAAAACATGCAATGCAGTGAACTGCACTTTGGGCACTTTGGATCAATATGTTAGTCCCAAAAATAATACAAAAAGTTGCCAAAAAGTATATGAAAGTGAATAATATTGGCATGGAACAATAAAAAATTATGGATACGACGGAGACGTATCAGGAGCGAACACGACGGACGGAGAGAGCGGTTAGGCGATGCCCTAATCACCATCGCCAGGACCAGTGGGATGCGGCAGGATGGACACTGGCAGGGCGGACGAAGCCTGAGTCAATGAGGAAGCCTGCCGAGGCCCAGCTGGAAGACTGCTGGAGGAGGTGAAGACATCCACACCCAACACCCCAGCAAATTTCTCTTCCGGGGAATGAAGACGCAGGTGCAGATGGTGGTGCCGCCGGCGCCTTGCTGACGGTGACGGTGCGACTGGCGTTCAACTGGAGTCTGAACCACCGTCCTCCAGCTCGGTGCCGTCGTCATCACCGTCACTGTCCTCTTTGTCATTGTCGCTCAAGGAGGAGCTTTCATTGTCGGTTGAGCTTTCCGCGCAGCATGCTAAGCGAGCACCCGAATGCCCGAAGACGTTGACAGAGAGCAGGTTGGCCTCCATTAACTTAAAATGGAGAATGTGCCCCGCCACCAAACTGTGGACACGAGCAAAAGTTTTCCAGCCACACCGGAGAAGCATGACATGACGCGCGGGGAACTCTACGTTCGCCTGCATGCTGCCATTACAGCAACCCCTTGCTACGTCTTGAGCTTGCGTTGGTTTTCCCCGAAGAGGAGAGGATGATGTAGCAGAGTAGCATAAGTATTTCCCTCAGTTTTTGAGAACCAAGGTATCAATCCAGTAGGAGGCCACGCACAAGTCCCTCATACCTGCACAAAACGATAGCTACTCGCAACCAACGCGATTAGGGGTTGTCAATCCCTTCACGGTCACTTACGAGAGTGAGATCTGATAGAGATAATATTTTTGGTATTTTTGGTATAAAGATGCAAAGTAAAAAGTAAAGGCAAAGTAAAACAAAGCACGTATAAAAGTGATGGAGATTGATAAGATGAGAATAGACACGGGGGCCATAGGTTTCACTAGTGGCTTCTCTCAAGAGCATAAGTATTCTACGGTGGGTGAACAAATTACTGTTGAGCAATTGACAGAATTGAGCATAGTTATGAGGTTATCTAGGTATGATCATGTATATAGGCATCACGTCCGTGACAAGTAGATCGAAACGATTCTACATCTACTACTATTACTCCACTCATCGACCGCTATATAGTATGCATCTAGAGTATTAAGTTAAAAACAGAGTAATGCCTTAAGCAAGATGACATGATGTAGAGGAATAAATTCATGCAATATGATAGATACCCCATCTTGTTATCCTCGATGGCAACAATACAATACGTGCCTTGCAACCCTTTACATCCTTTGGGTAAGGACACCGCAAGATTGAACCCAAAGCCATGCACTTCTCCCATTGCAAGAACAACCAATCTAGTTGGCCAAACCAAGCGGATAATTCAAGAGACTTGCAAAGATAACTCAATCATACATAAAAGAATTTAGAGAAGATTGAATATTATTCATAGATAAGCTGGATCATAAACCCACAATTCATCGGTCTCAACAAACACACCGCAAAAATAAGATTACATCGAATAGATCTCCACGAGAGAGGGGGAGAACATTGTATTGAGATCCAAAAAGAGAGAAGAAGCCATCTAGCTACTAGCTATGGACCCGAAGGTGCAAGTAAACTACTCACACGTCATCAGAGAGGCTATGGTGTTGATGTAGAAGCCCTCCATGGTGGATGCCCCCTCCGGTGGAGCTCCGGAATAGGCCCCAAGATGGGATCTCGTGGATACAGGAAGTTGCGGCCGTGGAATTAGGTTTTTGGCTCCTGTTCTGATCGTTTGGGGTGCAATGAGGTATATATAGGAGGAAGGAGTACGTCGGTGGAGCTTCGAGGGGCCCACGAGACAGGGGGCGCGCCCTAGGGGGGGGGCCCACCCTCGTGACCGCCTCTCTGGTTCCTTGGCGTAGGGTCCAAGTCTCCTGGATCACGTTCGGTGAGAAAATCACGTTTCCGAAGATTTCATTCCGTTTGGACTCCATTTGATATTCTATTTCTTCAAAATACTGAAAAAGGCAAAAAACAACAATTCTGGGCTGGGCCTCCAGTTAATAGGTTAGTCCCAAAAGTAATATAAAAGTGGAAAATAAAGCCTATTATAGTCCAAAACAATAGATAAAGTAGCATGGAGCAATCAAAAATTATAGATACGTTGGAGACGTATCAGGCATCCCCAAGCTTAATTCCTGCTCGTCCTCGAGTAGGTAAATGATAAAAAGCGAATTTTTGATGCGGATTGATACTTTGGCATAATTTCAATGTAAATCTTCTTAATCATGGTATGAATTTTCAGATCCGATACTTCAAGCATACTAATCAAAGTAATCATGTCTTCTCAAAATAGCATGGCAAAAGAAAGTTCATCCCTACAAAATCATATAGTTAGGCTATGTTTCATTTTCGTCACACAAAGATGTTCCCAACTTCTATACCCCAATGACAAGCCAAGCAATTGTTTCATACTTAAATAATCTCAAACTTTTTCAACCTTCACGCAATACATGAGCGTGAGCCATGGATATAGCACTATGGGTGGAATAGAATATGATGATGGGGATTGTGTGGAGAAGACAAAAAACGAGAAAGTCTCACATTGACGAGGATAATCAACGAGCTATGTAGATGCCCATCAATTGATGTCAACATGAGGAGTAGGGATTGCCATGCAATGGATGCACTAGAGCTATGAATGCTCAACAAAAGAAAACTAGTGGGTGTGCATCCAACTTGCTTGCTCATGAAGACCTTGGGCATTTTGAGGAAGCCCATCGTAGGAATATACAAGCCAAGTTCTATAATGAAAAATTCCCACTAGTATAAAAAGATAACTTATGAGACTCACTATATGAAAAACATGGTGCTACTTTGAAGCACAATATATGAGACTCACTACATGAAGAACAAGGTGCTACTTTGAAGCACAAGTGTGGAAAAAGAGATAGTAGCATTGCCCTTTTTATTTATTTTCTTTTTTGGGCCTTTCTTTTTTCTTTTGGCCTTTCTGTTTTTTGGGCAATGCTCTAATAATGATGATCATCACACTTCTATTGATTACAACATAAGGATTACAACTCGAAACTAGAACAAGGTATGACTCTATATGAATGCCTCCGGCGGTATACCGGGATGGTGCAATGAATCAAGAGTGACATGTATGAAAAATAATGCATGGTGGCTCGGCCACAAATACGATGTCAACTACATGATCATGCAATGGCAATATGACAAAAGTAAAGTATGTCATGATGTTGATGAACGGAACGGTGGAAAGTTGCATGGCAATATATCTCGGAATGGCTATGGAAATGCCATAATAGGTAGGTATGGTGGCTGTTTTGAGGAAGATATAAGGAGGTTTATGTGTGATAGAGCGTATCATATCACGGGGTTTGGATGCACAGGCGAAGTTTGCACCAACTCTCAAGGTGAGAAAGGGCAATGCACGGTACCGAAGAGGCTAGCAAAGGCGGAAAGGTAAAAGTGCGTATAATCCACAGACTCAACATTAGTCAAAAGAACTCATATACTTATTGCAAAAATTTAGAAGTCATCAAAAATCAAGTACTACGCGCATGCTCCTAGGGGGATAGATTGGTAGGAAAAGACCATCGCTCGTGCCGACCGCCACTCATAAGGATGCACAAGCCAGGTACACTTCATGTTTCAAATTTGTTACACAACTTTAACCATACGTGCATGCTAAGGGATTTGCTAACTTCAACACAAGAATTTCTCAAATTCACAACTACTCAACTAGCACGACTTTGATATTATCACCTCCATATCTCAAAACAATTATCAAGCATCAAACTTATCTTAGTATTCAACGCACTCAAAAGAAAGTTTCACATATCTTGAATACCAAGTATAGTAACATTAAGCAAATTACCATGCTATTAAAGACTCTCAAAATAATCTAAATGAAGCATGAGAGATCAAGTTTCTTTAAAACAAATCCACCACCGTGCTCTAAAAGATCTAAGTGAAGCACTAGAGAAAAAATTATCACGCTCAAAGATATAAGTGAAGCACTATGAGCAAACTATCAAGCTCAAAAAAATATAAGTGAAGCACATAGAGTATTCTATCAAATTCCAATTCATGTATGGCTCTCTCAAAAGGTGTGTATAGCAAGGATGATTGTGGTAAACTAACAAGCAAAGACGCAAATAATACAAGACGCTCCAAGCAAAACACATATCATGTGGTGAAGAAAAATATAGCTCCAAGTAAATTAACGATGGAAGTGGACGAAAGAGGGGATGCCTTCCGGGGCATCCCCAAGCTTTGACTTTTTGGTGTCCTTGGATTATCTTGGGTGTGCCATGGGCATCCCCAAGCTTAGGCTCTTGCCACTCCTTGTTCCATAATCCATCAAAAGAATTCACCCAAAACTTGAAAACTTCACAACACAAAACTCAATAGAAATCTCGTGAGCTCCGTTAGAGAAAGAAAACAAAAGACTACTTTAAGGTACTGTAATGAACTCATTCTTTATTTGTATTGGTGTTAAACCTACTGTATTTCAACTTCTCTATGGATCATAAACTATTTTACTAGCCATAGATTCATCAAAATAAGCAAACAACACACACAAAACAGAATCTGTCAGAAACAGAACAGTCTGTAGTAATCTGTAACTAACGCAAACTTCTGGAACTCAAAAACTTCTACCAAAATTAGACGACCTGGAAAATTTGTTTATTGATCAGCAGCAATTGGAATCAGTATTTTATCACGTTCTGATGATTTTTAACAATTTGGGCACTAAGCACAAGGTTTCTGGAAATTACAGCAAGATCAAATAACTATCATCCAAGAAGATCCAATAGGTTTAACTTGGCACAAACACTAACTAAAACATAAAACCACATCTAAACAGAGGATAGATGGATTATTTATTACTAAACAGAAACAAAAACAAAACAACTAAAATAAAATTGGGTTGCCTCCCAACAAGCGCTATCGTTTAACGCCCCTAGCTAGGCATAAAAGCAAGGATAGATCTAGGTATTGCCATCTTTGGTATTCGGAGAGGAGGATCTCCTTTCTATGGCATTCATTCTTCTATTTAAGTTAAGCACATGGCCATTAATGGAAGAAGTATGATTAAGCACGTTAAAGAAATTTGCCTCTAAACTAGACTTCATCTCTTTAATAATTTCATTTTGATAAAAGCACAAGAGAGTAGTTGATTCAACCTTATCATTCATAGGGTGCCCAAATATAGTTTTCATTTTTTCATAGGTATCTATAGCATCCCTTCAAGAAAACCTTCCTCAAAGATGGAATCTAAAACTTGTTTGAAGGAAGCGGGCAAGCCAACATAAAAACTTTTTAAGTAAATTTCAATTTGATATTGTGGCACATAGCTAGCCCGAATCCTAAGTAACCTATTGTAACATCCCAAATTCTCAATTTGGAATGTTATATATTAAGTCATCATGCATATCATATTTTCTTGCATTTTGCCGATCCTAGAAATTTCACGCAACTCAAGGACCCTCGGAGAGAGTTGGAGATTTCATTATTTTCATATTTGGGTTTTCTCAAATTTTGAAAATAGGCTCATTTGGATTTATTTATTGTATCTTCAAATATTTTTCCAATAAAAAAATAAAGAGAGGGAATAATATGACTTTCCCAAAATTTAGGAAAACTGAAGATTTAATAAATAAATCAAATTTTGGATTTTCGAAGTTTATTTGCTTTAGGGAAAAAATGAGTATTAAAAAAAAATTGCATTTTGGCCCCGTATTAAAGTTAATTTTTTTAGACTCATTATTATGAGTCGGGAAAAATTTATTTAATTAAATTTTGAGTTCATTTAGATTTTATTTTATTCATTTTTCTGTGAGATTAAAAAAGAGGTGTCAGCGCCCGCTTTGGGCCAAGGGCCCATGCCACGCCGGCCAGCCGCCCTCCTCGCGCCTCCCTTGGGAGGAGTCCTCCCGCCGCCCGCCGCTGAGTCCGGCTCGCCACGCCGCCGCCCGTCGTTGCCCCTCCCCAAGGCACCCCCTCCTTATATACCCCACCCTCTCTCCTCCCACCCACCTTGCCTTGGCCGCCGCCGGTGCCCGTCGCCCGCCGCCGGTGCCCCATCGCCCACGCCGCGGTGCCCCCATCGCTTGGGCGACCTCGCGGAGGTAGCCACGCCTCCCTCGGTCGGTTTTGTTTAAAAACCGTCCGGTTTTCTTCGTTGTTCGGTTTTAAAACCCTAGATCGGTTTATTTTATTTTTTCGGTTTAGTTAATTAGTGAACGTTCACCGATCCGTTCGCTTTTAACGAACGCGTTAGCGATTAGTTTCTGTTAACGAACGTCCGCTCGCTTAACCGTTCATAGTTTTTCTTTAAATCAGATTTAATCCGTTATTTTCTGATTTCGATTTGTATCCAATCTTGAATCGGTTTATCTTCTCGCTCGTTTATCGGAATCAGGTGATTCAAGCGCCTGGAGTTTCGTTTCGAAACCGCCGTTCCGACTAATCCACTTAAACAAAGTTTTGCTACTGTAAAATTTGACCTAGTTTCAAATTGCTAGAACCGAGTCGTGTTGTTTGGTGGTTTGGTTTTGGTTGGTTTTTTTTTTTAGATTATTTTTGCAACTGTGGTTCTTAAGTTGAACTTTCTGGTCAGATCTTCTATCCGAGATTTCCTGTGCATTAGATGAGTACTTATTGTATGCTTGTTGTTTGTCTGCGATAGATCACCCGGAGTGCGCCGCTTGTTACTTCGAGTCTCTAGATTTCGCGGATCGTCAGCAAGGCAAGTAACACTTGATCATATCTTTTCTACTACCCAGTTTTTATGCATTAGATCAATCCTCAAACACTTGCATGATTAGGATCTAATGAAATTGTGGGATGGGAAGTAGATTGAGGTAGTACCTATTACCTGTTTTACTTATGAAACCTTGGGAGTTACTTCTCGTTTGCTTATCATGCCATGCTATGCCGATGAAGCGTGGATTGGGTGAGTGAATATCCATGACAGATGTGAGATTGTTAATTAATGGTTTATCTAAGGTGGCAACTTAAACACACATCCGGGTGGATTGAGGCACCTAGTTTCTATCGAGGACTTGCCTGTTTTTCTTGGACCGCCACTTGCTCAAAGGGATCATAAGATTTTTCAAACTAGAAACTTCTGTGTGCAGCCATAAGCCATTGTGGGCTCTGGCATAGTTGACTAAGTTGTGCGAACTCTTACGGGTAGGCTAGCTGATGTAGGGGATGTAGGTTGGTACGGTCTACCCGCATGTAAGGTGCTAGTGCTTCTGAAAGACTATGTCTCGGTCATCCGTCTCTCAAACACCATGCAGTGCGAGAACCAAACGGAGGCGATCGAGTCTTGTGGGGAAAAGTGCGCAAACCTCTGCAGAGTGTATAAACTAATCATGATTAGCCGTGTCCCCGGTTATGGACATCTTGAGTATCTAGTACTTGAATATCATGTGAATCTCAACATGTTACTCTAATTAATATTGTTGGGTTTTTAGTGAGTACTTTTTAATTGGGATTGAGGATGCTGTCAACCATTCTCAATGTTTAACAACCACCATGATAGGTAAACAAATTTATTCCTTTGCAGTAGGGAAAAATTAGCTTTATGCAAAACTATAACCGTAGAGCTTTTCCACCAGCCATATATGCATGTAGTATAGGCTTATTCCTTCTTTTCTCTCTATGTGTTACATTGCCAGCATATTCCATGTGCTGACCCGTTTTCGGGCTGCAACTTTCATGTTGCAGAATTTTCAGACGACGAGTAAGGTGTTTTAGGTCGTGGTTCTATACTCACTGATGCCGATGGAGTTGATGGACTCACTTATCTTCCAAGTCTTCCGCTGTTATCGTTATTCGATGGCCTTAAGCCACATTTATTGTAATAAGTCCTCTTTTGGACAACGCTGTAATAAGTGTGTGATTGCTACTCTGTTGTAAATCCTTCGAAGTACTGTGTGGTGTCACATTCTCGATCCAGGATGACACTGAGCACAGAGACTTGATCCATTCGGTCGGGTCGCTACGAGAGATGGTATCGAGCACACACTGTTCGTAGGACACGACCACTAAGTTAAAGCCATAGATCACTACTCTCTTCTCATTTTCTAACTCCTCATCTTTTCCACTCTTTAGGATGAAGGACGCGAAGATCAAGTACACCCAACCGGATGAAGGCACACCTTTTGGATTTCACTTGAAGGAAGTCACCAAGTACACGAACATTGGACTACCAAGTTTCCTTGGGACGTTCAACGCATACTCTGCTGAAGAGGAGCGCTGGAAGATTCAAGCTCATGTACCAGGAAGGACTTTCGCCCCAATCACCAAACCTATAGATAGTGTTTTCGATTGCACCAACTCGAGTGCAGGAAAGAGCATGGCAGCTCATATCACCATGGGACGCATTGGAGAATTTTATCAAGAAGACCTCAAAGACACCATCTATCAGATTTGTGGACGCCGAGATGAACAATGGGAGATAGTCAGCACCAAGAGGGATAGATCCATTGCAGCTTTTATCCAGGAGTTAAACCAGCACATTCGACGCCAGGAGAACCAGATGTGCAATGATATGCTCGAATTGAAGAATGCGAAGGGAAGGATCATCGAACTTGAAGGAGAACTAAAGTCAACACGTAAGGACTACATGGACGAGATCGTAGCGTTAGCAAGACACAATAACGATCTTAAGTACGAGATTGAGGAACTCAAGAAGAAATTGGCACTCAAGAATGAAGACCAGTACGTCGGTTGTCCAAGCGACTACATCAACATCGACGACACCGACTCAGATCCAAGTGAACCCGACTTTGAAGATGAAGCTGGAGCAGACATCATGGAGTCTTCCACCAGTTCAAATTAGTAGATGACCCCCACATATTAGTAGTATTTCCTCCATGTAACATTTTAGTACACGCACTTTTGCGATAGTTAGATCGTTGTAAGCCCTTTGTTTGAATTGAATGAAGTGATTTTGTGTGCATTTGCTCATATACATTTGGGTAGTGTTTCTCCTTAGACCCCACTCTATTCTTAATTTCTCGTCTTTTCTAAAACCATCAGATGCCTCCGAGACGCGACCCCGGATTTGTTTTCCCGCCAGAGATCACCCAGTTGATTCAGCAGCAGAACACTTTGATCCAAACACTAGTGCAGAATCAAGGCAACAACAACAACAACAACAACCCACCGCCACCACCACCACCTGCGGATCACTGAACACGTTTCTTAAGGCTGAATCCGCCGGTGTTTTCCAGTAGCACCGAGCTGATAGTAGCAGATGATTGGCTCCGTAAGGTAGGAAGGGAGTTGACCACTGCAGGATGTACAGATGGAGAGAAGGTGAAGTTTTCTGCACACCAACTTGAAGGACCCGCAGAACATGGTGGGAGAATTTTACAGCCACTTACCCTGAGATACTGTCACATGGGATCGGGCCAAGAAGCTTTCAGACCGCCCATGTCTCAGCAGGAGCTATGGCCATGAAGAAGCGTGAGTTTCGCAATTTACGCCAAGGAGGAAGGACTGTTACAAGATGTGGATGATTTTAGTAAGTTAGCACGTTATGCCCCGGATGACGCTACGGATGCGCCTAAGCGGAGAAGTTTCGGAAGGACTGAATGACAAGTTAAGCATGCGATTGATGGTAGCAAGTTTCAATAACTACCAGGAGTTGGTAGACCGAGCCCTCATGATTGAAGGAAAGCAGCAAAGAAATTGAGAACCGCAAGAGGAAGTATGGGCATGGGAAGTATAACTCGAGCCCAATGAGAAGCCCGTTATACCCCTAAACAGGGAGTTCGGGCCAAAGATACCCATGGAGGAGGTAATTCACACAACCATAATGGCACCAAGAATGGGAACGGTAATGGAGGAAGCAATGGACAGAACCGCACCAACCCGTCAACACCATCCAAGGTAGACCTGAGTCACATCACTTGCTTTAAGTGCCGCAAGACTGGGCATTATGCAAACGAATGTCCAGAAGGCCAGAATGGAAATGGCAATGGAAGCTCTGGAAAGAAGCCAAACCCTTTCAACAGGGGACAGGTGAACCACATTGATGTGGAGGAGGTTGAAGATCAGCCCGATGCAGTAATCGGTAAGTTTTTGGTGAAGTCATTTACTGCAGTTGTTCTTTTCGATATCGGTGCATCGCATTCATACATATCAAGGGGATTTGTGGATAAGTACAAATTACCGACCCAAGCCCTTAGGTCACCCACGCTAGTAACCTCACCCGGAGCAAAATACATGGCTAGTATATGGTGTGATCGACTGCCATTAAGGATTGGACACTATGTTTTTCCCTCGGACCTAATAGTTCTGGAATCCCAAGGATTGGATGTGATATTAGGCATGGATTGGTTATCGAAGTATGGAGGAACATAGATTGCGCAACTAAGTCAAGTTTGCTCACCACACCAGAAGGAAGAAGGATCAAGTACGTATCACGACATGAGCCGAGGAGAGCACGGATAAATTCCTTATCGGGAGTTGTGCAGGAAGAAGTACCAGTGGTGAAGGATTTCCCTGATGTATTTCTGGAAGAGTTGCCAGGAATGCCACTGGATAGAGACATTGAGTTTTTGATTGAACTTTTGCCAGGAACAGGTCCAATATCGAAGCGACCATACAGGATGCCCGCACAAGATTTGGCGGAAATCAAGAAGCGATTAAGGAGCTATTGGATAAAGGTTTTATACGCCCAAGTTCTTCGCCTTTGGGGATCACCCATTGTTAGTGGAGAAGAAGGATGGATCGTTAAGGATGGTTGTTGATTATCGTGGATTGAATGAAGTAACAATCAAGAACAAGTACCCACTACCAATGATAAATGATCTGTTTGATCGATGCGCAAGGAGCTAAAGTGTTTTCCAAGATCGATTTGCGATCGTGGTACCATCGATTGAAGATTCGAGAGCAGGACATACCTAAGACAGCATTTACCACGAGATATGGACTGCATGAGTACACCGTTATGTCATTTGGACCGACTAACGCTACCAGCCTATTTCATGAACCTGATGAACAAAGTGTTTATGGAGTTTTTGGATAAGTTCGTCGTGGTGTTCATAGATGATATTTTGATTTTCTCGAAGAATGAAGAGGAACATAAGGAACATTTGCGATTGGTTTTGGAGAAACTAAGGGAACACCAGTTATATGCCAAGTTCAGCAAATGTGAGTTTTGGCTAAAGGAAGTTGGATTTCTTGGACATGTTATATCCGGAGAAGGAATAGCAGTTGACCCCACTAAGGTTGAGACCGTAACCAAATGGGAAGCACCAACGACAGTTGGAGAGATCCGGAGTTTCCTTGGACTCGCAGATACTACCGAAGATTCATTGAGAATTTCTCAAGGATTTCAAAACCTATGACAGAATTGTTGAAGAAGGATACCAAGTTCATATGGAATGAGGATTGTGAGGCAAGTTTTCAGGAGTTGAAGAAAAGATTGGTTACCTCACCAGTGTTAATTCTGCCAGATCAGACCAAGGATTATGAGGTGTATTGCGACGCTTCACGTCGAGGACTTGGAGCAGTGCTTATGCAGGAAGGAAGAGTTGTTTCGTATGCTTCACGACAGCTTAAGCCTCATGAGTTGATTTATGCCACACATGATTTGGAGTTAGTGGCCGTTGTACATGCATTGAAGACCTGGAGACATTTTCTCATTGGAAATCATTGTGAGGTGTACACGGATCACAAGAGTTTGAAGTACATCTTCACACAGAAGGAATTAAATCTCAGACAGAGGAGATGGTTGGAGCTTATCAAGGATTATGATATGAGATTGCATTATCACCCCGGGAAGGCTAACGTTGTAGCAGGCATTTATTGAGCCGTAAGAGCCACGTCAATACCCTAATGATGGGAGGAATACCCAATGAGTTAGCCGAGGACCTTCGAGAGCTATGTTTGGAAATAGTTCCGAGAGGCTATGTAGCAGCATTGGAGATTCAGTCAACATTGATGGACAAAATCAGAGAAGCCCAAAAGGCAGATAAGGAAGTTGCCTCTATAAAGGAGAAAATGAGCGAAGGAAAAGCTAAGGGATTTCGTGAGGATGAGCACGATACCCTATGGTTTGAGGACCGTGTTTATGTGCCAAATAACCCGGAGATCAGGAAGTTGATTTTGCAAGAAGCCCATGATTCACCCTATTCGATTCACCCAGGAAATACCATGATGTATTTGGATTTGAAGAATACTTTACGGTGGACGGAATGAAGAAGGATATTGCGGAGTATGTAGCAGTTTGCGATGTATGTCGAGAGTGAAGGCAGAGCATCGAAGCCAAAGAGGATTGTTGCAACCATTACCGATACCGAATGGAAGTGGGATAAACTAGGCATGGATTTCATCACAGGTTTGCCAAAGACTCATTCTGCTATGACTCGATTTGGGTTATAGTCGACCGCTTGACGAAGGTAGCTCATTTCATTCGGTCAAGACTACCTATAGCAGTGCTAAGTTGGCAAAGATATACATGACCAGAATTGTGTGTCTACACGGAGTTCCGAGGAGTATCGTGTCGGATAGAGGAACCCAATTTACCTCAAAGTTTTGGAATCGGTTACTTGCACGAAACATTGGGAACCAGGTTGGAATTTAGTACAGCTTTTCCACCCACAGACCGATGGATGACCGAGAGAGTCAATCAGATTTTGGAGGATATCTTTGAGAGCTTGTGCACTAGATTATGGATCTAGTTGGGATGATAATTTGCCGTATGCAGAATTTTCTTATAACAACAGTTACCAAACCAGCTTGAAGATGGCACCTTCGAGGCTTTATGCGGAAGGAGGTGCAGGACACCGTTATCATGGGACTAAACCGGAGATCGTCGGTTGTTTGGACCAGATTTGATTAAGGAGTCGGAACGAAGGTTAGGTTGATTCGCGATAGGCTCAAGGTAGCCCAGTCCCGCATGCAGAAAAGCTATGCGGATTCAAAACGCAAGGCGATGGAATATGAAGTTGGAGACAGAGTTTATCTTAGAGTATCCCGCCGAGGAGTTAAGCGCTTTGGAGTTAAAGGAAAATTAGCACCACGTTTACGTTGGACCGTAAGATTTTGCAACGCATGGGAGAAGTTGCTTATAAATTGGAATTGCGGAGGGACTGTCAGAGTTCATGATGTATTCCATATTTCTCGGTGAAGAAATGTCACGCCGAGATGGCGGAAGTACCGCTAAGAGATATAGTGCCGCTTGAAGCAATTCGGTTGCAGGATGATTTGACATATGAGGAAAGACCACCAAGATTCTTGATTATGCCAGCAGAGTTACTCGCAGCAAGGTTATCAAGTTTTGCAAGGTTCAAAGGAGCCACCACACTAAGGATGAAGCCACCTGGGAAAGAGAAGAAGATTTGCTCAAGGACCACCCTCACCTATTTTCTAGCCAACCCGAATCTCGAGGGCGAGATTCATCTTAAGGGGGTAGGCTTGTAACATCCCAAATTTTCAATTTGGAATGTTATATATTAAGTCATCATGCATATCATATTTTCTTGCATTTTGCCGATCCTAGAAATTTCACGCAACTCAAGGACCCTCGGAGAGAGTTGGAGATTTCATTATTTTCATATTTGGGTTTTCTCAAATTTTGAAAATAGGATCATTTGGATTTATTTATTTTATCTTCAAATATTTTTCCAATAAAAAAATAAAGAGAGGGAATAATATGACTTTCCCAAAATTTAGGAAAAATGAAGATTTAATAAATAAATCAAATTTTGGATTTTCGAAGTTTATTTGCTTTAGGGAAAAAATGAGTATTAAAAAAAAATTGCATTTTGGCCCCGTATTAAAGTTCATTTTGTTCGACTCATTTTTAGGAGTCGGGAAAAATTTATTTTATTAAATTTGGAGTTCATTTAGATTTTATTTTATTCGCTTTTTCATGAGATTTAAAAAAAGAGGTGCCGCGCGCTGGGCCAAGGGCCCACTGCCCAACCGGCCAGCCCGCCGCCTCCTCGCCTCGCCCTTGGGAGGAGTCCTCCCCGCCGCTGAAGTCCGGCTCGGCCACGCCACGCCGTTGCCCCTCCCCAAGGCACCCCTCCTTATATACCCCACCCCCTCTCTCCTCCCCACGCCGCCCCCTAACCCGCAGCCGCGCCGGGAGCCGCCGCCCAGTGCCCGTCGCCCGCCGCCAGTTCTTCGCCCGACGCCGCCGGTGCCCCCCCGTCGCCCCGCCGGCGACCTCGCCGGAGGTAGCCACGCCCCTCCCTCGGTCCGGTTTTGTTTAAAAAAAACCGTCCGGTTTTTCTTTCGTTGTTCGGTTTTTTTTAAACCCTAGATCGGTTTATTTTATTTTTTTTCGTTTTATTTAATTAGTGAACGTTCACCAATCCGTTCGTTTTAACGAACGTGTTTGCCGGTTAGTTTCTGTTAACGAACGTCCGTTCGTTTAACCGTTCGTCGTTTTTCTTTTAAATCGGATTTAATCCGTTATTTTCTGATTTCGATTTCAGATCCAATCTTCGAATCAGTTTATCTTCTCGCTCGTTTATCGGAATCAGGTGATTCAAGCGCTGAGTTTCGTTTAGAAACCGCCGCCCGACTAATCCACTTAAACAAAGTTTTGCTACTGTAAAATTTGACCTAGTTTCAAATTGCTAGAACTGAGTCGTTTTCTTTCGTCGTTTGATTTTCGTTGCTTTATTTGATTCGATTCTTTTTGCAACCAGGGTTCTTAAGTTGAACTTTCTGGTCAGATCTTCTATCCGAGATTTCCCTGTGCATTAGATGAGTACTTATTGTATGCTTGTTGTTTGTCTTCGATAGATCACCCGAGTGCGCTCGCTTGTTACTTGAGTCTCTAGGTTTCATGGTCGTCAGCAAGGCAAGTAACACTTGATCATATCTTTTCTACTACCCAGTTTTTATGCATTAGATCAATCCTCAAACACTTGCATGATTAGGATCTAATTAAATTATGGGATGGGAAGTAGATTGAGGTAGTACCTATTACCTGTTTTACTTATGAAACCTTGGGAGTTACTTCTACGTTTGCTTATCATGACATGCTATGCCAGTAGACGTGGATTGGGTGAGTGAATATCCATGACAGATGTGAGATTGTTAATTAATGGTTTATCTAAGGTGGCAACTTAAACACACATCTGGGTGGATTGAGGCACTGGTTTCTATCGAGGACTTGCCTGTTTTCTTGGACCGCCACCTGTGCTCAAAGGGATCATAAGATTTTTCAAACTAGAAACTTACGTGTGCAGCCACAAGCCATTATGGGCTCGCATAGTTGACTAAGTTGTGCGAACTCTTACGGGTAGGCTAGCTGATGTAGGGGATGTAGGTTGGTACGGTCTACCCGCATGTAAGGTGCTAGTGCTTACGAAGACTATGTCTCGGTCATCCGTCTCTCAAACACCATGCAAAGGCGAGAACCAAACGGAGGCGATCGAGTCTTGTGGGGAAAAGTGCGCAAACCTCTGCAGAGTGTATAAACTAATCATGATTAGCCGTGTCCCCGGTTATGGACATCTTGAGTATCTAGTACTTGAATATCATGTGAATCTCAACATGTTACTCCAATTAATATTGTTGGGTTTTTAATGAGTACTTTTTAATTGGGATTGAGGATGCTGTCAACCATTCTCAATGTTTAACAACCACCATGATAGGTAAACAAATTTATTCCTTTGCAGTAGGGAAAAATTAGCTTTATGCAAAACTGTAATCAGAGAGCTTTTCCACCAGCCATATATGCATGTAGTATAGGCTTATTCCTTCTTTTCTCTCTATGTGTTACATTGCCAGCATATTCCATGTCTTGACCGTTTTGGCTGCAACTTTCATGTTGCAGAATTTTCGAATGACAGTAAGGTGTTTTAGGTCGTGGTTCTATACTCAGTGATGCCGATAGAGTTGATGGACTCACTTATCTTCCAAGTCTTCCGCTGTTATCGTTATTCGATGGCCTTAAGCCACATTTATTGTAATAGGTCCTCTTTTGGACAACGCTGTAATAATTGTGTGATTGCTACTCTGCTATAAATCCTTCGAAGTACTGTGTGGTATCAGCATTACTGATCCAGGGATGACACCTGAGCACAGAGACTTGATCCATTCGGGTCGGGTCGCTACACCTATCCCAAGCATCTGTTAAAGACTCATCAAGTAAATAGCGAAAAATTGTAGAGTCATCCTCATCAATATTATTCAAGCTCTCATTGGTGACCCTGGTGGGTATTTTTATAGCATCATTATTTATGACCTTAGAGAGGATAGGGGGGTTATCCAAGGCACTAGAGCTCGGGAGAAAACCCGTAGTTCTTTTTGATTCGGCCATGGCAACGGGAAGGCAAACGGAAAAGAGAGGAGGAGATTGGGAAAGAGAGGGAGAATAAAACGGCAAGGGTGAAGTGGGGGAGAGGAAAACGAGAGGCATATGGCAAATAATGTAATGCGAGAGATAGGGATTGTGATGGGTACTTGGTATGTTGAATTTTGCATAGACTCCCGGGCAACAGCGCCAGAAATCCTTCTTGCTACGTCTTGAGCTTGCGTTGGTTTTCCCTTAAGAGGAGAGGATGATGCAGTAGAGTAGCGTAAGTATTTCCCTCAGTTTTTGAGAACCAAGGTATCAATCTAGTAGGAGGCCACGCACAAGTCCCTCGTACCTGCACAAAACGATAGCTACTCGCAACCAACGCGATTAGGGGTTGTCAATCCCTTCACGGTCACTTACGAGAGTGAGATCTGATAGAGATGATATTTTTGGTATTTTTGGTATAAAGATGCAAAGTACAAAGTAAAGGCAAAGTAAAACAAAGCAAGTATAAAAGTAATGGAGATTGATATGATGAGAATAGACCCGGGGGCCATAGGTTTCACTAGTGGCTTGTCTCAAGAGCATAAGTATTCTACGGTGGGTGAACAAATTACTGTTGAGCAATTGATGTAATTGAGCATAGTTATGAGGTTATCTAGGTATGATCATGTATATAGGCATCACGTCCATGACAAGTAGATCGAAACGATTACGCATCTACTACCATTACTCCACTTATCGACCGCTATCCAAAGCATGCATCTAGAGTATTAAGTTAAAACAGAGTAACGCTTAAGCAAGATGACATGATGTAGAGGAATAAATTCATGCAATATGATAGATACCCCATCTTGTTATCCTCGATGGCAACAATACAATACGTGCCTTGCAACCCTTTACATCCTTTGGGTAAGGACACCGCAAGATTGAACCCAAAGCCATGCACTTCTCCCATTGCAAGAACTACCAATCTAGTTGGCCAAACCAAACGGATAATTCAAAGAGACTTGCAAAGATAACTCAATCATACATAAAAGAATTCAGAGAAGATTCAAATATTATTCATAGATAAGATGGATCATAAACCCACAATTCATCGGTCTCAACAAACACACCGCAAAAAGAAGATTACATCGAATAGATCTCCACGAGAGAGGGGAGAACATTGTATTGAGATCCAAAAAGAGAGAAGAAGCCATCTAGCTACTAGCTATGGACCAAGGTCTGAAGTAAACTACTCACACTTCATCGGAGAGGCTATGGTGTTGATGTAGAAGCCCTCCGTGGTGGATGCCCCTCCGTTGGAGCTCCTAACAGGCCCCAAGATGGGATCTCATGGATCTGAGGAAGTTGCGGCGGTGGAATTAGGTTTTTGGCTCCTATTACGATCGTTTGGGGCAATGCGTAAGTATATATAGGAGCAAGGAGTATGTCGGTGGAGCTTGAGGCCCACGAGGCGGGGCACGCATACAGGGAGGCGCCCCACCCTCGTGACCGCCTCTCTGGTTCCTTGGCGTAGGGTCCAAGTCTCCTGGATCACGTTCGATGAGAAAATCACATTTCCGAAGGTTTCATTCCGTTTGGACTCCATTTGATATTCTATTTCTTCGAAATACTGAAAAAGGCAAAAAACAACAATTCTGGGCTGGGTCTCCGGTTAATAGGTTAGTCCCAAAAGTAATATAAAAGTGGAAAATAAAGCCCATTATAGTCCAAAACAATAGATAAAGTAGCATGCCGCAATCAAAAATTATAGATACGTTGGAGACGTATCACCCCTCATGTGCAACCTCAATCCTGGCGGCTGCCCTACTTCCATCACCCTTGCAAATGGAGTGGGAAGCCAAAGGCGGCTGCACGGAGGCCCGCGCAGCTTGACGATGAACTCCAATGGCTGTTTCCCAATGCGACCCTCCATCGGAGACAAGGCGACTGGAGGAGGAGCAACCAGAGGACCGCTGCATCCTCCTCGCCCCCTGAGACCATAGCGACCGTACCCATGTTCTTGCTATCTCTTCAGCACCGCGTTGGTTTTCCCTTCAATAGGAAAGGGTGATGCAGCAAAGTAGCGTAAGTATTTCCCTCTGTTTTTGAGAACCAAGGTTTCAATCCAGTAGGAGACCACACACGAGTCCCACACACCTACACAAACAAATAATAACCTCGCAACCAACGCGAAAAAGGGGTTGTCAATCCCTTCACGATCACTTACGAGAGTGAGATCTGATAGATATGATAAGATAATATTTTTGGTATTTTTATGATAAAGATGCAAAGTAAAATAAAAGGCAATAGAGATAACTAAGTGTTGGGAGATTAATATGATAGAAAATAGACTCGGGGGTCATAGGTTTCACTAGTGGCTTCTCTCAAGAGCATAAGTATTACGGTGGGTGAACGAATTACTGTCCAGCAATTGATATAATTGAGCATAGTTATGAGAATATCTAGGTATGATCATGTATATAGGCATCACGTCCGTGACAAGTAGACCGAAATGATTCTGCATCTACAACTATTACTCCACACATCGACCGTTATCCAGCATGCATCTAGAGTATTAAGTTCAAAAGAATAGAGTAATGCTTTAGGTAAGATGACATGATGTAGAGGGATAAACTCATGCAATATGATATAAACCCCATCTTTTTATCCTCGATGGCAACAATACAATACGTGCCTTGCTGCCCCTACTGTCACTGGGAAAGGGCACCGCAAGACTGAACCCAAAGCTAAGCACTTCTCCTATTGTAAGAAAGATCAATCTAGTAGGCCAAACCAAACTGATAATTCGAAGAGACTTGCAAAGATAACCAATCATACATAAAAGAATTCAGAGAAGATTCAAATATTGTTCATTGATAATCTTGATCATAAACCCACAATTCATCGGATCTCGACAAACACACCGCAAAAGAAGATTAAATCGAATAGATCTCCAAGAGAATCGGGGAGAACATTGTATTGAGATCCAAAGAGAGAGAAGAAGCCATCTAGCTAATAAATATGGACCCGAAGGTCTGAGGTAAACTACTCACACATCATCGGAGAGGCTATGGTGTTGATGTAGAAGCCCTCCGTGATCAATGCCCCCTCCGGCAGGATGCCGAAAAAGGCCCCAAGATGGAATCTCACGGGTACAGAAGGTTGCGGCGGTGGAATTAGGTTTTCGTGGGTGCCCCTGATGGTTTGGGGGTACGGAGATATATATAGGAGGAAGAAGTACGTCGGTGGAGCAACGTGGGCCCCATGAGGGTGGAGGGCGCGCCCAGGGGGGTCGGCACGCCCCCTGCCTCGTGCTCTCCCCGTTGATTGCTTTACGTAGACTCCAAGTCCTCTAGATCACATTTGTTCCGAAAATCACGTTCCCGAAGGTTTCATTCTGTTTGGACTCCGTTTGATATCCTTTTCCTTCGAAACGCTGAAATAGGCAAAAAAATAGCAATTTGGGCTGGGCCTCCGGTTAATAGGTTAGTCCCAAAAATAATATAAAAGTGTATAATAAAGCCTAATAAACATCCAAAACAAAATATAATATAGCATGGAACAGTAAAAAATTATAGATACGTTGGAGACGTATCAAGCATCCCCAAGCTTGATTCCTGCTCGTCCTTAAGTAGATAAATGATAAAAACAGAATTTTTGATGTGGAATGCTACTTGGCATAGTTTTCAATGTAACCCTCTTAATTGTGGTATGAATATTCAGATCCGAAAGATTCAAGATAAAAGTTTAATATTGACATAAAAGTAATAATACTTCAAGCATACTAACTAAGCAATTATGTCTTCTCAAAATAACATGGCCAAAGAAAGTTCATCCCTACAAAATCATATAGTTTGGTCATGCTCCATTTTCGTCACACAAGAATGCTCTCATCATGCACAACCCCGAGGACAAGCCAAGCAATTATTTCATACTTTAGTAATCTCAAACTTTTTCAACTTCCACACAATACATGAGCGTGAGCCATGGATATAGCACTATGGGTGGAATAGAATAAATGATGGGGGTTATGTGGAGAAGACAAAAATGGAGAAAGTCTCACATCAACGCGGCTAATCAACGGGCTATGGAGATGCCCATCAATTGATGTTAACGTGAGGAGTAGGGATTGCCATGCAACGGATGCTCTAGAGATATAAATATATGAAAGCTCAACAAAAGAAACTAGTGGGTGTGCATCCAACTTGCTTGCTCACGAAGACCTAGGGCATTTGAGGAAGCCCATTGTTGGAATATACAAGCCAAGTTCTATAACGAAAAATTCCCACTAGTATGAAAATGACAAAATAAGAGACTATCTATCATAAAGATCATGGTGCTACTTTGAAGCACAAGTATGAAAAAGGATAGTAGCATTGCCCCTTTTTTTGGGCCTTCCTTTTTTTCTTTCTTTTGGCCTTTCTTCTTTTTTGGGGGACAATGCTCTATGAATTATGATCATCACACTTCTATTCATTTACAACTCAATGATTACAACTCGATACTAGAACAAAGTATGACTCTATATGAATGCCTCCGTGATGTACCGGGATGGGCAATGAATCAAGAGTGACATGTACGAAATAATATGTATGGTGGCTTTGCCACAAATACGATGTCAACTACATGATCATGCAAGGCAATATGACAATAATGAACGTGTCATGATAAACGGAACGGTGGAAAGTTGCATGTCAATATATCTCGGAATGGCTATGGAAATGCCATAATAGGTAGGTATGGTGGCTGTTTTGAGGAAGATATAAGGAGGCTTATGTGTGATAGAGCGTATCGTATCACGGGTTTGGATGCACCTAAGTTTGCACCAACTCTCAAGGTGAGAAAGGGCAATGCACTGCATCAAGAGGCTAGCAATGATGGAAGGTAAGATTATGTATAATCCATGGACTCAACATTAGTCATAAAGAACTCACATACTTATTGCAAAAATCTACAAGTCATCAAAAACCAAGCATTACGCGCATGCTCCTAGGGGGATAGATTGGTAGGAAAAGACCATCGCTCGTCCCCGAATGCCACTCATAAGGAGGACAATCAAAGAACACCTCATGTTTCAAATTTGTTACATAAGGTTTACCATACGTGCATGCCATGACATTTGCAAACTTCAACACAAGTATTTCTCAAATTCACAACTACTCAACTAGCACAACTTTAATATCACTACCTCCATATCTCAAAACAATCATGAAGCATCAAACTTCTCTTAGTATTCAGCACACTCATAAGAAAGTTCAATTAATCTTGAATACGTAGCATATTAGGACTAATTTCTCAATTAAAACAAGTTACCATGCTTTTTTGTAGGACTCTCAAAATGATATAAGTGAAGCATGAGAGAACAATAATTTCTATAAAACAAATCCACCACCATGCTCTAAAAGATATAAGCGAAGCACTAGAGCAAAAACTATATAGCTCAAAAGATATAAGTGAAGCACATAGAGTATTCTAATAAATTACGAATAATGTGTGTCTCTCTCAAAAATGTATTCAGCGAGGATAATTGTGGTAAACTAAAAAGCAAAGACTCAAATCATACAAGACTCTCCAAGCAAAACACATATCATGTGGTGAATAAAAATATAGCTCCAAGTTAAATTACCGATGGACGAAGACGAAAGAGGGGATGCCTTCCGGGGCATCCCCAAGCTTTGGCTTATTGGTGTCCTTAGATTATCTTGGGGTGCCATGGGCATCCGCAAGCTTAGGCTCTTGCCATTCCTTGTTCCATAATCCATCAAATCTTTACCCAAAACTTGAAAGCTTCACAACACAAAACTTAACAGAACTCGTGAGCTCCGTTAGCGAAAGAAAGCAAAACACCACTTCAAGGTACTGTAATAAACTCATTATTTATTTATATTGGTGTTAAACTTACTGTATTCCAACTTCTCTATGGTTTATAAACTATTTTACTAGCCATAGATTCATCAAAATAAGCAAACAACACAGGAAAAACAGAATCTGTCAAAAACAGAATAGTCTGTAGTAATCTGTAACTAACGTAAACTTTTGGAACTCAGAAAAAAATACCAAAATAGGACGACCTGGAAAATTTGTTTAGCGATCAGCAGCAATTGGAATCAGTATTTTATCACGTTCTGGTGATTTTTAACAATTGTTTTTGTGAACAGAAAGTTTCTGGAATTTTCAGCAAACTATCATCCAAGAAGATCCTATAGGTTTAACTTGGCAGAAACACTAATTAAAACATAAAAAAATCTAACCAGAGGCTAGATCAAATATTTATTCCTAAACAGAAGCAAAAAGCAAAAAACTAAAATAAAATTGGGTTGCCTCCCAACAAGCTCTATCGTTTAACGCCCTTAGCTAGGCATTGAGATTTCGAGGATGCTCACATAAAAGATAGTAGTTGAAACACAAAGAGAGTATCATAAAAGACGCGACAAACACATCTAAGTCTAACATACTTCCTATGCCTAGGAATCTTATAGACAAACAAATTATCAATGCAAGCAAAAACTAGCATATGCAAGGAAGCGAAAAGAAACAATAGCAATCTCAACATAACGAGAGGTGATTTAGTAACATGAAAAGTTCTACAACCATATTTTCCTCTCTCATAATAATTACATGTAGGATCATAAGCAAATTCATCAACATAGCTATCACAAAACATATTCTTAACACAATCCACATGTATGCAAAGTTGACACTCTTCCAAAATAGTGGGATTAACATTAACTAAAGTCATGACCTCTCCAAACCCACTTTTATTAAAAATTACATAAGATTGATCAAAATCCAAATATGTGGGATCTAAAGTTGACACTCTTACAAACCCACTTTCAATATTATTGCAAACACTATTATCAATCTCATATTCATCATGGGGCTTAAATAAATTTTCAAGATCATAAGAAGAATCACCCCAATCATGATCGTTTCAACAAATAGTAGACATAGCAAAACTAGCAACCCCAAGCTTAGGGTTTTGCATATTATTAGCACAATTGACATCAAGAGAATTTATAGTAAAATCATTGCAATCATGCTTTTTATTCAAGGAGCTATCAAGTATGGGTGCAATAGCAACGATCTCACGTTTAACATAAGGAACTATAGCAAATTCATCTTCATAAATATTGGCATCATGGCCACAAGAAGCATCATGTTCATCAAGGGATATTTCAATCAAATCATCGGAATCATAATTATCTATATATTCATGCATATCATTATTTTCTTTAGAAGCAACGGTCATTCTTTCAATAAATTCTTTGACATAGACATTATGAGCATAGTTTTCATAACAATATACAAGTATTTCAAAATTTTCAGATTCGTAGAGAGTAATATCATACTTTTCAAACAAAGAAGCAACTTCATAAGCACCCTTAAAAGCAACAAATTATTCAATTTGTTTGATATCATAGTAACTATAAACACCCTTTGCATAAGAAGATAAGATTTAATTTTCATTAAACTCACATAGGTAGGGACGGTGTTTTTTAGGGTTCTTAGAGCAACAAGTAATATCACAAATTTCACAAAGATTCCAAGCATAACAAAACAATATGTTTATTTGATTCCATAAGAGTCTCCCTTTTCAGACAAACGGTGATGCACAAAATGAGCATGCTCGTCTAAAGATTTCCCATCAACTAGGCTAGTTGGGGTTTCAGCACGAGCGCATAAGGATCAAAGATGATCCAAGTAGAACACTTTAAGTGGATCCATATAAATACATTTTTAGCAAGCAAAGATGGAAGCCAAAAGAAGGCACATGGTAACACAAGCGAACAAAAGATCGAATGGAAGAAGGGCGAATAAAACAGCAAAGGTGAAGTGGGGGAGAGGAAAACGATAGTCAAATGGCAAATAATGTAATGCGAGGGATAAGGGTTTGTGATGGGTACTTGGCATGTTGACTTTTCCGTAGACTCCCCGGCAACGGCTCCAGAAATCCTTCTTGCTATCTCTTGAGCAGTGCGTTGGTTTTCCCTTGAAGAGGAAAGGGTGATGCAGCAAAGTAGCGTAAGTATTTCCCTTTGTTTTTGAGAACCAAGGTATCAATCCAGTAGGAGACCATGCACGAGTCCCACGCACCTACACAAACAAATATGAACCTCGCAAACAATGCGGAAAAGGGGTTGTCAATCCCTTCACGGTCACTTATGAGAGTGAGATCTGATAGATATGATAAGATAATATTTTTGGTATTTTTACGATAAATATGCAAAGTAAAATAAAAGGCAATAGAGATAACTAAGTGTTGGGAGATTAATATGATGGAAAATAGACCCGGGGCCATAGGTTTCACTAGTGGCTTCTCTCAAGAGCATAAGTATTATGGTGGGTGAACGAATTACTGTCGAGCAATTGATATAATTGAGCATAGTTATGAGAATATCTAGGTATGATCATCTATATAGGCATCACGTCCGCGACAAGTAGACCGAAACGATTCTGCATCTACTACTATTACTCCACACATCTACCGCTATCCATCATGCATCTAGAGTATTAAGTTCAAAAGAACAGAGTAATGCTTTAAGTAAGATGACATGATGTAGAGGGATAAACTCATGCAATATGATATAAACCCCATCTTTTTATCCTCGGTGGCAACAATACAATACGTGCCTTTGCTGCCCTCGCTGTCACATCGAAAGGACACTGCAAGATTGAACCCAAAGCTAAGCACTTCTCCCATTGCAAGAAAGATCAATCTAGTAGGCCAAACCAAACTGATAATTCAAGAGACTTGCAAAGATAACCAATCATACATAAAAGAATTCAGAGAAGATTCAAATATTGTTCATAGATAATCTTGATCATAAACCCACAATTCATCGGATCTCGAAAAACACACCGCAAAAGAAGCTTACATCGAATAGATCTCCAAGAGAATCGAGGAGAACTTTGTATTGAGATCCAAAGAGAGAGAAGAAGCCATATGGCTAATAACTATGGACCCAAAGGTCTGAGGTAAACTACTCACACATCATCGGAGAGGCTATGGTGTTTATGTAGAGGCCCTCCGTGATCAATGCCCCCTCCGGTAGGATGCCGGAAAAGGCCCCAAGATGGGATCTCACAGGTACACAAGGTTGCGGCGGTGGAATTAGGTTTTCGTGGATGCGCTTGATGGTTTGGGGGTACGGAGATATATATAGGAGGAAGAAGTACGTCGGTAGAGCAACATGGGCCCCATGAGGGTGGAGGGCGCGCCCAGGGGGGTAGGTGCGCCCCTGCCTCGTGCTCTCCCCGTTGATTGCTTTACGTAGACTCCAAGTCCTTTGGATCACATTTGTTTCGAAAATCACGTTCCCGAAGGTTTCATTTCGTTTGGACTCCGTTTGATATCCTTTTCCTTCGAAACACTGAAATAGGCAAAAAATAGCAATTTAGGCTGGGCCTCCGGTTAATAGGTTAGTCCCAAAAATAATATAAAAGTGTATAATAAAGCCCAATAAACATCCAAAACAGAACATAATCTAGCATGGAACAATAAAAAATTATAGATACGTTGGAGACGTATCAAGCATCCCCAAGCTTAATTCATGCTCGTCCTTGAGTAGGTAAATGATAAAAACAGAATTTTTGATGTGGAATGCTACTCGGCATAGTTTTCAATGTAACCCTCTTAATTGTGGTATTAATATTCAGATCCGAAAGATTCAAGATAAAAGTTTAATATTGACATAAAAGTAATAATACTTCAAGCATACTCACTAAGCAATTATGTCTTCTCAAAATAACATGGCCAAAGAAAGTTCATCCCTACAAAATCATATAGTTTGGTCAAGCTCCATTTTCGTCACACAAGAATGCTCTCATCATGCACAACCCCGATGACAAGCCAAGCAATTGTTTCATACTTTAGTAATATCAAACTTTTTCAACTTTCACACAATACATGAGCGTGAGCGATGGATATAGCACTATGGATATATCACGCACACGCATACATTTATATGGTCTTAGGACATAGGGGACCATGTCGTCTAGTTTCCCTAGGGCCCCCCGAAACACAGGGTCGGCCTTGCGTCCAGAGGTGTGTCAAGAAGATAAGGAGAAGATGATTAAGTGGCACGGCTGGCTTGCCGGGCTGCATCCTCAGCATTACAACTAGTAGTGCATTTAATGCACTTTGTCCTAACTGCTGATGCGGCTTGAACTACGTTGGTATTTCCCCAAAGAGGAAGGTATGATGCGTCATAGCTACGATAGGTATTTCCCTCAGTTATGAAACCAAGGTATCAATCCAGTAGGAGAACCAAGCAACACTATGTAAACGGTACCTACACACAAAGAACAAATACTTTCAACCCGACGCGTAAGAGGGGTTGTCAATCCCTCCACGGTAAAAAGATAGATAAATTTATGGTAGATTGGATAAATAGATCTTGCAATAAAACAAGATAAAGTAAATAAAGAATAAGTGCAGCAAGGTAATTTTTTTGGAGTAGTAGATCAGAAAATAAAAGCGAATAGAAATATATCTCAAAGGAAAATATGATAAAGAATAGACCCGGGGGCCGTAGATTTCACTAGTGTCTTCTCTCAAGAAAAAAAAGCATATGGTGGGTAAACAAATTACTGTTGGGTAATTGATAGAACTTCAAGTAACTATGACGATATCCAGGCAATGATCATTATATAGGCATCACGTCCAAGATTAGAAGACCGACTCCTGCCTGCATCTACTACTATTACTCCACACATCGACCGCTATCCAACATACATCTAGTGTATTAAGTTCACGGAGAAATGGAGTAATGCAATACGAATGATGACATGATGTAGACAGGATCTATTCATGTAGGAATAGACCCCATCTTTTTATCCTTAATAGCAACGATACATATGTGTCATGTCCCCTTCTGTCACTCGGTTTGAACATCGTAAGATCGAACCCATCACAAAGCACCTCTTCCCATGGCAAGAAAAATCGATTTAGTTGGCCTAACTAAACGAAAGATTCGAAGAAGAAATACGAGGATATAAGTAATCATGCATATAAGAGATCAAAACTCAAATAACTTCCATGGATAATATAGATCTGATCATAAACTCAAAGTTCATCGGATCCCAACGACACACCATAAAAAGAGTTATATCAAATAGATCTCCAAGAGACCATTGTATTGAGAATCAAAAGAGAGAGAGAAAAAGCCATCTAGCTACTAAGTACGGACCCGAAGGTATACAATGAACTACTCACACATCATCGGAGAGGCACCAACAAGGATGATGAACCCCTCCGTGATGGTGTCTAGATTGGGTCTTGTCGGGGATATACCCCACGGTGTAACCCACCGGATGTATGACCCGGCTGGAGCTTGGCGACTCACTGGTGACCCGCCCGGACCTGGCGATTTACGGGCGACCTGCCTGAACATTGCAACTCACTGGTGACTCGGCGGGCGGGTCAGACGGATGATAAGGCCCAAGGCCCAGTAGGCCGATTCATGTGAAGGTGGGCCGGCTTAAGAGGAAAGGTGTGAGGGATATTTCACTTACAAGGAATCAAGATCCGGACTTGTACCCGGCTTGTATTAGAAGATAGACTAGTCCTAATCCTATTGGGACTCCACATGTAACCCGCCCCTCCAACTTATATAAGGAGTGGCAGGGCACCCCAAAGGGGGGAAATGATATTGAGGGCTAGATACAATTAGAGGAGAGCCAGTTTATGCGGCGACTCCCTCATGAGCATAATGAGACCTAGCCACAAACAACATGTAGGGCTATTATCGGATGATGTTTCCCGGGGCCCGAAGCTGTCTAAACCCTTGTCTTGTGTGTTAATCCGCCTCGCGTCTCTCATCCCGATCAACCCCTCTCAAGCTACCACATAGATGCGTTGGCCTCACGACTAAGTCCTCACAGTAGGACACCTGCCGTGACAAATCCACGACAGTTGGCGCCCATCATGGGGCCCGCGCACGGTGGTGTTGAGTTCTTGGAGGGTGCTCTTCAGGGGATCGAGAAGTTTGTGATTGGTCAGATCAAGAAGAACCGACTCGGAAGTATATCGACTGCGAGTTCCTCAATGAAGTTTCAGCGGCGGTATAATCGGATCAGAGTCAAAAAAAGTAGCTTCGGTGGCTGTCAGGATGATAAATACAAGTTTGAAAATGAGAGCGACCTGTTCCGCCACCCCGTCTTGAAAAGTCGTCGACACCATTGGGGTTTTCAATCGCAGCAGGAGGGGTTGCTGCAGGACTATGCTGTTTGGTAGGGGATGATTGCTTTTGGATCCAAAGAGTTTACTGATTCGCCTCCTGGTCGGAAGTGTAGCTTCCAAGTTCATTGGAAGAAACAAAGTCAAAGCTACGATCTGGAGAAAAAAACGCGGAGGTGGATTCGTTCGTATGGCCACAAGCCGAACTCCTCTGCCGTCTGTGTCCCTTTGCTTTGAGCCGCCCTGGCGGTTTCCGCGTCCATGACCCGGAAAAGACGGCCACGACCTGTGGCTGGTCTGGACTCCGCCTCCCGTCCGAATCGCTGCCGTGCCTCGTTTCCCGTTCGAGTCGCCATCGCGCCTCGCCTCCCCTAAGTCGCCGTCACCGACCTGTTTTCGTCACCGACGAGCCGCCTCTACAACGCTTGCCTCGACGGGCCACCTGCTCCGCTGCGGCCGAGCGCCTCCTACCCTCATGGCCGGGGCTAAATCGTCGCCTCCTGACACTCTAGCCGCGGGTGACATACCGAGCCGCCCTTCGCTCCAAGGCCGGCCCTGTTAGCCGCCTCTCCACCGTGCTGAGCCGCCTTCATCAAGTCATTCCTTGGAGTCCTTCAAACCGTAGAGTTCGCCGGGGCGCCGGTAAGCCGCCAACCACATCGCCGATGAGCCGCAACAGCCTCGGGCCATCCCCATGGCGCCGAGTTGCTGACCCTGCGCTGCTGAGCTGCCTCGCCGGCTGCCTTTTCTTTGTCGCGAGCCCGTGACACCGCTAAAGCTGCAGTGAGCTGCCCCGGTGCGAGAGGTCTCTTCTCCACCCCAAGCAGCCTCGCTGACGCATTACTACTTCTCTGAGCCGCCAACAAGATCACCTTCACATGCCTCAAGCTATGGTGTTGTCTAGGTGAAAAGGAATGGTGTGGCTAACTGGAATTGGTCAATGAAGTTGACTGACTCACTACTAGCTAGCTTTGAAGTTAAGATGGGTCAAGCTAGTTGTTGCTTGGTGATTGTTTGAGACGCTGCGCACCAGTTTTCATGGAGGTCGCCTCCGAGCCGCCTCTGCTTCTGCTGAACTTTGCGGCTGATGCCGCGGCCTCGCCTCAAGTTGCTGCCTCCGCTACTGCTACGATAACAGCTATGTTTCGAGCACTTCACAGCAAGCGGGACTGGGTTCAGAGGAGTTTCTGGAAACGTTTTCGTGATTGATGAACTGCTTGCAGTCAAGTATCTTTGCAGCTGCCATGAAGCAAATACACCCAAGTAGTACTAACTGCAATGCACGGAGTTCAAGTAGTGCGTCCGTGCCAGCGCCTGGGCCAAATCATCTTTCGTCCGCTCAGGTGATATCCATCTAAGTTGGTTTTATTAGCACATATTATTTTTATCAAAGAACAGTTTATCTTTGCCTTAGTCTGCAATATTGTTTATGCAGGACAATTGCTCATTGTGAGAGCGATGGTTGTGTCATGGATGTATAGCTCGCGCCACTATTATCATGCGCTAGCCTCTGACCGTGCCATGATGCTCGACGAACATATGTGCAATCCGCCGTTTTTACGGCCCAATTTACATCAACATGACATGGTTGATTCGCCCGTCCGCACGGCTTACCGCCATACCGCAATTGCCTCATTACCGCTACCGGGCTTACAATGTCGCGCCGCTCATCTGTCTGCTCCTGCGGCCGACTCGACTGTGATTGATTTCAGCTTCACCGTGGTGATCAACAACTCCGTGGACAAATTGAATACTTCAAAGGTGATCGTCATGTTACAGAGTTTACGGAATAACTCATACTGTGGATATATAATGAGTATTGCGAAGATCATCAACTTGCCACCTTGTTTCTGATTTCAACATATTCTAGCGTTTCCGCTGTTCAACTATATGCTGGTTTATTATATCACGGCCAAGTATGAAGAATCTCAAGCCAACTCCTCGAGTTGTCTTGAGACTCAGGGGCTACAATGACATGACTCAGCGGATTGGCCGGTTTCAATGAATTCAAGAACTCCAGGTCATTGAAGGGAAGATAACCCAGTCCTGGAGGCTATTGTCATATTGATAAAAATTTAAAGGCCGTCAGAAAATTTCCGGCTTAAAATGAAGGATTCTGGTTTAAAATCCAGCTCAAGGGATATCTGTTTTCTCGCAAAGCTTTGAAGCTCTCCATATCCGGTTCAATATCCGGCTCAAGGGAAATCTGTCCCTCACAAAGACTTGAGCTCTTAATATCCAGCTTAATGTCCGGTTCAAAAAGTATCCATCTTTATAAGTTCGAGTTCTCAGGAAAAATTAAAGGTTGCCAAAGAGAACTTGCTGCCATGATGTGCGGTTCAAACATGGGTATCCTGCCTTATTGGCTTATCATATCATTGGTCACTTGGGGGCTTCCTACTCATTGAGCATAGCTATGACTACCCTCTTGATCCGACTTGTACGCCTTGATTACAAAATACTTGGGGGCTTCCTGTTCACTGAGCATAGCTGTGACTACCCTATTGATCCGGCTTGAACGCCATTGCTACAACCCACTTGGAGGCTTGATGCCCGGATTAAAGGGACCAAAGAGAGTCTACTGCATAGCACAGCTCAAACATAGGTACCCGGTGAACACAACTCAAAATATATCACTTGGGGGCTCCCTGTTCACAGAACATAGCTTTGATAACCCCTTCTTGGCTTGAAACGCCAGGTGTATAACCCCAACGAATTTCAGTTGATCCTGCCTTGTAAGTCTGCCACTCCGCCCAGGTAATCCTAGAATGACCCGCCGAACTCTTGACAGTCAATCTTATTAAAGACCCTGAACATGTCAAGGTTAAAATGGCGGTTGATCATGTGAGGTCCGGCTTACAAGGTTTGAAGGATTAGCTCGTGGCTATGCAAGCCCATGAAAAGCACTTGGGTTTTAGGCCTAGCCGCCTATGAAAGCCTTGTTTTCTGATTGTTATTTGATTTGAATATTCTATTTTGAGGTTTTCCTCTTGTGACATGTTGATACATGATTGGAAACTGATGACAGCTATTATGCCTTATGGTTCATATTGTGAACCTCTCTGAGGTTTTATTTCACACAGCCTAGTTTTGGACTACAAGTCACCAGGATATGATGACAATGTGCTTGGAGTGCTGTGCTCTAAGTTTTGGGCTATTGCCCTTTGCTGCATCTAGCGTTATAAGCCGGCAGTATGAACTGATTTCACAGGCCATGTAGCCTTGATTATCTGACTCATCATTAAGCACCTTTGGTTTTGATATCCCGCCCTGATAGCAGACTTTGAGTCGCCAGGATATTTTGACTTGAGCAATCAAAATGATGGTATTTCATGATTCCGGATTGATACTAGTTCCGAATTATAATTATCAAGGCATCACCATGGTATTAATCTACAAGTATGTCTTTCAATAATGGTATGAATATTTTCGGTTTGATAAACCACCCTGGCTTTGGACGTTAGGTCGCCAGTATATATTTGGATTGAACCATTGGAATTATGCGCTTATAAATCTTTGGGATGGACACCCTCACTCGATGTGGCGATGTAAGCCGGCAATTTGAGCTAGTCTTCCAGGTATATTTTTAAATTGTTGGATGAATATGCGAGGTTTGATAACCTGCCCTGGCTTTGGATGTTAAGTTGCCAGTATATTTTGAATTGCTCCATTGGAATCATGCGCTTATAAATCATTGGATTGTTACCTTCACTGAGTATGGCAATGTAAGCCAGCAGTATAAACCAATCCTACATGTATGTTTTCCTGGTTGTATGAATATGCGAGGTTTGATAACCCGCCCTGGCTTTTAACTTTAAGTTGACATTATGTTTAGGGTTGAATGGCCTTAATGCTAGTCTCTTCTATAAATGCATAAGACTATATTATGTTTGTGTTGTTACCCGCCCTGGCTTTTGACGTTAAGTCGCCAGGGCATATTTGTTTAAACTCTGTGCAGGATTTGTAGAGCTATGACTTACATAAATGATTAAGTTCAAGCCCATAATCAAAAATTGAAATTGGTGTTTCAAAAGGGTTATCAATTATTGATTTTCACAAAGGCTTAAGCCGCCGGGTTACAAAAATCTCGGATTACGATGGATGCGCATTAAGACGCCATCGGCCAAGAGCCACTAAATATTTAATCTCCGGATAAGCCAACATGGCTAGATTTTTATTATGGTTATCAATAACCAGTATTATGATTGAAGTTTTCAAAGTCGCTTCAGGTCAATGGCTATTATATCATCAATGGATATGATTTATTCTGCAATGGAAGTAATAGTCCCGAGTCACTGTAGGCTTACAACCCGGCACTTGGGGGCTACAATATTCAGATTGATATTACATCAAATACGCAAGTCCTATGTCACTGCCAGCTTGCACCATGGCACTTGGGGGCTAATGCAAGGTCATTTTTTACTTGCCTTATTGAAGACCCGACTCATCATATTGTAATGAGCCGGACCTTGGGGGCTACCAATTGCTCCTATCAAAAATTCAAAGTACACAAGCCTTAATCCATTATATTGAAGGGTCCACTGCTCAGTTGGTAGAGCACAAGGCTCTTAACCTTGTGGTCATGGGTTCAAGCCCTACGATGGAGGCTACATCATATGATGTTATTTTCAATGAAGCTCCAGCTCAGTATTGTCTTGCATAATGACCCGGCCCTTGGGGACTACACGTTGATGTTCAAGTCTACATGATCATATCTATAAAGTCCCTGCTCATTATTGCATAATGACCCGACTCTTGGGGGCTACACTGGTTGAAGTTTTTATGATCATAAGGCAATTACAAGTCCCAGGTTGCTGCAAGCATGACAACCCAGCACTTGGGAGCTACATATGTGGAATATTCAGTTTTGACTAGTGACTGAGATGAACAACCTGGATTTCTTCAAGGTTGCAACATTTATATTGAAGCAGGTCTTAAGTTGTTACTACGCTCCCTTCTTAAGACTTGGGGGCTACAAGTGATATGCATATAAGGGAAGTACACTTTCAAGCTTGGTGTTAGCAACAATTATTACCCGGTGTTATCAATAATTACAAACCAGCAATTTTGGCAATCATAACTCGTCAAGCTCTACATTTTTAAGCCGACTGAAAATCAGATGAGTATTTCAAGAACAATATTTTTGTCAAGCTAGAGCATTGGAAGCCGAGTCAAATGGATTATTCTTTATATTATTTTTTCTGCAAGAAACCAAAGTCAGCAAATTGATTATGAAGCTGGTCTATTGACCCGGATTTTTCAGAAGAAGTATCTGGATTTTTTGCATTAGAATAGTTTGAACATATCTGCTAAAGGAGATTCGCTATGAGGTCATGGACACGCATCAAGATGGAAATGACAAGGACTTAAGGATGAACAGCTGCCGGTTCAGGAAAACTTTTAACCCAGAGCACCACCTGTCAAATTTGTTCTTGTGTTTATTTTACAGGATCAATTTAACATGGATGAATCCAAATTAAACTAGGGGCTAATGTCGGGGATATACCCCACGGTGTAACCCAGCGGATGTATGACCCGGCTGGAGCTTGGTGACTCACTGGCGACCCGCCCGGACCTGGCGGTTTATGGGCAACCCGCCTGAACATTGCAACTCACTGGTGACCCGGCGGGCGGGTCAGACGGACGATAAGGCCCAAGGCCCAGTAGGCCTATTCATGTGAAGGTGGGCTGTCTTAAGAGGAAAGGTGTGAGGGATATTTCCCTTACAACGAATCAAGATCCGGACTTGTACCTGGCTTGTATTAGAAGATAGACTAGTCCTAATCCTATTGGGACTCCACATGTAACCCGCCCCTCCAACTTATATAAGGAGGGGCAGGGCGCCCCAAAGGGGGGAAATAATATTGAGGGCTAGATACCATTAGAGGAGAGCCGGTTTATGCGGCGACTCCCTCATGAGCATAATGAGACCTAGCCACAAACAACATGTAGGGTTATTACCGGATGATGTTTCCCGGGGCCCGAAGCTGTCTAAACCCTTGTCTTGTGTGCTAATCCGCCTCGCGTCTCTCATCCCGATCAACCCCTCTCAAACTACCACTTAGATGCGTTTGCCTCACAACTAGGTCCTCACACTAGGACATCTACCGTGACAAATCCACGACAGGTCTGGTGTTTCTGGAACTTGCGATGGCCGGAATTTTGTTTCGTTGACTCCCCTAGAGTTTTTGGATTTTCGGAGTATTTATAGAGCAAAGAGGCGGTACGGGATCTGGCCGAGGTGGGCACAACCCACCTGGGCGCGGGCGCGCCCAGGTGTGTTGTGCCCCCTTGGAGCACCCCTCCGGTACTTCTTTGGCCCATCCTATGTCTTCTGGCCCAGAAAAATTCTCCAAAAAGTTTTGCCACGTTTGGACTCCGTTTGGTATTGATTTTCTGCGAAATAAAAAACAAGCAAAAAACAGCAACTGGCACTGGGCAGTATGTCAATAGGTTAGTCCCAAAAAATGATATAAAGCTGCTATAAAATGATTGTAAAACATCCAAGAATGATAATATAACAACATGGAACAATCAAAAATTATAGATACGTTGGAGACGTATCAACTGCCAGAGTTAGGTATGATAGCACTGTTAGCTATCAGATGATTAGACAAAGACTATTTTTCCACTGTGGTCACCCCTTAAGCTATAAAAGGAGGTCCAAGGAAACCTAGCAAAGTATTCAGATCCTCACACACTTGTACATGCGTGGTTGCTCTCCCCGAGGCCATCTTGCCGGGCTTGAGCGCTGGGTGTTCTTGGCGTCCTCGCATCCAATCCACCAAGGTAGGAGTAGGGTTTTACGCCTCTCGGCGGCCGGAACCTAGGTAAAAACCACCAGCGTCACCCTCGTCATGTTGTTTCATGGCCTCCGCTCTTTGTGCAACGTGATCTCCCCCTTGCCGAACTACAAGGGGCCGATGGCCCCATAGGTGATCGTGTCCACCCATGACAAGCATGGACAGTCTGGAATGATATGGCCGAGTTGTTTGCACTTGAAGCACTTCATTTCTTTCGAAGGTAGCTGTATTGAGGATTCTGGCATGTCATCTTGATCATCATTTACGAGATATAAGTTCCGTCTTCTGAGATCACTTAACCTTCGTGTGAGCATTTCAAGTTCTCTATTGATGGTGTGTTGATTCTCAACATCTTCTTCTTCAGAATTGCCACAATGTGAGAGAATTTCTCCTACACTTTTCGAAGAAGATTCTTGATTGGCATTTTCCAGCTCCATCTTTTCTTCATGAATCGACAGTAGTGTCATGACCTCAACATAGTGAAGCTCTTCATAGTCTGGTCTTTGTTTGATTTCAGCTACAATGGGATCAAAGGATTCATCAAGAGCACTCAGAAGCTTATTGACCACATATCTATCAGTGATATCAGTTACTCCTTGCTGATAGAGTCTTTCGACAATGTTTTGCAATCGATCAGTAAGTTCCATGGCGCTTTCCTTGTGAGAACTTATGAATCCAGTGAACATAGCATGAAGCATTTGAATGTGAGGATCTGATCTGGCAAAAAAAATTCTCATGAGCATTATTGATGGCATCCCAAATTATTGATGGCATGCTAAATTTGCTAACTCCTTGATCTGAGACAAATCTCTCGCAACAAAGAAGATCACAGTCTCTTGCTGGCAAGTATTTGCTCGGAACACAAAGAGATTTCTGTGGCAACTTTCATAGGTTTTTGGCTAAGCATAACAACAGATCTAATCTTCGAGAACCTATACCCCTCTTAATAGTAGGAGGTCATATGACTCAAATGAATGAAAGAAGAACAACAAAATGAATACTACGTCTTCACTTTGTCTTCGACTTCCATCGCAACAGTCAATTTCTTTGGACGACAATACCAAACCCAAAAGCTTCGCTTCAGCAGTTAATCTTAGAGGGGTTAATTCCTTCACATCAATCTTCTCAACTATATGACTTCAACAAATATAGCTCGTTCTTCTATGCAACGCAGATATACTTTGGTGAACTTCCTCGAACTTAGCACTGGAGAAAACATTTTCTTCGGTTGTGTATGGACTATTTCTCTCTGTATGCACTAGCAAACTGTCGGTGTACTAGAGTAGGGGTACCCTAGTATCCCGTACTCGTGCACGGACAGCTTGCAAGACTTCGCAGCAGGTTTGCACGGTCACCGCCAAGATCCTCCGTGGCTCCTTTTGAGCCATTCAAGAACAAAGTATTTGACTAAGAAGACAAGGCCCCGCAAGAGGAGCTTGCCGGAAGGCCACTCAAGGCCTGCATAAGACAAGGCCCGGCAAGAGGAGCTTGCCGGAAGGCTCGAGCGCGACAAGCCTCCTGGACGCGACAAGGATTCGGCGCGACAAGGCGCTTGCCGCAAGCAACCTCTCTCCATCTCCGCCTCCAGCTCATCCAACAACGTGTCGCCATGGGATCATTCCATGCGCGGCGTGTCAAGAGGTTGTGCAGCCAACGGAGAGCAGCGATAAGCGGCCGACAAGCTTGCCATCGTGGGCGAAGCGGTGGCGCACTTGACGGTCTCTCGTAATCGCTTTGGGCGACAAAGACGGGCATTTATTGCTTTTCTCCCTTGCCGCCGAGTTAGGCATTTTGCATGCATAATCGCTCGAGTAGGTGTACCAACTCCTGTTTTTACATTTGTACCCTCGCTTATGTTGCCACCGCCGGAGAACCCTTGAGCATATAAAAGGAGGCCCATGTTAACGAGAGGGGGTTAGATTCATTCGACTCACTTTCGAGACCGAGATCTCGCCACGCTTAGGTTTTGTAGCTTGCTCCCCGCCTAGCAAGAACACAATACATCAAACAAGCAGCAGTAGGAGTTTTATCTCTCCGGAGAGCTCCGAAGCTGGGTAAACTGCTCGTGTGCCTCGCCTCGATCCGCTCTTCGTGCGATCTCCGCCCCCCTCCAAACCACAAAGGGGCCTGGTCCGCCGGCCCCATAGGTGTTCGTGGGTACGATCAGCCTCCCCGACATCTTTGGCGCGCCAGGTAGGGGGCGTCGAGGCTGTGTGAATCTGATCCGGCGTTAACACGAGCAGCGTCCTCAACATCTTCCTCAACATGCCACCGAAGAAGAAGGCTTCGGCGGCAGAGCCGTCTGCTGCACTACCCGCCTCACCGCAGCAAACAGTGGTGGGGCAGACGCCGGCGAGGAACGGGCGCCGACGAAGGTGTTCGCGACGCTGCCAAGTCCAAGGACAAGGCCCCGCAAACCTCGGCGTCTGCAAGATCCCCCGCGCCCATCTCAGAGACGGGACCAACAACGCCATGGCGTTCACAATGCCATACGCTCGCTGGATCGAGACCCTCAAGACCAGCATGCGCGCCAACATGCCGGCACGCAGTGAGATACGGTCGCCGGACGGGTGCTGCCTTCTAACGTAGTTAGAAGTCCGAGCGTATCCCGCCTCGCACCGCTTGCCAATGCCACCCACTACTCCAGCAGAAGCTACCGGCGAGGGCTCACCTGCTCCTCGACTACCCTCCAACGGCGAAAAGGTCGACGAGTGGAGGGCCACTATCGAGCCTCATCGGCTTTGCTAACGCCGACGCCCGCGGCAACAACGCCATCATTGCCGCGGCAAGACGACAAGGCACGAGCCGGTGGCGACGCATCGTCGGAGGTGCAACTACCATGCACTCTCCGCCCCGAAGGCCAAGATCGCCGACTCACCGGATCCACCTCGACAGCGACTCCACCGCGTCATCGGATCCGCGAGCTCGCCGCGACCAGCGCCAAGTTCTTCATGAACGACAACAAGAGGACGCTCGAACTCGCATCGAGCGCCGGAGAGAAGCGCGACGTCAATCCGACAAGCGCGCTGGGCCCACTGTTGACATGCGCGCGCCGGAGGAGCCAGGCGACTTGCCGTACGCGGTAGGTTGCCCTGCGTTCACTCGCGAGCTGCGGCAAGTCCAGTGGCCCACCGAAAAACTTCAAACCAGATGTGCCGGAGAAGTATGATGGCAGGACGCATCCGTCAGAGTTCCTCAGCATCTACACCATCGCGGTGCAAGCTGCAGGGGGACGGGACGACAAGATCCTCGCCAATTACTTCCCGCTCGTGCTCAAGCCCAACATCAGATCTTGGCTCATGCACTTGCCGGACAGCTCCATATCCTCTTGGGCGGATCTATGCCATCAGTTTGTTGGTTCCTTCACAGGTGGCCACAAACCTAATGGCCAAGAGAGTGACCTTCATCTGCTCGCCTAGAAGGAAGGAGAGTCCCTGCGCAAATTCATTCAGAGATTCAACCGTGTGCACTACAACATCCCAGATGTCCACACCGGCCAAGGGTGATCAAGACGTTTCATCAGAACGTGCGGAACCGCAGGATGAGGGAGGAGATGGCGATGTGCAAAGTCAAGGACGTCAGTGAGTTGTACGCCTTGGCCGACAAGTGTGCACGCTACCAAGAAGGAGGAGACTCCCAAGAGAGAATGCGTAAGCAGGATCTCGACAAGGAGGAGGCCGCCAAGCAAAGAAGGGTCGTGGCGAAGCAGGCAACAGGAAGAAGAAAGGCAGAGAAGTGTTAGTTGTTGAGCAGTCCGGCAACGGAGGTGGCGACAAGAACGCCAAGGCTGGTGGCTCCGGCAAGGAGGTTGCCGCTGACGCCAACCACCAGTCTGTGGCGGCCGCCGACAAGCAGGACGGCTCCGGCAAGCGATCTTGCAAGATCCACCGCACCAAGGGCCACGACCTCCAGAGCTGCAAGAAGGTCGAGCAGCTTGTTGAGAAGCAGAAGGCTGAGTACGAGCGGCGCGGCAAGGAGAAGGCCCAGGAAGGTGCTGGGGGAGCAGGCAAGAAACGTCCCGGCCGAGGAGGACGCCGCAGCAAGGCCAAGCAGCGGCAAGGAGACAGACCTCCCCGCGACCACGACAAAGATGAAGATGATGACGACGACGAAGATATGGACGACGACGACGCCGATGAGTAGGAGTTTCAGAAAGCCACGGAGGTCCTTTGCATTGACGGAGGTGCTTCCCTGCATACCTCCCACCGCCAACTCAAGCAATGGATGCGGGAGGTCAATGCAGCGGAACCATCCGTAGAGTCACGCAAGCCTCTGAAGTGGTCAAGCACGCCCATCGTCTTTGATATTGAGGACCACCGATCGCTTAATCATGCGGTCGGGTGCTTGCCGATGTTGGTCTCACCAACCATCCGCAACCTCAAGGTCACCAAGATGCTAGTTGACGGCGGGCCGGCTTGAATCTGATCTCCTCCGCGGTACTCCGTAAGCTTCAAATCTCGACAATGAAGCTCGAAGAGACCGCACCTTCCAAGGAATCAATCCGGGAAGGAGCAAGCCAAAGGGGAAGATTACGTTGCCGGTAACATTTGGCAGCGAGTTGAACTTTAGGACTGAGAGAGTCACATTTGACGTTGCCGATTTCCCATTGCCTTACAATGGGATACTTGGCCGTCCAGCACTCGCCATGTTCATGGCAGCCTCTCACTACGCCTACAACTTACTCAAGATGCCAGGCCCGATAAGCGTCATCTCTGTCCATGGCGACAAGAAGGATGCCCTTATCTCAGGCCGACAAGATCTACCGGGATGCAGCAGCCGTGACAGATTGCCACACACTTGCCGCTGAAGCTCCCGGGGGGAAGAAGACAAAGTCCAAGTCCGGCAAGAGCTTTGATGCCCACTCCGGCAAGCGCACCTCTTCGGAGTGCTGCGCTCCCGTCGAGGACGCACCATCGAGCTCCACCGGCAAGTGCAAGAAGAAGATGGTAGCTCCGCCAAGGACCAAGAAGGTGCCCGCCAAGGAGGACGGCACTGGTGGTACCTTCACCATCAGTGCCTCTCTCGACCCTAAATAGGAAGGTGCGCCGTTGCTTTCTGCGGGCGAATGTCGACGTGTTTGCATGGCAACCGTCGACATCCTCGGTGTTCCTGTGAAAGTGATTGAGCACCGCCGCCGTTTGTCCTCATGCACGACCCGTCAAGCACAAAGTCGAAGCAAGCAAAGGAGCGCCAAGAAATCATTGCAGAAGAGATCAAGAACCGGAAGCAGCAGGCCTTGTCGAGGAGTGCTCCATCCACGTGGTTGGCCAATCCTGTAGTCGTATAAGAAAGCAAATGGAAAATGGAGACTTTGTATTGACTTCACGGATGTTAATAAAGCTTGTCCCAAAGATCCATTTCCCTTACCGCGCATTGACCAGATTGTTGACTCCACGGCCGGATGTGATTTGCTTCGCTTTCTTGATGCGCATCAGGATACCATTAGATCTTCATGGCTGAAGAAGATGAGGAGAAGACCGCATTCATTACACCATGTGGCGACATCGCTTTCATACGGATGCCTTTCGGTTTGAAGAATGCTGGTTCAACATTTGCAAGGGTAGTCCATGACGCTTTTGAGCCGCAAATGCACGTAAATGTAGAAGCCTACATGGATGACATAGTGGTCAAAAGCAAGGACAAAGCAACTCGGTTCAAGATTTGGACGAGACCTTTGCAAATCTGGGCGCAAGATCAACCTCAAGCTTAACCCCGAGAAGTGCGTGTTTGGAGTCCCTTCCGCAAGCTTCTCGGGTTCTTCAGAAATCTCAAATGAGGGATTGAAGCCAATCCCGACAAGATCAAGGCCATTGAGCAGATTGAAGCACCAAAGCGCGTCAAGGATGTACGAAGACTTGCTGGTTGCGTAGCTGCTCTCAAAGAAGTTTATTTCTAGGTCTGCTGAGCATACCGCCGCTTTTCAAGATTTTGAAAAAGGCAGGTCCAATGAAATGGACTCAAGCGGAGGCTGCACTGCAGGACTTAAAGAGATAACTGTCCTCCACTCCAACACTTGTCGCACCTAAACCACAAGAGAAGTTGCTGCTATATATAGCAGCAACCAATCAAGTGGTTAGTGCTGCGTTAGTAGCGGAGAGGAAGACGGATGACGAGCCAGCAACCACGGCAAACACATCCAGCGACAAGCAGGGGGCTTCGCCGACAAGCTCTAGTCCCGACAAGGACGAATCCGCGCAGACGCATGACCAGATACAGAAAAGGATGGTGCAGCGCCCAGTCTACTTTGTCAGTTCCCTCCTGCAGGGGGCTAGGTCAAGGTACTCACGGGTGTGCGAAAATTGCTTTTCGCCTCCTCATGGCCTCGAGAAAGCCGCGCCATTACTTCCAAGCACATGAGATCACAGTTGTCACCGCTTCCGCTCAAGAGGATACTACGAATCCAGAGGCAACAGGCAGGATTGTCGAGTGGGCATTGGAACTGTCAAGCTTTGGTCTCAAGTTTGAAAGCACTTCAACTATCCAAAGCAGAGCATTGGCAGAATTCATAGCAGAATGGACGCCAACGCCAGATGAAGAGATTCCAGAGACAAGCATGCCCGTCAAAGAAGCAAGCAAAGAGTGGCTGATGTACTTTGATGGTGCCTTCTCGCTGCAAGGCGCCGGTGCCGGCGTGCTGCTTATCGCACCCACCGGAGAGCACCTCAAGCACGTAGTCCAGATGCACTTTCCCAAGGAGCAAGCAACAAACAATACTACAGAGTATGAAGGTTTGGTTGCCGGTCTCAGGATCGCCGTAGACCTTGGGATCAAGAAGCTTATTGTCAGAGGTGACTCGCAGCTTGTCGTCCGCCAAGTGAACAAAGATTATCAGAGCCCGTTAATGGAAGCATACGTTAATGAAGTGAGGAAGCTAGAAGAGCACTTTGACGGCCTGCAAATGGAACATGTTCCAAGAGCTCAGAATGATATTGCTGACGGCTGTCCAAAGTGTGCTGCACTTAAGTTGCTGTGGAACCAGGGATTTTCGTGCTCAAGCTCGACTCAACCAACCGTAACACCATCAATCGGACAGAACAAGAAGAGGAAGTTGATCTCTGGTGACAACTATCCGGCAGAGCTTCCTGCCGCCGTTACGAAGGTCCCCAAGATCAACACCAATGATCTTTGAGGGTCTGCCCGACAAGCCCTGTGGTTTGTTTCGTTGAAGCAGACGCTCCCGACAAGTTTTGCTCCGGCAAGCTTGCCGGGGAGCATCAAGCTCCGGCAGAGCCGCAGGTTCTTGCCGTAGAAGCTGATGTTCCCGCAGCAGCAGATGTGCCTTTAGTCCTTGTTGTCGAGCCACAAGCTCCAACATGGGCGCAACCGATTGTCCTTTTCCTTCAGACAGGAGAACTTCCCGAAGAGCAAGAAGAAGCGGAAAGAGTAGCCCGGCAGTCAAGTATGTACCAGTTTGTCGACAGCATACTGTACAGAAGAAGACTCAACGGGGTGAAATTGAAGTGTATTCCTGTGGAAGATGGATGAAGCTGTTGGCAGAGATACACGGAGGCATATGTGGTCACCACATTGGCAAGAAGAGCACTTGCCGACAAAGCTTTCCGCAAGGTTTCTTCCGCCGACAGCCTCCGGATGCAACCGCACAAGTAACCAAGTGTGAAGCGTGCAAGGCCCATTCCAAACAGATACACCACCAAAGACAAGCTCTCCAGACGATCCCTTTATCCGGCCCTTTTCGGTTCTGGGGCTCGACATCTCGGCCCTTTCCCCGAGCTGTCGGGGCTTTGAGTACTTGTACGCCGCCATCGACAAGTTCACAAAGTGGCCGGAAGTGGAAGCAGTGAGGAAGGTGACGGCACAACAGTGATCAAGTTCTTCAAGTCAATTGTTTGCCGCTTCGAATCCCTAACAGGATCATCACCGACAACGGCACACAATTTACAAGTCGCACCTTCATGCAAGACGCCCAAGATCTTGGCGCCAAGGTTCTGCTTCGCTTCATTGCTCATCCGAGAAGCAACGGTCAAGCGGAGAGGGCAATGTTGAAGTGCGTTGCGGGCTCAAGACAAGAACTTTCGACAGTGCTGCACAAGTGTGGAAGAAACTAGATCGAGGAGTTGCGGTGGTTCTTTGGTCGATCGTAACGACGCCAAATCGAGCCACCGCCGACACCTTTTGCTCTAGTCTATGGAGCGTAAGCAGTTCTCCCCACGGAACTCGTGATACGGATCGCCTCGAGTGCTCGCCACGATGAGCTTGAGCAAGATCAATCATGCGACAAGATGACGCGCTGCTCCTTGAGGAGGATCGTCTTCAAAGTCATTGGCGAAGCTGCTTTCACTGACAAGCTTTGCGTCGCTACCATAGCCGCAAAGTTAGTGCCAGAAGTCTCGAGGAAGGCGACCTTGTTCTTCGGCGCGTTCAGACCACCAAGAATTCAAACAAGTTGACGCCAAAGTGGGAAGGCCCTTATCGGGTGAAACGAGTCACTAGGCCTGGCGCTGTCCGCCTTGAGACCGAAGATGGCATTCCGTGAGCAACTCACGGAACATCGAAAGCATCTTCGTAAGTTTTACCCATAGGGAGCGGTTGCGGAACCCGTTCAAGCAACCACCTTTTGTACAAGTCTTGCCGCAGCTTGCATGTAATCCTTTGTACAAAGCCGGGCGCAGACCCTGCATCAAGAAAGCTCATGTGTTGCACACAACTTGTCAAATTCATGCTTTCATCATTTTATTGCATGTTTTGGCTAACACTTTGTGCAGCAACCACACCCTGTAAGCAATATCGAGCCGCTGGGCTCCATAACTTTATTTTCTCTTCTTTCTCTTTTCTCAAAGAAAGGAAGGCTCCCTCGCGCACAAGTTAACGGGGGAAGGAGAAGATAATACTATGGACCAGGCATCGCCGAGGAAGTTTCACTTATCGAGAAGCAAAAGATAGAAAAGCTAAGTTGCCAAAGTTTGAGCAATCAATTTTAAATTTTAAGTTATCTTCCTCGAACGAGAGTACTTTGTATGGAAAACCTGTATGAGAGGAACCAACTCATGAGTTAGTCGCTACTTACTTTGTTTCGAGTCCGCTCAACAACTTAAGTGGGCTATTAGTCGCGACAAGGTTGCTTGTCGGAGGCGGCATCGCCAAGAAGTCTTGATGTTCCGCCAAGATTGCGTAAAGGTGCCCGCACCGACAGTGTCCCCCAAATGCGTAAGGCGTAAACATACAAAGGAAGGAATCAAGTAGAGGAAATAACGTTGCATTGGTCGCCTAAGATAGAGTATATTACAAAATAACTTGTCGCCGATCTAACAAAGTGTTCTAAACATGATCAGCCGACAAGGGAAAGATAAAATTGGCGGCCTAGTCTACGCGGGTCGCCATCAATCCGCTTTGATCTTGTTCACCTTGTCCACAATGGGTGCGACAAGGGCTTTGAGCTCCTCCATGTTGGCATCTGGCGGCAAGGATCCGAGGACGCCGTTCGTGTTGAGGCCCGGATTGGAAGGCCACCTTTATCAACACCTTCTCGAGGGCTCCTGCACAGATCTGGTGTGATTCCTCGGTCAGCTGCTTTGGGACCTCTTCCCGGAGTCGCTGGAGACCCGTCACCACGCCTTTGAAGAATAAACAGAGTTTGGCGCTGGGTTGGAGATGCTCGTCGAAGGAGTATGCAAGGTCGGCCATCCCCAGCTCCATCAGCTCGTTGTGGATGTCGGCAGCGGTGTCCACAAGGCCTTCAGTCCAATGCTCCACACTCTCCCTCAAGGCGCCTGGTGGAAACGACATTCGCTAGCAGCTCCTCCTTGGCCTTGATCGCTCCAACAGGCCCACTTCCCGCTCGCGCCTGGCCCAAATCCGGCTCTGCGTCAGTGGTCAGCTTCAGCTCAAGATCCGCCTTGGAATCTTTGGCGGCGTCGAGCTCCTTGCCCCTATCAGCGAGACGACTCTGCAGCTCGCCAAGAGTGTAGGCGGCCTTCTCGCGCTCGTGCTTGAGCGCGGCGAGCTCTTCGCCGCTCTTCTTGTGGATGGCCTCCAGCTGTGCCACCTTCGCCTTCAACTCTTCCTTGGCGGCCTCGGCGGCTGCGACAACATCCTTCGCTTCCTTAAGCGCCCCGCCAAGTGACTCCTCGCGTGCGGCAAGGTCTTCTTCATGGCTGTCCAGGTTGACCTTCCGATGCGCCAGCTCGCTTTCCTGCACGGAGAGCTTCTCGGCAGCCAGCCGCTGCTCCTCACCGCGGCCTTCTCAAGGATGAAGGCCGTGCGCTCTTCGCAAGTTGCCCAAGGCTTCGCTACGTCGCGGAGAGTTTCTTGGTTGGCGCCCGGAGCTCTTCTGCGCGCTTCTCCTTGTCCGCCCAGCCCTCGCGACAAGTGCTTCCCGACTCCAACTTGGCTTGCCGGGCGGTAGAGCGACAACGGCTTCCTCATTTGCTCCTCCTCGAGACTTCGCCGCCGCTGCTGCTTGGCGCGTCCCACTAGCGCCAGCCCAATGGGAGGCGAGTAGCTCGCCGTCGAAGGTCTCCTTCGACCGCGCCTGAGCTCGGCTCCTGTGGGAGTTTGATGAAGACACCCTCGCGGCCTTGGTAGGCGCCGGGCTGAGGCTCCTCGAACTGGCTATTGGGGAGTCATTTGTCGGTAGAAGCGCTGGCGCTCCTGCGGCCTCAGGGACCGTCGGTCACGATCGCCCGACCCATCGCCCGACTCTGCGTCGGCCCTCGGTAGCCTCCTCGCCACGACAGGCTCGTCGGTGACCTCTTAAATCCCCACGGCGACCTCTTCTTCCACGACGACGGCCTCGTCCGGTGTTGTTGCGCTTCCTCCTCGCCGGCAGCCTCGACCTCCATCGGCTCAAGGCCGACGAAGAAAGAGCAGTCAAGCAAATGTTCAAAAAGAGAAACAAAAGAGGACAAGCCCAAGGGAGATTTTCGTGTAAGGAAATTACATGCAACGGGATCCGCAGCCGTGGCCTCGACCACTGGAGGGTCACTGGTGCTATCCCTTGCCGGGGTAGCCTCCCTTGCCGGGGTAGCCTCCCTTGCCGGAGTAGCCTCCCTTGTCGGAGGGCGCTCCCTTGCCGGAGAATCCTCCCTTGGCGGCGAGTGACAGCAGACAGATTTCGGGCGGCTCGAGCCCTCCCGATGAGGCTGCTCTGCTCCTACACAAGCAAACAATCAGGTGTCAACGAAGAAGGAGCACCCTGCACACCTAATAGTAAGGAGAAAACCGCACACTTACTTTGGGGCTGTGCTGGGGCTGCTCGAGGAAGGGTTGCCGGTCCGCAAGGGGGTCTCAGACGCTGGCCCCCTGTTGCACGGGAGAATCGTCCTCAACGACGACCGCCGGGATCTTGGCCCTCTTCGACGCTCTCGGGCCAGCGTCTGAAAAAGGAAAGAGTCCAGAACGGCAAATCAGATTCAAGATGAAGCAATAAAATTGAAGAAATACAAACACAATCTCAAGAGCTTACTCTTCATCTTCCTCCTCAAGCCGAGCGGAGAAGTCAAACTCCGGCTCGCCTCCGGTGCGACGAGGCGGGGAGTGGGCTCTCTGGCCGCTTAAGCGGAGGCGTCAGCGGTGGCTCGGGAAGATCCCGCCCAGCTTGTCGTGAAAGTGTGAGGCGCCTCGCTGCAACATCGCTTGCAGCGTAGAGCACGCCGTCATGGCGCTTCTTCTTTGGGCGATCTGCCGCCCGACTCGTCTCGGCCTTGCGGAGACGCCTCTTGAGCCGGGCTCCGCTGGCGGCAAGTCGCTGGGTGGCGGAGAAGAAGCGCCCTCGACGGGTCCACTCGACCGGCCTCGGGCTCGACAAGCTCGTCCTCGCCGGGCGATCTCCTTCGCTCGGCAAGGCTTGCCGCCAGCGGCGTCCGCCTCCTCCACGGTGTACCCGAAGGCTCCGGTGGCGCGGCTGTTGCCGCCTCCTCCACCCTGGTGGCAATACGCGCCATCTCCTCGCCGGTGGTGTCGCGAGTGAGCCTTTTCGCTTGCCGGAGCGGATCGGCACTTCTTCCAAGTCGTCGAAGAACTGCTGCACGACCTGCCGGGAGGCTCCTGCTGGTTGGAACGATTCCATGGGAATCGCTGGCAACATCATGGCGCCGGATGCGGTCGAGCGCCGAAGTTGTTGCACAATGGGACGACCCCTCGGCAACCTAAACCACTCAGGGTGTTCGGGGTCGTTCTTGAACAGCTCTAGCAGCATCGCATCCAGCTCCAAGACGGTGAAATTCCAGTTCAGGCCCGGGCGCAACCTCATGATGTCTCGCGCATTTTGGAACTCCCAAGCAGGCCTCCTCCTCTCCGCAAGGAGCTGGCGCAGCGGCGAAGGAAGTCTGCGCCAACCGCGCTTACGGTTAGTCCGCAAGCCCGAGGCGCAAAATCCGGGTCACTGACTATCTTCAGCCTAGCATCCTCCGGGCGCCAAGTTATTTCCAATCTCTGCCGCGCACTATTGGGGTTTGGCGACCGCAGTTGAAGGGCTGCGGGTTCTCCTCTACGACCCAACACCAATTGGCTCTCCACCTCCCACTTGTTGCGGAACTCTCCTTCCAGATAGGCTTCTTTCTTGCCTATCCTGGAGACCCAAGCTATCCCTCCGGCAAGTGGCTCTCCTCTCTCGACGCGGGGCACGAAGAAGTGGCGGAAGAGTGCCACATTTGGGTGGACTCCGACAAAGTTTTTGCAAAGGTGTGCGAAAACTGCCATGGTCAAGACAGCGTTGGGGGTGAAATCAAGGAGGCGGAGGCCATATGTGTTCATGATATCGCAGAAGAACTCGGAAAAGGGCGGGCAAAGCCCGCAATAGAAGAAAAGGGCAAAGAAGGGGTACCCAGTTGGGGCCAAATCAGAAGCAGAGGCGGGGAGTACCTTCGTGCGCGGATGCGCACGCGTCTCCGTCGACCAAAAGAGATAGAAGACATCCCGCAGCTCCCTTGCGCCGAGCTGCGGGGGGAAGATGGCCCGCCTTGCACAGCGCCATGAGCCGCTGCGAAGCCGACTTGACGCCCTTCTCCTTGTCGGCTTTCGGAGCCATGGCGAGGGCGGCGGTGGAGGCCGACGGCGGTGAGTGCGCTTGTGGCGAAAGGGGGCAGAGCGCTGCTCTCTTCGCACTGGAGAAGAAGGGGGGAGCGGCGGTGGTTTTCTTGACAAGACATCAATGGCGGAGTGGACGGCCTGCCCTTGTTTCCCCCGCTTATAAAGAGGGGGGAGGGGGCGGACGTTCCGCTTTTTCTAATAAAGAAACCCCCACGACCACGCCCACGATCTCTCGCACGACGCCACGTTCGGTGCGTGCCGTTAGTGGGGGTCGTGGTGGGTCCGGGGCGAGTTACGGCGCGATCGAGGCCGCGTGTGTCCGTGCACCGTTTTGGGCCTGGCCCGACAACGCCGCAGCAGTAATGCGGCCCAGTTCGGGCTCTGTCGGTGTACTAGAGTAGGGTTACCCTAGTAACCCGTACTGCAGACGGACAGCAAAGACTTCGCCGCGTGGTTTGCCCGGTCACCGCCAAGATCCTCCGTGGCTCCTTTTGAGCCATTCAAGAACAAAGTATTTGACTAATAAGACAAGGCCCCGCAAGAGGAGCTTGCCGGAAGGCCACTCAAGGCCTGCAGAAGACAAGGCCCCGCAAGAGGAGCTTGCCGGAAGGCTCGAGCGCGACAAGCCTCCGGACGCGACAAGGATTCGCCGCGACAAGGCGCTGTCAGCAAGCAACCTCTCTCCATCTCCGCCCAGCTCATCCAACAACGTGGTCGCCATGGGATCATTCCATGCGCGGCGTGTCAAGAGGTCTGTGCAGCCAGCGGAGAGCAGCGATAAGCGGCGCCGACAAGCTTGCCATCGTGGCGAGTGGTGGCGCTACCGACGGTCTCTGTAATCGCTTTGGGCGACATACGACGGGCATTTATTGCTTTTGTCCCTTGCGCCGTCGAGTTAGGTATTTTGCATCAGTACATCGCTCGAGTAGGTGTACCAACTCCTATTTTTACATTTGTACCCTCGCCTATGTTGCCACCTGTCGGAGACCCCTTGAGCATATAAAAGGAGGCCCATGCGCAACATAGAGGGGGTTCGATTCATTCGACTCACTCGAGACCAGATACGCTCACGCTAGGTTTTGTAGCTTGCTCCGCTCCCTAGCAAGAACATAATACATCAAACAAGCAGCAGTAGGAGTTTTATCTCTCCGGAGAGCTCCGAAGCTGGGTAAACTGCTCGTGTGCCTCGCCTCGATCCGCTCTTCGTGCGATCTCCGCCCCCCTCCGAACCACAAAGGGGCCTGGTCCGCCGGCCCCATAGGTGTTCGTGGGTACGATCAGCCTCCCCGACACAAACAAATCAGTCCATACCTGTTTCTGTCAACAATCTCCAAAACACAAGGTAGGCAGATATTGCACCAACAGGTTTAGTATGTAGGGTGAGGGATCGATTGCTTTTCAGTAAGCGAACGACTCGCTCGAGTTCAGTTAGCGAAGGGCTTGCACAGGCTCGCGTACGAGAGAAACACGCAAACCACTGCATCACTCACGACCCACAAATTTCCCACTGAATACCGGCAAATCCCCCAAAAAAATCTCACCCTCACTTCTACCACCATTCTGTACGTCATGGATGGCCCAAAGAATGTCATGCAGTTCCGCCTCCAGCCCGTCCAGGGTGAAAATCCCATTTTCTGTAAGATTTTTTGTCATAGAAGTAGGATCCCACCACATCTAAGATGATACATGTTTTTTGTCATAGTTATCATCATGGAAGTTTCACATCCATGGCCGGAAAAGTTCTTGTTTAGGCCATAATTTCATGGATGTGTCTTTTTCGTAGTGTAATTCAAGTGCAAAAGATGAGTCATGGGACATACCTTCATGATCATGAATGTATACACTACTCTATCTTAAGATTGGATTCCTCTTTGTCCGAGTAGATCAACACCTTTGAATATAAACAAGAATGCAAATGAAATCCAAGTGCAAAATAGCAGAGCAAAGCAAAACTTATTCTAGCTTTGGGTTTCAGAAAGCTAACTTGCAAACAAAAAATCGAAAACAGCGAAAATAAAAACAAAAAGCAAAAGCAATTAAAAAGCAAAGTGTTGGAACAAAACAACACGAGTGTTTACAGCTCAGCAAGATGAAGTACAACCTCATTACAACTTATTAAAAATAACACTTCCACATCTTGATGTAGACGTGGTAGTGACCTCCCCCAAGCTTAAGATTTTGCAAGCCCAACCCAGTGAGATCATTGTGGGCGGTGGCTGGTCAGGAGCCCATCCTTGGCTCTAGCTGGAGAATCTAGTGTTCATGTAATTGCACGTGCTTCGAAGGGACTCGGCAAGGTTGCTCATGTCATTGATGGAGCCCTGAAGACTATAAAGGTCCGTGTAGGTGGTGTAGGCCTATTCTTGTGGTTGCTCATCTTGGGGCTGCTCCTCTTCTTCGCCGATGGTGAGATCATCAACCTTTTCTAGTTCAAGGGCCTCTTGGTCAAAAGATGCATCTCTTTCCCGTGGCACATAATGCAAAATACCATTTTTTATGGAGAAACAATTAGGCATAGGAGTAGGTAACAAGTACCTACTCTAGGGATTTGAATACAATGATGAGCACAGTGAACCACTACCATTGCAACACTAGAAAGGACTCTAATATTAACCAGGTTGTTACCGACAATGGGTGGAGATGGTTGTAGTTAAGGCCAAGAGAGTTAGCCAACATGGCGATGACTCCACCACATGCGATATCTCCTTATAAATGATTTGCTTTGTGCGAAAGGTGTATAAAAGTATTGCCCCTAAGTTGGGAGAATAACCGATGTCAAGGTTAGCCGCTTTCCCGAGAATTAGCATATTCTCATCATTCACCTTGGAAACTCACTACAAAAAAATACACTTCCGTGATGGTACATGTTTGTCACAGTAGGTCACGTTTTCTGTCATGCATGTACATCCATGACAAATTTATGACAGAATCAAGATAGTCATACTGTCTTTGTCATAGAAGTGTTCCATGACATTACCAAAATTATCATCACGGAAGTGTCCACTTTCATGACGATAAATCACGCGTCATAGAAGTGCTTTCGTCAAGGGTGATCGACACGTGGCATCCACCATAACGGAACGCCGTTAAGCTATCGGATCCGGTTTTGGATCCAATAACACGTTAACAGCCCGGACCAATGGGAATTTTCCACGTGTAAAATTCTCATTGGCCGGAGGAAACACGTGTCGGCTCAACGTTCGGACAGATGTCATCCACTCATTGGACATGAGGCGCCTATGATACGTCGACACATGGCATGGCCCAACAGAGGCCCATATAGGTTAAAAAGGCCGGCCCAGTCAAAGGCTCGCAGTACTTACTCAAGTACTAGTGGGCCAGCCCAATAACGGCCAGTTTAATAAAGGCCCATTTATGGCAGATCTGGCCCGTTAATTGTTCGCCGAATATTTGGGCCCAATTACAGCCCAGTGACTTTCGGCCTGTTAGAGGCCCGATGTAGACATGGGCCCATTTCAGTCCGGTGTGTCTTTTGGCCTGGGAATGACCCGTGCTGCCCATGGGCCATATATGGTCCGACGTGACATCCGACCCACTAACGGCCTGTGATAAAGGTGGCAACAGTTCAGCCCAACGTGACTTTGGGCCTGTTAAAGGCCTGTCGTATAATTCGGCCCGTTGATGCCTGTACTAAACTTTCGGCCTGTTAAATGCCCATGATGTCAGTGGGCCAACTAAGGCCTGGGATATGTTTCGGCCTGCTAATGGCCCGTCATATAACTGGGCCAAAAAAGGCCCGATCTACATTTCAGCCTGCTAAAGGCCCGTCGGCGACTAGTGAAAATTGAGGCCCAATATGCATTCTGGCCTGCTAAAGGCCCATGGTTTCTTCTGGGCCGTAACAGGTCAGCAGAATATTCAGCCTATTAATGGCCCAACACTAGATGGGCCAAACTAAGCGTCGCGTCCACAAAAGGCCCAACTAAATTTTGGGCCGAATATAGGCCGGAGCAAGTAGTGGGCCTAGCGCAAAGTGTGAAGGCCCCAATGGCCATTCGGGCCCAAGAAAGATGCAGGCCGGCCCAATTGTGACCCGCTAAAAACCATGCCCGTTAGAGGCGAATGTTTCGGCCCGGTCGCCTATGTTAGTTTTTTTTCAGATAGCGAATGATGGCAGTAACTAGTAGGAATTAAGAACAAACCTATTCTATAGAATAAAGAAATTACGGCATAGTAACTTAAAATAAACCTACACTATACAATAAAGGATTTATGGTATATAACATCCACTGGGCATCGAAGTTCACCACCAGTGCTCATAAAGCGCAACGAAGAAGCAGATTACAAAAACTGGGCACCATTGCAGTGTTACAAAATAATACTAAATCGAGACCACTTACAAGACAGTTCAAGAATGGCTAGGCTTGCGCGAGAACTGCTACGCAAGCTGCTGAGGAAGGCTATGAGACCGGCCTAGCATGTCGATCATAGCTTCTAGGTGTAGCTGTTTAGCAATGAGGTTCTCATTGGTGTTCCCTGCAATCTTTCTTAGAGATAGGAGTTCAAGTCGAAGTTGAGTTGCATAATGCCTTTTTGCTAGAACTTGGGATTGAAGAAGTCGAACTGATTCAGACAACAAATTATGTGAGCTTGTCTGACTGCTAGTCTCAAGTAACTTGAACACTGCATCAAGACAAGACTTTGGGGTTGTCTCGCTATCTTCAAGATATCTTGCCTTCTTTGCTGCAATATATGTTGGGTTTGTCTCACAGCCTTCAGCAGACTTGTTCATGCCATCAGGCATATCACGCTGAAACAAGCAGAGAGATGACAAGTTTTGCACGTGTATAAACAAAGATGATAACTGTGCTGTCAATTCCATCCAATTTGAAATTAGAAAATAAAGAGTAAGTTCAAAATATCAATAGCATAATTTGTCATTGTTCATAATGCGGGGAGCTTCCCCACACTACTGGATTACCATGTCAACATATCAAGCATAGATGAAGGGAAAATACAATCATTGTATCTATTTTGGTTAATGGGCATGGCATGCTGTTCATATCATCAGCCACATCAGTAAGATAAAACAGGAGATGACAAGGTGCAAATGTGAGCTACTTCACCACAAACTGGATTATAGATCCACAAAAACAAGCATACATATAGGGAGTATTGAGTAATGTGTATGGTATGAATAAGGAATTTGGTTTTACAAGTAAAACTTGGAACTTGCGGTTCTTGCGAACATGCATTTTGATAGAAACAACAAACTAAACATCAGTAAACGATAGGGAGTATGAGCAAATTAAACAGCAGTTGAGGATAAATGCTTTAGAAGGGCTGACTTACATTAACAGTTAACACCGGCTTTATAATGCCCTTCTCCATGTCAAGGGAAGGATAACTCAAGAATTTCAGCACATAATCTTCTTCATAAGCATTGCATGTACTCTACATTTTGTAGAGAGTAATTATAGATATGATAATACCGCAGGGATACAGGATAATGAAGATAAGATGCAGATTGATGCTACATAATCAACTACCAATCCCTGGAAGTACAAGCGTTACAGGACAAAATGTACTGACAAGAGCAATGGGCTACACTTTTGCACTGGCATTGTCTGTGTATTCAAATGTTTGGTAAGATTGAATATAGATCTGATATTTTTTAGTAAATGGTGGGAGAGGGAGATAAGATGCAGAATGCTACACAATGAACCAATACCTCTTCCCATAATACAAGAGTGTTTTGAACAATGGTGTACTATACAAAATGTTCTTATATTATGGGACAGAGGGAGTAGCTGTTAATGTAAGTACAGTGATAGACGACTTTCAGTCCTTACAAGAGGACTGCAGAGCTAAACCTCTTCAAAAGCATTGGGTGGATTCTAGATTTATGTAGGAGTCCATACAGATCTTATAATATCCACTAAATGGACGATAATAAGGCTAACATGTGCAGTGATGCTACATAATCAAACATATATGAAAGTAAGTATGTTCATACAGGGAAGAGGTACTCACAAGAGCAAGGCAGTGTGCAGTATATTTGCGAGATTTTGTGGTCCCTTGAGAATGAGTGTTCTTCTGCTAACAGTTTTCGTACAAGTGAGACGTTAAGGCAAATGCAGAAATGTAGTTCAAATTGTAATGTGATATCATAGACAGTACCTTAAGATGCAGACAAGACCAATGTGTAATAAGATTATTCCAATCACTGTCTGATAAATGTAGCACCAGAGACTTTAAAGAAATTTTGTTTAGAGGCTTGCCATCGAAGTACGCTTGCCTCAGGTAGGAACGATACTTCATCAACGAGTGCTTCAAAAGCGCAACCAACCCTTGCTCGTCTTGAAAATCCAGTTTCGTCCTCGCCTATTTAAAAGAATGAAATCTTGTGTCTTCTGTCAGCAGAAACATATGCAGTACTAACCATGAATAACGTTAGTACATTACTTACGCGTAAGTTGCGGAGGAAGACTGGAAATTGTTCTGTGTCTACGGTATAATCTTTCCATGATGGAAAGATGTGCATAAAGTTCATGACAATAATATAAGCTTCATCTTCTAAACTGGGAAGAAATGGAACAGGGGTCCTATTTGCTGCAATTGGGGCTCTCGCTGGTTCGAAAAGGGATTTGGCAACTGGATTTGGTGTACTCTTTGCTGGAATGGTTGTTTTGCGTCGTAGAGCTGGTGCTATGTCAGCTGGCATCATCTTACTGTTTGCTGCAGTTGGGGTCTGCTAAGTTGGGGCATCAGAAATGACTAGTGTAGTAGGGCTAGAGTCTGCTAGAGTTGGGGTGTTTTGTGGGTCAGGTGATACTGCAACTACACCTAATGGGCTATTTGATTTATCAGGTGTCACTACCTTTTCCAAATACTTTGCTCGTGCTCCTCCGTGATTAGCAATCGCCCTCTTCCTTTTGAATGTCTGATACACAAGAACAACATTTCAATGGATAAATATGGTATGATGACAGATGGAATATGTACCGAAAATGGATAGGCAGGGCGTAGTCACATACATGATGTGTAAACTAACTAATGGCAGTGCAATAAAGTAGAAGCAATGCAAAGCATTAGTTGCAAGATATGTGCGACCAATATAACCTTGGAAAGTTAGAACAAGCACCTTGATGGGTGAATAAGATAGGGCATCTGCCTCTGACTCTTCCACTAGGGAGCTAATTGACTTAGGTGTCCCTCTAGCTCAGAATCACTGTTAGGATCATATTTTGAGCATGAATCTGTAGGTGGAGAGAGTTTGCATTGCATTGCATCCAGACTTGATTTCAGTCCCTTAATGCCAAGTTTGACAGCCATGGCATTGTTCTTCTTTATTCCTTTGATGCGCGCAAGCTCACAATCATTATGATGCTGTTCAGAATCTGAGATTCATGAAAACATAAAATGTAGTCCGATTATCTATGGAATGCATTGCGGATTCAACTCGAAGAGTGTCTCCCTATAAACCCCTGCATATGCAAAGTTCACCCCCAACCGTCTTGACCGGACCACACAGAAATACAAACCTCTTATGTCTCTATAACAGGCAGACACACATTTCAAAACTGAAGTAGGAACATTAGAATCATATCAAATTCGTATTTGAACAAATAAACTAAGGAATTATGAGTGACATAATGTTTAGCTTCAAGGGTGGAGTGCTGGTTGTGCGACGTATAGCAAGTAGGCAGATTGTATTCCATGTAAAATATTGTAGTGTATGTAAAAGCAGTGTTCGTTGCCCACACATGATGGAAGAGATCATACAGAGAAATACTATTCACTCATGTCTACGGTTCTAGTATTTTGAAACAGGGTGGTCCACCCTAAAAGAATATTGACAACAAATATGACAAGACAAGCATAGATGTAGTGAATCAATCATTTACTTGTGAGCTTACTAGGACAAGTATGCAGAATTGTAACTGCAGTAAGAGACTGTCCAAAATTTGAATCAAGAAGTTTGTCTAGCACTTATTGTTTGCACCTAATCGATGTGAATAATTGGATATCATATTGAATGAGTAATAAAGACAAGTAAAATTGTCAACAAACCTGGCCTGTAGTAGTAATCTGGGTCAATGTCACTACGACCAACAATCCAAAATGACTAGTGTCTGTTCCTTGGGCCGGAATTTTGAAACCCTGTGAACTTTACAGGTACTAAAGATTACTGAAATACATCTGAACCATTAAGTGTAGATAGCACTCAGCACACAACAAACCCTAATAACAGTCCTGCCTAATGAGTAATGAATCAATTAGAAAATGGGGGATGAGGAGTGGCTGCTGAGTGTAGTGGACGTATCTTAGGATAAATCGGGTTGGCTTAGTGGGTGCTGCACGCCTGAGCCCTGAACGGACTGGGAAGGTAGGCACGGTGGCGCGCCCGGGCAGCGCTGACGCTGTTGGGCGAGCGGCTCCTGACCTCCTCTTAGTTCGGCGTCTCCTCCTAGAGTCATGCCGTCCGAGGATGGCAAGTCACCGGCGAGGTAGGCGGCTGGGGGCGAGTAGAGATCGGAAGCGCGCAACAGAACATAGGGGAATCGAGGCATGGGCCGACCCAAAATCCCAGGGTGGGCCGCGACCCACCGTGGGCACCCTGTAGAGATACACACCAGAGTGTTCTTCTGCTAGCATTTTTGAGCAAAAGATGGTTTCCCCTCCGATTTCTATTAAAGAAACCACCACGGACCCAACATGATCAATTAAACCCTAAGCATGATCAATTAAACCCTATTATGACTGTGCCATGGCAGATTTAAAGCTGCAAACTGGAGAAATGCTATTTAGCATCCATTGTTTGCTTCAAACTAAGAACTAAATTCTAAGAGCTGAAAAGAAAGTAGAGTAACCAAGTTACGATCTATTTTCTGGTTGAGATCAAAAAGTTGAGGAGATATGAACTACCACCTCTCTTGTGGTGCCGTGTAGTCATCGGGGGTGCGATGGCTGTCAGCGGCGTTGAAGCAGATCTGCGAGCATAGATGGGTGCATCGGGGGATAAGTCCCGTTGCGGTGGAAGAGAAGGTCGTGTGAGCGGCCCCAGCAAAGAGGACGACGGCACCGATGAAGCGAGAGGACGCGATGGAAGGCTCTTGGTCCATTGCCGTGGATGAGAAACGTCCATCTCTAGTAGTGGACGACGCGGTCTTGGTAGGCGCTCTAGCATGGTGGAGGACGGTGGCGATGGATGGGGTGGAGGACGGTGGTGATGGATGGGGTGGCGGACGGAGGAGGCTGGTGTGGGATGGTGTTCTAGCGCGGATGGTGTATGAATGGGAAAATGGAGGGAGAGGTACGGGGAACCATGTTTTGGGGCGCTTTGTCTGAAATATGGGAAAGTTACGAACTTAGCCCCCGTTTAAAATTTGGACGTCCCGTCGGTTGGGGATAGGACGGTAATCTCGCATCTCGCCAATATTTGCCCAGAGCGATTTCTGGCGAGGAGAGGGTGTTTTGGCGCCCATGGTTGGCGCCCACGGTGTATGAACGGGGCTTACAGGTAGGGCGTTAGTGTCACGTCTGAGTGAAGTTACAAACCTGCCCCTATTGAAAATATTTGCCTACATCAATTTTGGCCGATGCGAGTTTGTTTTGCCGCCCATCATGTATGAATGGGGAAATGGAGGGAGAAATAGAGGTCTTTCGGACGAGCTTGAATAAAATGTGTTTTGCCTCCCATGTTTGTGCCACCGTGTCGGAATGGGCTCAGAGGCGGTCGTGTCACGTCTAATTGAAGTTACTAACCTACCCCTACTGAGAGCAGTGGAAATCGGGCCAATGGATTATCCGTGTAAGGGGTAGACAACAATTTCAATCTCCCAAACACTTGGCTTCGGGTAGCCGATGTGGGAGTGGACATTTTGCCGCTTCTTTCGAATTTTTGGACAATAATCATCCATGTTTACCCTGGCAACTAAATTCGAATCCATTTTGTATTCCTATATGAATCTTTATAAATCATTCTATGTGTTTTTATATATCTTCAAAAGCACGACAAAGATGTATTCCACTGTCATATATGAATATGATTTACAAATGCCGATACTCGAATTCATAAGCTAGAATCCAGTTTAAGGTGAATTCGAATATTTGGAACACTTTATGTCCAACTCAAATGTCACATGCAGCATAATGTGTACTCCCATTTATATATGTACACAAGCGATGTATCAAGATTCAAATAAGATTCAATCAACCAAGAATGTTGAAAGTGCGTTATATCGACTAGAGGGGGGGTGAATAGGCGATTTTTATGAATTCTTCAATGAGGAATTTGCCGGTGAGGAAATTCCTTAGTGAAGAACTACTTGCAGCGGAATAAGTACTCAGAAGTAAGCATAAGAGAATGCGGACATGGTCATCATGATGAAATGAAGACAATCAAAGAGTACAGAAAGCGTAAACACATGATAGCACAAGATGAAGACAAACAGACTGAAGAAATTGAACTGGGGAAATTGAGAAAGTCTTTAGTCAAAGTCTTCAAACACAGATATGAATGAACACTCAACACTGTAATGAGGAAATGAAAGGGTTGAGGAAATAGAACCAGTTAGGTTGGTAAAGACAATGATTTGGTAGACCAGTTCCAACTGCTGTCTCAGTTGTACGTCTGATTGTAGTGGCTGAGTATTTAAACTCGAGGACACAGAGTCCCGGACACCTGGGCCGCTGAGGCGCAGCTCAGACACCAAGTCCTCATCAGTATTCTCCTTGAACTAAGGTCACACAGACCTCGTCCAATCACTGTGGTAAGTCTTGAGCGACTTTCAAACCTTCACAGACTTGGTCACTCGGCGATCCACAATTCCTCTTGGATGCTCTAGACCATGACGCCTAACCATCTGGAAGAAGCACAGTCTTTAAAGGTAACAAGCGTCGGATCCATGCAGGATCAATCTCTTCAGTGATGCTCAATCGCTTTGGGTTTGTAGGGGTTTGGTTTTTGGGTTTTTCCTCACTCGATGATTTTCGCTCAAAGTCCTCGGAGGATGGGTTGCTCTCAAATGACAAGTGTCAAGTTCTCTTGGAGCAGCCAACCAGCTAGTGGTTGTAGGGGGCGGCTATTTATAGCCTAGGGAGCAGCCCGACATGACAAGACATAAATGCCCTTCAATGATATGACCGTTAGGAGGATAAGATATTTTGGGACAGGTAGCAAGACACAAGAATGGTCGAAATTTGATTCTCAAATTCCTCGGGGCTATCATGTTCCTCACGGTGTAGGCAATCCACTTGGCGAATTCCTAACTCCTCGGGCCGAAGAAATTCCTCGGCGACTGTAAGAACTTCGTCTACATCCTTTGAAGAAATTGACTGAATCGTATGAGATTTCCAAAGGCTTCACTCGAAGGGATTGGTAGGTGCAGGATTTTGAGTTGAGCATCACATGGAAATTTTTCCTTAGTATTTCCTCGACCCCTTTAACAAAGACGGTGGTTCCTATGACTCAAGAAAGAGAAAGCGAAACTACGAAAACAAAAGTCTTCACGCTTCATGTTCCTCAAATGAATACCAAGTCTTCAAGGTCACACCAATTTCTTCACTTTCAAAGTCTTGAATATCAAAGTCTTGGTCGAAGAACTTCATTTTTAGGGTCGACTTTCTCTGTAAATATCAAACTCCTCATAGACTTATAGACCCGTGTACACTCATAAACACATTAGTCCCTTAACCTATAAGTCTTCAATACACCAAAATCACTAAGGGCACTAGATGCACTTACAATCTCCCCCTTTTGGTGATTGATGACAATATAGGTTAAGTTTTCAACGAGGATAAACATATGAAGTGTAAATACTGATATTGAGGAATTTGATTGCAAGATATAGAAGAACTCCCCACGAAGATGTGCATAGTGAGGAATTTGCTTTTGAGGCAATGCACATTTGAAGAGTTGAATCATGGAGATCTCCCCCTATATCTTGTAATTCATACACGCATTTGACATATAATATGAAGAATTTGAAAACGCATGATGAAATATGGTGCTTGATGAAATTTAGCATGCGTGCGATAACATTAATGAGGAGCAAGCATGCAAAATAACGCATCAAGAGTATCAGAGCACATTGCATCAAAAGTATCAGAGCACCATCGGGTTTAAGATTACAACTCGATCCAATAAAAGTTTCAGAAGAACGAGAGTTGTAACTTAACAAAAATTGCCCATACAATAGACCCGGCTTGAAGACTAACTCACATTTCTCCCCCTTTGTCATCAAATGACCAAAAGGATCGAAACTGAGGACTAACGCCCCTGAAGAATTTCAAGTTGATGAAGGAGCGCCAGCGTTGTTGGGTCGGTTGTCGTAGTAGGGCCTGCCGCAGTGTCGTCCAAGTCTTCATTTTCATGAGTGTCTCGTGATGAAGAATAGGAGCTGGCCACCAAGGAAGGAACTTTGACCTTCTTGTATTTCTTCGGAGGAGGTGCAGACCAGTCAAATTCTTCTTTGAGACCCATTGTCTTCAGTTCTTCCGGCCAGTAGACATTAGAAAGAACAGCCCAGTGCGTTTGAAGGTTTCATGGAGGTAGTAGTGGTTTTTCTTCACGTGCATTGTGTGTAGAGGTCATGTTGTGAAGAATTGGACCAAACCGACGCTTGACCCATTTATGATTGCGATCAACCTTCCGATGAAGACCGAGGAGTAACTCACGATCAGTCATCACCACAGGTCTTTGTGGCTTGAGGACTTTGCCTGGCTGAGGTATTTGCGGCAGAGTCATGTGTGGCAGAGTCATCATTGGTGGAGTAGGATGCAGCTTTGCGAAACTGACCATCCAATGGACGAGTGCCTTCATCAATCACAGCAGTTGCCTCGCCCTTGTCATCAACTGAGGTAAATGTCCGTTTAAGGACTTCAATCGGGGGCAAGTAGCTGCAGTGGTTTAGAGTATCAGCCTTGTAATTGAGTGAATACCTTGTCCTGATGAATCTCATAATCCAAGGTGCATAAGGCTTCAGCTCAATAGGTGACATAGCAATGTTTGCCAGAGTCCTCATGAAGAAATCATGGAAGTTGACGGGAACGCCATGAATGATATTGAAAAGCATATTCTTCATGATGCCAACGACTTCTTCATCATTTGAGTCGTGGCCTTTGATAGGACTCATTGTCTTCGTCGAGAATCCGATAGACGATTCGAGGCACATACAATAATTCCTTGACGAGGAATTTGGTTTTTGGGGCCTGCCCTGGCTTCAAAGGCTTCATCAGCACTTGCATATAGTGATTTGAAAGCTCAGGTTCGTTGTAGATACAACGAGCACCATCAAGTGGAGGACTGAGTGGTAGGGCACGAAGCAATTGATTCTTTGGTGCCTTGTAGTGAGTGTTTTCGGACATCGATCTAACACCCATGAGTTCACATCTTGGCGTCTCCGGTGATGTGCAGCGTCGCATAGAATTGAAGAATGAGTTCTTCATTCCAATCACATATATCAGTGCAGAAATTCAGAAGTCCTGCATCGTGAAGAACACTGAGGACTGGCTCGAAGCCTGGCAGAGATTCCATGTCCACATGAGGAATATGTGCATGATCGAAGACTTTGTCTTTGTTGAACAGCACTGAGGAATAGAAATTGGCTTGACTGGCAGTCCATAAACGCCTCTTCCTTATGCGAGCAGAATCATATAGATTGTAATCAGTGAAGAATACGTGCTCTCCGAAGAAGTCTTTAGCCTTGAACTTTTGCTTCGTTGAGAATGGATTCTTTGGCTTTGGCAATGGAGTGTCAGTGAGTTGCATCACGACCTCTGGAATCGCAATCTCAGGTTCTTCAGGCTGAGGAATTTCTGGTTCCTCTACATGTGCAGTCTGAGGATCAGCAAAGAAGAGTTCATCAGCGCTAGTGGCTGGATTTCTTCATGGACAGATGAAGTGGGATGAGTTTCTTCAGAGCCCATTTGAACTTTTGGAGCAGGGGACTGAGGAATCTGTTGAATTGGGGTGAAGAGTGGCGAATTTAGATGCCGACTTTCCCAAAAGTCATCATTCATCACTGGCGTTGTGCTTCCAATGTCCACATCTTCTTCAATTTCCTCAACACCGGCCTCTTCACCTGTGAACTGAGGCATAGGCGAGGAAATGAATGGGGTTGAAGGGATAGCTTCCACTTCAATTTCTTCATCAATCTGCTCTGACGAAGCAGCAAAATGATTTTCTTCATCAGATCTGCTTGGGATTTCATAATCTTCACCAAAAGGAACAAGGTCCTTTGATGGCACGGAGGAAATTGGAACAGCATCAATGGGATTTTCAAATGAGCTGGTCATTGTCTTCATCTTCTTCGGGGCTGAAGAATTTGAAGCAGCAGATGCTTTCCTTTTCTTCACTGCAGCTCGTTCTGTAGCCTTGGTCTTCTTCACATCATATGCAGATGGAAGGATTGGAGTTGGTGTAGGCGCAGGAGGAGCTGAGGAATCTGGTTGAATTTCCTCAGGCGCAACTGATGCAGTTGCCCTGATTTCTTCAGTTTCTTCAGGCGCACCACTAGTGGATGCCCTGGCAATTTCTTCAGCGGCTGGAATGGAGTCATCAGCCCTGGAACTAGCATTGTCTTCAGCAGCCTGAACTTCATCAGCGGTGCTGGCATGTTCTTCAGTCGGCTGAGTTGAGGCTCCAGCCTGAGGAATTTTTTGTTCTTGTTGGGCTGCAACATTGGTGAACTTCTTCGTCAAAGTTGTGAATCCGACTTTGGCTCCTTGCCAATCAGCATAATAGGAGTCAAATTTGTCGTTGAGGGCTTTGATGTCAGCCTGCATCTTGATAAGTTCTTCAGTTGTCATCTTGACAACATATTTCTTCAGCAGTTTCTCCTTTCTATACTGCGATTTCTTGATCTCTCTGGCCGTATCAAATTTCCATTTCTCCTCTTGGATAAAATGAGTCAGCATGTAACTTTGGCCAGGTGTCAACTTGAAGTCAGGCATAGGAGTGTTTGGGTCCTTGTGCCAGAGATCAATGTAGTCTAGGATCGCTCTTGGATCCAACAGCAGCTGCAGGTGTGCCTTTGGCTCTAGCGGCCCTTTCTTGTCGGTCTCGATGATTTCCGCAAGTTCATCATCATCAGCCTCATCATCTTCGTGGCTCTTGGAAGGCGACCTGTTTCTTCTTGGGACTTGGCCGAGGACCTCGTCCATTTGTGGCCTTAGTCTTCAAAGTCGGGCCAGATGAAGAATTTGGTGCGGTGAGGAACTTCTTTGAAACACCAGAGGCAATGGAGATGCCTGCAGTCCTTTGGCACGTGGCCAGATGCACAGGTGCTGAGGACTTGGGAGGAGCTGCTGAGGACTTGGGAGGAGCTGCGGATTTGGGAGGAGCTGGAGCAGCATGAGGAATTGGCCGTGAGGGCAGAGCTGCCGAACTTGGTCGTGAGGGAACTGTTGGTGAAGCACTTGGCTTGTGTGCGGGCTTCTTTGCCATAGATTTTCTTGGCTTGATAGAGGCCTCAGTGGCAGCAGCAGTAGCAGAGTCCTCATTAAATTTCCTCACTGCCTCGTTGACTTGTCTTGCCAATTTGGCTTGGCGCTTGGCCCATTCTTCAGGAAAGTCCTCACCACGCTTGATGCTGGTGGGGTCAGCTTCTTGACCAGGTGCCAATGGGGCTCTTGGGCATGGAGGATTGAGAGCGAATTTCTTCATGTACTTTGGAGTAATATATCTATACTCCCTCCATTCCCTTGCCCATCTCCGTTCAATCCTTTGAATGCGCACCTTGCGCTGATTTTTGTTCTCTTTGCCGAACTCGGCTTCATCAGGTGTGCAATAATCAGCATAGATGTCCTCAGGAATCTCAAACGCATGATCATGACCTCAGGCCTCTTTCCTCCTTTCTGTTGCTTCTTTCCTTCTGCCATATTCTTCAGCTGAGGAATTTGAACAATCAAATTCTCTGAAGAAGTATGCAACTTTTCTTCGAGGAACGCTGCAAATGAGCTAAGTTGATGAGAACCTAGTGATTCAGCAGCGGACATGAGTACCTGTGAACAGAGTATAGTTGCGAGGAATTTGGAGAGGCCATATGCGTTCTCGTAAGGTTTTTCAAAAGAACTAGTTTGAGGAATTTGACCAGATGAGCCTTGAAGAATTTCACTAAGCGATCTTTGTCTTAGGTTCCAGAGTTGTATAGATCGAGGATCCACACAATTGAGGAATCTTGAAGAAAAATTATTGCTTAGAGAAGCGAATCAAGAGCATATTTTGTTTGAGGTGTTCATATGTGTGAAGATTTGAAGAATAAACACCTTTGAAGATTTTCGAAGGTTTGAGAATCAAAGCGAGTAATAAAAGTAACTTTTAATTACCCGAATCGAAGAACACGACGAACCGAGAAGAACAGATGGGAAGTTCGTCACGTTAGATCTTCCACGCCCTAACTCATGGAGGAAGACAGCTCTGACGGCCGGAGTGAAGATTTCATGATCGGCGCGAGTACGTCGACGACGAGGTCGAGGCAGTGAAGCTCTTCCTCACCGGCGACGATGGAGTAGCGGCGGTGCTAGGGTTTGAGAAGCTCGAGCGAGAGAGAGTGGTCGAGTGGAGTAAAGGAAGTGAGGAAGGGGAGAGGGGGTATAAATAGCCACGGTGAAAAACTATTCGCCCGAAGATTTGAGACGAACGTGCCCCTGACCCTTCTCATTCGCTTGACATGTGTCACCCACGTACTGAAAAGTGGAGATTGTGTTAGATCGTGGGTGAATAGATAAATCCATCGTGGGATGCGGAACTGTTTGATCGACAAAAACGAAAGTTTGGATAAGATCAGTTTTAAAGTTTCGTTCGCAATTTCTTCAGCTGACAAGGACACAGTGAAGATTTTGAACGAGTTTCAAATAGAACGCACATGAAGAATTTGTGAATAGATTGGGTTGAGTATAGCATAGAGGGAAAGGGTCGATCACATTCACTTAGCGTAAAAAGCGATTTGAAGAAATAGCCATAAGTGAATCTTTGTAGAGGACATAAACCCATATATATATATATATATATATATATATATATATATATATATATATATATATATAGTCAATGAAGAAAGACAACGGAAATAGTGAAGATTTTGCAAAGTTGAAGAATTTGAAAGCTGAAGATTTTCAAAAGCGAGGAAAAACTCAAATTGAAGATTTTCAACTTTGGTGGTGGCGTGACCCACCGTATAAGAATGATGATTTCAGACACCGCGTACAATTGGCGTAGGGTTCTGAGAATCAAATTCTTCATTAATTTCTTCACACTTAGAGTGTTATTCTTCATTGATTGAAGAAAAACGTTTCTTCATGTGTTGCACATCTAAGTCATCAATTTTGCATGTGTCAGGATGTGTGTCCTTTTTAAAGAACATTCGAAGATTCTAAGATATTTAGCTCACACCGCAACTTGCTAAATCTCTTCTCATCCAAGGGCTTTATGAAGATATCGGCTAGTTGTTCTTCAGTCTTCACATGCTCGATGGAGATGTCGCCCTTCAACACATGATCACGAAGAAAATGATGACGAATCTGAATGTGCTTTGTCTTCGAGTGCGAACTGGGTTGTGAGCAATCTTGATGGCACTCTCATTGTCACAGTAGAGTGGCACATTCTTCACGTTGATGCTGTAGTCCTTGAGAGTTTGCTTCATCCACAGCAATTGAGCACAACAAGAGCCAGCAGCAATGTATTCAGCTTCCGCAGTAGACAGTGATACGCAGTTCTGTTTCTTCGAGGACCAACAGATCAAAGATCGTCCGAGGAAATGACAAGTACCAGATTTTGACTCGTGGTCCACACGATCACCAGCATAGTCAGAGTCAGAATATCCAATGAGATCAAAAGTAGAGCCCTTGGGGCACCATAATCCTAGTGTTGGCGTGTGAGCTAGATATCGAAGAATATGCTTCACAGCCTTATGGTGTGATTCCTTCGGTGTAGCTTGAAATCGGGCACACATGAAAACACTAAGCATTATATCTGGCCTAGATGCACATAAGTACAATAAAGAACCAATCATGGAGCGGTATACCTTGTGATCAAAGTCAATACCATTTTCATCGATTGCATAGATGGCCATTTGTGGGCATAGGAATTTTGACGCCTTTGCAATCTTGCATGCCGAATTTCTTCAGGACATCTTTGAGGTATTTCTCCTCAGATATGAATATGCCATTGTGTTGTTGACAAATTTGAAGACCTAACAAGAATTTCAACTCTCCCATCATAGACATTTGATATTCTTCACTCATCATATAGGCAAATTCATCACTATAACGTTGGTCAGTACAGCCAAAGATAATATCATCAACGTATATTTGACACACAAACAGTTCACCATCATATGATTTAGTAAAGAGAGTAGGGTCGAGTGAACTGGTGTGAAGCCATTCTTCACGAAGAATTCCTTCAATGTATCATACCACGCCTGGGGCCTGTTTGAGACCATAGAGGGCCTTGTTGAGTCCGAAGACTTTGTCGGGATTCTTTGGATCTTCAAAACACGGGGTTGAGCAACATATACTTCTTCCTCAAGCTTAACACTGAGGAATGCACTTTTCACATCCATTTGATATAAAGTGATATTATGATGGTTAGCATAAGCAAGTAATATGCGAATAGCCTCAAGTCTAGCAACAGGTGCAAAAGTCTCATCGAAATCAATTCCTTCAACCTGTGTGTAGCCTTGAGCTACAAGTCGTGCCTTATTCCTTACCACAAGGCCATTTTCATCTTGCTTGTTGCGGTAGATCCACTTTGTGCCAATGATATTATGCTTGCGAGGATCTGGACGTTTGACCAGTTCCCAGACATTGTTGAGCTTGAACTGCTGTAATTCTTCTTGCATGGCCTGAATCCACTCAGGCTCCAGAAATTCTTCATCTACCTTAATGGGCTCTGAGATAGATACAAAAGCATAGTGCCCACAAAAGTTAGATAAATGTGAAGCTTTTGAGCGTGTGAGAGGACCTGGCGCTTCAATGTCATCGATGATCTTGTCAACTTGCACTTCTTTTGCAACGCGAGGATGAGCTGGTTGTCGTCGAGGAATTTGATCAGCATTTTCTTCAGCACCATTGTCTTCAGCATTATCTTCAGGTGCATCAGCTCGACGTTCTTCGCGTACAGGAATGAATTCTTCAGCAGATTCTTCAGTAGGAATGACATCCTCAGTTGCCTTGAACTTGATAGATTCCTCAGGAGCTGGTTCATCTAACACAGAAGGTAGGTGCTCTCTTTGCGATCCATTTGTTTCATCGAACCGCACATCTACAGTATCAACAATCTTGTGAAGTGCGATGTTGAAGACACTGTAGGTGTGCGAGTCCTTTCCGTAACCAAGCATAAAACCTTCATGTGCTTTCGGTGCAAATTTAGAATTGTGATGAGGATCTCTAATCCAGCATTTAGCAATCAAGACTTTGAAATAACTCACATTGGGTTTCTTGTCAGTGAGGAGTTCATAGGCAGTCTTCTTGAAGAATTTGTGAAGATATACTCTATTGATGATGTGGCACGCGGTATCAATTGCATCAATCCAAAAACGACTAGGCGTTTTGTATTCATCAAGCATAGTGCGAGCCATCTCAACAAGAGTTTTGTTCTTGCGCTCCACGACGCCATTTTGCTGAGGAGTATAGGGAGCAGATAACTCATGAGTAATACCAAGTTCATCAAGATAGGCATCAAGACCGGAATTCTTGAACTCAGTTCCATTGTCACTCCTGATGTGTCCGATCTTCACACCAAAGTTAGTTGAAGCCCTCAAGGAAAATCGTTTGAAGACTTCCTGCACTTCATTTTTGTAAGTAACAATGTGTACCCATGTTTAACGAGAGTAATCATCAACAATAACAAAGCCATATAGAGATGCATCATTTGTGACTGCTGAGTAATGATTAGGACCAAAGATGTCCATGTGAAGCAATCCGAATGGACGAGTAGTGGTCATGATAGTCTTCGCTGGATGCTTGGCCTTGGTCATTTTTCCAGCTTCACAGGCTCCACACAAGTGATCCTTGAGGAATTTGACATTTTCAATGCCAATGACATGCTTATTCTTCGCAAGCGTGTGCAAATTCCTCATGCCTGCGTGACCAAGTCGCCGATGCCATAGCTAGCCTTCTGAAGGTTTTGCAAGTAGACACACGGCTGGTTGTGGTCACAGAGAGAAATCAACAATATACAAGTCTCCTCTCCTAAAGCCTTCAAGACTTTGGAATTGTCGACTTCCATGATCACAACACAACGATACTTGCCAAAGACAACAACCATATCAAGATCACAAAGCATTGAGATCGACATGAGGTTGTATCCTAAGGACTCAACAAGCATGACTTTGTCCATGTGTATGTCCTTAGAGATCGCAACCTTACCAAGACCCAATACCTGACTTTTGCCTTTGTCAAAGAAGATGATATGCTTCAGATGTGACGGTGATAAGGAGTATCCATCAATAGATTCTTGTCACCGGTCATGTGATTTGTACATCCACTATCGAGGACCCACTCATTGGCTTTGGGTTGATCATCCTGCAGATGAATTAGTGCAACTTACGATCTCATATACTTCATCAGTGAAGAATATGATATCAATTTCATCAGATGAATTTCATCAGGCAGTATAACAAATAAGAAGTATGAGGACGTCTGAAATGAAAGTTCATTTCTTCATGATTAGCCTGCGTCCTTTCAGGCACTTTTGTCGTGCCCCCAAGAAATTCTTGAGACGTTTAAAGCACGCCCGAGACCTGACCCTGCAGAAGAGGTTAGTTCATTTTCTTCACCACCCACATCTGAAGGGGTGGCAAAGAGTTCATCACTCTGCGAGCACCATATGAGAATGGTGGCATATAGGCCAATCCATTTCGTTTCACATAAGAGGGGTTAGGGTAAGCATATGAATAAGCAGAGAAATTCTTCGAGGACTTATGAACATATTGGTTTGAAGAATAATGCACATATTCATAGCCCTTAGCTCTACCCTTCGAAACAGAGTTGTTAGCACGATGATAATCATATGAGGACTTTGATCCTTTTGAGGAATTTGATCCACGTGAGGAATTTGGTCCGTATGAGGACTTGGATCCATATGAAGATTTTGGTCCATATGAAGAGTTTGATCTGGAGTTCCTATTCTTCACAGGTGGTGTCATGAGGACATTCACCTGAAGACTTTCAAGGCACTTCTTGGGAACCCAGATTTTCTTCATAGGGGAACCGTTCTGCGATTAGTGCCAACATATCTAGCAAATACTTCACCATTCTGATTTTTGAACAGTTTATAGTTGGAGTCAAATGACTCATCGGAAGAATGAGGAGATTCGCTTGTAAAGCCAGATAAGTTAGATGGATCAATCGGAGGTCCCTTTGCGGCAACCCATGAGGTTTTGGGATACCGCTCGGGCTTCCAATATGTTCCATCAGCATTGAGTTTCCTCTCAAAGGCAATACCCTCTTTCCTAGGGTTCATGTTGAGGATCTGCTTTTAAGCACATCACAAAGAGTCTCGATGCCCTTTGAGGCTTTTGTAAATGCTGTCATGTACAATTCCTTCAGCCTGCATCGTCAAGTGATACTAGCAATGTCCTCAGATGAGGAATTAGTGATAGCAGAGGCGGTGAAGAATTTGTAACAGTTGAAGCATTTGAACATTCAGGTGAAGAATTAGCGATTCACGTTCAATGCACTTTAAGCATGGAGGAACAAATTCTTCACGAGAAGCGCTGATTTGTTGAGCAAGTAATGAATCGCGCTCCTTACGAAGATCTTCATAACTCACTCTTAGCTTCTCAAGATCTTGCTTTCTTTGAAGAAATTCATATGAAAGTTTCTCATGATCGGACAAGAGAGTGTTATGATGACCTTGAAGGCTTTCAAACCTAGGCTGAAGTCTACGAAGATTTTCGATCGAGGCTTTAGTGCGATCCATTTCTTCACCTAACATATAATCACTTTTATCTAGCATGTTTTGAACTTTTTCAAAAGCCCTTTGTTGTTTTACAACAATCTTAGCAAGTTTTGAGTAGCTAGGCTTTAGATCTTCATCAGATTCATTTTCACTAGATTCGGAGGAGGTATATTTGAGTACCTTGGCAACCTTTGCCATGAAGCAATAGGTGGGAGCATAGTCATCACTATTTTCATCAGTTTTGTTGGTGAGGTCATTTTCTTCAGAGTTGAAGATGGACTTGCTGACAAAAGCAGTAGCAAGAGCTAGACTCGCCACACCAGACTCAGATTCTTCTGATGCCTCCTCTTCCTCATGTTCCTCGGATTCAGCTTTAGAGTCCATTTCCTTGCCAATGAATGCCCGAGCCTTCTTGGAGCTGCTTTTCTTGTGAGAAGAGGGCTTTGAGGATTTTGATGATGAAGATTTCGACGATTTCTTCTTCTTCTTAGCGTCATCGTAACTGTAATCCTTGTAATTCTTCTTCTTTAATTCCTTTTCCCACCGAGGACAATCTTGAATGTAGTGACCAGGTTTCTTGCATTTGTGGCAAAGTCTTCTCTTATAGTCCTTTGGATGAGGAATCAACGCTCCTTGAGGATTTTCCAAAGCGACCACGTCTTGAGAACTTGGAATTTCTTCACGAGCAGTGCTAGCTCCTGGCTCAATTCTTGAGGATCTCCAAGGCTACTACCACAGTCTTCACAATCAGATTCGCACACAGCCTTGTCCTTCAGGCACGTGATTTTCCATAGCTAGAACCATAGAGATCTCTTTTCAAAGAAGTGGAACTCATGAGTATTTAGCCTCTCGAGGATATCAATTGGATCAAGTGACTTGTAGTCAGCACACTCTTGTATCATCAGTGCTAGAGTATCAAATGAGGAATCAAGCGATCTCAACAATTTCTTCACCACCTCATGGTCGGTGATGTCAGTGCCACCAAGCGCTTGAAGCTCATTTGAGATGTCAGTGAGGCGATCGAAGGTTTGTTGAACATTTTCATTGTCGAGTCTTTTGAAACGGTTGATGAGATTGCGAAGAACATCAACTCGAGAATCACGCTGAGTTGAGACTCCTTCATTTACTTTGGACAGCCTGTCCCAGATGAGCTTAGCAGTTTCCAAAGCACTCACTGTTCCATATTGTCCTTTGCTCAGATGGCCACATATGATATTCTTCGCTTGAGAATCGAGTTGCTTGAATCTCTTCACATCGGCAGCATTCAGAGAAGGTGTGACTGAGGGAACACCATTTTCCACAACAAACTAGATCGTTGTCAATTGCCTCAAGATGCATTCACATCTTGTTCTTCCAGTAGGGGTAGTCCGTCCCATCAAAGGTAGGACACCCAGCTGAGACCTTGATCATACCTGCGGTCGACATAACTAAAACTCTAGGTGGTTAAACAAAAATCACACAGAACAAGGGAGTACCTTGCTCTGATACCAATTGAAAGTGCGTTATATCGACTAGAGGGGGGTGAATAGGCGATTTTTATGAATTCTTCAATCAGGAATTTGCTGGTGAGGAAATTCCTTAGTGAAGAACTACTAGCAGCGGAATAAGTACTCAGAAGTAAGCATAACATAATGCGGACATGGTCATCATGATGAAATGAAGACAATCAAAGAGTACAGAAAGCGTAAACACAGGATAGCACAAGATGAAGACAAGCGGTGAAGAAATTGAAATGAGGAAATTGAGAAAGTCTTGACCAAAGTCTTCAAACACAGATATGAATGAACACTCAACACAGTAATGAGGAAATGAAAGGGTTGAGGAAATAGAACCAGTTAGGTTGGTGAAGACAATGATTTGGTAGACCAGTTCCAACTGGTGTCTCAGTTGTACGTCTTGTTGGAGCGGCTGGGTATTTAAACTCGAGGACACACAGTCCCGGACACCCAGTCGCTGAGCATGCAGCTCAGGACACCAAGTCCTCACCGTATTCTCCTTGAACTAAGGTCACACAGACCCCGTCCAATCACTCGTGGTAAGTCTTCGCGACTTCCAAACCTTCACAGACTTGGTCACTCGGCGATCCACAATTCCTCTTGGATGCTCTAGACCATGACGCCTAACCGTCTGGAAGAAGCACAGTCTTCAAAGGTAACAAGCGTCGGATCCACGCAGGATCAATCTCTTGATGATGCTCAATCACTTTGGGTTTGTAGGGGTTTGGTTTTGGGTTTTTCCTCACTTTCGATGATTTTCGCTCAAAGTCCTCGGAGGATGGGTTGCTCTCAAATGACAAGTGTCAAGTTCTCTCGAGCAGCCACCAGCTAGTGGTTGTAGGGGGCGGCTATTTATAGCCTAGGGAGCAGCCCGACATGATAAGACATAAATGCCCTTCAATGATATGACCGTTAGGTGGATAAGATATTTTGGGACAGGTGGCCAAGAAGACAAAGAACGGTCGGAAATTTGATTGTCAAATTCCTCGGGGCTATCATGTTCCTCACTGTAGGCAATCCGCCTTTGTAATTCCTAACTCCTCAAGATGAACAAATTCCTCAGCGAACAGAAGAACTTCGTCCCTGTCACTAAAGAAATTGACTGAATTGTATGAGATTTCCAAAGGCTTCACTCGAAGGGATCGGTAGGTGTAGGATTTTGAGTTGAGCATCACATGGAAATTTTTCCTTAGTATTTCCTCGACCCCCTTTAACTTGATGCGGTGTTTCCTATGACTCAAGAAAGAGAAAGCGAAACTACGAAAACAAAAGTCTTCACGCTTCATGTTCCTCAAATGAATACCAAGTCTTCAAGGTCACACCAATTTCTTCACTTTCAAAGTCTTGAAAGTCTTGAATATCAAAGTCTTGATCGAAGAACTTCATTTTTAGGGTCGACTTTCTCTCAGAATATCAAACTCCTCATAGACTTATAGACCTGTGTACACTCATAAACACATTAGTCCCTTAACCTATAAGTCTTCAATACTCCAAAATCACTAAGGGGCACTAGATGCACTTACAAAAGTACAAAACTAACAAACATATAAACACTTATAGATATGTATCAATAATATCAACTAACATACATAAGCCAGGCTACTGTATTTTTTGCTACAAGAGCATCCTTTTTCTAGCAAAGCTAGTACAACATCTTGTCCCTTTCCGATGCATGCCACTTATGGTCCATCTATACTACTATTATTGCTGAATGCACATTCAACCCGATTGGCATATTTGTAGGTCTGGCACAACAATCAAAATGAAATGTCTCCGAGTCTTATCAATTAATACAGACTTGTGCGCAAATAAAATTACAAACCAAAAAACAAAAAAAAATTATTACGTGATCTCTAAAACAAATGGTTTGATCGATTACATGAACAAACAACACAAAGGTTATTCAACGATGGAAAGAACATTTCACCTATGATTTACCAAGTGGGAATTTAATTTCCTTTTTTCCTTCAAGACCTTAACATTGCGGTCAGTCTCAGCTTGCTTCGTTCCGAAATCCACCAAATATTTAATGGTTGTCTTGAGTACTTCTTGTGATTGTGATGTTTGCTTCCTCAACATGTCAACTTCATCTCTAAGTGCAGAAGAAGAATCTCTTTCTAGCACTAGTTTAGCCTCTAGGGCATCAGCAGTTGGCAATTCATGATGCACGATTGGGCCGGTGCCACTGCTGTGGGATGATACAACCTCCATGGGGACCTCGCTCTTTGATCTTGGGCTAACCTGTTTTGCCATTAAAGTTCCGATTGGATTCCGAAAAGTTGAAGTTAGCAAAACATCTCAACTGGGAGTTATAACAGCAAACCATTTAAACAAACAAGGAATTAAAGAGTTTCAATTGGATGCTGAAAACTAGTTATTAACATCATTGTAACCGGTTGTTGCAGCAGCAAAGCAGTTAAACAAACAAGTTTTCCAAAAGGTACCTGTTGTGGCATTGGAGTTTCTCTTGGATCCTGAAAAGTTGAGTAGCCAGTAACATGATTAGAGCAAACAGTTGCAGTAGCAAAGCAGTTAAACAAACAAGTTTTGCAAAAGGAACCTGTTACGGCATTGGAGTTTCTCTCGGATCCTAAAAAGTTGAGTAGTCAGTAACTTGATTAGAGAAACAAGTTACAACAGCAAACCTGTTACACAAATATATTTTTGAAAATGTACATGCTGTGCAATTGGACTTCCAATTGGATCCTGAAAACTTGAAGTTGGTAAGATGATTACAACAACAAGTTATAGCAGCAAACCAGGTAAACAAGGAAGTTTTTGAAAACATACCTATTGTGCCAACGGAGTTTCAGTTGGATCCTGCAAACTTTAATGTTAGCAATCAATAAACAAAGTTTTGCAAGAGCCATAAGAAACTAACATCAAACTAGTAAAACTAACCAGTTTTGGCAACGTATTAGTTAGACATGAACTAGTAAAACTAATAAGTTCTTGGCTGCTTATTAAAGTAACAAGTCGGTATCGTTTACCAGCAACACAGACATCTGTAAATTTCTTTGACGTAAGCAAAATGATTCCAACACATATATAAGTTAAAAAGACGGTGCCCCTCATATAAACCTGACAGTTGTCTATCTATGAACATGCACACATTACTAGTGCAACAAGTGATAACAGCAAACCATTTAAACAAACAGGGTATCAGAACATAAATTACACATGAATTATGCTGCACCCTAGAAGTACATATGATCACCTATCTACGTGCTTAAGTAGCTATTTAAGTTCAGGAAAACAGGTAATTCTTAACAGTAAGTATCAAACACATAGATAGGCGCAGTCTATAATAGGATTAACAGGCTATGGCATTATGTAATCAGTTGCAAACTAAATTAAGCCAAGCAAAGTAATTGAACAATTTCGCAATAAATGGCTAACTAAAATTCCGAGAAGCAGGTAACTGAACTTATGCTAGCTCTTTGTACAGGCATACTGCAACTTCTTCTTCGCTTACAAGGTTCTATGAAGGAGTCCATGGCATCAATTGCTTGGATACGCAGTCCCAATACTTCTTTTTTTCCCACACTGCATTGGTAAGTCAAATGGTTAATATGGTAAGATGGTGCGTCCTTGATATGTTATATGAGGACGTGTAGTCAGACTAGTTGTAGCCACACACATCACACCGGCTTTTACTGTATATTGCACGCGATTACATTTGACATATCGAGATCTAAGCAATCTACAATAGGATGAAAAGACTGGCATCCTTCACATTATTGGCGAAATCTGTTCATAGAAACAAGAAATGCAACCATTCTGTGTGTAAATCAAAAGCGCCACTGGAATATTTTTCACTACCCCAATCATACATGCAAAAAGGGGCGACGCCACCATAGGGGCTGGTATGGGCAGCCGCCTCGGGTGGCTGGAAAGTGTGCACCTAGTTTGAGTCATCCAGGTTGACCCCGGCAAGTTTTGTTCATCCCAACGCATGAGCAGGCAATATAAAAAACGAATAAAAACGTTTCAATTTGGATGGGCCAATAATGTAAGTGCAAGGCAGGCCCTATAGCAGGCTCGCGGCCCAAACGAGTGTTGGGGAACGTAGTAATTTCAAAAAAATTCCTGCGCACACGCAAGATCATGGTGATGCATAGCAACGAGAGGGGAGAGTGTGTCCACGTATCCTCCTAGACCGAAAGCGGAAGCGTTATATCAACGCGGTTGATGTAGGCGTCTTCACGGCCCGACCGATCAAGCACCGAAACTACGACACCTCCGAGTTCTAGCACACGTTCAGCTCGATGATGATCCCCGGACTCCGATCCAGCAAAGTGTCGGGGAAGAGTTCCGTCAGCACAACGGCGTGGTGACGGTGATGATGTTCTACCGACGCAGGGCTTCGCCTAAGCACCGCTACGATATGACCGAGGTGGAATATGGTGGAGGGGGCACCGCACACGGCTAAGGAACGATCACGAAGATCAACTTGTGTGTCATGGGGTGCCCCCTGCCCCGTGATATATAGGAGGGAGGGGAGGTGCGGCGGCCCCTAGGGGTGCGCTGGAGGAGTCCTACTCCCATCGGAGTAGGACTCCCCTCTTGCCTTGTTGGAGAAGGAAGGGGAAGGGGAAAGAGGAAAGGCGCCGCCCCCATCCTTGCCCTATTCGGACTAGGGGGAGGCGCGCCTGCCCCGGCCGCCCTCCTCTTCTCCCTTAGGGCCCATGTAGGCCCATTAACCCCGGGGGTTCCGGTAACCCGGTACTCCGGTAAAATTCCGATTTCACCCGGAACGATTCCGATATCCAAATATAGGCTTCCAATATATCAATCCTTATGTCTCGACCATTCCAAGACTCCTCGTCATGTCCGTGATCACATCCGGGACGCCAAACAACCTTCGATACATCAAAAACTATAAACTCATAATGTAACTGTCATCGTAACGTTAAGCGTGCGGACCCTACGGGTTCGAGAACAATGTAGACATGACCTAGAACCTTTTCCGGTCAATAACCAATAGCGGAACCTGGATGCTCATATTGGCTCCTACATATTCTACGAAGATCTTTATCGGTCAAACCGCATAACAACATACATTGTTCCCTTTGTCATCGGTATGTTACTTGCCCGAGATTCGATCGTCGGTATCTCAATACCTAGTTCAATCTCGTTACCGGCATGTCTCTTTACTCGTTACGTAATGCATCATTCCGTAACTAACTCATTAGTTACATTGCTTGCAAGGCTTATAGTGATGTGCATTACCGAGAGGGCCCAGAGATACCTCTCCGACAATCGGAGTGACAAATCCTAATCTCGAAATACGTCAACTCAACAAGTACCTTCGGAGACACCTGTAGTGCACCTTTATAATAACCCAGTTACGTTTTGATGTTTGATAGCACACAAAGTGTTCCTCCGGTAAGCGGGAGTTACATAATCTCATAGTCATAGGAACATGTATAAGTCATGAAGAAAGCAATAGCAATATACTAAATGATCAAGTGCTAAGCTAACGGAATGGGTCAAGTCAATCACATCATTCTCCTAATGATGCGATCCCATTGATCTAATGAAAACTCATGTCTATGGTTAGGAAACTTAACCATCTTTGATTTACGAGCTAGTCAAGTGCATACTAGTGACACTATGTTTTGTCTATGTATTCACACATGTATTATGTTTCCGGTTAATACAATTCTAGCATGAATAATAAACATTTATCATGATATAAGGAAATAAATAATAACTTTATTATTGCCTCTAGGGCATATTTCCTTCAGTCTCCTACTTGCACTAGAGTCAATAATCTAGATTACATAGTAATGATTCTAACACCCATGGAGCCTTGGTGTTGGTCATGTTTTGCTCGTTGAAGAGGCTTAGTCAACGGGTCTACAATATTCAGATCCGTATGTATCTTGCATATCTCTATGTCTCCCACCTGGACTTGGTCCCGGATGGAATTGAAGCGTCTCTTGATATGCTTGGTTCTCTTGTGAAATTTGGATTCCTTTGCCAAGGCAATTGTACCAGTATTGTCACAAAAGATTTTCATTGGACCCGATGCACTAGGTACGACACCTAGATCGGATATGAACTCCTTCATCCAGACTCCTTCATTTGCTGTTTCCGAAGCAGCTATGTACTCCGCTTCACATGTAGATCCTGCTACGACGCTTTGTTTAGAACTGCACCAACTGACAGCTCCACCGTTCAATAAAAACACGTATCCGGTTTGTGATTTAGAATCGTCCGGATCAGTGTCAAAGCTTGCATCGACGTAACCATTTACGACCAGCTCTTTGTCACCTCCATAAACGAGAAACATATCCTTAGTCCTTTTCAGGTATTTCAGGATGTTCTTGACCGCTGTCCAGTGATCCACTCCTGAATTACTTTGGTACCTCCTTGCTAAACTTATAGCAAGGCACACATCAGGTCTGGTACACAGCATTGCATACATGATAGAGCCTATGGCTGAAGCATAGGGAACTTCTTTCATTTTATCTCTATCTTCTGAAGTGGTCGGGCATTGAGTCTGACTCAATTTCACACCTTGTATTACAGGCAAGAACCCTTTCTTTGCTTGATCCATTTTGAACTTTTTCAAAACTTTATCAAGGTATGTGCTTTGTGAAAGTCCAATTAAACGTCTTGATCTATCTCTATAGATCTTGATGCCTAATATGTAAGCAGCTTCACCGAGGTCTTTCATTGAAAAACTTTTATTCAAGTATCCTTTTATGCTATCCAGAAATTCTATATCATTTCCAATCAATAATATGTCGTCCACATATAATATCGTAAATGCTACTGAGCTCCCACTCACTTTCTTGTAAATACAGGCTTCCCCAAAAGTCTCAGATAAAACCATATGCTTTGATCACACTATCAAAGCGTTTATTCCAACTCCGAGAGGCTTGCACCAGTCCATAAATAGATCGCTGGAGCTTGCACACTTTATTAGCTCCTTTAGGATCGACAAAACCTTCTAGTTGCATCATATACAACTCTTCTTCCAGAAATCCATTCAGGAATGCAGTTTTGACATCCATTTGCCATATTTCATAATCATAAAATGCGGCAATCGCTAACATGATTCGGACAGACTTAAGCATTTCTATAGGTGAGAAGGTATCATCGTAGTCAACCGTTGAACTTGTCGAAAACCTTTTGCAACAAGTCGAGCTTTGTAGACAGTAACATTACCGTCAGCGTCAGTCTTCTTCTTGAAGATCCATTTATTCTCTATTGCTTGCCGATCATCGGGCAAGTCAACCAAAGTCCACACTTTGTTTTCATAAATGGATCCCATCTCAGATTTCATGGCTTCAAGCCATTTTGTGGAATCTGGGCTCACCATCACTTCTTCATAGTTCGTAGGTTTACCATGATCTAGTAGCATGACTTCTAGAACAGGATTACCGTACCACTCTGGCGCGGATCTTACTCTGGTTGATCTACGAAGTTCAGTAACAACTTGATCGGAAGTTTCATGATCATCATCATTAACTTCCTCACTAATTGGTGTAGGTGTCACAGAAACCGGTTTTTGTGATGAACTACTTTCCAATAAGGGAGCTGGTATCGTTACCTCATCAAGTTCTACTTTCCTCCCACTCACTTCTTTCGAGAGAAACTCCTTCTCTAGAAAGGATCCATTCTTAGCAACGAATGTCTTGCCTTCAGATCTGTGATAGAAGGTGTACCCAATTGTCTCCTTTGGGTATCCTATGAAGACACATTTCTCCGATTTGGGTTCGAGCTTATCAGGTTGAAGCTTTTTCACATAAGCATCGCAGCCCCAAACTTTCAGAATTACAACTTTGGTTTCTTGCCAAACCATAGTTCATAAGGAGTCATCTCAACGGATTTTGATGGTGCCCTATTTAACGTGAAAATGCGGCCGTCTCTAAAGCATAACCCCAAAACGATAGCGCTAAATCAGTAAGAGACATCATAGATCGCACCATATCTAGTAAAGTACGATTACAACGTTCGGACACACCATTATCTTTATGCCGTGTTCGGGTGGCGTGAGTTGCGAAACTATTCCGCATTGTTTCAAATGTAGACCAAACTCGTAACTCAAATATTCTCCTCCACGATCAGATCGTAGAAACTTTATTTTCTTGTTACGATGATTTTCATCTTCACTCTGAAGGAAGGGGGAAGGGGAAAGAGGAAAGGGGGGCGCCCCCCCCCTTCCATGTCCTATTCGGAGTAGGGGGGGAGGGGGCACGCGGCCTGCCCTGGCCGGCCCTCCTCTTCTCCCTTAGGGCCCATGTAGGCCCATTAACTCGGGGGGGGTTCAGTAACCCGGTACTCCGGGAAAAGTCCGATTTCACCCGAAACGATTCCGATATCCAAATATAGGCTTCCGATATATCAATCTTTATGTCTCGACCATTCCGATACTCCTCGTCATGTCCATGGTCACATCCGGGACTCCGAACAACCTTCGGTACATCAAAAACTATAAGCTCATAATGTAACTATCATCGTAATGTTAAGCGTGCGGACCCTACGGGTTCGAGAACAATGTAGACATGACCTAGAACTGTTTCCGGTCAATAACCAATAGCGTAACCTGGATGCTCATATTGGCTCCTACATATTCTACGAAGATCTTTATCGGTCAAACCGCATAACAACATACGTTGTTCCCTTTGTCATCGGTATGTTACTTTCCCGAGATTCGATCATCGGTATCTCAATACCTAGTTCAATCTCGTTATCGGCAAGTCTCTTTACTCGTTACGTAATGCATCATTCCATAACTAACTCATTAGTTACATTGCTTGCAAGGCTTATAGTGATGTGCATTACCGAGAGGGCCCAGAGATACCTCTCCAACAATCGGAGTGACAAATCCTAATCTCGAAATACGTCAACTCAACAAGTACCTTCGGAGACATCTGTAGTGCACCTTTATAATCACCCAGTTACGTTGTGACGTTTGATAGCACACAAAGTGTTCCTCCGGTAAGCGGAGTTACATAATCTCATAGTCATAGGAACATGTATAAGTCATGAAGAAAGCAATAGCAATATACTAAACGATCAAGTGCTAAGCTAACGGAATGGGTCAAGTCAATCACATCATTCTCCTCATGATGTGATCCCATTAATCAAATGACAACTCATGTCTATGGTTAGGAAACTTAACCATCTTTGATTTACTGAGCTAGTCAAGTAGAGGCATACTAGTGACACTATGTTTTGTCTATGTATTCACACATGTATTATGTTTCCGGTTAATACAATTCTAGCATGAATAATAGACATTTATCATGATATAAGGAAATAAATAATAACTTTATTATTGCCTCTAGGTCATATTTCCTTCAACGAGCGCCTCCCATATCGATTGACAGCAGGAAAAATCCCAATTCGTTGGCTCCAGCCTCCAGTCTGGTTCGCTCCTAACCTAGCTGCCACTGGATAGACCGACACAACACTTCCTTGCGCCCTCTTTGGAGGGCGGTTGCCAGGCTTCAAGCGAATGGAAGGACAAGAAGATGAAGATCCAACCCTGGGTGTAGCCTGCGTGGGAGGCAGCGGCGGTAGCACGGGCATGGCATCGAGCTTGCACAAATGGACAGTCGTAGCTTGCAAGAGCAGCATGCGCAACAAGCAGGTACATCACATCCCTGATTATATGTAATTCAACTCTTCAATTTCTGGCCAATATTTAAACCTGACGGTGTTGTAAAACTGCTAGTATGTAGGGAATCTATGAGAAAATGAAACCAATTTCTTCTTATTTTATAACTCCCCCAATCAATACCGAATCGATGAATCGATGTATCTAATCAAGTTTCCGGTGCAAACATACTAGCTCATGTTGTTCTTGAGCCTGAAGTGTCTAGTGAACAGACTGCTAATAAATGAGTTGATGCAAACATTTTACATGCTCCTGGTGATGAACATATAGTGTCTAATGAGGGATCTAATGCAAGCATTTTGCAAGCTCCCATTGAAGGATTTAGTGTCTAATGATGACCTGCTATGTTGAGAGAGACATAGAGATTTGAGGCATTGATGAGAAGCAAATTATAGTACATTTTCATGGCTTGAGGAAATGTCGAGGCCATCTACCATAAAGTCCCCGTATCATGACAATGTAGCATAAATACTTTTCTAATATGTTGTTTGAAACTATTGGCATACTTGTGTAGGATAGATATATTGATATGCAGTTTGCGCACTGGTTATAGGTGCAATTACACTTTGATATTTTTAGCCAGAGAATGAATAATTCAAGCAGGTACAAACCATGGTAGTAGTCCTTGTACACCATGTTGCATTTTTTTGGTGCTTACATCATTTAGTATTTTATAATCTGAACTACTTTGGATCATTAGCAATTTTTTGAAGTGCATGTACCTTCACATTTCGCAAGTTATGTTGATTTCCGAAGTGCAAGTGCCTTCGTGTTTTTTAAGTTAAATGTTCACCCCTGGTAACTTGAATTTTTGGATCCACCACTGCACACAAATCATACACGCATGCCAGTACGAATTAAATGAAATGCAGGGACTTACGCTAGCTCGTAGTACAGGCTCACTGCAGCTCTGCTTGCGCTTGGGATGTTCCATGTACAAGTCCATGTAACCACTTGCTTGGATGTGCAGGCCTTGTGCTCCTTGCATCCCCCTCTGCATTTTTGACACGGCGAATGGTTGATCAAATAAGAGGAATCGACCTTGTTGTTGTACCGGAGGATAGATACTTACAAGGTTATACGGGTGTGCAGGATGTGTATCATATCCCGTAGCACCGTCATGCTTCGCTAAAAAATGGTTTTGCTTGTTTCAGATGATATCTTTAGAAGAAATAAGAGTTAAAGTCAGAGTTGCATAGGCGTGTAAGCTAAGAGAGCAGTGAAAGGATATCCAAACATCGTCGGAACAGTGCACAAGGGAGTGATGTGTGGATACCTAGTTCGGGGCGGCATTTGGGCATGCTCGCCTAGCTAGAGTGCGAGTCACTTCAGAGCCGTTGAGGGTGATGCACTGGCGTTTGCTGACCACACACAGATGCAGATCTTGAGTGGCAGCGGAGCGCGACGATGCGGTGGACGAGACCGTTGGTGAAGGCCCAACGGCCTCGAGGGGCGGAGGTGCGACGATGTGCTCGGTGAAGTAGCCCCGGTGAGGTGGGAGACAGCGCCGGTGAAGCGCACCTGATGTGGTGGAAGTAGGTGTCTGTGAGGCACGTCAGTTGCGTCGGCTGACGTTGTCGGTGGACCACCCGGTGCGGTGGATGAGGGCATAAATGAGGTTGCTCCGGTGCGGTGGTGAAGCGCGACCGTCGTCTTCGTTGTCGTCATCCGGCACAGAGGTGGGGAAAGAGACGACATGAGGGGCGATTCGTACTCTGCTTGGGTTGGCGGCGAATAAGGGATTTGAGCAATCTGGGCGCGGAAGGGGACGGTGGAGAAGGGAGATTTTGCTTGGGGCCGCCAGATATTTCAATTCGAAACGTGGAAGCACGAATTTATTTGGGGGGGGGAGGGGAGGGGGTAGGTGGCTGGGTGCTAAGCATCCGTACGGCACATGCGACCACCACGACACGACCCTGGTCTGCCTGGTGCGCCTACATTTGAGAATTCAAACGAATCTTCTTTCATTTGCAAACAAATCTTTATGTATTACCATGCCCGTGCTTTCCTTGCACATAATTAGTCATTTGAAATGAGATACTATAAATTAATTAATGAGGAGTTATTTGAAAAAAAATCAAAATGGTATCCACAGTATCCACGCTAACGTGGATTAGAGTGTGTGTCACATAGCGATCACCAATTCTAACATGGATTTCGCATTTCACGGTATCCACACTACTTTTTAAATAGAAATTCATATGTATATGTTGAACACCATGATAGTGAGAAAACTTTGGATTGATTCAAACATATGACCTAATATCTACTCTTACTAGTAAGGTACACGTGCATTGCACACATGAGATTTGGTAACCAAATTATGAATAAATACCACAATATAGCATGTGAGCTTTGAGTCATATATGCATGATGTAGATGTTCATTTAATTCTTATGGTTCATCTCTTCCAAATCAATTAGTATTATAAAAAAATCTATTTTAAGATTCATGGAATTGTGCATTGTAAAGCATAAAGTAAAAACAAAAAGTGACAATTAATTTAGAAAAAAGAGTTTGGGCAATTAAGATATGGAAGATTCTAGAGAACAAAGGAGAAGTGTTTGTGTTTTGAGGTTTGTGCATTATGCTTAAGTTCAACCATGGAGTCTTGTAGATTGTACATGTGACAGAATCTGGTGGAATGTAGATGATATCCAATGGCCAGTAGTGCTCGGATTTGCCATCTCTATACCGTCGGATTGGCTTAATCCGATGACCGAATTTCAAAGTTATTCACACACTATATAGGGGTGTAGATAAAAAAACCGAGTTGGTGATGATGGTGTGCCTACCATCCTGCATTATAGACCGTCCGATCTATATATCACGGATAGAAAGCAAACTATGACAATTTTGCAAAAAGATACCCGCACCCCTCTCCACATTTGCAAATAAGGACTTCCCTCGTTCATCTTCGTCTCCCACGAGATAAACAACTCGTATAAATGCATCTTGATGTTCCATGCAACACATTGGCCTGTTGCTAGTAAATAGCACAACAATCGAGTCAATGTCAACTTTTCCGAACCTATTATGGCACGAATTTGAAATAATTACCCATATGCATGGTCCTTAGTTCAAATCTTACAATGTACATCGAATTGAAACATCGATATTAAGTCTCGTACTATCTACATTCAAATGTTGTTTTTAGCCCCCCCCTCCCTCGGCACACACGCTACATACTTCGTGTATCGGTCAATCTTCCTCTCCTAACCATATTAGGAAGCTATCGGTTTCCGACACACGTTAATTCTTTCTCTCCATGTTTCGATCTCTAACTCTCTCAACTACACACCCCCTTTTACACTCTGTTACCAAATGTATTTACCTCACACACCTGCCATTGCACCCCATGCCGAGCTCTTTCACTCCCTCCCACCCTCTCTCGCTAGATACATGCATTGCCTATCTAGCCCCCTAACCTCTCGTGCGCACGCACACACGTTGTCTATCTAGGTCCCTCCCTCGAGACTATCTCACTCTTTCTTACGCACGGCGGGCCACACTCGCTCAATCTCGCTCTCTTTATCTGAGTCTCGATTAACCTCGTTTTCTTTCACACACAAATGATATATCTCCCTATTCGGGCCTCGATCGACACACTCTATACTCTCTCACGCAGATTGTCTATCTAGGCCAGTCCATCCAAGCCGCCCCCGCTCTTTCGACCTCATGGCGGGCCACGCTCGCTCAATCTCTCTCTCTCTCTCTGTGTGTATGTCTCGATTGACCTCGCTCTTTCTCGGACACAAACGATATATCTCCATGTTTGAGCCCAATTCGACATATTCATATTGTATACTCTCTCACTCACATTGTCTATCTAGGTCACTCTCTCCAACCGGTCTCACTCTTTCGACCGCACGACGACCCACACTCGCTCAATCTCTCTCCTTTTATGCATGTAATCGATTGACCTTGCTTCCTCCCACGCACAAAATATATCTACATGTCTATGACTGGATCATCTCTCAAGCTCTATCTTACAGCCCTCACTCTTCCCAAAAGCTCAATCGGACAATATCTCTCTAGAGCATATATATCTTTTCAATGAATGTCGGACCACACTCACTTTGTCTCTCTCGATTGACCTCGCTTTCTCACGCCGTATCTTCCACACATTGAAGCTACCTCTCCATCCCTTTGTATTAATTTGTGTAGGCATTTATTCCGGTGAGTTTAGATTATATTTTTGTAGCATTCGGCCCACAACTACTCCAAACACCGTTGCAACCCCCGCACTTCCCCCAATTGATTTCCCTCTAGCTCGGTCATCGCTCCCTCGCACTTCCTTTCTCGCCTTCAACGTTGCACCATGGTATTATTGCAAAAAACTCTGTTGTTCTCTTTAATTATTACAAATAAGCTACAAAACTACACACCGATAGTCCACCTGGAATGGAACAAATTTCGACCCACAAATTAAAGTGCTACAAACTACACACCGAGGGCCCACTGTCATGAAACAAATTTGGACCCATATACAAACTAAAAAATAAAGGATGAGGATCGAACATGCGACGGGGCCTCCAAGCCGCACGTCAATAGGCAACATAATGAGAACAACAATGTTTGTTGTACCCCCTTTGTTCATATAATGTTTTTATATTACCCATAGCCTATTTAATGGATAACATGTAATATTATTTTTAGTACATTAGTGGGACCGACTCGTTAGCACGTACTATTCGGCTTCACTTACTGGTGGGTTCCATGTGTGCTCTCTCTCTCTCTCCTCCCCTTCCGCGTTTAGACGCACGGGCAAACACGAAGAACTCGCGGGTGATGTTGCCGTTGACTATATCTGGACGCGTTCACAAGTTACGGCACCAGTTTCACGTACTAGTAGTACTAGTCAATGTGTACGTGCAATGCATGTTAATTTGGAAGCATATTAAGTGCATGCGGATATTATTTGCGTGTTATTATGTGATTAGCACTATTTTTGGCATGAAATTAACTGCATGCTAAACGTGTTGAGCGTTCGACATTGAAGCAGTCTAGGTCGTTGGATGAGAAGGAACATGTGGCTTGATGACGTTTTATGTTTAATTTGATATGGCTCTAGCAGAACATTCAATCAATAAAACCTTAGATTTCATTTAGTCTGACTCCGACTTTACATTCATACGATGACTGATCTAAAATAAACGGAAATGATAAACGTTTGGATTTTAAGCATGTCAATCCAAACGTTTTTCACGGCAAATTTAGATTACGCGGCGGCGGTGGGGTCGTCTTGCGGTGGGAAGCGGCTCCTCTGTCGTGCTCTATGTGTCGTCGGGCCACTGACCAACGGCGACGGCGGCCTCTTGCGCCGTTGTTGGCGTACTCCTGGAAGCTGAACCTAGCTTTAAGGAAGGCCACAATGTTCTGGACTTCGGTCTCCAGGAGCGAGTCAACTGGCGGGAGGAGGCGACTGGCGTTGGTGCAAGGAAGCGGTCGATGGCGGCCATGCATGCCTCTGAGTTGGGCACTAGCACCCGTGCGGGGACAGGCGCTGGCAATGGCGCGATGGAGACATTCATATGCACGGCATCGCACGGGCGCGACGCTGCCAGCACGCAAGCAGCGCAAGCGCCGGGCAGTGTGCACGGGCACCGCACGGCGCGTCGCTGCTGCATCGCCAGCGCATGCGCCGGCAGGTGGACGGGCGCGTGAAAGGTAGCGGGGACCTCATGGAACCCCGTGGCATCAAGCTCGGCGACAATGTGCGGCTCCCATCCCATCAATGCCACGGAGATGGGCGCTGGCGCAGACAGGGCGACGGGAGCCGGAACGAGAGCGGGGACAGGCGCGACCTTCCTGCAAGGCCTGTTGAAGCTTGTCCCATGACGCCTTATGTTCTTGAGACTCCGGCTGGGTGTCTTCCTCAGGAAACTGGAAGACTAAGGGCAGACCATCATGATGCGGCATGGCGTACGGTTAGGTCAGGCTGGTTGGAGGTAGACGACAGGAGAATCGGAGGGGAAGAGAGAAGATTCTAACGATACCGGGTAGTGCAGGGTTGATTTTAAATTGCGGCTCCGGCGACATTAAAAGTGGGAGCAGTTGTGACAAAGGTGGGCGGCGGAGCCTAGCCAAAGGGCTCGCCTCCCGGTGAGCTTGCGCAGTGGTCTACTTGCATGCCTCCCTATCAGCCGACGTAGCGGTCTGCTCGCACGCCTCCCGTCGACTCACACGCTTGCTCGGACGGCATCTGCTGATGAGAAGCGGGACTCGTGGCGGCACGTAAACACCCACGCTTTCAATAGTGAAAGCGTTCACCTTAACGTGACAGGTCTTTGTTCTAAAATACCTTGGCTCTTCGTTTGTGCAACTTCTCATAAGCAGCTTGTCTCAAATTGAAGAAAAAAATTACGTAGAAATATTTGTGCCATATCACGTGACCATGCTCAGTTTCATCAATTTCTGGTCACTTTTGGATTTTTTGAAATTTAAAATCCAGGATTCGAAACAATATCATAACCTGCATCATGCAATAAATTTTCAAGCGATACATCTTTCTGTTGTATTTCTTAAGAAAGGATTTGGTCAAACATTTTGCCTAGTTAGACTTGAGACAAGTTATATATGCGAGTAAAAGGATAATCCCTCATGCAAAGGTAATCGCCTGATATATTAACTCAAGTTTTTTTAGGGGTATATATTAACTCAAGTACTAGTAGGCACGAACAAACATGCTCAATTCTGTGCTCATCCTGGTGTAGTAGTAGTACTAGGCAATGCAGTTGACGGGTGACCTTGGTAGCGGCAACCGAGGGAATTGAACCGTGCTTGGCATGGTAGGTAACGTTGTCTAGTTAGTAAAGCATCCCTCCATTTTTCATTGGTAGTCATTATGGACAGGGGACATGACCTAGGGCTGGAATTCTGGCCGCCAGATATTTCGACTTGAAACCCGGAGGCTCGACTGGTTGGGGTTGGCTAATGTGCGTACCACACACCCCAATAGAAGGACACGAGCCCGTTTTTTTAGGATCGACACGAGCCAAGCTTTGGCTGGTACGCCGTTGGGTCCTACCATTCGAGAATACGAAAGGATCCTAAAAAAAATGAAAGGATCCTTTGTAGCGACCTGACCCAACATCGGTCAAGTCTCTGTGTCTGTACCATCCCAAGATCATGCTGGTACTCACAGTACATCGATAAAGTAATCAAAGTTCAATCACACCTGAATTTTATTACACGATTCTCATATAGAGTCTTTATTACAAGGAATAAATTCGGCTCAAGGCCAACTCATGAGAAATAAACTACTAATGTCATGGAAGCTGCCGAGGTAAAGCGAGTCCATCCGACTCAAAGGGCAATCGCCAAGCGCGGAGCGTAGCCTCACTCTCGATCGAATATATCTACGCAACATAATACGTTGCAGCCATGTAGGTCAGCTTTTGGAATAATTTGGCAAGTCATGAAGAATAACAATAATAAAGTTACTACCTCTATATGCATTTTTGGTGGAGCTCTAAGTTTCTTCATTTTATGTAAAGCCAATTTTATCCTACTACGGTGGACTTATTTGCAAATTACTACAAATTGTTGGTAGTTATGGAGATGGTTCCGCCAACCAAAATCTCGCTCCCAAATTATTAAGTCATAAACCCTCAAATTAATTCATTAGTTTTAGTGTTGAGATATCCGAATACTTCCAAGTTCCAGAGGCTCAAATGTCCGTAATCGGGGACACGGCTAATCGATTAGGTTATAACTCTGCAGAGGTTTATGACTTTCCCCGCAAGAATCATTCCCTCCTTTAAAGTCTTCGCACTTCATGGTGTTTGAAGACGGACGAATGAAACAGGGTCTTCCAAAGAGTTCTTACGGCCAACGCCGTACCCATCCAATCCTACCGTTCTCGTCTACTTCTCGTAGTACCGCCCACCAAGCGTCACTACTAGGGTCAACCCAGCAGAGCCCATAATGGCTTGCGGCTGCACGTAGGCTTCCGGTCATGGGGCATCCATCCTTCTCTTAGTGGCTGGGTGAAGCTTTCCGCAGGATGTCATGGCGCTTCTCCATGCATCCCGCCACCACTGGTGCTCCAGGTGCCCGTCAACCGTCCTCCACCCAGTAGTGATTTTCCAAGTCCATCTTGATCATTGTAGTTCATGGGGTTATCATCATCATTGACTCTCACATCTTGCTTATGAATATCACTCATACCAAATCCGTCTACGAGCATAGCAAAATAACTACTACGTCCCGGGTCATGGTAACAAGGGATTGGTTCATCCTACCACATGATACTACTCAAGTTTAATGACTTCAAGATTTCACTACTGCATGCATGCATGGTGGGGTGGTGACAACTACTAATGCACAAAAACATAGGTATAGAAATAACATGATCAAAACTTGCCTTGTTGATGATCCTCGTAAGCTAAAGAGTCGTAGTAGCAAGCTTCGCACTCCGGAAACTCTACCGAGACAAACAATAACACAATAAGCATAAAGCAAGAGGATCACACTAGATAACAATAGTAACATAGCACAACAAAACAATCAAAACCAAATCCAAAAGAAAACTCAAAGAAACCAATTCAAAGTTTTTCCCTACTCCAACAATAACAAAAATAGTTTTATATAACAAAAGTTCTTAATATGACCTAATCATGGTTTTAGGTTAACTTAAAAGAAAAGGATTCACTAAGCAACTAGGTGCAAAAAGAATTAATTAAATAGCTATTATAAAACTCATTTTAGGCCTAATCCAATTTCTATTAAGAAAAATAATTTAAAACTTTTATTAGTTATAAATAAAATTTCATCTACTAGAATGACAGAAACTATCCTAGAATAACTAATCACAAGTTAAAAATAAATTAATTTACTAATTAATTAATTAGGAAAACAGGAACTAGTCAATTAATTAGGATTAATAGGATTCTGTCTAGAACTAATTATTTATTAATCCTAAAATACCAAAGTTAATTTCTAGGGTTTGGCAAAGTCAAAATAAAGTGGTGACAACTAGAATCATGCAAAAAATAATTTTTCTAACTAAAGTTATAGCAGATTTACTATTCTGGCTAAAACAATATTAAAGCATTTTTAATTATTTTTAACATAGCTAAATATATGTTTTTCTGAAACTACATAAAATTTGCAATCCAACAAAAAAAGAATCACTCAAAAATATTAAGCAGAATAAAAGATATACATTTTTGAAAATTGAAACTATTCGGCTAAAACAGAAAATCAAAATAAAAAGAAAAAGGCCTAATGGGCCTATACGGTGCACTAGGCGTAGTTTAGTCTAAACGGGCCTAGGGTTTAAACTAACGAACCGGCCTAATAAAATAAAATCTAAACTAAAAAAATAAACCGATCGGGCCGGCCGGTTTTCTAACTAAAACCTACCCCTTCAGGGGCTTCTAATCTAGGCCATCGATCTACGATCGGACGGGGGAGGGTGCTGCCGGGGACTCACCGGACTCCGGCGACGGCGCGGGCGGGCGGCGAGAGTGCTCCGAGGCGTCTCAGGCCGGGCGAGCTTCATGAAGTCGTCGGGAGACGCGCATTTGAGCACGGGGAGGGTTCGGGGGGGTTGGGGAGGGGCGGGGTGGACCAGGGCGGCGACGGCGACGACAATGGCGGCGGAGAGAGCTTCGGGCTCCGGCGTGCGCAAACGGGAGGAAGAGGGGGTGCGGCGGGCTCTCGGGGGGGGGGGGGGAATGGGGTGCGGGGGGCTCGGCCTTTATAGCCCTGGGGTCGGGCTCGCTCCGGAAGGGCATCGGGGGCTGTCGGGGATCCCGGATCCTTCGGGATCCGGTGGATCTCCGGCGAGGTCGGTGGCGTGGGCGAGGGGGAAGGAGACGGGGCGGGTCCCACGGTCGATGGGAGAGAGAGGAGGGTTGAGGCGGTCGATCAAGCACAGGGGGTTTCAGCGAGGGTGGTGAGCTGGCACAGGCTGGCTGGGCTGGCAGATTGGGCTCGGTTAGTGGGCGCGAAATTTGAGGGGTGAGGCGGCTGGGCTGGGTGGCTGGTTGGCGCCCACAGGGTTTTTCTTTATTTTTTAATAAAACTAAAAACAAAAATAAAACCCAAACTATAAATATTTTATATAGGGTATATATATACCAAAATGATCAGGGGAATATTCCCTTTCATTTGAACATTTTTCCAAAGGCAAAATCCAAACTTTATGAAAATCCATTTTTTTCAAATTCAAATAAAATTCAGATTTGAATTCCAAAACTTTTGGCATTGTTTCCTCTGATATTTTTGGAGTGTCATGTTTTCTCCTCTCATACTTTTGATCAAGTATTTATCAGGCTTAGTTTTTGAATTGTTTCCCACATGCCAAAGTTTGAAATTCAAATTCAAACTCAAATTGCTCTGAAACTTCAAATGGCATTCAAATTCAAACAGGATGCATAGGATGCTTAGCTATAATTGTAAAACATTCCAAATAGGAAATTTGGGATGTTACATCCTTAAAAAAAGAATATGAAAGGAATCTTTTAAATTGCCGAACGAATCTATGTGTATTACAATGCCCGTATTTTCCTTGCAAATATTAATCTCAACGTGGTAATTGATTCATGACGAGTTCTTGAATTAGAGTGAGTTTGTGATATAGTGATCTCAACGTGGATTTCACATTTCATGGTATCCCTAGTAAGTTTTTCATTGCAAATTCATATTTAAAAGATGAACGGTATGGTGGTGAGAAAACTTTGTATATATCAAGCATACGACCACACACACACACACACACACGAACACAAAAGCAATCCAATAAGTATAGTGCATCTATTTTCCAAACCATGCATGTATGACATGAATTCAAAAATACTCCTTCTGTTCCTAAATATTAGTCTTTTAGAGATTTCAACAAGTGACTACATACGAAGCAAAATGAGTGAATCTACACTCTAAAATATGTCTATATACATCCGTATGTGGCAGTCCATTTGAAATCTCTAAAAAGACTAATATTTAGGAATGAAGAGAGTAAAATGAAAGACGTGCATGGTCCTCAATTCAATATATAAAATGAACAAGAAACTAAAACATTAATATTAAGTCTAGTACTACAATACATGCAAATGTTGTGTTTAGACGGAGCTATGTAGATTGTCGGGGGTTAACCCCTTGACCCTAGATAAAATTGTGAAGCTATGTTTAGGATTGTTTAGATTATATTTGTCCCCACCCTCCCAAATACTGATTGGTTGTGCACCCCTCCTCCTCCCTGGGAGAATATCATGTGCCCCCACACCGTAGATGCTATATGCTGATACGAGTTGCTTGGAGCTTGTTGATCTGAGATATAGCAGCTCACCCGACGTCTTAATATTTTTACAGAAACCTTAATGAGTTTGAGAATTGCATACAATTTGTACAAAAACTACTCAGATGCCCTTGGATCCCATATCCAATGACCTCGAAGCTCGTATCACCGTAGCATCTAAGATGAAGGAGAACATCATATTCTCCTGTATGTAAGAATATCATGTGCTACCACACCTTAGATTCTTTGGTGATACAAGCTCTTAGGAGCCATTAGATTTGTGACCCAACAACTCCTCGGTGGTTCGAATAGTTTTTTTGCAAAAAAGCCCCCAAAGAGTTTGGCCACTGCTTACAAGCACAAAGACGGCTTAGATGCCATTGGATCTCAGACCAAACGACCTCGAAGCTCGTATCATCGTACCATCCAAGTTGCGAGAGCACCTGATGTTTTCTTGCACGGGAGAATATGAGGTGCTCCCGCACCATAGATTCTATGGTGATACGAGTTCATGGAGATCTGGCGGCTCATAGTAGGAGGTTTGAATGTTTTTGCAATATTGCCTGAGAGAGTTTGGGAATTGCACAGAAAGTACAAGTACTACGCATGTGGGATCTAATCATAGATCATACGACCTAGATGCTCGTATCACCGAGCGACTAATTAAGCTACGGGGAGTGCCTAATATTTGCAACGGGGAGCCATTGGATCGAAGATGCAGCGGCAAACACGAGGCGTGAATGTTTTATTTGCAAAAAAAACCTTCGAGAGTCTGGAAATTGTGCATAATTACAAAGACTACTCCCAATCCATTGGATCTCAGTTCCAACGATCTAAAAACTCGTATCACCATATCATCGAAGCTGCGGGGTGGATGTGATATTCTATGCCGCTGACATTTTTGTTCGTAAACTTGCATAATACGTGTAACTCGTGCCGTTACTTGTCTAACCGCGCAAAGTGTTTGTTCAAAAAACCATCTTACACTAAAATGTCCCACTTGTCATTGATCAAATTTGGACCTAAAACTAACAAATCTGAAAGACGAGATTCGAACTGGCAACTTGGACTATTAATCGTAAGTCGATAGATTGAAACAACAACGGTTGTTGGCTTTGTCCCATAACTTGATTTTATACAGTATTACGTTGAGTAGAGTAGAGGGAGTGCCTCATCAATACGTCCATGACCGTTGACTCACTTACTGGTGGGTCCCAGGTCTATGATCTCTCTCTCCTCTCCATTGTCTAACCTTTAGACGCACGGGCACACACGAAGAGCGGCGCTAGCCTGCCGTGGTGTTATTATATAACTCAAAAAATCTTGGAAAATAGAAGAATCGCCTAGAACAAGAGACGTTATGGCTGGTCGTGACGGAGCTAACCACACCTATCCTCCGTGCCATCTTAGCATGATGAAGCTGTGTGGCTAGTGGGGTGTTTTCGACCGACTGGCTGCGTCCCGAGGTCTAACCATAGGTACTACTACATCTGAAACAATATATTTTTACACGCACATTTTTTTCTCCGTGCCGAGACGTGGCACACCCTACCGAGCGGTTTCGGGGTCCTCCCGGGTGGTGCACGCATATATTCTTCCTTGTTGAGACATGGGACGCCCTACCGCACATTTTCTGGGTCCTCCTCGGTCGTAGTGCCGAAGCAAGTAAATGAGTCGTCAAATCACGAAAGACCGCCTTCCCCGCCGAGTACATCACTGAAGCACGGTGGCTAGCTAGTTGGGCTAGTGCGACCGATTAGCTAGGCCGCCGCCACATTTGTTTTTTCACCCTTTTTATCTCCTTGTCGGCAGGTAAATTTAAATATACACCGCGGTGTTGCTCTAGTCTTTGTGTGCGGCAGGCGCTGCAGGATTTTTAAATTTTTGATTGACGGGGGCAGGCACGACAAGATTTTTAATTTTTTGATTGACGGGAGGCGGTAGCAGCGGTAATTAGTCATGACAACTCCGCTGTAAAACCATCGCTCCTCGATGTGAGAAGTCGGTTGGTGTTTTCCCATGGTGAAAACCTAAAGATTCCCCGCTCCTCGGCTGGCTCCCTCCGCCTTCCCATAGATTGCATTGCCTTTCAGCCGTTTCGCCCCCTTTGCTTCCTCTCCCCATTGCTTCTACCTGGTGCCATGGCGGCGCAGCAGATCACGGAGTCTGAGATGAGGCGCTTGACACAGGAGCTCCAGGCCAAGGATGAGGAGCTCAGGGCCAAGGACGTGGAGCTCCATGAGCTCAAGGAGGAGAGGAGTCCCATGCTCCTCCATTATGTGCGGGATTTCATGGAGCTTCAAAAGCGGCATGCATCCACCACAAAGATGCTCGAGGCGTCGGCGGCGTTGCTGCAGAAAGCGGGAGATACAATAGGCCGTCAAGGGAGACGGCTGGAGCGCGAGCGGGCCAATCGTGACGAGGTCCAAGATCGCCTCAGCCACTTGGTGGACCAAGTTGCCACGCACGTGTTGCTGCTGCGTGATGCCTACCGTCGTGCCAGCACGACCATGCCAACCGTCGAGCTAACCCCGTTCGACCACCCCGTCGACTTCAACGAGCTGCGGCTTCCTGACCTGGTCTCCTTCTTTACCTATATCTCTAAGGAGCTGAGCCATCTCTGCGTGATGGTGGGGGCGGAGCTGGACAAGGAGGGGTTGCGGGCTGCCGTCGCTGTTGCCGGGCGAATCCTCTTAGGGCCCCGTCACCACAATACATTCGTGCCATTGGACGCCATCTTTGATGAGCTGGCTCCCGTCGACCGGGAGTGGGCTCTGCGGGCCGTTGCACCCTGCATCACCAACGTCATGCGCCTCACGAAGCAGAGGGACTTCGATGGTGTTTAGGTGTCCTCTGCATGGGCATGTCCATGTCTCGACACAACATGACCATTGGATCAAACTCAGACGGTGCAGATCAGTCACTGTAGCACAAAGCGTGTGGGTGTGTTTGGTTGCATTCTCATCTCAATATAGTTGTTCCCTCTTCATGTAGTTGTGTTAACCTACTAGTGTGGACTCATGCACCCTTCATGCACTCTGCCAAACACCCAAAAGTGGGTCGAGAATGGAACTTTTGCTCCCATCCCGTGCACCCTTCATACACCCTGCCTAACACAGTCGTGCTTCATATGGTTCATGTTTCGTGGAGTACTGTAGCACCGTACTCTCCGTGCGCTGTAGACCTAGTTCTGTTAACATTGATCTCACCGTTCATTCTTGACCGGATAGTCGAAAAATCGGTACTATGTTACATTACTGTTCATATAGTTGACATGCGCACAACATCATTTGTTATCGTCATATCTTACTACACTAGCAACAAGATTATGTAGTACTGACGTATGAACCACTCCACATGCCTAGTAGTAGGAGCACTATGTATGTTCAAGTGGCTACCGTGTTTCACACCCCTCCGTCGTAAGAGTAGAAATGCTTGCCGTAATCATTTTTTTCTTCAGAAAAAAATAGTGGACTCGCTATACCGTGCGGATCCTCCTCGACGGTCGTCAGGAACCTTGCTACTCACTTTCGCCGACGTGTGGGACAGCCAGCATGGGGGTCCACCAGCTATGCACTAAATTTCTCCATATTAGAGTGCCCAACTGCACGGTAGACTACCCCGATCGAAGCGCCGCAGTAATGCCCAATGAGCCGTCAAATCACAAAACCCCCTCCTTTCCAGCAGTAAGTTGGACGGACGAAGCAACCATCATTTCACTCTTCTCTCTCAGCTTCCTCTCTATCCAACCCTCGCTTCATCTTGTTCCTCATTTCTTCAAGAAAACCCCGACCTGCTTTTGCCATTGTTCTTCTCTCCCAAAGAAGGAAAGGTGAGCGCATCAATAGTGTTGATTCTGGCCAAGGCCCGGTCTTGCAACCCCGAGACTGATCCTATAACTCTCTCTCTCTCTATTCTTCTTTTGGGTTTGTGATTATGGTTTCTTTTCTTTTATTTCTATTTGATAGTTTCTTGATGGACGCTGGAGCACCGGTCGAAGTGATGTCTATGGCTCTGGCCAAAAGCGTCGAGGCTCATGATACGAAGAAGCGCAAGCACCCCGCCGAGACTACCGCAGACAAGCTCAAAGCCATCGCCCTGTCCAAGCCCCCCTCCGGGATCCCTCATTAAGCAAGTCCAGGTAATATCTCTTCTTGACGATCTTTTTCTCGATCTTGATCGTGTTTTTTCATCTAACACGCAGTACTAGTACTAGTAGTACAACTTTGTGGGTGATCTTGCATGTGATTTTTGTGTGCCAAATGACGGTTCTAAATTCCTCTTTTGACCAAAACACGCGAGAGGTTGACACTGATTTCATATACATTACTTTCAACTACTTTATGAACATCAATGCTACCTTTGAAGAGGGTATATTTGCACCAGTAACTTGTGTTATGGATATTGCAAGTAATCCCTCTGCTCTCATGCCTTTGAAGACATGTTCTAGGGCCAGTTCTTTTAGGCGATTCTCCCAGAATCGCCCCCCTCCCCAGCTTCTCCTAGAATCGTCACTTCATATTTTTTTACAATCCTAGCTAATTAGACCTTAACTAGATAGGATTGTAAAATATATATATACTGGCGATTCTGGGAGAAGCTACGGAGGGGCGATTCTCGGAGAATTGCCCAAAAGAAGTGGCCCCTAGTGTCTTTGTTCACTCATTTCTGTGCGTATATGTAGTCATATATGGAGTAAAATATTGAATATCATCTTATATTTCTGAACGAAGGTAGTAATAAAATATGTGGTTCCTGTTTGAATTAGAACCAGGTCCGCGGTGGAGATGAAGTTCTCAAAGTCATGCCATGTGAACCGGAAGACCTGAGGATGAGTTCTATTGCTAAACTATCCAGCTGTTGTGTCCTTGTCGCCACGTGTCCTGAACTAGTGTTTTCCTGTAGCATTGTTGTCAGGCGTGTTCTCGAGGCTGTACTTGACCACAACAATTTCCTGGTTGTGCCTTCGATTACGAAGGGTGTGGTTCTTGTAAAGCTTCCCGACAAATCTGATGCGGCCTGTTTTCATCTTCATGTTTATGAGTGGAAAGACCACTCTGTTAGGTTCTCCAAGGTTGAGGAGATGGTGATGGTGCCGGTAGACATCTCTCACGAAGTCCATGGCGTAGTCAGTTATGTGGGGTTCATCCCATAGGTCGGTGGCAAGAAATAGTGCAGAGAGTTTAATTAGTGCAACTTTGCTTGTCTCGTAGTAAGTACTATTGTTCGATTACTTGATTTGTGTTTGTGAACCCTGTATTGTTTAGTACTGTCGCTTTTGGTGTGTGGTGAGTCCTGAGAATAGTCTATGTTAATGTCTGTCCACTCAATTTAGTCTGTATATTTTGAAGTATCCAGATCATATTTTTTGTGAGGACGGTTTATCAATTATGGTTACACTCCAATATCTGTATGCATTGCAGGGTTTATCGCACCCACCAGGATTTCCGTTCCCGTGGATGTTTGGTCCATATGATTTGTCATGACCTTTGGACTGTCCTGCTTGTGGGAGTAGGCGGGGCCCTGCATGCCACGCATAGTTGGACGACCAATCTACTGTTTAGTACTTCAACATAGTGATTTCCTGGTAAGGATTCACTCGTGTCACATAAAGTAAATCTTATTGATTTACTGTCTAAATCTTACTGATTAAGGTCATGTTTTCTTTCTTTTGCTGCAATTTTACGATGCAGGTTTTGCCATGTGACATTCATCACAGAATAAACCGTCTCGTTTGCTCTACGATGGATGTTTTTGCAGGTTTCACTTCTTATGTCGTGTCAGTAATGAAGGCACTGCCCATCACTTATATTACTGGAAAAAATTGGATCGGTCTGTTGTCTGAGTACAAGCTGAATCCCTATGATGAACTACAGTTTGGTTTAACAAACACACCACAATTAGTCCTTCTCGCGTTTAAAAGAAATGAAGAAAAAGACTGGATCACGGTCACGGAGCCTAGTCAAGTTAGAGAGCTGATCATAGGAGACCAGACACGAGCGCCGTTGTCTCACACATCGGTACCACCTTCAGCAACGGATCGAGCACCGGCAGTTGCTCTTGCACTGACAGCGGCAGCAGCTTCACCGATCCGGTGAGGATTGGGCACCGACCGCGTCAGCGGATCAGGCTGAACTACCGGAGGATCGGGCATCGACACCGGCACCTGCTCCGACACCAGCACTAGCTCTACAAGGAGCACCATCTTCGGCAGCAGCAGCGGTACTACCAGTTGCACCGGCATGGGCACCAGCAACGTCTTCGGCACCTGCACCAACACTTGCACTTGTATCTGCTCTGGCCCGTGCAGCGGCAACGGAACCAGTAGTTGCACCGGCAACAGACTGGGCTGCAGTTCGCACTTAATATACCAAAGTCCTTACAAAAACCGACATGTCCACCTTCTTGGTAAGCATTGGCCACCCAAGTGCTTCGTTCTTTTTTTCTTTCCATGTTGTTTCACATGATTCACTGTGTTGATCTAACTATTTGTGTATGTCTTCTTGTTTGCAAACAGAGAATTCCTAGAGCAACGAGGGAGTCATTCAACAATCCGGGCGACCGTGGCCAAGTTTCTCTTACCATGCGCAGCCTTGGCGTGAATGAACCTGCTCAATATACCGTAAGTACAAAGGATGGTCGCATGATGATTGATGCTAAAGGATGGTCAAGGTTCAAATCTAAATCATACCTTGCGGTAGGGGATGATGTCAAAATCAAACTTTCTCGGCAAGGAGAGCTGGTCCAAATCAACTTTGAAATTCTTCAGTAGCAGCACGCAACTGCCGAGCTGGTCTATCCTCCGAGAGATTTTCATGTAATACTCTGGCATGGTGAAACAAGTGTCCTGTGTGCATAAGTAGTACGACAGTATCGTTGATAGAGTTGCAACTCTGATTGCTGGTTAGGAACTGTCGTTTGATTTCATTCCAACAGTTGACGTGCTTTATTCAATTTTTTTGTATTCGCCTTGCGACAACATCTAAAACCAGCGCCGTACCCACCTCTTGCAATATGAAAAGTGATGAGGTAGAACACATGGGCTCCCAAACATGCAGGCCCACCGGCCTGTGGCCTAAAGTCCAGAACCGTGAGCCTGTCTGAGTATTTCTCAGTTGAACCCCCATAATGCCCGTGCGTTGCACGTAACATCAAGATGCATTTGTATGTGTATTTTATCTTGTGAGAGAAAAGGATGTATGAGGGAAGGCCTTATTCGAAAATGTGGAGAGGTGTGTGGGTACCTTTTTGCAAAATTGCCATAGTTTCCTTCCTATCCGTCTCAGATATAAATCGGACGGCCTATATTGCAGGATGGCAAGCACACCATCATCACCAACTCGTCTATACCGTGCTAACAAAAACTCTATTTTTTATAATTATACTAGCAAGATGCCCGTGCGTTGCACGGAACATCAAGATGCATTTATATGAGTAGTTTATCTTGTGGGAGATAAGGATGAATGAGGGAAGGCCTTATCTGCAAATGTGATGGGGGTGCGGGTATCTTTCTGCAAAATTGCCATTGTTTCCTTCCTATCCGTCAGATATAGATCGACGACCTATATTGCAGGATGGCAGGCACACCATCATCGCCAACTCTGTTTTTTATATAATATATATAATTATATATGTTATATATATTCCCCTTGATTTTTCTTATGTATAAAGTTGTGATATAAAAGATCTTTATATTTCTTCTGAGAGGAATATCTCTGTCAAAAATATATTTATGTGTAATAACTAGTTACTCCTGTCTTTCTACTTCCTTCTGCTGATATGTGGGGCATCCGACAACGGGGTCCACGTGCCATATGCACCAAATTAGAGTGCACAACTCCAAGGTAGACACACCTCGGTCGTAGCGCCGCATTAATGCCCAATGAGCAATAAGCTGGATGGACGAAGCGGCAATATTTCACTGGGCCTGAATCCCCTTCTCTCTTGTCTGCTTGTTTAGACAAAACCCCCGCTCAGCGATTGCATAGGGTTTTCTCATGGTGAACCTGGTACGAATTCTTCATCCATCCCCGATCAATCCAAGTCCCTTGGTCGCGGGTACTCCTAGGATGGCAGCCGCTGCCGCTGATGCATTTTTCTTCCTACTGAATCTAGTGTGTTTCATTTGCAGTGCCCAAAGTGCGAGGACCCTATAGGTTTTTGCGCCCTCGGCGAGACGCCACACTTGTTCCTTCTCATCCTAACACAGGATTTTAAAACGCGCACAATATGTTCCTAGAATCCTCTTTTCTATCCGGGAGGGTGGGTTTTTTTGAACATGCTGTCGACTAATTTGGAAATTTGGATTGCTATATTTGGATAAAAGGTACTAGTACCATGGTCAACACTGACATGAAGGAGGAAATTATTTCTAGATTTGGATATAGGGAATACATCGTGTTCTCATATTATTTTTCCTGCAGTGCATTCCTTGCTCTGCCAGAACACATGTACTCAAGATGCTCGGCCTTGCCATAACTGAATACACCAGTTTAATGGTAACAGTGAAGACAAGCCATGGATATAAGTTTCGAGTTGGGTTCATGAACCAAGAAGACCGCTGCTTTCTTATGGCCGAACTTGGATAAACTTTCTCAAGTGTTACAGACTGAAAGTTGGTGCACAAATGTTGATGGAAATAGCAGAACCTGGTCTCATCTTCACTGTGATCTTCCACCCCGACGTCGTTCCAATTGTTCATCCATGTTAGTTTTGTATTTGGTTCTTGGTTCTTGCCCCGATTACTTCTTAATCCATCTATTCTGTCTAACTAATCACAATTTAACTTTATAAGTAGCAACGAATCTCTCACGAAGATGGTACTTCTGACTAATATTTTCTTATAATTGGTGGCACGTGTAGGTTTTTTCAGAGTTAAGCAGGCTACTCGTTTGTTATTCTACAAGAACTCGGCTGTTACTCATGGCACTGAAGTTGACTTGGACAACATCCACAAGTACTTGCACTTTATTGATCGTCTTGAGGTCCTTCTGGGGCGTTTCAATGGTGGAATGCCACGTGGGATATGTGTGCCACTGCTGCACTCGTTGAACAGGTCCAACTGTGTTGAGAAACTTATGGTACGAGCTGTTTTCTGTTATATATGTTGTTCATAAACTCTTTCTTATGCACAGTTTTACATCTGTGATGTTCTTGAAACAGGAACTGTCCAGTTCTATTGTTCCTATACAGATGCCTGACCATGGTCGGGTCAGTCTTGCGCTTGGTCACAACATGATGTTTATGTCGATCTACTCCATTCCCCTTGGAGGTGAAAAGATACTTATTCATCGGTGGTCTCAAATAATGAAGGCCCGTCCATCTTGGAGAATATGACACAATATTATGTTCCTGCTTTTCCATGGCTCTAAAGTGAATATCCTGTTTATTGACCACATTGCGAGATGAAGCCGCTTTCAGAAGGTTGTGGATGCGCGGGGTGGCGCCTAGGCCTTATCCTGGGGCTTGGCGGCCTCACCCTTTGGTTAACTGTAGGCAAAGTAGCACTGTTCGAGGCGTGCTTTGTCCGGTTGAACCTGTATAAGTACTTGATACGTCTCCAACGTATCTATAATTTTTGATTGCTCCATGCTATATTGTATTCTGTTTTGGACATTATTGGGCTTTATTATACACTTCTATATTATTTTTGGGACTAACCTATTAACCGGAGGCTGAGCCCAGAATTGCTGTTTTTTGCCTATTTCAGAGTTTCGCAGAAAAAGAATATCAAACGGAGTCCAAATGGAATGAAACCTTCGGGAACGTGATTTTCAGAACGAACATGATCCAGAGGACTTGGACCCTACGTCAAGAAAGCAACCAGGAAGGCACGAGGTAGGAGGGCACGCCTACCCCCCGGGGCGCGCCCTCCACCCTCGTGGGGCCCATGTTGCTCCACCGACGTACTTCTTCCTCCTATATATAACAACGTACCCCCAAACTACCAGATACGGAGACGAAAACCTAATTCCACCGCCGCAACCTTCTATACCCGTGAGATCCCATCTTGGGGCCTTTTCCAGAGCTCCGCCAGAGGGGGCATCGATCACGGAGGGCTTATACATCAACACCATAGCCTCTCCGATGATGTGTGAGTAGTTTACCTCAAACCTTCGGGTCCATAGTTATTAGCTAGATGGCTTCTTCTCTCTTTTCGGATCTCAATACAATGTTCTCCCCTCTCTCTCATGGAGATCTATTCGATGTAATCTTCTTTTGCGGTGTGTTTGTTGAGACCGATGAATTGTGGGTTTATGATCAAGTTTATCTATGAATAATATTTGAATCTTCTCTGAATTCTTTTATGTATGATTGGTTATCTTTGCAAGTCTCTTCGAATTATCAGTTTGGTTTGGCCTACTAGATTGATCTTTCTTGCAATGGGAGAAGTGCTTAGCTTTGTGTTCAGTCTTGTGGTGTTCTTTCCCAGTGACAGTAGGGGCAGCAAGGCACGTATAGTATTGTTTCCATCGAGGATAACAAGATGGGGTTTATATCATATTGCGTCAGTTTATCCCTCTACATCATGTCATCTTGCTTAAAGCGTTACTCTATTCTTGTGAACTTAATACTCTAGATGCATGCTGGATAGCGGTCGATGTGTGGAGTAATAGTAGTAGATGCAGGCAGGAGTCGGTATACATGTCTCGGACGTGATGCCTATATACATGATCATACCTAGATATTCTCATAACTATGCTCAATTCTGTCAATTGCTCAACAGTAATTTGTTCACCCACCGTAATACTTATGCTCTTGAGAGAATCCGCTAGTGAAATATATGGCCCCCGGGTCTATTTTCCATCATATTAATCTTCCAACACTTAGTTATTTTTATTGCTTTCTATTTTACTTTGCATCTTTATCATAAAAATACCAAAAATATTATCTTATCATATCTATCAGATCTCACTCTCGTAAGTGACCATGTAGGGATTGACAACGCCTTATCGCGTTGGTTGCGAGGATTTATTTGTTTGTGTAGGTGCGAGGGACTCGTGTGTGGCCTCCTACTGGATTGATACCTTATTTCTCAAAAAATGAGGGAAATACTTACACTAGTTTGCTGCATCACCCTTTCCTCTTCAAGGGAAAACCAATGCAGTGCTGAAGAGGTAGCAAGAAGGATTTCTGCCGCCGTTGCCGGGGAGTCTACACAAAAGTCAACATACCAAGTACCCATCACAAACCCTTATATCCCGCATTACATTATTTGCCATTTGCATCTCGTTTTCCTCTCCCCCATTTCACTCTTGCCATTTTATTCGCCCTCTCTTTTCCGTTTGCCTCTTTTTGCCCGTCTCTTGTTTGCTCGTGTGTTGGATTGCTTGTTTGTCATGATGGCTCAAGATAATAACAAATTGTGTGACTTCACCAATACCAACAACAATGATTTCCTTAGCACTCTGATTGCTCCTCTTACCGATAATGAATCTTGTGAAATCAATGCTGCTTTGTTGAATCTTGTCATGAAAGATCAATTCGCCGGCCTTCCTAGTGAAATGCCGCTACCCATCTAAATAGCTTCGTTGATTTGTGTGATATTCAAAAGAAGGAAGATGTGGATAATGATATTGTCAAACTGAAGCTATTTCCCTTTTCGCTTAGAGATCGTGCTAAAGCTTGGTTTTCATCTTTGCCTAAAAATAGTATTGATTCTTGGAATAAGTGCAAAATGCTTTTATCTCTAAATATTTTCCTCCCACTAAGATCATCTCTCTTAGAAACGACATTATGAATTTTAAGCAACTTGATCATGAACATGTTGCACAAGCTTGGGAGAGGATGAAATTAATGATACGTAATTGCCCTACGCATGGTTTTAATTTGTGGATGATTATACAAAAAATTTATGCCGGATTGAATTTTGCTTCTAGAAATCTTTTAGACTCGGCCGCGAGAGGAACTTTTATGGAAATCACTTTAGGAGAAGCTACTAAACTCCTAGATAATATTATGGTTAATTATTCTCAATGGCACACTGAAAGATCTACTAATAAAAAGGTGCATGCGATAGAAGAAATTAATGTCTTGAGTGGAAAGATGGATGAACTTATGAAATTATTTGCTAATAAAAGTGTTTCTTCTGATCCTAATGATATGCCTTTTTCTACTTTGATTGAGAATAATAATGAATCTATGGATGTGAATTTTGTTGGTAGGAATAATTTTGGTAACAACGCGTATAGAGGAAACTTTAATCCTAGGCCGTATCCTAGTAATTCTGCTAATAATTATGGTAATTCCTACAATAACTCTTATGGAAATTTTAATAAGATGCCCTCTGAATTTTAGACAAGTGTTAAGGAGTTTATGAATTCGCAAAAGAATTTCAATGCTTTGCTTGAAGAAAAATTGCTGAAAGTTGATGAATTGGCTAGGAGCGTTGATAGAATTTCTCTTGATGTTGATTCTTTGAAACTTAGATCTATTCCTCCTAAGCATGATATCAATGAGTCTCTCAAAGCCATGAGAATTTCCATTGATGAGTGCAAAGAAAGAACCGCTAGGATAGGATGCGTGCTAAGAAAGATTGCTTTGTAAAAGCGTGTTCTTCTAATTTCTACAAAAATAAAGATGAAGATCAAAAAGTTATTGATGTGTCCCCTATTAAATATATTTTTTACAATATGAATCTTGATAATGATGGGACTGAATATGATCCACCTTTACCTAGAAGGCGTTCCAAAAATTCAGAGTTTTTAGATCTTGATACTAAGATTAATAAAAGTGGGACTGAAGAGATCAAAACATTAGATATTAATGAACCCACTATTTTGGATTTCAAAGAATTTAATTATGATAATTGCTCTTTGATAGATTGTATTTCCTTGTTGCAATCCGTGCTAAATTCTCCACATGCTTATACTCAACATAAAGCTTTTACTAAACATATAGTCGATGCTTTAATGCAATCTTATGAAGAAAAACTTGTGTTGGAAGTTTCTATCCCTAGAAAACTTTATGATGAGTGGGAACCTACTATTAAGATTAAAATTAAAGATCATGAATGCTATGCTTTGTGTGATTTGGGTGCTAGTGTTTCCACGATTCCAAAAACTTTATGTGATTTATTAGGTTTCCGTGAATTTGATGATTGCTCTTTAAACTTGCACCTTGCGGATTCCACTATAAAGACCTATGGGAAGAATTAATGATATTATTATTGTTGCAAATAGGAACTATGTGCCCGTAGATTTTATTATTCTTGATATAGATTGCAATCCTTCATGTCCTATTATTCTTGGTAGACCTTTCCTTAGAACGATCGGTGCAAGTATTGATATGAAGGAAGGGAATATTAGATTCCAATTTACGTTAAGGAAAGGTATGGAACAATTCCCTAGAAAGAAAATAAAATTACCTTATGCATCCATTATGAGAGCCACTTATGGATTGCCAACCAAAGATGGCAATACCTAGATCTATCCTTGCTTGTATGCCTAGCTAGGGGCGTTAAACGATAGCGCTTGTTCGGAGGCAACCCAATTTTATATTTTTACTTTTTTCTTCTGTTTAGGAATAAATTTTTGATCTAGCCTCTGGTTAGATTTCTTTTTATGTTTTAATTAGTGTTTGTGCCAAGTTAAACCTCTAGGATCTTCTTGGATGATAGTTATTTGATTTCGCTGAAAATTCCAGAAACTTTCTGTACACAAAAATAATTGTTAAAAATCACCAGAACGTGATAAAATATTGATTCCAATTTCTTATGATCAATAAACAAATTTTATAGGTCTTCCTATTTTGGCTAAATTTTTTGAGTTCCAAAAGTTTGCGTTAGTTACAGATTACTACAGACTGTTCTGTTTTTGACAGATTCTGTTTTTCGTGTGTTGTTTGCTTATTTTGATGAATCTATGGCTAGTAAAATAGTTTATAGACCATAGAGAAGTTGTAACATATCAGGTTTAACACCAATATAAATAAAGAATGAGTTCATTACAGTACCTTGAAGTGGTCTTTTGTGTACGAGATTTTCTGCTGAGTTTTGTGTTGTGAAGTTTTCAAGTTTTGGGTGAAAGATTTGATGGATTATGGAACAAGGAGCGGCAAGAGCCTAAGCTTGGGGATGCCAATGGCACCCCCAAGATAATCTAAGGACACCTAAAAGCTAAAGCTTGGGGATGCCCCGGAAGGCATCCCCTCTTTCGTGTACTTCCATCGGTAACTTCACTTGGGGCTATATTTTTATTCACCACATGATATGTGTTTTGCTTGGAGCGTCTTGTATTATTTGGGTCTTTGCTTTTTAGTTTACCACAATCATCCTTGCTGTACACACCTTTTTAGAGAGTCAAACTTGATTCGGAATTTATTAGAATACTCTATGTACTTCACTTATATTTTTTTGAGCTATATAGTTTTGCTCTAGTGCTTCACTTATATCTTTTAGAGCATGGTGGTGGATTTGTTTTATAGAAACTATTTATATCTCATACTTAACTTATATTATTTTGAGAGTCTTAAAATAGCATGGCAATTTGCTTTAATTAATATCATGAGAAAGTTGATGCTTGAGAATTGTTTTGAGATATAAAGATAGTAATATCATAGTTGTGCTAGTTGAGTAATTGTGGAGTTGAAAACTACATGTGTTGGAGTTTGTGATTCCCGTAGCATGCACGTATGGTGAACCGTTATGTAACAAAGTCGAAGCATGAAGTATTTGTTTATTGTCTTCCTTTGTGTGGCGGTTAGGATCACGCGATGGTTAACTCCTACCAACCCTTCCCCTAGGAGCATGCGTAGTAGTACTTTGCTTCGAGGGCTAATAAATTTTTGCAATAAGTATATGAGTTATTTATTACTAATGTGAGTCCATGGATTATACGCACACTTACCTTTCCGCAATTTTCTAGCCTCTTGATTGCAGCGCATTGCCCTTTCTCACCTTGAGAGTTGGTGCAAACTTCGCCGGTGCATCCAAACCCCATGATATGATACGCTCTATCACACATAAACCTCCTTATATCTTCCTCAAAACAGCCACCATACCTACCTATCATGGCATTTCCATAGCCATTCTGAGATACATTTCCATGCAACTTTCCACTGTTTCATTTATCATGACATACTCCATCATTGTCATATTGCTTTGCATAATCATGTAGTTGACATTGTATTTGTGGCAAAGCCACCGTTCATAATTCTTTCATACATGTCGCTCTTGATTCATTGCATATCCCGGTACACCGTCGGAGGCATTCATATAGAGTCATATTTTGTTCTAAGTATTGAGTTGTAATTCATGAGTTGTACGTAAATATAAGTGTGATGATCATCATTATTAGAGCATTGTCCCAAGTGAGGAAAGGATGATGGAGACTATGATTCCCCCACAAGTCGGGATTAGACTCCGGACTAAATAAAAAAATAGGCCATAAAAAACAGAAAAGGCCCAAATAAAAAAAATGATGAGGGAAAAAGAGAGAAGGGACAATGTTACTATCCTTTTACCACACTTGTGCTTCAAAGTAGCACCATGATCTTCATAATAGAGAGTCTCTCATTTTTGTCACTTTCATATACTAGTGGGAAATTTCATTATAGAACTTGGCTTGTATATTCCAATGATGGGCTTCCTCAAATTCCTGAGGTCTTCGTGAGCAAGCAAGTTGGATGCACACCCACTTAGTTTATTTTTGAGCTTTCATACACTTTTAGCTCTAGTGCATCCGTTGCATGGTAATCCCTACTCCTTGCATTAACATCAATTGATGGGCATCACCATAGCCCGTTGATTAGCCTCGTTGATGTGAGACTTTCTCCCTTTTTGTCTTCCCACACAACCCCTACCATTATACCTTATTTCCACCATAGTGCTATATCCATGGCTTGCGCTCATGTATTGCGTAAGAGTTGAAAAGGTTGAAGCGCGTTAAAAGTATGAACCAATTGCTTGGTTAAACCGGGGTCGTACATGATATGAATATTTTGTGTGGGGAAGATGGCGCATAGCCAGACTATATGATTTTGTAGGGATAACTTGCTTTGGCTATGTTATTTTGATAAGACATAATTGCTTAGTTAGTATGCTTGAAGTATTATTGTTTTTATGTCAACATTAAACTTTAATCTTGAATCATATCAAATCTGAACATTCATGCCACAATAAGAAGAATTATATTGAAATTATGCCAGGTAGCATTCCACATCAAAAATTCTGTTTTTTATCATTTACCTACTCGAGGACGAGCAGGAATTAAGCTTGGGGATGCTTGATACGTCTCCAACGTATCTGTAATTTTTTATTGCTCCATGCTATATTATATTCTGTTTTGGACATTATTGGGCTTTATTATACATTTTTATATTATTTTTGGGACTAACCTATTAACCGGTGGCCCAGCCCAGAATTGCTATTTTTTGCCTATTTCAGAGTTTCGCAGAAAAAGAATATCAAACGGAGTCCAAACGGAATGAAACCTTCGGGAATGTGATTTTTGGAACGAACGCGATCCAGAGGACTTGGATCCTACGTCAAGAAAGCAACCAGGAAGGAACGAGGTAGGGGGGCGCCTGCCCCCCAGGGCACGTCCTCCACCCTCGTGGGGCCCATGTTGCTCCACCGACGTACTTCTTCCTCCTATATATACCTACGTACCCCCAAACTACTAGATACAGAGCCAAAAACCTAATTCCACCGCCGCAACCTTCTGTACCCGTGAGATCCCATCTTGGGGCCTTTTTTGGAGCTCCGCCGGAGGGGGCATCGATCAAGGAGGGCTTCAACATCAACACCATAGCATCTCCGATGATGTGTGAGTAGTTTACGTCAGACCTTTGGGTCCATAGTTATTAGCTAGATGGCTTCTTCTCTCTTTTTGGATCTCAATACAATGTTCTCCCCCTCTCTCGTGGAGATCTACTCGATGTAATCTTCCTTTGCGGTGTGTTTGTTGAGACCGATGAATTGTGGGTTTATGATCAAGTTTATCTATGAACAATATTTTATTCTCCTCTGAATTCTTTTATGTATGATTGGTTATCTTTGCAAGTCTCTTCGAATTATCAGTTTGGTTTGGCCTACTAGATTGATCTTTCTTGCAATGGGAGAAGTGCTTAGCTTTGGGTTCAATCTTGTGGTGTCCTTTCCCAAAGGATGAGGGGCAGCAAGGCACGTATAGTATTGTTGCCATAGAGGATAACAAGATGGGGTTTATATCATATTGCATGATTTTATCCCTCTACATCATGTCATCTTGCTTAAAGCGTTACTCTGTTCTTATGAACTTAATACTCTAGATGCATGCTGGATAGCCGTCGATGTGTGGAGTAATAGTAGTAGATGCAGGCAGGAGTCGGTCTACTTGTCTCGGACGTGATGCCTATATACATGATAATACCTAGATATTCTCATAACTATGCTCAATTCTGTCAATTGCTCAACAGTAATTTGTTCACCCACCATTATACTTATGCTCTTGAGGGAAGCCACTAGTGAAACCTATGGCCCCGGGGTCTATTTTCCATCATATTAATCTTCCAACACTTAGTTATTTTTATTTCTTTCTATTTTACTTTGCATCTTATCATAAAAATACCAAAAATATTATATTATCATATCTATCAGATTTCACTCTCGTAAGTGACCGTGTAGGGATTGACAACCCCTTATCGGATTGGTTGCGACAATTTATTTGTTTGTGTAGGTGTGAGGGACTCGTGCATGGCCTCCTACTGGATTGATACCTTGGTTCTAAAAAACTGAGGGAAATACTTACGCTACTTTGCTGCATCACCCTTTCCTCTTCAAGGGAAAACCAATAGTGCTGAAGAGGTAGCAGTACTCATACTGCTTTCAGCTATGGTTGTTAAGTGCCGCTACTGGTTTCAGTTAAGGCTGTTAAGTACTCCTGCTACTTTTACAGTCTGTCGTGTTTCTTGATCCCGCCTTCCTCCAAATTAAAACCAAACCAGCACCGATGGGGCACCGCTTCAACCTCCCATGGTCGGCTGCGCCAACAAGACGACGCCGCCGCAAGACCGTCTCCTAAATCGTTAACGCCAACCTCTGAGGCGTCGCCGTCGTCCTCTGCGCGCTTTGCTGCGCTCGTCGCGGTGCCGCCCTCTCGCGTTGTCAACATGGTCAACAAACAAGAGGAATCAGCAGAGGACTCTACGTGGAGAGGATGATAGTAGGGGCCCACCATGTCCATGGCCGGGCGCAAGGAAGTTCCTCATATAAAGAAATTATACTCCATTGTCAGCGTATGGAAAAAGAAAAAGCTTCCTGCTAGTGGTTTCCTGACATCTGGGATCCACGACATTGTCAGCATATATAGTCAATAGACAAGAGAACAACACAAGATCGGCTGACACCTGGGACGTAGCTGCTCGAGCAATCTTTTTTTTTTGTTATTGTTGAGACGGAGCAGGGTTTCAACTGGGCTGTGGCACGTTTAGCCCAGGCTTATATCTTATGTTCACCACATGACTAGCCCAACTATTTTCTTTTGTGAAAATGAGCCCAGTTTATTTTTTTCTGAAGAATACCCAATCCAGGCCTACTTATTTTTCTACGCCCTGATGGGCTGCAACTCTTTCAAGACGCATGCAAATCTTTAAAGTAATATGAAATGGGCTGTAAATATAAAAACAGATGACAAATTGGCAATTACTTTATAATTTCTGAATTTTTTCACATTTTCAGATTCCAATTTCACTGGGCTTTAACCTAATTTAAATATATCTTCAAAGTACTTTAAATCTGGCTCAACATTTCGGTATTAAAAATAGTTTGGAACCCACAGAAATATGCGAAATTTCATTTAAATTTTTAACCCTGGCCTTGGCCAACAAAAAAAAGGACTGCAATAAATTGCATAAGAAGTTGCAATGAGCTATATATAAATTATTAAAAAAATAGGGAATGGTCTGACTTGTGCGCCTATTAAGTTGATGCGTATGCAAGATTTTTTTACTTATTATATATACGACAACAAACGATTCTAGCAGACGTAACCATTGGATGTCAATCCAACGGCCGTCGTGTTTCTTCAATCTCTGATCTTCTTGCTCCAGCCGCCAAATCCAGCGCCGGCGGGACCGCGTGCTCCGCCTCCCGGTTCGGGTTGTCAGCCGCCAAGCAGCCTCACCGCCCCTACTACTCCCACCGCTGGCCAAGCCGTCCCTCTACTCACCCACATCCCTCCACTGCTGCGGCTTCGCCGCCTACGGGTCATTCCCTTCACAGGGTCTCTGCTGTCGTCCATCACGCTAGTGTTCTCGGCACGGTGTGGTCAACATTGTCAACAAACGACAACATCGGAAGAGGGACGTACATGGAGAGGCTGACAGTTGGGACCCACATGGTCCATGGCCTCACGCAAGCAAGTACCTCCTTATTACGCCAAAAAGAATGAATACTCCCACTTACAGCTCAGACCCACCAACTATATCTTCGCACGCAAGGAAGTGCCTCCTTATGACGCACAAAAAAATGAATACTCTCCCTGCTAGCTGGGACCCACCATAGTGGGAGGCTGACTTGTGGGCCTACTAAGTTGATGCGGACGGAGGGCTTTGTCAACTTAGTCAACAAACGATTATATCACCAGTGACCGTTGGATTGTTAACATCCAACAGTCGTCCTACTTCTTCAACCTCTAATTTTCTTGCTCCAGCCATCCAAACCACCGCGTGCTCTTCCCTCCCGTGGCTGGTTGTGCTGCAGCGGAGGCCTCACTGTCCCCTACTACCCCCACCGCTGGCCAGGCCCTGCGGGGACGACAGCCTCACACCGCAGCCAAACCAGTGAACCCTCGTACTCCTCTCCGTGTGGGCATCCACTACTGCGTCTTCCCCGGCTCTGCATCGTTCCCTTCCTAGGCCTCGCCGTCGTCCACCGCCTTGGTGCTCTCGGCGCGGCGTGGTCAATGTGGTCAACGAACGACTTCCATCGGAAGAGTACTGTACGTTGAGAGGCTGACAGCTGGGTCCATGGCCGCAACAAGGAAGTGCCTCCTTATTTCGCGGAATATAATAATTCCTCCACCTGACAGCAGGGACCCACCAAACGGGCCACCGTATTTCATGAAAAAAAGTTTCCCCCTGACTACTGGGACCCACCAGCTACATCTTTGCACGCAAGGAAGTGCGTCCAGATTATGGGTAAAATAATGATTCGCCCCCTGACTGCTGGGACCCACCAGCTACATCTTCGCACGCAATGAAGTGCCTGACAGTCGGGACCCACCTGGTCGAAGCATACGTAGCGTTGTCATTCTGGTCGCGAACGTGTACGTACATACTGGTTGATCGGTCTGTCTGTAGGCTGCAGCGATGGACCGTGGCCGTGTAAGGAAGGGCACGTGTGGTAGTAGAGGCGCGCACGTGTGGTAGTACAGACACGCACGTAGCATGTACTCGTACGTACAGCGGCCAGGGTGCAAGAAAGTAAATACGGCCACATACGTACATACGGGCGGGGTCTCAAACACCTACTCGCGCATACGTACGGCCAGGGCTCATGTACATGGCTGTGGCTGGGTCGGAACGGAGAAACTGCGTCGTCGTCATGTTCACGGGGAGGCAACGTAATGCGTCGTGTTCATCGGGAGGCAACGGAACGCGTGCTCTTCATCGGGAGCCAACCGGCTTGGACGGAACAGGCGATGGAAACGAGGCCTGGCGTACCGCAAAACAGAGGAAACGGCCTTGTGTTCGACCGAACACGGTAGAAACGGGATCCTGTTCATCGGGAGGGGTCTGGCGTACCTCAAAACGGAGGAAACGGACCACCTACGATCGAAACGGGGTGCTGTTGATCGGGAGGGGTGTGGCGTACCACAAAACAGAGGAAGCGGACTTGTGTTGGAGCGCTACGGTCGAAACGAGGGTCATGTTCATTGGGAGGGGTGTGGCGTACCGCAAAATGGGACTCCACGGGATTCTGTTCATCTCCACCGTCGACCTCCTCCAGCCTCCATGGGCTACTGTTCATCCATCGTCGACCTCCACCAGCCTCCACCTGCGACTGTTCATCCACGGGCTCCTGTTCATCCAGCCTCCACCGCCATCGCTCAACCAGCCCTCTTCACGGGGTCCTGTTCAACCACCCCTCCACAGGCTACTGTTCATCCAGCCCTCCACCGGCTTCTGTTCAACCAGCCCTCCACCGGCTACTGTTCAACCAGCCCTCCATAGGGTCCTGTTCATCCACCGGCTCGATCGATCGGGGTCCTGTTCATCCAACCCCAGCGGGAACTGTTCATCCAAACCCCCCAACAACGCTCGCTGTTCTTCCAGAGGCAACATCGATCGGCTTGATTAGCAAAGAAGAGCGGCGAATCGCTCGATCGGGTTCGATTAATAGCCATCGATCGATCGCCGGGTTCAGAACGCCAGAGCTCGCAGGTAATCGCCGGGTTCAGTTAGAGCCCAATGCCTCGCACGGGTTCAGTTAGAGCGCAACGCCTCGCACACACGCTCGTACGTATGAGAGAAACGCGCATCGCTCGGCCCCCGACCACCCATCGTAGCCGAGAACTCCCCCGATATTTTCCTCGCCCTCGCTTCTACCACGGTTTTCTCCGTCATGGACGGCCCAAATAATGTCATGCAGCTGCGTCTCCGGCCCGCCCAGGACGAAAATCCCATTTTCTGTCATGATTTTTTGTCATAGAAGTAGGAGCCCACCACATCTATTATGATACTGGGTTTTGTCACAATTATCGTCATACAAGTGACATAAGCATGACAGTTTTTTTTCGTTCGGCCCAAAATGTCATGGATGTGTCTTTTTTTTGTAGTGACTTCTCCTCGTGCCCGCAAAGAGTTAGTGATAACATAATAGAAATATCGAATCGCATGACTTTCAGTGCAACTGGTCCTTTGTTTGGCACCACGGCAACTCAACTGGTAGAAGGATTGCTTCGGGTACGGTTCAAGAAAATCGTAAACATGACGTATGTCCTCATTGTTGTTGCTGAAGCCAAAGTGAGTACACCACTCATCTAGAGTGATGTTGTAGTCTTGGTGTAGGAGGCAGAAAGTGATTCGTGCTTCCTCATAAACATTTGGCATTATATCAACATTATGTTAGAGAGTACTAAGAAACTCAAGCTTTAACCATTCATATGTCTCATATCCCTGATAAACAAAATGATGCAACCCAACATTATCACATAATAAATTGAAATCGTTACCGATGCCCAATTTTGCTAGTGTGGACTCGCAAGCCCATTTGGTGGTCTTCATCTTCCTAATGTGAAGCTTCTTGTTCTTCCTCATGGCCTCACGGTCGGTGAAGACGACCCCCTGCGTGAAAATTTGTTACCTTTGTGCGGCACTCGCGGATGAACCCGGTGCATCATTGCGAGCGACATGTGAGGACCACCTCGTAAACATCTCTACAAAATAATTTTTCAGTCCAATAGAATGACACAATAGTGATCCTACAACAAATACAACATCATACTCCTCTGAAAACATGCACGAATCCAAGTCAAAATCAAAATCTGGATCAAAAGTATGCATGCCCTAGACATGATAATGCTAGGCACATAGAACATGGATTCACGAGAAAATAGTTGGGATTGGAGGAGAGACATACCATAGATCGATCACAGGGAAGGGTTTGAGCTAAAATCAAATGAGTGGGGAGACCGGGTGAAGCTGTGTTAGGGTTTGGAGAGTTTTGGAGGAAGAAGAAGAAGAAGAAGAAGAAAGAGATGAGTTGGGGGCAAAATACCTCTTGCCTCGGGCTCCTTATAGCCGCCAGGATGTCATAAGAGTGCAAGAGCTCATATATATGGAACGTCGTTCTTCACTCTGGAGCCAAAGTGTTGTCTGTGCTTACCTCATATGACCAACCATGCGAGCGGGTGCGCTCTTATAGAACATCATCGTTCGTGCTGTTGATTTGATCTTCTGGTCGAAGGTGCCATACGACCGCACATACGAGTGTGGATGCTCACATAGTACATCGTCAAAAGATTTGGATTTCTTCTCTGTTTGTGCCGAAGGTTCATACGACTGTCCATACGAGCGGTGATGCTCATATGATACGCCGTCAGATGCTTTGTTTCTTCTGGTTGATTTCTATTGGAGTCGCCAAGATGTCATAGAACCGCCCGTACGACCACCATGGTCGGACACTAGGCCGTCTTTTGTGTTGTTTCTTCTGAAACTTCACTTTTTTGATAATTCCTGTGGGGTAGTTCCAACATAACATATAGGCATATTTCCAGGCATTCAAACATATGTACAACACCTGATAATTTTGTACATGACAAAGGCCTCATTAGAACAACTTTTCTTCACTTATCCTCCACGATATAAACTTCAAATCATCAAAAACCACACGATGAACTAGAAAATGGCTCCTCCTCCTCCTTCCATCCCTCCTCCCACCCTCCTCCCACTAGCCATGGCGATTTCTAGCTCTGATCCCTATGGAAGGACTCTTCCATTGGGATTTTGCATCGGGCCTTGCCCTTGTAGATGAGGCACAAATGGAGGAGAATTAATCAGAGGCTCATATTATTTTGGGGCAGTTTAAATGCTTGCTTAATGCTCAATAACCCACCCCACCACAATGTTTTCTCACATTGGCGTTCTAGTATGCTCCACCATATGTGGCCTGGTGTTGGTGTCAAAACCGGCCGATATCGGGTAGGGGGTCCCAAACTGTGCGTCTGAGGATCGATGGTAACAAAGGACAGTTGGGACACAATGTTTACCCAGGTTCATGCCCTCTTAACGGAGGTAAAACCCTGCATACTCCTTGTATTTGATGATTATAGTGGTTACAAGAGTTGATCTACCTCAAGATCGTAATGGCTAAACTCTAGATGCCTAGCCTATGTGAATTCTGATAGCCTCTACGGACTAATCCCTCCGGTTTATTTATACACTGAAATGGCCTAGGGTTGTACAGAGTTGGTTTGTAGAGAAAGGAAATTACATATCCAGACACCAATCTTTCCATCCACGCATAGGGGAGTCCTACCCAGACACGAGGAAAGGTCTTCCACTTTGTATCTTCACAGCCCATCAGTCCGGCCCATATCGAATAGCCTGGACACCCGAGGACCCCAAAATCCAGGACACCCTCACCTGGCCCCCTCAACTGAAGGACCGACACCAAGCAGATTTGGCTCAAGCCCAATACTCTGAAAAGGAAATTTCAGAATTAGCTGCTAACTGGCCGATTTTGTGCTCAAAATGCCTTCAATGGGGTCACCGTAGGATTTCTTGCTAGGCTAGAGTCATTTGCATTAACTACTCAAGCCTAGACCACAAGGCCGTTGATTGTCTATTATGAGGAAAGGCTCGAGTAATTGAAGAAATCTTCCCAACCAGTTCTTGGAAACATATTATCAAGGACGGATTTTTTCTAAGACTGATTATGGGCAAGACTTTTCTCACGCACCCCATCCCATCGTCCGTTGTACCGTTTGTGGATTCTATGGACACGTGGTGCGTGACTGTCTCAAATGGAAAAGGGAGGAGATATGGAGATGGGTACCAAAATCCAAAACTTCCAACTTTGCCCTCACGCTCCGGCTTCTACCTTGTCGGATGTGGGGTTCCGGCAAACCCTTAAGGTTCAAACACTGTCGTGCGCGCGAAGTCTTTCCCTCTTACCAATCTATGCTCTAGCTCGCTAAGATCTTGCGGACGAACTCAACGAACTCACAACACAGAAAGAGACACGGGGTTTATACTTGTTCGGGCCACCGTTGTGGTGTAATACCCTACTCCAGCGTGGTGGTGGTGGATTGCCTCTCGGGCTGACGATGAACAGTACAAGGGAAGAACAGCCTCCTGAAGTTGAGGTGTTCTTCTGTGTATGAACTTGTGGTGCGAGGAGCCGATGAATTGCTCCATCCCCTCCCCTGTGGTGGCTAGCTCTACTTATATAGGCCCTGGTCCTCTTACCAAATGTTGAGCAGGAAGGGAGCCAACAACGGCGGGCAAATTTGAAGGGGGACAGCTAGTACAAGCTATCCTAACAAAAGTGGTCTTCGCCTGCGAAAAGCCCTCGGATGACGCCATCTTGGGCTCCACGATGACCTCCGCCTTGCCGTCCTCCTGGTCTTGGTCTTGTTGCACCAATATGGCAACCTTTGCCTGATGCCTTGGCACTCTTCGTCTGTGCTTGCCTCCTTAGCACCAAAGAGGAAATGTGGACGCTGTGCACACTGGCGCCTGCCTGGCACCCGCCTGGCACCGTTCGTCATAGCTCATGTCACGAGTGCCTCGTGAGGTTTTCCCTGCCTTGATATCTCTGCTCCTCGTGAGCCTGCCTGTCTTGGACCCCCGCGAAGGTCCTGGATGCCTTGTTGATGAAGACGGGCCGTACGGCCCGCTGCCTGGCCACGCTGTGGACCGTAGGCAGTCAAGTCTGGGGACCCTCGTTCCCAGAACACCGACAGTAGCCCCCGGGCCCAAGACGTGCTCGGGCTTGGCTTCACGACGAAGCCAAGGGTCAAGTTCGAAGCACCGCGGGCCCCAAAAGCCTGCGGCCTCGGTTGACGCGTGGCGGTTGATTGGACGCGGGCGTCTCCGCTTCCCCACACTGCCTCGGCAACTGCACGATTTGACGAGTCCCTGCGGCATGCAAGGATAACCATCATTACCTGCGATCGTGGGAGACACCGGTTGTCCTTCTCTCGCTATAAATGGGGAGGGGGGCGGAGCCCCCGTTGCCCATCTTCTCCTTGCTTGCTTGCCTCGTCCTCCTCGCTCCTCTGCTGACAACAATGGCGCCCATTAGAAGGTTTTCTGCCGAAGAGAAAGGGAAGGCTCCCCGTGACGATCCGGAGCCACTTCCGCCGAAGAAGCGGTCGATCCACCGCCGTGACGAAACGGCGATGCAGGTGGTGGCGAGGCCCTGGTGCGAGCGGCCTCCACCAGGACGGAGAGATGAGCAGCACCGCCCGCGCCGCGCCCAGGGTTGCCGTGCCACGGTGCTGCGTGTCGCTGCCCCTGGGGTGCACGCTGCTGACTCCTCGCGCGAGTTGGTGTTGTGGGCGCCGATGCCACCAATCTCCTCGATCCGCTTCCCGCGGTTCTTCTCTGACGTGATGCCGCTGAGGGGGCCGCTCGAGCTCTGGCTGCAGCATGCCGACTGCAGTGCCCCAGCGATCGGAGCGGAGATCGAAGCTGTCCCCACCGGCAAGATCTTCATGACCCATGGCTGGGGCGAGATCGCGCGGGTTTGTCGTGCGAGGGGGCCCCTCGTGATCCACTTCGAGTACGACGGCGCCTCCACGCTCTTCTTGAAGGTCTTCGACACTGAGGGCCGCCACTTGGAGTGCTGCTCTCGAGAGGAGCACCAGGTTGATGTGTATCCCGCTCGCAAGCACTCCAGCAGCAGTAGCCTTTGGGAGTCCAGCAGCTCTCCCGAGCTTTACGAGACTCCGGAGACAAGCGACGATAGCTACGTCCCTCCAAGCTCTCGATGTGCCCGGAGCAGGGCCGCGACGTCCGGTAGTCGCTGTCGGTGTCAAAACCGGCGGATCTCGGGTAGGGGGTCCTGATCTGTGCGTCTAGGCTGATGGTAACAGGAAGCAAGAGACACAATGTTTACCCAGGTTCGGGCCCTCTCGATGGAGGTAAAACCCTACTTCCTGCTTGATTAATATTGATGATATGGGTAGTACAAGAGTAGATCTACCACGAGATCGTAGAGGCTAAACCCTAGAAGCTAGCCTATGATGGTATGATTGTAATTGTGATCGGCCTTCTAAGGACCAACCTCTCCGGTTTATATAGACACCAGAGAGGGCTAGGGTTTACACGGAGTCGGTTACAAGGAAGGAAATACAATATCCAGATCGTGAAGCTTGCCTTCCACGCAAAGGGGAGTCCCATCCGGACACGTGACGGAGTCTTGAGTCTTGTATCTTCACGCTTCAATAGTCCGGACGATGTATATAGTCCGGCTGTCCGGATACCCCCTAATCCAGGACTCCCTCAGTAGCCCCTGAACCAGGCTTCAATGATGATGAGTCTGGCGCGCAGTCTTGTCTTCGTCATTGCAAGGCGGGTTCCTTCTCCGAATACTCCATAGTAATTATTGAACACCTAAACCGTGTCCGGATCTGCAAAATGATCTTCACATACCACCGTAGAGAGAATGATATTTCACAAATGCAATCCGCTAACAACTTTTTAGGCAACATGACATGTCATTATGGTCGGGTCATTATTCGAACCGTTTTCCCACAACCGGCCACACCGCATATTGCGAGGCTGTTTCCTTGACACGTCTTGTCAAAACAGAGATCGTGTCCCCTTATCACGGGATTCTCATCAATACGGGTATGGGTAATCCCACCGCGCCATCAATCGTGGCGCTTGGGAAGCAAGCGATCCTCAATGGGTAAGTGGGGAGGCGCACAGCTTTTGTCGCCTCTATAAAGGGATAAGAGTTCCCCATTTTTACCCACGCCTTCTTCCTCCCTTGCTTACCCCTGCCCCCTCAATTTCCAGCGCCCTAGCCCAAGTTTTCTCCGCACAGCTAAACATGTCCGGAGCAGGAGGCAAGTGGGTGGCTTCCACTGTGAAGGAGAAGCATATCGCGAATCTTTGGGCGGACGGATACTTGGCCGCAGACATAGCGCACCGGCTACCGGACGACGAGCAGGTCATTCCAACTCCGCTACCCCACGAGGGTCGTGTTTGTCGCCCACTTCGTCTGTGGACTGGGATTTCCACTTCATCCCTTCGGCCGCGGGCTCATGTTCTACTACGGGCTAGATTTCCATGATCTAGCCCCAAATTTTGCCCTCAACATCTTGGTGTTCATCGTCGTATGCGAGGCCTTCCTCCGCATCAAGCCTCACTTTGGCTTGTAGCTACAAATCTTCTGCATGAAGCCGAAGATCGTGAGCGGCCAGCAAGCGGAGTGCGGAGGGGCCATGGTGGGCAAGATGCCCAACGTCACCTGGCTTGACGGCTCCTTTGTAGAGACCGTTAAAGGTTGGCAATCGGGGTGGTTCTACATCACCGAGCCGCGCGGCCCGAGTTCCGATCCGGAATCCCCATGCGGCTGACCTCCTGGGAAAAGAAGGGCCTGGCCTGGGGAAAACCTACAGGGCTGACCGGACTCCAAAACTGTGTTAAGAGCATGAAGGACAAGAACATCAAGCTTGTCAACATGATCCAGGTCATGCTCGTTCGCCGGATTCTCCCGTGCCAAAGACGGAAATTCAATCTGTGGGAGTTCGTCCCGGCCGAACACCAGACGCTTCGGAAGCTCTACGACATGACACACAAAGGCGCATGAAAGGTGTTGTTCAAGGCCTCCGAAGTGCCTCCTCCCACATCCGAGGACCACGGACTTCAAGCAGCGCAGCCTCCTAGTCCGGTGAGTTTTCTAACTACCACCGGATTCAACTCTTCCTAGTATATTCGTGGGAAAGTCTTAAGTAATTGTGCATATTTAATCAGGATTATGCAAAGACAGCGGAGTGGATTGACTGTCCGGCTCCGCTGCCAGAAGGCCAAGCTGATGCTCTCCTGACGGAGATGCTGGTCCCGGCGCCCTACAAGGCACCGGAGAAGAAGGCCGAAAAGAAGGCCCCGGGGACCAGGAAGGGTCTCCGGCGTAAGGTTGTACCGGAAGCCTTGTCCAAAGAAGATGAGGCAAACTCCTCCCCCGAAGGGGAGGAAGAAGAAGAAGGGGCCGCCCCATCCGGAGAGGATGGGGGGCCTGAGAAGGCAGACCAGGGGGCCGGGAAAGGCCCCTGGCACAAGGCCGTCATACCCACGTCGTCCGAAGATGACGAGACAGATTCCTCCCGCGGAGGCAGGGGAAAACATGAAGAAGTTCTACCTCCCCGTGATGGGGGGGGGGAGAAGAAGAGGAAAACCGCCCCAGAGGGGGAGGCCAGGGCGTCCAAGAAGGGAAAAGCGTCCCTTCCGGACTACTCCACCACGACCGCTCACAGTGATGAAGAGTGGCTGCCCAGGGGGAAGCCCCTAGCGAGATCGTGAGTCTCTGTACTCTATTGTACTTTAGCGCGACTTTGTTTCATAGTCTTGTTATAACTCTGAACATATATGCAGTCCGGCCAGGGTCCATCCCGAGGTATCGTCTTCGGATGGGTCCTTGAGTGCTTTAGCGATGAACTCGCTCCCGACGGCCAGTACTCCTCAGCCTGCGGATGACACGGAGGTGTTGTCCCAAAGATTCCCAAAGCGGAGGGAGGTGACTCTGGAGGCGCCCCAAGGCGGAATTCCAGACGTCGGACACGCGGGGTTCAAGATCCCCGCAGATCATGTTGATGAGAGCCGTAGTAAGCCGGGCTCTCAGCCGAATACTGTTCTGGAACCTCGAATGGTTCCGTACTTAGGCAGGCAGCCCCTCGTTAGGGAGGGCGAGTCATCCGTGCCGAAGACTTCCATTACGCCCGAGGCGTCGGATTGTCTGCTGGAAGCGCTTCGCGGCGCTTCCATGGATGAAGAGCACCGTACTCTTATGAGTGCGGTGATTCAGAAGGTTTTGTCCTCCAGAAGCGGGCTAACCGAAGCCTGCACCAGCCTCCTAACAGGCTTTGAGGTAAGTAGGGAATATGTAAAATTACCACCCGATAGGTAGTAGCCTCAGATACTCTGTTTGGTGTTCGGAAGGAAAAGCCGAACAGAGGGTCAATTATAATCCGCAGGAGTCTAATAGTAAGTATTTATTTTGAATAAGCAGGATGTGCTGCTTGCCGCTGTTGTCCGCACAGCTGAGGTCGCCGGACTAAAGCGGGACCTGGAGCAGGCGCAGGGGGAGCTCGACCTCATGAAGAGGCAACTCGAAGAGAACAAAGGTGAGTGATTCCCCGCTCTCATGTAATGAAGGATAGATAAAATTGGTTATTCTAACGACGGTTGCCGTGGATCAGGTGGTAACAGGGCCACCACCAAAGTGGCGTCTCTAAAGAAAGCGTTGTCCGAGGCCGAAAACAAGGCGGCCTTGGAATGCAAGGAGCACGAAAAGCAAGATGCTAGAGTGGGCGAGGTACAGCAAGAGCTCCATGAGCTCGGCAAGAAGTTCGAGTCCATGGAGCATGAGCTTAAGATGAAAGAGGCCGAGCTTGCGAAGGCCTTTGCAAGTATGAAAGACGCCAAGGCCGAAGCCAACAAGGCACAACAAGAAATCCAGATGGCCCATAGATAGCGGCGGATAAGACATTCTTTATGCAAAGCAAACATGTAGAGGAGGCATTTCTTTTACTTACCCGAATTCGGAGCTCTCCAGGGGCATTCACAGATCTGCCACGCAACGTCTCAGATGCCCCGGAGTTCTACCATGCCGAGGAGGGGAGCTCCACGGAGAAGTTGTTCTCGGTCCCGATGTCTTTGGGGCGAACACCCACTGCCTCTGAGTGATCAACTGAAGCAGTTGGTCGAACTCCGCAGGGCGGCCGAAGTGGCTATGAAAGATTTCATAGTCCGGATGTGGCCTGGTGAGCCCATGCCCACTAGCTACTTCGGCCTGATCAAGCGGATGGTGAATGCCTGTCCGCGGCTTGAGGTTATCAAGTGATCCGTTTGCATTGAGGGTCCTCGTCGGGCCTTTGCCCGTGCGAAGGTGCATTGGGGCAAGCTGGACGCGGAGAAGCTGGACGGGCCGCCGGAGGGCAAGGCGCATCGCTATCCCAAGAAGTATTACAATGGCGTTATGAAGGGCGCTCGTCTCGTGGACGATGAGTGTACCAAGGACAAGATCTTTGAATAAATGTACCTCTGTCACTGTTGTAATATGAAGACAAAGTTACTTGTGCTATGTAGCACTGTTTGATTTAAAATATTACCTTCTGTGCGACTGTTTATAGAATTCTGAAAGTAGGCCAGTCGTCAGCTTCCGCCCCCACGTAACTAGTACCGGGGTGTTCCGGGAAAAACCCGGATACTCTTTATCCAAATTTTTGGTCCCTTAAGGAGGTATCCGGCGCAGCGAAAAAGGCAATCGGACTATGCGGCTTTATAACTTTCACTTAGCCATACAAGTCTACAATTTGAAATTTCGGCGAAGCCCCTAGAATTCGGAGGGCCGAATTGGGGCGCTATATACGCCTAACTCGGACGAGGCTGATTCATCGCCTAAAGCAGAAAAAATCTTTAAGGATTTTAAGACCTCTCGAACAGCGACCAGCTCTCGCCGCATCATGCCGTGGGTTTTCGGCTTTCTCTCGAGGTGCTCGTCCGGAAGAACCGGGACACAATCGCAGTAGTTCTCCCTGCGCTACCTTAGCCGATATAACGGAACGTAAGGTACCAAAACAAGGGAGCCGGGCAAACCCAACTATTGACCCAAGACGTGATTCAGAGCTGATATATATAGTGCTATAAGTTCGGGGTGCCGCACTGTTGAAAGTGTTCGGACTTGTTATGCCGTCAGACACGAGGTGTCATAAGAAGCCCTGGCAAACTAACCGCACCAAGGTGTACGGATGCAATATTAAATAAACATTTGCAAGAAATATGCGCAAATAGGAATAATAAGCTGACGCTATATATTGTTTCCCATGGATGAATAATACGTTTAAGCGTATCTTTACAACGGTAGCATTAAGAAGAAGTAACTAGGACTATTTAACATGTCCTATCCAAGGGCAGGCTGCATGTAGGTATGTAAAACAGGTATAACGATCGTGAACCGATTCCACCTGGGTATTTCCTTTTGTGCGCAAAGCCTGTTGCCTCCTTGGTTTTCTCTCCTATGTAAGTCCGACAATCCGGCTCTTCTGAAGAGGCTGCTCTAAAGCAATGTCCTGAATAATAAGAAGGATGGGTTATGAAGGTATGTAGCGGTTATACCACACTGTTGACTGAGGCATTGTTGCACCTTCGCCTACGCCCATGGTATTTTGAGTGCGTAATTGTGTACGCGTGGCACGAATGTTGCTTTGATGGAGCGGAGGCCGGACTGCTAGTCGCGCTCTTGGTGTGCCTGATGATCCTGTTGCGGGGTGCTCCGGACTCGCTTGACGGTGCTCGAAGTTGTTGTCGCCGGATTGGTTTGTCGGAGGAGGCCGCATTGTACTTCCGCCGCGAGGGCTGCAGTATCTCTTCTGTTCAGAGAGAGCGGTCCATGCTTCCGTTGACTGTTATGACCCCGCGTGGTCCTGACATCTTGAGCTTGAGGTATGCGTAGTGTGGTACCACACTGAATCTAGCGAATGCGGTTCGTCCGAGCAGTGCGTGGTAACCACTGCAAAAAGGGACGATATCGAAGATTAACTCTTCGCTTCGGAAGTTATCCGGAAATCCGAAGACCACTTCCAATGTTGTAGAGCCCGTGCAACGGGCCTCTACTCCAGGAATCACACCTTTAAAGGTAGTTTTGGTGGGTTGATCCTTGAAGGATCAATGCCCATTTTGCGCACTGTGTCTTGATAAAGCAGGTTCAGGCTGCTGCTGCCGTCCATAAGGACTCGCGTGAGGTGGAATCCATCGATGATTGGGTCTAGGACCAATGCGGCTGAGCCGCCGTGACGGATGCTAGTAGGGTGATCCCTACGATCAAAGGTGATCGGACAAGCTGACTATGGGTTGAATTTGGGGGCGACTGGCTCCATCGCATAGACGTCTCGTAGTGCTCGGTTCCGTTCCCGCTTGGGAATGTGAGTGGCGTAGATCATGCTGGCTGTTTTCACCGGGGGGGGGGGGGGATATCTTCTGTCCCCCCGTGTTCGGACGCCGGGGCTCTTCGTCGTCGTTGTGCAGCCCCTTGTCCTTGTTTTCGGTGTTTATTTTGCCGACCTGTTTGAACACCCAGCAGTCTCTGTTGGTGTGGTTGGCTGGCTTGTCCGGGGTGCCATGAATTTGGCACGAGCGCTCCAGTATACGGTCCAGGCTGGACGGTCCCTGATTATTTCTTTTGAACGGCTTCTTCCGCTGACCGGACTTGGATCCGCTGAATCCGGCGTTGACTGACGTGTCTTCAGTGTTGTCGCCGTTGTTCCGTCGCTTATGTCTGTTACACCGTGGCTTGCCGTTATTGTCGCGGCCATCCGAAGTGCCCGAATGTGGTGTAGTGCTGCTGCGAGCCAACCAGCTGTCCTCGCCCGCGCAAAAGCGGGTCATTAGTGTTGTGAGAGCTGCCATGGACTTGGGTTTTCCTGGCCGAGGTGTCGGGCGAGCCACTCGTCATGGATATTATGCTTAAAAGCCGCCATGGCTTCGGTGTCCGGACAGTCGACTATTTGGTTCTTTTTAGTTAGGAACCGAGTCAAGAATTTCTTGGCTGACTCTCCGGGCTGTTGAGTAATGTGGCTCAAGTCATCGGCGTCGGATGGTCGCACATATGTGCCCTGGAAGTTGTCGAGGAATGTGTCTTCCAGGTTTTCCCAACTACCAATGGAATTTGCTGGCAGGCTGTTTAGCCGGCGGGCGGGTCCTTTGAGCTTAAGGGAAGATACTTGATGGCGTGTAGATTGCCTCCATGAGCCATGTGAATGTGGAGAAGGAAATCTTCAATCCATACTGCGGGGTCTGTTGTGCCATCGTATGGTTCGATGTTTACGGGTTTGAACCCTTCTGGGAATTCATGATCCATCACTTCGTCAGTGAAGCAGAGGGGGTGCACCTCTGTGCCGGGCTATATGGCTACGTTGTTCGAATTGCTCAGGGTGGCTGTGTTCGGCCCGACCGGACTTGTTGATAGTGTGTCCGGCGTGACGGTCGTCGTCGCGCGTTTGGGTGCACCCCCGTGATCCATAGATCGATCTTGGCTGTTCTGCTTTGTTTTCAAAGATATCTTGCGAGTCCCGCCTATTGCCCCGGCCGTAGTGTATTGGCGTGGCGGTGCAGGCTGGTATTCGGGCTGATACGCCGTTTTATCCCGGCCACGAGGTGGCCGGTTAGCCGTGTGGCGCTCGATTCCATATTCCTCGGCTCCCAGGACTTCAGTCCATCTATCTGTGAGCAAGTCTTGATCAGCTTGAAGTTGCTGCTGCTTCTTTTTCAGGCTCCTTGTAGTGGCCATAAGCCGGCACTTGAAGCGCTCCTGCTCTACGGGATCCTCAGGCACGCCGAACTCGTCGTCGCCGAGGCTAATCTCATCTTCGAAGGGGAGCGTGTACTTGTCCTCCTCCGGATATCCGTCCGTCGCCTGTTCGTCTGGGTTGACCTGCTCATCTTCCTCCCCGGCCTGCTCGAAGGCGGGCTGATCAGGGTTGTATTCCTCTTTGGCACCATCCAGATTGTTTTCGTCTCCTGGGTCGGTGTTACTGTGGCGGGGCTTGGGGCGGCGTCGATGACGCCCATGCTTTGTTTTTCTCCCTGAGGGGTTATCCTCCGTTGCCTCATCGCCATTGGTTTCCGTCGGAGTGTCCACCATATATATATCATAGGAGGAGGTGGCTGTCCACCGCCTTGTGAGCGGTGTTCCTGTACTTCTCCTGCATCGTCGTCCATACTGTCGATGTCTTCAGAGTCGAAGTCGAGCACGTGGTTAGATCATCGACCGTGGCAATGAAGTGGGTGGTGGGTGGGCAGCGAATTCCTTCGTCGCCTGCTTCCCACTCGAGCCGAACATAGCTCGGCCCAGAGCCTCCTGATAAAGAGAGAGACTTTAATGAGTTCAGCATGTCGCCGAAGGGCGAGTGCTGAAAGATATCCGCAGCGGTAAACTCCATTACCGGGGCCCAACCTGGCTCGGCTGGCTCGGGAGCGCGCGGACTGGAACCCACAACCGGATACGAGTCCGGGGGTCCGGAGTCACAGGCTTCTACAGAGGTGAGACCTGTCTTCGGCTCGAACGCCGATGAGTGTGCGGCCTGTGGGGCAGGGTCCATCCTCCGCCTTAGCAACGCAGCTCGCCTGCCCGGATTTAGGGTCCGGCTACCTGCAGGGGTGATATCCCGAGCATTGCCCGACAGCAGGTCTAAGCCGTGCTCATCGTGACTATCCGGTGCTCCCGGCACAGGCCCGAATCCGTCAAAGATCAAGTCTACGCGAATGTCGGCCGTGTAGTTCAAGTTTCCGAACCTGACCTGGTGGCCAGGGGCGTAGCTGTCGATCTGCTCCAGATGGCCAAGCGAATTGGCCCACAGCGCGAAGCCGCCGAACACGAAGATCTGTCCGGGGAGAAAAGTCTCGCCCTGGACCGTGTTGTTGACGATTGAAGGCGCCATCAAGCCCCGCAGCGACGACACAGAGGAACTCTCAATGAAAGCACCAATGTCGGTGTCAAAACCGGCGGATCTCGGGTAGGGGGTCCCGATCTGTGCGTCTAGGCTGATGGTAACAGGAAGCAAGGGACACAATGTTTACCCAGGTTTGGGCCCTCTCGATGGAGGTAAAACCCTACTTCCTGCTTGATTAATATTGACGATATGAGTAGTACAAGAGTAGATCTACCACGAGATCGTAGAGGCTAAACCCTAGAAGCTAGCCTATGATGGTATGATTGTAATTGTGATCGGCCTTCTAAGGACCAACCTCTCCGGTTTATATAGACACCGGAGAGGGCTAGGGTTTACATGGAGTCGGTTACAAGGAAGGAAATACAATATCCGGCTCATCAAGCTTGTCTTCCACGCAAAGGAGAGTCCCATCCGGACACGGGACGGAGTCTTGAGTCTTGTATCTTCACGCTTCAATAATCCGGACAATGTATATAGTCCGGCTGTCCGGATACCCCCTAATCCAGGACTCCCTCAGTCACCGCCGCTGATCTGGATGGGGTTGGCACCGGCCTCCCGTGGACCACGGTTGATGATGACGTCCGCCACGGGAGGGTGTAGATAGGATTCCTCTTAGTAACAGCTTTTGTTCCCTACGAAGGATCACGAATCACCCCGTGGGGGCTTGTAAGGGTCTATAATGTCTTTTGCGCTTATCTTCCTCGTTATGAAAACTTGGTGAGCGTACATCCCGTTAAGGCTCGGTTCCCCCTTTCTTTCCTCACGATAGCTTGTTGCTCTACGCTGACAGGTCCCGGTCCCAAGGTGGCTACAGGAGGTGCGCGGCCCGAGGTCCAGTAAGAGCCCCTGAGGCGCTATGCTCAGGAGGTCCCCCTTAGCGCTCAAGTAGCCATGGTAAGGCGAGAAAGGGAATAAACGTGGCCACAGCGGGGCTACGGCAAGGCGTGAGCGACCATTAGGCCTAAACACTTAGTCAATCCGGGTGAAAGACTTATCTTGTTGATTTCATGGCGACTCGTGACGTTGCGGTAGGGTTGTGCGCCAACTTGTGCGGCATAGGCAGGTCGGCCCGTACGAGTTTCCCTTACCCGTGCTCTCCTTACTGCTCTACGTCCTCAGGTCCCAGCCCTCGAGCGAGCTCAGCCGCCGCTGGTATGCCAGGTCGCACGGACAAGGCCAGGGGGTGAGGGCTGGAGAGCCAGTAAGAGCTCCTGAGTCACGATGCTCAGGAGCCCCCCTTTTAACGCGCAAGCGGATCGCATGAGAAAAAGGAGACTCGCAGTGCCGTCTGCTATCCTTCCCGCTGGTTGCTCTAGGTGAGGCGAAGGCACCGAGGGCCTGGTGTGGTGGCGTGTGCGGCGCATGCCGCGAGCTAGAGCTCGATCACTCAGATTTGTCGGTCGTGGCAGGGACGGACTGAAAGCACAAGTGCTCCCTAGGTGGTTTTGGTAACTAATGTCAACATATCTCTTGTTGGACTAACAGTTTTATCTAGTATGTTTCAGATAAGTTCAACAATGGAGTGGCATGGACTAAAGGATGTGGGAACTCCTTCAAGATGCTAAGGACAAAGGATTGGCTCAAGCTTCAAGCTCAAGGCTCTTCATTTTACATTTTAGTGATCCAAGATCACATTGAGTCTATAGGAAAAGCCAATACTATCAAGGAGGGATGAGGTGTTGCTTAATGAGCATCTTGCTTCATGTGCTTAGTGATATGCTCCAAAACCCTCAACTACTTTCCCACTTCCACACACATGATCTAAACCTAAAGTCAAACTCGGCCCTAGCGATTCTTTCTATCCGGCGCCACCGAGTTCAGATGTCATAGCCACTGCCACAAACCCTAGGCAAATCGGTTTCACCGATAGGGATCTCGGTCTCACCGAGATGGGATTGTAATCTCTCTGTGTATGTCCATTACCAAAATCGTTCTCATCGAGTTTGTGCAATCGGTACCACCAAGATTACAATGCAAACTTTCTGGTTAACTTATTACCAAAATCGGTCCCACCGAGTTTGAGTAATCAGTCCCACCGAGTTTGCCTGACCAACTCTCTGGTTAGCTAATTACCAAAATCGGTCTCACCGAGTTTGTGTACTCGGTCTCACCGAGATTACGTTATGCCCTAACCCTAACCATATCGGTCCTACTGAGTTGCATGTCAGTCCCACCGAAAACCCTAACAGTCACTAGGTTTACTAAATCGGTCCAACCGAGTTTGTTGATTCGGTTCCACCGAGTTTGGTAAATTGTGTGTAACGGTTAGATTTTGTGTGGAGGCTATATATACCCCTCCACCTCCTCTTCATTCATGGAGAGAGCCATCAGAACAAACCTACACTTCCAACTTACCAGTTCTGAGGAAGATCTACCTACTCATGTGTTGAGGCCAAGATATTCCATTCCAACCATATGAATCTTGATCTCTAGCCTTCCCCAAGTTGCTTTCCACTCAAATCTTCTTTCCACCAGATCCAAATCCTATGAGAGAGAGTTGAGTGTTGGGGAGACTATCATTTGAAGCACAAGAGCAAGGAGTTCATCATCAACACACCATTTGTTAGTTCTTGGAGAGTGGTGTCTCCTAGATTGGCTAGGTGTCACTTGGGAGCTTCCGACAAGATTGTGGAGTTGAACCAAGGAGTTTGTAAGGGTATGGAGATCACCTCCTTCGTGAAGATCTACCGCTAGTGAGGCAAGTCCTTCGTGGGCGACGGCCATGGTGGGGTAGACAAGGTTGCTTCTTCATGGACCCTTCATGGTTTGAGCCCTCCGTGGACTCGCGCAACCGTTACCCTTCGTGGGTTGAAGTCTCCATCAACGTGGATGTACGATAGCACCACCTATCGGAACCACGACAAAAACATTCGTGTCTCCAATTGCATTTGAATTCTCCAAACCCTTCCCTTTACTTTCTTGCAAGTTGCATGCTTTACTTTCCGCTGCTCACATACTCTTTGCATGCTTGCTTGCTTGTTATGTATTGAAAAAGTTAAACTTGTGCCTAAACTCCATTTAAACCAAAAGAAGTTAAAAAACTGCAACTTTGGTACTTAGTGTCTAATCACCCCCCTCTAGACACCTCTTCTCAAGATCCTACAAGTGGTATCGAGCTTTGGTCTCCATTGCCTTGGTTTAATAACCATTGGAGGAAGATGGATGAGTCTACTTTGGGAGTCTTAGACATAGAGTGCCTATTCTTGATGGAGAGTATTTTCATGAGTGGAAAAATGAGATGCTTGTAATTTTCAATCAATATAATTTGAACAAGTACATTGCTAGCCCTTGTGCACCTCATGTTGATCCTATGCATCCTACCCTTGATGAATCTATTGACATGACTAGAAATCTTAGAACTGTTAATCTTATCACTAGAGGCTTGCCTAGAAACTTAATTAGAATCTTGCCTACTCTTGAGTGTGCCTACACTATATGGAAATTTCTTGAGGGATGCTTTCCAAATTATTCCTTGAAAAATCTAGATGAAATTCTCTATAAGTCTATTGTCTTGAGTAAGATGAATACTAGTGACCCTATGTTTGGTGATCGTCTATTTGAACTTACCGACCTTATGCGTGCCAAAGGAGATGTTGGAATTATTGGTGATATTATTTCCGAAGCTATAAGAATTCATAAGCAAGATCATTGTCAAGCTCACTCTAACGAATTACCCTCTCTAGGACTTGATCTACCACATGACGATGTTGAACATGGATACTATGATGAGGATGATGATAGTGACTTTGATCTTGATGATGCAATGGGACATTTTGGTCTTATGGCAAATCTTCGTGGATATGTGTCAGGAGGAAAGGAATGGGTTCTTGACAGTGGGTGTACCGATCACATGACCGGAGATAAAGACATGTTTCGTGAGCTTGCTGAAAATGATAGTCCTCGAAAGTATGTCACTTTCGGTGACAACTCAAAGGGTAAGGTGGTTGGCCTTGGTAAGGTGGCCATCTCACATGATAGCTCCATTCAAAATGTCATGCTCGTTGAATCTCTTGGCTACAACTTACTTTTAGTATCTAGACTTGCTGATTTCAGTTTCAATGTCCTATTTACTGAAGTAGATTGTCAAGTGTTTCATCGAGACAATCATAAAATTGTCTTTACCGGTATACGTAGAGGTGATCTTTACATTGTTGATTTCTCTAAAAAGGCACAACCTAAAACTTGCTTCATTGCTAAATCCTCAAAAGGTTGGTTATGGCATAGAGCGACTCAGGTCACGTTGGCATGAGAAATCTTGACAAGCTTATTAAAGGAAATCATATCCTTGGAGTTAACGATGTCATATTTGATAAGGATAGACTTTGCAGTGCTTGTCAGGCAGGTAAACAGGTTGGAGGAAGGCATCCCTCGAAGAACATCATGACCACAAGGAGGCCACTCGAGCTACTTCATATGGACCATTTTGGTCCCAACGCCTACAAAAGCCTCGGTGGAAATTCTTTTGGTCTAGTTATAGTTGATGATTTTTCAAGATTTACGTGGGTGTTCTTTCTCGATGATAATGTTGGGTAACGCAGCAAAAATTTAAAATTTTCCTACGTGTCACCAAGATCTATCTATCGAGAAACCAGCAACGAGGGGAAGGAGAGTGCACCAACATACCCTTGTAGATCGCTAAGCGGAAGCGTTCAAGAGAACATGGTTGAATGAGTCGTACTCGTCGTGATCCAAATCACCGGAGATCCTAGTGCCGAACGGACGGCACCTCCGCGTTCAACACACATGCAGCCCGGTGACGTCTCCCATGCCTTGATCCAGCAAGGAGAGAGCGAGAGGTTGAGGAAGACTCCATCCAGCAGCAGCACAACGGGCGTGGTGGTGGTGGAGGAGCGTGGCAATCCTGCAGGCTTCGCCAAGCACCGCGGGAGAGGAGAAGGGAGAGAGGTAGGGCTGCGCCAAGAGGGAGAAGTTCTCGTGTGTTGGGCAGCCCCAAAACCCCACTATTTATAGGAGGAGGGAGGTGGCTGCGCCCCATCTAGGGTTCCCACCCAAGGGTGCGGCAGCCCTAGATGGGTCTTGGGGGCGCCAAGAGGGGAGAGAGGGCGCCTAGGGTGGGCCTTTAGGCCCATCTGCGCCTAGGGTTTCCCCTCTCCCCACCTAGATGCGCCTTGGGCCATTTGGGGGGGGGGCACCAGCCCACCTGGGGCTGGTCCCCTCTCACACTTAGCCCATGCAGCCCTCCGGGGATGGTGGCCCCACTTGGTGGACCCCCGGGACCCTCCCAATGGTCCCGGTACGTTATCGATAAAACCCGAAACTTTTCCGGTGATCAAAACAGGACTGCCCATATATAAATCTTTACCTCCGGACCATTCCGGAACTCCTCGTGACGTCCGGGATCTCATCCGGGACTCCGAACAACATTTGGTAACCACATACAAACTTCCTTTATAACCCTAGCTTCATCGAACCTTAAGTGTGTGGACCCTACGGGTTCGGGAGACATGTAGACATGACCGAGACGTTCTCCGGTCAATAACCAACAGCGGGATACGGATACCCATGTTGGCTCCCACATGTTCCACGATGATCTCATCGGATGAACCACGATGTCAAGGACTCAATCGATCCCGTATACAATTCCCTTTGTCTAGCAGTATTGTGCTTGCCCGAGATTCGATCGTCGGTATCCCGATACCTTGTTCAATCTCGTTATCGGCAAGTCTCTTTACTCGTTCCGTAACACATCATCCCGTGATCAACCCCTTGGTCACATTGTGCACATTATGATGATGTCCTACCGAGTGGGCCCAGATATACCTCTCCGTTTACACGCAGTGAAAAATCGATCTCGATTCGTGCCTACCCAATGCAGACACTTTCGAAGATACCTGTAGTGCACCTTTATAGTCACCCGATTACGTTGTGGACGTTTGGTACACCCAAAGCATTCCTACGGTATCCGGAGTTGCACAATCTCATGGTCTAAGGAAATGATACTTGACATTAGAAAAGCTTTAGCATACGAACTACGATCTTTGTGCTAGGCTTAGGATTGGGTCTTGTCCATCACATCATTCTCCTAATGATGTGATCCCGTTATCAATGACATCCAATGTCCATGGTCAGCAAACCGTAACCATCTATTGATCAACGGGCTAGTCAACTAGAGGCTTACTAGGGACATGGTGTTGTCTATGTACCCACACATGTATCTGAGTTTCCTATCAATACAATTATAGCATGGATAATAAACAATTATCGTGAACAAGGAAATATAATAATAACTAATTTATTATTGCCTCTAGGGCATATTTCCAACAGTCTCCCACTTGCACTAGACTCAATAATCTAGTTCACATCGCCATGTGATCAACACTGATAGGTCACATCGCCATGTGACCAACATCCAAAGAGTCTACTAGTGTCTTAAACTAGTTCACATCACCATGTGAATAAGTCTCAATGAGTTCTAGGGTTTGATCATGCTTTGCTTGTAAGAGAAGTTTTAGTCAACGGGTCTGCAGTATTCAGATCCGTATGTACTTTGCAATTCTCTATGTCATATTGTAAATCCTGCTTCCACGTTCCACTTGAAGCTATTCCAAATGGTTGCTCCACTATATGTATCCGGTTTGTTACTCAGAGTCATTCGGATAGGTGTTAAAGCTTGCATCGACGTAACCCTTTACGCCGAACTCTTTATCACCACCATAATCGAGGAATATTTCCTTATTCTTCTAAGGATAATTTTTGACCGCTGTCCAATGATCCGTTCCTGGATCATTCTTGTACCCTGGTGACTCATGGCAAGGCACACTTAGATGCGGTACACGGCATAGCATACTATAGAGCCCACGATGCGAAGCGTAGGGACGGCCTTCGTCCTTTGTCTCTCTTCCGCCGTGGTCGAGCTTTTAACTCTTAACTTCATACCTTACAACTCGTGCAAGAACTCCTTCTTTGACTGATCCATCTTGAACACCTTGAAGATCATGTCAAGGTATGTGCTCATTTGAAAGTATTATTAAGCATTTTGATCTATCTTATAGATCTTGATGCTTATTGTTCAAGTAGCCTAATCCAGGTTTTCCATTGAAAAACACTTTTCAAACAACCCTATATGCTTTCCAGAGATTCTACATCATTTCTGATCAGCAACATATACTTATCAGAAATTCTATAGTTCTCCCACTCACTTCTTTGGAAATACAAGTTTCTCATAAACTTTGTATAAACCCAAAATCTTTGATCATCCTATCAAAGTGCATATTCCAACTCCGAGATGCTTACCCCAGTCCTTAGAAGGATCGCTGGAGCCAGCATACCTTTTAGCATCCTTAGGATCGACAAAACTTTTCTGATTGTATCACATACAACCTTTCCTTACGTAAACAGGTAAGGAAACTCGTCTTGACATCCATCTGCCAGATTTCATAAATGCAGCTAATGCTAACATGATTCCGACGGACTTAAGCATCGCTACGGATGAGAAAATCTCATCGTAGTCAACTCCTTGAACTTGTGAAAACTCTTACGCCACAAGTCGAGCTTCATAGACGATGACATTACCGTCCACGTCCGTCTTCTTCTTAAAGATCCATTTATTTCAATGGCTTGCCGATCATCGGGCAAGTCCACCAAAGTCCATGCTTTGTTATGATACATGGATCCTATCTCGGATTTCATGGCTTCTAACCATTTGTCGGAATTTGGGCCCACCATCGCTTCTCCATAGCTCGTAGGTTCATTGTTGTCTAGAAACATGACCTTCAAGACAGGATCACCGTACCACTCAAGCGACGCATCCTTGTCACCCCACGAAGGTACGTTAGTGACTTGATCCGAAACTTCATGATCACTATCATAAGCTTCTACTTCAAAATGTGTAGGTGCCACGGAACAACTTCACGTGCCTGCTACACACTAGTTGAAGTGACGGTTCGATAACCTCATCAAGTCTCCACCATCCTCCCACTCAACTTTTCGAGACAAACCTTTCCTCGAGAAAGGACCCGATTCAAGAAACAATCCCTATTGCTTTCGGATCTGAATTAGGAGGTATACCCAACTGTTTTGGGTGTCCTATGAAGATGCATTTTATCCGCTTTGGGTTCGAGCTTATCAACCTGAAACTTTTTCACATAAGCGTCGCAGCCCCAAACTTTCAAGAAACGACAACTTAGGTTTCTCCAAACGGTGCCGTCTCAACGGAATTACGTGGTGCCCCATTAAAGTGAGTGCGGTTGTCTCTAATGCCTAACCCATGAACGATACTGGTAATTCGATAAGAGATATCATGGTACGCACCATATCCAATAGAGTGCAACTATCATGTTCGGACACACCATCGCACTATGGTGTTCCAGGCAGTATTAATTGTGAAACAATTTGCACAATGTCTTAATTGTGTGCCAAAACTCGTAACTCAGATATTCATCTCTATGATCATATCATAGACATTCTATCCTCTTGTCACGAAGATCTTAAACTTCACTCTGAAATTACTTGAACCATTCAATAATTCAGACTTGTGTTTCATCAAGTAAATATACTCAACATCTACTCGAATCATCTGTGAAGTAAGAACATAACGATATTCACTGCATGCCTCAGCACTCATTGGACTGCACACATAAAAAATGTGTTACTTCCAACAAGTTGCTATCTTGTTCCATCTTACTGAAAACGAGGCTTTTCAGTCATCTTGTCCATGTGGTATGATTTGCATATCTCAAGTGATTCAAATCAAGTGAGTCTAAACGATCCATCTGCATGGAGTTTCTTCATGTGTATGCACCAATAGACATGGTTCGCATGTCTCAAACTTTTCAAAAACGAGTGAGTCCAAAGATCCATCAACATGGAGCTTCTTCATGCATTTTATACCAATATGACTTACATGGCAGTGCCACAAGTAAGTGGTACTATCATTACTATCTTATATCTTTTGGCATGAAAATGTGTATCACTACGATCGAGATTCAATAAACCATTCCTTTAGGTGCAAGACCATTGAAGGTGTTATTCAAATAAATAGAGTAACCATTATTCTCCTTAAATGAATAACCGTATTGCGATAGACATAATCCAATCATGTCTATGCTCAACGCAAACACCAAATGACAATTATTCAGGTTTAATACTAATCTTGATGGTAGAGGGAGCGTGCGATGTTTGATCACATCAAACTTGGAAACACTTCCAACGCATATCGTCGACTCACCTTTAGCTAGTCTCCATTTATTCCGTAGCTCTTTTATTTCGAGTTACTAACACTTAGCAACCGAACCGGTATCTTAATACCCTGGTGCTACTAGGAGTACTAGTAAAGTACACATTAACATAATGTATATCCAATATACTTCTATCGACCTTGCCAGCCTTCTCATCTATGAAGTATCTAGGGTAATGCTGCTCCAGTGGCTGTTCCCCTTATTACAGAAGCACTTAGTCTCGGGTTTGGGTTCAACCTTGGGTTTCTTCACTAGAGCAGCAACTGACTTGCCGTTTTCATGAAGTATCCCTTCTTGCCCGTGCCCTTCTTGAAACTAGTGGTTTCACCAACCATCAACAATTGATGCTCCTTCTTGATTCCTACTTTCGCGGTGTCAAACATTGCAAATATCTCAAGGATCATCATATTTATCCCTGATTTGTTATAGTTCATCACGAAGCTCTAGCAGCTTGGTGGCAATGACTTTGGAGAAACATCACTATCTCTGGAAGATCAACTCCCACTCGATTCAAGTGATTGTTGCACTCAGACAATCTGAGCACAAGCTCAACGATTGAGTTTTTCTCCGATAGTTTGCAGGCTAAGAAAATCATCGGGGGTCTTATACCTCTTGACGTGGGCACGAGCCTGAAATCCCAATTTCAGCCCTCGAAACATCTCATATGTTCCGACGTTTCAAAAAACGTCTTTGGTGCCTCAACTCTAAACCGTTTAACTGAACTATCACGTAGTTATCAAAACGTGTATGTCCGATGTTCGCAACATCCACAGACACGATTGGGGTTCAGCTCGCTAAGCGGTGCATTAGGGACATAAGCTTTCTACTGTCCGCATAATCGCTACTGTCATCTTTCAACTATATTTTCTCTAGGAACATATCTAAACAGTGGAACTAAAGCGCGAGCTTACGACATAATTTGCAAAAGGTCTTTTGACTATGTTCAGGATAATTAAGTTCATCTTATGAACTCCCACTCGAATAGACATCCTCTAGTCATCTAAGTGATTACATGATCCGAGTCAACTAGACCGTGTCCGATCATCACGTGAGAGGGACTAGTCATCATCGGTGAACATCTTCATGTTGATCGTATACGCTATCGACTCATGCTCGACCTTTCGGTCTACGTGTTCCGAGGCCATGTCCGTACATGCTAGGCTCGTCAAGTTAACCCTAAGTGTTTCGCGTGTGTAAATCTGTCTTACACCCGTTGTATGTGAACGTAAGAATCCATCACACCCGATCATCACGTGGTGCTTAGAAGCTTTAACTTTAGCAACGGTGCACGATTAGGGAGAACACTTCTTGAAATTGTTGTAAGGGATCATCTTATTTACTACCGTCGTTCTAAGTAAACAAGATGCATAAACATAATAAACATCACATGCAATTATATATAGTAGTGACATGATATGGCCAATATCATATAGCTCCATTGATCTCCATCTTCGGGCTCCATGATCATCATCGTCACCGCATGACACCATGATCTCCATCATCATGATCTCCATCATCGTGTCTTCATGAAGTTGTCTCGCCAACTATTACTTCTACTACTATGGCTACCGGTTAGCAATAAAGTAAAGTAATTACATGGCGTTGTTTAATGACACATGTCATACAATAAATAAAGACAACTCCTATGGCTCCTGCCGGTTGTCATACTCATCGACATGCAAGTCGTGAATCCTATTACAAGAACATGATCAATCTCATACATCACATATCATTCATCACATTCTACTTGGCCATATCACATCACATAGCATACCACCGCAAAAACAAGTTAGACGTCCTCTAATTGTTGTTGCATGTTTTACATGGCTGCTATGGGTTTCTAGCAAGAACATTTCTTACCTACGCAAAACCACAACGTGATATGCCAATTGCTATTTATCCTTCATAAGGACCCTTTTCATCGAATCCGTTCCGACTAAAGTGGGAGATCGGCACCGCTAGCCACCTTATGCACGCGAAGTGCATGTCGATCAGTGGAACCCGTCTCACGTAAGTGTACATGTAAGGTCGGTCCGGGCCGCTTCATCCCACAATACCGTCGAAACAAGATTGGACTAGTAACGGTAAGCATATTGAACAAAATCAATGCCCACAACTACTTTGTGTTCTACTCGTGCAAAGAATCTATGCAATAGACCTAGCTCATGATGCCACTGTTGGGTAACGCAGCAAAAATTCAAAATTTTCCTACGTGTCACCAAGATCTATCTATGGAGAAACCAGCAACGAGGGGAAGGAGAGTGCACCTACATACCCTTGTAGATCGCTAAGCGGAAGGTTCAAGAGAACGGGGTTGAATGAGTCGTACTCATCGTGATCCAAATCACCGGAGATCCTAGTGCCGAACGGACGGCACCTCCGCGTTCAACACACATGCAGCCCGGTGACGTCTCCCATGCCTTGATCCAGCAAGGAGAGAGGGAGAGGTTGAGGAAGACTCCATCCAGCAGCAGCACAACGGCGTGGTGGTGGTGGAGGAGCGTGGAAATCCTGCAGGGCTTCGCCAAGCACCGCGGGAGAGGAGAAGGGAGAGATGTAGGGCTGCGCCAAGAGGGAGAAGTTCTCGTGTGTTGGGCAGCCCCAAAACCCCCACTATTTTTATGAGGAGGGGATGTGGCTGCGACACCATCTAGGGTTCCAACCCAAGGGGTGGGGCATCTCTAGATGGGTCTTGGGGCGGCTAAGAGGGGAGAGAGGCGCCCCTAGGGTGGGCCTTTAGGCCCATCTGCGCCTAGGGTTTCCCCTCTCCCCACCTAGCTGCGCCTTGGGCCATGTGGGGGGGGGGGGGGGGGCGCACCAGCCCACCTGGGGCTGGTCCCCTCCCACACTTAGCCCATGCAGCCCTCCGGGGATGGTGGCCCCACTTGGTGGACCCCCGGGACCCTCCCGGTGGTCCCGGTACGTTACCGATAAAACCCGAAACTTTTCCGGTGACCAAAACAGGACTTCCCATATATAAATCTTTACCTCCAGACCATTCCGGAACTCCTCGTGACGTCCGGGATCTCATCCGGGACTCCGAACAACATTTGGTAACCACATACAAACTTCCTTTATAACCCTAGCGCCGTGAACCTTAAGTGTGTAGACCCTACGGGTTCGGGAGACATGTAGACATGACCGAGACGTTCTCCGGTCAATAACCAACAGCGGGATCTGGATACCCATGTTGGCTCCCACATGTTCCATGATGATCTCATCGGATGAACCACGATGTCAAGGACTCAATCGATCCCGTATACAATTCCCTTTGTCTAGCGGTATTGTGCTTGCCCGAGATTCGATCGTCGGTATCCCGATACCTTGTTCAATCTTGTTACCAGCAAGTCTCTTTACTCGTTCCGTAACACATCATCCCGTGATCAACCCCTTGGTCACATTGTGCACATTATGATGATGTCCTACCGAGTGGGCCCAGAGATACCTCTCCGTTTACACGGAGTGACAAATCCAGTCTCGATTCGTACAACCCAACAGACACTTTTGGAGATACCTGTAGTGCACCTTTATAGTCACCCATTTACGTTGTGACATTTGGTACACCCAAAGCATTCCTACGGTATCCGGGAGTTGCACAATCGCATGGTCTAAGGAAATGATACTTGACATTAGAAAAGCTTTAGCATACGAACTACGATCTTTGTGCTAGGCTTAGGATTGGGTCTTGTCCATCACATCATTCTCCTAATGATGTGATCCCGTTATCAATGACATCCAATGTCCATGGTCAGGAAATCGTAACCATCTATTGATCAACGAGCTAGTCAACTAGAGGCTTACTAGGGACATGGTGTTGTCTATGTACCCACACATGTATCTGAGTTTCCTATCAATACAATTATAGCATGGATAATAAACAATTATTGTGAACAAGGAAATATAATAATAACTAATTTATTATTGCCTCTAGGGCATATTTCCAACAGATAAATCGCAGGTCCAAAAGATCTTTAAAAACTTCACTAGGAAGGCCCAAAATCAATTTGAAGTGAAGATCAAGAAGGTTCGCAGCGACAACGAAACGGAGTTCAAGAACGCTAATGTGGACACCTTTCTTGACGAAGAGGGGATTTCACACAAGTTCTCGGCTACGTACACACCTCAACAAAATGGAGTTGTTGAGAGGAAGAACCGGACGCTCATCGAAATGGCGAGAACGATGCTTGATGAGTACAAGACGCCAAGCACTTTTGGGCGAAGCGGTTGAGACAGCTTGTCATGCAACAAATCGCTTGTATCTTCACAAGCTACTCGGCAAGACGGCATACAAGCTCCTCACCGTAACAAACCCCAAGTTGGATACTTTCGAGTATTCAGCTCAAAGTGCTACATTCTTGATAAGCATCGCTGCTCAAAATTTGCTCCTAAGTCTCATGAAGGTTTCCTACTAGGTTATGGCTTCAAACTCTCACACTTACCGTGTCTACAACAATTTCACCCGAAAGGTTGAAGAGACGGTAGATGTGAAGTTTGATGAATCTAACGGCTCGCAAGTAGAGCAATTGCCAATTGATGTAGGAGACAAAGACCCTTCGGAAGCAATCCAAGACTTGTCTATTGGCAAGGTCTGTCCAACGGAGGTGAAGGAGAGTACCTCGTCTGTCCAAGTGGAAGCCTCTACATCACGACAAGGTGAACCGAGAGTTGATACGGAAGCATCCACAAGTGGAACACACCAAGATGAAGAAAATGAAGAAGAACATCACGAACGTCAACAACCTCCTTCTCCACCTCGACAAGAAAACGACAACGCCAACAATGAAGAAGATCAAGAAGAAGAAGAAGAACAAGAACAAGATGAAGAAGATGTTCAACCGAGACCCAAGCAAAAGCTTTCACGAGTTCGAGCAAGAATTGCTAAAACCGTCCCGTCGAGCAAATCTACAATGATATTCAAACCGGGAGAATCACTCGCTCTAAAACTCGTTTAGCTAACTTTTGTGAAAACTATTCTTTCATCTCTAGCATTGAACCTATGAAGGTCGAAGAAGCATTGGAAGATCTGGATTGGATAAATGCTATGCATGAAGAGCTGCACAACTTTGAGAGAAACCAAGTTTGGACATTGGTTGAAAAGCCCGACAACAACCACAACATCATCGGTACCAAATGGGTGTTTCGCAACAAGCAAGATGAAGATGGACAAGTAGTTCGCAACAAAGCACGCCTCGTCAGCCCAAGGCTACACACAAGTCGAAGGTATGGACTATGGTGAGACTTATGCTCCCGTTGCTAGACTTGAGTCCATTCGCATCTTACTTGCCTATGTTAATCACCATAATATCACCTTGTACCAAATGGACATTAAAAGTGCTTTTCTAAGTGGTGAAATAGAGGAGGAAGTTTATGTTAAACAACCTCCCGGCTTCGTCAATCCTAAGAAACCAAATCATGTTTACAAACTTCACAAAGCCCTTTATGGTCTTAAACATGCTCCTAGAGCTTGGTATAAATGCTTGACCAAGTTTCTTCTTGAAAAAGGCTTTGAAATTGCGAAAATTGATTCCACACTTTTTACTAAAAGGGTTAATGGAGAATTATTTGTATGCCATATTTATGTTGATGATATCATATTTGGATCAACTAACCCTCATTTTAGTGAGAAGTTTGGGAAGCTAATGTCGGAGAAGTTTGAGATGTCAATGATGAGTGAACTCAAATTCTTTCTTGGGTTGCAAATCAAGCAAACTAAGGAAGGTACTTTTGTCTCTCAAATGAAGTACACTAAGGATTTATTCAAGAAGTTCAATATGCAAGAGTGCAAAGGTATGTCCACACCCATGCCTACTAGTGGACATCTTGATTTGACCAAAGATGGTAAACCGGTTGATCAAAAGGTTTATCGCTCTATGATTGGATCATTGTTATACCTATGTGCTTCACGTCCCGATATTATGCTAAGTGTGTGCATGTGTGCAAGATATCAAGCTGCTCCTAAAGAATGTCATCTTAAGGCCGTGAAAAGGATAGTGAGATACTTAATTCATACACCAAATTTTGGCATTTGGTATCCTAAGAGGGCCTCTTTTGATCTTGTTGGCTATTCCGACTCGGACTATACCGGAGACAAGGTTGATAGAAAGTCCACTTCGGGTACTTGTCAATTTCTTGGTAGATCTATTGTGTCTTGGTCCTCCAAGAAACAAAACTCGGTATCCTTATCTACCGCCAAAGCGGAGTACATTGCCGCTGGTTCATGTTGTGCTCAATTACTTTGGATGACCCAAACTCTTAAAGTTTATGGGATATATGTGAAACATGTTCCATTGCTTTGTGACAATGAAAGTGCTATCAAAATTGGTCATAATCTCGTACAACATTCTCGAACTAAGCATATTGAAGTCCGTCATCACTTCATTCGAGATCATGTTGCTAAGGGTGACATTAAACTTAAGCATGTTCGCACCAAAAAGTAATTAGCGGATATATTTACTAAACCTCTTGATGAGAAAGTGTTTTGCAGGTTGAGAGGAGAATTGAACATCATAGATGCTTCAAACTTCGAGTAGATACTCCATTGGATACATGCAAGACATGAGCTTATGACTAATCCATGATATCTCTCTTATAATGAAAATATTATATCTTGGATATATTTGCATCTTGCATGTTATCTAACCCTTGTAGGTACTTGGTTGAATCAAATTCCATGAGATTGTAATCTACTCACATCTTGAGCAATCTCTACATCACCAAGTCTCTACACTATGGTGGCTGAATACAAGGAAGCACGGAATCATTCAAACATATCCTTTGACAAACTCTTTGTTGAGCTTCATGATTATCATTTTGGATACACAAGTGCTCTTCCTTGCAAAAACTAACCCGTGTAGGTAGATGGACTCAAATTCCAAGTGGTGCTCCCAACTCTTGATGAGCTACATAAACCTTGAGCAACCCACACAAGTGCAACTACATGGTCAACACCACCAACCAAGGTATGTTATTCCATCCTAGAGAAGCTTTACTCCGAGTCATGAGCTAAAGCAACTCGACAAGATATGAATACATCAAGATGCTTAAACCAAAAATGGTAACCCCATTTTGAGATTAAACGATGAGTATGACCTATGATCAAGTGATCTCACTTTACTCCTAAGTCAATATACTCTAACATAGGTGACTTTGTCGCCGACCATCTCTAGATGAAGTTCTCTCGTGTTCTTTTCTGAGTTTCTGCATTTGTCTCATGCATATTTGTTTCCCCTTTCAAAAAAAAAGTTCATCTAGATTTCTTTCTTTTCTCTCTGTTTGCTCTGCATTTTCTGCATCCAATTCATTGCATATCATTCAGTAAATTCCTCGCAAATCTTTGTGAGATCTTACTAGTCTAGTGAGCTGAGGTGACAAGTGCTTTCTCTGAGATGAACTCGATTTCACCGATTTGTTGTTTTCGGTCCAACCGAATCCTTTCGGTACCACCGGAGCATACAACTCGGTGCCACCGATTTCACAACATGAAAATCAGTTTGCCACTTATTCTGTGTTTCTTCTGATCCAGCTCCACTCAATGAATCTTTTCCTCTACAAGCATCACAATTTTATCCAGTGCTTTGTGTTGTGACTCAAGGACCAAACCCATTCACAACAAATTCCAGAAGACCCTTCTTGGAAATTGATGTCAAAGGGGCAGAGAGAGATCACATCAAAGCTTATCACTTCCAAAATGGAGAGAGTATTAAGGGGGAGAAAGAGATCTCCAGGGGGAGAGAATAATCAAGTAGAAAGTATTTCTCAAGGATCCCAGATGCTTGGTGTTCAAGAGGAGAGATGCCACATGTCTTTTTGGGGGAAAGACATGTTCATGTGTGCTTATTTGCATTAAGCTCTGTTCATTTATATCTTTCAGCCCTGATTTTCTGTTCCCTATCTTCTACCAGTATCCCATGCTAGATTCAAGGGGAGAAAGACATCTAAGGGAAAGGAATCATTCAAATTCATTGCATATCTTTACTCTTGGGGACATGTCTAATCCAATGTGGTACTTAGTACTCACTCTCTACATGTCATCCTAGTCTTGGTATTCTTATGGTTTCTTCTATTTGCTCTAGCTAGTAGATGTACCTGTGTTATCTAACCTTGTTTGTGCAGGTTCATTTCACCCTAAGCAAACTCAAGACTACAAGGTAAGTATATGCATCACACTCATGTGAATGAGGAATTCTTGCTGATGTACATACTGTTTGTAAGAAGGAATCATGAGCATGAAGGTACTTTCTTTAATATTCTTTGCTCTGATGCATATGGCCAAGATACATGTAACACATTGCCTACACTATCATGGTTATGCTCTCACATGTTTCTATATTCCATATTCATATGATTGCATACATATAGGGGGAGCCTATGCTTGTTACATGTCTTTCCGAAGCTTTACTTGCTACTCTTTATATCTTTATCTAAAGCTTTGATGTATGTTGTCATCAATTACCAAAAGGGGAGATTGAAAGCACAAGTGCTCCCTAGGTGGTTTTGGTAATTAATGTCAACATGTCTCTTGTTGGACTAACACTTTTATCTAGTATGTTTTAGATAAGTTCAACAATGGAGTGGCATGGACTAAAGGATGTGGGAACTCCTTCAAGATGCTAAGGACAAAGGATTGGCTCAAGCTTCAAGCTCAAGACTCTTCATTTTACATTTTAGTGATCCAAGATCACATTGAGTCTATAGGAAAAGTCAATACTATCAAGGAGGGATGAGGTGTTGCTTAACGAGCCTCTTGCTTCATGTGCTTAGTGATATGCTCCAAAACCCTCAACTACTTTCCCACTTCCACACACATGATCTAAACCTAAAGTCAAAATCGGGCCTACCGATTCTTTCTATCTGGCGCCACCAAGTTCAAATGTCATAGCCACTGCCACAAACCCTAGGCAAATCGGTTTCACCGATAGGGATCTCGGTCTCACCGAGATGGGATTGTAATCTCTCTGTGTATGTCCATTACCAAAATCGGTCTCACCGAGTTTGTGCAATCGGTACTGCCGAGATTACAATGCAAACTTTTTGGTTAACTTATTGCCAAAATTGGTCCCACCGAGTTTGAGTAATCGGTCCCACCGAGTTTGCCTGACCAACTCTCTGGTTAGCTAATTACCAAAATCAGTCTCACCGAGTTTGTGTAATCAGTCTCACCGACATTACGTTATGCCCTAACCCTAACCATATCGGTCCTACCGAGTTGCATGTCAGTCCCACCGAAAACCCTAACGGTCACTAGGTTTACTAAATCGGTCCGACCGAGTTTGTTGATTCGGTCCCACCGAGTTTGGTAAATTGTGTGTAACGGTTAGATTTTGTGTGGAGGCTATATATACCCCTCCACCTCCTCTTCATTCGTGGAGAGAGCCATCAGAACAAACCTACACTTCCAACTTACCAGTTCTGAGGAAGAACTACCTACTCATGTGTTGAGGCCAAGATATTCCATCCCAACCATATGAATCTTGATCTCTAGCCTTCCTCAAGTTGCTTTCCACTCAAATCTTCTTTCCACCAGATCCAAATCCTATGAGAGAGAGTTGAGTGTTGGGGAGACTATCATTTGAAGCACAAGAGCAAGGAGTTCATCATCAACACACCATTTGTTAGTTCTTGGAGAGTGGTGTCTCCTAGATTGGCTAGGTGTCACTTGGGGAGCCTCAGACAAGATTGTGGAGTTGAACCAAGGAGTTTGTAAGGGCAAGGAGATCGCCTACCGTGAAGATCTACCGCTATTGAGGCAAGTCCTTCGTGGGCGACGGCCATGGTGGGATAGACAAGGTTGCTTCTTCGAGGACCCTTCGTGGGTGGAGCCCTCCGTGGACTCGCGCAACCGTTACCCTTCATGGGTTGAAGTTTCCATCAACGTGGATGTACGATAGCAGCACCTATCGGAACCACGACAAAATCATCCGTGTCCCCAATTGCGTTTGAATTCTCCAAACCCTTCCCTTTACTTTCCTTCAAGTTGCATGCTTTACTTTCCACTGCTCACATACTCTTTGCATGCTTGCTTGCTTGTTATGTATTGAAAAAGTTAAACTTGTGCCTAAACTCCATTTAAACCAAAAGAAGTTAAAAACTGCAACTTTGGTACTTAGTGTCTAATCACCCCCCCTCTAGACACCTCTTCTCAAGATCCTACATGTGTTGGGGAACGTAGCAATTTCAAAAAAATTCCTACGCACACACAGGACCATGGTGATGGCATAGCAACGAGAGGGGAGAGTGTTGTCTACGTACCCTCGTAGACCAAAGCGGAAGCGATCACAACGTAGAGGATGTAGTCAGACGTTCTCCTCGCGATCCTGCCGATCCCAAAGGTGCGCTACTCCGGCACCTCCGAGTCGATGATGACGTAGAGGAAGTAGTCAGACGTTCTCCTCGTGATCCAGCCGATCCCAGCGCCGTTACATTCGGCGCCTCGAGTTCTTGGCACACGCTCAGCTTGATGACGCCTCGGGCTCCGATCCAGCAAAGCTCGGGGAGAGGGAGTTCCGTCAAGACGACGGCGTGGTGACGATCTTGATGTTTCACTGACGCAGGCTTCGCCTAAGCACCGCTACGATATGACCGAGGTGGAATATGGTGGAGGGGGCACCGCACACGGCTAAGGAACGATCTCAAGGATCAACTTGTGTGTCCTAGGTGCCCCCTCCCCGTGATATAAAGGAGGGAGGGAGGAGGTGGCCGGCCTCAAGGGGCGCGCACCATAGGGAGGGGAAACCTACTCCAAGTAGGTTTCCTCTCCTTTCCTTATCTTGTTTGGAGGGAAGGAAGGAGTACTAGTATTAGGAAGTAGTACTAGTAGTAGGAATAGGAAGAGGGGAAGGAGAAAGGAAAGGGGGCCGCCCTTCCCCAATTCGGATTGGGCTTGGGGCGCGCCTCCCTTGTTCCTTCTCCCTTCCTCCTACATGGGCCCAATAAGGCCCATATACCTCCGGGGGTTCCGTAACCTCCGGAGCTCCAAACTTCTCCGAACCTTTCCGGTGTCCAAATATATCCGTCCAATATATAAATCTTTGTGTCTCGACCATTTCGAGACTCCCGTCATGTCCGTGATCATATCCGGGACTCGAACAACCTTCGGTACATCAAAATACATAAACTCATAATATAACTGTCATCGAAACCTTAAGCGTGCGGACACTACGGTTCGAGAATAATGTAGACATGACCGAGACATATCTCCGGTCAATAACCAATAGCGGGACATGGATGCCCATATTGGTTCCTACATTTTCTACGAAGATCTTTATCGGTCGAGACCGCATAACAACATACGTTGTTCCCTTCACATCGGTATGTTACTTACCCGAGATTCGATCGTCGGTATCCAATACCTAGTTCAATCTCGTTAATGGTAAGTCTCTTTACTCGTTCCGTAATACATCATCTCACAACTAACTCATTAGTTGTAATGCTTGCAAGGCTTATGTGATGTGTATTACCGAGAAGGCCCAGAGATACCTCTCCGACAATTGGAGTGACAAAACCTAATCTCGAAATACGCCAACCCAACAAGTACCTTTGGAGACACCTGTAGTACTCCTTTATAATCACCCGATTACATTGTGACGCTTTGGTAGTACCCAAAGTGTTCCTCCGTAAACGGAGTTGCATAATCTCATAGTTATAGGAACATGTATAAGTCATGAAGAAAGCAATAGCAATATACTAAGCGATCAAGTGCTAGGCTAACGGAATGGGTCATGTCAATCACATCATTCTTCTAATGAGGTGATCCCATTAATCAAATGACAACACATGTCTATGGTTAGGAAACATAACCATCTTTGATTAATGAGCTAGTCTAGTAGAGGCTTACTAGTGACTATCTGCTTGTCTATGTATTCACACATGTATTATGTTTCCGGTTAATACAATTCTAGCATGAATAATAAACATTTATCATGATATAAGGAAATAAATAATAACTTTATTATTGCCTCTAGGGCATATTTCCTTGATCTCCCACTTGCACTAGAGTCAATAATCTAGATTACACAAAGAATGATTCTAACACCCATGGAGTCTTGGTGCTGATCATGTTTTGCTCGTGGAAGAGGCTTAGTCAATGGGTGCGCAACATTCAGATCCGTATGTATTTTGCAAATCTCTATGTCTCCCACTTGGACTTGGTCCCGAATGGAATTGAAGCGTCTCTTGATATGCTTGGTCCTCTTGTGAAATCTGGATTCCTTTGCCAAGGCAATTGCACCAAAGATTGTCACAGAAGATCTTCATTGGTCCCGATGCACTAGGTATAACACCTAGATCGGAAATGAACTCTTTCATCCAGACTCCTTCATTTGCTGCTTCCAAAGTAGCTATGTACTCCGCTTCACATGTAGATCCCGACATGACGCTTTGTTTAGAACTGCACCAACTGACAGCTCCACCGTTTAACAAAAACACGTATCCGGTTTGCGATTTAGAATCGTCCGGATCAGTGTCAAAGCTTGCATCGACGTAACCATTTACGACTAGCTCTTTGTCACCTCCATATACGAGAAACATATCCTTAGTCCTTTTCGTGTATTTCAGGATGTTCTTGACCGCTGTCCAAAGTTGATCCACTCTGGATTACTTTGGTACCTTCCTGCCAAGCTTACAGCCTAAGCATACGTCAGTGTCCGGTACACAACATTGCATACATGATAGAGCCTATGGCTGAAGCATAGGGAACATCTTTCATTTTCTCTCTATCTTCTGCTGTGGTCGGGCATTGAGTCTGACTCAATTTTACACCTTGTAATACAGGTAAAAAACCTTTCTTTGCCTGATCCATTTTGAACTTCTTCAAAACTTTATCAAGGTATGTGCTTTGTGAAAGTCCAATTAAGCGTCTTGATCTATCTCTATAGATCTTGATGCCCAATATGTAAGCAGCTTCACCGAGGTCTTTCATTGAAAAACTTTTGTTCAAGTATCCTTTTATGCTATCCAGAAATTCTATATCATTTCCAATCAATAATATGTCGTCCACATATAATATCGTAAATGCTACTGAGCTCCCACTCACTTTCTTGTAAATACAGGCTTCTCCAAAAGTCTGTATAAAACCATATGCTTTGATCACACTATCAAAGCGTTTATTCCAACTCCGAGAGGCTTGCACCAGACCATAAATTGATCGTTGGAGCTTGCACACTTTGTTAGTGGCCTTTGGATCAACAAAACCTTCTGGTTGCATCATATACAACTCTTCTTCTAGAAATCCATTCAAGAATGCAGTTTTACATCCATTTGCCAAATTTCATAATCATAAAATGCGGCAATTGCTAACATGATTCGGACAGACTTAGCATCGCCACGGGTGAGAAAGTCTCATCGTAGTCAACCCCTTGAACTTGTCGAAAACCTTTTGCAACAAGTCGAGCTTTATAGATGATTACATTACCATCGGCTGGTCTTCTTCTTAAAGATCCATTTATTCTCAATGGCTTGCCGATCATCGGGCAAGTCAACCAAAGTCCATACTTTGTTCTCATACATGGATCCCATCTCAGATTTCATGGCTTCCAGCCATTTTGCGAATCTGGGCTCACCATCGCTTCTTCATAGTTTGTAGGTTCGCCATGGTCAAGTAACATGACTTCGAGAATAGGATTACCGTACCACTCGGGTGCGTATTTTATTCTGCTTGACCTCTGAAGTTCAAGAGCAACTTGATTTGAAGTTTCATGATCAACATCATTAGTTTCCTCACTAATTGGTGTAGTTGTCACAGAACCGCTTTCTTGTGATGAACTACTTTCCAATAAGGGAGCAGATCTGATTATCTCATCAAGTTCTACTTTCCTCCCACTCACTTCTTTCGAGAGAAACTCCTTCTCTAGAAAGGATCCGAATTTAGCAATGAAAATCTTGCCTTCAGATCTGTGATAGAAGGTGTACCCAACAGTCTCCTTTGGGTATCCTATGAAGACACATTTTTCCTATTTGGGTTCGAGCTTATCTGGTTGAAGTTTCTTCACATAAGCATCGCAGCCCCAAATTTTAAGAAACGACAACTTTGGTTTCTTGCCAAACCATAGTTCATACGGTGTCGCCTCAACAGATTTAGATGGTGCCCTATTTAACGTGAATGCGGCCGTCTCTAAAGCATATCCCCAAAACGATAGCGGTAAATCAAGAAGAGACATCATAGATCGCACCATATCAAGTAAAGTACGACACGACGCTCGGACACACCATTTCTCCGTGGTGTTCGGGTGGCGTGAGTTGTGAAACTATTCCACATTGTTTTAAATGTAAACCAAACTCGTAACTCAAATATTCTCCTCCACGATCAGATCGTAGAAACTTTATTTTCTTGTTACGATGATTTTCCACTTCACTCTGAAATTCTTTGAACTTTTCAAATGTTTCAGATTTGTGTTTCATTAAGTAGATATACCCATATCTGCTCAAATCATCTGTGAAGGTGAGAAAATAACGATACCCGCCGCTTGCCTCAATATTCATTGGACCACAAACATCAGTATGTATGATTTCCAACAAATCAGTTGCTCGCTCCATAGTTCCGGAGAACGGCGTTTTGGTCATCTTGCCCATCAGTCACGGTTCGCAAGTACCAAGTGATTCATAATCAAGTGATTCCGTAAGCCCATCAAGATGGAGTTTCTTCATGCGTTTACACCGATATGACCTAAACGGCAATTGCCACAAATAAGTTGCATTATCATTATCAACTCTGCATCTTTTGGTTTCAACATTATGAATATGTGTATTACTACTATCGAGATTCAATAAAATAGACCATTCTTCAAGGGTGCGTGACCATAAAAGATATTACTCATATAAATAGAACAACCATTATTCTCTGATTTAAATGAATAACCATCTCGCATTAAACAAGATCCAGATATAATGTTCATGCTGAACGCTGGCACCAAATAACAATTATTTAGGTCTAAAATTAATCCCGAAGGTAGATGTAGAGGTAGCGTGCCGACTGCGATCACATTGACCTTGGAACCGCTTTCCCCACGCTGCATCGTCACCTCGTCCTTTGCCAAAGGTTTCGTCTATTCCGTAGTCCCCTGCTTCGAGTTGCAAATATTAGCAAATGTAACCAGTATCAAATACCCAGGTGCTACTACGAGCTCTAGTAAGGTACACATCAATAACATGTATATCACATATACCTTTGTTCACCTTGCCATCCTTCTTATCCGCCAAATACTTGGGGCAGTTCCGCTTCAAAGGTGTCGATGCGCTTGCAGTAAAAACACTCAGTTTCAGGCTTAGGTCCAGACTTGGGTTTCTTCTCTTGAGCAGCAACTTTCTTGCTGTTCTTTTTGAAGTTGCCCTTCTTCTTCCCTTTGGCCCTTTTCTTGAAACCAGTGGTCTTGTTGACCATCAACACTTGATGCTCTTTCTTGATTTCTACCTCCGCTGCTTTTAGCATTGCGAAGAGCTCAGGAATTGTCTTAGTCATCCCTTGCATATTATAGTTCATCACGAAGCTCTTGTAGCTTGGTGGCAGTGATTGGAGAATTCTGTCAATGACACTATCATCCGGAAGATTAACTCCCAGCTGAATTAAGTGATTATTATACCCAGACATTTTCAAGATGTGCTCAACGATGTAATCGTTTCTCCTCCATCTTGCAGCTATAGAACTTATTGGAGACTTCATATCTCTCAATCCGGCATTTGTTTGAAATATTAACTTCAACTCTTGGAACATCTCATATGCTCCATGACGCTCAAAACGTCGTTGAAGACCCGGTTCTAAGCCGTAAAGCATGGCACATTGAACTATAGAGTAGTCATCAGCTTTGCTCGCCAGACATTCACAACTTCTCGCGTTGTTCTGCAAGAGGCCTAGCACCTAGCGGTGCTTCCAGTGACGTAATTCTTCTCAGGCAGCAATGAGGATAATCCTCAAGTTACGGACCCGATCCGTGTAATTGCTACCATCATCTTTCAACTTTGCTTTCTCAAGGAACGCATTAAAATTCAACGGAACAACAAAGACGAGCCATCTATCTACAAAGAAACATAGACAAGCAAAATACTATCAGTACTAAGATCATGATAAATTTAAGTTTTAATTAATCATATTACTAAAGAACTCCCACTTAGACAGACATCTCTCTAGTCATCTAAGTGATCACGTGATCCAAATCAACTAAACCATAACCGATCATCACGTGAGATGGAGTAGTTTTCAATGGTGAACATCTTATGTTGATCATATCTACTATATGATTCACGCCGACCTTCGGTCTCCGTGTTCGAGGCCATATCTGTTATATGCTAGGCTCGTCAAGTTTAACCTGAGTATTTCGCGTGTGCAACTGTTTTGCACCCGTTGTAGATGGACGTAGAACTTATCACACCCGATCATCACGTGGTGTCTGGGTACTACGAACTTTGGCAACGGTGCATACTCAGGGAGAACACTTCTTGATAATTTTAGTGAGAGATCATCTTATAATGCTACCGTCAATCAAAGCAAGATATGATGCATAAAGGATAAACATCACATGCAATCAATATAAGTGATATGATATGGCCATCATCATCTTGTGCTTGTGATCTCCATCTCCGAAGCACCATCGTGATCACCATCGCCACCGCGCCGACACCTTGATCTCCATCGTAGCATCATTGTCGCTTACGCCATCTATTGCTTCTACGACTATCGCTACCGCTTAGTGATAAAGTAAAGCAATTACAGTATGCGTTGCATTTCATACAATAAAGCGACAACCATATGGCTTCGCCATTGCCGATAACTCGGTTACAAAACATGATCATCTCATACAATAAAATATAGCATCACGCCTTGACCATATCACATCACAACATGCCTGCAAAAACAAGTTAGACGCCCTCTACTTTGTTGTTGCAAGTTTTACGTGGCTGCTACGGGCTGAGCAAGAACCGATCTTACCTACGCATCAAAACCACAACGATACTTCGTCAAATAGACTCCGTTTAACCTTCTCAAGGACCGGGCATAGCCACACTCGGTTCAACTAAAGTGAGAGAGACAGACACCCGCCAGCCACCTTTAAGCACGAGTGCTCGTGAACGGTGAAACCAGTCTCGCGTAAGCTGCACGCGTAATGTCGGTCCGGGCCGCTTCATCTCACAATACCGCTGAACCAAAGTATGACATGCATGGTAGGCGATGACTTGTATCGCCCACAACTCACTTGTGTTCTACTCGTGCATATGACATCAACGCATAAAACCAGGCTCGGATGCCTTTGTTGGGGAACGTAGCAATTTCAAAAATTTCCTACGCACACAGGACCATGGTGATGGCATAGCAACAAGAGGGGAGAGTGTTGTCTACGCACTCGTGAGACCAAAGCGGAAGCGATCACAACGTAGAGGATGTAGTCAGACGCTCTCCTCGCGATCCTGCCGATCCCAAAGGCCGCTACTCCGCACCTCCGAGTCGATGATGACGTAGAGGAAGTAGTCGACGTTCTCCTCGCGATCCAGCCCGATCCCAGCGCCGTTATTCCGGCGCCCGAGTTCTTGGCACACGTTCAGCTTGATGACGCTCCTCGGGCTCCGATCCAAGAAAGCTCCGGGAGAGGGAGTTCCACAAGACGGCAAGGCAGTGACGATCTTGATGTTTCACCGACGCAGGGCTTCGCCTAAGCACCGCCACGATATGACCGAGGTGGAATATGGTGGAGGGGGCACCGCACACGGCCAAGGAACGATCTCAAGGATCAACTTGTGTGTCCTAGGGTGCCCCTCCCCGTGATATAAAGGAGGGAGGGAGGAGGTGGCCGGCCTCAAGGGGGGCGCACCATAGGGGAGGGGAAACCTACTCCAAGTAGGTTTCCTCTCCTTTCCTTATCTTGTTTGGAGGGAAGGAAGGAGTACTAGTATTAGGAAGTAGTACTAGTAGTAGGAATAGGAAGAGGGGAAGGAGAAAGGAAAGGGGGCCGCCCCTTCCCCAATTCGATTGGGCTTGGGGCGCGCCTCCCTTGTTCCTTCTCCCTTCCTCCTACATGGGCCCAATAAGGCCCATATACCTCCCGGGGTTCCGTAACCTCCCGAGCTCCAAACTTCTCCGGAACCTTTCCGGTGTCCAAATATATCCGTTCAATATATAAATCTTTGTGTCTCGACCATTTCGAGACTCCTCGTCATGTCCGTGATCATATCCGGACTCGAACAACCTTGGTACATCAAAATACATAAACTCATAATATAAGCATCACATCGAAACCTTAAGCGCAAGTGGGACCCTACGGTTCGAGAATAATGTAGACATGACCGAGACATATCTCCGGTCAATAACCAATAGCGGGACCTGGATGCCCATATTGGTTCCTACATTTTCTACGAAGATCTTTATCGGTCGACCGCATAACAACATACGTTGTTCCCTTCGTCATCGGTATGTTACTTACCCGAGATTCGATCGTCGGTATCCAATACCTAGTTCAATCTAGATTCTTGGTAAGTCTCTTTACTCGCTCAGTAATACATCATCTCACAACTAACTCATTAGTTGTAATGCTTGCAAGGCTTATGTGATGTGTATTACCGAGAAGGCCCGTAGATACCTCTCCGACAATTGGAGTGACAAAACCTAATCTCGAAATACGCCAACCCAACAAGTACCTTTGGAGACACCTGTAGTACTCCTTTATAATCACCCGATTACGTTGTGACGCTTTGGTAGTACCCAAAGTGTTCCTCCGGTAAACGGGAGTTGCATAATCTCATAGTTATAGGAACATGTATAAGTCATGAAGAAAGCAATAGCAATATACTAAACGATCAAGTGCTAGGCTAACGGAATGGGTCATGTCAATCACATCATTCTTCTAACGAGGTGATCCCATTAATCAAATGACAACACATGTCTATGGTTAGGAAACATAACCATCTTTGATTAATGAGCTAGTCTAGTAGAGGCTTACTAGTGACTATCTGTTTGTCTATGTATTCACACATGTATTATGTTTCCGGTTAATACAATTCTAGCATGAATAATAAACATTTATCATGATATAAGGAAATAAATAATAACTTTATTATTGCCTCTAGGGCATATTTCCTTCAACATGGACCCATGCACCAGCGCCGTGCCTGTGTGAAGGCCCCGGGGGAGGCGATGATCGAGCAGGCGATAGCCGTTGGCAGGTTAAGCATAAAGAGCAGATCGACTTGGATAAATGCAGGAAGATACATGCCACTGGGTCTGGCCCGAGCGGCTTGGGGATGATGCAGCCCGAGGGGCGCCCCCAGCAAGGTAAGCTAAAGACTTAAGCAAAAGGGATACATGCCACAGGGACGGACCCGTGCGGCCTGGGAATAATGCAGCCCGAGGGGCGCTCCCAGCTTAAACGAACTTGGAAGATGTCACCTGGTTCAGACGGCAGTAGAGTTGACGAGCCGGTTGCCGCGTTGAAGGAATGACTCCTCATGAGCCACCGGGACCTTGAGCCTCGGGAGGCTCTGGGGGCTCAGGAGGTTCCCTGAAGAGCATCTCCATCTCCTCCTGAACGGCGTGGATCCTGGCCTCCTGAGACGCCATGACCTACCGCAAGGTGCGCTGATGGGCCGACGCCACGCTCGGCAAGCTGAAGGGCATGCAGACGTAGCTGTGTGGTGGGCCCTCACAGCGGCCCGCACGTGATGGCCAGAAGCGCTCCTGAGATGCCGCCATGTTGAGCCCTGGGACATCGACGCAGAGATGCAGCCCGACATCCTTGCCTGGATGGGGTGCTGCGCCCTGTGTGCGGCTGTGGCCACGCATGGCTCTTGCTTCTTGCAACTCTTGGGTGGTCTTGGTGATGAACTCCTGTGTGTTGGGAACTCCTTGCCCCGTGCTCTCCTGAGGAAGCCATGCCGTGAAGCATGCTCCCAAGTGGTGCCCAAGCGCCTCCCTCGTGAGGTTGGCAAGGTCTGAGGCCCTCCAGAAGAGAGCCCCCGAGCCCTGCCCGAGGAGGGCGCCGGGCGCGCCTTCCTATGCGATGGTGGGAGGTGCCCCTGGAACGGGCGCTGATCCTGACGAGGCTCCTGACGCGACACCATCTCCTTGAGGTCCTGCGCGGCTATACAACTTCTTCTTGGGGACGGTCTCCTGAGGGCCTTCACTTCTGCTATCGGGGTCGTCGATTGCCACGGCTTGAAAGGCACGCTCAAGAGAGCACACCACATCCCTCTCTTCACACGGGACCGTGATGATTCCTATGCTTCCTGGCATCTTGAGAACGTTGTAGCCGTAATGAATGACTGCCATGAACTTGGCCAGGGTAGGATAGCCGAGGATGGCGTTGTATGGTAGGCGGATGTGCGCCACGTCGAAGTCGATGAGCTCGGTGCGGTAGTTGTCACGCTTGCCGAAGGTGACGGGCAGGCGGACTTGCCCTATCGGTGTGGTGGAACCATCAGTCACTTCTGAGAAAGGCTTGGTTGGCTAGAGCTGATCATAGGGCACTTGAAGGTTATCGAATGTGTCGACGGATAGGACGTTGAGCGCTGCGCCGCCGTTGATGATAGTCTTTGTAACTTGCACATTGCTAATGACTGGGAAGCACAGCATAGGGAGTGCGCCCGCGGTGGCCGTGCACTTGAGCTGGTTTGCCGAGTCGAAGGTGATGGCGCATTGGGACCACCTGAGCGGCCATGTGGCCTCGAGCTTGGGGAGAACCGCGTTCACCTCGCGAGCGAACTGTTTGAAGATGCGCTGAGAGGCTGGGGCTTGTGCACCGCCCAAGATGAAAGCGATGCACGCGGCTCCTGGAAGCCCCCAGCCCCCTCGTCCTGGTGGTGGTCGCCGTTCCTTCTTGGTGGCGGCAGCGGGGGAAGACTGGCGTTGCCCTGGGGGCGATCCTCGCGAGGCGGGTTTCTCCAGGCGCCCTCGCGAGGTTGATCCTGCCAGAGGTCCTCACGAGGCCGGTCGCGCCACTCCTGACGCGGGCCACGGTTGTCCCAGCGTCCGCCTCCACGTCCTCCTCCGCGGTCGTAGCCCCGGTTGTTGCGCTCGGGGCGTCGACCGTAGCGTCCTTCTCGTATGGCCTGAGCTCTTGGCAGTCGCTGGTGTTGTGGGTGTTCAGGTTGTGGAAGGCGCAGAACGGGCGGCCGTTCTTGGATGACTCAGGGTGATCTCTGCCTCGCTTGGTGTCGGGCTCCGCTGCGAGCACAACCGCCTCCTTGCGCTTCACGTCCTTGGCCTTGGCCTTCTTTTCTTCCGCTCCTACAGCTGGCAGCTCGAGGAGAGAGAGACGCCCCTCCTCAACTCTTGCGCACTTGGTTGCCAGGTTGAACAGCTCCTGAGAAGTGCAGAGCTCCTCGTGGATAGCCAGCTCTTCCTTCATCTTGACGTCACGGACGTCGTCGGAGAACGCGGAGATGATGGCCTCGTACGCGACCTTGGGGATCTTGAGGCGGGTGTTGTTGAAGCACTGGATGTACTTCTGGAGAGTCTCTCCAGGCTGTTGCTTGATGCGGCGCAGGTCACCCGCGGCCGGTGGGCGGTCGCGAGTGCCGTGGAAGTTGGCGACGAAGCGGTCGCGCATCTCGCCCCAGGAGGAGATCGAGCCATGCTGCAGGTTCAAGAGCCAAGAGCGGGCCCCATCCTTGAGAGCCATGGGAAACCAGTTCGCCATGACTTTTTCATCGCCATTGGCTGCTTCGATGCTCAGCTCGTAGAGCTGCAGGAACTCCGCGGGGTCCGCTGTGCCGTCATAGCGAGGAGGCAGGTCTGGCTTGAACTTGCCTGGCCAGGCGACGCTACGCAGCTCGGTGGTGAAGGCACGACAACCGGCTGTGGTTGCCGAGCCCGCTTCGGGGGTGGAGCTTGGTCTTGACGGGGTTCATGCTGCGCCGCTGCAGGCGGTGCGCGGTCTTGACGAGGTGGCGCGGGGAGCACCGGTGCAGCTTCTCACGGCCACGGGATTTCTTGGCAGCTTCTTTCTTCGCGCGCGTGCACCGGGCGAGGTGGATCACGCCGCAGAGGTGCACGCCTTGGTGCCAAGGCACCGTCTTGGTGGTGAGGTGGTGGAGGCACGCCATGAGCCCCGTCGCCTGCGGCTGGTTGAGGAGGAGGCAGAGAGTTGGACGGCACTAGAGATCCCCCTGCTGCACGGACAAGCTCGGCGACGCGGTCGAGCCATTTTTATTAGACTTCGTCGACAGGGCGGTAGCGCAGGAGCTTGTTCGCCGCGATGAGTGCGGCTCGTGCCTCCATGGGAGCGCGGTGCGCCCAGGACGAAGAACCAGCAGGGGTGAGCGACGGAGTGGCGGTGCGGCCATCTTGCCGCACCAAAGGATGCAGCGAGGACGCCTGCTACTCATTCCCCGCCGGGCCGATGGTAGCATTTGCGACGGGAGACAGAGAATGGCGAGGTGGCCCGCCTACAGGGGCCGTCTGAGCGACGCGGGCGGAGAGGGCAGCCCGACGCTCAGCCCGAGCATGGCGAACGTCCGCCATGGAAACGACAGAGCGATGGAGCAACGAACCGACGGAAGGGAGAATAGGGCGCACCCCTACCTAGCGCGCGAAATGTCGGATGTGGGGTTCCGGCAAACCCTTAAGGTTCGAACACTGGGGTGCGCGCGAAGTCTTCCCCTCCTACCAATCTATGCTCTAGCTCACTAAGATCTTGCGGACGAACTCGACGAACTCGCAACACAGAAAGAGACACGGGGTTTATATTGGTTCGGGCCACCGTTGTGGTGTAATACCCTACTCCAGTGTAGTGGTGGTGGATTGCCTCTCGGGCTGATGATGAATAGTACAAGGGAAGAACAGCCTCCTGAGGTTGAGGTGTTCTTGTGTGTATGAACTTGTGGTGCGAGGAGCCGATGAATTGCTCCATCCCCTCCCCTGTGGTGGCTAGCTCTACTTATATAGGCCCTGGTCCTCTTCCCAAATGTTGAGCGGGAAGGGAGCCAACAACAGCGCGCAAATTTGAAGGGGGACAGCTAGTACAAGATATCTTGACAAAAGCGGTCTTCGCCTGCGAAAAGCCCTGGGATGACGCCGTCTTGGGCTCCATGATGACCTCCGCCTTGCCGTCCTCCTGGTCTTGGTCTTGTTACACCAATATGGAAACCTTTGCGTGATCCCTCGGTACTCTTCGTCTGCGCTTGTCTCCTTAGCACCAAAGAGGAAATGTGGACGCTATGCACACTGGCGCCCGCCTGGCACCGTTCGTCATGGCTCACATCACGAGTGCCTCATGAGGTTTGCCCCGCCTTGATATCTCTGCTCCTCGTGAGCCTGCCTGGCTAGGCCACTCCAGAGGAAGTCTTGCGTCGTCCGCCTCGCGAGGCTTGGACCCTCGCGAAGGTCTTGGATGCCTTGTTGATGAAGACGGGTCGTACGGCCCGCTGCCTAGCCATGTTGTGGGCCGCAGGCAGGCAAGTCTGGGACCCCCGTCCCCAGAACGCCGACATACCTTGAATACCCAAATGCCTCCTACGCCCCCTAGCACAATGCCACCATAGTCGCCACCTTCCCCAAGATCTCCCGTGGCGAACTACCCATTGAATCATGGCCCCTTCCGCCCACCGCGCTTCGCTATGGAACCGGGTCCGGCAGATTGAGTGGTGTGCAGCGGCATGGTCGTCAAGCCGATTTCTCCCCTCAAAAACGACATCTTGGCAGTGGCACATGCCAGTCACTTTGTCCCTCTCCATCACCGTGCGGCCATTTGCAACACTATTGAAGGTCTGCTCCATGAATCACAGCTTTTCACTACTAAATCTAGCGATCACCCATTTGGCATTGGGTTATTTGGATTTGTTGATTCCTTTATTAGATATACTGCGGTAGCTACTCCGATAGAGCTTGAGGATGAGGACCCGCTGATTACATTTGTACCTCACAATGCTGCCCTCAACGGACACACCACCACATATGGTCCTGAGTTATGGTTGATGTATTTTGGTTTTCCCTATGATTATCAAACCGAGTACTATGTCAACAAATCCCTTGGTGGCTTTCGTTCATTAGTCTCTGATACGTCTCCAACGTATCTATAATTTTTGATTGCTCCATGCTATATTATCTTCTATTTTGGACATTATTGGGCTTTATTATACACTTTTATATTATTTTTGGGACTAACCTATTAACCGGAGGCCCAGCCCAGAATTGATGTTTTTGCCTATTTCAGAGTTTCGCAGAAAAAGAGTATCAAACGGAGTCCAAACGGAATGAAACCTTCGGGAACGTGATTTTCGGAACGAACGTGATCCAGAGGACCTGGACCCTACGTCAAGACTTCAACCAGGAAGCCACGAGGTAGGGGAGCGCGCTTACCCCCTAGGCACGCCCTCCACCCTCGTGGGCCCCACGTTGCTCCACCGACGTACTTCTTCCTCCTATATATACCTACGTACCCCCAAACTACCAGATACGGAGCCAAAAACCTAATTCCACCGCCGCAACCTTCTGTACCCATGAGATCCCATCTTGGGGCCTGTTTCGGAGCTCCGCCGGAGGGGGCATCGATCACTGAGGGCTTCTACGTCAAGACCATAGCCTCTCTGATGAAGTGTGAGTAGTTTACCTCAGACCTTCGGGTCCATAGTTATTAGCTAGATGGCTTTCTCTCTCTTTTTGGATCTCAATACAATGTTCTCCCCCTCTCTTGTGGAGATCTATTCGATGTAATCTTCTTTTGCGGTGTGTTTGTTGAGACCGATGAATTGTGGGTTTATGATCAAGTTTATCTATGAACAATATTTGAATCTTCTGAATTCTTTTATGTATGATTGGTTATCTTTGCAAGTCTCTTTGAATTATCAGTTTGGTTTGGCCTACTAGATTGATCTTTCTTGCAATGGGAGAAGTGCTTAGCTTTGGGTTCAATCTTGCGGTGTCCTTTCCCAAAGGATGAGGGGCAGCAAGGCACGATTGTATTGTTGCCATCGAGGATAACAAGATGGGGTTTATATCATATTGCTTGAGTTTATCCCTCTACATCATGTCATCTTGCTTAAAGCGTTACTCTGTTCTTATGAACTTAATACTCTAGATGCATGCTGGATAGCGGTCGATGTGTGGAGTAATAGTAGTAGATGCAGGCAGGAATCAGTCTACTTGTTTCGGACGTGATGCCTATATACATGATCATGCCTAGATATTCTCATAACTATGGTCAATTCTGTCAATTGCTCAACAGTAATTTGTTTACCCACCGTAAATACTTATGCTCTCGAGAGAAGCCACTAGTGAAACCTATGGCCCTGTGTCTATTTTCCATCATATTAATCTCCCGACAACAAGCTATTTCTGGCGTCGTTTTTATTTTACTTTCTTTACTTTGCATCTTTATCATAAAAATACCAAAAATATTATCTTATCATATCTATCTGATCTCACTCTCCTAAGTGACCGTGTAGGGATTGACAACCCCTTATCGTGTTGCTTGTGAGGATTTATTTGTTTGTGTAGGTACGAGGGACTCGTGTGTAGCCTACTACTGGATTGATACCTTGGTTCTCAAAAACTGAGGGAAATACTTACGCTACTTTGCGGCATCACCATTTCCTCTTCAAGGGAAAACCGACGCAGTGTGTCGGTGTACAAAAGTAGGGGCTCTCCTTTTTGAACCCTTTACTTGTGCACGGGCAGTCAGAGCCGCTCGCCACGGCCACGCATAACACAGCAGGGAAGGGAAGCCAGAGAGAAGTAGGAGGCACAAGACAAATAAATCAACGACAAGGACCAAGGCCACAAGGATCGGATGGGCGATGCAGGTTTTCCCGGCAAGGACCCTTGCCGGGGCAGCTCGCCCGCGCCGGCCAAGTGAGCCACCCTTGAGCCCACAACCGCTCAACAGACGCATTGGGAAAGGGCTCGGGAGGCACCTCCGTGGTGGCATGCAGATCTTTGTGAAGACAAAGAATAGTCAAGATCAAGTGAGGATAGGAAGGCAATCATCCTCGCCGAAGAAACCCACAAGACACCCGGCACGATCCTTGCCGGGGACGCCTACGCGCCACGGCAAGACCCTTGTCGGGTCACCTGGCAAGGCCCTCGCTAGGCGCACCGGCAGGGCGACTACCAGGCCCGCACCAGCCAAGTCTTCACCGCCGTTCGCATGCAGCTGCCGACCCAACCAGCTGGGCAGGCACCTGCGTGGCAACATGCAAACCTTCCTGGAGACTCCACCACCGCGCCACCTCAGCTGCCTTCCTGCCTACATGGCACCGCATGCATCGCTGGCCAGGGCGCATGTGTAAGCAAGGAGGAGCGGCGACGGATGGGACGGGCCTCGCTCCCGTCCCCAATAAAGTGAAGGGACACCTAAGCCTCGCATTAAATGCATCTTGTCCTGTAATACGAGGGATAACCTCGCGGCACTGTACCCTTTCCACCTCCTGCTTGCCACGGTGGCGACCCCTTTTCCTATAAAAGGAGGCCCGAGGCGACCAGGAGAAGGATTCGGCTTTTTGGAGCTCGTTACACCCCGTAGCTAGCTCAAGAACTCAGAATACATCCACCAAAGCAGGACTAGGGTTTTACACATCCTCGCGGCCCGAACCTGGATAAACGAACCGCATACTCTCTGTCAGATCCGCTCTTCTCTCAACCCCGCGCCCCGCAACCGCAGTAGGGATCCTCGTGATCCCATAGGTGTCGTCCACCGACATCTTTGGCGTGCCAGGTACGGGGCGCAGTTGTGAGAATCGGCTTTAATAGCTTGTCCGGCGTTTTCTTCATCGCCATGGCGCCCAAGAAGAAGATGATGGTGGCGGTCGGCTCGTCGGGAGCCGAACGGCCTGTCCCGACACGGGCGAGCAGCGGACCGGTCGCGGAGAGGACCAGAGGCGCGGCTCACGAGCACCAACACCACCCCAGCAGCCGGAGCTTGGAAGGCGGCGACGTTCGTTTGCCTGGCAACGGGCCGCACGTCGCCAAATCCAAAGATGGAGCCAGTGCCTTGGCGAGCAGGCAGATCTTCTGCGTCCCGTGAGTGACGTTCGGGACTCTCCGCAGGCGGCACGGGGTCCTCCAAAGGCGTCATCGCACCGCCCGAAGGCGATGCGGTGGCCTCGAAGACACCCACGCCGACGCCATGCCGAAGATCCTGGGCGCCGCCACGGGAAGAGTCCCTTACGTCACTCACGGGACGCAGAAGATCTGCCCGCTCGCCGAGGCACTGGCGAAAACGGCATGCGACCGCGGGACCATGATAGAGCTCCTTCTAACGTGGTTAGGAGTCGAAGCGCATCGCGGTCTGCGTAGGTTTCGCCACCGCCGACACCAGCAGAGGCCTTAGCGCGCGCAGTTGCTCCTCGACTTCCCTCCTGCTGCGGGGAAGCTCGACGAGTGGAGAGCCACCATCCAGAGCCTTGTTGCGGTCGCCAACAAAGGCGTAACCATACGACAGTTCTTCGGGCCGACACTCCGGAGGAACACCACACGCTGGTGGCGCGAGGACTGGTGGCGCTGCGGCCATGGTACACTCTCCTCCCCGCCAATTGCCATGGACGTTGACCCGTCGCGACGACGCGTGTGACGACATCTCCATAGCGTCGTCCGACCCACGGACCCGCTACGACCAACGCCAAGTTCTTCGGGAGCAAGCCCATGAAGATGCTCGAACCACCATTGAGCGCCGGCGTGAAACACGTCACTAGTCAGACAGGCGAGCAGGGCCTACTGTGAACGACCCGTCTCCGATAAGCCCTAGAGGTTTACCTTATGAGGTAGGCTGCCCGACTTTTACCCGTGAGCTGCGGCAGTTCCAGTGGCCCACTCATCGTACCTTCAAGCCTGACGTTGGCAAGAAGTACAACGGCAAGACCCACCCATCGGAGTTCCTCAACATCTACACCATCGCGATGCAAGCTGCCGGAGCCCGCGACGATAAGGTGCTTGTGAATTACTTTCCATTAGCCCTTAAGCCCAACGCCATGTCATGGTTGATGCACTTGCCAGTAGATTCTATTTCTTCTTGGTCGGATTTGTGCCATGAGTTTGTTGGCGCCTTTACGGGAGGTCACCAAGCTCATGGACAAGAAAGAAACTTGCATGTCATTCCCAGAAGGAAGGTGAGAGTCTGCGCAAGTACATACAGATATTCAGCCGGGTACAATACAATATCCGGATGTTCATCCTGCCACCATCATCGCTATGCGTTCCATCGAACGCGCGAACCGCAAAATGCGCGAGGAGCTGGCGATGAACAAGGTGAAGGATGTGGCGGAACTCTACGTTCTTGCCGACAGATGTGCCCTGGCTGAAGAGGGAAGGAAGTACCCCGGCGAAGATGCCGGCATGGAAACCGACTCTTCAGACGAGGATGTTGCCGCCCCGGTGAAGAAAAGCCGACACCGTAACAGGAAGCGTAAGGGTAAACCTGTGCTTGCCGTCGAGGGATCTGATGACGCCGGCACCGCTAAGAAAACTACAGGCATAACCCCGCAAGGAGATTGCCGGTGCATCGCTCGCCGGCCTTGGCGGCCGCCGAGAAGCCACGGAACTCCGACAAGCAATACTGCAAGATCCATCGCACCAAGGGCCATGACCTCCAGAATCATCGACAGTTGAGCTGCTCACGAGAAGTAAAAGGCTGAATATGAAAGGCAGGACAAGGAGAAGGGCCAGGATGGTGCCGGGGATCTCGCAAGAAGCGTGATGGCCAAGCAAGCCGCCGCGGTAAAGATAAATAGCAAGAGAGACACCCGAGGGCCGCGACAAGAAAGGTGAAGACGATGATCATGACGAGGATGACGAGTCCGGCAACCACGAGTTACAGAAAGCCACAGAGGCCATGTGCGTCGATGGTGGCGCCTCGTTGCATTCATTCCACCGCCAACTCAAGCAGTGGGTGCATGAGATTACAGCGGTGGAGCCATCGTTCGATGCACGGAAGCCGCTGAAATGGTCCAGCACGCCTGTCATCTTCGACACCGAGGACCACCTCGACCGCACCATCATGTCGGGTGCTTACCGTTGTTGGTTTCGCCAACAATACGCAACCTCAAGGTGACAAAAATGCTGGTTGACGGCAGGGCCGGCCTGAACTTGATCTCACCTGCTAGGTCAAAGGCTGCAGATCCCCGATGTAGACCTCGAGGAGACGGGTACGTTCCAAGGGGTTAACCCGGGGAGGAGCCAGCCAAAGGGAAAGATCACGCTGCCCGTGACATTTGGAGGCGAGATGAATCACACGACGGTGAGGATTGTTTTTGATGTAGCCGAGATCCCCTTGCCTTACAACGGGATCCTCGGCCGCCCGCAAGACCGCCAAGTTCATGGCGGCTTCACACTACACCTACAACATGCGGAAGATACCGGTGCCGATGAACATCGTCACCATCCCTCCGACAAGAAAGATGCATTGATCTCATACGACCAACTCTACCGGGAAGCAGCTTGCAGCAATCGCCGCTAAGGTACCTGCTCCTCGACGGAGCCCCGGAAGAAGACCGCAAGACTCCTAGCACCCACTCCGCAAGCGCACCTCTTCGGGTGTTGCGCCCCATTGAGGACGCATGAGAGCTCCGCCGGCAAGATCAAGAAGTCCAGAGCCACGCTACCAGAGACCAAGAAGGTGCCCGTCAAGGAGGACGGTTCGGGGGGAGTTTTTACCATAAGCTCCACCCTCAACGGCAAATAGGAAAGCGAGCTCGTCGCCTTCCTGCGGGCGAATGTTGATGTGTTTGCATGGCAAGCCTCCGACATCCCCGCGCTCCTGTGGAGGTGATTGAGCACCACCTTGTCTGTCCTCATGCGCGGCCCGTCAAGCAGAAGGTCAGGAAGCAAGCTCTGGAGAGGCAGGAGTTCATCATGAAGGAAATCAGAAAGCTAGATGCGGCAGTTTTGGTGAGAGGAGTACTCCATCCAACGTGGTTGGCCAATCCGGTAGTGGTGCGCAAGGCAAATGGGAAGTGGAGGCTGTGTATTGATTACACGGACATCAATAAGGCATGTCCAAAGGATCCTTTCCCGTTGCCGCGCATTGACCAGATTGTTGACTCCACGGCTGGGTGTGACCTCTTATCATTCCTGGACGCCTACTCAGGATACTACCAGATCTTCATGACAAAGGCAGACGAGGAAAAGACAGCATTTATCACCCCATGTGGTACGTATTGCTTTTTACGGATGCCTTTCGGGTTGAAGAGTGCTGGCTCGACCTTTGCAAGAGCAGTCCAAATTGGTTTTGGGCCCCAGCTACATAGAAATATGGAAGCTTATATGGATGACATAGTGGTCAAAACCAAGGATAAAGCAACGCTCATGCAAGATCTGGAGGAAACATTTGGGAACCTGCGCAAGATCAACCTCAAATTGAACCTTGAGAAGTGTGTCTTCGGCGTCCCGTCCGGCAAGCTTCTCGGGTTCTTTGTGTCCCAGCACGGGATTGAAGCAAACCCAGATAAGATCAAGGCTATCGAGCAGATTGAGGCGCCCAAATGGATCAGGGACGTGCGTCGGCTCACTGGCTGCGTTGCTGCCATGAGCCAGTTCATCTCCAAGTCCGTGGAGCGTGCCCTTCCTTTCTTCAAGATCTTGAAGAAAGCAGGGCCGATGGAGTGGACCCCAGAGGCCGAGGCAGCGCTGCAAGATTTGAAGAAATACCTCTCCTCTACCCCAGTGCTGGTTGCGTCCAAACCACAAGAACCGTTGTTGCTTTATCTAGCGGCAACGAATAAGGTGGTTAGCGCCGCACTAGTGGCGCAGAGAGAGGTTGATGAGGATACAACAGCAGCGGCAGAGTCGACGGTTGGATGGGTCGAACCCTCCCGGCAGGCTCAAATTTCAAAGAAGACTGAGTCCCCGGCAAGGCTCGGCCCCGGCAAGACTGGCGCCCATGCGACGGGACCCACGTGACCAGGTGAAGAAGCGCAGAAGAATAAAATGGTGCAGCACCAGTTTGCCGTCGGCTCCCTTTTGCAGGGGGCTAGGTCGAGGTACTCAGGTGTGCAAAAAGCTGCTCTTCGGCCTCCTTATGGCTTCGAGGAAGCAGCGCCATTACTTCCAAGCGCATGAGATCACGGTGGTCACCCGCCTCCCATTGCAACGGATACTGTATAACCCAGATGCAACGGGGAGGATCGTGGAATGGGCCCTGGAGCTGTCAAGCTTCGATTTAAAGTTCGAAAGTACCTCGACGATTCAGAGCAGAGTCTTGGCGGAGTTTTTTTGCAGAATGGACCTCGACGCCTGACGTAGAGGTACAAGAGACCACTCTCCCTGGCAAGGAAACGAGTGGCAACTGGATCACGTACTTTGATGGTGCCTTCTCGCTGCAAGGCGCCGGTGCTGGTGTGCTGCTTTTCGCACCCACCGGAGAGCACTCAAGTACGTCATCTAGATGCACTTCCCCCGGGAGATGTCAACCAACAACACTGCCGAGTACGAGGGTTTGCTTGTCGGTTTCAGGATCGCGGCGGACCTCGGAGTTAAAAAGCTCATCGTCAGGGGCGACTCGCAGCTCGTCATCAGGCAGATCAACAAAGATTATCAAAGCCCGTTGATGGAAGCTTACGTAATTGAGGTGAGGAAACTGGAGGAACACTTTGACGGTATACAAGCGGAGCATGTCCCTCGGGTGGAGAACGACATCGCCGACTACCTGTCAAAGCACGCTACCCTCAAGATACCTGTGGAACCAGGTACTTTTGTGCTTCAGTTAACTCAGCCATCCATTGAGCCGTCGACCGGGCAGAACAAGCAGAGGAAGCTAAGTCCCGGCAAGTACTTCCCCACCGAGCTCCCTGGAGCCGTCGGCGAAGATGTTGCCGTGGATGCCGATCCTGCCACGGGGCGACCAACTCCGGCAGGACCTCAGGTCATGGCCGTGGAAGCGGCCGCTCCCGTAGCAGAAGAAATGCCTTTGGTCCTTGTCATCGAGCCACAGGCTCCGGCATGGGCACAGCACACCGTCCGATTCCTTCAGAAAGGAGAGCTTCCTGAGGAGCAGGAAGAGGCGGAAAGAGTAGCCCGCTGGTCTGCCCTGTACCAGTTCGTTGATAATGAACTGTACAGGAGACAACAAAATGGGGTGAAATTGAAGTGCATCTCCCGGGAGGAAGGACTAAAGCTGTTGGCAGAGATACATGGAGGCATATGTGGCTCCCACATAGGGTCGAGGGCCCTTGCCAGCAAGGCTTTCCGGCAAGGTTTCTTCCGCCCACCGCCCTCCGTGATGCGACAAAGCACTAGTAACCAAGTGTGAAGCGTGCAGTTCCATTCAAGAAGCTCCATCAACCAGCTCAAGCCCTTCAAACTATCCCTCTCTCCTGGCCCTTCTCGGTCTGGGGGCTCGACATATTGGGCCCTTTCCCCCACTGTCGGGGGCTTTGAGTACTTGTACGTCGCAATCGACAAGTTCACAAAGTGGCCAAAGGTGGAGGCAATGAGGAAGGTGACAGCGCAGTCAGCCATCAAGTTCTTCAAGGGACTAGTGTGCCATTTTGGGGTGCCCAACAGGATCATCACCGACGACGGCACGCAGTTCACAAGCCATGCCTTCATGCAATACATTGAGGATATCAAAGAAGAAGGTTCTGTTTTGCTTCCGTGGCACATCCACGGAGCAACGACCAAGCGGAGAGAGCAAATGCTGAAGTCCTGCGAGGCTTAAGAACGAACACTTTCGACAAGCTGCGCAAGAGTGGAAGGCGCTGGATTGACGAGTTGCCGGTGGTTCTTTGGTCGATCAGAACGACGCCAAATCGAGCCACCGCCGTACACCTTTGCTCGGTTTACGGGCGTAGAAGCCTTCCCCACGGAACTCATATACGGGTCACCTCGAGTACTTGCTTATGATGAGCTTGAGCAAGAGCGATTGCAGCAAGATGACGCGACGCTCCTTGAGGAAGATCGTCTCCGGGCGTCAGGAGAGCAAAGACGCTACCAAAGAAGCCTTATACCGCTACCATAGCCGCAAGGTTCACGCCCGGAGCTTTGAGGAAAGCAACCTTGTTCTTCGGCATGTTCAGTCGGCCAAGAATTCCAACAAGTTGACGCCAAAGTGGGAAGGCCCTTATCGGGTAACACGAGTCACCAGGCCCGGTGCAGTCCGGCTGGAGACTGAAGATGCTATTCCAGTGAGCAACTCCTGGAACATCGAGCATCTCCGCAAGTTTTACCCATAAGGCACGGCTTGCGGGGCCTCCCGGCAAGCTATCCTTTGGTACAAGCCTTGCTGGCAAGGCATGTAACCCTTTGTACAAAGCCGTGAGCAGACCCTAAGCATAAATAAACGGTTACCGGGCGCCCTAAGTTATAGCATGCATGCTAGGTTGAGTCTCGTCCTTGGTTAGGGTTGATAGTGCTTAGCGGCGGCTAACCCCTACCTTAGAGGTCGAGTGCGCGTCTCCCTGTTCTACTCTATCTTCTTTGGTTCGCAAGACACATGAATATCCTTGCGGAGCTACTTTGGAAGAAAGGGGACGGACCGGTGTATGGGTCCCGGCAAGTCAATACTGCCTAGGGGCTACAAGGGCGAAGATCCACCCGCGGCAAGCCAAAGTTGCCGGGGGCTGCAGATTCAGATAAGTTCTCTATCCCTTATCATGCATTTCGTTATGGACTGAGGGATGTGAAACCTCATTTTATCCTTAGGCTACCATGCTTCCCTCATTCCGGACCCTAGGACTCGTCTCCTGGGACGGAATTTGGTCGTAGTCGCGGCGGCAAGGAAATAAAACAAGGAGCCTAAGCCCACCTCATCCCTGCCTCCGCCAAGGGCGTGAGAAAGGTCGAGCGAAGTGGGGGGACGACAAGGTTTGTTGCCGGGCAAAAAACGTTTATCTTAAGGATAACGAGGATTCATTCCTTCTCGTGTGTTCCACCCATGAACGAAAATCCCGGCAAACATCCCTTTTTCATTAAAAAAACATCACGTACAAGCTTTAAATTCTACTAAGGCCCGAAGGCTTACAAACTAAAAAGAGATAAGGTGCTCGTAATCCCTTTCTTGTCCCTCTCCTCAAGAAATGGAACAAGAAAAACAGGAGGGCAAAAGGGGCGCCTAGGCGAGCTACGAGTGGCAGAAGACACCAAGAAAACATCTTGGTGGCCGTCCAAGGGCTGGATGGTGATGGCAGCGCTGGAGGCAAAGCTCGAAGACGAGGCGGCAGGACGTCAGTACGCAACGAAGGCGTCGGTGCCCGCGTACTCCGACTTGACGGCCTTGCCGCCCGCCCTCTTCCTCTTCCGCAGCCTCCCAATGCCAGTCGCCCAAGGAGACGATCCCGAGAAGTTCAAGGAGCCGGCGACACGGATGATGGGTTCGCGGTGCCGCCCGGAGCGGCGCCCGACGCCTAGTCGGACCCGTCATCCTGCCGCCCGCTAGCCTCGCCATCGCTGCTGCTTTCCTCCTCGTCACTCTCGCTCGAGGTGGAATCTTCGTCATCAGAAGAGCTCTCCACGCAGCACCTTACGCGAGTCCCGAAGTGCCCGAAGATCTTGATGGAGAGGAGGCCACCCTCCATTAGTTTGAAATGGAGAGTGAACCCATCCGTCAAGCTGTGGAGGCGAGCAAAGGTCTTCCACCCTCGATGAAGATACATGACGTGAGGGGCAGGGAACTCGACATCGACCCATGTGCCGCTGTTCCCACAACCCCTCATATGCAGCCACAACGCCTGCGGCGGATCCAGCTCCATCTCCCTCGCGAATGGAGTCGGGAGGCGAAGGCAACGGTGCGGTGGCCGGCTCAGCCTGACGAAGAATTCGCAAGGGTTGTCCCCGGCGTGGCCCTCCATCGAAGGAGAGGCTACTGGCGGAGGCGAGGCTGATCTGCCGCCTCGCCCTCCTCTCCCTCGAGCACCACGACGGCCTCGACCTCGCCCCCTCCCGCTTCCTCTAGTGGCCAGCTCCGCCGCTACGAGCTCTTGGGGAGGAGCGACGCGTTGTCTGGCTGAAATCCTCGCCGCCACCGATGAAGCATCGCCACGCCCCCTCGCCATGGCAAAAGGAAGAAAGAAACAAGAATGGGGACAGGTAGATGGCGGAGGGTTGAGAGGCACCATTACTCCCGCTCCCTTCTTTATAAAGGGGTGGGGGCGAGACTCGGCCGCCCCCTCTCGGCCAATCCGACCCGCTAAAGTGACAGCGAGCGGGGCCGTCGACCTCCCTCCCCGCTCCATTGAAGGCGCGTGGGAATCGACCCACGCGCGCGCACGACTTCCCACGTCCCACACGACTGTCATTTGCTCTGCATTATGCATCAAGCAAACGTGGCGCAAGAGGCAGGCGAAGTGGGACGCGTGGAGCGACGGTTCCCAAGCGGGGGTAGTAAATGGGAGGCAGCCCTGCAGTCTCAAGGAGACACGCAAGCCGCCTCTTTACTGTCCACCGCGAGGTGACACCAGCATGCCTCCGTCATGCGCGCGCATGACCCTCACGTCGCGCGTTCAGCGCAGGCCGTGGAGAAGCGCAACGAATGGACCAGTTACCGCAGTAAAATCCGCCCCTCCTACCCGCGCACCGTTCTGGGCCTGGCCCAACAACGTGTCATGCTTATGTGTGGCCCAGGCCCGAGGGCTCCTGTCGGTGTACAAAAGTAGGGGCTCTAACTTTTAACCCTTTACTTGTGCACGGTCAGTCAGAGCCGCTCGCCACGGCCACGCATAACACGGCAGGGAAGGGAAGCCGGAGAGAAGTCGGAGGCACAAGACAAATAAAGTAACGACAAGGACCAAGGCCACAAGGATCGGATGGGCGAAGCAAGTTTTCCCGGCAAGGACCCTTGCCGGGGCAGCCTCAGCGGCCCCAGCAAGACCCTTGTAGGGGCAGCTCGCCCGCGCCGGCCAAGCGAGCCACCCTTGAGCCCACCAACGCTCAACAGACGCATTGGGACAGGGCTCGGGAGGCACCTCCGTGGTGGCATGCAGATCTTTGTGAAGACAAAGAATAGTCAAGATCAAGTGAGGATAGGAAGGCAATCATCCTCACCGAGGAAACCCACAAGACCCTCGGCAAGATCCTTGCCGGGGACGCCTACACGCCACGGCAAGACCCTTGCCGGGCCACCCGGCAAGGCCCCCGCCAGGCGCACCGGCAGGGCCACTACCAGGCCCGCACTAGCCAAGTCTTCGCCGCCGTTCGCATGCAGCTGCCGACCCAACCAATCAAGGTGCACCTACGTGGAAACATGCAAACCTTCCTGGAGGCTCCACCACCGCGCCACCTCAGCTGCCTGCCTGCCTACATGGCACCGCATGCATCGCTGGCCAGGGCGCATGTCAAAGCAAGGAGGAGCGGCGACGGATGGGACGGGCCTCGCTCCCGTCCCTGATAAAGTGAAGGGACACCTAAACCTCACATTAAATGCATCTTGTCTTGTAATACGAGGGATAACCTCGCGGCACTGTACCCTTTCCACCTCCTGCTTGCCACTGTGACGACCCCTTTTCCTATAAAAGGAGGCCCGAGGCGACCAGGAGAAGGATTCGGCTTTTTGGAGCTCGTTACACCCCGTAGCTAGCTCAAGAACTTGGAATACATCCACCAAAGCAGGACTAGGGTTTTACGCATCCTCGCGGCCTGAACCTGGATAGAACCGCGTACTCTCCGCCGATCCGCCTTTCTCTCAACCCCGCCCAAGAACCGCAGTAGGGATCCTCGTGATCCCATAGGTGTCGTTTCCACCGACACAATGCTCAAGATGTAGCAAGAAGGATTTCTGGCGCCTTTGCCGGTGAGGTCTACGAAAAAGGCAACATACCAAGTACCCATCACAAACCCTTATCTCCCGCATTACATTATTGGCCATTTTCCTCTCATTTTCCTCTCCACCACTTCACCCTTGCATTTTTATTCGCCCTTTTTCTGTTCGTCTTTTCGTTTGCCTTGATGTCTTACTTGGCTCGTTTGCTCGTTTGGTTGAAATAGTTGAGTATTTATTCCTAAGCAGAGAAGCTAATATCTATGGATCCTCATTCGCTTGCCAATCTTTTTAAGAGATCCAATTATGATGAACCAATTCCTAGTGGTTTGGATGCACTAGATTATCTTTATAAGGTTTTGCTTGAAATCCGTGAATCTGGAAATTGTGATGAAGTGCTTTATGAAGTGATTCACGATAGATCTTTGAATAAAAAGCATGATTGCAATGATTTTATTATAAATTCTCTGGATGTCAATTGTGCTAATATTATGCAAAACCCTAAGCTTGGGGATGCTAGTTTTTCTATGTCTACTACTCGTTGGAATGATCATGATTGGGGTGATAGTTCTTCTTATAATCTTGAAAATTTATTTAAGCCCCATGATGAATATGAGATTGATAATAATGTTAAAAATAATATTGAAAGTGGGTTTGGAAGAGTGTCGACTTTAGATCCCACATATTTGGAGAATGTTCAATCTTATGATATTTTTGATAAAAGTGGGATTGGAGAGGTCATGACTTTAGTTAATGTTAATCCCACTATTTTGGAAGAGTGTCAACTTTGCATGCATGTGGATCATGTTGAGAATAGTGTATGTGATAGTTATATTATTGAATTTGATAATGATCCTACATGTAATTATTATGAGAGAGGAAAATATTGTTATAGAAATTTTCATGCTACTAAAGTACCTCTCGTTATGTTGAGATTGTTATTGTTCCTTTCCGCTTCCTTGCATATGCTAGTTTTTGCTTGCTATGATAATTTGATTTTATATAAGATGCCTATGCATAGGAAGTATGTTAGACTTAGATGTGTTTGTCACGTATTTCATGATGCTCTCTTCGCGCTTCAATTCTTGTCTTTTATGTGAGCATCATTAAAATTATCAATGCCTAGCTAAAAGGCTTAAAAAAGCGCTTGTTCGGAGACAACCCAATATATTTCCTTTATGTAGTTGAATAAATATTTGTTCTAGCCTCTGGTTAGATGTGTTTCTAGGTTTTAGTTAGTGTTTGTGCCAAGTTAATCCTATCGGACCTTCTTGGATGAAAGTTATTTGATCTTGCAGAAAATTCCAGAAACTTTCTGTTCACGAAAATAATTGTTTAAAATCACCAGAACGTCATAAAATATTGATTCCAATTTCTTATGATCAATAAACAAATTGTATAGGTCTTCCTATTTTGGCTGATTTTTTGGAGTTCCAGAAGTTTGCGTTAGTTACAGATTACTACAGACTATTCTGTTTTTGACAGATTCTGTTTTTCGAGTGTTGTTTGCTTATTTTGATGAATCTATGGCTAGTAAAAGAGTTTATAAACCATAGAGAAGTTGGAATACAGTAGGTTTAACACCAATATAAGTAAAGAATGAGTTCATTACAGTACCTTGAAGTGGTCTTTTGTCTTCTTTCGCTAACGGAGCTCACGAGATTTTCTGCTGAGTTTTGTGTTGTGAAGTTTTCAAGTTTTGGGTGAAAGATTTGATGGATTATGGAACAAGGAGTGGCAAGAGCCTAAGCTTGGGTATTCCCATGGAACCCCCAAGATAATCTAAGGACACCTAAAAGCCAAAGCTTGGGGATGCCCCTGAAGGCATCCCCTCTTTCGTCTACTTCCATCGGCAACTTTACTTGGAGCTATATTTTTATTCACCGCATGATATGTGTTCTGCTTGGAGCGTCTTGTATGATTTGAGTCTTTGCTTTTTAGTTTACCACAATCATATTTGTTGTACACACCTTTTTAGAGAGACACACATGATTCGGAAATTATTAGAATACTCTATGTGCTTCACTTATATCTTTTGAGTTATATAGTTTTTGCTCTAGTACTTCACTTATATCTTTTAGAGCACGGTGGTGGATTTGTTTTATAGAAACTATTGATCGCTCATGCTTCACTTAGATTATTTTGTGAGTCTTAAATAGCATGGTAATTTGCTTAAGAAATCCTAATATGCTAGGTATTCAAGACTAGTAAAAACTTTCTTATGAGTGCGTTGAATACTAAGAGAAGTTTGATGCTTGATGATTGTTTTGAGACATGGAGGCAGTAATATTAAAGTTGTGCTAGTTGAGTAGTTGTGAATTTGAGAAATACTTGTGTTGAAGTTTGCAAGTCTTGTAGCATGCACGTATGGTAAACCTTATGTAACAAATTTGAAACATGAGGTGTTCTTTTATTGTCCTCCTTATGAGTGGCGGCCGGGGACGAGCGATGGTCTTTTCCTACCAATCTATCCCCCTAGGAGCATGCGCGTAGTGCTTGTTTTTTGATGACTTGTAGATTTTTGCAATAACTATGTGAGTTCTTTATGACTAGTGTTGAGTCCATGGATGATACGCACTCTCACCTTTCCACCATTGCTAGCCTCTTCGGTACCGTGGATTGCCCTTTCTCACATTGAGAGTTGGTGCAAACTTCGCCGGTGCATCCAAACCCCGTGATATGATACGCTCTTTCACACACAAACCTCCTTATATCTTAATCAAAACAGCCACCATACCTACCTATTATGGCATTTCCATAGCCATTCCGACATATATTGCCATGCAACTTTCCACCGTTCCGTTTATCATGACACGTTCATCATTGTCATATTGCTTTACATGATCATGTAGTTGACATAATATTTGTGGCAAAGCCACCGTTCATAATTCTTTCATACATGTCACTCTTGGTTCATTGCATATCCCGGTACACCACCGGAGGCATTCATATAGAGTCATACTTTGTTCTAGTATCGAGTTGTAATCATTGAGTTGTAAATAAATAGAAGTGTGATGATCATCATTTTCTAGAGCATTGTCCCAAGTGAGGAATAAAAAAAAGAGAAAGGCCATAAAAAAGAGAAGGCCCAAAAAATGAGAGAAAAAGAGAGAAGGGACAATGTTACTATCCTTTTACCACACTTGTGCTTCAAAGTAGCACCATGATCTTCCTAATAGAGAGTCTCTTGTTTTGTCACTTTCATATACTAGTGGGAATTTTTTATTATAGAAATTGGCTTGTATATTCCAACAATGGGCCTCCTCAAGTGCCCTAGGTCTTTATGAGAAAGCAAGTTGGATGCACACCCACTTAGTTTCTTTTGTTGAGCTTTCATATATTTATAGCTCTAGTGCACCCGTTGCATGGCAATCCCTACTCCTTGCATTAACATCAATCGATGGGCATCTCCATAGCTCATTGATTAGCCTCGTTGATGTGAGACTTTCTCCTTTTTGTCTTCTCCACATAACCCCCATCATCATATTCTATTCCACCCATAGTGCTATATCCATGGCTCACGCTCATGTATTGCGTGAAGGTTGAAAAAGTTTGAGATTACTAAAGTATGAAACAATTGCTTGGCTTGTCATCGGGGTTGTGCATGATGAGAGCATTCTTGTGTGACGAAAATGGAGCATGACTAAACTATATGATTTTGTAGGGATGAACTTTCTTTGGCCATGTTATTTTGAGAGGACATAATTGCTTAGTTAGTATGCTTGAAGTATTATTATTTTTATGTCAATATTGAACTTTTATCTTGAATCTTTCGGATCTGAATATTCATACCATAATTAAGAAGAATTACATTGAAATTATGCCAAGTAGCATTCCACATCAAAAATTCTGTTTTTATCATTTACCTACTCGAGGACGAGTAGGAATTAAGCTTGGGGATGCTTGATACGTCTCCAACGTATCTATAATTTTTGATTGCTCCATGCTATATTATCTTCTGTTTTGGACATTATTGGGCTTTATTATACACTTTTATATTATTTTTGGGACTAACTTATTAACCGGAGGCCCAAATTTTAATTGCTGTTTTTTTGCCTATTTCAGAGTTTCGCAGAAAAAGAATATCAAACGGAGTCCAAAGGGAATGAAACCTTCGGGAACGTGATTTTCGGAACGAATGTGATCCAGAGGACTTGGACCCTACGTCAAGACTTCAACCAGGAAGCCACGAGATAGGGGGGCACGCCTACCCCCCTGGGCGCGCCCTCCACCCTCATGGGGCCCATGTTGCTCCACCGACGTACTCCTTCCTCCTATATATACCTACGTACCCCCAAACTACCAGATACGAAGCCAAAAACCTAATTCCACCGCCGCAACCTTCTGTACCTGTGAGATCTAATACGTCTCCAATGTATCTATAATTTATGAAGTATTCATGCTATTATGGTATCCATCTTGGATGTTTAATGGGCTTTACTATGCACTTTTATATTATTTTTGAGACTAACCTATTGACCCAGAGCCTAGTGCCAGTTCCTCTTTTCCCCTTGTTTCAGTGTTTCGAAGAAAAGGAATATCAAACGGAGTTGAAACGGAATGAAACCTTCTGGAGAAGTTATTTTTGGAAGGAAAGCAACCCGGGAGACTTGGAGTCCACGTCAAGAAAGCAACGAGGAAGGCACGAGGTAGGGGGCGCGCCCACCCCCCCTGGGCGCGCCCTCCTACCTCGTGGGCCCCTCGTGGCTCCCCTGACGTACTTCTTCCGCCTATATATATATATATATATATCCATATACCCTAAAACGATCGGGGAACAAAATAGATCGGGAGTTTCGCCGCCGCAAGCCTTTGTAGCCACAAAAAACCAATCGGGACCCTGTTCCGGCACCGTGCCGGAGGGGGGAACCCTCACCGGTGGCCATCTTCATCATCCCGGCGCTCTCCATGACGAGGAGGCCGTAGTTCACCCTCGGGGCTGAGGCTATGTACCAGTAGCTATGTGTTTGAGCTCTCTCTCTCTCTCTCTCTCTCTCTCTCTCTCTCGTGTTCTTGATTTGGCACGCTCTTGATGTATCGCGAGCTTTGCTATTATAGTTGGATCTTATGTTTCTTCTCCCCCTCTACTCTCTTGTAATGGATTGAGTTTTCCCTATGAAGTTATATTATCGGATTGAGTCTTTAATGATTTGAGAACACTTGATGTATGTCTTGCCGTATGATCTGTGGTGACAATGGGATATCACGTGATTCACTTGATGTATGTTTTGGTGATCAACTTCATGGGTTCCGCCCATGAACCTATGCATAGGGGTTGGCACACGTTTTCGTCTTGATTCTCCGGTAGAAACTTTGGCGCACTCTTTGAGGTACTTTGTGTTGGTTGAATAGATGAATCTGAAATTGTGTGATGCATATCGTATAATCATACCCACGTATACTTGAGGTGACATTGGAGTATCTAGGTGACATTAGGGTTTTGGTTGATTTGTGTCTTAAGGTGTTATTCTAGTACAAACTCTAGGGCTGTTTGTGACACTTATAGGTATAGCCCAATGGATTGATTGGAAAGAATAACTTTGAGGTGGTTTCTAACCCTACCATAATCTCTTCGTTTGTTCCGCTATTAGTGGTTTGGGAGTGACTCTTTGTTGCATGTTGAGGGATAGTTATATGATCCAGTTATGTTATTATTGTTGAGGGAACTTGCACTAGTGAAAGTATGAACCCTAGGCCTTGTTTCCTAGCATTGCAATACCGTTTGTGCTCAATTTTTACCACTTGTTACCTTGCAGTTTTTATATTTTCAGATTACAAATACTCATATCTATCATCCATATTGCACTTGTATCACCATCTCTTCGCCGAACTAGTGCACCTATACAATTTACCATTGTATTGGGTGTGTTGGGGACACAAGAGACTCTTTGTTATTTGGTTGCAGGGTTGCTTGAGAGAGACCATCTTCAACCTACACCTCCCACGGATTGATAAACCTTAGGTCATCCACTAGAGGGAAAAATTTGCTACTGTCCTACAAACCTCTGCACTTGAAGGTCCAACAACGTCTACAAGAAGAAGGTTGCGTAGTAGACATCAAGCAGTTTCTAGCGCCGTTGCCGGGGAGGTGAGTGCTTGAAGGTATATCTTTAGATCTTGCAATCGAATCTTTTAGTTTCTTGGTTTATCACTAGTTTAGTTTATAAAAGAAAACTACAAAAAATGGAATTAAGGGTGCCTCATATGCTTCATCTTTTTAATGTCTTTCGTGAAAATGATGGGAAATAAAATTATGCTCAAGTACTATAAGAAGAATTACATAGAATGCTTTGCATAAAATATTTGAATGATGAGCATGAATGCAATGTTGTTAGTATGAATTCCTTGAATATCCATGATGCTAATGATATGCAAAGCCACAAGCTTGGGGATGCTATGTTTGATGAAGATGATATGTTTTGTCCCCCAAGTTTTGATGAGCAAATTTATTATGATGATAGCATGCCTCCTATTTATGATGATTATATTGATGAAAGTGGGTTTGGAAGAGTGTCAACTTTAGGAAGTAATGATCCCACTATTTTGGAGGATGTTGAATATTATTGTGATAATTATGAAAGTGCATTTGGAGGGGTCATGGCTTTATTTAGTAATGAATCCACTATTTCGGAAGAGGTTCCAATTGATTATGAGAACAAAGTTGCTATCTAGGATGATTATTGTGATGATTTTTATGCTATTAAGAATAATGATAACCATGAAACTTGTCACCATGATTTTAGTTTTCAATTGGATTATGCCTCACATGATAGTTATTTTGTGGAGTTTGCCCCCACTATTCCGAATGAGAAGAAATTTGCTTATGTGGAGAGTAGTAAATTTTCTATGCAAGTAGATCATGAAAAGAATGCTTTAGGTGCTGGTTATATTGTTGAATTCATTCATGATGCTACTGAAAATTATTATGAGGGAGGAACATATGCTTGTAGGAATTTCAATAATATCAAGTTTCCTCTCTATGTGCTTAACGTTTTAAGGTTATACTTGTTTTGCCTTCCTATGCTAGTTGATTATTGTTCCCATAAGTTGTTTGCTCACAAAATCCCTATGAATAGGAAGTGGGTTAGACTTAAATGTGCTAGTCATATTCTTCATGATGCTCTCTTTATGTTTCAATTCTTATCTTTTATGTGAGCATCATTGAAATCATCATGCCTAGCTAGGGGCATTAAACGATAGCGCTTGTTGGGAGGAAACCCAATTTTATTTTGGTTTCTTGATTTTTGGTTCTGTTTAGTAATAAATAATACATCTAGCTTCTGTTTAGATGTGGTTTTATGTTTTAATTAATGTTTGTGCCAAGTAGAACCTTTGGGAAGACTTAGGTGAAGTCTTTATGATCATGCTGTAAGAAACAGAAACATTAGCGCTAACGAGATTAGCTTCAAATTTTTACTGGAGAGTGCTATTTAGTTGATTCTTTTTGCAGATGATTACTAGACAAATTCCTCAGGTACACCAATTTATTTTATAATTTTTAGAGTTCCAGAAGTATACGTTTGATACAGATTACTACAGACTGTTCTGTTTTTGACAGATTCTGTTTTTCGTGTGTTGTTTACTTATTTTGATGAATCTATGGCTAGTAAAATAGTTTATAAACCATAGAGAAGTTGGAATACAGTAGGTTTAAAACCAATATAAATAAATAATGAGTTCATTACAGTACCTTGAAGTGGTGTTTTGTTTTCTTTCGCTAACGGAGCTTACGAGTTTTCTGTTAAGTTTTGTGTTGTGAAGTTTTCAAGTTTTGGGTAAAGGTTCGATGGACTATGGAATAAGGAGTGGAAAGAGCCTAAGCTTGGGGATGCCCAAGGCACCCCAGTGTAATATTTAAGGATAACCAAGAGCCTAAGCTTGGGGATGCCCCGGATGGCATCCCTCTTTAAATCTTCGTTCATCGGTAACTTTACTTGGAGCTATATTTTTATTCACCACATGATATGTGTTTTGCTTGGAGCGTCATTTTATTTTCTTTAGCCTTGCTTGCTGTTTGAATAAAATACTAAGATCTGAAATTCTTAAATGAGAGAGAGTCTCCACATAGCTACATAATTATTCAACTACTCATTGATCCTCACTTATATCTTTTTAGAGTAGTTTCTCATTTACTCGTGTGCTTCACTTATATCCTATGAGTAAATGGTTGAATGATTTGAATGTCATAAATCTGAAATTATATATGTTTCATATGCCTTTCCCATGGGGAGTAATGCCTTCACATATAAGAAGTAGAGGTGGTAAATTTTCTGAAGGTTAGCAAACATTGTATTGGTCACTTGAACAATTCATGAAAGAATATTGAAGGAAGAGAGATTTCACATATAATACTATCTTGGAAATCTTCTATTATTGTGAGCCCCATTAATTATTTTCAAACCTGAGCAAATTAGTTGAAGTTGGACAAGGAAGAAAACATAATGAGTTATGCTTGGGTATATTTGTATAAGTTATATTGTTTTGGATCCTCTAACATGTGGTGCTCGCTATTTAGAATCCTTTGCTAGCCAAAATATCTGTACTAAGCGGGAATACTGCTTGTGCATCCAAATTCCTTGAACCAAGTTTCTTCCATGAGTGTCCACCATATCTACCTATATGCGGTATTTACCTGCCGTTCCAAGTAAATTTGCATGTGCCAAACTCTAAACCTTCAAATAATAATCTGTTTTGTATGCCGAATCGCTCATGTAGCGACTACGGGTTAGCAAGATCTTCCATGCTAGGTGGGTTATTCTCATGATGAGTGGACTCCGCTCATCATTCACGAGAAAATGGCTGGTAACTGGGATGCCCAGTCCCATGATCAGAAGATCGAAATCAAATCAAAAATAATTGCAAACAAACTCCCCCAGGTTTGATGTTAGTTGGAGGCACCCGTTGTTTCGGGCAAGCCATAGATTGATGATTGTTGGTGGAGTGGGAGTAAAAATCTTTACATTTCTGTTTGGGAACCGCCTATAATGTATGTAGTATGGAAGATATTGGGAACTCTTGGTCATTATGTTGACAATGAAAGCATACCTCTCAAAATTATTTTCATCTCTATTTTTTCTCCGAGCTCTGGCACCTCTGCAAATCCCTGCTTCCCTCTGCGAAGGGACTATATTTCACTCTTATGCAAGAGTCAGTAGTATTCCTTCTCATTCCAACCTATTCTTTAGTTGGCAAGCATCATGTGATGGAAAGATCTATGCATATATGGCCATTCAAATATATTTGAGCATGAATTGTTATTGTTGACATTACCCTTGAGGTAAAAGGTTGGGAGGCGAAACATTAAGCCCCTATCTTTCTCTGTGTTCAATGAATACTATTTGTTCTAAAAATATGCTTTGAGTGGTAGCAATCATGGAAGACTATATGATAGTTGAGTATGTGGGATTTGCTAAATCAAAGCTCTGACATAGACTCTTCCTGAAAATAAGATGAATTGTAATTGTTTGATGACTAATAACACGGTTTGTTAGTTCTCAAGAATGTTTATGGTCTATGCTTTAACATGTGAATAGTTTGTTACTTGATCATGAAAAGTTCTATGAGTTGAGCTACTGTTATGACATATAATGATCCTAGGAAAGGTGATTGAAATTATCATTGATCAAACTTGTGCACCTTCTAGCATTCACACTTCACAAATTATTTCTTTTATCATTTACCTACTTGAGGACGAGCAGGAATTAAGCTTGGGGATGCTGATACGTCTCCAACGTATCTATAATTTATGAAGTATTCATGCTATTATATTATCCATCTTGGATGTTTAATGGGCATTACTATGCACATTTATATTATTTTTGGGACTAACCTATTGACCCAGAGCCCAGTGCCAGTTCCTCTTTTTCCCCTTGTTTCAGTGTTTCGAAGAAAAGGAATATCGAACGGAGTCGAAACGGAATGAAACCTTCTGGAGAAGTTATTTTTGGAAGGAAAGCAACCCCGGAGACTTGGAGTCCACGTCAAGAAAGCAACGAGGAAGGCACGAGGTAGGGGGGCGCGCCCACCCCCCCTGGGCGCGCCCTCCTACCCTCGTGGCTCCCCTGACGTACTTCTTCCGCCTATATATATATATATATATATATATATATATATATATATATATATATATATATATATATATATAGATATATATATACCCTAAAACGATCGGGGAAATGAATAGATCGGGAGTTCCGCCGCCGCAAGCCTCTCAGAGCCACCAAAACCAATCGGGACCTGCTCGGCACTGCGTCGAGGGGGAACCCTCACCGTTGGCCATCTTCATCATCCCGGCGCTCTCCATGACGAGGAGGGAGTAGTTCACCCTCGGGGCTGAGGGTATGTACCAGTAGCTATGTGTTTGATCTCTCTCTCTCTCGTGTTCTTTATTTGGCACGATCTTGATGTATCGCGAGCTTTGCTATGATAGTGTAACATCCCAAAATTCTAAATTTTGGAATGTTATATTAAATAAAAAAATTCTGATTGTTTTTTTGATTGTTGAGTGATTGCTTGTGTGAAATTGAGTGAAATTTGAATCTTTCTGAAAGTTGAATGAGAGGGAATGAAATGATTTTTCCCAAACTTCCACCTTGCATTTATGATCTCCATGAATTCAAATTCATTTCATCACAAAACCCTAGAGTGAAGATGATATGACTCTTCCATTTAAATAAATGAAAAGGGTTTTGAAAAGAATTGAATTCCATCTGAAAATATTTCAAATTTTAGAAACTTTATGCAACTCAATGATTTTCATGAGAGAAGATAAAATGACTTCTTAAATTATATGAAATATGAGTTGGAGGTTAAAAAGAATCAAATTGAAAGTCATTTGAAAGTATTTTGAAACTCCTTTTTTCAAATTTGGAATTATTTGAGTTTTATTCAAAATATTTTCTCCAAAAACAAAATATACGGAAAATAGGGTAACATGATTCCCTACATCAGAAAATTGGACAGAAGTTAATTTGAAGTCATTTTGGTATTTTTAAAATGATTTTTATTGGATTTTATTAGAGCAGAAACACTCTTTGTTTTATTTGAATTTTTGTGTATTTTACTTGAAGATGGAATAAAGTTTATCGTGTAGGAAATATTTTTCTGAAAATTTTGATATATATATATGTTCTATATAAAAATATATATATTATATATATATATTCCCCCTCTCCCTAAATTCAAAAAAAAATAGAAAAAAAACCCCAGGCGCCATGACCAACCCATTGACCCAAAGAGGCACCTGGCCCGGCCAGCCAACCCGGCCCACGCTTGAGCCAGCGCCGAATCCCTCCCGATCGGTCGCCCGTCGCTCACCCCTCTCCCCTCTCTCACCGACGCGCTGGCCCCACCTCTCCCTTTCCCCTCGCCCACGCCACGCCACCATGACGCTCACCAGCCCGCCGCCGCACCGGAGACCCAGGATCCTCCCCGATTCGCCCCCCTCCTCCAAGCCGGTCCGCCCCCTATATATACCCCCCCTCGACCCGTTCCCCCACTTTTCCCCTCGCCTAACCCCTCCACCTCGCCGCAATCCCTTGCCGGAGCCCGACGCCGCCGCCGCGCCATCGCCACTGCCCCGGCCGCCTCCGACCCCCCAAGCTCCACCGACTTCACCCCGAAGCTCCTCGCTCCGCCAAGACTACGGACGCCTCCGCCGTCTTCCCGACCACCGGAGCCACCGCACCGTCGTCGCTGAGCCGCCGCCGACTGCCGTCGCCATTGCCGCCATCGTGGTGAGTCACCGAACTCCCGCCACCGTCCGATCAAAATCGACGCTTTAGATTAGATCCCCCGAAGGGGTATGGTTTATTTTAAAGATCCGGTTTTAGTTACGGTTTTTATTTTGGTTTAGTTAGTGGTTTAGTTAGACCGGCCCGATCGGGTTATTTCCTGTTAGCCGCGGGCACGTTTTAGTTATATAACGCCTGAGCGTTAGATAGGCCCACTAGCGTCAGTTTTTCTTTTTAGTTTTATTTTTCGTTTCTGTTTTTAACAGAATAGTTTCAGTTTTGTAAAATCCATATCTTTTAGGTTACTTAATATTTTTAGTTGATTCTTTTTTTGTTAGTTTTCAAATTTGTTGTAGTTTCCGTAGAAAATATGTTTGGCCATGTTTAAATTATTAGAAATTGTTTTATTTTAGTTTTAGACAGATTAGTAATTCTGCTATAAAATGAGTTAGGATTATTTTATTTTAGTGATTCTTTTTGTCACTGCTTTGTTTTGACTTTGCCTAGCAGTAGGGATTTATTTGGGTATTTTAGTTTTAATAAAAAAATAGTTTTAGTCAAAATCATGTGTTTCTTGTTTATTTAACTAGCTACTGCTTTCCTATTGTTTTATTTAATAAATAATTTTATTTTTACTATGTTATAGTTTATTTTAGATTAGTTTCTGTAGCTACAGAGGATGAACTTTTATTTACAGTAGAATAAAGTTTTTACTTTATTTTTCCTTGCTAGGATTGTTATAGGCATAATAGGAGTTCTATAATAGCTTTTGATGTGATTCTTTTTGCTCCTAGTTTGTATGATGTTTTCCCTTCTGTTAGTTAGCAAAACGCATGCTTAGGTTCTGTTAAGAAAAGTTTTAGTTGTGTAAAACTATTTCTTAGTTGATGCTTGATGTGGTGAAAACCTTGATTTGTTTTCTCCGAGTTTTCTTTGGTAGTTTTGTTGTGTAGTTTTCCTTTGTTTTTATTTGGTGTCCCTTGATTTGCATTTTATTTGTTGGTTTTATTATGAGTATTAGAATTGTTTGCTAGGATGTTTGCTTATATGAATGCTATGACTATATAGATTTTCAACGGAGTGACGAATAGTTCTACCAAGTCATTATTCGAGAGTGTCGTTATCTTCATCAACTTACTGTGCAAGTTCACTTTGACCATGTTTTTCATACCTATGTATTTTATTGCATCTAGTGTCATCTTCGCAACAATCCCTCCAAAGTAGTGACATTGAATCCTTGTAGTTGAGTAGTATGCATGAGGTAGGAACCCATCACCCTGTTACCAAGCCCGGGACGTTATTTATTTTAATGCTACGCTATAGTAGATGGGGTTGGTATGAGTGCTCGAGAGTGGTGTGAAGAAGGAGGACTCTACGTCAATGACGACAACTCCATGATGGCATCTGCAAGGACTGCATTTTTAAGGCCTCAAGACTTCAAGACTCAAGACAAGAATTCAATACACACTACTGGGTGAAGGATGGTTGACGGGCACCCTGGAGAATCCAGTGGTTGGCCGGGATGCATGGAGAAGCGCCATGACATCTTGCGGAAAGCTTCACCCATACTCAAAGAGACGGAAGAATACTTCATGCCCGGAAGCTTACTGCGGCAACCGCAAGTCACTATGGGCTCTGGCTTGGTTGACCTTAGTTGTGACTCTGGCTAGGACGGTAATAGCAGATGTAGAACTACGGTAGGATTGGATGAGCACCGGACAGTGGTCAGAGGAACTCTTCGGAAGACCATGTTTCGGTCATCTTGTTCTCAAACACCCTGAAGTGCGAGAACGTAAAAAGAGGGATCGAATCTTGCGGGTAAAGTGTACAAACCTCTCCAGAGGGTTTAAACCTAATCGATTAGCCGTGTCCCGATTCTGAGACAATTTGAGCATCCGGACTTGGATCTATCTCTGAACTCTCAACACCGGATTGATAACTTAATTGTGGGCAACTTATGATGATTTTGGGCTATGAGACATCGGTTGGCAGAACCATGTCATGATAGAAAACTCCATAGTACAGACTCCAGTTATTCCTTTGATATAGGGAAAATAAACCAGCTTTTATGCAAAACAAAACTCAGACACAGAGCCACAAAGCCATATTGCATATAGTATAGTTTTATCATCTGTTTTCTCATGTTGTGATCTTGCGGTACATTCAATTTATCGATTGACCTACGGCTGCAACATATCATGTTGCAGATATTTACTTCGACGAGTAAGAGTATGCAGGGGTTACGGTCTACACTCAACCTGCCGATGGCGTTGATGGGACTCCACACCCGCTTTGATTGTTTCCGCTGAGTATTATGAGGTATATATCATTTTACGTTATTTATACATGTGATTGCACTTTGATATATACATTGATGTCTTGTGTGTGTGCCAAAGATCTTGATCGAGGATGGCATAGATATACAGAGGCTTGACCGTCTGAGGTCGGGTCGCTACAGATAGTTGGATCTTATGTTTCTTCTCCCCCTCTACTCTCTTGTAATGGATTGAGTTTTCCCTTTGAAGTTATCTTATCGGATTGAGTCTATAATGATTTGAGAACACTTGATGTATGTCTTGCCGTGCGTATCTGTGGTGACAATGGGATATCACGTGATTCACTTGATGTATGTTTTGGTGATCAACTTGCGGGTTCCGCCCATGAACCTATGCATAGGGGTTGGCACACGTTTTCGTCTTGATTCTCCGGTAGAAACTTTGGGGCACTCTTTGAGGTACTTTGTGTTAGTTGAATAGATGAATCTGAGATTGTGTGATGCATATCGTATAATCATACCCACGGATACTTGAGGTGACATTGGAGTATCTAGGTGACATTAGGGTTTTGGTTGATTTGTGTCTTAAGGTGTTATTATAGTACGAACTCTAGGGCTGTTTGTGACACTTATAGGAATAGCCCAATGGATTGATTGGAAAGAATAACTTTGAGGTGGTTTCGTACCCTACCATAATATCTTCGTTTGTTCTCTGCTATTAGTGGTTTTGGAGTGACTCTTTGTTGCATGTTGAGGGATAGTTATATGATCCAGTTATGTTATTATTGTTGAGAGAACTTGCACTAGTGAAAGTATGAACCCTAGGCCTTGTTTCCTAGCATTGCAATACCGTTTGTGCTCACTTTTACCACTTGTTACCTTGCAGTTTTTATATTTTCAGATTACAAATAGTCATATCTATCATCCATATTGCACTTGTGTCACCATCTCTTCGTTGAACTAGTGCACCTATACAATTTACCATTGTATTGGGTGTGTTGGGGACACAAGAGACTCTTTGTTATTTGGTTGCAGGGTTGCTTGAGAGAGACCATCTTCAACCTACGCCTCCCACAGATTGATAAACCTTAGGTCATCCACTTGAGGGAAATTTGCTACTGTCCTACAAACCTCTGCACTTGGAGGCCCAACAACGTCTACAAGAAGAAGGTTGCGTATTAGTCATCAAGATCCCATCTTGGGGCCTGTTCCGGAGCTCCGCCGGAGGGGGCATCAATCGCGGAGGGCTTATACATCAACACCATAGCCTCTCCGATGAAGTGTGAGTAGTTTACCTCAGACCTTCGGGTCCATAGTTATTATCTAGATTGCTTTCTCTCTCTTTTTGGATCTCAATACAATGTTCTCCCCCTCTCTTGTGGAGATCTATTCGATGTAATCTTCTTTTTTGGTGTGTTTGTTGAGACCGATGAATTGTGGGTTTATGGTCAAGTTTATCTATGAACAATATTTGAATCTTCTGAATTATTTTATGTACGATTGGTTATCTTTGCAAGTCTCTTTGAATTATCAGTTTGGTTTGGCCTACTAGATTGATCTTTCTTGCAATGGGAGAAGTGCTTAGCTTTGGGTTCAATCTTGCGGTGTCCTTTCCCAAAGGATGAGGGGCAGCAAGGCACGTATTGTATTGTTGCCATCGAGGATAACAAGATGGGGTTTATATCATATTGCATGAGTTTATCCCTCTACATCATGTCATCTTGCTTAAAGCGTTACTCTATTCTTATGAACTTAATACTCTAGATGCATCTTTGGATAGCGGTCGATGTGTGGAGTAATAGTAGTAGATGCAGGTAGGAGTCGGTCTACTTGTTTCGGACGTGATGCCTATATACATGATCATGCCTAGATATTCTCATAACTATGGTCAATTCTGTCAATTGCTCAACAGTAATTTGTTTACCCACCGTAAATACTTATGCTCTCGAGAGAAGCCACTAGTGAAACATATGGCCCCCGGGTCTATTTTCCTTCATATTAATCTCCCGACAACAAGCTATTTCTGGCACCGTTTTTATTTTACTTTCTTTACTTTGCATCTTTATCATAAAAATACCAAAAATATTATCTTATCATATCTATCAGATCGCACTCTCCTAAGTGACCGTGTAGGGATTGACAACCCCTTATCACGTTGGTTGCGAGGATTTTTTGTTTTTGTAGGTGCGAGGGACTCGTGTGTATCCTCCTACTGGATTGATACCTTGGTTCTCAAAAACGGAGGGAAATACTTACGCTACTTTGCTGCATCACCCTTTCCTCTTCAAGGGAAAACCAACGTAGTGCTCAAGAGATAGCAGTCTCTTGGTACAACCCCACACAGGATAGATGATACATGCTTGTGAGAGCACGGGTTATCCATATGCGTTTGATTCTCAAAAGCTTTGTAGTTTGGCATCTTGGACGAGCTAGGAATTGTTGGACTGTTTAGATCACTATCCTTCGCATCAATAATTGGAATGCCCTCTTGCCAGAAGTGCCTCCTGCTGGCGAGGAACCCCCACCTCCTGATGGCAATAATCACCCACAGCTTGGGCGGGATCTCACCACGGAACAGCTCTACCAACAACAAATACACAATTGGCTTGTCCAGAATGCTGCACAACCCAATGGAGCACCACCAAGTAATAATGTAGATGACGAGGAAAAAATTCAGGTTTATGCAGGTTATGGAGCATGGCCGGCACCGCATCCTCCACCAATGCCTCCGCACCCTGTCAATTATCAAGCGTGGCTTGCAGCTTAGGGATTACGGGTGCAAGATGGGATTGTACCCGAGAACAACATCACTCACGGTGCAAAGTAGGCATGGAATGACTCAATTACAATCTCCATTGAAGCCAGTGCAGACACATAAGATCTTCAGATTGTTCCCGCTGCTTGTCCCCTTCTTAATTAGGAAATCACAATCACTGTGCAGGAGAAGATATTATGCAAATTCTACTTGCTGACCCAGTGCCCCGCAGTCAACTCATCGGCTTCTTGTTTTCTGCTCTTCGTCCTTTGCTAGCTACAATTGGTCCATGGAATCATGGATATGGCATGAGAAATGAGCATATGCAGGTGGTGGTGCAGGTTACTCATGGGGAAGCAGGTCTGAACTTCCACAAAATTATGCAGACATCCAACATTCCTTCTGCGAGGTCCACGGTATTGATAGAAGATATCACGGATCTCCCTGAAAATAACTTCCAGTCTCGTGGGAGAACTAGTACCGAGAATTCTGCTAACACCCTGCTTTTACCTGCTTCTCCTCTCGAGCCCTCAGTTGCTGAAGATACCATGACTTTACCAGTACCCCTTCTCGAGATTGTTGCGCCTAAATCATCCACTATACTTGCACCTACTATAACACTGTCAAGGCCGGAGACTGCTATCCTCCCTTTAGCCCAACACACTAAAGCATTTGATGAATCTTCGCATGGCTCTGTCCATGTTGATCTGGCTTCTACCAATGCCATGCCAATTCCTACTTCACGCAAAGGGAAGATGCCATCCCCTCTTGACTGCTCTAATCTTCGTCGCAGCACTAGGTCAAACAAGTATGATGGTTTCAAAATCAATCAGCCTACTGACAACCGCCAGCACAAGTCCAAGGTGAAGAACGGGGTGGTACCATCTGCAGGAACTGCACATGCTCAGACACTGACTGCTTCAAAAGAACTGACAGAAAAGATTCCACCACCAACCACTATTCTAGTTATGCAGGCAGTGAGAAAACAGCTCTGTGTTGTGCCTGAAGGTGAGCCCACAGTTGAAGCTCTTCACAAAGCTCCAGCCTGACATGGTACTTTTGCAGACTTGGAATGTTTTATGCTGGAATGTTCATGGAATTAGTTCACTCGATAAGCATTTAGCTCTATCTAATGTGACAGCTTCCAGTGGTTGCATGATTATTTGTTTGCAAGAAACGAAAATGACATCCTTTGACCTCTCGATGTTAAAGCTATTTTTCCCCAAGCGCTTTGATCAATTTGCATATATCCCTTCACAAGGTGACTCGAGAGGGCTTCTCACAATTAGGAATAGCTCCATCTTCTCTGGCGATATTATTATATCTAAACAGTTTGTGCTAGGTGCTAGTTTCAAATCAACACAATCCGCACACAAATGGAGCTTGATCAATATATATGGTCCATGCAAAGGGGAGCACCGAGAAACTTTCACTAAATGGCTATTTGATCTTGATCTTTCTTCCTCTGAAGATTGGTTACTATTAGGTGATTTTAACAACCTGAGATCGCTGGACAATCGTAATAAACCTGGAGGAGATGTGTAGGACATGTTTACTTTTAATGATTTCATCCGAGCTCAAGATTTGATCGAACTACTAATCAAGGGTAGATCGTACACATGGAGTAACATGCAACAAGACCCCCTTTTGGAACAACTCGATTGGTTCTTCACAACGATCAATTGGTCACTCTCTTACCCCAACTCCATGGTTAAACCCCTTGGACACCCTATATCCGATCATGTACCATGCAATGTGATAATTCAAACCAAAATCCCTAAAAGCAAACTATTTTGTTTTGAATATTTTTGGATTGCACACCCGGGATTCATGGATGTGGTTTCTTCTACTTGGGCCAGACCTATCAAACATGGAAAAAAAATCATAATGCAGCCTCGGTGATATGTCAGAAACTCAAAGCTGTTCGACAAGCACTCAGTCGTTGGAGCAGAAATATCTCACAATTATCGACCATGATTGAAAACACTAATAAAGAGATTCTTGAGATGGACACACTTGAGGAAGAGAGAACTCTAACCATACCTGGGGACAACTTTCAAGCTATTCTCAAAAAACATGTTTTGCTTTTTTTGGCTTATCAGAAAAATATTGGAAAAAAGGTGCACGATCAGATGGATTCAGTTTGGGGATGAAAATATGAAAAAAATTCAAGCTGCCACTACTGAAAGATATCAAAAAAACTGCTTAGCCAGCCTAACAACTACTGATGGCTATACGGTTGATGATCACGCTAGAGAAGAATCTATCCTTTTTTAAAAAAATTCAAAGAACGTCTAGGTAACTCCAGCACCCCTGACATGAGGTTTGAGATCAGGAATCTTATCTCTCTAGATCCCGATCTTGATCAATTGACGATGACATTCACTCACAGGAGATTGATTCCATTGTTAAGGAAATGCCTCATGACAAGGCGCCTGGCCCAGATGGTTTCAATGGAGCATTCTTGAAAGCGTGCTGGTGCCTTTGACACAATAGAGCACTCGGGAATGCTCTATTGAAAGGCGCCTGGCCCGGATGGTTTCAAAATGATTTCTACAAACTATGCTATGAATTTCATGCTGGATCCTTGAACATTGAAAGTCTGAATTACAGTTATATTACCCTTATCCCTAAGAGCAACTCTCCAGAAATAGTTAATGTTTACCGTCTTATCACTCTACTTAACTGTTGTCTGAAAATCCTAACGAAGCTCCTGGCCAATCGTCTTCAGCGAGTCATTCTCTGATGGTGCATCATAACCAATACGACTTTCTTAGGGGTCGGTCAATTCATGATTGTCTTGCATGGTCTTGATAACCCACAAGTATAGGGGATCGCAACAGTTTTCGATAAGTAAGAGTGTCGAACCCAATGAGGAGCTAAAGGTAGAACAAATATTCCCTCAAGTTCTATCGACCACCGATACAACTCTACGCACGCTTGATGTTTACTTTACCTAGAACAAGTATGAAACTAGAAGTACTTTGTAGGAGTGATAGGATAGGTTAGCAAGAAAATAAAGAACACGTAAATAAAAACTAGGGGCTGTTTAGATAAAGACACAACTAAAGTAAATGTGGCGAGTGTGGAAAAGTGGTGGTAGGAGTTGTGGAATTGTCCCTAGGCAACTGACTATATTACTAGACCGGTAATCACTATTGCAATTCTATTTGAGGGAGAGGCATAAGCTAACATACTTTCTCTACTTGGATCATATGCACTTATGATTGGAACTCTAGCAAGCATCCGCAACTACTAAAGATTCATTAAGGTAAACCCAACCATAGCATTAAAGCATCAAGTCCCCTTTTATCCCATACGCAAACAACCTACTTACTCGGGTTTGTGTTTCAGTCACTCACGCAACCCACCATAAGAAAATCATAAACATATTGCAAACCCTACAACGGGAATACCTCACGCTTGCGTGACACGGAGGGCACAATAGGACAGCACCAATAATAAAATATGCAACTCAAACCAATCATAGCAATTCATCAATCACCGATAGGACAACAAAAATCTACTCAGACATCATAGGATGGCAACACATCATTGGATAATAATATGAAGCATAAAGCACCATGTTCAAGTAGAGGGTACAACAGGTTGCGGGAGAGTGGACCGCTGAATATAGAAGGGGGAAGGTGATGGAGATGTTGGTGAAGATGACGGTGGTGTTGGTGAAGATCGCGGTGATGATGATGGCCCCCGGCAGCGCTCCGGCGCCACCGGAAGCAAGGGGGAGAGAGGCCCCCTTCATCTTCTTCTTCCTTGACCTCCTCCCTAGATGGGAGAAGGGTTTCCCCTCATGTCCTTGGATCCCATGGCTTGGGAGGGGCGAGAGCCCGTCCGAGATTGGATCTATCTCTTTGTTTTTGCGTTCCTTTCTAGCTCTGTTTCACCGTTTCGCATATATATGGAGATCCGTAACTCCGATTGGCCTGAAACCTTCGCCGTGATTTTTTTCCGAATATTAGCTTTCTTGCGGCAAAAGAAGAGCGTCAACCGCCTTACGGTGGGCTAACGAGGGTAGGGGCGCCCGGGGGTTCAGCGCCCCTACCTCGTGACCACCTCGGCACCGTCTCGCGTGGATTTTTCTTCCGAATTTTCCATATTTTCCAAAAATAAGCTCCGTCTGCTTTTACCCCGTTTGGACTCCGTTTGATATGGATATTCTGTGAAACATAAAACATGCAATGTATGTGAATTGGCACTGGGCAATCGGATCAATATGTTAGTCCCAAAAATAATATAAAAAGTTGCTAAAAAGTATATGAAAGTGAATAATATTGGCATGGAACAATCAAAAACTATAGATACGACGGAGACGTATCAGCATCCAGCTTAATTCCTGCTCGTCCTCGAGTAGGTAAATGATAAAAAAGAATAATTTTTTATGTGGAATGCTACCTAGCATAATCTTGATCATATGTCTGATCATGGCATCAATATTAAGACACGAGTGATTCAAAGCAATAATCTATCCTTTGACATAAAAAACAATAATACTTCAAGCATACCAACCAAGCAATTATGTCTTATTGAAATAACATAGCCAAAGAAAGCTCATCCCTACAAAATCATATAGTCTGGCTATGCTCCATCTTCACCACACAAAGCATTCACATTATGCACAACCCCGATGACAAGCCAAGCAATTGTTTTATACTTTTGATGTTCTCAAACCTTTTCAACTTTCACGCAATACATGAGCGTGAGCCATGGACATAACACTATAGGTGGATTAGAATATGATGATGGAAGACAAAGAGGAGAAAGTCTCACATCAACTAGGCGTATCAACAGGCTATGGAGATGCCCATTAATAGATATCAATGTGAGGAGTAGGGATTGCCATGCAACAGATGCACTAAGAGCTATAAGTGTATGAAAGCTCAAACTGGAAACTAAGTGGGTGTGCATCCAACTTGCTTTCTCATGAAGACCTCGGGCATTTGAGGAAGCCCATCATCGGAATATACAAGCCAAGTTCTATAGTGAAAATTCCCACTAGTATATGAAAGTGAAAACTCAAGAGACTCTCTATATGAAGAACATGGTGCTACTTTGAAGCATAAGTATGGTAAAAGGATAGTAACATCGCCCCTTCTCTCTTTTTCTCTCATTTTTTATATATATACATACATACATATATATATATATATATATATTGGTGGGATTCTTTGGCCTCTTTTTTTATTTGTAAATTCCGGAGTCTCATCCCGACTTGTGGGGGAATCATAGTCTCCATCAACCTTTCCTCACTGGGGCAATACTCTAATAATGATGATCATCACACTTTTATTTACTTACAACTCAATATTACAACTCGATATCTAGAACAAAGATATGACTCTATATGAATGCCTCCGGTGATGTACGGGATGTGCAATGATCTAGCGTAGCAATGACATCAAAAATGGACAAGCCATGAAAACATCATGCTAGCTATCTTACGATCATGCAAAGCAATATGACGATAAATGCTCAAGTCATGTATATGATGATGATGGAAGTTGCATGGCAATATATCTCGGAATGGCTATGGAAATGCCATAATAGGTAGGTATGGTGGCTGTTTTGAGGAAGATATAATGAGGCTTATGTGTGACAGAGCGTATCATATCACGGGGTTTGGATGCGCCGGCGAAGTTTGCACCAACTCTCGAGGTGAGAAAGGGCAATGCACGGTACCGAAGAGGCTAGCAATGATGGAAGGGTGAGAGTGCGTATAATCCATGGACTCAACATTAGTCATAAAGAACTCACATACTTATTGCAAAAATCTATTAGTCATCAAAACAAAGTACTACGCGCATGCTCCTAGGGGATAGATTGGTAGGAAAAGACCATCGTCGTCACGACCGCCACTCATAAGGAAGACAATCAATAAACACCTGATGCTCCGACTTCGTTACATAACGGTTCACCATACGTGCATGCTACGGGACTTGCAAACCTCAACACAAGTATTTCTAAATTTCAAAATTACTCGACTAGCATGACTCTAATATCACCACCTTTATATCACAAAACTATTGCAAGATCAAACATATCATATTCAGTGATCTACAAGTTTATGTAGGATTTTCTGACTAACCATGTGGATGACCAGTTCCTGTAATCTCTCTAAATAGATATAAGTGAAGCAAGAGAGTTTAATTCTTTCTACAAAAGATATGCCCGTGCTCTAACAAATATAAGTGAAGCAAAAGAGCATTCTACAAATAGCGGTTGTCTATGTAAAGAGAAACAGGCAATCCAAACTTCAAATGATATAAGTGAAGCACATGAAGCATTCTATAAAGCCATACTCAAAAGATATAAGTGAAGTGCATAGAGCATTCTATAAATCAACCAAGGACCACTCATACCAGAATGGTGCATAAAATAAAAATAAAAACCTAATTGCAAAAGACGCTCCAAGACTTGCACATATCGCATGAACGAAACGAATCCGAAAACATACCGATATTTGTTGAAGAAAGAGGGGATGCCTTCCCAGCATCACCAAGCTTAGGTTCTTGAGTCTCCTTGAATATTTACTTGGGGTGCCTTGGGCATCCCCAAGCTTGAGCTCTTGCCTCTCTTCCTTCTTCTCACATCAAGACCTTCTCAATCATCAAACACTTCATCCACACAAAACTTCAACAGAAAACTCTGTAAGATCCGTTAGTATAATAAAGCAAATCACTACTCTAAGTACTGTTGCAAACCGATTCATATTTTGTTTTTGCATTGTGTCTACTGTAATATAACTTTTTAATGGCTTAATCCACTGATATAAATTGATAGTTTCATCAAAACAAGCAAACTATGCATCAAAAACAGAATCTGTCTAAAACAGAACAGTCTGTAGCAATCTGAACATTCACCATACTTATGTTACCTGAACAATTCTTCAAAAATTAGGAAAAATAAAAACTTTGTACAGAAAGACATTGCAAAAAGAATCAGAACCATTTGACGTTCCAGTAAAAAACTAAAATTCACGCACTACAGCCAAAGTTTCTGTCCTGCACCGCACAAACCAACAAGCATTGTAAACATCCTAAAGGCAAACCTTGGCACATTATTTTTATAATACAATGGAATTGTACAAGGGGATAATTATTTTTTTTGAAAATTTTCTGTAATCAAGATTCACAAAGTTGCCGTGAGCATGAACAAAGTTCAAGGAGCTCTCCCACTTCAACAATGCTTGTCTTTCTCACTTTCACTTTCCTTTTTGAAAAGTTTTAGGTTCCCCTCTTTATTTTTTTGTTTTTAAACTATATGAAAGCACTCAACAGAAATAAATGACTCCCTAAAACTTCCGGGTTGTCTCCCTGGCAGCGCTTTCTTTAAAGCCATTAAGCTAGGCATATAGTGCTCAAGTAGTGAATCCACCCGGATCCCAAGGTATATCAAAGCCAATTTTAATTAGCAATGATTTGTAATTTAGTAGTGAGCACAAAGTAACATATATCAAGTAATGACGAAGTCTAACTCTCTTCCTATGCATCGGCATGTCATAAAAGAACAATTCATGCACACCTAGTAAAGGCCAATGCATAGTATAAATAGTTTCTTGCAATTTTATTGTATTGGAAACATAGAGAGGTGGAGATATAGTTCCTCTCTCATAATAATTGCAAGTAGGAGCAGCAAGCACATGCATATTATATCTATCAAAATCATCATGTGCATCGGTAAAAGGCAACCCATCAATATAATCCTTAATAAGGGCAAACTTCTCCGATATAGTATATTCGGGAGAATTCAAAAAGATAATAGGACTATCATGCGTGGGTGCAATAGCAACAATTTCATGCTTAACATAAGGGACTATAGCAAGTTCATCTCCATAAGCATAATTCGTATTGGCATCTTGGCCACAAGCATAGCAAGCATCATCAAAAAGGGATATTTCAAAAGAATCAATGGGATCATAACAATCATCATAGCAATCATCATAGCATTCATCCTTCGGTAAGCACGAAAGAAAATTAAACAATGTATGAGTTGAAGAGTTACTCTCATTAGAAGGTGGGCACGGGTGATCAATCCGCTCTTCCTCCCTTTGTTCTTCGCTCTCCTCCTCATCTTTTTCATCCAACGAGCTCACAGTTTCATCAATTTCTTCTTCCATAGGCTCCTGCAAAATATTAATCTTTTCTTGGACAGCGGAGAATTTCTTCATAAAAGCATTAATATAGTAATTGTATTCATAATTTTCTTAGCAATATCTAAGTATAGCAAGATTTTCAGGCCTATAAGAATCATCATCTAAAGCTTCATACTTTTCAAACAAAGATTCAATTTCATAAGCAGCCTTAAAAGCAACAAATTCTTCTATTTGTTCCACATCATAGTAATCATTTATACCATTAGCATAAGAAGCTAAGGTTTCATTATCATTGAATTCGCATGAAAAGGAAAGGTGTGGAGCCTCCATCCTAGAGCAACAAGTAATATCATATTTCAAGCATAGATTCCAGGCATACCAACACAACATAATAAATTGATCCCATAATAGTTTCCCTTTTTGTGTCGAGCGATAATCCCTAAAGTATTCACGTTGATCCAACATGTCTCCCATTATAAGTTGAATGGGGTTTTCTCAGGATTATCAAAGTAGTACATAATATCTCTCACATAATGAGAATTGGGGGTTTTAGGAGTTACCCCATCCTCATGACTAGCAAGTAAACCTAATTTTTTTGGTATTTCATGTTCCATATCCATAACTAAAGATAGAGAACAACTAAGAACAGCAAATAAAAATTACTTAGTGATAAAGCAAACAAGCACACACGAGAATATTCACCCCACGCTATTGCTCCCGGCAGCGGCGCCGGAAAAAGGTCTTGATAACCCACAAGTATAGGGGATCGCAACAGTTTTCGATAAGTAATGATGTCGAACCCAACGAGGAGCTAAAGGTAGAACAAATATTCCCTCAAGTTATATCGACCACCGATACAACTCTACGCATGCTTGACGTTTACTTTACCTAGAACAAGTATGAAACTAGAAGTACTTTGTAGGAGTGATAGGATAGGTTAGCAAGAAAATAAAGAACGTGTAAAAAAACTAGGGGTTGTTTATATAAAGACACAACTAAAGTAAATATGGCGAGTGTGGAAAAGTGGTGGTAGGAGTTATGGAATTGTCCCTAGGAAACTGACTATATTACTAGACCGATAATCACTATTGCAATTCTATTTGAGGGAGAGGCATAAGCTAACATACTTTCTCTACTTGGATCATATGCACTTATGATTGGAACTCTAGCAAGCATCCGCAACTACTAAAGATTCATTAAGGTAAACCCAACCATAGCATTAAAGCATCAAGTCCCTTTTATCCCATAATGAAACAACCTACTTACTCGGGTTTGTGTTTCAGTCACTCACGCAACCCACCATAAGAAAATCATAAACATATTGCAAACCCTACAACGGGAATCCCTCACGCTTGCGCGACACGGAGGACACAATAGGACATCACCAATAATAAAATATGCAACTCAAACCAATCATAGCAATTCATCAATCACCGATAGGACAACGAAAATCTACTCAGACATCATAGGATGGCAACACATCATTGGATAATAATATGAAGCATAACGCACCATGTTGAAGTAGAGGGTACAGCGGGTTGCGGGAGAGTGGACCGCTGAATATAGAAGGGGGAAGGTGATGGAGATGTTGGTGAAGATGACGGTGGTGTTGGTGAAGATCGTGGTGATGATGATGGCCCCGGCAGCCTCGGCGCCACCGGAAGCAAGGGGGAGAGAGGCCCCCTTATTCTTCTTCCTTGACCTCCTCCCTAGATGGGAGAAGGGTTTCCCCTCTGGTCCTTGGCTCCCATGGCTTGGGAGGGGCGAGAGCCCCTCCGAGATTGGATCTATCTCTCTGTTTCTACGTTCTGTTCTGGCTCTGTTTCACCGTTTCGCGTATATATGGAGATCCGTAACTCCGATTGGCCTGAAACCTTCGCCGTGATTTTTTTCTGAATATTAGCTTTCTTGCGGCAAAAGAAGAGCGTCAACCGCCTTACAGTGGGCTCACGAGTGTAGGGGGCGCGCCTAGGGGGTTCAGGTGCGCCCCCCTACCTCGTGACCACCTCGGGCACCGTCTCGCGTGGACTTTTCTTCCGGAATTTTCCATATTTTCCAAAAATAAGCTCCGTCCGTTTTTATCCCGTTTGGACTCCGTTTGATATGGATATTCTGCGAAACATAAAACATGCAATGCAGCGAGGCTGCACTTGAGCCTTTGGATCAATATGTCAGTCCCAAAAATAATATAAAAAGTTGCCAAAAAGTATATGAAAGTGAGTAATATTGGCATGGAAAAATCAAAAATTATAGATAGGACGGAGACGTATCACATGGGCGCTTGAGTTCATCCACCAATGCCAAGCCTCCAAAAAATAAATTGTTCTGCTAAAACTTGACTTTCCCAAAGCCTTTGACACAACAGAGCACTCAAGAATGATTCAGATCATGAGGCTAATGGGTTTCAATGAGCATTGGATCAGTTGGATACAAGGCATTTTCTCTTTTGGAAAATCCTCGATCCTTCTCAATGGTGTACTGGGACGTCAATTCCCCTGCAAATGCGGTGTTCCACAGGGACACCCATTATCTCCATTGATATTTGTCCTGTCTGCTAAGCTCCTTCAAGCTGTTATAAATGATGCACTACGTAAGCACCTTCTGCAACATCCGATCAGCACCAGAGAGGATGTGGACTACCCAATGACTCAGTATGCAGATGATACACTAGTTATCATGCCCGCATGCCAGAGACAAGCCACACTGATGAAAACTATACTTGGGGATTATGCAGCTTCAATTGGACTCAAGATTAACTTCCAAAAATCCACGATGGTATCGATCAATACTCTTCCAGCCCTATATCAAGCTATTGCTAATATTTTCGGCTGTACCACCGCAACCATGCCGTTGATGTATTTGGGACTCCCCCTTGGCACTACTAGAACGACGGTCCAAGACCTCAACCCTCTGGTGTGCAAAGCTGAAAGAAATATCACGACAACTATGTTGCTCATGTCGTATGCGGGCAAGATAGCGCTCATCAACTCGATTGTCACTTCCCTAGCGATCTTCTCCATGGGGACCACACGGTTACACCTGAAAATTGAGGCGCAATTGGATAAAATTGGATGTCACTGCCTATGGCAGAAGAAGACTGAAAATGGAGAGAAAAGCAACTCCTTGGTAGCCCAGGATATGATTTGTCGTCCCAGAAAGCAAGGAGGACTAGGAGTGCTCAATTTGCAACTCCAAAATGATGCAATGCTACTGAAATTTCTACACAAATTTTACAACCACCATGACATTCCTTGGGTGCGCTTAGTCTGGCAAACATACTATGACCACTCCATCCCACATGCCTCAGACCCGTGTGGCTCATTTTGGTTGCGAGATGTGATGCAAATCAACCTGATTTTCACAGAGATCACGTCAGTCCAAATTCATTGTGGTAGCTCGGTCCTCTTTTGGAAGGACTACTGGAATCATACAATTTTCTTCAAGAAATTCCCAAGATCATTCTCCTACACTAGTCGAGAAGATATTTCTGTCAGGGATTTTTTAAGCAACGATAATCTCAATGCTGTGTTCCACCTCCCACTATCTTTGCAAGCAAGTGAGGAATTGAGGCAAATGCAAGCAGACACCAATACAACGGACATCTCTGGACACTCCAAGGACATCTGGTCCTATACTTGGGGATCTAAGGAATTCAAAACTAAAGCGTACTACATCTTTTATTTCAGAGAAATACAAATTCCCGTGGCATCAATTGGTTATGGAAAACCTCCAGCATACCAAAACACAAAGTGTTTGGCTGGTTCCTTCTCTCTGACAGGTTAAACACAAGAAACATGCTGTGACGGAGACACTACAACATCGGTAACAATTTTGACTGCCTACTATGTGGGACACATGTTGAGGAGACAATAGAGCATTTATTCTTCCACTGCAGCTTCAGCACCCTCTGCCGGGAGACCCTTGACATTCATTGGGCACAACAAGGTGATAGACTGAGACTCATCGAGCTAGCCAAGGAGGCTCATGACAGGCCCATGTTTTTTATATATTCCTGATCGTGGCATGGAGCCTTTGGAAGGAGAGAAACAATAATTATTTCAGGGGAATACCTCCCACTATGATAGCCTGGAAGAGAAGATTCAAAGCTGATTTTGGTAACTTGAGCTATAGAGCTCTTGAACACAAGTGGCATTCATTATTGCGCTTGTAAACTCCATTTCATAACTGCCACCCTCTGACTCCTAAGAGCAGGCCTTTTCTTCTCACCCCCATCTCCCCATGTAAATTGTAACATTCTGATATATTTAATGTACATGCAGTAGGAGCCTTTCCTACTGTTTAACCCCTAAAAAAGATATAAATTTCAACACTCTCTTATTGAAACAAAAAACAAAAACTTACTTTTCTATTTTATTTGTGTGGGTTGCCTCCCATGAAGCAATTGTTTTGGTCTGATAGCTCGACCATACTGATGATCACTTGGGAATTAATACACCGAGCCTAGCATTGACGATAATGTCGTCTCTGGTGTATATCTTCATCTCCTTTCCCTAGGGAAATCTATCACAAAAAGATCCTTTGCAGGAAGGTCAACTCTTACATTTCTCCCAAACACATTAATAACAACCTTTATGGTCCTAAGAAAAGGCTACCAAGGACTTATAGGAGCAATGGGATTTTGAGGCATATCAACTATACAAAGATCAACCATGATAGGACAATCATTAATTTGAATGATAACACCATGCATCCCTACTACTTGTGTAAAAGTAGAATTTGCCATATTCAATCTAATCTCAGTAGTAGCATAATGACCAAGATTGGGACTACCATAAACAGATTTGGGGATAGTGCAAGCACTAGCACCTAGATCACATGAAGCACTGAATTTATTCAAACCAATCTCAATCTCAATAGTAGGCTCCAAAGTATATTCTTGTTTAACGAGTAACTTACCGAATAGCTCCTTTGTTTCATTACCCAACTCACGTACCTTGGGTGCAACATGATCAACAAAGACATTATATGCCTCATCATTTCATACCTCAGGTATTGAGTCTTTCATTGCTATCATCTTCACAAAGTCTGCAACCGTAGAAGTGTATTTTGTCACATGGCTTTTATCAAGCTCTTCCGCATTCTCTTCGTTACTTCTCATCATCTTGACATCTTCAACCGGGGTGCGTTCTGGTTTACCTGCAAACTTGGCTAGAATTAAAGTTTGACTCTCTGCAACTTTAGCCACTTGTGCTTCCATGCTCTTAGTTCTCCCGTCTAGAGCATGCACATCGTAAGTGAGTCCAGCAATCTTACCAGTCAATTGACCAAGTAAGCTATCATGATTCTTTAGGATATATCTAATTGTTTCATTTTGGTCACTTTGACTAGCAATAAAAAGTTTCTAAGTTTCCTCTAAAGTATTTCTATTGCCATTGTTCATCCCGTTATAATTATTAGGTGCTCCACTATTATTAGAATAAGGCAATCTAGGAGCATATCCATTATTTTTCCAGTTGAGGTTATAGCTATTACGAGCAATAAAATTGACATCATTAAGTTCTTCATCGTTAAGAGCATTCACATTTACCTCTTCTTTACCTCTCATTACGGAGATGAGTTCATCAATCTTAGCAGTCATCTCTGTATACCTTTCTTCAATAGCATTGACTCTCTTGGTGGAAACCCTCTCAATGTGCCATTGGGCGTGGTTTTCTTGCATTTCATCAAGCAACTTTTTAACATCTGTGATGGTCTTACCCATATAGTTCCTCCTGCAGTAGTATCAAGCATAGTTTTTGAACAGGATTTAAAGCATTATAAAACATACACAAAATTAACTATTCTTCCATTCCATGATTAGGACAATTCCTTATAGCCTCCTTCATGCGACCGCACGCAAGCGCTAGTGGCTCACGGTCTTCCTGCTTAAAACTTGTTATCTGCGAATGAAGTTACACAATTTTTGCAGGTGGGCAAAACTTAGATAAAAACTAACTACAACAATCAGTCCATGAAGTTATATTACCTTTAGGGAAAGCTACAGGCCATTCTTTTGCTTTTCTTCCCAAAGAGAAAGAAAATAGACGCAACTTCAAAGCGTTAGGATCATAATACTTAAGGCATGTCATGTTACACAATTCAGATTTTTTTGGCAAATGCATACCGACATCCTCAGAAGCAGAGCCTCCAAATTGGTCTTGTTGAACCATAGAGACTAGGTTTAGATTTATCTCATACTCAGCGGCCGCAACATCAGATTGTGCAATCCGTTCATGCATGAAAATATTGCTACCAGTAGCAAAGCTTCCAAGATTACAAGCCATGGTGATCTTTTGGGGTTTTCTACTAACAAGACATGCAAAAAAATTAGACCAAAAACTGAAACAAAACTCTAAACACAAAGACTAGGCACACAAATCCTCCCCGGCAACGGCACCAGAAAAAGAGGTTTGATTAGTCCCCTTAGTGATCTGGTAAAGGAGCAGGATTCTCACCTTTTTCCTGAGTGGTCACCCTGAGTTATCGAACCCATGAGAGGACGGTGCCTTTAAGCAAGGGTTTCTAACAAGATTTTGCTAGAGAGTTAAATTAATTCCACCTTTTGACCAGATCAGAATCAAGCTAAAACTGAAAACTCTTATAATAAGAATAGGCATTGGTATGAGGACTTATGCTTAGAACCATATATTTGTGTCGGGGTCATCATGATCTTAATTTGTGCTAAGGAAGTCACCTATCAAGATGTGCTTGCTACATATCAAAGTGAGGGATGTGTCCAAATTACTTCTTGACCAGCACGCGTCCTGCATAAAGAGTCAGTTGTCCAACTGAAGTCCCTATCTGTCGTGCGAGGTTGCCCCAGTAATTAAGATAGCAATAGTCGGACAAGAGTGTTGGGTGGTTAATGACTACACCTCTTTAATCCCCAGGGATAGGATCCGCGTTACCGTATTAAACCTTTCTATCACTAGTGTCCATAATAACACTTCACGGTTTCCCTACCCTTAGCCTCTCCATGACTTGGTCTCCATGGTCCTAAGTACCTGCAGGGATGAATAATGCGAAAGAGACAAGAGACAACTACGAAGCAAATTTATGCTACACATATGGGACGTTAATTCATAGTACTTCCATCAATCCCTCCAACAAATACATTGGGTTGCAAGGCCTTGCCTCAGCCCATGACCGTGCCGAACTACTCACACATGGATATCAAATCAGCTAAAGAACTCAATGAAGAACACGTCATGGGGATTGATTGATTGATTATCTTCCAATGGATGTCGGATGTGATAAACGATTCCAAGTATGGTTAGACGGTTGAGAACTATGATCGTGATGTAGGTGGTGGCTATGGAGATGGGAAATGGCGGTGGCTAGGGTAGATGGAGATGACTCCTGCGAAGATGACAATGTGGCGGCTTGTTCTGTTACTCATTTGGCGTTGGGCCTTTTATAAAGGTTTTTTCAGGTGGATCAGACGCCTCGGATGGCACTCGATATGACCATCCATACGAGCGGGGATGGTCCTATCACTACTGCAGGATGCTGCTAACGCGACACTACGATCAGAGACCCTTCGACGAAACTATGTGCGATGCATTAATCGCAAACGGGGATGTAAAAAACCGTCAAAAAAGATGCAAAACGTTTGCGATGGCGGAGACATCAAACAAGGTTCAGATTTTAGTTATGTGTGCGATGTGGGGCATACGCTTGATCCATACGAACTGTTTGCGATTAGACAGAACAACAGAAACAGGCAGCCGTATCAATGTGTGTGCGATATACGACATATAGTTTGCTCCAATGAACTGTTTGCTATTAGGGAATGCAACAGAAACGGTCAGCCAGATCAAGGTGTGTGTGATATATGCCATACGCACTACAAAAAAAATACACTTCCGTGACGATACGTGTTTGTCACAGTAGGTCACGTTTTCTGTCACGCATGCACATCCATGACGATTTTATGAAAAAATCAAGATAGTCATACATGTGCTCTCGTAGAAGCGTTCCATGGCATTACCAAAATTATCATCACGGAAGTTGTCCACTTCCATGACGATAAATGGCGCGTCATGGAAGTGCTTTCGTCAAGGGTAACCGACACGTGGCATCCACCGTAATGGGTCGCCGTTAAGCTACGGGGTCCGGTTTTGGATCAAATAACCCGCTAACAGCCACGACCAATGTTGATTTTCCATGTGTAAAATTCTCATTGGCTGACGGAACCACGTGTCAGCTCCGCGTTGGCATAGGTATCACTCATCCAATGGGCGAGATGCGCCTATGATATGTTGACACGTGGACCAGCCCAAAAGTGGCCCATAAAGATTATACGGGCCGGCCTAACTAAAGGCCCACATGATTTTGTGAACCATAATGGGCTGGCCCAGCTAAAGGCCCACAAGATTTTGTAGACCATAATGGGCCGGCCCAGCTAAAGGCCCACAAGATATTGAAGATACTAGTTGGCCGGCCCGTTAACACGCTGCCATGTTTTGGGCCAAATGTCGGCTCATATTTGATCTGGTCCATTAATAGCCTGCCACGTTCTGGGCCTAATAAGGGCCCATATGAGATGCGGCCCGTTAATAGCCTACCATGTTCTGGGCCATATTACGGCCCAGATCAGATCCGGCCCTTTAAGAGCCTTTGGGCTAAATTGTGGCCCATATCAAATTCGGCACGTCAACTGGACACTGTGCTTTTGGGCCCACTTGAGGCCTGGTCAGGGTTATGTTTGCTAAAGTCACATTTAGTAATACGACCTTGAAAGGATCGAGAAGAGGTGTCTAGAGGGGGGTGAATAGACTCTTAGCAAGAAAAGTGACAGTTTTTAATTTCTTCAAGTTGAAGTGGAGTTTTAGCACATGTTTCACAATTCACAATACATATCAAGCAAGCATGATAAGAGTACATGAGCAGCGGAAAGTAAAGCATGCAAATTGCAAGAATGTAAATGGATGGGATTGGAGTGTGCAAACGCAATGTAGACTCGGAGATTTTTTACCCGTGGTTCCGATAGGTGGTGATATCGTACATCCATGTTGATGGAGACTTCAACCCACGAAGGGTAACGGTTGTGCGAGTCCACGGAGGGCTCCACCCACGAAGGGTCCACGAAGAAGTAACCTTGTCTATCCCACCATGGCCATCGCCCACGAAGGACTTGCCTCACTAGGGTAGATCTTCACAAAGTAGGTGATCTCCTTGCCCGTACAAACTCCTTGGTTCAACTCCACAATCTTGACGGAGGCTCCCAAGTGACACCTAACCAATCTTGGAGACACCACTCTCCAAAAGGTAATAGACAGTGTGTTGATGATGAACTCCTTGCTCTTGTGCTTCAAATGATAGTCTCCCACACATTCAACTCTCTTTCATAGTATTGAATTTGGTGGAAGGATGATTTGAGTGGAAAGCAACTTGGAGAAGGCTAGAGATCAAGATTTATGTGGTTGGAATGGAATATCTTGACCTCAACAAAAGTCTAGGTGGTTCTCTCTCATAAAATGTATGTTGGAAGTGTAGGCATGTTATGATGGCTCTCTCCACGAATGAAGAGTGGGTGGAGGGGTATATATAGCCTCCACACAAAATCTAACCGTTACACACAATTTACCAAACTCGGTGGGACCGAATCAGAAAACTCGGTCAGACCGATTTAGTTCATAATGTGACCGTTAGGCATTTTGGTGGGACCGATATGATCAACTTGATAGGACCGATGTGCTAGGGTTAGGGTAAAGCCTCATCTCGGTTTGACTGATTACACAAACTCGGTGGGACCGATTTGGGTAATAAGTGAAACAGGGAGTTGGCCAAGCAAACTCGGTGAGACCGATTGCATATTTCGTTGACACCGAAATTATTGCAATAGGAAATAGAGAGTTTGCAAGCCCATCTCGGTGGGACCGAGATCCCATCGGTGAGATCAAATTGATTAGGGTTTCTGGCAGTGGCTATTTCAACCGAACTCGGTGGCGCCAGATAGAAAGATTCAGTGGGGCCGAGTTTGACTTTTGGTTTGTGACATATGTGGATATGAGAAAGTGGTTGAGGGCCTTGGAGCATATCACTAAGCACTTTGAGCAAACAATCCATTAAGCAACACCTCATCCCTGTTTAATAGTATTGGCTTTCCTATGGACTCAATGTGATCTTGGATCATTAAAATGAAAATGGAGAGTCTTGAGATTTTGAGCTTGAGCCAATCCTTTGTCCTTATCATCTTGAAGGGGTTCCACATCCTCTAGTCCATGCCACTCCATCTGTTGAACTTGTCTGAAATATACTAGATGAAAACATTAGTCCAACAAGAGATATCTTGACATTATTTACCAAAACCACCCAGGGAGCACTTGTGCTTTCAATCTCCCCCTTTTTGGTAATTGATGACAACATACATCAAAGCTTTAGATAATGATAAAGAGAATAACAAGTAAAGCTTTGGAAAGACATGTAACATGCATAGGCCCCCCCTACATGTATGAAATCATGTCAATATGGAATGTAAGAGCATGTGAATGCATAATCATGATAGAGCAGGCAATGTGTTACATGTATCTTGGCTATATGCATCAGAGCAAATGATATGAAGTGTAACTTCATGTTCATGATTCTTCTTGCAAACAATATGTACATTAGCAAGAAATCCTCATGCACATGAGTGTGATGCATATACTTACCTTGTTGTCTTGAGCTGGCTTAGGAAGAGATGAAGCTGAGTAAACAAGGTTAGATAACACAGATACATCTACTAAACTGAGCAAACACACGAAACCACAAGAGTACCAAGACTGGGATGACATGTAGAGAGTGATATAGACATGTCCCCAAAGATAAAAGATATGCAATGAATTCAAAGACTTCCTTCCATAGCAGTCTTTCTCCCCCTGAATCTCATATTGGATAATGGGAGAAAATAGGGAAACAACATCAGAGCAAAACAAATCATAACATAATCATGTCTTTCCCCCCTTAAAGACATGTGACTTCTCTCCTCTTGAACACCAAGCATCTGGGGCATTTGATTAGATTGCCTCTCTCCCCTTGTATGAAGTATTCTCTCCCCTTTTGAAGGATTTAAGCTTTAATGTGATCTCTCTCTCCCCCTTTGACATCAATTTCCAAGAAGGGATCTTCTGGAGTGTGAGTCAAAATAGGTTTGGTCCTTGAGTCACAGAGCAAAGCAGCATGTAAAATGCGATGCTGGTAGAGGACAAGAATCATTGAGTGGAGCTGGAAAAAAAGTGCAGGAACAAGTGGACAGTTGTCATCTCTGCAGTGAAACCGGTGACACCGAGTTGTGTTCTTCGGTTGCAGCGAAATGGGTCGGTTGGACCGAAAGTAGCAAACCGGTGTGACCGAGTTCAACACAAAGAAGGAACAATAGTTACCACAGCTCACTAGGCAAATAAGATCTCACAAAGATTTGGAAGGAATTAACTAAAGGATTTGCAATGAATTGGATGCAGAAAATGCAGAACAAAACAGATAAAAGAAAATCTAGATGAAGTTTTTTTATAGAAGAAGGGGAATAAATATGCAAAGGACAAATGCAAAAACTCAGAGAAACACTAGAGAACTTCATCTAGAATTGGGCGGTGACAAAGTCACCTATGTTAGAGTATATTGACTAAGGAGTCAAGTGAGAACACTTGATCATAAGTCATACTCATCGTTTAAGCTCAAAATGGGGTTACCATTTTTCGTTCAAGCATTCGATGTATTCACATCTTGTTGAGCTGCTTTGACCCATATCTTGGGGTAAAGCTTCTCTAAGATGGGATATCATACCTTTGGTGGTGGTGTTGAACTTGATCATGTAGTTGAACTTGTGTGGAGTGTTGATGTAGCACATCAATGATTGGGAGCACCACTTGGAGTTGAGTTCATCTACCTACATGGGTTAGTTTTGCAAGGAAGAGCACTTGTGTATCCAAAATGACAATCATGAAACTTGGTATAGAATTTGTCAAAGGATATGTTTGAATTTCGTGCTTCCTTGTCTTCAGCCACCATGTTGTAGAGACTTGGTGATGTAGAGATTGCTCAAGATGTGAGTGAGTTGCAATCTCATAGATTTAGATTCATCCAAGTACCTACGAGGGTTAGATAGCATGCAAGGGTGCAAGTATATCCAAGAGATATGGAAAGCATCATGAAAGAAATATCAAGGATTTGTTATAGGCTCATGCCTTGCATGTATCCAAATGGAGTTCCTACTCCAAGTTTGAAGCATCAATGATGTTCAATTCACCTCTCAAACGGCAAAATACTTTCTCACCAAGCGGTTTGGTGAATATATCCGCCAATTGCTTATCGGTACGAACATGCTTAAGATCAATGTCCCCTTTAGCAACATGATCTCGAATGAAATGATGACGAACTTCAATATGCTTAGTTCGAGAATGTTGCATGGGATTGTGAGCAATCTTAATAGCACTCTCATTGTCACAAAGCAATGGAACATGTTTCGCATTGATCCCATAATCTTTAAGAGTTTGGGTCATCCAAAGTAATTGAGCACAACATGAACCGGAGGCAATGTATTCCGCTTCGGCGGTGGATAAGGATACCGAGTTTTGTTTCTTGGAGGACCAAGACACAAGAGATCTACCAAGAAATTGACACAAGTACCCGAAGTGGACTTTCTATCAACCTTGACTCCGGCATAGTCCGAATCGGAGTAGCCAACAAGATCAAAAGAGGACCTCTTAGGATACAAAATGCCAAAATTTTGTGTATGTATTAAGTATCTCACTATCCTTTTCACAGCCTTAAGATGACATTCTTTGGGGGCCGCTTGATATCGTGCACACATGCACACACTTAGCATAATATCGGGACGGGAGGCACATAGATATAACAATGAACCAATCATAGAAAGGTAAACCTTTTGGTCAACCGATTTTCCATCCTTGGTCAAGTCAAGATGTCCACTAGTAGGCATGGGTGTTTTCATACCTTTGCTTTCTTGCAAGTTGAACTTCTTGAATAAGTCATTGGTGTACTTTGTTTGAGAAACCAAGAAAGAACTTGAGCTCACTCATCATAGACATCTGAAACTTCTTCGATATTAGCTTTCCAAACTTTTCACTAAAATGAGGGTTAGTCGAACCAAATATGATATCATCAACATAAATTTGGCACACAAATAATTCACCATTAACCCTTTTAGTAAAAAGAGCAGAATCTATTTTTTCAATCTCAAAGCCTTTCTCAATAAGAAACTTGGTCAAGCATTTATGCCACGCTCTAGGAGCTTGTTTAAGACCATAAAGAGCTCTGTGAAGTTTGTAAACATGATCGGGTTTCTTAGAATTGACAAAGCTGGGAGGTTGTTTAACATAAACTTCCTCCTCAATTTCACCACTTAAAAAGGCACTTTTAATGTCCATTTGGTACAAGGTAATATCATGGTGATTAGCATAGGCAAGTAATATGCGGATGGACTCAAGTCTAGCAACAGGGGCATATGTCTCACTGTAGTCCATACCTTCGACTTGAGTGTAGCCTTGGGAGACGAGACGTGCTTTGTTGCGGACGACTTGACCATCTTCGTCTTGCTTGTTGCAAAACACCCATTTGGTACCAATGATGTTGTGGTTGTTGTCGAGCTTCTCGACCAATGTCCACACTTGATTTCTCTCAAAGTTGTTTAGTTCTTTGTGCATGGCATTTATCCAATCCTGATCTTCCAATGCTTCTTCAACCTTCATAGGTTCAATGCTAGAGATGAATGAATAATGTTCACAAAAGTTATCCAAATGAGTTTTAGAGCGAGTGATTCTCCCGGTTTGGATATCATTGTAGATTTGTTCGACGGGATGGTCTCTGGCGACTCTTGCTCGAACTCGTGAGAGCTTTTGTTTCGATCGGGGTGGAACATCTTATTCATCCTCTTGTTCTTCTTCTTGGCCTTCTTAATTGTTGACGTTGTCGTTCCCTTATCGTGGTGGAGAAGGAGGTTGATGAGGTTCATCTTGCTGTACTTCCTCGTTTTCTTCATCTTGGTGTGTCCTACTTGTCGATGCTTCCATATCAAGTCTTGGTTCACCTTGTCGTGAGGTAGAAGCTTCCACATGGACGGACGAAGTACTCTCCTTCACCTACGTTGGATGGATCTTGCCAATAGACAAGTCTTGGATTGCTTCCGAAGGATCTTTATCTCCTACATCAATTGGCAATTGCTCTACTTGCGAGCCGTTAGATTCATCAAACTTCACATCTACCGTCTCTTCAACCTTTCGGGTGAAATTGTTGTAGACACGGTAAGTGTGAGAGTTTGAGCCATAACCAAGTAGGAAACCCTCATGAGATTTAGGAGCAAATTTAGAACGATGATGCTTATCAAGAATGTAACACTTTGAGCCAAATACTCGAAAGTATCCAACTTGGCGTTTGTTACTGGTGAGAAGCTCGTATGCCGTCTTGCCGAGTAGCTTGTGAAGATACAAGCGATTTGTTGCATGACAAGTTGTCTCAACCGCTTCCACCCAAAAGTGTTTTGGAGTCTTGTACTCATCAGGCATCGTTCTTGCCATCTCAATAAGAGTTCGGTTCTTCCTCTCAACAACTCCATTTTGTTGAGGCGTGTACGTAGCCGAGAACTCGTGTGAAATCCCTTCTTCGTCAAGAAAGGTATCCACAATTGTGTTCTTGAACTCCGTTCCGTTGTCACTGCGAACCTTCTTGATCTTCACTTTAAATTGATTTTGGGCCTTCCTAGCGAAGTTCTTGAAGATCTTTTGGACCTGCGATTTATCATCAAGAAAGAACACCAATGTAAATCTTGAAAAATCATCGACTATGACTAGACCAAATGAGTTACCACTGAGACTCTTGTAGGCATTGGGACCAAAGAGATCCATATGAAGTAGCTCGAGCGGTCTTCTCGTGGTCATGATGTTCTTCACTGGGTGACTCCCTCCAGCCTATTTTCCTGCTTGACAAGCACTACACAATCTATCCTTGTCAAATATAACATCCTTTACTCCAAGGATATGATCACCTTTAATAAGCTTATCAAGATTTCGCATGCCCACATGACCTAACCTTCTATGCCATAACCAGCCTTTTGAAGATTTAGCAATTAAAGAAGTTCTAGGTTGAGCCTTTTTAGTGAAGTCAACAATGTAAAGATCACCTCTATGAATACCGGTAAAGACCATTTTATGATTATCTCTATGTAACACTTGGCAATCTACTTCAGTAAATAGGACGTTGAAACCAAAGTCGGCAAGTCTAGATACGGAAAGTAAATTCATCATTAGCCATAAGACCATAGTGTAGATTAGCCATAAGACCACAATGTCTCATAGACTCATCGAGATCAAAGTCACTATCATCATACTAATCATAGTATCCATGTTCAACATCATCTTGTAATTGATCATTCCCTAGAGAAGGTGATCCATTAGAAGTGTGACCGTAACAATGTTCATCTCTACGGATTCTAATGACTTCGAAATGATATTGCTAATAATTCCAACATATCCTTTGGCACACATGAGATCACGAAGCTCAAACAGGCAATCATCAAACTTAGGGTCACTAGTACTCATCCTATTCAAGGCAATAGACTTATGGAGAATCTCATCTAAATTTTTGAAGGAATAATTCGGGAATCGTTCCTCTAGAAATCTCCATATGGTGTAAGCATAATCAAGAGCAGGTAAGCTAGCAATCAAATTTTTGGGCAATCCTCTAACAACAAGATTGATAGTTCTAAGATTGTGAATCATGTCAAGATCCTCATCAGGAGTGGGATGCAAAGGATCACTAGGGCGAGCACAAGGAGTAGTAATGTACTTGCTCAAATGATATTCATTGAAAATCCCAAGATCTCATTTTTCCACTCATGGAAGTACTCTTCATCAAGCATAGGCACTCTGTGTATAAGACTCCCCAGCGTAGACTCATCCATCTTCCTCCAATGGTGATTAAACCAAAGCAATGGATACCAAAGCTCTGATACCAATTGAAAGGATCGAGAAGAGGTGTCTGGAGGGGGTGAATAGACTCTTAGCAAGAAAGGTGGCAGTTTTTAATTTCTTCAAGTTGAAGTGGAGTTTTAGCACATGTTTCGAAATTCACAATACATATCAAGCAAGCATGATAAGAGTATATGAGCAGCGGAAAGTAAAGCATGCAAATTGCAAGAATGTAAAGGGATGGGATTGGAGTGTGCATCCACGTTGATGGTTCCGATAGGAGGTGCTATCGTACATCCACGTTGATGGAGACTTCAACCCGCGAATGGTAACGGTTGCGCGAGTCCACGGAGGGCTCCACCCACGAAGGGTCCACGAAGAAGCAACCTTGTCTATCCCACCATGGCCATCACCCATGAAGGACTTGCCTCACGAGGGTAGATCTTCACGAAGTAGGCGATCTCCTTGCCCGTACAAACTCCTTGATTCAACTCCACAATCTTGACGGAGGCTCCCAAGTGACACCTAACCAATCTAGGAGACACCACTCTCCAAAAGGTAATAGACGGTGTGTTGATGATGAACTCCTTGCTCTTGTGCTTCAAATGATAGTCTCCCCAACACTCAACTCTATTTCATAGGATAGAATTTGGTGGAAGGATGATTTGAGTGGAAAGCAACTTGGAGAAGGCTAGAGATCAAGATTTATGTGGTTGGAATGGAATATCTTGACCTCAACACAAGTGTAGGTGGTTCTCTCTCATAAAATGTATGTTGGAAGGTGTAGGCATGTTCTGATGGCTCTCTCCACGAATGAAGAGTGGGTGGAGGGGTATATATAGCCTCCACAAAAAATCTACCCGTTACACACAATTTACCAAACTCGGTGGGACCGAATCAGAAAACTCGGTCAGACCGATTTAGTTCATAATGTGACCGTTAGGCATTTCGGTGGGACCGATATGATCAACTCGGTAGGGCCGATGTGCTAGGGTTAGGGTAAAGCCTCATCTCGGTTTGACCGATTACACAAACTCAGTGGGATCGATTTGGGTAATAAGTGAAACAGAGAGTTGGCCAAGCAAACTCAGCGAGACCGATTGCATATTTCGGTGAGACCAAAAGTATTGCAAAAGGCAATAGAGAGTTTGCAAGCCCATCTCGGTGAGACCTAGATCCCATCGGTGAGACCGAATTGATTATGGTTTCTGGCAGTGGCTATGTCAACTGAACTCGGTGGTGCCGGATAGAAAGATTCGGTGGGTCCGAGTTGACTTTTGGTTTGGGACATATGTGGATATGAGAAAGTAGTTGAGGGCTTTGGAGCATATCACTAAGCACTTTGAGCAAGCAAGCCATTAAGCAACACCTCATCCCCTTTTAATAGTATTGGCTTTCCTATGGACTCAATGTGATCTTGGATCACTAAAATGAAAATCTGAGTCTTGAGATTTTGAGCTTGAGCCAATCCTTTGTCCTTATCATCTTGAAGGGGTTCCACATCCTCTAGTCCATGCCACTCCATCTGTTGAACTTGTCTGAAATATACTAGATGAAAACATTAGTCCAACAAGAGATATGTTGAGATTAATTACCAAAACCACCCAGGAAGCACTTGTGCTTTCAGACCTGATATTAATTTCGACCTGTTAAAGGGCCATTTAACATTTCGGCCCTATATTTATTTCGGCCTGTTAAAAGCCCGTCATATAGTTGGGCCTAACTATGGCCAGCTTTGCATCCGGCCTGCTCACAGCCGATAATCTTATTAGGCCAAACAAGGCCCGAGACAATTTTGGCCTGTTAACGGCACATGATGTGATTGGCACAATCATGGGCCGGGGTCTATTTTGGCCTGTTGTCGTCCCGTGAGTTGTTCGACACGTTTCAGGCCCAACCTACTTTTCAGCTTACTAAAAGCCCATTGCATTTTCTTGCGAAAATAGGGCCGACATTTTACTCGGCCTATTAAAGGCCCGAAACTACTAGTGGGCCAATTTACATTTAGGCATATTAACGGACCAAGATGACTGGGCCCATGATGCGGCCCATACATAGTGATTTGCATGACAACCCGATTATGTACCATAATTTTATGGTTTGGCTGGTTTACTGTGAAGACAGGATATATATACAGTAAAAGAACTGCAATGTCGTGAATAAGAAAAAAATCTAGACTATAAAATAAAGAAATTATGGCATATTACATCCATTGGGCATCAAAGTTTGCCACTATGATAATAAAGCACAAGCACACAGCAGATTACATACACTGGACATCAAAGATCACCACCAGTGCAAATAAACACGCCGACAAAATAATATACAAAACTGACAACACTTCAATAGAGTTCAAGAAAGGTTAGCCCTACTCGGGAGCTGCATCGCAAGCAGCTGAGCAAGTTGATGAGACTGCGCTTGTTTGACGCTTATATCCTCCTCACTCTGAAAGAGAAACAAGCAGACAGATGACAGGTTTTGCACATATAAGTATCAGTGCTGACAATTCATCACATTTCTTATTGACGAATAAAGTGACAAGGTTTTAAATAGCATTAACACAATATGGTATTGTTCAGGTTAAGACATGGCAGGAAATGACATTGTGAAGGATTTGGCAGCTTCAATGACGCCCTTTGGATTCTGGATCAAGAACTCATAGGTATCAATGGTTAGTGTGCTGTCAGTTTATCCCATTCCAGATTGGCAAATAAAGAGACGGTTTAAATAATAGTAGAATGATATGACATTGTTCATAGCTAAGACATTGCAAAATATGACATTGTGTTGTAGTGGGTACGTTCGCCACACCACTGGATTACGGATCAAGAACAGCAGCATACATGATGTGCAAAAGAAGACCACTTGTTCTGTATAGTTTAATTTACATGGTATGAAGAAGGAACATGGTTGTACAACTGAAAACTTAAATTGAGAAGGACAAACTTTTGTTTATGAACTACATAATAAACTTTAAACACGTAATTTGATGCAAACACCAAAACTAAACAGCTTTTGCAGTCATGCCTAACCAAATATACAAACTTAAATTAGTGGTGAAGACAGGATCTATAAAGCCCTTGTCCATGCTGATGGGGGGGGGGCAATTCAAGTAGTTTACCACATAATCTTCTTCATAAACACTGACTTTATTCTACATTTTGTTAAGAGTAAATATAGATGTGATAATATAAGAAAAAATGGAGAATATTTAAGATAAGATGAAGAGTGATGCTACATAACCAAGTAGCTATAAATGTAAATACAGCGATACAGGCAAAAGGTACGGCCAAGAGCAATGCAGAGCTAAAAATTTTCAGTACCATCGGTGTTATCCAACCTTATGGTAAGAGTAAATATAGATCTGATGTGTAGAAAATGGAGGGCAAAGTAAAATAATTAATTTGCAGAGTGATGGTACATGAACAACTAGCTGTTAATATAAGTACACTGATAAAGGACAATGGTTACTTACAAGAACAATGCAGAGCTAAATTTTTTCATTGGCATTGGATATATTCTACACTAATGTAACCATTCATACAGATCAGATAATTTGCAGCGAACAATTGATAAGCAAGCTATCATGCATACTGCTGTCACATAAGGAACCATGTATGAATGCAAGTACAGTGATACAGGACAACAGGTACTAACAAGAGCAAAGCAGCGGGCAGCATATTTGCGATATCCTGTCATCCTTTTCAAACCGGAATTCTTCTTCGAGCAGATTTCCTGCAAAAGAGATCCGTAAGGCACATGCGAAAAAGTAGAAGTTTGAATTGTCATGTCATATCATAGACAGTACGTCATCCTGGGAACGAGACCAGTGCATAACAAGCTTTTTCCATTCAATGTCTTCTAAATTTAGCACAGGAGACTTCACCGAAAATTCGTTTATAGACTTGCCATCAAAGTGTGATTTCCTCAGGTAACACCGATACTGCTGCAATGCTTCCTTCAAAAGCGCAAGAAAGCTTTGCTTGTCATGACTATCCAGATTGACCCTCGCCTACTTACAACAATGTAATGTAATGTAATGTAAATCATTGATGTGTTCAATCAGCAGAAAGCAGGAAAATAATCACCATGGATAATAGCACTTACACCTAAGTGGGACAGGATGATGTGAAAATGGTGTTTGCTTTCACTACAATCTTCCCATGTTGGGAATATATGCATGTAGTCTCTAACAACATTGAATGCATTGTCTTTTAAACTGGGAATGACTAGAATGGGGTTCCAATCTATAGGAATTGGCCGTCTCTGTAGTTGGGATAGGTCTTCGGCCGGTGGACTTGCTGTACTTTTTGCTGGTGTAGGATTTTTGTGTGGTACGGCTGGTGCTATGGCAACTGAAATCGGCATACCTTTTGCTGGAGTGCAGGTCCTGTGTGGTGGGGCTAGTGGTGTGGCCAGTGAAGTATGGGTACAGTCTGTTGGAGTCGGTCCTACGTTTTGTGTCACTGGTTGTGGAGCCAATATAAGTGGGGTGTTGTCTGATTTCTCCGGCACCACCATGTTTTTCAAGGACTTTGTTGGTGCTCCTCCAGGTTCGGCAATCACCCTCTTCATTTTTGATATCTGATGCACAAGATTAACATTTGAGTGGGAGAACATGGTATGATGACAGATGAGATATAAATTGATAATGGATGGGCATGGCATCTTGACATATATGATGAGTAAACTAAGCAGATGGCGGTGCATCAAAGTAGAATAAATGCAAAACACCTTATCCAAGATATGCGCAATCAATAAAACCTTGCCAAATTAGAACAGGCACCTTGATGGGTGAACATGACAGGCAATCTGCCTTCGACTCCTCGAGGTCAGAATAGTCATTAGGATCGTATTCTGAACAACAATCTGCAGGTGGGGAGCGTATGAGTTCCATTGCATCCAGAATGGCACTCAATGCCTTGGTGCCAATTTTGTTAGTCATTCCAGTGTTCCACAATATTCTTCTGATGTGTGCGTTCTGATATCCACTGTGATTACGTACAATATCTGAGAAGCATGAAAACATAAATAGTAGTTATATTATCTTTGTAATGCAGAGGATATTCTAATATAGGGGCTCCCTGTAAACCCTTGTGTGCTATCACTGGATTCTGATGAGAGAGCCCATGTGTGCTGTAATATGGTGCGTGCATTAATATAATCTGGCACAAGTACACAAAAATAGGCTCCAGAAGTAAGGATAGTTGGCAGATGATAGGTTCATAATATAATATATAGAGAGTTTATTGCCAAACCATGATAACAAGAGCCCACAGCAACTAGGCAGATCATAGTGTACATAAAAGGGGTACACCATAACCAGGATATATAAATCGAGAAAGTGGAACTGGCTGGAAAATGCGGTGTTGTATTGCCGCCACTAATTGAAAGCCTATCGATCACATACAGGCCAGCTCTATCAGTTGTTGACTGCAGATGTCCCTTCTCTCCTTCCTGACAAGGAACATACTGTACGTACTAAATACAAAATAACAAAAGAGGAACATGTTAAAGAACAGAAGAGGAAGCATATTCTTGAGGTTCCGCTTCTTTGCATACAATTTTGGTTGCCCACACATGATGAATCACATCGCCCAAAGAAATGCAATTCCATGCTGTCTCTCTATATGTGGCCACATGCATTTGGAAAATCAACTGGGAGCATTAGCTGACCAATAAAATGTGTGTCTGTTAACTAATATCAGTATCATATCACAATTTGTATTTGAAGAAGTAAGCTTTGGACTTATGATTGGTGTCTTGTTTAGGAGTTAATTGCAGGGAACTACCACACTTCGGCATGTCGTAACGAATTAGTACCATTAGTCATTTTTTTGTCATGCAGTACCAACTCTAAGCCTAAGTGTTGCAAAACGGTCTGTCAGCCGTATAAGCATGTATCTGACTGAGTGGCCCCACCTGTCAGGCGACACATGGCATATGTTTTTTGCAGCAAAGCCCCTTGCACTACAATTAATCAAGCACATGCCCATTGCGGAACACTAAAAGTAATGCCGTATTCGAACCGGCGACCTGCCGCGTCACGCGCGCACGACCTACCACTACACCACCCTCGGTGGCTTGTTCAAAGGACGATACTATACTTATATTGTTATACCTTTGAACAAATAAAACAAAACGAAAAAATGATGCTGCATCAGGATGTGATCCTGCCCGAAATTCTTCCGCGCGCGCACCCTAACCAACAAGCCACGCACATGCTCGAGTCAAGCTCGAGGCATATCTAGTTCGGACACATCCTGACCTTTCCCCTTATTTGTTAAGTATTTTTTTATTTCTTTTATCTTTTTATAGATCTTCATTATTACTCGGGTTTTCATGTTTTCATTTTTTACGTTTCTTTTGTATATATTACAGGTTTAATATGCAATATTTTTGCAAATATACACTGAACATTATTGTATACACAATGAACATTTTTTTAGGATCACAATTAACATTATTGTATAATATATGATGAACAATTTTATTAAATACATTGAACATTTTTTAAATATATGATGAACTTTCTAAAATATATAAATTCTATATTTCTGTTTTGGATTTCTTTTATCCTTTTTCAGATCTTCATTATTCTTCGGGTTTTCATTTTTTTCAATTGCTTTTTATATAGGTTTAGTGTGCAACATATTTTGGTAAATACACACTGAGCATTGTTGTATAAATACACAATGAAATATATTGTTTAATGTACGATGAACAATTTTGGTATATACATCGAGGATTTTCTAAAAATAGGATGACCTTTTTTATAAAATATATAAATTCAAATTATTTATGTGTTTTTTGTTTCAGATTTCTTTTATACTTTTTCAGATCTTCGGATATTAATTTTTTTGCAAAAGGGCCCTGCCGCACGTTTAGTAATGTAATAATGTGAAGGTATTTTATCTAAAATGTACAACAATTTCGAGCCGGTGGCTGTAGACGCGTGCACCTATTTAATTAATTAGTATTTGCATTCGTCTAAAAAAACCTGGCTATGCAAATGGTCCTGCAGCCCGTTTAATGCAGACATGTATAAAACATGCATGCCCTACCTAGATTGAGTATCTCTGTGTTGTAGTGGATAGAGCACGCTCTCGGTCCGGCTCGGGCTCAGGTTCGAATCATGGCAGCCGCATCATTTTTTGTTCCATTTTATTTGTTTAAAGGCGAAAGAATATAAGGCTTTAGTATCCCTTTTTAACAACAGAATGAGACTGGTGTAGTGGCTGGGTGGTGCGTACGTAATGCGGCAGGTCGCCGGTTCGAATCCCAACCGCGCGGCATTATTTTTAGTTTTCCGCAAAGGGCATGTGCGTGATTAAATAGTAGTGCAAGGGGCGTTTCGGCAAAAAAACATATGCCACCTGTCACCTGACAAGTGGGGCCACTCAGTCAGATACGTGGTTAGTACGTGCTTATATGGTTGTCAGACCGTTTTGTAACACTTAGGCTTAGAGTTGGTATTGCATGGCAAAAAAAGTGACCGTTTTGTAACACTTAGGCTTAGAGTTGGTATTGCATGGCAAAAAAAGTGACTAATGGTACTGATTCGTTACGACGTGCCGAAGTGTGGTACTGCCTTGCAATTAACTCGTTGTTTAGCTTTAAGAGTGAACTGCTGCTAGTGCGACAAAAAGCAGCTACACAGATAATAGTGTAGATATATCCGGAAAACCGTAAGCATCACAAGTAAAATTAGCAAAGTGGAACTTGCTGGAAAATATAGGCTACTATTGCCGGTGCGGCTAGAAAGGCTTCGGATACCAGCTCTCTTCAACTGAAGGTGTGGTACTGTTAATATCAGTGTAACTCTCAAAGGCGACACAACTCCCCGCATTTCCTTGCTAATCTTATAGGATTCAAGTGGGCAGGCCACTACAATTCCTATTCATATGTTTACAAAATCCTAAGAATCAAAGAGGCCCAAAGAGTTGAAAGTGTCCATCAGAACCGACCGAATAGACCTCTACACTGCAAATGTCCTTGCTCCTCTTCACTACAAGGAATATTTTGTACTACTATCATACTCCCTCCGTTCCAAAATATAAGTCTTTATAAAGATTTCCACTATGGATCACATACATATGTATACGTATACATTTTTGACTGTATTCACTCATTTTGCTATTTTTAGTTTTCCGCAAAGGGCATGTGCGTGATTAAATAGTAGTGCAAGGGGCTTTTCGGCAAAAAAACATATGCCACCTGTCACCTGACAGGTGGGGCCACTCAGTCAGATACGTGGTTAGTACGTGCTTATATGGTTGTCAGACCGTTTTGTAACACTTAGGCTTAGAGTTGGTATTGCATGGCAAAAAAAGTGACTAATGATGCTTGATTAATTCTGACGTCTTAGAAGTGTGGTACTGCATTGCAATTAACTCGTTGTTTAGCTTCAAGAGTGGACTGCTGCTAGTGCGACAAAAAGCAGCTACACAGATAATAGTGTAGATATATCCGGAAAACCGTAAGCATCACAAGTAAAATTAGCAAAGTGGAACTTGCTGGAAAATATAGGCTACTATTGCCGGTACGGCTAGAAAGGCTTCGGATACCAGCTCTCTTCAACTGAAGGTGTGGTACCGTTAATATCAGTGTAACTCTCAAAGGCGACACAACTCCCAGCATTTCCTTGCTAATCTTATAGGATTCAAGTGGGTAGGCCACTACAATTCCTATTCATATGTTTACAAAATCCTAAGAATCAAAGAGGCCCAAAGAGTTGAAAGTGTCCATCAGAACCGACCGAATAGACCTCTACACTGCAAATGTCCCTGCTCCTCTTCACTACAAGGAATATACTGTACTACTATCATACTCCCTCCATTCCAAAATATAAGTCTTTGTAGAGATTTCCACTATGGATCACATACAGATGTATACATATACATTTTTGAGTGTAGATTCACTCATTTTGCTCCATCTGTAGTCCATGGTGGAATCTATAAAAAGACTTGTATTTAGGAATGGAGAGAGTACTTATTAAACAAGAACAGAAGAGGAACATGCAAAAGAAGAGCAAGCAGATTTGGAATAATAACATGTTCATTGCATAGTGCCCACACATGATGAACCAGAGCGCATTAAGAATGCAACTCCCTACTGTCTCTCTCTATATGTGGTGCACGTGCTTTTAAAAAATAAAGTAGGAACATTAGCTGAACAATTAAACGTTATCTGTTTTAATAATATCAGCATCATCTCAGATTTGTATTTGAGCAACAAGTTTGGAATTATGAGTGGCACGTTGTTTAGCTTGATGGATTGAGGAGCAGTGCTAAGCAACTACGATGATGGTACTGAATATAAAGGAATGTATGCATGCAAGTCGCGTGACTTTTGTCATTTGGGTCAGTCGACCATTTCAGGCGGTTGGATGAAGATCCTACGTCTCCTAACCCTTCTTCTTCCTCGTATGTGATTCTTCCCCTACAAAACACCGCACAGGCTGCCGACCAAACCACCGGCCCCGATCCCCCCGCCCTTCCCTGAACCGCCCCCACTGCCTGTGTTCCTCCGCCACCCCACCCCCACCCCCACCCCCACTCATGTCGAGTTTTCTTCATTCGATGAGGCCCCACCACCGCTAGGCCACTGCCCCCCCCCCACAACCATTGTCCCCACCCGAGCCCCTTCCTTCGCACCGGCAAATTCCGGCAAGCTCTCAAAAATCGGCTGACCCAATTTTGAAATTTAGTCTACTGTCATTTAACTAGTGTGGAATATAAAAGGGGAAAACCATAAGCATTGCGAGTATAGTGTTGAGCATGCCATGGCGGATCTAAAGGTGCAAACCAGACAAAGGCAACTTCGCAATCAATGTTTGCTTTCAACTAACAAGTAAGATCCTAAGTGATGGTCAAGAAATCACAGTAAAGCAATGGCGATCTATTTTCTTGTTGTGATAAATAAGTTGAGCATATATGAAAGAGTACTGCCTCTGGTGCGGCACCGTGTATGCATCTGCTAAGAATTTGACGGTTCTGCGGTAGCGACGGCTGTCGGCGACATCGAAGCAGATCTAGGAGGGTAGATGGTGGCGGGGGGGGGGGGGAATATCCCGGTGCAGTGGACGAGACGGTCGTAGGAGCGGCACCGACAAGGTGGACGACGACAGGGATGAAGCGAGAGGATGGGATGCAAGGATCCTGGACCGAAGCCGTGGATGAGAGAGGTCGATCTCTTGTAATGGACGACGGCGTCGGGGTATCAACTCCGGCATGGTGGAGGAGGACGGCGGTGGATGGGGTGGCGGACGGAGGAGGCTCGGGTGGAGAGGGTGTTTTGGCGCCCACAGAGTATGAATGGGGAAATGGAGGGAGAGAGGAAGGGGGAACCATGTCTTCAGGGCGCGCTTGTCTCAAATGCGAGCAAATTTACAAACTTAGCCCCCGTTTAAAATTTCCTACATCACATCAATATTAGTCGGTTGGGGATAGGACGGTAATCTCGCATACACCAAATATTTGCCGACAGAGATTTCGGCCTACGAGAGTTTGTTTTGGCACCCACCATGTATGAATCGGGGAGGGAGGCGATTTCGGCCGAGGAGACACTGTGTTTTGGCGCCAACCGTGTATAAATTGGGGAGGGAGGCGATTTCGGCCGAGGAGACACAGTGTTTTGGTGCCCACCGTGTATGAATCCGGGTGAGAGGCGGTTATGTCACATTTGAGTGAAATTACAAACCTGCCCTATCAAGACCTATTGAAATCGAGCCGACATGTGTTGCAGGTCAGGGACAGGCAGTAATTTCCATCTCCCTTATTTTGGTTTCAGGCGGTTACTGCGAGTTTCATTGCTTCGTTCAATTTTTTAAGAAAAAGCTTGCACGTTTACCGTGCCAACTCAATTCGAATCAATTTTGTATTCTATTTTTGTTCGGGCAGGATCCATTTTCGGTTGGAATAAAATTCTATATACATCATATTTTATATATACTTTCAAAAGCACAACAAAGAATTCTGCTCCTTTATATATATAATATGATTTACAAATACAATGATCTCAACATCATAAGGTTGAATTCAATTTTTTTAAACCAAATTATGTTCTACTAAAATGTATGGATCAGTAATATTTACATATTAAATAACATAGATGCGCGTGAATTCATATGAGTATGCATGTTTGATAGATCAATTTGGTTCAAGTATGAATTACATGTATCATCATCTCGAATTCAAATAATTGAATCCCTTTTATGTTGACATTTTATATACACGCAACTATTCATGCCCATCTCTCTCGCATGCTCCATCATGTAGCTATCACTCTCTTTTCTCCAGCTCACCCGCACGCTCACTTCATGTTTCTCCTATTTTCGCAAACATGGTCTCTCGACGTCTCCCATGAGAAGTGTCACACTCTCCCTATCATTATACATTACACGGTTTTCATTATCTCTCACGTCTCTATCGTTCTCTGGTATCTCTAGGTACCTAAGCTTTCTTTTTCACCGCCACACACACACACACTCTCTCTCTCACTCGTCTTTCACTTTGTCTTTCTCCCTATAGGGTTCTCTCACGCACCCTATATCTCTCTAGATATGAATCATACCACTAAAATTAGTCTTTCCCGCAGACACAACATTTGTTGCGGTCTCCTTTCCGTCTCCATCCCAGTTATAAAACTGTCATTATTCATTTGTTTACCGATCAGACAAACTCCCCCCCCCCTCTCTCACACACACACACCACTCCTGCTTCCACTCCCCTTCCCGACTACCATCTCTCTCTCTCTCTCTCTCTCTATCACACACACACACACACACACAGACAAAACTCTCGCTTTCGCACCCCGACTCGTATTTCTCTCACAAACATTGATCGACTAGCCTCTAGATAGGTTTATACACCCGCATACTCGTGCTTCCACTATTTCGTCCCTTCTTGAGACACGCCCTCTCGATCGTGCACACGCATACTATCGCCTCATTTTATGGTGATACCTCTCGCACACACACTCTTTGTGTCTTTGTCAGACACGCACTCCGTCCTCCACCTCTCTCCCTCTCTCTCACACACACTTGGGCTTTTTGCAACAACTAGCAAGATGCCCATGCATTGCACGGAACATCAAGATGCATTTTTATGAGTAGTTTATCTTGTGGGAGAAAAGGATGAACGAGGGAAAGCCTTATTTGCAAATGTGGAGAGGGGTGTGGGTATCTTTTTGCAAAATTGCCATAGTTTCCTTCCTATTCGCCAGATATAAATCGGACGGCCTATATTGCAGGATGGCAGGCACACCATCATCACCAAATCTGTTTTTTTATAAGACTAGAGATTAGAGATATACCACTTCTCGAATCTTGAAACCAACCACATTCCTCCCTTATCTCATCAAAACCGCCAAAGGAGTATATTTTGAGTGAAACATAACATATTTTTAGTGATATACGTATTTCAAAACTAGACTCTTTTTTCTATCAAATTGGTGAATATGTATTAATCTACTTTGATCGTGTGGCAACGCATTGGCACATTGCTAGTTATTACTACTGTATAATTATTTGGACACCAGACAAACGTTGGAGTACATATACGAAGAGAAGAGGCGCACGCATGCAGTCGGTCTCTCGCTGTCTCGCACACATGAGAGTAACGTAAAGGCACCGTAAACAAATAAACCCAAAAACCCTAGGTGCATGATTGCTACATCCGCGGGTACCGGGTACGTGGTGGAGCGCACCTTTGTAGGAATAGTCAGCTCACGTGATAATTTGATCCGTAGGAGTTGATGATCGGGACCACAGGTGAACGACCTGGAGGTGGTGGCTCGCCAGTCGCCACTGATCGAGTAACCATGTTTAAAATATCATTTTAGTGGGGTAAGAGTGCCGATTTTCAATGGCGCGTTATAAGTACTAAGTAGTTTTTAGAACAATTGGCATGGAGCGAAAATGGAATTCATAACTACTTCCTCCGTCCTGGTTTACTAGTCCCCATCGTATTTTGGGTCAAAGTTTGTCCACGAATTTTAATTGTAAAATGTGAATGGAAAACGAGATTTTGTTATACCCAAACAAGAAAGGATTGGAAGGAGTGATTGCTCTGATACGGATGCGACCTCTTATAGCGCAGGCATTGAACTGGCGTGCTAGCCAAGAGGGCCCCACTTGCTGCAAGCCAGGCTGAACACACCTCCTCGCCGCATGCAACCGACTTCAGACTGCCCCGCCTGCCCCCATTGAATCTGTGCGTGTGCCAGCAACACGTCCTTCTGCGAGCCGGTCAGCATTTTAGAACAAAACGTTAGCTGGATCCTCTCGTCCGGTTGCTATTTAAACGAGCCCAGACGCCTAGCAAGAACCGCACCACATCGCTGCTCCCCATATCCTCCTTGCACCATTTTCTCCACACTCTCCATAGCATTCGGTGAGCAGGAAGACGAGTTCTCCGGCATAAAAGCCGGCTGGGCGCCCCGACAAGCCAGGCAACTCGATGCCCCACCTCCCTCCCTGTTGGGGAACGTAGCAGAAATTCAAAATTTTCCTACGTGTCACCAAGATCTATCTATGGAGAAACTAGCAACGAAGGGAAGGAGAGTGCATCTACATACCCTTGTAGATTGCTAAGCGGAAGCGTTCAAGAGAACGGGGTTGAAGGAGTCGTACTCGTCGTGATCCAAATCACCAAAGATCCTAGTGCCGAACGGACGGCACCTCCGCGTTCAACACACGTCTGACAGCACGGTGGCGTCTCCCATGCCTTGATCCAGCAAGGAGAGAGGGAGAGGTTGAGGAAGACTCCGTCCAGCAGCAGCACAACGACGCGTGGTGGTGGTGGAGGAGTGTGGCAATCTGCAGGCTTCGCCAAGCACCGCGGGAGAGGAGAAGGGAGAGAGGTAGGGCTGCGCCAAGAGAGAGAAACTTCGTGTGTTGGGCAGCCCCTAGACCTCAACTATTTATAGGGGAAGGGAGGGGCTGCACCCCTCTAGGTTTCCCTCCCAAGGGTGGCGGCAGCCCCGGATCCCATCTGGTTGGCGGCGGAAGGGAGAGAGGGAGGCCTTGTTGGGGTGGGCCTTAGGGCCCATCTGCCCTAGGGTTTGCCCCTTCCACTCTTCCCTGCGCCTTGGGCCTTGTGGGGCGCACCAGCCCACACGGGCTGGTCCCTCCCACACTTGGCCCATGCAGCCCTCCGGGGCAGTGGCCCCACTTGGTGGACCTCGGGACCCTCCCGGTGGTGCCAGATGCGTTACCGATAAAACCGAAACTTTTCCGGTGACCAAAACAGGACTTCCCATATATAAATCTTTACCTCCGGACCATTCCGGAACTCCTCGTGACGTCCGGGATCTCATCCGGGACTCCGAACAACATTCGGTAACCACATACAATCTTCCTTTATAACCCTAGCATCATCGTACCTTAAGTGTGTAGACCCTACGGGTTCGGGAACCATGCAGACATGACCGAGACGTTCTCCGGTCAATAACCAACAGCGGGATCTGGATACCCATGTTGGCTCCGACATGTTCCACGATGATCTCATCGGATGAACCACGACGTCAAGGACTCAAACGATCCCGTATTCAATTCACTTTGTCCCGCGGTATTGTACTTGCCCGAGATTCGATCGTCGGTATCCCGATACCTTGTTCAATCTCGTTACCGTCAAGTCTCTTTACTCGTTCCGTAACACACCATCCCGTGATCAAACCCTTGGTCATATTGTGCACATTATGATGATGTCCTACCGAGTGGGCCCAGAGTGACAAATCCCAGTCTCGATTCGTGCCAACCCAACAGACACTTTCGGAGATACCTGTAGTGCACCTTTTGTAGCCACCCAGTTACGTTGTGACGTTTGGTACACCCAAAGCATTCCTACGGCATCCGGGAGTTGCACAATCTCATGGTCTAAGGAAATGATACTTGACATTAGAAAAGCTTTAGCATACGAACTACGATCTTTGTGCTAGGCTTAGGATTGGGTCTTGTCCATCACATCATTCTCCAAATGATGTGATCCCGTTATCAACGACATCCAATGTCCATGGTCGGGAAACCGTAACCATCTGTTGATCAACGAGCTAGTCAACTAGAGGCTTACTAGGGACATGGTGTTGTTTATGTACCCACACATGTATCTGAGTTCCCTATCAATACAATTATAGCATGGGTAATAAACGATTATCATGAACAAGGAAATATAATAATAACTAATTTATTATTGCCTCTAGGGCATATTTCCAACAGTCTCCCACTTGCACTAGAGTCAATAATCTAGTTCACATCGCCATGTGATTAACACTCACAGGTCACATCGTCATGTGACTAACATCCCAAGAGTTTACTAGTGTCACTAAACTAGTTCACATCATCATATGATTAAGACTCAATGAGTTCTGGGGTTTGATCATGTTTTGCTTGTGAGAGAGGTTGTAGTCAACGGGTCTGCAATATTCAGATCCATATGTCTTTCGCAAAACTTTATGTCATATCGTAGATGCTGCTACCACGTTCCACTTGGAGCTATTCCAAATTGTTGCTCCATTATACGTATCCGGTATCTCTACTCAGAGCTATCCGGATAGGTGTTAAGCTTGCATCGACGCAACTCTTTACATCGAACTCTTTATCACCTCCATAACCGAGAAACATATCCTTATTCCTCTAAGGATAATTTTGACCACTATCTGGTGATCCACTCCATGATCACCTTTGTACCCTCTTGCCAGATATGTAGCAAGGCACACATCATGTGCGGTACACAACATAGCATACTGTAGAGCCTACGTCTAAGGCATAGGGGACGACCTTCGTCCTTTCTCTCTTTTCTGCCGTGGTCGAGCTTTAACTCTTAACTTCATACCTTACAACTCGTGCAAGAACTCCTTCTTTGGTGATCCATCTTGAACACCTTCAAGATTATGTCAAGGTATGTGCTCATTTGAAAGTATTATTAAACATTTTGATCAATCTTATAGATCTTGATGCTTATTGTTCAAGTAGCCTAATCCAGGTTTTCCATTGAAAAACACTTTCCAAACAACCCTATATGCTTTCCAGAAATTCTACATCATTTCTGATCAACAATATGTCAACAACATATACTCATCAGAAATTCTATAGTGCTCCCAATCACTTCTTTGGAAATACAAGTTTCTCATAAACTTTGTATAAACCCAAAATCTTTGATCATCTCATGAAAGCGCACATTCCAACTCCGAGATGCTTACCCCAGTCCTTAGAAGGATCGCTGGAGCTAGCATACCTTTTAGCATCCTTAGGATCGACAAAAACTTTCTGATTATATCACATACAACCTTTCCTTACGAAGACTGGTAAGGAAACTTCGTTTTACATCCATCCGCGATTTCATAAATGCAGCTAATGCTAACATGATTCCGACGGACATAAGCATCGCTACGGATGAGAAAATCTCATCGTAGTCAACTCTTTGAACTTGTGAAAAACTCTTACGCCACAAGTCGAGCTTCATAAGCGGTGACATTACCGTCCACGTCCGTCTTCTTCTTAAAGATCCATTTATCTCAATGGCTTGCCGATCATCGGGCAGGTCCACCAAAGTCCATGCTTTGTTACGATACATGGATCCTATCTCGGATTTCATGGCTTCTAACCATTTGCCGAATATGAGCCCACCATCGCTTCCCCATAGATCGTAGGTTCATTGTTGTCTAGCAACATGACCTTCAAGACAGGATTACTGTACCACTCTGAAGTAGTACGCATCCTTGTCCCCTACGAGGTACGGTAGTGACTTGATCCAAAACTTCATGATCACTATCATAAGCTTCTAATTCAATTGGTGTAGGTGCCACAGGAACAACTTCTTGTGCCCTGCTACACACTTGTTGAAGTGACGGTTCAATAACCTCATCAAGTCTCCACCATCCTCCCACTCAATTCTTTCGAGAGAAACCTTTCCTCGAGAAAGGACCCGTTTCTAGAAACAATCACTTTTGCTACGGATCTGAATTAGGAGGTATACCCAACCATTTTGGGTATCCTATGAAGATGCATTTATCCGTTTTGGGTTCGAGCTTATCACGATGAAACTTTTTCACATAAGCGTCGCAGCCCCAAACTTTCAAGAAACGACAACTTAGGTTTGTCTAAACCATAGTTCTCACGGTGTCATCTCAACGGAATTACGTGGTGCCCTATTAAAGTGAGTGCGGTTGTCTCAATGCCTAACCCATGAACGATAGTGGTAATTCGATAAGAGACATCATGGTACGCACCATATTCAATAGGGTGCAACTATGATGTTCGGACACACCATCACACTATGGTGTTCCAGGCGGTATTAATTGTGAAACAATGTCTTAATTACGTGCCAAAGCTCGCAACTCAGATATTCATCTCTATGATCATATCATAGACATTTTATCCTCTTGTCACAATGATCTTCAACTTCACTCTAAAATTACTTGAACCATTCAATAATTCAGACTTGTGTTTCATCAAGTAAATATAGTCAACATCTACTCGAATCATCTGTGAAGTAAGAACATAACGATAATCACTTTTGCCTCGGCACTCATTGGACTGCACACATCAAAATGTGTTACTTCCAACAAGTTGCTATCTTGTTCCATCTTCTTTGAAACCGAGGCTTTTCGGTCATCTTGCCCATGTGGTATGATTTGCATATCTCAAGTGATTCAAAATCAAGTGAGTCCAAACGATCCATCTGCATGGAGTTTCTTCATGCGTATACACCAATAGACATGGTTCGCATGTCTCAAACTTTTCAAAACGAGTGAGTCCAAAGATCCATCAACATGGAGCTTCTTCATGCGTTTACACCAATATGACTTACTGAGGTGCCACAAGTAAGTGGTACTATCATTACTATCTTATATCTTTTGGCATGAAAATGCGTATCACTACGATCGAGATTCAATAAACCATTCCTTTAGGTGCAAGACCATTGAAGGTATTATTCAAATAAATAGAGTAACCATTATTCTCCTTAAATGAATAATCGTATTGCGATAGACATAATCCAATCATGTCTATGCTCAACGCAAACACCAAATAACAATTATTTAGGTTTCACACAAATCTCGATGGTAGAGGGAGCAGGCGATGCTTGATCACATCAACCTTTGGAAACACTTCCAACACATACCGTCAGCTCACCTTTAGCTAGTCTCCGTTTATTCCGTAGCTTTTATTTCGAGTTACTAACACTTAGCAACCGAACCGGTATCTAATACCACGGTGCTGCTAGGAGTACTAGTAAAGTACACATTGACATAATGTATATCCAATATACTTCTATCGACCTTGCCAGCCTTCTCATCTACCAAGTATCTAGGGTAGTCACCTTGGTGTCCGTTCCTCATTACAGAAGCACTTAGTCTCGGTTTGGGTTTAACCTTGGGTTTCTTCACTAGAGCAGCAACTGTTTTGCCATTTCATGAAGTATCCCTTCTTGCCCTTGCCCTTCTTGAAACTAGTGGTATTACTAACCATCAACAATTGATGATCCTTCTTACTTTCTACTTTCGCGGTGTCAAACATCGCGAATATTTCAAGGATCATCATATCTATCCCTGATATGTTATAGTTCATCACGAAGCTCTAGCAGCTTGGTGGCAATGACTTTGGAGAAACATCACTATCTCATCAGGAAGATCAACTCCCGCTCGATTCAAGTGATTGTTGTACTCGAGACAATCGAGCACAAGCTCAACGAGTGAGCTTTTCTCCCTTAGTTTGCAGGCTAAGAAAATCGTCGAGGTCTTATACCTCTTGGCGTGGGCATGAGCACGAAATCCCAATTTCAGCCCTCAAACATCTCATATGTTCATGACGTTTGAAGACGTCTTTGGTGCCTCAACTCTAAACCGTTTAACCGAACTATCACGTAGTTATCAAAGCGTGCATGTCCGATGTTCACAACATCCATGAGGCGACTTTTTGGGGTTACGCACCTTTGGCGGTGCATTAAGGACATAAGCTTTCTTACGTCCGCATAATCGCCATCATCAACTTTCAACTATATTTTCTCTAGGAACTTATCTAAACAGTGGAACTAAAGCGCGAGCTTACGACATAATTTGCAAAGGGCTTTTGACTATGTTCAGGGATAATTAAGTTCATCTCATGAACTCCCACTCAGATAGACATCCCTCTAGTCATCTAAGTGATTACATGATCCGAGTCAACTAGGCCGTGTCCGATCATCACGTGAGACGGACTAGTCATCAATGGTGAACATCTATATGTTGATCGTATCCTCCATACGACTCATGCTCGACCTTTCGGTCTCTTGTGTTCGAGGCCATGTCCGTACATGCTAGGCTCGTCAAGTTAACCTAAGTGTTTCACGTGTGTAAATCTGGCTTACACATTGTATGTGAACGTAAGAATCTATCACACCCAATCATCACGTGGTGCTTGAAGCAGCGAACTTTCGCAGCGGTGCCGATTAGGGGAACACTTTCTTGAAATTTTAATGAGGATCATCTTATTTACTACCGTCGTTCTAAGCAAATAAGATGTAGAAACATGATAAACATCACATGCAATCAAAATAGTGACATGATATGGCCAATATCATTTTGCTCCTTTTTGATCTCCATCTTCAGGGCTCCATGATCATCATCTTCACCGGCATGACACCACGATCTCCATCATCATGATCTCCATCATCGTGTCTCCATGAAATTGTCTCGTCAACTTATTACTTCTACTACTATGGCTACCGGTTAGCAATGAAGTAAAGTAATTACATGGTGTTTGTTCAATGACACGCAGGTCATACAATAAATTAAGACAACTCCTATGGCTCCTGCCGGTTGTCATACTCATCGACATGCAAGTCGTGATTCCTATTACAAGAACATGATCAATCTCATACATCACATATCATTCATCACATTCTTCTTGGCCATATCACATCGCATAGCATACCCTGCAAAAACAAGTTAGACGTCCTCTAATTGTTGTTGCATGCTTTACGTGGCTGCTATGGGTTTCTAGCAAGAACGTTTCTTACCTACGCAAAACCACAACGTGATATGCCAATTGCTATTTACCCTTCATAAGGACCATTTTCATCGAATCCATTCCGACTAAAGTGGGAGAGGCGGCACCCGCTAGCCACCTTATGCACCAAGTGCATGTCACCGGTGGAACCCGTCTCACGACGAGTATGCGTGTAAGGTCGGTCCGGGCCGCTTCATCCCACAATACCGTCGAAACAAGATTAGACTAGTAATGGTAAGCATATTGAACAAAATCAACGCCCACAACTACTTTGTGTTCTACTCGTGCAAAGAATCTACGCAATAGACCTAGCTCTGATACCACTGTTGGGGAACATAGCAGAAATTCAAAATTTTCCTACGTGTCACCAAGATCTATCTATGGAGAAACTAGCAACGAAGGGAAGGAGAGTGCATCTACATACCCTTGTAGATCGCTAAGCGGAAGCATTAAAGAGAACGGGGTTGAAGGAGTCGTACTCGTTGTGATCCAAATCACCGGAGATCCTAGTGCCGAACGGACGGCACCTCCGCGTTCAACACACGTACAGCCCGGTGACGTCTCCCATGCCTTGATCCAGCAAGGAGAGAGGGAGAGGTTGAGGAAGACTCCGTCCAGCAGCAGCACAACGGCGTGGTGGTGGTGGAGGAGTGTGGCAATCCTGCAGGGCTTCGCCAAGCACCGCGGGAGAGGAGGAGGGAAAAAGGTAGGGCTGCGCCAAGAGGGAGAGAAACTCGTGTGTTGGGCAGCCCCTAGACCTCAACTATTTATAGGGGAAGGGGAGGGGGCTGCACCCCCTCTAGGTTTCCCTCCCCAAGGGTGGCGGCAGCCCCCAGATCCCATCTGGTTGGCGGCCAGAAGGGGAGAGAGGGGAGGCGCAGCTGGGGTGGGCCTTAGGGCCCATCTGCCCTAGGGTTTGCCCCCTTCCACTCTTCCCTGCGCCTTGGGCCTTGTGGGGGGCGCACCAGCCCACAGGGCTGGTCCCTCCCACACTTGGCCCATGCAGCCCTCCGGGGCCGGTGGCCCCACTTGGTGGACCCCCGGGACCCTCCCGGTGGTCCCGGTACGTTACCGACAAAACCCGAAACTTTTCCGGTGACCAAAACATGACTTCCCATATATAAATCTTTACCTCCGGACCATTCCGGAACTCCTCGTGATGTCCGGGATCTCATCCGGGACTCCGAACAAAATTCGGTAACCACATACAATCTTCCTTTATAACCCTAGCGTCATCGTACCTTAAGTGTGTAGACCCTACGGGTTCGGGAACCATGCAGACATGACCGAGCCGTTCTCCGGTCAATAACCAACAGCGGGATCTGGATACCCATGTTGGCTCCCACATGTTCCACGATGATCTCATCGGATGAACCACGATGTCAAGGACTCAATCGATCCCGTATTCAATTCCCTTTGTCCCGCGGTATTGTACTTGCCGAGATTCGATCGTCGGTATCCCGATACCTTGTTCAATCTCGTTACCGGCAAGTCTCTTTACTCGTTCCGTAACACATCATCCCGTGATCAACCCCTTGGTCACATTGTGCACATTATGATGATGTCCTACCGAGTGGGCCCAGAGATACCTCTCGGTTTACACGAAGTGACAAATCGATCTCGATTCGTGCCAACCCAACAGACACTTTCGGAGATACCTGTAGTGCACCTTTATAGCCACCCAGTTACGTTGTGACGTTTAGTACACCCAAAGCATTCCTACGGCATCCGGGAGTTGCACAATCTCATGGTCTAAGGAAATGATACTTGACAATAGAAAAGCTTTAGCATACGAAATATGATCTTTGTGCTAGGCTTAGGATTGGGTCTTGTCCATCACATCATTCTCCAAATGATGTGATCCCGTTATCAATGACATCCAATGTCCATGGTCAAGAAATCGTAACCATCTATTGATCAACGAGCTAGTCAACTAGAGGCTTACTAGGGACATGGTGTTGTTTATGTACCCACACATGTATCTCAGTTTCCTATCAATACAATTATAGCATGGGTAATAAACGATTATCATGAACAAGGAAATATAATAATAACTAATTTATTATTGCCTCTAGGGCATATTTCCAACACTCCCTGCCCCAGGCCCTCAGTAACACGGGCGAGGTTGCAGGCGGGCAAGCGGAGGAGCAAGCCACCGCTCCAAGCTGGCCCCTGGTGCATCAAGTCGATGCTCCAAGCCTGCTCGCAGAGGAGTGGCCAGTTGCTGCATGGCAGCAGACGGGGGACCACGACATCCAGTGCACCCTGGTTGGCCGTGCCATCCGGCGGAACCGCGGCATGCTAGCGGATGTGGCCAACACGTTTGCGGCCACCACCGACACCGAGGAATAGTAGACCATGGGAGCCGCCGCCGCTCTGAACCCACGAATGCTACGACCACTGCGTCACCGACATAGACACCCGGTGTGTTGCCTGGTTTGGCTCAAAACATCATGGACCCCAGCCGCGGCCGGCATTAGAAATTATACCTGCTTCCAGAAGTTATCCGCGTATAGTCAAAAAATGACCAATATATAATTAATTACGCATGGTCTTGACTTGTTGTGCTCACACTAGTAGTAGGCACTAGAGGTTTTTCTTTATTTATGACTCTCCTCACATTGTTGTTGGCTTTGAAGTGAATCTTGGTTGTGGACATTATCTATGAATGTGTAGATATCTGTGAACATGAGTTTGATGTGGAAGTTGAACTTGGAATGTTGGGCTTACGTGTGAACTATACCATGTACAATGCTTCATCTGTTATTGTTTGGAAAGTAGTTGCTGTTATTACATGACCTGAAAAAAATTTATTTTGTGCTGCATCAGTAGATGCACGGACATCACAACAGGCATGCTGACTGGATAAATATTTGAACCTAGCTATTATGAAGGAAAATTTGTATTGACAACATTTTTAGATAGCAGGGGACGCCTAGCCTGCTCTGCCTCTGCTAGCTTCTTTCTGGCTTCTTCCATCTCTTCTTTGGCTTTGGTGAAGAGAGCATTTGATTGCTCTTTTCGCTTCTTCAGGAACTCAGCTACATTCTCAAGGGTTGCTGCACTCTTTCTTTCAGCCTTTACTAGAGCCATGCGGACATGAACAGTTGACGACTCCACCTCGCTTTTGTGTAATCTAGCATCATCTGGACTTGTGTCTAATCCAACATCATTAGGGAACGGGCACCTTGTGTGTAATCTAGCCTTATTTTGGAAACATGATCTCGAGGTTGACCATACGTCCTTCCTCGCAGGAACTGCATCCTGACATGAAGTTACTTATTTTTTAGATCAATACTCAGAGCAACCCAAATCCATTTAGTAGAAGCCAGATAAATAGGACTCAGAGGAGTGAATTCAAAAGGAGAAATATAGAAACAGGCTCCAAGGTGAGAACACCCACTTCCTACATCAAGCTCAAAATGAAAGCATTAGGACGATTAAGACTCTTCTTATTACACATCGAAGAACATGAGGCTAAGTGAAACAGAAACTACAACATATACACATCGAAGAACAGGAGGCTAAACGAAAGTAATTGAAAGGGTGTTACTTACCAAAGCTCGTTTTATAGGTTCGGTGCAGCTCCTCCTTAACTTGCCACGTTCCTTGAAGATGTCCCCAATATCCCGTGTTTGGTTTCATTGCTCCTCTGCATGTTCGTACTCGTGGTTTTAAAATCTCAACATGGCAAGAAAAATATAGTAATACTCATGCATCGTGTGGGCAACATTAAAGCGCTCATCTGCCAAGTTATAGCATCTCCAACAGAAGCGCAATGCGCGACGCGTTAAAAAAGCGTTTACAACATCGAAATAGATAGTTTTTGCGGGCCGCGGAGAGCTGGCTCCAGAGGCCACTGGAAGAAAATTGCGGGCACGCATCGCTCCAGCAGATGCATTATATTTTTTCTAATTTCTATTCTGACTCGATACACATTCGACTCCAAGTCGATACTGACATAGATAGATACATAGATAGTTCTCAGCATAGATAGATAGAAAAATAGATAGTTCAACTACTCCTCGTCGTCTGACTCTGCCTCGGTGATGTCCTACTCCGACGTCTCAATGTAGGCGTCCAGATACCGATCGTCATCGGAGTCCCAGTGCGACGCTCCTCCTAGCTTGATGTTGAATTGAGCGGTCGCCTTCCGCGTACGGCTGTCCTCCGCCCTCCTATTCTCCCTCTCCACCCTCCTTTGCGCGTATAAATCACGCTCGTTGATAATGTCCTGCGGGAAGCGTTGGCGCCAAAGCGCCATGGCTTCCTCGTCCATCTCGGCGATGCCGAGACGGTGCTCCCGCCTCCGGTTGCCGCGATGATCCTCGTCGATGATAAGCCGCGACGGAGGCGTGAGCTCCTGCGCCCGCTCCCGCATCGGCACGCTGGGGAAGTTCATGTCCCTACGAGGCCATGTCGTACGCACGGCTGGCCTTGTGGGCGGTGTCGAAAGTGCCGAGGCCGAGATGCATCTCGCGGAATTGGATCTCGGCGGAGAAGCCGCCGGAGGGGCGCGCGCGGAAGCCGCGGTAGCCCCTAGTTTCTCGGCGGCGCGGCGGCAGCGAGGCAAGAAAGAATGGGTAGAGAGGGGTGGCGAGGCACAGACCGGTGGGAGGGCGTTGGATTTTATAAAGCGCGCCGGATGCCGGGCGCCAAAACTAGTGCCCGCCCGGCCGCTTTTTGCAGCGCGCACGATTCTTTCCCGACGTCCCTGCTATCTCTACTCTCTTCTCTACTCTTATATATATATATATATATATATATATATATATATATATATATATTATTATTTATTTTTATCACTACTTCTTATATCTTATATATCTCTTGTATATATTATATATATCTACTACTCTTTACTCTTATAAAAAATACAGTTGGTGATGATGGTGTGCCTGCCATCCTGCAATATAGGTCGTCAGATTTATATCTGATGGATTGGAAGGAAACTATGGCAATTTTGCAAAAAGATACCCACACCTCTCTCCACATTTGCAAATAAGGAATTCCCTCGTTCATGCTTTTCTCCCACAAGATAAACTACTCATACAAATATATCTTGATGTTCCGTGCAATGCATGGGCATCTTGCTAGTTCTAAAAAACATTCCATCATTTGCCACACTACTGGTTGCAGAAGAACCTACCCAAGCACAGCGCAATACAGGATCGACTCACAATTACAAGGTGATATTTTGTTGGACAATGCAAGCTATAACCAATTACTTTTACGAGAACAATAGCAACCATGAAATTTGAAGGGTAGGTATGAACAAAATTGGAACTGCACATGTACTGCTAAGAGATTCAATCAACACATTATGAATCGAGGAGGAGTACGATGGTCGCGGCAGCCTCTGTGCATCATGGTCGACAAAGGGAGTCAGTTCATTGTCCACGATGATGGTGCTTCTGTGCTTGGCCTCGGCTTCTGGGAAGCAGATCCGAGACCGTGGAAGACGATACTCGGGTAGAGGCTCCGTGTACGACAACGACGGTGGACCGGCTCCAGTGTGGCATACGCCATCATTGATGAGGCAGATACGTTGTGGTGGACGAGTGCGCCGATGTAGAAGGGGAAGAGCACGAAGGTTGCGGTGTCGTGGAGAAGTCTATTTTGCGGTGGGGATTGAAATGGGGATTATTCAGGTGTACTACTATGGGTGTCGGGGTGGGGTTGGCTGGGTAGGGTGAACCTGAAGTTACCAAAATAGCCCCCTACCAAGCATCATCCTTAGGCCTGTTCTGAAGGGTATGATGGTAAATTCACACTGCTCGAATCAGGGTCGCGGGAGGTTTTCCCACCGACCTCAAAATTTTGTGACGCTGGACTCCCCGTGTGGCGTGTTGGGTGATTGGGCTAAGCAACTAGCGAGTAGTACTAGTAGTTAGTAGTACTAGTAACTACTAATACTCCCTCCGTTTTTATTAACTCTGCATATTAGGTTTGACCGAAGTCAAACTTTCTAAAGTTGACCAAGTTTATAGAAAAATATAAACATTTACCATAACAAATATGTATGCTGTGAAAGTACATCCAATCATGAATCTAATGGTATTTATTTGTCATTGTATATGTTAATATTTTTTGTTATAAACTTTATGAGTGTTTACAAAACTTGACTTTGACCAATGCTAATACACGGACTTAAATAAAAATAGAGGGAGTACACACTTGTTTTCTTAGTTTGTAGTGAGTTAATCATTTCTTATAATCGTGAAATAAATATATTAGGCTGCTGACTTCGAATGTAATGGTTTATACAATTCAATACTTAGAATCATTGTTGAATTCCAAGATGTATACGAGGTCTATAGTACTTCACAATATGCTCAAACTCACATAATCCCAGTGAAATGAAAATCTAAATGCATTTCATAGTTATTACTTTGTAGGATGCAACAAAACCAACCATAACTCTACATGATCCATTATAAAAGCAACATTTTGAACACATCCCAATGTGTGAATGAAACGTGTAGAGAGAGCTTGCGAAGATGGAGCAGATAGGGTGGGAAAGATTGTATGTATGTGGGCCAGAGAGTAGGAGACAAACCTAATGAGAGAGAGAAAGAGAGACGAAGAAGTTAGGTCTGTGAGAAAGATGGAGACATGTAAAATATACGTGAGATGCATGTGCATCCGGATTTTGTACACGTGGAAGGAGAAGAGACAACAGGTTTGATGAGAGAGCTGGAAAAACATGGACGAGAGGGGAAGGATCTCGTGGGTTGAGGGATTGATAATGTTGTGCGGGTGAGAAATGGATTGGTAATTTTGTGCGGGAGAGAGAGAGGGGGAGGGAGGAGTCAGTCAGTCGTCGTCACATCATCCTGCTTCCAAATGGCCCCGCATTCTCTAGTGCAGTGTGGTCGCCGTCTTTGATCTCCTTGATGCCCTCTTTGAAGATTGAGGTGGGGTGCATGCTAGGGTGCAGAGAAGCACAAGCGAGAGTGGTCGCCATATAACCTTGGATGGGGATGAATTGTGTGCTCGGGGGAGGGGGGAGTGTGCATGCAGTGTGTGTGTGTGTGTGTGTCAGATATTGAGAGAAATCAAACCTATGGAGAGAACGTGTGTTTATGTGACAGAAAGCTACATTCTAAATAGGGTTTCCATGAAGAGATTCTGCATGCGAGATAGAGAACAATGTGCGGGCCGTGAGGTGATGAGGGACCGGGTGAGGGTGTCAAAATGTGTGCATTGATGCATGTGTTACATGCAATCGTGTGAGGAACGGATGAATCGAGAGAGATGGTTGTTGTGTTACGGATGCTCCTCTCTCTCTCCCTCCCTCTCTCTCTCTTTCTCGCACACACAAGTACAAATAGAAGACCGTTCTCTCATGTATACACAACGTATCGGCATCTCTCTATGTCTCACTCATGCATGATCATTTGCGCATTCACACCTCTCTATGTCTCTATCACATGCACACCGTCTCCACATTGCCCTTCCGCCACAACACACATATGGACACATACACACGTTCTCTCTCAGTCACACACACAGAATCAGTATTAAAAAAACTATGGCGCACCTAAAACGTCCAAATCCAAATAAACGTGAATTGAAGCTAAATTCAAATATATGTAAATATTGTAGAGTGAAGAACTTTTCCAGGAAAAAAAGTTGAGTAATATTCGAGGATTGTTTTCACACACACAAAAAGGTTTGGTGGATGTCCTTCGAGCGCGACACGGCGACATGCGCTTGCATAGGATTCCGTATCGTTGTTGTGCTAACTAATATGTTAGTTAAGCATCGCCTCAGTATAATGTTTATTTGTACTAGTATGGTGTTCTTTTAAGTTTGACCAACCCTATATAAAACTAAACTAGACTCCCGTACGCGCACTCATCAATATGCCACCACTGCCGTTGCGCATGTCGGCGCCCGCCTGCTTCGGCCTACCATTTCTTGCCCATCACCACCATGTCCCCGCCATTCCTGTGCCATGAAGCCGAAGGCTCGCCCGCTCACGTCGTCTGCAGTCCCTCCTTGTGATGCCGCCGTGCTGCCAAGCACACGAGCAGCTGGTGGAGCCGCGTCTATGCCCACAGGCATACGAAGAGGAGGACGAGCGCGTGCTCCAGCACGCCGATGAGGAGGAGCTAGCGTGTCATTGTCGTCTCCACCCGTGCGGAGGAGGCGTGCATGGTGGCTGTCGCGGTGGAAGCCGGTCGCGCCCCCACCGAGCCCGCAAAATGGGTGCGGACGCGGAATCTACCTTCGAGACCTTGAATACCATGTGGATCCTGCAATCTGAAGGAACAATTTGGGTCAGTCGACTCTTGTGAGCCGTTGGATGCAACATGGACGGCCAGATGGGCTTCTTCAACCTCCGAAATTGATGCACTGTTCATCTTCTCTCTCAAGCATCGAGCCACCAGCCCGCCACACACCTAACCGCCTGCCGCCGCCGCCCGCCCTCCCCTGAACCGCCTGCCACCACCATGCTCCCCCACCCCCGCCATCCGTTTAACCCACGGGCACGATCCATTTTTTATGGCGAACTACATTCCACATGATGGTGTCCTGGACTAGGGGGTACTCACCACGTCGTCTCCCGACCAGCTGGATCGGGCCGAGGACCCCCATGGCGGTTCACTCATGGGCCACTTCGGGGAGCCCATACCACATACAAGAGAGATCCCACCAGACTTGGCGCCCAAGACGAGGACTCTCCTAAACCCTAGGCCTCTGGTGTGTTATATAAACCGAGGCCAGGCTAGTCAATAGACAAGCCAATATTCATTATGACAATCTCGTGGTAGATACATGTACTCTGTACTATACCCACATCGAATATAATCAAGCAGGAGTAGGGTGTTACCTCTTAGAGACGGCCCGAACCTGGGTAAACACTGTGTCCCTCTTCTCCTATTACCCATCGCTCCAAGACGCCTAGCTTAGGACCCCTACTATGAGATAAGCCGGATACAGAACCGACATTGCTGCATTCATTGAGAGCCTGCTAGGTGATCGTCGCGGTTTGATGGGAGTCAAAATTAACCGCCAGGTGATGTTTTTCCAGCCTGATCTGTTTAATGTATATTATCTTCTTTGCAAATTACTGCTCCAGGCTCGCAACTATGTTCGCAGAACTATAATTAGGTCATAACTTTTTAGGCGGCTGTTTTTCGCGAGGGATCGTATTGTCGGGTTCGGAAACAATATGGATTCTCAATCAATTCGAGTGGACGAAGACGCTGGCGGAGATCCGTGTACTGTCAAAGCGCACGGAGAAGCCGGCGGAGATCCATGTATAGTCAGAATCCCAGGAACAACCATGGAACGGGTTAGCACGGCGCCCAAGACTAATCTGGCCAGCTGCTCCAAATCAGTTGTAGAGTTTGAAGGGGTCACATGACATGTTGCTTTTTGTTGGGGAACGTAGTAATTTCAAAAAATTTCCTACGCACACGCAAGATCATGGTGATGCATAGCAACGAGAGGGGAGAGTGTTGTCCACGTACCCTCGTAGACCGAAAGCGGAAGCGTTAGCACAACGCGGTTGATGTAGTCGTACGTCTTCATGATCCGACCGATCAACTACCGAATGTACGACACCTCCGAGTTCAGCACACGTTCAGCCCGATGACGTCCCTCGAACTCCGATCCAGACGAGTGTTAAGGGAGAGTTTCTTCAGCACGATGGCGTGGTGATGATGTTGATGTTCTACCGACGCAGGGCTTCGCCTAAGCACCGCTACAGTATTATCGAGGTGGACTATGGTGGACGGGGGCACCGCACATGGCTAAAAGATCAAACGATCAATTGTTCTGTCTTTGGGGTGCCCCCCTGCCCCTGTATATAAAGGAGCAAGGGGGGAGGCGGCCGGCCTAGGAGGAGGGCGCGCCAAGGGGGGAGTCCTACTCCCACCGGGAGTAGGACTCCTCCTTTCCTTGTTGGAGTAGGAAAAGGGAAGGGAGAAGGAGAAGGAAGGAAGGGGGCGCCCCCCCACCCTAGTCCAATTCGGACTAGTCCATGGGGAGGGGTGTGGCCTCCCTTTGGGGCCTTTCTCTCCTTTCCCGTATGGCCCATTAAGGCCCAATACGAATTCCCGTCACTCTCCGGTACTCCGAAAAATACCCGAATCACTCGGAACCTTTCCGACGTCCGAATATAGTCGTCCAATATATCGATCTTTACGTCTCAACCATTTCGAGACTCCTCGTCATGTCCCCGATCTCATCTGGGACTCCGAACTCCTTCGGTACATCAAAACACGTAAACTCATAATATAACCGTCATCGAAACTTTAAGCATGCGGACCCTACGGGTTCGAGAACTATGTAGACATGACCGAGACACGTCTCTGGTCAATAACCAATAGCGGAACCTGAATGCTCATATTGGCTCCCACATATTCTACGAAGATCTTTATCGGTCACACCGCATAACAACATACGTTGTTCCCTTTGTCATCGGTATGTTACTTGCCCGAGATCCGATCGTCAGTATCTCAATACCTAGTTCAATCTCGTTACCGGCAAGTCTCTTTACTCGTTCCGTAATACATCATCCATAACTAACTCATTAGTTGCAATGCTTGCAAGGCTTAAGTGATGTGCATTACCGAGTAGGCCCAGAGATACCTCTCCGACAATCGGAGTGACAAATCCTAATCTCGAAATACGCAAACCCAACAAGTACCTTCGGAGACACCTGTAGAGCACCTTTATAATCACCCAGTTACGTTGTGACGTTTGGTAGCACACAAAGTGTTCCTACGGTAGCAGGAGTTGCATAATCTCATAGTCATAGGAACATGTATAAGTCATGAACAAAGCAATAGCAACATACTAAACGATCAAGTGCTAAGATAACGGAATGGGTCAAGTCAATCACATAATTCTCCTAATGATGTGATCCCGTTAATCAAATGACAAATCATGTCTATGGTTAGGAAACATAACCATCTTCGATTAACGAGCTAGTCAAGTAGAGGCATACTAGTGACGCTCTGTTTGTCTATGTATTCACACATGTATTATGTTTCCGGTTAATACAATTCTAGCATGAATAATAAAAATTTATCATGATATAAGGAAATAAATAATAACTTTATTATTGCCTCTAGGGCAAATTTCCTTGATCTCCCACTTGCACTAGAGTCAATAATCTAGTTCACATCGCCATGTGATTTAACATCAATAGTTCACATCTTTATGTGGTTAACACCCATAGTTCACATCGACATGTGACCAACACCCAAAGGGTTTACTAGAGTCAGTAATCTAGTTCACATCGCTATGTGATTAACACCCAAAGAGTACTAAGCTGTGAACATGTTTTGCTTGTGAGATAATTTTAGTCAACGGGTCTGTCACATTCAGATCCGTAAGTATTTTGCAAATTTCTATGTCTACAATGCTCTGCACGGAGCTACTCTAGCTAATTGCTCCCACTTTCAATATGTATCTAGACCGAGACTTAGAGTCATCTAGATTAGTGTCAAAACTTGCATCGACGTAACCCTTTACGACCTAACCTTTGTCACTTCCATAATCGAGAAACATATCCTTATTCCACTAAGGATAATTTTGACCGCTGTCCATTGATCTACTCCTAGATCACTATTGCACTCCCTTGCCAAACTCAGTGGTAGGGTATGCAATATATCTGGTATACAACATGGCATACTTTATAGAACCTATGGCTGAGGCATAGGGAATGACTTTCATTCTCTTTTTATCTTCTGCCATGGTCGGGCTTTGAGTCTTACTCAATTTCACACCTTGTAATACAAGCAATAAACTCTTTCTTTGATTGTTCCATTTTGAACTACTTCAAAATCTTGTCAAGGTATGTACTCATTGAAAAAACTTATCAAGCGTCTTGATCTATCTCTATAGATCTTGATGCTCAATATGTAAGCAGCTTCACCGATGTCCTTCTTTGAAAAACTCCTTTCAAATACTCCTTTATGCTTTGCAGAATAATTCTACATTGTTTCCGATCAACAATATGTCATTCACATATATTTATCAGAAATGCTGTAGTGCTCCCACTCACTTTCTTGTAAATCTGAGGCTTCTCCAAAAGTGCATACAAAACCAAATGCTTTGATCACACTATCAAAGCGTTTATTCCAACTCCGAGAGGCTTGTACCAGTCCATAAATGGATCGCTGGAGCTTGCACACTTTGTTAGCTCCCTTTGGATCGACAAAACCTTCGGGTTGCATCATATACAACTCTTCTTCCAGAAATCCATTCAGGAATGCAGTTTTGACATCCATTTGCCAAATTTCATAATCATAAAATGCGGCAATCGCTAACATGATTCGGATAGACTTAAGCATCGCTACGGGTGAGAAGGTCTCATCGTAGTCAATCCCTTGAACTTGTCTAAAACCTTTCGCAACAAGTCGAGCTTTGTAGATAGTAACATTACCGTCAGCGCCAGTCTTCTTCTTGAAGATCCACTTATTCCCAATTGCTTGTCGATCATCAGGCAAGTCAACCAAAGTCCACACTTTGTTCTCGTACATGGATCCCATCTCAGATTTCATGGCCTCAAGCCATTTTGCGGAATCTGGGCTCACCATCGCTTCTTCATAGTTCATAGGTTCGTCATGGTCTAGTAACATAACTTCGAACAGGATTACCGTACCACTCAGTGCGGATCTTACTCTGGTTGACCTACGAGGTTCAGTAACAAGTTGATCTGAAGTTTCATGATCATCATCATTAACTTCCTCACTAATTGGTGTAGGTGTCGCAGAAACCAGTTTCTGCAATGAACTACTTTCGAATAAGGGAGTAGGTACAGTTACCTCATCAAGTTCTACTTTCCTCCCACTCACTTCTCCTTCTCTAGAAAAACTCCGAATTTAGCAACAAAAGTCTTGCCCTCGGATTTGTGATAGAAGTTGTACCCAACAGTCTCCTTTGGGTATCCTATGAAGACACATTTCTCCGATTTGGGTTCGAGCTTATCAGGTTGAGGCTTTTTCACATAAGCATCGCCGCCCCAAAATTTAAGAAACGACAACTTTGGTTTCTTGCCAAACCACAGTTCATCAGGTGTCATCTCAACGGATTTAGATGGTGCCCTTTTTAACGTGAATGCAGCTGTCTCTAATGCATAACCCCAAAAAGATAGTGGTAAATTGGTAAGAGACATCATAGATTGCACCATATCTAATAAAGTACGGTTACAATGTTCTGACACACCATTACGCTGTGGTGTTCCAGATGGCGTGAGTTGCGAAACTATTCCGCGTTGTTTCAAATGAAGACCAAACTCGTAACTCAAATATTCTCCTCGATGATCAGATCGTAGAAACTTTATTTTCTTGTTACGATAATTTTCCACTTCACTCTGAAATTATATGAACTTTTCAAATGTTTTAGACTTATGTTTCATCAAGTAGATATACTCATATCTGCTCAAATCATCTATGAAGGTCAGAAAATAATGACACTTGCCGTGAGCATCAACACTCATCGAATTGCATACATCAGTATGTATTATTTCCAATAAGTCAGTTGCTCGCTCCATTGTTCCGGAGAACGGAGTCTTTAGTCATCTTGCCCATAAGGCGTGGTTCACAAGCATCAAGTGATTCATAATCAATTGATTCCAAAATCCCATCGGCATGGAGCTTCTTCATGCGCTTTACACTAATATGACCTAAACGGCAGTGCCACAAATAAGTTGCACTATCATTATTAAGATTGCATCTTTTGGCTTCAATATTATGAATATGTGTATCACTACGATCGAGATCCAACAAACCATTTTCGTTGGTGTGTATGACCATAGAAGGTTTTTATTCATGTAAACAGAATAAAAATTGTTCTCTAACTTAAATGAATAACTATATTGCAATAAACATGTTCAAATCATGTTCATGCTCAACGCAAACACCAAATACACTTATTTAGGTTTAATACTAATCCTGAAAGTATAGGGAGCCTGCGATGATGATCATATCAATCTTGGAACCACTTCCAACACACATCGTCACTTCACCCTTAACTAGTCTCTGTTTATTCTGCAACTCCCGTTTCGAGTTACTAATCTTAGCAATTGAACTAGTATCAAATACTGAGGGGTTGCTATAAACACTAGTAAAGTACACATCAATAACATGTATATCAAATATACCTTTGTTCACTTTGCCATCCTTCTTATCCGCCAAATACTTGGGGCAGTTCCGCTTCCAGTGACCAGTTCCTTTGCAGTAGCAAAGATTTCGGCCTCGTGCTTAGGTCCAGACTTGGGCTTCTTCACTTGAGCAGCAACTCGCTTGCCATTCTTCTTGAAGTTCCCCTTCTTCCCTTTGCCCTTTTCTTGAAACTAGTGGTCTTGTCAACCATCAACACTTGATGTTTTTCTTGATTTCTACCTACGTCGATTTCAGCATCATGAAGAGCTTGGGAATCATTTCCGTTATCCCTTGCATGTTATAGTTCATCACGAAGTTCTAGTAACTTGGTGATAGTGACTAGAGAACTCTGTCAATCACTATCTTATCTGGAAGATTAACTCCTACTTGATTCAAGTGATTGTAGTACTCATACATTCTGAGCACATGCTCACTAGCTGAGCAATTCTCCTCCATCTTGTAGGCAAAGTACTGTCAGAGGTCTCATACCTCTCGACACGGTTATGAGTATGAAATACCAATTTCAACTCTTAGAACATCTTATATGCTCTGTGGTGTTCAAAACATTTTTGAAGTCCTGATTCTAAGCCGTTAAGCATGGCGCACTAAACTATCAAGTAGTCATCATATTGAGCTAGCCAAACGTTCATAACGTCTGCATCTGCTCCTGCAATAGGTTTGTCACCTAGCGGTGCATCAAGGACATAATTCTTCTGTGCAGCAATGAGGTTTATCCTCAGATCACAGACCAAGTCTGCATCATTGCTACTAACATTTTTCAACTTATTTTTCTCTAGGAACATATCAAAATATAAACGGGGAGCACAACGCGAGCTATTGATCTACAACATAGATATGCTAATACTACCAGGACTAAGTTCATGATAAATTATAATCCAATTAATCATATTACTTAAGAACTCCCACTTAGATAGACATCCCTCTAATCCTCCAAGTGATCACATGATCCATATCAACTAAACCATGTCCGATCATCACGTGAGATGGAGTAGTTTCAACGGTGAACATCACTATGTTGATCATATCTACTTTATGATTCACGCTCGACCTTTCGGTCTCCGTGTTCCGAGGCCATATCTGTTATATGCTAGGCTCGTCAAGTTTAACATGAGTATTCCGCGTGTGCAATTGTTTTGCACCCGTTGTATTTGAACGTAGAGCTTATCACACTCGATCATCACGTGGTGTCTCAGCACAAAGAACTTTCGCAATGGTGCATACTCAGGGAGAACACTTATACCTTGATAATTTAGTGAGAGATCATCTTATAAAGCTACCGCTGAACTAAGCAAAATAAGATGTATAAAAGATAAACATCACATGCAATCAAAATATGTGACATGATATGGCCATCATCATCTTGTGCCTTTGATCTCCATCTCCAAAGCATCGTCATGATCTCCATCGTCACCGGCCTGACACCATGATCTCCATCATCTTGATCTATATCAATGTGTCATCACATGGTCGTCTCGCCAACAATTGCTCTTGCAACTATTGCTATCGCATAGCAGTAAAGTAAAGCAATTATTTGGCGCTTGCATCTTATGCAATAGAGAGACAACCATAAGGATTTTGCCAGTTGCCGATAACTTCAAAAAACATAATCATCTCATACAACAATTTATATATCATCACGTCTTCACCATATCACATCACAGCAAGCCCTGCAAAAACAAGTTAGACGTCCTCTACTTTGTTGTTGCAAGTTTTACGTTGCTGCTATGGGCTTCTAGCAATAACCGTTCTTAGCTACGCATCATAACCACAATGATTTTTTGTCAAGTGTGATGTAATAACCTTCAACAAGGACCGGGCGTAGTCAAACTCGATTCAACTAAAGTTGGAGAAACTGACACCCGCTAGCCACCTGTGTGCGAAGCACGTCGATAGAACCAGTCTCATCAACGCGGTCACGTAATGTCGGTCTGGGCTGCTTCATCCAACAATACTGCCGAATCAAAGAAAGACGTTGCTGGTAAGAAGTATGATTATTACCGCCCACAACTCTTTGTTTTCTACTCGTGCATATAACATCTACGCATAGACCTGGCTCGGATGCCACTGTTGGGGAACATAGTATTTCAAAAAAATTCCTACGATCACGCAAGATCTATGTAGGATAAGCATAGCAACGAGCGGGGAGAGTGTGTCCACATACCCTCGTAGACCGAAAGCGGAAGCATTTAGTAACGCGGTTGATGTAGTCGAACGTCTTCGCGATCCAACCGATCCAAGTACCAAACGCACGGCACCTCCGCGATCTGCACACGTTCAGCTCGGTGACGTCCCTCGAACTCTTGATCTGGTTGAGGCCGAGGGAGAGTTTTGTCAGCACGACGGCGTGGTGACGGTGATGATGAAGTAACCGGCACAGGGCTTCGCCTAAGCACTACGACAATATAACCGAGGTGTGTAACTATGGAGGGGGCACCGCACACGGCTAAAAGATCAACTTGTGTGTCTTTGCGGTGCCCCTCTCCCACATATATAAAGGAGGGGGTAAGAGGATGCCTGCCCTAGAGGGGGCACACTAAAAGGGGGAGTCCTACTCAGACTCCCGGTCCAAGTAGGATTCCGCTCGCCCCCCTTTCCTATTCCAACTAGGAGAAGGAAGGGAAGGATGAAGATGGGAGAAGGAAGGAGGGGGCGCTGCCCCCTCCTAGTCAAATTCGGACCAGCCCATGGGGGGCGCGCGGCCACCCCTTGAGGCCCTTCTCTCCTTTCCCGTATGGCCCATTAAAGCCCACTACTTCCCCCGATGAATTCCAGTAACTCTCCGGTACTCCGAAAAATACCAGAATCACTCAGAACCTTTCCGATGTCCGAATATAGCCTTCCAATATATCGTCGTTACCTCTCGGCCATTTTGAGACTCCTCGTCACGTCCGTGATCTCATCCAGGACAAACGACCTTCGGTCATCAAATCACATAAACTCATAATACAAATCGTCATCGAATGTTAAGCGTGCGGACCCTACGGGTTCGAGAACTATGTAGACATGACCGAGACACATCTCCGGTCAATAACCAATAGCGGAACCTAGATGCTCATATTGGTTCCTACATATTCTATGAAGATCTTTATCAGTCAAACCGCGTAACAACATAGTTTGTTCCCTTTGTCATCGGTATGTTACTTGCACGAGATGCGATCGTAGGTATCATCATACCTAGTTCAATCTCGTTACCGGCAAGTCTCTTTACTCGTTTCGTAATGCATCATCCCGTAACTAACTCATTAGTCACATTGCTTGCAAGGCATATAGTGATGTGCATTACCGAGAGGGCCCAGAGATACCTCTCTGAAATACGGAGTGACAAATCCTAATCTCGATCTATGCTAACCCAACAAATACCTTTGGAGACACCTGTAGAGCATCTATATAATCACCCATTTAGGTGACGTTTGATAGCACACAAAGAGTTCCTCCGGTTTTCGGGAGTTGCATAATCTCATAGTCTGAGGAACCTGTATGAGTCATCAGGACAACAGTAGCAATGAAACTGTAACGATCATAATGCTAAGATAACAAATGGGTCTTGTCCATCACATCATTCTCTAATGATGTGATCCCATTCATCAAATGACAACACATGTCTATGGCTAGGAAACTTAACCATCTTTGATTAACGAGCTAATCAAGTAGAGGCATACTAGGGACACTCTGTTTGTCTATGTATTCACACATGTACTAAGTTTCCGGTTAATACAATTCTAGCATGAATAATAAACATTTATCATGATATAAGGAAATATAAATAACAACTTTATTATTGCCTCTAGGGCATATTTCCTTCAGTCACCCCATATTAAACGACAACTGATGCATTTGCCAGAGTGCCTAGAGCTCAGAGGTCAGCTGTAGTGCCAACTCTAGACACCAGAGCCACTTCTTCAGCTCCAGCTACAGCTTCAGCTCCAACTTCTTCAGCTCCTACCATGTCTACTGATGCGTTCATCCTTTGAGTCATGTCTACACCACCACCAGAAGACCAAGCCCGAGAGACAAAATAGTACTATGCATTTTCTATGAACTTTTTGGTAACTTGTTGCCAAAGGGGGAGAAAAATGTATAGATCATAGGCTTCGAGAGAGAGAGATTTGCTTTTGTTCTCTCTTGTCTTTTTGGTTGAACTTTATTTGTGTTTGATTGCTTGAGATACTATGCATTACCTATGAGACATTGATGATCATGTGTTTGATCATAAGCTACACTTATGCCTTTTATGATATTATCTTATTTATCCTTATATGATCATTCATTGTGCTTGGTGATGAGTGCGTGTATTCAGTCGTTATTATTTTGAGCGCTCCACCAAGATGTATGTGACATGGAAGAGTAACCCATGAGCCTAATTTCTTGTGCATTTGCAGTCCAAAGCAAATCTTAATCTATGCACAAATTTAGGGGGAGCTCTTGCTTATCACATACTTCTCAAAGCGATTTATGTTTTTAAATTTTATTATCATTTGTCGAAGCTTTGATCTATATGTTGCCATCAATTACCAAAAAGGGGGAGATTCAAAGTGCAACTATCCCTAGGTGGTTTTGGTAATTCATAACAACATGTAGCTCATTGAGCTAATACTATTCCAAGATGAATATTTCAGGAAAGCTCAATGAATGGCATGGCATGGATGATGAAAGTGGATCCCTCAAAATATTAAGGACAATGGATTGGCTCAAGCTCAAAAGCTCAAGACTCTACACTTTACATTTTAGTGATCCAAGATCACATTGAGTCTATAGGAAAAGCCAATACTATCAAGGAGGGATGAGGTGCTTCTTAATGAGCCTTTTGCTTCATGTGCTTAGTGATATGCTCCAAAACCCTCCACTACTTTCACATATCCACATATGACCTAAACCCAAAGTCAAACTCGGCCCTACCGATTCTTTCTATCCGGCGCCACCGAGTTCAGATGTCATAGCCACTGCCACAAACCCTAGGCAAATCGGTATCACCGATAGGGATCTCGGTCTCACCGAGATGGGATTGTAATCTCTCTATTTCCCTTCGTAATGTTTCGGTCTAACCGAAGTGAGCGATCGGTCCCACCGAGATTACAATGTAAACTCTCTGTTTCCCTTTTGTAACTTTTCGGTCTCACCGAAAGAGCGAATTGGTCCCACCGAGTTTACTTGACCAACTCTCTGGTTTGCTAATTACCAAAATCGGTCTCACCGAGTTTGTGTAATCGGTCTCACCGAGATTACGTTATGCCCTAACCCTACTCAAATCGGTCCTACCGAAATGCATGTCAGTCCCACCGAAAATCCTAACAGTCACTAGGTTTACTAAATCGGTCCGACCGAGTTTGATGATTCGGTCCCACCGAGTTTGGTAAATTGTGTGTAACGGTTAGATTTTGTGTGGAGGCTATATATACGCCTCCACCTCCTCTTCATTCGTGGAGAGAGCCATCAGAACAAACCTACTCTTCCAACTTACGAGTTCTGAGAGAGAACCACCTACTCATGTGTTGAGGCCAAGATATTCCATTCCTACCATATGAATCTTGATCTCTAGCCTTCCCAAGTTGCTTTCCACTCAAATCTTCTTTCCACAAAATCCGAATCCTGTGAGAGAGAGTTGAGTGTTGGGGAGACTATCATTTGAAGCACAAGAGCAAGGAGTTCATCATCAACACACCATTTGTTACTTCTTGGAGAGTGGTGTCTCCTAGATTGGCTAGGTGTCACTTGGGAGCCTCCGACAAGATTGTGGAGTTGAACCAAGGAGTTTGTAAGGGCAAGGAGATCGCCTACTTCGTGAAGATCTACCGCTAGTGAGGCAAGTCCTTCATGAGCGACGGACATGGTGGGATAGACAAGGTTGCTTCTTCGTGGACCCTTCGTGGGTGGAGCCCTCCGTGGACTTGGCAACTGCTACCCTACGTGGGTTGAAGTCTCCATCAACGTGGATGTACAATAGCACCACCTATCGGAACCACGACAAAAACATCCGTGTCTCCAATTGCGTTTGAATCCTCCAAACCCTTCCCTTTACTTTCTTGCAAGTTGCATGCTTTATTTTCCGCTGCCAATATACTCTTTGCATGCTTGCTTGAATTGTGTGAAGATTGCTTGATTTGTTCTAAGATAGCTAAAATCTGCCAAAGTCTAAAATTGGGAAAAGGTTAGGTTTTTATTGGTCAAGTAATCTAATCACCCTCCCTCTAGACATACTTCAAGGTCCTACAAGTGGTATTAGAGTGTTGGTATCCATTTGCTTTGATTTCCATAGCTTTTGGTGGTCATAGCCTTGGTTTCACAACCTAGGAGAGTATGGCATCTAGCGAGGGAAATTATCATCGTAGAGGTCCTTACTTTGATGGCACTAATTTTTCTAGTTGGAAGCATAAGATGAAAATGCATATTCTCGGACATAACCCCGCCGTTTGGGCTATTGTGTGTATTGGCTTTCAAGGTGAATTCTTTGATGGGAGAGAACCAAACCGTGAAGCTAGTGCGGATGAGTTGAAGATGTTGCAATACAATGCTCAAGCTTGTGATATCCTCTTCAATGGATTGTGCCCCGAAGAATTCAACAAAATCAGCCGTCTTGAGAATGCAAAGGAAATTAGGGATACTTTGATTGATATGCACGAATGTACCGACATCGACATGGAATCCAAGTTGGATGTGCTCCAAAGTCAGCTTGACAAGTTAAAAATGAAGGATGGTGAAGGTGTCGCTGAAATGTACTCTAGGCTTGCTCTTATCACAAATGAGATTGCCGGCTTAGGAAGTGAAGAGATGACCGATAGATTCATCATCAAGAAGATCCTAAGAGCATTGGATGGAAAATATGATACCGCAGTGCACATTGATCCAAATGATGCCCAATTACAAAGATCTGAAGCCTACGGAAGTCATTGGAAGAATTTTTGCTCATGAGATGTCACTCAAGGATAAGGAGGAACTTCACAACAAGTCGAGTGGTGCTTACAAAGCCTCATGTGAAGCTCCCACATCATCAAGTGAGAAACAAACCTTCAATGAAGAATTGAGCTTAATGGTGAAAAACTTCAACAAATTCTACAAGAGTATAAGCAAAGAAAGAAGCTCTAAGTCAAGGTCCTACAATGACAAAAGATCTTCTAGTCGAGAGCGCAATTGCTACAATCGTGGGAGACCCGGACACTATTCCAATGAGTGTACGACACCCTACAAAAGAAGAGAAGAATCACCACCAAGAGAGAGAAGGAGTATAGATGATCGTTATGAACGAAGACCCTCACGGAGAAGCAAGGATTCGGAAAGGAAGGACAACTCATCAAAGAGCTACACAAAATGAAGACATCAAGCTCATGTTGGTGAATGGGTATCCGGCTCCGACTCCGACCATCACTCCAAGAGAAGCTATCACTCCGACTCGAATACACTCAAGATGAAGGTGTTGCCGGTCTAGCACTTGTGTCAACCAACTCCTACGACATATTTGAATCACCAAATGAAGGAATTGGTAGATGCTTCATGGCCAAAGGTCCTAAGGTAACACACCCCGAGTATGTTGATTTTGATGTTGATGAAGATGACTTGCTAGGTGATGATGATTTACTTGTTGACAACTCTAGTGATGAATACTATGATGAAACGTCAATTAATCATGCTAATCAAGTTGAAACGAATGACAATGATGAGGAGAAAATTGAGCGTCTAACTAAAGAACTAAACACTCTTAAGTTAGCTCATGAAACTATCTTTGAAGATCATCGAGAACTTTTAAGGGCTCATGAGAAGTTACGCTTTGAAAAGCTCAATCTTGAGCAAGAGCATGAGTTCCTAAAAGCGATCAATGATGATCTTCGTAAGAAAAGTTCTTCTTACATTTCCAAGCGTTTACTCTTATCTACTTACATGCCTCAAGTCAAGTCTAGTAACAAGAACAAGAAAGATTCTTCCTCTAGTAGTAACAATAATAATAATGCTAAATCCAATATTGTTGCTTCTAGTAGTTCTCTTGATTCCACTAATGATTCTCTTAGCCAAGTTACACTTGAGCAAGAAAACAGCTTATTGAAGGGAATTATACAGAAAGCTGTATACAAGAGTCTTGGGGAGTAAGCAATTTGAGGAAATTATGCATAAGCAAGGAAGGCACCGGAAGAATCAAGGTGTTGGTTTTGAACGGAAGTTCAATGCCAATGGAGTTGAGTGGGAAGAAGATCAATACCCCAAGACGAAGTTTGTTCCTCAACAAGAGAAGTATGATCCTACTTCCTTCAAGGGAACACAAGATCAAGATGATCTTCCACCACAAGACCACAAGAACAAAGGCAAGGACAAGCTTCAAGAGGACATTGATGCATTTGAAGAAGCACCTAAGGCCTTGGTCAAGTGGGTTCCCAAGAGTACGTAAAGTTATACTTCATCAAGTACAACTACAACACCAAGGATTCCCATCAAGATGATGTGGATCCCTAAGAAGAAGAACTAGAGAGTTCTTGAGGGTGACTCCGCCAACATTCTTCACTCATATCATTATGGCAAGGACAAGTGCAATCAACTTCCATATCTTGCACTAGTTCAAGGAGTCACAAACCCTCATGTTGGTAAGGCAAGGGACAAGGTAACCTAATGTTTTCATGGACATCATTTTGTGTGTACATCACTCTATGTCTATGGATATCCTTGTTTGTTCCTAGTGGGACTAACCCATGTAGGTATTAAAAGTGCAACTCACTCCAAAGGATTGCTCCAAACGATCTACATCAACATTGAGCATCCACATCTTCAACACCTACATGAAGTCATCATCGACAAAACCCAAGGTTAGTTTATCCCTCTAAGGGGATCTCAGATCTAGGGGAGCTTAACTCTAAGAATTGAGTCAAAGCAACTCTAATGATGTGAACACATAAATGCTTTATGTAAAAGTGGTAACCCCACTTGAGCTTAAATGATGAGTATGACCTATGATCAAATGTTCTCATTTGACTCCTAAGTCAATATACTCATATATAGATGACCTAGTCATCGCCAATTGTTTGATAGATGCTAGAATTGTTTGTGCATGCTTTGTCACATATTTCATTTGTCATCTTATTGTGTGAGCATGTTGGTTGCATATACTCATTCGAGGACATCCACTTGTTGTTTTGATTGATTGGCTTTTTTTTCTTTGGCCAAGTGGATGGACAAGAATGCCTAAGAACCTTCTCTAGATATCTATGCTTTTCTCGTCTCAAACTCTATTCATGCTACATCACAAAATTTGATCAAGTCAGATTCGAACCACTTTGTGTGAGGAGCACTTGGAGTCCCCGATTCGTCATAGACTTAAACTTCCAAAACTTCTTTGTGATTTTCGGTCTGACCGATTCCTCCATTTCGGTCATACTGAGATTACTAAGTCGATCTAGGTTTTCATCTCGGTGCAACCGATTTGTACTTTTCGGTCACACCGAGTTGCAATAAACTGTTCACAGTTTTGCATCTCGGTGCCACCGAGTTGTACCACTCGGTCACACCGACAGGGTCGGGCTATATATATCGCACGGGCAAAATTTGGAAAACTTTCTCCGAATCTTCTCGCCCGCGCATAGCTCGCTCTGCCAACTTGGTCTACGGATCGTCGAATTCGTCGCCAGCCGCCTCCTGTCGCTAGTCTCCGCCGCCGTCAACGGGATTCTCCTCCGCTGTTGCCGCGGTAGCGAGTTCCCGCCGAACTAGGGTATGAACTCGATCATAGTGCTTTCCTCGTCCAATTCTCAGCACATTGTGTTCATTATGCATCTTGCCACGATTGAAACACTCCTATCCAGTCAAATCAATCCTTAGAATAGTTGCGATTCGAAAATTTAGGGTTAGGTTTCCGCCGAAACCATCTCGGACCCACCGAGTTGAAAAACTCGGTCCCACCAATTTGGCAAATGCCATTGCACTAGTAAGTCTCGGTCTGACCGAGAATTGCTAATCGGTGTGACCAATTTCCAAACCTTGTGAAACCCTAGCAGTCTCGGTGCCACCGAACTGTGACTCAGTCTGACCGAGTTCACTAGTTTAGGTTCCAAAACTGCTTTGGTATCACCGAGTTTGAAAATCGGTAGATCCGAAATGTTTTCAGTGGGAAACTAAAACTAAGTTTTTTGAATCATTCTTTTGCAAAAATCTCTGCATTTTGTGATGTTCATCCACTCTACCTCATCTATAACTATTCACAGGGTCAGCAGTCAGTTGCACAGCATGTCAGACCAAAGTGATAGCCAGAACAAATCTGAAGAGCAGATCCAATTGAGCGAGGGCACTAGTCCGTCAAGCAGCTCAGATGAGGGGAGCAGAAGCACTCCGAGCAATTTGCCCAAGGCTGCCACAAGGTCAAGAAAGAAGAAGACCTCAGAGTCTGAGGATGAGGATTACGTGGCAGTTGAGGATGAGGCAAGCTCCAAGAAGAAAGTGCTCAAGAGGGAGCTCAACTCTTCTGCAGTGAAGCCTGGTTTGAAAATCAAAAGGCCAGCAGGCAGACAACCAATGTCCAAAGCCAGAGTGTCTACTCAAGCTCCTTTGGAATCTCAACCCAAAGAGCCTGTTGCTGCAGAGGGAAAGAATAGGAAAGAAAGGGTCAAGAAGACCATGGCAAGAGTGATTGGGAAGCCTTCCATGATGGAAGAGGAGGAAGAAGAAGAGGTTGCGAACCCGGCACCCAAGGCACAAAAGCTGATGGGTGATGCTATCAAATCAGGGGCTGCAACATCAAAGCCCAAAGCTGCCCCCAAGCCCAAAAATGCACCCAAGAGAAATACCAGGAGCATACCAGCACCTGAAAAGAACAAGGCTCCAATGCCTGAGGTTGATGCTGAAGAAGATGAAGAAGGGCAGGTCCTAAGGAAGCTGAAACCCAAGATCCCAGACCACAACGATGCTCATCCTGTGGCTGAAAACATGAAGATCAGGAGAGATAATGGGTTGAGGCTATGGAGAGACAGATCCATATGCCACGAGGAGAAGGACAGCTACGGACTACAGGTGTTCCACACCAAGGAGCAGCAGGACTTTTATGAGACTATCTTCTTTGGATAAGAAACCCATAGTTTGCGATATGAGATGGGTCAACTGGACCTACATGAAGGAGAACGGAGAACACCACAGGTATATGACAGCTTGATGCGTGTGGAGTTGCTGATTTTGTTGGGCAGAAGTTCACCAACTGGAACGATGAACTTATCATGCAATTCTACTCCACAGCACATTTCTATTCAGATGGCAGGATAGTGTGGATGTCAGAAGGAACCAGATATCAGTCTACGATAGAGGAATGGGCAAGTTTGATCAATGCCCCAAAGGAAAGTGAGGATGACATAGACATTTATGGTAAGAAGAAAATGGATCATAACTCTATGTCACACATATACAAGGAGATCCCAGATGATGCACTTGAGACCTTCAAGTTTGGATCGATTCATTTTCTGCTGTCAGGGCTGCCTACGATCAACTGGATCTTAAGGCATACTCTTTTGCCCAAGTCAGGTGACCATAACATGATTAGAGGGCATGCAATCAATTTGCTTCATGTCTTTGATGTGCCTCAGAAATTCAAGGTCATGAGCCTCATAGTCGAGACAATTAAGAGGACAGCAGCAGATCAGAAGAGAAGATGTGGTTATGCCCCACAGATTCAGGAGTTGATAAACTTGAAGATGGGCACAGGAAAGTATCTATTGGATAAGGAACACATGGTTCTATATCCTGAATTTGAGGACAATCGAGTTGTCATGACTGAGAATGAACCATCATCAGTGCAAGCTCAGGAGAGAAAGGAGAAGGCAAGAGAAAGCTGCAAAGATGCCAACTCAAGCAGAGGCATCTGATTACTTTCTGAAGAACAAGAAGGAGCAGCTTGGTTACTTAATAGCATCAACTCTGCGGATTGAGAAGGGGTTGGCCACCCTAACTCAAAACCGGGAGAGCACGGAGAGAATCATGGAACAAAAATTCTATGATCTTGATGTCAAAGTGACTGAGATTGATCGGTGTGGAAGCGATTACAAGATGATATGCAGGAAAGGAAGGGCAAGATGACAACTGATGCATTTGCCAGAGTGCCTAGAGCTCAGAGGTCAGCTGCAGTGCCAACTCCAGACACCAGAGCCACTTCTTCAGCTCCAGCTACAGCTCCAGGTCAACCAGCTCCAGCTCCAACTTCTTCAGCTCCTACCATGTCTACTAATGCGTTCATCCTTGGAGTCCTATCTACACCACCACCAGAAGACCAAGCCTGAGAGGCGAAATAGTACTATGCATTTTCTATGAACTTTTTGGTAACTTGTTGCCAAGGGGGGAGAAAAATGTATAGATCATAGGCTTCGAGAGAGAGAGAGAGAGATTTGCTTTTGTTCTCTCTTTTCTTTTTGGTTGAACTTTATTTGTGTTTGATTGCTTGAGATACTATGCATTACACTGTGAGACATTGATGATCATGTGTTTGATCATAAGCTACACTTATGCCTTTTATGATATTATCTTATTTATCCTTATATGATCATTCACCGTGCTTGGTGATGAGTGCATGTATTCAATCGTTATTATTTTGAGCGCTCCACCAAGATGTATGTGACATGGAAGAGTAACCCATGAGCCTAATTTCTTGTGCATTTGCAGTCCAAAGCAAATCTTAATCTATGCACAAATTTAGGGGGAGCTCTTGCTTATCACATACTTCTCAAAGCGACGATGTTTTTCAATTTTATTATCATTTGTCGAAGCTTTGATCTATATGTTGTCATCAATTACCAAAAAGGGGGAGATTCAAAGTGCAACTATCCCTAGGTGGTTTTGGTAATTCATAACAACATATAGCTCATTGAGCTAATACTATTCCAAGATGAATATTTCAGGAAAGCTCAATGAATGGCATGGCATGGATGATGAAAGTGGATCCTCAACATATTAAGGACAATGGATTGGCTCAAGCTCAAAAGCTCAAGACTCTACATTTTACATTTTAGTGATCCAAGATCACATTGAGTCTATAGGAAAAGCCAATACTATCAAGGAGGGATGAAGTGCTGCTTAATGAGCCTTTTGCTTGATGTGCTTAGTGATATGCTCAAAAACCCTCCACTACTTTCTCACATCCACATATGACCTAAACCCAAAGTCAAACTCGGCCCTACCGATTCTTTATATCCGGCGCCACCGAGTTCAGATGTCATAGCCACTGCCACAAACCCTAGGCAAATCGGCTTCACCGATAGGGATCTCGGTCTCACCGAGATGGGATTGTAATCTCTGTGTTTCCCTTCGTAACGTTTCGATCTAACCGAAGTGAGCGATCGGTCCCACCGAGATTACAATGTAAACTCTTTGTTTCCCTTTTGTAACTTTTCGGTCTCACCGAAAGAGCGAATCGGTCCCACCGAGTTTACCTGACCAACTCTCTGGTTGGCTAATTACCAAAATCGGTCTCACCGAGTTTGTGTAATCGGTCTCACCGATATTACGTTATGCCCTAACCCTAACCAAATCGGTCCTACCGAAATGCATGTCAGTCCCACCGAAAATCCTACCATATGAATCTTGATCTCTAGCCTTCCCAAGTTGCTTTCCACTCAAATCTTCTTTCCACCAAATCCGAATCATGTGAGAGAGAGTTGAGTGTTGGGGAGACTATCATTCGAAGCACAAGAGCAAGGAGTTTATCATCAACACACCATTTGTTACTTCTTGGAGAGTGGTGTCTCCTAGATTGGCTAGGTGTCACTTGGGAGCCTCCGACAAGATTGTGGAGTTGAACCAAGGAGTTTGTAAGGGCAAGGAGATCGCCTACTTCGTGAAGATCTACCGCTAGTGAGGCAAGTCCTTCGTGGGCGACGGCCATGGTGGGATAGACAAGGTTGCTTCTTCGTGGACCCTTCGTGGGTGGAGCCCTCTGTGGACTCGAGCAACCATTACCCTACGTGGGTTGAAGTCTCCATCAACGTGGATGTACGATAGCACCACCTATCGGAACCACGACAAAAACATCCGTGTCTCCAATTGCGTTTGAATCCTCCAAACCCTTCCCTTTACTTTCTTGAAAGTTGCATGCTTTATTTTCCGCTGCCAATATACTCTTTGCATGCTTGCTTGAATTGTGTGAAGATTGCTTGATTTGTTCTAAGATAGCTAAAATCTGCCAAAGTCTAAAATTGGGAAAATGTTAGGTTTTTATTGGTTAAGTAGTCTAATCACCCCCCCCCCTCTAGACATACTTCAAGGTCCTACACGTTGGAGCTCGGATGCAGTCCAGCATTGGAGTTTGGCTGCCGAGGATACCTCAGATGCAGTCCGGCGTTGGAGCTCGGACGCAAGAGGACACTGCTATCAGATGTTGGGTTCCGGCAGACCCTTAAGGTTCGAACTCTGGGGTGCGCACGAAGATCTCTTCCCTACCGATCTACGTCCAATCGTCTCGTGAGATCTAAGCTGAAGACAATGTACTACACAAGGGACACAAGATTTATACTGGTTCGGGCCACCGTTGTGGTGTAATACCCTACTCCAGTGTGTGGTGTGGTGGATTGCCTCAGGGGCTGATGATGAACAGTACAGGGGAAGAACATCCTCGCGAAAGGTGTTCTTGAGCTGGTGCGATGAACTACTTGGGTGAGTTCGATCGCCTCTCTCTCTCTGGCTAGGGTTCTATCTCCTCTTCTACGGTGGTGGCTAGCTCTATTAATAGAGGCCCTGGTCCTCTTCCCAAATATTGAGCGGGAAGGGCGCCAACAATGGCCATTTCGAAGGGGAATATCTAGTACAAGTTATCCTGACTAAAGTTGGTCTTCGGCTGCCAAAAGCGCTGGCGATGACGCCGTCTTAGGCTCCACGGTGACCTCCATCCTGCCGCTCCGCTGGTTTGGGTCTCGTTGCACTGAAATGGCAACCTTTGCCTGATGCCTCGGTACTCCACGTCTGAGCTACTCCACGTCTGAGCTTGCCCCCTTTGCACCTAAGAGGAAACAAGGACACTGCGCAGGCCGGCACCCGCCCTGCGCCTGCCTGGTCTCGATCGTCATGACTTGCGTCACGAGCACCTCACAAGGTACCCTGCCTTGATCTCCTTCCGCCTCCTCGCGAGCTTTCCTGGCGAGGCCATCCCTGAGGAAGCCCTGTGTCGTCCGCCCCGCGAGGCTTGGCCCCTCGCGAGGGTCTTGAGTCTTGTGCTGATGAAGATGGGTCGCGTTGGGCTACCACTTGAGCCACGCCGCAGGCCGTAGGCAGGCAAGTCTGGGGACCCCCGTTCCCAGAACACCGAAAGTAGCCCCCGGGCCCAAGGCACGCTCGTACTTGGCTTAGCGGAGAAGCGAAGGGGCAAGTGTCGAGTGTCGCGGGCCCCATCAGCCTACAGCCTTGGGCGCCGCGTGGCGGTCGATTGGACGTGGGCGTCTCCGCTTCCCCACGCTGCCTCGGCAACCGCTCGACTTGACAAGTCCCTGCATGCAAAAAAGGGTCATGATTACCTGAGATCGTGGTGGCCGAGGGTTTGCCTCCTTGATGTTCTTCAAGGTCTTCGACGCGGAAGGCCGCCGGCTGGAGTGCTACCCCCGGGAAGGCGGCCGGGGTACCGGCGTGGCGAGGGCCAGGCCTGCCAATCGCCCCCCCCCCCCCCAACAGCTCCTCAGGCAGCAGCGGAGGAGCCAGAGGATCCAGCGGCTCCGCCGAGCTCTATGCGACCCCGGAGACGAGTGACGACAACTATGAGCCCCCGAGCTCGCGTCACGCTCGGAGCAAGACAGCTGCGTTAGGCCGTCGACGCAGCTGATCTGGATGGGGTTGGCGCCGACGCCTGGCGTCCCACTGTTGATGATGGCGTCTCCTCTGGAGATGCGCGTAGTTAGCGCTCCTTAGGGTTAGCACCCTTTGTTCCCTGCGAGGAATCGAAATGACACCCCACGGGGGTATGTAAGGCACCAGCCATGTCTTTTGTGAATTCTACATCCTTATCATGAATCGATGCGAGATGCGTGTTCTGTCCCGGCTCAGCTCCCCCTTTCATTCCTCACGAGGGCTTGGTGCTCTACGTTGATAGGTCCCGGTCCCCAGGCAGGCTTCAGCCGTCGCTGTTATGCCAGGTCGCGATGCCGTGGTCAAGGCCAGGAGGTGAGCGGCCCGAGGTCCAGTAAGAGCCCCTGAGTCGCGATGCTCAGGAGGTCCCCCTTGGCGCTCAAGCAGCCTCCGCTGGGAGAGAAAGAAAGGCGGCGTCGCCGTGACAGAGCTGCACTAGTCGTGGGATTAGTGTCGCGTTGATTTAGCTTTTTCTGAAGCGCGATTTATCTCATGAGCTTGGAGCCGTTCTTCGGCGAGGTGCCTGGCCTGCGCGCCGGCGTCTGGTGTGTCCCTGGGTTGGGTCCTCATGAGCTTATCCCCTCTTCCCCGCATTTTCCTGTATGCTCTTTGTCCTCAGGTCCCGGCCCTCGAGCGAGCTCAGCCGCCGCTGGTATGACAGGTCGCAATGCCATCGGTCAAGGCCAAGGGGTGAGGGCTGGAGAGCCAGTAAGGGCCCATGAGTCGCGATGCTCAGGCGCGCCCCTTTTAACGCGCGAGCGGATCGTATGGAAGAGACGGAGAGGGAGCTCACGACGCCCCCCACGTTATTCCTTGAGCGGACCCTGCACACCAATCATGAGGGAAAACAAGGCGTGCCGTTACGGTTGCCAGCCAGCCATTGGTTGCTCCGAGGGAGTGATTGGGGCACTGAGGGCCTGGTGAGGTGGAGCTATGCGGGGCTGCCGCGGCCAGAGCTCGGCCACTCAGATTTGTCGGTGCTGCAGGGACGGACCCATGCGCAAGCGCCGTGCCAGAGTGAGCGGCTCCAAAGGTAGGTGTCAATCAAGCAGGTGATTATCTCAACCAGGTTAATCATGAAGGAGAAAACCAACTTAGATAGACGTGGAGAAAGCAAACGCCACTGGGTCAGGCCCGAGCAGCTTGGGGATGATGCAGCACGAGGGGCGCCCCCAACAAGGTAAGCAGAGAACATAAGCAAAACAGATACATGCCGCAGGGACGGACCCACGCGACCTGGGAATGATGCAGCCCTAAGGGCGCTCCCAGCTGAAACGAAAACTGAAAAGAAGTCACCTGATACTGTTGCAGAACGAGTGTCGGAGTAGCTGACGATGCGGGGTGAAGAAGCCGGTCCTCACGAGCCCTCGGGACTCCGAGCCTTGGGAGGCTCGGGAGGTCCGGGCGGCCCGACGAGGTCCATTTCCATCTCCTCCATGAGCGTGCGATGCTTGGCCACCTGAGCTTCCAGAATGCTCCTCATCAGGCGCTGGTGGGCTGCAGCCGCGTTCGGCAAGCCAAAAGGCATGCGAACGTAGCTGTGCGGCGGGCCCGCGCAACACCCCACGCGCGAGAGCCAGAAGCACTCCTGAGAAGCGACTCGATTGAGCCCTGGGTAGTCGATGCAGACGCGCAGCCCGCCATCCTCGCTTGGATGGGGAGCTACGCTGGGTAGGCAGCGGTTGCCGCGCATGACTCTCGATTCCTCCAACTCCTGAGCGGCCTTGGTGATGAACTCCTGAGGGTCGGGTCCTCCTTTCCTTACGCCTTCCTAAGGGAAACGTGCCGTGAAGCACGCCTCCAAGTGGTGCCCAAGCGCCTCCCTCGTGACCTTGGCAAAGTCGGTGGCTCCCCGGGAGAGAGCTCCCGAGCCCTGCCTAAGGAGGGCGCCAGGCGCGCTTTCCTATGCGATGGAGGGTGGCGCCCCTTGGACTGGCGCATGTCCGGACGTGGCGCTTCCGAAGGTGCCTGCCTCCTGAGGCCTTGAGCCAGGTGATGTCTTCTTCTTCTTGGGAGTCGCTCCAGGGAGGTTTCCACTCTTGCTGTCCAGGGCCTCGATCGACGCGGCCTGGAAGGCACGCTCGAGGGAGCACACTGCATCCTTCTCTTCATAGGGGACCGTGATGACCCCGCCACTTCCTGGCATCTTGAGGACGTTGTAGCCATGGTGAGTCACTGCCATGAACTTGGCCAGGGCCGGATACCCGAGGATGGGTGGCAGGCGAATGTGAGCGACGTCGAAGTCAATGAGCTCGGTGCGGTAGTTGTTGCGCTGTCCAAAGGTGACAAGAAGGCGGACCTGCCCTATCGGAACAGTGGAACCATCAGTGACTCCTGAGAAAGGCTTGGTTGGCTGAAGCTGATCATATGGCACTTGGAGATTGTTGAACGTCTCGACGGACAGAACGTTGTGTCCTGCTCCACCGTCGATGAGGGTCCTGGTGACTTGCACATTGTTGATGACTGGGGAACAGAGCATTGGGAGGACACCGGCTGTCACCGCGCACTTGAGCTGATCCGCTGAGCTGAACGTGATGGCGCACGCAGACCACCTGAGAGGGCGTGTGGCCTCAAGCTTGGGGAGGACCGCATTCACCTCGCGAGCAAACTGCTTGAAGATGCGTTGTGAGGCTGGGGCCTGAGTGCCGCCCAAGATACAAGCGATTGCACGTGGCTCCTGGAAGCCCCCAGCCCCCTCGTCCTTATGGTGGTCTTCATTCCTTCTTGGTGGTGGTGGCAGAGGAGGAATGCCTGCGTTGCCTTGCGGGCAATCCTCACGAGGCTGATCTCTCCAAGCTCCCTCGCAAGGCTGGTCCTGCCAGCGGTCCTCGCGAGGTCGGTCACGCCACCCTTGGCGAGGGCCACGGTCGTCCCATCGTCCTCCACCTCTTGCTCCGCCTCGGCTGTAGCCCCAGTCGTTGCGCTCGGGGCGTCGACCGACGCGGCCTTCTCGCACGGCCCTGAGCTCTTGGCATTCCTTGGTGTTGTGGGTGTGGAGATCGTGGTACACACAGTACCGGCTGCCCTTGGATGACTCTGGCTGGTCCCTGCCGCGCTTCGTGTCCGGCTCTGCTGCGAGCATGGCTGCTCCTTTGCGCTTCACATCCTTGGCCTTGGCTTTCTTCTTCTCTGGGTCCGCCGTCGGGAGTTCGAGAAGTGAAAGGCGCCCCTCCTCAGCCCTTGCGCACTTGGTCGCCAGGTTGAACAGCTCCAGTGACGTACACAGATCTTCATGGATCGCCAGTTCCTCCTTCATCTTGACGTTGCGGACACCATCAAAGAACGCTGAAATGATGGCCTCTTCGGTCACCCTGGGAATCTTGAGGCGAGCGCTGTTGAAGTGATGGATGTACTTCTGCAAGTTCTCTCCAGGCTGCTGCTTGATGCGGCGCAGGTCACCCACGGCCGGCGGACGATCGCAAGTGCCTGGAAGTTGGCGATGAAGCGGGTGCGCATCTCATCCCAGGAGGAGATCGTGCCAGGAGCCGGGTTCAAGAGCCAGGTGTGGGCGCCGTCCTTGAGTGCCATGGGAAACCAGTTCACCATGACCTTTTCGTCTCCGTTGGCGGCTTCGATGCCTAGCTCGTAGAGCTGTAGGAACTCCACGGGGTCGGCAGTGCCGTCGTAGCGAGGGGGCAAGTCAGGCTTGAACTTGCCTGGCCAGGCGACACTGCATAGCTCGGGGGTGAAGGCACGGCGGCCCTTGTGGCCACCGAGCCTTCTGAGGCTGGGCTTGCTCTGAGGATTCCAGCGCGCCGCTGGAGCAGCGGGTCTTGACGTGGTGGCACGGAGATGCGGTCATGGCACACCGGTGCCGGAGCACGCGGCACCGTCTTGGGGCGAGATCTCTTGGCAGCTCCTTTACGTCGGCGCAGGCGCCGGACGGCAGTGGGTCTCATCCTGGGGCCGCGCATCTTGGAGCCAGGGCGCCTTCTTTGGGAGGAGGTGGCGAAGGCACCTCCTGATCTGCGCCTCCTGCGCAGGTGGAGGGCGAGGCAGTGAGAGGGACGGCGTAGGAGAGCCCCCTGCGGCGCTGACGAGGTCGGTGATGCGGGTGAGCCAGTCCTCGTAGAGGTCGTCGACGGGATGGTAGTGTAGGAGCTCACGTGCCAGGAGCAACGCGGCGTGCGCGTCCGTGGGGGCGCGACAGGCGTGGGACGACAAACCGGCCGGAGTCAGCGACGGGGTGGCGGTGCGGCCTTCCCGCCGCACCGAAGGATGCAGAGACGAGACATGCTGCTTGTTCCTCGCTGGGCCGGTGGCGGCGTTGGCGGCAGGCAACAGGGAATGACGGGGACACCCGCTGATGGGCGCCGTCTGGGTGACGCGGGCGGCGAGGGCAGCCCGACGCTCGGCGCGAGCCCGGCGAGCGTCAGCCATGGACACGACGGAAGATCGAACGCGAACAGCGGAAGAAAGATTCCGGCGCACCCCTACCTGGCGCGCCAAATGTCGGATGTTGGGTTCCGGCAGACCCTTAAGGTTCGAACTCTGGGGTGCGCATGAAGATTTCTCCCCTACCGATCTATGTCCAATCGTGTCGTGAGATCTAAGCTAAAGAAGATGAACAACACAAGGGACACAAGATTTATACTAGTTCGGGCCACCATTGTGGTGTAATACCCTACTCCAGTGTGTGGTGTGCTGGATTGCCTCAGGGGCTGATGATGAACAGTACAGGGGAAGAACAGTCTCGCGAGAGGTGTTCTTGAGCTGGTGCATTGAACTGCTTGGGTGAGTTCGATCGCCTCTCTCTCTCTCTCTCTCTCTCTCTCTCTCTCTCTGGCTAGGGTTCTATCTCTTCTTCTACGGTGGTGGCTACCTCTATTTATAGAGGCCCTGGTCCTCTTCCCAAATATTGAGCGGGAAGGGCGCCAACAATGGCCATTTCAAAGGGGAACATCTAGTACAAGTTATCCTGACTAAAGTTGGTCTTGGCTGCCAAAAGCTACTGGCGATGACGCCTGTCTTGGGCTCCACGGTGACCTCCATCCTGCCGCTCCGCTGGTCTTGGTTTCACGTTGCCTTTGAAATGGCAACCTTTGCCTCGATGCCTCGGTACTCGACGTGCGAGCTTGCCCCTTTGCACCAAAGAGGAAACAAGGACCTTTGAGGCAGCGCCCGCCCTTAGCGCCCACTTTGGTCTCGATCGTCATGGCTTGCGTCACGAGCACGTCGCGAGGTACCCTGCCTTGATCTTTCCGCCTCCTCGCGAGCCTGCCTGGCGAGGCCATCCCTAAGGAAGCCCTGCGTCGTCCGCCTCGCGAGGCTTGGCCCCTCGCAAGGGTCTTGAGTCTTGTGCTGATTAAGATGGGCCGCGTTGGGCTACCACTTGAGCCACGCCGCAGGCTGCAGGCAGGCAAGTCTGGGGACCCCCGTTCCCAGAACGCCGACAACTGCCGCCCGGGAACAATTTCAAACCCGAGGCGTGGCATAAAAATAACATGGCATTGATAAAGGCTGAAAACTTAAATGGGCTCCTCGGATACCCGACATGTAAACTCTTTGGATTCACTTCGTTGATCCTCACGATCGAAGATAAGCAGATTTGTTGAACCAGTTTTCAGGACCGACGACCGAAGATGAAGAACAGTTCGAAAGAATCAAGGAGCGTCCCCAACTTCAAGACCGGTTCAGGGGGCTACTAATGGTGTCCTGACTAGGGGGTACTCACCACGTCATCTCCCGACCAGCTGGATCGGGCCGAGGACCCCCATGGCGGTTCACCCATGGGCCACTTCGGGGAGCCCATGCCGCATACAAGGGAGATCCCACAAGACTTGCCGCCCATGACAAGGACTCTCCTAAACCCTATTCCTATTGTGTGTTATATAAACCGAGGCCAGGCTAGTCAATAAACAACCCAATATTCATTACGAAAATATCGTGGTAGATACATGTACTCTGTACTATACCCACATTGAATATAATCAAGCAGGAGCAGGGTTTTACCTCTTAGAGAGGGCCCGAACACAGGTAAACATTGTGTCCCTCTTCTCCTGTTACCCATCACTCCAAGACGCCTAGCTTAGGACCCCTACTACGAGATATGCCGGATATAGAACCGACACCACACCCAACACTCATAAGATAGATCATGGGCACCTTGCCACCCTAATATAGATACTGGGGTAGCTTCTTTGTCGTCTTCTTCCTTTGCTCCATCAAACTTGTTTCACAAATCGTGAAGATACGAGCAGTAGTACCAACTACAAGAAGAACAGTAGTAAGACATACTAGTACTCTTTATGCGTACTAAAGAATTCAAATAACGAGAAAGAACATAAACATAGTTACGCTTAGGGGCTCAAAGACAACACACCCCTGAAATAAAACTAAGCAACTAGTCCGCTTGACACTGCATTAGAACTAGCATGAGCGACGGCACTGCCACCTTACTCGGAGTCTGAGTCCATGTCCTCGACTTCGTCCTCGTCCCTCTTCCTCTTCCTCTTTGCCGACACTTCTTTACTTGAACCGGGCACTGGGCTCTGCTTCTTCACCCAACCCTTGTAGATATTTAAACAAAGGTAGGCATCCGTTGCTGCGTACAGGATGTGATCTTCATCTATTGTCTTCGACTCCCATGCACGATGAAACTCATGGTGAGGTTTCCGCAGTTGAGCGTATGAAGGGTCAATCATGGCTGCTGCCAGGGTCAGCATTGAAGGCTGAGAGGAGGACACCGGGCTTGCCTTTTGGAGATCGAAGGGATGCCCTACAACGAGGCCTACATGACCCAGGACTCTCCTGTTGTTCGTAAAGTCTACAATAACGAATTTCACTCTTTTGTCCTTGAGGAAGAACTCAAATTCCTAGCACCTAACGTCGGCATGGCATATGTGGTAGACCAAGCACACGTTATGTACGCAAACCTGGATCACGGCGGGCTTCTTCTTCTCTGCCTCCTTTAGAAGCTTCTCGCTTTCCAGGACTGTGATGTACTCAACATCTAGCCCAGCGACCCACTCGGCCTTTGAACTTTGGAGCATGCGTAGGAAGCGAGCAAGGCATGCTTCCACCGTCGCAGATCTACGTGTGTAGATGACGATGAACTCATCGCCGGTGATGGTTCTAACCTGGTACTCAGCGGCGATCATGGAGATTTGGGAGGCCATGGATTTTGGAGGCGAGTTTGGAGAAGTTGAACCGGTGTAATGTGAAAGGACGGGACGACCGGGAGCAAACTGTTGTAAGGTAGAAGACTGGGACAAGTAGGGTGTGCGAATGGCGTGGGGTGGTTGGCTTGCCCGGTGGATAAACAGTTGCATGCCCCCAAAGAGTTCTCGAGTACTATGCGGGACCCACTAGATGTCATGTCTACTAGACCCATATCGTAGGCCTGACGGTATAGCTTCTGCGTGTTCGCACGCTGACGGTGTCCTGGACTAGGGGGTACTCACCACGTCATCTCCTATCTGTTAGATTGGGCCGAGGACCCCCATGGCCGTATACTCATGGGCCAGTTCCGACAGATACCGCATACAAGGAAGATTCCACAAGACTGGGTGATCAAGACAAGGACTCCTCCCCACCGGCGTATTCGGCTAGGACTCTTTTTATCCTAGGCCTCTGGTGCATTATATAAACCGAGGCCATGCTAGTCGATAGATCTATAACAACAATCATACCATAGGCTAGCTTCTAGGGATTAGCCTCTACGATCTCGTGGTAGATCAACTCATGTAATACTCATATCATCAAGATCAATCAAGCAGGAAGTAGGGTATTACCTCCATCGAGAGGGCCCGAACCTGGGTAAACATCGTGTCCCCCGCCTCCTGTTACCATCCGCCTTAGACGCACAGTTCGGGACCCCCTACCCGAGATCCGCCGGTTTTGACACCGACATTGGTGCTTTCATTAACAGTTCCACTGTGCTGTCGCCATAAGGCTTGATGGCTCCTTTGATCATCGGTAACGATGCGGTCCAGGGTGAGGTTTTCCTCCCCGGATAGATCTTTGTATTCGGCGGCTTCACACTATGGGCCAACTCGCTTGGCCATCTGGAGCCGATCGAGAGCTACGCCCCTAGCCATCAGGTCAGGTTCAGAAACTTGAACTACACTACCGACATCCGCGGAGACTTGATCTTCGACAGATTCGAGCCCATGCCCGGTGCGCCGCACGATTACGACGAGCATGATTTAGCTCTATCGTCGGACAGTGTTCGGGAGATCACACCGGCGACCGCTCCAGCCTTCAATCTGGAGCAAATTGCGCCATCCGAGGACGGGTGGATAGACCCCGCCATGGAGGCCGCACTCTCAGTGGCGATAGAGCGGGATACTGATTTCACCCCTTACGAGAGCCGTGTTGCCAAACCACTGGATTCATCTCCGGCCCACGGACTACGAGCCGCGTCGTCCGTGCCCTGCTCGAATCCGATTGGGTGCCGATCATGGAGTTTACCTCTGCGGATATCTTTCGGCACTCGCCCTTCAGCGACGTGCTAAATTCGTTAAGGTCTCTCTCCTTGTCAGGAGAACCTTGGCCGAACTATGTCCGGCTAGAATGGGATGCGGACGACGAAGAAATTCGCTGCCCACCCACCACCCACTTAGTAGCCACTGTCGACGATTTAACCGACATGCTCGATTTCGACTCCGAAGACATCGACGATATGGATGACGATGCAGGAGACGAAGAGGAACCACCGCCCACAGGGCGCTGGATCGCCACCTCATCATACGATATATATATGGTGGATACCCCCAAAGAAGGCAATGGCGACAAGACAGCGAAGGATGATCCCTCCAGGAAGCAACCCAAGCACCGATGTCAGCGGCGCCGCCCTAAGTCCCGCCATAGCAAAAGCAGTGATACCGGCACAAGAGACAATAACACTCCAGATAGTGCCAAAGACGATGACAACCCCCACCAGCCAAATTTAGAGCAGGAGGATGAACAAGCTAGCCCTCCAGAACAGGTAGCATATGGAGAAACGGAGGATGACAATTACATGCCTCTCTCCGAAGACGAGGTGAGCCTCGGCGGCAAAAAAGTTATCGTGCCTGAGGATCCCGTCGAGCAGGAGCGCTTCAAGCGCCGGCTTATAGCCACAGGAAATAGCCTGAAGAAAAAGCGACAAAAGCTTTGAGCTGATCAAGATTTGCTAGCAGACAGATGGACCGAAGTCATTGTGGCCGAGGAATATGAACTCAAACGCCCCTCCAAGAGATACCCAAAGCACAGGTCGCTCGAGGAGGAAGCAGTGAAACCTACTTCACCAGCGTACGATGCGGCTGACCGGCCACCTCGTGGCCGAGACAGAGAGGCGTTTCAGCCTAAAGTTCAGCCTGCACCACACCGCCAATCAAACAAATATACCAATGCCCGGGGCAACACGCGGGACCTGCGAGACGTATTGGAAAGCATGGCAAAACATGCAAGATCGATATACGGGTCACGGGGGCGCGCACCAACGCGGGACGATGACCGTCACGCCGGATACACTAAAAGTAAATCCGCCGGGCGAATACAGCGAGACAAGACTCATATGAATTGCGTGCGTGATATAGCCAACATGTAGGCGCGACACCCCTATGCTTCACCGATGAAGTTATGGAACACGAATTCCGGAGGGTTTTAAACCCGTAAATATCGAATCGTATGATGGTACAACAGATCCTTGATATGGATTGAGGATTTCCTCCTCCATATCCACATGGCTCGCGGTGATGATCTACATGCCATCAAGTACCTCCCACTAAAATTCAAAGGACCAGCTCGGCATTGGCTGAATAGCTTGCCAGCAGACTACGTCGGCAGTTGGGAGGATTTGGAAGATGCATTCCTCGACAACTTCTAGGGCACTTATGTGCGACAACCGGATGCTGATGACTTGAGCCATATAACTCGGCAGCCAGGGGAATCAGCCAGACAATTCTGGACACGGTTCCTAACTAAGAAAAACCAAATTGTCAACTGTCCGGATGCAGAGGCCTTAGCGGCATTCAAGCATAACATCCATGACGAGTGGATCGCCCAGCACCTCGGTCAGGAGAAGCCGAAATCTATGGCAGCCCTCACGACACTCATGACCCACTTTTGCACGGGCGAGGATAGCTAGCTGGCTCGCAGCAACAACACATCAAGGAATCCGGCCACCTCAGATACTAAAGATGCTAACGGCGAGACCCGCGTAATGCAGACACAAAGCGCCACAACAACGGCGATAACGCCAAGATACGGCGATCACGCCGGATTCGAGGCTCTAGATCCGGTCGTGAAAAAAGCCATTCAAAAGAAGTACTCCGGGCCCGTCCAGTTTGGACCGCATACTCGATCGCTCGTGTCAAATTCACGGCACCCCCGACAAGCCAACCAATCACACCAACAGAGAATGCTGGGTGTTCAAGTAGGCCGGCAAGTTGAATGCTGAAAACAAAGACAAGGGGCTGCATAGCGATGACGAGGAGGAGCCCCGGCCGCCGAACATGGGAGGACAGAAGAGGTTCCCCCCACAAGTGAAGACGGTGAACATGATATACGCAACCCACATTCCCAAGAGGAAACGGAAGCGTGCACTAAGGGAAGTCTATGCGATGGAGCCTGTCGCCCCAAAGTTCAACCCATGGTCCTCTTGTCCGATCACCTTCGATCGCCGGGACCACCCCACTAGTGTCCGTCATGGCGGATCTGCCGCATTGGTCCTAGACCCTATCATTGACGGATTTCACCTCACTCAAGTCCTCATGGACGGCGGCAGCAGCCTGAACCTGCTCTATCAGGATACAATGCGCAAAATGGTCATAGATCCCTCGAGGATCAAACCCACCAAAACCACCTTTAAGGGTGTCATCCCAGTGTAGAGGCCCATTGCATGGGCACAATCACACTGGAAGTGGTCTTCGGATCTTCGGACAACTTCCGAAGCAAGGAGTTAATCTTCGATATCGTCCCGTTCCGCGATGGCTATCACGCCTTTGCTCGGGCGAACCGTATTGCAAAATTCAATGCGGTACCGCATTACGCATACATAATTTGAAGATGCGGGACCTAGGGGTCATAACGGTCAATGGAAACACAGGCGCTCGCTCCGCGCGAAGGAGCACACTCGGCCCTCTAGCGAAGCACAAAGCAGCCTTTTAAGGCAAAGCGCCAATTCGGCGATACACCCCGCACACGGTCAAGCGAGTCGGAGTAACCTGCAGCGAGATCGCTGGCATGTTCGAGAGCACGCCCTAGCGATTCGGCCCCGTCCTAGTCGATCAGCGACGAAATCCGTGTCGCGCGTACATAATTACACACTGAAAATACCATGGGTATAGACGGGGGCACGATCAGGGCATGTCCCATAATGCGGCTCACCCGCCCTAGGGGCTGCATACCTTTATCATTCTTTCTATTTCAGGACCTTACTCTCTGGAGGCCCTTTCTGCAGCATGATTGTCGGACACATTACGGGAAGGAACAACCAAGGGGGCAAGAAACTAAGTCGTACAATGAAATCCCAAGGTGGTTTCTGATAACGATCGAAATAGCTGTTTTAAATACCCGTACACAGCTTGTCCTTGGATAGGCCATGTCAAATAGTCCTATTCTTTGCTTATTTGCACTACCTGTATACCTACGCTTTGACGTATTATTTAAATAACAATGCATAGCATTAGTCTATTATTGCATTATCCATCCTTTTTTCTTGTATGTTCATTTACGAAAATTTGCACCCGTACATTCTGGTACGGCTAGTATGCCAGGGGCTTTCGTATACCCCATAATACGGCGTGAGAAGTCCGAACACTTTTGATAGTGCGGCACCCCGAACTTATAGCATTATATGCAACAGCTCCGAATCATGTCTTGGGTCAATAGTTGGGTTTGCCCGGCTCCCATGTTTTGGTACCTTACGTTCCGCAATATCGACTAAGGTAGCACTGGGAGAACTACTGCGATTGTGTCCCGGTTCTTCCGGACGAACACCTCAATAGAGAAAGCCAAAACTGAATGTCATGATAAGGCGAGAGCTCGTCGCTGTTCGAGAGGTCTCAAGTCCTTAAAGACTTTTTCCACTTCGGGCGAGGAGTCGGCCTTGCCTGACTTAGGCGTATATAGCGCCCCAAATTCAGCCTTCCGAATACTAGGGGCTTCGCCAAAATTTAAAATTGTAGACTTCTATGGCTAAGTGAGAGTGATAAAGTCTTATAGTCCGATTGCCTGGTTTGTTGCGCTGAACACCTCCCTCGAAGGACCCAAAATTGGGATAAAGAGTGCTCAGGTTTATCCCGAACACCTCGGCACTACTTACATGGGGGCAGATGCCGACGACTGGCCAACTTTCAGATTTTTATAAACAGCCGCACAGAAGGTAATATTTTAAATTCAAAAAGCGTTGCATAGCGCAAATGAACTAGTTTTCACATTACAGGATCACATGAGCACGTTCATTCAAAAATTACATCTTTAGCACATTCCTCTGCCACAAGGCAGGCACCCTTCAGGACGCCATCATAATACATTTCTGGGTGGCGATGCTCCTTGCCCTGCGGTGGCCCCTCCTTCACCAGCTTCTCGGCGTCCATCTTCGCCCAATGCACTTTTGCACGGGCAAAGGCCCTGCCTGCACCTTCGATGCAGATGGACCACTTGATTACTTCAAACCGGGGGCAGGCATTCACAAGCCGCCTCACCAGGCCGAAGTATCTGCCAGGCAGGGCTCGCCAGGCCACATCCGACCTATGAAATCCTTCATGGCCTGTTCGGCAGCCTTGTGAAGCTCGACCAGTTGCTTCAGCTGGTCGCTCAAAGGCATGGGGTGTTCGGTCCCAGTATACTGAGACCAGAACAACTTCTCCATCGAGATCCCCTCCTCGGCCCGGTAGAACTCCACGGCATCCAACACACTGCGGGGCAGATCTGCGAACGCTCCTGGAGAGCTCCGAACTCGGGTAAGTAAAAAGAAATTTTCTTTCACATGCTTGCTTTGCATAATGAAAGCCTTACCCGCCGCTAACTTCTTAACCGCCTCAATTTCCTGGAGGGCCGTTTGGGCTTCGGCCTTGGCATGTTTTGCGCTTTCGAGGGCCTTCGCAAGCTCGGACTCTCGCGTCTTAGAGTCAAGCTCCAAGGACTCGTGCTTCTTGACGAGAGCCTGGAGCTGTTGCTGCTCCTCGCCTACTCTGGCCTCTTGTTTTTCACGCTCGATGTGTTCCTTGGCCGCTTTGTTTTCGGCCTCGGACAGCGCCTTCTTCAGGGTCGCCACTTCGGTCATGGCCCCTGGCACATCCATGATGATCCTATTATTTTGCAACCAAATTTCTTTTTTATTTATAGACAAGGTATTGCTTACCTTTGCTCTCCTCGAGCTGCCTCTTGGCAAGGCTGAGCTCCTCCTCGGACCGCTCAAGGTCCTGCTTCAGTGTAGCGACCTCCACGATACGTGCGGCAGCGGCCAGCAGTAAAGCATGCATATTCACATAGACATATTATAATTAGACTCCTGCGATTATCATTTGATCCTCTATTCGGCTTTTCTTCGCGAACGCCAAACAGAGCATCAGGGGCTACTGTCTATGCTGTAATATTTTCCTATATTTGACTACTTACCTGAAAGCCTGTTAGGAGGCTGGCACAAGCTTTAGTTAGTCCGTTTTTGGTGGACTGAACCTTCTCGATCACCGCACTCATGATAGTGCGGTGCTCTTCGTCAATGGAAGCACCACGAAGCGCGTCCAGCAAGTTGTCCGGTGCCTCTGGATGGACAGAGGCCGCTGACACGGGCGGCTTGCCCCTTTTAATAGGGGGTCGCCTGCCGGAGTCCGGAACCACTGGGGGTTCCGGTGCAGTGTTCGGCTGGGGTCCGAACTTGGAGCCCGTGGGAGTCTTGCTCCCTTTACTCCCAGGGTCCGGAAGGTCGCCTCGAGGCGCCTCCGGGACTACCTCCCCTCGGCTCGGTGCCCTTCGGGACAACACCTCGACGTTGTCCGTGGGGGGATGGGTAGAGGCGGTCGGAAGTGAATCGTTGTTCATATCCGACGGGTCCAAAGAGCCATCCGACGAAGATACGTCGATATGGGCTCGGGGTGGACTGCATAATCATGTTCAGCATGATGAGAAGCAGTGCAATAAAACATACCATGAATTGCTATGGAATACGGACACTTATGACTTCACCAGGGGCTTGTCCCTGAGCAACCACTCATCATCGCTGTAGGCGGCTGTCGTGTAGCAGTCCGGGAGGAGGGTCCTTCCCTTCTTGGACCCTTCGGCCTCCCCGGTTGGGGCGGCCTTCCTTTTCTTGTCTCCCCCAGCTGGGGGGAGAACTTTACTCTTCCTCCTCCTCGTTTTCATGGGTGGAGTGCGCCTCAGAGTTATCAGACGATGAGTCTGATATAACCTTGCGCCAGAGACCCTTTCGGGTCCTCGTGGCCTTCTTCTTGGCCTTCTTCTCCGGCACCTCATAAAGGCGTCGGAACCAGCATCTCAATTAGGAGAGCATCTGCCGGATCTTCGGGCAGGGGGGCTGGACAATCGATCTGCTCCGCTATCTCGACCCAATCCTAGAAAGTGGCGTGGAAACTTAGATCCCGCACATGATTAAATTAGGGAAAATAATTATCCTGCGAGATATGAAAACTTACCGGATTGGCATGGCGCTTTGCGCTGAGTCTGCGGTCTTTGGTAAGGGGAGGAGGTACCCCGGCGCCCTTGAACAGCACCCTCTAGACGTCCTTGTGCGTCGTGTCGTAGAGCTCTTGCAGCGTCTGGTGCTTGGATGCCTCTAACTCCCATAAATAGAATGCCCGTCGTTGACATGGGAGGATCCGGCGGAAGAGCATGACCTGGACCACGTTGACGAGCTTGATCTTCTTGCTCATCATGTTTCTGATGCATTTTTGTAGTCCGGTCAGCTCCACCAAGGGACCACAATATATGCACTTCTCCTTCCAGGAGGTGAGCCTCATTGGGGACGCCGGGTCGAAATTCGGGGGCCGCCACCCAGTTGGTGTCGCGCGGCTCGGTGATGTAGAACCATCCCGATTGCCACCCCTTTATGGTCTCCACATAGGATCCCTCGAGCCATGTGAGGTTGGGCATTTTTCCCACCATGGTGCCTCCGCACTCCGCTTGCTGATCGACCACCACCTTCAGTTTTACATTGAAGGTCTTCAGCCACAGGCCGAAGTGAGGCCGGATGCGGAGGAAAGCCTCGCACATGACGATAAACGCCGAGATGTTGAGGATGAAGTTAGGGGCCAGATCGTGGAAGTCCGGCCCATAGTAGAACATGAGGCCACGGACGAACAGGTGGAGGGGAAATCCCAGTCCGCGGACGAAGTGGGTAAGAAAAACTACCCTCTCATAAGGTTCTGGAGTAGAGACGATCTGCCCCGCATTGGGCAAGGCGGTCTGTGATATCTGTGACCAAGTATCCGGCTCCCATGACTTTTGATGTCCTCCTCCTTGACGGAGGATTTCATCCACTTGCCTCCCACTCCGGACATGCTTGGAGCGCTTTGAGGAGAAGGACGCGAACTTGGGTGCTGGAGCTCGAGTGCGCAAGAATGGATGAGCAAGGAGAAAGAAGGCGTGGGTGACAAAGGTGAACCCTTATCCCTTTATAAGGGCGGACGGTCAGACGCCCCCCACCTGCCTAGTAAACTCGCTTATTCCCCAAGCGCCGTAATTGATGGCGCGATTGGGTTACCTACACCCGTATTGATGAGAATCCCGTGATAAGGGGACACGATCTCTGCCGACAAGGCGTGCCGAGAAACCATACCATAATATGTGCCATGGCTGGTTGAGAAAAACGGTTCGAATAATGATCGGGCCGTGGTGTGATGTCATGCTACAGAATATGTCAGCACATTAGATTTGTGGAAATATTATTCTCTCTATGGTGGTATGTGGAATTTGTTTTGCAGAGCCGGACACTATCCTTGTGTTCAAAATCTTCTATGGAGTATTCGGAGGAGGAACCCGCCTTGCAATGCCGAAGACAATCTGCGTGCCGGACTCATCGTCATTGAAGCCTGGTTCAGGGGCTACTGAGGGAGTCCTGGATTAGGGGGTCTTCGGACAGCCGGACTATATCCTTTGGCCAGACTGTTGGACTATGAAGATACAAGATTGAAGACTTCGTCCCGTGTCCGGATGGGACTCTCCTTGACGTGGAAGGCAAGCTTGGCAATACGGATATGTAGATTCCTCCCTTGTAACCGACTCTGTGTAACCCTAGCCCCCTCCGGTGTCTATATAAACCGGAGGGTTTAGTCCGTAGGACAACAACAATCATACCATAGGCTAGCTTCTAGGGCTTAGCCTCTACGATCTCGTGGTAGATCAACTCTTGTAATACTCACATCATCAAGATCAGTCAAGCAGGAAGTAGGGTATTACCTCCATCGAGAGGGCCCGAACCTGGGTAAACATCGTGTCCCCCGCCTCCTGTTACCATCCGTCTTAGACGCACAGTTCGGGACCCCCTACCCGAGATCCGCCGGTTTTGACACCGACAGTATTACCTCCATCGAGAGGGCCCGAACCTGGGTAAACATCATGTCCCCCGCCTCCTGTTACCATCCGCCTTAGACGCACAATTCAGGACCCCCAACCCGAGATCCGCCGGTTTTGACACCGACACTGGTGCTTTCATTGAGAGTTCCGTTGTGTGATCGGCAAAAGGATTAATGGCTCGACTGCGGATCAACTACGACGTCGGCTTCTTTGTCACCGACTCGGCTGGTCACCTTGGCTGGACCGAGGACTGCGCCCTACCTCCGATCGTCATGTTTGGATGAGGGCCTTCATCAACATCAACTCCGATCTCTATCAAGATCATGGAGGAATCATCCAGGGAGCCCGGGGGCACAACGTGAATATTGCCCTCGGGCGACCATGTTGTTTTTCTAGACAGCGAACTTGTATCCGCCGCCATCGTGCTACCTCTTGAGCACTGCGTTGGTTTTCCCTTGAAGAGGAAAGGGTGATGCAGCAAAGTAGCGTAAGTATTTCCCTCAGTTTTTGAGAACCAAGGTATCAATCCAGTAGGAGGCTACACACGAGTCGCTCGCACCTACACAAACAAATAAATCCTCGCAACCAACGCGATAAGGGGTTGTCAATCCCTACACAGTCACTTACGAGAGTGAGATCTGATAGATATGATAAGATATTATTTTTGGTATTTTTATGATAAAGATGCAAAGTAAAATAAAAGGCAACAAAAATAGCTAAGTGTTGGATGATTAATATGATGGAAAATAGACCCGGGGGCCATAGGTTTCACTAGTGGCTTCTCTCGAGAGCATAAGTATTTATGGTGGGTGAACAAATTACTGTTGAGCAATTTACAGAATTGAGCATAGTTATGAGAATATCTAGGCATGATCATGTATATAGGCATCACGTACGAAACAAGTAGACCGACTCCTGCCTGCATCTACTACTATTACTCCACACATCGACCGCTATCCAGCATGCATCTAGAGTATTAAGTTCATAAGAACAGAGTAACGCTTTAAGCAATATGACATGATGTAGAGGGATAAACTCATGCAATATGATATAAACCCCATCTTGTTATCCTCGATAGCAACAATACAATACGTCCCTTGCTGCCCCTACTGTCACTGGGAAAGGACACCGCAAGATTGAACCCAAAGCTAAGCACTTAACCCATTGCAAAGAAAGATCAATCTAGTAGGCCAAACCAAACTGATAATTCGAAGAGACTTGCAAAGATAACCAATCATACATAAAAGAATTCAGAAGATTCAAATATTGTTCATAGATAAACTTGATCATAAAACCACAATTCATCAGTCTCAACAAACACACTGTAAAAGAAGATTACATCAAATAGATCTCCACAAGAGAGGGGGATAACATTGTATTGAGATGCAAAAAGAGAGAGGAAGCCATCTATCTAATAACTATGGACCCGAAGGTCTGAGGTAAACTACTCACACTTTATCGGAGAGGCTACGGTGTTGATGTAGAAGCCCTCCGTGATCGATGCCCCCTCCGGTGGAGCTCCGGAACAGGCCCCAAGATGGGATCTCACGGGTACATAAGGTTGCGGCGGTGGAGTTAGGTTTTTGGCTCCGTATCTGGTAGTTTGGGGGTACGTAGGTATATATAGGAGGAAGGAGTACGTCAGTGGAGAAACCTGGGGCCCACGAGGGTGGAGGGCACGCCCCCCTACCTCGCGGCTTCCTGGTAGCTTTCTTGACGTAGGGTCCAAGTCCTCTGGATCACGTTCGTTCCGAAAATCACGTTCCCGAAGGTTTCATTCCGTTTGGACTCCGTTTGATATTCTTTTTCTGTGAAACTCTGAAATAGGCAAAAAACAGCAATTCTGGGCTGGGCCTCCGGTTAATAGGTTAGTCCCAAAAATAATATAAAAGTGTATAATAAAGCCCAATAATGTCCAAAATAGAAGATAATATAGCATGGAGCAATCAAAAATTATAGATACGTTGGAGACATATCAAGCATCCCCAAGCTTAATTCCTGCTCGTCCTCGAGTAGGTAAATGATAAAAACAGAATTTTTGATGTGGAATGCTACTTGGCATAATTTCAATGTAATTCTTCTTAATTGTGGTATGAATATTCAGATCCGAAAGATTCAAGATAAAAGTTCAATATTGACATAAAAATAATAATACTTCAAGCATACTAACTAAGCAATTATGTCCTCTCAAAATAACATGGCCAAAGAAAGTTCATCCCTACAAAATCATATAGTTTAGTCATGCTCCATTTTTGTCACACAAGAATGCTCTCATCATGCACAACCTCGATGACAAGCCAAGCAATTGTTTCATACCTTAGTAATCTCAAACTTTTTCAACCTTCAGACAATACATGAGTGTGAGCCATGGATATAACACTATGGGTGGAATAGAATATGATGATGGGGGTTACGTGGAGAAGACAAAAAGGGAGAAAGTCTCACATCAACGAGGCTAATCAATGAGCTATGGAGATGCCCATCGATTGATGTTAATGCAAGGAGTAGGGATTGCCATGCAACTGATGCACTAGAGCTATAAATATATGAAAGCTCAACAAAAGAAACTAAGTGGGTGTGCATCCAACTTGCTTGCTCACGAAGACCTAGGGCACTTGAGGAGGCCCATTGTTGGAATATACAAGCCAAGTTCTATAATGAAAAATTCCCACTAGTATATGAAAGTAACAAAACAAGAGACTCTCTATTATGAAAATCATGGTGCTACTTTGAAGCACAAGTGTGGTAAAAGGATAGTAACATTGTCCCTTCTCTCTTTTTCTCTCATTTCTTTTGGGCCTTCTATTTTTTATGGCCTTTCTCTCCTTTTTTATACCTCACTTGGGACAATGCTCTAGAAAATGATGATCATCACACTTCTATTTATTTACAACTCAATGATTACAACTCGATACTAGAACAAAGTATGACTATATATGAATGACTCCGGCGGTGTACCGGGATATGCAATGAACCAAGAGTGACATGTATGAAAGAATTATGAATGGTGGCTTTGCCACAAATACTATGTCAACTACATGAACATGCAAAGCAATATGACAATGATGAACGTGTCATGATAAACGTAATGGTGGAAAGTTGCATGGCAATATATCTCGGAATGGCTATGGAAATGCCATAATAGGTAGGTATGGTGGCTGTTTTGAGGAAGATATAAGGAGGTTTATATGTGAAAGAGCGTATCATATCACGGGGTTTGTATGCACCAGCGAAGTTTGCACCAACTCTCAATGTGAGAAAGGGCAATGCACGGTACCGAAGAGGCTAGCAATGGTGGAAAGGTGAGAGTGCGTATAATCCATGGACTCAACATTAGTCATAAAGAACTCACATACTTATTGAAAAAATCTACAAGTCACCAAAAACCAAGCACTACGCGCATGCTCCTAGGGGGATAGATTGGTAGGAAAAGACCATCGCTCGTCCCCGACCGCCACTCATAAGGAGGACAATCAAAGAACACATCATGTTTCAAATTTGTTACATAACGTTTACCATACGTGCATGCTACGGGACTTGCAAACTTCAACGCAAGTATTTCTCAAATTCAAACTACTCAACTAGCACAACTTTAATATCACTACCTCCATGTCTCAAAACAATCATCAAGCACCAAACTTCTCTTAGTATTCAACGCACTCATAAGAAAGTTTTTACTATTCTTGAATACCTAGCATAATAGGATTATTTAAGCAAATTACTATGCTATTTAAGACTCTCAAAATAATCTAAGTGAAGCATGAGAGATCAATAGTTTCTATAAAAAAATCCACCATCGTGCTCTAAAAGATATAAGTGAAGTACTAGAGCAAAAACTATATAACTCAAAAGATATAAGTGAAGCACATAGAGTATTCTAATAATTTTCGAATCATGTGTGTCTCTCTCAAAAGGTGTGTACGGCAAAGATTATTGTGGTAAACTAAAAAGCAAAGACTCAAATCATACAAGACGCTCCAAGCAAAACACATATCATGTGGTGAATAAAAATATAGCTCCAAGTAAAGTTACCGATGGAAGTAGATGAAATAGGGGATGCCTTCCGGGGCATCCCCAAGCTTTGGCTTTTAGGTGTCCTTAGATTATCTTGGGGGTGCCATGGGCATCCCCAAGCTTAGGCTCTTGCCACTCCTTGTTCCATAATCCATCAAATCTTTCACCCAAAAACTTGAAAACTTCACAACACAAAACTCAGCAGAAAATCTCATGAGCTCCGTTAGCGAAAGAAAACAAAAGACCACTTCAAGGTACTGTAATAAACTCATTCTTTATTTATATTGGTGTTAAACCTACCGTATTCCAACTTATCTATGGTTTATAAACTCTTTTACTAGCCATAGATTCATCAAAATAAGCAAACAACACACGAAAAATAGAACAGTCTGTAGTAATCTGTAACTAACGCGAACTTTTGGAACTCCAAAAAATCAGCAAAATTAGGACGACCTAGAAAATTTGTTTATTGATCAGCAGCAATTGGAATCAATATTTTATCACGTTCTGGTGATTTTTAACAATTATTTTAGTGACCTGAAAGTTTCTGGAATTTTCTGCAAGATCAAATAACTATCACCCAAGAAGATCCTATAGGTTTAACTTGGCACAAACACTAATTAAAACATAAAAACACATCTAACCAGAGGCTAGAACAAATATTTATTCCCAACAGAAGCAAATTTTTATCACTACTTCTTATATCTTATATATCTCTTGTATATATTATATATATCTACTACTCTTTACTCTTATAAAAAACAGAGTTGGTGATGATGGTGTGCTTGCCATCCTGATATAGGCCGTCCGATTTATATCTGACGGATAGGAAGGAAACTATGGCAATTTTGCAAAAAGATACCCACACCTCTCTCCACATTTGCAAATAAGGCGTTCCCTCGTTCATCCTTTTCTCCCACAAGATAAACTACTCATACAAATATATCTTGATGTTCCGTGCAACGCATGGGCATCTTGCTAGTTCTAAAAAACATTCCATCATTTGCCACACTACTGATTGCAGATGAAGAACCTACCCAAGCACAGCGTAATACAGGAGCGACTCACAATTACAAGGTGATATTCTGTTGGACAATGCAAGCTATAACCAATTACTTTTACGAGAACAATAGCAACCATGAAATTTGAAGGGTAGGTATGAACAAAATTGGAACTGCACATGTACTGCTAAGAGATTCAATTCACACATTAGGAATCGAGGAGGAGTACGATGGTCGCGGCAGCCTCTGTGCATCCTGGTCGGCAAAGGGAGTCAGTTCATTGTCCACGACGATGGTGCTTCTGTGCTTGGCGTCGGCTCTGGGAAGCAGATCCGAGACCGTGGAAGATGATGCTGGGGAAGAGGCTCCATGTACGGCGACGACGGTGGACCGGCTCCAGTGTGGCGTACGACATCGTCGATGAGGCAGATACGTTGCGGTGGACAAGTGCGCCGATGTAGAAGGGGAGGAGCACGAAGGTTGCGGAACCGTGGAGAAGTCTATTTTGCGGTGGGGATAGAAATGGGGGGTATTCAGGTGTACTACTATGGGTGCCGGGGTGGGGTTGGCTGGGTAGGGTGAACCTGAAGTTACCAAAACAGCCCCCTACCTAGCATCATCCTTAGGCCTGTTCTGAAGGGTATGATGGTAACTTCACACTGCTCGAATCAGGGTCGCGGGAGATTTTCACACTGACCTCAAAATTTTGTGACGCTGAACTCCCCGTGTGGCGTGTTGGGTGATTGGGCTAAGCAACTAGCGAGTAGTACTAGTAGTTAGTAGTACTAGTAACTACTAGTACTCCCTCCGTTTTTATTAACTCTGCATATTAGGTTTGACCGAAGTCAAACTTCCTAAAGTTGACCAAGTTTATAGAAAAATATAAACATTTACCATAACAAATATGTATGCTGTGAAAGTACATCCAATCATGAACCTAATGGTATTTATTTGTCATTGTATATGTTAATATTTTTTGTTATAAACTTTGTGAGTGTTTAGAAAACTTGACATTGACCAATGCTAATACACGAACTTCAGTAAAAATAGAGGGAGTACACACTTGTTTTCTTAGTTTGTAGTGAATTAATCATTTCTTGTAATCATGAAATAAATATATTAGGCTACTGACCTCGAATGTAATGGTTTATACAATTCAATAGTTAGAATCATTGTTGAATTCCAAGATGTATATGAGGTCTATCGTACTTCACAATATGCTCAAACTGACATAATCCCAGTCAAATGAAAATCTAAATGCATTTCATAGTTATTACTTTGTAGGATGCAACAAAACCAACCATAACTCTACATGATCCATTATAAAAGCAACATTTTGAACACATCCCAATGTGTGAATGAAACGTGTAGAGAGAGCTTGCGAAGATGGAGCAGATAGGGTGGGAAAGATTGTATGTATGTGGGCCAGAGAGTAGGAGACAAACCTAATGAGAGAGAGAGAGAGAGAGAGACGAAGAAGTTAGGTGCGTGAGAAAGATGGAGACATGTAATATACGTGAGATGCATGTGCATCCGGATTTTTTACACGTGGAAGGAGAAGAGACAACAGGTTTGATGAGAGAGCTGGAAAAACATGGACGAGAGGGGAAGGATCTCGTGGGTTGAGGAATTGATAATGTTGTGCGGGAGAGAAAGGGATTGGTAATTTTGTGCGGGAGAGAGAGGGGGAGGGAGGAGTCAGTCAGCCGTCGTCACATCATCCTGCTTCCAAATGGCCCCGCATTCTCTAGTGCAGTGTGGTCGCCGTCTTTCATCTCCTTGATGCCCTCTTTGAAGATTGAGGTGGTGTGCATGCTAGGGTGCAGAGAAGCACAAGAGAGAGTGGTCGCCATATAACCTTGGATGGGGATGAATTGTGTGCTCGGGGGAGGGGGGAGTGTGCATGCAGTGTGTGTGCGTGTGTGTGTGTGTGTGTCGGATATTGAGAGAAACCAAACCTATGGAGAAGTGTGTGTATGTGACAGAAAGCTACATTCTAAATAGGGTTTTCATGAAGAGATTGTGCATGCAAGATAGAGAACGATGTGCGGGCCGTGAGGTGGCGAGGGACCGGGTGAGGGTGTCAAAATGTGTGCATTGATGCATGTGTTACATGCAATCATGCGCGGAACGGATGAATCGAGAGAGGTGGTTGTTGTGTTACGGATGCTCCTCTCTCTCTCTCTCACTCTCACTTTCTCTCTCTCTCTCTCTCTCTCTCTCTCTCTCGCACAGACAAGTACAAATAGAAGACCGTTCTCTCATGTATACACAACGTATCGGCATCTCTCTATGTCTCACCCATGCATGATCATTTGCACATTCACACCTCTCTATGTCTCTATCACACGCACACCGTCTCCACATTGCCCTTCCGCCACAACACACATATGGACACATACACACATTCTCTCTCAGTCACACACACAGAATCAGTATTAAAAAAACTAGGGCGCACCTAAAACGTCCAAATCCAAATAAACATGAACTGAAGCTAAATTCAAATATATGTAAATATTGTAGGGTGAAGAACTTTTCCAGGAAAAAAAGTTGAGTAATATTCGAGGATTGTTTTCACACACACAAAACGGTTCGGTGGATGTCCTTCGAGCGCGACACGGTGACATGCGCTTGCATAGGATTCCGTATCATTGTTGTGCTAACTAATATGGTAGTATAAGCGTCACCTCAGTATAATGTTTATTTGTACTAGTATGGTGTTCTTTTAAGTTTGACCAACCCTATATAAAACTCAACTAAACTCCCATATGCGCACTCATCAATATGCCACCGCTGTCGTTGCGCATGCCGGCGCCCGCCTACTTCGGGCGACCATTTCTTTCCCATCACTGCCATGTCCCCGCCATCCCTGTGCCATGAAGCCAAAGGCTCGCCCGCTCACGTCGTTTGTAGTCCCTCCTTGCGATGCCGCCATGCTGCCAAGCACGCGAGCAGCTGGTGGAGCCGCGTCTATGCCCGCAGGCGTACAAATAGGAGGACAAGCGCGTGCTCCAGCACGCCGACGAGGAGGAGCTAGTGTGTCATTGTCGTCTCCGCCCACGCGGAGGAGGCATGCATGGTGGCTGTCGCGGCGGAAGCCGGTCGCGCCCCCACCGAGCCCGCAAAACGGGTGCGGACGCGGAATCTACCTTCGAGACCTTGAATGCCACGTGGATCCTGCAATCTGAAGGAACAATTTGGGCCAGTCGACTCTTGTGAGCCGTTGGATGCAACATGGACGGCCAGATGGGCTTCTTCAACCTATGAAATTGATGCATTGTTCATCTTCTCTCAAGCATCGAGCCGCCAGCCCACCACACACCTAACCGCCTGCCGCCGCCGCCTGCCCTCCCCTGAACCGCCTGCCACCACCATGCTCCCCCATCCCCGCCATCCGTTTAACCCCGGGCATGATCCATTTTTTCTGGCAAACTACATTCCACATGACGGTGTCCTGGACTAGGGGGTACTCACCACGTCGTCTCCCGACCAGCTGGATCGGGCCGAGGACCCCCATGGCGGTTCACTCATGGGCCACTTCGGGGAGCCCATGCCGCATACAAGGGAGATCCCACCAGACTTGGCGCCCAAGACGAGGACTCTCCTAAACCCTAAGCCTCTGGTGTTTTAATAAACCGAGGCCAGGCTAGTCAATAGACAAACCAATATTCATTATGACAATCTCGTGGTAGATACATGTACTCTATGCTATACCCACATTGAATATAATCAAGAAGGAGTAGGGTGTTACCTCTTAGAGAGGGCCCGAACCTGGGTAAACACCGTGTCCCTCTTCTCCTATTACTCATCGCTCCAAGACGCCTAGCTTAGGACCCCTACTACGAGATACGCCGGATACAGAACCGACATTGGTGCATTCATTGAGAGCCTGCTAGGTGATCGTCACGGTTTGATGGGAGTCAAAATTAACCGCCAGGTGATGTTTTTCCAGCCCGATCTGTTTCATGTATATTATCTTCTTTGCAAATTACTGCTCCAGGCTCGCAACTATGTTCGCAGAACTATAATTAGGTCATAACTTTTTAGGCGACTGTTCTTCGCGAGGGATCGTATTGTCGGGTTCGAAAACAATATGGCTTCTCAATCAATTCGAGTGGACGCAGACACTGGCAGAGATCTGTGTACTGTCAGAGCGCACGCAGAAGCCGGCGGAGATCCATGTATAGTCAGAATTCCAGGAACAACCATGGACCGGGTCAGCACGGTGCCCAAGACCAATTTGGCCAGCTTCTGCAAATCAGTTGTAGAGTTCGAAGGGGTCACGCGACATGTTGCTTTTCACGTCTATCGCTGGCGGACAAAGCACACAGAGGGGCGTCATGGGGCAAAATTTGGTATTTTGACCCTTTGGCCAAAGTTTAGCCAGATTTAACCCTCATCTAAAAATATTTCAGGATCTGACCCTTTTGGCTACGGCCATAGTCCCTGGCGGTAGGGTAACACTACCTACCGCCACGGTATGTGATGGTAGGACTTACTGGCGCCGTTACGGTCGATTAACATGGAAAATACCCTACCGCCACAGAACTTGGCGGTAGATAGTGTTACCCTACCGCCATGGTCTCTGGCGGTAGGCGCACATGCACCTACAACACAAAAGCAGGAGAGAGTGGATAGTGCATAGTGATGTGTGCTGGACACTGTCTTGCTTGCACGCAGTATACAAAGTATGTGCAGCAGCAACAGCATGGTAGCTTTTCTCACTCTCCCTCCTGCATGCTCATGGACAAGATGGCTACTGGTGCTAGCCCAAGAAACGAGTCAAAAGCAAGAGTAGACTGTAGTATTGTAGGTAGACCCACCAGCAGCCACTTCAGACTTCATGGATGCATGGAGTAGTAAATTCGGGATCCATGTGTGTGCCGGTGTGTGTGATTTAATATGCATGCATGCATGCATGCATATTTTTACTAAGAGTAGTATCACTAGGACTATAGGCCCTGCTATGGTCAGAGTTTTGGAGCCTAGTAATTTTACTTTTACAGTATAATGCATGTAGTACGCAGGAGTAGTACCCCTGCTACGAGGCCAGAGCTAGGAGCCTAGTGGTTTTACCATCGACACTAGCTGTCAGATGTTCAGGAAAATGAAACCCAATACATCAAATCGCACTTGTGGCATGCACGTTGCACAACCTACCGCCAGCCTCTTTGGCGGTAGGGTTGCACGGCCTACCGCCAAGGACTCTGGCGATAGGGTGTCTTTTATGTCAAATGGACATCATTGCTCTGTCGAATCCTATCGTCAAGGTTTATGGTGGTAGGCAGTTATACCCAACCTCGGTGGTAGAAAAAGGGTCAGATCATAAAGAAATTAAGACAGGGGTCAAATTTGACATAAGTTTTGTAAAAGGGTTAAAACATGAAAATTGGCCACGTCACGGAGGCTCTTTTCCTCTTTCCTTTCTTTAATCTATCTATAGTATTTACGCTGCCCCTCGTGGACCTCCACTTTTAATCGAACATGCATAAGCCAAGCACTAACGTACTAGCATTACTTGGGCTGTGTTTTGCCTCATGATAAGATCAAAGTGCTATCTCAAGACTTTCAAGGAGCTTGTCAGGGGCGGTGCTGTGTGTGGAGTTTTTTGTCCACTGATTCTAAAGGCGATCCGACGTGCTGCAACATGTAATTGACCTCGACTGCGACCGCCTCAGCGAGCCGTCGTCGTCATCCCACTTGCGCCAACCAAGTTTTGGCATCGCTTCAGCACGTGTTCCTGTGCCGGCATCATCGCATTGTCACTCCGCCGGGCTAGCCCCGCGCTCAGGCCAATTTTTTTTACTTTACTTAAGTTAATTAAGTAGAAGATTGTTTTAAAAAATATATACATATATTATTACCTTTATCTTTATTATTTTTAAACTGCATTATTTTACATGTGCAGGTAATCAACTTCGACTGCGCCACAACATGCATGTGAGAGCGGCGATAGTTTGGCTCAGCCGTGGAGATGATGCAGTACCGTACACAACATGCATGTGAGACCGACGATAGTTTGGCTCAGCTCAGTCACAGGGAGATTCGATCTTTCTTTTTCCCTATTATTTGATTAAGTTTGGGGGCCGTCTATACTTTTCATTAATGGTCTCTCTTTCCCGTGCTTCCCTAATGCAATTAGCACTACTAGTTGTTGCACGTGCATCAAGATCGGATTGGTGCAACAAGCTATCTTACGCGGCCGACAGCCACAGCGCCGACCAACACCTCCGCAATGAGTTCGGATGATGACATGCCGATGTTTTCGCCCCACGCATGCCGACCTACATCAACATATTCGCGCTGCTACTCTGTCGAACCGACCTCGGCGCCCGGGCCAAACTTACCTAATTACTCGCTTTGCATATATTAATTATGCATTATATTCTCTTTTTTAATTATAATTGTTTCTTGCTTGCACCGTATCATGTGTGCAGGTTATCAATTTCTAATGCGTCATGTGGTCACCTTGGTGTGCCGACATCGTCGCCTCACCTCTAACATTCACCTCGCCGACTTGCTTGGACAATTCGGTCGGCGTGGGGCAACCCACAGGGAGACTTAATCCTTCCTCTCCTTTTTGTTTATTGAGTAAAATGCACTGGCGGTACTTGAACTTGCGAAGAAAGCACGCTTTGGTCATTTTACTTCAAAATACGGCCAATACGGTCACTCAATACGTCTACACGTGATTGTATGGTCACTGTTCACCCGTACGCCACTCGTCGCCTCTCCATTTGACCGCTCCGAGGCGACAGCTAGCGCTCGCGGGTTTTTTTTTGTAAATTAGCTCGCGGGGGGTTATTTCCATCCACCACCCTTTGCCACTGATGCCAAATCCTTAGTTCCCCTACCACCGAGGCCACCTGCTGCTTGCTGCTTGCCGGCGCCCTCCCCCTGCTGCTTGCCACCGCCCTCCACCTAATGCTTGCCACCGCCCTCCCCCTGCTGCTTGCCGCCGCCATCTGAAGCCGCTCCGCCATGTCGACAAGCTCGGTCAGGTCATCGGTCGGCGGCCATTCGGTGGTGGTGCCGCTGATAAGATGCCCTACTTGCGGCACTCGTGTGAAGTTCTACCTCTCGAACACGGACAAGCACGAGGGCTGGGTCTTCTACAGGTGTCCTATTGGTGTAAGTGGATCTTGCGATTTGTTAATTTTGGTAGATTTTTGTGGATCTTGCGATGGTGATTTTTGGCATGTGCTTGTTTCTTCTGATCTTCAGGACCATTTCTGGCATTAGGAGTTGGAATACGTTGCCTACTTGCTGGATAATCAGTTTCTGGTTAGCAATGAAGTCGTAGATGCATTAGGAGCTGCAGAGGAAAGGAGGGAAGAACTGATGCGAGCAAGGAATCGAAGATATGCAGTTGATCTTCCAGGCTTTGAAGATGGAATTCATGGAAGAGTTGCAGCTCAAATGAGCAATCGTCAAGCAGAAGCACTCGTAGGGTTAGCCAATCAAATCTTGGTGATGCTGAAGGCACTGTTGGCATCACTCATTGTACTTGTAGTGGTTGTAGCTTTGTCTCTGGTGAAGAAGTGATGGATTTGATGCAGTGTGTAGTTGATGCAGTTGAACTGCTAGTATGAAGTGATGGAGTTGATGCAGTATGTAGTTTGTTAGCAGATGAACTGGTAGTATGAAGTGATGGAGTTGATGCAGTATGTAGTTTGTTAGCAGATGAACTGGTAGTATGAAGTGATGCTTTTGCATTGTAAGTCTGAAGTTTATGTAGTTTCGGTTCTTTCTTTGTAGTTGATGTAATGTTGTTACTCTGAAGTGACAATCTTTTGCATTCTAAGTGATGCTTTTGCAATATGTAAGCATTTTACTCATGTTGTAATGCAAATGGAAGTTAGTTTGGCATGTTGAAGCTGTTGATGCTGTCATATGAAGATATCATATTTGATATGAAATGGAATTTAATGTTGTGCAAGTTATCATGTTGCTGTCATATGTACATCATATTTGGCTTCTGTGTATATTTGGCTCCATATGTAGAGATCATCATATCATGTTGCTGTCATATCATTTTTATGCTATTTGATGTTGTTATCATCTTGCTGTACATTTCACCATTTGACCATCTGCGTACAAGTGCATTTAGGTAGAAAACATATTGCATTCATATCAGTAGGGAGAAATCATAAGCATAACAGCAATCCATATCTGGGAAGTACCAACAAGTGCATTCAGTTACAAAATGATCAACAATTGATCCATACTCATGTGTACACATCAGTATGGATCAATTAAAACATTTCTCATCAGTCACATCCTACTACATGAGTACTCCTACTACATCATGCTTAAGAAGTAAAGGATGCTACATAGATCATCATCTGAATATGTCAAACATGGAAGTGCTTTTGGTCTTGCTGGGAAGCACAATATCATCATCTGAATCAGGCTCTGGATCTGCAGGCCTCTTGCCTAGAGCAATACCTATCAGCCTCAATTCCTCCTTCCTAGCTTCATTGACAACCACTGCTGCTCTTTTTCTTCTTCTGCTTGACTTCTTTTCTGCTCTCTTCTTGGCAGCAGCTTCCTCCTTTTGAACCTTCTTCTCAGCTTGCTGCTTTGCTTTTTGCTCAGCAGCCATAGCTTTCTTGGTCTCCATAATGATCTGCCTTGTCTCTTCCCTAGCCTTCTTTGCTATTTCAGCTTCTTCTTTTCTCTTCTCTCTCTTCTGAGCTTGTGACTGCCTCTTCCTCTCTGCTTCCAGTGCTTTCTTCTCCAATTGCTGATGTCTCTTCCTGGCAGCTTCCTATGATTTCTTTAGTTGTTCCTCCCTTCTTACTGCAAGAAGTGCTTGTTTCTTATCTTCCAGTTCTTTGTCTCTCTGTCTCTTGAGGAGAAGCAATATTTTGGCCAATTCACCTTGCTGGATTGTACTTGAGCTCCCATTGTTGCTTGTGTTGCCTTGGGTTTCATTGAGCATGGCCTGGCGTGAGATATGAAAGTTGATTCTGGTATAGGCCCTGTTGCAACCACTCTTGGCAGAGGCCTCTGGATGACAAATCTACATACTGCAGTTCAGAATAACATGTTTTATCAATGAACTTAAGATCAATTTCAGGAAACAAGGACATTTACTTACATTCTGAACCATATGATCAACCATAAGATCTTCTATGACATGATTTTTACGGAGAGTTGTGCTCCTGTTGAAGTGCAAGTAATTATGAATCATATCTTTGCAATATTTCTGATTATCAACTGTGCAAGAAAACCTACAGTACAAATGACATACCTGAGTAATGACTTGCTCATCACTACTAGGGAAAAGCCTATACACAGAATCTTACCAGCAGCGCTCCTCAAAATACGACGCTACTGCTATTTAGCAGCAGCGCGTGATAGAAAAACGCGCTGCTGAAAGGAGAATAGTAGTAGCGCGTCCACACAAAACCGCGCTACTGCTCTAATTGCCATGACCTCGCCACCCAGCTAGTTATAGCAGTAGCGCCCTATACTGAACCGCGCTACTGCTATAGAAGTTAGCAGCAGCGCTTCTAAGAAAATCGCCATCGCTAAGATCAGCCCACAAGTTTAGTCCCACCTCGCTCATGTAACAGGGTGTTTACCACCTTAAATATGTTACTTCTGAAAGTATCACAACCAGTTGGTCTTCACTGAACTCTATGTGTAAAATTTGTGGCCGCAATATGAGTCCTCTCCGGTTCCTACCGGAGAGGACTCATATTGACAATTCAGATTGTACACAAAAAGATCATTGATGGCCAATGTATTTTTGCATTGACGTATTTTTTGTATACTTACACTTAGCAGTAGCGCTTTATCTGCAAAGCGCTTCTGGTAGGCCAACTTAGCAGTAGCGTATAACAATGCATGCGCCATCGCTAGTCCTATTAGCTGTAGCGCGTTTTGGTGAACGCGCTACAACTATCATTACCTTATCCCCACGTACGCGCACGACTGTCGACCCTCTCTCTCTCACTCACACTCTCACTCTCGCCCGCGCGCCGATAACCGTCGTCGTGCGTCACCGCCGCCGCCGCCTTCGTCCGTCCGCCGCCGAGGTACTCCCCTCCTTCCGTCCCTCCTCCCTCCTCCTCACACGTCCTCCCTCGGCCTGCGGCCGCCCCTCCCTCCTCCTCCGCCGCCCTCCTCCCTCCGCCTGCAGCCGCCCCTCCTCCCTCCTCCGCCGACAGCCCTCCTCCCACCGCCCTCGACCTCACCGCCGCCACCCGAGCCCACCCAAAGACCGCCGCCTCCCGATCCCGCCCTCGCCGCCCCTACCTCTCCGTGCCCCCCACCCCTTTCTCTCTGCTTAGTTAGTACTAGATGTTGTTTAGTAGTAGTAGATGTTAATTTAGGGTTCATAGATAATGATTTTTAGTAGTAGTAGATGTTAATTACTAGTAGTGATGGTACTAGTTAACTAGGGCAGTATGATTAATAGTAGTTGTAGTTGAACTACTTTAGTTGTAGTTGAACTAGTTTAGTAAGTAAATTAATAAACTAGTTGAACTAGTTGAATTAATAGAACTAATGTATTTTTAGTAAGATAATTAATATAACTAGTTGAACTACTTTATTTTTAGAAAGAACTAGTTTTTTTTCTATTTATAGTAAGTTTATATTTAGTAAGAACTAGTTGAACATGTCATATTTGTTTATATTTTTTAGTTTAAGCAATTATTCGGGATGTATTAGTGATAACTTATACAGTTTTTGCTTTTGCAGAAATCAAGGAGCCCCTCCATCATCCCCGCCGTCGTCCCCGTCACCGACCCCCTCCGACATCGAGGTGAGACCAGCCAAATATCCATGTATTTCTTTTGTTGCTCAAATAGGATATGTGGTTGCCCAAGTGGCCGTTCATGTTCAATTTACACCTCCGAGTGGCCTATGTTTTGCCGGAGTGTTGATTAATTTCTGTTCTGGCAAATTTCAGGCGCTCGATATGTCCTTTTTTAGCAAAGGTCATGCCGGATTTTTTCGTGAATTCTGGCATGACTTGTGCTAGAATATGTAGGAAATATCGAGTGGCCTGGATTTTCTCGAAAAATAACGACCTAATTTAGGTTTTTAGTACATATATTTAATTGTACAAGTTTAATCTTTGAATTATGAACATAGGAAATGTCGTACTCGGACGACGACAGTTTCCCGGGGGAGTGCAGCTGGTGCCACGACGATTGAGGTATGTGCGACAGGTTCGTTGAGTTGGACGAAAATCGGCGCTTCAGCATTAAGCTCGAGGAGACCTTCGATGTTGAAACAGTACGCAACAACGACAAGAGTTTTTTTCGTAATTAAGCATGACTTCAACTATTTCAACGTCTAATTTTCATCTTTTACAATTCGACTAGCTTATCCCATGCCATGCAAGACGCTATGTCTTGGAGAGGATGGGTTTTGAAGACCATGAAAATTTTGAAACAAAGAAAATACACCTAAGGACCCATCATGATATGGATTTTGAAGTAAATCTATACAATGCTCAGAGCGTAACCCATTTTGGTTGCCAAAATTGGGAAGCACCTTGCAAAATGTATGGTTTTTATGAGGGTATGATTATCACCATGGATCTTGGTGATCCTGACATCGAGCAAGACAATATGGACATTTGGGTCCTTGTTGATACGCTTCTGATTCTACCGCAATGTGAGTTTCTCAAACATAGTTATTAACTAATTTATATTATTTATTTCAAAATATTTGACAGCTTATTTTGAATCTTCAAAGAATGTGCAGAAGATGGTAGACATAACCCACTACATTGATGGCTCCGAATTAACTAATAAGGAGAAAAGTCATCTGATTGCTTGTTGTACTTATCTTGAGAATTACAACACCTATTATCGAACTCCTCCAAATTATGGTGAATACGTGCCACTAGTGCACGTGTTGAACCACTATAACTTCTTTGGAGATACCCTGGTAAGATTTTTTACTATTACGACATCCGTGCATCTTTTGCATACTTCTAAAACTAGTACATCATTTCTAACTACGAAGTTATTACTATGTTTTTCAACATAAAATCCCGATGGATTGTGTGCCTCATCTGATGTATCAGAATGGTCGCCTTGCGATTACGAACATACAGCCAGTCAATCTAAGGAGCTCACTGTGCATATCGGATTTATAAAACCGGTGAACACATGCTAATCAAAGAATGGAAAAAATGTTTGGACATTCGCAAGGAGGTTCTTGGAAGTAACATTGCTTAAAGGCAAGAATTGGAGACAGGATAATCTCCATTATCCATAATGGAGAATCAGGGGCTATCTTGTTTTTTGCTATTTTACCGTAGAGAATATAGTAGGTCCTAAGAGAATGTAGTAGGTCCTCTGAGGTACAATATGTTTATTATGTGATACAATGTGTTAGAGTTGATGACGAGGAGTACTTGTGATTACGACTAGTGACCAATTTGTGATGAAAACGATGATCTTGAGGAGGTGTTATATGACAATGATGTATTATGATGATAAGTTGTTAATGATATGATAATGATGATGATATTTATTATATCATTGGGTGAAAGAATCATGATTAGTTTCAAGTGGATGTCCATCCATTTGAAACTAGTCCACGATTCTTTCACCCCGTGATGTAATAACTCATTATGATGTAAAAACAATCTCTAAATTCCTGTTGTATGAAAACTTGTGTAAAGGTGTATGAAATACAACATGAAATAAAAAAGAAATAAAATACTAAATAATATTAGTAGCGCGGGCATGGAGGAGCGCTACTACTAATTACCAGCAGCGCTGCTCTGCGGGAGCGCTACTACTAGATCAATTTAGCAGTAGCGCGGGTCCAGGCACGCTTTTGCTAAGCTTTAGCTGTAGCGCCTTATCAGTAGCGCTCCTGGCCGCGCTACTGATAGGCCTAAAACCCACGCTGCTGCTAGGCTTTTCCCTAGTAGTGCACCATCACCTACATTTGGATCAGCTTCTGTGTTACTAGCTTCCACATTTGGAGGAACTTGTGCAGTAGCAGCTTCAACATCTCCCTGTGGTGCTGGTGGAGCTTGCACATTTGGAGGGGGCAGCCCAGCCTTGAGGTACTTGCAGCCTTTGATATTGTGGTCTGGCTCTCCACAGTAGTTGCAATGCATGATCACGCCATGCCTTGACATTTTTTTGCCACCATTGCTACAAGAAACTTCATGAGGGGCCTTCTGCTCTTGCATGGCTTGCCTACCTGCTTGGTGTACAATGGTGGCTTAATTGGGGGTCCATTCATCCTCTCCCATTATGTTTTATCTTTGTATGGGTAGATGATGTTGTTGTATGCTTTCTTGAACATCCCAACAGAGTAACATTGGTTAACCAAGAGGAGGGGATCCACTCTCTCATGTCTAGCGCAAGCTATAGCATGTACACATGGTGTGCCACCCTTCTGCCACCTCTTGCAGCTACACTCATTGTTGTGCCAATCAACAATGTAGTCAGTCCCTCTATCACCAACTTGAAAGACTCCATCACCAGCCCCTTCAACATAGCAAGTGTTTGCCCATTCAGTTAGCTTATCAACCTTTTTATTTATCTTAGGGCATATTTTCCTTTCATCTTTTCTGCTTCTATCTGCTTGGTGTAGTGCCTCTGCATCAATTGCCCTTTAATCCTTTCTAGCATTGACAATATTGGTAGTTCCCTAGCATCCAGTATGTACCTGTCCATGTAAAGCACACATCAAAATATATTTGAATAGAGTAACAATTAGCATATGAGAACATCAATGCAGTTGGTTGTTACTTGTTAAATACTTCACAATTGTTGTTCAGTAAGATATCACACTTGGGTAGATCACTTTGAAAAGCCCTAACCCAAGTGTTAGGTTCAAGCTCATGCAACCATTTGTAGGCATCCAAGTTAATTTCCTTCATCTCATTCATGTACTGCTCATACTTCACAGTAGTGTTGCTTCTTGCTATTTTCCAAAGTTGGTTCTTCAGTACATCACCTTTGGATTGCTGTTGGAAGTTTTGCCACATGTGTCTCACACAGAAACTATGTTCTGACTGTGGAAACAACTCATCTACAGCATTTATTAGGCCCTGCAAAATAATTAACAAGTACTTCATATGGTGCTGAACTGAATGAAAGAAGGGATCATAAGAGCAAGTAATGAAGATCAACATCATTTACCTTTTGTTTATCAGACATAATAGTCCATGGGTCAGTGTTGATGATGCCTAGATCATTTTTAGCCTCTCAAGGAACCAACACCATTTGGGCTTGTCCTCCACTTCAACTACATCAATAGCAATATGGAAAATACAATCATTTGAGTCAATTCCCACAGCAGTTAGCAGCTGTCCTCTATACCTTGTCTTAATATGGCATCCATCAATGAATATCATTGGCTTACATCCCTGAAGGAAACCTCTTTTGCAAGCATCCAGGCACATGTAAGCTTTGCTGAACCTTGCTTGATCATCAAGTTGAAGAAAAAAAGAGTTGCATGGGTTACTTCTCCTAAGTTCATTTCCATAGTCCCACAGCATACTGTACTGGGCCTCTTCATCACCATATATAATCTTCATTTCTAGCCTTCTAGCTCTTTGCAACTTGATCCTAGATGGTGTCATATGCCATTCCTTCTGAACTACTCTTGAAAAGTTCCTCAGATTCATATCTTGGTCTGCCCTAAAGCTCTCAAGGTACTTACATGCTAAGAAAGGAGCAAAGGAAAGCTTTGATCTTCCACTTCTTGGTACATGTGTGTTCATGCACATATTTCTTCACCATGAAACACTTTGTCCTACTATCATAAGAGGCCCAAAGGTACCAAGTACAATCCTCATCACAAGTTGCCTTCACCCTTTTCTTATCACTTACAGGGAGCTTCACATCTACTCTGTTCTTGCAACTGTATACTTTGATTGCTTTCCTGAGTAACTCAACTGTTTGGAAAACTTGCCCAACATGAAATTTGGGGCAGTGCAGGTCCTCAGCTCTAAATGCCTTGAACTTCATGTAAATTTCTTCATCCTCAGAATCAGGGGCCCATAGATCATCTCCTTCTGACTCATACAACTCATCTTCAGGATCATGTGCTACTGGCTCATGTGCTTCTTTCTCATTTGCTTTAATAGGCACTTTCTTTTTTTGATGCTTATGCTTCTCTTTCAACTTTATGTCTTCAGGATCATCCATATCCACATTATCAGCATACATATCATCATCACCATCACTAATATCATAATCAGAGTCCACTATGGCCCCAGGATCAAAGTCAGAGTTATCTGAATCACTCTCATTTGTTTCCATTTCATTACTTGCTCCTCCAGATGAGTTGCATTGTCTGTTTTTTCTTTTGCAGTATCTTCCTCTACCACCTTCACCTTCAGCTTCAACATCATCATCACCACCATTTGGTGTAGGCCGAATCACACCTGACTCCTCCACACTTACATCTTCACTCACATAAGATGCTTTCCTTTTTGCAAACACAAACTTGCTTAAATCATCATCTTCTGCATGCTATGGAGGATAAACTACCTGTATAGGAATTGGGTGAGGCACATTTGCATATTCAGGCTCAACATCAATATCTGCAATTTCTGGCTCATTTGGTTTACTCTTGCAAGGACTAAGCACTTCAGGTAGCTGCCTTATTGGGAAATTGACCACATCATCCTCTGTCAAGTTTGCATTCAAAATGTCATCATGATCAAGGTACAAACTAAATGAGTAATGCCCTAGTGACACAAATGTTAGCATCTGATCTGTGTCCCTATCACCTCTAATTTCTCTCAACCCATTCCTGTTGATTGACAGAATGGGAATTCAGTAATACACTTTCATCCTGCCTGCCATCTCCCATCCTATCTCTTAACCTAAGTTTTCAACCATGATTGGAGACCAAGTATCTGCATCTACTTCATCATACCACAGTTCATGACCATTCACATAGGAACGATTGCTACCTTGCCCAAGGAAATAACCACCATGGTTAAACTTAACTGAAAACTTCCTGTTGCGCTTATCTGCATACATCAAAACAGAGCAGAACAGAGTTTCAGAATTTCTGTTCTACATAATCTGCAAGAAATAGATGCAAGCAACCACCTTTGAGTATCACAATCACCTACACAACTAGCATCTTCAACATGCAGCAAAAGATAGCACCTTTCATCACCAAATAACCTTCAAACAACCACCTTCTCCAAACCCAAAAACCCTATACGCTGAAACCCCCAAATCGCGGTCGAAAACCCTAGGCAAATCTTCAACATACAGATGGGCATATCTGACTAACAAAGCAAACCATCCACAATGTCAACCTCTAAATTTCTACCCTACAGCTTACAGCGCAAGAACCATGGGGGGCCGAGACGAGGGCTTACTGTAGGTGGGCGGCGGCGCACCATCGGCGCGACGCACAGGCAACATCCCGACGAACAGGCTCCAGCGATGAGATGCGCGGCGCCTGTGTGTCGCCTCTCCCCCTTGTGTGACGACTCCGGTGGTGGTGGTGCGGTGCCGCTGACGATCGCCCTTCCCTCCTCCCCTGTCTCTACCTCCCCTTTCATTGTGATCGAAACCGAATAGACAAGGGTGCGGAGGAATTACGGAGCCAGCCAAGGGTTTTCTTGTAAAAATGTTGCGGAAAACCCCCGCGAGCGCCAGCTATCGCCTCGGAGCGGTCAAATGGAGAGGCGACGAGTGGCGTACGGGTGAACAGTGACCGCACAATCACGTGTAGACGTATTGAGTGACCGTATTGGCCGTATTTTGAAGTACAGTGACCAAAGCGTGCTTTCTTCGCAAGTTCAAGTACCGCCAGTGCATTTTACTCTTGTTTATTTTATCAAGTCTGGAGGCAGCCTACGCTTTTGTCTTGTCGTCAGTCTTCCATGCACTTTTTCACATACTAGGTTGATTTGACCCTTGCACTAAAAGTAGTGTCATCCTAGTATTTGCTAACACTTGCGTGAGATGCTAGACCTTCTGCGCCTTATTTGATTCGGATCTGATGTTGATTACTACATCATCTGTTGATCACCTCACAAGACATCAGTTGCTATTATTCCTACTAATTACACAAAATATAAATTCTTCGCGCCATCATATTTTCTCCTAGGCTTGTATTGTTGTGAGTATATAGATCGCAGTACGGGCTATGCGGCAATCCAATCAACTTCATGTTCGGGGCCTGATGAACCCCGCACCTGGAACTCGGACCGTCCTATGAATTTAGACTTCGTCATGCCCTCACCGTGGCATCAATAACCCGCCTCGACATTGTCCTCGGCGCCCAGGCTATATTCCTCGAATTATCAACTTAGCATAAATAAATTATGCAATTTTTTAATTATTATTATTTTTGGTTTGTGCTATTTCTATGTGAGCAGGAAATCTACTTATCTGCTTCACTTCGGCAAACCGACGTCGTCGTCCCAATCGGCTCGTGTGATCACCTTGTTGGTTGAATTGCCATACCAACATGTTCAGTTGCCTCAGGGACTTCGGCATCGTTGAGAGAGCTTTACCTCATCGATTGTTCGGCACACTGGCCATATTCCTTTTATTACTCACTTTGCATAAATTATTAATCATGCAAGGAATTTTTTTAATTTGTTATTATTACTATTATCTCCCGCTTGCACTATTTTATGTGCATAGGTAAATGATCTCGGTTGGGCAGCGTTGTCACCTCTGCGCACCGACATACCACGTCACCTCGGCTGGACAGGGGGCTTCGCCAACACTTCATTAACCCACGCCGGGGACTTCGGCGTCATACTGCCGGCCTGCTCCGTCGCCTCAGTCGGACTGGGGGTTACACCTCGCCACATTGGTCGTGCTACATCGCCACTTTGGAGTGTCGAGCTCTTCGCTCCGCCACCTCGGGATCGGCTTGGGGCTGGGACCTTGTCTTGCATCAAGCTCGGACCACATCATCAATGTCGAACACATTAACCAGCTAAGTCGCTTTCATGCTCAAAGTTTTAAATTTTTAATTATTGTTCGGTTCGACCATGCTCACAAATGTTGTTTGTTAAAAACACTTCATTTCCCATGTTAACCGGGGGCTCTTAAATTTATATTCGTTTTATAATAACTGTTCTTCTTCTAAGTCGTTGCAAAGTCTTTTTCTACCACTCCCTTCTCGACTCGAGCGTGGGGCCAATCGCTAGATGGCCTAGTTTCTCTCTAAAGCTGCTCGGGTTTGTTTCACTAAACTGGCCTAACCAGAAGTACTCCGCCTTTGGGATAGGAGGTTGAAGCCGTAGGCTGACCCGCTTGAAATCTTGAGATTGGATGTGTCATGTTAAAGCACGACAGAAGCGCAAAAAAATTTAAGACCAATTTCGGATTGGCACAAAAAACTTGATTTAGTTCGGACTTAAAATTTTTACTGAAGTCTTTTGGTTTTCCAGGCTTGCGCCATTATTAACCTATTTGTGTGTGTCGGTGTCAAAACCGGCGGATCTCGGGTAGGGGGTCCTGAACTGTGCGTCTAAGGTGGATGGTAACAGGAGGCAAGGGACACGATGTTTACCCAGGTTCGGGCCCTCTCTACGGAGGTAATACCCTACTTCCTGCTTGATTGATCTTGATGAATATGAGTATTACAAGATTTGATCTACCACGAGATCGTAGAGGCTAAACCCTAGAAGCTAGCCTATGGTATGATTGTTGTTGTCCTACGGACTAAACCCTTCGGTTTATATAGACATCGGAGTGGGCTAGGGTTACACAGAGTCGGTTACAACAGAAGGAGATCTACATATCCGTATTGCCAAGCTTGCCTTCCACGCCAAGAGAGTTCCATCCGGACACGAGACGAAGTCTTCAATCTTGTATCTTCATAGTCCAACAGTCCGGCCAAAGGATATAGTCTGGCTGTCCGGATACCCCCTAATCCAGGACTCCCTCAGTAGCCCCTGAACCAGGCTTCAATGATGATGAGTCCGGCGCGCAGATTGTTTTCGGCATTGGAAGGCGGGTTCCTCTTCCGAATACTCCATAGAAGATCTTGAACACAAGGATAGTGTCCGGCTCTGCAAAACAAGTTCCACATACCATCGTAGAGAGAATAATATTTCCACAAATCTAATCTGCCAACGTTTATAGCATGACATAACACCGTGGCCCGGTCATTATTCGAACCGTTTTTCACAACCAGCCACCGCACATATCGCAAGGCAGTTTCTTAGGCATGTCTGCTACGTCTTGAGCTTGCGTTGGTTTTCCCCGAAGAGGAGAGGATGATGCAGCACAGTAGCGTAAGTATTTCCCTCAATTTTTGAGAACCAAGGTATCAATCCATCAGGAGGCCACGCACAAGTCCCTCGTACCTGCACAAAACGATAGCTACTCGCAACCAACGTGATTAGGGGTTGTCAATCCCTTCACGGTCACTTACGAGAGTGAGATCTGATAGAGATAATATTTTTGGTATTTTTGGTATAAAGATGCAAAGTAAAAACAAAGCAAGTATAAAAGTGATGGAGATTGATATGATGAGAAGACCCGGGGGCCATAGGTTTCAGTAGTGGCTTCTCTCAAGAGCATAAGTATTCTACGGTGGGTGAACAAATTACTGTTGAGCAATTGACAGAATTGAGCATAGTTATGAGGTTATCTAGGTATGATCATGTATATAGGCATCACGTCCGTGACAAGTAGATCGAAGCGATTCTGCATCTACTACTATTACTCCACTCATCGACCGCTATCCAAAGCATGCATCTAGAGTATTAAGTTAAAACAGAGTAACGCCTTAAGCAAGATGACATGATGTAGAGGAATAAATTCATGCAATATGATAAATACCCCATCTTGTTATCCTCGATGGCAACAATGAAATACGTGCCTTGTAACCCTTTCTGTCACTGGGGTAAGGACACCGCAAGATTAAACCCAAAGCCATGCACTTCTCCCATTGCAAGAACTACCAATCTAGTTGGCCAAACCAAACGGATAATTCGAAGAGACTTGCAAAGATAACTCAATCATACATAAAAGAATTCAGAGAAGATTCAAATATTATTCATAGATAAGCTGGATCATAAACCCACAATTCATCGGTCTCAACAAACACACCGCAAAAAGAAAATTACATCGAATAGATCTCCACGAGAGAGGGGGAGAACATTGTATTGAGATCCAAAAGAGAGAAGAAGCCATCTAGCTACTAGCTATGGACCCGAAGGTCTGAAGTAAACTACTCACACTTCATCGGAGAGGCTATGGTGTTGATGTAGAAGCCCTCCGTGGTGGATGCCCCCTCGGCGGAGCTCCGGAACAGGCCCCAAGATGGGATCTCGTGGATACAGGAAGTTGCGGCGGTGGAATTAGGTTTTTGGCTCATGTTCTGATCGTTTGGGGGTACGTAGGTATATATAGGAGGAAGGAGTACGTCGGTGGAGCAACAGGGGGCCACGAGGCAGGGGGGCGCGCCCAGGGGGAGGGCGCGCCCCCCATCCTCGTGATCGCCTCTGTTACGTCTTTGAGTAGGGTCCAAGTCTCTTGGATCACGTTCGGTGAGAAAATCACGTTCCCGAAGGTTTCATTCCGTTTGGACTCCGTTTGATATTCCGTTTCTTCGAAACAATCGAAATAGGCAAAAAACAACAATATCGGGCTGGGCCTCCGGTTAATAGGTTAGTCCCAAAAGTAATATAAAAGTGGAAAATAAAGCCCATTATAGTCCAAAACAATAGATAAAGTAGCATGGAGCAATCAAAAATTATAGATACGTTGGAGACGTATCAACGTCTTGTCGAAGCAGAGATCGTGTCCCCTTATCAAGGGATTCTCATCAATACGGACGTGGGGAACCCAACCGCGCCATCAATTACGGCGCTTGGGGATCAAGCGAGTTTCACGAGGCAAGTGGGGGCGCATAGTTTCGTCCGCCCCTATAAAGGGATAAGGACTTCACCTTTTTCACCCATGCCTTCTTCCCTCTCGCATATCCATTCTTGCGCACTCGAGCTCCAACGCCCAAGCTTGCACCTTTTCTCCTCAAACCGCTTCAATCATGTATGGAGCGGGAGGTAAGTGGATGAAATCCTCCATCACGGAGGAGGACATCAAGAAGCTGCAGGGAGCCAGATACTTGTCCGCGGATATCGCGCACCGGCTGCCCGACGCGGGGCAGATTGTCCCTACCCCGGAACCTTACGAGAGGGTAGTCTTCCTCACCCACTTCATCCACGGACTGGGATTTCCTCTCCAGCCATTCGTCCGCGGCCTCATGTTCTACTACGGGCTGGACTTCCATGACCTGGCCCCGAACTTCATCCTCAACATCTCGGCGTTTATCGTCGTGTGTGAGGCCTTCCTCCGCATCCAGCCCCACTTCAGTCTGTGGCTGAAGACCTTCAATGTCAAGCCGAAGGTTGTAGGCGGCCAGCAAGCGGAATGCGGCGGCGCCATGGTGGGCAAAATGTCCAATATCACATGGCTCGAGGGCTCCTATGTGGAGACCATAAAGGGGTGGCAATCGGGGTGGTTCTACATCACCGAACCGCGCGACACCAACTGGGTGGCGGCCCCCGAGTTCCGATCCGGAATCCCGACGCGGCTCACCTCCTGGAAAGAGAAGGGCCTGTCCTGGGGTAACCTGGTAGAGCTGACCGGACTCCAGACCTGCATCAGGAACATGATGAACAGGAAAATCAAGCTGGTCAACATGGTCCAGGTCATGCTCTTCCGCCGGATCCTCCCGTGTCAACAACGGGTATTCAATTTGTGGGAGTTCGACCCAGCCGAGCACCAGACGCTGCAGGAGCTTTTCGACACGACGCTGGGGCGTCTGGAAGGTGCTGTTTAAAGGCGCCGAGGTACCTCCTCCCCTTACCGAGGACCGCGGACTTAGCGCAAAGCGCCGCGCCAATCCGGTAGGTTTTTACACATCACAAGATGTTTAGTTTCCTTAGTTTAATCATATGCAGGATCTAAGTCCTCATGCCTTTGACAGGACTGGGTGGAGACGGCTGAGCGGATTGATTGCTCGGCCCCCTGCCCGAAGATCCAGCAGACGCTCTTCTGACGAAGATGCTGACTCCGGCACCTTATGAGGTGCTAGCGAAGACGGCCAAGAAGAAGGCCACGGGGACCCAACAGGGTCTCTGTCGCAAGGTTGTGTTGGACTCATCGTCCGAACACTCCGACGCACACTCCTCCCATGACAACAAGGAGGAAGAGGAGAGCTCTCCCCCAGTCGGGGGAGACAAGAAGAGGAAGGCCGCCCCAACCGGGGAGGCCGAAGGGTCCAAGAAAGGAAGGACCCTCTTTCCGGACTGCTCCACGACCGCCGCCCATAGCGACAACGAGTGGTTGCCCAGGGACAAGCCCCTGACGTAGTCATAAGTATCCGGATACCATAATAATTCTTGATATATTTTATCGCACTGCTTCTCATCACGCCAAACATGATTACGCAGTCCGTCCCAAGCCCATATCGACGTATCTTCATCGGATGGTTCTTTGGACCCGTCGGATATGAATAGTGGTTCACTTCTGACCGCCTCCACCCCTCGCCCTACGGGCGATGCCGAGGTGTTGTCCCAAAGGGCACCGAGACGGGGGGAGGTAGTCCTGGAGGCGCCTCAAGGCGACGCTCCGGACCCTAGGCGCAAAGGGAGCAAGACTCCCATGGGCCCCAAGTTCGGCCTCTAGTCGAACACCGCGCCGGAACCTCCAGTGGTTCCGGACTCTGTCAGGCGACCCCCTGTGAAGAGGGGCAAGCCACCCGTGCCAGTGACCTCTATCCATCCAGAGGCACCGGACAACTTGCTGGAAGCGCTCCAAGGCGCTTCCATCAACGAAGAACACCGCACTATCATGAGTGCGGTGATGGAGAAGGTTCGGTCCGCCAAAAGCGGACTAACTGAAGCTTGCGCCAGCCTCCTAACAGGCTTTGAGGTAAGTAATTGAATTATAGGGAAATATCACCGCATTGACAGCAGCCCCTGATACTTTGTTTGGCATTCACAAAGAAAAGCCGAATAGAGGATCGAATAATAATCGCAGGAGTCTAACTATAGTATGTCTACGTGAATCTGCAGGCTTCCCTGCTGGCCGCTGCCGCACGTACTGCGGAGGTCGCCGCACTACAGCAGGACCTTGAGGGATCCAAGGAAGAGCTGGGCCTTGCCAAGAGGCAGCTCGAGGAGAAAAAAGGTAACCGATACCTTGTCAATATGAAAAAAGAAAGAGTAGGTTGCAGAATCATAGGATCGTCATGAATTTTGCCATGGGCCACGACCGAAGTGGCGAGCCTCAAGAAGGTGTTGTCCGAGGCCGAAGACAAAGCGTCCAAGGAGCGCACTGAGCAAGAAATACACGAAGCCCGGGTAGGTGAGGTGCAGCAAGAGCTCCAGGTGCTCGTCAAGAAGCATGAGTCCGTGGAGCTTGATTCGAGGACGCGAGAGTCCAAGCTTGCCCAGGCCCTCGAAAGTGCAAAACATGCCAAGGCCGAAGCCCAAAAGGCCCTCCAGGAAGTTGAGGCGGTGAAAAAGATAGCGGCGGGCAAGGCATTCATTATGCAAAGTAGGCATGCGAAAGAAAATTTCCTTTTACTTACTGATACGTCTCCAACGTATCTATAATTTTTGATTGCTCCATGCTACTTTATCTATTGTTTTGGACTATAATGGGCTTTATTTTCCACTTTTATATTACTTTTGGGACTAACCTATTAACTGGAGGCCCAGCCCAGAATTGCTTTTTTTTTTGCCTATTTTAGGGTTTCGAAGAAACGGAATATCAAAAGGAGTCCAAACGGAATGAAACCTTTGGGAACGTGATTTTCTCACCGAACGTGATCCAGGAGACTTGGACCCTACTCCAAGACGTAACAGAGGCGGTCACGAGGGTGGGGGCGCGCCCTCCCCCCTGGGCGCGCCCCCTGCCTCGTGGCCCCATTGTTGCTCCACCGACGTACTCCTTCCTCCTATATATACCTACGTACCCCCGAACGATCAGAACAGGAGCCAAAAACCTAATTCCACCGCCGCAACTTCCTGTATCCACGAGATCCCATCTTGGGGCCTGTTCCGGAGCTCCGCCGGAGGGGCATCCACCACGGAGGGCTTCTACATCAACACCATAGCCCCTCCGATGAAGTGTGAGTAGTTTACTTCAGACCTTCGGGTCCATAGCTAGTAGCTAGATGTCTTCTTCTCTCTGTTTGGATCTCAATACAATGTTCTCCCCTCTCTCGTGGAGATCTATTCGATGTAATCTTCTTTTTGCGGTGTGTTTGTTGAGACCGATGAATTGTGGGTTTATGATCCAGATTATCTATGAATAATATTTGAATCTTCTCTGAAGTCTTTTATGTATGATTGGTTATCTTTGCAAGTCTCTTCGAATTATCCGTTTGGTTTGGCCAACTAGATTGGTAGTTCTTGCAATGGGATAAGTGCTTAGCTTTGGGTTCAATCTTGCGGTGTCCTTACCCAGTGACAGAAAGGGTTGCAAGGCACGTATTGTATTGTTGCCATCGAGGATAACAAGATGGGGTATTTATCATATTGCATGAATTTATTCCTCTACATCATGTCATCTTTCTTAAGGCGTTACTCTATTTTTAACTTAATACTCTAGATGCATGCTGGATAGCGGTCGATGAGTGGAGTAATAGTAGTAGATGCAGAATCGTTTCGGTCTACTTGCCTTGGACGTGATGCCTATATACATGATCATACCTAGATATACTCATAAGTATGCTCAATTCTGTCAATTGCTCAACAGTAATTTGTTCACCCACCGTAGAATACTTATGCTCTTGAGAGAAGCCACTAGTGAAACCTATGGCCCCCGGGTCTATTCTCATCATATCAATCTCCATCACTTTAATACTAGCTTTGTTTTTACTTTGCCTTTTACTTTTCACTTTGCATCTCTATACCAAAAATACCAAAAATATTATTTATCATCTCTATCAGATCTTACTCGTAAGTGACCATGAAGGGATTGACAACCCCTAATCACGTTGGTTGCGAGGAGCTATCGTTTTGTGCAGGTCTGAGGGACTTGTGCGTGGCCTCCTACTGGATTGATACCTTGGTTCTCAAAAACTGAGGGAAATACTTACGCTACTTTGCTGCATCATCCTCTCATCTTCGGGGAAATCCAATGCAGTGCTCAAGAGGTAGCAAGAAGAATTTCTGGCGGCGTTGCCGGGGAGGCTCACACAAGAGCAAGTCAAGCACCATACAAAGTACCCATCACAATCCCTATCTCTCGCATTACATTATTTGCCACTTGCCTCTCGTTTTCCTCTCCCCCACTTCACCCTTGCCGTTTTATTCGCCCTCTCTTTCCCAATCTCCTCCCCTTTTTCCTATTTCCTTTCCCTCGTCCACTTGTTTGCTCGTGTGTTAGTTTGCTTGCTTGTCATCATGACTAGTCTCATATCTTCTCCGTTATCTCCCGAGAATGAAGTTCTAAATATTAAGCAAAGGGATGGAGAAAATCTAAAAGACGCTTGGTATAGAATTTGCAATGCTCAAAATAGATCTACCAGGAAGCAATCTACTTCAGTTCTTCTTCGTAATTTTTACGTAGGTGCTAATCCTTGGTATAGATATATCCTTGATACCATTACCGGAGGGAATTTCTTGGGTAGCCATACTTTTGATTCTTATAATGCTTTAATAGATTTATTTGGCTCACCACCTCTTTTGGTTAATGGAACTATGTTAACTTTGGAGCATGTTATGCAAAGACTTGTAATTATTGAGAATAAAGTTGCTACCATTGAATCAATCGAGAAAAAGATCCACAATCAAATTATCCAATATGGATCTAAGGTAGGAATGACTTTGAAAAATATTAAAGAAAAAGAACCCATAGTTAATGAGAAAATAAATTTAGATTCCACTAGAATCGATAAACTTGAGGGTATCATTACCAACTTGGGAACCGCTTTTTCTTCCGTAAAAAACACTCCAAGTTCGTCTATTAAAAATACTAAGCTTATTTATGTTCCTAAGAATAAGGATGAATCATCTAGTAAGGAAACTGCGGATCTTAAATCTATCAGTGTTCATCCCAATCTTTTTGCCATCATTAAGGAACCATTTGCTATGAATGAATTTTTCGATATTTTGCCTAAAAATTTGAAGATCACTAGAAAGAAATAAAGCTCTAAAGAAGGTAGATGCCTCATTGAAGAATTGCCTACCAAAGATGGCAATACCTAGATCTATCCTTGCTTTTATGCCTAGCTAGGGGCGTTAAACGATAGCGCTTGTTGGGAGGCAACCCAATTTTATTTTTAGTTTTTTTGTTTTCGCTTCTGTTTAGGAATAAATAATCCATCTAGCCTCTGTTTAGATGTGGTTTATCTTTTAATTAGTGTTTGTGCCAAGTTAAACCTATTGGATCTTCATGGATGATAGTTATTTGATCTTGCTGTAATTTCCAGAAACTTTGCGCTCAGTGCACGAATTGTTAAAAATCACCAGAACGTGATAAAATATTGATTCTAATTGCTTATGATCAATAAACAAATTTTACAGGTCGTCTAATTTTGGTAGAATATTTTGAATTCCAGAAGTTTGCGTTAGTTACAGATTACTACAGACTGTTCTGTTTTTGACAGATTCTGTTGTGCGTGTGTTGTTTGCTTATTTTGATGAATCTATGGCTAGTAAAATAGTTTATGATCCATAGAGAAGTTGGAATACAGTAGGTTTAACACCAATATAAATAAAGAATGAGTTTATTACAGTACCTTAAAGTAGTCTTTTGTTTTCTTTCTCTAACAGAGCTCACGAGATTTCTATTGAGTTTTGTGTTGTGAAGTTTTCAAGTTTTGGGTGAATTCTTTTGATGGATTATGGAACAAGGAGTGGCAAGAACCTAAGCTTGGGGATGCCCATGGCACCCCAAGATAATCCAAGGACACCAAAATTCAAAGCTTGGGGATGCCCGGAAGGCATCCCTCTTTAAATCCACTTCCATCGGTAATTTACTTGGAGCTATATTTTTATTCACCACATGATATGTGTTTTGCTTGGAGCGTCTTGTATTATTTGCGTCTTTGCTTGTTAGTTTACCATAATCATCCTTGCTAGACACACCTTTTGAGAGAGCCATACATGAATTGAAATTTGATAGAATACTCTATGTGCTTCACTTATATCTTTTGAGCTTGATAGTTTTGCTCATAGTGCTTCACTTATATCTTTGAGCATGATAATTTTTGCTCTAGTGCTTCACTTAGATCTTTTAGAGCACGGTGGTGGATTTGTTTTAAAGAAACTTGATCTCTCATGCTTCACTTAGATTATTTTGAGATTCGTTAATAGCATGGTAATTTGCTTAATGTTAATATACTTGGTATTCAAGATATGTGAAACTTTCTATTGAGTGTGTTGAATACTAAGATAAGTTTGATGCTTGATAATTGTTTTGAGATATGGAGGTGATAATATCAAAGTCCTGCTAGTTGAGTAGTTGTGAATTTGAGAAATGCTTGTGTTGAAGTTAGCAAATCCCGTATCATGCACGTATGATTAAAGTTGAGTAACAAATTTGAAACATGAAGTGTACCTGGCTTGTGGATCCTTATGAGTGGCGGTCGGGGACGAGCGATGGTCTTTTCCTACCAATCTATCCCCCTAGGAGCATGCGCCAGACATTACTTGATTTTTGATGACTTCTAAATTTTTGCAATAAGTATATGAGTTCTTTTGACTAATGTTGAGTCCATGGATTATACGCACTTTTACCTTTCCACCTTTGCTAGCCTCTTCGATACCGTGCATTGCCCTTTCTCACCTTGAGAGTTGGTGCAAACTTCACGGTGCATCCAAACCCCGTGATATGATATGCTCTATCACACATAAACCTCCTTATATCTTCCTCAAAATAGCCACCATACCTACCTATTATGGCATTTCCATAGACATTCTGAGATATATTGCCATGCAACTTTCCACCGTTCCGTTCATCATCATCATGACATACTTTAATTTTTTGTCATATTGCCATTGCATGATCATGTAGTTGACATCGTATTTGTGGCAAAGCCACCATGCATTATTTTCCATACATGTCACTCTTGATTCATTGCACCGTGCTTTACATCACGGGAGGCATTCATATAGAGTCATACCTTGTTCTAGTTTCGAGTTGTAATCCTTATGTTGTAATCAATAGAAGTGTGATGACCATCATTATTAGAGCATTGCCCAAAAAAAGGCCAAAAAGAAAAAAAGAAAGGCAAAAAAAGGGCAATGCTACTATCTCCTTTTCCACACTTGTGCTTCAAAGTAGCACCTTGTTCTTCATGTAGTGAGTCTCATATATTGTGCTTCAAAGTAGCACCTTGTTCTTCATGTAGTGAGTCTCATATATTGTGCTTCAAAGTAGCACCATGTTTTTCATATAGTGACTCTCATAAGTTGTCTTTTTCATACTAGTGGGAATTTTTCATTATAGAACTTGGCTTGTATATTCCTACGATGGGATTCCTCAAAATGCCCTAGGTCTTCATGAGCAAGCAAGTTGGATGCACACCCACTAGTTTTCTTTTGTTGAGCATTCATAGCTCTGGTGCATCCGTTGCATGGCAATCCCTACTCCTCATGTTGACATCAATTAATGGGCATCTCCATAGCCTGTTGATTATCCTCGTCAATGTGAGACTTTCTCCTTTCTTGTCTTCTCCACACAATCCCCATCATAATATTCTATTCCACCCATAGTGCTATATCCATGGCTCATGCTCATGTATTGCGTGAAGGTTGAAAAAGTTTGAGATTATTTAAGTATGAAACAATTGCTTGGCTTGTCATCGGTGGTATAGAAGTTGGGAACATCTTTGTGTGACGAAAATGAAGCATAGCCTAACTATATGATTTTGTAGGGATGAACTTTCTTTTGCCATGCTATTTTGAGAAGACATGATTACTTTGATTACTATGCTTGAAGTATTATTATTTTTATGTCAATATGAACTTTTGTCTTGAATATTTCGGATCTGAATATTCATACCATGATTAAGAAGATTTACATTGAAATTATGCAAAAGTATCACTCCGCATCAAAAATTCTCTTTTTATCATTTACCTACTCGAGGACGAGCAGGAATTAAGCTTGGGGATGCCTGATACGTCTCCAACGTATCTATAATTTTTGGTTGCTCCATGCTACTTTATCTATTGTTTTGGACTATAATGGGCTTTATTTTCCACTTTTATATTACTTTTGGGACTAACCTATTAACCGGAGGCCCAACCCAGAATTGCTTTTTTTTTGGCCTATTTTAGTGTTTCGAAGAAACGGAATATCAAACGGAGTCCAAACGGAATGAAACCTTCGGGAACATGATTTTCTCACCGAACGTGATGCAGGAGACTTGGACCCTACTCCAAGACGTAACAGAGGTGGTCACGAGGGTGGGGGGCGCCCCCGGGCGCGCCTCGCCTCGTGGCCCCTGTTGCTCCACCGACGCATTCCTTCCTCCTATATATACCTACGCACTTCAAACGATCGTAACAGGAGCCAAAACCAAATTCCACCGCCGCAACTTCCCGTATCCACGAGATCCCATCTTGGGGCTGTTCCGAGTTCACGGAGGGGGCATCCACCACGGAGGGCTTCTACATCAACACCATAGCCCCTCCGATGAAGTGTGAGTAGTTTACTTCAGACCTTCGGGTCCATAGCTAGTAGCTAGATGCCTTCTTCTCTCTTTTGGGATCTCAATACAATGTTCTCCCCCTCTCTCGTGGAGATCTATCCGATGTAATCTTCTTTTTGCGGTGTGTTTGTTGAGACCGATGAATTGTGGGTTTATGATCCAGATTATCTATGAATAATATTTGAATCTTCTCTGAATTCTTTTATGTATGATTGGTTATCTTTGCAAGTCTCTTGAATTATCCGTTTGGTTTGGCCAACTAGATTGGTAGTTCTTGCAATGGGAGAAGTGCTTAGCTTTGGGTTCAATCTTGCGGTGTCCTTACCAAAGGATGTAAAGGGTTGCAAGGCACGTATTGTATTGTTGCCATCGAGGATAATAAGATGGGGTATTTATCATATTGCATGAATTTATTCCTCTACATCATGTCATCTTGCTTAAGGCGTTACTCTGCTTTTTAACTTAATACTCTAGATGCATCTTTGGATAGCGGTCGATGAGTGGAGTAATAGTAGTAGATGCAGAATCGTTTCGGTCTACTTGTCTTGGACGTGATGCCTATATACATGAGCATACCTAGATATACTCATAAGAATGCTCAATTCTGTCAATTGCTCAACAGTAATTTGTTCACCCACCGTAGAATACTTATGCTCTTGAGAGAAGCCACTAGTGAAACTATGGCCCCCGGGTCTATTCTCATCATATCAATCTCCATCACTTTAATACTAGCTTTTCTTTTTTACTTTGCCTTTTACTTTTCACTTTGCATCTCTATACCAAAAATACCAAAAATCTTATTTATGATCTCTATCAGATCTCACTCTCGTAAGTGACCGTGAAGGGATTGACAACCCCTAATCGCGTTGGTTGCGAGGAGCTATCGTTTTGCGCAGGTACGAGGGACTTGTGTGTGGCCTCCTACTGGATTGATACCTTGGTTCTAAAAAACTGAGGGAAATACGTACGCCACTTTGCTGCATCATCCTCTCCTCTTCGGGGAAATCCAACGCAGTTCTCAAGAGGTAGCACTTATTGAGTTCGGAGCTCTCCAGGAGCGTTCGCAGATCTGCCCCGTAATGTGTCTGATGCCGCGGAGTTCTACCAGGCTGAGGAGGGAAGCTCGACGGAGAAGTTGTACTGGTCTCAGTATACTGGGACCGAACACCCGATGCCCGTGAGTGATCAGCTGAAGCAACTGGTCGAGCTCCACAAGGCGGCCGAACAGGCCATGAGGGGCCTTATAGTCCGGATGTGGCCTAGCGATTCCCTTCCCAACAGCTACTTCGGCTTAGTGAGGCGGCTTGTAGTTGCCTGCCCACGGCTGGAAGTCATCAAGCGGTCCGTCTGCATCGAAGGTGCATGTAGGGCTCTTGCCCGTCCAAAGGTGCACTAGGCGAAGATGGACGCCGAAAAGCTGGTGAAGGAGGGGCCGCCGCAGGGCAAGGAGCATCGCCACCCCGAAATGTATTATGAAAGTGTCTTGAAGGGTGCCCGTCTTGTGGCGGACGAATGTACCAAAGATATAATCTTTGAGTGAACTTGCTTATATGATCCTTGTGTTTATGAAAACTAGTTCATGTTCGTTATGCAACGCTTTTGTATTTAAAATATTACCTTCTGTGCGGCCGTTTATAAATTCTGAGAGTTGCTAGTTGTTGGCTTCTGCCCCCATGAAACTAGTGCTGGGGTGTTCGGGATAAATCTGAGCACTCTTTTTCCCATTCTTGGGTCCTTCGAGGGAGGTGTTCAGCGCAACGAACCAGGAAATCGGACTATAATGCTTTATCGCTCTCACTTAGCCATAGAAGTCTACAATTCTAAATTTTGGCGAAGCCCCTAGTCTTCGGAAAGCCGAATTTGGGGCGCTATACACGCCTAAGCCGGACAAAGCCGGCTCCTCGCCCGAAGCGGAAAAAGCCTTTAGGGACTTGAGACCTCTCGAACAGCGACCAACTCTCGCCTCATCATGACAGTCAATTTTAGCTTTCTCTACTGAGGTGCTCAGCCGGAAGAACCGGGCACAATCGCAGTAGTTCTCCAGTGCTACCTTAGCCGATATAGCGGAACGTAAGGTACCAAAACATGGGAGCCGGCAAACCCAACTATTGACCCAAGACATGATTCGAGCTGATGCATATAATGCTATAAGTTTGGGGTGTCGATCGTCGAAAGTGTTCGGACTTCTCACGCCAATTATGGGGTATCTGAAGCCCTGGCGTATTGGCCGTACCACGATTGTACGGGTCCTGATTGTCATAGATAAGCATATATATAAAAGAGTATAGGATGCAATAATAGACTAGTACTATGCATTGTTTATTTAAGAAATGCGTTAAAGCATAATGATACAAGTGGTGCAGTAAGCAAACAAAAGGACTATTTGACATGTCCCATCCAAGGGCAAGATGCGGACCGATAACTTAAAACAGGTATTTAGCTCGTTATCAGAGACCACCTGGGGATTCCGTTGTACGACGTAGCTTCATGCCTCCTGGGTGATGTATCATGTGTCCGGCTACCGTATTGCCGGACAAGTCTTCCAGAGAGTATGGTCCTGAAAGAGAGGCCGTGATCGTGCCCCCGCCTATACCCATGGTATTTTCAATGTGTAATTATGCACCTGTGGGACGGACTTTGCCGTTGTACTAAGACTAGGGCGGGGGCCAAATTTCTAGGCAAGCTCTGAGCGTGCCAGGCGATCCTTTTGCAGGTTATTCCGGACGCGCTTGATGGTGTCCGGGGGCTTGATCGCCGAACTGGTGGATTGCCTCAAAAGGCTGCTTTGTGCTTCACGCAAGGGGTTACAAGTGTGCTCCTCCGTACGGAGCGAGCGTTCTGTGTTTCCATTGACTGTGATGACCCCCCTAGGTCCTCACATCTTGAGCTTGAGGTATGCGTAATGCGGTACCACATTGAATCTTGCAAATGCGGTGCGCCCGGGCAGTGCGATTGAGCCCGTAAGTTGTCCAGGGAACGGGACGATATCGAAGATTAACTTCTCGCTTCGGAAGTTGTCCGGGGATCCGAAAACCACTTCCAATGTGATTGAGCCCGTACAATGGGCCTCTACACCTTGAATAACGCCATTAAATGTCGTTTTGGTGGGTTTGATCCTCGAGGGGTCTATACCCATTTTGCGCATTGTATCCTGGTAAAGTAGGTTCAGGCTGCTGCCGCCGTCCATAAGGACTTGAGTGAGGTGATATCCGTCGATGATTGGGTCTAGGACCAATGCAGCAGATCCGCCATGACGGATACTCGTGGGTGGTCCCTACGATCAAATGTGATCGGACAAGAGGACCATGGGTTGAACTTTGCGGCGACGGGCTCCATCGCGTATACGTCCCTTAGTGCACGCTTCTGTTCCCTTTTGGGGATGTGGGTTGCGTATATCATGTTTACTATCCTCACTTGTGGGGGGAACCTCTTCTATCCTCCCGTGTTCGGCGGCCGTGGCTCCTCCTTGTCATCGCTGTGCAGCCCCTTGTCCTTGTCTTCGGTATTTAACTTGCCGGCCTGCTTGAACACCCAACATTCTCTATTGGTGTGATTGGCTGGCTTGTCGGGGGTGCCGTGTATTTGACATGAGTGATCGAGTATGCGGTCCAAACCAGACGGGCCCGGAGTACTTCTTTTGAATGGCTTTTTCCGCTGACCGGATTTAGAGCCTCTGAATCCGGCATTGACTACCGTGCCCTCGGTGTTATCACCGTTGCTGCGGCGCTTGTGTTTGCTGCGACGTGACCTGCCGTTGCTGTCCTTGGTATCCGAAGTGCCAAGGTTCCTTGATATGTTATTGCTACGAGCCAGCCAGCTATCCTCTCCCGCGCAAAAGCGGGTCATGAGTGTCGTGAGGGATGCCATTGATTTCGGCTTTTCCTGGCCAAGGTGTCGGGCAAGCCACTCGTCACGGATGTTATGCTTGAATGCCGCTAAGGCTTCTACATCCGGACAGTCGACAATTTGGTTTTTCTTTGTTAGGAACCATGTCCAGAATTGCCTGGCTGATTCCTCTGGCTGCTGAATGATGTGGCTCAAGTCATCGGCGTCTGGTGGTCGCACATAAGTGCCCTAGAAATTGTCGAGAAATGCGTCTTCCAGATCCTCCCAATAGCCGACGGAGTCTGCTGGCAGGCTATTCAGCCAATGTGGAGCTGGTCCTTTGAGTTTTAACGAGAGGTACTTGATGGCATGTAGATCATCACCGCGGGCCATGTGGATGTGGAGGAGGAAGTCCTCAATCCATACCGCGGGGTCTGTTGTACCATCGTATGATTCGATATTTACAGGTTAAAAACCTTCTGGGAATTCATGCTCCATTACCTCGTTGGTGAAGCATAGGGGGTGTGCCGCGCCTCTGTGCTGGGCTATGTCGCGACGCAGCTCGTATGAGTCCTGCCTGCTGTATTCGGCCCGTCCGGGATTGCTTTTACTGTATCCGGCGAGGCGGTCACCGTCCCTTGTAGGGGCATGGCCCCGTGATCCATGGATCGATCTAGCGTGTTTTGCCTTGTCTTCCAATACGTCTCGCAGGTCTCGCGTGTTTCCTGTTGCCTTGGTATGGCGGCGGGGTGCGGGCTGATTTTCAGGCCGTACTGCCTCTCTATCTTGGCCACGGGGTGGCCGATCAGCCGCATCGAACGCGGGGTGAACTCTGGAGGGGCGTTCGAGTTCGTACTCCTCAGCCGCAAGGACTTCAGTCCATCTATCTGCTAGCAGATCCTGATCAACTCGAAGTTGTTGCTGCTTTTTCCTTAGGCTGTTTGCTATGGCAATAAGCCGGCGCTTAAAGCGCTCCTGCTCGACGGGATCCTCAGGCATGACAAATTCTTCGTCATCGAGGCTCGCTTCGTCTTCGGAGGGAGGTAGTTGTTTTCCTCCGTTTCTCCCTCTGCCGCTCTCTTAGGGGGGCTGGCTTGTTCATCCTCTGGCTCTTTATCGTTCTGGAGGAGATTGTCATTATCTTCGGCACTGTCCGGAGTGCTGTTATCTCCTGTGCCGGTATCACCGCCTTTGCTGTGCCGAGACTTAGAGCGGCGTCGCTGACGTTGGCGCTGGGGTTGCTTCTTGGAGGGGTCGTCCTCCGTTGTCTTGTCGCCATTGCCTTCTTTGGGTGTATCCACCATGTATATATCATATGATGAGGTGGCGATCCAGTGCCGTGTGGGCAGTGGTTCCTGTGCGCCTCCGGCATCGGTGTCCATACCATCGATGTCTCGGAGTCGAAGTCGAGCATGTCGGTTAAATCGTCGACAGTGGCTACTAAGTGGGTGGTGGGTGGGGATTGAATTTCTTCGTCGTGCGCATCCCACTCTAGCCGGACATAGTTCGGCCAAGGTTCTCCAGACAGGGAGAGTGATTTCAATGAGTTCAGTATGTCGCCGAAGGGCGAGTGCTGAAAGATATTTGCGGAGGTGAAATCCATGATCGGCGCCCAATCGGATTCGATAGGTATGGGCGCGGGTGGTACGGAGTCCGTGGCCGAGGACGAGTCCAGAAGTTCGGCCACACGGCTCTCGTGAAGGGTAAGGTCAGTATTCGGCTCTGTCGCCACTGATGGTGCGGCCTCCGTGGCGGAGCCTATCCTCCTGTCCTCGGATGGCGCGATCTGCTCTGGACTAGAGGCCTGAGTGGCTGCTGGCGTGATCTCTCGAACACCGTCCGACGGCAGATCTATATCGTGCTCATGCGGTACACCTGGCGTGGGCCCGAATTCGTCGAAGATCAAGTCTCCGCGGATATCGGCAATGTAATTCAAGTTTCCAAACCTGACCTGATTGCCAGGGGCGTAGCTCTCGATCTGCTCCAGTTGGCCAAGTGAGTTGGCCCGCTGTGTGAAGCCGCCGAACACGAAGATCTATCCGGGGAGGAAAACCTCACCCTGGACCGCATCATTGTCGATGATCGAAGGGGCCATCGAACCTTGCAGCGACGACACAGTGGAACTCTCAATGAAAGCACCAATGTCGGTGTCAAAACTGGCGGATCTCGGGTAGGGGGTCCCGAACTGTGCGTCTAAGGTGGATGGTAACATGAGGCAAGGGACACGATGTTTACCCAGGTTCGGGCCCTCTCTATGGAGCTAATACCCTACTTCCTGCTTGATTGATCTTGATGAATATGAGTATTACAAGAATTGATGTACCACGAGATTGTAGAGGCTAAACCCTAGAACCTAGCCTATGGTATGATTGTTGTTGTCCTACGGACTAAACCCTCTGGTTTATATAGACACCAGAGGGGGCTAGGGTTACACAGAGTCGGTTACAACAAAAGAAGATCTACATATCCGTATCGCCATGCTTGCCTTCCACGCCAAGAGAGTCTCATCTGGACACGAGACAAAGTCTTCAATCTTGTATCTTCATAGTCCAACAGTCCGGACAAAGGATATAGTCCGGCTGTCCGGATACCCCCTAATCCAGGACTCCCTCAGTGTGTTTCCAACATAAGTCTTGCAGTACAACACCGAACACCTTTAAAGCTTCGGCACTATCAACATGGTACGGCAGCTAGAGCCGAACCGATCAAAAAGCCACGGTACTCCGAGGAGTCCTCGGAAAACGTTCTCGGATATTGCTTTATATGCATCAGTTTGGAATTGTGTCTTTGGTCAATAGTTGGATTGCCCGACTCCTGTGCTTCCCTCCTACATTCTGCTTTGTTCGGCTAGGTGTGCAAAGGGAGAACCACTATGATTTTGCTTCCAGCTCGCATGGTTAAGCGCCTTAGTGGAGAAAGCCAAAACTAACTGTCACAATAAGCGTAAAATGGTCAGCGCTCCGATGACTGTGTTAAACTGTAAGATCGATGGAGGTCACTGTTGGGGAACGTGGTATTTCAAAAAAATCTTACGATCATGCAAGATCTATCTAGGAGAAGCATAGCAACAAGCGGGGAGAGTGTGTCCACATACCCTCATAGACCGAAAGTGGAAGCGTTTAGTAACGCGGTAGATGTAGTCGAACGTCTTCGCGATCCAACCGATCCAAGTACCGAACGCACGGCACCTCCGCGATCTGCACACGTTCAGCTCGGTGACGTCCCTCGAACTCTTGATCCAGTTGAGGCCGAGGGAGAGTTTCGTCAGCACGACGGCATGGTGACGGTGATGATGAAGTTACCGGTGCAGGGCTTCGTCTAAGCACTACGACGATATGACCGAGGTGTGTAACTGTGGAGGGGCACCACACACGGCTAAAAGATCAACTTGTGTGTCTTTGGGGTGCCCCTCTCCCACGTATATAAAGGAGGGGGGAAGAGGAGGCCGGCCCTAGAGGGGGCGCACCAAAAGGGGGAGTCCTAATTGGACTCCCGGTCCAAATAGGATGCCCCCCCCCCCCCGCACCCCTTTCCTATTCCAACTAGGAGAAGGAAGGGAAGGATGAAGAGGGGAGAAGGAAGGAGGGGGGCGCCACCCCTCCTAGTCCAATTCGGACCAGCCCATGGGGGTGCGCGTGGCCACCCCTTGAGGCCCTTCTCTCCTTTCCCGTATGGCCCATTAAGGCCCACTACTTCCCTCGGCGAATTCCCGTAACTCTCCGGTACTCCGATAAATACCCGAATCACTCGGAACCTTTCCGATGTCCGAATAGAGCCTTCCAATATATCGATCTTTACCTCTCGACGATTTTGAGACTCCTCTTCACGTCTGTGATCTCATCCGGGACTCTGAACAACCTTCGGTCATCAAATCACATAAACTCACAATACAAATCGTCATCAAACGTTAAGCGTGCGGACCCTACGGGTTTGAGAACTATGTAGACATGACCGAGACACATCCCCGGTCAATAACCAATAGTGGAACCTGGATGCTCATATTGGTTCCTACATATTCTACGAAGATCTTTATCGGTCATACCGCATAACAACATACGTTGTTCCCTTTGTCATCGGTATGTTACTTGCCCGAGATTCGATCGTTGGTATCATCATACCTAGTTCAATCTCGTTACCGGCAAGTCTTTACTCGTTCCGTAATGCATCATCCTGTAACTAACTCATAGTCACATTGCTTGCAAGGCTTATAGTGATGTGCATTACCGAGAGGGCCCAGAGATACCTCTCCGAAATACGGAGTGACAAATCCTAATCTCGATCTATGCCAACCCAACAAATACCTTCAGAGACACGTGTAGAGCATCTTTATAATCACCCATTTATTTTGTGACATTTGATAGCACACAAAGTGTTCCACCGGTATTCGGGAGTTGCATAATCTCATAGTCTGAGGAACATGTATGAGTCATGAAGAAAGCAGTAGCAATGAAACTGTAACGATCATAATGCTAAGCTAACAAATGGGTCTTGTCCATCACATCATTCTCTAATGATGTGATCCCGTTCATCAAATGACAACACATGTCTATGGCTAGGAAACTTAACCATCTTTGATTAACGAGCTAGTCAAGTAGAGGCATACTAGGGACACTCTGTTTGACTATGTATTCACACAGGTACTAAGTTTCCGGTTAATGCAATTCTAGCATGAATAATAAACATCTATCTTGATATAAGGAAATATAAATAATAACTTTATTATTGCCTGTATGGCATATTTCCTTCAGTCTCCCACTTGCACTAGAGTCAATAATCTAGTTCACATCGTCACGTGATTTCACACCAATAGTTCACATCTTTATGTGATTAGTTCACATCTCCATGTGACTAATACCCAAACGGTTTAGATGGTGCCCTATTTAACGTGAATGCAGCTGTCTCTAATGCATAACCCCAAAACGATAGTGGTAAATCAGTAAGAGACATCATAGATCGTACCATATCTAATAAAGTACGGTTACGATGTTCGGACACACCATTACGCTGTGGTGTTCCAGGTGGCGTGAGTTCCGAAACTATTCCACATTGTTTCAAATGAAGACCAAACTCATAATTCAAATATTCACCTCCACGACCAGATCGTAGAAATTTTATTTTCTTATTACGATGATTTTCCACTTCAATATGAAATTCTTTGAACTTTTCTAATGTTTTAGACTTATGTTTCATTAAGTAGATATACCCATATCTGCTCACGTCATCTGTGAAGGTCAGAAAATAACAATACCCGCCATGGGCCTCAACACTCATCGGACTGCATACATCAATATGTATTATTTCCAATAAGTCAGTTGCTCGCTCCATTATTACGAAGAATGGAGTCTTAGTCATCTTGCCCATGAGGCATGGTTCGCAAGCATCAAGTGATTCATAATCAAGTGATTCTGAAAGCCCATCAGCATGGAGTTCCTTAATGCGCTTTACACCAATATGACCTAAACGGCAGTGCCACAAATATGTTGCACTATCATTATCAACTTTGCATCTTTTAGCATCAATATTATGAATATGTGTACCATTACGATCGAGATTAAATAAACCATTTATATTAAGTGTATGACCATAGAAGGTTTTATTCATGTAAACAGAACAACAATTATTCTTTGACTTAAATGAATAACCGTATTGCAATAAACATGATCCAATCATATTCATGCTCAACGCAAACACCAAATAACATTTATTTTGGTCCAACACTAATCTCGAAGGTAGAGGGAGTGTGCGATGGTGATCCTATCAACCTTGGAATCATTTCCAACACACATCGTCACTTCGCCCATAACTAGTCTGTGTTCATTCTGCAACTCCTGTTTTTATTACTACTCTTAGCAACTAAACCAGTATCAAATACTGAGGGGTTGCTATAAACACTAGTAAAGTACACATCAATAACATTTATATCAAATATACTGTTGTTCACTTTGCCATCCTTCTTACCCGTCAAGTATCTAGGGCAGTTCCACTTCCAGTAACCATTGCCTTTGAAGTAGAAGCACTCAGTTCCACGCTTGGGTCTAGCTTTGGGATTTTTCATGGGAGAAACAACTTGCTTGCTATTTTTGTTTGAAGTTACTCTTTCTTTCTATTTGCCCTTTTCTTGAAACTAGTGGTCTTGTTAACCATCAACAATTGATGTTATTTCTTGAATTCTACCTTCGCCGATTTCAGCATCACGAAGAGCTTGGGAATTACTTTCGTCATCCCTTGCATATTATACCGCATCACTAAGTTCTAGTAACTTGGTGATAGTTGAAGGAAATATGCCCTAGAGGTAATAACAAAGTTATTATTTATTTCCTTATATCATGATAAATGTTTAGTATTCATGCTAGAATTGTATTAAACGGAAACATAATACTTGTGTGAATACATAGACAAACAGAATGTCACTAGTATGCCTCTACTTGACTAGCTCGTTGATCAAAGATGGTTATGTTTCCTAGACATAGACATGAGTTGTCATTTGATTAACGGGATCACATCATTAGGAGAATGATGTGATTGACTTGACCCATTCTGTTAGCTTAGCACTCGATCGTCTAGTATGTTGCTATTGCTTTCTTCGTGACTTATACATGTTCCTATGACTATGAGATTATGCAACTCCCATTTACCAGAGGAACATTGTGTGCTACCAAACGTCACAACGTAACTGGGTGATTATAAAGGTGCTCTACAGGTGTCTCCAAAGGTACTTGTTGGGTTGGCGTATTTCGAGATTAGGATTTGTCACTCCGATTGTCAGAGAGGTATCTCTGGGCCCACTCGGTAATGCACATCACTATAAGCCTTGCAAGCATTGCAACTAATGAGTTAGTTGCGGGATGATGTATTACGGAACGAGTAAAGGGACTTGCCGGTAACGAGATTGAACTAGGTATTGAGATACCGACGATCGAATCTCGGGCAAGTAACATACCGATGACAAAGGGAACAACGTATGTTGTTATGTGGTTTGACCGATAAAGATGTTCGTAGAATATGTGGGAGCCAATATGAGCATCCAGGTTCCGCTACTGGTTATTGACCGGAGACGTGTCTCGGTCATGTCTACATAGTTCTCGAACCCGTAGGGTGCGCACGCTTAAAGTTCGATGACGGTTATATTATGAGTTTATGTGTTTTCATGTACCGAAGGTTGTTCGGAGTCCCGGATGTGGTCACGGACATGACGAGGAGTCTCAAAATGGTCGAGACGTAAAGATCGATATATTGTACGACTATGTTTGGACACCGGAAAGGTTCCGGAAGGTTTCGGACATTTATCGAAGTACCAAGGGTTACCGGAACCCCCCCCCCCCCCGGGAACTAATGGGCTTTGTTGGGCCCTAGTGGAGAGAGAGAGGGGCCGGCCAGGGCAAGAGGCGCGCCCCCTCCCCTTGAGTCTGAATAGGACAAGGAAGGGGTGCGGCGCCCCCCTTGCATTTCCCCTCTCCCACTCCTTCCTTTCTTGGACTAGGAAAGGGAGGGCAAACCTACTTGGAGTAGGTTTCCCCCTCCTAGGGCGCGCCACCCCCTTGGCGGACCCTCTCCTCCTCCCGTCCCCCTTTATATACGGAGGAGGGGAGCACCCCATAGACACAACAATTGATCTCTTGATCTCTTAGCCGTGTGCGGTGCCCCCTCCACCATAATCCACCTCGATAGTATCATAGCGGTGCTTAGGCGAAGCCCTGCGTCGGTAGAACATCATCATCTTCACCATGCCGTCATGCTAACGGAACTCTCCCTCAAAGCTCGGCTAGATCGAAGTTCGAGGGATGTCATCAAGCTGAACGTGTGCTGAACTCAGAGGTGACGTGCGTTCGATACTTGATCGGTCGGATCGTGAAGACGTACGACTACATCAACCATGTTGTGCTAACGCTTCCGCTTTCGGTCTACTAGGGTACGTGGACAACACTCTCCCCTCTCTTTGATATGCATCAACATGATCTTGCGTGTGCGTAGGAATTTTTTGAAATTACTACGTTCCCCAACAATAGTGACTAGAGAACTTTGTTAATTACTATCTTATCTGGAAGATTAACTCGCACTTGATTCAAGCAATTGTAGTACCCAGACAATCTGAGTACATGCTCACTGGTTAAGCTATTCTCCTCCATCTTGTAGGCAAAGTACTGTCAGAGGTCTCATACCTCTCGACACGGGCATGATTATGAAATACCAATTTCAACTCTTAGAACATCTTATATTCTCCGTGGTGTTCAAAACATTTTTGAAGTCCCGGTTCTAAGCCGTAAAGCATGGTGCACTAAACTATTAAGTAGTCATCATACCGAGCTTTGTCAAACGTTCATAACGTGTGCATCTACTCCTGCAATAGGTCTGTCACCTAGCGGTGTATCAAGGACATAATTTTCTGTGCAGCAATGAGGATAATCCTCAGATCACGGACCAAGTCCGCATCATTGCTACTATCATCTTTTCAACTTATTTTTCTCTAGGAACATATCAAAAATAAACTGGAAGCTACATCGCAAGCAATTGATCTACAACATAGATATGCAAATACTATCAGGACTAAGTTCATGATAAATTAAAGTTCAATTAATCATATTACTTAAGAACTCCCACTTAGATAGACATCCCTCGAGTCATCTAAATGATCACGTGATCCATATCAACTAAACCATGTGCGATCATCACGTGAGATGGAGTAGCTTGCAATGGTGAACATCACTATGTTGATCATATCTACTATATGATTGATGCTCGACCTTTCGGTCTAGTGTTCCGAGGCCATATCTGCATATGCTAGGCTCGTCAAGTTTAACCCGAGTATTCTGCGTGTGCAAATCTAGCTTGCACCCGTTGTATGTGAACGTAGAGCTTATCACACCCGATCATGACGTGGTGTCTCAGCACGAAGAACTTTCGCAACGGTGCGTACTCAGGGAGAACACTTATACCTTGAAATTTTAGTGAGAGATCGTCTTATAATGCTACCGCCGTACTAGGCAAAATAAGATGCATAAAAGATAAACCTCACATGCAATCAAAATAAGTGATATGATATGGCCATCATCATCTTGTGCTTTTGATCTCCATCTCCAAAGCACCGTCATGATCACCATCATCACCAGCTTGACACCTTGCTCTCCATCGTAGCATCGTTGTCGTCTCCCCAACTAATGCTTCTACGACTATCGCTATCGCTTAGTGATAAAGTAAAGCAATTACATGGTGATTGCATTTCATACAATAAAGCGACAACCATATGGCTCCTGCCAGTTTCTGATAACTGTTACAAAACATGATCATCTCATACAACAATTTATATATCATCACGTCTTCACCATATCACATCACAGCAAGCCCTGCAAAAACAAGTTAGACGTCCTCTACTTTGTTGTTGCAAGTTTTACGTGGCTGCTACGGGCTTCTAGCAATAACCGTTCTTAGCTACGCATCGTAACCACAACGATTTTTTGTCAAGTGTGTTGTTTTAACCTTCAACAAGGACCGGGCGTAGTCAAACTCGATTCAACTAAAGTTGGAGAAACTGACACCCGCTAGCCACCTGTGTGCAAAGCATGTCGGTAGAACCAGTCTCATGAACGCGGTCATGTAATGTCGGTCCGGGCCGCTTCATCCAACAATACCGCATCAAAGTAAGACGTTGCTGGTAAGCAGTATGATTATTATCGTCCACAACTCTTTGTTTTCTACTCGTGCATATAACATCTACGCATAGACCTGGCTCGGATGCCACTGTTGGGGAACGTAGTATTTCAAAAAAATTCCTATGATCACGCAAGATCTATGTAGGAGAAGCATAGCAACGAGCGGGGAGAGTGTGTCCACATACCCTCGTAGACCTAAAGTGGAAGCGTTTAGTAACGCAGTTGATGTAGTGGAACGTCTTCGCGATCCAACCGATCCAAGTACCAAACGCACGGCACCTCCGCGATCTGCACACGTTCAGCTCGGTGACGTCCCTCGAACTCTTGATCCGGTTGAGGCCGAGGGAGAGTTTCGTCAGCACGACGGCGTGGTGATGGTGATGATGAAGTTACCGGCGCAGGGCTTCGCCTAAGCACTACGACGATATAACCAAGGTGTGTAACTATGGAGGGGGCACCGCACACGGCTAAACGATTAACTTGTGTGTCTTTGGGGTGCCCCTCTCCCACATATATAAAGGAGGGGGGAAGAGGATGCCGGCCCTAGAGGGGGCGCGCCAAAAGGGGGAGTCCTACTTGGACTCCCGGTCCAAGTAGGATTCGGCCCGCCCCCCTTTCCTATTCCAACTAGGAGAAGGAAGGGAAGGATGAAGATGGGAGAAGGAAGGAGGGGGTGTTGCCCCCTCCTAGTCCAATTCGGACCAGCCCATGGGGGGGCGCGCGGCCACCCCTTGAGGCCCTTCTCTCCTTTCTCGTATGGCCCATTAAGGCCCACTACTTCCCCCGACGAATTCCCATAACTCTCCGGTACTCCGAGAAATATCCGAATCACTCGGAACCTTTCCGATGTCTGAATATAGCCTTCCAATATGTCGATCTTTACCTCTCAGCCATTTTGAGACTCCTCGTCACCTCCATGATCTCATCCGGGACTCCAAACAACCTTCCGTCATCAAATCACATAAACTCATAATACAAATCGTCATCGAACGTTAAGCGTGCGGACCCTACGGGTTCGAGAACTATGTAGACATGACCGAGACACATATCCGGTCAATAACCAATAGCGGAACCTGGATGCTCATATTGGTTCCTACATATTCTACAAAGATCTTTTTCGGTCAAACCGCGTAACAACATGCTTTGTTCCCTTTTCATCGGTATGTTACTTTCCCGAGATACGATCGTAGGTATCATCATACCTAGTTCAATCTCGGTACCGACAAGTCTCTTTACTCGTTCTGTAATGCATCATCCCGTAACTAACTCATTAGGGCTAGTAGCTGGCCTCCCAACTTTAAGCTCCTATGACTAAGTGGAAGTTATAAAGCCCGTATATCGGATTGCCTTGTTTCCGCCAACATAACCACCTCCGGGCACCGAGACGTTGGTTAAGGGTTGTTTTGTTATTGCGGAAGCACCCTACGTAGCATCTACAAAGGAGTAGAAGCCGACGATGGGCCACTTTGAAATAATAAATGGTCGCAACAGAGTCAAAGTAAACATATATCATTAGCGTTTGTATTCATTATACGAGCGCCGCCTTCCGCAATTATCGTTATAAAGCCATAAATATTTTGCTCCCCCATTGATAGGAGCTGAGGTTTCATGATCATGCTTAGCATAATAACCCAAAGAAAGGAACCGATAGCGGGACTATTTTCTTTGGAAGACATTTCTTATGTTAAACAGTAATATAACATAATTCTCTACATACCTTTGTTTGTAAAACCGTATGGCCGGATTGCCTTGTTTGTCGTAAATCTTTGCCCTCATAAAGGCTTTATAAAGTAGGACAAACACTCCTCGTCTACTGGCCGAGGAGGTGGAAGCCGATGGTCGGTCAAGAAAGTTTTGTACAATGCGGATCCGAGCATTAATGATGTAAAGTACTTGGATACATAGAATCATTACACATAATTTGTGATTTTACTTTGGATATCGATCCTTAATTTGGCCACCCATGCCCACATTAAGGCTCGGGGGCTACTGGGCTTCGGGCTTATCATTTACTACTATTAGTAAGTATTAACGATCCTCGATTCGGTGTTGCCACCGACCCGGTGTCTCGGGGCTATTGCATTGCCTATTCAATGCAAAAAATTCAAAGGGCCGAGTGTTCGGCTTGATCGAACTATGAGCAAACGCGTCTTAGGACAACAATAGGCACCATGTGGAACCTATCCGGCATCAAGCTAATATATTAGGGCGACTTCTCAAAACCCTCTCTCAAGGGCCTGTCTGCCGATCACTATCCCCTCTAATGTGCATCTTGGGTTTTAGGCCGACACTCACCTTGAGGGATACTGGCTATATACATCTCATCAACAAATAAATTTCACAACTCAAAAGCAATCCGGCATAAAGCTTGGATGCAAGTGACTAAATCCATATAGGATGTTTCCAACATAAATCTCGGCCGCGAGCGGCTGGCTCAATAGAGAAGTTTTCAGCATTAAGCTCGGATAAACTCCTTCAAACTTTTTCAAACATGAGGTACTCTGTGTCTCCTTAGTTGCAGTCCGGCGTTGGAGCTCGGATGCAATCCGGCGTTGGAGTTTGGCTGTCGAGGATACCTCAGATGCAGTCCGGCGTTGGAGCTCGGACGAAAGAGGACATTGCCGCCCGGGAACAACTTCAAACCCGAGGTGTGGCATAAAAATAACATGGCATTGATAAAGGCCGAAAACTTAAAGGGGCTCCTCGGATACCCGACGTGTAAACTCTTTGGATTCACTTTGGTGATCCTCAAGATCAAAGATGAGAAGATTTGTTGAACCAGTTTTCAAGACCGACGACCGAAGATGAAGAACAGTTCGGAAGAATCAAGGAGCGTCCCCAACTTGAAGATCAGTTCAGGGGGCTACTGACGGTGTCCTGGACTAGGGGGTACTCACCACGTTGTCTCCCGACCAGCTGGATCGGGCCGAGGACCCCCATGGCGGTTCACCCATGGGCCACTTCGGGGAGCCCATGCCGCATACAAGGGAGATCCCGCAAGACTTGGCGCTCAAGACAAGGACTCTCCTAAACCCTAGGCCTCTGGTGTGTTATATAAACCGAGGCCAGGCTAGTCAATAGACAACCCAATATTCATTACGACAATCTCGTGGTAGATACATGTACTCTGTACTATACCCACATCGAATATAATCAAGCAGGAGTAGGGTTTTACCTCTTAGAGAGGGCCCGAACCTGGGTAAACATTGTGTCCCTCTTCTCCTGTTACCCATCACTCCAAGACGCCTAGCTTAGGACCCCTACTACGAGATATGCCGGATATAGAACCGACACCACACCCAACACTCATAAGATAGATCATGGGCACCTTGCCACCCTAATATAGATACTGGGGTAGCTTCTTTGTCGTCTTCTTCCTTTGCTCCATCAAACTTGTTTCACAAATCGTGAAGATACGAGCAGTAGTACCAACTACAAGAAGAACAGTAGTAAGACATACTAGTACTACTGTACGTACTAAAGAATTCAAATAACGAGAAAGAACATAAACATAGTTCTGCTAGGGGCTCAGCACAACACACCCCTGAAATAAAACTAAGCAACTAGTCCGCTTGACACTGCATTAGAACTAGCATGAGCGACGGCACTGCCACCTTACTCGGAGTCTGAGTCCATGTCCTCGACTTCGTCCTCGTCCCTCTTCCTCTTCCTCTTTGCCGACACTTCTTTACTTGAACTGGGCATTGGGCTCTGCTTCTTCATCCAACCCTTGTAGATATTTAAACAAAGGTAGGCATTCGTTGCTGCTTATAGGATGTGATCTTCATCTATTGTCTTCGACTCCCATGTACGATGAAACTCGTGGTGAGGTTTCCTCAGTTGACCGTATGAAGGGTCAACCATGGCTGCTGCTAGGGTCAGCATTGAAGGCTGAGAGGAGGCCACCGGGCTTTCCTTTTGGAGATCGAAGGGCTGCCCTACAACGAGGCCTACATGACCCAGGACTCTCCTGTTGTTCGTAAAGTCTACAGTAACGAATTTCACTCTTCTGTCCTTGAGGAAGAACTCAAATTCCTAGCATCTAACGTCGACATGTCATATGTGGTAGACCAAGCACATGTTATGTACGCAAACCTGGCTCACGATGGGCTTCTTCTTCTCTGCCTCCTTTAGAAGCTTCTCGCTTTCCAGGACTGTGATGTACTCAACATCTAGCCCAGCGACCCACTCAGCCTTTGAACTTTGGAGCATGCGCAGGAAGCGAGCAAGGCATGCTTCCACCGTCGCGGATCTACGGGTTTAGATGACGATGAACTCATCGCGGTGATGGTTCTAACCTGGTACCCAGCGGTGATCATGGAGATTTGGGAGGCCATGGATTTTGGAGGCGAGTTTGGAGAAGTTGAACCGATGTAATGTGAAAGGATGGGATGACTGGGAGCGAACTGTTGTAAGGTAGAAGACGGGGACGAGTAGGGCGTGCGAATGGCGTGGGGTGGTTGGCTTGCCCGGTGGATAAACGGCTGCATGCCCCCAAAGAGTTGTCGAGTACTATGCGGGACCCACTAGATGTCATGTCTACTAGACCCATATCGTAGGCCTGACGCCATAGGTTCTGCGTGTTCGCACGCTGACGGTGTCCTGGACTAGGGGGTACTCACCACGTCATCTCCCTATCTGTTAGATTGGGCCGAGGACCCCCATGGTCGTATACTCATGGGACAGTTCGGACAGCTGCCGCATACAAGGAAGATTCCACAAGACTTGGTAATCAAGACAAGGACTCCTCCCCATCGGCGTACTCGGCTAGGACTCTTGTTATCCTAGGCCTCTGGTGCATTATATAAACCAAGGCCAGGCTAGCCGATAGATATATAACAACAATCATAACCATAGGCTAGCTTCTAGGGTTTAGCCTCTACGATCTCGTGGTAGATCAACTATTGTAATACTCATATCATCAAGATCAATCAAGCAGGAAGTAGGGTATTACCTCCATCGAGAGGGCCCAACACAGGTAAACATCATGTCCCCGCCTCCTGTTACCATCCGCCTTAGACGCACAATTCAGGACCCCCAACCCGAGATCCGCCGGTTTTGACACCGACACTGGTGCTTTCATTGAGAGTTCCGTTGTGTGATCGGCAAAAGGATTAATGGCTCGACTGCGGATCAACTACGACGTCGGCTTCTTTGTCACCGACTCTACCGGGTCACCTTGGCTGGACTGAGGATCGCGCTACCTCCGACCGTCATGTTCGGATGAGGGCCTTCATCGACATCAACTCCGATCTCTATCAAGATCATGGAGGAATCATCCAAGGAGCCCGGGGGCTCAACGTCAACATTGCCCTCGGGCGACCGTGCTGTTTTTCTGGACAACGAACTTGTATCCGCCGCCACCGTGCTACCTCTTGAGCACTGCGTTGGTTTTCCCTTGAAGAGGAAAGGGTGATGCATCAAAGTAGCTTAAGTATTTCCCTCAGTTTTTGAGAACCAAGGTATCAATCTAGTAGGAGGCTACACACAAGTCCATCGCACCTACACAAACAAATAAATCCTCGCAACCAACGCGATAAGGGGTTGTCAATCCCTACACGGTCACTTACGAGAGTGAGATCTGATAGATATGATAAGATAATATTTTTGGTATTTTTATGATAAAGATGCAAAGTAAAATAAAAGGCAACAAAAATAGCTAAGTGTTGGAAGATTAATATGATGGAAAATAGACCCCGGGGCCACAGGTTTCACTAGTGGCTTCTCTCGAGAGCGTAAGTATTTACGATGGGTGAACAAATTACTGTTGAGCAATTGACAGAATTGAGCATAGTTATGAGAATATCTAGGCATGATCATGTATATAGGCATCACGTCCAAACAAGTAGACCGACTCACCTGCATCTACTACTATTACTCCACACATCGACCGCTATCCAGCATGCATCTAGAGTATTAAGTTTATAAGAACAGAGTAACGCTTTAAGCAAGATGGCATGATGTAGAGGGATAAACTCATGCAATATGATATAAACCCCATCTTGTTATCCTCGATAGCAACAATACAATACGTTCCTTGTTGCCCCTACTTTCACTGGGAAAGGACACCGCAAGATTGAACCCAAAGCTAAGCACTTCTCCTAATGCAAGAAAGATCAATCTAGTAGGCCAAACCAAACTGATAATTCGAAGAGACTTGCAAAGATAACCAAACATAAAAAAAAGAAATCAGAAGATAAAAAAATTGTTCATAGATAAACTTGATCATAAACCCACAATTCATCGGTCTCAACAAACACACCGCAAAAGAAGATTAAATCAAATAGATCTCCACAAGAGAGGGGAGAACATTGTATTGAGATGCAAAGAGAGAGAGGAATCCATCTATCTAATAACTATGGACCCGAAGGTCTGAGGTAAACTACTCACACTTCATCGGAGAGGCTATGGTTTTGATGTAGAAGCCCTCCGTGATCAATCCCCCCTCCGGCGGAGCTCCGGAACAGGCCCCAAGATGGGATCTCACGGGTATAGAAGGTTGCGGCGGTGGAATTAGGTTTTTGGCCCAGATTCGGTAGTTTGGGGGTACGTAGGTATATATAGGAGGAAGGAGTACGTCGGTGGAGCAACATGGGGCCCACGAGGGTGGAGGGCGCGCCCAGGGGTGTAGGCGCGCCCCCTACCTCGTGGCTTCGTGGCAGCTTTCTTGATGTAGGGTCCAAGTCGTCTGGATCACGTTCGTTCTGGAAATCACGTTCCCGAAGGTTTCATTCCGTTTGGACTCCGTTTGATATTCTTTTTCTGCGAAACTATGAAATAGGCAAAAAAACATCAATTCTGGGTTGGACCTCTAGTTAATAGGTTAGTCCCAAAAATAATATATAACTGTATAATAAAGCCAATAATGTCCAAAAAAGAAGATAATATAGCATGGAGCAATCAAAAATTGTAGATACGTTGGAGACGTATCAAGCATCCCCAAGCTTAATTCCTGCTCGTCCTCGAGTAGGTAAATGATAAAAACAGATTTTTTGATGTGGAATGCTACTTGGCATAATTTCAATGTAATTCTTCTTAATTGTGGTATGAATATTCAGATCCAAAAGATTCAAGATAAAAGTTCAATATTGACATAATAATAATAATACTTCAAGCATACTAACTAAGCAATTATGTCCTCTCAAAATAACATGGCCAAAGAAAGTTCATCCATACAAAATCATATAGTTTAGTCATGCTCCATTTTCGTCACACAAGAATGTTCTCATCATGCACAACCCCGATGACAAGCCAAGCAATTGTTTCATACTTTAGTAATCTCAAACTTTTTCAACCTTCACACAATACATGAGCGTGAGCCATGGATATAACACTATGGGTGGAATAGAATATGATGATGGGGGTTATGTGGAGAAGACAAAAAGGGAGAAAGTCTCACATCAACGAGGCTAATCAATGAGCTATGGAGATGCCCATCGATTTATGTTAATGCAAGGAGCAAGGATTTCCATGCAACAGATGCACTAGAGCTATAAATATATGAAAGCTCAATAAAAGAAACTAAGTGGGTGTGCATCCAACTTGCTTGCTCACGAAGACCTAGGGCACTTGAGGAGGACCATTGTTGGAATATACAAGCCAAGTTCTATAATGAAAAATTCCCACTAGTATATGAAAGTAACAAAACAAGAGACTCTATTATGAAAATCATGGTGCTACTTTGGAGCACAAGTGTGGTAAAAGGATAGTAACATTGTCCCTTCTCTCTTTTTCTCTCATTTTTTTGGGCCTTCTCTTTTTTTATGGCCTTTCTCTCCTTTTTTTATTCCTCACTTGGGACAATGCTCTAGAAAATGATGATCATCACACTTCTATTTATTTACAACTCAATGGTTACAACTCGATACTAGAACAAAGTATGACTCTATATGAATGCCTCTGGTGGTGTACCGGGATATGCAATGAACCAAGAGTGACATGTATGAAATAATTATGAACGGTGGCTTTGCCACAAATACTATGTCAACTACATGATCATGCAAAGCAATATGACAATGATGAACGTGTCATGATAAATGGAATGGTGGAAAGTTGCATGGCAATATATCTCGGAATGGCTATGGAAATGCCATAATAGGTAGGTATGGTGGCTGTTTTGAGAAAGATATAAGGAGGTTTATGTGTGAAAGAGTGTATCATATCACGGGGTTTGGATGCAAGCGAAGTTTGCACCAACTCTCAATGTGAGAAAGGGCAATGCACGGCAATCAAGAGGCTAGCAATGGTGGAAAGGTGAGAGTGTGTATAATCCATGGACTCAACATTAGTCATAAAGAACTCACATACTTATTGCAAAAATCTACAATTCATCAAAAACCAAGCACTAAACGCATGCTCCTAGGGGGATACATTGGTAGGAAAAGACCATCGCTCGTCACCGACCGCCACTCATAAGGAGGACAATCAAAGAACACCTCATGTTCCAAATTTGTTACATAAAGTTTACCGTACGTGCATGCTACGGGACTTGCAAACTTCAATGCAAGTATTTCTCAAATTCACAACTACTCAACTAGAACAACTTTAATATCACTACCTCCATGTCTCAAAACAATCGTCAAGCATCAAACTTCTCTTAGTATTCAATGCACTCATAAGAAAGTTTTTACTATTCTTGAATACCTAGCATAATAGGATTATTTAAGCAAATTACCATGCTATTTAAGACTCTCAAAATAATCTAAGTGAAGAATGAGAGATCAATAGTTTCTATAAAACAAATCCACCACCGTGCTCTAAAATATACAAGTAAAGTACTAGAGCAAAAACTATATTACTCAAAAGATATAAGTGAAGCACATAGAGTATTCCAATAATTTCCGAATCATGTGTGTGTCTCTCAAAAGGTGTGTACAGCAAACATGATTGTGGTAAACTAAAAAGCAAAGACTCAAATAATACAAGACGCTCCAAGAAAAACACATATCATGTGGTGAATAAAAATATAGCTCCATGTAAAGTTACCAATGGAAGTAGACGAAAGAGGGGATGCCTTCCGGGGCATCCCCAAGCTTTGGCTTTTAGGTGTCCTTAGATTGTCTTGGGGGTGCCATGGGCATCCCCAATCTTAGGCTCTTGCCACTCCTTGTTCCATAATCCATCAAATCTTTCACCCAAAACTTGAAAACTTCACAACACAATACTCAGCAGAAAATCTCGTGAGCTCCGTTAGCGAAAGAAAAAAAAAGACCACTTCAAGGTACTGTAATGAACTCATTCTTTATTTATATTGGTGTTAAACCTACTGTATTCCAACTTCTCTATGGTTTATAAACTCTTTTACTAGCCATAGATTGATCAAAATAAGCAAACAACACACGAAAAACAGAATCATCAAAACAGTAGCGATGCAGTAGTAATCTGTAACTAACGCGAACTTATGGAACTCCAAAAAATCAGCAAAAATAGGACAACCTAGACAATTTGTTGATCAGTAGCAATTGGAATCAATATTTTATCACGTTCTGGTGATTTTTAACAATATTTTCGTGAACAGATCCTATAGGTTTAACTTGGCACAAACACTAATTAAAACATAAAAACACATCTAACCAGAGGCTAGAACAAATATTTATTCCTAAAAAGAAGCAAAAATAAAAAAACTAAAAATAAAACTGGGTTGCCTCCCAACAAGCGCTATCGTTTAACGCCCCTAGCTAGGCATAATGGCAAGGATAGATCTAGGTATTGCCATCTTGGTAGGCAATCCATAAGTGGCTCTCATAATAGATTCATATGGTAATTTTATTTTCTTCCTAGGGAAGTGTTCCATGCCTTTTTTTAATGTAAATTGGAATCTAATATTCCCTTCCTTCATATCAATGATTGCACCAATCGTTCTAAGGAAAGGTCTACCAAGAATAATAGGACACGAAGGATTGCAATCTATATCAAGAACGATAAAATCTACGGGCACAATAATTCGTATTTTCAATAATAACAACATCATTAATTCTTCCCATAGGTTTCTTAATAGTGGAATCCGCAAGGTGCAAGTTTAAAGAACAATCATCAAAATCACGGAATCCTAGCAAATCACACAAAGTTTTTGGAATCGTGGAAACACTAGCACCCAAATCACACAAAGCATAGCATTCATGATATTTTATCTTAATTTTTATAGTAGTTTCCCACTCATCATAAAGTTTTCTAGGGATAGAATCTTCCAACTCAAGTTTTTCTTCGTAAGATTGCATCAAAGCATCAACGATATGTTTGGTAAAGGCTTTATTTTGACTATAAGCATGAGGAGAATTTAGCACGGATTGCAACAAGGAAATACAATCTATCAAAGAGTAGCTATCATAATTAAATTCCTTGAAATCCAAAATAGTGGGTTCATTAATATCTAATGTTTTGATCTCTTCAATCCCACTTTTACCAATTTTAGCATCAAGATCTAAAAAATCCGAATTTCTGGAACGCCTTCTAGGTAAAGGTGGATCATATTCAGTCCCATCATTATCAAGATTCATATAGCAAAACAAAGATTTAATAGGGGACACATCAATAACTTTTAGATCTTCATCTTTGTTTTCATAAAAATTGGAAGAACACGCTTTTATAAAGCAATCTTTCTTAGCACGCATCCTAGCGGTTCTTTCTTTGCACTCATCAATGGAAATTCTCATGGCTTTGAGAGACTCATTGATATCATGCTGAGGTGGAATAGATCTAAATTTCAAGGAATCAACATCAAGAGAAATTCTATCAACATTCCTAGCCAATTCATCAACTTTAAGCAATTTTTCTTCAAGCAAAGCATTGAAATTCTTTTGCGAATTCATAAATTCCTTAACACTAGTCTCAAATTCAGAGGGCATCTTATTAAAATTTCCATAAGAATTGTTGTAGGAATTACCATAATTATTAGAGGGATTACGAGGATAAGGCCTAGGATTAAAGTTTCCTCTATACGCGTCGTTACCAAAATAATTCCTACCAACAAAATTCGCATCCATAGATTCATTATTATTCTCAATCAAAGTAGACAAAGGCATATCATTAGGATCAGAAGAAACACTCTTAGTAGCAAATAATTTCATAAGTTCATCCATCTTCCCACTCAAAACATTAATTTCTTCTATCACATGCATTTTTTTATTAGTAGATCTTTCAGTGTGCCATTGAGAATAATTAACCATAATATTATCTAGGAGATTAGTAGCTTCTCCTAAAGTGATTTCCATAAAAGTGCCTCCCGCAAATTTTAATCTAAAAGATTTCTAGAAGCAAAATTCAATCCGGCATAAAAGTTTTGTATAATCATCCACAAATTCAAACCATGCGTAGGGAAATTACATATCATTAATTTCATCCTCTCCCAAGCTTGTGCAACATGTTCATGATCAAGTTGCTTAAAATTCATAATATCGTTCCTAAGAGAGATAATCTTAGCGGGAGGAAAATACTTAGAGATAAAAGCATCTTTGCACTTATTCCAAGAATCAATACTATTTTTAGGCAAAGACGAAAACCAAGCTTTAGCACGATCTCTAAGCGAAAAAGGAAACAACTTCAATTTAACAATATCATTGTCAACATCTTTCTTCTTTTGCGTATCACACAAATCAACGAAGCTATTTAGATGAATAGCGGCATCTTCACTAGGAAGGCCGGCGAATTGATCTTTCATGACAAGATTCATCAAAGTAGCATTGCTTTCACAAGATTCAGTATCGGTAAGAGGAGCAATCGGAGTGCTAAGGAAATCATTATTGTTGGTATTGGTAAAGTCACATAATTTGGTATTATCTTGAGCCATCGTGACAAGCAAGCAATCCAACACACGAGCAAACAAGAAGCAAGCGAAAAACATGCGAACGAAAAAGAGAGGGCGAATAAAACGGCAAGGCTGAAGTGGGGGAGAGGAAAACGAGAGGCAAATTGTCACAGCCCCAGTTCAGGCCTTGCTTGTCTTTGCATTAGCTTCCATGCATCATGTTTAATTTTCTCTTAAATATGAAATGGGGATTGCCTAAACCCTAGCATTAAAGAAATTCACTAGGTTCAACCAAAATATCTCCAGTAAATCCAAATGGCTTTCAAAAATGTTCATCATTCTTGGAAATGCTGGAAACAGTAACCAGAGGTGATGCACATTTTTCCATGACATATTTGGGCTCTGGATTGAATCATACTCTATTTGCATTTGGGCATTTAAATGCTATTAAATACTTTAAATGCTCAAATAATCATAAACTAAAATGTTTAGTGTAGGATATATTCCCAACAGTGATCATGAGTAGTTTCATGATTTTTGGAAGTGTCTAAGTATTCTTAATAAAGCCCTAAAGACTACAGAATAATAGAAAACAGAAACAGATAAAGAGAGAGAGGGAGACTTACCTAGCGCCCACCTGGCAGCCCACCTGGCCCAATTCCAGCTGGCGGCCCATCCCACTGGCCTGAAGCGGCTGTCTTCAACCTCTGCCAGTAGGCAGAAGCGGCTGTCTTCAACTTCAGCTCCACCTCATGCTTGCCACCGAGGCGCCCCGACGCATCTGGAGACGCCCCGCAGCCCCCTCTGCCTCTCCCCTCACTCTCTGCTCCCTCCCTCTCCTCTGGCTCTCGCTCTCTCGCAGCCCCAAGCAACCCCGAGAGCCGCTGCACTGCGCCGACGAGCACCAGCACGGCCACGGCCACTCCCACACTCCCTCTGCGCGTCCCCGAGCTCCGCCATGACCCCATGGAGCTACCCACCCGAAGCACACGACCGCAGGAGCAGCAGAGCGCTGCCCCCTTCATCTCCATCGTCGCCTCTGCTTCGTCATCACCGTCGTCGATTCACCGACCCCAGCGCTTCCCCGACCTCGCCGTTGTCGCTGCCAGACTTGCGATGAGCCTCCATGCAGAACCCCTCCTTTTCCCCTCGCGTTTGCGAGCTCTAAGCCATAGCTCCGTCGCGGCCGAACTCCGGCCGCCGCTGACCTTGTCGCCGTCACGGCCACAGCTGCTACCGCTTGCGTCTGAGCCCGCCAACGCCCTTAGTGCACCCCCAGGGAGCCTTCCAGCCCCTCAGCCAGCCCCCTAGTGCTCCGTAGCCTCGCTCCGTCCACACCCGTAGCTCCGGCCGCCGCCCAAGTGGTCGCCGCCGTCGACCCCGGCCTCCCTGTGCCTGGCTGCGTGCGCCCCTAGACTGAGCGAAACACGGGCTCCCTCCTGGTGCCCTCAGCGTGCCCAGCCGCGGCCTGTAGCACCGCCCCGACCAACTCCGGCGAGTTCCTGCCGCTGCTGTGGTCGCCGGCGTCACCTGCTGACGTGGCGCCGGGTTAATTAGCGCTAATAACCCCGTTAAACACCCCCAGGGCCACTGCCATGAGGGCCCCAGTGCCTTCTTAGGTTAGTTTAATTTCCTGCTTAAATTAGTTCATAACCCAGCGGGCCCCATGTGTCAGAGTTGACCAAGCTGACGTGGCTATTGACTGGGCCCACATGTCAGCGACACTAACCAGCCCCAGCCACTGACCAGTGGACCCCACTGGTCAAGTTTGACCTGGACCGGCCCTGTTGACCGCTGACATCATAGTGATGTCATGCTGACGCAGTAATTCTTTCTGGAATTTAAATAAATCTTAAATGATTTATTTATTTCAGAAAATATCCAAAACTTCTAAAATTCAAAGAAAATCAACTGTAACTCCAAATCAAACAAATTATATATGAAAAATGATCAGAAAAATCCATTCTATCCATCTGTACTGGTTTAATGCATGTTAGAACAATTTAACCTTGCTGTTTTGGTGAAACAAGTTAATGCACTAATATGACCTCTTAAAATGGGTTTGCATTTGAATCTTTGGTTCAAATGGACTCATCTCAATCTGTTCTAGCTTGCATTAGACCAAAACACATTCCTATTGCTATGTCATAGCATGCATCATATTGTGCATTGCATTGATCGTGTTTCTTCTCTATTTGCAGTCTTTGTTCTCCCTCGGTAGACGTTGTACCGACGTTGTGATCGTTGACACTGATGAAGACTCAATGATATCTTCAGAAGTGCCAGGCAAGCAAAACCCCCTTGTTCATTCTGATACAATCCCACTCTCTCGCTCCTGCTCTCTTTTACTGCATTAGGACAACAACGATTCATCTGTGGTTTGCTACGGTAGCTGAACCCCTTTATCCTCTGCATGACCTGTCATTGCCACAGTAAATAGATGAAACCCACTAGCATGAGTAGGAGTTGTTTGAGCCCTGATGTGCCTACTCATTCATTATTGTTTGTCATGCCTGCTATTGCTTAGAGTTGTGTCAGGTCCGATTCATCGGGGATGAATCGGAGGTGTGTGAACATGTCCTACTGCTGGAAGCTAAGTGTGTGAACACGATTTGGTAAAGGTATCGGTGAGAGGCCATGTAGGAGTACATGGTGGGTTGTCTCATTGAAGCCGTCCTCAGGAACTGAGTTCTGTGTTTGTGATCCATGAAACAGCTACTACCATGCATTGGGCCCTAAAATATGACCCCGCTCGACTTCTTAATCACCCTTGTCCTCTGTCCAGGAGTTGCAAGTAGTTTTTGGTGTTTTGTAGTATGCTGGAGGCCGTGGGCACCGCTGACCCGAGGTGTGGGCTGTGATGCGGTAGGCACGTGGCACGGTGTACCGGGCGCCCGTTTGGTGTCTCGGGAACCCTGCACACATCGTTCGGGGCCGTATGTGGAAACTTCAGCCGGACTCCCTGCGGATGGAACCTGAATAGGCGATAAACCTAGACTAGAGACTTGATTGTTTAGGTAGGTCGTGGTCTACACCCATGTCGGTTTCGCTTGAAGTCTGTCGAGCACATGTCGTGTGCAGACGCTAATTGGTGGAAACATGTATGAAGAAGTACACCCCTGTAGGGTTAACATCATCTATTCGAATAGCCGTGTCCGCGGTAAAGGACTTCTGGGTTGCCTATAACAGTTCATAGACAAGTGAAAGTGGATACTCTAAAATAAGCAAGATAAGTGTGAGTACTATGGATGGCGTTCTCGTAGGGAGACGGGAGCGGATCCATAGTGGTGTATTGGTATGGTGGATATGTGGACTCGTGTGCGCCACCTCAAAAGAGTTACTTGGCAAATGTAGTTCGGGATAGCCACCGAGTCAAAGCTGGCTTGTCAGATTAAATCCCACCATCCCCTTTGTTGATAATGATGCATATGTAGTTAGTTCTGATGTAAGTCTTGCTGGGTACATTTGTACTCACGTTTGCCTATTTTATGTTTTGCAGAGAGACTTTAGTCTCGCTAGTAGTTCCGCTTGGACTTTGATGTTTAGCTTGTTACCTCAGCTACGATCTTGTGCCCTCGGCAGTAACTGGTAGATAGTCAGGCTTCTAAGCCTTTTTCATTTGTAGATGTCTGTACTCAGACATGTTAAGCTTCCGCTTGTGCTTTGACTTGTATGTTTCAATGTTGGGTCGTGAGACCCATGTTTGTAATATCTCGCTCCTCGGAGCCTAATGAATAATACTTGAGTCGAGAGTTATGTTGTGATGCCATGTTGTATTTACACATATCGAGCATATTGTGTGTATGATTGAAATGCTTGGTATGTGTGGGATCCGACAACCTAGTTGTTTATCCTTGGTAGCCTCTCTTATGGGGAAATGTAGTCTTGTGCTTCCATGAGCCATAGTAGTCCGCTACAGCCCGGTTCACCAAGTCCTCGCTAGCCTAGCACTAGTGCTCCTAACACTTGATCGGCCGGCATGTGATTCACTTCGCCTCGTGGTTCCGTCCTTCGGGGAAATGTCACGTTGTGACATCCGGAGTCCTGCCTAGCCTGCTACAGCCCGGGTTCCCGGAGTCCTGTTAGCCCAGTGCTACAGCCCGGATTTGCATGCTGCTGACCGGCAAGCTCGATGTTGTTTCATGTATGCATGTCCCTATAAGTTAGTGCCACTTTGGGTTCATGACTAGTCATGTCGGCCCGGGTTCTCTGTCATATGGATGCTAGCAACACTATCATATATGTGAGCCAAAAGGCGCAAACGGTCCCGGGCCATGGTAAGGCGACACCTGGGAATACCGTATGCGTGAGGCCGCAAAGTGATATGAGGTGTTACCGGCTAGATCGTTGTGACTTGGAATCGGGGTCCCGACAGCTTTGGTATCGAGCTGACTGTCAGAGGATTACCAAGCCAAACCGGTCAAGTTGAGTCTAGAAATGCTTTAGTTATATAAGGGAATTGATTGTGGAAGGGAACGTAAGGCTCTTTTTACTCCTTTACCTTATGCCCTTCTGATCTGAGTCATCATCTTCTTTTATACGGGGATTAAGGAACTAGGCTTTCTCTTCTTTCTATCAGGATCACGTGTTACTAATCCATAGACTTATAGAATTGTTGGATTTAAGCTTCGGTTCAGTTCCTACTACTTTCGTATGATAACTGTTAATCTCGAAACCTTGATATTGTGCTTCTGAGTGGCCATGCCACCATTTTTTGTAGCTTGTCTCAAATATTTTGAGCATTTACAGCCGTTATGTTGTCCGAGTCATCCCAGGTTTCTAAATAGTTTGAAGCATTTGCAAATCCCTTCCTCCTATTTCTATGTTCCTTTGGGCCAGATTAACCACACTAATCGGTGAGTTGAGGTACTCTGTTGCCTTGACATATATGTTGGAGTTATTATTATGACCCTAGGTGTTTAGAGTATCACCTAGTAATTTAGCCATGCTTTGTGTTCCCAGTGTGATGATTCTGGCCATCATTCTCAAAAGCATCCCGTGATGCCACTTAGTATGTAGGTATTCTATTCCTGGGTTCTTGAACCCGAGATTCACCCTACTTACTTCATGTTGATAGTAATTGCTAGCTCCCTTAGGTTATTAGTAACCTTTGCATTAGTCCTCGAGATCCATGGTATTTCTTTCTTCCAAATACTATGAACCGCTTATGGCAGAGGTTTGTTGGATCAAAAGATCACAACAGGAGTGCTCTCGATGAGTTCTCCATTTTATATTGTGACTCTGCCAAATTTCAACCTTTCAAAGATGGGTTATCCGGAAGAAATATGTTGAACCTGCTCGACATGCTAGTCTATGCATCCACAACTCAGAAAATCATATGTTCTTTTGGGTTGTCCCTCTTTAGTTGTCTTCTGACCTTCATCTATCAATTGATAGTCAAGAGTATGTGTGCGATCGTGTTCAGCGATGCCTATTATTCTTGTGGTCCGTCAAGCCATTCTATTCCGGAATGACTAGGAGAAACAAACTCCAGTACCTCATCCATATCTAGGATTGGGTCAAAGTAATTGTATTCCACAGATCAAAATGCCAATCCAGATTTTGTTATGTTCTACCTTGGAGTGTTACCATCTTTATGTCAAGAGTGTCATGATAATTGCACCACCTCTTATGAATTCTTGACGCAGTAATACTTCTTGCCATCATTGTTCATTCCTCGGTTCCTGTGTTATTGTAACCGGAATGCCGACAAGTGTACTGTGATGTGCGAAATCAATACTCCGAGCAACTCGTTGCTTGGTAGTAAGTGGACAACATTCTCATTCTTAGCGTGTTGGTTATTAAATCATCATCCTAAGATTGATCATGCTACCTAGTCCTTATTTCTGGTGCACTCTTCGATCAATGAGTTAGGATTGTGTCAATCCCTCACTCTTTTGATCATATCGTCTTGCCCTGTAAAGTAAGGTTGTTCTCGAGCTTAGTAACATATTGGTGGTTCGTGATTTTCCGAATTCCTTCTCGGAAGTATCACCAGGCCGTCACCTGACCGCTATGTTGAGTTCGTGATCAAGTTTGTTTTTCTTATAAACCACCCTTTCTCCAAGAATCTATGTTGGATACCCCGAGCTAGTTGGTCAAGCTAAACAACAACTTGAGGAGTTGGAAGATAAAAGCTTGTCCGACTCAGTTCATCTCAAGGGATATCCTTGTGCGTGTGTGTTTAAGAAATATGATATCCTCATCAATTGGTCCTCGTGATCAGTGATTGGATCTATCATCTTATCCAATCTTTGATTTGAGTATGGGTTGTCATCAAATCAAATTAGAATCAACGATATTCATAATGTTGTCTTACCTTGTTGATTCCTCGGGCATACACCATTATATCCTTTGGTCTGACCAATGCTATCACTTGTTCACATAATTATGGAATTCCACTTACATGGAAACCTGGATGAATTGTTGTTGAACCCCTCAGCAACATTTTTATCTTCTCCATGATTCGTGTTGAACATCCAGTTAGTATTGGAAACTTCTATAAGCATTATCTTCATGACCCGTTCGTGAAGTATATGTTCGGATGAAAGATGTGACCTCCTCAAATTCACGTGCATTTGATGCAAGTTGCCGCCATGAATTTGTGAAAAGTTGTTTTTAACTTCCTCTGAAATCATCCCAAGTCAGTCATGCACGTGCGAAGTATTCCATGGTCTGATAGACTGATCATCTTCATTCTATGGGTATTCCTAGCACGCCAAGCCACTAACTGATTTGTTCCAGGAAAAGGAATTCCTTCATAAGAGCTAATCATATGACTTATGCAAGGACTTCGTTATCCGCAATGATGGTTTCCCCACTTGAACTCGGTAGTGTTTTATTATAAGACTACTGTGTGGTCATGCCTGTCTAGGACAACGTGTTCACATGTTTGTAGCAGAACCAACTCATGTTTTGGAGCTTGCTATCGCAGTTCATTTCCCGAGAATCTTGCAACGTTATCTCGTCGATTTGTGTTGCAAAATTTAATTTTTCTTTCTAGACTTGATGAGTCTGGAATATTCTGACACCAACCAGATCTGAATCTCAGGCAGTTATGATGGTTGGAACATTTCCCAAGAACTATAATATTGGTCTCACCATAACCGATAAAGTGGATGTCGTGGTCAACACTCCTAGCCGGAAGGCCAATTATTATAGTACCTTGATTGAGGAAGTTGGCCACTTCCCCATAAGGATCTCATAGAATTTATTCTAGTAGTTGTTCCTTATGGATTCTTGAGCTCCCGAAGTCCGACCTGCTACTAGATGTTCTGGGTACCAAACCATTTTAATTAATGGGTTGCACTAGCACATCAGGGAGAACATTAGAAGCGGAGTGCTAAATGTCTCTCGGTCTGTCATCCAGATTTCATCCCCTTGGCCTCGCTAAGGTGACATCCGAGAAGGTGTTATCTTCCTTTGCATCTGCATCGTCCATCACCATTCATCATGGTAGTATGTTGTGTTACTAGGATCCTTGACACGGATATTGGTAAAACCTTGATAAATATGGAAATGCTCAAGTTCTTGAGAGCATGCACAAGTACTAGGTGTTATCATCGGTGCTAACTGGGATTGCTCCCAGTTTCCTCGGTTATGCTATAAGTTTTCAACAGTGGACTCACTCTCTACTGTTGAACCTCTCCCCAGTTACTAGAATCATTCCCAGCATTTGCATCTTGTTCCTAGCTTGCACCACCATTGTGCCAGTCTATCATGGGTCTCATCCATTTTCGATGATAAGCAAAAATTATCCCTTGTGTTGTTTTCAACAAGGTAATCCACATCATCTATTCTAGTCCGGATATGCCATCCTTTCGTCCTCCGCCAAACGATTGCTGTGAATTGCCTCAGGCTAGTGAGCAGAGTTTCAATGATCTCTGAATCAAAAGTAATTCCTTTTGCCACTTAAGGTTACAAACCAACGAGTCACTTTTTCCAAGGTGCCCCGTTATGGGACCATGGCAATTATTTCCTTGCCACCTTCACACCATCCACCATCTTTCTAAGCGTGGAATTGTTGCCCACCAAATCAAACCCCGTCGTTTGTTCTTCCATCCCTATCGATGTGTTTTGTGTCTCAACTCAAGATGCTTCAACATCTCATTTCGCGAGTTGAGATTGTATAGTTTGATATTTGAGAAGATCAATCCTAGTAGAGTTCCTTTCCGTCGTCATCGCGTGGATGAAGATCTCAAAAGCGAGGATGTCAATATCAACGTATGCAACAAATCAACAACCTTATGAGGTGCAACCTGGATCGTGAAGATTGTGTTTGTCTTGTGCCCCCTCTGTCTTCTTACCTCACGTCTTGAATCTCGGGACGAGATTCTTGTTTAGTGGGGGTGAGTTGTCACAAGCCCAGTTCAGGCCTTGCTTGTCTTTGCATTAGCTTCCATGCATCATGTTTAATTTTCTCTTAAATATGAAATGGGGATTGCCGAAACCCTAGCATTAAAGGAATTCACTAGGTTCAACCAAAATATCTCCAGTAAATCCAAATGGCTTTCAAAAATGTTCATCATTCTTGGAAATCTCGGAAACAAAGAATCAGAGGTGATGCACATTTTTCCATGACATATTTTGGCTCTGGATTGAATCATACTCTATTTGCATTTGGGCATTTAAATGCTATTAAATACTTTAAATGCTCAAATAATCATAAACTAAAATGTTTACTGTAGGATATATTCCCAACAGTGATCATGAGTAGTTTCATGATTTTTGGAAGTGTCTAAGTATTCTTAATAAAGCCCTAAAGACTACAGAATAATAGAAAACAGAAACAAATAAAGAGAGAGAGGGAGACTTACCTGGCGCCCACCTGGCAGCCCACCTGGCCCAACTCCACCGGGCGGCCCAGCCCATTGGCTCAAGCGGTTGCTGTCTTCAACCTCTCGCCAAGAGGCGAGGCGTGTCGACAGCTGCAAGGCCTCGAAGCTCCACCTCATGCTTGCCACCGAGGCGCCTCCGACGCATCTGGAGACGCCCCGCAGCCCCTCTGCCTCTCCCCTCACTCTCTGCTCTCTCCCTCTCCTCTGGCTCTCGCTCTCTCGCAGCCCCGAGCAACCCCGAGAGCCGCCGCAGTGCACCGACGAGCACCAGCACGGCCACGGCCACTCCCACACTCCCTCTGCGCATCCCCGAGCTCCGCCATGACCCGGTGGAGCTACCCAACCGAAGCACACGACCGCAGGAGCAGCAGAGCGCCGCCCCCTTCATCTCCATCGCGGCCTCTGCTTCGTCATCACCATCGTCGATTCGCCAACCCCAGCGTTTCCCCGACCTCGCCGTTGTCGCTGCCAGACTCGCTATGAGCCTCCGTGCAGAACCCCTCCTTTTCCCCTCGCGTTTGCGAGCTCTAAGCCATAGCTCTGTCGCGGCCGAACTCCGGCCGCCGCTGACCTTGTCGCCGTCACGACCACAGCTGCTACCGCTTGTGTCTGAGCCCGCCAACGCTCTCAGTGCACTCCCAGGGAGCCTTCCAGCCCCTCAGCCAGCCCCCTAGTGCTCCGTAGCCTCGCTCCGCCCACACCCGTAGCTCCGGCCGCCGCCCAAGTGGTCACCGCCGTCGACCCCGGCCTTCCTGTGCCCGGCGGCGTGCGCCCCTAGACGCACGGGAGCACAGGCTCCCTCCTGGTGCCCTCAGCGTGCCCAGCCGCGGCCTGTAGCACCGCCCCGACCAACTCCGGCGAGTTCCTCGCCATTCTTTGTGGTCGCCAAGGCGTCACTGGCCGACGTGGCGCCGGGTTAATTAGCGCTAATAACCCCGTTAAACACCCCCAGGGCCACTGCCATGACAGACCTAGTGCCTGCTTAGGTTAGTTTAATTTCCTGCTTAAATTAGTTCATAACCCAGCGGGCCCCACGTGTCAGAGTTGATCAAGCTGACGTGGCTGCCGATCAGCCCACATGTCACGACACTAACCAGACCAGCGACCGGTGGACCCCAATCGGTCAGGTTTGACTGGATCAGCCTCTGCTGACCGCTGACATCACAAAGGACGTCATCTTGATGCGATAATTCTTTCTGGAATTTAAATAAATCTTAAATGATTAATTTATTTCAGAAAATATCCAAAACTTCTAAAATTCATAGAAAATCAACCGTAACTCCAAATCAAACAAATTATGTATGAAAAATGATCAGAAAAATCCAATATATCCATCTGTGCTGGTTTCATGCAAGTTAGAACACTTTAACCTTGCTGTTCAGGTGAAACAAGTTAATGCACTAATATGACCTCTTAAAATGGGTTTGCATTTGAATCTTTGGTTCAAATGGACTCATCTCAATCTGTTCTAGCTTGCATTAGCCCAAAACACATTCATATTGCCATGTCATAGCATGCATCATATTGTGCATTGCATTGATCGTGTTTCTTCTCTGTTTGCCGGTGTTGTTCCCCCTCGGTAGACGTTGTACCGACGTCGTCTTCGTTGACACTGATGAAGACTCAATGCTATCTTCAGAAGTGCCAGGCAAGCAAAAACCCCTTGTTCATTCTGATACAATCCCACTCTCTCGCTCCTGCTCTCTTTTACTGCATTAGGACAACAACGATTCATCTGTTGTTTGCTGCGGTAGCTGAACCCCTTTATCCTCTGCATGACCTGTCATTGCCACAGTAAATAGATGAAACCCGCTAGCATGAGTAGGAGTTGTTTGAGCCCTGATGTGCCTACTCATTCATGCTTGTTTGTCATGCCTGCTACTGCTGGAAGCTAAGTGTGTGAACATGATTTGGTAAATGTATCGGTGAGAGGCCATGTAGGAGTACATGGTGGGTTGTCTCATTGAAGCTGTCCTCAGGAACAGAGTTCTGTGTTTGTGATCCATGAAACAGCTACTACCATGCATTGGGCCCTGAAATATGACCCCGCTCGACTTCTTAATCACCCTTGTCCTCTGTCCAGGAGTTGCAAGTAGTTTCTGGTGTTTGTAGTATCTTTGGAGGCCGTGGGCAGTGACTGACCAAGGGTGGGCTGTGATGCGGTAGGCACGTGTACGATGTACAGGCGCCTGCTTGGTGTCTCGGGAACCCTGCACACATCGTTCGGGGCCGTATGTGGAAACTTCGGCCGGACTCCCTGTGGATGGAACCTGAATAGGCGATAAACCTCGACTAGAGACTTGAGTGTTTTGGTAGGTCGTGGTCTACACCCATGTCGGCTTTCACTTGAAGTCTGCCGAGCACATGTCGTGTGCAGACGCTAAGTGGTGGAAACATGTATGAAGAAGTACACCCCTGCAGGGTTAACATCATATATTCGAATAGCCGTGTCAGCGGTAAAGGACTTCTGGGTTGCCTATAACAGTTCATAGACAAGTGAAAGTGGATACTCTAAAATACGCAAGATAAGCGTGAGTACTATGGATGGCGTTCTCGTAGGGAGACAGGAGCGGATCCATAGTGGTGTATTGGTATGGTGGATATGTGGACTCGTGTGCGCCACCTCAAAAGAGTTACTTGCAGTCGTAGTTCAGGATAGCCACTGAGTCAAAGCTGGCTTGCTGCAGTTAAACCCCACCATCCCCTTTGTTGATAATGATGCATATGTAGTTAGTTCTGATGTAAGTCTTGCTGGGTACATGTGTACTCACGGTTGCCTATTTTATGTTTTGCAGAGAGACTTTAGTCTCGCTAGTAGTTCCCCTTGGACTTTGATGTTTAGCTTGTTACCTCAGCTACGATCTTGTGCCATCGGCAGGAACTGGTAGATAGTCAGGCTTCTAAGCCTTTTTCATTTGTAGATGTCTGCACTCAGACATGTTAAGCTTCCGCTTGTTCTTTGACTTGTATGCTCTGAATGTTGGGTCGTGAGACCCATGTTTGTAATATCTCGCTCCTCGGAGCCTAATGAATAATACTTGAGTCGTAGAGTTATGTTGTGATGCCATGTTGCATTTACACATATCGAGCATATTGTGTGTATGATTGAAATGCTTGGTATGTGTGGGATCCGACAACCTAGTTGTTTATCCTTGGTAGCCTCTCTTATGGGGAAATGTAGTCTTGTGCTTCCATGAGCCATAGTAGTCACTTCTGACCCGGTTCACCGGAGTCCTGCTAGCCCAGCACTACTGCTCCGGAACACTTGACTGGCCGGCATGTGATTCACTTTGTTCATGTGTCTGTCCCTTCGGGGAAATGTCACACGGTGACATCCGAAGTCCGGCCGAGCCTGCTACAGCCCGGGTTCCCGGAGTCCTGTTAGCCCAGTGCTACAGCCCGGATTCGCACGCTGCTGACCGACATGCTCGATGTTGTTTCATGTATGCATGTGCCTATGAGTTAGTGCCACTTTGGGTTCACGACTAGTCATGTCGGCCCGGGTTCTCTGTCATATGGATGCTAGCGACACTATCATATACGTGAGCGAAAAGGCGCAAATGGTGCCGGGCCATGGTAAGGCGACACCCGTGGGAATACCGTGCGTGAGGCCGCAAAGTGATATGAGGTGTTACCGGCTAGATCGATGTGACTTGGAATCGGGGTCCTAACACAAATGGCGAATAATGTAAGGCGGGAGATAAGGGTTTGTAATGGGTACTTGGTATGTTGGCTTTTGCGTAGACCTCCCGGCAACGGCGCCAGAAATGGCTCGTTGTCGGGAGTTCAAATCTTGACTTGACTTTGCGTAAGCCACCCCGGCAACGGCGCCAGAAACTCTTCTTGCTACCTCTTGAGCACTGCGTTAGTTTTCCCTTGAAGAGGAAAGGGTGATGCAGCAAAGTAGCGTAAGTATTTCCCTCAGTTTTTGAGAACCAAGGTATCAATCCAGTAGGAGGCTACGACGCAGTCCCTCGCATCTACAAAAACAAATAAATCCTCGCAACCAACGCGATAAGGGGTTGTCAATCCCTACACGGTCACTTACGAGAGTGAGATCTGATAGATATGATAAGATAATATTTTTGGTATTTTTATGATAAAGATGCAAAGTAAAATAAAAGGCAACGAAAATAGCTAAGTGCTGGAAGATTAATATGATGGAAAATAGACCCGGGGGCCATAGGTTTCACTAGTTGCTTCTCTCGAGAGCATAAGTATTTACGGTGGGTGAACAAATTACTATTGATCAATTGACAGAATTGAGCATAGTTATGAGAATATCTAGGCATGATCATGTATATAGGCATCACGTCCGAAACAAGTAGACCGACTCACCTGCATCTACTACTATTACTCCACACATCGACCGCTATCCAACATGCATCTAGAGTATTAAGTTCATAAGAACAGAGTAACGCTTTAAGCAAGATGACATGTTGTAGAGGGATAAACTCATGCAATATGATATAAACCCCATCTTGTTATCCTTGATAGCAACAATACAATACGTGCTTTCATCGCCCTCATCACATCGGGAAAGGACACCGCAAGATTGAACCCAAAGCTAAGCATTTCTCCCTTTGCAAGAAATATCAATCTAGTAGGCCAAACCAAACTAATAATTCAAAGAGACTTGCAAAGATAATCAATCATACATAAAAGAATTCAGAAGATTCAAATATTGTTCATAGATAAACTTGATCATAAACCCACAATTCATCGGTCTCAACAAACACACCGCAAAAGAAGATTACATCAAATAGATCTCCACAAGAGAGGGGGAGAACATTGTATTGAGATGCAAAAAGAGAGAGGAAACCATCTATCTAATGACTATGGACCTGAAAGTCTGAGGTAAACTACTCACACTTCATCGGAGAGGCTATGGTGTTGATGTAGAAGCCCTCCGTGATCGATGCCCCCTCCGGTGGAGCTCCGGAACAGGCCCCAAGATGGGATCTCACGAGTACAGAAGGTTGCGACGGTGGAATTAGGTTTTTGGCTCCGTATCGGGGAGTTTGGGGGTACGGAGGTATATATAGGAGGAAGGAGTACGTTGGTGGAGCAACGTGGGGCCCACGAGGGTGGAGGCGCGCCTGTGGGGGTAGGCGCCCCTACCTCGTGGCTTCCCGGTAGCTTTCTTGACGAGGGTCCAAGTCCTCTGGATCACGTCCCGTTACGAAAATCACGTTCGAAGGTTTCATTCCGTTTGGACTCCGTTTGATATTCTTTTACGTGAAACTACGAAATAGGCAAAAAACAGCAATTCTGGGCTGGGCCTCTGGTTAATAGGTTAATCCTAAGAATAATATAAAAGTGTATAATAAAGCCCAATAATGTCCAAAACAGAAGATAATATAGCATGGAGCAATCAAAAATTATAGATACGTTGGAGATGTATCACACCGCCTCCTCAAGTTTCGTTTTAACAATTGCTTCGGTGGAATTGTGCGGAATTGAGTCTACAACAACCCTGGAAAATTTCGTCGAGTTCCGATGGAGGAATCTCTGGCAATCCGCGATATACCGGAGCCCTGTCAAATTTTGACGGGAATCTGGACGAGTTTAGGTTGTGGTGTCCAGCTTCTAGCTCGGACGTCCTTTGGAAGATCCAAACGTTGATCGGCTGCGGAATTCCTATATCTATCACCCCTCAAAATTTAAGCTTGATCCGACCGTCCAAACTCCGGGAACCTTCCGATTAGTGCATCACTTTTCGGATATGTTTTCTGCGCGAGGACGAATCTGACCCGAATTCATCTTTTTTATGAACGGGATTTCAGACATCCTTTTTGAAGGAGGTTTTGTATGGGGTATTGTGTTTTGTTCCCAAACACATCCCGCTAATTTTGAAGTCTTTTCCAATATGATCTTCACCATCGTGCTGGTGTGAAACCAGCCCGACAACGTTGCTCTACGACTGTCGACCTGCGCTAGACACGTTGTCACTTTATTGAGCCGAGCTCAACTTCTTCGGATCATCATCTCGGCAAAACGAACAAGAGTTCGGCATCACAAAGGATAAATCATCACCAACATAGCCACCCCACGGATTGCACAGAGCGGGCACACCGGCATCGCCGCACGGTCACTTCATCAAGCCGGCATTGACCACGTCACGACCGGCATCGGCAGGGCCACACTGTTGCTTTTTCAACCCGATGTCCATCACGCTGGCCTACTTTGACTCATCGGCTGACATCGAGGCTTCGACATCTCGGCTGGACCGGGGGCTCCGCCACCTCTTCATCAACCTACTCCGGAGACTTCGGTGTCACTAGCCGACCCGCCTCGTCACGTTGGCTGGACCGAGGGCTTTGCCTCGGCAAGCCGACCTTTGCCAGCGTCGCCATGCCATCGCTTTATCGCCCGTCAGGCAATGGGTGTGTGGATCGAGTCTCAATTTTGGGAGTCACCTTTCTTCAGATTGCTACAACAAATAAACCAGGTGCTATTAATCCTAGTAATTTTTTCTTGTTTGGGTTTATTTTTCCCAAGAAATTATTATTCTGGCTTGTTCCATCATCTGTACACAGGTCTATCGAATGGTGGCCGCACTAACGACGGTCGCATGGTGGTTCGGTCCATTTCCGTACATAGTCCGGCGAACGCCGCATCCAGAACTTGGACCGACCTGTGAAGTAATGGACTTCGACTGCGTCATGTTGTCTCTTCGGCAAGCCGACGCCGTCGTCCCAATCGGCGTAAATCGGCTCGCGTGATCACCTTGTTGGTCGTGTTGCCATACCGACATGTTCGGTTGCCTCGGGGACTTCGGCATCGCCGATAAAGCTCTACCTCATCAAGTGTTCGGCGCGCAGGCCATATTTTCTTTTATTACTCACTTTGCATAAATTATATATTATGCAATGATTTTTTATTATTATTACTATTATCTCTGGTTTGCACTATTTTTTGTGCACAGGAAAATGATCCGGGTCGGGCAGTATCCTCAACTCGGCATACTGACATACCACATCACCTTGGCTGGACGGGGGGCTTCGTCAACACCTCATTAACCCACGCCGGGGACTTCGGATTCACTCTGCCGGCCTGCATTGGTCGTGCTATGACACCACTTCAGAGTGTCGAGCTCTTCGCTCTGCCACCTCGGGACCGGCTTGGGGGATGGAACCTTGTCCCGCATCAAGCTCGGACCGCGTCATCAATGCCGAACACATTAACCAGCTAAGTCGCTTTCATGCTCAAAGTTTTAAATTTTTAAACTTGTATTCGGTTTGACCAAGCATTATACTTTTTTGGCAAAAAGTTGTTTGTGAAAAAAATTCCTTGTCATAACCTTGTTTGTGACACACAAATTCAAATACCTAGTTCACTTGGGGGCCTCCTTCATGAAGCCTTTCCTCTTGCATATGATTATACTTGTACGGCTTCGTTCCTTGTTCGTGTATTACGCCACAATATGCACCATATTGACTTAAGCGATTTGCAAGCTGGGTTGCCTCGCTCATGTGTTTACCCCTACGTTCCCGATTGTTCGACTAGGGAGTAAAGGGAGCACCTCTGCAATTGTCACGATCAGGTCGTCCGAGCCAGACCTCAGACTGAGTGAAGCCGAAAGCTAGCGCTCTTATTGTTTTCAATTATGGTCGGCACACAACGGAACTCATGAGTACAAAAAAATCTATTGCACAAGTCTCATAGTAACAATGAGCACCGAAGAAAGGTATCGGTGGGGGTACTATTTTCTTCGAAGATGCTTCTTACACTTAAATCGATAATATAGCATAAGTTCCCCGAGCGTGCTTTGTCTGTTACAGCCTTATGGCCTGATTGCCTGGTTATCGGAAACACCGTCGATATTCTTGACAGGTGGAGTACATAACACTTTTCGGCCCTTGACCGAAGAGGGAGAAGCCGATGGTCGGTTAAGACGCGTATAAAGTTCGGGTGAACACAGATATGATATAAGTACTTTGGTACATACAATCATTATACATAAAATTCTTTTACCCAAGTCACTTGGGGATCTTAAATTTATATGAGCCGTTTTATAATAAGTGTTCTTCTTCTTAGTCGTTGCAAAGTTTTTTATTTATTATTTATCACTCCTTTTTTCGACACGAGTGTGTGGTCACTAGCCGGGTGTAACGCCCCGGATTCGATGCGCCAGGTGTCCGCCAGTTATTCGCCGTCTTTGCCATGTCATGTGCTTGCGTGTTGCACTTTGCCATGTCATCATCTGCATTTCATATCATGTCATCATGTGCATTTCATTTTGCATACGTGTTCGTCTCATGCATCGAGACATTTTCCCCGTTGTCTGCTTTCTTCCAATCCGCACTCCTAGCTCCTCTACCTATATATATGTGTGCCTCCCGAAATCCGGGTCCAAACCCTAGCCCCGCTCCCTCGCCTTGCTGGACATGTCCAGCCCGTCGGTTTATGTCCGCCGCCAGACCTCCACGCCACTCGGGCCAATCACGAGGTGACACGTCACCTCCTCCGCCTCCTCCTCCACTCATAGCGCGCCACGCCAGCGCCCGCGCCGCCACCGCCGCTGCCCGGCCGGGACCGGATCGGGCCCAGCCCGTCTGCTCCGCCTGGGCCGTGCCCAGCGTGCCTCGCGTCGCCGCTGCCGGCCAGCTTCGCCGCCGCCGATTCGCTCCGTCGCCTCGCCCGGCGCCGGATCCCGCCGCCGTCGCTGGACCGCCCGCTCCTCCGCCGCCGGGTCCCATCCCGCCTCCGGCCGCCGCCGCCGCCGCGCCGCCCGCGCCTCCTCGGCGCCCGGCCCCCGCCTCCCGGCTCCGCCGCCGTCCCGGCGCCCGGCTCGCCGCCCCAGCGCCCGCCGTGGCCTCCTCTGCCGCCGGCCTCGCCTCCGGCCGGATCCGGGCCAGACACGGCTGGATCCGCCCGGCCCCGCTGTCCCCGGCCCCGTCCACGACATCTCCGGCGAACCTCGAAATCCGCGCCATCGTTGACTTTTCCCGAAGGTGAAAATCGTCTGTCCCTAAGTTTTCAGCATTTTGTGCGCCTGTTCATCGCTTCATAACTCTGCATCTGTAGCTCCGTTTTATGTATATAATATGTCAAAATGTTCATTGTGAGATGCTCTACATTTCATTCCATTGCATAATTTTCATTTGAGCTCATCTTGACGCCTGAATCATCGTTTCAAGAGTGCTATATGATGTTAACCTGCTGAAACTAGTATAACTTGATGATTTGTCATTTTTGTTGCTTTTGATGTGTGCATCCTATGATCATGAGCTCTACATGTGTTTTGTACTATGTCATGCCATCTTCACAGTGGTGCCATCCATATATTTTTGTGAGTTGTGTAGTGAGTGCATCGAGCTTGTTAAATAGAGTACTTGTTGTTGTTGTTTTGCATGTCTGAATCTGTTATTTCACGATGCTATGTTAGCCTGCTTCTACAAGTCATTCTATGCATAATCTAGAGATGTTCACTAAGGATGTTTTGTTACACATGTCTTTATCTATCCATTCATGCCCCTTGTTGCATTTATAGCCTACTGTAACTTGTTGTTATCTTGCTACAAAGTTGCTAAATAATGTTGCTGTCAGCCTATTAACATTAATTTCAATGTTTCCATGATTGTTTTTGGTGATCCATGCACTCTATGAACTTGCTCTTGCCATGCTTAGCTTCATAAACATGTCTTCTTACTGTTGGTAACCTTGCCATGCCATTTATTGCTCTGTGGTGAGTGGTTCAAGCTCACCAACATGCCTACTTATTGTTGTTCCTGCCATGTATGAATATGTAATATAACTTGCCATGTTTACATGGGTGCTATCATATTTTCTGATACTTTTTGGCTCATGGTCAGTAAGGGACTCTTGTTCTATGCATTTAGTAGTATCATGCCATGCCTTTATTTGCCTTGATAAGTTCCTGTAGCATTCTGTTTGATAGCTCTAAACATTGCAACCTGATGTTATTTCCTGATAAGTCTGAAACTGTTATTATTTGCTATCTTGCCATGTCATTTTCAGCATGTTCTAGTGATTTCTGGAGTTAGCTCAGTGTTCATGTTTTGTCATGCTTTACCTGTACTTCATGCCCATGCCTTTTGTTTTCACGTTGAGATTTTGTAGCATAGTGTTTTGGTGCTTGCAATATGCCTACTTGCTGTTATGGACAGATTGTTGTTATGTCTTGTATAGGGTGTATGTGTTGAACCGTTGCTCCGTTTTGAGTGTGCTCTATATGGAACTTGCTTAGAATTGCATGTAGATTCATATTATCATGTTGCATTCATGTTTTGAGGTGTTTGCTTGATGTTTGGGTGCATTTTGCATCAATGCCATGCTTATCTTGTTTTGCTCATATCTTCTAGGCCGTAACTCCGAATCTAATGAACTTTATATGTAACTTGACTAGAATTTCGTGTAGATCATCTTGGTGCATCTTAACTTGCTGTTTAACAACTTTAACATAAGGTTTACTCAGATCTGGACCAATTTCGAAATTTGCTTATGAGGACTTACCGGAATTGTTATATGTTGTTCCCGGCCTCATTTAAACTTGCTTTGATGTGTTGCTCTTGTTTGCATCATCTCTTGCCATGAGTAGCTTCATGTAGCTTTGTCATGCATCATGCTTGTTGTGCATCATGCCTTGTTCATGTGTGGTGTGTTTACTATGTTGTGTGCTTCTTCTCGATAGTTCCCGTTTACGTTGCGATCGTGAGGATTCGTTAAATCTCTATTTGGGTTAAATCGTCGTGGCTTCATCCTCTTCATGGCCTCGTTCTTCTTCCTGCGGGATTTCTGGCGGATGACCGCTACCTTGGATCACATTACTATCATTGCTATGCTAGTTGCTTCGTTCTTTCGCTATGCTGCGCTACCTATCACTTGTTCTTCAAGCCTCCCAAATTGCCATGAACCTCTAACCTTTGACACCCTTCCTAGCAAACCGTTGTTTGACTATGTTACCGCTTTGCTCAGCCCCTCTTATAGCGTTGCTAGTTGCAGGTGAAGATGAAGATTGCTCCATGTTGGATTATGTTTATGTTGGGATATCACAATATCTACGATTTAATTAATGCATCTATATACTTGGTAAAGGGTGGAAGGCTCGGCCTTATGCAGGTATTTTGTTCCACTCTTGCCGCCCTAGTTTACGTAATATCGGTATTATGTTCCCGGATTTTGCGTCCCTAACGCGGTCGGGTGATTTATGGGACCCCTTGACAGTTCGCTTTGAATAAGACTCCTCCAGCAAGGCCCAACATTGGTTTTACCATTTGCCTCACCACCACCTACATTTCCCTTGGGAGTAATTAACCCAAGGGTCATATTTATTTAGCCCCCCCGGGCCAATGCTTGTCTAAGTGTTGGTCCAAACTAGAGCACCGTGCGGGACCATCCCTTGGCAACTTGGGTTAGTCGGTTCCTGTACGCTTCGCTTATCCGGTGTTGCCACGAGAGCGAGATATGTGCAGCTCCTATCGGGATTGTCGGCGCATCAGGCGGCTTCTTTGGTCTTGTTTTATTCTTGTCGAAATGTCTTGTAGCCGGATTCCGAGACTGATCGGGTCTTCAGGGAGAAGGAATATCCTTCGTTGATCGTGAGAGCTTATCATGGGCTAAGTTGGGACACCCCTGCAGGGTTTGAACTTTCGAAAGTCGTGCCCGCGGTTATGTGGCAGATGGGAATTTTTTAATATCCGGTTGTAGTAGACTTGAAGCAAACTCTTCTAAAATACACCAACCGTGTGCGTAACCGTGAGTGTCTCTTTTCGAGGTGGATCGAGAGGAGATCACGGTTTCTGGGTTATGTTTGACGTAAGTAGGAGTTCAGGATCACTTCTTGGTCATTGCTAGATTCACGACCGTTCCGCTTGCTCTCTTCTCGCTCTTGTTTGCGTTGGTTAGCCACCATACATGCTTAGTCGCTGCTGCAACCTCACCACTTTACCCCTTCCTTACCCATTAAGCTTTGCTAGTCTTGATACCCATGGTAATGGGATTCTTGAGTCCTCGTGGCTCATGATTACTACACAACGATTGCAGGTACATGTTTTGCGATGATCATGACGCGAGAGCGATGCTTGCTTGCGTTGAGTTCTTCTTACGCTTCTTCGATCGGGGATAGGTTCCGGTCGGCAGCAGGGCTAGCGAGGTGGATGTCGTTTGAGTTTCTGTTTGTGTTTCATCCGTAGGCGGACGGTGCTCTTATGTAAGATGATGTTGTATTCGTGTGGAATTGTATGCCTTATGTATGTATCCCCATCTATTATGTAATGTTGATGTAATGATATCCACCTTGCAAAAGCGTTTCAATATGCGGGTCTATCCTTGGTGGGACCTTGAGTTCCTTTTGGATAGGGTCGCATATTGGGCGATAACAAGTTAATTATCAGAGCCTCGACCGACCCTAGGATCCCCCTTGATTGATCGTGTAGTTTGGCCGTTGTCGAGTCTAGAAGAAAACTGTTTTTGGAGTCTAGTTATATCGGAGAGTAGGATTTCTTTTTACTCCTCTGCCCCTTCATCGCTCTGGTGAGGAATCTTGACGTAGGTGTTTTGAATTACTCCTCTTCCCCTTCAAATTTTTCTTTAGGATCACGTGGTTAGTTTCGTGAGTTGTCCATGCTCTTTTGTCCGGTGCATTTCTCGTCAAGTCGACTCGAGCCTCTTCATCTTTGAGTTCAATCCTCAGTTGTTTTCTTTCCCACCCGCCCACCCTTCTTCTTCTCGGAACCGGAGTCCGTAATCGAGTATCCATCCAACTCGTGTGAAGCCTTTGCTTTCTTCAACTGGTGTTTTCTCTTCAGGATATGCGTCGGTTTCCCCTTCCAAGTTGCCTTTGTTTTCCCGCCCTCCCACCCTTTTTCTTCCAGGAGCTTGAATCTCTTTCGAGCATCAATTTCATTCGTACGGAGCCTCTTCAGTCTTCCCTCAATCATTTTAACCGGTGAATTCTCGTCTAGTTCATCATTGTTCGTCTCGCTTTCTTTCCGGTGGATTTCAACTCAATTTTCTTGGTTCGATCATATTCTTTTCCTCGACTCAAGTGTTCCCTTTGCTTGTTCGCCTCTCGCCATTTTATCATTCCGGAGTGATGAAGACATCTCAGAAGATTCGTGTTTGCATCCAATTATTTCGAGGTTGTCACCTCATTCAAATATTTCAAGCATTCCGGTGCATCATCTATCTCTTCAACAACCTTTTCCAACGGTGTTTTCTTTGGTGGGCCCTAACCCACAGGTCTTTTCCCAGGATCTTACCTGACTCTTCTAATTATCCCGGAGTTATTCCCAAATTCTTTTCAAGTGTGACGTAAGAATGAATTTCATCAGTCACATGCCTTTTCCAAGATCGATTTCGAATCATTTTCATTGTTGGCTCAACCTCTTCGCTTATCATTATCCCGGAGTATCTCCATAATTTCGGTGGTGTTTCTCGTCGTCATTCTCAACTTTGAAGACCGAAGAAGAGTTTTTCCTCTAAATTTTGCCGTTCTCTCGAAGTTTCGTGGTTCTAGCTTCTTGTTATCCTCTCGAATTATTCCATTTGTCAGATATTCCTTTGCTTACCCATCCGGAGCATGTCAGGAGTGGTTTTTTTCTATTTCTTTCACCGGAGGCCATCATTCCAGTTATCATTCTCTATTTATCCCGGTGCTTCGTTCAAGTATTCTTCAATCAGTTCGCGATCTCTTCGCTCTTTTGCATCTAAATCCCCTCTAGCTTATTGGTTCTTCTAATTCTTCCAGGCGATTCTTTCTCTTTTCTTCATTCATTTTCAGTTCTAACGGTGTTCGTTCAAGATTCTTTTTCTTTGATTATCATATTAATTCATTCGTTCCTTCCAATCCTACCGGTGGTTCATGAAGATTTTCTCAAGTTTTGTGCTATATTCCCCCTTAATCCTTTTCAAGAAGAATAAGTAATATGCAAAATCCATTGCTTGTCATCAATTTAATTTGATGAAGGATAAGCATACAATAAATCTTATTCTTATTTCCTCGAAGTGAGTAATCCCTTCCTTCGGAGTTTGTTCTTGAGGAATAAATTATAGTTCCAAGTCTTTTCATCTTTTCTTTTCCGGAGCTCAATTATCTCCTCGACCATCTCGTCGGAACCTCCATCTAAGTCACCGCAAGGCTCATCTTATTCTTTCTTCCTTCATTCTATCTCACCATCCTTTTTTGTTACCGGAGTTCTTCATGGTGGTTCTTCATGATTTAATTCATTCTTCAAGAGTTCATCAAGTTTCATTCCATCTTCTTAAGCTCGTGTTCTATTCCTACATGTTTTAGCCGGAGTGCTGCCTAAATCCGTTCAGTCTTATTCGTTTCTTATCTCGTTCTAACCGGAGTGGTTTCATAGTCTATCTGTTTCCGTGAGCTTTTGATTCTCATCATTCTCGTCGTTCCTCTCTTATTCTCGAGTGCTCTCGATTCTTTGCTTCTTCTCTTCAATTCTTGTTTCACCTCATCCTTTTTCCCTTCCATCTCGGTCCTAAGATCTCGGGACGAGATCTCTTGTTAGTGGAGGAGTGTTGTAACGCCCCGGATTCGATGCGCCAGGTGTCCTTGATTATTCGCCGTCTTTGCCATGTCATGTGCTTATGCGTGTTGCACTTTGCCATGTCATCATCTGCATTTCATATCATGTCATCATGTGCATTTCATTTTGCATACGTGTTCGTCTCATGCATCCGAGCATTTTCCCCGTTGTCCGTTTTCCAATCCGGCACTCCTAGCTCCCTCTACCTATATATATGTGTGCCTCCCCCGAAATCCCAGGTCCAAACCCTAGCCCCGCTCCCCTCGCGCGCCGGACATGTCCAGCCCCGTCGGACATGTCCGCCGCCAGCCTCCACGTCACTCGGGCCAATCACGAGGTGACACGTCACCTCCTCCGCCTCCCTCCTCCACTCATAGCGCGCCACGTCAGCGCCCGCCCGCCGCCGCGCCCGGCCGCGGGACCCGGATCGGGCCCGCGCGAGCCGTCCGCTCAGCTGAGCCGTGCCCAGCGTGCCTCGCGCCGCCGCCGCCCGGCCAGCTTCCCGCCGCCCGCCGATTCGCTCCGCCGCCTCGCGGCGCCGGATCCCGCCGCCGTCGCGCCGGACCGCCCGCTCCTCCGCCGCCGGGTCCCATCCCGCCTCCGGCCGCGCCGCCGCAAGCGCCACCGCCCGCGCCTCCTCCAGCGCCCGGCCACCGCCTCCGGCTCCGCCGCCCGTCCCAGCGCCCGCTTTCGCCACCAGCGCGCCCGCGTGGCCTCCTCCGCCGCCGGCCTTGCCTCCGGCCGGATCCGGGCCGGACACGGCCGGATCCGCCCGGCCCCGCTGTCCCCGGCCCCGTCCCCGACATCTCCGGCGAACCTCGAAATCCGCGCCATCGTTGACTTTTCCCGAAGGTGAAAATCGTCCAAGTCCATAAGTTTTTAGCATTTTGTGCGCCTGTTCATCGCTTCATAACTCTGCATCTGTAGCTCCATTTTATGCATATAATATGTCAAAATATTCATTGTGAGATGCTCTACATTGAATTCCATTGCATCATTTACATTTGAGCTCATCTTGATGCCTAAATCATCGTTGCAAGAGTGCTATATGATGTTAACCTGCTGACACTGGTATAACTCGATGATTTGTCATTTTTGTTTCTTTTGATGTGTGCATCCTATGATCATGAGCTCTACATGTGTTTTGTACTATGTCATGCCATCTTCACAATGGTGCCATCCATATATTTTTGTGATTTGTGTATTGAGTGCATCGAGCTTGTTAAGTAGGGTACTTGCTGTTGCTGTTTTGCATGTCTGAATCTGTTATTTTGTGATGCTATGTTAACCGCTTCTACAAGTCATTCTATGCATAATCTGGAGATGTTCACTAAGGATGTTTTGTTACACATGTCTTGCTCTATCAATTCATGCCCCTTGTTGCATTTATAGCCTACTGTAACTTGTTGTTATCTTGCTCCAAAGTTGCTAAATAATGTTGCTGTCAGCCTGTTAGCATTAAGTTCAATGTTGCCATGATTGTTGTTGGTGATCCATGCACTCTATGAACTTTCTCTTGCAATGCTTAGCTTCATAAACATGTCTTATTACTGTTGGTCAGCTTGCCATGCCATGTGTTGCTCTGTGGTGAGTGGTTCAAGCTCACCAACATGCCTACTTATTGTTGTTCCTGCCATGTATGAATCTGTAATATAACTTGCCATGTTTACATGGGTGCTATCATATTTTCTGATCCTTTTTGGCTCATGGTCAGTAAGGGACTCTTGTTCTATGCATTTAGTAGTATCATTCCATGCCTTTATTTGCCTTGATAAGTTCCTGTAGCATGTTGTTTGATAGCTCTAAACATTGCAACCTGATGTTATTTCCTGGTAAGTCTGAAACTGTTATTATTTGCTATTTTGTCATGTCATTTTGAGTATGTTCTAGTGATTTATGGAGTTAACTCAGTGTTCATATTTGTCATGCTTTACCTGTACTTTATGCCCATGCCTTTTGTTTTCACGTTGAGATGATGTAGCATAGTGTTTTGGTGCTTGCAATATGCCTACTTGCTATTATGGACAGATTGTTGTTATGTCTTGTATAGGGTGTATGTGTTGAACCGTTGCTCCGTTTTGAGTGTGCTCTATATGAAACTTGCTTAGAATTGCATGTAGATTCATATTATCATGTTGCATTCATGTTTTGAGGTGTTTGCTTGATGTTTGGGTGCATTTTGCATCAATGCCATGCTTATCTTGTTTTGCTCATATCTTCTAGTAGTAACTCAGAATCTAATGAACTTTATATGTAACTTGACTAGAATTTCGTGTAGATCATCTTGGTGCATATTAACTTGCTGTTTAACAACTTTAACATAAGGTTTATTCAGATCTGGACCAATTTCGAAATTTGCTTATGAGGACTTACCGGAATTGTTATATGTTGTTCCCGGCCTCATTTAAACTTGCTTTGATGTGTTGCTCTTGTTTGCATCATCTCTTGCCATGAGTAGCTTCATGTAGCTTTGTCATGCATCATGCTTGTTGTGCATCATGCCTTGTTCATGTGTGGTGTGTTTACTATGTTGTGTGCTTCTTCTCGATAGTTTCCGTTTCGTTGCGATCGTGAGGATTCGTTCGTCTACGATGGGTTCGTCGTCGTGGCTTCATCCTCTTCATCGACTCGTTCTTCTTCCTTGCGGGATTTCAGGCAAGATGACCGCTACCTTGGATCTCATTACTATCATTGCTATGCTAGTTGCTTCGTTCTTTCGCTATGCTGCGCTACCTATCACTTGTTCTTCAAGCCTCCCAAATTGCCATGAACCTCTAACCTTTGACACCCTTCCTAGCAAACCATTGTTTGGCTATGTTACCGCTTTTCTCAGCCCCTCTTATAGCGTTGCTAGTTGCAGGTGAAGATGAAGATTGCTCCATGTTGGATTATGTTTATGTTGGGACATCACAATATCTCTTATTTAATTAATGCATCTATATACTTGGTAAAGGGTGGAAGGCTCGGCCTTATGCAGTGTTTTGTTCACTCTTGCCGCCCTAGTTTCCGTCATATCGGTATTATGTTCCCGGATTTTGCGTCCCTAACGCGGTCGGGTGATTTATGGGACCCCTTGACGGTTCGCTTTGAATAAGACTCCTCCATAAGGCCCAACATTGGTTTTACCATTTGCCTCACCACCACCTACATTTCCCTTGGGAGTAATTAACCCAAGGGTCATCTTTATTTAGCCCCGGGCCAATGCTTGTCTAAGTGTTGGTCCACACTAGAGCACCGTTCGGGACCATCCCTTGGCAACTTGGGTTACGTCGGTTCTGTCGCTTCGCTTATCGGTGTTGCCACGAGAACGAGATATGTGCAGCTCCTATCGGGATTGTCGGCGCATCAGGCGGCTTTGCTGGTCTTGTTTTATTCTTGTCGAAATGTCTTGTGGCCGGATTCGAGACTGATCGGGTCTTCCGGAGAAGGAATATCCTTCGTTGATCGCGAGAGCTTATCATGGGCTAAGTTGGGACACCCTGCAGGGTTTGAACTTTCAAAGCCGTGCCAGCGGTTATGTGGCAGATGGGAATTTTTAATATCCGGTTGTAGTAGACTTGGAGCAAACTCTTCTAAAATACAACAACTGTAATGCGTAACCGTGAGTGTCTCTTTTCGGGGTGGATCGAGAGGAGAACACGGTTTCTGGGTTATGTTTGACGTAAGTAGGAGGTCAGGATCACTTCTTGATCATTGCTAGCTTCACGACCGTTGCGCTTGCTCTCTTCTCGCTCTTGTTTGCGTTGGTTAGCCACCATACATGCTTAGTCGCTGCTGCAACCTCACCACTTTACCCCTTCCTTACCCATTAAGCTTTGCTAGTGTTGATACCCATGCTAATGGATTGCTGAGTCCTCGTGGCTCACAGATTACTACACAACAGTTGCAGGTACAGGTTTTGCGATGATCATGACGCGAGAGCGATGCTTGCTTGCGTTGAGTTCTTCTTACCTTCTTGATCGGGGATAGGTTCGGTCGGCTGACTGGGCTAGCGAGGTGGATGTCGTTTGAGTTTACATTTGTGTTTCATCCGTAGGCGGATGGTGCTCTTATGTAAGATGATGTTGTATTCGTGTGGCATTGTATGCCTTATGTATGTATCCCCATCTATTATGTAATGTTGATGTAATGATATCCACCTTGCAAAAGCGTTTCAATATGCGGGTCTATCCTTGGTGGGACCTTCGAGTTCCTTTTGGATAGGGTCGCATATTGGGCGTGACACTGGGGAACCTAATTTCTCTCTCAAAGCCGCTAGAGTTTAGTTTGCTAAGCTTGCCTAATGAGAAGTACTCCGCCTTCGGGATAGGAGGTTGAAGCCATAGGCTGACCCGCTTGAGGTCTTGAGATAAGATGTGTCATGATAAAGCACAACAGAAGCACCTTTTTTTCTAAGACCAATTTTCGATTTGGCACCGAACACTTGTTGTAGTTAGGACGTCGAGCTTTTACTGAAGTTTTTTTGGTTTTCCAAGCTTATGGCACTTTTAAACTATTTGTGTGTTTCCAGCATTAGTCCCATAGTGCAACGCCGGACACCTTTAGAGATTCGGCAAAAACATTCTCGGACATTGCCATATATGCATCGGTTTCGAATTGTGTCTTCGGTCAATAGTTGGGTTGCCCGGCTCCTGTGCTTGCCTCCTACGTTCCGCTTTGTTTGGCTAGGTGTGCAAAGGGAGAACCACTGCGATTGTGCTTCCAGCTCGCATGGTTAAGCACCTCAGTGGAGAAAGCCGAAAACTGACTGTCACAATAGGCGTAAACTGGTCAGCGATCCGATGACTATGTTAAATGACGGGCCGTTCATAATATTGGCCGAAGTGTTTACGGCTTGACCTCGACTGTCGCTGAACACTAACCGGAGGCTAGTAACTGTCCTTCCAACTTTAAGATCCTATGACTAAGTGAAATTTATAATGCCTACATATCTGGTTGCCTCATTTCTGTTAACACAACCGCCTTCGGGCACCGAGACGTCGGCTAAGGGTTCTCTTGTTATTGCGGAAACACCCTGCATAGTTTTTACAAAGGGGTAGAAGCCGATGATGGGCCACTTTCAACTGATAAACAGTCGCAATGGAGTCAAAATAATGATGTAAAGTACTTGGCTACATAGAATCATTCCACATATTCTGTGATTTTACTCTGGATATCGATCCTTAATTCGGCTACCCGTGCCCACATTAAGGCTCGGGGGCTACTAGGCTTTGTGCTCATTATTTAAAAATATTAAAGGGGCGCATCGATCCCCTGATCTGGTGTTGCCACCCGACCAGTGTCTCGGGGGCTACTGCATTGCCTATTCAATGCAGAAAATCCAAAGTGCTTTCGATGTTGGCTTGATTGAACTATGGGAAAGCGGCGTCTTCGGACAACAATAAGTACCATCTGGACCTATCTGGCATCAAGATAATATATCACGGCGACTTCTCACGACCCTCTTTCAGGGGCCCGTCCGCTGATCATTATTATTTCTAATATATTACACTGCGTTTCTATTCCTATGTATGCTGCCGAGCTAGGAGTTGATCCTCAGGACGATTTCGCAAATCGACCTCAGTCTCAGGGGCTACTAGGATCAGCAGTTTTATGTTTTCCTTCAGGTGCATCTCGGTTTTTAGACCGACACACACCTTGAGGGCTACTGGATATACATATACCGGCTATATATCTCGGCAGAAAATAAATTGCACCAATAAAAAATATTCTCAAAAAATCAGCCCGCTGTCGGGTGGTGCACCACCTCGGAAGCAGTCCGGCATAAAGCTCGGGCGCCAGTGGCTAGCTCCATCGAGGGAGTTTCCGGCATTAAGCTCGGCTAAACTCCTTCAACTTTTTTGAACCAAGGTGATCTATGACACCTCGGATATAGTCCGGCGTTGGAGCTCGGATACAGTCCGGCGTTGGAGCTTAGACACAGTCCGACGTTGGTGCTTGGCTGCAAAGGATACCTCGAATGCAGCCCGGCGTTGGGGCTCGGATGCAAGAGGACACCGCCGCACGGGAACAACTTCAAACCCGAGGCGTGGCATAAAAATAACAAGGCATTGATAAAGGCCGAAGACTTAATGGGCTCCACGGATACCCGGCGTATAAACTCGTCAGATTTAGCTCGGCAACCCTCAAGATAGATGATGGGAAAATTTGTTGAACCGGTTTTCAAGACCGACGACTGAAGATGAAGAACAGTTCGGAAGAATCGAGGAGCGTCCCTAACTTGAAGACCGGTTCAGGGGGCTACTAACGGTGTCCTGGACTAGGGGGTACTCACCACGTCATCTCCCTATCTGTTAGATTGGGCCGAGGACCCCTATGGCCGTATACTCATGGGCTAGTTCAGACAGCTGCCGCATACAAGGAAGATTCCACAAGACTTGGTGATCAAGACAAGGACTCCTCCCCACCGGCGCATTCGGCTAGGACTCTTGTTATCCTAGGCCTCTAGTGCATTATATAAACCGAGGCCAGGCTAGTCGATAGAGATATAACAACAATCATAACCATAGGCTAGCTTCTAGGGTTTAGCCTCTACGATCTCGTGGTAGATCAACTCTTGTAATACTCATATTATCAAGATCAATCAAGCAGGAAGTAGGGTATTACCTCCATAGAGAGGGCCCGAACCTGGGTAAACATCGTGTCCCCCGCCTCCTGTTACCATCCACCTTAGACGCACAGTACGGGACCCACTACCCGAGATCCGCCGGTTTTGACACCGACACACGCCATGCCGGCACGTGCATGTAACTTCACTTAATTCTATCAACCATCACGCCTCCCACGACCTTCACCTCACTCGCGCGGTCGCGCCCTTTGAGACTTCGGATGGCTATAAATGAGCAATTTTTTGCCTACTCCGCATGCATGATACTCCCTCTGGTCCTTTTTACTCCGCGTAAGATTTGTGTCAAGTCAAAGTTTCCAAAGTTTTTGACCAAATTTATACTAAAAATATCAATATTCTATGTCGGTGTACAAAAGTAGGGGCTCTCCTTTTTACCCCCTTACTTGTGCACGGGTAGTCAGAGCCGCGCCCATGGCCACACTAAGAAGGGCAGGGAAGAGAAGCCGAAGGCACAAGGCGGACAAAGCTACGCCAAGGCCAGGGACACAAAGAGCAGAAGGGCGAGGTGGGCTCCCCCGGCAAGACACTTGCTGGGGCGGCCTCCGCAGCCCCGGCAAGAGCCTTGCCGGGGCAACTTGCCCGATGCCAGCGGAGCGCGCCACCCTTGAGCCGCGCCACCCTTGAGCTGAGGGTTCCGACGCCATCAACCACATTGGTACCAAGGCTCGGGAGGCACCTCCGTGGTGGCATGCAGATCTTCGTGAAGATCATAAACATACAAGACCATATGAGGACCAGAAGACGACGATCCTCGGTGGGATCCTAGCCGAGGAAATCCACAAGACCCCCGGCAAGATCCTTGCATGGGACAACCGCGATGCCGCGGCAAGACCCTTGTCAAGACCCCGGCAAGACCCTTGCCGAAAACACCTGCGAGGCCACAACCAAGCCCGCGTCTGCCAAGACTCCACCGCCGTTCCCATACAACTGCCAACCCAACCAGCTGGGCAGGCACCTGCGTGGCAACGTGCAGCTTCCAGGCCAGCTCAGCAAGCACCTGCGTGGTGGCATACAGATCTTCGTGAAGACCCTACCACCACGCCATCTCAGCATCCTGCCAGCCTACGTGGCCCTGCATGCACCGCTGGCCTGGACGCGTGTCGGAGCAGGGCGGAGCGGTGACGGACGGGACGGGCCTCATTGCCACCCCCAATAAAGCAACGAGACACTTAAGGGGCGCATTTAATGCGTCTTGTCCCATAATGGCAAGCGATAAGCTTGCACACTGTACACCTTTCCACCTCCTGTGTGCCACTGTGGCGACCCCTTTTGTCTATAAAAGGAGGCCCGAGGCGTCCAGGAGAAAGATTCAGATCTTTTGGGCTAGACACGCACCGTAGCTAGCTCAAGAACTCAAGAACACTCAATACATACACCAAAGCAGGACTAGGGTATTACGCATCTTCGCGGCCCGAACCTAGGTAAACAATCCTTGTGTTGACCGCCAGACCCGCTCTTTGCACAACCCCGCGCCCGCCAACCGTAGAAGGGATCCCGGTGATTCCATAGGTGTCGTTTCCCCCGACATCTTTGGCACGCCAGGTAGGGGGCGCAGTTGTGGAAATCTGGTTTGGCTGGAGCAGCGGCTTCATCGTGGTCATCGCTCCAAGAAAGAAGGCGACCAAAGGAGCAGCATCATCAACGGATGTAGTAAACGCTCACGCGGCGGCAGAAAAGCTAAGTCATGCAAAACTTTGAGCTATCCCTCTTTATATATATGGTTATCGTCCCCGAAGATCTGGCCCTGTGTATGGAAAACCCGCACGCGATGGGGCCCTTCCACTACTGGCAACACCCTCGCTCTATTTCGAGTCCGCTCAATGGTTCGAGCGGCTGCGTCAAGAGCGGCAGGGCGGCCTTCTGCGATCGGCAACGCTCTCGTTCTGTCTCGAGTCCGCTTGACAGCTCAAGCGACCGCGTCAAGAACAGTAAGGTGGTTTGCCTGGCGGCAAGCATACCTGGCAGGCTATTGGGGATCCGTCCTCAAGGTGCCACGGGGTTTATGCGTCGGCAAGCTTACCCGATTAACGTAGGGTGGACATACAAAGGGAGATCAAACGGGAAAATAGCATGCATCATTTCAGGGTACTGCAGAGTTATATTACATCAAATAATCGCTGCAGTTCTAACTTATGATAAAATTGTCTTGGTTCTGAACTCGCAGCGGCGATAAAGAGCGGGGTGCCTAGTCCCGGCGTTGGCCCTCGATCCTCCGAACTCCGTCGACGTGACGGATGATGGGCTCGATACACTCCTCGAGCGCCGCGAGGTCCACGCCCTCCGGCAAGCTCTCAAGCGCGGCGTCGAAGTCGAGATTGGGGTTCCAATACCCCACCTTGGTGAGGACCTTGGTCATGGCACCCCGCCAAAGCCTCCGGACCTCATCAACCAGGGAGGCTGCCCTGTTGGAGCGGAACTGCTCCAGGGCTCCAAGAACACCCTCGAAGAACAGGGTCAGTTTACATTGGGACTCGTATTTGTACCTCACGTGCGGCATACCCATGGTAGCCAGCTGCGTGGTGATCCTGCCGGCGACGTCGGCGAGGCGGCTGATCTAGAGGTTCTCGCCCTTCACAAAATCCTCATGGTTGGCTGTCTCGTTTTTCCGCAGCTGCCTCTCCTTCTCCAGATTCTTGGTCAGGGTCTCCTCCCGGGCCCTAACCTCCGAGAGCGTCCCCTCGAGACCCTCCAGCTTCAGCTTGAGGTCTTTGATGGAGTCGTTGGCCTTGGAGAGCTCCTCAGCCTTGCCAAGGACTGCGCCTTGCGCCTCCACCAGAGCACCGTTGAGCGTGTCCTTCTCCTTCGCCAGCTTCAGGGCCTGCTCCTTCAGCCCGTCTCGTCCCACCTCTAGCTCTTTCACCTTGCCGGCATGAGCCAGAGCTTGAGCATCGAGCGCCTCTTTGTGCTTCTGCTCCAGCTCCTGGGTCCGCTGCACGACAAGCTTCTCCACCTCCTCGTCCTTGCCGTGGAGTGTGGCGGCAAGCTTCTCCTCACGGGCAGCAAGATCCTCCTCCTGGGAGTTCAGTTCAGCCTGGTGCTGGTGCAGGGCAGCCTCGTCCTTGGCGGCCTGCTCCCTCGCCTCATCCGATGTCGGCCTGCTTCATGACAAGCTCCAGCTTGCGCTCGGCCAGCAGGTCCTGGGCAACCTTCAGCTCCTCATGGGCTTGGCGAAACCAAGCATGCGTCTTGGCGATGCGCCCCTTGAGGTCCGCCTCCGCCTTGTCCACCGCTGCCATCCTGGACTTGGCCTTGTCTAGGCGAGCACGGTGAAGCGCCCGGAGCTTCTGGAAGTTGGCATTCATGGCCCGAAGGAGCTCCTCCTCCTGGGAACCGCCGCCACAGGCGCTCGGCTCATCAACAACCTTAAGCCCGGCAGCGGCGAGCACCTCATCGTCGAACACCTCCCCCTTGGTGGGTGCCCTAGTGCTCGCCATCCCTGGGAGGTGGACGAACAGATCATCACCCACCCTCAGGTACCTGCCCGAGCCGGAGGTAGCAGAGGAGGAAGGCTGGTCATCAACCATTCCCTCCTTGGCAGCGGCCTTGCCGGCCTCCACGGCAGGCCACTTGCCGGCCTCCTCGGCAGCGGCCTTGCCGGCCTTCCCGGTCGGCCCCTTGGCGGCGTCCTCATTGGCGGTCCTCGTGGCCTCCTGGGCGGCGATCTCATTGGCATCGGCCTCAGCATCCCTGGCGACCTCCTCGATGACAATGTCGATGTTCTCCTGGTCTGCGGAGGAAGCGCCTAGATGCCAAGAGGAGGGTGAGGCAAAGCCAAGACCAAAGTTCAAAATAAGAAGGAAAGACAGGGCGAGAGGTGAGCAAGCTTACCCGCACCAGGCTGGGAAGAAGTGGAGTCCTCCACGCCAACGTTCGTTGCCGGGGTGGAACCGCCGGCGCCCAAGTTCATCTCCTCCTCCTCCATGGGCGTGGGCTCGGTGGTGGATGCCCTTGCCGGGGAGGCCCATCAGGGCGGCGTGGTCGAGGCGGGCGGCATATTGGGGGTGGCCCTCGGTGGCTCCTCTTGTTGTCGTTCTTCTCCTGCGAAACCCGGCAAGATCAGCATCAAAGAATCACACCCCAAGGTTCATCAATGGAGGAGTGAGTGATAGACTTACGCTGGGGGCTGAAGCGGGGGCTGCGCCGGGGGCTGCTCTCAACAACCAGCGGCGTGCTCGAGGTGCCCGCTGGGGGCTGGCCGCCCGACGAGGCCCTGGCTCTCTTCGCCACCCTCTGGGCCAGCGTCTCCCTATCCCTGGCAAAGATGAAAACAAGTCAAGAAAAACGCAGAAGTCTGAGGGGTCAGAAAAGACGAAGGGCAGGATGCTTACTCATTCTCCTCTTCCTCTTCTTCTGGTTTCCTCTTCCTCCTTGGGCTGAGAGACCCAAAATCGAAGACAACGTCCGTGTTGACGTTCGCGGGAGGGGGAGAAGCGGGTGGAGTCCGAGGACGCTTAGACAAAGGAGGCAGCCGCTTTCTTCTTCGCCACCGCAGTCTTCACCACCTTCTTTGCTGCTGCGGCCCTCGTCAGGCGCACAGACTCCCCCTGGGCTTCTTGCCACTGCTCGATCCTGCCGGGCCGGACCGGCTCGCCGGAGCTGGCCTGTCGCAGGACATGCTTTCTCTCCAAGGCCGGAGGGTGGTCAGCCTCGGCCTCTTCCTCGGTCGACTCGTCGACCACATCTTTGATGAGAGGGCCCCCGGTGTCGGTGCTGCTGGCCTCCCCGGCAGGCCCCGCCCATCCGGCGAGCTCCTTCTCCTTCACGGCAACCGCGGCCCCGTCCTCCACGTGGCCGAAGCTGCCGGCCTCCTTGACAAGCTCCGCCTCCGCCACCCTGGCGGCGATGTAATCCAGCTCCACTTGGGAGGTGTCCTGGATGAGCAGCGGCTCAGCATGGACGTACTTCTCAGACAGGCTGTCAAAGAACTCCTACACATGATCCTCCCTCGGCTCGGCCCAATTCGGGACAAGACCGTGCTCATTGAAGTCCGGCATCATGGCGATGATGTCGTTTCAGCGGGAGTTGTTGCTAAGCGGGACCACCCCCACCGGCAACCCATACAGGGGCCCCTTGACAACTTTGCCGGCCTTCGCAGCCTTGCCGAACCTGTCGACCCTGCCGTCGCAGTGCACGTCGAGCTGGAAAAGCCTCTAGCACAAGTGGGTGTGCCTAATCACCGTGAGGTTGTGATCCAAGCCAGGGCGAAGCCTCATGAGGTCGGCCGCGTTCTTGAAGAGCTAGGCCGGCCTCCCCTTGTTGTGCAGTGGAGCAATTCGGCGACGGATGAAATCCGCCCCAATCATCTCAAGGGTGAGCCCGGCCACAGTAAGGCGATGAATCCTGGTGATGGCGACCGTGAGCTTCTCATCACAAGCGTCAACATTGCTCCAATCATCTCTGCGAACCGGCGGTGCCTGGTGAACCCGGCAAAATTCCTGCGGATCTCCTCCTCAACCCAGCACCACCGGCCCCGCCACTCCTCCCACCTCTCCTTTTGAGCACCCTCCCGATATGTCTCTTTCCCCTGGGTCCTTGGGATCCAGGCGACACAGCCGGAGATGGCGCCTCCCTTTTGGATGCGAGGAAAGAAGTAGTGGCGGAAGAGCACCGTGTTGGGATGCACCCTGGCGAAGCCCTCGAAGAGGTGGGCAAAAAGAGCCATGCACGCCACGAGATTTGGAGTAAAGTTCAGAAGGTGGAAGCCATAGGTGTGCATGACGTCATTGAAGAAATCAGAGAAAGGGGGCAAAGCTCGCAGAAAAAGTAGTCAACGAAGAATGAGTACCGATTCGGGCCGTCCTCATCTTGCAGCCCCACAGGGGCTTGAAGTAGTCTCGGAGGTGGATCGCGTCGACTGTCGACAGAAAGTAGTCGAGCTGCGTCCGTCGCGCCGCCAACTCACTCTCCGGCGCCTCCCTCTCCCCAGCATCCTTGGCCACTCCCTTGCCCCTACTGGTTTTTGGCGCCATGGCAGCTGGGGGGACGAAGAATCAAGAGCAATGTGGGGCGTGGGCAGCGAGTGGAAGCGAGAGCTTGAGGAGGAAGAAGGAAGGAACAACGATTCCGAGATTGGAAAAGGCACAGAGGGTAAATGGGCGTTGCTCCCGCAGTTTCTCCTTTTTATGGGGAAGGCGCGGGCCGCTTCATTACCATTTACCACGATGTGACGCGTGAGGGTAGTGGCCGCCCCACGCATGCCCCCCACGTCACGCACGGCCCTCCATGACGCGCATTCAACGCGGGTCGTGGGGAAACGCGAGCTAGCAAAGGAATTACTGCGGTAAAATCCCACCCCGCCTGCCCGCGCACCGTTCTGGGCCCGGCTCAACAATGCATCGCGCTTATGTGTGGCCTAGGCCCGGGGGCTCCTGTCGGTGTACAAAAGTAGGGGCTCTCCTTTTTACCCCTTTACTTGTGCACGGGCAGTCAGAGCCGCGCCCATGGCCACACTAAGAAGGGCAGGGAGGAGAAATCGAAGGCACAAGGCGGACAAAGCGACGCCAAGACCAGGGACACAAAGAGCAGAAGGGCGAGGTGGACTCCCCCGGCAAGACCCTTGCCGGGGCGGCCTCCGCAGCCCCGGCAAGAGCCTTGACGGGGCAACTTGCCTGATGCCAGCGGAGCGCGCCACCCTTGAGCCGAGGGTTCCAACGCCATCAACCACATTGGAACCAAGGCTCGGGAGGCACCTCCGTGGTGGCATGCAGATCTTCGTGAAGATCATAAACATACAAGATCAGATGAGGACCAGAAGACGACGATCCTCGGTGGGATCCTAGCCGAGGAAATCCACAAGACCCCCGGCAAGATCCTTGTCTGGGACGACTGTGATGCCGCGGCAAGACCCATGCCGAGACCCCGACAAGACCCTTGCCGAAAACACCCACGAGGCCACAACCAAGCCCGCGTCTGCCAAGACTCCACCGCTGTTCCCATACAGCTGCCAGCCCAACCAGCTGGGCAGGCACCTGCGTGGCAACGTGCGGCTTCCAGGCCAGCTCAGCAAGCATCTGCGTGGTGGCATATAGATCTTTGGAAGACACTACCACCACGCCATCTCAGCATCCTCCAACCTACGTGGCGCTGCATGCACCGCTGTCCTGGACGCATGTCGGAGCAGGGCGGAGCGGCGACGGACAGGACGCGCCTCATTGCCACCCCCAATAAAGCAATGGGACACCTAAGGGGCACATTTAATGCTTCTTGTCCCGTAATGGCAAGCGATAAGCTTGCGCACTATACACCTTTCCACCTCATGTGTGCCACTGTGGCGACCCCTTTTGTCTATAAAAGGAGGCCTGAAGCGTCCAGGAGAAGGATTCAGATCTTTTGGGCTAGACACGCACCGTAGCTATCTCAAGAACTCAAGAACACTCAATACATACACCAAAGAAGGACTGGGGTATTACACATCTTCGCAGCCCGAACCTGGATAAACGATCCTTGTGCTGACCGCCAGACCCGCTCTTTGCACAACCCCGCGCCCGCCAACCGTAGAAGGGATCCCAGTGGTTCCATAGGCGTCGTTTCCCCCGACAATCTACAATACCAAATATATATTTTATGAAACTACATTTCATAATGAGTATAAAAATATTGATTTTACATTGTGAATGTTGATACATTTTTCTATATGTTTGGTCAAAGTAGAGGTACATTGACTTCAGACAGAACTTATATGCACAATGCAGACTAGTTCCTCCATCCAGGTGCGTGCCATGTCCTATATAGTCATCACAACAAGGTTAGCTATTAGAGTACTACTACCTCCCTTCTAGTTTAAAGGGCTCGATTCAAAATTTTCACCTACTCTTACCAAGATAGAGGCAGTGGAATAGTATTTGTAGTTTGCAAAAGTACTCAATTAATGCTCTCGTTCTTCACAAAAAAATGTGTTTACCAATGCATTATCGCATTGCATGCATGCATGAACACTAGTAAATGACAAAGATTTTTACATGCACTAGCAAGATGCCCGTGCATTGCACGGAACATCATGATGCATTTGTATGAGTTGTTTATCTTGTGGGAGAAAAGGATGAACGAGGGAAGGCCTTATCTGCAAATGTGGAGAGGAGTGCAGGTAAATTGTCATAGTTTCGGTCCTATCCGTTAGATATAGATCGGACAGCCTATATTGCAGGATGGCAGGCACACCATCATCACCAACTCTGCTTTTTATAAGAGTAGAGAGTAGAGATTAGTTAATATTCTCTTTAGGCTACACACAGTGGAAAGTATCATATACTAGTATCATGTGCATGATACTAGTGTATCCTAGGGACTACCTTTATAGTGCCATGCATGACACAAAGTAGTATAGTATTTAATATGATACGGTATCTACCTATGTTACTCTAACCCCCCTATCTTCTTTAATTCTTTGCCACATCAGCATGTTTGCCATTCCCGTGTGTATGATACCAGCTAGTAAGATACCACATTACCACTACTATGGCCAGCCTTAATCATCGCATGCAATAATTTAGTGCACCTTGAAATCTGAACGCCTGCTTGACTCTACTTCTCCCTCCGGCAGTCCTGCCACTCCACCCCGTGTGGAAAAAATCTGCATGCATGACTCTCCTCCCCATGCGCTCATCCAATCCGTTGTGACCACCAATATTTTCACCCCTTCCCTCCCCTGTAGTTTACTCCAACAAATATGCCCACGTAGATGTTTTGTTAATCATGCAACATATCTTACGGGACGCTGCTTCAGTTACTTAAATGCAGGTGCACTGGGTCACTGACATGTGGGCCAACGGGCATCTGGCCAACATGTCAGTGATGCAACTGCACCTGCAGTTAAGTCACTGAAGCTCAGTCCATATCTTACGTAGGTGTGCCATTGCGCGCCTCCCACGACATTCGGAAGAACGCTCACGTTCATCGCTATCTCCTCCCCTCCCTCTCATGTCGACCACCATGGCATCGCCCCACCCAAGCCCTAGGCACCCCTCGCTGCACCACGCGGATGGTCACGCGTCGTAGTTCTGTTCCTCGCCGCCACTAGTCGAGGAGGACGCGTCGGCGTTCCGCACCCCGCCGCGACGCGTCAAGGTGGACTCGTCGGCGTTCCTAGTCTCGCCAGCACGCGTGTCGGAGGACGCGTCGGCTCCCTGCTATGAGGAGAACGTTGCACCTCTCGCCGAGCCCCCCCAGCCTTGAGGAGCTTTCCAAAGAAATAGATGTCTCCTTGTGGGAGGCTTTGCCTCCGGCAGAGTGCGCCAAAATAGAGGCGGAGAAGAAGGTCGAGGAAGAGAAGCGCGTCTTGAGGCATGCTGCTTGGAAGGACTATATCGCGTCCGAGAGAGTCAGACAATTGGCTCTTTGGCAGAAGGCTCGTGTGAGGGCCTGAGGGTGGCAGAGGACGCCCGTGCCAAAGCCTTGATTGCAGTCTAGCCCAAGCGCCTCATCTACGCTTGGCGGTATGTGGACTGGGTGCACACTTCCAGCAAAGAGGAGTACCTGTTGGTGCCGGATCACCACACCAGTGAGATCGCGCTCGCCCACCGACAAGTCGCCAATCAGCACCTTGCGAGTTGCGAGGCTGAGGAAGAGGCGTTGTCTCGGTGTGTTGGGAAATGGCCGCGCACCAGGGCACTCGTGGCACACCGCAAGTGCTCCTGCGAGCGTCGTGGCTTTTATTAGGAATAATTTGGTTCCATAAGGCGATCTCATTAGTTTTGGGACGCAAATGATAAATCCCAAACGTTCGGGAATTATTAGCATCCTTAATTTAGTATGTAAAAGGAAAAGTTTGGAAACCTTGTGTATCCGTACGCACTATGTAAGTATGTGCATATAGCACAAACTTAACTATATATCGCACTACACGTCTCTCTCTATATATGCTTGCAAACTGTGCTACTACTATTACTTATGTACATGCAAATGCATGTTTTAACATTACGATGCGGTTTTTGTAAAAGTAGAAAAACAACACTAGTCAAGCTTGTGAAATGATTCAATGTAAACGAAATGCAAAAAAATGCTCGTTTGATTGTTTACTTTTAGCTTCCTTCTCTCTGGTTATTTCTCTATTGTACTTTGTACGGAACATCTCACTGATCGGGAAGGCATGCAAATTCCCAAACCGCTTCCTACACCCTGTATCGAATTTTTTGCCTAACAAGTTGTGCCATGCAATTGAAATTCCAACTTGAGTACTACTACTAGGAGTACCAGGGGCCAGTTCTTTTAGGCTTCTAGATTAGTAATCCCATAACTACTACCTCCGTCCTGGTTTGACCATGAATTTAACTAATGAAATGTTTATGCATGTCACCCAAAATTATATAACTTTTGTTGACATGCACTAACATTTTATCAGTTAAATCTTTGGTCAAAATTTAGCCCAAATTACAATGGTGACTAATAAACCAGGACAGAGGTAGCAGTTATGGGATTACTCTCCACTGTGACTAGTCTTATGGGAAAAGCTGGGGAAGAGACAACTTATTTTTAAGCCACCAAAAGAACTGGCCCTAGGAGTAGTAGGAGTAGTAGCTAGGGATCGAGTGTGCGAGATGAACCAGACAAAGTAAATACAGAGAGATGAAATGCAAAAAAGACGGAGGGATGTGATGGTTTCTTGTCCGTTTATTTTACCAGGCCACTTATTACTGGGAGTGGTGGGGTTTTGTGATATGACGGCTTTACTGGCGCGCCACGAGCGGGATGAGACTCCCGTGCAGCGCCACCCTCTAGACTAGTACTACCTCAGTCATGGTTTATTAGTGCCCCATTGAATTTGAGTGAAGATTTAACTGACAAAATGTTAATGCATGTCAACAAAAACTATATCGTTGGATTTGTATTTGAACATAGTTTTCTATGATATAATTTTTGGTGACATGCAAGAGCATTTATTGTACTATATATAATGTTAGTTAAATTTCTGGTCGTACTAATATATAGTAAGGGGAACAGTGAAATCCATTGATCAGGGAGTTGTTTATTTTGACAAAGTATGTGGGGGGTCATCTCATGTGTAACGAGTATCGATAGGTTTCTTCGGATATTATTTCTTCTCTGGAGCTCACAAACATTCGAGTGAAATAGATAAAAGAGTATCTTCTGAAACAAAAGCGTTCGAATGTTCAACCTGCATCCAAAACTTGTGAAGAAATAACACTTATTGTGCTTTTGCAAGAAATGACCTTTAAGAATTTGTTTTTGAGTATTGATTTTGTTTATTTTTTCTAGACCACCATGAATGTACTCCCTCCGTCTAGGTGAATAAGTCATCTTAAGTTGTGCACTGTGACCAAGAATGAGGGGAAAACGAGAGAACTTAATATTTATTTGCTAATTAATAGCATTGCATGCAATGAACTAACTACTGCATGTCGTGTTTGGTAGTCTTGAGTCATTGAAAACATGCACGCCCCACATCTCTTATTGGTTGATATGTCAATAAACAAGAAGTGAGGTGGGAGTTAATGCACCGCGCCTAAGTGTTTTGGGGTTATTTGGTTTTATGAAGAGCAAGTATAATAAGCTTATGTAAGCGGGCTATAAGAGTTAAATTATTATTTTGCTACTGACATGGAGGGCAGAGAAGAGGAGAGAGAAGATGAGCCAGCTACAGAATAAGAGCCAGCTGCAGCACGTGCTCCTAGGCACTATGTGAGAGTGAGAGGTGGGCCATGCAAGAATAAAGTAGCACATCCTTATATCTAACTATTGTACTTGAAAGATATAAGCTTGACTATATGTGACATGGCAACATCTTTTAGCCATCAGTTGGCTATACTATTAACCATGCTCTAAGGTGACTTAGAGCGAGTACAGTGAGGTACAGTCAGCAGGCTGTAAGAAGTAAAGTAATATTTCTAATGCTTAGTTGGAGGAGAGAGGATATGAGAGAGAATGTAAGCGGGCTCTCATGCAAGAGCCAGCTGCAGACGTGCTCCTAGGCACTATGTGAGAGTGGAAAGTGGGCCATGTATTAATAAAGTAGCACATACTTATAGCTACTCCCTCCGTCTAGGTGTATAAGTCACCATACGAAAACCAAATAATCCCAAAACACTTAGGCGTGGTGCATTAACTCCCACCTCGTTTCTTGTTTCTTGACATATCAACCAATAAGAGATGTGGGGCGTGCATGTTTTCAATGACTCAAGACTACCAAACACGACATGCAGTGGTTAGTTCATTGCATGCAATGCTATTAATTAGCAAATAAACATTAGGTTCTCTCGTTTTCCCCTCCTTGGTCACGGTGCACAACCTAAGATGACTTATTCACCTAGACGGAGGGATTAATTGTTATAGTGCATGTTGGCTATAAGTTGGCTATAGATGACATGGCACTTTCTTATAGTCAACAGTTGGCTATACTATTTAGTATTAACCATGCTCTTATACACCTAGACGGAGGGATTAAATCAAGATTACTTGGAAGGGGGCAGAGGAGATCTAAGAAATGGTTCATCATAAGTCTTTCACCATTACTGTAGTAAAAATTCTCAATTACTCTCATAAATGGCAAGCAAGAACTCTAATGGAGCAAAAGCATACATGGAAGATTCTAGACTAAACCATAAATGGATACACTTTTATTCAAGCGCGATACTCTAATAGAGCAAGATCATGCATGGAATGTTCTATACTATATAAATAAGAAGTCTCCACATGCTTAGACAACGCATTACATTAAGCGAAGACTAATGATGAACATTTGACTTGGTAATGCATATGACCAGGTGAACCTCCTTGGAGTCCCCGTGCACCATCTTGGGGTGAAAATCATACGAGGCGTCTTCCATCTACACATTGCCGGGAACGGAGCAGCTCGGCACAGTCCCAGTCAGTGTGATGGAGCCGGTGTGGGCGCCCTCATACCTCCGAGGGGCAGTAACAGTGAGCACACACTCGTACACCGGTCTCGTGTCAGCGTCAGCGGCGTTGCCCCTGACGCACACTACAGAGACGGGCCGGTGGCCTGCGTGGGCCTTGCCAGTGCCCATGGCCAAGAGGAAGAAGATGTCGTCCTTCTCCGCGACTAACAGGCGGCGATGATCCTCCAGCGACTCCAGCATGGTGAACGGGTGGTACGTCCCGTACTTGATGTTCACCGCCGCGGGCCAGTAGTGATCGACGGACAGTGCCGTGAGGTGATGCATGAGGCTCACTAGCGAGCCCTCAAATAGCGGCGTGCACTCGTAGCAGTAGCAGGGCGCATGCGCGCATCTGGAACTATGCTCCGCCAACGAGTGCTGGTCGACGTACCTCTCACAGCCAAACTCTTGTAGATGCAGGGCACCTTGCAGGCATCGACCAGGCCGTCCATGAAATGGGAGTGGCTGTAGGGGATGTTGCACCCGCTGAATGGAGCGCAGGAGGGAGTGGCTGTAGGGGGCATTGCGCCCGCTGAATGGAGTGCAGGAGTAGCACACGAAGCAGTAGATGGTGCTCCTCCCCTAGTCTATACTCTTGTAAAAAAACCGAGTTGGTGATGATGGTGTGTGATACGTCTCCAACGAATCTATAATTTTTTATTGTTCCATGCTATTATATTATCTGTTTTGGATGTTTAATGGGCTTTATTATACACTTTTATATTATTTTTGGGACTAACCTACTAACCAAACGCCCAGTGCAAATTGTTTTTTTTGCCTATTTCAGTGTTTCGCAGAAAAGGAATGTCAAACGGAATCCAAACAGAATGAAACCTTCGGGAGAGTTATTTTTGGAACAAGCGTGATCTAGGAGACATGGAGTGGGCGTCAAGGAAGCAACGAGGCGGCCACGAGGCAGGGAGGCGCGCCCCCCACCCTCGTTGGCCCCTCGTGGCTCCACCGACCTACTTCTTTCGCATATACTCATATACCCCGAAAACATCCGAGAGCACCACGAAACCCTATTTCCACCACCACAACCTTCTGTACCCGTGAGATCCCATCTTGGGGCCTTTTCTGGCGCTCCGCCGGAGGGGGAATCGATCATGGAGGGCTTCTACATCAACACCATAGCCTCTCCGATGATGTGTGAGTAGTTTACCACAGACCTTCGGGTCCATAGTTATTAGCTAGATGGCTTCTTCTTTCTCTTTGGATCTCAATACAAAGTTCTCCTCGATTCTCTTGGATATCTATTCGTAGTAATTCTTTTTGCGGTGTGTTTGTCGAGATCCGATGAATTGTGGGTTTATGATCAAGATTATCTATGAACAATATTTAGTTCTTCTCTGAATTCTTATATGTATGATTTGATATCTTTGCAAGTCTCTTCGAATTATCAGTTTGGTTTTTCCTACTAGATTGATCTTTCTTGCAACGGGAGAAGTGCTTAGCTTTGGGTTCAATCTTGCGGTGTCCTTTCCCAGTGACAGTGAGGGCAGCAAGGCACGTATTGTATTGTTGCCATCGAGGATAAAAAGATGGGGTTTATATCATATTGCTTGAGTATATCCCTCTACATCATGTCATCTTGCCTAATGCGTTACTCTGTTCTTATGAACTTAATACTCTAGATGCATGCTGGATAGCGGTCGATGTGTGGAGTAACGGTAGTAGATGCATAATCGTTTCGGTCTACTTGTCGTGGAGGTGATGCCTATATACATGATCATGCCTAGATATTCTCATAACTATGCGCTTTTCTATCAATTGCTCGACAGTAATTTGTTCACCCACCGTAGATTATGCTATCTTGAGAGAAGCCACTAGTGAAACCTATGGCCCCCGGGTCTATTTTCCATCATACAAGTTTCCGATCTATTTTATTTTGCAATCTTTACTTTCCAATCTATATCATAAAAATACCAAAAATGGTCGTGAAGGGATTGACAACCCCTTTATCGCGTTGGTTGCAAGGTTCTTATTTGTTTGTGTAGGTACGAGGCGATTTGCGTGTATCCTCCTACCGGATTGATACCTTGGTTCTCAAGAACTGAGGGAAATACTTACGCTACTTTGCTGCATCACCCTTTCCTCTTCAAGGGAAAACCAACGCATGCTCAAGAGGTAGGAGTGTTCCTGCCATCTTGTAATATAGACCGTCCGGTCTATATCTGGCGGATAGAAAGCAAACTATGAAAATTTTACAAAAGATGCCCGCACCTCTCTCTCCACATTTATAGATAAGGCCTTGCCTCATTCATCCTTATCTCCCACAACCTCATTGCTAAGAAATTAAAAAAAGGAAGTCTCTGGAACAATCTGGCATGGTGGCCACTGCCGGCGCCGTCCGTCCCCATGCCGCCGCCCAGTCCGACCACCAGTCACCACCATGCCCCACTCCTCCTCACTTATCTCTCATCTTTCTCGAGATATCATTTTTTTCGATGAAATTCTTGAGATACCATTTTTTCGATAAAATTCTTGAGATATCAGTAGTTTTTACACATGGAATTACTCATGCATGGGTCAATCACAACAGGTGTTTTGTAAAAAATGCATCTTGATGTTCCGTGGAATGCACGGGCATCTTGCTAGTTTGCATATAATTCCAAACACCATGTAGGCACGGTCTTTGACCATTTTAATACTATGTTAGTATCATTGTTAGTGGTCAGCCGGTGCAAGTTATAGCCCCGGTTGTTTTAACCTTTTTTTAGTAATGATATCTGGCGATTGTTCACCACGAGCTCAATCCTGGCGAATCCCACGTAACCTTCAGATTTCCATCCGACGGTGGCCTGTTTTAAAGCCATAGTATTTGATAAAACTACCACCCTTACACACCTACTGTAACTGCGTCGCAGGCGTTTGCGACTGCCATGTCTCCTAGCGAACGTTTGCTGGGGATTGAAAGCACCGATGGCGGTTCGTAGTCGTTCCACGCTCGGGCATTGAAGTTTGTAACTATTTTAGATTAGAATAATAATACTCCTCCGGTGCTAGTAGTAGAGCAGAGTCCTACTCCACTATATGCAAACTAGGGCATAGTAGTAGGTACTGTAGGGAGTACTAGTACTGTGATCACTCAAGCAAGTTGTTTGGCATTGATATGACCCTACGGTGCTGGGATGTGTCTCGTAAGTCAAGCGGCGTGTTGTTGTCATCATCACATGTCCACTTCCCGCAACACATATTCGCTTCTCCATCTTCATCCGCACATAATCGTCCAATCTTCCATCCCCGCTAAGGCGCCTCCCCCCTCTTCCGAAACCCAAGCACTAACAATGGCAGAACCGAGCAGCGTTCACTGAAAGAGTGGCCGAAATTCGCTCTCCACAGAGGTAATCAAGCTCATTGTTTTGCGTGTGGACAATCTCAGTACCATGCCGCTCGCCGTGTGCTCGTCAGGGTTGTACCGTTTACTCAAAGCCCTCAGCCGGAGCTTTTTAAGCCAGCTCCTTTCTTGCTAATGTCGCCTGATCTTCAGAAACTGCGTGTCATGCAGCATAACGATCATAGGGTGGTGAGCATCAACCCCCTTGACTACGATCCGATCCCCGTCACCCTCAACTACATTAACGGTATGTACTGGGTCGGCATGAACACGTCTTGGATGGTGCTCGTCGACGGTCACGGCAATTGGATGCTCGTGGAGGTCTACACCGGCGATTGATCCCCTTCCTTCGATTAACACTTTGCCGCTTTGGCACATGACCCGAGAATACTCGGAATCTTACAGTAGCCAACATGATACTAAGTTTGATTTTCTCAAGGTTGTAATCTGCCAAGTGCCCTCAAGATCTGCGAATTATAAAGACTTCAGGCTAATTGCGTTCTTCAACCGCGGTCTCGCCTATCTGACAGGTCACTGCGGTAAGTGGATAAATCTGCACGTCCATCGCAGGATCATACATCCTCCATGGTTCTCTGATTCCATTGAAGACAAGTGCTTCATTTACGTCGTGGACTCCTTCTATGGCTTGACGTATTGTTGGCCTACTCCAGTCATTGCTACAAATGGTTGTTACAGCAGTATGTTACTTTCCTATGATATCATGATGGCTTGCTTATATTACTATCAACATTTACTGAAAAAATATTCATGCTCATAACATGTTGTTTTTAAGATTGACTACAGTATGAGCCCTTTTTTATTTGACTCCAACTTGATATGAAGTTGTAGGCCGCCTGGTGTCCCCACCCTTCCTAATCCCAGAACCTTTCAAGGAAAAGCGGCATAGCAGTTGCAGGTGGTTCCTGGCTCGATCAGAGAACGGCGAACGATTGATGATCGTTCGCACATACCAGACGTGTTGTTTTGCGGAATACAATGACAGTCACTGCAAGGTCTTTGAGCAGGATCCCGACTTCTCTAGGCCTTTAGGAATTTTTGACTGGAGGCTGGTAAGTAGCCTTGGTACACGCTCTTTGTTTCTCGGACTGAATTATCCGATTAACCAGGAGATAATCGACGACAAGGATCATGATGGCAGCGCGGTTTCGTTCATTAGGCAAAATTGTATGTACACAACATACCACGTGTCTCTCCATGAACCATACACAGATATGTGCCGCCACGCTCTGCAGCCCAAAGTAGGAGAGAGGGTCACAAGTATCAGACTTCGACCTGCTGGCTGGAGTTTCCCCCGTCAGGCACCCATCTGGTTCAAGCCGTCAGCCAATCTCCATAGCTTAATAAATAGTAACGTCTAATCGAGGCAGTTAGTTAGATGCGTACACTTGGTGTAGTAGGATCTTTATTTAGTTTGATGCATACACTTGTTCTTTTTTGGTAGCCCTTTTGTAATGATGGCTGATGTTTGGTTTGGAAGAGAGAGTTGTGTCTTTACTCTTTTGGCCTGCTTACTGCTTATGTTGCACCCCCAGCCCTGGTTGCTGCTGCTGCTGTTTTCAATGTACAATCAGTAGTATATTTCGTCTGTTGGTTGAATAAATGTGTTCTTGGAACGACAAACACAATGTTTTTGAAGTCGTTGCACGGTCCGATACTTTAGCGAGTACTATTTTTGGTACGGAACACATTTTCCACTTCTCGTTAACATGCAGCCCACTGATGAAGGCCCAATAGAGGAGCCCATAATTAACTGAAAGGGCTCTCACATGAATCTGGCCCAGGTACATGCTCATGGTCCCCTAAACATAAATAAGTAAATAAATAAAGCTAAATGCTCATGCACTAGTTCTTTAAATTCACAATTTGAATAGTCAAATTTTATCAGGAGGATATTATTTCCGATGAGAGTGTCGTTACATTTAGTCGATATTATTCTTAGGAAAAGATATCGACCAGTCTTCTTTCTCCCACCATTTTCTTCCTGCAACCAGCGGACCCATGCAAATTGTAGTCAATGTCGTAAATAGTTTTGGTCCATTTTTATTTTTCGATAAGAATGTCCAACCCAACCCGACACATTGGCGACACCACTTTATCCTCTGCCTTGGTGCGCTCGCCGCGGCGCCGCCGTCCGGCAATGTCAACATAGTGAATCGGGAGAGGACTGTAGTTGTGAGTATGACAGCACAGACCCACCAGGTCCACTCCCGAACACAAAGCAAGCGCCTCTTTTACTACTCAGATGCACCCCTCGTTTTTTTACTCTAATCCACCCTGCTGATATCTGGGACCCACATCATTGTGAATGTATAGTCAATTAACGGCAGATTGCACAACTTTTTTCTTGAGGATTTGTTCGGAGGAGCGGGCTATAAATTGGGTTGTGCAGTCTCTGTGGCCCGTCTAACAACATGACCAGCCCAGCAGTTTTTCTTTGGGAAAATAGGTAGCCCACTATTTCTTTTTGAAGAATACCCAAGCTAGGACTATTTGTTTTCTCTGACTTACTGGGCTGCAAATCCTTCAATATGAGGAGGGATGCATTCCGGCCTGGCCAAAGAGTATGGGCAGTATATCTTAAAAGTAATATCAAAGGGGTTGCAAATTCCAAAAAAAATTATAGCAAATGGGCAATTAGTTTTGTTTTTTGTTTTTATTCTTCACTGATATTTTATATTTCATTGGATTATAACATGACATAGTACTAATTTTTTTAAATTTGTTTTAGTATGGCTACTAATTTTTGGATTAAGAATATTTTGTTCCCCAGAAAAATATGCGGATTCTTAAAATTTCGCACATTTTTAGTTCAATTTTTTAACCCTGGCACTGACCAGAAAATGGGCAGCAATTCTAAAAATGGAAAATGGGCTGCAATAAATTCCATATGAATTAGCAAATGGGCAGTAAATTATAAAAATAATAGCAAATGGGTTGTACACGCAAAAAATTTCGAGGCTGACTTGTTGACGCAAGGCTTTGTCAGTCAACACATGATTTTAGCAGCAGTGACTATTGAATGTCCATCCAACGGCCGATGTGCTTCTTCAATCTCTGATCTTCCTGCTCCAGCCGCCTAAACCAGCGCTGGTGGGACTACCTGCTCCCTCCTCTTGTGGCCGATTGTGATGCCGTGCAGGCTTCACCGGCCCACCCTACTCCCTCCGCTGGCCTGGCCATCCCTCTAACCACCCGCACCTCCTGTTATTCTCCTGTGACGGTAGCCTCATGCCGCAGCCGAACCAATCAACCATCGTACTCTCCTCAGCGTGGGCATCTACCACTGTGTCTTCACCGCCTCTGGGTCATTCCATTCCTAGGCCTCACAGTCGTCCACCGCGTTGGTGCTCTAGGCACATCGTGCTCAACATTCAACAAACGACAGCCATCGGAATAGGGATGTACGTGGAGAGGCTGACAGTAGGGACCCCCATGGTCCATGGCCGCACGCAAGCAACTGCCTCCTTATTACGTGAAAAAATGATTCCTCCCACTAACATCTGGGCGCACTGGTTCGGAGGCTGACCTGTGGGCCTACTAAGTTGACGCGTATGCAGGGCTTTGTCAACTTAGTCAACAAACGATTCTAGCAGCAGTGACCGTTGGATTTTAATTGAACGGTCCTGCTGCTTCTTGAATCGCTCCTCTTCTTGCACCAGCCGCCCAAACTAGCGCCGACGAGACCGCCTCGCCTCGCCTCTAGTGGCCATTTGTCTTTGCCTTGCAGCCTCACCGCCCCACCCTACTCCCACGCTGGCCAGGCCATCCCTCTACTGTCTACTCACCCACAACCCGTGTTATTCTGCGGCAACGGTAGCCTCACACCGCAGCCAAACCAGTCAACCCTCGTAGTCCTCTCCGCGTGGGCATCCACTGTCGCGTCTTCCCCGGCTCTGCGTCCTCCCCTTCCAGGTCTCGCCGTCGTCACCGCCTTGGTGCTCTCGGCGCGGCGTGGTCAACGTGGTCAAGGAACGACTTCCATCAGAAGAGGACTGAATGTGGAGAGGCTGGTAGCTGGGTCCATGGCTACAGCAAGGAAGTGCAACCTTATTACGCGTAAAATAGTTATTCCTCTACCTGACAGTGGGGACCCACCGGAAGGGACTATTATTTGAAGCACAAGAGCAAGGAGTTCATCATCAACACACCATTTGTTACTTCCCGGAGAATGGTGTCTCCTAGATTGGCTAGGTGTCACTTGGGAGCCTCCGACAAGATTGTGGAGTTGAACCAAGGAGTTTGTAAGGTCAAGGAGATCGCCTACTTCATGAAGATCTACCGCTAGTGAGGCAAGTCCGTCATGGGCGACGGCCATGGTGGGATAGACAAGGTTGCTTCTTCGTGGACCCTTCATGGGTGGAGCCCTCCGTGGACTCGTGCAACCGTTACCCTTCGTGGGTTGAAGTCTCCATCAACGTGGATGTACGATAGCACCACCTAGCGGAACCACGGATAAAAAATCTCCGTGTCTCCAAATTGCGTTCGCACACTCCAAACCCTTCCCTTTACATTCTTGCAAGTTGCATGCTCAACTTTCCTCTGCTCATACACTCTTTGCATGCTTGCTTGATATGTATTGTGTTTGTTAAACTTGTGGCCAAACTCCACTTCAACTTAAAGAAATTAAAAACTGCAACTTTTGGTACTTAGTGTCTAATCACCCCCCCCCTCTAGACACATCTTCTCGATCCTTTCAATTGGTATCAGAGCTTTGGTCTCCATTTCCTTGGTTTAAACACCTTTGGAGGAAGATGGATGTGTCTACTTTGGGGAGTCTTAGACATAGAGTGCCTATTCTTGATGGAGAATATTTTCATGAGTGGAAAAATGAGATGCTTGTGATTTTCAATGAATATCATTTGAACAAGTACATTACTAGCCCTTGTGCACCTCATATTGATCCCTTGCATCCCACACCCGAAGAGGATCTTGACATGATTCGCAATCTTAGAACTATCAATCTTATCATAATAGGATTGCCCAAAGATTTGATTGCTAGTTTGCCTACTCTTGTTTGTGCCTATGCTATATGGAGATTTCTTGAGGAACGATTTCCAGACTATTCCTTAAAAAAATTATACAAAATTCTCTGTAAGTCTATTGCCTTCATTAAGATGAATTCTAGTGATCCTAGCTTTGGTGATTGTCTATTTTAGCTTACCAATCTCATGCGTGCCATAGGAGATGTTGGGATCATTAGCAATATCATTTCCGAAGCTATTAGAATCCATAAAGACAATCATAGAAATGATCATTTGTCTGATGAATTACCCTCTCTAGGAATTGATCAATCACAAGATGATGTTGAACATCGATACTATGATGAGGATGATGATAGTGACTATGATCTTGATGATGCAATGAGACACTTTGGTCTTATGGCAAATCTTCGCGGCTACATGGCTGGAGGAAAGGAATGGGTCTTTGATAGTGGATGTACCGATCATATGACCGAAGATAAAGATATGTTCCATGAGCTTGCTAAAAACGACGGCCCTCGAAAATATGTCACTTTTGGTGATAACTCAAAGGGTAAGGTGGTTGGCCTCGGTAAGGTGGCCATCTCACACGATAGCTCCATACAAAATGTCATGCTCGTTGAATCTCTTGGGTACAATTTACTTTCAGTATCTAGGCTTGCTGATTTCGGTTTCAATGTCCTATTCATCAAGTAGATTGCCAAGTGTTTCAGAGAGACAATCGTAAAATGGTCTTTACCGGTATACGTAGAGGTGATCTTTACATTGTTGATTTCACTAAAAAGGCTCAACCTAAAACTTGCTTAATTGCTAAATCTTCTAAGGGTTGGTTATCGCATAGACGACTAGGTCATGTGGGTATGTGAAATCTTGACAACCTTATTAAAGGTGATCATATCCTTGGAGTAAAAGATGTCATCTCTGACAAGGATAGACTTTGTAGTGCTTGTCAGGCAAGAAAACAAGTTGGAGGAATTCATCGCGCGCAGAACATCATGACCACGAGAAGACCACTCGAGCTACTTCACATGGATCTCTTTGGTCCAAATGCCTACAAGAGTCTCGGTGGTAACTCATTTGGACTAGTCATAGTTGATGATTTTTCAAGATTTACGTGGATTTTCTTTCTTGATGACAAATCACAGGTCCAAAAGATCTTCAAAAACTTTGCTGGGAAGGCCCAAAATCAATTTGACGTAAAGATCAAGAAGGTTCGAAGCGACAACGGAACGGAGTTCAAGAATGCAAATGTGGATACCTTTCTTGACGAAGAAGGGATTTCACATGAGTTCTCGGCTATGTACACACCTCAACAAAATGGAGTCGTTGAGAGGAAGAACCGGACTCTTATTGAGATGGCAAGAACGATGCTTGATGAGTACAAGACGCCAAAACACTGTTGGGCGGAAGCGGTTGAGACAGCTTGTCATGCAACAAATCGCTTGTATCTTCACAAGCTACTTGGCAAGACGGCATACGAGCTCCTCACCGGTAACAAACCCCAAGTTAGATACTTTCGAGTATTTGGCTCAAAATGCTACATTCTTGATAAGCATCACCGTTCTAAATTTGCTCCCAAATCTCATGAAGGTTTCTTACTTGGTTATGGCTCAAACTCTCGCACTTACCGTGTCTACAACAATTTCACCCGAAAGGTTGAAGAGACGATAGATGTGAAGTTTGATGAATCTAATGGCTCACAAGTAGAGCAATTGCCAATTGATGTAGGAGACAAAGACCCTTCGGAAGCAATCCAAGACTTGTCTATTGGCAAGGTTCATCCAATGGAGGTGAAGGAGAGTACCTCGTCCGTCCAAGTGGAAGCTTCTACCTCACGACAAGGTGAACCAAGAATTGATATGGAAGCATCCACAAGTGGGGCACATCAAGACGAAGAAAATGAGGAAGCACACCAAGATGAACATCAACAACCTCCTTCTCCACCACGACAAGAGAATGACAACGTCAACGATGAAGAAGGCCAAGAAGAAGAACAAGATGAAGGAGATGTTCCACCCTGAGCCAAGCCAAAGCTCCCACGAGTTCGAGCAAGAATCGCCAAAGATCATCCCGTTGTGCAAATCTACAATGATATCCAAACCGGGAGAATCACTCGCTCTAAAACTCGTTTAGCTAACTTTTGTGAACATTACTCATTCATCTCTAGCATTGAATCTATGAAGGCTGAAGAAGCATTGGAAGATCCGGATTGGATAAATGCTATGCATGAAGAGCTACACAAATTTGAGAGAAATCAAGTATGGACATTGGTTGAGAAGCCCGACAAAAACCACAACATCATCGGTACCAAATGGGTGTTTCGCAACAAGCAAGATGAAGATGGTCAAGTTGTCCGCAACAAAGCACGCCTAGTCGCCCAAGCCTACACTCAAGTCAAAGGTATGGACTATGGTGATACATATGCTCGCGTTGCTAGACTTGAGTCCATTCGCATCTTACTTGCTTATGCTAATCACCATGATATCACCTTGTACCAAATGGACATTAAAAGTGCTTTTCTAAATGGTGAAATTGATGAGGAAGTTTATGTTAAGCAACCTCCCGGCTTTGTCAACCCTAAGAAACCTAATCATGTCTACAAACTTCACAAAGCTCTTTATAGTCTTAAACAAGCCCCTAGAGCATGGTATAAATGCTTGACCAAGTTCCTTATTGAAAAGGGATTTGAAATTGGAAAAATAGATTCTAATCTTTTTACTAAAAGGGTTAATGGAGAACTATTGTGTGCCAAATTTATGTCGATGATATAATATTTGGATCAACTAACCCTCATTTTAGTGAAAAGTTTGGAAAGCTAATGTCGGAGAAGTTTGAAATATCGATGATGAGTGAACTCAAATTCTTGCTTGGTTTGCAAATCAAGCAAACTAAGGAAGGTACCTTTGTCTCTCAACCGAAGTACACCAAGGACTTATTCAAGAAGTTCAATATGCAAGAATGCAAAGGTATGACTACACCCATGCCTACTAGTGGACATCTTGATTTAACCAAAGATGGTGAACCGGTTGATCAAAAGGTTTATCGCTCTATGATTGGTTCATTGTTATATCTATGTGCTTCACGTCCCGATATTATGCTAAGTGTGTGCATGTGTGTACGATATCAAGCCGCTCCTAAAGAATGTCATCTTAAGGTCGTGAAAAGGATAGTGAGATACTTAATCCGTACACCAAATTTTGGCATTTGGTACCCAAAGAGGGCCTCCTTTAATCTTGTTGGCTACTCCGACTCGGACTATGCCGGTGACAAGGTTGATAGAAAGTCCACCTCGGGTACTTGTCAATTTCTTGGTAGATCTCTTGTGTCTTGGTCTTCCAAGAAACAAAACTCAGTATCCTTATCCACCGAAGCGGAATACATTGCCGCTGGATCATGTTGTGCTCAATTACTTTGGATGACCCAAACTCTTAAAGATTATGGGATATATGTGAAACATGTTCCATTGCTGTGTGAAAATGAAAGTGCTACTAAGATTGCTCACAATCCCGTGCAACATTCTCGAACTAAACATATTTAAGTTCATCATCATTTCATTCGAGACCATGTTGCCAAAGGGAACATTAATCTTAAGCATGTTCACACCGATAAGCAATTAGCCGATATATTTACCAAACCACTTGATGAGAAAGTGTTTTGCAGGTTAAGAGGAGAATTGAACATCATTGATGCTTCAAACTTGGAGTAGGAACTCCATTTGATACATGCAAGGCATGAGCCTATGACTAATCCCTGATATTTCTCTTATGTTGACTATCTCATGTCTTGGATATATTTGCACCTTGCATGTTATCTAACCCATGTAGGTACTTGGATGAATCTAAATCTATGAGATTGCAACTCACTCACTTCTTGAGCAATTTCTATATCAGCAAGTCTCTACACAATGGTGGATGAAGACAAGGAAGCACGCAAACGTTCAAACATATCCTTTGACAATTTCTATGTTGAGTTTCATGATTGTCACTTTGGATACACAAGTGCTCTTCCGTGCAAAAATTAACCCATGTAGGCAGATGGACTCAAACTACAAGTGGTGCTCCCAACACTTGATGAGCTACATCAACCTTGAGCAACCCACACAAGTTCAACTACATGATCATGATCAACACCACCACCCCAAGGTATGTTATTCCATCTTAGAGAAGCTTTACTCCAATTCATGGGATAAAATAACTCAACAAGATGTGAATACATCAAGAAGATTAAACGAAAAATGGTGACCCCATTTTGAGCTTAAACGATGAGTATGACCTATGATCAAGTGATCTCACTTGACTCCTGTCACACCCCGAGAATCATGCTACAGTAATCCCCTTCTAATGATGCCTTGACATCATTGTTACTGTTGCTAATCTTCACTTGATCCAAATCACCGATTCAAATTCAAATCCAATCTAAAGTCACAAACTCTTATTTGTCAGACAGGAGATCTAAAATGTACATCTTGTGGCAAATAGTCATTTGTTAATATTGGTGGTGAACCAACATTTTTTTGCAAGGTGTTTAAATGGCCTAAAGCAATTAAAGCAGTGACTACAACAATAGTTTAAATGGCTTTTTACTTTATAAAAAGTTCAAACTATTTCAAAAGCCTCACAACCTTTTTGTGGCAGTGCTAACTATTACAATGTAATTATGTGGCCAAGTCCCACATTTTACAAAATCCTTTTGGCAGCCAAAATATTACCATGCTTTTTATGTAAAAAGAAAAGAGCAAAAATAAAAGAAAAAGAAAACCCCCCTGACCCCCCAAGGCCTTAGTCATCTGGGCGGCCCAACCCAGCAGCCCACCTCCCCCGGTCGCCTCCCACCCCTCTGTTCATCAAGCCCAGAACGTACACTGTAATAGGCCTAGCCCATCCCCGGTCATCCTCTCGTGCTGCTCACCACGCATCCCGTGGACGCAGGAGCGTCGTCCATGGCCGGATAGCCACGGGGCGGCCATCCCGCGCCTCCTCGTCGTATCCCCGGCGGATAAGAGCATCTCCGCGACCCCCCCTAGAACCCTAGCTCTATGTCCCTCACCCCCGTTTCCTCTTTTCTCGATCTGAAGCTCCACCGAAGCGGCCAACAGACACCGTCAGAGATTACCACAGCCCACCGCCGTCACAAGCATCATCGATGTTGGTCTAGGAGATGCGCATCGACATCCTCGACATCCACGCAAACCCACACGAGTAGGAGCTTCGCCAAGCCATCGCCATCGTCACTTCTTCGACCTCGGGTGCCGCCACAAATTCCCGTCGATTCGCTCGGCCTCGTCCCTCTCCGTCTACCTCGACCCGCAACACGTTCCCTGTGAGAAGCCCCACTTTTCCCCTCTAGATTTGCCTCGAATTTGAGCCAGTCGGCGTCGCAATAGTCGTCGTATTCGGCCGTGGCTCTGCTGCTGCCGCCGTCACCGCTGCCTTTTCGCCTACACACCCCTGTAGTCTCCCATGGCCTGCCAGCTTGCTTGTCGGCTCCGCCCCTCTGTGCTCACAGAGCGCCCGCCACCCGGTGCCGCTGGCCGGGAGCCCCGCCTCCGCCGCTATTGCTTCGGGCGATCGCTGCAGCCCACCCAGTTCCTCCCGCCTGCTTTCCCCACTCCTCGGCGTGTGCGCCCGGCCGCTCTCGTGCTCCCCTCAGATCTGGCGCCATGCCGCTGCCCTCCCCTCCCCGACGCTCACATCGGCGCTCCTCTGGAGCGGTCGGGCGTGCCTTGCCTTGCCTTGCCGTGGCCGGCTCGGCCACTGCCAATGGCCCCGTGGCTTAATTAGGGGCTAATTAACCCCCCCACCCCCACTGAACTAATCCCACTCTAACCCACTGACATTGGGCCCCACCCGGTTAACTAATTTAATTAAACTGTAGGTTATGACATGTGGCCCCTCTTTTTCTAATTAGGTTAAATAAATTATATAAACACTGTTAGTTGCCTCTGCCAATGACATGAGGGTCCTATGGCCTCCTTTGACCAGTCAACCGTGGACCAGTCAACTCCTGACTGGGCAGATGGTGACCCCACTGTCGACCACTGGGTGCATGCACCGGTGCACCTAGCAGTTTACATTTATTAATATTCTTGAATTAAATTAAAATCAAGATATTAGAAAATCATTTAATCTTTGTAAATTCATAGAAATTAAACCGTAACTCGGATGATAATGTTTTCTATATGAAAGTTTCTCAGAAAAATCCAACGAATCCGAATACGCGGTCCGTTCATCTGTCAAATGCCCCTAGCATGCCGAACATGGAACATTCCCCCTCCGGTCATCTGTCTGACACAGGTCCGAAACCGGGAATACATTCCCGGTTGAATTCCCCCTTCACCTTTATCGTGTAGCCATGTGTTAGATCACTCCCGGCACAGCATATTGCCACGTTCTGCTTTGTGATGCTATGTTTGCTTTATATTTACTGTTTCTTCCCCCTCTTCTCTTCGGTAGACCCCGAGACCGATGCCGCCCCGGTGATCGACTACGTCACCGACGACTCCTCCTTGCCAGGGCAACCAGGCAAGCCCCCCCTTTGAGCATCCCGATATCGCCCATTCCATTTTCTCATGCTTGCATTAGATTTGGCTACTGTTATTGTTTGCTCCTATTCTGCTGCATAGCCTGTTTATTGTAACCTGCTATTGTTACCTACCTGCTTATCCTAAACTGCTTAGTATAGGTTGGTTAGAGATCCATAAGTGACCCCCCCACCTTGTCCTTGTTGCCCCCGCTTCATCATCGAAGACCCTATCAACGGGATCGAAGACCAGGCCCCGGCACCGCACATCACTTCCCCTTAGTTGCTCGACACTACTGGGTTACTATCGAGTACCGAGGGTGAAACCTCTACGACTTCCGATATTAACCTCAGAGTATAGCTATCCGGTCGTGGTCATCGAGGGTGATTTCCTCCTTAACCACTTCCGACACGACTGCGCCGTGCAACCCCTCAAGTGTGAACCTCGGGGTGATTCCTCTTACGTTCACCTTTGATGATTACATCTAGTGGAATTCATCGGGGTGATTCCTCGGGTTTTCCTTGATGTTTGGACACACGGATACTTGGACTTTACCCCCTGTTGCTTGGAAAGACGGGTCGACCACGAGGGGTACCAGCGAGCTTAATTGCAGTGATGTGGAGACGGGTTGACTGGAGGGTGCCCGCGAGATACTTACGAGGCGTGGCGGGCATTCCTAGCCCTTGCCGCAAGTCCTCGAGGCGGGCAACGGGTCACATCTTCGTGAGTCTCTGCTTGTTACCGCGTGTTCCTAATCCACTACGATTTGGATATTTGATCCGAGGGGCCTCGGCCCGATAGCACTAACCATCACGTGGGCATAGTATGGGCGTTACTGCGTCGTATACATCACCGAAGCTTAATAGACGTCATCGGCGGCGCGCCGGGTTGGATGCGTGGCCGCCTTGTTGAAGGAGGTAGCTAGGTGCGCTCACCGCCACCCATGCAACGTGCGGGAGTTCGGGGAGATGGCCCATGACCGGGGCATAGGTTTAGTCCGGCATCTTGGCCTCTCTATTAAGCCTAGATCGGGTTGCGGCGTATTGTTTGGCGAGGCGGGCATGACCTCGGAAAGTATGTCCGCCGGAGTTAAGCGGCGTGGTGGGTAAGTTGGTGCACCCTGCAGGGAAGAAAACATCTATCGATAGCCTGTCCTACTGAACGGACACTTGGAGTTGTATCCCATCGATACAACTAGAATCGGATACTTGTGATGAGAACCGGATAGTGATGAGGGTTTGATTGTGATGATAATCGGATAGTATGGCTCGGGATGCCTTTCTCGCAGGAGTCGAGAAAGGATCTTCGCCGAGGTTGATAACACTACTACTACTTTACGTTATGCTACTCTACTCCCTCCTGTTCTTTGCAAGATGGTGGTTTCCGTAAGATGCTAGTCTTCGGTAGGACTAGGCCTTCTCTCTATTCTCGCATTTGCGGCCAGTTCACATATCTGACCTTCCTTTGATAATGTTGCATATGTAGTGTAGATCCTTGCTTGCAGTACTTTGGATGAGTACTCACGGTTGCTTTGCTCCCCTTTTCCCCCTTTCTTCTTCTTTCCGATTGATGCAACCAGATGCCGGAGCCTGTGAGCCAGATGCCACCTTTGACGATCAAGCATTACCCCGAGGGTGCCTACTACTACATGGAGACCGTCGACGACCAGGAGTAGTTAGGAGGCTCCCAGGCAGGAGGCCTTGCCTTTTCGATCGTTGTTGCTTTTGTGCTAGCCTTCTTAAGGCAAACTTGTCTAACTTATGTCTGTACTCAGATATTGTTGCTTCCGCTGACTCTTGTGTATTAGAGCCCTCGAGGCCCCTGGCTTGTAACATAAAGCTTGTATTATTTTATTTTGTGTCTAGAGTTGTGTTGTGATATCTTCCCGTGAGTCCTTGATCTTGATCGTACACATTTGCGTGTATGATTAGTGTACGATTGAATCGAGGGCGCCAAGTTGGTATCGAGCCGATCGCATGTAGGATCCCCTTTCCAACTCCTTGGCGAAGTTGAGTCTAGAAACCAAAAACCGTTTTACTAACTTGGGTGTGTGGCTTACGGGCCCACGTCGCCAATTGGGTGGTATTATGATCTTTTATTCCTCGTCTATACTCTGGGACTCTGATCTCTCTTCCATTCGGGTTAAACGATTTTGCTAACTCTAAAATTAGGATCTCGTAACTACTTCCTCACGGAGAGCCCCTTATTACAGATGATCGCCTGCTGCACCAGAAGATTCCGAAGATACTCTCCGATGTTATTCCGATAACTTGTGCTCATCGCGTTTGCAATTCCCTGCCACCGATAAGTCCCCATGAATAACATCCTTGCCGCTTTTACCTTCATCCCCAGTTGCTCATGTTATTACTAGATACCACTAGAACTCTCCGTTGTTTCGAGAATCCTTTGTGCCTTCGCTGCGGCTTCTTTTTGCACTAAGGATAATTCATTAACCGGGGTCCACTCATCCCCAGTTGTTCATATGCTTTTCAAAATACTTGTAAATACTATCCGATCTTCCGAGAATCCTCTTCAAACAATTGCTCTGCAAATACTTGTCTGCTTGCATTATGGATGCTTTCCATATGTGTAGCAATATTCATTAGTATCCTTTGACACCATCCAACATGTGTGTGAAAGCACGCAATCATTAGTTGATCCTTCTGAATTATCTTTCCGGCTCAGACGTCATTTCGAACATGAGCTGGTTCTCGACCAATCTATTTGTCGTCGATTGTGCCCCTAGGTCTATTCTACTTATCCATCCTTGATCGTAGCGCCCGCTTCTGATCCTTCATTTTGGAAATCATAATTCCTTTGTCATCTAAGCATCGAATTATTCAGATGTTCTATAATCCGATGCCTTTGCATTCTTTCTTCCTTTGATTGAGTATCGATACTCACATCAACTCCATTTTGGACCGGCAGGCCCATTGCCAGGTTATTATCCGATAGTATCCTTCACATTCTAAATTTTTGTGAGTTATTCCCATGATACATAATGTCTTTGACAATTTGTATCCTCTGCTTTTGTCAACCATGCTCTGCTTTGAACATGTGTTAATTGATACTAAAGTTCATGGTATATGTTCTAAGATGCCCCGATGGATTGAAATTATGCCTTCCATAATCTGTGTGAACCCGAGAGTTCTCACGAGTCTAACTCTTCTGGTACTTCGCCAGCTAAATCCTCTGCACTACCATTTCTTGGCTTAGAAGTAAATGAAATGATATGCTTTGAAGAAGTGGGAGTCGACCTTGAACTTTGTGTTCATGCCCATAGACATGATGTAGATCTTATCATAGAAGTTTCTCTTATAATCAAATGTTCCCTTGGTATAAGCTCATCTTGCATCTGTAAATTGATTCTTTGCAATCGTGGTTCCGACCATATTTTGTCCTTGATTCCATTTCCCGGACAAGTTAAAATACTTGTCTTCTGCAGATCGTTTCATCTGTCAAACCTGATCTACCTCGAGTATTGCCCCCTGTTATCTCAAGGATATGGTGTCATTGCAATACTTCTTGTGAATTCTCATTGGAATGATTCTCCATCACATCATTCTAGCCTGATCAACTATATCATTATCGAGCTAATTTTAACTGTGCTACCGGTCCTTCTTCCTAATGTAATTTTCGACGATGAGCTAAGCCTATGTCGATCTTCCTCGTCATATCATTTCGCCTTTGAACAGCAAGCTTGATTTCGAGTTTGTGTCGCATCTGTGGTTCCAATAACCTTTCACTCATCATTCCTTCGACTTGATGTCATCGCCACATCTTCCTGAAATCTCTCGACAATTGTGTTGTGCTCATCATCAACATTCCGAGCTCTTCCAGTATATCAATCGAATTCGTGATGAGAAATACCATCCTTGCCCCTCGATGATTTATGTTATCATCGACAACATTCTTGTCTACTCCCCAACATAAACTTATTTATACAAATTTTGGAAATACATCTTTTTGACATGTCGATGGATTGCTGCTGAACCCATCGGCCATATCCTCATCTTTTCCTGATAGAATTGCATGATATGTTCTAAAAATTCCCGATCTATCCTTTGTGTCCCCAAGGTCCGACCTTTACCTGATGATCATGTCAATGCTATCCCGAAGCATGACTCCGAACATCATTAAGAACGTTGATGGAGCGATGCTAAATGTTACTTGTTCTATTCTCCAAAAACCGTTGTATGGATAACATCATGAATTACCTTGCCCCTTTATCCAAATGGTGATGTACTTGTTGATCTAACATGTATATCATGCTCTACTTTCCCTTGGGAAAAGTTACACTCCTAAATCTTGTGTATAAACACATTTTCTGTTCCATTGTTTTGTTTGACCTTTCTGGTAATCTATATGATGTAAGAAGTAATATTTCCCTGCTTATGTAAACACCTCGGGGGTACAACCATGTCAAGTATAACCACATTTGCTCTGTTGATGACATTCAGAGCCACCGATGGATGGATGAGAACTTTGCCTATTGGTCCGCCTCGTCTTACGAGCAGGAAAATGGTTCTCTTCGTCCCTCGGCCTTGGTACCAACGTTGTTGCCAACATAATTGACAGTCTATGCTCTGACCTGCCTTGCTATCATGACCATGCAAAATGCTAGCGCCCTTCCTGCTTTTAACCCACATGGTGGGCCCATAACCCACAGTTCCATAGGGCCGAAACCTGACTCTCCTGTTTATCCTTTATTCCGAAGTATCATTTGCTCTTGGCTTTGGGTGTTGTCACGAGCCACCTTATTGTGATCTGTTCTGCTATCAGATGCAATACTTATTCTCGATGCTCTGAACCCCTTTCTCACACTATGTCCAGGTATCGATTGTTTGTTATTTCGCTTGAAACTTCCTATTGTACCTTCATACTTTGCTCTCGATGTTCTATTAACTTTCAACTCGAGAGATACTTCCGCCTCATTCCTTGAGTTATTCACCAGATAATTAACCCTATAAGGGCCAGTTCTCCCGAAGTTACTCTTTACTTCCGCACTTAAATCTCGGGACGAGATTTCTTGTAGTGGAGGAGATTTGTCACACCCCGAGAATCATGCTACAATAATCCCCTTCTAATGATGCCTTGACATCATTGTTACTGTTGCTAATCTTCACTTGATCCAAATCACCGATTCAAATTCAAATCCAATCTAAAGTCACAAACTCCTATTTGTCAGACAGGAGATCTAAAATGTACATCTTGTGGCAAATAGTCATTTGTTAATATTGGTGGTGAACCAACATTTTTTTGCAAGGTGTTTAAATGGCCTAAAGCAATTAAAGCAGTGACTACAACAATAGTTTAAATGGCTTTTTACTTTATAAAAAGTTCAAACTATTTCAAAAGCCTCACAACCTTTTTGTGGCAGTGCTAACTATTGCAATGTAATTATGTGGCCAAGTCCCACATTTTACAAAATCCTTTTGGCAGCCAAAATATTACCATGCTTTTTCTGTAAAAAGAAAAGAGCAAAAGTAAAAGAAAAAGAAAACCCCCCTGACCCCCCTGGGCCTTAGTCATCTGGGCGGCCCAACCCAGCAGCCCACCTCCCCCGGTCGCCTCCCACCCCTCTGTTCATCAAGCCCAGAACGTACACTGTACCAGGCCTAGCCCATCCCCGGTCATCCTCTCGCACTGCTCAGCACGCACCCCGTGGACGCAGGAGCGTCGTCCATGGCCGGATAGCCACGGGGCGGCCATCCCGCGCCTCCTCGTCGTATCCCCGGCGGATAAGAGCATCTCCGCGACCCCCCCTAGAACCCTAGCTCTCTGTCCCTCACCCCCGTTTCCTCTTTTCTCGATCTGAAGCTCCACCGAGCGAAGCCACCGCACACCGTCGCAGATTACCACAGCCACCGGCCGTCGCGCATCATCGGTGTTGGTCTAGGAGATGCGCATCGACATCCACGCCAACCCACACGAGCAGGAGCTTCGCCAAGCCGTCGCCATCGTCACTTCTTCGACCTCGGGTGCCGCCACAAATTCCCGTCGATTCGCTCGGCCTCGTCCCTCTCCGTCTACCTCGACCCGCAACACGTTTGCTGTGAGAAGCCTCACTTTTCCCCTCTAGATTTGCCTCGAATTTGAGCCGTATCGCGTCGCAATAGTCGCCGTATTCCGGCCGTAGCTCTGCTGCTGCCGCCGTCACCGCACGCACTCGCCTACACACCCTGTAGTCTCCCATGGCCCTGCCGTGCTGCTTGTCGGCTCCGCCCCTCTGTGCTCGCGGCAGCGCCCGCCACCGGCCGCTGGTGCCGCCCGCCGGAGCCCCGCCTCCGCCCGCTGTTACTTCGGCGACTGCCGCAGCCCACCCAGTTCCTCCCGCGCCCGCCGTTTCCCACACTCCCTCGCGCGTGCGCCGGCTTCGCTCTCGTGCTCCCCGCACTGGCGCCGGGCCGCGTCCTGCTCCCCCTCCCCGACGCTCTGCGCGCTGGCCGCCGGCGCTCCTCTGGAGCGGTCGGGCGTGCCTTGCCGTGGCCGGCTCGGCCACTGCCAATGGCCCCCCTGGCTTAATTTAGGGGCTAATTAACCCCCACCCCACTAAACTAATCCCCCTCTAACCCACTGACATTGGGCCCCACCCGGTTAACTAATTTGATTAAACTGTAGGTTATGACATGTGGGCCCTCTCTGTCTAATTAGGTTAAATAAATTATATAAACACTGTTAGTTGCCTCTGCCAATGACATGAGGGTCCCAGGGCCTCCTTTGACCAGTCAACCGTGGACCAGTCAACTCCTGACTGGGCAGATGGCTGACCCCACCTGTCAGCCACTCTGGGTGCATGCACCGGGTGCACCTAGCAGTTTCTGTTTATTAATATTCTTGAATTAAATTAAAATCAGGATATTAGAAAATCATTTAATCTTTGTAAATTCATAGAAATTAAACCGTAACTCGGATGAAAATGTTTTCTATATGAAAGTTTCTCAGAAAAATCCAACGAATCCGAATACGTGGTCCGTTCATCTGTCAAATGCCCCTAGCATGCCGAACATGGAACATTCCCCCTCCGGTCATCTGTCTCGACATTAGTCAAACCGGAATACATTCCTGCTGAATTCCCTTCACCTTTATCGTGTAGCCATGCATTAGATCACTCCCTAAGACAAAGATATTGCCACGTTACGCTTTGTGATGCTATGTTTGCTTTATATTCCGCTTTCTTCCCTCTTCTCTTCGGTAGACCCCGAGACCGATGCCGCCCCGGTGATCGACTACGTCACCGACGACTCCTCCTTGCCAGGGCAACCAGCCAAGCCCCCCCTTTGAGCATCCCGATATCGCCCATTCCATTCTCTCATGCTTGCATTAGATTTTGCTACTGTTATTGTTTGCTCCTATTCTGCTGCATAGCTTGTTTATTGTAACTCGCTATTGTTACCTACCGCTTATCCTAAATCGCTTAGTATAGGTTGGTTAGAGATCCATAAGTGACCCCCCACCTTGTCCTTGTTGCTTCGCTTCATTATCGAAGACCCGATCAACGGGATCGAAGACTGTGCCCGACCGCACACATCACTTCCCTTAGTTGCTCGACACTCTTTGGGTTACTATCGAGTACCGAGGGTGAAACCTCTACTGACTTCCGATATTAACCTCAGAGTATAGCTATCCGGTCGTGGTCATCGAGGGTGATTTCCTCCTTAACCACTTCCGACACGACTGTCAGGCAACCCTCAAGTGTGAACCTCGGGGTGATTCCTCTTACGTTCACCTTGATGATTACATCTAGTGCAATTCATCGGGGTGATTCCTCGGGTTTTCCCTTGATGTTTGGACACACGGATACTTGGACTTTACCCCTCACATTTGGAAAGACGGGTCGACTCGAGGGGTACCCGCATGAGCTTAATTGCAGTGATGTGGAGACGGTTGACACGGAGGGTGCCCGCGAGATACTTACGAGGCGTGGCGGGCATTCCTAGCCCTTGCCGCAAGTCCTCGAGACGGGGCAACGGGGTCACATCTTTCGTGAGTCTCTGCTTGTTACCGCGCGTTCCTAATCCACTACGATTTGGATATTTGATCCGAGGGGCCTCTGGCTTGATAGCACTAACCATCACGTGGGCATAGTATGGGCAACGTGCAGTAGTTCTCGGGGAGATGGCCCATGACCCCTGGGGGCATAGGTTTAGTCCGGCGTGCTGGCCTCTCTATTAAGCCTAGGTCGGGTTGCGGCGTATTGTTTGGCCGAGGCCGGCATGACCTCGAAAGTATGTCCGGCCGGAGCTAAGCGAGCGTGGTGGGTAAGTTGGTGCACCCCTGAAGGGAAGAAAACATCTATCGATAGACTGTCCTACGGTAACGGACACTTGGAGTTGTATCCCGATCGATACAACTAGAACTGGATACTTGTGATGAGAACTGGATAGTGATGAGGGTTTGATTGTGATGATAACTGGATAGTATGGCTCTGGGATGCCTTTCTCGCAGGGAGTCGAGAAAGGATCTCTGGCCGAGGTTGATAACACTACTACTACTTTACGTTATGCTACTCTACTCCCTCCTGTTGCTGCAAGATGGTGGTTTCCAGAAGATGCTAGTCTTCGGTAGGACTAGGCCTTCTCTCTATTCTGGCATTTCTGCAGCCCAGTTCACCTATCTGACCTTCCTTTGATAATGTTGCATATGTAGTGTAGATCCTTGCTTGCAGTACTTTGGATGAGTACTCACGGTTGCTTTGCTCCCCTTTTCCCCTTTCTTCTTCTTTCCGATTGATGCAACCAGATGTCGGAGCCTGTGGAGCCAGATGCCACCTTCGACGATCAAGCTACTACCCCGAGGGTGCCTACTACTACGTGGAGACCGTCGGCGACCAGGAGTAGTTAGGAGGCTCCAGGTGAGGCCTTGCCTTTTCGATCGTTGTTGCTTTTGTGCTAGCCTTCTTAAGGCAAACTTGTCTAACTTATGTGCGTACTCAGATATTGTTGCTTCACGACTCTTGTGTATTCGAGCCCTCGAGGCCCCGGCTTGTAACATAAAGCTTGTATTATTTTATTTTGTGTCTAGAGTTGTGTTGTGATATCTTCCCGTGAGTCCTTGATCTTGATCGTACACATTTGCGTGTATGATTAGTGTACGATTGAATCGAGGGCGTCACAACTCCTAAGTCAATATACTCTAACATAGGTGACTTTGTCGCCAACCAATTCTAGATGAAGTTCTCTTGTGTTCTTTTCTATGCTCTTGCATTTGTCTCATGCATATTTGTTTCCCTCTTCATTTCATTCTTTCAAAAAAAACTTCATCTAGACTCTTTTTTAGTTTCTTCTCTTTTATTTTCTATTCTGCATTTCTTGCATCCAATTCATTGCAAATCTTTCAGTTAATTCCTTGCAATCCTTGTGAGATCTTACTTGTCTAGTGAGCTGAAGTGACAAGTGTTTTTCTCTGTGATGAACTCGGTCTCACCGGTCTGATGCTTTCGGTCAAACCGAATCCTCTTGGTACAACCGAACCATACAACTCGGTGTCACTGATTTCACTATAGGAAAGACATCTTGCCACTTGTTTCTGCATTCTTTTTGATCCAGCTCTACTCAATGAATCTTGTTCCCGACCAGCATCCCATTCAACTTGCTGCTTTGTTCTGTGACTCAAGGACCAAACCCATCAAGACAAAAATCTAGAAGAGCCCTTCTTAGAAATTGATGTCAAAGGGGGAGAGAGAGATCACTTCAAAGCTTAATCATATCTATAGGGGAGAGAATACTCAAGGGAAGAAAGAGTAATCATCAAGGACCCCAGATGCTTGGTGTTCAAGAGGAGAGAAGTCACATGTCTTTAAGAGGGGAAAGACATGTTCATATTTGCTCGTTTGCATTAGCTCTGTTTATTTCCTTTGAGCTCTGATTTTCTATTCCCTATCTTCTCCCAATATCCCATGCTAGATTCAGGGGGAGCAAGACATCTAAGGGAAGGAAATCATTGAATTTATTGCACATCTTTACCTTTGGGGACATGTCTATTTCCTTTGTGGTACTTAGTACTCACTCTACATGTCATTCCAGTCTTGCTACTCTTGTGGTTTCTCTTGTTTGCTCTGGCCAGTAGGTGTATCTGTGTTATCTAACCTTGTTTACGCAGGTTCATCCCATCCTAAGCCAACTCAAGACCACAAGGTAAGTATATGCATCACAATCATTTGAATGAGAAATTCTTGCAGATGTACATACTGTTTGCAAGAAGGACTCATGAGCATGAAGGTACATTTCTCTTATTCACATCATTTGCTGATGCATATAGCCAAGATACATGTAACACATTGCTTACTCTGTCATGTTTATGCATTCACATGCTCCTATATTCCATATTCACATGATTGCATACATCTAAGGGGAGCCTATGCATGTTACATGTCTTTCCAAAGCTTTACTTACTATTCTCTATATCTTTATCTAAAGCTTTAATGTATGTTGTCATCAATTACCAAAAAGGGGGAGATTGAAAGCACAAGTGCTCCCTAGGTGGTTTTGGTAATTAATGTCGACATATCCCTCGTTGGACTAACACTTTTACCTAGTATGTTTCAGATAAGTTCAACAATGAAGTGGCATGGACTATAGGATGTGGAACCCCTTCAAGATGCTAAGGACAAAAGGATTGGCTCAAGCTTCAAGCTCAAGACTCTACATTTTCCATTTTAGTGATCCAAGATCACATTGAGTCTATAGGAAAAGCCAGTACTATCAAGGAGGGATGAGGTGTTGCTTAATGAGGCTCTTGCTCAAAATTCTTAGTGATATTCTCCAAAGCCCTCAACTACTTTCTCACATCCACATATGACCTAAACCAAAAGTCAAACTCGGCCCCACCGATTCTTTCTATCCGGCGCCACCGAGTTCAGATGTCATAGCCAACGCCACAAACCCTAGGCAAATCGGTCTCACCGATAGGGATCTCGGTCTCACCGAGATGGGATTGCAATCTCTCTGTATGGAACTATTACCAAAATCGGTCTCACTAATTTTGCATAATCGGTCCTACCGAGATTGCAATGTAAACTCTCTGCTTCCCTTTTGTAACATTTCGGTCTCACCTAAATGAGCGAATCGGTCCCACCGAGTTTACCTGACCAACTCTCTAGTTAGCTTATTACCAAAATCGGTCTCACCGAGTTTGTGTAATCGGTCTCACCAAGATTACGTTATGCCCTAACCCTAACCATATCGGTCCTCCCGAGTTGCATGTCGGTCCCACCGAAAATCCTAAGGTCACTAGATTTTCTGAATCGGTCCAACCGAGTTTATCAATTCGGTCCCACCGAGTTTGGCAAGTTGTGTGTAACGGTTAGATTTTGTGTGGAGGCTATAAATACCCCTCCACCTCCTCTTCATTCGTGGAGAGAGCCATCAGAACGAACCTACACTTCCAACTTACATTTTCTGAGAGAGAACCACCTACACTTGTGTTGAAGCCAAGATATCCCATTCCTACCATATGAATCTTGATCTCTAGCCTTCCCCAAGTTTCTTTCCACTCAAATCCTCTTTCCACCAAATCCAAATCCTGTGAGAGAGAGTTGAGTGTTGGGGAGACTATCATTTGAAGCACAAGAGCAAGGAGTTCATCATCAACACACCATTTGTTACTTCTTGGAGAGTGGTGTCTCCTAGATTGGCTAGGTTTCACTTGGGAGCCTCCGACAAGATTGTGGAGTTGAACCAAGGAGTTTGTAAGGGCAAGGAGATCGCCTACTTCGTGAAGATCTACCGCTAGTGAGGCAAGTCCTTCGTGGGCGACGGCCATGGTGGGATAGACAAGGTTGCTTCTTCGTGGACCCTTCGTGGGTGGAGCCCTCCGTGGACTCACGCAACCATTACCTTTCGTGGGTTGATGTCTCCATCAACGTGGATGTACGATAGCACCACCTATCAGAACCACGGATAAAAAATCTCCGTGTCTCCAAATTGAGTTTGCACACTCCAAACCCTTCCCTTTACATTCTTGCAAGTTGCATGCTCTACTTTCCGCTGCTCATACACTCTTTGCATGCTTGCTTGATATGTATTGTGTTTGTTAAACTTGTGCCAAAACTCCACTTCAACTTAAAGAAATTAAAAACTGCAACTTTTGGTACTTAGTGTCTAATCACCCCCCCCCCCTCTAGACACCTCTTCTCGATCATTTCACGTGTACACGTACATACAGCCAGATGCCAAAAAATATGGCCACATACATACATACGGTCGGGGTCTCGAACGCCTACTCGCACATTTGTACGACCAGGGCTCGTGTACATGGGGAGACAACGGACGGCAGCAATGGCGTCTTGTCCATCAGAAGCCAATCGGTTGGGTCGAAACGGAGAAACTGCGTCATGTTCATGGGGAGGCAACGGAATGCGTTGTGTTCATCAGGAGGCAAGGGAATATGTTGTGTTCATCGGGAGCCAACCGGCTTGGACGGAACAGCCGAAACGAGGTCTGGTGTATCGTAGAACGGAGGAAACGGGCCATATGTTCGACCGCGTACAGTCAAAATGGGGTCTTGTTCATCGGGAAGGGTCTGGCATACCGCAAAACGGAGGAAACAGACTTATGTTCGACCGCGTACGGTCGAAATGGGGTCCTGTTGATCGGGAGGGGTGTGGCGTACCGCAAAATGGAGGAAATAGACTTGTGTTGGAGCACCTACGGTCGAAATGGGGTTCTATTGATCGGGAGGGGTGTGGCTTACCGCAAAACGGGAACACGGGCTACTTTTCATCCACCGTCGACTTCCTCCAGCCTCCACCTGCTACTGTTCATCCACCGCCGACTTCCTCCAGCCTCCACCAGCTACTATTCATCCACGGGGTCCTGTTCATCTAGGATCCACCTGCTACTGTTCATCCAGCCCTCCACGGGGTCCTGTTCATCCAGCCTCCACCGGCTACTGTTCAACCAGCCCTCCATGGGGTCCTGTTCAACCAGCCCCTCCACGCGGTCCTATTCAACCAGCCCTCCACGTACGGGGTCCCTCCATCGGCTACTGTTCATCCACCCCCACGCCTCCTCGATCGGGATCCTCTTCATCTAGCGGCAACGGCCTCTACTACCATGGGATCATGTTCATCCAACCCCACCGAACCTGCTCATCAAGAGGCGCCTTCAATCGGCTTCAGCTTAGCAAAGAAGGGCGGCGAATCACTCGGGTTCAGTTAACAGCAAGGGATCGATCGGGGTTCAGTAACGTAGCTAGTGCAATAGCTCGGGTTCAGTTAGAGCCCAACGCCTCGCTCGGGTTTAGTTAGAGCGCAACGCCTTGCGCACATGCGCGTAGGTGTACGAGAGAAACGCGCAAACCTCCGTGCATCGCTCAGCCCCGACCACCCACCGCAATCGGGAACTCCCCGATGTTTTCTCGCCCTCACTTCTACGAAGATTTTTTCTGTCATGGACGGCCCAAAGAATTTCATGCAGGTGCGTCTCCGGCCCGCCCAGGACGAAAAGCCCATTTTCTATCATGATTTTTTTTCATAGAAGTACGAGCCCACCACATCTATGATGATACCGGGTTTTGTCACAATTATCGTCATAGAAGTGTCATAAGCATGACAGAAAAAATTTGTTCGGCCCAAAATGTCACGGATGTGTCCTTTTTTGTAGTGATGGTTCACTCGGACGAACTGTTTTCGATTAGGGAAGAGAACAAAAACGGTTCAACTTAACAAGATGTGTGTGATATGCGGCATACAGTTCACGTAGATGAACTGTTTGCGATCAGCCAAAAGAACACAAATGATTCGTGTAAACAAGATGTGTGTGATACGCAGCAAACAACTCACTTGGATGAACTGTTTGCGATGAGAAATTATAACACAGACGGCAACTATAGTTAGTTCATGGGCGATTTTTTTGTACAAAAAACTTTGAAAGATGCAAACTAGTTGCTTGCGGTGGCTAGGAGTATCGCACATGATGCGTCTGCGAGTACTCGTATGCGATGATTGGTAAGTTATACATATGTTTCTTTATGTTAACACGCGTGTGATAAATAACACGTGGCACCGCATACGGTATTCGGGTTGTGTGTGTGCTCCACTTAGTCTTCCCGCGCTCCACATGGGTGAATTGTAAAATCCACGCCTCTTCCCTCATCTGTTTCCCGCCACCAGCTAATGGCTTGTTGCATATAACCCAGGCGGCAACGCACCATCGCGACACTCTGCGCAGGTCTATTCCTCACCCATCTACCATTAGTTATTCCAAACATGCCAGGCAACGACCAAAGCTTCGACATCGACCCCTACCTGCGTTACATCTTTGGCAAGGAGAACGAGCCGGAGCAGGTCGGGGAGCAAGAGCTTCATCGGCCGGTGCAGGCACCATGGCCCATCGGCAGCGATCTCGGCGTGATAGTCCTTGGGCGCACAATCGACATATTGAAGAGGAGGTGTGATGAGCAGTTTGCCATCCATGGTGCAAAAGATCCAGAGCTTCTCGGCGGCATGATCGATGACCCACTCGAAGAGCCGCCGTCACCACTGATCATCGAGAGCTTGATGCCCCGCAAGGAATGGCAGAGGACCTCTGTGATTCACTCAAGACATAGGCAGCATGCGGCTTCATCATTGCCCGCGGCCGTCATGTCAACCTCGGTCCTGACGATATGGTGGCCAGGCTCGAGCGCCAGCAGCTCCGTAGGCGGAGGTGGGTCGGGACACTTGGGATGAATGGCCGCAAGGGTGCTATGTTGATCATGGAGTCATAGAAGACTGTCGAGAAGACCGTCGTCGGAAGGACGCCAGCTCAGTCTCTAAGCCTATATTTTATTATAATTGTATGCATATGTAGGCTATGAGTGTTTTGGGCCTTGCCGCATGTGGCATTTTAATTTATCCTGAATATGTAAGACAATTATTAACCGTTGCCATTATAAATTTGCCTCAACAGCGAGTAGAGCACGCGTGGGGATGCTAGAATGGAGCGCGCCGCAACCACCTTAATGGCAAGCAACCACGTGGTCAACCTTCTAGCACCCCATGGGAGGCGCGACGGCGCATTCATCGGACACGATGGTGATATCTTGACCATGTGTGACAGTGGGCAGACACGTACACGTACATCCAAGAACGCGGGCCCATGTTTCGGGCTTCCGATGTGTGGCTTACATTTGATCCAAAAGAATTGTTTGCGATGAGCCAGAAAACGGGGTTTGTAGGCCCAGAACCATTAATAAATTTTGACCTTGTTTCTCGTCACATTGCATATTACAACGCAATAAGTAATTGCAAATCTGTTCACACCGATCAAACTAATACGTGTTCACACTTCACACCGGGCTATAAAAACTACACACTCAAAAATTACTTCACAGTTCCTCTCCTCATCACCCACAAAACTGGTCTTTCCTGTCAAGTCATTCCGCCATGACCGGTAGGAGGAGTTTCGGGTGGACATATAACCACGCAGCAAAGACCAAGGCCACGGAAGCACTAGAGAGGTCCCACCACGAAGCGGCAGCCGCAACAGAGATGTCCCAGCGCGCCGCGGAGCCCTCGAAAAAGCTCTCACGGGCACGCAAGGGCTCTCACAAGCGCACTCGTCGCGTCGGCGATCGCGATGAGCTGGTATTGCTGAAGTCCTTGGCCGCCGACGACGACATTCTCAAGGGCCTCATTAAGAAGCAGGAGCTGGTCGACGGCTTGATGAAGCTGCTCGATATTAGCGATGCCTCGGTTGACAAGGCAACCAGCCTCATCGAGCAACTCATGGGTGACAATGCGAAGCTCCTCAAGGCGCTCACCGAGAAGGAGGAGGAGGCCGACGGCTGGAAGATGCTGCATGAGCAGAGCAGTGCCTCGGGGATAACGCTGTCAGCGGTCGTCAAGGAAATGATGGGTGACTTGAGGAAGCTCCGGATCGAGCGCGAGCAGGAGGTGGATGAATCCATGGCTGCTTTCAAGCAAAGTCGTGAGGAATTGAAGAAGGAGCTGGAGGATGTCATCGCTCGCGATCCATCGACGAGTAGAGACAGTAGCGACCCAGATCATTGTCTGCGATTTCCTTCTTCTCTTGCCCCCGTGTTTTCCGGGCTTTTCCGCATGTGGCATTTTAAATTATCCAAAATATGTAAGACAACCATTATCCATGCCATTGTAAATTTGTCGTCGTATTATCTGTTGCCATTTTATTTGTCGTAGTATTATCCATTGCCCTATATGGCATTTTAAATTAGGCCGGAATACAAGTTGAAAACACGAACAAAGCAAATGCTAACGTTGAGCAGGGCCATGGGATCACAAGCAAACACCCTCCGTCCAAGTGCTTTAATTAACCGCGTGTTAAACAACGGCTCAGCTGCGATGGAGAAGTTGTGACCGAGGCGGGCGGCTGGTGGATGGAGGTCAAAGAGCTCGCTTCCCCGTGAGCATGGGCGGCATTGCTACTCGCACGTGTCCCGTCGAGCCTGTGAGGTGGACAGGATGCACGCGTCCCATCGAGCCTACACGGCGGACTTCTCGCGCGTGTCCCGTCTAATCAAACAGCTGCACGCACACCGCTGAGTATGGTTAAATTTTGGCACAAAATACAAAGATGACCAATGAACTTGGACGGAGGTAGTGCTATCCCATAAGAAAAGAGGGACGCGTGGCCGCACTTAAATGGTTACGGGAACACACGGTTCATATAATACAACCGTTTGCGATATTAACATGTTAGCTATTTGTTTCAAAAGTACTTCGTTGGCTATTAATGCGTGCGCCTTGTCTCAAACTGGACGATTTTTTTACCATGGGATATATGTGCCATGTCATGAAACCATGCCAAGTTTCATATTTTTTGTGTGAGTTTTCGATTTACTAGGATTTAAGAACCGAGATTCTCAATGTTTCAGGGCAATGAGAAGTTTGTAATTCATTCCCATTCCTTCAATGAGACCTAAACATGCACCCAATGACACATGTACGATTTCCCACCCATTTTGCTTCACTGGAGCATGTGCTTGTAGTTCAAATTTGAATATGGACTACATTAAATGCATATAGAACTTAATTAATATATAAAATGGCAAAACGAAGCCTGAACAGTTTCAAATTTCAGCACGACACTCCTATTATTCTATGTTGCCTGCAGAAAACAAAGTTCAAGGCGAGAAGAGGCAACGAGTATCGTTTCGCCCACAAGAGGGGCATGTTTCCCTACTGGAACCACGAGGGTTGCGAGAAGATTCAGTTTGTAAGAGGCTTGTAATATAGCTTGGCCCAAATAGGACAATTATTTTACCATGACATATATGTGCCATGTAGTGACACCATGCCAAGTTTCATGATTTCCTGGTGAGTCTTGGATTTACAGAGATTTAAAAACCCGAGATTCACAATGTTTGTGGCCAAGCCAGGACGCCGAGACGGTTGATTCGTTCCCATTCCTTCGATGGGACCTAAACATGCACCCCAAGGACACATGTACGTTTTTTCTGCCATTTTGGTGCACTGGAGCATGTATTTGTAGTTCAGATTTGAATTATGGACATTAAATGCCTAGGAAGCTCAATTAGTGTATGAAAAGGCCAAAGGAACCCTGAATAAGTTTAAATTTTAGCACACATATCTTGTCATTACATGTTGCCCGTAGAAGAAAATACAAGGCGAAAAGAGGCAGTGATTATCGTTTCACCCACAAGGGAACACGTTTCCCTATCGGAACCACGAGGCTTCTTTGGGAGAAGCTCCGGTTTGTAAGAGGTTTGTAATAACGCTTGGCCCAAAATGGACAATGTTTTTACCACGACATATATGTGCCATGAAGTGACACCATGCTACCTTTGATGATTTTTTGGTGAGTTTTGGATTTATGGGGTTTTAAAAATCGAGATTTCAAATGTTCGAGGACGAGCCAGGACGCCGGTACCGTTGTAATTCATTCCCATTCCCGGCGTGGGACCTAAACATGCACCCAAGGACACATTTATAATTTTTCTACCCATTTTGGTGAACTGGAGCATGTATTTGTAGTTCAGATTTGAATTATGGACATTAAATGCCTAGGAAACCCAATTAGTGTATAAAAGGCCAAACGAACCCTGAATAAGTTTAAATTTTAGCACACATATCATGTCGTTCCATGTTTCCCGTAGAAGAAAATACAAGGCGAAAAGAGGCAGTGATTATCGTTTCGCCCACAAGGGAACACATTTCCCTATCAGAACCACCAGGCTTCTTTGGGAGAAGTTCTGGTTTGTAAGAGGTTTGTAATAAAGCTTGGCCCAAATTGGACAATGTTTTTACCATGACATGTATGTTTCATGACGTGACACAATGCCAACTTTCATGACTTTCTAGTGAGTTGTGGATTTATGGGGATTTAAAAACCAAGATTCCAAATGTTTGAGGATGAGCCAGGAAGTTGGTATTGTTGTAATTCATTCCCATTCCTGGCATGGGACCTAAACATGCACCCAAGGACACATGTATAATTTTTCTAGCCATTCTGGTGAACTGGAGCATGTATTTGTAGTTCAGATTTGAATTATGGACATCAAATGCCTAGGAAACTCAATTAATGTATAAAAAGGCCAAATGAACCCTGAATAAGTTTAAATTTCAGCAGGGATATCCTGTCGTTCCATGTTGCCCGTAGAAGAAAATACAAGGCGAAAAGAGGCAGTGATTATCGTTTCGCCCCACAAGGGGGACACGTTTCCCTATCGGAACCACGAGGCTTCTTTGAAAGAAGCTTCGGTTTGTAAGAGGCTTGTAATAAAACTTGCACCAAAATGGACAAAAAAATTCCTCGACATATATGTGCCATGTCGTGACACCATGCCAAGTTTAACGATTTTCGGGTGAGTTTTGGATTTACGGGATTTAAAAACCGAGATTCTTCTCACGAAATGTTTTCAAATAGCACATGGTTCACTCACGAAAGTCGTGTGCCTACCAAACCATGGCCGATGCCCCCCACCCCTGTTCTGCACGCGTGATCTGAGTCGTGCATTTTGATTGGCTAGAACCCAAACCCCACGGATCGTACGTCTGCACCATTGGATCCTCCCAGATCGAACGTCAATCCTCATCCCTTTCGACAGCACGTGCAGTATATGGGTAGGCACTGTGCGCATGCGTCGTGCTAGCTCATGCTTCCTTCTCTACTAAGTTTTCTATGTTAATGTTGTTATATATCCAAACAGCCTACCGTTTCCCGCCACTCCTCTCATCGGTTTCCCGCCTCTTCTCCCATCGTTTTCCCACTACCAGTGTCAGTGCTCTTTGAAGGCTAGGCGGCGACACACCGGCTCGCACACGGTTTCTAAAAGCACAAATGTGTGTGATAGGAGGGAGTAGGTCCCATAGGGTGACCATCGTGAAATACCTTAAAGGCAAGGAGGCAATTCCTATCAGCAAGGGGCGGCTTCCCATCTGCTAGCCTAGTCGAATAGAATGCAGAAGTTAAGCGTGCTCGGGCTGGAGTAGTCCAAGGATGGGTGACCCGGTGGGAAGTCGCATATCTCAAGTTTCATTTAAATGCTATGACATGGTCATTATAAAGATAAATATCTCTATAATGACCTGTCATGGCGATTATATAAACCTTGGGATCCTTGTTTTGCTAATTTGTAGACTATGTTTTTATTGGTTATTTTTTGCTCTAAAAAATTAAAGAATGATTGACACTATAGTAATATGTCATGGCGATTATATAAACCTTTTTCAGGTCGCATGCAGGGTATAGGGGGTCGGGTGTTCTGATCGAGCATGTCTCCCTTGTGCGGTTTATAGACGCCGCACTGATGACCCACAAGTATATGGGATCAATCGTAGTCCTTTCAATAAGTAAGAGTGTCGAACCCAACGAGGAGCAGAAGGAAATGACAAGTGGTTTTCAGCAAGGTATTCTCTGCAAGCACTGAAATTATAAATATGACAGCAAGATAATTTGTAACGAGCAAGTAACGATAATAGTAACAAAAGTGCAGCAAGGTAGCCCAATCCTTTTGAGGCAAAGGACAAGCCAAAACGGTCTCTTATGATAAGCAAAGCGTTCTTGAGGGTACACGGGAATTTCATCTAGTCACTTCCATCATGTTGGTTCGATTTGTGTTCGCTACTTTGATAATTTGATATGTGGGTGGACCGGTGCTTAGGTGTTGTTCTTACTTAAAAAAACCTCCTACTTATGATTAACACCCTCGCAAGCATCCGCAATTACGAGAAAAGTATTAAGAATAAATTCTAACCATAGCATTAAACTTTTGGATCCAAATCAGTCCATAACGGAATAGCGCATAAACTAGGGTTTAAGCTTCTGTCACTCTCGAAACCCATCATCTAATAACTACTCCCTCCGTTCCAAAATACTTGACTTCCATTTGTCCAAAAATGAATGTACCTATATGCTAAAACATGTCTAGATACATCTATATTTTGACAAATGGAAGGCATGTATTGTGGAACGGAGGGAGTACTCCATAATGCATTCCCTTAGGCCCAAATATGGTGAAGTGTCATGTAGTCGACGTTCACATGACACCACTGAGGGAATCACAACATACATACCATCAAAATATCGAACACATATAAAATTCACATGATTACTTGCAACAAGATTTATCCCGTGACCTCAAGAACAAAAGTAACTACTCACAAATGATAATCATGCTCAAGATCAAAGGGGTATTAAATAGCATAATGGATCTGAACATATAATATTCCACCAAATAAACAATATAGTAATCAACTACAAGAAGTAATCAACGCTACTAGTCACCCACAAGTACCAATCTATAGTTCCGGTACAAAGATTGAACACAAGAGATGAACTAGGGTTTGAGAGGAGATGGTGTTGTTGAATATGTTGATGGAGATTGCCCTCCCCAAAATGGGAGAGTTGTTGGTGATGATGATGACGATGATTTCCCCCTCCGGGAGGGAAGTTCCCCCGGCGGAATCGCTCCGCCGGAGGGCAAAAGTGCACCTGCCCAAGTTTCGCCTCGAGACGGCGACGCTTCGTCCCGAAAGTCCTCTCCTTATTTTTTTTATAGGTCAAAATGACTTATATACCAGAAGAGGGGCACTGGAGGTGGGCCGAGGAGGGCAAAACCCACCAGGGCGCGCCCAGATGGGTTATGCCCACCTCGTGGCCCCCCTCTGGTACTTATTGGCTCCAATATTTCTTATATATTCCATAATCCCCGTAAAGTTTCAGCTTATTCAGGTCCAGAATTCCAGCTGTCGATATTCTCCCTCTTTGTGTGTACCTTGCATATTATGAGAGAAAAGGCATTAGAAATACTCCAAAAAGCATTATTATACATAAAAATAATATAAATAACAGTAGGTATACATGATGCAAAATGGACGTATAAACTCCCCCAAGCTTAGACCTCGCTTGTCCTCAAGCGAAAACCGAAATCGAAAAACATGTCCACATGCTTAGAGAGAGAGGTGTCGATAAAATGAAAATACGGACATAGAAGCATCATGTATATCATTATAACAACAACAAACTTTAACATAAAACTTTTATCATAGAACTTTTATCATAGACTTCTCATGAATAAGTAACAATCCATCACATCATCAAAGTATAAAGCATAAACTCTATTGGAAACAAACAAACTATGTTCTCAGTCAACTTTACAACTACAATTCATCATCTTTTCAGGAAGGGTCACGTATCGAAACATTTAGGAAAGTCCACATACTCAACCATCATATAGTCTTCTATGATTACTAACACTCACCGCATACACATGAGCAAAACGTTTCAACCGGACACATAGAAAGATAGGGGCTTATAGTTCCGTCTCCCAACGTATTCACCTCAAGGGTGATGTCAACAATAATAACTCATGCTATCCACATCCAATTGAATATATGTGCCTAAATCTTCCTCACTACATGATGCTTGCCAAAAGAGAAAATAAAAAGGAATAGAGAGAAATACTTTGACTCTTTCCATAAAAGTAAATACATGAAAGTAAAAGATAGGCCCTTCGCAGAGGGAAGCAGAGGTTGACATGTGCTTTTTGTTTGTATGCTCAATCTCGTAGTGCAAAATAATGTCATGTTATATTGCCCCTTATGATAGCAACCTTTATTATGCAGTCTGTCACTTTTATTCTTGCCATCACAAGTTCGTACAATGCTCAATTTTCCCGAAGCAGTTCACTCAAGATTACCTCGCAAAGTACATGATTGGTGGACACGCAATGAAGGTTAAAGTATTTCATCCAGACTACAATGAGCATCGAGAAGTCCTAATGAAGATAGTGAAGGATGGACGGGCAGCCATCACAAGGGGTTGGCCTAGAGTCGTGTGCGCATTACGCATGGAGGAGGGCACGATATGGGCATTCCGCTTCACCTTCTCCAAAGAACTGTAATGTCTTTCGCCTCTCTCTTACAGTCTTTAGTACAACCGTAGTTCATCATTCTTTACTTGGTGCTTCTGTAGTTCTTCAGTATATGTACATGTGCATCGAATTATGCATTCGTGGTTGAACCTATATTTGTAATAAACATGGTTGGATATGAAATAAGTGATTGCCTACTTTCAAATTCAAAACATGTGATTTTAAAATTAGGGATTAATTAGGGATTACACTGCACACGATTTGTGAAAGCAAAACGTCTGCGATAGACGTGGAGATCAGACACATTTTTAGGATCCACTATGTATGCGATCAATCCCTACTGCACACACGATCAGCCAAGAAAAACCGTGTGCGATTAATAACAGCATCGCACATAGTTCTTTCTTATTAAATGTTTGCGATAGTCACCTTATCACACATGCTTCGCAATTATAGACTGTTTGTGATGGTATGCGTGTCGCAGACGTTTGGTCATAGGAGAACGCGTGCGATAGGTCGATCATCCGATGCGGGTACGACGGATGAATTGTGTGGGATGTATTCAAGCTTCGCATACAGTTTTAAAGCGACAACTGTGTGCGCTCTTACATCAAATCACACACAGACGAGGAAAAGTAAAATGTGTGTGATTGTCTACTTCTATAATCGTGAACTATTTGTGTTGGGTCGCGCATCGTAAACGTAGCACCACAGAATACCGACTGCGATGGCAATGCGAGCACAAAAGAGTAGGGAGTATTGTATATGCATCAAGGCTCCCTATCCCCGACGGTTTCTGGATCGTGTGGGAAAGACCCTCCTATCGCAGTCACTCACTTGGCGACGGTTCATAACGCCGTTGTGGAAAGAGGCTAAAAACTGTTTGTATAACACCTCGTTGTACCAGTGTATGGAACGCCGTCTTTTCTGTTGTTTCTTCTTCTACGCCTCCCACTTGATCCCCTCTATCACCACTTTACTTATTTCCATTTATTGGCTTAATTCCGTCCATAAATAGGTCATTTCCTGTGGAAACAAAATAAAGATCAGATATTTGGAATCATTTGCATTCATTAGTCATTAGTAGCAATATCATAGCGAATATCTCGATTTTGATGAAATATTTTTGTTTAAACTCTGGTTTGAGGAGTGTAAAATAATACTCATCAACCAATACAAAACAAAGCACAACGTAGGGTGTTACCTCACCATGAGAGCCTGAAACCGGGTAACTCCCTTGTGTGAACTCTCTTTTGGTACTTCCGTCCACATTCGCGGACCTATTGAGGGTACTTGACTTGGTAAAAACAAGTCAAATACAAACGCAACATAAACATAATCACTTACAATCAATTCACGAAAAACATCCTTCAAATAGCTCGCCTAAGTTCTCAATTGCATTTGTTTTTTGCCCCTTTGCGGATTATTCGTAAGATATGTTGTTCATAAGTTGCTTCGTTTCTTGGCTCCAGTTGGGATTTACGTCAAGAGTGCAACGGGACATCTAGTACTACTAAAACAGGAAAGCGCATGAGAGGGGTCCCTCACTGTACTCACCGCCGGCTAGTCCGGAGGGAGAGGGGAGGGGCCAAAGAAAATGGATCTAGGAGGAGAGTGGGTAGGGGACGGGGGTGGAAGGGAACCACCATTCTTCCATATGATTCAAAGTCCTATGCTCTATATGGAACATAGGATTTTTCACACAAGAAATCACCATATGGAAAATCTTCATATGGGGCTCTTTGGATTGTAGAATTGCTTTCAAAATTCCTATAGGAATCCTTCCTTTCCTCTGCATTTTGGAGGATTCTAAGCATTTGCTTAAATCCCATGTTTTCGCTTCCTTTTGACAAATCCAATGCTATGCATTTTTTTCTCTCATCTTCTATCTCGCTTGGAAAAAAAATCATGCAAAATTCCTATGGAGCATCCGAACAACTATTTATGGAACTATGGTGTATTAAATTCTTGTATGGACATGACATCCATTTCCTATTCCTACATTTTTTCCCCCAGGTTTTCCAATCCCATGTTACAAACAGGCCTTTAAGACGTAGGAAATATATAGGAATTTTGCCTTTGATTTGAGTTTCAAGGAAAACAGGCCTTTAAGACGTAGAAAATATATAGGAATGTTGACTTTGATTTGAGTTTCAAGGAAAAAAACAAAGAAATTTTACAATCCACCCAAACAATTTTTTTGCATTCAAGTGCACAAATTGCATAAATAACAATATAATCTTACCTTCTCAGGAGTTAACCTTGATTTCACGAGAATTTATATATTTTTCACAATCCTTTGTTTTGCATGTAAAATCCTACAATAATATCGTGTTTTTTTCTTTGCATTTATACGTTTAAGGAAACCATGCAAATCAAAGAAGCCTTTAAGCGTTCATCTACGCTCAAGCTTGGTGGTGTGCAAGATGAAAAGGCTTTCCAGGCACTAAAGGATGGTCTCTGACCCTGGAAAACGAAAACAAAATTGAATCTTATAATGTTACAGCAGGCCAGAAGAACCACTTCCTCCACAAAGAAAGGTTGCCCATAACCCCTCCAGGCTACCAAAACATCTCATTTCCAGACCAGAGTCTGAAAATGCACGTTGGCTCAGGACAGCGGAAACACCCTTCAAGTTAACACAAATAACAAGGGCCTTAGATAGTTTGATCAATGCGGTTCAACTATGATACAATCACAGAATTATACATATAGATAACCAGACTTTACAGATGACAAAAGAGTCGCAAATGTTGATAACTACACTACCAGTACATATGCACAGCACGATCCACGAGGAAGCGAAAATAAACAACCACCTGGTAACTTCGCAGGTACTACCCGCTACTCCGCAGGCAACTCAACCATTCCGAGCTTTTGTGGCGACAGCGAATAGGAGACCACATACCCTGGTCCACGGACCTTCTCTTTCCTGTGTACACGGTCACAGATGATAGGGAACAACCAGAACGTTTCTGTTCTGGGTGATGACAACCCACTGGCAAAGCTTCATGATGCCTAAGCATGGCCATTGTCACCATGGGAATCACAACCTTGTGTCACTTGACATTTCCAGGAGCTGTGAAAGCTCCAACCGGCGCTCGAGGCCTCGGATGTAGTGGCCCAGCAGCATACACCTGAACAGCCATCACAGAAACGGGTGATCAGTGTTCACCTCCAATGTACCAATAGGCAACGTAGGAAAAGAGGGCTATAAATCCACTTGTATTATTACCAGAATAATAGACGCGCAAGATGATCCCGAGGAATAGATATGAGGGGCTGAAATGGGAGCGATACGTCCTCCACGAGTTCAGCACGGTCATCATCCCCATTCCCGTAATTCAGGGTTCCACCAGCCATGTTCTCTGGTGGTGGAGGGGGCCTTGCATGCATTTTGGGGGAGAGAGTTGCTAGAAGACCATGTACCACGGAATGAATAGCTTCCTGCACACCAGGACAGGAAGGTTCCGAGAGTTCGATAACCTGTAAAAAATAGTTAGTGGCTCAAATCAGACACAAAACAGGTACCCAGCGAACCTGAGAAGCTTATCCATTGAGTTGTTCAACTAAAGGACAATAAGAAGCACAGGATAGACTACATGCAGAAACAAGAGGAAACATATTACGGCTGGATGAAGAAGTAGGAGATAGAACAAACCGTGTCAGGTGATAATGATCTCAAGTAGTCCAGTAACTCATTTTTCTCTTCTCCAGCATACTGTTGCATTTGCAGGGAAGAATTTTTCTTCTTGAGTTCATGTAGCTCCTGCAGGATTGAAAATAGAATAAGCATCCCAATAAAATTCTCAAGCAATGGTCGATGAGTGGAAACTTAAGGCAAGAAGATTAGAAAGAACAGAAATGGGACTAATTTCTCGCTGAAGAAAGTAAGATGACCTCAGGCATTACAGAAACTAGCCTTCTTGTGAATTCTTGATACAAAAAGGTAACTGTGCAAAAAAATGCACCATGGCTTTGATAGCTAATACATAGGACTGCTCATAAAAACAGAATAAACATCTAAAACTGAGAACTCCCTCTGTTTTACTATATCTATCCTCCGCCTACTATGCTTACAGCCCACTAATCCTGAGAAAAGGACAGACCCAGTGCTACAAGTTCCCACACCAGGTGGGGTCTGGGGAAGGATTATACGAGGCAAGCCTTACCCCTGCACAGCGCAATGCAGAGAGGCCGCGTCGAACACATGACCTCATGGCACAAGTGGGGAGTACTTCACCACTGCACCAGGCCTGTCCTTCGCACTAATCCTGAGAAAAGTAAATAAGAAATGACCATAATGCATATCTCTACTTTTTTTATATATATAACCATTCCCAACGTTAATTGACAGGGGTATAGAATGGAATCAACACAATAACAACACTACTGATTTCCTCAATACACAGACATTTTGAAATGGAGTATCCCGAGGTAGTAGAGACCGAGAGAGGTAGTGAAACAGTTGGGAGTAACAATCATCTTATATTGCCAAATTAAGTATGAAATAGATGTTACCCTTTCCATAGAATCCAAGCGAGACTGCAATTGGAGAATATGTTCTTTTGCTTGAGCATTTAAGCTATCTAATCCACCCATATTTTCTGATAATAAATTGTCATCCCTCTTTTCTGATTCATTAGTCACTTCATCATCTTCTGATAATCTCAAAATAGATCCTCCCAAACCGAGGTCACTGTGACTATATTCAGTGCTATCTTTTTCCTTGCACTCAGTTTCATCATCAGATAACTCTAGGATTCTTTCAAGGGAGAGCCTGTATTCAGCATTAGACAGAGTGTACCTGAAATACGGACAAAGTAACTTTAGGTGATAATTATCCCTGGCATGCTTATCATGTTTGTGAGTAGGCAGTGCAAGCCAAGTGCGCATATAAGAAAGCAAAAAGTCCAAGGGGCAGGAGCTGTTCAAATTTCCTGTCTTGTTTTAGAAAAGTGAATAAAGCAAAGTTTTCGATCTTTTTTCTTACTAACAACTATTACCACATGAAAATAAGTTGATCAAGGTCAGTGTTTCAGACTGAAATCTGAATGATTAAGTTTAGCTAGCATGTTTTGATCTGCTGCTTCTCAAATTATGAAACAAATGTAGTCATTCAATAACAAATGGAAGGGCATGGAAAAAATCAAGCAGGATTTGCACATTCCATGTGACAAACGTCTAAGCACACAAGACAACGATTGTACCAGCATTAAAATCGTACACTCAAAGAAACTATGCAACATGTATCGGCTTCCATAGTTCACACCCTTAGAACATGTTCTTGATATGTGCGACTCAAAGTCCAGCAAACTATTCTGATAACTGCCTTTTTTACAGTGAGTAGTGACGTTGAATTTTGATTTCCTACACAAAGATAATAAGAGCATGCTACAGCAAGCTACCAGCCTACCACTAATTGCGTACTTTTCCAGTCCACCTCACATAACGGGTTGACCTAGATTGTAGATTCCACATCAAGTCATTTGCTACTTTTATATGCACACAATTGCAAAAGGTAACCATGCCAAAATGTGTCTTCTTTTGACCAGAGACAATCAAATTCAACTATAATCTATACGAATGGTATGATTCAGGAGAAAAGCATACCCTGTCTTTATTGAAGATATCACCAACTTGAAGAAGGGATCCCAAAGGGCCTCCACGACAACACGGAACTGATCAGACGGAAGGAGACCCAACATGCCCGAAACAGTCCTCTTCATTGCATCCACAGTTTCAGGAGGAACATCTCTCTGGACTACACTTAGATCCAAAGGTTCTACATCTTTTATCAAGTTCCAAAGTAAAGATTTCTGCAAACAATACAAGCGTGTCATGGTAATGAACAGCATCAGTACATCAACTCGATAGGATTAAAAGATGCTAATCCTATTCTAGTACATCGATTCGATAGGATATGAGTAACTTTTTCCAGTGGAAGGCTGGAAGCTCACAAGAATCTAATTCTTTGTCAGTGGGAGGTAAATAACTTCATCACACCTGTCTGGAGACACCTCAATCTACAGGTAACCTATTCTATGCTGCTTATGATTTCAGCTTCTGTCTGCACGATCGTATTTTTTTAAAATTTGTGTTGCGGAGTTGCACACATGATTATGACTATATAATAATTTGTATATATTGCCCCAACAAAGGGGCAGAGTTTCCTTTCGCTAGCACGGACAGACAGACAGACACCCGCTCCACGGAGGAGCATCGGCATCGGCATCGGCATCGCGCTCACCTCGGGGAAACCGTGGAGATGCCTCCCGCGCGCGTGGAGCTCGTCGGGTGACGCCGCGGAGGAGGCCGCCGCCACCACGACCCCGAGCCTCCTGCGCCGGACGCCGCCCGCCGCCAGTTGAGGAACGGGGATGCGGAGGAGCCGGCTCCCGGGGACGTGCACGGCCGCCCCTTGCGGCGGCGCGCGGATGCCGGCGGAGATCGGCATGTGCGGGCGGCCGTCGCCGGCGGCGAGACTCCTCTCTGATTATCTGGCGAGGTCTGGTGCTTGGTTGGTGGGTGGTGGTTCGAGCGGGCGCCTAGCTGGACCCAGGATAAGCGCCAGCTCGGGTGCCACTGCCATGCGGGCCCGGCGGGAGGTAACGCGTGGACACGCTCCGGCCTTCCCACGTATGGCCTCGCGTGGACCGTCGCGTCACGTTCACCCTCGCGTCACGTACTGAGTGAGCATTGCCGCATCTGCGCCAGCAGAACAGGCCCAGTTCCCGTGTACCGCGGCACACTGTAATGTGTAGGCTCCAAAAGTCATCACAAACTCGGAGTTGTACACTGTAACATGCAGTCCAACTCAACATAGCAATGGATACCCAATACCTGCGAACCCGCGGCTTATAAAAACCTAATAGAGTAAGGGTGTGGAAAATTAAAATACCCATGAATTTCTAAATGAAAAAAATTCATACCCAATGGGTAAGGTGGGTATGGGTATGGAAGGCAATACCCATACCCGCGAACCCTCAAACCCGTATAATAATAACCCTGTCAAGTTAGGTCCCATGTGTCATTGACTTAGATGAAAAAAAATCCTAAGCTAGCATTGGACCCAACCGCGCCCCACCCCCTCCAAATTCCCGATCCAAAATTGCGTCCCACTCCCTTGCGCCGTCACACACACCACCAAATCGCGTCCACTTGCTAACCCTAGGCGGTCAAGGCCGCCGCCAAGCCACCGCATTGCTCGCATCAAAGCAACCAAATGCTTCCAAATTTTGCTCCTTATCCCGATCTCCTAGCTGGGTATATGTTCTGAAATATTGTATATATGTGCTGAGATGCTGTTAATATGTGTCAAAATACTGAAATGTAAATGCTCAAGTATACAAGCCTAGCTGGGTAGTTTTACTCGTGGGTATTACCCATACCCAAACGGGTACGGGTATAGGAACAGTTTGAAACTTGGGGTGCGGGTACGGGTAAGGGTATGGGCGGAAAATTTGAGACGGGTACGGGTAAGGGTATGGGCGGAAAATTTGAGACGGGTGCGGGCATGAGCACGTAATACCCATACCCAAACCCTGCGGGTGCCATGTTGAAGTCCAACCTCACTGGAAAAACATCATATGTTTTTTCTACACGGTACAGACGCGGACACTCATACACTCATTTCTACGAACATATGCATACCCTATCCTTATGACCACCTCCGAAAGATTGAGTCCATACATCACCTTGAGATTGATGAAGTCGCCATAAAAGTTTTTATAGTCGATGGAAACATTTCCTTCCAACGGACACACATCGCTGAAAGACATAAATCCCGTGTACAACTTAAATGCTAACCATTCAACCATAAATTGGTTTGTAAGGAAAAACATCATGACCAACTCGTTTGCAGCAAATTATGGATTAACAAAACACGTAAGCTAGCTGTGTTGGTTTAGCACGTGAGCTTTGTGAACCGTGATGCATGGCCGGTTGATCGCTGGGTCAAACGTGTAGGGATTCGTCTGCCGTGACCCGGCGATCACAAATCACATGTTCGTTGGATGCAGGACGGTGACCGTGACCGTTGTGATTTGGTTTTGTCAACGATGCGATTTGTTTAGTGACTAGTGAGCTGCCGTCCAAGACCAGCTTTAATTAGCTAGTGCTAATCAACGAAGCCTGTTCTTTGACTTGTCATCAAGACCGATGATATCACGAAACAAAATCACAACGAAAACAGAGAACAAAGATAATTTGTCTGTGCAGGATTAGTATTAGCCGTAATTTTTTGTTTGCACACAGTTAGTACATTGACATAACCGTAATTTTCCACAAGAAAACTGTAATTGTAAAATCAATCATATACTACGAGGTCGATCTTGGAATGAACAATTCAACAAGTTATTGCCGGGAAAACAACTGCACCGCCCTTGGGAGCATGCGTGCAATCCATGGAGGATCATGCTTCCTTACTCCTAAGTCATTGTTGCCGTCTTCCTCTTACTTTTTGTCCATGTTTCGTGCGTCTCCTTTCGAGAACGTTTCAAAAGCCATTTGATGGACCCTCGGGCATCTCTTTTCACTCGCATTAATCGTACTTTGGACGTTAGTCGTTTTGGCAGCATGTGTGATCCGCTAAGTGGGTAAGGGCATGGCCAACACACTGCCCCAACGTGCTGCCCCACGGAGCCACGCAGGATCGAACTGCAGTATGTAGGTTCGGTGTGAAGTTTCAAGCGTGTCAATGCTGCTTGCAGTGGAGGTCGATGCTCTAGGCAAAAAGAAAGTGAAGTAGCGGAGAGCGGAGGGAGTAGGCATTCACATCAGGAAATGGTGTGGCGGGACTACCTTACGAACGATATTTTCCTTTATGATTTGGGCACGACAAGAGAGAGGCTTGGTTGTATCCCTTGTGACCCATGATGTAAGATAAGTCTGATCATAACAATATCATACAAGGGAACAAGAAGAGCAGGTTGGTGGTAGGCTGAACCACTCTTCCTTTGGGTGGTGCATGGTTTGAGTTGTGGTTTTATTGCTTCAGATAGATGAGGCTAGCGCTTGGTATGGCCCCCATAGCTCATGCCTTAAGTGGAATGATGTTGACGGTTGTCAGCCGAGGCAATGGCGGATCAAGAAAAGTCATGGTGCTCCATGCAGTGATCGGACCTAGTGATGACATGTGTGTGATGGCTTAGATGACAATGTGTTTGGACCTGACATCAAAAGAGTTCCTTTGCAAAGGTATCTATGCATAGACGCTAAAAAGTTGTCTAGATGAAAAACCCAAGACTTGACCCATTGCTTGAATTGGGCGAGGACGATGAGCGTCGTATCACTCAATGGAGGCATCACACTGGTAACTAGAATTATTTGCATCTCATTGTTGCATGGTAGTTGTTAACTTGTTATTGCATATGGACGATCTCTTGGTAATCTCTGACATATGATCTACAAGGAACTCAGTTTGACATGTATCATGTTGTCAATTTCATAACATGCCTTTTATTTGTCGAGGCTATCGAATTTATAATAATATGGTTGCATGTTTTATAGTTGGTGTCGAAGGCAGGAGGAGAGGTAACTGAAACTTCCATTTCCATTTCAAAAAGCAACGGTAATTTAATGTCAAGTGTGATTCACTAAGTCAATTCTGCTTTCAAACTTACTCAAAACCAGTGAGGGCCATGTATTGATTTTGTAAATTACTCTAGTCTTAACTTTCTCTAACTCACTTTTTGGTAAAAAAAATGAAACAATGGCAAACGCTTCGTCACATTTCATTGATTAAGAAGAGAGTTTTGATATGTACAAACAACACATTTTTAGCCTCAACGATCGCCCAATACTCGGGTTTTTGTTTAATCATGGTGACGATGATAGACAGTAATGAAGAATGGTTTCACAAAACACATGCATTTCTTTTGTTCCAAATCGCCAAGACACCAACATGAATAAAGATGACATGGCTTGCTCCGTCCACCATTGGGATGAGTCACTGAAAACCACCATTCAAAGACCGAATTGAAGTTAGCCCAATAATTACTGCCCATGTCCGTCAAACTTACCCAATCTTGAATCATGGTCCAAATGCCATCGGAGAGGTGGCATTTGAAAAGAATGTGAGTGATGGTCTTTGGTTCCTCCTACAAAGCGAACAAATCTCACAATCTGGCCAATCACTCTTTTAGGGGCAATCTGTGGTCCAAACTATATCTTCGCATATAAGCCAAAGAAAGAATTTGCGCTGGGGAGGGGAGAAGGGCCGGAGGCAATTGTTCCAAATGATCAGCCGCATAAATCGTTTTTTAACCCTTAATCGTAGAACAATAGTTCTATGGTATATTTTCATTAATTAAAATATGTACATGTTAAAATTACAAAACGAAAACAGAAAAAAATCACAGCTATCCAATGCTAGCGCGTTCTAAGATGATCGAAATTAAAGGGTTCTTAGCTTAGGGAGATTTCTATCTAAGAATCAAGGGATTCTATGAACTAGGTCTTGGTTCTATGCCTGACGAGCAGCAAATCTTGTTTGAGTTTGAATTTCCATGATCTGAGACTAGAGGCTTCGTTCTTGAAAATGGTTCCATTTCTCTGCATCCAAATATTCCAGCAAAACCTAGGATATAATATCCTTAGCAATCTTCTTTGGAAGGGTCTGATGAAGAAGCAGAACTTCATCAAAGAATGATATTTCTCTATTTTTATGTGGAGCTATAGACAACCAACAGTTCTGAGCAAAGGTGCACTCACACATAAGGTGTATGATATTTTCCTCACATTTTTCATTGCAGAGAGTATTGTTGTAGGAGGGGGTGTGGAAAGATTTCCTTCTCAGAAGACCCCTAGTGCTTAATCTATCATAAAGAGCCAACCAGAAGAAAATTTTATGTCTGATTCTGCTTGCACTCTTCCATATCCATTTGAAGATACAACATGCTTCTGAGGTACCCATGATGTGCTTGTACATTTTTTTGCCGGAATAGTTTTTGCCCCAGTGATATTTCCAAATATCCTTTCCTGGGCTTATAGTAATTTGATACACCGGTTGATTGGAAATGACAAATTGATCATGGGCTTGGGCTGAAATGGGTCTATGAAAAATTTCTACAAGCTCCTATCCACTCAGCATTTGAGCCACAGTCTTTCCAGTGTTAATGGTGAAGGAATGGAGTTCAGTGTTAATGACAAATTGATCTTTCCATCTGTCCTCCCAGAAAAATGCAGTTTCTCTAGATGTACTAGTGCAAGTGGTTGCTTCTTTGTATAGTGGAATGAGCTTTATGAGGGACTTCCACCAGAAGGATCCTTCTAGTTTGACAGTGGGTGGATTTTTTGTATAGTAATTTTCCCAAATCATATTTACCCAAGGCAGATTTTCTTTGCTGAAGAACTTATGGAGATTTTTCAATAAAAGTGTTTTGTTGTGGGCAACCAGGTCCAAGACCCCTAAGCCTCCATGTGATTTTGGCTTGCAGATTTTATCCCTGGCAATCTTTGCAGTTCCAGCATCAGTAGTACCATATTTCCTCCATAAGTAGTGTCTTAGGTACTTGTTTATTTGTTCTACTACTCCCTTGGGCAGAGCTAGGCAGCACATGAAGTATGTTGGGAGGGCTGAATATATTGATTTGATTAGCTGTAATCCGCCATCATATGAGACAAGAGTTAAGCAACCTGAAATTCTTCTTTCAATTCTTTGCATCATGGCAGAGAAGTCCTCAATCTCCAATTTATGAATACTTAGAGCATTTCCACTCGTTTGCCCCCTAGGAGGCATATTTTACGCCGCTTGGGGGGCCGCCAGCGAAATTTTTGGCCTGGGGGGGCAAAAATTTCCACTCGTTGTGCCCCCATGAGCATGTTGAGCGCAGTGGCTTCGACGACCTCCTCAGCGCGCGCCCAATGGAGAAGCGCTAGGAGATGGGCGGTGGTGCGCTGGAGCACCACGGCGAGCACGATGGCGAGGCTGAGGCGGCCGCAGCGGTGTTGCCGCACGACGACGTCCCAACCTCGTGCTGCCGCCGAAACGACGCCATGATGCTCCAGCCACAGTCCTCATCATCGCCGCACTCGAGGCTGTTGCCGGTCAGGTCCGTGCAGCGTCTTCCTCGCCATCTCACACTGGACCCTGCCGGGGTCTAATACGTCTCCAACGTATCTATAATTTATGAAGTATTCATGCTATTATATTATCCATCTTGGATGTTTAATGGGCTTTACTATACACTTTTATATTATTTTTGGGACTAACCTATTAACCCGAGCCCAAAGTGCGCCTCGTTTTTTCCTTGTTTGACGTTTGAAGAAAAGGAATATCAAACAGAGTCCAAACGGAATGAAACCTTCGGGAGAGTTATTTTTGGAAAGAAAGCAATCCGGGAGACTTGGAGTGCACGTCAGGGGATCAACGAGGAAGGCACGAGGCAGGGGGCGTGCCCACCCCCCTGGGCACGCCCTCCACCCTCGTAGGCCCCTCGTGGCTCCCCTGACGTATTTATTCCTCCTATATATACCAATATACCCTAAAACAATCGGGGAATAGAATAGATCGGGAGTTCCGTCGCCGCAAGCCTCTGTAGCCACCAAAAACCAATCGGGACCCTGTTAAGCACCGCCGAGGGGGAGGGATCCCTCACCGTGGCCATCTTCATCATCCGGCGCTCTCCATGACAAGGAGGGATTAGTTCACCCTCGGGCTGAGGGTATGTACCTGTAGCTATGTGTTTGATCTCTCTCTCTCTCTCTCTCTTTTTCTTTATTTGGCACGGTCTTGATGTATCTCGTTCTTTTCTATTTTAGTTGTATATTATGACATTTCTGCCCCTCTACTCTCTTGTAATGGATTGAGTTTTCCCTTTGAAGTTATCTTATCGGATTGAGTCTTTAAGGATTTGAGAACACTTGATGTATGTCTTGTCGTGCATATCTGTGGTGACAATGGGATATCGCGTGATTCACTTGATGTATGTTTTGGTGATCAACTTGCAGGTTCCGCCCATGAACCTATGCATAGGGGTTGGCACACATTTTTGTCCTGACTCTCCGATAGAAACTTTGGGGCACTCATTGAAGTACTTTGTGTTGGTTGAATAGATGAATATGAGATTGTGTGATGCATATCGTATAATCATGCCCACGGATACTTGAGGTGACATTGGAGTATCTAGGTGACATTAGGGTTTTGGTTGACATGTGTCTTAAGGTGTTATTCTAGTACGAACTCTTGAATAGATCGATCCGAAAGAATAACTTTGAGGTGGTTTCGTACCCTACCATAATCTCTTCGTTTGTTCTCCACTATTAGTGGCTTTGGAGTGACTCTTTGTTGCATGTTGAGGGATAGTTATGTGATCCAATTATGTTATTATTGTTGAGAGAACTTGCACTAGTGAAAGTATGAACCCTAGGCCTTGTTTCCTAGCATTGCAATACCGTTCACGCTCACTTTTACCACTTGTTACCTTGCTGTTTTTATATTTTCATATTACAAAAACCTATATCTACCATCCATATTGCACTTGTATCACCATCTCTTCGCCGAACTAGTACACCTATACAATGTACCATTGTATTGGGTGTGTTGGGGACATAAGAGACTCTTTGCTATTTGGTTGCAGGGTTGTTTGAGAGAGACCTTAGGTCATCCACTTGAGGGAAATTTGCTACTGTCCTACAAACCTCTGCACTTGGAGGCCCAACAACGTCTACAAGGAGAAGGTTGCATAGTAGACATCAGGGTCCCCTCCTCGGGCACGCGGCGGAGCGCCCTATCCGCCCCGGCCACGCGAGCCAGGCCCAGAGGAGGATGCGGGACACGGAAGCGTCGTGGACGCGCGCCCCTTGCGTGCCCAGCGCTTGAATCGTCGGAGGCAGAGGCCGTGGTCGACAAGCTCCTCCGGCCCCTCTGGAGCTGGCTGCTACGAGAACTCCCGCTTTAACATGCCTGCTGCGAGAGCCGGAGGAGTGGAAGAGCACAGGAGCCGGCCAGGGCGGGATAACGCGGCGGCGGGCGCGGATGCGTGGCGGAGGCGGGGTGCGGGCAGAGCCTTGCACGGCCGTGGAGGAGCGTGGGGGAAGAGCAGGCCGGCGCGGGCGGCCAAGCCGGCTGGAGCGCTGGCTGCGTGGGGAGGCGGGACACGGGCCAACGTGTAGAGGCGGGAAGCGGGCGGAGCCGGTTGAGCACGGGCCGGCCACCCGGAGCTAATGCGGGAGACCTCGGTGGCGGCAAGCAGCCGGGGAGAGAGAAGGTGGGGCACTGCAAGGAGAAAGCGACGGGGAGAGAGAAGGTGTTGAGGAGATGTTGCTGGAGGTGGGCCACATGACGCAAAAAATAGCGCTGGCCTCCCCAGCTGCCTCCCAGGGGGCTGGGTTTGGGGTGCGATCACCAGGGCCAATTTTACTCAAATCCTGCGAAAAACAAGGCTTTGGGGGCGTGAGTGGAGCGTTTTTTTATCGCCGGGGCTAAAAACATGGTCCTAGGGGTGTTCTTGGGGGGACGGGTGGAGATGCTCTTAGAGGCAATCCAAGATATGTGAATGTGAAAGAACCCAATTGACAACCCAGTGTATAAGTGTGACCTTGCTAGATTCCACATTGATTGGTATGATCACTGACTTGTTGTAATTTACTTTAAGTCCTGTCTGGGCAGAAAAATGTAGTAATAGATTCCTGACTTGACATACTCGTGTTACTTCAGTAGGCAACATTAATATTGTGTCATCAGTATATTGAATTAATGGGAAGTCTGGGCGTGAATTGATATGCAGAGGGCAGAGATAATGTTGTTTCTCATGGCTTTAATAGCAATTGATTGCATAAAGTCAACAGCAAGAACAAATAGTGAAGGAGACAAATGGTCTCCTTGCCTAACCCCTCATTTGCAATGTATATTTTTTCCTGGAATTCCATTGAGGATGACTGCAGAAGTGCCTGAATCAAAGATGCAATACTAGGGAAAAGCTTATAGGTAGACGCTTACTAGTAGTGCGGGTTTATACTCATCGCTACTGCTACTTACTAGTAGCGCGGGTTTATACCCCTCGCTACTACTAAGTTGATAGTGAAGGAAATATGCCCTAGAGGCAACAATAAAGTTGTTATTTATATTTCCTTATATCATGATAAATGTTTATTATGCATGCTAGAATTGTATTAACCGGAAACTTAGTACATGTGTGAATACATAGACAAACAGAGTGTCCCTAGTATGCCTCTACTTGACTAGCTTGTTAATCAAAGATGGTTAAAGTTTCCTGGCCATAGACATGTGTTGTCATTTGATGAACGGGATCACATCATTAGAGAATGATGTGATGGACAAGACCCATCCGTTAGCTTAGCATTATGATCGTTTAGTTTTATTGATATTGCTTTCTTAATGACTTATACATGTTCCTCTGACTATGAGATTATGCAACTCCCGAATACCGGAGGAACACCTTGTGTGCTATCAAACGTCACAACGTGAATCGGGTGATTATAAAGATGCTCTCTGGTGTCTCCGATGGTGTTTGTTGAGTTGGCATAGATCGAGATTAGGATTTGTCACTCCATGTATCAGAGAGGTATCTCTGGGATCTCTCGGTAATGCACATCACTATGAGCCTTGCAAGCAATGTGACTAATGAGTTAGTTACGGGATGATGCATTACAGAACGAGTAAAGAGACTTACCGGTGACGAGATTGAACTAGCTATGATGATACCGACGATCGAATCTCGGGCAAGTAACATACTGATGACAAAGGGAACAACGTATGTTGTTATGCGGTTTGACCGATAAAGATCTTCATAGAATATGTAGGAGCCAATATGAGCATCTAGGTTCTGCTACTAGCTATTGACCAGAGATGTGTCTCGGTCATGTCTACATAGTTCTCGAACCCGTAGAGTTTGCACGCTTAACGTTCGATGACGATTTGTATTATGAGTTATATGATTTGATGACCGAAGTTTGTTTGGATTCCCGGATGAGATCACGGACATGGCGAGGAGTCTCGAAATGGTCGAGAGGTAAAGATTCATATATTGGAAGGTAACATTCGGACACCGGAATGGTTCGGGTCGGTTCGGATAAGTTTCGAAGTACCGGGGTTACCGGAACCCCCCGGGGAGTTAATGGGCCTTCATGGGCCCTAGTGGAGAGAGGAGGCGGCGGCCAGGTGGAGGCGCCCCTCCCCCATGCCCAAACCGAATTGGACTAGGGTTGGGGGGCCCTTTCCTTCTTCCCCTCCACCTCTTTCCCCTTCCCCCTTCTCCGGAAAGGAAAGGAGAGGGCCGAATCCTACTTGGACCGGGAGTCCAAGTAGGACTCCCCCCTTGGCGCCCCCCCTTGGGCTAGCCACCTCTCCTCCCCCCTTATATACGTGGGAGGGGGCACCCCAAAGGCACACCAAGTCTTCTCTTAGCTGTGTGCGGTGCCCCCTCCACAGTTACACACCTCGGTGATATCATCATAGTGCTTAGGCGAAGCCCTGCACCGGTAACAACATCATCATTGTCGCCACACCGTCGTGCTGACGGAACTCTCCCTCTTCCTCAATTGGATCAAGAGATCGAGGGAGGTCATCAAGCTGAACGTGTGCTGAACACGGAGGTGCCGTACGTTCGGTGCTTGGATCGGTTGGACCGCGAAGACGTTTGACTACATCAACCGCGTTACTAAACGCTTCCGCTTTCGGTCTAAGAGGGTACGTGGATACACTCTCCCCGCTCGTTGCTATGCATCTCCTAGATAGATCTTACGTGATCGTAGGTGAAATTTTAGAAATACTACATTCCGCAACAGTGGCATCCGAGCCAGGTCTATGCGTAGATGTTATATGCACGAGTAGAACACAATGAGTTGTGGGCGATAATAGTCATACTGCTTACCAGCAACATCTTACTTTGATTCGGCGGTATTGTTGGATGAAGCGGCCCAGACAGATATTACATGACTGCGTACATGAGACTGGTTCTACCGACGTGCTTCGCACACAGGTGGCTAGCGGGTGTCTGTTTCTCCAACTTTAGTTGAATCGATTTTGACTACGCCCGGTCCTTGTTGAAGGTTAAAACAACACACTTGACGAAAAATCATTGTGGTTTTGATGCATAGGTAAGAATGGTTCTTGCTAGAAGCCCGTAGCGGCCACGTAAAACTTGCAACAACAAAGAAGAGGATGTCTAACTTGTTTTTGCAGGGCATGTTGTGATGTGATATGGTCAAGATGTGGTGAGATATAAATTGTTGTATGAGATGATCATGTTTTGTAATAGTTATCGGCAACTGGCAGGAGCCTTATGGTTGTCGCTTATTGTTATCTGAAATGCAATCGCCATGTAATTGCTTTACTTTATCACTAAGCGGTAGCGATAGTCGTAGAAGCAATAGTTGGCGAGGCGACAACGATGCTACGATGGAGATCAAGGTGTCAAGCCGGTGACGATGGTGATCATGACGGTGCTTTGGAGATGGAGATCAAAGGCACAAGATGATGATGGCCATATCATATCACTTATTTTGATTGCATGTGATGTTTATCCATTATGCATCTTATTTTGCTTGGTACGGCGGTAGCATTATAAGATGATCCCTCACTAAATTTCAAGGTACAAGTGTTCTCCCTGAGTATGCACTGTTACTACAGTTCGTCGTGCCAAGACACCACGTGATGATCGGGTGTGATAAGCTCTACATTCACATACAATGGGTGCAAGCCAGTTTTGCACACGCAGAATACTCGGGTTAAACTTGGCGAGCCTAGCATATGCAGATATGGCCTCTGAACACTGAGACCGAAAGGTCTAACGTGAATCATATAGTAGATATGATCAACATAGTGAAGTTCACCATTGAAAGCTACTGCATCTCACGTGATGATCGGACATGGTTTAGTTGATATGGATCACGTGATCATTTAGATGACTAGAGGGATGTCTATCTAAGTGGGAGTTCTTAAGTAATATGATTAATTGAACTTTAATTTATCATGAACTTAGTACCTGATAGTATTTTGCATGTCTATGTTGTTGTAGATCAATGGCCCGTGCTACCGTTCCCTTGAATTTTAATGCGTTCCTAGAGAAAGCTAAGTTGAAAGATGATGGTAGCAACTACACGGACTGGGTCCGTAACTTGAGGATTATCCTCATTGCTGCATAGAAGAATTACGTCCTGGAAGTACCACTAGGTGCAAGACCCGCTGCAGGAGCAACTCTGGACATTATGAACGTCAGGCAGAGCAAAGCTGATGACTACTCGATAGTTCAGTGCGCCATGCTTTACGGCTTAGAATCGGGACTTCAACGACATTTTGAACGTCATGGAGCATATGAGATGTTTCAGGGGTTGAAGTTAATATTTCAAGCAAATGCCCGGATTGAGAGATATGAAGTCTCCAATAAGTTCTACAGCTGCAAGATGGAGGAGAATAGTTCTGTCCGTGAACATATACTCAGAATGTTTGGGTACCACAACCACTTGACTCAACTGGGAGTTAATCTTCCTGATGATAGTGTCATTGACAGAGTTCTGCAATCACTGCCACCAAGCTAGAAAAGCTTCGTGATGAACTATAATATGGAAGGGATGGATAAGACAATTCCCGAGCTCTTCGCAATGCTAAAGGCTGCGGAGGTAGAAATCAAGAAGGAGCATCAAGTGTTGATGGTTAACAAGACCACTAGTTTCAAGAAGAAGGGAAAAGGGAAGAAGGGGAACTTCAAGAAGAACGGCAAGCAAGTTGCTGCTCAAGTGAAGAAGCCCAAGTCTGGACCTAAGCCTGAGACTGAGTGCTTCTACTACAAAGGGACTGGTCATTGGAAGTGAAACTGCCCCAAGTATTTGGCGGATAAGAAGGATGGCAAAGTGAAAGGTATATTTAATATACATGTTATTGATGTGTACCTTACTAATGCTCATAGTAGCGCCTGGGTATTTGATACTGGTTCTGTTGCTCATATTTGCAACTCAAAACAGGGGCTACGGATTAAGTGAAGATTGGCTAAAGACGAGGTGACGATGCGCATGGGAAATGGTTCCAAAGTCGATATGATCGCGGTCGGTATGCTACCTCTACATCTACCGTAGCGATTAGTTTTAAACCTGAATAATTGTTATTTGGTGCCAGCGTTAAGCATGAAAATTATATCTGGATCTTGTTTGACGCGAGACGGTTATTCATTTAAATCACAGAATAATGGTTGTTATATTTATATGAGTAATATTTTTTTGGTCATGCACCCTTGATGAGTGGTCTATTTTTGTTGAATCTCGATAGTAGTGATACACATATTCATAATATTAAAGCCAAAAGACGCAAGGTTAATAATGATAGTGCAACTTATTTGTGGCACTGCCGTTTAGGTCATATTGGTGTAAAGCGCATGAAGAAACTCCATGCTGATGGGCTTTTGGAATCACTTGATTATGAATCACTTGATGCTTGCGAACCATGCCTCATGGGCAAGATGACTAAGACTTCGTTCTCTGGAACAATGGAGCGAGCAACTGACTTGTTGGAAATAATACATACTGATGTATGTGGTCCGATGAGTGTTGTGGCTCGCGGCAGGTATCGTTATTTTCCGACCTTCACAGATGATTTGAGCATATATGGGTATATCTACTGGATGAAACATAAGTCTGAAACATTTGAAAAGTTCAAAGAATTCAAGAGTGAAGTGGAAAATCACGGTAACAAGAAAATAAAGTTTCTGTGATCTGATCGTGGAGGTGAATATTTGAGTTATGAGTTTGGTCTTCATTTGAAACAATGTGGAATAGTTTCACAATTCACGCCACCTGGAACACCACAACGTAATGGTGTGTCCAAACATCGTAATCGTACTTTATAAGATATGGTGCGGTCTATGATGTCTCTTACTGATTTACCGCTATCATTTTGTGGTTATGCTTTTGATCCTTTGGGGTTTTACCGCTATCATTTTGGGGTTATGCTTTAGATACGATTACGATGTTCGGCTACATTCACGTTAAATAGGGCACCATCTAAATCCGTTGAGACGACACCATATGAACTGTGGTTTGGCAAGAAACCCAAGTTGTCATTTATGAAAGTTTGGGGCTGCGATGCTTATGTGAAAAAGCTTCAACTTGATAAGCTCGAACCCAAATCGGAGATATGTGTCTTCATAGGATACCCAAAGGAAACTGTTGGGTACACCTTCTATCACAGATCCGAAGGCAAGATATTCGTTGCTAAGAATGGATCCTTTCTAGAGAAGTAGTCTCTCTCGAAAGAAGTGAGTGGGAGGAAAGTAGAACTTGATGAGGTAAGTGTACCTGCTCCCGAAGTGGAAAGTAGTACATCACAGAAATCAGTTCCAGTGATTCATACACAAATTAGTGAGGAAGCTAATGATGATGATCATGAAACTTCGGATCAAGTTACTAATGAACCTCGTAGGTCAACCAGAGTAAGATTCGTACCAGAGTGGTACGGTAATCCTGTTCTAGAAGTCATGTTACTTGACCATGATGAACCTATGAACTATGAGGAAGCGATGATGAGCCCAGATTCCACAAAATGTCTTGAAGCCATAAAATCTGAGATGGGATCCATGTATGAGAACGAAGTATGGACTTTGGTTGACTTTCCCGATGATCGGCAAGCCATACAAAATAAATGGATCTTCAAGAAGAAGACTGACGCTGACGGTAATGTTACTGTCTACAAAGTTTTACTTGTTGCAAAAGGTTTTCGACAAGTTCAAGGTGTTGACTACGATGAGACTTTCTCACCCGTAGCGATGCTTAAGTCTGTCCAAATCATGTTAGAAATTGTCGCATTTTATGATTACGAAATTTGGCAAATGGATGTCAAAACTGCATTCCTTAATGAATACCTTAAAGAAGAGTTGTATATGATGCAACCAGAAGGTTTTGTCGATCCAAAAGGTGCTATCAAAGTGTGCAATCTCAAGTGATCCATTTATGGACTGGTGCAAGCCTCTCGGAGTTGGAATATACACGTTTATAGTGTGATAAAAGCATATGGTTTTATACAGACTTATGGAGAAGCCTGTATTTACAAGAAAGTGAGTGGGAGCTCTGTAGCATTTCTAATATTATATGTGGATGACATATTGTTGATTGGAAATAATATAGAATTTTTGGATAGCATAAAAGGATACTTGAATAAGAATTTTTCAATGAAGGATCTCGATGAAGATGCTTATAATTTGGGCATCAAGATCTATAGAGATAGATCAAGACGCTTAATTGGAATTTCACAAAGCACATACCTTGATAAAGTTTGGAAGAAGTTCAAAATGGATCAGTCAAAGAAAGGGTTCTTGTCTGTGTTACAAGGTGTGAAGTTGAGTCAGACTCAATGCACGACCCACTGCGGAAGATAGAGAGAAAATGAAAGTCATTCCCTATGCCTCAGCCATAGGTTCTATCATGTATGCAATGCTGTGTACCAGACCTGATGTGTGCCTTGCTATTAGTTTAGCAGGGAAGTACCAAAGTAATCCAGGAGTGGATCACTGGATAGCGGACAAGAACATCCTGAAATACCTAAAAAGCACTAAGGATATGTTTCTCGTTTATGGAGGTGAAAAAGAGCTCATCGTAAATGGTTACGTCGATGCAAGCTTTGACACTGATCCGGATGACTCTAAGTCACAAACCGGATACGTATGTATATTGATTGGTGGAGCTGTCAGTTGTCGTGGCAGGATCTATGTGTGAAGCGAAGGACATAGCTGCTTCGGAAGCAGCAAATGAAGGAGTCTGGATGAAGGAGTTCATATCCGATCTAGGTGTAATACCTAGTGCATCGGGTCCAATGAAAATCTTTTGTGACAATACTGGTGCAATTTCCTTGGCAAAGGAATCCAGATTTCACAAGAGAACCAAGCACATCAAGATACACATCAATTCCATCCGCGATCAAGTCAAGGAGGGAGACATAGATATTTGCAAGATACATACGGATCTGAATGTTGCAGACCCGTTGACTAAGCCTCTCTCACGAGCAAAACATGATCAGCACCAAGACTCCATGGGTGTTAGAATCATTACTATGTAATCTAGATTATTGACTCTAGTGCAAGTGGGAGGCTGAAAGAAATATGCCCTAGAGGCAATAATAAAGTTGTTATTTATATTTCCTTATATCATGATAAATGTTTATTATTCATGCTGGAATTGTATTAACCGGAAACTTAGTACATCTGTGAATACATAGACAAACAGCGTGTCCCTAGTATGCCTCTACTTGACTAGCTCGTTAATCAAAGATGGTTAAAGTTTCCTAGCCACAGACATGTGTTGTTGATGTCACTTGAAGCTACGTCGGTATTTCCCCAAAGAGGAAGGGATGATGTAGCACAGCGGCAGTAGGTATTTCCCTCAGATATGAAACAAAGGTTATCAAACCAGTAGGAGAACCAAGCAACACAACATAAACAGCCCCTGCACACAAATAACAACCACTCGCAACCCGATGTGTTAAAGGGGTTATCAATCCCTTTAGGGTAACGACGCCAGAAACGGTGCATGGACGGGAGAAAGTTGTAATAGATTAAATAAATGGATCGCAAATAAAATAAAGTGCATCAAAGTATTTTTGTATTTTTGGTTTAATAGATCTGAAAATAAATGCAAGGAAAAAGTAGATCGCAAAGGCAAATATATGAGAAAGAAGACTCGGGGGCCGTAGGTTTCACTAGTGGCTTCTCTCGAGAAAAATAGCAAACGATGGGTGAACAAATTACTGTTGGGCAATTGATAGAACTTCAAATAATTATGACGATATCGAGACAATGATCATTATATAGGTATCACGTCCAAGATTAGTAGACCGACTCCTGCCTGCATCTACTACTATTACTCCACACATCGGCCGCTATCCAGCATGCATCTAGTGTATTAAGTTCATGGAAAAACGGAGTAATGTAATAAGAACGATGAATTCATGTAGACAAGATCTCTCTATGTAGAGATATACCCCATCATTTTATCCTTAGTAGCAACGATACATACGTGTCATTTCCCTTTCTGTCACTGGGATCAAGCACCGTAAGATCGAACCCACTACCGGGCACCTCTTCTCATGGCAAGATAAATAGATCAAGTTGGCCAAACAAAACCCAAATATCGGGGAAGAAATACGAGGCTATAAGCAAGCATGCATATAAGAGATCAAATAAACTCAAATAACTTTCATGGATATAAAAAGATAGATCTGATTATAAACTCGAAGTTCATCCGATCCCAACAAACACACTGCAAAAAGAGTTACATCATATGGATCTCCAAGATACCAATGTATTGAGAATCAGCGAGAGAGAGAAAGAGAGAGAGAGAGAGAGAGAGAGAGAGAGAGAGAGAGAGAGAGAGAGAGAGAGATCGATCTAGCTACTAACTACGGACCCGAAGGTCTACAAAGAACTACTCACGCATCATCGAAGAGGCACCAATGGAGGTGGTGAACCCCATCCGAGATGGTGTCTAGATTGGATCTGGTGGTTCTGGACTCTGCGGTGGCTGGATGAATATTTCGCCGACTCCCCTAGGGTTTCTGGAATATTGGGGTATTTATAGAGCAAAGAGGCGGTCTGGGGGGCACCCGAGGTGGGCACAACCCACACTACAAAAAAATACACTTCCGTGATGATACATGTTTGTCATAGTAGGTCGCGTTTTTTTCATGCATGTACATCCATGACAAATTTATGATAGAATCAAGATAGTCATACATGTGCTGTCGTAGAAATGTTCCATGACTGTAACGTCCCAAATTTTCAATTTGGAATGTTATACATAGGTCATCCATGCATATCATATTTTATTGCATCTTCGTTCCGCAATCCTCGAAATCCTAAGCAACTCAAGGACCCTCGGAGAGAGTTGGGGATTTTCCGGTTTTCATATTTGATTTTTATGAAATAGCGAAAGCGAGGATTTTTGATTTTAATTATTTTTCTCTCCGAAAAATATTTCATAATAAAATAAATGAGGGGAGATAATATGACTTCTTCAAAACAATTGAAATATTGGAGGAAAAATGTTAAAATCATTTGTTGGATTTTATTTGAGTTTATTTGGATTTTATTTGCATTAGAAAAATTGCATGTTTTAAAAATTGCATTTTAGGGCCAAGAAAATGTTCATCTCGTTCTAAATATTTCATTTAGACGGTGAAAATTTGTTTTGGCATTTTGAGATTTTTTTATTTTATTTTATAGGATTTATTTTCTGTAGGCGGAATTATTAAAAAGGGTTCCAGCTACCGGTGGCCCCAAGGCTCACCGAGCAGGTGCCCCCTTCCGCCGCCTCCCTCACGCCAGAAGAAGACGGACGCCGAGGAGAGTCCGAGCCGGACTCCTCCCGGCGCCTCGCCCAAGCCATCCCGCCTCGCCTTTATATACCACCGCCCGCCCCTAGCCACCACCACTAACCGCCTTGAGCCTGACCGCCGCCGCGCCTCCCATCGCAGCCGCCGCCTCCTGCCGCCGTCACCGCCTCCCGTCGCCACCCCGCCACCCCACACCGCCCTGCCATCGCGCCGGACCCTGCCGGAGCCGAGCCGAGGTAGCCGCCCCACCGCCCCGGTTTTCTAAAGAAAACTGTTCGGTTTTTTAGAAACCCTAGTTTTCGTTTTTTTAATAGATCGGTTTTTCTCTGGTTTATTTATTTAGCGAGCGTTCGCTCGTTCGTTCGTTTTAACGAACACGTTCTTTGTTTAGATCAAGATAACAAACGTTCGTTCGTTAGTCTGTTCGTTAGTTTTCTTTTTCTCGGATTTATTCCGCGATTTTTCTGATCGCGATTTCTGATCCTATCTTAGTTTCTGTTTATCTTTTCGCTCGTTAGTCGGTATCAGGCGATTCAAGCGCCCAGATCTTCGTCTCGAGACCCTCTTTCCGCTTAAACAACTTAAACAAGATTTTGATACTGTAAAATTAGACCTTAGTTCAGATTAGTAAACGAATCTTGTTTCTTTCGTCGTTTGAGTTTCGTTGCTCCGTTTTGTTTGATTCTTTTTGCAAACCGGAGTTCTTAAGTTGAACTTTCTGTTCAGCCTCATTTATTTGAGTTTTGCTTGTGCATCTTTGCTTGTTGCTTATGTATGTTATTGTTTGCTTCCGATAGAATTCCCGGAGTGCGAAGCGTGTTACTACGAGTCTCTAGGATTCGCGGATCGTCAGCAAGGCAAGTAACACTTTGATCATACTCTTTTCATACCCAGTTTTTATGCATTAGCTCAATCCTCAAACATTGCATGGTTAGGATGTCTTTAACTTGTGGGTTGGGAAGTAGTAGTTGAGGTAGAACCTATTGCCTTGTTACTATCAAACCCTTGGGAGTTACTCCTACGTGTTGCTTATGTTGCTATGCTATGCTCGTAGACGTGTTTGGGTTTGAGTGAATCCATGACAGATGTGAGATTGTTAATTAATGGTTTAATTTAAGGTGGCAACTTTAATACACATCTGTGTGGATTGAGGCACTGGGGAACCAGTGTTGTCTATTTTATTTTGGAAATCTGAGCACCCGTGTGATCTTCCTATGGGCCGCCACCTGTGCTCAAAGGAATCGAGATTATTCATGCTAGAAACTTCCGTGTGCAGCCACAAGCTACTATGGGCTCTAGCATAGTTGAGTAAGATACGTGAAGCTCTTGAAGAGGTAGATCAGCAGGTAGTGGGTTATGTAGGTTTGGTATGGTCTACCCGGAGTAGAGAGTTAATGTTTCTGAAAGACTGTGTCTCGGTCATCCGTTTCTCAAACACCATGCAGTGCGAGAAATCAACGGAGCCGATCGAGTCTTGTGGGGAAAAGTGGGCAAACCTCTGTAGAGTGTGCAATCTAATCAAGGTTAGCCGTGTCCTCGGTTATGGACAATTTTGAGTATCTAGTAATTGAGTTATCACATGTATCTCATCACTCTTAATTAATATTGTTGGGTTGTTAACTACTTTAATTTTGATTGAGTTGGGGTTATACCTTCTCAATGTTTCAACCACCATGATAGTTAAATTAAAATCTATTCCTTTGTTGTAGGGAAAAATTGGCTTTTCGCAAAACTATAACCATAGAGCTTTCCACCAGCCAAATATGCATATAGTGATAGCATTATTCTGTTTATGCTCTATTGTGTTATATTGCCAGCATATTCCTTGTGCTGACCCGTTCTCGGGCTGCAACGTATTATGTTGCAGACTTTTCAGACGAGGAGTAAGGTTCGTTAGGTCGTTGCCATGCAGCTCAGCCATGCCGTTGGAGTTGATGGACTCACTTTATCTTCCAAGCCTTCCGTTGTTATCGTAATAGATGGCCTTAAGCCATATTATTGTAATAAGTTCTCTTTTGAGACATTCGATGTAATAAGTGTGTGATTGCTACTCTGTTATAAATCCTTCGAGTACTGTGTGTCAAAGACATTCTTGATCCGTGGATGACACTTGAAACACAAAGACTTCACCATCTGAGGTCGGGTTGCTACAAGATGGTATCAGAGCACACGCTGAGTGTAGGACACGACCACTAAGATAAACCATAGGTCACTCTTCTCTACTCATTTCTGACTCCTCTCCATTTTTCCACTCTTTAGGATGACGGAGATGAAGAACAAGTTTACACAATCGGATGAAGACACACCTTTTGGACGCCACTTGAAGGAAGTCACTTGGTACTTGAACATTGGAATACCAAGCTTCACCGGGACGTACAATGCCACCTTACCAGAAGAGAAGCGCTGGATGATTCAAGTACAAGTTCCGGGAAGGACGTTTCGCCAACTTCTAAACCCATAGAGTTTTCTTTGAAGCACCCACGGAGTCTAGGCAAGAGCATGGCAGCCCACATTACCACGGACGCATGGGAGAAGTCTACAACAGGGAGCTTAAGGACACCATCTATCAAATATGTGGGCGCCGAGACGAGCAATGGGAAGTAATCAACACCAAGAAGGATAGATCCATTGCAGCTTTTATCCAGGAGCTAAACCAACACATTCGACGCCAGGAGAACCAGATGTGCGCAGACATGATGGAGTTGAAGAAGGCGAAGACCAGGATCATCGAGCTAGAGTAAGAACTCAAGTTTACACGCGATGGATATGAGGAGGAAATCAAGACACTACTGGAGAAGAACGACGACCTAGTTAAGAAGATCGGAGTATTCATGGGAGGACCAGCACCGGAAGAAGAGGACGACAACCCCACTTGCCCGGACAACTACATCATCATCGACGACACCGATTCCGATCCAAGTGATGATGACTATGAAGACGAAGCTGGAGCAGACATCATGGAGTCTTCCACCGATAAAAATTTCTAGATGACCACCATATTATAGTAGAATTCTCCCCATGTATCTAATAGTAGTTGAGCACTTTTGCGATAGTTCTAGACTGTTGTATGCCCTTGCTTGATTGATTGAGTGAATTGATTGTGTTTGCCTCATGTGCATATGGGTAGTGTTTTCTCATTAGACCTTTTTTTTCTATTCTAATCTCTTCCATCTAAACCCATCAGATGCCTCCGAGACGTGACACCAGTTTTGTTTTCCCACCGGAGCTCACCCAGTTGATCCAGCAGCAGAATGCTTTGATGCAATTGCTAGTTCAGAACCAGGGCAACAACAACAACAACAACAACAATAACCCGCCGCTAGTGGACAATTTAGCCAGTTTCCTAAGGTTACAGCCGCCTGTGTTTTCCAGAAGCACCGAGCCAATAGTTGCTGATGATTGGCTACGCTGTATTGGAAGGGAGTTGACCACCGCAGGTTGCACAGATGCTGAGAAGGTGCACTTTGCCGCACATCAATTGGATGGACCAGCAGCCTCATGGTGGGAGAATTACACGACTACTTTTCCCATAGCCAATGTTACTTGGGACCAGTTTCAGCAAGCTTTTCGCACGGCCCATGTCTTAACTGGAGCCATGCAGATGAAGAAGTGCGAGTTTCGTAACTTACACCAGGGGAACTGTACTGTGGCTCCGTATGTGGATGAGTTTAGCAAGTTATCACGCTATGCCCCTGATGATGTGGCCACAGATGCATGAAGGGGAGAAGTTTATGGAAGGGCTGAATGATGAGATGAGCATGCAGTTGATGGTGGCGACTTTCAACAACTACCAGGTGTTGTTAGACAAGGCCCTTATGATTGAGGGGAAGCAGCAGCAAATTGAGAGCCGTAAGAGGAAGTATGGCCAAGGGAAGTATAATTCCGGAGGTCAACAAAAGCCCCGCTTAACCCCGAACTCGGGAGGACTTGTTCATAACCATGGAGGTCACAACCACACTGGAGGAGGATCGCATAACCACAATGGTGCTAAGAATGGAAATGGGAGCGGAGTTAATAACAATCAAAACCGCTCCAATCCAGCTACACCCGCCAAAAGGGACCTAAGTCAAGTTACTTGCTTTAAGTGCGGGAAGACAGGGCACTATGCCAATGATTGCCCTGAAGGAAGGAATGGAAATGGAAATGGGAGCGCTGGGAAGAAGCCTAATCCATTCAACAAAGGACAAGTGAACCATGTTAACGTGGAGGAAGTTGAAGAGCAGCCAGACGCGGTAATAGGTAAGTTTTTGGTTAAGTCATTTACCGCTCTTGTTCTTTTCGATACTGGTGCATCGCATTCATACATATCAAGGGGATTTGTGGATAAGTTTAAGCTACCAACCCAAACCCTTAGGACCCCTCTTTTAGTAAGCTCGCCTGGAGCAAAGTACATGGCTAACCGATGGTGCAACCAGATACCCCTAACCATTGGCACACATGTTTTTCCGTCTGATCTAATTATCTTGGAGTCACAAGGATTGGATGTGATATTAGGCATGGACTGGATGTCAAAGTATGGAGGAAGCATTGGTATGCTAGTAAATCAATTTATCTTACCACCGGAGGGAAAAAGGATAAAGTATGTATCTAGGCATGTGCCTAGGAGGAGCCAAGTGAATGCCCTCACGGGAGTTGTTCAGGAGGAAGTACCGGTAGTAAAGGATTTTCCGGATGTTTTCCCAGAGGAGTTACCAGGCATGCCACCGGATAGAGACATTGAGTTTCTGATAGAGTTATTGCCAGGTATAGGGCCAATATCCAAAAGACCCTATCGGATGCCCGCAAATGATCTGGAGGAAATTAAGAAACAGATCAAGGAGTTGTTGGAGAAAGGTTACATTCGAAGGAGTTCATCACCTTGGGGAGCCCCAGTGCTTTTGGTTGAGAAGAAGGATAAATCCCTAAGGATGGTTGTTGATTACCGAGCCTTGAATGAAGTAACGATTAAGAATAAGTACCCACTGCGGATGATCAATGATCTGTTTGATCAGCTGCAAGGAGCCAAGGTGTTTTCGAAGATCGATCTATGATCGGGATACCATCAGTTGAAGATTCGAGAGAAGGATATACCAAAGACAACGTTCACCACGCGGTATGGATTATACGAGTATACGGTCATGTCGTTTGGACTGACTAACGCCCCTGCCTATTTCATGAGTATGATGAACAAGGTGTTCATGGAGTATTTGGACAAGTTTGTTGTGGTGTTTATTGATGACATTATGGTATACTCGAAGAAAGAAGAGGAGCACAAGGAGCATTTGCGTTTAGTTCTCGAGAAACTTCGGGAACACCAGTTATACGCCAAGTTCAATAAGTGCGAGTTTTGGTTGAAGGAAGTTGGATTTCTTGGGCATGTTATATCGAGAAGGTATAGCAGTGGACCCCAAAGAAGGTTCGATCCATCGAATGGTTGGCACCCACTTCAGTTGGCGAGATCCGCAGTTTCCTTGGACTCGCAGGATATTATCGGAGATTCATTGAGAATTTTTCCAAAATTGCTAAACTAATGACTGAATTGCTGAAGAAGGATACTATGTTTAAATGGACAGAAGATTGCGAGGAAAGTTTCCAGGAGTTGAAGAAACGTTTGACTATAGCCCCAGTGCTAACATTGCCAAATATACATAAGGAGTTTCAAGTGTATTGTGACGCCTCACGCTTGGGACTTGGATGCGTGCTTATGCAGGACGGAAAGGTTGTTTCGTATGCCTCACGACAACTGAAGCCCCATGAGTTGAACTATGCCATGCATGATTTGGAGCTAGCAGCCGTTGAAGACCTGGAGCCATTACCTTATTGGAAACCGTTGGGATGTGTACACGGATCATAAGAGTTTGAAGTACATTTTCACGCAGAAGGAGTTGAACCTTAGGCAGCGGAGATGGCTGGAGCTTATAGAGGATTATGACATGAAGCTGCACTATCATCCAGGAAAGGCCAATGTCGTAGCAGACGCTTTGAGCCGGAAGAGTTATGCTAATATCCTTGAAAGTAAGGGTTGCCGAAGGAGTTAGCTGAAGATATCATGGAACTTCGATTGGAGATTGTTCCAAGAGGTTTCATTGCAACAATGGAAGTTCGTCCTACATTGTTGGACAAGATTCTAGAAGCTCAGAAGGAAGACAAAGAGATTGCTGAGATAAAGGAGAAGATGAGCAAAGGAAAGGCCAAAGGTTTTCGTGAGGATGAGCACGATACCTTATGGTTTGAGGACCGAGTTTATGTGCCCAATAACCCAGAGATCAGGAAGTTGATACTTCAGGAGGCTCATGACTCACCATACTCGATACACCCCGGAAACACCAAGATGTACTTGGATTTGAAAGAGCGTTTTTGGTGGACTGGTATGAAGAAGGATATTGCCGAGTATGTAGCCGTATGTGATGTATGTCAGAGAGTGAAGGCAGAGCATCAAAAGCCAGCAGGACTGTTACAGCCTATGCTGATACCCTAATGGAAGTGGGAAAACTTGGCATGGACTTTATCACCGGATTGCCCATGACCAAAGCAGGATATGATTCAATATGGGTAGTAGTGGATCGCTTGACCAAAGTGGCTCACTTCATCCCAGTGAAAACAACTTATACAAGTGCAAAGTTGGCCAAGATATATATGTCCAGGATCGTATGTTTGCATGGAGTTCCGAGGACCATCGTGACGTATAGAGGAACACAATTTACCTCAAAGTTTTGGCATCACCTGCACGGACTTTGGGAACGAGATTGGAGTTCAGTACAACATTTCACCCGCAGATAGATGGACAGACCGAGAGAGTCAACCAGATTCTGGAGGGCATGTTGAGAGCTTGTGCGCTAGATTATGGATCTAGTTGGGATGAAAATTTGCCTTACGCAGAGTTCTCATACAACAATAGCTACCAGGCCAGTTTGAAGATGGCACCGTTCGAAGCTCTGTATGGACGCAGATGCAGAACACCGCTGATGTGGGATGAGGTAGGAGACCGACAGCTGTTTGGACCAGACTTGATCAAGGAGTCTGAGGAGAAGGTTAAATTGATCCGTGATAGACTGAAGATTGCTCAGCCCAGGCAGAAGAGTTATGCAGATTCAAAACGCAAGGAGGTAACTTATGAAATTGGAGATAGAGCATATCTGCGAGGATCACCCTTGCGAGGAGTGAAACGCTTTGGAGTTAAGGGAAAGTTAGCCCCGAGATTTGTAGGACCGTATCGTGTTTTGGAACGGATGGGAGAAGTTGCCTACAAACTGGAGTTACCTGAAGGATTGTTAGGAGTTCACGATGTGTTCCACGTTTCACAGTTGAAGAAATGTCATGCTGAGATGGCCAATATACCATTAAGAGATACTGTACCCCTGGAGGCGATTCAGTTGGACAGTAATTTGACTTATGAGGAGAAGCTCGTAAAGATTCTTGACTTTGCCAGCCGAGTCACCCGCAGCAAGGTTATTAAGTTTTGCAAAGTCCAGTGGAGCCACCATACCGAGGAGGAAGCCACCTGGGAACGAGAGGATGATATTCGCAAGGACCACCCGCACCTATTTTCTAGCCAACCCGAATCTCGAGGATGGGATTCATCTTAAGGGGGGTAGGTTTGTAACATCCCAAATTTTCAATTTGGAATGTTCTATATAGGTCATCCATGCATATCATATTTTATTGCATCTTCATTCCGCAATCCTCGAAATCCTAAGCAACTCAAGGACCCTCGGAGAGAGTTGGGGATTTTCCGGTTTTCATATTTGATTTTTATCAAATAGTGAAAACGAGGATTTTTGATTTTAATTATTTTTCTCTCTGAAAAATATTTCATAATAAATAAATGAGGGGAGATAATATGACTTCTTCAAAACAATTGAAATATTGGAGGAAAAATGTTAAAATCATTTGTTGGATTTTATTTGAGTTTATTTGGATTAGAAAAATTGCATGTTTTAAAAATTGCATTTTAGGGCCAAGAAAATGTTCATCTCGTTCTAAATATTTCATTTAGACGGTGAAGATTTGTTTTGGCATTTTTAGATTTTTTATTATATTTTATAGGATTTATTTTCTGTCAGTGGAATTATTTGTTTTTTAAAAAGAGGGTTCCGCGGGCCCAAGGCCCGGCCAGCGGCCCGTTCGCTCCGTCTCCCTCGCTTGCGCCGTGTGCAGCAGACGCCGAGGAGAGTCCAAGCCGGACTCCTCCCGGGCGCCCTCGCCCAAGCCGCCCGTCCCTAGCCACCACCACCACCGCCGCCTGGCCGGCGGAGCCGCCGCCGAGCCCGCCGCCGCGCGCCTCCGCCCGCCGCCGCCGCCGAAACCGCCGCCTCCGCCGCCGCCGCCTCCGTCGCCACCCGCCGCCGCCCACGCCCCTTGTCGCGGACCCGCGAGCCGAGCCGAGGTAGCCGCCCCGCCCGGTTTTCTAAAGAAAAGCGTTCTGTTTTTTTAGAAACCCTAGTTTTTGTTTTTTTAAATAGATAGGTTTTTCTCCGGTTTATTTATTTAGCGAGCGTTCGCTCATTCGTTCATTTTAACGAACGCGTTCTTTGTTTAGATCCAGATAACGAACGTTTGTTCGTTAGTCTGTTCGTTAGTTTTCTTTTTCTTGGATTTATTCCGCGATTTTTCTGATCGTGATTTCTGATCCGATCTTAGTTTCTGTTTATCTTTTCACTCGTTAGTCGGAATCAGGCGATTCAAGCGCCCAGATCTTCGTCTCGAGACCCTCTTGCCGCTTAAACAACTTAAACAAGATTTTGATACTATAAAATTTGACCTTAGTTCAGATTAGTAAACGGATCTTGTTTCTTTCGCCGTTTGTGTTTCGTTGCTCCGTTTTGTTTGATTCTTTTTGCGAACCGGAGTTCTTAAGTTGAACTTTCTGGTCAGCCTCGTTTATTTTAGTTTTGCTTGTGCATCTTTGTTTGTTGCTTATGTATGTTATTGTTTGCTTGCGATAGAATTCCCGGAGTGCGAAGCGTGTTACTACGGGTGTGTTTGCTTTCTTTCACGAAGTGGAATGGCACGGGTCGGTTCCATCCCGATGGCCCGTTCCCGTGTTTAGATTGCCGAAGGAATCAGAACCCACTGATTCCAGGAAACGGCATATTCCCTGTTTATGCCGAACCTGGACGTTCCTTCGAATCGGCCGGACCACGCGGAACGCTTCACTCGCGTCTCCCTGCCCTTCTCCCCGACTCACCCACCCGGCGCCCCAACCCCCCACGACCTGTGCCCTCCTCTCTCTCTCCCTCGATGGCCATGGCGGCGGCAGGAAGTGTAGCCTCGCCGGTGTCTCCCCCCACCTCAACCTGGGATCTGGCGGAAGGAGGCGAGCACTCTGCTCCATTGCGCGGTCCTTGAGATTCATCGGCGGAAGGAGGCCGGGGAGGCCACGCTGCCACCACGCTCGCGCAACACACTGGGAAACGTCGCGCTGCCGCTCTTGACGGACCAGACGCTCCAAGCGCTGGCTGTGAATCCGTGATGGAGTAGGCGATCCATGCTGCGTGTGCCGTGGTGATAGGAAGGACGCCTTGTTGATCTTGTGTATTGGAGGAGCAAGGCTGCGGTCAAGACCGGACTAGCAAGCTGCATTTTTGCTTGTACTAGCAATTAGACAGATGCAGACTTTGATATTTGGGTAGTTACTGTTGATCTTGTGTTTAACTCTGCTTCTTTTCTTTTTGTTTCTCTGTGATTTGTTTTTGATGAGCATGTTCAAGCCTATGGTACATGAATCGTTGATGCTCGCACCGCTGTTACGAAATAGTATAGTTCAATTTTTATCTGCCTTTAACTGAAACCAATCCGATTCATAGTGAGATGAATAAACCCATTTCATTCCATCTCACAAACTAAACGCCAAAACGTAACCATTCCATTCCTCCAAATTGCCACTACCGAACACAAGGATGGAACCAACCCATTCTAGTGGAATGGAACCATGACATTCCATTCCACTTCGTTCTTGAACCAAACACACCCTATGAGTCTCTAGGATTCGCGGATCGTCAGCAAGGCAAGTAACACTTTGATCATACTCTTTTCATACCCAGTATTTATGCATTAGCTCAATCCTCAAACATTGCATGGTTAGGATGTCTTTAACTTGTGGGTTGGGAAGTAGTAGTTGAGGTAGAACCTATTGCCCTGTTACTATCAAACCCTTGGGAGTTACTCCTACGTGTTGCTTATGTTGCTATGCTATGCTCGTAGACGTGGTTGGGTTTGAGTGAATCCATGACAGATGTGAGATTGTTAATTAATGCTTTAATTTAACGTGGCAACTTTAATACACATCTGGGTGGATTGAGGCACCTGGGGAACCCAGTGTTGTCTGTTTTATTTTTGGAAATCCCGGAGTACCCGTGTGATCTTCCTATGGACCGCCACCCAGTGCTCAAAGGAACTGAGATTATTCATGCTAGAAACTTCGGTGTGCAGCCACAATCTACTAAGGGCTCTAGCATAGTTGAGTTAGATACGAGAAGCTCTTGAAGAGGTAGATCAGCAGGTAGTGGGTTTTGTAGGTTTGGTATGGTCTACCCGGAGTAGAGAGTTAATGTTTCCGAAAGACTGTGTCTCGGTCATCCGTTTCTCAAACACCATGCAGTGCGAAAATCAATGGAGGCGATCGAGTCTTGTGGGGAAAAGTGCGCAAACCCTTGCAGAGTGTACAATCTAATCATGGTTAGCCGTGTCCCCGGTTATGGACAATTTTGAGTATCTAGTAATTGAGTTATCACATGTATCTCATCACTCTTAATTAATATTGTTGGTTTGTTAACTACTTTAATTGGGATTGAGTTGGGGTTATACCTTCTCAATGTTTCAACCACCATGATAGTTAAATTAAAATCTATTCCTTTGTTGTAGGGAAAATTTGGCTTTTCGCAAAACTATAACCATAGAGCTTTCCACCAGCCAAATATGCATGTAGTGATAGCATTATTCTGTTTATGCTCTATTGTGTTATATTGCCAGCATATTCCATGTGCTGACCCGTTCTCGGGCTGCAACGTATTATGTTGCAGACTTTTCAGACGAGGAGTAAGGTTCGTTAGGTCATTGCCGTGCAGCTCAGCCATGCCGTTGGAGTTGATGGACTCACTTTATCTTCCAAGCCTTCCGATGTTATCGTAATAGATGGCCTTAAGCCATATTATTGTAATAAGTTCTCTTTTGAGACATTCGATGTAGTAAGTGTGTGATTGCTACTCTGTTATAAATCCTTCGAGTACTGTGTGTGTCAGCATTACTGATCCAGGGATGATACTGAAACATAGAGACTTGACCATCTAAGGTCGGGTCGCTACAATGACATTACCAAAATTATCATCACGGAAGTGTCCACTTCCATGACGATAAATCGCGCGTCACAGAAGTGCTTTCGTCAAGGGTGACCGACACGTGGCATCCACCGTAACGGAACGCCGTTAAGCTATCTGGTCGGGTTTTGGATCCGATAACCCGTTAACAGCCCCGACCAATGGGGACTTTCCACGTGTAAAATCATCATTGGCTGGGGGAAACACGTGTCGACTCATCGTTGGGACATATGTCATCCACTCATTGGATGTATACGCCTATGATACGTCGACATGTGGCACGGCTCAACAGAGGCCCATTCACGTGAAAAGGCCGCCCGTTTGACTTGGTCAAAAGGTGGCGGGCGCCCATGGAAAGCTTGTTAACGGCTGTTCGCATATAGCCCATTTACGGCCGCTAACCCAAGGCCCGTTCGCCCTATCCGAATTAGGCCCGATGGCGTCATCCGGGCCATCCAATATGATTCCAAATTTTCACTTCGGCCCATGTATGGCCCATGACGTCTTTCGGCCCATATGAGGCCCTATGTAACTCTTGGCCTATTAACGGCCCGTGGTGAAATCGCCCTCAATGAACGGTGTATCACTTTACACCCATTAACGGCGATGGTGAACCGGCCCGTAATGAACGATATATCACTTTATACCCATTAAGGGCCCGTTATTTAGTGGGCCGTTTCAAAGAATGTTATCTTTCGCCTTCTCGAGAGCCCATTTATTCTTGGGCTCATTTCAAAGATTCGTTTACTTATGGCCCGTTCTTGTCATTTTACGCTTGTGGGCCAAATTCAGCCCGTGGTTACATCGGCCCGCTTGTGGTCCATTGTCGTTGGGCGTTTTCATAGCGTCATCAACACGGCCTATTAACGATGGCCCGTTATGGTCATACGACCCGTATAAGGCCCATTGATGATACGACACCGTAGAAGGCCCATTGTTTCTACGGCCCGTAGAAGGCCCATTGTTTCTGACCCGTAGAAGGCCCATTGTTTCTATGGCCCGTAGAAGGTCTCTTGTTTCTCTGACCCGTAGAAGGCCCATCGTTTCTATGGCCCGTAGGGAGGCCGAGTGTCACTACGAAATATTAGCCCATGGTTATTGTGGCCTAGTTTTAAAAAGAAGCGCACTAACTACAAGCAAACAAGTAAACAAGACAACAAGGAAATAAATAAGCAAGCAACTTATGCTAGGCTATCACGGCTGTTACACATATTACATCCACTGGGCATCAAAGTTCGCCACCAGTGCAAATATAGGGAATAAAGCATCATATCATATACACTGGTTGTCAAAGTTGGCGACCAGCAAAAATAAACACCGCAGCAAAACAAATCCAGAACTAAAACCACTTCAGAAGATCTCAAGAAACAATATCCTGGGTACCCAAATGCTGGCAAGATGCTTAGCAAGCTTATTAACTTTCTCTTGTTTGGCGCTTAAATCCTCCAACGCTTGCTGTTGCACCAGAAAATATGCATCTGAATTCTGCAGGGACTTCCTCAGTCCTTGACTTCTGTCATGACACATCGATCGATGTCTTTCAACTTGAAGTTGAGACTCAAGAAGACAAACTTATTCATGCAGCGAGTTCGATGAGCTTGTGCGGTAGTAGTGGCGATAACTTTCGAACACTACATCAAGACAGGACTTTGGGTTCCCTCACCGTCGTCAAGATAGTTTTTATCGACTTTCTTGGAGACCAACAGGATGTCTCACTATCTTGAACCTTATCTGCATTACTTCCTTTACCATTTGATAACGCAGTCTTGTTCTCCAATATTTTGTCCGCATTCTAAAAGAGAAACAAGGCAGACACATCACATGTTTACCATGTTGTATATGAAACTCATTTTGGTAAATGAGTTCAGTAGTAAAGTGGACAGGATAACAGCATGAAACAAACATATATCTATGTACCATGGTCACTTTATGGTCTATATCATTCTAGATTTTGTTGCCAAATCAAGATATAGACACAGTTCAAATAATATTTGTTCAAGACAAAGCAGAATAGACAGAACATAAGTGTGGGTAACTATAGAGCAATAACAACACTTGTAATGTGCATGACATGAGAACATAACTGTTTATTCAATTGAAACTGAAATCAACATAGAGCAGGTTACAACGACAAACCAGTTAAAGAAACAGGTTTAAAACATACCTGTTGCGCCATTGGAGTTTCAATTCCATCCTTCAAATTTGAAAATAGTTGGTATGAGTAAATCTGAGTAATGCAAGAGCAAAGGAGTATGAACCATAGCTACGTAACACGACACGAGAACAAATCTTCTTCTCCTTTAAGCGTTGAGTTGGGATTCGAGTGGTGGTCCTCGTGCTTTGGGCACTGCAGTTCCCTTACTAACCGTTCGTGTTTGGGTGCTTCTGTGGTGGAGACGGTCTTGTGTCAAGCTGGAACTGGGTTACTATCTGCCGGGTTGGGGTTAGAAGGGGTGTAGCTGGTTCTCTGTCCAACTGGGTAGGGGTACAATCTGCAAGAGTCTGGGTTATGTGTGGTGGATCTGGTCCTTGGGCAAGTACAACCGTGGTTCTATCTGCATCAACTGGTAGCACTATCTTTTCTAAAGACCGTGTTGTTACTCCCTTAGATACTGCCATCACGCTCTCCAATTCAAATGGCTGATAAACAAGAAAAGTAATTGAAAGTATAGACATTGTATGATAGACAGGTGCAATGGATAGTGGGGAATAAAAGAGGGCATGAAATAATTCATATTTATGTTGTCTAACCAAACAGGATAGCATGACACAATTTCACATATATGATGGCTAAATAAATAGGATAGCAAGATACAATTTCACATTATGATGGCTAACTAAAAAAGATGGAAAGACATAGTTCAAAATATGAGACTATGTAAACAGGATGACATGACATAACTATATAATGTGTTTATTAAATAGGTTGGCATGCCATAATTCACATACATTCATGGATAGAATGCCATAATTCTAAATATGATGAATGTAAACACTAAACAAGATGAGACGATATAACTATATGATTTCTTTATTAAATGGGTTGCCATGCCATAATTCAGATAGATGATGTGTATGTACTATGTAAACATGATGGCATGATATAATTCAAATATATGATTTATATAGTAAGCAAGTAAGCAGATGACAATCTATATATGATGTAAAAACTAAGCAATGCAAGACAACATGCATGACATGGGTAATATAACCTCGCCAAGTTTGAGCATAGACCTCGGGGGAAATAGGACTGGTCATTAGTCTACGAATCCTCCTCACGAGGAGCTCTCTGTAGCCCGACAAGATGTACGCTTCAGCAGGTAGCATTGTCTGCTCACGAATACCTTGTTTTCACTCCGAGATACTTCCATCACCGCTTCAAATGGCTGATGCAGGAAGAGTAGTTGAATATACAAACGTTGTCGACAAATGGAACACGTAATACAAAAAATGATAGCATGATATAATTCACATACATGATGATTGGCTAAACAACATGGCATTGCATAATTCACATATATAATGCCTTTGCAACAAGATAGCATTGTATAATTCACATATATAATGTCTTGCAACAAGATGGCAATGCATAATTCACACATATGGTAATTAGACACCTTTGAGCAATTGGCATTCACACAAAGCATGTCTAAACTAATCAAATGGCATAGCAATGCGAGACACCATACATACGATATGAGCAACATAACCCCGCCAAGTTAGAGCATACACACGGGGGGAATAGGACTGGTCATACATCTCTAAATCCTCCTCACGAGGAGCTATCAGTAACCAGCGAGATATGCGCTTCGTCAGATAGCATTGTCTGCTCAGAAGACCTTGTTTTCACTCCAGAATTTGCCATCACTGTGTCAAATGGCTGATGCACACGAAGAGCAGTTGAATGTACTAACAGTGTTGACAAACGTAATATGCAACGCAAAAAAAAAGGATGGCTGATATAATTTACATATATGATGACTGGCTAAGCAGGATGGCATTGCAAAATTCACATATATGATGCCTGGCTAAACAAGGTGGCGTTGCATAATTCACATAAACGATGAATAAACTAAACAGATGGCATTCGCACAAAGGATTTCTAAACTAAGCATATGACATATTTGATGTATAAAGTAAGCAATGCAATACACCATATGCATGATATAACCAACATCAGCATGCCAAGTTAGAGCGAAGACCTCAGGGGGTAAATAGGAGTTATCTTATCCTTCTGAATCCCCCTCTCGATTACAATCCGAAATGCGTGGAGGAGGGGCTGCCTTTGCGCCTACCATGGAGTGATGTCTGCATGAAATTATATTGCCACGCAAGGCTCGTCTCTTTTGCTCTACATGTTCAGTTCAATTGTTTACAATAAATGTCATGCATAGGAATAAAACATAGTGAGATTATGTAAGGAGTGCAAGCAGAAATCCAGAGTGATGGTAGCAACCTGTGGATTGACCCAAAACAAATAATAGAATTCATATAATGGCTTCAGTTAATAAATACAGATAATGGCTTCTTTACTGTTTGTTTCCACCCAACATGAAACTCATAGTAGACACCGGAGATTAACCAGATAGTAGATAGATACTATTGATAGCGGCCCCGATATGTACCCCACAACCATTTAAAAACTCAAGTTTGACCATTAGTTTGGAGCTGACTCAGAGTCTAATCGGTGAACAGGACGATAAAGTAGCATGTAATATTAAGCGATGCATAACGTAAGCAGACACGAAAGAGTGCGACCTCTCTTGCGGACCCATGTAGTCCTCGAGATCATCTGCTCAGTTGATGATGGTAATGCAGTTTTCATGGCTGCCAGCGGCGGGGAAGAAGATCTGAGGCGGCGAAAGATAGTCTGGAGGCCGGATCCCTGCTGTGCTGGACCCTTCTGTCATTGGAGCAGCTGAGCTGGGGTGGACGACGGCGCAGCAGGAGCGGGACAAACCACGCAAGATTTTCTTTGACAACTATCTGTAAGAGAAGTAATTCTGTAAGGGCTCGTTTGAACTAGAGGATTCCAACAATGCATAGATAGGAAATAGACAGGAATAGGATAGGAATGCACGTGCAAAACAGAGAATTTAAAAACATAGGATTTCTGCCAATCTGGGTGTTTGATTCACAACAATTGGAAGATCACATGATCCAAAGAAGCGTGGTGAGATTAAGTCAAACCACAAGAAAATGTACGGTTATAATGCTATTATGCTACTATCTCTTAGTCTTGTGCTTCATGAATAGGAATTTGAAAAGGAGGACAAGTGAAAATTAAAATTCCTACGTTTTTTCTTTCAAGGAGACACTAAAGGAACAAATCCGCGTGCTCAGTGGACAATATATAACATGTAGAGTAAGAAAGAGATGCAACAAGTGTACAACCTCTTTGGCGAAGCCATGTCGATCTCAGCGTGATTGGGTTGGCCGGTGAGGATGCTCCGGCTGACTTTCTTTGTCGGAGGAGGAAGAAGATCTTAGGCGCCCGGAGATGGAGCTCGAGGAATCGCCCGGCTGTGATGGAGGGTTTCGTCGTTGGAGCAGCTCCGGTGAGTTGTACGACGCCGAGGCTGAAGCAGGACAAGAGAGATAACGAACAACGTTAACCTGAGTGGAATTCTAATAGCATCTCCAATACATGAAGTAAAATACATAACCACCAAGTGCTAGATGTAAAATACATCAGCCGCTCATCTCTGAACTTAACTGTCGAAACTGAACTTAAGCGTCAAATGGGAACCTAACCGTCCGAAACTGAATTTTCTTTGTCGGCCCAACGCACTAGCAAGGTGAGGCTACACGTCGGTCGTGACTTTTCATCTTCGGCGGTCGATTTTGCAGCCGTTGGATACAAAATCAAGGGCCCGGTTCATCTTCAACCTCCACCCACGAGCCGCCACCACCACCGGCCAAACAGCAGCCCCCTCACCGCTGCGGCGGCGGTGCGCGCCGCCCGCCCAAAACACTCCCCACCATCGGTGCGCCGCCGCCTGCCATCCTCTAGGCCCCCACGTGCCAAGCTTTTCTCCGGCGATCCCCACGCCACCGCCCGCCAACGCCCGCCACTGCCGGCGACCACCGCCCCATCCTGCACCCTAAGATAGATAGTGGGGTACCTCTCCGTGAGCCCCCTCCTGCTGCGGCTGGTTCTTTCTTCACTGAGCCCACCTTGAAAATCGGTGACGAAAAAGTCGATTGATCGTGAAATGTAGCCAATCGAGCAGCATTGCAAGCAAGAGCAAGAGCGAGAGCGTGGCGCGAGCAAGAGCAATAGCAAGAGCAGACCAGGCAGGGGACCGAGAGCAAGAGCAGAAGCGAGCGCGGCGAGAGCTAAAGCAGCAGCAACTCCTCGATGTGGGCGCCGCGGCGAGGAGCGGCGTCGTGGAGGAAGTGGCGGCGGCGCCGCCGTGGATGGAGCAGCGCCGTGTCGGCTCGGACGGCGCCGACAACGACATCGTGAGATCGAATCAAGAAGAAAATGCGGCGATTAGTGTACAACCTCTTTGGTGGCGCCGATTAGGCCGCAGCTTCATCCGAGGAAACGTTGATGATGATGCTCTTCCGGTGGTGCAGGTGAAGACGATAATGTGGGAATGGAGGTGGCGCGAAAGACGAGGGGAACATCGGGGCAGCTCCTTGGAGGTGGAGGACGGGGTGGCTGAACCGGCGGGATGATGAGATCGACGACGGATCCTCATCCAGTACGGTGGATGAGGGACGTCCAGGTGTTCTGTGGACGGCGTCGTCGGGGAAGAGGCTCCGGTGGGTGGCGGACGGAGCAGGTGTGGGGTTTAAATCACGGGTTTTCATGGCCTCGGTGTCACGAATGGGTGGGCAGATGGGATGGCAGTGGGGAACCATGGCTTAGAGACGCGCTTGTCTGAAATGTGGGGTAAGTTACGAAAGTACCCCCCACCAATTTGAGGCGGTTCTTTCGGTTCAGGGGTACTGTCGGTGTCAAAACCGGCGGATCTCGGGTAGGGGGTCCCGAACTGTGCGCCTAGGCGGATGGTAACAGGAGACGAGGGACACGATGTTTTACCCAGGTTCGGGCCCTCTTGATGGAGGTAAAACCCTATGTCCTGATTGATTAATATTGATGATGTGTGTTACAAGAGTGGATCTACCACGAGATCAAAGAGGCTAAACCCTAGAAGCTAGCCTATGGTATGATTGTTGTTCGTCCTATGGACTAAAGCCATCCGGTTTATATAGACACCGGAGAGGGCTAGGGTTACAGTAGTCGGTTACAATGGTAGGAGATCTACATATCCGTATCGCCAAGCTTGCCTTCCACGCCAAGGAAAGTCCCATCCGGACATGGGACGAAGTCTTCAATCTTGTATCTTCATAGTCTTGGAGTCCGGCCGATGATGATAGTTCGGCTATCCGGACACCCCCTAGTCCGGAACTCCCTCAGTAGCCCCTGAACCAGGCTTCAATGACGATGAGTCCGGCGCGTTGATTGTCTTCGGCATTGCGAGGCGGGTTCCTCCTCCGAATACTTCATAGAAGGTTTTGAACACAAGGATAGTGTCCGGCTCTGCAAAACAAGTTCCACATAACACCGTAGAGAGAATAATTTATGCACAGATCTGCTGACGTATTCCGCGGCGTGACATCACACCACCGCCAGGCCTTTATATGAATCGTTTTTTATTGTTCCACCTCAGCGTGTTTAGCGAGGTGGTTTCCTTGGCACGTCTTATCAAAGCGTAGATCGTGCCCCCTTATTTCGGGATTCTCATCAATACGGACGTGGGTAACCCAACCATGCCCGTTGGCCTGCCTTCTCTATCGAAGGCGAGTCCTAATCGACCACGGGGTGGGCTCTTGGTATTCAAGCTCTTTATGATGAGACCAAGCCCTCTTCTTCTTTACACCCTCCATCGAGTTCACCTCTCGCTTCGAGTTCCAACACCCAAAGCTTCAGATTCAGGCGCTTCGGACTTTCGACGATGTCCGGCTCGACCAAAGACGGCCGATGGATGTCTTCCTCCGTCACGAAGAAGATGTGCTAAAGCTGCGGGATGCCGTATCCGACCGGGCGAGATCTCGCATAGGCTGCCCGCTCGAGGCAGGTCATTGCCACTCTGAGCCCGGCGAACGTGGCGTTCGTGTCCCACTTCCTTCGGGGTTTAGGCTTCTGACGGATCCCTTTGTGCGGGGGCTCATATTTTATTATGGGCTTGATTTCCATGACTTGAATCCGGAGTCCATCCTCCATATCTCGTCATTCATTGTCGTATGTGAGGCCTTCCTCCATATTACCCCCCACTTTGGATTGTGGCTCAAGACCTTCAAGGTGGAGCCAAAGATGATCAAGGGGCAGCAAGTGGAGTGCGGAGGGGCGGTCATAAGCAAATGTTTTGATGCTCCGTGGCCCGAGGGCTCTTTTCAAGAGGAGCTTGGTTGGCAACGGGAGTGGTTTTATATCACCGCTCGGGGGCACCAAATGGGCGGCGCCTCGCCTTCCGCTCAGAGTCCACCACAATGGCCGGGCATCATGGGTCAACAAGGGGCTCGGCCAGGGGCCGTCCAAGGGCGTTCCCCTACTGCAGGCCGTATTCGAGATCTCCGTGAAAGAGGGATCAATCTGGTTGCGATGGCGCAGGTTATGGTGATCCGGCGCCTTCAGCCTGCAAACGTCGCCCCCTCTGCTGTGGGAATTCAATCCGAGGGACCACGAGCTCTCCAAAATTTTATGGGCACGACGCCCGTGGAGATGTATAAACTGTTCTTGGATCACAAGAGAAGTGTCCGGACTTGACCGAGGACGCAGGACTAAGCTGCAATCGCCAGATACTCAAGTAAGTAGTCCATGTAACCCGGACAAGCTGTTCATTCATTTATTTCATATATATATGCCCTTTAAAGGAGCCGTTTCTTGAACAGGAGTGGATAGCCAAGGCAAAGTTAATAAGGTGTCCAGCTCCCCTCCCAGAGACCACGCCGGATCCCATGTTGACCAAGATGTTGAAGGTCGTGCCTTTTGAAGAAGGCAAAGGGGGCAGCAGGGAAGCAACCGCCTCTGCAAAGGAGGATATCAAGGAAGGAGGGATTAAGAGTCCCACCTTCCGAGGAGAGAAGAGGACCGCTTCGGAAGATTCGGAGGTCAAGGCCTCAAAGAGGGGGAAGGAATCTTCGACAGAGAGTCCGGCGCTGGGAAGTAACCCAGCCGCATTATTTCCCCAAGGGGATCAACCCTCCAGCCAGCCGTAAGTAAAAAGAAGGGGTCTTGTAAATAAGGAACATCCATGTATTTATTCATGAGGATAACCGAAATTGTACCTTGTAGTTCGGACTTCAGCCCTTCTCAGCAGAGCTCGTCTTCGGGGGATCTTCTTCCGGAGATGATGGAGAGCTTAAACGCCTCCACTGTCGCACCCTCATGTGAGGCGGACGACCCGGAGGTGTCGTGCGGAGGGTTCCCAAATGCAGCGGGGCGGAAGGTCAGCGCCAAGTGGTGTGCGGTCGAGGAGCTGAAGGATCTGCCGGGCGAAGCGGTTATTTCAGAGGATCACCGTGCTCTAATGGGTACGGTGATTGAAAGAATTGCATCCGCGGAGAGCGGATTGCATGAAGCCGTCAGAAGCTTACTGACGGGGTTTGAGGTACGCACAAATGATGTACCTTCTGACAGTTATGCATATAAAATGCGCCCTGTATAGATAGTAGCCCCTGAGACTTGGTATGTTGTCAAAATTGACAATGTGCCGAGGATCAAATTCTCAGTTATAACATATCGCCGCTCTGAACAGGTGGCGGGCGTCCGAGGCCACCGGACTGCTGAATATGCCGAACTAAAGAGGCAACTTGACGAGGCGGATGCGGACATCGCTACCGGTCAATAAACGGTTTGACGAGTCACAAGGTATCACGACCTCTATGCGGACACCTTGTAAGGAAGCTTGACGCCCATGTCTTACTGTTTGTATTCTTAATGCAGATGGTGCCGCTGCCGTGGAGGAGCAGGGCGAGAACTCGCCCGGCGAAAGAGCAAGCCAGAATTAGTAATGCGGCGTTGTAAAGGCGGTCGAAGAGCTAGAAGCTGAACGGGCTGCTCACTGCCGAAGCAAAGAGGAGATGGCCGATATGGCCAAAAAGTTAAGGAATACTACTGATCGCTGTGCGGTTCTTGAAAAGGAACGTCAAGCGGAACAAGAGGGCCTAAAGAAGGCCGCCGCCGAATCCAAGAATGCCCAATCGGCTTTGAGAGCTGCCAAGGAGGAGCTGAGTCAGCCGGGCAATTGCGCATCGAAAACCGTTTACTGCTGGAGGAAATATACAGATCCAAAGTATGCTCGGTTGGATAAATTGTGGAGTTCAGAGGATGCTTATCTGGACTTGGCGGCGAAGCGCTCGACGCGGTTGAGCACTTCCGGGGCCAGAAGGTGCACAGAAGGGAAGAGCTATATTGGTCGCAATTCCATAGTCCGGAGCATCCTCTGCCGCTGACCGATCGGTTGGCCGAATGGGCCGAGCTGAATCGATTGTCCGGGTTTCCCATGAAGCATGTCTTGACTCACTTGTGGCCGGACGGACCCCAGCCGAAGAGCTATTTTGGTTTAGTGCAGCAGTTTCTTGGTGCGGTGCCGCGTATCGACGCAATGAAGCGATCGGCGTGTATTGAGGGAGCGCGGATGGCTCTTGCTCGTGTCAAGACATCTTGGGCAGAGATGAAGGCCATCGACGTTGCATCCCATGATTCGGACAGAGGTCGAGTACCTGCCGAGCACTACTTTGAAGAAGTCCTGCCGGGCGCTCGTTTAATAGAGACGCAGTGCTCGAAGGATATTATGTTTAAATGACATGTATGATTTGCGAAAACAATGTTTCAATGTAATATAAGTGCTTTTTATACTTGTGCGTTCAAGTAGTAAACTACTCCCTGTGCGGCTGTTTATGTATATGTGTATATAACCTGAAAGATGGCAGTCCGTGGCTTCAGCCCCCACGCACATAGTGCGGGGGTGTTTGCAAAAAAAGCGCTTTTTCACACTTAATCCAACGTCTTGGTCCTGTTAAGGAGGTGATAGCGTAGCAAACCAGGCAACCGGACTATAATGCTTTATCACTTTCACTTAGCCATAGGAGTTCGAGGGTGGGGCTACTATATAGCCTGGGGGCACCGCACTCTCTCGAATTCGGGTGCGTATGTGCTGACCGAAAACCGGTCCTTCATTAATGCGGAGGAATCCTAAACATTCCTGTGAGTCATCGAGTGGTTGACCAGTCTCTCGCTATATCATGACAGTCGATTTTGGCTTTCTCTCGAGGTGCTCGCCCGGCGAACCGGGCACTGTCGCGATAGTTCTCCGGTGCCGTTAGCCGTGAAAGCGGAACGTAAGGCAGCAAAACACAGAGCCGGGCAACCCAACATTTGACCAAAGACATGATTCGGAGCTGATGCATATAAGGCCTAACTTTCGAGACGCGAATACTCCCTAAGGTATTCGGTCTTTATGAAAATGGGAAGAATAATGCCCTAAGCCCCGGTGTCTAGGTATGCAGCCAAAAATTCAGTGCGGCCAATGCCAAAGCACCAGCCTCCTCCTCGGTTATATTAAGGAACCGGGGGATGTATATCAACAAGAGACAGTGAAAAAAGGTTTATGCAGGTCTTAATCTGAAAAGAATCCTTGCAACGGGTCCCTCCGCACGCGTCTGCACCTGTGTCTCCGTTGTGCCGTATCCTGGATGGGTGTAGCACGTTGTTCATCTGTAAAAGAGAGGAACTTAGTTTGAAAGAAAAAGGGTCGTGCGAAAGGTGTACTTAATATTAAATAAACAGAGTACGGTTCGAAGAATTAAAATAAAATTGAGCTTTATTGTCTCTTGTTATACATGTATGCGGCCCCTCGTATGGGGGTATGCCGCTAGTAGGCGCCTGACTCGTCTAACCGAGTCCGGGGTTTGAATGACCGATTCAGGTTCTTTGCCTAGCAGAGCCGGATAGCTGTCAAGGCAGTCTCCCGTTCTTCCGTGCTCAAGTGACACTTAATACTTCCTTTTAACGAGATGATGCCGCGTGGACCGGGCATTTTAAGTGTTAGAGATGCATAATGCGGTATTGCGTAGAAGCGGGCGAAAGCTGTACGCCTCAGTAGTGCTTAAGGGCTACTGCTGAATAGGGCGATGGGGAGTGAGCTTTCCGCGACGGGGGTTGTCGGATGAGCCGAACACAACCTCTAGTGGTCTGAGAGCACTGTATAATAAAGAAGGCTGGTGTCATTCCTTTGAAGGAAGTGCTTGCTATAAGCGAATTTTGGTAGGTTCTATCCCCATTATGCGGACGGTGTCCTGGTATGGCAGGTGCCGCGCTGTGTGTTATCACATGAAGTGAGTTCACTGTTTTGACTTCTAGTGGGAAAGTCTTTTGTTTTCCGGAGTGCTGATTTTGGGTTTCATCACTTTCACTTGGTGTGTCGAGCCCCTTGTGTTCGGCGTTAAGTCGGCCGGACTGCTTGAAGACCCAACAATCTCTGTGGGTATGGTTCGCAGGCTTCCCGGAGGTACCATGTATTTGACCTGATCTATCCGTAATCTTGTTTAGGTTGGATAGCTCTTCACCGTTATCCTTTAGGGCGGTGTTTTGTTGTTCGACCGAGAGCTTTTGAATCCGGCGTTGTCCGCCATACTATTTGGGCCATTTTCCTTATTCCGTACCGATCTTTTCTGTGTCGTGATTTCCCATTTCCATCCCTGATTTCGGATGTACTCGGGTCGCTGGTGCTGCATCTAGCCTGCCAGCTGTCTTCCCCTGCGCAAAAGCGGGTCATGAGGCTTGTTAATGCGGCCATTGTTCTTGGCTTTTCTTGGCCGAGGTGTCTGGCGAGCCATTCGTCTCGAACGTTGTGTTTGAAAGCTGCCAAGGCTTCGGTGTCCGGACAGTCGACTATTTGGTTCTTTTTAGTAAGGAACCTGTTCCAGAATTTCCGGGCTGACTCTCCGGGCTGTTGAGTTATGTGACTTAGATCGTCTGCGTCCGGAGGGCAGACGTAGGTCCCCTGAAAATTTGCCCCAAATGCATCCTCGAGCTCTTCCCAGCTTCCAATGGTATTTTCGGGGAGGCTCTGAAGCCAATGCCGAGCTGGCCCTTTGAGTTTAAGGGGTAAGTATTTTACGGCGTGGAGATCATCTCCTCTAGCCATGTGTATGTGGAGGATGTAATCCTCAATCTAGACTCTGTGGTCTGTTGTTCCGTCGTATGCCTCTATGTTTACGGGTTTGAATCCCGCTGGAAATTCATGATCCAGCACCTCATCGGTGAAACATAGGGGGTGTGCGGCACCCCTATATTTGGGTGTGCCGTGGTTTTCGGAATTTTGGCGTGTTGCATTGCTTTGACGAGCGTGCTTTCTTGGCCCATAGATGGACCTAACCGGGCCATCCTTTTGATGTGAATCCTTAGGCGGATCGCATATTGGCTTGTGTGCGGCACCATTCGCCGCTCTCTTTTTGCCGTGAGGTCGTCCATCCGACCGGGTGGCGTTCTTGCTTTTTAATTGTGGGGGCTCTAAGGCCTCCTCGTCGAATTCGGGCAGTAGCTTTCTTTTCGGGTAGCTCTTTGTTCGGCATTGTCGCCGCATTTGTCTGCGATCTTGAATACTTTGCTCCATCTAATCCTGAGTGCATCTTACGCTGTTTTGAGCTTCCGCTTACGCTTTTTAGGCTACGCAGCGATGGCGGCGAGCCTTTTACGGAGGTCATTTTGCTCCAATGGTTTGTCCGGGCGTGAGGTCGTCCGGACTGTTGTCTTCGCTGGGAGAGATTGTTTATCCAAGTTGTCTTGTTCAGACGATTGCTCGATAGCTTGTTCGTTGTCCACCGGTTCGCCACCGCTCTATGGCTGGGTCTTTGTTGAGGCGGGACTTTGTTCGGGCGTTTACGTTGCCGTTTTGACTGCTTTTCGAGGGATTTATCCTTCGTGGCGTCCCGTTGTTCCTCGTCTTCATTTCCTTTAGGTTTATCCACCATGTATACATCATGGGATGAGGTTGTCCAGCATCCTATAGGTGCTGGTTCATTGTTGTCTCCTACATCATCGTCCATACCGTCGATGTCTTGGTCGAAATCGAGCATGTCGTGTAAGCTTTTCGGCGGTGGCTATGAAGTGGGTCGTGGGTGGGCATTGAGTTTCTTCATCGTCCGCATCCCAACCTTCCTGTTCGTAGTCCGCCAGGGCTCTCCGGATAAAGAGAGAGACTATAGTGAATTCAGGATGTCACCAAAGCGCGAGATCTGAAAGATGTTCGCGGCCGTGAACTCCATAACGGGCGCCCAATCAGATTCGATCGGCAAGGGCGCTGAGGGCTCTGAGTCCGGAGAGGAGTCCGGCACCCTGGAGTCGAGGTCTTCGCAAAGGACACGGATGGAGTTCGGCTCGATCGCCGTAGAGATTAAAGCCCCCGAGGCGGTGCCCAACCACTCGTCCTCGATCGGGGAATCCAGCTCCGGATTAAGGGTCGGAGCGGATTACAGTGCGACCTCGAGGCACCGCTCGCCGCAGAGCTAGATCATGCCCATCGAGACAGTGCGGCGCGCTTGGCTGCGGCTCGAATCCGTCGAAGATCAAGTCTCCGCGGATATCGGTCGTATAGTTTAATCTTCCAAATCTGACTGACGGCCGTGGGCGTAGCTTCGATCTGCTCGGATGGCTGCTTAATTGGCCCGCAGCAGTGCAAAGCCGCCGAACACGAAGATCTGTCCGGGGAGAAAAGTCTCACCCTGGACCGCGTCGTTGTTGATGATCAAAGGAGCCATCGGGCCTGTTGGTGACGACACAGAGGAACTCTCAATGAAAGCACCAATGTCGGTGTCAAAACCGGCGGATCTCGGGTAGGGGGTCCCGAACTGTGCGTCTAGGCGGATGGTAACAGGAGACGAGGGACACGATGTTTTACCCAGGTTCGGGCCCTCTTGATGGAGGTAAAACCCGACGTCCTGCTTGATTAATATTGATGATGTGTGTTACAAGAGTGGATCTACCACGAGATCAAAGAGGCTAAACCCTAGAAGCTAGCCTATGGTATGATTGTTGTTCGTCCTATGGACTAAATCCATCCGGTTTATATAGACACCGGAGAGGGCTAGGGTTACACAGAGTCGGTTACAATGGTAGGAGATCTACATATCCGTATCGCCAAGCTTGCCTTCCACGCCAAGGAAAGTCCCATCCGGACACGGGACGAAGTCTTCAATCTTGTATCTTCATAGTCTTGGAGTCCGGCCGATGATGATAGTTCGGCTATCCGGACACCCCCTAGTCCGGAACTCCCTCAGGTACCACGGGCATTTCACGTGTCGGGATTTCACAGGAGGTGGGAGTTTTCGCGCGCGTTGTAGTTTCAGAATAGCAAGGCGCGGGTTGAGATGGAGGGAGTTGTCGGAGCACAACGAGACAAAGATATATCTTAAATATTTCGGGCTAACAAGGCGCAGGTTGAAATTTCCGGACAAGCCTAGCGTGTACTGTACCAAATCAATGCGCACTACAAATGTCATTCAAAACTTTGAATTCATGTGATGTCAATTAAAATATTTCGCTACGTGTATAATGCATGCAACCTACTACTCAAATGAACGTTTTAGTTCATTCCAAACGTATATACTACCGCTTCAATATGAACTAAATTTGAATAAGATCTACAGTAATGATTGTTGTGAAGTCAAAGCATTTGAATTCGTTTCTCTATTTTAATAAGATCTACAATCATCATTATTGTAAAGTTAAACCATCGTTTGTGTATTATGTTCACAGCACACCACATGATTAGTCTCGAGTTACATATGAACTATGTGTACTATATGAACTCGAACTAGATTTTTTTAATCCACTTTATTTTGATTTCAAATCACATTACATTTGTAGCTCTAGCTAGATCTTCATAATCTAAACCATGTCTCATATGTATAATGTGTTTATCACATTATGTACGGTGCCCCGCCCCCTACGCCTACAAGTATTTAGATGTGAGTTGCAAACATCACACATTACCACAAATTCAAATAAAATGTGAGAATGTTCGATATATAGTATTGTTTAGATTGCTCGATATTTAGTTGTAAGCTGCAAACGCCGCACATTATCACTAATTCAAATAAAATGTGAGATTGCTTGATGTACAGTATGGTTTAGATTGTTCGGCATTTAGCTGTGAGTTGCAAACGCCATGCATTATCACATTATAGTATAACATGTGCACAACACGTGTATCACCGCTATATTCATGCATGCAATGTTTAAAACAATATGATCTCCTATTCAGATATATGAATCTGCTTTCATATCAAATTATGATCTTTGTTAGTCTCTTACACCCACACAATCCTCTAGCCTTTGTAGCTACCACTAACTTTCTCTCGTGCATGCACACACCCTCCTTGCCCTCCCCCTCCCTCGGCATTCTATCCACCGGGCACATTCTTTTCTTCTTTAGGTCGTTCTCCCAGAGTCTCCACAACTCCTTTCCGACACACACCGATCGATAAACCTCTCCAGCGATGCCTGCCTATAGCATACACACACATCTTCAATCTCCTCCTTTATGTGTCCTTGCCTCGTGTCTCTCATCTGGTCAGACACACGTGTAAACTCTCGCCCCTCTTTTCATCGATCTCACAACCGCACACTCCTCCCCCTATCTAGCTAGTAGTTGGGCCTCTCGCACCACCTCCTAGCTCCATTCTCTCTGTCTATCCATCTCGTTGGGCCTTATTTGCCTCTAACAAATGGACGACACCGACCGATCTCTCGCTATACATATAGCCAGCTAGGTCCTTATAACTCGTTTTACCCACACATCGATCGATCTACCTCATTAGTTGTGTCTCTCCTTCCTCCGACAAACAACAATTGATCTACCGATCTAGTTAGGTTTGCTTACCAACCCCGTGGTTCCCCTTCATCATCCATGGATGCGTCCCGACAGATCTATCACGCATGTGCACACACGTAAACACATCCCCACTCTTATTGATAACATTGCAGTTCCACCCTTAGTTTGTCTAGTAGGCCTCTCCCAACATCTCCGAGAAGCAACTCCATCACCCATCCGGCACTCTGCCCCTCTCCCTCCCTCTCTCTCTCTCTCTCTCTGTCTCCGTCATATTTCCCGTCCTTGAGTTATGTATGGATGTCGACCGATCTCCCTCAAGACATAGCTGGGTCTCTCCTTCTCAACACATATCTGAGTCGTTCTACCTCTATAGTTAGGCCTCTGCCTACCCCTCCCCCTCCCCTCCCCCACACACACTGATACATCAAGCGCTCTAGTCATGTCTCCCTGCCACACGCAAACTTGACATGTGCCCTCTAACATTCCGGTAGGCCAGTCGCTCTCTATCTTTGACTTGCACACACACACACACACAATTTCGATGGCTCTCTTCATCGATCTCGCACCCACCCACTTGATCCTCTCTTCGACTCTATCGATAGCTATGACCCCTCCCTCTCTTCTCGTGGATTGCCCGACCCTCTATGTATGATATGGATAGGCCTCCATTTCACACACATTGCATGCAAAATTTTGTTTGAGATGTCATCGACACATATTCCCACAAATAATTCACGAAATCAACCCCCACCCCCACCACAAAACAAAAACACTCACTTAACGCGGTTTGTATCTCTCACACACACCCACGTAGGTGGGGGACGTGCACGAAGAGAAGAGGTGCATGCACGGCGCACGTACCCCCGTCTCTTTCCCAACCACACCCGCACGGGTACACGGTGGAGCTCATTTCTATACGAAAAAGGCAGCCCACATGGTAATTTGGCACGTGTACTGGTTGTCCACTTGGTGGAGGGAGGATCGTCTACCATGGGTGAACAAACAAATTGCGACTTGACGCGTTATGTTAAATTAAAAAAATGCAAACGATGTGGGGCCTACCTTATAGGCAAGGCTCTATACACTGAAGTACTTTTGATGTGTCCCGTCAACTCGCAGAACGAGGAGAAGCTTGCTTAGTACGCCGTCTCCCCCGCCCACGAGCGCGGTGGCTCGTAGGATGAGGTGAAGCTTGCTCCTCCCTCGTCCATGCGCGCGGTGGCTCGTAGGACAAGGAGAAAAATTTACTACTCCCTCCGTTTACTCCTCGTCCCTACTACCTTGGTTATAGAGATTATATCATATTGTTTGGAATATATATGTCCTTTGGTAGATTTCAATATGAACTACTAGTACATACTCCAAACACTGATGTATATAGACGTATTTTAGAGTGTACATTCACTCATTTTGCTTCGTATGTAGTAGCACTCTCTCGCCTCGACCCTCGCCCACGTGGTGGACGTGCAGCAATTCATTCGGTCTCATATAGCCTAAACGGTATATCTTGCACTACCATTATTGCTCGACTTCAAGAGGCGAAGAGCCAATCGCAAGGTTAATATTTTGGAGATGCCAAGCGCAAGGTTATAGGAGAACGAGTAGTAGGTGCCGCGTCATTTATAAATAATTGTTTTTTTCTTCAGTGGCACGTACGCAATATGATAGGTTCATATGGAGAGAAAAGGAAACCGCTCCACTATATACATAGTCAGGACGGGCCAGCCTACACGGTTGCTTGTTGGGGTTGCTCTCTTCACACTCTCGCACAAAACGATCGTGGGCCACATCTCTAACATCCCGACGGATCACGTCCGCTTGGGGAAGGGGTGGATGCTTAGTGTAGATGCGGTGGCCGTCGCCGACGGCGAAAACCCACTTGTCGGCACGTCCCGATCAGGGGTCCCCGCCGTTCTCTCTCACAAAGCCGGTGAGGTTGCCTTCGTCCCTTGCTCACTTTGCCGACGGCGTGGGCAGTTTCCGCCTCCGCCGCCCTCCTCAAGGTTGAGCTACGTCCCTCGTGTACAACTCCCTTTACAGCCGGGCTTGCACCATTGCTCCAGCTGCCCACATCACTCCCTCGTGGATATTTCTCTACTTCTTTGCCCCGCACATACCTGATACCTCTACTAGCTTCTACATACTGTATTTGTGATGAGTTTATGTCTCATCAACTAGTCCTAGTAATCTTATTCTAATCACGCTTCTTCAATTTCTTTGCCACAGGGATGCTCATCTCGATTTCGGTGAAACTGCACCAAATGATCCGATGGTCAAAGGTTGCAAACTTCATTTATTAGGAAGCTTCGAGCGTTGCCAAAGAAAATTGAAGCCTGGTCCGTGGTTCACGATTCAAGGGCTAGGGACTGCATGGATTGTTTTTTTCTTTAGCTGCCTCTTTTCCAAAATAAGTGTCAACTTTAGTAGTAGTACAACTTTGTACTAAAGTTTGCGCAAAGTTGAGACACTTATTTTGGAATGGAGGGAGTACATATTTGCTATGATCTCAATCATTGAGATGCAATAGCATGCATGTTAGTCTCCTTTGTATTTGATGAAATGTTGCAACGGGCAACCTTGGACGCAAGATACATGTAACAGGAGCTGGAAGCTTCATAACATTGTACAAATTTATCTCGCTGATAAATTACAGTACATACTAGTACTATACTAGTACTTCCTCCGTTCCTAAATATAAGTCTTTGTAGAGATTTCACCATTAACCACATGCGGATGTATATAGATGCATTTTAAGTGTAGATTCATTCATTTTGTTCCGTATGTAGTTCACCTAGTGGAATCTCTACAAAGACTTATCTACTAGTAATAGCTAGCCCCCACTACTAGGAATTCTCTATCCTCTCCTTGAGCCACATCATCAAAATTGACGTAGCCGTTAGATGAAGTAAATCAGTCATAATAGCCGTCTGATCTAGATGTTGAGAGGCTCCGCACTAAGCCACATGCAAGCATGCAGAAATACCGTGGCACATGCATGTGAGTGGGTTTTAAATCACATCAACATGTCTGCATGCAAGCATGCACCGGTAGCATGTATGTAAGTGAGCTTTTAAGTCCCATTAACATGTCAAAAAGAAAAATATAATCCCATTATGCGAGGAGTTGGCTGATCTTTTTTCCTTACGTGGGATGATCTAAATGATGATGGGAGTTTATTTAGTTTGGCTACCACATTTGTCATGCGGTTATAGATTTTTTAGTTCTATGAAATCGATAATTTTATGCAGAGAAATATACGCTGTTCATGACAACGCTGGGACTCATCTAGTAATATTTAGGAGCGGAGGGAGTACTATGTAAAGAGTTAGGTGTCGCACGGTGATAGTGTCGGTGGGCCATGTAATCACCGAGCCTGCGTGTTTTCCACCGCTCTTGCACTCCTCCGCTGTAAGAATGGAGAAAATTGTAATCTACTACCTCCTTTCACGAAAGCGTGGGACATCCAGCAGTCCTACCACCTCAGTAATAAAGACCAATGAGCCGTCAAATCACATAGACCCAGGAGTAAGTTGGACGGAGGAAGCAACCATCACTCTTGCACCAGTGAGAGGTCACGTCCGCTCTGCCCGGGCATGAATGCGGCACCGATTCTTTGGAGCGGCGCTGACCGTTTCAGGCGGGAAGCACGCGCGGGCGATGGAGGGGCTTTGGGTGGGCCAGGCTGGTCAGGAGCGGGCGTGGCAGCTGTCCGCATGTCCCTACCGGACACGCCCAGAAACAAAAGGATGCACCGACTCTCGCGGCTAAAATCGTACACTACACACCATATCTCTGTAGGAGTAGGTCGATCTGTCGCATTCTCTAACACACACATGCCGTTAAACACACACACGCGCACGCACGCACCTTTGTCCCGTTGCACCTTCTAACGTGACTTATTACACCTAGACGGAGGGAGTAGTAAGTATACGAGATACGGTGGCACACTTACTTAAGTCGAATACAAGTGCCCAAAATTTGTGTGCATGTTATAATAAGAATTCACTTAAAATAGTACGGGAGCGAACAGAGGGATCAATTGGACAGTGTTCCCGAAAGCGATGAGCGAGATGTGTGAGGTAGTAAGATACACCGCTGGTGCTTTTAAAATTTCTTATTAATTTGTTTGTTTCACCCTCTGACTGGTGGGACCCAACATACTACGTGGAGAGAGGTAACGTGACTAAGGCTGCATTATTTCTACATCACTGTGGATAGTCTTACCACCAAAGCCACATGACACGATTATGATTGAAATCCTAATGACTCCCCCCCACACAAAAAAAACACGGCATGCCTGTCACACGAATGCAGGAATGTATAAAAGGTTATTTTCCTCTCGTTGAACATAACGGGAGGGTTGTGTAGCTGGTTAGCCTGTTCGCTCATCAAACTTGAGGTCCCGGGTTCTATAACTACACTTGAGCATAATTTTTGCCAGCAGGATTCTTTGACTAGTCAAAATGTTTTCTAGGGTTTGCACGCTTCACACTCTCTCTCCAGTATATATATTACACGCTGGAGCCTCCACGCTTGTAGTTGCTCTCTTCACACTCTCTCGCCCTCTCCCGCTGGAGCCTCAGCGCTTGTAGTTGCTCTCTTCACACTCTCTCGCCCTCTCCAGATCTAAACAAGACTTCGTTGGCCTCTCTCTTCCCTAACTGCTGCTCAAAGAGCCGACATGATCCGTCCGCTGGGGAGGGAAGGAGGCTTAACACTGTCGCCGTCGGCGAGGGAGGGAATCCACTACCGACGCTGCTGTTCACTTTCCACCCAGCGGCGGCACAGGAGGGCCTCCGACCCCTTCTTCTTCGCAGCCGTACCGTCGCCCACCGAACCACACCCCAAGAACCTTAAGGTATATTTTACTTACTCCACATGCATTGCTCTAGCTGCATGTATACCATGAATCTAGGACGTGGTTCAAAGAGGAAAGGAGTGGGGGAAAGTAGTGGGAAAAGTTGTATATAGCATGAATCTAGGACGTGGTTAAAAGAGGAAATGAAGGGGAAAGTTGTATAGCATGAATCTAGGATGTGGTTCAAAGAGGAAAGGAATGGGGGAAAGTAGTGGGGAAAGTTTTATCGCATAAATCTAGGATGTGGTTCAAAGAGGAAAGGAAGGGGCGAAAGTACTAGTTCAAAAAGGAAAGGAAGGGACAAGGCTGTAGAGTTTGAGCAGGACTAGATTTTTGCGCTCACATAGGGAAAGGTGTCTAAAGATAACAAAACTGGGACCAACACAAATATGCTCCTTGGTTGTTTGTTCTTTGTTGCAACAGACTGTGCATGACCACAAGATACATCGGTAGATGCACATGGTGCTGGTGCGTCCACTGTCCCGTGCAACTCATTAGCTGTTGGTAATCTAAGGCCCTGTTTGGTTAAAAACTCCCTAGTCCCTACCTACTTGGTTTCAGGGACTAAACATGGACTAGAGGTTATTAAATGACATGATAAAATACCATGTTACCCCTAGTAATGAACTAATAGAAACAATGTGCGATGCGTGGCAGGGGCAACTGTTGGAGAAGTCCCAAAAAGACTCCCTCGGGGTCTTCTTTCTTTAGTCCCAAATGCCCACTTTTAGTCCCGAAAAGTCCCTCCTGTTTGGTTTAGATGTGGTGACACGGAGTTTTTAGTCCCTACACCAAAATGTCCCGTAAACAAACACCCTCTAATAATGTCATTTGGAAAATTGATGCAATGCCACAGTTAAAAGCAAATTACATGTTTAACAAATTTTATTGTTAATATAATCTCTATGTTAATATTAATCAATGCCACCGTTTGAGAAATGCTACTATCTTGCTTTATTTCCCATTTAGATAAGGTAGATGCTTCTTTTGTTGGCTTCTGTGTCATCCACCGTTATTGACCACTAATTGTTTCCTTTGCACCTCTGTGTAAACAGGGTTATCTACTTCACCTCATTGCCATTGTGACCTTTTGTTTGCCTTTGCACAAAACACTTTTGTTTTAAGAGTGTTTTGTGCAGTTCAACCAAGTCACACCGACAACGTTAGCTTGATTGCTTGATCTTAGTGGAACTGCACAAGAGGAGATCTTACTTCCTATCCGTGAAGGCGAATTTGGTTCAGATCTTCTTCTGGTGAGTTGTTTGAATTCCGCATCATGAGAGGTCGGTACTAGCCTTCTTTCACATGATTCTGCGGTGTGCTTTCATATGTTGTGCTACTTATGCGATAATGTTGCTTGATTTTAGTGAACTGCACAAGTGGAGACAAGACTTCCAATCTGTATGTGCACCGTAATATCCCATTGAGGTAAGATAAGGATATTTCACAACTGCTGGCCTGTATTTTGCCACTTTCATCAGAAAATTAAGGTTAGTACTATACTTTTGCTCCCTAATTGACATGCCAAATCTTACATTGAAGGCGAAGCTTATGCATTATTGAACCAAGTGATGAAGGGGAAGAACAAGCGGAACAAAAACAAAATCAACTCCGGTGCTGTAATGATGCAGGGAACTGTGATGACACAAGTAATGATATAGTTTTGCATCTTAATTTATTGCTATGGCTGGAACGAGCAATTGTTTTGCCACTGATTTGATGCCATACGTAATTATCTCTACTTGTGCAAACATGGATCTTCTTTGAAGATACCATATATTTTAGTGGAACTGCACAAGAAGATGTTGGAAACATTAAACTAATCGAGGAGTATATAGTAAGCATGGCCACCCCCGTAGATAGCAATAGATGGTTCCGGAGAAGTGCTTCATCTGTATGCTCTACACAATCAGCCTCCTGACAAATGTTGATACTCACCCACTGATTTCATCCATATGATTGAGCTTTGTCATCTCTATTGGTGTTGTGCTCTTGTTTAGATCTTTGTCATGAAAAAGTGGTATTGTCCTTGAGAAGTGCTTCATCTGTGTTGTTTTAAATATTTCCTTTCATTTTTTTCGAGCAAATAGGGATCATCCCTCTGAAGAAGAATATGGAGTACGTGAAGTGACTAGTTCCGATTATGCCAGGATGAAGAAGCCATGTCTATCTTCTCATCAGAAGGAGCAGTTAAAGGATGGTTACATTACTCCCAACAAGACCAAACTAACTTCAGCTCAGAAGGACTGACAAATCTCCTTTTTTTGCTGTGATCTTGTGAGTACAATGTTGTTCTAGGACTAGATTACGGTGAGTTCCATTTTTTCTAAAAGTGTGCTCTACATGGACCATGTATGTGCCTGTTGAAACTGTCAATTCATAGTACATTTTGCTTTATACTAATCACTTTTTTGTATTGGTGCAAACATGGGTGCTTAGCTTGATTTCAACGGGAACTGCACAAAATGTTCATGAATACATCGAATCATTCATTTCCACCACAAGAAAGGAGGTGCCCATAAGTTCAAGGCGTTGCAATATATAAGGGCGAAATCTTACAAGCTACGCGCGAATTTGGTTGATTTTGGTGGAACTGCACAAAAGAACAGCTGGTTTATTTAGCACGAGGTGCCATGTCAATGTCTGAACTGATGGCAAATCCTGCCCATTCCATAATCGTAGGCATTTGATATTTTGGAATGGGACAACCTTGTCAAATTTTGCTCATTGATTTTAGCAAGATATGCGTTTGATATTTTCGAATGGGACGCCCTTTCTTTGTCAGTGACGATCAATTTTTTCTTTATTCTTTAGTTGTGAAGTAAATATTGCCTCGACATGTGACTCATTGAGATGCATAATCATCGATTGTTTTGAATGTTCTCTATGAATTGCCAGCTGTGTGTTTGATTGCAATGTCTGTAAACGCTAAAAGCTGCTCAAACTCTTTGTACTCATACATTTCCTTTTTACTTAGCACATTGTGAAAGTGCATACTTTTTGTATAAGATTGGTCAAAGTAGAGATACTTTGACTGCAGACAAAACTTGTATGCAGACTAGAAAGGACCGGAGGGAGTACATGTGAAATCGCTGCAAACGTGGTGATCACCACAGGAATAATGCTAATGCGTATTGTTTTGCATGTTCATCCAATGCCGTTGATACAAGAATTGAACTAATCGAAATAAATTAATTCATACACGGTCGGATTTCATATAAACATGCGATTTCATTACATTTCATACATTCTTCAACTAAAAAGGGGTGTTTGTGGCGCATGCATCTCCCGGATGCAGAGAGAAGTCATCCTCCTTTTCGAAAAAAAACTAAAAAGGGGTGCGCTGGAGGTATAATTAATTAACCGAAGCTACCCACCTGTGTCCCGGTGAGCCGAACAGAAGCTTCAATGACTTAACCATAGGTGCAGTTGCGTAACTGACATGTGGCTTGTTGGGCCCATGTGTCAGTCAGCCAACTGCACCAGCAGTTAAGTAGAACAGCGTTCTTCTCAAGCGCAGCTCTCCGACTCCACGTCGCCGCCAAGAAGCTAACCGACCGTCAATGGTCAACCCGCCTAGCTTGGCTTCAACCAGAGGGTAGCAGCGGTGGCCTTACTTGGACCCGAGCGGCGGCGACCTACCGTGTTCTACTCTTCCTCATTTTCTGTGTGGCGCGGCCTCGTTGGCAGCGGGGCGGGGCCTCGGCGGAGCCGGCGATATCCTCTGTCTCGTTGCCGGCGGGCGGCGCCTCAGCGGAGTGGTGGAAATCCTCCCCCACATTGCCGGCAGGGTGGGGCCTTGGCTAAGCCGGTGATGTCCTCTGCCTCGTTGTTGGCGGGGCGGGGCCTCGGCGGAGCTGGCGGTGTCCTCTGCCTCGTTGTTGGCGCCGCGGGGCCTCGGCGAAGCCGGTAGTGTCCTCTGCCTCGTTGTTGGCACCGCGGGGCCTCGGCGGAGCAGGGCGTCGTCGACACCAGCGGAGCGGGGACTCGTTGGAGCCGGCATTGTCCTCTGCCTCGTCCTCGGTCTCGCCAAACAGCGCCTCGCCCGCTTCATCGCCCTCTTTGCTAGCCTCTTTGTAGGCGGCCGCAACCTCCGCCACCCGCATGTGGTACCGCTAGCGCTCGAGGCGGCCCTTGCGGGCGGAGCGGTACGAGTCGAGCAACGCCTCCTGCTCCGCCCGCTTCGCAGTGATCTGCTCCTCCACCTGCAGGTGCTCCTGGAGGAGATGGTGGTTGTAGGCGGCGTCGGCCTGCGCCTCCCAGAACTACTCCTCACGCATCGGCCTCACCCTGTCCATATATTGGCCATAGGCCTCGCCGATGGTCATGGTGCAATGCACCGGCGAGGATGGCGCGGAGGAGGGGGTTGGCACCGGATCGTCGACTACCATGTTCTCCATTAGGACGTCGTCGTCCTCCGGCTGCCTGCCGGCCAGCCGGTCGGCAGCAATGGCTGCCATCTCCTTGTGGTCCATCGCCCGCCCGTCCCGAAGAGCGCTGGAGCGCGAGGAAGCCATGGTGGGCAGTAGTGGTGTGGACAGGAGAAAGGGAACGGATGCGGATGACCGCGACTATGGCCGGCGCAGCAGTTTATATAGCAATGGTGGGCGGGCGGAGGGACGGACGTGTGGCGCCGGAGTAGCCGCCTCGGCAACCGCGTATCATTAATGTGTGCGGCAAATGGACGAACAGACGGCACTAGTGTCGTTTGAAGGCGGATCATTCGCATGCACCGGGAAGCGGGGCGGCCGGCGCTGACTGTTTCGGGTAGAAAGCGCGCGCGGGTGAGGAGATGACTTTACTTGGATAGGATGACAATGGGGACCCACCTACGCAAGTGCCTCCTTATTATATATATATATATATATGTATATATATAACTATAATTTATTTTGCTTCCTCCTGGTTTCCTGACATCACGGTCCCACACCATTGTCAACCTATGTACTCCCTCCTTTCCGGTTTATAGGGCTTATCTCAAAATTTTAGTTTTTCCATTTTATAAGGCTCAATTTGGTTGTTTTCCATCACATGTTCAGATTCCAAGGTGCATTAAATCATTGCATGCAAGTATTAAGAGAAAATTGACCAATTCATGTACTTTATGCATGCATGCATTGCAATCAATGCATTGATAAACATAATTTTTTGAGGATAACAAGAGCATTAATTAGGTGCTTTTGCAAAACTACAAAAAGTATTCCACCACTCGCCATCTACCTTGATTGGTGAGATTTTTGAATTGAGCATTATAAACCGGAAAGGAGGGAGTAGTCAATAAGCGAGAGAATTGCACAAGAAGCGGCCGGCAATTTGGGACCAAGCATCTCGAGTAGTATTTGTGTTTTGAGGTGTGAGCACCGCAGAAGTTTTTCGATGTTTACCCCAGATATTAATTTTTCTCCTCTGAACAACAATGAAAACATCGCCATGGTATTAATCAAGGGCTGTGGCCCGTCTAGCCCAGCCGATATCCAGCCCAGGATATTAATTTTTTTCAAGCTGAAAATGGCTAGCCCAGCTATACTTTTTTTAGGAATACCCAGGCAAGGTCAAGTTGTTATTCTCCGCCCCGCTGGGCTGCAAATATTTCCTAGGAGGGATGCATTAGGCTTGACAAGAAAATGGGATTTAAGAAATAATAAATGGGATGTAATTATAAAAACTTGGTAGTAACTATAAAAAAATGCACCAAACAGTGATTACTTTATAAAATATTGTTTTTGGAATATTGAAAATTTTAATTTCATTAATTGTTGCGAGCGCAATGTTTCGTTGGATTTTTACGTAATATAAGTTTATATTGAAATTGTATTTAATCTGACTAGAAATTTCGGGATAAAAATATTCGGATCCCATCAAAATGTGGGAAATTTTATTGAATTCTGTTTTGAACGGTTGGTTGAAATGGGCTGTACTTTTAACAAACTGTAAATGGGGTGTAGTAAATTCCATTAGAATTCAAAAATGATCTAAACATTCTTACAAATCTCAAATGGGCTATAAGTTCGCTGCCACACACTTCTGGCCTTACTAAGTTGACTCGTCCCCTAAAAAAACAGAGTTGACACGTATGCAAGGCTTTGTCAACTTATAGTCAACACATGGTTCTAGCAGCAGTGGCCGTTGGATGTCCATCCAACGGATGCCGTGCTTCTTCTTCAATCTCGGATATTCTAGCTTCACCCGCCCAAAAAATGATTCCTCCCCCTGACATCTGGGGCGCACCGTTTCGGAAGCTGACCTGTGGGCCTACTAAGTTGACGTACCAAGGGCTTTGTCAACTTAGTCAATATAAACAATTCTAGCTGCAGTGACCGTACGATGTCCATCCAACGGCCGTCGTGCTTCTTCAACCTCTGGTCTTCTTGCTCCAGCCGCCCAAAGCAGCGCCGGTCGTGTCGCCTGCTCCTGCCTCCCGTGGCTGGTCTTTGCCTTGTGAGGCCTCACCGCCCTACTACTCTCACCGCTGGCAGGCCATCCTCCACTCACCCACACCCTGTTATTCTGGCGAAAGGCGGCGGCCGAACCGATGAACCCTCGTACTCCTCTCGCGTGTGCATCCATCGCCGCGTCTTCCCGGCTCCACGCCGTCCCCTTCATAGGCCTCGCTGTCGTCCACTGCCGTGGTGCTCTCGACGCGGCGTGGTCAACGTGGTCAAGGAACGACTTCCATCGGACGTGGACTTTACGTGGAGAGGCTGACAGCTGGGTCCACGGCAGCTGCAAGGAAGTGCCTCCTTATTACGCGGAAAATAATTATTCCTGCACCTGACAACGGGGACCCACCGGACAGGCCGCCGTATTTCGCGAAAAAAATGATTCGCCCCCTGACTGCTGGGACCCACGAGCTACATCTTCGCACGCAAGGAAGTGCGTACGAGAAAAAAAATGATTCACCCCCTGACTGCTGGGACCCACCAGCTACATCTTAGCACGTAAGGAAGTGCGTCCGAAAAAAAAACGATTCGCCCCCCGACTGCTGGGACCCACCAGCTACACCTTCGCACGCAAGGAAGTGCGTCCGTAAAAAAACGATTCGCTTCGATTGCTGGGACCCGGCAGCTACACCTTCGCACGCAAGGAAGTGCGTCCGGCAAAAGCGATTCACCTCGATTGCTGGGACCCAAGCTACACCGTCTGCGCAAGGAAGTGCGTCCGGGCAACAAAAACAAAATGATTCACCGACCACGGGACCCACCAGCTACATCTTCGCGATCAAGGAAGTGCACGCGGTCGGGACCCACCTGGTCGAAGCGTGCGTGGCGTTGTCATCTGGTCGCGAACGTGTATGTACATCTTGGTCGATGTAGAGGCGCCGCGCAGTCGTAGTAGAGGCGCCGACGTAGCATGTACACGCACGCATGCCGCCGTGGTGCAAGAAAGAAAATCTGACCACGTATGTGTACATACGGGCGGGGTCTCGAATGCCTAGTCGCACATACGTACTGCGAGGGCTCGTGTTCATGGGGAGGCAACATAATGCGTCGTGTTCATGGGGAGGCAATGAAATGCGTCGTGTTCATGGGGAGGCAACGGAATGCGTCGTGTTCATGGGGAGGCAACGGAATGCGTCGTGTTCATGGGGAGGCAACGGAATGCGTCGTGTTCATGGGGAGGCAACAGAATGCGTCGTGTTCATCGGGAGGCAATGGAACGCGTGGGAGCCAACCGGCTTGGACGGAACAGGCGATGGAAATGGGGCCTGGCGTACCACAGAACGGAGGAAACGGCCTTGTGTTTGACCGGCCACGTTCGGAACGGGGTCCTGTTGATCGGGAGGGGTGTGGCATACCGCAAAACGAAGGAAACAGACCTCGTACGGTCGAAACGGGGGTCCTGTTGATCGGGAGGGGTGTGGCGTACCGCAAAACGGAGGAAACAGACCTCCTATGGTCGAAACGGGGGTCCTGTTGATCGGGAGGGGTGTGGTGTACCACAAAACGGAGGAAACGGACCTCCTACGGTCGAAACGGGGGTCCTGTTCATCGGGAGGGGTGGCGTGCCGCAAAAGCAGGACTCCACGGGATACTGTTCATCTCCACCGTCGACCTCTTCCGGCCTCCACGGGCTACCGTCGACCTCCTCCAGCCTCCACGGGCTCCTGTTCATCCAGCCTCCACCGCGCTACTCCACCGCTCTTGTTCAACCACCCTCCACGGGCACCCCTCCACCGTCTATTGTTCATCCAGCCCTCCACACCAAGGGTCCTGTTCAACCACCCCTCCACCGTCTACTATTCATCCAGCCCTCCACACCACGGGGTCCTGTTCATCCAGAGGCAACGCCACCGCTCACTGTTCGTCCAGCCCGGCAACACTCACTTGCTCATCCATTCGATCGGCTTGATTAGCAGCAGATGGCGAAGGAATCGCTCCATCGGGTTCGATTAACGACCATCGATCGATCGCTCCGGGTTCGAGAACGCGTAGCCTGCAAAGTGCAATCTCTCGGGTTCGATTAGAGCCCAACGCCTCGCCGGGTTCGATTAGAGCCAACGCCGCGACACACGCAGCAGACGCACGTGTCTGAGAAACGCGCATCGCCGCCCGGACCTCCCACCGTAATCGGCAACTCCACGAAATTTTCCTACCCTCGCTTCTACCACGGTTTTTTCCGTCATGGACGGCCCAAAGAATGTCATCCAGCTGCGTCTCCGGCCCGCCTAGGACGAAAAGCCCATTTTCTGTCATGATTTTTTGTCATAGAAGTAGGAGCCCACCACATCTATGATGTTACCGGGTTCTATCACAATTATCGTCATAGAAGTGTCATATGTATGACAGAAAAAAAATTGTTCGGCCCAAAATGTCACGGATGTGTCTTTTTGTAGTGCCACTGTGGCGCTGGCCTCTGGCGCATACCGGTGGGTTGTTCAGGGCACCCCGAGCACAGCCAGGGCCCGTTGTGTTCCTTCTGGCCCATAAAAATTCTCCGTAAAGTTTCGTGGCATTTGGGCTCCGTCTGATATGGATTTTCTATGATGTAAAAAACATGGAAAAAACAGCAACTGGCACTTTGCACTAAGTCAATAGGTTAGTACCAAAAATGATATAAAATGACTATAAATGATTGTAAAACATCCAAGATTGATAATATAACAGCATGGAACAATCAAAAATTATAGATACGTTGGAGACGTATTAGCATCCCCAAGCTTAACTCCTAGTCGTCCTCGAGTAGGTAAGTGATAAAAATAGAATTTCTGATGTGGAATGCTGCCTAACATGTCATATGATATTTTTCTTTATAGCATGGACATTTGTACTTTTAGTTGTTCAAAGCAATAGTCTAGTTTTGACATGATAATTTAGATACTCAAGCATATCAACAAGCAACCATGTCTTTCAAAATATCAACGCTAAAGAAAGTTATCCCTAGCCCATCATGCTCAAACATTGATCCATTCATGAAACACACTCGAATATTAGCTACACCCAATACTTAAGTACAATCATATTGCCTCCTAGTTGGTGCTTTTATAAGAGAAGATGGAGACTCAAAATAAAAATTGCATAAAGTAAAAGAAAGACCCTTCCCAAAGGGAAGTAGGGATTTGTAGAGGTGCCAGAGCTCAAAGCGAAATACTTAGAGATAAAAACATTTTTGGGAGGTGTATCCATCCCACCAACGAAAATGACTTAGAGTTCTGAACACTTTCCATGCTAGATATGCCATAGGAGATTCCCAAATAGAAAAATAAAGTTTATTCCTTTTTCCACCATACTTTCACTTTCCATGGCTAACCGTATCTACAGGTGCCCTCCATACCAACACTTTCCAAGGAATTTATTATTTGACAACATAAAGTAAATTCAATTTTTTTGCATTTCGGGACTGGGCATCCCTAATACCTTTGCCTTACACTCGTGCAATGACAAGTGAATAAACACTCATCTTGAGAATAACACACTACTAGGGAAAACCCTAGCAGTAGCGCTGGTTTTGTGCTCACTAGTAGCGCGGGTAGGCGCGCTACTAATAAGGCGCTACAACTACTGCTTAGCAGTAACGCATGCCCGCATGCTCTACTGCTAGGACGAATAGCTGCAGCGTTTGTTCACTCCCACGCTACTGCTAATGTAACTACTGGCAGCTTGTTTTCTCTCCATCGCTACTAGTATTCTTTTTTTATTTTTGCATTTTTAGTTTATTTATTCGCCATTGTACAAATATTGATACAATACCAGTTATGAGGTTCACATCATTATGTCCATAACAGTGTCAAATGAAGGTGGATTAGGTTGAAGTGGAGGCAATTTGTGGTGCATGTCAAAAGTATACTACTAATCCAAACTTGATCTAGTTTGGACTAGTAGTACTTTCGATGTGCACCACATGTTGCCTCCACTTGAATCTAATCCACGACAAGATATTTAATCATCATCATGGTCATTACCACCAACAGTATTTATTTAATCACCACTAACACTAGCTAATAATAATCATCATAGTCATTACCACCAACACTAGCTATTTTATCATCATAGTAATAGTGTAGCACATCATCATCCTGAAACTCATTTCAAGCTAGCTAATCACTCCTGCTGCTCTCTCTTAGGTAAAAACAACATAAAACATGTGTAGCTCTCCTCCTTGATCAAGTTGGAGCATGCAGATGAACCTGTCTCCTAATCGTGGGTAGCGCCTCTGTTTGCTGCCCTCTAGTACTTCTCTACGCTCCCCCATCACATATTTGGTCCACTCTTGCACTATTAAGCATCCGTCGCTAATCTTGAATGCACTAAAGTAATATGTAGGATATCTTGGCCGTAAGCTGGTAATACTCATGGTACCTTTAGTCTCGATCCCATAAGGAACAACATTCATCGGGAGTCCCTGTTGAAGAACATCGTATGGTAACATACTTAGCAATGAAGTTTAGCTTCAAAAATAATGTATGGAAAGATGCACTGAGGACAAATAGTAAAAATCTTACCATCCTTCCTAAATAGATGTGACCGTAGTTCATTACGAACACTATTGGTCGCACATTTTCAGTACTAACATTTCTAAATCCAGGAAGAAAATTTGTCTTGACAGTATCAAGATCCTCAAGCGATGAAACATAATGACTTAGCTCCTCGCAGTTTAGTTCAGCCTCGGGACAGAAGTAGGTCCTGTCTACCAAGCTACCGGACATGTTTGCTTAATCAAATAAGTGACAATACAAATTAATTGTCAACTATTTTTGAATAAACAATATCAAAGACATAAATATGGTTGAGAAACTTACATAATGGTATAATCGGAGGCGTCGCACATCAACCCGGATGTCGGTATTACCTTCAATATCATCTTACGGACGAATATCAAAGGTGATAACCATATCAGGCTCAAATGCATAAGTCTTGCATAGTGCTCGCCATGTTTTGCATCCAAAATAGGTGTAGTCGTCTGAATTGTATAATTTTGCATGGAAAATATAACCATGCTCGGTCTTCAAATAAACTTTCTTTACCTCCGTAGTATGACTGAAACCTATCTTATCCAATACAAAAACTCTTGCATGGCAGGGGATACGCTAGTAGAATAGTAAAAAAATATAAGTTGAAGCAAATGAAGTAGATGTCATGCTTAATTACGAAAAAGACTTGTCGTTATGACTTACTGTATCCACTTCGAAGTTCTCGTCCATCTTGATGCTGAAGCGCCTATCATCATCTAGGAAGATTCCGTCGCACAGGCCGCGCTCGTCTTCGCAGTATTTGCAAATACCGAAATCCTTTTCGGTAAATCGGACATTTCCTATGTTCATAGTTAAAACATTAATTGAAAATCAATCAAAGACAACTACCAGGATACTCAACACACAAATCCGGGGCACTCGATATTTCCTACATATTCTGGCACAAGTCATGCCAAAATTCACGGAAAAATCCGGCATGACCTTTGCTAAAATAGGACATATCGAGCGCCTGAAATTTGCCAGAACAGAAATGAATCAACACTCTAGCAAAACATAGGCCACTCGGAGGTGTAACCTGCAAACATGACCGACCACTTGGATATTGAGCAACACAAGATATACATTTCAAAGTATCTTATAGGACTCAAATTAGCATGCATTCAATAAGCAAAAGTAAATCATCTCATGCGTCCGTACATCGTCGAATATTATCACTAATATATCACGAATAGTGTCATACATATAACATCACTAATACAACTAAAACCCTAGCACACGACGGGTATCGGCGCTATGGTGGACACCCACAGAGAAGGAACCATCATGGGATCATAGCTCGGTGAGATCCACGGAGAATCTGCCGGTATTGGAGAACACATGCTCCAACGCAAACAAGTAGCAACGGACGTGCGCGTCCTCCTCACTGACACGGTGCCACACCACCTCCACGGAGTCCTCGAGCCTCTGGACCGTCACTGGCCCACGCGACCGCCACCAAAGAAGATTCGGGTCAACGACAGGCTGGCTCCTCACCAACATGCGCCCCCCGGTAGGTAGCGCCTCCCAGTCCCGGACATGGACCATCTGGTCAAGCAGGTGTCGTCCTCCGCCGACTCGACGACGAGGATGCGGGATAGGCATCGTCCACGTCGATGCGGGAAAAATTGCTTTAACTAAAAAATAGCAAGAAGTTCTTACTAACTAGTTCTATTAATTCAACTAGTTCTTACTAAAAATAAACTTACTATAAATAAAATATTCTAATACCTAATTAGTACCTAGTTCTTACTAACTAATTAGTACCTAGGAACTACTGCCCTAATTACCATCTAATTTGATGAACCTATAGGGTGGAAAGTGGTAGCGGATATTCCAATTATCCAACTATAAAGTGAAATAAGTGGTCAAATTTTACTCGTTTTATGATTCATCTTAGAAATTTGATTCGTTTCCACCCTTACATGAACCCTAACTCATTTGCCGCATTCGCATCCGATTTGTTTCCACTCTTACATGAACCCTAACTAATTTGATGCAACTAAAATATAAAAAAACCCTAGGCAGAGGTAGGGGAGAGGGAAGAGCAAGCATGCTCACCTCGGGTGCCTCATGACGAGGGAGGCAGGCGGCATCGAGGTCGGGTCGGGTCGGGGCTCGGGCGTGGCGGATGGCGGCCGAGGTCGGGTCGGGGCGGCGTCCGGGCGGCGTTGAGGTCGAGGCGGGCGGCGTTGAATCTGGGGTCGAGGCGGCGAGAGGGTGTCTGCGGAGGCCTTGGTGGCCGACAGGCGTGGCGGCGAGTGTGGACAGTTGGATTTGGGGAAGTGGCCGTGGGGAAGGACGAACCCGTTGTTAAGTCGAGAGGTAGCGATGGCAGCGTTCGGGAAGAGCTCTACTGCTATGTTAGCTACAACGCTTTCTGGGATACACGCTACTGCTACTCCTTTCTCTTTTTCCCCTTTTTCATTTAGTTTTCTTCACATTTTTTTTCCTTTCACCTTATTCTATTTCTTTCATTTTCAGTTACCTTTCTCTTTGCTTTCCATTTAATTTTATATCCTTTAGCATTAGCGAGTTAAATATAGAACGCGCTGCTACAAAGAAAGTAGCGGTAGAGCGGTTCATTATAGGTCGCTACTACTATGTGTAGCCTATCGGCTAAGCCGTGGGAATTTTAGTAGTAACGTGTTTAGGGCAGCACGCCATCGCTAGAACTTTATCTGCATAGCAGTTTGCCCAGCGCGCCATCGCTAGTTAGCACCAGCGTGCCTTTTTGACCCTCGCTGCTGCTAAAGTTCTGTGTATAAGGTTTTCCCTAGTAGTGACACATCTAGCATGGAAAATATTATCCACCCTTCATCGCTCCGCAAGTGAAACAAACACACAAAAGAGAAGTTTATTTTGAAAATTAGAGATGGCACATACAAATTTGCTTAGAACGGCAAAAGAATACCGCATATAGGTAGATATAGTGGACTCATGTGGTAAAACTGGTTTAAGGGTATTGGATGCACAAGTAGAGGTCATACTTAGTGCAAAATGAAGGCTAGCAAAATATTGAGAAGCGACCAACCAAGAAACGAATAATCTCATAAGCAAGCATTAAGCATAAATAACACCAAATAATGCACCACAAGTAGGATATAATTTCACTGCATGACTATTGACTTTCGTACTTGCATAGGGAATCACAAACCTTAACACCAATATTCTTACTAAAGCATAATTATTCACCAACATAACTCAGAAATCACATCACCATATCTCAAAACTATCACTAAGAATCAAGTTTATTTTGTCCAATGATCTTCATGAAAGTTTTTATTATATCCTTCTTGGATATCTATCACTTTGGGACTAATTTTCATGTGTTGCTTTTGACAAGCTCCAACAAATATAAGTGAAGATCATGAGCATAATATATTTCTTTCTTTCTCTCAAATTAATTTAAGTTAAGCAAGAGATAATTTCTTGAAAATTTTACTAACTCTCAAATAAATCTAAGTGAAGCAAGAGAGCATTTCTAGCAAGTCATGACATAATTTTGGCTCTCTCAAATAGGTGTGTCCAGCAAGGATTGATGACTTAAAACAGAAAATAAAACAAGCAAAGACTCATATCATACAAGATGCTCCAAGCAAAATACATATCATGTGATGAATAAAAATATAGTTTTGAGTAAAATACCGACGGTCGTTAGAAGAAAGAGGGGATGCCACTCGGGGGCATACCCAAGCTTAGTTGGTTGCTCATTTTTGGATAATATCTTGGGATGTCGGGGCATCCCCAAGCCTAGGCTCTTCTATCCTTCATTCATCCATCGTAAGATAACCCAAAACTTGAAAACTTCAATCACACAAAACTCAACAAAACCTCCGTGAGATCCGTTAGTGTAAGAAATCAAACCACTACTATAAGTGCTATATCAAACCAATTCATATTTTTTTGTATTATATCTACTGTATTCCAACTTTTCTATGGCAAAAGCTCATCAAAGAAAACCATAGAGCCATCAAAATAAGCACACAACACAAAGAAAACAGAATCTGTCAAAACAGAACAGTCTGTAGCAATCTGACTTAGACGAAAATGTATGGACTCCAAAAATACTGAAAAAATAGGACGACCTCAGAAATTTGTATATTAATCTTCTGCAAAAAGAATCAGGGCAAAAGCACTTTCTGATAAAAAATGAGAATTATTTTCGTGAGCGCAAAGTTTCTGTCTTTTTCAGCAAGATCAAACAACTAGCACCCAAGAAGATCCTATCGGTTCTACTTGGCACAAACACTAACTAAAACACAAAAAACACAATCATAAAAGTAGCATAATTGTGCTAGCACTCAAGAACAGAAAGCAAAAAGCAAAAATAAAATTTGTTCATTGGGTTGCCTCCCAACAAGCGCTATAGTTTTACGCCCTTAGCTAGGCATAAAGCACGGATCTAAGTATTGTCATCTTTGGTTCGAGATCCATAAGATGCCCTCATGATTGATTCATAAGGTGGCTTAATTCTAGTTCTAGGAAAGTGTTCCATACCCTTCCTCAAAGGAAATTGGAACTTTATATTGCCTTCTTTCATATCAATCACGGCACCGTTAGTGCGTAAAAATGGTCTACCAAGAATAATTGGACAAGACGGATCAATCAATATCAAGAACAATACAATCTATGGGCACATAATTCCTATTTGCAAGAATAAGAACATCATAAATTCTTCCCATAGGCTTTTTAATAGTAGAATCCGCCAAGTGCAAATTCAAAGAACATTCTTCAAGATTAGTGAGACCAAGCACATCACATAAAGATTTCGAAATTGTAGAAACACTAGCACCCAAGTCACACAAAGCAAAACATTCATAATTTTTAATCTTGACTTTGATAGTAGGTTCCCATTCATCATGCAATTTTCTAGGAATTGAAACTTCTAATTCCATTTTTTCTTCAAGATCTTTCATCATAGCATCAACATTATGTTTAGTAAAAGCTTTGATTTGTTCATAAGCATGGGGTGAATTTATCTTGGATTACAACAAAGAAATACAATAAATGAAATATCAACTATCATAAATTAAGTCTTTTTAATCCAAAAGAGTGGGCACATCACTAGTTAAATTTTTTTTGGCACCCCGGCTTAGAGCGACCGGTTTACCTTACATTGCCAACCCAGAGATCATGTCTTCTGGCAACACACAACATCTTGGTACAGAAATCACCGCTTTATTGAACTAGCGGAAGCAAAGTGTGACGTTACATCAAGTTGCGAGGCCAAGCGGCACACTCGGTGCGGCTGAACAATATGTACATTATTTAGTGAACATAAAAGGGCCCTCGAGCACGACATCTACACGGCAGAGGAACAATGACGTAGCGGGACTCCATAGCACAGGGACACCGATGTGGACACGGTCTAGACACGGCAGCACTCCGATCCAGTTAGACTTTCCTGAAATCTGGCATAACACGCCAGGTCGGTACATTGAATGTACTTGCAAGCTCACAACAAACATAACCATAATTACAAACAATATCATGACATTTAATCAAGTTAAATGCAAACAACATCATGTTACTCATGAAGTGAAACCAAACTTGTGCATAGAGTCACTTGGACTCTCTTACCAATAGGTCGCCTCATGACCAAACAGTGCTCATGACGAAGCACGAACGAACCCATACTTGGTCCAACTAGTTATCTCGTAACCAAACCGTGATCACTTCCTGATCACAAGTGATTCCACGACATTAGTCTTACTAACATCATAATGATCCAACCAGTGCAATGCAATTAAATTAGTGTGCAAGATTTATTATTAACAGTTGATCCATGGTGTGACTTACTTACGAACTGGGCCCTTATCCGCGGGCGCGGCTATCGATAGATTAATACACTCTGTAGAGGTAGTGCACTTTACCCACACCACGGAACCCATGGCCTCGCACTCCCATTCGGGTGGACCAATGGCATTCCGACATAACTCTCCCATTGCCATGACACTCTTACGGCCACTCCGACCAACTCCCCACTAGGCTTATTCCTGGGTGACTCAGCCTACCAAAGGCAAAACTACCACCGTCGTGGCAAATAAACAGTCCCAAACGGGGACACGGTACCATAGAAACAATGGGTCCACAAGATTATGTCTGCTTACCAGGCCAGGGTACCCATAACCTTCCCTCGTTGGAGGCACCGACAAAAGGCATGACAACAGACGACTAAGGGCCTCCTCATAAAGGCAAATGTGGTTGCACTTGTCAGCCCGATTCAGTGGCACCATGACCCGATCAAATTTATGTTCAAGTTCAATTATCATCAAGTTTAACTTGAAATAAAATGCCCGAGTCAATATATGTCATGCTTATGCAACCATATAACATGCATCACATATTATAACAGATCAACTTCATTCAAAGTTCTACTTGCACAAACTTAACTATCAACACTTTTGGTCCTTTCCTACTTGTTATTCATACTCATCACTTTAGTTGCCATTAATCAAATAAAAATTATCTTAGCATGTATATAGGAAAAATAACACCGATAATCATATCACCATAGTCATAACAAATTTACTTAGATCATCTACTCAAGCTACATTTCACTAGTTCAAGCATTCACTTCTGTTAACTAAGCATTTTGATCATGACAAACTAAATAACACAAGCATTTATTTAATGTAATACTATATGCAATGAATAATATAAATTCAAGTAGAAAATCATGAATATTGCAAAGACACCATGAAAATGTTGTTGTGGCTTGCCTTAGTGCAGAGGAGCTTCACACTCCTCCTGGATGCCTTCTAGACAAGCTTCACCTTCTGAAATAATTTAAATGAGAAAAATAAAATATCAAGAACACTTCTGAAAATTACCAGAAATTCTAGGCATCAAGGAAAAATCCCATCTTGGGTGTGCTGCTAGGATTTTCCAGTAAGAACAGAATGCAAAGGGATATGAGGGAGGGAGAGGGAAATAGAGCACGACGAGGCTTCGACAAAGCTCACGCCGGCGAGGAGGGCTCCTTGGCCAGATTCAAAGGGATAGGATGGGAGAAGAGATTGAGACACACCTGCCCGTACCCATAGCGTGGCTAGGGGTGGCCGGACGGGGTCGAAACAGAGCTCTCCAGCGGTGGCAGCGGGCGGGGCTCGTCGGAGTTGGCGATTCCGGCGAGGCAGGGCCGGTTCAGCAGCTTTAGTGGCACCAGCTTGCACCAGTGAACCACCACGAACACGCCAGAGTGGTTGGTGGAGCTCGAGCGGCTCTGGAGAGGGAGCCAGAGGCCTGCCCGGCTGGGCTGCGGCTTCCTACGGGGTCGTGGAGATGTGCTGAGTATGTGAGTGGAGAGAAATGAGCACGGGAGGGGGCTATATATAGGCGAGACCGAGGTCGTGGCAGCGAGCACGCACACAACAGAGGCGTTGGCGCCACGCAGAGCGCGTCGACCGAATGCCAAACACCTTGGACTCACGTGGTCACCGCGTGAACTTTGGCATTAGGCTGAGCTAAGCTTAAACACCATATCTGGCAGCTAATCCTTAGTGGTTTTGGTCGTTTTGCATAGTTGGCTGGGTCAGAGGTGCACTGTGGGAGTGGTTCTCTTCCTGGCAAGTTTCTGGACAGAAACTTGTGAGCTTTGTTGAGAAAAATTTATTGAGAATTAAGGGTTGTGCTTTGGGGTTTAGTAATATGTTAGGAGGGTAATTAAGCTCAGAAAAGATCAACCCCAAAAGATCAAGCAAAAATATACTTGTTGTACAAACTGGTCATTTGGTCCAGAACAAAAATGATTTTCTGTAGCAAAAATATTACAAAAAGTTATGCAACATTTTTGCTCAGGGAGGTGCCCTAGGGTTCAAAGAATAATTGGGAATTTTCTCAGATGTTTGTGGGCAAAGAAAAATGGGGTTGCTTTGGAGCACACTTCTCTGAAGTGATTTTCAGGGAAGAAAATGAATATTTTTCTTTTATGAAAAATATTCCATGGGCTTTGGTGAGAGTTTTTCAGAGAAGGAAAAGTGAGTTAGAGGTGGATGGGTCACTTGGGTGAAAATCAAGGGTAAGCCGAAGTCTTCAAGTCCATTTGAATTGATTCAAAACTCCAAATCCAAAGCAAATGCAAATGAAAGTCCGGAAAAAGAGAGAAGGCAAAAACCAGGTTGTCACAGTTTTGACCTCTCCAAACCCACTTTCATCAATTTTCTCAATAAGATTTTCACCCTTTGAAATATTGGGACACCTTCTACCTAAAGTTGACTCTTCTCCAGTCCCTTTTTCATCAATCTTAACTTTACTAAACAAGGAATCAATAGAAGAAACACCAATCATTTTAAGATCTTCATCACTTTTGCCTTCTAACGAGATTGGTTTAGCGGCCATTTGATTTACTAAGGTAGCTTGTGCATCGGATATTTTTCCTAGCAAACTTTTGGCAAAAGCATACTTAGAATGGAGATTGCAAACTTCTCTACTGATATCATCAAGTTGTTTTGTAATAGCATCAAGCAAAACGGAGTGCTCCTTAAGTTCTTCAGTAAAATACTTATTATGCTCAAATTGTGTAGTCATATATTCCTTAGTACTTTTCTCAATTTCAAGAAAAATATTTGGGTAAGGAACATCATAATATTTTCTTTGGGGCGTCATGACTACGCAAACAAGAGTGCACACAAAAACAGACCAGGCAAGAAAATGGCGAACGAAAAAGAGAGGCGAATAAAACGGCAAATTTTGTGAATTGGGGGAGAGGAAAACGAGAGGCAAATGGTGTCGGTGTACAAAAGTAGGGGCCTTTCTGTACCCCTTTACTTGTGCACGGGTAGTCGTAGCCACACCTACGGCCATGCTTGGCTGGGGAGAGGAAGGAAAGGTACAAGACTACCAAGATAGTGCTCAAGCCAAAAGCATGAAGAGCAAAGGGACAAGATGGATTTCCCCCGGCAACACCCTTGCCGGGGCGGCCAACATAGCCCCGGCAAGAGACTTGCCAGGTAGACTTGCCCAACACCAGCAAAGCCACCACCCTTGAGCCTAAGAGCTCTGACACCATTGACAGCGTCAAGACCAAGACTCAGGGACACTTGAGTGGTGGCATGCAGATCTTTGTGAAGATCAAAGGCCTATGAATCCAGATAAGAACCAGAAGACGAAGACGCCCGACAAGATCCTTGCCGGGGACAGACGAAGACCCCCGGCAAGATCCTTGCCGGGGACAGACGAAGACCCCCGGCAAGATCCTTGTCGGGGACGGCCACGAGACCCCAACAAGACCCTTGCCGGGGGCATCTGCGGGGCCAAGGCCAGGCCCACGCCTGCCAAAGTTTCGCTGCCCCGCGCTCGTTCCGACGCGGCAACTAGCCCGCCAACTAGGCGAGCGTCTGCGTGGCAGCATGCAACTTCTAGGCCAACAAGTCAAGCAGCTGCGTGGTGGCATGCAGATCTTCGTGAAGACCCTGTCATCACACCAGCTCAGCAAACAACCAGCCAGCATGGCGTTGCATGCCTCGTCGGCTTGGACGCGCGTCGAAGCAGGGCGAGGTAGTGACGAACGGGACGCGCTATGTTGCCGCCTCCGATAAAGTGGGAGGGCACGTAGGTAGCGCATTAAATGTGTTTGTCCTATGGTGCCAGGCGATAAACTTGTACACTGTAGATACTTTCCACCTTCTGTGTGCCAATGTGGTGATAACCCACAAGTATAGGGGATCAATTGTAGCCTCTTCCGATAAGTAAGAGTGTTGAACCCAGCGAGGAGCTAAAGGTAGAACAAATATTCCCTCATGTTCTATTGACCACCGATACAACTCTACGCATGCTTAGCGTTTGCTTTACCTAGAACAAGTATGAAACTAGAAGTACTTTGTAGGTGTTGTTGGATAGGTTTGCAAGAATATAAAGAGCACGTAAATAAAAACTAGGGGCTGTTTAGGTAAATAAGCAATAAAGTTAATACAACGACTGTGGAAAAGTGGTGGTAGGAGTTGCGAAATTGTCCCTAAGCAATTGATTACTTTACTAGACCGCTAGCAAGTTTTATGTGGGAGAGGCCACTGCTAGCATGTCATCCCTGACTTGGAATTCTATGCACTTATGATTGGAACTATTGGCAAGCGTCCACAACTACTAACGTTCATTAAGGTAAACCCCAACCATAGCATTAAGATATATTGGTCCCCCTTCAATCCCGTATGCATCAATTTCTATGCTAGGTAGAAGCTTCTGTCACTCTTGCCCTCCAATACATAGTCCTATCAACATACAACTAACCCTATGGTGTGATCCACGCGCGCGCTCATATGATGGGCACCAAAGGACAGCAACATAACCACAAGCAAATTAAACCAATCATAGCAATTCATCAATTACCGATAGGACAATGAAAATCTACTCAGACATCATAGGATGGCTGCACATAATTGGATAACAATATGAAGCATAAAGCGCCATGTTCAAGTAGAGGGTACAACGGGTTGCGGGAGAGTGGACCGCTGTAGATAGAGGGGGGAAGGTGATGGAGATGTTGGTGAAGATGGCGTAGGTGTTGGTGAAGATCACGGTGATGATGATGGCCCCCGGCGGCGTTTCGGCGCCACCGGAAGCGAGGGGGAGAGAGCCGCCCTCTTTCTTCTTCTTCCTTGACCTTCTCCCTAGATGGGAGAAGGGTTTCCCCTTTGGTCCATGGTCCCCATGGCATGGGAGGGGCGAGAGCCCCTCCGAGATTGGATCTGTCTATCTGTCTCTCTCTGTTTCTGCGTTCTTCTCGCTGTCCTTTCACCGTTTCTTATATATATGGATATCCGTAACTCCGATTGGACTGAAACCTTCGCCGTGATTTTTTTACCAAAAAATAGCTTTCTTGCGGCCGAAGAAGGGCATCAACCGCCTTACGGGGGGCCCACGAGGGTCAGGGGCGTGCCCAGGGGGTGGGGCGCGCCCCCTGCCTCGTGCCTCCCTCGGGCACCGTGTCGCGTGGATTTTTCTTCCGGAATTCTCCAAATATTCCAAAAATATTCTCCGTCCGTTTTTATCCCATTTGGATTATGTTTGATATGGATATTCTGCGAAACCAAAAACATGCAGCAGACAGGAACTGGCACTAGGCAATGGATCAATATGTTAGCCCCAAAAATAGTATAAAAAGTTGCCAAAAAGTATATAAAAGTTGTATAATATTGGCATGGAACAATCAAAAATTATAGATACGACGGAGATGTATCAGCATCCCCAAGCTTAATTCCTGCTCGTCCTCGAGTAGGTAAATGATAAAAAATAATAATTTTTGATGTGGAATGCTACCTAGCATAATCTTGATCATGTATCTAATCATGGCATGAATATTAAGACACGAGTGATTCAAAGCAATAGTCTATCTTTTGACATTAAGAGAATAATACTTCAGGCATACCAACTAAGCAATTATGTCATCGAAATAACATATCCAAAGAAAGCTCATCCCTACAAAATCATATAGTCTGGCTATGCTCCATCTTCACCACACAAAGCATTCAAATCATGCACAACCCCGATGACAAGTCGAGCAATTGGTTCATAGTTTTTAACGCGCTTCAGCCTTTTCAACTCTCACGCAATACATGAGCGCAAGCCATGGATATAGCACTATAGGTGGAATAGCATATGATGATGGAGGTAGTGTGGACAAGACAAAAAAGGAGAAAGTCTCACATCGACGCGGCTAATCAACGGGCTATGGAGATGCCGATCAATTGATGTCAATGCGAGGAGTAGGGATTGCCATGCAACGGATGCACTAAGAGCTATAAGTGTATGAAAATCTCAAACTGAAAACTAAGTGGGTGTGCATCCAACTTGCTTGCTCATGAAGACCTCGGGCGTTTGAGGAAGCCCATCATCGGAATATACAAGCCAAGTTCTATAATAAAAATTCCCACTAGTATATGAAAGTGACAACTCAAGAGACTCTCTATATGAAGAACATGTTGTTACTCTGAAGCACAAGTATGGTAAAAGGATAGTAACATTGTCCCTTCTCTCTTTTCTCTCATTTCTTTATTTTTTCAATTTTTTTCTCTTTTTTTTGCTGGGCTTCTTTGGCCTTTTTTTATTTGGGCTCCTTTGGCCTCTATTATTTTGATAACCTCACATGGGACAATGTTGTAATAATGATGATCATCACACTTTTATTTACTTACAACTCAATATTACAACTCGATACTAGAACAAGGATATGACTCTATATGAATGCCTCCGGCGGTGTACCGGGATGTGCAATGATCTAGCGTAGCAATGGCATCAAAAAACGGACAGGCCATGAAAACATCATGCTAGCTATCTTACGATCATGCAAAGCAATATGACAATAAATGCTCAAGTCATGTATATGATGATGATGGATGTTGCATGGCAATATATCTCAGAATGGCTATGGAAAGGCCATGATAGGTAGGTATGGTGGCTGTTTTGAGGAAGATATAAGGAGCCTTATGTGTGATAGAGCGTATCGTATCACGGGGTTTGGATGCACCGGCGAAGTTTGCACCAACTCTCGAGGTGAGAAAGGGCAATGCACCTGCATCCGAAGAGGCTAGCAATGATGGAAGGGTGAGAGTGTGTATAATCCATGGACTCACATTAGTCATAAAGAACTCATATACTTATTGCAAAAGTTTATTAGCCCTCAAGCAAAGTACTACTATGCATGTCCTTAGGGGATAGATTGGTAGGAAAAGACCATCGCTCGTCCCCGACCGCCACTCATAAGGAAAGCAATGAAAGAACACCTCATGCTCCGACTTCGTTACATAACGGTTCACCATACGTGCATGCTACAGGACTTGCAAACCTCAACACAAGTATTTCTCAATTTCACAATTACTCAACTAGCACGACTCTAATATCACCACCTTTATATCGCAAAACTATTGCAAGGAATCAAACATATCATATTTAGTGATCTACAAGTTTTATGTAGGATTTTATGACTAACCATGTGAATGACCAGTTCCTTTCATCTCTCTAAATAGATATAAGTGAAGCAAGAGAGTTTAATTCTTTCTACAAAAGATATGCCCATGCTCTAACAAATATAAGTGAAGCAAAAGAGCATTCTACAAATGGCAGTTGTCTAAGTGAAGAGGAACAGACAATCCAAACTTCAAATAATATAAGTGAAGCTCATGAAGCATTCTATAAAGCCATACTCAAAAGATATAAGTGAAGTGCAATGAGCATTCTATAAATCAACCAAGGACCATCTCATACCAGCATGGTGCATAAAAGAAAAATGAAAACTAAATGCAAAAGATGCTCCAAGATTGCACATATCGCATGAACGAAACGAATCCGAAAACATACCGATATTCGTTGAAGAAAGATGGTGTCGGGGAGGCTGATCGTACCCGCGAACACCTATGGGGCTGGCGCAGCAGGCCCCTTGTGGTTCGGAGGGGGGCGGAGATCGCACGAAGAGCGGATCGAGGCGATGCACACGAGCAGTCTATGGCCAGTCGAATGAACCGAACCGGCCGAACCTTGCGAACCGAACCCCTTTCTACGTTGCACTCGGGCCTCCTTTTATATGCTCAATGGGTCTCTGATAGGTGGCAACATAGGCGGGGGTACAAACGTAAAAACAGGAGTTGGTACACCTACTTGAACAGTGTACAGTGCCAAATACCTAACTCTGACGGCAAGGGACAAAAGCAATAAATGCCCGTCATTGTCGCCCAAACAAAGGTAACAGAGACCGTCAGTGCGCCTCCGCCGCCACGATGGCGAGCCTGTCAGCGCCGCTTATCGCTGTTTCTCCTTTGGCTGCACAGCTGCTCGACACGCCGCATGGAACGGTCCCATGGCGACACGCCGCTGGGTGAGCTGGAGCGGAGACGGAGAGAAGTTGCATGCCGCGGCAAGCGCCTTTGCCGCGGCCGAATCTTGTCGCGCCCGAAGGCTTGTCGCGCTCGGGCCTTCCGGCAAGCTCCTCTTGCCGAGGCCTTGTCTTATGCGTGCCTCGAGTGGCCAACCCGGCAAGCTCCTCTTGTCGGGGCCTTGTCTACTCAATCAAATACTATCGTCTAGTATTACTCCAAAGTAGCCACGGAGGATAATGACGGTGACGAGGCAAACCATGCAGCTGGTGCTGCAGAATCGTCGTGCACGAGTACGGGATACTAGGGTACCCCTACTCTAGTACACCGACAGGAGCCCCCGGGCCTGGGCCGTACACGGTGCCGAGGTCTTGTCGGGCCAGGCCCAGAACTGTGCACGGAGACGCGCGGCCTCGACCACGTCGCAACTCGCCCCGGACCGACCACGATCCCCACTAACGGCACGTACCGGACGTGGTGTCGTGCGAGAGATCGTGGGCACGGTCGTGGGGGGTTCTTTATTAATATAAGCGGAACGTCCGCCCCCTCCTCCCCTTTATAAGCGAAGGAAACAGAGGCAGGCCGACCACCCCTGCCATTGCTGTCTTGTCAAGAAACCACCGCCGCTCCCCTCTTCTTCTCCGGTGCGAAGAGAGCGGCGCCCCGCCCCCTTCCGCCACAAGCACACTCGCCGCCGTCGGCCTCCCCCTCGCCATGGCTCCGAAAGCCAACAAGGAGAAGGGCGTCAAGTCGGCCGAGGCGCAGCGGCTCGCGGCGCTGCGCAAGGAGCGAGCCACCTTCCCCCCGCAGCTCGGCGCACGGGAGCTGCGGGACGTCTTCTACCTTTTCTGGTCGACGGAGACTCGTGCGCATCCGGCGACGAGTGCTCCCGCCTCCGCCGCTGATCCGCCCCAACAGGTACCCTTTCTTCGCCATTTTCTTCTATTGCGGTCTTTGCCGCCCGTATTCGGAAGTTCTTCGCGACATAATGAACACCTTTAGCCTCCGCCTCCTTGATTTCACCCCAACGCCATCTTGACTATGGCCGTTTCGACATTTGTGCGAAAACTTTGTCGGAGTCCACCCGAATGTGGCACTCTTTTCGCCATTTCTTTGTTCCCAGCGTCGAGAGAGGAGAGCCACTTGCCGGGAGGGATAGCACAGGTCTCTAGGATCGGCAAGAAAGAGGCCTACCTAGAGGGGAGTTCGGAACAAGTGGGAGGAGTGGAGAGCCAACTGGTGCTTTGGGTCGTGAGGAGAACCCACAGACCTTTCACCGCGGCGCCAAACCCCAATAGTGCGCGGCAAGGATTGGAGTAACTTACGCCGGAGGACGCGAAGTCAAGATAGCTGTGACCGAATTCTGCGCCTCGGGCTTGCCGGGTTAATCAGTAGCGCGGTTGGCGCAGAACTTCATTCGCCGCGCCACGCTTCCCTTGCAGGAAAGGAGGAGGCCTGCTTGGGAGTTCCGTAACGCGGCGGACATCATGAGGCTGCGCCCGGGCCTGAATTGGAACTTCACCGTCATGGAGCTGGATTGGTGCTGCTCGAGCTGTTCAAGAACGACCCGAACATCCAGAGTGGTTCAGGTTGCCGCGGGGTCGCCCCATTGTGCAACAACTTCGGCGCCGACCGCATCCGCGCCATGATGCCACTGTGCGACTCCCACGGGATTGTCCCAACCTGGCAGGAGCCCCCCGAAGAGGTCGTGCAGCAATTCTTCGACGACTTGCAAGAAGTGCCGATCCGCGCCGACGAGAAGAAGAGGCTCACCCGCGACACCACCGACCAGGAGATGGCGCAGATCGCCACCAGGGTGGAGGAGGCGGCAGCAGCCGCTGCCGCTGGAGCCTTCGGGTTCACCGTGGAGGAGGCGGACGCGGCGAGGGCGGCAAGCTCTGCCGAGCGAGGGGAGGTCGCCGGCGAGGAGGACGAGCTTGTCGAGCCCGAGACCGGGTCGGGCGGACCCGCCGAAGGCGCTTCTTCCCCTCCGCCAAGCGACTTGCCGCCAGCGGAGCCCCCGGCTCCGCCGAAGAGGCGTCTCCGCAAGGCCGGAGACGAGTCGGGGCGGCAGACTGGCCCACAGCAGCAGCGCCGCGCGACGCGCTCCACCGCGGCAAGCGAGGTTGCCGCGGGAGCGCCCCACACTGCTGCGACAACTGGGGCGGGATCTTCTCAGGCCACCGCCGACGCCTCCGCCAAGCGGCCAAGAGAGCCCACTCCCCCGCCTCGTCGCACCGGAGGCGGGCTGGAATTTGACTTCTCCGCGCTCAGCTCCGAGGAGGAGGGCGAAGAGTAAGCCCTTGAGACTTGTGCTTGTATTTCTTCAATTTTTATTGCTTCATCTTGAATCTGATTTGCTTTGTTCTGGACTCTTTCCTTTTCAGGACGCTGGCCCAGAGAGCGGCGAAGAGGGCCAAGATCCCGACGGTCGTCATTGAGGACGATTCTCCCGTGGCGACAGGGGGCGCGTCGAGACCGCTTGCTGCACCAGCAACCCTCCTTCAGAGCAGCCCCCAGCACAGCCCCCAGAGTAAGTGTGTAGTTTTCTCCTTACTATTAGGTGTGCAGGGGTGCCCTTTCTTCGTTGATTTTCTGACTGTTTGTTTGTGTAGGAGCGGAGCAGCTTCATCAGGAGGGTTCGGAAGCCGCCTCCGAGATCCTGCCCGCTGCCACTACGCCGCCAAGGGAGAACTCCCCGGCAAGGGAGCTCCCTCCGACAAGGGAGGCCACTCCGGCAAGGGAGGCCACCCCGGCAAGGGACGGCGCCAGTGACCCTCCAGTGGTCGAGGCCATGGCTGCGGATCCCGTTGCAGGTAATTCCCTTACGCGAAAATCTCTCTTGGGCTTGCTTTCTTTTGTTTCTCTTTTTGAACATTTGCTTGACTGCCCTCTTCTTCGTCTGACGCAGACCCGATGGAGGTCGAGGCCGCCGGCGAGGAGGAAACGCGCGGCAACACCGACGAGGCCGCCGTCGAAGAAGAAGAGGTCGTCGTCGTGGAGGAAGAGGCCGCCGCCGACGAGCCTGTTGGCGAGGAGGCCACCGAGGCCGCCGACGCAGAGGCCGGCGAGGGGTCGGCCGATCGTACTGACGGCCCTGAGGCCGCAGGAGCGGCAAGCGCTACACCAACAGCCGACTCCCAGCTGCCGCAAGGCCAGCTCGAGGAGCCGCAGCTGGTGCCTACCAAGGCCGGGCGAAGGTGTCTTCATCAAGCTCCCACAGGAACCGAAGCTCTGTGGCGCCGGTCGAGGGCGAGACCTTCAACGGCGAGCTACTCGCCTCCGCTAGCCTGACGCTGGTGGATGCGCCAAGCAGCAGCAGCGACGAGTCCGAGGAGGAGCAGCTACTGAAGAAGCTGTTGTCGCTCTACCGAGCCCGGCATGCCAAGTTAGAGACCCGGGAAGCCCTTGTCGCGAGGGCGGGAGCGGACATGGAGAAGCGCGCCGAGGAGCTCTGGAGCGCCAACAAGGAAGCCCTCCGCGACGTGGCGGAAGCGCGGGGGCAACTTCATGAGCGCACTGCCTTCATCCTTGAGAAGGCCGCGGTGATGAGGAGCAGCGGCTGGCTGCCGAGAAGCTTCGCCGCAGAAAGCGGTGGGCGCAGCGGAAGGTCAACCTGGAGAGCCACGAGGAAGACCTTGCCGCACGCGAGGAGTCGCTTGGCGGGGCGCTTCAGGAAGCGAAGGACGCTGCCGCAGCCGCCGAGGCCGCCAAGGAGGAGCTGAAGGCGAGGGTGGCACAGCTGGAGGCCACCCTCAAGAAGAGCGGCGAAGAGCTTGCCGGTTTGCCGCCGAAGCGCGAGAATGATGCCTACACCCTTGGCGAGCTGCAGAGCCGTCTCGCTGACAGGGCCAAGGAGCTCGACGCCGCCAAGGATTCCAAGGCGGACCTGGAGCTGAAATTGACCACTCACGGCCTTAAGCGTTGGATGGCGCCAGAGAGCGGGAGGTGGGCTTGTTGGAGGCGATCAAGGCCAAGGAGGAGCTGCTGGCGAATGCTGTCTCCGTCCAGAACACCTTGAGGGAGAGCGTGGAGCACTGGACCGAAGGTCTCGTGGACACCGCCGCCGATATCCACAACGAGCTGATGGAGCTTGGGATGGCGGACCTTGCATACTCCTCCGACGAGCATCTCCAACCCAGCGCCAAGCTCAGCTTGTTCTTCAAAGGCGTGGCGACGGGCCTTCAGCGACTCCGGGAGGAGGTCCCAAAGCAGCTTGCCGAGGAATCGCGCCAGGTTTGTGCAGGGGCCCTCGAGAAGGTGTTGATGAAGGTGGCCTTCCGCAACCCGGGCCTCAACTTTAACGGCGTTCTCAGATCCTTGCCGCCCGAAGCCAACGTGGAGGAGCTCAAAGCCCTTGTCGCACCCATTGTGGACAAGGTGAACAAGATCAAGCGGATTGAGGGCGACCGCGTGGACTAGTCCGCCAACCTTATCTTTCCCTTGTTGCTGCTGATCATGCTTAGAAAACTTTGTTAGATCAGCGACAAGTTATTCTGTAATATACTCTATCTTAGGTGAATCGATCAATGCAACGTTATTTCCTCTACTTGATTTCTTCCTTTATGCGTTTACGCCTTACGCATTTAGGGGACTTGTCGGTGCGGGCACTTTTTCCATGAAGCGCCGAAAAGTGCGGAATGTCAAGACCTTCTTTGGCGATGCCGCCTCCGACAAGCAACCTTGTCGCGACTAGCCGCAGCTCACTTAAGTTGTTGAGCGGACTCGAAACAAAGTAAGGGCGCGACTAGCCGGCGAGTTGGTTCCTCTGCGCACAGGTTCTCCATACAAAGTACTTATCATTCGAGGAAGATAACTTAAAAATTTAAAAATTGATTGCTCAAACTTTGGCAACTTAGCTTTTCTGTCTCTTGCTTCCCGATGAGGTGAAGCTTCCTCGAGCGGTGCCTGGTCCATGATATTATGTCCTCCTTCCCCCCTGGTTAACTTGTGCGCGAGGGAGCCTTCCTTTCTTTGAGAAAAGAAAAAGAAGAGGAAATAACGTTACGGAGCCTAGCGGCTCGATTCTTCTTACCGGGTGTGGTTGCTGCACAAAGTGTTAGCCAAAGCATGCAGTAAAATGATGAAAGCATGAACTTGACAAGCTGTGCGCAACACATGAGCTTTCTTGATGCACGGGTCTGCGCCCGGCTTTGTACAAAGGATTACATGCAAGCGCGGCAAGACTTGTACAAAAGGTGGTTGCCGAGCAGGTTCCGACAACCGCGCCTTATGGGTAAAACTTACGACGATGCTCAATGTTCCAGAGTTGCTCACGGAATGCCATCTTCGGTCTCAAAGGCGGACAGCGCCAAGCCTAGTGACTCGTTTCACCCGATAAGGGCCTTCCCACTTTGGCGTCAACTTGTTTGAATTCTTGGCGGTGAACGCGAAGAACAAGGTCGCCTTCCTCGAGACTTCGGCATTAACCCTGCGGCTATGGTAGCGACGCGAGCTTGTTGTTAGCGAGCGGCTCGCCGGCGGCTTTGAAGGCGATCCTCCTCGAGGAGCGGTAGCGTCATCTTGTTGCAGCTGCTCTTGCTCAAGCTCATCATAAGCGAGTACTCGAGGCGATCCGTATCTGAGTTCCGTGGGGAGAACTGCCTCGCTCCATAGACTAGAGCAAAGGTGTATGCGGCGGTGGCTCGATTTGGCGTCGTCTGATCGACCAAAGAACCACCGGCAGCTCCTCGATCCAGTTTCTTCCGCACTTGTGCAGCCTATCGAAAGTTCTGGTCTTGAGCCGCGCAGCACTTCAAAGATTTGCCCTCTTCGCTTGACCGTTGCTTCTCGGGTGAGCAGCGAAGCAAAGCAGACCTTGGCGCCAAGGTCTTGGACGTCTTGCATGAAGGTGCGACTTCGTGAATTGTGTGCCGTTGTCGGTGATGATCCGGTTAGGGATTCGAAGCGGCAAACAATAGACTGAAGAACTTGACCGCCGTTGTCTTTGTCACCTTCCTCACTGCTTCCACTTCCGGCCACTTTGTGAACTTGTCGATGGCGGCGTACAAGTACTCAAAGCCCCGACTTCGGGGAAGGGGCCGAGGATGTCGAGACCCCAGACCGAAAATGGCCAGGATAAAGGGATCGTCTGGAGAGCTTGAGCCGGCTGGTGTATCTGTTTGGAATGGAACTGGCACGCTTCACACTTGGTTACTTGTGCGATTTGCATCCTAGAGGGCTGTCGGCGGAAGAAACCTTCTTGGAAAGCTTTGCGGCAAGTGCTCTTGCGCCAATGTGGTGACCACATATGCCTCCATGTATCTCTCGCCAACACATCCATCTTCCACAGGAATACACTTCAATTTCACACCGTTGAGTCTTCTTACATGCAGTATGCTATCGACAAACTGGTACATACTTGACTGCCGGGCTACTCTTTCCGCTTCTTCTTGCTCTTCGGAAGTTCTCCTGTCTGAAGGAAATGGACAATTGGCTGCGCCCATGCTGGAGCTTGTGGCTCGACAACAAGGACTAAAGGCACATCTGCTGCTGCGGGAACATCAGCTTCCACGGCAAGGACCTGAGGTCCTGCCGGAGCTTGATGATCCTCGACAAGCTTGCCGGAGCAAGACTTGTCGGGAGCGTCTGCTTCAACGAAACAAACCCTAGGGTCTGTCGGAGCAGACTGCTCCTCAACACTGTTGGTGTTGATCTTGGGGACCTTTGCAACGACGGCTTCGGGAAGCTCTGTCGGAAAGTAGTCACCAGAGGCCAACTTCCTCTTCTTGCTTTGTCCAGTTGATGGTGTTATGGTTGGCTGAGTCAGCTTGAGCACGAAAATCCCTGGTTCCACGGGCAACTTAAGTGCGGCGCACTTTGACAGGCCATCAGCAATATCATTCTGAGCTCTTGGAACATGTTCCATTTGCAGGCCGTCAAAGTGCTCTTCTAGCTTCCTCACTTCATCAACGTAGGCTTCCATCAACGGACTCTGGTAATCTTTGTTCACTTGGCGGTCGACGAGTTGTGAGTCACCCCTGACAATAAGCTTCTTGATCCCAAGGTCCACGGCGATCCTGAGACCGGCAAGCAAACCTTCATACTCTGCAGTATTGTTTGTCGCTTGCTCCTTGGGAAAGTGCATCTGGACGACGTACTTGAGGTGCTCTCCGGTGGGTGCGATAAGCAGCACGCCGACACCGGCGCCTTGCAGCGAGAAGGCACCATCAAAGTACATCAGCCACTCTTTGCTTGCTTCTTTGACGGGAATGCTCGTCTCCGGAATCTCTTCATCTGGTGTTGGCGTCCATTCTGCTATGAATTCTGCCAACGCTCTGCTTTGGATAGTTGATGTGCTTTCAAACTTAAGACCAAAGCTTGACAGCCCCAATGCCCACTCGACAATCCCGCTGTTGCTTACGGATTCGTAGTATCCTCTTCAGCGGAAGCGAGTGACAACTGTGATTTCGTGTGCTTGGAAGTAATGGCGCAGCTTTCTCGAGGCCATGAGGAGGCCGAAAAGCAATTGTTGCACACGCAGTACCTTGACCTAGCCCCCCGGAAGGGCCGACAAAGTGGTAGGCTGCACCATCCTTTTCTCAGATCTGTTCATGTGTCTGCGGATTCATCCTTGTCGGGACCAGAGCTTGTCGTGAAGCCCCTTGCTTGTCGCTGGATGTGCTTGCCGCGATTCTTTGGCTCGTCATTCGCCTCCCTCTCCGCCACTAACGCAGCACTAACCACTTGATTGGTTGCCGCTATATATAGTAGCAACTTCTCTTGTGGCTTAGGTGCGACAAGTGTTGGAGTGGAGGACAGGTATCTCTTTAAGTCTTGCAGCGCAGCCTCCGCTTCGGGAGTCCATTTCATTGGACCTGCCTTTTTCAAAATCTTGAAAAACGGCAGGGCGCGCTCAGCAGACCTAGAAATAAACATGCTGAGAGCAGCCACGCAATCGGCAAGCCTTCGTACATCCTTGACGCGCTTTGGTGCTTCAATCTGCTCAATGGCCTTGATCTTGTCGGGATTAGCTTCGATCCCTCGCTGAGACACGAAGAACCCGAGAAGCTTGCCGGAAGGGACTCCAAACACGCACTTCTCGGGGTTGAGCTTGAGGTTGATCTTGCGGAGGTTTGCAAAGGTCTCGTCCAAATCTTGAACCAGAGTTGCTTTGTCCTTGCTTTTGACCACTATGTCATCCATGTAGGCTTCTACATTTCTGTGCATCTGCGGCTCAAAAGCGTCATGGACTACCCTTGCAAATGTTGAACCAGCATTCTTCAAACCGAAAGGCATCCGTATGAAACAGTATGTGCCACATGGTGTGATGAATGCGGTCTTCTCTTCATCTTCTTCAGCCATGAAGATCTGATGGTATCCTGAGTATGCATCAAGAAACGAAAGCAAATCACATCCAGCCGTGGAGTCAACAATCTAGTCAATGTGCGGCAAGGGAAATGGATCTTTGGGACAAGCTTTATTAACATCCGTGAAGTCAATACAAAGCCTCCATTTTCCATTTGCCTTCTTGCATACGACTACAGATTAGCCAACCACGAGGGATAGAGCACTCCTCGACAAGGCCTGCCGCTTCCGGTTTCTTGATCTCTTACGCTATGAATTCTTGGCGCTCCTTTGCTTGCTTCGACTTTTTGCTTGACGGGCCGCGCAAGATGAGGACAAGCGGCCAGGCGGTGCTCAATCACTTTCACAGGAACACCGGGGATATCGACGGTTGCCATGCAAACACGCCGACATTCGCCCGCAGGGAAAGCAACGAGCGCGCCTTCCTATTTAGGGTCGAGAGAGGCACCGATGGTGAAGGTACCACCGGTGCCGTCCTCCTTGGTGGCACCTTCTTGGTCTTGGCGGAGCCACCATCTTCTTGCACTTGCGGTGGAGCCCGATGGCGGCGTCCTCGACGGTAGCGCAGCACTCGAAGAGGTGCGCTTGCGAGTGAGCATCGAGCCCTTGCCGGACTTGGACTTGGTCTTCTTCCCCGGGAGCTTTAGCGGCAAGTGCTTGGCAATCTGTCGCGCTCTTGCATCCGGAAGATCTTGTCGGCACAGATAAGGGCATCCTTCTTGTCGCCTTGGACAGAGATGGCGCTTATCGGGCCTGGCATCTTGAGTAGATTGTGGCGTAGTGAGAGGCTGCCATGAACTTGGCGAGTCTTTGGACGGCCAAGTATCCCATTGTAAGGCAATGGGAAATTGGCAACGTCGAATATAACCCTCTCGATCCTGAAGTTCAGCTCGCTGCCAAATGTGACCGGCAACGTAATCTTCCCTTGGCTTGCTCCTTCTGGATTGATTCCTTGGAAGGTACCGGTCTCTTCGAGCTCGCCGTCGAGGATTTGAAGCCACGGAGCACCGCGGAGGAGATCAGATTCAAGCCGGCCCGCCGTCAACTAACATTTTGTGACCTTGAGGTTGCGGATGGTTGGTGAGACCAACATCGACAAGCAGCCGACCGCGATCACGCGGTCAGGTGGTCCTCAATATCAAAAATGATAGGCGTCTGGACCACTTGAGGCTTGCGTGACTCTACGGATGGTTCCGCTGCATTGACCTCCGCATCCATTGCTTGAGTTGGCGGTGGGAGGTATGCGAAGCACCTCCGTCAACACTGAAGAACCTCTGTGGCTTTCTGAAACTCCTGCTCGTCAGCGTCGTCGTCCTCCATATCTTCGTCGTCGTCATCATCTTCATCCTTGTCGCGGCCGCGGGGAGGTCGATCTCCTTGCCGCTGCTTGGCTTTGCCGCGGCGTCCTCCCCGGCCGGGACGTTTCTTGCTTGCTCCCCCAGCACCTTCCTGGGCCTTCTCCTTGTCGCGCCGCTCGTACTCAGCTCTCTGCTGTTCGACGAGCTGCTCGACTTTCTTGCAGCTCTGGAGGTCGTGGCCCTTGGTGCGGTGGATCTTGCAATACTGCTTCCCGGAGCTGCCCTGCTTGTCGGCGGCCGCCACCGACTGGTGGTTGGCGTCAGCAGCAACCTCCTTGCCGGAGCCACCAGCCTTGGCGTTCTTGTCACCGCCTCCATTGCCGGACTGCTCGACTGCAAGCACTTCTCTGGCTTTCTTCCTGTTGCCTCGCCGCCGGCCCTTCTTTGCCGGGGCGGTGTCATCCTTGTCGAGATCCTGTACGCATTCTCTCACAGGAGTCTCCTCCCTTCCTCGGCGTGCACACTTGTCGGCCAAGGCGTACAGCTCATCGGCGTCCTTGACTTTGCACATCGCCATCTCCTCCTCATCCTGCGGTTCCGCACATTACGATGAAATGGCTGATCACCATGGCGGGGTGGGCGTGCAGGATGTTGTAGTGCACACGGCTGAATCTCTGAATGAACTTGCGATGGACTCTCCTTCCTTCCGGGCGAGCAAGTGAAGGTCACTCTCTTGGCCATGAGGTTTGTGGCCACACTGTGAAGGCGCCAACAAACTGATGGCACGAATCTGCCAAGAGGATATGGAGCTGTCCGGCAAGTGCATGAGCCAAGATCGGCGTTGGGCTTGAGGACGAGCGGGAAGTAGTTGGCGAGGATCTTGTCGTCCCGTCCCCGCAGCCTGCACGCGATGGTGTAGATGCCGAGGAACTCCGGACGGATCGTCCGGCCATCATACTTCTCGACGCGTCGGGTTTGAAGTTTTTCCGGCTGGGCCACCGGACTTGCCGCAGCTCACGAGTGAACGCAGGGCAACCTACAGCGTCTGACAAGTCGCCTGGCCCCCTCCGGCGCGCATGTCAACAGAAGGCCCAGCGGCGCTTGTCGGATGACGTCGCGCTTCTCTTGATTGCTCGTCACGAGTTCGAGCGTCCTCTTGTTGCCGCTCATGAAGAACTTGGCGCTGATCGCGGCGAGCTCGCGGATCCGACGACGCAGTGGAGTCGCTGTCGAGGTGGATCCGGTGAGTCGGCGATCTTGGCCTTCTTGGCGGAGAGTGCACTGTGGTTGCACCTCCGATAGTCTCGTCGCCACCGGCTCGTGCCTTGTCGTCTCGCCGCGGCAATGATGGCGTTGGTTGCCGCGGAGCGTCGCCGTTGGCAAAGCCGATGAGGTTCTGGATAGTGGCCCTCCACTCGTCGACCTTGTCGGCCGTTGGAGGTAGTCGAGAGCGGTGAGCTCTCGCCAGCTTCTGCTGGGGTAGTGGGCGGCATTGGAGAAGCGGTGCGAGGCGGGACACGCCGGACTTCTAACTACGTTAGAAGGAGCAGCACCCGTCTGGCGACCGTATCTTACTCGTGCCGGCATGTTGGCGCGCATGCTGGTCTTGAGGGTCTCGATCCAACGAGCGTATGGCATTGTGAACGCCATGGCGTTGTTGGTCCTGCGTCTCTGAGATGGGCGCGAGGGATGCGCGACGCCGAGGTCTGCGGTGCCTCGCCCTTGGACTTGGCAACGTCGCGAGCACCTTCGCGGCGCCCGTTCCTCCGCCGGCGTCGCCTCACCACCCGTTTGCTGCGGTGAGGGTGGGTACGACACGACTGACTCTGCCGCCGCCAAGCCTTCTTCTTCGGTGGCATGTTGAGGAAGATGTTGATGACGCTGCTCGTGTGAACGCCGGATCAGATTCACACGGCCTCGACGCTTCTACCGGGCGCGCCAAAGATGTCGGGGAGGCTGATAGTACCGCGAACACCTATGGGGCGGCGGAGCAGGCCTTGTGGTTCGGAGGGCGGAGATCGCCGCGAAGAGCGGATCGAGGCGATGCACACGAGCAGTTTACCCAGCTTCGGAGCTCTCCGGAGAGATAAAACCCCTACTGCTGCTTGTTTGATCTATTGTGTTCTTGCTAGGGAGCAATGCGAGCTACAAAACCTAGCGTGAGTGTATCTAGTCTATGGCCAGTCGAATGAACCGAACCGAACGAACCTTGCGAACCGAACCCCTTTCTACGTTGCACTCGGGCCTCCTTTTATATGCTCAAGGGGTCTCCGACAGGTGGCAACATAGGCGGGGGTACAAACGTAAAAACAGGAGTTGGTACACCTACTTGAACAAAGGTATGCGGTGCAAATACCTAACTCTGACGGCAAGGGAAAAAAGCAATAAATGCCTGTCATTGTCGCCCAAACAGTGTAACAGAGACCGTCAGGTGCGCCTCCGCTCGCCACGATGGCGAGCCTGTCAGCGCCGCTTATCGCTGCTCTCCGTTGGCTGCACAGCTGCTCAAGACGCGCGCATGGAACAGTCCCGTGGCGACACGTCGCTGGGTGAGCTGGAGCGGAGACGGAGAGAAGTTGCATGCCGCGGCAAGCGCCTTGCCGCGGCCGAATCCTTGTCGCGCCCGGAGGCTTGTCGCGCTCCGGGCCTTTCCGGCAAGCTCCTCTTGCCGGGGCCTTGTCTTCTGCGTGCCTGGAGTGGCCTTCCCGGCAAGCTCCTCTTGTCGGGGCCTTGTCTTCTCAATCAAATACTTTGTTCTTGAATGGCTCCAAAGGAGCCACGGAGGATATTGACGGTGAGGCAAACCTTGCCGCGGGGTGTCAAGAATCGTCTGCAGGCATCTAGCACGGGATACTAGGGTACCCCTACTCTAGTACACCGATAGATGGGATGCCTTCCGGGGCATCCCCAAGCTTAGACGCTTGAGTCTCCTTGAATATTTACTTGGGGTGCCTTGGGCATCCCCAAGCTTGAGCTCTTGCCTCTCTTCCTTCTTCTCACATCGAAACCTTCTCGATCATCGAACACTTCATCCACACAAAACTTCAACAGAAAACTCGGTAAGATCCGTTAGTATAATAAAGCAAATCACTACTCTAAGTACTGTTTTAAACCAATTAATATTTTGTTTTTGCATTGTGTTTACTGTAGTATAACTTTTTCATTGCTTAATCCACTGATATTAATCGATAGTTTCATCAAAACAAGCAAACTATGCATCAAAAATAGAATCTGTCTAAAACAGAACAGTCTGTAATAATCTGAACATTCACCATACTTATGCTTCTTGAAAACTTCTGCCAAAATTAGGAAAAAATAAAAAATTTGTATAGAAAGACAGTGCAAAAAGAATCAGAACCGTTTGACGTTCCAGTAAAAAAATGTAAAATCGCGCACTAGAGACAAAGTTTCTGTCCTGCACCGCACAAACCAACAAGCATCGTAAACATCCTAAAGGAAAACCTTGGCACATTATTTTTTATTTCTAAACTTTATAAAAGCACACAACAGAAATAGTATAAAAAACATGCAACAGACAGGGACTAGCACTGGGCACTGGATCAATATGTTAGTCCCAGAAATAGTATAAAAAGTTGCCAAAAAGTATATGAAAGTTGTATAATATTGGCATGGAACAATAAAAAATTATAGATACAACGGAGACGTTTCATGTGGCGACCCCTTTGACATATAAAAGGAGGCCCGAGGCATACTGTGGAAGGATTCGGACTTTTTGGACTGGGCATGCACCGCAGCTAGTTCAAGGACTCAAGAACACCAAATATACACAGATAAGTAGGACTAGGGTTTGACGCATCGTTTGCGGCCCAAACCAGGGTAAAAATCCCCTCGCGTTGATCTTTTAGACCTGCTCTTTGCGCAGCTTGATGCCCCGCCAACCATAGAAGGGATTCCTCGGGATCCCATAGGTGTCGTTTCCCCCGACATCTTTGGCGCGCCAGGTAGGGGGCGCTGAGGCTGTGAAAATTTGGTCTAGAAGTTAGCGCATCGACTTCTTCGTCGCGATGGCTCCGAAGAAGAAGGAGGCCCCAGTGGTCGACTCGTCGGGAGCCGGTCTGTCCGCGCCAGCGTGAACAGGCGACATGGCAGACGCTGGCAGTGGAGGAGGTCAAGGTCATCTCCATCACTCTGGTGCCATCAGCCAGGCGAGCGGTGTCGTCTGCAGCCGCAACAACCATCCGCGTGGCGACGAAAAGCTAAGTCACGCAAAACCTTGAGCAATTTTGCTTTTTATAGGGTTATCTTCCTCATTTGGTCTTGCTCCTTGTATGGAGAACCTGCACGCAAAGGAACCCTTCCGCCATTGGCAACACCCTTGTTCTGTTTTGAGTCCGCTCAATAGTTCAAGTGGTTGCCTCGAGAATGGCAAGGTGGCTTGCCCGATAGCAAGCGCCCCCTAGCAGGCTGCTAACGATCCATTCCTCAAAGCGCCACAACACGGGTTTATGCGCCGGCAAACCTATCCAACTAAGCATAGGGCGCGTACATACAAAGAAAGATCGAACAGGAAGATAGCATGCACTATTTCAAAATACTGCAAAGTTATATAACATCAGTGGTTGCCGCGTTTCTAACTTAAGATAAAACTGTCTTGGGCATGAACTCGCAGCGGCAATGAGAAACGGGGTGGCTAGTCCTGGCGCTGGCCTTCCAACCTCTTGACTCCGTCGACGCAGCTGATGATGGGCTCGATACGCTCTTCGAGCGCCGCGAGGTACGCATCCTCCGGCAAGCTCTCAAGCGCGTTGCTGAAGTCGATGTTGGGGTTCCAGAACGCCACCTTGGTGAACACTTTGGTCAGGGCACCCCGGCAAAGCTTCCGGGCCTCATTGGCCAGGTAAGTCGCTCGATTGGAGCGGAGCTGCTCCAGGGCGTCGAGGATGCGCTCGAAGAACAAGGTCAGCCTGGCATTGGGGCTTATGTTCACCTCCTGGGAGTACCTGACGCCCGGCATGCCTGATACGTCGGCATCATGCTTTTATATCGATATTTATTGCATTATGGGCTGTTATTACACGTTATGTTACGATACTTATGCCTATTCTCTCTTATTTTACAAGGTTTACATAAGGAGGGAGAATGCCGGCAGCTGGAATTTTAAATTTGGAAAAGGAGCAAATATTAGAGACCTATTCTGCACAACTCCAAAAGTCTTGAAACTCCACGAAAGTCATTTTGGGAAATAATAAAAAATATCCAGCGGAAGAAGTTCACCAGAGGGAGCCCCACCTGTCAACGAGGGTGGGGGGCATGCCCTATCCCCCAGGGCACGCCCCCCTACCTCATGGGCCCCCTGTTGGCTCTCCGATGGCCATCTTCTGCTATATGAGGTCTTTCGTCGAGGAAAAAATCATAAGCAACCTTTCGGGACGAAACTCCACCGCCACGAGTCGGAACCTTGGCGGAACCAATCTAGGGCTCCGCAGAGAGCTGTTTGTCGGGGACACCTCCCGGAGGGGGAAATCATCGCCATCGTCATCACCAACGCTCCTCTCATCGGGAGAGGGCAATCTCCATCAACATCTTCACCAGCACCATCTCCTCTCAAAACCCTAGTTCATCTCTTGTATTCAATTCTTGTATCCAAGTCCGGGATTGGTACTAGTAGGTTGCTAGTAGTGTTGATTACTCCTTGTAGTTGATGCTAGTTGGTTTATTTGGTGGAAGATCATATGTTCAGATCCTTTATGCATATTATTACCCCTCGATTATGAACATGAATATGCTTTGTGAGTAGTTACGTTTGTTCCTGAGGACATGGGAGAAGTCTTGCTATTAGTAGTCATGTGAATTTGGTATTCGTTCAATATTTTGATGAGATGTATGTTGTCTAGCCTCTAGTGGTGTTATGTGAACGTTGACTACATAAAACTTCACCATTATTTGGGCCTAGAGGAAGGCATTGTGAAGTAATAAGTATATGATGGGTTGCTAGAGTGACAGAAGCTTAAACCCTAGTTTATGCGCTGCTTCGTAAGGGGCTGATTTGGATCCATATGTTTCATGCTATGGTTAGGTTTACCTTAATACTTTTGTTGTAGTTGCGGATGCTTGCAATAGAGGTTAATCATAAGTGGGATGCTTGTTCAAGTAAGAACAGCACCCAAGCACCGGTCCACCCACATATCAAATTATCAAAGTACCGAACGCGAATCATATGAACGTGATGAAAACTAGCTTGATGATACTCCCATGTGTCCTCGGGAGCGCTTTTCCTTATATAAGAGTTTGTCAAGGCTTGTCCTTTGCTACAAAAGGATTGGGCCACCTTTCTGCACTTTACTTACTTTTGTTACTTGTTGCTCATTACAATTTATCTTATCACAAAACTATCTATTACCACTTATTTCAGTACTTGCAGAGAATACCTTGCTAAAAACCGCTTATCATTTCCTTTTGCTCCTCGTTGGGTTCGACACTCTTACTTATCGAAAGGACTATGATAGATCCCCTATACTTGTGGGTCATCATGACTCTTTTATGGCGCCGTTGCCGGGGAGTGAAGCGCCTTTGGTAAGGAAAAATTTATATAGTGTACTGAAATTTACTGTCACTTGTTACTATGGAAAGTAATCCTCTGAGGGGCTTGTTCGGGGTATCTTCACCCCGACCAGTAGAGAAAAGAGTTGCTCCTCAACCTACTGAACCTACTGAACATGAAAATATTCCCTTTGAAGTTCCTTCGGGTATGATGGAAAAACTGCTTGCTAATACTTCTACAGGAGATGGAACAAAGCATCCTGATGAACATCTACTCTATGTGAATGAAGTTTGTGGATTATTTAAACTTGCAGGTATACCCGATGATGTTGTTAAGAAGAAGGTCTTCCCTTTATCTTTGAAGGGAGACGCATCGACGTGGTATAGGCTATGTGATGATACGAGGTCATGGAACTATAAACGAATGAAATTGGAATTTCATCAGAAGTATTATCCTATGTATCTTGTTCGTCGTGATCGCAATTATATATATAATTTTTGGCCTCGCGAAGGAGAAAGCATCGCTCAAGCTTGGGGGAGGCTTAAATCAATGTTATATTCATGCCCCAATCATGAGCTCTCAAGAGAAATAATTCTTCAAAATCTTTATGCTCGGCTTTCTGAAAACAATCGCACCATGCTCGATACTTCTTGTGCTGGCTCTTTTATGATGAAGACTATTGAATTCAGATGGAATTTATTGGATAGAATTAAACGCAGCTCTGAAGATTGGGATCTCGACGAAGGTAAGGAGTCAGGTATGACACCTATTTTTGATTGTGTTAAGTCTTTTATGGATACCAATGTTTTCCGTAAGTTTAGCACTAAATATGGACTTGACTCTGAGATAGTAGCTTCTTTCTGTGAATCTTTTGCTACTTATGTTAATCTCCCCAAGGAAAAGTGGTTTAAATATCATCCTCCCATAGAAGTAAAAGTAGCTGCACCTATTAAAGTTGAAGAAAAGATTGTCACTTGTAATGATCCTGTTGTTCCTATTTCTTATGTTGAGAAACCACATTTCCCTGTTAGAATAAAGGATCATGCTAAAGCTTCAACTATGGTTCGTAAAAGCAATATTAGAACTTATACACCTCCTGAGAAAATTAAAGTTGAACCTAATGTTGCCATAGTTAAAGATCTCTTGGCTGATAATATTGATTGGCATGTTATTCAATTCTGCGATGAAACTGCTAGAATTGCTAAACCTTGTGCTAAAGATAAACATAGACCTGTGGTAGGCGTGCCTATTATTTTTGTTAAAATAGGAGATCATTGTTATTATGGCTTATGTGATATGGGTGCTGGTTCTAATGTTATACCTATTGCCTTATACGAAGAACTTAAGCATGAAATTGCACCTGCTGAGTTAGAAGATATTGATGTCACAATTAAACTTGCCAATAGAGATACTAAATCAGCAATGGGAATTGTTAGAGATGTTAAAGTCTTGTGTGGGAAAACTAAATATCCTGCTGATTTTCTTGTTCTTGGTTCCCCACAAGATAGCTTTTGTCCCATTATATTTGGTAGACCCTTCTTGAACACTGTTAATGCTAAGATAGACTATGAAAAGAATGTTGTTACTATTGGCTTGGATGATATGACTCATGAGTTTAATTTCTCTAAATTTAGTAGACAACACCGCGAAGAAGATTTTCCTAGTAAAGATGAAATTATTGGTCTCACTTCTATTGCCGTACCTCCTAGCGAGCCTTTAGAACAATATTTGCTAGACCATGAAAAAGATATGTTTATGAATGAAAGAAGGGAAATAGATGAAGTATTCTTTAATCAGGAACCCATTCTGAAACACAATTTACCTGTTGAAATCCTAGGGGATCCTCCTCCACCCAAGGGTGATCCCGTGTTTGAGCTTAAACCGTTGCACGATAATCTTAAATATGCTTATCTTGATGAAAAGAAGATATATCCTGTTATTATTAGTGCTAACCTTTCAGAGCATGAAGAAGAGAGATTATTGAAAACTCTGAAGAAGCACCGTGCTGCTATTGGATATACTCTTGATGATCTTAAGGGCATTAGTTCCACTCTATGTCAACATAAATAAATTTGGAAGAAGATGCCAAACCGGTTCGTGATCATCAACGATGGCTGAATCCTAAAATGAAAGAAGTGGTAAGAAGAGAAATACTAAAGCTTCTGGAGGCAGGTATAATTTATCCCCTTGCTGATAGTCAGTGGGTAAGTCCTGTCCTTGTGTCCCTAAGAAGGGAGGTATTACTGTTGTTCCTAATGATAAAGATGAATTGATTCTGCAAAGAATTATTACAGGTTATAGGATGGTAATTGATTTCCGTAAATTAAATAAGGCTACTAGGAAAGATCATTACCCCTTACCTTTTATCGATCAAATGCTAGAAAGATTATGCAAACATACACATTATTGCTTTCTAGATGGTTATTCTGGTTTCTCTCAAATACCTGTGTCAGCTAAAGATCAATCAAAGACCACTTTTACTTGCCCTTTTGGTACTTTTGCTTATAGACGTATGCCTTTTGGTTTATGTAATGCACCTGCTACCTTTCAAAGATGCATGATGGCTATATTATCTGACTTTTGTGAAAAGATTTGTGAGGTTTTCATGGACGACTTTTCCATCTATGGATCCTGTTTTGATGATTGCTTGAGAAATCTTGATCGAGTTAATGAAGGTATTGTCTTGGGGCATAAAGTTTCTGAAAGAGGTATTGAAGTTGATAAAGCCAAGGTTGATGCTATTGAAAGGATGCCATGTCCCAAGGACATTAAAGGTATAAGAAGTTTCCTTGGTCACGCCGGATTTTATAGGAGGTTCATTAAGGACTTCTCAAAAATTTCTCGGCCTCTGACTAATATATTACAAAAAGATATGCCATTTGTCTTTGATGATGATTGTGTAGAAGTATTTGAAATACTTAAGAAAGCATTGGTTTCCGCACCTATTGTTCAGCCACCTGATTGGAATTTACCCTTTGAAATTATGTGTGATGCTAGTGATTATGCTGTAGGTGCTGTTCTAGGGCAAAGAGTTGATAAGAAATTAAATGTTATCCATTATGCTAGTAAGACTCTAGAAAATGCTCAAAGAAACTATGCTACTACTGAAAATGTATTCTTCGCAGTTGTATTTGCTTGTGATAAGTTCAGACTATATATTGTTGATTCTAAAGTAACTATTCACACTGATCATGCTACTATTAAATATCTGATGAAAAAGAAAGATGCTAAACCTAGACTTATTAGATGGGTTCTCTTGCTACAAGAATTTGATTTGCATATTGTTGATAGAAAGGGAGCTGAGAACCCGTTCTGGAACAACTTGTCTAGGTTAGAAAATGTTCTTGATGACCCACTACCTGTTGATGATATCTTTCCTGATGAGAAATTAAATGTCATAAATGCTTCTCGTAGTACTCCGTGGTATGCTGATTATGCCAATTACATTGTTGCTAAGTTTATACCACCTAGTTTCACATACCAACAAAATAAAAAGTTTTTCTATGATTTGAGACATTACTTTTGGGATGACCCACATCTTTATAAAAAAGGAGTAGATGGTGTTATTAGACGTTGTGTACCTGAGCATGAATAGGAACAGATCCTACGCAAGTGTCACTCCAAAGCTTATGGAGGGCACCACGATGGAGATATAACTGCACATAAGGTATTGCAATCTGGTTTTTATTGGCCTACTCTCTTCAAGGATGCCCGTAAGTTTGTCTTATCTTGTGATGAATGTCAAAGAATTGGTAATATTAGTCGACGTCAAGAAATGCCTATGAATTATTCACTCGTTATCGAACCATTTGATGTTTGGGGCTTTGATTATATGGGACCTTTTCCTGCCTCTAATGGATATACACATATTTTAGTTGATGTTGATTACGTTACTAAGTGGGTAGAAGCTATTCCAACTAGTAGTGCTGATCATAACACTTCTATTAAAATGCTCAAAGAAGTCATTTTTTCGAGGTTTGGAGTCCCTAGATATTTAATGACTGATGGTGGTTCACATTTTATTCATGGTGCTTTCCGAGAAATTCTTGCTAAGTATGATGTTAATCATAGAATTGCATCTCCATATCACCCTCAGTCTAGTGGTCAAGTAGAATTGAGTAATAGAGAACTCAAATTAATTTTGCAAAAGACTTAGGTCTAGAAAGAATTGGTCCAAGAAACTTGATGATGCATTATGGGCCTATAGAACTGCATATAAAAATCCTATGGGTATTGTCGGTGTCAAAACCGGCGGATCTCGGGTAGGGGGTCCCGAACTGTGCGTCTAGGCGGATGGTAACAGGAGACAAGGGACACGATGTTTTTACCCAGGTTCGGGCCCTCTCGATGGAGGTAATATCCTACTCCTGCTTGATTAATATTGATGATATGGGTAGTACAAGAGTAGATCTACCACGAGATCGGAGAGGCTAAACCCTAGAAGCTAGCCTATGGTATGATTGTTGTTCGTCCCTGGACTAAAACCCTTCGGTTTATATAGACACGAATAGGGTTAGGGTTACATGAGTTGGTTACAATGGTAGGAAATATACATATCCGTATAGCCAAGCTTGCCTTCCACGCCAAGGAAAGTCCCATCCGGACAAGGGACGAAGTCTTCAATCTTGTATCTTAATAGTCTAGGAGTCAGGCCAAAGATGATAGTTCGCTATCCGGACACCCCTAGTCCAGGACTCCCTCAGTAGCCCCTGAACCAGGCTTCAATGATGACGAGTCCGGCGCGCATATTGTCTTTGGCATTGCAAGGCGGGTTCCTCCTCCGAATACTTCATAGAAGGTTTTGGACACAAGGATAGTGTCCGGCTCTGCAAAACAAGTTCCACGTACCACCATAGAGAGAATAATTTTTGCACAGATCTGCTGACGTATTCCGCGGCGTGACATCACACCACGGCCAGGCCTTTATACGAATCGTTTTTTTACTGTTCCACCTTAGCGCGTTTAGCGAGGCGGTTTCCTTGGCACGTCTTATCAAAGCGGAGATCGTGCCCCCTTATTCCGGGATTCCAATCAATACGGACGTGGGTAACCCATCCGCGCCATTGATTACGGCGCTTGGGAGATAAGCGAGTTTTACCAGGCTGGAGGGGGACGCATAGCTTCGTCCGTCCATATAAGGGGATAAGGATCCACCTTTTCACCTACGCCTTCTTCGTCCTTTGCTCATCCATTTCTGCGCACTCGAGCTCCAGCGCCCCAGTCCGCACATCCCACCTCAACCTTATCCAACCATGTCCGGAGCGGGAGGCAGGTGTATGGCCTCCTCCGTCACGGAGGGGCACACCGAAAAGCTGCGGGAGGCCGGATACTTGTCCAGCAACATCGCGCACCGGCTACCCGACGAGGGGCAGCTCATTCCAACCCCCAGGTCCCATGAGAGGGTGGTGTTTCTCACCCACTTCCTCCGCAGACTAGGTTTTCCACTTCACCCATTTGTCCGGGGGCTCATGTTCTACTACGGCCTGGACTTCCACGATCTGGCCTCAATTTCATCCTCAACATCTCGGCGTTCATCGTCGTGTATGCGAGGCCTTCCTTTGCATCCAGCCCCACCCGGCTTATGGCTGAAGATCTTCAATGTCAAGTCAAGGTAGTGGGCGGCCGCCAAGCGGAGTGCGGAGGTGCCATGGTTGGCAAGATGGCCAAAGTCCTATGGCTCGAGGGCTCCTTTGTGGAGACCATAAAGGGGTGGCAATCGGGGTGGTTCTACATCACTGAGCCGCGCGACTCTCAATGGGCGGCGGCCCCCGAATTCCGACCTGGCCTCCCCACGCGGCTCACATCATGGAAAGAGACGGGCTGACGTGGGGGGGGTTCGGACGAGCTATCCGGACTCCAAACCCGCGTCCAAAACCTGGTGGACAAGAATCTCAAGCTTGTCAACATAATCCAGGTGATGCTCATCCGTCGGATTCTCCCATGCCAACAACGGGCCTTCAAATTGTGGGAGTTCGATCCGACACAGCACCCAACTCTGAAAAGGCTCTTTGACACTACGTACGAAGATGCCTGGAAGGTGCTGTTCAAGGGCGCAAAGGCTCCCACATCCGCTACCGAAGATCGCAGATTCAGCTCACAGCGTCAAGCCAGCGAGGTAAGTTATTTTACCCTTTATGGGACTCTTTTTTTTCATAGATTGACTCTATGTGGGGTCTAAAACTCCCTAACCTTTGACAAGACTGGCTGAAGACGTCCGGACAGATTAACTGTCCGGCCCCTTTGCCAGAAGACCCAGCGGACGCCCGATTGACGAGGCTGCTGGCTCCGGCACCTCACGTGGTGCCGGAGAAGAAGGCCAAGAAGGAGGCCATGGGAACTCGAAGGAGCTCCCGGCGCCAGGTGCTGTCGGACTCATCGCCCGACAACCCTGAGGCGGAATCCTCCTCTGAGGAAGAGGAGGAGGAAAAAGAAGCCTCTCCCCGTGAGAGAGAGAAAAGGAAGGCCGCCTAGCTGGGAGGCGGAGGGTCCAAGAAGAGAAGGACCCTTCCTCCGGACTTCTCCGCCAACGCCGACAGCGATGAGGAGGAGTGGCCAACAAGGGCCAAGCCTCTGGCGAGATCGTAAGTGTCCGGATACCCATGTTTTTTCATTGCATAGTGTTCTCTGATGCCGAACAATCATGCAGCCCGCCCAAGGACGAGCTCGCCCGCCGAGCGGGTCCCTGAATCGTCGGAAGTGGAGAGTAGTTCACTTCGGCCGCCTCCTCACCTCACGCTGTGGACGACGCCGAGGTGGGGCCCCGAGGGGGGCCTGGTCAAGAGGAGGTGGCGCAGGAGGCGCCGCAAGGCAGCCTCCCGGACTCCAGGCGTGAGGGGAGCAAGACCCCTAGGGGCTCTAAGCCCGACCCTTGTTCGGACTCCATACCGGAACCTTCAGCGGTTCCGAAGTCTGGCAAGCGGTCCCTTCGTAGGAAGGGTAAGACGCCGGTGTCCTCCGTCCAACCGGAGGCACCGGATAGCTTACTGGAGGCGCTTAACAGCGCCTCCATCAAGGAGGAGCACCGCACTGTTATGAGTGTGGTGATCCAGAAAGTTCAATCCGCCAAGAGCGGGCTGACTGAAGCCTGTACCAGCCTTCTAACAGGCTTTGAGGTAAGTTTAGAATATGTAAAAATATTACCGCATAGACAGTAGCCCTTGATGCTTAGTTCGGTGTTCGGAAAGAAAAGCCGGACTGAGGATCTAAAAAGATATACGCAGAAGTCTAACATAAGTATGTCAATATGCGAATGCAGGCTGCGCTGCTGACCTCTGCCACATTGACTGCGGAGGTCAATGCATTGAGGAAGAGCCTCGAGCGGTCTGAGAACGAGCTCGGCCTTGCCAAGAAGCAGCTCGAGGACAGGGAAGGTAAGCAATACCTTATTAAAGAAATACCTTATAGAAAGGATTCAGTTGCAAGAAATGACAGGAATAACGTGGGTATTGTAGGGGCCCACGAACGAGGTGGCGACCACGAAGGAAGCGGTGTCCATGGCCGAAGCAAAGCGGCTGAAAGCGCACCGAGCGAGAGAAGCGGGAGGAGCGGGTGGCGGAGGTGCGGCAAGAGCTCCGGTGCTCGTGGAAAAACACGAGATTTTGGAGCGTGACTCGAAGACTCGAGAGTCTGAGCTCTCCTAGTCTCTTGAGAGTGCCAAATCCGCTAAGGCCGAAGCCCAAAAAGCCCTCCAAGAAATTGAATCATTAAAGAAGATAGCGGCGGGTAAGGCATTCTTTATGCAAACCAAGCATGTGAAAGTGAATTACCTATTACTTACCAGAATCCGGAGCTTTCCAGGAGCATTCGCAGATCTGCCCAAGATGGTGTCTGATGTCGCTGCTGCGTTCTACCGCGCCAAAGAGGGGAGCCCGACGGAGAAGGTGTTCGGTCTCGATATCTTTGAGGCCGAACGTCCGATGCCTCGAGCGACCAGCTGAAGCAGCTGGTCGAGCTCCACAAGGTCGCCGAACAGGCCATGAAGGGCCTCATAGTTCGGCTGTGGCCATTGGAAGCCATGCCTGGGAGCTACTTCGGGTTAGTGCAGCGGCTGGTGGACGCATGTCCATGGATTGAAGTCATCAAGCGCTCCGTCTGCATTGAAGGTGCCCGTCGGGCCCTTGCCCGTGCTAAAGTGCACTGGGGCAGGCTGGATGCGGAGAAGCTTGTGACGGACGGGCCACCGAAGGGCAAGGAGCATCGCAAGCCCGAAATGTACTATGAGGGCGTCCTGAAGGGTGACCGCCGTATAGCGGATGAGTGCTCCAAAGATGTAATTTTTGAATAGACTCGCATTTGTTATCCTGTACGCCGAGAACTTGTTCATATGCGCTAAGCAACACTTGTTAATTTAAAATATTACCTTCTGTGCGGCCGTTTATCAAATTTGAGAGATGGCAAGTCGTTGGCTTCAGCCTCCATGCCACGAGTGCTGGGGTGTTTGGGATACAATTGAGCGCTCTTGTTCCCATTCTTGGGTCCGTCGAGGGAGGCGCTCAATGCAACGAACAATGCAACCGGACTTATAGTGCTTGAACACTCTCACTTAGCCATAGAATTCTATAATTTTAAATTTCAGCGAAGCCCCTAGTATTCGGAAGACCGAGTTCGGGGCGCTATCCACGCCTTGGCTGGACAATGCCGACTCCTCGCTCTAAGCGGCATAAGTCTTTAGGGACCCGAAAAAACCTCTCGAACAGCGACCGGCTCTCGCCCTATCATGACGGCCAGTTTTAGCTTTCTCCACTGAGGTGCTCAACCCAGCTCAACCGGGACACAGTCGCAGTGGTTCTCCCAGTGCTACCTTAGCCGATATAACGGAACGTAAGGTACCAAAACATGGGAGCCGGACAAACCCAACTAGTGACCCAAGACATGATTCGGAGCCGATGCATATAATGCTATAAGTTCGGGGTGCCGCACTTGTGAAAGTGTTCGGACTTATCACACCATACTTTTGGGGTACATAAGCCCCTGGTTTATTGGCCGTACCAAAGTGTACGGGTGCAACATGTCATGAAATGAACATATATATAGATAAGGAAAGGAATGCAATAATAGGCAAAAGCTATATATTGGTTATTCAAAAAAAGAAACTGCAAATAAAAGCAGAACGATACGAATTGTGCGATAAGCAAGGTATGGGAGTTTTGACATGTCCCCCTTCCAGGGGTAAGTTTGCGGTGTGGTATGTAAAACAGGTATACTGCTCGTTATAGAGACCACCTGGACACTCGACGCAGTTTTCTGCTTCCCTGGCTGTTGCATCGTGTATTCGGCGAATGCCGGACAGGGCTTCGGAGAACAGAGTCACGAAAGTAAGAGGAAGAAAAAAGAAAAGAATGACACAATTGGGAGCCCACAGTGCGGTTGAGCCGCGTGCAGGCGTGCCATGGTCGTGCCCCTCCCTTATGCCCATGGTATCTCCAGAGCGTAGTTATGTACGCGTAATCGCTTCGCAATTTCGCGAGGGTTGGGGTTGGGGCCGGATTGCTACTGGCGATGCTTGGATCGTGCCAGCGGTCTTGTTGTAGGTTACTCCGGGCGCTTGGCGGTGTCCGGACGCTTTGTGGCGGACTCGAGAATTGCTGTGAGAGGCTGCATTGCACCTCCGCCGCGAGGGCCGCTGTATGCTCCTCCGTTCGAAGAGAGCGCTCGGTGTTTCCATTGACCGTGATTACTCCTTGAGGGCCTGGCATCTTGAGCTTGAGGTATGCGTAGTGCGGCACCGCATTGAACTTTGCAAATGCGGTTCGTCCAAGCAGTGCGTGATAGCCGCTGCGGAACGGGACTATGTCGAAGATTAACTCTTCGCCCGGAAGTTATCCGGGATCCGAAGACCACTTCAAGTGTGGTGAGCCTGTACAATTGGCCTCTACACCTGGTATGACGCCTTTAAAGGTCGTCTTTGTGGGTTTAATCCTTGAGGGTCTATGCCCATTTTGGCGACCGTATCCCGATAAAGCAGGTTCAGTTGCTACCGCCGGCCCATCAGGACTCTGGTGAGGTGAAATCAGTCAATAATTGGGTCAAGAACCAATGCGGAGAAACCGCCGTGACGGATGCTAGTGGGGTGGTCCCTTCGATTGAAGGTGATCGGGCAGGAAGACCATGGGTTGAACTTCAGGGCGTGGCTCCATCGCAGATATCGCCCCTTAGTGCGGCGCTTCCACTCCCTTTTGGGTATGTGGGTTGCGTATATCATGTTCACCGTCCGCACTTGTGTGGGAAAGCCCTTCATCCTCTATTGTTCGTGGCCGGGGCTCTTCCTCGTCATCGCTATACAGCCCCTTGTCGTTGTTTTCGGTGCTTAGCTTGCTCGCTTGCTTGAACACCCAACAATCCCTGTTGGTGTGCTTGGCTGGTTTTTCGGGGGGTCCATGTATCTGGCACCAGCGATCGAGTATTCGGTCCAAGTTGGACGGGCCCTGGGTATTTCTTTTGAATGGCTTCTTCCGCTGACCGGGTTTAGAGCCTCTGAATCCGGCATTTACTGTCGTATCTTCAGCATTATCACCGTTTATGTGGCGTTTATGCTTGGTGCGACGCGACCTGCCATTGCTGTCCTTGGTATCCGAACTATCTGGGTGTTTGACCAAGTTGTTGCTTCGAGCTAGCCAGCTGTCCTCTCCCGCGCAAAAGCGGGTCATGAGTGTGGTGAGGGCTGCCATGGATTTCGCTTTTCTGTCCTAGGTGCCGGGCAAGCCACTCGTCGTGGATGTTATGTTTAAAGGCTGCAAGGGCCTCTGCATCCGGACAGTCAACGATTTGATTTTTCTTGGTTAGGAACCGTGTCCAGAATTGTCTGGCCGATTCTTCTGGCTGCTGAATTATGTTGCTAAGGTCATCGGCGTCTGGTGGTCGTACGTATGTGCCCTGGAAGTTATCAAGGAATGCGGCTTCCAGGTCCTCCCAACAACCAATTGATTCTGCTGGCAAGCTGTTGAGCCAATGCCGAGCTGGTCCTTTAAGCTTGAGTGGGAGGTATTTGATGGCGTGTAGATCATCGCCGCGGGCCATGTGGATATGGAGGAGGTAGTCCTCGATCCAAACCGCAGGATCTGTTGTGCCATCGTATGATTTGATGTTTACGAGTTTGAAACCCTCGGGGATTTGATGATCCATTACTTCATTTGTGAAGCATAGTGGGTGTGCGGCGCCTCTGTATTGAGCTATATCACGACGCAACTCAAATGAGCTTTGTCTGTTGTGTTCGGCCCGGCGGAATTGTTGTATCCGGCGTGGCGGTTATAAATCGCCACGTGTCGTGGTGCCCACGCGATCCGTAGATCGATCTTGTTTGCCTTGCCTTGTCCTCCAATATGTCTCGCAGGTGCAGCGCGTTTCCCGTGCCTTGGTACTTTTCGAGCGACGCCGGAGTGCGGCTGAATGGAGGGTCTAGAGGCCTCTCCGTCGTGACCACGGGGTGGCCGGTCGGCCGCATCATCTTGGCTGGTGATGTAGGTTTGGGTGCTACTTCCTCTAATTGGGGTAGCGGCCTGCGTTTGGGGTATCTCTTGGAGGCGTTCGAGTTCGTACTCTTCGGCTGCAAGGACTTCAGTCCATCTGTCAGCTAGCAAGTGTTGGTCAGCTCTAAGCTGCTGCTGCTTTTTCTTGAGGCTGCTTGCCGTGGCCATAAGACTGCGTTTGAAACGCTCCTGTTCGGCAGGATCCTCAGGCATGACAAATTCGTCGTCGTCGAGGCTTGCCTCATCTTCGGAGGGAGGTATAATTATCGTCCTCCACCTCCCTGTCTGCCGCTCTCTCATGAGGGTTGGCTTTTCCCTCCTCCTTTGCTGAATCCTGCTGGAGGGGGTTGTCTTCGGCACTGTCCGGGGTGATATTATCTCCCGTGCCGGAATCACCGTTTTTGCTGTGGCGGGATTTAGAGCGGCGCCGCTGACGCCGGCGCTTGGGCTGTTTCTTGGAGGGGTCATCCTCCGCCGTTCCATCGCCATTCCCATCTTTTGGGATGTCCACCATGTATATTTCATATGATGAGGTGGCCTTCCAGTGCCCTGTAGGCGCTGGTTCTTGGTCATCTCCGGCATCGTCGTCCATACCGTCGATGTCTTCAGAGTCGAAGTCGAGCATGTCGGTTAAATCATCAATAGTGGCTACAAAGTGGGTGGTGGGTGGGCGTTGAATTTCCTCATCGTCCGCATCCCAACCTTCCTGACCGTAGTCCGGCCAGGGCTCTCCTGATAAAGAGAGAGACTTTAGTAAATTCAGGATGTCGCCAAAGGGCGAGTCGAAAGATGTCATGACGATGAACTCCATGACCGGCGCCCAATCGGATTCGATTGGCAGGGGCGCGGAAGGTTCGGAGTCCGGCACCGTGGAGTCACGGTCTTCGCAAAGGATAGGGATGGAGTTCGGCTCAATCGCCATTGAGATCATAGCCCCCAAGGCGGTGTCCAACCACTCGTCCTCGATCGGGGGAGTCGGCTCCGAGCCAAGGGTCGGAGCGGACGCCGGTGCGGCCTCCAGGGCACTGTCCGGCGGCAGAGCTAGATCGTGCCCATCGAGACAGTGCGGCGCGCTTGGCTGTGGCTCGAGTCCGTCAAAGATCAAGTATCCGCGAATGTCGGTCGTGTAGTTTAAACTCCCAAATCTGACCTGATGGCCAGGGGCATAGTTTTCGATCTGCTCCAGATGGCCAAGTGAATTGGCCCGCAGTGCAAAGCCGCCGAACACGAAGATCTGTCCGGGGAGAAAAGTCTCACACTGGACCGCGTCGTTGTTGATGATTGAAGGAGCCATCGGGCCTATAGGTGACGACACAGAGGAACTCTCAATGAAAGCACCAATGTCGGTGTCAAAACCGGCGGATCTCGGGTAGGGGGTCCCGAACTGTGCGTCTAGGCGGATAGTAACAGGAGACAAGGGACACGATGTTTTTACCCAGGTTCAGGCTCTCTCGATGGAGGTAATACCCTACTCCTGCTTGATTAATATTGATGATATGGGTAGTACAAGAGTAGATCTACCACGAGATCAGAGAGGCTAAACCCTAGAAGCGAGCCTATGGTATGATTGTTGTTCGTCCTACGGACTAAAACCCTTCGGTTTATATAGACACCGAATAGGGTTAGGGTTACACAGAGTCGGTTACAATGGTAGGAAATCTACATATCCGTATCGCCAAGCTTGCCTTCCACGCCAAGGAAAGTCCCATGCGGACAAGGGACGAAGTCTTCAATCTTGTATCTTCATAGTCTAGGAGTCCGGCCAAAGATGATAGTTCGGCTATCCGGACACCCCCTAGTCCAGGAGTCCCTTAGGTATGTCTCCGTATAAAATGGTTTATGGAAAAGCATGTCACTTACCTCTTGAACTAGAACATAAGGCTTATTGGGCTATTAAAGAGCTCAATTATGATTTCAAACTTGCCAGAGAGAAGAGGTTATTTGATATATGCTCACTTGATGAATGGAGAACCCAAGCTTATGAAAATGCCAAGTTGTTTAAAGAAAAAGTTAAAAGATGGCATGACAAAAGGATACAAAAGCGTGAGTTTAATGTAGGTGATTATGTATTGCTATACAACTCTCGTTTAAGATTTTTTGCAGGAAAAATTCTCTCTAAATGGGAAGGCCCTTATGTTATCGAGGAGGTCGATCGTTCTAGTGCCATAAAAATCAACAATTTCGAAGGCACAAATCCGAAGGTGGTAAACGGTCAAAGAATCAAACATTATATCTCAGGTAATCCTATAAATGTTGAAACCAATGTTATTGAAACCGTGACCCTGGAGGAATACATAAGGGACACTTTCGAACATTTCAGGACTCGAAAAGGAATAGGTATGTGGTACAGTAAGTAAACCGACTCCAAAACAGTTTTTAAGGCAATATTTCTCCGTTTTGGAATATTTAGAAAAATAGAAAAATAAGTAGCAGTCCGGGAAGGACACGAGTGCCCCACGAGGGTGGAGGGCGCGCCCTACCCCCTGGGCATGCCCCCTACCTCGTGGGCACCTCGTGTGCCTTCCGGACTCCGTTTTCTTGCACAATATGTATTTTGGTCGGTAAAAATTCATTATATATTCTCCCGAAAGTTTTGACCCCTGTATCACGCAATTATCCTCTGTTCTTGTTTCGAGCTGTTTTTTTGACAGATCTAGATTATCAATGACGTCCCCAAGCGCCTCCAAGGACAAGTTCTTCGAGAAGGTCATCAATCCTTACCTCGCGGAGGTGCTGCGACACCCTCAAACCATTGAGATGCGTGATGGGTTGCTGCACATCCGCGATGTTGAGGGACCCAAGGGGACCGGAAGCGTGGAGATAAGGCTCGAAGCAATGGAGCAACAAGTCTTCAAGTGTCAAGGGATGGTGGAACTTGGACTCAACTCCAACCACATGATGATCGCGGAGTTCACTAGCAACCACGAGTTGGATGCCAACAACATCGGGGAGGCCATCTTCAAGCTTCATGAGAAGATCGAGCACCTTCAAGCCCAAATCTATGACCTGCAAAACCAAAACCGTGAGTATGAATATAGATTCAAAAGGATGAGTTTGGCTGTAGATTTGAGGATCCCGGAGACTCGATCATCCTTCTATGATGGTGAGCCTATGCCTTGGAAGATGGACGACAAGCCCGCATCATCGACAACACCTCCACCTTCTTCATCATCACCAAAGAAGGAGACATAATCACATGAGTATGGGCACTCCCCTTGGCAACTGCCAAGCTTGGGGGAGGTGCGCCGGTATCGTATCACAATCACATCTCCTATCTTTACCGTTTTTCTTTGTTCGATCCTATTAGTAGTATCTTTATCTAGTAGAATAAAGTTTATGGCATGATTTAGTTTTGAGTTTTTGCTTTATGATCTCTCTATGTAATCGAGTCCCTGAGCTATATAATAAAGATTAGTGTTGAGTCAAGGGCTTGATTATTTTGCCATGATCTTGAGTATATAAAAGAAAGAAAAAAGAGTAAAAAGAAACAAAGAGTTCATATTGATCTTATTGAGAGTAATGACTTCACATAGAAAGAGTATGATGATTAAAAGTTGTTGGGAGTTGGCAAACATAGCTTTGGTCATCGTTGCAATTAATAGGAAGTAATAAGGAAAGAGAGGGTTCACATATAAATATACTATTATTGACATCTTTTATGATTGGGAGCACTCATTAAAATATGACATGCTAAAGAGTTGATGTTGGACAAGGAAGACAACGTAATGGGTTATGTTCTCTTATATCTGAGATAAAGTATATTGTCATGGATCGTCCAACATGTTGATCTTGCCTTTCCCCCTCATGCTAGCCAAATTCTCAGCACCAAGTAGAGATACTACTTGTGCTTCCAAAAACCCTTAAACCAGTTTTTCCATGAGAGTCCACCATATCTACCTACGGATTGAGTAAGATCCTTCAAGTAAGTTGTCATCGGTGCAAAGCAATAAAAATTGCTCTCCAAATATGTATGACTTATTAGTGTGGGAGAAAATAAGCTTTATACGATCTTGTGATGTAGAAGTAATAAAAGCGACGGACTACATAATAAAGGTCTATATCACAAGTGGCAATATAAAGTGACGTTCTTTCGCATTAAGACTTTGTGCATCCAACCCTTAAGCGCATGACAACCTCTGCTTCCCTCTGCGAAGGGCCTATCTTCTATTATTATCCTCTATCTTATGCAAGAGTCATGATGATCTTCACCTTTCCTTTTTACACTTTATCCTTTGGCAAGCACAGTATGTTGGAAAGATCCTGATTGATATATCTAATTGGATGTAGGGGGGCATGAGTTATTATTGTTGACATTACCCTTGAGGTAAAAGGTTGGAAGGCGAAACTATAAGCCCCTATCTTTCTCTGTGTCCGATTAAAACTCCGTAACCACAAGTATTGCGTGAGTGTTAGCAATATGAAAGACTAAATGATAGTTGAGTATGTGGACTTGCTATTAAGATCTGACATAGACTCTTTCTGATGTTATGATAAATTGCAATTGCTTCAATGACTGAGACTATAGTTTGTTGGTTCTCAACAAAGTTTATGATTCGTACTCTGCATTGTGAATGGATTATCACTTGAACATAAGAAATCATATGACAATATCTATATATGTTGCTGTTATGAGAATAATCATGATGCCTTCATGTCCGTATTTTATTTTTATCGACGCCTCTACCTGTAAACATGGGGACATATTTATCGTTATCAGCTTTCGCTTAAGGACAAGCGAGGTCTAAGCTTGGGGGAGTTGATACGTCCATTTTGCATCATGCTTTTATATCGATATTTATTGCATTATGGGCTGTTATTACACGTTATGTTACGATACTTATGCCTATCCTTTCTTATTTTACAAGGTTTACATAAGGAGGGAGAATGCCGGCAGCTGGAATTCTGGGCTGGAAAAGGAGCAAATATTAGAGACCTATTCCACACAACTCCAAAATTCCTGAAACTCCACGAAGTCATTTTGGGAAATAATAAAAAATATCCAGTGGAAGAAGTTCACCAGAGGGGGGCCCACCTATCCATGAGGGTGGGGGGCGCGCCCTACCCCCCAGGGCGTGCCCCCCTACCTCGTGGGCCCCCTGTTGGCTCTCCGATGGCCATCTTCTGCTATATGAGGTCTTTCGTCGAGGAAAAAATCATAAGCAACCTTTCAGGACGAAACTCCGCCGCCACGAGGCGGAACCTTGGCGGAACCAATCTAGGGCTCCGACAGAGCTGTTCTGCTGGGGACACTTCCCTCCGGGAGGGGGAAATCATCGCCATCGTCATCACCAACGCTCCTCTCATCGGGAGAGGGAAATCTCCATCAACATCTTCACCAGCACCATCTCCTCTCAAAACCCTAGTTCATCTCTTGTATTCAATTCTTGTCTCCAAGTCCGGGATTGGTACTAGTAGGTTGCTAGTAGTGTAGATTACTCCTTGTAGTTGATTCTAGTTGGTTTATTTGGTGGAAGATCATATGTTCAGATCCTTTATGCATATTATTACCCCTCTTATTATGAACATGAATATGCTTTGTGAGTAGTTACGTTTGTTCCTAAGGACATGAGAGAAGTCTTGCTATTAGTAGTCATGTGAATTTGGTATTCGTTCGATATTTTGATGAGATGTATGTTGTCTAGCCTCTAGTGGTGTTATGTGAACGTCGACTACATAACACTTCACCACTATTTGGGCCTAGAGGAAGGCATTGGGAAGTAATAAGTAGATGATGGGTTGCTAGAGTGACAGAAGCTTAAACCCTAGTTTATGCGTTGCTTCGTAAGGGGCTGATTTGGATCCATATGTTTCATGCTATGGTTAGGTTTACCTTAATACTTTTGTTGTAGTTGTGGATGCTTGCAATAGAGGTTAATCATAACTGGGATGCTTGTTCAAGTAAGAACAGCACCCAAGCACCAGTCCACCCACATATCAAATTATCAAAGTACCGAACGCGAATCATATGAACGTGATGAAAACTAGCTTGACGATATTCCCATGTGTCCTCGGGAGCGCTTTTCCTTATATAAGAGTTTGTCCAGGCTTGTCCTTTGCTACAAAAGGATTGGGCCACCTTGTTGCACTTTATTTACTTTTGTTACTTGTTGCTCGTTACAATTTATCTTATCACAAAACTATCTATTACCACTTATTTCAGTACTTGCAGAGAATACCTTGCTGAAAACCGCTTATCATTTCCTTCTGCTCCTCGTTGGGTTCGACACTCTTACTTATCGAAAGGACTATGATAGATCCCCTATACTTGTGGGTCATCAATGCCCATGACAGCTAGCTGCATGGTGAGCCTCCATGCAACGTCGATGAGGCGGCCGATCCAGAGATTTATGCTGTCCACATAGTCCTTGTGGGCAGTGGCGTCATCCTTCAGCAGCTGCCTCTCGCTCTCCAGGGCCTTGTTCAGGGTCTCCTCACAGGCCCTGACCTCCGAAAGCGCCTCTTCCAAGGTGTCCAGCTTCAGCTTCAGGTCATCGATGGAATTGTTGGCCTAGGAGAGCAGCTTGGTCTTGTCGGAGATGGTGACCTGCAAATCCGCCAGAGTGCAGTTTTGAGATCTTCTTTAGCTCCTCCCGCTCCAGCTCCAGCTTCTCCTCCTTGCTGGCTTGGTCCAGGGCCAGAGCATCAAGTGCATCCTTGTGCTTCCGCTCCAGCTCCTGGGTCTGCTGCAAGACGAGCTTCTCGATCTCCTCGTCCTTGCCGCGAAGCGTCGCGGAAGCGCCTGCTCACGGGCAACAAGGTCTTCCTCTTGAGTGTCTAGCAGAGCTTGTTGCTGCCTCCAGTCAGCTTTGTCCTTGGCGGCATATTCCTTCACCGCCTCTTGGGCTTTCTCGATGCCGGCCTGCTTCAGGAGGAGCTCTCGCTTGCGCTCATCCAGCTCAGCCTGGGCGGTCTTCAGTTCCTTCCGGTCCTCGCCGAACCAGACCTACCTTCGCCTTGCCCACAGCCGCCACCCTGGAGTTTACCTTATCTTGGCGGGCACGATGGAGCACCTGAAGCTTCTGGAAATTGGCGCTCATGGCCCGTAGGAGCTGCTCCTCTTGGGAATCGCTGATGCTGGCGCTCGGTTTGTCGACAACCTGGAGCCCGGCGGTGGCGAGCACCTCATCATCGAAAACCTCCCCTTCGGCTGGTGCTCTGGTGCTTGCCGTCCCTGGGAGACGGACGAACACATCATCTCCCACCTTCAAGTACTTTCCTGGAGCAGGGGCTGCGGAGGAGGAAGGTTGGTCGTCGGCCACCCCTCCCCGGCAGGCTCCTTGGCGGCCTCCTCGGCAACAGACTCGCCGGTCTCCTCGACAGGCTCCTTGGCGGCCTCCTCGGCAGCAGCCTTGTCGGCCTCCCCGCCAGGCTCCTTGGCGGCCTCCCCGCCAGCACTCTTGGAATCCTGATAATCCCCAAGTGCAGGGAATCATCATAGCAATTCCCAATGGAAGTGATAAGTATGGAGTGTCGAACCCACAAGGAACTAAAGGTAAGATCAATATTCTCTCAAGTCCTATCTGCCATCGACACGACTCTCACGCACACGAACGTTTGCTTCCAACTAGAAAAGAGAAATAAAACTACGTTGTGGGTATGAAGAGGATAACTTTGCATGATATCGGAGAGCTAAAACATAAAAGTAGGAGCTGTTATCATAAAGTTAGAATATATTACTAAATATTATAAATAGCGAGTGTGGAATAATGATGGGTCGGTGTGCGGAATTTTCCTAGGCAATCGTTAACAACACCGGTAATCACTATTGCAATTTCATATGAGGGAGAGGCATAAGCTAACATACTTTCTATTCTTGGATCATATGCACTTATGATTGGAACTCTAGCAAGCATCCGCAACTACTAAAGATCATTAAGGTAAAACCCAACCATAGCATTAAAGCATCAAGTCCCCTTTATCCCATACGCAACAACCCCCTTACTCGGGTTTATGCTTCTGTCACTCAAGCAACCCACTATAAGCGAATCATAAGCAACACCCTACAACGGGAATCCCTCACGCTTGCGCAACACGCAGGGCACAATAGGACAACACCAAAATAAAACATACAACTCATACCAATCTATATCATCAATCAACCCAAAGACAAAGGATATCTACTCAAAACATCATAGGATGGCAACACATCATTGGATCATAATATGTGGCATAAAGCACCATGTTCAAGTAGGGATTACAGCGGGGTGCGGGAGAGTGGACCGCGTAAAATAGATGAGGATGGTGATGATGATGGTGATGTTGATGAAGACGATCACCACGGGCGATGATTCCCCTCCGATGGCACTCCGGCGCCACTGAGAGAGAGGAGGAGAGGTTCTCCCCCTTGTGCTTCCTCCTCCATGGCCTCCCCCCTAGATGGGGAGAGGTTCTCCCTCTGGTCCTTGGCCTTCATGGTGATGATGGCCCCTCTGGGATCCTCCTCCATGGCCTCCGGTCATGATGGCCCCCTCTGGCAGGGTGCCAGAGAGGGCCTAGATTGATTTCTCATGGCTACAGAGGCTTGCAGCGGCGGAACTTCCGAACTAGGTTATTTTTTGGAGGTTTCTGTATTTATAGGAGAGGATGGCGTCGAGAACAAGTCAGGGGGCCCCACAGGGAGTCCACGAGGGAGGGGCGCGCCCTCCACCCTCGTGGGGCCCATGGGACTCCCCTCCGGTAACTCTTTGTTCCAGTATTTTTTATATTTTCCAGAAAAATTCTCCGTTGATTTTCATCGCATTCCGAGAACTTTTATTTCTGCACAAAAACAACACCACGGTAGTTCTGCTGAAAACAACGTCAGTCCGGGTTAGTTCTAATCAAATCATACCAAAATCATATAAAACTACTGTAAACATGGCATGAATACTTCATAGATTATAGATACATTGGAGACGTATCAGCATCCCCAATCTTTAATTCCTGCTCGTCCTCGAGTAGGTAAATGATAAAAGGAATAATTTATGAAGTGTGAATGCTAGCAAGTGCATAAGTTTGATCAATGATAGTTCCAATCACTTTTTATAGCATCATTATATCATAACAGTAGCTCAACTCATGAAACTTCTCATGATCAAGTAACAAGCTATTTACACGTTAAAGTATAGATCATAAACTTTCTTGAAAACTAACAAACCGTGCTCTTAGTCATCAATCAATTACAATTCATCTTATTTTTGGGAAGGGTCTATGTAAGAGCTTTGATTCAGCAAACTCCACATAGTCAACTATCATTTAAAATTTCACAATTGCTAACACTCATGTGATATTTATGGGTTCAAAGTTTTAATCGGACACAGAGAAAGATAGGGGCTTATAGTTTTTCCTCCCAACCTTTTACCTCAAGGGTAATGTCAACAGTAGTAATTTATGAAAACCTACATCCAAGTGGATATATATATCCGGATCGCTCCAAAACAGACTGCTTGCCAAAGGAAAAAGTGTAAAAAGGAAAGGTGATGAGCACCATGACTCTTGTATAAGGGTAGAAGATAAAAGTAAAAGATAGGCCCTTCGCAGAGGGAAGCAGAGGTTGTCATGTGCTTTTATGGTTGGATGCACAAAATCTTAATGCAATAGAACGTCACTTTATATTGCCGCTTGTGATAAGACCTTTATTATGCAGTCCGTCGCTTTTATTTCTTCCCTATCACAAGTTCGTATAAAGCTTATTTTCTTTGCACTAATAGATCATACATATTTAGAGAGAAATTTTTATTGCACACACCGATGACAACTTACTTGAAGGATCTTACTCAATCCATAGGTTGGTATGGTGGACTCTCATGGCAAAACTGGTTTAAGGGATGTTTGGAAGCACAAGTAGTATTTCTACTTGGTGCAAAGAATTTGGCTAGCATGAGGGGAAAAGGCAAGCTCAACATGTTGGATGATCCAAGACAATATAACATTTCAGATATAGGAAAACATAACCCATTAAGTTGTCTTCCTTGTCCAATATCAACCTTTTAGCATGTCATATTTTAATGAATGCTCACAATTACGAAAGATGTCCAAGATAGTATATTTATATGTGAAATCTCTCTTCCTTCGAATTCTTTCATGAATTGTTCAAGTGACCAATTCTGCGTTTGTTAACTCTTCAATAAGTTTACAACCTATACTTATTTTGTGTGAAGTCATAACTCCCAATGTTATAAGCATATGAAACGTATATAAATTAAGATTTATGATATTGAATTCATTCAATCATTTACTCGTAGGATATACGTGAAGCATGTGAGTAAATGACAAACTACTCCAAAAGATATAAGTGAAGAACACTGAGTAGTCAAATAATTAACTAGCCATGGGAGGATTCTTTTTCATTCAATATTACAGATCCAATGATTTTATGCAAACAACAAGTAAAATTGAATATACGCTCCAAGCAAAACACATATCATGTGACGAATAAAAATATAGCTCCGAGTAAGATATACCGACAATTTTGAAGACGAAAGAGGGGATGCCTTTCGGGGCATCCCCAAGCTTAGGCGCATCCCCAAGCTTAGTGTGTTTCCACTCCTTATTCTCCTCATATCGATATCTCACCCAAAGCTTGGAAACTTCAATCACACAAAACTTAACGGAACTTCGTGAGATAGGTTAGTATGATAAAGAGTGAGGGAGTCCTGGACTAGGGGGTGTCCGGATAGCCGAACTATCATCACGGACGGACTCCAAGACTATGAAGATACAAGATTGAAGACTTCCTCCCGTGTCTGGATGGGACTTTCCTTGGCGTGGAAGGCAAGCTTGGCGTCTGGATATGTAGATCTCCTACCATTGTAACCGACTCTGTGTAACCCTAACCTATCCGGTGTCTATATAAACCGGAGGGTTTTAGTCCGTAGGGATCGAACAACAATCATACCATAGGCTAGCTTCTTGGGTTTAGCCTCCTTGATCTCGTGGTAGATCTACTCTTGTACTACCCATATCATCAATATTAATCAAGCAGGAGTAGGGTATTACCTCCATCGAGAGGGCCCGAACCTGGGTAAAAATATCGTGTCCCTTGTCTCGTGTTACCATCCGCCTAGACGCACAGTTCGAGACCCCCTACCCGAGATCCGCCGGTTTTGACACCGACATTGGTGCTTTCATTGAGAGTTCCTCTGTGTCGTCACCGATAGGCCCGATGGCTCTTCGATCATCAACAACGATGCAGTCCAGGGTGAGACCTTTCTCCCCGGACAGATCTTCGTATTCGGCGGCTTTGCACTGCGGGCCAATTCGCTTGGCCATCTGGAGCAGATCGAAAGCTACGCCCCTGGCCATCAGGTCAGATTTGGAAGTTTGAACTATACGACCGATATCGGCGGAGACTTGATCTTCGACGGATTCGAGCCGCGGCCAAGCGGGCCGCACTGTCTCGATGGGCATGATCTAGCTCTGCAGCCGAACAATGCCCTGGAGGCCGCACCAGCATCCGCTCCGACCCTTAATCCGGAGTCGGATTCCCCGATCGAGGACGAGTGGTTGGACATCGCCTCGGGGGCTACAATCTCTACGGCGATTGAGCCGAACTCCATCCCTCGCTGCGAAGACCTCGACTCGAGTTGCGGACTCCTCTCCGGACTCCGAACCCTCCGCGCCCGCCAATCGAATCCGATTGGGCGCCGGTCATGGAGTTCACTGCCGCGGACATCTTTCAGCACTCGCCCTTTGGCGACATCCTGAATTCACTAAAGTCTCTCTCTTTATCCGAAGAGCCCTGCCCGGACTACGGACAAGAAGTTTGGGATACGGACGATGAAGAAATTCAACGCCCACCCACCACCCACTTTGTAGCCACTGTCGATGATTTAAACGACATGCTCGACTTCGACTCCGAATACATCGACGGTATGGACGACGAGGGCGGAGACGACCAAGACCCAGCACCTACAGGGCACTGGAAGGCCACCTCGCCATACGACATATACATGGTGGATATCCCAAAAGATGGGAACGGTGATGGAACAACAGAGGATGACGCCTCCAAAAAGCAACCGAAGCGCCGACGTCAGCGGCGCCGCTCTAAATCCCGCCACAGCAAAAATGGTGATTCCGGCACGGGAGAAAAATAACACCGGACAAGATGAAGACAACCCTCCAGCAGGACTCGGCGCGGGAGGAGGGAGAAGCAAGTCCGCCGCGATAGTGCGGGCAGAAAGAGAGGTCGAGGGCGATAATTATGCGCCTCCCTCCGAAGATGAGGCAAGCCTCGACGACTAATTTGTCGTGCACGAGGATCCCGCCGAACAAGAGCGTTTCAAGCGCGGGCTTATAGCCACGACAAGCAGCCTCAAGAAAAAGCAGCAACAACTTAGAGCTGACCAAGACACGCTAGGCGACAGATGGACTGAAGTCCTTGCAGCCGAAGAGTATGAACTCGAACGCCCCTCCAAAAGCTACCCCAAACGCAGGCCATTGCCTCGATCAGAGGAGGATGCACCCAAGTCACCAGCGCACGACATGGCAGACCGGCCACCCCGTGGTCGCGACAGAGAAGCCTCTCAGCCCTCCGCTCAAACCACACCCCGACGCCGCTCAAAAAGTACCAAGGCACGGGAAAACGCGTCGGACTTGCGAGATATATTGGAGGACAAGGCAAAATATACAAGATCGATCTACGGTTCACGTGGGCGCCCAACGACACGGGATGATTACCGTCGCGCCGGATACAGCAAACCCGGCCGGGCCGAACACAGTAGACAAAGCTCATATGAGCTACGTCGTGATATAGCCCAATACAAGGGCGCCGCACACCCACTATGCTTCACAGATGAAGTAATGGATCATCAAATCCATGAGGGTTTCAAACCCGTAAACATTGAATCATACGATGGTACCACAGATCCTGCGATGCGGATCGAGGACTATCTCCTCCATATCCACATGGCCCGGTGATGATCTACATGCCATCAAATACCTCCCACTCAAGCTTAAAGGACCAACTCGGCATTGGCTCAACAGCTTGCCAGCAGAATCAATTGGTTGTTGGTAGGACCTGGAAGCCGCATTCCTTGATAACTTCCAGGGCACATATGTGCGACCACCAGACGCTGATGACCTTAGCCACATAATTCAGCAGCTAGAAGAATTGGCCAGACAATTCTGGACACGGTTTCTAACAAAGAAAAATCAAATCGTTGACTATCCGGATGCAGAGGCCCTTGCAGCCTTCAAACATAACATCCGCGACGAGTGGCTTGCCCGGCACCTAGGATAGGAAAAGCCAAAATCCATGGCAGCCCTCACAACACTCATGACCCGCTTTTGTGCGGGAGAGGACAGCTGGCTAGCTCGAAGCAACAACTTGGCCAAACATCCTGATAGTTCGGATACCAAGGACAGCAATGGCAGGTCGCGTCGCAACAAGAACAAGCGCCGCATTAACGGCGATAATACTGAAGATACGGCTGTCAATGCCGGATTCAGAGGCTCTAAACCCGGTCAGTGGAAGAAGCCATTCAAAAGAAATACCCAGGGCCCTTCCAACTTGGACCGAATACTCGATCGCTTGTGCCAGATACATGGCACCCCCGAAAAACCAGCCAATCACACCAACATGGATTGTTGGGTGTTCAAGCAAGCAGGCAAGTTAAGTGCCAAACTCAATGACAAGGGGCTGCATAGCGGTGACGAAGAAGAGCCCCAGCCGCCGAACAATAGAGGGCAGTAGGGTTTTCCTACACAAGTGCGGACGGTGAACATGATATACGCAACCCACATACCCAAAAGGCAGCGGAAGCGTGCACTAAGGGACGTATATGCGATGGAGCCAGTCGCCCCAAAGTTCAACCCATGGTCTTCCTGCCCGATCACCTTCAATCGAAGGGACCACCCCACTAGCATTCGTCACGGCGGTTTTGCCGCATTGGTTCTTGACCCAATTATTGACGGATTTCACCTAACCAGAGTCCTGATGGACGGCGGCAACACCTGATCCTGCTTTATCGGATATTGCACAAAATGGGCATAGACCCCTCAAGGATTAAACCCACAAAGACGACCTTTAAAGGCGTCATACCGGGTGTAGAGGCCAGTTGTACGGGCTCAGTTACACTCGAAGTGGTCTTCGGATCCCCGGATAACTTCCGAAGTGAAGAGTTAATCTTCGACATCGTCCCATTCTGCAGCGGCTATCATGCACTGCTCGGACGAACCGCATTTGCAAAGTTCAATGCGGTGCCGCACTACGCATACCTCAAGCTCAAGATGCGGTCCCTCGAGGAGTAATCACGGTCAATGGAAACACCGAACGCTCTCTCCGAACGGAGGAGCACACGGCTGACCCTCGCGGGCGGAGGTACAAAGCAGACTCTCACATCAATTCTCGAGTCCAGCCACTAAGCGTCCGGACACCATCAAGCGCACCCGGAGTAACCTACAACAAGACCGCCTGGCACGATTCAAGCACGCGTAGCAATCCGGCCCCAACCCCAGCCCTCGCGAAATTGCGAAGCTAGTATTACGCGTACATAATTATGCTGTGGAGATACCATGGGCATATGGGGAGGGGCAAGACCACGGCATGCCAAGAATGCGGCTCGACCGCACCAGTGGCTCCCAATTGTGTCATTCCTTTTCTTTTTTCCTTTTTCTTCCTTTTTCTTACTTTCAGGACTCCGTCTTTCAGAAGTCCTGTCCGGCACTAGAATCGCCAAACTCACGATACAACAGCCAGGGAAGCAGAAAGCCACGTCGAGTCTTCAGGTGGTCTCTATTACGAGCATTATACCTGTTTTACATACCATCCCGCAGCTTACCCCTGGAGGGGGACATGTTAGATAGTCCCATCCCTTGCTTATCACACTATTTTGTATCGTTCTGCTTTCATTGCAGTACCTTTTTGAATAAACAATACATAGCTTTTGCTTATTATTGCACTACTTCCTTTATCTATACATATGTTCATTTCATGACATGTTGCAACCGTACACTTTGGTACGGCCAATACACCAGGGCTTAAGTATCCAAAATTATGGTGTGATAAGTCCGAACACTTTCACAAGTGCGGCACCCCGAACTTATAGCATTATATGAATCGGCACCGAATCATGTCTTGGGTCAATAGTTGGGTTTGCCCGGCTCCCATGTTTTGGTACCTTACGTTCCGTTCTATCGGCTAAGGTAGCACTGGGAGAACCACTGCGATTGTGCCCCAGTTGAGCTGGGTCGAGCACCTCAGTGGAGAAAGCTAAAACTGACCGTCATGATAGGGCGAGAGCCGGTCGCTGTTCGAGAGGTTTTTGGGTCCCTAAAGACTTATGCCGCTTAGAGCGAGGAACCGAATTATCCGGCCAAGGCGTGGATAGCGCCCGAACTCAGTCCTCCGAATACTAGGGGCTTCGCGAAATTTAAAATTATAGAATTCTATGGCTAAGTGAGAGTGTTCAAGCATTATAAGTCCGGTTGCCTTGTTCGTTGTGTTGAGCGCCTCCTAGATGGACCCAAGAATGGGAACAAGAGTGCTCAAGTTTATCCCGAACAACCCAAAGCACTTTCGTGGCATGGGGGCTGAAGCAACGACTTGCCATCTCTCAAATTTGATAAACGGCCGCATGAAGGTAATATTTTAAATTAACAAGCGTTGCTTAAGCGCATCTGAACAAGTTTTCAGCGTCTGAGGATAACAAATGCGAGCCTATTCAAAAATTACATCTTTGGAGCACTCATCCGCTATTCGGCGGGCACCCTTCAGGAGGCCCTCATAGTACATTTCGGGCGTGCGATGCTCCTTGCCCTTCGGTGGCCCGTCCATCACAAGCTTCTCCGTATCCAGCTTGCCCGGTGCACTTTAGCACGGGCAAGGGCCAACGGACACCTTCAATGCAGACGAGCGCTTGATGACTTCAGTCCATGGACAAAGGCGTCCACCAGCCCGCTGCACTAAGCCAAGTAGCTCCTAGGCATGGCTTCCAATGGCCACAGCCGCGCTATAAGGCCCTTCATGGCCTGTTCGGCGACCTTGTGGAGCTCGACCAGCTGCTTCAGCTGGTCGCTCAGGGGCACCGGATGTCCGGCCTCAGCGTACTGAGATCATAACACCTTTTCCGTCGAGCTCCCCTCCTTGGCGCGGTAGAATGCGGCATCATCAGACGCACTATGGGGCAAATCTGTGAATGCTCCTGGAGAGCTCCGAATCCGGGTAAGTAATAGGTAATTCACTTTCACATGCTTGCTTTGCATAAAGAATGCCTTACCCGCCGCTATCTTCTTTAACGACTCAATTTCTTGGAGGGCTTTTTGGCCCTCGGCCTCAAGACTTTGGCACTCTCAAGAGCCGGCGAGCTCGGACTCTCGAGTCTTGAGTCACGCTCCAAACTCGTGTTTTTCCACGAGAGCTTGGAGCTCTTGCTGCCTTGGCCAGCTGCGCCTCCCTTCTCTCGCTCGGTGCGTTCCTGAGCCCGCTTTGTTTTCGTCCACGGACACCGCTTCCTTCAGGGTCGCCACCTCGTTCGTGGCCCCTGCAGTACCCATGTTATTCCTGTTATTTTTTGCAACCGAAACCTTTCTATAAGGTATTTCTTTAATAAGGTACTACTTACCTTCCTTGTCCTCGAGCAGCTTCTTGGCTTGGCCGAGCTTGTCCTCGGACCGCTCGAGGCTCTGCTTCAACGCATTGACCTCCGCAGTCAGTGCGGCAGAGGTCAGCAGCGCAGCCTGCATTCCCATATTGACATACTTATGTTAAACTCCTGCGTATATCTTTTTAGATCCTTAGTCCGGCTTTTCTTTCCGAACACCGAACTAAGCATCAGGGGGCTACTGTCTATGCGGTAATATTTTTACATGTTTCAAACTTACCTCAAAGCCTGTTAGAAGGCTGATGCAGGCAGTCAGCCCGCTCTTGGCGGACTGAACAGTCTAGATCACCGCACTTATAACAGTGCGGTGCTCCTCCTCGATGGAGGCGCTGTTAAGCGCCTCCAGTAAGCTATCCGGTCACCTGCGCCACCTCCTCTTGACCAAGCCCCCCTTGGGGCCCCACCGCGGCGTCGTACGCAGCGTGAGGTGAGGAGGCGGTCGGAAGTGAAGTACTCTCCATTTCCGACGAACTCAGGAACACGCTCGACGAAGTGGCGAACTCGCCCTTGGGCGGGCTGCATGATTGTTCGGCATTAGAGAACACTATGCAATGATAAAAAAGCCATGGGTATCCGGACACTTACGATCTCGCCAGGGGCTTGACCCTTGTTGGCCAATCCTCCTCGTAAATGCGTCGGCGTTGGCGGAAGAAGTCCGGAGGAAGGGTTCTTCCCTTCCTGGACCCTCCGCCTCCCGGTTAGGCGACCTTCCTTTTCCTCTCCTCCCCGGCTGGGAGAAGCTTCTTTTCCTCCTCCTCGTCCACGGGAGGAGATTCTGCAAGAATCTGACCATTTGGCGTCGGGAGCTCCTTGAGTTCCGTGGCCTCCTTCTTAGCCTTCTTCTCCGGCACCACATGGGGTACCGGAGCGAGCAGCCCCGCTAATCAAGGCGTCCGCTGGGTCTTCCGGCAAAGGAGCCGGGCAGTTAATCTTTCCGGACGTCTTCAGCCAGTCTTGTCAAAGATTAGGGAGTTTTAGATCCCACATAGAGTCAATCTATGAAAAAAGAGTCCCGGAAAGGGTAAAATAACTTACCTCGCCGGCTTGACACCGCGAGCTGTATCCGCGATCTTTGTTAGCGGATGTGGGGGCTTCAGCGCCCTTGAACAGCACCTTCCAGGCATCTTCGTACATAGTGTCGAAGAGCCGGCTCAAATTTGGTCTTTGTGCCAGATCGAACTCCCACAAATTAAAGGCCCGTTGTTGGCATGGGAGAATCCGGCGGATGAGCATCACCTGCATTACGTCGACAAGCCTTAGATTCTTGTCCACCAGGTTTCGGACGCACGTTTGGAGTCCGGATAGCTCGTCCGAATTCCCGCACGTCAGGCCCGTCTCTTTCCATGACGAGAGCCGTGTGGGGAAGCCAGATCTGAATTTGGGGGCCGCCACCCATTCGGGGTCGCGTGGCTCGGTGATGTAGAACCACCCCGATTGCCAGCCTTTTATTGTCTCCAAAAAGGCGCCCTCGAGCCATAGGACCTTGGCCATCTTGCCGACCATGGCGCCTCCGCACTCCGCTTGACGGCCGCCCACTACCTTCGGCCTGACATTGAAGATCTTCAGCCATAGGCCGAAGTGCGGTGGATCTGAGAGGAAGGCCTCGCATACCCACGATAAACGCCGAGATGTTGAGGATGAAATTCGGGGCCAGGTTGTGGAAGTCCAGGCCGTAGTAGAACATGAGCCCCCGGACAAATGGGTGAAGTGGAAAACCTAGTCCGCGGAGGAAGTGAGGGAGAAATACCACCCTCTCATGGGGCCTAGGGGTTGGAATGAGCTGCCCCGCGTCGGGCAGCCTGTGCGCGATGTCGCCGGACAAATATCCGGCCTCCCGCAGTCTTGTGATGTGCCCCTCCGTGACGGAGGAGGCCATCCACCTACCTCCCGCCTCCCCGACATGGTTGGGGAAGGTTGAGGTGGGATGTGCGGACTTGGGCGCTGGAGCTCGAAAGCGCCGGAAATGGATGAGCAAAGGAGGAAGAAGGCGTGGGTGAAAAGGTGGATCCTTATCCCGTATATGGACGGATCGGTAATGCGTCCCCACCAGCCTGGTAAAACTCGCTTATCTCCCCAAAGGCCGTAATCAATGGCGCGGATGGGTTACCCACGTCCGTATTGATGAGAATCCCGGAATAAGGGGGCACGGTCTATGCTTTGATAAGGCGTGCCAAGGAAACCGCCTCGCTAAACGCGCTTAAGGTGGAATGGTAAAAGCGATTCATATAAAGGCCTGGCCGGGGTGTGATGTCACGCCGCGGAATACGTCAGCAGATCTGTGCAAAAATTATTCTCTATACGTGTTATGTGGAACTTGTTTTGCAGAGCCGGACACTATCCTAGTGTTCAAAACCTTCTATGAAGTATTCAGAGGAGGAATCCGCCTTGCAATGCCGAAGACAATATGCGCGCCGGACTCGTCGTCATTGAAGCCTGGTTCAGGGCTCTTGAGGAGTCTGGACTAGGGGTGTTCGGATAGCCGAACTATCATCACGGCGGACTCCAAGACTATGAAGATACAAGATTGAAGACTTCGTCACGTGTCCGGATGGGACTTTCCTTGGCGTGGAAGGCAAGCTTGGCGATACAGATATGTAGATCTCCTACCATTGTAACCGACTCTGTGTAACCCTAACCTATCCGGTGTCTATATAAACCGGAGGGTTTTAGTCCGTAGGACGAACAACAATCATACCATAGGCTAGCTTCTAGGGTTTAGCCTCCTTGATCTCATGGTATATCTACTCTTGTACTACCCATATCATCATTATTAATCAAGCAGGAGTAGGATATTACCTCCATCGAGAGGGCCCGAACCTGGGTAAAAACATCGTGTCCCTTGTCTCCTGTTACCATCCGCCTAGACGCACAGTTCGGGACCCCCTACCCGAGATCCGCCGGTTTTGACACCGACAAAGAGTAAACCATTCACTTTGGTACTATCAAAGAAAAGGTTCATAATTGTTCTCACACAATGACTACTGTACCATACCATTTCTACCATTTATATTGAGAAGTATAAGCCATAGAAACTAGAAAACAAGCAAACTATGCAATGAAAACAGAATCTGTGAGAAATAGAACAGTCTGTAATGATCTGAACATAAACAATACTTATTCTACTCCAAAAGTTATGAAATAAATTGGTGGACGTGAGGAATTTGTCTGTTAATCTTATGCAAAAAGAATCAACTCAAAATCACTCTTCTGTAAAAAATGGCAGCTAATCTCGTGAGCGCAAAGTTTCTGTTTTTTACAGCAAGATCACATTAACTTTCACCCAAGTCTTCCCAAAGGTCTTACTTGACACTTTATTGAAACAAAAGCTATAAAACATGATTAATACAGTAGCTTCATCATGTAAACACACAAAACAGTAAGGGTAAATATTGGGCTGTCTCCCAACAAGCGCTTTTCTTTAGTGCCTTTTAGCTAGGCATGATGATTTCAATGATGCTCACATAAAAGAAAAGAATTGAAACATAAAGAGAGCATCATGAAGAATATGACTAGCACATTTAAATCTAACCCACTTCCTATGACTAGGGATTTTGTGATCACATAACTTATAGGAACAAGAATCAACTAGCATAGGAAGGAAAAACAAGTACTTTAAGCACATAGAGAGGAAACTTGATATTATTGCAACTCCTACAAGCATATATTCCTCCCTCATAATAACTTTCAGTAGCATCATGAATGAATTCAACAATATAACCATCACATAAATCATTCTTTTCATGATCTACAAGCATAGAAATTTTTCTAGTCTCCACATAAGCAAAATTCTTCTCATTCGGAATAGTGGGATCACTAATTCCTAAAGTTGACACTCTTCCAAACCCGCTTTAGATGATAGTATTATTCATACTCCAAAAGATATAAGTGAAGTTCATGGAGAATTCTATGATTAATATATATTAACCAATATACAAGCTCAAAATATATAAGTGAAGCACACGAAGCATTCTATAAAACGATACTCAAAAGATTTAAGTGAAGCACAAAGAGCATTCTATAAGGTCATACTCAAAAGATATAAGTGAAGCACATGAATCACTATATAAATTGATGAAGGGACATATCATACTAGCATGGTTCTTAAAGAAAAATAAAAACACAAAGGACACAAATCATGTGAACAAAACAAAAACCGAGGTATACCGATAATTGTTGAAGAAGAAAGATGGGATGCCAACCGGGGCATCCCCAAGCTTAGATGCTTGAGTATCCTTGGAATATTTACTTAGGGTGCCTTGGCCATCCCCAAGATTGAACTATTTCCTCTCTTTATTCTTCTCATATTGATAGCTCCTCGATCTTCGAACACTTCATCCACACAAAACTTTAACGAAAACTTTGTGAGATCCGTTAGTATAATAAAGCAAATCACTACCTTTAGGTACTGTTGCAAACTTATTACAAATTCATATTAGAACTATATCTACTGTATTCCAACTTCACCATGGTTCATACCGCCCGATACTACCCATAGATTCATCAAAATAAGCAAACAACACACGAAAAACAGAATCTGTCAAAAACAGGACAGTCTGTAATAATCTGGAAGTTTAGCAAACTTCTGTAACTCCAAAAAATTCTAAAAAATATGACAATTTAAAAAATTTGTACAGAAGTAATGTTCAAACAGTTTCAGACCCATTTGACTTTCCGGTAAAAAATGTAAATTCACGCACTACAGCCAAAGTTTCTGTTTTTGTACTGCACATAGTAAACAAGCAATCTAATCATCCTAAAACCAAAGCTTGGCACATTATTTTTATAATAAAATGGATATATACACTTGGATAATTATTTTCAGAGAAGCTTCCATGATTTTTTTACATCGTTTCCATGAGCATGAACACAAGTGTTCAAGGTTGACCCTCACTTCTCCAATGCATAACCTTCCAATCACTTCTCTTATCGAAAAACTTTTTAGGCATGAGAGGCAAGTATTTTTTTTGTATTTTCATTATTTTAATTTTTTTTGTATGTTTCACCCACAACTAAAAAGGAAAAACAAAATCTACTTAGTGAAGAAAGCAAACAAGAATACATGAAAATATCAACCCCACGCTATTGCTCCCCGGCAACGGCGCCAGAAAAGAGCTTGATAATCCCAAAGTGCTCGGAATCATCATAGCAATTCCCAATGGTGGAAGTGATAAGTATGGAGTGTCGAACCCACAAGGAACTAAAGGTAAGATCAATATTCTCTCAAGTCCTATATTCCACTGATAGGACTCTACGTACACCGAACGTTTGCTTCCAACTAGAAACGAGAAATAAAACTATGTTGCGGGTATGAAGAGGATAACTTGGCATGATATTGGAGAGCTAAAACATAAAAGTAGGTTCTGTGATACGTCTCCGTCGTATCTGTAATTTTTGATTGTTCCATGCCAATATTATGCAACTTCCATATACTTTTGGCAACTTTTTATACTATCTTTGGGACTAACATATTGATCCAGTGCCCAGTGCCAGTTCCTGTTTGTTGCATGTTTTATGTTTCGCAGAAACCCCATATCAAACGGAGTCCAAACGGGATAAAAACGGACGGATAATATTTTTTGGAATATTTGTGAAATATGGGAAGAAGAATCAACTAGAGAAGTAGCCCGAGGGGTCCACGAGGCAGGGGGCACGCCTACCCCCCGGGCGCACCCCTGACCCTCGTGGGCCCCCCATAAGGCGGTTGGGTCTCTTCTTTGGCCGCAAGAAAGCTAATTTTTGGAGAAAAATCTGGGCGAAGGTTTCAACCCAATCGGAGTTACGGATCTCCGGATATATAAGAAACGGTGAAGGGGCAGAATCGAGAGCGCAGAAATAGAGACAGATCCAATCTCGGAGGGGATCTCGCCCTCCCATGCCATGGAAGCCAAGGACCAGAGGGAAACCCTTCTCCCATATAGGGAGAAGGTCAAGGAAGAAGAAGAAGGGGGCCCCTCTCCCCTTCTCTTCAGGTGGCGCCGGAACGCCGCCGGGGCCATCATCATCATCACCGCAACCTACACCAACACCTCCGCCATCTTCACCAACATCTCCATCACCTTCCCCCCTCTATCTACAGCGGTCCACTCTCCCGCAACCCGGTGTACCCTCTACTTGAACATGGTGCTTTATGCTTAATATTATTATCCAATGATGTGTTGCCATCCTATGATGTCTGAGTAGATTTTCGTTGTCCTATCGGTAATTGATGAATTTATATGATTGGTTTAATTTGCTTGTGGTTATGTTGGTGTACTTTGGTGCCCATCATATGAGCGCGCGCGTGGATCACACCATAGGGTTAGTTGTATGTTGATAGGACTATGTATTGGAGGGCAAGAGTGTGAAGCTTCAACCTAGCATAGAAATTGATGCATACGGGATTGAAGGGGGACCAATATATCTTAATGCTATGGTTGGGTTTTACCTTAATGAACGTTAGTAGTTGCGGCTGCTTGCTAATAGTTCCAATCATAAGTGCATAGAATTCCAAGTGAGGGATGACATGCTAGCAGTGGCCTCTCCCACATAAAACTTGCTATCGGTCTAGTAAAGTAGTCAATTGCTTAGGGACAATTTCGCAACTCCTACCACCACTTTTCCACACTCGCTAGACTAACTTTATTGTGTCTTTATCTAAACATCCCCTACTTTTTATTTACATGCTCTTTTTTATCTTGCAAACCTATCTCACAACACCTACAAAGTATTTCTAGTTTCATACTTGTTCTAGGTAAAGCGAACGTCAAGCGTACGTAGAGTTGTATCAGTGGTCGATAGAACTGGAGGGAATATTTGTTCTACCTTTAGCTCCTCGCTGGGTTCGATGCTCTTACTTATCGAAAGAGGCTACAATTGATCCCCTATACTTGTGGGTTATCAAGACCTTTTCTAGCGCCGTTGCCGGGGAGTTATAGCGTGGGGTGAATATTCTCGTGTGTGCTTGTTTGCTTTATCACTAAGTAATTTTTATTTGCTGTTCTAAGTTGTTTTCTACCTTTAGTTATGGGTAGGAAACACAAAATACCAAAAAATCAGTTGTACCTACTACACCAATGGTTGAAGAACCACTCAAAATCTATCACACTCCTGAAGCTTTTTACTTGGATCATCTTCGATCCCTTTGTGCTCGTGCTGAAACCCCAACTAGCTTAGTTGAGGGCAAATCTTTAGATGAGCATGGTTGTTATGTGCGACACCGCTTATCTCAAAAGGGAAAATTTTATTGGATCAAATTCATCGTTTGCAATGCTATGTTTGGAATTTATGTGAAATATATGATGTTACTTGTTGTTCTGAAGACCCTAAGAAACACCTTCTCTACCAATGTGAGTTTAGTGATAATGGAATCATATCTTCGTATGCTAAGGGTGTTTATAATTACTATGATGTTCAAAAAATTGAAGAATTTGTTGCTTTTAAGGGTTCTTATGAAATTGCTTCTTTGATTGAAAAGTATGATGCTACTCTTTACAAATCTGAAAATTTGCCATACTTAAATATTGTTATGATAATTATGCTTCTAATTCCTATGTTAAACCATATATTGAGGACTCCTCCGCTGTCCAAGAAGAGACTAATATTTTGCAGGAGTCTATGGAAGAAGAAATTGATGACACTGTGATCTCATTGGATGAAAAAGATGATGAGGAGAGCGAAGAACAAAACGAGGAAGAGCGGATTAGCTACCCGTGCCCACCTTCCAATGAGAGTAACTCTTCAACTCATACATTGTTTAATTTCCCTTCGTGCTTACCGAAGGATGAATGCTATGATGATTGTTATGATCCTGTTGATTCTTTTGAAATATCCCTTTTTGATGATGCTTTCTATGCTTGTGGCCAAGATGCCAATATGAATTATGCTTATGGAGATTAACTTGCTATAGTTCCTTATGTTAAACATGAAATTGTTGCTATTGCATACGCATGATAGTCCTATTATCTTTTTGAATTCTCCGACTACACTATACCGGAGAAGTTTTCCCTTATTTAGGATTATATTGTTGGGTTGCGTTTTACTACTACACATGATGATTTTGATCGATATAATATGCATGTGCTTGCTGCTCCTACTTGCAATTATTATGAGAGAGGAACTATATCTCCACCTCTCTATGTTTCCCACACGATAAAATTGCAAGAAACTGTTTATACTATGCATTGGCCTTTACTATGTGTGCATGAATTGTTCTTTTATGACATGCCGATGCATAGGAAGAGAGTTAGACTTCGTCATTACATGATATATGTTACTTTGTGCTCACCACTAAATTACAAATCATTGTTAATTAAAATTGGCTTTGATATACCTTGGATCCGGGTGGATCCATTACTTGCACTACAAAAAAAATACACTTCCGTGATGATACGTGTTTGTCATAGTAGGTCGCGGTTTTTTGTCATGCATGTACATCCATGACAAATTTATGACAGAATCAAGATAGTCATACCTGTCTTGGTCGTAGAAGTGTTCCATGATATTACCAAAATTATCATCACGGAAGTGTCCACTTCCATGACGATAAATCGCGCGTCATAGAAGTGCTTTCGTCAAGGGTGACCGACACATGGCATCCACCGTAACGGAACGTCGTTAAGCTATCGGGTCGGATTTTGGATCCGATAACCCGTTAACAGCCACGACCAATACCAATTTTCCACGTGTAAAATTCTCATTGGCCTTTAGCTGGGCCGGCCCATTATGGTCTGCAGAATCTTGTGGGCCTTTAGCTGGACCGGCCCAAAAGTGGCCCACAAAGTTTAAATGGGCCGGCCCAACCGGAGGCCCATAAGATTTAGCAAACCATAATGGGCTGGCCCAGCTAAAGGCCCACAAAATTTAGCGGACCATAATGGGCCGGCCCAGCTAAAGGCCCAAAAGATTCTGCATACCATAATGGGCCGGCCCAGCTAATGGCCCAACATTCTCTGTCAAATCGGCCCGTCAACGGCCTGGTCTAAACTTGTCATCAATGTGGCCCATGGTCACCGGCCCGTTAACGATGCGCTAAGTAATTGGGCCGAATTACGGCCCGGTGTATTTCCGGCCTGTTAAAGGTCCGGCTTCATTTGGGCCCATTTACAGGCCATCAAAACTTTCGGCCCATAAATGACCGTGAAGGATTTGGGTCATATTCGGCCATGTCTGTCATTCGGCCTGTTAGAGGCCCACTAAAGATTTGGGCCACTTTCGGCCTGTTGTCATTTTCGGCATGTTAACGCCGGACGTAAACCATGGGCCATATGTGGCCCAACGTCATATCGGGCCCATTAATGGCCCATATAAAAATGACGATAATCTAGCCCGACCGAAGTTCCGGCCTATTAAAGGCCCGTGTATTAGGTCGGCGCATTTCTGACCCATCCAATTTCGGCTGTCAAATATCCGCATCGTAAATGGGCCACCATTTCGGCGTGCTAAGTCTAGTGGGTTATTTGGCACAATCAGGGCCCAATCTCACTTTCGGTCTATTAAAGGCCCATGTTTTTTATGGGCTCGAGATATTTACACCTGTAAACGGCCTATTTTTACTGAGGGCCCAAATTATGTTTAGGCACATTAAAGGCCCAATATGGGCACAATCATAACAGAAAAATTATAAAGCATATGCTAAATTAAGCACAGATATTTATAGTGGGCTACATTCCAATTTCCGAACGTAACCGTTAGTTAGCCCAATAGGAATCGGCCCGACGAATGTTGGCATGTTGGGCTCCTCTGAAGCTTCGGCCGAATACATTACTAAGATAAATCTACACTATACAAAAATAGTGTCGTAATTACTGCAGCCTGTGGCAGCATCATAAATGTTGTATCACAACAAAATAAATTCCAATCATACAACAAAAGGCCTGTTGGGATAAAGTTTACAGTCCTTCTAGATAAAAGCACCATCAGATGTATAGAAGCACATATCATTTGACCTGCGTGCTAATGTTTCAGGCTGTAGAATCTGATGGAGCAGCACGATCTCCACCTTGTTTCCGCCATTGCTCTTCAACAACGAAGCGAATGTCTGATAGTCTGGTTTCAAAACCATTCATATCTTGACGACATTTCTCAATCACTATTCTTGTTTCTGAAAGAACGTCCATTAGGGATTGGACTTGTGTCTGGAGCACAGATATATCACTTTGTCTAGCAGGAAGATTTTGTTCAAGAGGGCGATTTGGGCGAGGTTACCTTGACAACCAACCCGTAATTACGCAGGAAGGTGCTTTTTGCACTTTATTAGTGGAGAGATCTTGGCGACTGCAGCAAGAGGTGGCATTGTGCATGTAGTAGCCTCGTCACCTTCAGTGGTTGTGGCTGTTCAATCATTTGTTACATAGCTTCACGAAAGTTTGAACTTGTAGATTAGTGTACGGATAAGTTACTAATGAGAAAAAACAAACAAAAGTAGGTTAAACGTTTATACATAACTTATTTTGGTGAACTACTTGTAATACATTAGCATGTATTGTAGTGCCAACTACATAATAATATCACTTCCGGAACATCTGTCCATGTAGCATGCCTACTGTATTGTCTATTTCCTCACATTCATTAACATCTAAGGATAAAGAGACATGGTTTAAAGTAGGATGAACATAGTATGACATCATTCATATCATGGGCAAACAAATATAAAACAAACAAGCTATTTTATCATTGTGTGCGCACGTGAACATAACAACTAGATTACAGATCAAGACCAAAAGAATGTACTTCATCTCGTTTAAACCATGTAAGGTGAAATGATACGTTAAGACAATTGTGTATAAAAGTGAACAGAGTAACTGACATTGGCTGCAAACCAAGTAGTTAAATGAACACATCATAGTACCAATCAGTTCAAGGCAGGAGGAGTAAGGACTTACAACAGCGGCTTGAACTGGTGTGCTCATGCCCTTCATCTTGTTGGTGTGGCAATCCTTGAAGATTTGCACTGCATTCGGTTCAGGTTCTTTTTGGTCCGCACGGGCTTTCCTCTGTATTTGGAACAAGTCAATATAGATACGATAATATGGCACAAAAAAAAAGAAGGAAGTAGCAGCTATTTACAAAAGCCTCGCAGTGTGCAATATAGCTACGAGATCACATTGTCTATTGGAATTTCACTTTAGAACGGTTGGTTTTGTTCTTCAAACAGTTAGCCTAGAAGAAGATACACTTGTAAGGCACATCCATAAATACAAGTTCAATATGTGGTCTGATCAAATACATATAGCCTACCTGATACTTTGGATTAGACCAGTGTTTAACGAGGGATGTTCAGTCTTCATCTGTAATATATTCCACTAGAGATGTTTGGGCGATTTCATTGTTAGCCTTGCCTTCAAAGTGAGATTTTCTAAGGTGGTACCGACATCGTCAGAGAGCGGTATCGAAAAACATGAGTGCATGCTTGTTTAGTTGCATCATCTTCGGATCAACTTGAACCTCATCTGTTGAAAAAGAATGTGAGTCTTATTAGGAGGAAGCAAGAAAGTATGGGATGAGCAAGACAATATTACTAATTGCGATGAATAACATTACTTACGGATAAATGGTCAAGGAAGGTGTTAAACTGGGTATTGTCTTTCTCATTCTGTCTTTGGATCCACGTTGGGAGGATACGTGCATGACACCTAACGGCAACGGCTGCCTCGATACTAATTTGGTGACTCTGTAGCATCACGTGGCCTTTTAAACCTGCCTCAAAATGGATCTCCATTCTTCCTCCTTTAGATTTTGTTAATCTGTCAGCGTTATCACGATGTCTGTTTCCGCTTGCGCTGTGGTGCTAGTTCAACAACGAATATGGAAAGTGTTAGTGTACATCAAACTGTGAGAGTACATATAAAGGAGCATGCAACTGCAACTTGACTCGGTCAGGTACCGTCTTGGTGTTGATGCTCATGAGGTTCATCTGATCTTGCCAAGTCTGTTGTGTCGGCGGTGCTTGAAGTAGTGTTAGGTGTGAAGGCAGCTTGGGAACTGGCGATTCGGAGCAAGCGAACGAGTAGCTGGTTGAGATCTTTGGTACAGTTGAAGCGGATGCTTTGCGGCTGGTGGAAGCAGGTGATCTTGTGTTTGTAGATTTAGCCGGTGGACTTGGACCTTCTCGCACTATAAGTACCAGCAGAATCTCGACGGCAGAACCTTTTCCGTTTCACCCGACGAGTAACAGCACTCCCTACTATATTATTTTCCTTGCTCTTTTTTGACTTTGCCATGTCAAGCTGTACCCACAACACAAAATTATAAAATCAGTCTTCAGAACTCATTGATGCATGATAGAGAAAAGCAATACTTTGATGTAAGACAACCGTATGAGGATGGAATATGTAAGAAAAACAGGACGACATGACATATTCACAGCTACGATGTGCAAACTAAGCAGAAGGATTTTCAAGAAAATAGAAGTAATGCAAGCTAGACACCATATGAAAGATGCAACCAATATTACTCTGCCAAGTTAAAAGTGTCTTGTCATAAGTGGCAATTCAAAAAATTAGAAGCAGTACAATGTAGAAATCAATGCAAGATGCAACCACTATCAAACTGCCATGTTAAAAGCGTCCAATCATGAGTTACTGATGCGGGATACACAACAGCAGTACTTTGATGTAAGAACATGGTATGATAGATAGATGCGATGTATTCTGAACACGAGAAAGCCATGTCATATGCACATGTATAACGTATAAACTCGGCAGGTGAAATTTAATCAAAATAGAAGAAATACGAGGCTAGACAACATATGCAACATGAAACCAATTATCACTGCTTTGTCAACTTAGAGCAAGCACTGCGATGGTGGAGTCACGGGAGATGAACTCATCATGTAGACTTGGGACTTCAACTCCATTAGCAATAGCATTGGCAAATCTAGAGAGTCTCTGTTTGCGCCGGTGTGGAGTACCACCAACATCCCCTAACTTACTCTTTTCCTTCCTATTTTACGATATTGCCTTATGAAGTCAAAACCACAAGAAGATGAATAAAATTAGCTCTACATAACTGGTTGATGCATGATCTGACGAACACTACTTTGATGTAAGGCAAGCGAGGATAGGAGGATGGAATATATACACAAAAAGACACCCTGTCATATTCACACGTACGATAGGAGGATGGAATATGTATGAAAAAACAGTAAGCGGAAGGCATTTCAACAAAATTAGAAGAAATGAAAGCTAGGCACCATATGAACATGCAACCAATATCACTCTAGTAGGTAAAAAGTGTCTCATCGTAAGTGCCATTTCAAGAAATTAGAAGCAGTACAGGCTAGAAGACAATGCAAGATGCAACCTACATCACAGTCCCAAGTTAAATGTGTCTTATGGGTAAGTGATCGTTGCACGTATAAGTTGTAAGCTACGCAGATGCAATTCTACATAATCAGAAGCAATACAAACTAGACATCATACGGAAAACGCATAACCCGCGTATAGCAGTTGCAAGTAAGAGCAAGCACCTGTGATGGTGGAGTAGGGGAGATGTGCTCATCATGTACACGTATGTTCTAGAAACATGAACACGTGTCATATTCACAGGCATTATGTGTAAAGTAAGCAGATGCAATTCAAGTTAGAAGCAATACAAGCTAGACATCATACGCAACATGCAACCACATATAATAGTGTCAAGTTAGAGCAAGCACATGTGATGGTGGAGTAGGGGAGATGTGCTCATCATCTACACAGCTACGTTGACTGTCCAGCCTTGTGTTGTCTTGCGAATCTTGTTGGGAGGATGGCGGAGTAGAATCTGCAGAGACCCCCTGTTTGAGTTGCTCCGAAGGACCACCATCATCCTTTGCGGACTAATTTCCTTCAGGCTGTAATGATTTTGCATTGTGAAGTCAAACCGATAAGAAAAGGAATAAAATTCGCTCTTGAGAACTCATTCATGCATGATCTTGTGAACACTACTCGGATGAAAGGCAAACACATGATGCGAGGATGGAATATGTTTGAAAAAAAGGATGGTGTGACATATTCACACCTATGATGTGGTAACTAAGAAGAAGGCATTTCAACAAATTAGAAGCACTGCAAGCTAGACACCATATGAAAGATGCAACCAATATCACTCTGCCAAGTTCAAACTGTATGGCATTTGAACAAATTAGAAGCAGTATATGCTAGAAATCATATGCAAGACACAACCAATATCACAGTGGCGACTTAAAGGTGCCTTATCATAAGTGACTGATGCGGTATATGCAAGAATAGTAGTCTGATATAGAAACAGGAACACATGTCATATTCACAGGCATTATGTGTAAAGTAAGCAGATGCAATTCAACAAAGTTAGAAGCAATACAAGCTAGACATCATACGCAACATGCAACCACATATAATAGTGCCAAGTTAGAGCAAGCACCTGTGATGGTGGAGTAGGGGAGATGTGCTCATCATCTACACAGTGGAGTAGGGGAATAGTTCCTCGCGTCACCTCCCCTTGGGTGCCCCGTTATTGAATCATGGCAAATATTTCCTCGCCACCTTGACACCATCCATCATCTCCCTAAGCGTGGAATTGTTGCCCACTAATCAAACCTCGTCGTTTGTTATTCCTTCCTCTCGATATGTTTTGTGTCTCAACTCGAGATGTTCACCCTCTCATTCCGTGAGTTGATCGTGAGTTGCTCGATCTTCAAGAAGATTAAATCATATAGGGTTTCCCCCTTCTTTCTGTTGTCGTGTCGAGTGAAGATTTCGATAGCAAAGACGTCAAGACCAAGATGATGGAGTAAATCAACATCTTCGAGAAGGGCAAATGGATCATGAAGATTGTGATAGTTTTGTGACTTTCCTTTTCCTCTTACCTCACGTCTTGAATCTCGGGCGAGATTCTTGTTTAGTGGGGGTGAGTTATCACAACCCTAAAGCTTGCTTGTAGCTAGTGGCATTGCATCCATGCATCATGTTTAATTTTCATGAAATTTGAAATGGGGATGACCAAGCCCTAGCACCAAAACAATTCAAATAGGTTCAACTAAGAAACATTTTTCAATGAACCAAATGGCCTTCAAAAATGTTCACCATTTTTGGAAAAATGTCTGAAACGATAATCAGAGATGTTGCACATTTTTCCATGACATTTGGATCTCTGAATTAAATCATAAGTATTTGAATTTGGACATTTAAATTCTATAAAATATTTTAAATGTCCAAATACTCCTAAACTGAAATGTTCCATGTTAGATATATTCTATACATTGGGCATGCACAGTTTGGTGATTTTTGTAAGTGCCTGGATATTTTAATAAAGCAGCAGTTTTCAGAAAAATAGAAAACATAAATAAAAGAGAGAGAGAGCAACTCACCTGAACTTACCCTCCAGCCCACCTGCGCAGCCACCCGACCGGCCCAGCACTGCAGCTGGCCGGCCCAGCCCACCTACCCCACCGCTCATCGTCTTCCTCTGCCAGAAGGCAGAGGCGAGGCGTGGCGATGCCGACGGCCACCTCCTGCCTGGCTGCCTGCGTCCCGTTGCTGGGCGCCCCATGCGTCGCCACGCCTCCCGACCCCTGGACCCCCTCGCTCTCTCCCTCTCCCTCGTTCCCTTCTGTCTCGCCCTCCTCCCCACACCCGGCGCAGCCGCCGCCGCCCTTCGCCGTTGCTGCATACTGGGCCATTCCTCGCCCCTACAGCGAGCTCATGAGCTCCGCTTGGCGTCCTCCTCAACCCCTCGCTCCGCCACTTTCGGCTGGGCGCGCCTCTGCCTCACCGAAGCTCGTCCCCGACCGCCATCCTTTGGAGATTCCCCTCCGACGCCCGAGTGCCTCAGGCCCCTCACGAGGTCGCCGTCCACTCCAAGAAGATCGCCGTGAGCCTCGACCGTTCTCCCTCTCGGTTTTCTTCTCCGTGCACCGTAGCCGCCCGTGCCACTTGCGCCCGATCGCGGCCGCCGCCCAGGCTTCGTTCTCGGCGAAGTTCCGCCCTAGCCGCTGCTGTTTCTTTGCGTTGGATGCGGGCGAAGCTCCAGCTCCCAGCAGGTGCCTCCGCCGCTTCGTTTGGGTCTTTGGAAGGGCGATTCCGGGCACCTCCGCCGCACCTCACCGAGCCTTGCCGCCGCCAAACCTCGTCGCCGGCAGGGATTCCGGCCACCCCCGCACCTCCCGTTGGTCTCCCCAGATGCGCGGGATCACGGGCTCCCTCCTGGTGCCCTCAGCGCGCCCCAGCCGCTGCCCTAGCGTCACTCCGGCGAGCCACCGCCGCTCGGTTGGTAAATGCGCCGGCCTAACTCCGGCCACGCCCGGCGTGGCAACCTAGTTAGGGCTAATCACCCACTAGTTAACCCCCTGACCGACTTACACATGGGCCCCACCGGTTTAATTAGCCAGCTAACAAAATTAGTTAGATCTAATCCAACCGACTGGACCCACGTGTCAGCTTGACTTTGACTTAGTCAACATTGACCGGGCCCACCTGTCGGCGACCTAACCAGCCACAGGTCAGCGACCGATGGACCCCATCGGTCAGGTTTGACCTGGACCGCCCAGTTGACTTGATGACGTCACACTGACGTGGTGCTGACGCCATAATCATTTTCTGGATTTATAATAATTCAGGGAATTTCAGAAAATACCCCAAACTTCTAAAATTCATAGTAATTCAACCGTAGCTCAGATTGAAATAATTTATATATGAAAAATGATCATAAAAATATGAAGAATCTGTTTATGCCCTAATCATGCATGTTTGAACAAGTTAACCTCATTGAATATGATGAATCATGATTAGGGTAAATTATGAAATAACATTTGGAGTTGGAGTTTAACCTTGTTTGAATTCCACTTCAATTAACTTGGCTAGATATTGCATTAGGTGAATTCAGTACCTTAACATGACATGTCATTCATGTGAATGTGCATTGCATTAATTGTGTTCTCTCTTGTTTGCGGTAATTGCCCCCTCTCGATAGACGATGTTCCGACGATTGTTCGATGACACCGATGAAGAACTATATTATCTTCAGAAGTGCCAGGCAAGCAAAACCCCCTTGTTCATTCCGATACAATCCCACTCTCTCGCTCCTGCTCTATTTTTACTGCATTAGGACAACAACAACTCATGTGTTACTTGCTGCGGTAGCTGAACCCCTTTATCCTCTGCATGACCTGTCATTCCACAGTAATTAGATGAAACCCACTAGCATGAGTAGGAGTTGTTTGAGCCATGTTGTGCCTACTCATTCATGCTTGTTGTCATGCACTCTTTGCTTAGAGTTGAGTCAGGTCGATTCATCGGGAATGAATTGGAATGGTTGTGTGAACATGTCCTACTGTGTGAGCTAAGTGTGTGAACACGATTTGGTAAAGGTAGCGGTGAGAGGCCATGTAGGAGTACATGGTGGGTTGTCTCATTGCAGCCGTCCTCGAACTGAGTTACGTGTTTGTGATCCATGAAACAGTTACTACCACGCATTGGGATCCTTAATTGACCCTCTCGGCTTCTTAACCACCCTTGTCCTCAGTCCGGAGTTGCAAGTAGTTTCGGTGTTTGTAGTATCTTTGGGGGCACTTAACGCTGACCATAGGGGTGGGTTGTGTTGCGGTAGGCACCGTGGCCCGGTGTACCGATTCGCCCGTTTGGTGTCTCGGGAACCCTGTACACATCGTTCGGGGCTGTATGGGAAACCTCGGCCGGACTCCCTGCGAATGGAACCCGAATAGGCGATAAACCTGGATTTGGGACTTGAGTGTTTAGGTAGGCCGTGGACGACACCCATGTTGGGCTTCCGCTTGAAGGTTGCCGAGTACATGTCGTGTAAACGGCGGTAAGTGGTGAGAGCGTGTGTGAAGAAGTACACCCCTGCAGGGTTAATATGATCTATTCGAATAGCCGTGTCCGCGAAAAAGGACTTCTGGGTTGCCTATATCGGTTCATAGACAAGTGAAAGTGGATACTCTAAAATGCGCAAGATAAGCGTGAGTGCTATGGATGGCGTTCTCGTAGGGAGACGAGGCGGATCCATAGTGGTGTATTGATATGGTGAATATGTGGACTCGTGCGCCACCTCAAAAGAGTTACTTGCGATCGTAGTTCGGGATAGCCACCGAGTCAAAGCTGGCTTGCTGCGGTCAAACTCCACCACCCCTTTTGATAATGATGCATATGTAGTTAGTTACGATGTAAGTCTTCTTTGAGTGCGTTTGTACTCACGTTTGCTTATTTTATGTTTTGCGAGAGATTTTGGTCTCGCTAGTAGTTCCGCTTGGACTTGACGGTTAGCTTGTTACCTCAGCTACGATCTTGTGCCTCGGCAGGATTTGGTAGATAGTCAGGCTTCTCAGCCCTTTTCATTTATAGTTGTCTGTACTCAGACATGTTTAGCTTCCGCTTGTGCTTTGACTTGTATGCTCTGAGTGTTGGGTCATGAGACCCATGTTTGTAATATCTCGCTCCTTGGAGCCTATTGGATAAATATTTGAGTTGTAGAGTTATGTTGTGATGCCATGTTGTATCTACACATATTGAGCATATTGTGTGTATGTTTGAAATGCTTGGTATGTGTGGGATCCGACAAACTAGTTGTTTAACCTTGGCAGCCTCTCATATGGGGAAATGTAGTCTCGTGCTCTGGCGATAGTAGTCCGCTACAGCCCGGTTCACGAGTCACGCTAGCCCGGCACTACCGCTTGGACACTTGACTGGCGGCATGTGTTTCACTTCGTTCCTTATGTCTGTCCCTTCGGGAAACGTCACGCGGTGGTAGTCGGAGGCCTGCCTAGCCTGCTCCGGCCCGGGATACCGGAGTCCTGTTCGCCCACTGCTACAGCCCGCCTGTAGACGTTGATGACCGGCATGCTCGAGGTGATTCATGTATGCTGTCCCCATGGGTTAGCGCCGCTTTGGGTTCACGACTAGCCATGTCGGCCGGGTTCTTTGTCATATGGATGCTAGCGACACTATCATATCGTGAGCCAAAAGACGCATAAGCGGTCCCGGGCCATGGTAAGGCGACACCCGTGGGAATACCGTGCGTGAGGCCGCAAAGTGATATGAGGTGTTACCGGCTAGATCGATGTGACTTGGGATCGGGGTCCTGACACTACGCTTTATTATTGCTTTGCTTTTTTACTTTGCCTTTTATTTTACTTTGCATCTTTATACCAAAAATACCAAAAATATTATCTATCATCTCTATCAGATCTCACTCTCGTAAGTGATCGTGAAGAAATTGACAACCCCTATTCGCGTTGGTTGCGAGGAGTTATTTGCTTTGTGTAGGTACGAGGGACTTACACATGGCCTCCTACTGGATTGATACCTTGGTTCTCAAAAACTGAGGTTAATAGTTACGCTACTCTGCTGCATCATCCTCTCCTCTTCGGGGAAAACCAACGCAAGCTCAAGATGTAGCAACCCTCGCCTACTTACAACAATGTAATGTAAATCATTGATGTGTTCAATCAACAGAAAACAGGAAAATAATCACCATGAATAATAGCACTTACACGTAACTGGGACAGGAAGATGTGAAAATGGTGTTTGTCTTCACTATAATCTTCCAATGATGGGAATATATGCACGTAGTCCCTAACAACATTGAAAGCATTGTATTTTAAACTGGGAATAACTGGAATGGGGTTCCAATCTGCAGGAATTGGCTGTCTCTGCAGTTGGGATAGGTCTTCGGCCGGTGGACTTGCTGTACTTTTTTCACAGGTGGGATTTTTTACGTAGTGCAATTTGGTGCTATGGCAACTGAAATTGGCATACCTTTTGCTGGAGTGCAGGTCCTGTGTGGTGGGGCTAGTGGTGTGGCCAGTGATGTATGGGTACAGTCTGCTGGAGTTGGTCCTAAGTTTTGTGTCACTGGTTGTACAGCCAATATAAGTGGGGTGTTGTCTGATTTCTCCGGCACAACCACATTTTTCAAGGACTTTGCTGGTGCTCCTTCAGGTTCGGCAATCACCCTCTTACTTTTTAATGTCTAATGCACGAGAACATCATTTGAGTGGAAAAACATGGTATGACGATAGATGGAATATGTATTGATAATGGATGGGCATGGCATCTTGACATATATGATGAGTAAACTAAGCAGATGGTGGTGCAACAAAGTAGAAGAAATGCAAGACAACATATGCAAGATACGCGCAATCAATAAAACCTTGCCAAATTAGAGCAGGCACCTTGATGGGTGAACATAACAGGCCATCTGCCTTTGACTCCTTGAGGTTAGAATAGTCATTAGGATCATATTCTGAACAAGAATCTACAGGTGGGGAGCGTATGAGTTTCATTGCATCCAGAATGGCACTCAATGCCTTGGTGCCAATTTTGTAAGTCATTGCAGTGTTCCACAATATTCTTCTGATGCGTGGATTCAGGTATTCACTGTAACTACGTATAATATCTGAGAACCATGAAAACATAAATAGTTGTGAGATTATCTTTGTAATGCAGAGGATATTCTAATATAGGGGCGCCCCTGTAAACACTTGTGTGCTATCCTTTGGATTACGATGGGAGAGCTCATGTGTGCTGTAATATGGTGCATGCATTTATATAATCTGGCACAAGTACACAAAAAAATAGGCTCCAGAAGTAAGGACAGTTGGCAGATGATAGGTTCAAAATATATTGTATAGAGAGTTTATTGCCAAACCATGATAACAAGAGCACACATCAACTAGGCAGATCATAGTGTACATAAAAGGGGTACACCATAACCACGATATATAAATCGGGAAAGTCGAACTGGCTTGAAAATACGGTGTTGTATTGCCGCTAGTAATTGAAAGCCTATCGATCAAGTACATGCCAGCTCTATCGGTTGTTGTTGCAGATGTCCTGCTCCCCTTCCCGACAAGGAACATCTTGCACGCATACTAAATCTGAGAATAACAAAATAGGAACATGTTAAAGAACAGAAGAGGAAGCATATTCTTGAGGTTTCGCTTAATTGCATACAATGTTGGTTGCCCACTCACGATGAATCACAGCGCCCAAAGAAATGCAATTCCATGATGTCTCTCTATATGTGGCAATTTTGAACAAGAGTCATTAGGATCATATTCTGAACAAGAGTCAACAGGTTGGGAGCATATGAGTTCCATTGCATCAAGAATGGCACCCAATGCCTTGGTGCCAATTTTGTAAGTCATTGCGGTGTTTAGCTTCAAGAGTGGACTGCTGCTAGTGCGACACAAAGCAGCTACAGAGATCATAGTGTAGATATAACGGGAAAACCGTAAGCATCAGAGTAAAATCAGCAAAGTGGAACTTGCTGGAATATATGTGCTAGTATTGCTAGTACGGGTAGAAAGGCTTCGGATACCGGCTACATTCAAGCTGAAGGTCTTGATCATTAATATCAGTGTAACTCTCAAAGGCGACACAGCTCCCCGCATTTCCTTGCTATTCTTATAGGATTCAAGTGGGCAGGACACTACAAATCCTATTCCCATGTTTACAAAATCCTACGAATCAAAGAGTCCCGAAGAGTTGAAATTGTCCATACCAACCGACCGTATAGACCTCTACACTGCAAATGTCCCTACTCATCTTCACTACAAGGAACATACTGTACTACTATCATACTCCCTCCGTTCCAAAATATAAGTCTTGGTAGAGATTTCCACTATGGATCACATACAGATGTATCCAGATACATTTTAGAGTGTAGATTCACTCATTTTGCTCCATATGTAGTCCATGGTGGAATCTATACAAATACTTGTATTTAGGAACGGAGAGAGTACTTATTAAAGAAAAATGGAAGAGGAACATGCTAAAGAAGAGCAAGCAGATTTTGGATAATAAAATGTTCGTTCCGCAGTGCCCACACATGATGAACCAGAGCGCATTAAGAAAGCAACCCCCTGCTGTCTCTCCATATGTGGTGCACGTGCTTTTTCGAAAGTAAACTAGGAACATTAGCTGACCAATTATATGTTATCTGTTTTAGTAATATTAGCATCATATCAGATTCGTACTTGAGCAACAAGTTTGGAATTATGAGTGGCACGTTGTTTAGCTTGATGGATTCAGGAGCAGTGTTAAGCAACTACGATGATGGTACTGAATATAAAGGCATGTCTGCATTTGGGTCAGTCGACCATTTCAGGCGGTTGGATGAAGATCCTACGTCTCCTAACCCTTCTTCTTCCTCGTCTCTGATTCTTTCCATACAGAACACCGGACGGGCCGCCGGCCGGACCATCGGCCCCCACCGCCTGCGTTCCTCCATACCCCCAACCCCACCCCGCCTCACTTCGCGTTGAGTTTTCTTCATTCGTGAGGCCCTACCACCGCCTTAACCCCCCAACCAAAGTCCCCACCGAGCCCTTTGTCCGCACCGCTAACCTCAAGTAGCTTTGAAAAATCGACTGACCCAACTTTGAAATTTAGTCTACTGTGATTTAACTAGTGTGGAATATAAAAGGGGAAAACCATAAGCATTGGGAGTATAGTATTGAGCGTGCCATGGTGGATCTGAAGGTGCAAACCGGACAAAGGCAACTTTGCAACCAATGTTTGCTCTCAACTAGCAAGTAAGTGATGGACAAGAAATCAGAGTAAAGTAGTGGCGATCTATTTTCTTGCTACGATAAATAAGTTGAGGAGATACGAAAGAGTATCGCCTCTGGTGCGGCGCTGTGTATGCATCTGCTGAGAATTTGATGGTGCTGCGGTAGAGATGGCTGTCGGCGGCGTGGAAGCAGATCTAGGAGGGTAGACGGTGGCGGCGGGGCACGATGGACGAGACGGTCATAGGAGCGGCGCCGGCAAGGTGGACGACGGCGGGGATGAAGCAAGAGGATGGGATGCAAGGATCCCGGTCCGAAGCCGTGAATGAGAGAGGTCGATCTCTTGTAATGGACGGCGGCGTCGGGGTATCAGCTCTGGCACGATGGAGGAGGACGGCGGTGGATGGGGTGGCGGACGGAGGAGGCTGGGGTGGCGAGGGTGTTTCGGCTCCCACGGAGTACGAATGGGGAAATGGAGGTGGAGAGGAAGGGGGGAACCATGTCTTCAGGGTGCGCTTGTCTCAAATGCGAGGAAATTTACAAATTTAGCCCCCGTTTCAAATTTCCTACATCACAGCCATATTAGTCGGTTGGGGATAGGACGGTAATCTCGCATACACCGAATATTTGCCGACGAGAGTTTGTTTTGGTGCCCACCGTGTGTGAATCGGGGAGGGAGTCGATTTTGGCCGAGGACACAGTGTGTTTTGGCGCCCACGGTGTATGAATCCGGGTGAGAGGCGGTTATGTCACGTTTGAGTGAAATTACAAACCTACCCTATCGAAACCTATAGAAATCGAGCAGATAGGCTTTGCATGGCAGGGATAGGCAGTAGTAATTTCCATCTCGCAGATTTTGGTTTCAAGTGATTCTGCGACTTTCCCCGCTTCATTCAAATTTTGCAGAGTGCACGTTTACCGTGCCAACTCAATTTGAATCCCGTTTTTATTCTATTTTTTTCGGGCGGGATCCATTTTTGATTAGAATAAAATTCTATATATATCATTTTTATATATACTTTCAAAAGCACAACAAAGAATTCTGCTCCTTTATATGTATAATATGCTTTACTAATACAATGATCTCAAAATCATAAGGTTGAATTCAAAAAATTAAACCAAATTATGTTCTACTAAAATGTATGGATCAGTAATATCTACATATTAAATAACATAGATGCGCGTGAATTCATATCAAGATGCATGTTTGATAGATCAATTTTGGTTCGAGTATGGATTACATGTATCATCATCTCAATTCAAATATTTGAATCCCTTTTATGTTCACTCCTTTCATGCCCATCTCTCTCGCATGCATGCTCCTTCATGTAGCTATCACTCTCTTTTGTCCAGCTCACCCGGACGCTCACTTCATGTTTCTCCTATCCTCGCAAACATGGTATGTCGACGTCTCCCTTCAGAAGTGTCACACTCTCCCTATCATTATACATTACACGGTTTTCATTATCTCTCACGTCTGTACCGTTCTCTCATATCGCTAGGTACCTAAGCTTTCTTTTTCACCGCCACACACACAGTCCCCAATCGTATTTCACTTTGTGTTTCTCTCTACGGGATTCTTTCACACACCCTATATGTCTCTAGATATGAATCATACCACTTAAATTACTCTCTCTCTCTCTCCTGTAGACACAACATTTGTTGCGGTCTCCTTTTCGTCTCCATCCCAGACTGACATTATTCATTTGTTTACCGATTAGAAAAACTCCCCCCCCCCCCTCTCTCACACACACACACAACTCCTGCTTCCACTCCCCTTCCCGACTGTCGTCTCTCTCTCACACACACACAAAACTCTCGCTTTCGCACCCCCGACTCGTATTTCTCTCACAAACATTTATCGACTAGCCTCTAGATAGGTTTATACACCCGCACACTTATGCTTCCACTATCGCATACATGTCTCTCTCCCGCTCCTTGTATCTATGTAGATTTTTCTTCCTGTAGGACCTTCAAGTATGTCTAGAGGGGGGGGGGGGTGATTAGACTACTTGACCAATAAAAACCTAACATTTTCCCAATTTTAGACTTTGGCAGATTTTAGCTATCTTAGAACAAATCAAGCAATCTTCACACAATTCAAGCAAGCATGCAAAGAGTATGTTGGCAGCGTAAAATAAAGCATGCAACTTGCAAGAATGTAAAGGGAAGGGTTTGGAGGATTCAAACGCAATTGGAGACACGGATGTTTTTGTCGTGGTTCCGATAGGTGGTGCTATCGTACATCCACGTTGATGGAGACTTCAACCCACGTGAGGGTAACAGTTGCTGAGTCCACGGAGGGCTCCACCCACGAAGGGTCCACGAAGAAGCAACCTTGTCTATCCCACCATGGTCGTCGCCCACGAAGAACTTGCCTCACTAGCGGTAGATCTTCACGAAGTAGGCGATCTCCTTGCCCTTACAAACTCCTTGGTTCAACTCCACAATCTTGTCGGAGGCTCCCAAGTGACACCTAGCCAATCTAGGAGACACCACTCTCCAAGAAGTAAATGGTTTGTTGATGATGAACTCCTTGCTCTTGTGCTTCAAATGATAGTCTCCCCAACACTCAACTCTCTCTCATAGGATTTGGATCTGGTGGGAGGAAGATTTGAGTGGAAAGCAACTTGGGGAAGGCTAGAGATCAAGATTCATGTGGTTGGAATTGCATATCTTGGCCTCAACACATGAGTAGGTGGTTCTCTCTCAGAACTGGTAAGTTGGAAGTGTAGGTTTGTTCTGATGGCTCTCTCCACGAATGAAGAGGAGGTGGAGGGGTATATATAGCCTCCACACAAAATCTAACTGTTACACACAATTTACCAAACTCGGTGGGACCGAATCATCAAACTCGGTCTGACCGATTTAGTAAACCTAGTGACCGTTAGGATTTTCGTGGGATCGACATGCATCTCGGTAGGACCGATATGGTTAGGGTTAGGGCATAACGTAATCTCGGTGAGACCGATTACACAAACTTGGTGAGACCGAATTTGGTAATTAGCTATGGTCAGGTAAACTCGGTGGGACCGATTTGCTCTTTCGGTGAGACCGAAAAGTTACAAAAGGGAAACGGAGATTGTAATCTCGGTGGGACCGATCGCTCACTTCGGTTAGACCGAAACGTTATGAAGGGAAATAGAGAGATTACAATCCCATCTCGTTGAGACCGAGATCCCTATCGGTGAAATCGATTTTCCTAGGGTTTGTGGCAGTGGCTATGACATCTGAACTCGGTGGCGCCGGGTAGAAAGAATCGGTAGGGTCAAGTTTGACTTTGGGTTTAGGTCATATGAGGATGTGAGAAATTAGTGGAGGGTTTTGGAGCATATCACTAAGCACATGAAGCAAAAGGCTCATTAAGCAACACCTCATCCCTCCTTGATAGTATTGGCTTTTCCTATAGACTCAATGTGATCTTGGATCACTAAAATGTAAAATGTAGAGTCTTGAGCTTTTGAGCTTGAGCCAATCCATTGTCCTTAATATTTTGGATCCACTTTCATCATCCATGCCATGCCATTCATTGAGCTTTCCTGAAATATTCATCTTGGAATAGTATTAGCTCAATGAGCTATATGTTGTTATGAATTACCAAAACCACCTAGGGATAGTTGCACTTTCACTTCCCTTCTTGAGACACGCCCTCTCAATCGTGCACACACACACTATCGCCTCATTTTAAGTTGATACCTCTCGCACACACACTCTTTGTGACTTTGTCACACATGCACTCCTTCCTCCTCCTCTCTCCCTCTCTCTCTCTCACACATGGGCTTTTTGCAACAACTAGCAAGATGCCCATGCATTGCACGGAACATGAAGATGCATTTGTATGAGTAGTTTATCTTGTGGGAGAAAAGGATGAACAAGGGAAGTCTTATTTGCAAGTGTGGAGAGGGCTGTGGGTATCTTTTTGCAAAATTGCCATAGTTTCCTTCCATCCATCAGATATAGATCGGACGACCTATATTGCAGGATGGCAGGCACATGATCATCACCGACTATGCTTTTTATAAGAGATCTCTATTCTTATAAAACCCCGAGTTGGTGATGATGGTGTGCCTGCCATCCTGCAATATAGACCGTTCGATCTATATCTGACAGATAGATAGCAAAGTATGACAATTTTGCAAAAAGATACCCCAATTCTCTCTATATTTGCAGATAAGGTCTTCCTCATTCATCCTTATCTCTCACAACCTCATTGTTGAGCAATTAAAAAAGAAGGCACTGGAACAATCTGGCATGGTGGCCGGCTGGCCGCTACCGGCTTCGTCCATCCCCATGCCTACGCTCAGTCCGACCACCAATCGCCACCACGCCCAACTCCTACTCACCTCATTTCTCCTCTTTCTCGAGATATTGTTAGTTTTTGCATATGGAATTAGTCCTGCATGGATCAATCACAACTGATATTTTTAAAATAAATGCATGTTGGTGTTCCATGCAATGCACGGGCATCTTGCTAGTAGGGATAAAAAACAGAGTTGCTGATGATGGTGGGCCTGCCATCCTGCAATATAGGTCGTCCGATTAATATCTGACGGATAGGAACGAAACTCTGGCAATTTACCCGCACTCCTCTCCACATTTGCAGATAAGGCCTTCCCTCGTTCATCCTTTTCTCCCACAAGATCTTCATATTCCGTGCAACGCACGGGCATCGTGCTAGTAAGAGTAGAAATTAGACATATACCACTTCTCGAATGTTGAAACCAACAACATTCCTCCCTTATCTCATCAAAACCGCCAAAGGAATATATTTTGAGTGAAACATAACAATTTTTTTAGTGATATACGTATTTTAAAACTAGACTTTTTTTCTATCAAATCGATGAATATGTATTAATCTACTCAGATCATGTGGCAATGCATTGGCACATTGCTAGTAGTTATTATAATTTTTTGGACACTAGACAAACAGTGGAGTACATAAACGAAGAGAAGAGGCGCACGCACGCAGTCGGTCTCTCACTATCTCGCACACATGAGTGCTACATAAAGGCAACGTTAACAAATAAACCCTAAAACCCTAGGTGCACGATTGTTGCATTCGCGGGTACCGGGTACGTGGTGGAGCGCACCTTAGTCGGAATAGTCAGCTCGCGTGATAATTTGATCCGTAGGAGTTGATGGTCGGGACCATAGGTGAACGACTTGGAGGCGGTGGCTCGCCAGTTGCCACAGATCGAGTAGCCACGTTTAAAATAGCATCATTTTTTTAGCGGGGTTAAGAGTTCCGATTTTCAATGGTGCGTTATAAGTACTAAGTAGTTTTTAGAACGATTGGTATGGAGCGAAAATGGAATTCATAGTACTACCTACTATGTACCACCTTGGCGTATGGTTGTATGGGTTTATGTTGCGAGATGTTGAACTTGGTAGTTCTAGGGCAAATACTATGTTTAGATTTAGATATTGGTTTTCAGTAATGAAAATCGGAAGGACCACAAGTGAACGACTTGGAGATGTTGAAACTGTTGAACATGCGTAGGAAGCGAGCAAGGCATGCTTTCACCGTCGCGGATCCATGGGTGTAGATGATGTCGAACTCATCGCAGGTGATGGTTCTAACGTTGTACTCACCGCCGATCATGGAGATTTGGGACCCCATGGATTTGGGAGGAGGGTTAGGATTAGTGGAACTGCTGTAATGTGAAAGAACGGGACGACTGGGAGCAAACTGTTGTAAGGTACTGTACTAGTAGAAGGCAAGGACGAGTAGGGCGTGCGAACGGCGTGGGGTTGCTGCCTTGCCCGGTGGATAAACGGTTGCAAGCCCCCAAAGAGTTCTCGAGAACTATGCGGGACCCACTAGATGTCATGTCTACTAGACCCATATCGTAGGCCTGACGGTATAGCTTCTGCCTGTTTGCACGCCATGCCGGCTTGTGTGTAACTTCAATTAATTCCGTCAACCATCGCGCCTCCCACGACCTTCGCCTCCCTCGCATGGTCGCGCCCTTTGAGACTTCGACCGGCTATCAATGTGCAATTCTTTTTGCCTACTCCGCATGCATGATACTCCCTCTGGTCCTTTTTACTTCTGTCAACCATTTGCAATTTGACCGAATTTATAAGTACTAAAAATATCAATATCTACAATATCGTTTCTTGTTTTGTGACATATCAACCAATAAGAGATATGGGCGGTGCATGCTTTCAATGACTTGAGTCTGCTAAACATGACATGCAGTGGTTAGTCCATTGCATGCAATGCTATTAATTAGCAAAAAGACATTAAGTTTTCTCGTTTTCCTCTCCACCTTGGTCGCGGTGCACAACGTAAGATGACTTACACACCTAGACGGAGGGAGTAACCCAAATAAGCACCTCTTGGGTGGGTTAGATTTTTTGGGTTAGTTGAGTTCAAACTAACCCAAACTAACTCCAACACATGGATCCAACAGGGCCAAGGTTAGCTATTAGAGTACTACTACCTCCCTTCTAGTTTAAAGGGCTCGATTCAAAATTTTGACCTACTCTTAGCAAGATAGAGGCGGTGGAATAGTTTTTGTAGTACTTCACAAAAATGTGTTTACCAATGCATGCATGAACACTAGTTACTCTAACCCCCTCTCTTCTTTAATTCTTTTGCCACATCAAGATGTTTGCTATTCCCGTGTGCATGATACCAGCTAAGATACCACCATTATGGCTAGCCTTAATCATCACATGCAATAATTTAGTGCACCTTGAAATATGAACATGTGTGGGGCGTGTATGTTTTTAATGACTTGAGACTATACCTAGCCCGGCATGCAGGATGAGACTTATTATGCACCGTTCCCCATACCTGCAGGAAACCCGTTCGTCTCCAAATCTTTTCCTCTCCATGTGTGGAAACAATATGCCTGCCAGACTCTCCTTGTTCCTCTGGCAGTCCCACCACTACACCCTGTGTGGAAAAAATCTGCATCCATGACTCTCCTCCCCCCACGCTCGTCCAATCCGTTGTGACCAGCAATATTTCCACCCCTTCCCACCCCCGTAATTTACTCCAACAAATATGCCCACGTAGTTTTTACTTAACTGCACGTGCATTGGGTCACTGACATATGGGCCCAATAGGGGTCTGGCCCACATGTCAATGACATAACAGGACCTGCAGTTAAGTCAGTGCAGCTCAGTCCATATCTTACGTAGGTGTGCCATTGCTCGCTATAAATACTGCGCCTCCCACAACATCGCTATCTCCTCCCCCTCCCTGGCTCCCTCTCACGTCGACCACCATGGCATCGCCCCTCCCAAGCCCTAGGCTCCCCTCGCTGCACCGCGCGGACGGTCATGCGTCGCCGTTCCGTTCCTCGCCGCCACTAGTCGAGGAGGACGCGTCGGTGTTCCGCTCCTCGCCGCGGCGCAACGCATCACCGTTCTGTTCCTCGCCGCCACTAGTCGAGGAGGACGCGTCGGCGTTCCGCTCCTCGCCGCAACGCGTCGAGGTGGACGCGTCGGCATTCCCAATCTCGCCAGCACGCGCGTCGGAGGACGCGTCGGCTCCCCGCTACGAGGAGAATCCCGCGCCGCCCGCCGAGCCCCCCCAGCCTTGAGGAGCTTTGGAAAGAAATGGATGTCGCCTTGTGGGAGGCTTTGCCTCCAGTAGAGCGTGCCAAAATAGAGGCGGAGAAAAAGGCCGAGGAAGAGAAGCACACCGCGGAACAAGCTGCCTGGGAGGCCTATGTCGCATCCGAGAGAGTCACGGAATTGGGTCTTTGGCAGAAGGCTCGTGCGAGGGCCGTGAGGGTGGTGGAGGACGCCCGTGCCGACGCCCTGTGTGCAGTCGGGCCCAAGCGCCTCATCTATGCTTGGGGTACGTGGACCGGGTGCATGCTTCCAGCAAGGAGGAGTACATGTTGGCGCCGGAGCACCACACTGGTGAGATCGCGCTCGCGCACTGGCAAGCCACCAATCAGCACCTCGCGAGTTGCGAGGCTGAGGAAGAGGCGGTGTGTCGGTGCACTGGGAAACGGCCGCGCAGGGGCACTTCGTGTGGGCCGAAAAGCGCTCTCGCGAGCTGCCAGGCGTTTAAGAGGGGTATAATTTTTGTTTCGTAAGGCGATCTCATTAGTTTTGGGACGCAAATAATAAATCCCGAACGTTCAGGAATTATTAGCGTCCTTAATTAAGTATGTAAAAGGGAAAGTTTGGAAACCTTGTGTATTCGTATGCATTTTGCAAGTACATGCATATAGCACAAACTTTACTATATACTATCGCACTACACGTCTCTCTCTATATATGCTTTCAGACTGTGCTACTCCCTCTGTCCAGGTCAATAAGTCATCTTTGGTTGTGCACCGTGACCAAGAAGGAGGGAAGACTTATACACCTAGACGGAGGGAGTACTACTATTACTTATGTACATGCAAACGCACGTTTTAACATTACGATGCGGTTTTTGTAAAAGTAGAAAAACAACACTAGTCAAGCTTGTGAAACGATTCAATTGAAAACAAATGCAAAAATGCTCATTTGATCGTTTACTTTTAGCTTCCTTCTCTGTGGTTATTTCTCTGTCGTACTTTTTACGGAGTATCTCACTGGTCAGAAAGGCATGCAAAATCCCAAACCGCTTCATACACCATGTATCGAATGTTTTGCCTAACAAGTTGTGCTGTGCAATTGGAATTCCAACTTGAGTATACTACTACTAGTAGGAGTACCAGGGGCAGTTCTTTTAGGCTTCTAAATTAGTAATCCCATAACTACTACCTCTGTCCTGGTTTATTGGTCCCCATTGTAATCTGTGTCATATTTTGATCATAAATTTAACTAATGAAATGTTAGTGCATGTCACATGCACTAACATTTTATCAGTTAAATCTTTGGTCAAAATTTAGCACAAATTACAATAGTGAGGAATAAACTAGGACGGAGGTACTACTAGTACTAGCTTAGAAGCCCAAATAAATGAGTGAGGCGCCTTAATGTTACTCTCCACTGTGACTAGTCTTATGGGAAAAGCTGGGGAAGCCGCCAAAAGAACTGGCCCTAGGATTAGTAGTTAGGGATACTAGGAGTAGTAGCTAGGGATCGAGTGTGCGAGATGAACCGGAGAAAGTAAATGCAGAGAGATAAAATGCAAAAAAGATGGAGGGATGTGATGATTGCTTGTCCGTTTATTTTACAAGGCCACTTATTACTGGGAGTGGTTGGGTTTTGTGATATGACGGCTTTACTGCCGCGCCACGAGCGGGGTGAGACTCCCGTGCAGCGCCGCCCTCTACACTAGTACGACTACATCGGTCGTGGTTTATCCCCCATTGAATTTGACTGAAGATTTAACTGACAAAATGTTAGTGCATGTCAACAAAAACAATATCGTTGGATTCATATTTGAACATAGTTTTCAATGATACTCCTATAATTTTAGGTGACATGCATCATCATTTATTGTACTATATATAATGTTAGTTCAATTTTTGGTCGTACTAATCTATAGTAAGGTGCTCGTATGCTGTAACGGAAGAGTGAAATGCATTGATCGGGGAGTTGTTTATTTTGACAAATGATGTGGGAGTCATCTCATGTGTAACGGGTACCGATAGGTTTGTTCGGATATTATTTCATCACTAGAGCTTACAAACATCCTGGTGAAATAGATAAAAAAGTATCTTTTGCAAACAAAAGCGTTCAACTATTCAACCAGCATCCAAAACTTGTGAAGAAATAACTCTTATTGTGCTTTGCATGAAATGATCTTCAAGAATTAGTTTTTGAGTATCCATTGTTATACATGTTGGCTATGTATAACATGGCACTTTCTTATAGTCAACAGTTGGCTATACTATTTAAGTATTAACCATGCCCTTATACACCTAGACGGAGGGATTAAATCAGGATGACTTGGAAGGGGCAGAGGATATGTAAGAAATGGTTCATCATAAGTCTTTCACCAGCAGTATAGTAAAAATTCATACATGGAAGATTCTAGACTAAACCATAAATGGATACACTTATATTCATGCGCGATACTCCAATAGAGCAAGATCATGCATGGAAGTCTCCACATGCTTAGACATCGGATTACATTGAGCGAAGACTAATGATCAACATTTAACTTGATAATGCAAATGTCCAGGTGAACCTCCTTGGAGTCCCCGTGCACATCGTTGGGGGTCAAATAATACCGTGTGTCTTCCATGTCCACATCGGCGGGAAGGTCCCAGCTCGGCAGAGTCCAAGTCAGTTTGAGGTAGCCAGTGTCGCCGACCACGTACCTCCGAGGGGTAGTAATAGTGAGCACGCACCCGTACATCGGCCTCAGGTTAGTGTCAGCGTCAGCGGCGTCGCCCCTGACGCACACTACAGAGATGTGGCGGCGGCCTGCGCGGGCCTCGCCGATGGCCACGATCAAGAGGAAGATGCTGTCGTCCTCCTCCGAGACTAGCAGGCGGCGCTCATCCTCCAGCGACTCCGGCACGGTGAACGGGTAGCACGTCTCGTACATGATGTTCTTTGCCAAGGGCCAGTAGTGATCGCCGCACGCCTGCGTCAGGTGATGCATGATGTCTGCCGGCGAGCCCCAAAACGGCACCGGACACTCATAGCAGTAGACGAAGGGCTCCTTGGAGGCATCGACCAGGCCGTCCATGAAACGGGGGTGGCTGTAGGGGACGTTCCGCCAGTTGAATATATGAGCAAGTTACTATGAGATTTACTACAAAATAAATCATGACGGCTATAGCAGAGATTAAACTAATCATGCGGACTAGCATAGTAGATGAACAGATCGAATCTAGGACACGGACTAGAAACATGAATTCTACCATGATTTCGAACGGGAAGGACAGAAACACATACAGTGCAATGGGAGCAGCACCATTGGCGTTGAGGTTGTCGCCCATGTCGTTGAGGAAGAGGTTGCCGAGGTCGGGGAAGAAGTCGTCGTCGGTGAAGTCGCCGCTGCTTGCAGTCGCAAGAGTGCGCTCCCCAAATTTCAACAAAGACCACCGAATGGAGCACAGGAGGGAGTGGTCAGAGGGGACGCTATGCCGCCAAATGGAGCGCAGGAGTAGCCCATGAAGCGATGAGATGGTGCTCCTCCCTAGTCTCTATTCTTATCTCTATCTCTACTACTCTTCTTTGTTTTTTATAATATACTAGTTGTAGTTGTCAAATCGAATAATCTTGCACCGTCCATCGCACGCCCGGCTGAACACGCCTCCTCGCCTCCATCAAACCCTCCGTTAAACCCGCATGCAAACGGAGAAACCTACTCCGCCCAAGGGAGGAAATTTGCGGTTGCCGTTGGAGAATAATAGAGTCACGTCCAATCCATTTGAGTTAATTGCGTGTATGATTCTCCCTCTATAAAAAGTTAATTGCATCCTTAATCTTGTATTCTAAGTACTCTGTGGGTTCCACTGTCAGTACAGTGTACATGACTTGCATGTTGGCTCTGATTCGCATGCAGAAAGTTAAAAAGAAACAAATCCATGACTTGCAGGATTGGAGTTAGCACCGATGGCGGTTCGTAGTCGTTCCACGCTCAGGCATTGAAGTTTGTAACTATTTTATATTAGAACATACTACTCCTCCGGTGCTAGTAGTAGAGCAGAGTCCTACTCCACTACTACTCTACTCAAGCAAGTTAGGGCATAATAGCAGGTACTGTAGGGAGTACCAGTACTGTGATCACTCAAGCAAGTTGTCTGACTTCGATATGACCCTACGCTGCTGGTATGTGTCTCGTAAGTCAAGCGGCATGTTGTAGTCATCATCACCTGTCCACTTCCCGCAGCACATATTCGCTTCTCCATCTTTGTACGCTGTTCCATCCACGCTAAGGCGCCTCCCCCCCCCTCGTCCAATCTTCCATCCCCGCTAAGGCGCCTCCCCCCCCTCGTCCGAAAGCCAAGCACTAACAATGGTAGACCCGAGCAGCGTCCGCCGAAAGAGTGGCTGGAATTCGCTTCCCACAGAGGTAATCAAGCTCATTGTTTCGTGTGTGGACAATCTCAGTACCATGCCGCTCGATGCGTGCTCGCTGGGGCTGTACCGTTTATTCAAAGCCCTCAGGCCGGAGCTTTTTAAGCTAGCTCCTTGCTTGCTGATGCCGCTTGACCTTCAGAAACAGCGTGTCACGCAGCATAACGATCGTAGGGTGGCGAGCATCAACCCCCTTGACTGTGATCCGATCCCTGTCACCCTCAAATACATTAACGGTATGTACTGGGTCGGTGTCGGTGTCAAAACCGGCGGATCTCGGGTAGGGGGTCCCGAACTGTGCGTCTAGGCGGATGGTAACAGGAGACAAGGGACACGATGTTTTTACCCAGGTTCGGGCCCTCTCGATGGAGGTAAAATCCTACTCCAGCTTGATTAATATTGATGATATGGGTAGTACAAGAGTAGATCTACCACGAGATCAGAGAGGCTAAACCCTAGAAGCTAGCCTATGGTATGATTGTTGTTCGTCCTACGACTAAAACCCTCCGGCTTATATAGGCACCGAATAGGGTTAGGGTTACACAGAGTCGGTTACAATGGTAGGAGATCTACATATCCGTATCGCCAAGCTTGCCTTCCACGCCACGGAAAGTCCCATCCGCACACGGGACGAAGTCTCCAATCTTGTATCTTCATAGTCCAGGAGTCCGGCCAAAGGTCATAGTACGGCTATCCAGACACCCCCTAATCCAGACTCCTCAAGAGCCCCCGAACCAGGCTTCAATGACGATGGGTCCGGCGCAAGATATTGTCTTCGGCATTGCAAGGCGGGTTCCTCCTCCGAATACTTCATAGAAGATTTTGAACACAAGGATAGTGTCCGCCTCTGCAAAATAAGTTCCACATAACACCGTAGAGAGAATAACATTTACACAAGTTCAATCTGCTGACGTATCCCGTAGCATGACATCACACCATGGCCAAGCCTTTATTCGAATCGTTTTTACTGCCCAACCTTAGCGCGTTTAGCGAGGCGGTTTCCTTGGCACGTCTTGTCAAAGGAGAGACCGTGTCCCCTTATTCTGGGATTCTCACAAAATACGGGCGTGGGTAACCCAACCGCGCCATCGATTATGGCGCTTGGGAGATAAGCGAGTTTTATCAGGCCGGTGGGGACGCATAGCTTTGTCCGTCCATATAAGGGGATAAGAATCCGCTTTTTCAAACACGCCTTCTTCCTCCTTTGCTTATCCATTTCCAAGACTCGAGCTCCAGCGCCCAAGTCCGCACATCCCACCTCAACCTTCTCCAACTATGTCCGGAGCGGGAGGCAAGTGGATGGACTCCTCCGTCACGGAGGGGCACATCAAAAAGCTGCGGAAGGCCGGATACTTGTCCAGCGACATCGCGCATAGGCTCCCCAAAGAGGGGCAGCTCATCCCCACCCCCAGGCCCCATGAGAGGGTGGTGTTCCTCCCCCACTTCCTCCGTGGACTAGGGTTTCCACTTCACCCATTCGTCTGGGGGCTCATGTTCTACTACGTCCTAGATTTCCATGATCTGGCCCTGAATTTCATCCTTAACATCTCGGCGTTTATCATTGTGTGCGAGGCCTTCCTCTGCATCCAGCCCCACTTCGGCTTATGGCCGAAGACCTTCAATGTCAAGACGAAGGTAGTGGGCGGCCGCCAAGCGGAGTGCGGAGGCGCCATGGTGGGCAGGATGGCCAACGTCCTATGGCTTGAGGGCTCCTTTTTGGAGACCATAAAGGGGTGGCAATCGGGGTGGTTCTATATCACCGAGCCGCGCGACTCTCAATTGGCGGCGGCCCCCGAATTCTGATCTGGCTTCCCCACCCGGCTCACCTCATGGAAAGAGACGGCCCTGACGTGGGGCAATTCAGAAGAGCTGGCCGGACTCCAAACCTGCGTCCGAAACCTTGTGGACAAGAATCTCAAGCTTGTCAACGTAATCCAGGTGATGCTCATCCGTCGGATTCTCCCATGCCAGCAACGGGACTTCAATTTGTGGGAGTTTGATCCGGCACAACACCGAACCTTGAACTGGCTCTTCGACACTACGTACGAAGACGCCTAGAAGGTGATGTTCAAGGGCGCCGAAGCTCCCGCATCCGCGACGAAAGATCGCGGATTCAGCTCACAGCATCAAGCCAGCGAGGTAAGTTATTTTACCCTTTACGAGACTCTTTTTTCATAGTTTGACTCTATGCGGGATCTAAAACTCCCTCACCTCTGACAGGACTGGCTGAAGACGTCCAGATAGATCGACTGTCCGGCTCCCTTGCCAGAAGACCCAGTGGACGCCCAATTGACGGGCCTGCTGGTTCCGGCTCCTCACGTGGTGCTGGAAAAGAAGGCCAAGAAGAAGGCCACGGGAACTCGAAGGAGCTCCCGGCGCCAGGTATTATCGGACTCATCATCCGATGACGCTGAGGCGGACTCCTCCGCAAGACGCAGGAGGAGGAAGAGGCCTCTCCCAGCCGGGGAGAGAAGAAAAGGAAGGCCGCCCCCACCGGGGAGGCCGAAGGGTCCAAGAAGGGAAGGACCCTCCCTCCGGACTACACAGCCAATGCCGACGACGGCGAAGAGGGGTGGGCTCCAAGGGCCAAGCCCCTGGCGAGATCGTAAGTGTCCAGACACCAGAATAACTCGTGGTGTTTCATTGGTCGCACAGCATCCTATAATGCCGGATATAACCATGTAGCCCGCCCAAGGATGGGCTCGACGATTCGTCGAGCGGCTCCCTGGATTCGTCGGAGGTGAATAGCACCTCACTTCCGACCGCCTGCCTCCTCCCGCCATGGACGACGCCGGGTGGAGTCCCAAAAGGCCCAGCTAGGAGGAGGTGGCTATGGAGGCGCCGCAAGGGCGACCTCCGGAATCCGGGCTCAAAGGGGATAAAACCCGAAGGGCTTCAAGTCCGACCTGCGCCGGACTCATCTGGAACCTTCGGTGGTTCCGAGTCCGACAGCGACCCTTCGTAAGAAGGGCAAGACGGCGACGCCCGGTGACCTCCGGCCCAACCGGAGGCACCGGATGATTTGATGGAGGCACTTAACGACGCTTCCATCGACGAGGAGCACCGCACTGTTATGAGTGTGGTGATCCAGAAGGTTCAGTCCGCCAAGAGCGGGCTGACTAAAGCCTGTGCCAGCCTTCTAAAAGGCTTTGAGGTATGTATAAAAATATTACCGCATAGACAGTAGCCCCTGATGCTCAGTTTGGTGTTCGGAAAGAAAAAGCCGAACTGAGGGTCTAAAAAGATATACACAGGAGTCTAACATAAGTATGTCAATATGGGAATGCAGGCTGCGCTGCTGACCTCTGCCGCACTGACTGCGGAGGTTGGTGCATTGAAGCAGAGCCTCGAGCTGTCCGAGAACGAGCTCGGACTTGCCAAAAGCAGCTCGAGGACAAGGAAGGTAAGTAATACCTTATGGGAGTATTTAAAAGATGTGTTTGCAAAAAATGACAGGAATAACATGAATATTGCAGGGGCCACGAACGAGGTGGCGACCCTGAAGGAGGCGGTGTCCCGAGCTGAAAGCAATGCGGACGCAGAGCGCACCGAGTGAGGAAAGCAGGAGGCACTGGTGGCGGAGGTGCCGCAAGAGCTCCAGGCTCTCGTGGAAAAGGACGAGAGTTTGGGGCGTGACTCAAAGACTCGGGAGTCCGAGCTCGCCACGGCCCTTGAGAGCGCCAAGGCCGCTAAGGTCAAGCCCAAAAAGCCCTCCAGAGATTGAGGCGATGAAGAAGATAGCGGCGGGTAAGGCATTCTATATGCAAAGCAAACATGTGAAAGTGAATTATCTGTTGCTTACCCGGATCGAGCTCTCCAGAGCATTCGCAGATCTGCCTTCAGCGGTGTGGCTGATGCCGCATTCTACCGAGCCGAGGAGGGAGCTCGACGGAGAAGGTGTTCTCGGTCTCAAGATGCCGAGGCGGACATCCGGTGTTTTAAGCGACCAGTTGAAGCAACTGGTCGAGCTCCATAAGGTGGCCGAACAGGCCATGAGGGCCTCATAGTTCGGCTGTGGCGAAAGAAGCCATGCCCGGGAGCTACTCGGCCGGTGAGGCGGCCGGTGGACGCCTTTGTCCATGGGTTGAAGTCATCAAGCACTCCGTCGCATCGAAGGTGCTCAGAGGGCCCTTGCCCTTGCTAAGGTGCACCGAGAAGCTTGTAAAGGACGGACCACCACCAAGAAGGAGCATCGCAAGCCTGAAATGTATTATGAGGGCGTCCAGGAAGGGTTCTGCCTTTATAGCGGATGAATGCTCCAAAGATATAATTTTTGAGTAGACTCGCATTTGTTATCCTCAGACGCTGAAAACTTGTTCATATGCGCTAAACAACACTTTTTAATTTAAAATATTACCTTCAAGGCCGTGTATTAAATTTGAGAGATGGCGAGTTGTTGGCTTCAGCCCCCATGCCACGAAAGTCTTTGGGGTGTTCGGGATGAACTTGAGCGCTCTTGTTCCCATTCTTGGGTCCTTCGAGGGAAGCGCTCAACGAAGCGAACAAGGCAACGGACTATAATGCTTGAACACTCTCACTTAGCCATAGAATTCTATAATTTTAAATTTCGGCAAAGCCCACGTATTCGAAGACCGAGTTCGGGCGCTATCCACGCTGGGCCGGACAATGCCAATTCCTTGCTCTAAGCGGCATAAGTCTTTAGGGACTCGAAAACCTCTCGAACAGCGATCGGCTCTCGCCTATCATGACGGTCAGTTTTAGCTTTCTCCATCGAGGTGCTTAACCCAGCTCAACCGGGGCACAATCGCAGTGGTTCTCCCAGCGCTACCTTAGCCGATATAACGGAACGTAAGGTACCAAAACATGGGAGCCTGGCAAACCCAACTATTGACCCAAAACATGATTCGGAGCCGCTGCATAGAATGCTATAAGTTCGGGGTGCCGCACTTGTGAAAGTATTCGGACTTATCACACCATGTTATGGGGTACTTAAGCCCCTGGTGTATTGCCTGTACCAAAGTGTACGGTTGCACAATGTCATAAATGAACATATATATATATATATATATATATATATATATATATATATATATGGGAAATCAATAATATGCAGAAGATATATATTGTTTATTGAAAAAGGGCGGGTGTAAGAGCACAATGATACAAAAAGGGCGATAAGCAAGGGACGGACTTTTAACATGTCGCCTCCGTGGGTAAGTCATGGATGTTGTAAAAACAGATATATTGCTCGTAATAGAGACCACCTGGACACTCGACGTAGCTTTCTGCTTCCCTGGCTGTTGCATCGTGTGTTCGGCGATTCTAATGCCGGACAGGGCTTCGTGAGAATGGAGTCCTGAAAGTAGAAAAGAAAGAGAGAAAAAAAGAATGACACAATCGGGAGCCCCTGGTGTGGTTGAGCCGCATTCTGGGCATGCCGTGGTCGTGCTCCTTCCCCTATGCCCATCGTATTTCCAGAGCGTAATTATGTACGTGTAATACTGGTTTCGCGATTTCGCGAGGGCTGGGGATTGGGCCGCATTGCTATGCGCGCTCGGAACGTGCCAGGCGGTCTTGTTGTAGGTTACTCTGGGCGCGCTTGACGGTGTCCGGGCGTTTAATAGCCGGACTCGAGAATTGCCTTAAGAGGCTGCTTTGCACTTCCGCCGTGAGGGCCGCCGTATGCTCCTCCGTTCGGAGAGAGCGTTCGGTGTTTCCATTGACCGTAATGACTCCTCGAGGACCTGGCATCTTGAGCTTGAGATATGCGTGAAAGCGGCACCGCATTGAACTTTGCAAATGTGGTTCGTCCGAGCAGTGCATGATAGCCGCTGCGGAACGGGACTATGTCGAAGATTAACTCCTCGCTCCGGAAGTTATCCGGGGATCCGAAGACCACTTCAAGTGTAACTGAGCCTGTACAGTTGGCCTCTACCCCTGGTATGACGCCTTTGAAGGTCGTCTTTGTGGGTTTAATCCTTGATGGGTCTATGCCCATTTTGTGCACTGTATCCTGATAAAGCAGGTTCAGGCTGCTGCCGCCGTCCATTAGGACTCTAGTGAGGTGAAATCCGTCTATGATTGGGTCTAGAACCAATGCGGCGAATCCGCCATGGCGGATGCTAGTGGGGTGGTCCCTTCGATCAAAAGTGATTGGGCAGGAAGACCACGGGTTGAACTTTGGGGCGACTGGCTCCATCGCCAGATATCGCCCCTTTAGTGCACGCTTCCGCTCCCTTTTGGGTATGTGGGTTGCGTATATCATGTTCACCGTCCGCACTTGCGGGGGGAATCCCTTTTGTCCTCTATTGTTCGGCGGCCGGGGCTCCTCCTCGTCATCGCTATGCAGCCCCTTGTCATTGTTTTCGGCATTTAACTTGCCTGCCTGCTTGAACACCCAACAATCCCTATTGGTGTGATTGGCTGGCTTTTCGGGGGTGCCATGTATCTGGCACGAGCGATCGAGTATTCGGTCCAAATTGGACGGGCCCGGAATATTTCTTTAAATGGCTTTTTCCGCTGACCGGGTTTAGAGCCTCACGAATCCGCATTGATCGTCAGATCCTTAGCATTATCGCCGTTAATGTGGCGCTTGTGCTTGTTGCGACGCGACCTGCCACTGCTGTCCTTGGTATCCGAATTACCAGGGCTCTTGGTCATGTTGTTACTACGAGCTAGCCAGCTGTCCTCTCCCGCGCAAAAGTGGGTCATGAGTGTTGTGAGGGCTGCCATGGATTTCAGCTTTTCCTGTCCTAGGTGTCGGGCAAGCCACTCGTCGCGGATGTTGTGTTTGAAGGCTGCAAGGGCCTCGGCATCCGGACAATCGACGATTTGATTTTTCTTGGTTAGGAACCGTGTCCAGAATTGTCTGGCCGATTCCTCTGGCTGCTGAATTATGTGGCTTAGGTCATCGGCGTCTGGTGGTCGCACATATGTGCCCTGGAAATTGTCGAGGAATGCGGCTTCCAGGTCTTCCCAACAACTGATTGACTCTGCTGGCAAGCTGTTAAGCCAATGCCGGGCTGGTCCTTTAAGCTTGAGTGGGAGGTATTTGATGGCATGTAGATCATCACCGTGGGCCATGTGGATGTGAAGGAGATAGTCCTAGATCCAAACCGCAGGATCTGTTGTGCCATCGTATGATTCAATGTTTACGGGTTTGAAACCCTCAGGGTTTTAATGATCCATCACTTCATCTGTGAAGCATAGCGGGTGTCTTGGCGCCTACGTATTGGGCTATATCACGGCGTAGCTTCGAATGAGCTTTGTCTCTTGTGTTCGGCCCGGCCGGAGTTGCTATATCCGGCGTGATGGTTATCGTCACGTGTTGTGGGGCACCCACGCGATCAATAGATCGATCTTGTCTGCCTTGCCTTGTCCTCCAATATATCTCGCAGGTCTGGCGCATTTCCCCGTGCCTTTGTATTTTTTGAGCAGCGACGGGGTGCGGCTTGAATTGAGGGCCGAGAGGCCTCTCTGTCGCGGCCACGAGGTGGCCGGTCAGCCATATCATGCACCGGTGATGTAGGTTTAGGTGCTTCCTCCTCTAATCGGGGTAGCAGCCTGCGTCTTGGGTAGCTCTTGGAGGGGCGCTCGAGTTCATACTCTTCTGCCGCAAGGACTTCAGTCCATCTGTCAGCTAGCAAATCTTGGTCAGCTCTAAGCTATTGCTGCTTTTTCTTGAGGCTGCTTGCCGTGGCCATGAGCCTGCGTTTGAAACTCTCTTGTTCGACAGGATCCTCGGGCATGACAAATTCGTCGTCGTCGAGGCTTGCCTCATCTTTGGAGGGAGGTATGTAATTATCGTCCTCTACCTCTTTTTCTGCCGCTCTCTCATGAGGGCTGGCTTCTCCATCCTCCTGCGTTGAATCTTGCTGGAGGGGGTTGTCTTCGGCACTATCCAGGGTGTTATTATCTCCCGTGCCGGATCACCGTTTTTGCTGTGGCGGGATTTAGAGCGGTGCCGCTGACGCCGACGCTTAGGCTGTTTCTTGGAGGGGTCATCCTCCGCTGTTCCATCGCCATTCCCATCTTTTGGGATGTCCACCATGTATATGTCATATGACGAGGTGGCCTTCCAGTGCCCTGTGGGCGCTGGTTCTTGGTCGTCTCCTGCATCGTCGTCCATACCGTCGATGTCTTCGGAGTCGAAGTCGAGCATGTCGGTTAAACCATTGACAGTGGCTACGAAGTGGCTGGTGGGTGGGCTTTGATTTTCTTTGTCGTCCGCATCCCAGCCTTCCTGACCATAATCCGGCCAGGGCTCTCCTGATAAAGAGAGAGACTTTAGTGAATTCAGGATGTCGCCAAAGGCGAAATCTTGAAAGATGTCCGCGGCGGTGAATTCCATGATCGGCGCCCAATCGGATTCGATTGGCAGGGGCGCGGAAGGCTCGGAGTCAGGAGAGGAGTCCGGCGCCTTGGAGTCACGAGCTTCGCAAGGGACAGGTTAGGTGTACGGCTCAATCGCCGTGGAGATCGCAGCCCCCGAGGCGGTGTCCAGCCACCCATCCTCGATCGGCGCGGTCGGCTCCGAACTAAAGGTCGGAGCGGACTGCGTGCGGCCTCCGTGACACCGTCCGTGGCAGAGACAGATCATGCCCTTCAGACAAAGGCGGCACGCGGCGCGTGGCTCGAACCCGTTGAAAATCAAGTCCCCGCGGATGTCGGCCGTGTAGTTCAAACTTCCAAATCTGACACGATGGCGGGGTGTAGCTTTCAATCTGCTCCCGATGGCTGCTTAATTGGCCCGCAGTGCAAAGCCGCCGACTACGAAGATCTGTCCGGGGAGAAAGGTCTAACCCTGGAGCGCATCGTTGTTGATGATCGGAGGAGCCATCGGGCCTAAAGACGACGACACAGAGGAACTCTCAATAAAAGCACCAATGTTGGTGTCAAAACCGGCGGATCTCGGGTAGGGGGTCCCGAACTGTGCGTCTAGGCAGATGGTAACCGGAGACAAGGGACACGATGTGTTTTACCCAGGTTCGGGCCCTCTCGATGGAGGTAAAACTCTACTCCTGCTTGATTAATATTGATGATATGGGTAGTACAAAAGTAGATCTACCACGAGATCAGAGAGGCTAAACCCTAGAAGCTAGCCTATGGTATGATTGTTGTTCGTCCTACGGACTAAAACCCTCCGGCTTATATAGGCACCGAATAGGGTGAGGGTTACACAGAGTCGGTTACAATGGTAGGAGATCTACATATCCGTATCGCCAAGCTTGCCTTCCACGCCACGGAGAGTCCCATCCGGACGCGGGACGAAGTCTTCAATCTTGTATCTTCATAGTCCAGGAGTCCGGCCAAAGGTCATAGTCCGGCTATCCGGACACCCCCTAATCCAGGACTCCCTCAGTCGGCATGAACACGTCTTCGATGGTGCTCGTCGATGGTCGCGGTAGCTGGATGCTCGTGGAGGTCTACACCCGGTGATTGATCCCCCTTCCTTCGATTAACACTGCACTGCTTTGGCACCGCGGCCCAGAATACTCGGAATCTTACAGTAGCCAACATGATACCAAGTTTGATTTGCTCAAGGTTGTAATCTGCCAAGTGCCCACAAGATCTGCGAATTATAAAGACTTCAGGCTAATTGTGTTCTTCAACCGCTGTCTCGCCTATCTGACAGGTCACTGTGGTAAGTGGATAAATTTGCACGTCCATCGTAGGATCAAACATCCTCCATGGTTCTCTGATGCCATTGAACACAAGGGCTTCATTTACACTGTCGACTCCTTCCATGGCTGGACGTATTGTTGGCCTACTCCAGTCAACGCTACAAATGGTTGTTACAACAGTATGTTACTTTCCTATGATATCATGATGGCTTGCTTATATTACTGTCAACATTTACTGAAAAAATATTCATGCTCATAACATGTTTTTCTTAAGATTGACTACATCAAGAGCCCTTGTTTATTTGACTCCAACTTTGTTTTATGTTACTTTCCTATGATATCATGTTGGCTTGCTTATATTACTGTCAACATTTACCGAAAAAATATTCATGCTCATAACATGCTGTTCTTAAGATTGACTACATCAAGAGCCCTTTTTTATTTGACTCTAACTTTTTTTTGTGGGTTATTTGACTCCAACTTGATATGATGTTGTAGGCCGCCTGTGTCCCTACCCTTCCTAATCCCAGAACCTTTCAAAGAAAAGCGGCATGGCAGTTGCAGGTGGTTCCTGGCTCGATTAGACGACGGCGAACGATCGATGATCGTTCGCACGTACCGGACGTGTTGTTTCGCGGAATACAATCACAGTCACTGCAAGGTCTTTGAGCAGGATCCCAGCTTCTCTGGGCTTTCAGGAATTTTTGACTGGAGGTTGGTAAGTAGCCTTGGTACACGCTCTTTGTTTGTCGGACTGAATTATCCGATTAACCAGGAGATAACCGACGGCAAGGATCATGATGGCAGCGCGGTTTCATTCATCAGGCAAAACTGTGTGTACACAATGTACCATGTGTCTCTGCATGCACCATACCCTGATATGTGCCGCCACGCTCTGCAGCCCAAAGTAGGAGAGAGGGTCGGAAGTATCAGACTTCGACCTGCTGGCTGGAGTCTCCCTCGTCAGGCACCCATCTGGTTCAAGCCGTCAGCCAATCTCCACAGCTTAATAAATAGTAACGTCTAACTGAGCCAGTTAGTTAGATGCATACACTTGGTGTAGTAGGATCTTTATTTAGTTTGATGCATACACTTTTTCTTTTTTGGTAGCCCTTTTGTAATGATGGCTGATGTTTGGTTTGGAAGAGAGATTTGCGTCTTCACTCTTTTGGCCTGCTTACTTCTTCTGTTGCACCCCCAGCCCTGGTTACTACTGCTGCTGTTTTGAATGTACAATCAGTAGTATATCTCGTCTGTTGGTTGAATAAATGTGTTGTTAGAACAACAAACACAATGTTTTGGAAGCCGTTACACGGTTCGATCCTTTAGTGCCCCATACCGTACATAGCGCATACTATTTTTCGTACGGAACATATTTTCCACTTGTTGATAACATGCAGCCCACTGATGAAGGCCCAATAGAGAAGCCCATAATTAACTAGAAGGGAGGCTCTCACATGAATCCGGCCCAGGTACATGCTCATGGTCCCCTAAACATAAATAAGTAAATAAATAAATAAAGCTAAATGCTCACGCACTAGTTCTTTAAATTCACGATTTAATAGGAGGATATTATTTCCTATGATAGTGTTGTTACATTCAGTCGATATTATTCTTCGGCAAAGATAGCGACCAGTCTTCTTTCTAACAACATTTTTTTCCTGCAACCAGTGGACCCATGCAAATCGTAGTCAATGTCGTAAATAGATCCGGTCCATTTTTATTTTTCAATAAGAATGTCCAACCCAGCCCAAAGACATTGGCGACAAAGATTTTATCCTCCGCCTACAGATGCGCCACAAGGGCGCCGCCGTCCGGCCCTGTCAACATAGTTTTTTTTCAAAACGGTCCTTGTCAACATAGTGACTCAGGAGAGGACTGTAGTTGTGAGTATGGCAGTATGGACCCACCAGGTCCACTCCCGAACACAAGCAAGCGCCTCTTTTACTACTCAGATGAACCCCTCGTTTTTTACTCTAATCCACCCTGCTGATATTTGGGACCCACATCATTTTCAACGTATAGTCAATTAACGACAGAATTGCACAACTTTTTTTAGTAGTAATTCGGAGGAGCGGGCTATAAACTAGGTTGTGCGGTCTACGTGGGTCTGCCTAACAACATGACCAGCCCAAAGATTGTTTCTTTGGAAAAATAGGTAGCCAGTATTTCTTTTTGAAGAATACCCAAGCTAGGCCTATTTGTTTTCTCCGACTTACTGGGCTGCAAATCTTTCAAGACGAGGAGGGGTGCATTCCGGCCTGGCCGAAGAGTATGGTCAGTGTCTGTTAAAAGTACTATCAAAACGGGTTGAAAATTCCAAAAAAAATTATAGCAAATGGGATATTAGTTTGTTTTTTTGTTTTTGTTCTTTACTGATATCTTATACTCCCTCCGTCCCAAAATTCTTGTCTTAGATTAGTCTAGATACGGATGTATCTAATACCAAAACGTAACTTGATACATCCGTATTTGGACAAATCTAAGACAAGAATTTTGGGATGGAGGGAGTATTTCACTGGATATAACATGACATAGTACTAATTTATTTTTAAATTTGTTTTAGTATGGCTAAAAATTTTTGGATTAAGAATATTTTTTCCCAACAAAAATTTGCGAATTTTCAAAATTTCCCACATATTTAGTTAATTTTTTTAACCCTGGTATGGACCAGAAAATGGGCAGCAATTCTAAAAATGGAAAACGGGCTGCAATAAATTCCATATGAATTAGAAAATGAGCAAAAATTATAAAAATAATAGCAAATGGGTTGTACACGCCACAGATTTCGAGGCTGACTTGTTTACGCATGGCTTTGTCATTCAACACACGATTCTAGCAGCAGTGACTGTTGGATTTCCATCCAACGGCCGACGTGCTTCTTCAATCTCAGATCTTTCGGCTCCACCCACCTAAACTAGCGCTGGCGGGACTGCCTGCTCCCTCCTCTTGTGGCCCACTGTGATGCCGCGCAGGCTTCCCCGACCCACCCTACTCCCTCCGCTGGGCTGGCCGCACGCAATCAACTGCCTCCTTATTACGCGAAAAAAATGATTACTCCCATCGACATCCGGGCGCACGGTTGGGAGGCTGGCATGTGGGCCCACTAAGTTGACGCAGACGAGGCACATCAACTTAGTCAACAAACGATTCTAGCAGCAGAATCGCTGGATTTGAATCAAACGGTCATGTTGCTTCTTCAATCGCTGCTCTTCTTGCACCCCGCCCAAACCAGCGCCATGAGACCACACTCCTCGCCTCCAAAGTGGCCGATCAGGCTGCCGTTGAGGCCTCATCGCCTTTACTACTCCCACCGCTAGCTGAGTCCAAAGAATGACGGCAGCAGCCTCACACCTGAACCAGTGAACCTCGTATTTCTCTCTGCGTGGGCATCCATCGCCGCGTCTTCCCGGCTCCACTTCGCCGCCTTTCCTAGGCCTCATTGCCGTCCCACCGCCTTGGTGCTCTCACAAGGCGTGGTCAATGTGGTCAACGAATCGACTTCCATCGGACGAAGCATCAGACGTGGAGAGGTCGATACCTGGGTCCATGGCCGCAGCTGGGTCCACGGCCACAGCCCAGTTTTTTGTGCTTTGCCAAGTAAGTCGCTTTGTCAGGCGTGTTGTGCTACAAATCTTTCAAGACGAGGAGAGCTTCATTCGGCTGGCCGAGAAAATGGCCTATCAGTAATGAGAAATGGGTTGTACATTTTTAAAACATATCAAACCGGAAATTAGTTTCAAATTTCTTTTTTTCATTTTGAGATTTTAAATTGCATTGATTTTTATGCGTGGACAATTTGTTGAATTTTATAATGATATATATTTATTTATTTTTAAAACCAGTTTGAACGTGACTCGAAATTTCGGGATTAAAAGAGTTCGGACCGCACCGAAATATGCAAATTTTGTATAATTTTTTAACTGTGGCCACAATATGGGTTGTAATGCTAACAAAGAGAATATGGGCTCCAATAAAAACCTTAAGAATTAGCAAATGGGCTGTAAATTATTAGAAATAATGGCAGATGAGTTGTATGCTGTTTTCCACAGATTTGAGGCTTTCCTAAAAAAAGGTTGATGCACAAGCAGTGACTGTTGGATGTCCATCCAAGAGCCGTCGTGCTTCTTCGATCTCTGCTCTTCCTGCTCTAGCCGCTCAAACAAGTGCCGGCGGGACTGCCTGCTCCCTCCTCCCCGCGGTCGGCTGTGCTGCCGCATAGGCCTCACCGCCCCACCGTACTCCCATCGCTGGCCTAGCCATCCCTCTACTCACCCACACCTGTTCTTCTTCTCCGGTGACGGCAGACGAACCAGTAAACCCTCGTACAGTCGTACTCCCCTCTGCGTGGGAAACAACTGCCGAGTCTTCCCTGGCTCCGTGTCGTTCCCTTCCTAGGCCTCGCCGTTGTCCACCGCCCTGGTGCTCTCGGCGCGGCCTGGTCAACGTGGTCAACGACCGACATGCATCTGAAGTGGACTGTGCGTGGAGAGGCTGACAGCTGGGTCCACGGCCGCACGCAAGGAAATGCCTCCTTATTACACGCAAAATAATAATTCCTCCACCTGACATCTAGGACCCACGAAAGGGCCTCTGTATTTCACGAAAAAAACGTTACCACCGCTGACAGCTCGGACCCACCAGCTATATCTCCGCACGCAAGGAAGTGCCTCCTTATTACGCACAAAAAAAATGAATACTCCCCTCCTAGCTGGGACCCAGTATAGTGGTAGGCTGACTTGTGGGCCTACTAAGTTGACGGGGATGGAGGGCTTTGTCAACTTAGTCAATATGCACGATTCTAGCTCCAGGTGGATCGTGACGATGTCCATCCAACGGCCGTAATGCTTCTTCAACCTCTGCTCTTCTTGCTCCAGCCGCCCAAACCAGCGCCGGTCGTGCCTCGTGCTCCTGCCTCCCGTGGCCGGCTGCGATGCGGCGAAGGCCTCACCGCCCCCTACTACTCCCACCGCTGGCCAGGCCATCCCTCTACTCACCCACACCCCATGTTATTCTACGGCGACGACAGCCTCACAGTCCAGCAAACAAGTGAACCCTCATGCTCCTCTACACGTGGGCATCCACTGCCGCGTCTTCCCTGGCTCCGCATCGTCCCCTTCCTAGGCCTCGCCGTCGTCCACCGCCCTGGTGCTCTTGGCCTGGCATGGTCAACGTGGTCAAGGAACGGCTTCCATCGGACGTGGATATACGTGGAGAGGCCGACAGCTGGGTCCACGGCCTTAGCAAGGAAGTGCCTCCTTATTACGCGCAAAATAAATATTCCTCTACCTGACAGCGGGGACCCACCGGACGGGCCACTGTATTTCACGAAAAAAAAGTTTCCCCCAGACTGCTGGGACCCACCAGCTACATCTTCGCACGCAAGGAAGTGCGTCCGGGCAAAAAAAAGATTCGCCCCCTGACTGCTGGGACCCACCAGCTACATCTTCGCACGGAAGGAAGTGCCTGACAGTCGGGACCCACTTGTTCAAAGCGTACGTAGCGTTGTCATTCTGGTCGCGAACGTGTACGTACATACTGGTCGATGTAGAGGCGCGCACGTGTCGTAGCAGAGGCGCGCATGTAGCATGTACACGTACGTCCAGCGGCCAGGGTGCAAGAAAATAAATACGGCCACGTACGTACATACGGGCGGGGTCTCGAACGCCTACTCGCGCGTACGTATGGCCAGGGCTTGTGTACATGGCTGGGTCGGAACGGAGTAAATGCGTCGTCGTCGTGTTCATGGGGAGCCAACCGGCTGGGTCGGACGGAATCCATCGTCGTGTTCATCGGGAGGGCTTGGACGGAACAACCGATGGAAACGAGGCCTGGCATACCGCAGAACGGAGGAAACGGCCTTGTGTTCGACCGGCCACGTTCGAAACAGGATCCTGTTCATCGGGAGGGGTCTGTCGTACCGCAAAACGGAGGAAACGGACCTCCTACGGTCGAAATGGGGGTCCTGTCGACCGAGAGGGGTGTGGCGTACCGCAAAACGGAGGAAACGGGCTTGTGTTGGAGCGCTACGGTTGAAACGGGGGTCATGTTCATCGGGAGGGGTGTGGCGTACCGCAAAACGGGACTCCACGGGATATTGTTCATCTCCACCGTCGAGCCCCTCCAGCCTCCACGGGCTACTGTTCATCCACCGTCGACCTCCTCCAACCTCCACCTGCGACTGTTCATCCACGGGCTCCTGTTCATCCAGCCTCCACCGCGCGCTACTCCACCGGTTGCTGTTCAACCAGCCCTCTCCACGGGCTCCTGTTCAACCACCCCTCCACGGGCTACTGTTCATCCATCCCTCCACCGTCTGCTGTTCATCCTGCCCTCCACGGGGTGGTCCTGTTCATCCTGCCCTCCACGGGGTCCTGTTCATCCAGCCCCAACCGGCTCGATCGATCGGGGTACTGTTCATCCAGAGGCAACACCACGGGGTCCTGTTCATCCACCCCCACCGGGAACTGTTCATCCAACCCCCCCCCCCGGCAACGCTCACTGTTCATCCAGAGGCAGCATCGATCGGCTTCAGTTAGCAGCAGTAGCGAAGGAATCGCTCGATCGGGTTCAGTTAACAGCCATCGATCGATCGCTCGGGTTGATGAACGCGCAGCCTGCAGTAATCGCCAGTTCGATTAGAGCCCAACGCCTCGCTCGGGTTCAGTTAAAGCCCAACGCCTCGCACACACGCACGTACGTACGAGAGAATCGCGCATCGTTCGGCCCCCGACCACCCACCGTAACCGGGGACTCCCCGATATTTTCCGCGCCCTCGCTTCTACCATAGTTTTTTCCGTCATGGACGGCCCAAAGAATGTCATGCAACTGCGTCTCCGGCCCGCCCAGGACGAAAAGCCCATTTTCTGTCTTGATTTTTTTTCATAGAAGTAGGACCCCAGCACATCTATGATGATACCAGGTTTTTTCACAATTATCGTCATAGAAGTGTCATAAGTATGACGGAAAAAATTTTCATTCGGCCCAAAATGTCATGGATGTGTCTTTTTTTGTAGTGTGTGCATGATGTCGTTGAAGAAATCTAAGAACGGGGGGCAGAGCCTGCAGGAGAAGTAGTCAACGAAGAAAGGATGACGATTTGGACCGACCTTGGCGCAGGAGGCGGGGATGATGTGCGTGGCGGGATGCCCCGACGTCTCCCTTCCCCACAGGGGCCTGAACTTCTCCTTGAGGGTGAGTGTGTCGACCATCGAGGTGAAGAGGGCGTACTGCGTCCGCATCTCCACCAACTCGCTCTCCAGCGTCCTTGGCCACTCCCTTGCCCTTGCTTGTCTTGGGCGCCATGGCGGCTGAGAGGGGGGTAAGGGATCAAGGGCAATGGGGGAGCGGCGGCAGCAAGCGGAGGCGAGAGCTCTGATTTGCACTTGAAGAAGAAGAGGGGGACGACAGTTCCAAGATTGTAAAGGGCGCAGAGGGTAAATGAGCAGCGCCCTTGCGGTTTCCTATTTTTACGGGGAAGACGCGGGCCACCTCTTTGCTACTCACCACAGGGTAACACAAGCGTACTGCGACCGTTCCACGCACGACCCCCACGTCACGCACTCAATGCGGGTCATGGGGAAGAGCAACTAGCGACTGAGGATAAAACTCTGCCACGCGTGCCCGCGCACCGTTCTGGGCCTGGCCCAACAATGCTTCGCACTTATGTGTGGCCCAGGCCCGGGGGTTCCTGTCGGTTTACAAAAGTAGGGGCCTCTCTATACCCCTTTACTTGTGCACGGGTAGTCGTAGCCACACCTGCGGCCATGCTTCGCGGTGCAGAGGAAGGAGAGGTAGAAGACTGCCAAGACAGTGCTCAAGCCAGATGCATGAAGAGCGAAGGGACAAGATGGATTTCCCCCGGCAACACACTTGCTGGGGCGACCTACATAGCCCCGGCAAGAGCCTTGCCGGGGCGACTTGCCCAACACCAGCAAAGCCACCACCCTTGAGCCTGAGAGCTCTGACACCATTGACAGCGTCAAGACCAAGACTCAGGGGCACCTGCGTGGTGGCATGCAGATCTTTGTGAAGACCAAGGGCCTGTGGATCCAGATAGGAACCAGAAGACGAAGACCCCCGGCAAGATCCTTACCGGGGACAGACGAAGACCCCCAGCAAGACCCTTGCCGAGGGCATCTGCGGGGCCAAGGCAAGGCCCACGCCTGCCAAAGTTTCGCTGCCCCTCGCCCGTTCTGACGCGGCAACCAGCCCGCCAACTAGGCGAGCGCCTGCGTGACAGCATGTACCTTCTAGGCCAACAAGTCAAGCACCTACGTGGTGGCATGCAGATCCTCGTGAAGACCGTGTCACCGCACCAGCTCAGCAACCAGCCAGCCAGCATGGTGCTTCATGCCTCGTCAGCTTGGACGCGCGTCGAAGCAGGGCGAGGCGGCGACAAACGGGACGAGCTCTGTTGCCGCCCCCGATAAAGCGAGAGGGCACGTAGGTAGCGCATTAAATGCATTTGTCCTATGGTGCCAGGCGATAAACTTGTACATTGTAGATACATTCCACCTCATGTGTGCCACTATGGTGACCCCTTTGACATATAAAAGGAGGCACGAGGCGTACTGTGGAAGGATTCAGACTTTTTGGACTGGGGCATGCACCGCAGCTAGTTCAAGAGCTCAAGAACACCAAATAAACACAGATAAGCAGGACTAGGGTTTTACGCATCGTTTGTGGCCCGAACTTGGGTAAAAATCCCCTCGCGTTGATCTTTTAGACCTGCTCTTTGCGCAGCTCCACGCCCCGCCAACCGTAGGAGGGATTCCCCGGGATCACATAGGTGTCGTTTCCCCAGACAAATAGCAAATAATGTAAATTGCAAGGAGATGAGATTTGTGATTAGGAACCTGGTATATGTTGAAGATCCTCCCCCGCAACGGCACCAAAAATTCCTTTTGATGTCGCTTGAAGATACGTCGGTATTTCCCCAAAGAGGAAGGGATGATGTAGCACAACGGCGGTAGGTATTTCCCTCGGATATGAAACTAAGGTTATCGAACCAGTAGGTGAACCAAGCAACACAACTTATACAGCCCCAGCACACAAATAACAACCACTCGCAACCCGACGTGTTAAAGGGGTTGTCAATCCCTTTCGGGTAACGGCGCCAGAAACGGTGCGTGGACGGGAGAAAGTTGTAATAGATTAAATAAATAGATCGTAAATAAAATAAAGTGTAGCAAAGTATTTTTTATTTTTGGTTTAATAGATCTAAAAATAAATGCAAGGAAAAAGTAGATCACAAAGGCAAATATATGAGAAAGAAGACCCGGGGGCCGTAGATTTCACTAGTGGCTTCTCTCGAGAAAAATAGCAAACGGTGGGTGAACAAATTACTGTTGGGCAATTGATAGAACTTCAAATAATTATGATGATATCCAGGCAATGATCAGTATATAGGCATCACGTCTAAGATTAGTAGACCGACTCCTGCATGCATCTACTACTATTACTCCACACATCGACCGCTATCCAACATGCATCTAGTGTAATAAGTTCATGGAAAAACGGAGTAATGCAATAAGAACGATGACATGATGTAGACAAGATCTATATATGTAGAGATAGACCCCATTGTTTTATCCTTAGTAGCAACGATACATACGTGTCGTTTCCCTTTCTGTCACTAGGATCAAGTACCGTAAGATCGAACCCACTACCGGGCACCTCTTCCCATTGCAAGATAAATATATCAAGTTGTCCAAACAAAACCCAGATATCGGAGAAGAAATACGAGGCTATAAGCAATCATGCATGTAAGAGATCAAAGAAACTCAAATAACTTTCATGGATATAAAAAGATAGATCTGATCAAAAATTCAAAGTTCATCCGATCCCAACAAACACACCGCAAAAAGAGTTACATCATATGGATCTCCAAGAGACCATTGTATTGAGAATCAGCGAAAGAGAGAGAGAGAGAGAGAGAGAGAGAGAGAGAGAGAGAGAGAGAGAGAGAGAGAGAGAGCCATCTAGCTACTAACTATGGACCTGAAGGTCTACAAAGAACTACTCACACATTGATGCGTCTTCGTCGTATCTACTTTTCCAAACACTTTTGCCCTTGTTTTGGACTCTAACTTGCATGATTTGAATGGAACTAACCCAGACTGATGATGTTTTCACCAGAATTGCCATGGTGTTATTTATGTGCAGAAACAAAAGTTCTCGGAATGACCTGAAACTCCACAAAACTTATTTTTGGAAAATATTAAAAATACTGGAAGAAGAATCCACGTCAGGGGGGCCTCCACCTATCCACGAGGGTGGGGGCGTGCCTGCCCCCCTGGGTGTGCCCCCCTGCCTCGTGGGCCCCCTGACGCTCCACCGACCTCAACTCCAACTCCATATATTCGTGTTTGGGGTGAAAAAAACCGTGGAGAAGGATTCATTGCGTTTTACGATATGGAGCCGCCGCCAAGCCCTAAAACCTCTCGGGAGGGCTGATCTGGAGTCCGTTTGGGGCTCCAGAGAGGGGAATCCGTCGCCATCGTCGTCATCAAGCATCCTCCATCACCAATTTCATGACGCTCACTGCCATGCGTGAGTAATTCCATTGTAGGCTTGCTGGACGGTGATGGGTTGGATGAGATTTATCATGTAATCGAGTTAATTTTGTTAGGGTTTGATCCCTAGTATCCATTATGTTCTGAGATTGATGTTGCTATGACTTTGCTATGCTTAATGTTTGTCACTAGGGCCCGAGTACCATGATTTCATATCTGAACCTATTATGTTTTCATGAATATATGTGAGTTCTTGATCCTATCTTGCAACTCTATAGTCACCTACTATGTGTTATGATCCGGCAACCCCGAAGTGACAATAATCAGGACCACTCCCGGTGATGATCGTAGTTTGAGGAGTTCATGTATTCACTATGTGTTAATGCTTTGGTCCGGTACTCTATTAAAAGGAGGACTTGATATCCCTTAGTTTCCATTAGGACCCCGGTGCCACGGGAGGGTAGGACAAAAGATGTCATGCAAGTTCTTTTCCATAAGCACGTATGACTATATTCGGAATACATGCCTACATTACATTGATGAATTGGAGCTACTTTTGTGTCACCCTATGTTATTTTTGTTACATGATGAACCGCATCCGACATAATTCTCCATCACCGATCCAATGCCTACGAGCTTTTCACATATTGTTCTTTGCTTATTTACTTTTCCGTTGCTACTGTTACAATCACTACAAAACCCCAAAATATTACTTTTGCTATCGTTACTGTTACTTCCATATTACTTTGCTACTAAATACTTTGCTGCAGATACTAAGTTATCCAGGTGTGGTGAATTGACAACTCAACTGCTAATACTTGAGAATATCTTTGGCTCCCCTTGTGTCGAATCAATAAATTCGGGTTGAATACTCTACCCTAAAAACTGCTATGCGATCCCCTATACTTGTGGGTTATCAAGACTATTTTCTGGCGCCGTTTCCGGGGAGCATAGCTCTATTCTTTGAGTCACTTGGGATTTATATATGTTGGTCACTATGAGGAACTTGAAAGACGAGAAAACAAAAATTTATCCCTCAACTACGAGGGGAGGTAAGGAACTGCCACCTTGCTGTGCACTTGATTCACGTTCTATTTTGAGTAAGCTTGCGACACCTAAACCTGCTTCTGCTATTCATTCTGATATGCCACATGTTATTGATGATGCCACTTCTGCTATGCATGATACTTATGATGAAACTACTTCTATGCTTGATACTACTGTGCCACTTGGTGAATATTTTGATGAACAACTTGCTAGGGCTAGAGAGAATGAAATTATTGAAAATGGTAATATTGATGAAAGTGATGATGAAGACTCTTCCCCTAATAAATATGAATTACCTGTTGTTCCTGAGGGTTATGTTATGGATGAAAAATCCGCTAGATCTATTTTAGCTTGCAATGATAGATATGATCTTAATAAGTTATTAGCTAAATGGAAGCAGCAATATCTTAATGCTAGAATGAAACCTGACCCTGCTTTTGCTACTTCACCTATCTGTGTTACTGATAACGATTATGAATTCTATGTTGATCCTGATATAATTACTTTGAATCTGATCCTTTCTATGGCTATGAATCTGAAACTGTTGTGGCACATCTTACTAAATTAAATGATATAGCTACCCTGTTCACTAATGATGAGAGAACTCACTACTTTTATATCCTTAAAATATTTTCGTTCTCATTAAAGGGTGATGCTAAGATATGGTTTAATTCTCTTGATCCTGGTTGTGTGCGTAGTCCCCAAGATATGATTTATTACTTCTCTGCTAAATATTTCCCTACTCATAAGAAACAAGCTGCTTTAAGGGAAATATATAATTTTGTGCAAATTGAAAAGGAGAGTCTCCCACAAGCTTGGGGGAGACTTCTCCAATTACTTAATGCTTTGCCTGATCATCCTCTTAAGAAAAATGAAATACTTGATATCTTTTATAATGGACTAACCGATGCTTCGGAGATTACGGATAGTTGTGCTGGTTCTGTTTTCAGGGAAAGAACACCGGATGACGCTGAAATTCTATTGAATAATATGTTGACAAATGAAAATAATTGGACACTCCCTGAGCCAATTCCTGAGCCTATTCCTAAACCAACTCCGAAGAAGAGGGGTGTTCTATTTCTCAGTCCTGAAAATATGCAAGAGGCAAAGAAGTCTATGAAAGAAAAATGTATTAAAGCTGAAGATGTTAAGAATTTACCTCCTATTGAAGAAATACATGGTCTTAATTTACCGCCTGTTGAAGAAATATATGATCTTAATCCCTCACCTATTGAAGAAACTCATGGTCTTCATAACCCGACACAGGTCGTAAAGGTAAATTCTCTCTATAGATTTGATGAAGGTGATATTCCTCATTATAAGTCTGCTAGCCAATGCTTAGATGACTTTGATAATTTTATTGTCAAACAGGAAAACTTCAATGCTTATGTTAGTAGACAATTGAAATACAATTCCGATACGCTTGAACACTTGGGTGATTGTATGTCTAAATTTAAAGGTGAACTTAAACTCATTAGTAAACATGCTTCTATCATCACCACTCAAGTAGAACAAGTACTTAAAGCTCAAAATGATTTGCTCAATGAATTGAATAGTAAGAAAAATGGCTATGTTGTTAGAGTGGCTACTAGAACTGGTAAAATGACTCAGGAACCTTTGTATCCTAAAGGCCATCCTAAGAGAACTGAACAAGATTCTCAGAGAAATAATTTAAATGCACCTAGTCCTTCTAAAAAGAAGAAAAAGAAAAATGATAGGACTTTGCATGTTTCTAGTGGACCTATTGCTGAAGCACCTGAGAATCCAAATGATATTTCTATTTCTGACGCTGAAACACAATCTGGTAATGAACATGAACCTAGTAATAATGTTAATGATGATGTTCATGATGATGCTCAACCTAGTAATGACAATGATGTAGAAATTGAACCTGCTATTAATCTTGATAACCCACAATCAAAGAATCAACGTTATGATAAGAGAGACTTTGTTGCTAGGAAACACGGTAAAGAAAGAGAACCATGGGTTCAGAAACCCATGCCTTTTCCTCCCAAACCATCCAAGAAAAAGGATAATGAGGATTTTGAGCGCTTTGCTGAAATGATTAGAACTATCTTTTTGCGTGTCACGATTAAGCGATATGCTCAAAATGAATCCTTATGCTAAGTATATGAAAGAAATTGTCACTAATAAAAGAAAGATACCGGAAGCTGAGATTTCCACCATGCTTGCTAATTATACTTTTAAAGGTGGAATACCAAAGAAACTTGGAGATCCAGGAGTACCAACTATACCACGCTCCATTAAAAGAAATTATGTTAAAACTGCTTTATGTGATCTTAGAGCCGGTGTTAGTGTTATGCCTCTCTCTTTATATCGTAGACTTGATTTGAATAAGTTGACACCTACTGAAATATCTTTGCAAATGGATGATAAATCAACTGCTATACCTTGCCGGTATTTGTGAGGATGTGCCTGTTGTAGTTGCAAACGTTACTATTTTAATGGACTTTGTTATTCTTGATATTCCCGAGGACGATAGCATGTCTATTATTCTTGGAAGACCTTTTTCTGAATACTGCAGGGGATGTTATTGATTGCAACAAAGGCAATGTCACTTTTCATGATAATGGTAATGAGCATACAGTACACTTTCCGAGGAAACAACCTCAAGTTCATAGTATCAACTCTATTGGAAAAATTCCATCGATTATTTTTGGAGGTTTTAAATTTCCTCTTCCTACTGTCAAGAAGAAATATGATATTCTTGTTATTGGGGATGCATATCCCGTTGAGGTAACATAGTGTTATTCAAATTTCTCCGGTTCCATGTTATTCGAATGAGTTTGTTAACAAGACCTGATCAACCTTGTTAGTGGATTCCTTTTGATGAGCATGAGATGGACGAAACTAGAAGGCACAACCTTCTGTACTTTCCTTCTACTTTCTATTATTTAGTTGAAATAAAGTAAAACTAGTATTTTTACATCTATTTTACGGTATATCCGTGCAATATAAAAATACCCGAAAATAAAAGTTCTCCAATTGCCCGAAAATGAAATATGATTTTTTCTAGAATATTTGAGAATATCTGCACCGAGAACACAGCAGGGAGCAAGAACACGGCCACGAGGGTCCAGGCGCGCCCACCCCTGTGGCGTGCCCCCGCCTCGTGGGCCCATGGTGGCTCCCCTCCACTTATTCCTGCACCCACACACTTCTTCTTCCTCCCAAAAAAATCACCATCCAGCTCAAGCACGAGTTCTAGCTCATTTTGCTGCGATTTTCGATCTCCTTGCTCAAAGCACCTCCCCCAAAACTTCTTTGGGGGATTCTCCCTTGCTATGTGCCTCCTCCATTGGTCCAATTAGTTTTTGTTCTAGTGCTTTATTCATTGCAAATTTGTGCTGCCTAGGTGACCATGTTCTTGAGCTTGCATGTCAAATTTATATGGTTCCAAGCAGTTCTAATGGATGATATAGGCTCTAGGCACTTGTAGGAGTAGTTGCTATCAATTTTGTTGAGTCTGGTTCACTTTTATTTGAAGTTACTAAAATTTTCAGAAATTTTTCAGAGGAAGAAATATGCTTAGGAAAATGTACCAAGGTGGTTCTTCAAGGAAGCAAGGACCCAGGCTTGCAATGCGTGATGCTGACGATGAGCCACCAAGGAACGCTCCAGTGCGGCCTTGTGAATGGCCTTCAGACGACTTTATGGATCGAGCGGGGATCAAGGAAGAATTTAACGCATATTTGCGTAACGCTACTAGCAGGAAAATCTCTAAATTCATATTTGCGAGGTTCACTAGCACTACCCCATTGTGGAAGTTTACAAGCAGTAGTAAAATCCTCGAAGTCCATAGTATAAGATTTTTCATAAAGATCAAACAGGACAGTTTGAGAATTGCGTGAAGATGAAAATTCAAACCTCCCCACAAAGGAACTAGTGAGATAGTGGTACTGGCGGCACTTTTCCTCCTCGAAACTCACAAGATCAATAACTGTGGGGGAATCTAGGGAGCATCCATTTTCCTGCTATACATTATTTTGCTCTCTTTATAGGTAGGTGCATAAATGGTAAAGATGAAGCATGTCATATGTGTGTCCCTGACCTCAATATTCTTAGGAGTGCTGTGTTAGGAGACAAATCTTATAATTTGGGAGCCATTGTTGCGCGTAGGTTGCATCACAATAGATTTAATGGAGATTTCTTTGGTGGAATTTATGCAACCCGCTTAGCTGATCTTCTTGGTGTAACCATGCGTGATGATGATATTGAATTGCCTCCTACTTATCTGGACTTTAATGCTATGGTTCACATTAGTTTGTCGAGAAGAATGAACCACCTCTCCAGTACCAACTAATCTTTGACAGGCGTCACGCTGTCAATATTGTTCTCCCTGCTCCTGCTCTTTGACTTTCAAGCAAAGGGCAGATATTACATAACCAGGGAGGAGGCGGAGGAGTATAAGAGGAGGGCCGAGATATCTCGCCTCCAAGATGTAGCACATGATGCAATAGCCGCTCCATCTCAGTATGACCCCAGCTATAATGTTGGATATCCTCCAGGCCATCCGTGGCAATAAACCAACTTAGGCCAAAAGCCTAATCTTGGGGGAGTACGTATTTCCTACCGACATTACATTCATGCTCACACACTCATTGCTAGATGTCGGTGCTCATAATTTTTCTTTGTAATATCCATGCTAGTTTATTTACTTTTCCTGCTTTCTTCTTATGTGTTTGATAAACCTTAAGAAAAACCAAAAAAATTAGTAATAGTTTTTATTTAGTTTACTTTTCTTGCTGTAGTAATAATTAAAAAGAAAACCCAAAAATATTTCCTGTTCTTCTTTTGCTTGTTGGGAGCTTTCCCGTGTAAATAGTTTTATTTCTTTTCTTTGGGGATCGATAGGAGAAGACCATAATTAAATTGTTGAAGTGGCTCTTATATGCATTATTGTTGATTTAACCAAGAGCCCATATTGCCTTGTCTTCTCATGTTTATTGAATGCTCACAGATTCCAGCTTAGTCCAATGTACGTGCACTGTTATTATTATTCACTTCGTTCGGTCGTGCAAGTGAAAGGCAATTATGACGATATATGATGGACTGACTGAGATGAGAGAAGGTGGTATGAACTCGACCTCTCTTATTTTTGTAAATATGATTAGTTCATCGTTCCTGATTTAGCCTATGATGAATAAACATGTTTGCAATGACAATTAGAGATTATAGTTGCTTATGCCATGCTTGATTAGCTATGAGTTATAATGGTTTACCTTGCGTGCCAACATGCTATTAAAATGGTTGTGATGTGGTATAGCGGGGTGGTATCCTCCTTTGAATGATTTAAGTGACTCGACTTGGCACATGTTCACGCATGTAGTTGAAACAGAATCAACATAGCCTTCACGATGTTTATGTTCATAGTGGATTATATCCTACTCATGCTTGCACTCAATGTTTATTAATTTTAATGCATGTTCATGACTGTTGTCGCTCTCTAGCTGGGCGCTTCCCAGTCTTTTGCCAGCCTTCACTTGTACTAAGCGGGAATACTGCTTGTGCATCCAATCCCTTAAACCCCAAAGTTATGCCATATGAGTCCACCATACCTTCCTATATGCGGTACCTACCTGCCGTTCCAAGTAAATTTGTATGTGTCAAACTCTAAACCTTCAAATGAAATTCTGTTTTGTATGCTCGAATAACTCATGTATCAACTAGGGTTGTTTGTATCTTCCATGCTAGGCAGGTTATTCTCAAGAGGAGTGGACTCCGCTCCTCACTCACGAGAAAATGGCTGGTCACCGGGATGCCCAGTCCCATGCTTTAAGCAAATCAAAACAAAATAATTGCAAACAAAACTCCCCCGGGACTGTTGTTAGTTGGAGGCACTCGTTGTTTCGAGCAAGCCATGGATTGATGCTTCTGGTGGAGGGGGAGTATAAACTTTACCATTCTGTTTGGGAACTGCCTATAATGTGTGTAGCATGGAAGATATCGCCATCTCTTGGTTGTTATGTTGACAATGAAAGTATGCCGCTCAAAATATTATTTATCCCTGCTTTAAAATCAAGCTCTGGCACCTCTTCAAATCCCTGCTTCCCTCTGCGAAGGGCCTATCTATTTACTTTTATGCTGAGTCATCACCCTCTTATTAAAAAGCACCAGCTGGAGAGCACTGCTGCCATTTGCATCCATTACTATTAATTCATATTGGGTATGATAGAGGCAAAGGTGTCCTGTCTTTCGATGAGAGGGTGGCTATCGTTTAGGATGAAGTCGACTTTGACGATCCGACTATGAACATGCGAGGACATCGCGCCTTAGCAATCGCTAAACCAACTCCGAGAGGTTATTGACCACGCCGGAGCACGATCACCCTGCCCACGAAGGTCTGTTTCCTACAGGCAAACAAAGAACAAGCAAGAAACTAAGATTGCAATCTGGATATTGCGAATATAAGAGGAAAGCTTTATTGATCAAGGTGGGGTTCTATGACGCCATTGTCTGGTCGTTGAACACAAACGAAGTACGCGAAGTTGCAACTATGGCAAACTTTTAATCTAAACAAAACCCAAAGTCTAAACGACGCCCTAAGGGCTGTATATATGGAGGAAGAGGGGGAAATTTCGTGGCCCTTGGAGGAGGGGTCCGAAACCAACCCTAACTCTTGTTTCCCCACATATACGGACTCTAAAAACAGCCTATACTTAAGTATTTCGAAAATACATGGGCCTGGCCCAATAATAAGGTGACGCAGCACCTAAAATAGCCTCTAGACGAAATTTATGAAGTGGCATCTTTTATATTTCGTCCAAGGCTTCATGCACTCCTTATGGTGGCTTCAAAGTCCTGAAATCATCACTTGTAACTCCGTTCTTGATCCCCTTGCGCATGGCATCAACTCCATGCGTGTTCTTGCTCCAATGTTCATCCTTCTCCAAGCTAGGCCCTTCATTTGTAAGCAAAACAAATATATCCAATATAGGCAGCATCATATTCTCATGAACATTAGAATCATTACCAAGAAACGGAAGTACCTGGTAATTTAATTGGCGTGCGCGAGCTCTAGTAATTGGTCCAAGATATGTAACAAGAGGGGCTGTGGGTGTAACAATGGTATTGATGTCCTCATCATCCTCCCTTCTTGAAATGAAGTCGCCCCTCGACGGAAGCTCATCTTCCTCACCCAAATAAGGCTTCAAATTTGCAATGTTAAAAGTGGGACTAACCCCAAAATCTGCAGGTAGCTCAAGTTTATATGCATTATCATTTATTTTCTCTAACACCTTAAAAGGACCATCAGCACGTGGCATTAGCTTTGATTTGCAAATTTGGAAATCTATCCACGCAAATGTAACCAAACAAGATCTACAGGTGCAAACACAACATGTTTTCTACCCTTATCTCCAGCAAGTTTATATTTAGCATTCATACGCTCAATGTTTTCCTTAGTTAACTCATGCATTTTTAAAATCAATTTAGCACGTTCTTTAGCATCAAAATTAACCTTCTTCGAAGATGGAAGAGGCAACAAATCAATAGGTGCACGAGGTAGGAAACCATACACAATTTCAAAAGGGCACATCTTAGTAGTAAAATGCAATGAACGATTATAAGCAAATTCAGTATGAGGCAAGCATTCTTCCCACATTTTCTTATTATTCTTCGAAACAGCCCTAAGCATAGTAGACAATGTTCTATTGACTACTTCAGTTTGTCCATCAGTTTGGGGGTGACAAGTAGAGGAGTTTAGTCCCCAACTTAGCCCATAAACATCTCCAAAAGTGGCTAAGGAATTTAGTATCACGATCTGAAAAAATAGTATTTGGCACACCATGCAAGCGAATAATTTCCCGAAAGAACAAATCAGCAACATTAATAGCATCATCGCTTTTATGACATGGTATAAAGTGTGCCATTTTCGAAAATCTATCTACGACAACAAATATGCTATCCCTCCCCTTCTTTCTTCGAGGTAACCCTAAAACAAAGTCCATAGATATATCCTCCCAAGGAACACTAGGTACAGGCAAAGGCATATATAAACCATGAGGATTGAGTCATGACTTAGCTTTTTGACATGTAGTGGAGCGAGCAACAAAACGCCAAAGTATATCTTTGGCCAAAAGAAATGTGTAGCAAGTATATCCTCCGTCTTCTTCACGCCAAAGTGTCCCATTAGTCCTCCTCCATGTGCCTCCTGCAACAACAAAAGACGAACGGAGCTAGCTGGAATGCATAGCTTGTTAGCACGAAACACAAATCCATCGTTAACGCATTTAACTTGTTCCATGTTCTACCTTCTTTACAATTCTGCAATACATCTTTAAATTCAGCATCATGCACATATTGATCTTTGATGGTCTCCAAACCAAATATTTTGAAGTCAAGTTGTGAAAGCATAGTATAGCGACGAGACAAAGCATCATCAATAACATTTTCTTTACCCTTCTTGTGTTTAATGACATAAGGGAATGTCTCAATGAATTCCACCCATTTAGCATGTCTACGATTCAGTTTAGCTTGACTTTTAATATGTTTCAAAGATTCATGATCAGAATGTATAACAAATACTTTGGGCCATAAATAATGTTGCCATGTCTCTAAAGTCTGAACAAGAGCATATAATTCTTTATCATAAGTAGAATAGTTCAGACTAGGCCCACTCAATTTTTCAGAAAAGTATGCAACAGGCTTGCCATCTTGTAATAACACACCTCCTAATCCAATTCCACTAGCATCACATTCAAGCTCAAAAGTCTTATTAAAATCAGGAAGTTGGAGTAAAGGAGCATGTGTCAACTTATCTTTCAATACCGTGAAGGCTTCTTCCTGTGCGGTACCCCAAACAAAAAGCACATCCTTCTTTGTAAGCTCATTGAGAGGTGCAGCAATGGTGCTGAAATCTCTCACAAAACGCCTATAGAAACCAGCGAGGCCAAGGAAACTCCTCACTTGTGTGACCGTTTTGGGCTGCGGCCAACTCTCAATAGCTTCAATCTTGGCTTTATCAACTTCAATTCACTGTGGAGTAACAACATAGCCAAGAAAAGATACTCGGTCGGTGCAAAAGGTGCACTTCCCAAGGTTACCAAACAAACGTGCATCACGTAGAGCAATAAAAACAACACGTAAATGTTCCAAATGTTCTTCCAAAGATTTGCTATAAATCAGTATATCATCAAAATAGACTACCACAAATAGTCCAATGAAAGCACGTAAAACTTCGTTCATTAGTCTCATGAAAGTACTAGGTGCATTAGTTAACCCAAAAGGCATGACTAACCACTCATATAAACCAAACTTAGTTTTAAATGCTGTTTTCCATTCATCTCCCAATTTCATACGAATTTGATGGTATCCACTACGCAAATCAACTTTGGAGAATATTGTAGAGCCACTCAATTCATCAAGCATATCATCTAGCCTAGGAATAGGAGGACGATAACGAATAGTAATATTATTAATGCCTCTACAATCAACACACATACGCGACGTACCATCCTTTTTAGGCACTAGTATAATAGGAACAACACAATGACTAAGAGATTCGCGTATATAACCTTTATCGAGCAGCTCCTGTACTTGACACATAATCTCCTTCGTCTCCTCTGGATTGGTATGGTATGGTGCACGGTTGGGTAGCGATGCACCGGGAATTAAGTCAATTTGATGCTCAATCCCTCGAATAGGTGGTAATCTCGGTGGCACGTCTTGTGGGAATACGTCAGCGAACTCCTGCAAAATGTTAGTGACAGCAAGGGGCAAAGAGGAAGGCACGTCCTCAAATGAAAATAATGCCTCTTTGCACACAAAAGCATAGCAAACAGATTTGCTAAAATCTAGCTCATCAATATCAGATTTTGTGGCAAGTAAACATGCACTTTTCAATTTAATTTCAGAAGCAACACTAGATGGTTTATTATTAGGCTTCATTTGTTGCTCAAATTCTTTTGCCACAATCTGATTTTCACTCTTATTTTTCTCCTGTTTTTAGCTCTATTAATATCATCTTTCAAAATGGAATCAGGAGTCATAGGAAGCAAAGTAATATTTTTATCCTTATGAACAAGAGTATACTGATTGTTTCTACCATGGTGTACAGAATTTTTATCAAATTGCCATGGTCTACCAAGTAATAAGGAACATGCTTGCATAGGTACCACATCACAATCAACATAATCAGCATATGTAGAGATACTAAAATGCACCCGAACAGTACGTGTTACCTTAATCTTGCCGTTGTTGTTGAACCATTGGATGTAGTAAGGATGTGGATGTGGTCTTGTGGAGAGAGATAGCTTCTTCACCATCTCCATGCTAGCCAAGTTGTTCCAGCTCCCTCCATCTATGATGACGTGAATAGAGTGTTCCTTCACAACTCCCTTTGTATGGAACAAATTATGCCTCTGATTTTGCGCAGCTTGTGTAACCTGCACACTCAAAACACGTTGAGCAACTAAACATTCATACCACAAGATCTTCAGCAGCCATGTATTGCGTCTCATGATCAGAATCATGTCCACCGTGTTCTTCATGTGTAATAAGAGCCAAAGTCTCCTCATCATAGTCACTAGCGGACTCATACCCACCATCCTCAGTAGCAATCATCACACGCTGAGATTTTCATTCTCTGGAAAAATGTCCTCTTCCCTTACAACGATGACAAATAATATCACTTGTGTGCCCTGTTGACGCCATGGAAGAAGAAGAGCTCTGCAGTGAGCCAGCTTGTGCTCTTGGCGAGATAGTGGTGGTTGTGCCTCGCTTTCTTGTATCATGGTTGGAGGTGGCACGAAGGAGGTGATGGTGCGGTGGAAGTAGATGATGCACGTGGTGTCCATGATGAAGGTCGACATGCAGAAAAGTTAGTTCGGCGCCAATGCACATCGATCCTCAAGATCGCACGCTCAGCTTTACAAGCAAGATGGAATAAACGAGTGATATTATTATAATCCTTATACTCTAGAATGGTCTGAATCTCTCTATTTAATCCACCCATAAAACGTGCAAGATAGCTTCATTCTCCTCAACAATACCACATCAAATCAAGCCAGTTTGTAATTCCTGATAATATTCTTCCATAGAATTTTTTCCTTGTCTTAAGCGCTGTAATTTTTGAAGTAATTCACGTTGATAATATGGTGGAACCCAACGAGTACGCATAGCAGTTTTCAAAGAAGCCCAAGTAGCTGGAACAGGATATAATCTACAATGTTCAGACCACCAAACACATGCAAAGCTAGTGAAAGCACAAACAGCGGCAGGATCACGTCTCTCCTCAGGATATTATAAACTTGTAAATCGTTGTTCAGTTTCTAACTCTCAAGTAAGATATATATCAGGAACATATCTACCCTCAAATGGTGGAATATTCAATTTCAGTTTAGGGAGATGGTCATGATCTCGTACCTGAGGGAGAGCCCTAACATTGCCATTATTTGCATGTGGACGACCTGGTGGTTGTGGTGCTGGTGGTTGCACGTAGTTCTTATTTTGATCAACTTCATCCTCGTAATCTCCCACATAATCATCCTCCTCCGCATCAGCAGCAGGAGCCACAGAAGTATCAACAGCAACACCAAAAGTTTGGCCAAGCGCAAGAGGGACACGGCTCGCTCAGCGAAGGGCTGTTTCGCGACGTGGAGGTAGTCGTTGTTGTTGTTGTTGTAGAGGTGCGTTAGGTGCATGTAACGCCCCGGATTCGATGCGCCAGGTGTCCTTCAGTTATTCGTCGTTGTTGCCATGTCATTTGCTGTGACGCCCTCGATGCGGCTATATCTCCCACGTGTCGAAGCACGACTTAGAGGCATAACCGCATTGAAACCAATGTCGCAAGTGTGGTAATCTTCACACAACCCATGTAATACATAAGGGAAAGAGATACATAGTTGGCTTACAGTCGCCACTTCACACAATACATACATAAACATCCATCATCCAGATTACACTCAAGGTCCGACTACGAAACCAAAATAAAAGAAGACTACCCCAAATGCTACACAGATCCCCGATCGTCCCAACTGGGCTCCACTCACGATCATCGAGGAAAAAGACACATGGTAACGACCACGTTCCTCGTCGAACTCCCACTTGAGCTCGGTTGCGTCATCTCTGACCGCATCGCCGGCACTCGCAACTGTTTTGGTAGAATCTGTGAGTCACGGGGACTCAGCAATCTCACACCCGCGAGATCAAGACTATTTAAGCTTATAGGAAGGACGGAGTTGTGAGGTGGAGCTGCAGCAAGCGACTAGCATGTATGGTGGTTAAATTCGCAAAAGAGAGCGAGAAGAGAAGCAAGGCACGGTCGTGAAGCTAGTAGCGATCAAGAAGTGATCCTGAACTACTTACGTCAAGCATAACTCCAACATCGTGTTCACTTCCCGGACTCCGCCGAGAAGAGACCATCACGGTTACACACGCGGTTGATGTGTTTTAATTAAGGTCAACTTCGGGTTATCTACAACCGGACATTAACAAATTCCCATCTGCCTCATAACCGCGGGCACGGCTTTCAAAAGATAATACCCTGCAGGGGTGTCCCAACTTAGCCCATTATAAGCTCTCACGGTCAACAAAGGATATTCCTTCTACTGGAAGACCCGATCGATCTCGGAATCACGGACTACAAGACATTTCGACAAAGAATAAAACAAGACCAGCAAAGCCGCCTGACAGTGCCGACAAATCCCGATAGGAGCTGCACATATCTCGTTCTCGAGGCACATCCGGATGAGACATCCTACGAGTAAGTAAAACCAAGCCTCAAGTTTCCCCAAGGTGGCCCCGCAGCGCGTTCGGGCCAAAGACTCGAGGGAGCACTGGTCCGGGGGGGGTGTGTTAAATAAAGATGACCCTCGGGCTCGCGAAAACCCGGGGGGAAAAGGCTTAGATGGCAAATGGTAAAACCAAAGTTGGGCCTTCTTTGGAGGAGTCTTATTCAAAGCGAATCGTCAAGGGGGTCCCATAAATCACCCGACCGTAAGGAACGTGAAATCAAGGAACATAACACCGTATGACGGAAACTAGGGTGGCAAGAGTGGAACAAAACACCAGGCATAAGGCCGAGCCTTCCACCCTTTACCAAGTATATAGATGCATTAATTATAGAAGACATATTGTGATATCCCCAACAAGTAAACATGTTCCAGCAAGGAATAACATCTCCATGTTCCAACTTAGGAACAAACTTCATCTTCACCTGCAACTAGCAACGCTATAAGAGGGGCTGAGCAAAGCGGTAACATAGCCAATCAACGGTTTGCTAGGAAAGGATGGTTAGAGGTTTGACATGGAAATATGGGTGGCATGATATAGCAAGTGATAGGCATCGTAGCATAGGCATAGAAAAAGAGCGAGCATCTAGCAAGCAAAGATAGAAGTGATTTCGAGGGTATGGTCATCTTGCCTGCAAGGTTCTCAGAGTTGTCGAAAGCTTGATCCTCGTAAGCGTTCTCAACAGGTTCCTCGTTCACGTACTCGTCTCCCGGCTCTACCCAAAGCAATAACGCAAACAATGGAACCACAATAAATCACGGTGCAATGCACAACCGACATGATGCAAAACATGGCATGATATGCGAGATGTGATATGCAATGCATATGCGTGCTCCGGAAGGAAAATGATGAACCAGGCATCAACATGGCAAACCAAGTATGCCGCTGGAAAGGTGAGATGATTTCGGTTGAAATCGATATAAAGATCACCGGAATCGGATGCACGGTTTGCAAATGACAAGCAAAACAAGAATGACACAAATCTGCCATTAACAGCATGATGCCACATAGCAAGCAACAAGAAATTAAGCTACTGCACCCAAACGTACCAGAAAAGCATATGGAAGTGATCTACTCAAGAAGCTTGACAAAAGATGAACACTGAGCTATGGCTAAATCACACCATAACAGGTCCAAACAAGCATGGCAAAAATGCAAAACATATCAGCTTCACAGACTTATAATAGCAAAACAAGGCATGGCATAAACCTACTCAAAGCATAGAAGAAAAGTCGCTTAATGACCATGAGCCTAAAGGGATCAGAAAATGTAATAGCACCCAAGTAAACATAGCAAGTGTCGTTACAGATTTCAGGAAACAGGGTATGACATTGACAGAATTATGTAGGCATCTTCGCGAGCTCGATGCACTCACTACAGAGCATTACATGATAAACTAAGCATACATCCGTCAAGAAGACATGGCATAGAAGCTATAAATGGCAAGAACAACATCATAGAATACACGGATCAACTACAACAACCTTGGCAAAATTGAATAACATGTAAACAATCTGCCAGGAAACATTTTATAGCAAAAGTAGAGCTCGATTGACTCAGGCTATGGAACTCCATAATTGAAAACAAGGGCATAGATAGATAGAGCATAACCATATGTTCAAAACATTCTTACTGAAGTATCTCAAAATATGCATGGATCTCTTGATAGCATCAAGTTTACATGGCATAAAAATATCAGCAAAACAGGGGCTGAAAACAGCAACATCATGAAGCCTAGTTTGCATGTTTGTGCTAGTCACCACAGAGATCAAACAAATACATGGCATACACCCCTATAAAGATGGCATGGCATATTACAAAACACATGTAGGACTCAAGTTTATAGGATGCACACATCAATCATGGCAAAAATGACAAAAGTGCATGTTCTGATAAGAATCTGAACCTAACATCACATAGCCCTCTTCTAACAGCATTTCGGGCATCAATATGAGCTCAAATGAAAATGATGCAATCAGATGAAATGATCTAAACTTCGAGGCGAATAGTTCTGTATGCTATACGCCCAAAATGGAGCCACAGGTGCAAAGTTATAGCATGATGAAGCTGCAACAAAATAATCACAGGATAAAAGACTGAGGAAAACGGGGGAGAAGGAGAAGTCAACCGTCTCAGATCCGATCGGATCCGTCGACGGAGCGGGAGCTCGGGCCGGAGGGAGGAGAGGCCGGGGCGGCGACCGGGCGCTGGGGCCGAGGCCGGAGGCGGCGAGGCGGGCGCCGGGCGGAGGCCGAGGCGGGGCCGCATGGCGGCGGCGACGCGTGGCGCGCGGGTCGGGAGGGCTGCCACGGGCCAGCGGGCTCATGTGGAGGCGCGGTGGCGGGCGGCCCGGTGGCGACATGGCGCGCCCGACCGGGGCGACGGCGGCGGCGGGATTTTTGTCCGGCCGGACCGGACGTGTCCGGCGGCGCGGGGTGGAAGAAGACTAGGGTTAGGGGTGGAAATGATCCGGGATTTGGAAATGGGGGTTCTTTAAATAGAGGTAGAGGAGGCTAGGGAGCTCCAAATTGAGCACGGTTTTCGCCCACACGATCGTGATCGAACGGCGATGGACATGGAAGTGACTTAGATGGGTTATTGGGCTATTTTGGAGGGGTGTTGGGCTGCAACTTAAAAGAGGCCTTTGCGAGAGTGCGGTTAACCGTTGGAGTACCAAACGAGCTCCAAATGACCCGAAACTTGACAGTGGTCTACCGGTGGTGTACCAAGGCCACTTGACAAACCTCGGTCCATTCCAAGAAAGTTTAGTACCCGCTCACGGAAAAATGTAAAAGGGGACGCCGGGGGACATAGGAGTGTCGGATTGCAAAACGGACAACGGGGAAAATGCTCGGAATCATGAGACGAACACGTATGCAAATGAGATGCACATGATGACATGATATGAGATGCATGACATAAACAAAATGCAAAACGAAAGACAAAAACCCAACCATGATGGGAATATCATATCACAATGCCGAAAATGGCAAGAGTTGGAGTTACAAATATGGAAAGTTACATCCGGGGTGTTACAACACTCCACCACTACAAGAGGATCTCGTCCCGAGATCTAGGACTGAAAGAACTCGGATATTCGAACGGAGGTGATCCTCGCGCCCTGTGTGGCTTCTCGGTCGGAATGGTGTGACCACTTCACTTTCAGGAATTTGATTGACTTGTTGCGAGTCTTGCGCTCGGTTTCTTCAAGAATAGCAATGGGGTGCGCATGATAAGAGAGATCTTCTTGGAGGTCAATTTCTTCGAAGTTGATAGTGCGCTCAGGAGTCTTGAAGCACTTGCGGTTGTGACACGTGAAACACATCGCACGTTCGCGAAGTTGGACGGGAGCTCAAGTTGATAGGCGAGATCGCCTCTTTTGCCAATGATCTTGAAAGGACCCACGTATCTAGGGGCAAGCTTCCCTTTGATACCGGGCGACGAGTGCCTTTCATTGGAGAGACGCGGAGGTAGACATGGTCTCCGATTTCAAAAGCCACATCACGGTGCTTGTCATCATAATAGCTCTTCCAAGCGCGACAGCGGCTTTGAGATTCTCACGAATGACTTTGCACATTTCTTCGCTTCGTGATCAAGTCGTTGCCAAGAAGTTGGCGTTCACCTATCTCGAACCAATTGAGAGGAGTACGACACTTTCTGCCATAGAGAATTTCGAATGGGGCCTTGCCCGAACTCGCTTGGAAGCTGTAGTTTAGGAGAACTCGGCATATGGAAGACAATCTTCCCACTTCATACCGAAGGAAATGACACAAGCCCTGAGCATGTCTTCACGGATTTGATTGACTCGCTCGACTTCGCCACTTGTTTGAGGGTGGAAAGCTGTCTTTGAAACGAATGTTGGTGCCCATGGCCTTGAAAAGAATCCCAAAACTTGGAGGTAAAGATGCTGCCACGGTCTGAAGAGATCACTTGTGGAATGCCGTGCAAGGAGACAATCCTGGATGTGTATAGCTCTGCCAACTGAGTTGCTGTGATAGATTCTTTGATAGGAAGAAAATGAGCCACTTTAGTAAGCTTGTCAATGACAACGAAGATAACATCATTTCCACGCTTGGACTTAGGAAATCCAGTCATGAAGTCCATCTCGATATGATCAAACTTCCATTCTGGAATAGCAAGAGGTTGGAGGAGACCAGCTGGTCGTTGGTGTTCTGCTTTCACTCTTCTGCAGACATCACACTCATTCACGAATTGAGCAATTTCTCCCTTCATTCGAGTCCACCAATATGATCGCTTGAGGTCATGGTACATCTTCGCATACTTCCAAGATGAATGGATAGAAGGAATTGTGCGCCTTGTTCATAATGACTTTACGTAGATCACCCTTAGGAACCACAATCCGGTCCTCGAAGAAAATAGTATCTTTGTCATCAATGTGGAAGCAATTGTACTTGGAAATGCACTTGTCTATACCACGTTTCACCTTTTTCACCATGGTATCCAGGAGTTGAGCCTCACAAATTTGGTCTTCCAAAGTAGGAGAGACTATGAGGTTGGCAAGAAAGCCTTGAGGAACAACTTGAAGATTCAGCTTGCGGAAAGCTTCACAGAGATCCGGTTGGAAGGGCTTGAGGATTAAACTGTTGCAATAAGCCTTTCTGCTCAAAGCATCTGCAATCACATTGGCCTTGCCCGGAGTATATTCAATACTTGGGTTGTACTCTTGAATCATTTCGACCCATCGAGTTTGCCTGAGGTTGAGGTTGGGTTGAGTAAAGATATACTTGAGGCTCTTGTGATCGGTGAATATGTCCACTTTCCTTCCCAACAAGAGATGTCTCCAAGTTATTAATGCATGGACAACTGCCGCCAACACGAGATCGTGAGTGGGGTAGTTCTTTTCGTTGGGATTCAATTGACGAGAGGTATAGGCCACAACTTTCTTCTCTTGCATTAACACAGCACCGAGACCTTGAAGAGAAGCATCACGTAAAACTTGAATGGCTTGGATTCATCAGAGGAGTCAAGACAGGAGCTGTGACGAGTTTCTCTTTGAGAGTATTGAAAGCAACGTCACACTCAGGAGACCATACATACTTCACATGCTTATGGAGGAGGTTGGAAAGAGGCTTTGCAATCTTAGAGAAGTTCTCAACGAATCTTCGGCAATAGCTTGCAAGTCCAAGAAAACTGCGAAGCTGCTTGACATTCTGAGGAGGTTCCCAATTCACAACTGCAGACACCTTCTCGGGATTAACAGCGATGCCCTTGGCGGAGATGATGTGACCAAGATAAAGCACTTCATCAAGCCAAAATTCACATTTGGAAAACTTCGCATAGAATTGATGCTCTCTGAGCTTGTCAAGCACCAATCGCAAATGTTTGGCATGATCCTTCTTATTCTTGGAGAAGACCAAAATATCATCAAGATAGACCAAGAGGAATTCATTGGTGTAGGGGTTGAAGATGAAGTTCATCATCCGAGAGAATGTTGGAGGAGCATTGACAAGGCCGAAAGACATGACAGTATATTCATAAGAACCAAAGCTTGTTCTGAATGCTGTCTTGGGAATATCTTGTTCATGAATGCGAATTTGATGATAACCCATACGAAGGTCAAGCTTGGAGAACACTTTAGCACCTTTGAGTTGCTCGAAAAGCTCATTGATGTTGGTAAGTGGATACTTGTTCTTGATTGTCTTCTTATTCAATGGACGGTAATTGACACAAAGTCGGTCCGTGCCATCCTTCTTCTGGACAAAAGAACACCACAACCCCAAGGAGATGAACTCGGTCCGATCAAACCCAGACGCTCTTGTTCATCGAGCTGCTTCTTCAATTCCTTCAGCTCATTAGGGTCCAAGCTTGTATGGACGCTTGCAAGCGGGTTCGATGCGTGCTCAAGATCGATAATCTAATTCAACTGGCCGGTGAGGAGGCATTCTGGAAGCTCTTCCGAAAGACATCTTGGTACTCACAAAGGATTTGGAATCGAGAGATAGCATCCAATTCGCCCTTCTCATTGAGAGAAAACAACGAATGGTTTCATCACGAAGCGGCATAGATGATCACATCCTCGTAAGAGTATGTCAATTGAATTTCCGGCAGCACAATCAAGCCGAAGCTTTGTGCTGAGAAAGCCATCCATCCCAAGAATAAGATCAATATCCGAGTCACCAAGGACAATTGGTTTAGCCAGAAATCTATAGTCGCCCATCTTGATAGAGACATCGAGCAATCAAACTAGAAGTCATAAGCTTTCCGGGAGAAACAACTTGCATAACTTTGGACAAAATCTACGTGTCAACATTGTGCTTCGATGCAAAAGGATAAGACATGAAAGAATGCGATGCACCAAAGATAAAATAAGACTTTTGCAGGAATATCATTAATCGAGAGATTACCCATTATCACATCAAGAGATTCCTCCGCTTGAGCTGCATTCATCATATTCACCTTTGCGGACTTGGGATTATCCTTGACCAACGTGCATTGCTTGAAGATCTCACAGGAGGAGGAGGCGGAAGGCGCCTTTGGTTGAAGCACTTGTTCGCGTAGTGACCTTTCTGGCGACATTTGTTGCAAGTCACCTCACGAGAGGGGACGATGATAAGGAGCATTTGACCTTGGAGCTTGAGAATTAGACTTGTTACGATAGCTTTGGGTTGGGCGGGTGGGAAGATCCACGACCACCTGAGTTCTTCTCACGATAAGGCCGATTTAAACGGAGGAGGAGGAAGGTAGAACTTCTGCCGCTTAGCTGCCACTTGAGAGGAAGAAGAAGACTGAATCGCATCCTCGATTCTCTTCTTAGAAGCCTCACATTTGAGCTGGGCAGCTTCTTGCTTCAGTGCCATGTTGTAGAATTCACCATACTTTTCTGGCTCAAAAAGCACGAGAGCTAATTGCAGATCTTCTCTGAGACCCCCTCTGAATTGATAGATCATACTCTTTTCATCAGGGACGTCTTGCTTAGCAAAGCGAGGGAGTTTCTAGAACTGGATATTGTATTGATACACAGACATGTTGCCTTGCTTGAGATTGCGGAACTCCTCACGCTTGCTCTCAACAACACTTTTTGGAATGTGGTGAGCTTTGAAGTCTCGGCGGAACTCATCCCAGGTAATGACACGACCTCCTCTGGAATCTTTGTATTGTTGGTACCACTCGGAAGCTTGATCTTTGAGTTGAAACGAAGCAAACTTGACAAAGTCCTCAGGTCTGACATTGCTACATTCAAAATGTTTGCAGATGTCCACAAGCCAATCGTCGGCGTCTATGGCCTCGACACAGAAGCTGAAAGACTTCGGCTGATTAGCGAGGAACTGATTGAGGGTAGCAAAGTGCGGCTGGTTGTTGCCTTGACCTTGATTTCCTTGATTGCCTTGCCCTTGGGTATGCTCTTGCAAGAGTTGCAAAATCATCTGAGCATTGGCATTGGTGGCTGCCATGATAGCTTGCCATGCCTCCGGAGGCGGAGGTGGAGGTGGAGGGTTCGACTGACTCCCATCATTGCATTCCGGATTCAGACGCGTTGGCGGAGCCATCCTGAAGAGGGTGACATCCGTTAGCACTTTGATAGACAGATAGACAAGTTGAATCAACGGATAGAAATTGCAACATATAGTCTTCACAATAAACATTCGAACAAGGATGAACGAATGAATTCCAAAGCTAACATCACACGTCCATTAAGGTGAGAAGCCACTTGATTAAGGGTTGATGAAAAATAACAAGGTATGATCGGAACAAATAAGTGGTAAGGATTACCCAATCGCAAACCAAATATCTGCGGGAAGAAATGCTAAGAGCTACTTGAATCCCACCTATAAACTCCGAAACTTTACGGTTATGCAATCTGGTGTTGGGGATACAGGGACACAAAATATATCACCCAAACTAACAATACCTAGATCCATTTGTATCCATCCGTCAACACATAACCAAGAAACCTTCGGAAATCGTGTACCTCGACCTTCGAAAAGCATCCGTTATACGAGTCATGGCAATACTCCCGAGCTCACCCCAGTACTGGGTTATCGGGGTTATCTCACCAACAACTGTACAAAATAGATTTTCGATGTCGGCAAAACTCAAGTATTCCAGAACTGCAACGATAAAATTGTGACGACAACACCTCGGAGCTCAACTCCCCGGGACACTGCCACAACCCCTAAATGTCAGGAGGCACCAAGAACAATGTTCTCGTCACAAAACCATCGGAACGATTCCAAGATACCCGCGTGATCCTAAAAAAAATTTGGTGAAATTTGAGGAGAGGAGAGCAAAACTTCTACGTCAGGAGACCTCACCAGAGCGACGAAGGGACTGGGGAGTAAAAAGAATCCTACTCTCCGATATATATAATCCTAAGACTCAAAACATGGTTGTTCTAGACTCAACAACGCCAGCAAACAATCAAGCAGGGGGCTCCTAAGTCGAGGATGGCTCTGATTACCAACTTGTGACGCCCTCGATGCGGCTATATCTCCCACGTGTCGAAGCACGACTTAGAGGCATAACCGCATTGAAAGCAATGTCGCAAGTGAGGTAATCTTCACACAACCCATGTAATACATAAGGGAAAGAGATACATAGTTGGCTTGCAGTCGCCACTTCACAAAATACATAAATAAACATCCATCATCCAGATTACACTCAAGGTCCGACTACGGAACCAAAATAAAAGAAGACTACCCCAAATGCTACACAGATCCCGGATCGTCCCAACTGGGCTCCACTACTGATCATCAGGAAAAGACACATAGTAACGACCACGTTCCTCGTCGAACTCCCACTTGAGCTCGGTTGCGTCATCTGACCGCATCGTCGGCACTGCAACTGTTTTGGTAGAATCTGTGAGTCACGGGGACTCAGCAATCTCACACCCGCGAGATCAAGACTATTTAAGCTTATAGGAAGGACAGAGTTGTGAGGTGGAGCTGCAGCAAGCGACTAGCATATATGGTGGCTACATTCGCAAAAGAGAGCGATAAGAGAAGCAAGGCACGATCGTGAAGCTACTAGCGATCAAGAAGTGATCCTGAACTGCTTACGTCAAGCATAACTCCAACACCGTGTTCACTTCCCGGACTCCGCCGAGAAGAGACCATCACGGTTACACACGCGGTTGATGTGTTTTAATTAAGGTCAACTTCGGGTTATCTACAACCGGACATTAACAAATTCCCATCTGCCTCATAACCGCGGGCACGGATTTCGAAAGATAATACCCTGCAGGGGTGTCCCAACTTAGCCCATTATAAGCTCTCACGGTCAACAAAGGATATTCCTTCTACCGGAAGACCCGGTCGATCTCGGAATCCGGACTACAAGACATTTCGACAGACAATAAAACAAGACCAGCAAAAGCCGCCCGATTGTGCCGACAAATCCCGATAGGAGCTGCACATATCTCGTTCTCGTGGCACATCCGGATGAGACATCCTACGAGTAAAACCAAGCCTCAAGTTTCCCCAAGGTGGCCCAGTCAAGATCTGCGTTCGGGCCGCACTCGAGGGAGCACCGGTCCGGGGTTAAATAAAGATGACCCTCGGCTCGCGAAAACCCGGGGAAAAGGCTTAGGTGGCAAATGGTAAAACCAAAGTTGGGCCTTCTTTGGAGGAGTCTTATTCAAAGCGAACTGTCAAGGGGTCCCATAAATCACCCAGCCGTAAGGAACGCGAAATCAAGGAACATAACACCGGTATGACGGAAACTAGGGTGGCAAGAGTGGAACAAAACACTGTGCATAAGGCCGAGCCTTCCACCCTTTACCAAGTATATAGATGCATTAATTATAGAAGACATATTGTGATATCCCCAACAAGTAAACATGTTCCAGCAAGGAACAACATCTCCATGTTCCAACTTAGGAACAAACTTCATCTTCACCTGCAACTAGCAACGCTATAAGAGGGGTTGAGCAAAGCGGTAACATAGCCAATCAACGTTTTGCTAGGAAAGGATGGTTAGAGGTTTGACATGGCAATTGTCGGTGTACTAGAGTAGGGGTACCCTAGTATCCCGAACGTGTGCACGGGCAGTTGCAGCCCTCCGCGGCAAGGCTTACCGGGTGACCGCCAAGGCCCTCCGTGGTTCCTGTGGATCCATTCAAGAACAAAGTATTCAAGCCAAGGAGACAAGGCCCCGGCAAGAGGAGCTTGCCGGGAAGGCCACCCAAGGCACCTGCAAGACAAGGCCCCGGCAAGAGGAGCTTGCCGGGAAGGCCCAATGAGCGACAAGCTTCCGGGCGCGACAAAGCAACAACAGCGGCAAGGCGCTTGCCGCGGCAGACCACCTCTCCAGATTTACGCTCCAGCGCATCCACTAACGTGTCGCCTACAGGACATTTCAGCGCAGCGTGGCGAGAGGCTGTGCAGCCAGCGGTGCGAGGTGACAAGCGGCGCTGACAAGATCGCCATCGTGGCAAGCGGTGGCGCCCCTGACGATCCCTGTTTGCACTGTTAGGGCGACTAGACGGGCATTTAATGCCTTTGTCCCCTGCCGTTAGGGTTAGGTATGTTACACTGTACACTGTACAAGTAGGTATACCAACCACTACTTTTCCATTTGTACCCTTGTCTACGTTGCCACCTGTCGGAGACCCCTTGAGCATATAAAAGGAGGCCCATGTGCAACGTAGAAGGGGTTGGTCGGTCAGTTGCCCCCACGCTCAGTCTCGTTAGCAGCTCATGTGTACTGTAGCACTCAGCGCTCCTGAGCAAGAACGCAATACACCTAGACATGCAGCAGAGAGTATTATCTCCGGGAGAGCTCCGGCTGGGTAAACCTCTCGCGTGCGCCGCCTCGATCTGCTCTTCGTCGTCCTCCGCTCCCGCCGAACCGAAGGGGCTCGATCCGCCGGTCCCATAGGTGTTCGTGGGCGATCAGCCTGCCCGACATCTTTGGCGCGCTGTAGGGGACGTCGAGGTTGTGTGAACCTGATCCGGCGTCCACGCGAGCTAGATCTTCATCATCTTCATCAACATGCCACCGAAGAAGAAGGCTTCGGCGGCAGAAGCCCCGTCCGCGTCGAACCCACCGCCACCGGAGAAAACAGGTGGTGGGGTAGACGTCGGCGGAAGAATGGACGGCGATGGGGGAGCTCACGGTGCTGCCAAGTCCAAGGACAAGGCTGCGCAGACCTCGGCGTCCGTACATGCACCGCGCCCGTCTCAGGAGGCGCGAGACCGACAGCGTCATGGCATTCACAATGTCAAACGCTCGTTGGACCAAGATCGAGCTGGAGGATCTCGGGATGCTCAAGACCAGCATGCACGCCAACATGCTGGCGTGAGCGAGGCCCGGTCGCTTGGACGGGATACTGCCCCTTCTAACATAGTTAGAAGTCCGAGCATATCCCGCTCCTCGCGCCGTTCGCCACAACCACCCGCCACTCCAGCAGAAGCTTTGGCGAGAGCTCAATCGCTCTGGATTACCCTCCAACGGCCGACAAGGTCGGCGATGAATGGAGGGCCACCATTCGTAGTCTCATCGGCCGCTTAACGGCGACGCTCCGCGGCAACCGAAAGTGCATCGCTGCCGGCAGGACTGCTAAACATGAGCCGGTGGCGGCGAGACCGTGGGGGTGCAACCACCATGCACTCTTCGCCCGAAGGCCAAGATCGCCGACTTCGCGGATCCACCTCGACAGCGACTCCACCGCATCATCGGATCCACGAGCTCGTCGCGATCAGCGCCAAGTTCTTCACGAACGACAGCAAGAGGACGCTCGAACTCGCATCGAGCGCCAAAGAGAAGCGCGGCGTCAATCCGACAAGCGCGCTGGGCCCTCTGTTGACATGCATGCGCCAGAGGAACCAGGTGACTTGCCGTACGCGGTAGGTTGCCCTGCGTTCACTCGTGAGCTGCGGCAAGTCCAGTGGCCCAGCAAGAAAAACTTCAAGCCAGACGTACCAGAGAAGTACGACGGCAAGATGCATCCGTCGGAGTTCCTTAGCATCTACACCATCGCGGTGCAAGCTGCCGGGGGGCGAGACGACAAGATCCTTGCCAACTACTTCCCGCTGGTGCTCAAGCCCAATGTCAGATCCTGGCTCATGCACTTGCCGGACAACTCCATATCCTCTTGGGCAGATCTATGCCATCGGTTTGTCGGCGCCTTTACAGCGCCACAAGCCCCATGGCCAAGAAAGCGATCTTCATCTGCCGCCCGAAGGAAGGAGAGCCCTCGCAAAGTACATTCAGAGATTCAGCCACAGACAAAGACAACATCCCAGATGTCCACCCTGCCGTGGTGATCAGCGCGTTCCATCAGAACGTGCGAAACCGCAGGATGCGGGAGGAGATGGCGATGTGCAAGATCAGGGACGTCACTGAGCTATATTCCCTGGCCGACAAGTGTGCGCGTGCTGAGGAACGGAGGAGACTCCCCGGAGAGAATATCAAGCGGGGAGGATCGATAGTGAAGAGACCGCCCGGCAAAGAAGAGCGGCGGGGCAACAGGAAAAGAAAGGCAGAGATGTCTTGGTTGTTGAGCGGTCCGCAACGGAGGTGGCGCCAAGAAAGCCAAGGCTGGTAGCTCCGGCAAGGAGGTTACCGTTGGCACCAACTGCCAGTCTGTGGCGGCCGCCGACAAGCAGGACGGCTCCGGCAAGCAGTACTGCAAGATCCGCCGCACCAAGGTCCATGACCTCTAGAGCTGCAAGAAGGTTGAGCAGCTTGTCGAGCAGCAGAAGGCTGAATACGAACGACGCGACAAGGAGAAGGCCCAGGAAGGTGTTGGAGGAGCTAGCAAGGCCAAGCAGCGGCAAGGAGACAGACCTCCCCGCGGCCGCGACAAGGATGAAGACGACGACAACGATGAAGACATGGATGATGACGAGGCTGATGAACAGGAGTTCCAGAAAGCCACAGAGGTCCTGTGCGTTGACGGCGGTGCTTCTCTGTATACTTCCCACCGCCAACTCAAGCAGTGGATGCGGGAAGTCAATGCAGCAGAGCCATCCATCGAGTCACGCAAGCCTCTGAAATGGTCCAAAGACGCCTATCATATTTGATATTGAGGACCACCACGATCACAGAAGCTGCGGTCGGGTGCTTGCCGATGTTGGTCTCACCAACTATCCGCAACCTCAAGGTCACCAAGATGTTAGTTGACGGCGGGGCGGCTTGAACCTGATCTCCTCCACGGTGCTCCGTAAACTCCAGATCCCCGATGGCGAAGCTCGAAGAGACCGGCACATTCCAAGGAATCAATCCGGGAAGGAGCAAGTCAAGGAAAGATCACGTTGCCGGTGACATTTGGCAGCAAGTTGAACTTCAGGACTGAGAGGGTCACCTTTGACGTTGCTGACTTTCCATTGCCTTACAATGGGATACTTGGCCGTCCAGCACTCGCCAAATTCATGGCGGCCTCTCACTATGCCTACAACATGCTGAAGATGCCGGGCCCGATAAGTGTCATCTCTGTCCCTGGCGACAAGAAGGATGCTCTTATCTGCGCCGACAAGATCTACCGGGAAGCAGCAGCTGCAACAGATTGCAAGCCACTTGCCGTTGAAGCTCCCGGGGGGAAGAAGAAGACCAAGTCCGGCAAGAGCTCTGATGCCCACTCCGGCAAGCGCACCTCTTCGGAGTGCTGCGCTACCGTCGAGGACGCACCATCGAGCTCCACCGGCAAGTGTAAGAAGACGATGGCAGCTCCACTAGAGACCAAGAAGGTGTCCGCCAAGGAGGACGGCACTGGTGGTACCTTCACCATTAGTGCCTCTCTCGACCCTAAATAGGAAGGCGCGCTCGTTGCTTTCCAAGGCGAACGTCGGCGTGTTTGCGTGCGTGGCAACCGTCGACATCCCCGTGTTCCTGTGAGTAATTGAGCACCATCTTGCCATTTGTCCTCATGCGCGGCCCGTCAAGCGAGAAAGTCGAAGCGTGCGTGAGCGCCAAGAGTTCATCGCAGAAGAAATCAAGAAATTGGAAGCAGCAGGCCTTGTCAGAGGAGTGCTCCATCCTACATGGCTGGCCAATCCTGTAGTTGTACGCAAGGCTAATGGGAAATGGAGGCTTTGTATCGACTTTACCGATGTCAATAAAGCTTGTCCCAAAGACCCATTTCCTTGCCGCATCGATCGACCAGATTGTTGACTCCACGGCCGGATGTGATTTGCTTTCATTTACGGATGCATACTCAGGATATCATCAGATCTTCATGGCGTAAGAGGATGAGGAGAAGACCGCATTCATCACCCCATGTGGCACATACTGTTTTTTGTACGGATGCCCTTCGGGTTAAAGAATGCTGGTTCAACATTTGCAAGAGTAGTTCATGACGCTTTTGAGCCGCAAATGCACAGAAATGTGGAAGCCTACATGGATGACATAGTGGTCAAAAGCAAGGACAAGGCGACTCTGATTCAATATTTAGACGAAACCTTTGCAAATCTACGCAAGATCACCTCAAGCTCAACCCTGAGAAGTGTGTGTTCGGAGTCCCTTCCGGCAAGCTTCTCGGGTTCTTCGTGTCTCAGCGGGGAATTGAAGCCAATCCCGACAAGATCAAGGCCATTGAGCAGATTGAAGCACCAAAGCGCGTCAAGTATGTACGAAGGCTTGCCGGTTGCTTAGCTGCTCTCAGCAGGTTTATCTCTAGGTCTGCTGAGCGCGCCCTACCATTTTTCAAAATTTTGAAAAAGGCAGGTCCGATGCAATGGACTCCGGAAGCGGAGGCTGCGCTGCAGGACTTGAAGAGATACATGTCCTCCACTCCAACACTTGTCGCACCTAGGCCACAAGAGAAGTTGCTATTGTATATAGCGGCAACCAATCAAGTGGTTAGTGCTGCGTTAGTAGCGGAGAGGGAGACGGATGATGAGCTAGCAACCATGGCAGATGCATCCAGCGACAAGCAGGGGGCTTCACCGGCAAGCTCCGGTCCCGACAAGGATGGATCTGTGCAGATACATGAGAAGATGCAGAAAAGAATGGTGCAGCGCCCAGTTTACTTTTGTCGACTCCCATACGCAAGGGGCTAGGTCAAGGTACTCTGGTGTGCAGAAATTGCTTCGGCCTCCTCATGGCCTCGAGAAAGTTGCGCCATTACCTTCAGCACATGAGATCACAGTTGTCACTGCTTTCCCGGCGAAGAGGATACTGGAAAATCCAGAGGCAATGTGCAGGATTGTCGAGTGGGCATCGGAACTGTCAAGCTTTGGCCTCAAGTTTGAAAGCACTTCAACTATCCAAAGCGAGCATTGGCGGAGTTCATAGCAGAATGGGCGCCAACGCCGGATGAGGAAATTCGAAACGAGCATCCCCGTCAAGGAAGCAAGCAAAGAGTGGCTGATGTACTTTGATGGTGCCTTCTCGCTGCAAAGGCGCCCGGTCTTGGCGTGCTACTTGTTGCACCCACGGAGAGCACCTCAAGTACGTGGTCGGATGCACTTTCCCAAGGAGCAAGCAACAAACAATACCGCAGTATGAAGGTTTGCTTGCCGGTCTCGAGATAGCGATGAGACCTTGGGATCAAGAAGCTCATTGTCGGGGGTGACTCACAGCTTGTCATCCGCCAAGTGAACAAGAATTATCGAGTCCATTGATGGAAGCTTATGTTGATGAAGTGAGAAAGCTAGAAGAGCACTTTGACGGCCTCTGAGATGGAATATATTCCAAGAGCTCAGAACGACATTGCTGATGGCCTGTCAAAGTGCGCCGCACTTAAGTTACCTGTGGAACCAGGGATTTTTGTGCTCAAGCTGACTCAACCATCTGTAACACCATCAACTGGACAGAGCAAGAAGAGGAAGTTGATCTCTGGTGACTATTTTCCGGCAGAGCTTCCCGAAGCCACCGCCAATAAGGTCTCCAAGATCGACACCAGCTTGATCTTGAGGGGCAGTCTGCTCCGACAAGCCCTGTGGTTTGTTTCGTTGAAGCGAGCGCCCAGACAAGTTTTGCTCGGCAAGCTTGCCGGGAACGTCAAGCTCCGGCTGAGCCGCGAGGTTCTCGCCAGAGAAGCGGATGTTCCCGCAGCAGCAGATGTGCCTTTAGTCCTTGTTGTCGAGCCATAAGCTCCAAAGATGGGCACAGCAGATTGTCCATTTCCTTGAGACGGAGAACTTCCCGAAGAGCAAGAAGAAGCGGAAAGAGTAGCCCGACAGTCAAGTATGTACCAGTTTGTCGGCGAACACTGTCTGATGTAAGAAGACTCAACGGTGTGAAATTGAAGTGTATTCACCGGGAAGACGGACAAAAGCTGTTGGCAGAGATACATGGAGGCATATGTGGTCACCACATTAGCGCCAGAGCACTTGCCGACAAAGCATTTCGGCAAGGTTTCTTTTGGCCGACAACCCTCTAGGATGCAACTGCACAAGTAACCAAGTGTGAAGCGTGCCAGTTCCATTCCAAACAGATACACCAGCCAGCTCAACCTCTCCAGACGATCCCTTTATCCTGGCCATTTTCGGTCTGGGGGCTCGACATCCTCGGCCCCTTTCCCCAAGCTGTCGGGGCTTTGAGTACTTATGCGTTGCAATCGACAAGTTCACAAAATGGCGGAAGTGGAAGCGGTGAGGAAGGTGACAGCCACGATCGGCGATCAAGTTCTTCAGGTCGATTGTTTGTCGTTTCGGACTCCCTAACAGGATCATCACCGACAACGGCACGCAATTCACGAGCCGCACCTTCATGCAGTACGTCTAAGACCTTGGCGCCAAGGTCTGCTTCGCTTCTGTTGCTCATCCGAGAAGCAACGGTCAAGCGGAGAGGGCAAATATTGAAGTGTTGTGCGGGCTCAAGACCAGAACTTTTGACAGGCTGCACAAGTGCGGAAGAAACTGGATTGAGGAGCTGCCGGTGGTTCTTTGGTCGATCAAGACGACGCCAAATCGAGCCACTGGCCAGACACCTTTCGCTCTAGTCTATGGAGCAGAGGCAGTTCTCCCCACAGAACTCGTATACGGATCGCCTCGAGTGCTCGCTTATGATGAGCTTGAGCAAGAGCAGCTGCGACAAGACGACACGCTGCTCCTTGAGGAGGATCGTCTTCAGGCTGTCACGAGCTGCTCGGTACCAACAAGCTTTGCGCCGCTACCATAGCCGCAAAGTCAATGCGAAGTCTCGAGGAAGGCGACCTTGTTCTTGGTAGCGTTCAGTCCACTCAAGAATTCCAACAAGTTGACTCCGATGTGGGAAGGCCCTTACCGGGTGATAAGAGTCTCTAGGCATGGCAATGTCCGCCTTGAGACCGAAGATGGCATTCCGGTGAGCAACTCCTGGAACATTGAGCATCTTCATAAGTTTCACCCGTAAGGCGCGGTTGCCGGAACCTGTTCCGGCCACCACCTTTATACAAGTCTTGCCGCTGTTGCATGTAATCCTTTGTACAAAGCGGTAGCAGACCCGTGCATAAGTAAAGCTAGCGTGCTTTGCACATCTTGTCAATTTCATGCTTTTTGCTTCTATTTTGCATGCGTTATCTGACACTTTGTGCAGCACCTACCCCTGGTAAGTGATAACGAGCCATGAGGCTCCATATCTTTATTTTCTCTTCTTTCTTTTTCTCAAAGAAAGGAGGGTTCCCTCGCACACAAGTTTGCCGGGGGGAAAGGAGAAGATAATGGTGTGGACCAAGCGTCGCTCAAGGAAGTCTAGCCTTACCGGGAAGCAAACGACAGAAAAGCTAAGTTGCCAAAGTTTGAGCAATCAGTTTTAAAATATTTTGAAGTTATCTTCCTCGAGCGACCGTACTTTGTATGGAAAACACATGCGCGCAGAGGAACCAACTCGTAGCTAGTTGCGCCTTACTTTGTTTCGAGTCCGCTCAACAACTTAAGTGAGCTGCGACTAGTTGCGACAAGGTTACTTGTCGGAGCGGCACCTTGACGGTCTTGACGTCCACTTTTCGGTGCTTTCATGGCTCGGTGCCCGCGCCGACAAGTTCCCTAAAAGCGTAGGGCAAAAACATACAAAGGAAGGAATCAAGTAAAGGAAATAACATAGCAATTGATACCCAAAATAGAGTTATATTACAAGATAACTTGCCGCAGCCCTAATGGATTGTTCTTATGACATGACCAGCATCGGCAAGAGAAAGAGAAAACGGGCGGCCTAATCTACGCGATCACCCTCAACCCTCTTGATTCCGCTCACCCTGTCCACGATGGGTGCGACAAGGGTCTTGAGCGCCTCCACATCAGCATCCGGCGGCAGGGACTCTAGGACGTTGGTGAGGTTGAGGCCTGGATTGCGGAAGGCCACCTTCATCATCACCTTTTGAAGAGCCCCCACGCAGATCTGGCGCGACTCCTCGGCCAGCTGCTTTGGGACTTCTTCCCGGAGTCGCTGGAGGGCCTTCACCACGCCCTTGAAGAACAAGCTAAGCTTGGCGCTGAGTTGGAGGTGCTCGTCGGAGGAATATCCAAGATCCACCATCCCCAGCTCCATCGGCTCCCTGTTGATGGCTCCAGCAGTATCCACGAGACCCTCGGTCCAGTGCTCCACGTTCTCCCTCAAGGCACTCTGGGCGGCAGCAACACTTGCCAGCAGCGCCTCGTCGGCCTTGATCTTCTCCTTCAAGGCCACCTCCTGCTCCTTGGCGCCGTCCAGCGTCTGAGTCAGGGTGGTCAGCTTCAACTCAAGATCCGCGTTGGAGTCCACGGTCGGCGCCCGGGGAGAGTTATGGTGTGACCCAGGCCGCGTGTGCCCGTGCCTTGTTTTGGGCCTGGCCCAACAGCGCTCGGCACCGTGTGTGGCCCAGGCCCGGGGGCTCCTGTCGGTGTACTAGAGTAGGGGTACCCTAGTATCCCGAACTTGTGCATGAGCAGTTGCAGCCCTCCGCGGCAAGGCTTACCGGGTGACCGCCAAGGCCCTCCGTGGTTCCTTTGGAGCCATTCAAGAACAAAGTATTCAAGCCAAGGAGACAAGGCCCCGGCAAGAGGAGCTTGCCGGAAAGGCCACCCAGGGCACCTGCAAGACAAGGCCCCGGCAAGAGGAGCTTGCCGGGAAGGCCCAATGAGCGACAAGCTTCCGGGCGCGACAAAGCAACAACAGCGGCAAGGCGCTTGCCGCGGCAGACCACCTCTCCGTACCTACGCTCCAGCGCATCCACTAACGTGTCGCCCTGGGACCTTTCCAGGCGCGCGTGGCGAGAGGCTGTGCAGCCAGCGGTGCGAGGTGACAAGCGGCGCTGACAAGATCGCCATCGTGGCAAGCGGTGGCGCCCCTGACGATCCCTGTTTGCACTGTTAGGGCGACTAGACGGGCATTTAATGCCTTTGTCCCCTGCCGTCAGGGTTAGGTATGGTACCTTGTACCTTTGTACAAGTAGGTATACCAACCACTACTTTTCCATTTGTACCCTTGTCTACGTTGCCACAGCCGGAGACCCTTAAGCATATAAAAGGAGGCCCACGCGCAACGTAGAAGGGGTTGGTCGGTCAGTTCCCCCACGCTCAGTCTCGTTAGCAGCTCGTGTGTACTGTAGCACTCAGCGCTCCTGAGCTAGAACGCAATACACCTAGACATGCAGCAGTAGGAGTATTATCTGTCCGGAGAGCTCCAAAGCTGGGTAAACCTCTCGCGTGCTTCGCCTCGATCTGCTCTTCGTGCGTCCTCCGCTCCCCGCCGAACCGAAAGGGGCTTGGTCCGCCGGTCCCATAGGTGTTCGTGGGCCAGATCAGCCTGCCCCGACAGCAATATGGGTGGCATGATATAGCAAGTGATAGGCATTGTAGCATAGGCATAGCAAAAGAGCGAGCATCTAGCAAGCAAAGATAGAAGTGATTTCGAGGGTATGGTCATCTTGCCTGCAAGGTTCTCAGAGTTGTCGAAAGCTTGATCCTCGTAAGCGTTCTCAACAGGTTCCTCGTTCACGTACTCGTCTCCCGGCTCTACCCAAAGCAATAACGCAAACAATGGAACCACAATAAATCACGGTGCAATGCACAACCGACATGATGCAAAACATGGCATGATATGCGAGATGTGATATGCAATGCATATGCGTGCTCCGGAAGGAAAATGATGAACCAGGCATCAACTTGGCAAACCAAGTATGTCATTTGGAAAGGTGAGATGATTTCGGTTGAAATCGATATAAAGATCACCGGAATCGGATGCACGGTTTGCAAATGACAAGCAAAACAAGAATGACACAAATCTGCCATTAACAGCATGATGCCACATAGCAAGCAACAAGAAATTAAGCTACTGCACCCAAACGTACCAGAAAAGCATATGGCAGTGATGCCACATATGGCAGAGCATTACATGATAAACTAAGCATACATCCATCAAGAAGACATGGCATAAAAGCTATACATGGCAACAACAACATCATAGCATACACGGATCAACTACAACAACCTTGGCAAAGTTGAATAACATGTAAACAATCTGCCAGGAAACATTTTATAGCAAAAGTAGAGCTCGACTGACTCAGGCTATGGCACTCCATAATTGAAAACAAGGGCATGGATGGATAGATCATAACAATATGTTCAAAACATCCTTACTGAAGTATCTCAAAATATGCATGGATCTCTCGGTAGCATCAAGTTTACATGGTTTAAAAATATCAGCAAAACAGGGGCTGAAAACAGCAACATCATGAAGCCTAGTTTGCATGCTTGTGCTAGTCACCACAGAGATCACAAAAATACATGGCATACACCCCTATGAAGACGGCATGGCATATTACAAAACACATGTAGGACTCAAGTTTATAGGATGCACACATCAATCATGGCAAAAATGACAAAAGTGCATGTTCTGATAAGAATCTGAACCTAACATCACATAGCCCTCTTCTAACAGCATTTCAGGCATCCATATGAGCTCAAATGAAAATGATGCAATGAGAAGAAATGATCTACTCTTCGAGGCGAACAACTCGGTATGCTATACGCCCAAAACGGAGCCACGGGTGCAAAGTTATGGCATGATGAAGATGCAACAAAATAATCACAGGATAAAAGACTTAAGAGGAAAACGGGGGAGAAGGAGAAGTCTACCGTCTCAGATCCGATCGGATCCGTCGCCGGAGCGGGAGCTCGGGCCAGAGGGAGGAGAGGCCGGGCGGCGACAGCGCTGGGGCCGAGGCCGGAGGCGGCGAGGTGGCGGCGCCGGGCGGAGGCCGAGGCGGCGGGCGGCGGCGGTGACGCGGCGCGGCGCGCGGGCGGAGCGGAATGGCGCAGCGGGAGGGCTGGCCACGGCCAGCGGGCCATGATGGAGGCGCTGGCGGGGCGGCCCGGTGGCGTATGGCGCCAGATTGGGCGGCGGCGGCGGCTGGATTTTTGTCCGGCCGGACCGGACGTGTCCGGCGGCGCGGGGTGGAAGAAGACTAGCGTTAGGGGTGGAAATGATCCGGGATTTGGAAATGGGGGTTCTTTAAATAGAGGTAGAGGAGGCTAGGGAGCTCCAAATTGAGCACGGTTTTCGCCCACACGATCGTGATCGAACGGCGATGGACATGGAAGTGACTTAGATGGGTTATTGGGCTATTTTGGAGGGGTGTTGGGCTGCAACTTAAAAGAGGCCTTTGAGAGTCACGGTTAACCGTTGGAGTACCAAACGAGCTCCAAATGACCCGAAACTTGACAGGTGGTCTACGGTGGTGTACCAAGGCCACTTGACAAACCTCGGTCCATTCCGAGAAAGTTTAGTACCCGCTCACGGAAAAATGTAAAAGGGGCGAGGGGACATAGGAGTGTCGGATTGCAAAACGGACAACAAGGAAAATGCTCGGAATCATGAGACGAACACGTATGCAAATGAGATGCACATGATGACATGATATGAGATGCATGACATAAACAAAATGCAAAACGAAAGACAAAAACCCAACCACGAAGGGAATATCATATCACAATGCCGAAAATGGCAAGAGTTGGAGTTACAAATATGGAAAGTTACATCCGGGTGTTACATTTGCTTGCGTGTTGCATTTTATCATGTCATCATGTGCATCTCATTTTGCATTCGTGTTCGTCTCATGCATCCGAGCATTTTCCCCGTTGTCCGTTTTCCAATCCGGCACTCCTACGCCCTCCGGCGTCCCCCTTTTGTCTCTCGTTGTGTGCGGATGTTAAACTTTCTCGGAATGGCCCGAGGTTTGTCAAGCGGCCTTGGTATAGCACCAGTAGACCGCCTGTCAAGTTTCGTGTCCTTCGGAGGTTGTTTGATACTCCAACGGTTAACCGGGTAACCGCAAAAGCCCCTTCTCTTTGCAGCCCAACACCCCTTTCAAAGTGGCCCAAAACCCAGCAAACCCCCCTCCATGCTCTCGGTCGTTCGATCAAGATCGTGTGGGCGAAAACCGCTCTCCATTTGGACTCTCCTAGCTCCCTCTACCTATAAATATGTGCCTCCCGTCCAAATTCGCGGATGAAAATCCCCCTAACCCTAGCTTCCTCCCCTCTCCGCGCCGGACACCCCGCGCCGCCGCCCGCAGCCACTCCCGGGCTGCCACGTGTCCCCGCCGCCGTCGTCTCTCTCCTCCGCCCGAAGCCCGCTTGTGACCCGTCGCCTGAGCCCGAAACCCGCTCAGGGGCCAGCCTTCACCGCCCCGCCCGTCCTCTCGTCGTCAGCGCCGCCCTCGCCGGACTCCGACCCCGTCTTGAGCCCGGCCCGCCGCCCGCACCAGCGCCTCGCCGCCCGGCGCCCGCCGCCCGCGCCGTCGCCGGACCCGCCGCCTCCTCCGGCGCCCGGCCCGCCGTCAGCGCCCGCCGAGACCGCCGCCCGTCGCGCCTCCCGGTGCCCGCGCCGCCCGTCGCCGGTGGGCCTTGCCGCCCGTGGCCGCGCCCTCCCTCCGGCCTCCTCCCGTCGCGCCGTCCCTCGCCGGGATCCGGCCGGATCCGTTCAGATCCGGCCCGGATCCACCCGTCTCCGGCGATCCCCCTCCTCTCCGGCCGTTCTCCGACGAAGATTCCGGCGAGTTGACTTTTTCCCCTCGAGGTCCATTTTCCCACCAAGTCCCTGTTATCTTAACATTTTCATGCCATGTTCATCATGCTGTAACTCCGCAGTCGTGGCCCCGTTTTGGGCGTGTAGCATATCAAATTGTTCGTCTCAACAATTACTTCAGTTCATTTCATTGCATCATGTTCATTTGAGTCCATCTTGATGCCTGAATCTTTGTTGCAAGAGTGCTATATGATGTTAACCTGCTGAAACTGTTATAACTTGATGATTTGTCATTTTTTTTGCATTTGATGCGTGCATCTTATGGGCATGAGCTCTATATGTGTTTTGTACTATGCCATGCCATCTTCAAATGGTGCCATCCATGGATTTTTGTGATTACTGTAGTAAGTGCATCAAGCTTGTTAAGTAGGGTACTTGCTGTTGCTGTTTTGCATGTCTGAATCTGCTATATCATGATGCTATGTTAACCTGCTTCTACAAGTCATTCTATGCATAATCTGGAGATGTTCACTAAGGATGTTTTGATATACATGTCATGCTCATGGTTGCAATTATAGCCTGCTGTAACTTGTTGTAATATTGCTCTCAACTTGCTAAATAATGTTGCTGTCAGCCTGTTAACATTAAGTTCAATGTTGCCATGATTGTTGTTAGTGATCCATGTTTAGCTTCATAAATATGTCTTCTTACTGTGAGTTGCCTTGCCATGCCATTTATTGCTCTTTGGTGAGTGGGTCAAGCTCACCAACATGCCTACTTATTGTTGTTCCTTCCATGTATGAATCTGTAATATGACTTGCCATGTTTACATGGGTGCCATCATATCTTCTGATCCTTTTTGGCTCATGGTCATTAAAGGACTTTTGTTCTATGAAATTAGTAGGTTCGTGCCATGCCTTTGTTTGCCATGATAAGTTCCTGTAGCATGTTGTTTGATAGCTCTAAACATTGCAACCTGATGTTATTTTCTGCTAAGTCTGAAACTGTTATTATATGCAATCTTGCCATGTCCTTTTGAGCATGTTCTAGTGATTTCTGGAGATAGCTCAGTGTTCATGTTTTGTAATGCTTTACCTTTACATCATGACCAAGCCTTTTGTTTTCACATTGAGATGCTGTAGAATAGTGTTTTGATGCTTGCAATATGCCTACTTGCTGTCTTGGACAGATTGTTGCTATAACTTGTATTGTGTGTATGTGTTGAACCGTTGCTCCGTTTTGAGTGTGCTCTATATGAAACTTGCTTAGAATTGCATGTAGTTTCATATTATCATGTTGCATCCTTGTTTTGGAGTGTTTGCTTGATGTTTGGATGCATTTTGCACCAATGCCATGCTTATCTTGTTTTGCTCATATCTTATAGGCCGTAGCTCCGAAACTAAATGAACTTTATATGTAACTTGACTAGAATTTCGTGTAGATCCTCTTGGTGCATCTTAACTTGCTGTTTATCAACTTGAACTTAATGTTTATTCAGATCTGGACCAATTTCGAAATTTGCATATGAGGACTTACCGAAATTGTTATATGTTGTTCCCCGCCTCATTTAAACTTGCCTTGATGTGTTGCTCTTGTTTGCATCATCCCTTGCCATGAGTAGCTCCATGTAGCATTGTCATGCATCATGCTTGTTTGTGCATCATGCCTTGTTCATGTGTGGTGTGTTTACTATGTTGTGTGCTTCTTCTTGTTAGTTCCCGTTACGTTGCGATCGTGAGGATTCGTTAAATCACGCTTGGTTCGTCTTCGTGGCTTCATCTTCTTCATGGACTCGTTCTTCTTCCTAGCGGGATTTCAGGCAAGATGACCGTCACCTTGGATCTCATTACTATCATTGCTATGCTAGATGCTTCGTTCTTTCGCTATGCTGCGCTACCTGTCACTTGCTGCTCAAGCCTCCCAAATTGCCATGAACCTCTAACCATTGTCACCCTTCCTAGCAAACCGTTGTTTGGCTATGTTACCGCTTTGCTCAGCCCTCTTATAAGCGTTGCTAGTTGCGGTGAAGATGAAGATTGCTCCATGTTGGATTATGTTTATGTTGGGATATCACAATATCTCTTATTTAATTAATGCATCTATATACTTGGTAAAGGGTGGAAGGCTCGGCCTTATGCCTGGTGTTTTGTTCCACTCTTGCCGCCCTAGTTTCCGTCATATCGGTATTATGTTCCCGGATTTTACGTCCCTAACGCAGTCGGGTGATTTATGGGACCCCCTTGACAGTTCGCTTTGAATAAGACTCCTCCAAAGAAGGCCCAACATTGGTTTTACCATTTGCCTCACCACCACCTACTTTCCCTTGGGAGTAATTAACCCAAGGGTCATCTTTATTTAGCCCCCCGGTCCAATGCTTGTCTAAGTGTTGGTCCAAACCAGAGCCACTTGCGGTGCCGCCCCTAGGCAACTTGGGGTATCGTCGGTTGCCGTACATACTGCTCATCCGGTCGTGGCGTGAGACGAGATACGCGCGGCTACTATCAGGGTGTCGGCACGCCGGGAGGTCTTGCTGGTCTTGTTTTATTACTGTCGAAATGTCTTGTAGCCGGGATTCCGAGACTGATCGGGTCTTCCCGGGGAGAAGGAATATCCTTCGTTGACCGCGAGAGCTTATCATGGGCTAAGTTGGGACACCCCTGCAGGGTATAAACTTTCGAGAGCCGTGCCCGCGGTTATGTGGTAGATGGGAATTTGTTAATATCCGGTTGTAGTAAACTTGAAGCAAACTCTTCTAAAATACACCAACCGTGTGCGTAACCGTGAGTGTCTCTTTTCGGGGTTGATCGAGAGGAGAACACGGTTTCTGGGTTATGTCTGACGTAAGTAGGAGTTCGGGATCACTTCTTGATCATTACTAGTTGACGACCGTTCCTTTGTTTCTCTTCTCGCTCTCATTTGCGTATGTTAGCCACCATATATGCTTAGCCGCTGCTGCAACCTCACCACTTTATTCCTTCCTTTCCTATTTAAGCTTTGCTAGTCTTGATACCCATGGTAATGGGATTCTTTGAGTCCTCGTGGCTCACAGATTACTACACCATCGATTTGCAGTACAGGTTTGCGATGATCATGACGCGAGAGCGATGTTTGCTTGTTTTGGAGTTCTTCTTCTGCTTCTTCGATCAGGGGATAGGTTCCAGGTCGGCAGCCTGGGCTAGCAGGGTGGATGTCGTTTCAGCTTCTGTTTGTGATTCATCCGTAGTCGGATGTTGATCTTGTATTTGTATGTTGTATTGATGTATTCATGTGACATTGTATGTATTGGATGTATCCCACTATTATGTAATGTTGATGTAATGATATCCACCTTGCAAAAGCGTTCCAATATGCGGGTCTATCCTTGGTGGGACCGTCGAGTTCCTTTGGATAGGGTCGCATATTGGGCGTGTGATTGCAGCCGGTGGTGGTGGTGGAAGGCAGCGAGCAATTCATTAAACTTGTTATCAAGCTTTGTTTGAACGTCTTCTCCATGCCATCTATCTTCTCCATGGCCTCTTCAAATCTGTTTAGCACATCTTGCACTGTCCACTCATCATTTGCTGAAATTTATCATGCAACTCCTTATTAAATCATGTTCTCCCGGTCGGTCTAAATGGCTTGTGATCCTGGCATGGTTAGGAGCAATAGAAACACACAAGAATATGATCCTACAGACTACTAACAAGAGGTGGTGGTGGGTGTCACAAATCCGTCAAGCAAATCTCAAATTCTTACCAGTTCTTACCCAAAGAAGCGGTGATCGGCAACCGTTGTAGTCAAAACTCTCAAAGCTTGGATAGAGAGATTACGGGGAGAGTCAAGCATACGGCGTAGATGTATGTGGAGCTGGGAAGGCTTATAACATGGTAGCAAAAAGGGTCAGCAATAATCAATTGAGAGATGCAAAGTTGAATAAGCGCTCAACGCAGCAGTCTTGTGCTGGTCCTAGGCTAGACCGTGCTAGAGACGCGAGCCTAGAACACTAACAAAATCACGGCGCTGCATGTAAACAAGGAAAAAGCACACTCTGGAAAAAAATTCGCTCTTTTTTTGGCGCTCTTTTTTTTGCGCCTCTTTTTTTGCGAAAAATCACTATAATGGCGAGTGTCCCAAAACTCTTCCCAGGTCAAACTGACAGGATGGACACGAAATTTTTTTGACTTTTTTTCGGAAATCAAGGCAGCGACGACGAAAAAGTGCGACAAAAAATCACTATGATGGCACGTGGCTCAAAAGACTCAGAAAAGCCTAAAAACAGGATAGGCACAAAAATTCGGCTGCCAAAATTTTGGCCTAAAACTGCCCGGGGTCTCGGACTTTTTTTCCGAGACCTACTCAGGCAAGGAAACACGAATCGGAAATTAAACGGACCTCGAAAACGAACCTAATATGAAAGTAACTTGGATTGGTGGTGGATATATGGTGGTAGGATATGGCAGCGGTGCTAGTATATGGATACGGATTGGTGGTGGTATATGGATACGGATTGGTGGTGGTATATGGATACGGATTGGTGGTGGTATATGGATATGGATCAGCGGCGAATAAGCGGCGGTTGTAGATGGCAGGGGCGGTGATGATGGTGTGGCGGCGGCGTGACAACTTATGACCAGAACTCGAAACTCTAAAAGACTAGACTCTATGACCAGCAACTAGACACGACGATGCAACCACAAATTCAACAAAGCAAAATACTGAAAAGACTATGCAAAGGCTCAGACTGGTTCGAATATGATGAACTAACCCTAATTTTTTTATGGCGTTTTCGTGGACTGTAGGTATGAAGGACAGACTCGATCTAAACTATGAAAAACTGGAAAATCTCACCGAGGAACATGGAAATCTGATACCACTTGATAGAGGCAAAGGTGTCCCGTCTTTTGATGAGAGGGTGGCTATCGTTTAGGATGAAGTCGACTTTGACGATCCGACTACGAACATGCGAGGACGTCGCGCCTTAGCAATTGCTAAACCAACTCCGAGAGGTTATTGACCACGCCGGAGCATGATCAACCTGCCCACGAAGGTCTGTTTCCTGCAGGCAAACGAAGAACAAGCAAGAAACTAAGATTGCAATCTGGATATTGCGAATATAAGAGGAAAGCTTTATTGATCAAGGTGGGGTTCTATGACGCCTTTATGCAGTCGTTGAACACAAGCGAAATCTGTGAAGTTGCAGCTATGGCAAACTTTTAATCTAAACAAAACCCAAAGTTTAACGACGCCCTAAGGGTTGTATATATGGAGGAAGAGGGGGAAATTTCATGGCCCTTAGAGGAGGGGTCTGAAACCAACCCTAACTCTTTTTTCCCCACACATACGGACTCTAAAAACAGCCTATACTTAAGTATTTCGAAAATACATGGGCCTGGCCCAATAATAAGGTGACGCAGCACCTAAAATAGCCTCTAGACGAAATTTATGAAGTGGCATCTTGTATATTTCGTCCAAGGCTTCATGCACTCCTTATGGTGGCTTCAAAGTCCTGAAATCATCACTTGTACCTCCATTCTTGATCCCCTTGCGCATGCCATCAACTCCATGCGTGTTCTTGCTCCAATGTTCATCCTTCTCCAAGCTAGGCCCTTCATTTGTAAGCAAAACAAATGTATCCAATTTAGGCAGCATCATATTCTCATGAACATTAGAATCATTACCAAGAAATAAAAGTACCTGGTAATTTATTTGGCGTGCACGAGCTCTAGTAATTGGTCCAGTATATGTAACGAAAGTAGATACTAAGTTATCCAGGTGTGGTTGAATTGACAACTCAACTGCTAATACTTGAGAATATTCTTTGGCTCCCCTTGTGTCGAATCAATAAATTTGGGTTGAATACTCTACCCTCAAAAACTGTTGCGATCCCCTATACTTGTGGGTTATCACGCATCATCGGAGAGGCACCAATGGAGGTGGTGAACCCCATCCACTACAGGAATCAGCTACTTTGTCATCTGCCACGGCGGACGGCAAAGGCATGGATGGCGGACGGCAAAGGTCTTTGCCGTCCGCCGCGGACGGCAAAAGGGGATGGCTAAGAGCTACGTTGCCGTCTGCTTCGGGCGGCTGGCGGCAAAGGGCTCTTTGCCATCAGCAGCGGACGGCAAAGAATGCAGACGGCAATAAATGCGCTGTTACTCCGTTAGGTGGTTAACGGCAGGCCTTTGCCGTCCGAATGATGTCGACCAACATCACTACACGGCAGCCTTTGCCGTCCGGCTGTAGGCAAAGTTTTTCTCTTTGCCGTCACCGTTGTAAACAACCCGACCAAATTGGTCAGCCTCAGAAGCACTGATTGTTGCCACGTGGCCTCTTTGCCGTCCATTAGCGATGGCAAAGAGCCCTTTACCGTCGATGGCGGTGACAAAGAGCCCGCATATTGGCTCTTTTTCTGTTTTTAATCCAACAATTTTCACAGCAAATATATATGACATATATAGATATATTTCACAGGGCTATTTAACAGCACATAAGTTTCACCGTACATACATATATAGTTCCATCCATTCATACATAGCAAGTTGCACATACACATAAGTTGCAACCATTAGGAAGTTGCACATACATATTACAATGCAAAGTTTCATCAAGATAGCAAGTTCCATCGTAGCAAGCTAGAAGAATACTAGAAGAGAAAGAAATAAAAACAAGCACTCCATCATAGCAAGCTAGCTTCCGAGAAGTGAATGAAATCTGCAAAATGGCAAATAAGAAAGTTAGGAAAAGGTGACTAGAAGAAGAAGACTAGAAGAAGAAGCACGCCATCGTTTGTGAGGTAACTTAGGTGAAATGGATCGTTTATGAGCTAACTTAGGTAAAATGCATCATTTTAGAGCTAACGTAGGTAAAATGGATCGTTTATGAGCTAACTAAGCTAATTATGCCGTTTTTACATAAGTAAGCTAAGTACATGTCATTATTGAGCAAACCTAGTTAACTAAGCATATTATAACTAACTTAGGTCATTTTGGAGGAAACAAAGCTAAGTATAGATCGTTTTAGAGCTAACTTAGGTAAAATGGCTGGTTTTGGAGGTCAGTAAGCTTATTAAGTCATTTTGGAGGAAAAGAAGCTAACTCTAGGTCATTAAGGTAAGCATATTGGAGGAAAAGAAGCTAACTCTAGGTCATTAAGGTAAGCATATTGGAGGAAATAAAGCTAAGTCTAGGTCTTTATGCATTTGTTAAGCAAAAAACTAGAGAAACTTACCTTGATCATGGAGGTGTGGGAGGCGGGCTGGCTCGTGCCGATGTCGGAGAAGGATCGTGTGATGCTTGTCTGGAGTTACGCTGCACCAAAGATCATTTCCAATGTTTCGTTAGCATGATGACACTCAAATGTTAAGACTAGCAAGTAACGTCCATTCAAATTAAACTCACCGTGGTCTCAGGAGCAATCTCTGGATCAATGGCTATGGAGCCACGGGACCTCCCGCCACTAGATATCATCACCAGCTCCGGATTGTAGGGAATCTAGCTCGGGTTAAACTCCTCCCCTTTCCTCGCCTTCCCCTTGACTTGCTTGTAAGAGGCAGTATGGGCCATGGCATACAGGTCGTACCCCTTTGGCACCTTATCCGTCTTATTGTAGCATGCCTGAAAGAGAGAAACAAAGTAAATTAGTAATTAAAGGGCTCAAGCTAGCATGATGAATGAATTGCATTAATCATGAAGCAAACCACATACCCAATTCATGAATCGATATAAGCTGGAGCTACCTTGATGGTGTGGCACACCTTCAATTTGGGCACGTTTGTCCTTGGCCTCAATCGGCTCCCCTTCCATATTTCAACACCTGCCATGACAAAGAGTAAACGAAATTAGTACAACATAAAAAAAAACGACATGAATAATAATATGTATATCACTTAAGTGTATCATCATCAAGTACAACATAAAAAAATTGAATACCTGACACTACTAATAATCTCGATCAGTATCATCAATAAATGCATAATCATCATCATCACCATAATCAGTGACGGGCTCATAGGGTTCAGTGGCATGAACATGTGGAAGGCCACCTTTACGTAATCTGTCAAGCATTGAGAGGTCATCCGCAGCAGTAACCTCTTCTTGTTACGGCTCTTCTTGTTCCTCCTCTGGGGTGATGTGGGATTCACTGTCGCTGTCTACTTCAATGTTTTGGGGTGAAGTATACCGGTTCTTGAAATGCTTTTTGGAAAGACGTGTCTCTTGGAAGAATTCTCCTTCATATGTGCAGGTTAATGTGAGGTTCATAATCCTCTTCCTTTGGGGAGATAGTCTATGCGATGGCGGCACTTCATAAACGACATCCCAACCTTTCAGATTTGGATTAGTTTGGCAGGCCCACGGTAGATAGAATACTTGGATCGCATGTTGAGCCGTAATATAGACATCAGTAACATCTAAATGGGTGCTTTGGTTGATTTCAACTAGCCCTATATGTTCATGAGTCCTTCTAGTCTCCTTCGGCTGAAACCAATAACATTTGAAGACTACGACATTCGGTGGGTTTTCACCATAGAATAGAAGTTCATAAATTGCTTCAACTCTCCCATAATACTCGGTACCTCCTTCGCCGATAGCAGAATCGTAATAATTTGTGGACTTTCGATCGGCCATAGATAGCTCTTTGCCATAGGTACGAAAAGCGATACCCGTTGATGTCGTATTTGTCAAATGAACGGACCTTATAGTCAAAACCATTAGCGACTTGTCTCAATTCGGCGTCCATAGACTCTGAATTAGCCTACAAGTTTAATATGAAAGGATTGTTGCATTATGCACAAATTAGCGAATGAAATGAAATTGTCTAATAGAATTTACCGTTTGTTTGAACCAAGAGATGAAACCGGGATAGCCGCCTCCTTGCTTTGCGAGAAGCTCATACTCTTTGACGGAATCCTTTTGGATCACCGCTCCATACGAGAATAGGGCGACGTATCGACTGTATGAAATATCCAGGAATAAGAGCAGTTCAAAGGAAATAGAAGTTGCGAAGCAATGTACCGAGAAATTACTCGATGTACGGCCGCACTTCTATCTGGTTGTTGAAGATATACAACGAAATGGTCTGCCATTCTTTGTTATCCAAAGATACTGGATTTGAAACACTGGCTTGTACGGGATTCCCTTTGAATAGGCTGAGGTTGGATCCACCCTTTTTAGGCTCGTCAGCATTGTACCGAGGCTTCGGATTATGCAAATGACGATTTTTGGTTTCGTAGTGTGCTGTCACGAAGTTTGCCGCCTCCTCAGTGATGAATGCCTTAGCCCTCGACGCTTCAATTCTACGTTTATTTTTACATTTTTCTCGAAGCGTCTTCTGCATCCTCTCAGTAGGGTAGCACCAACGAATTTGCATGCCCCCCCCCCAATCTTGCCTCGGTCGGGAGATGCAAAATCAAATGCTGCATTGGATTAAAGAAGCCCGGTGGAAAGATCTTCTCTAACTTGCAGATCAACTCCGGTGCCAACTCTTCCATTTCTTCTAGCACGCCAGGCGATAGTTCTTTCGCACAAAGAACACGGAAGAAATAGCTGAGTTCTGCGATTAGCCATTCATCCTCAGGGATGAAGCCACGCAACATCACCGGCATTACCCACTCAATCCATATGTGCCAATCATGACTCTTGAGACCAAATATCTTCAATTTATCAAGACTCGCTCCCCTCTTTAGATTCGCTGCATAACCATCGGGGAACATCAACTGCATTTTCACCCACAAGATAATTTCCCTCATAGCTGGCCTTCCAAGATTGAACCATGCCTTTGGCTTCGTCGATTCTGCTTTCCTTTCGGTTCTTTCATGTTTTGTAACGGCCTATCACATAGCGCCTCGGATCGACTCTAGCCTTAGTATTATCCTTTGACTTCCCATCTATGCGAACAATGTACCAAAAAGTGCCTCGGCGATATTCTTCTCGCAGTGCATCACATTGATGTTGTGTGGGCAAAGGAGGTCTTTGAAGTAAGGCAGATCCCATAAGCATGTTTTGTGAGTCCAGGCGTGCGTAATTATACCCCTTGAAGTACCACGGGCGCTCTGGATGCAGCTCGAGAGTGTTTAACTGATCCAGGGTTTGTTGGCCTGTCAACACAGGTGGTCTGAGAGTTTTTACAACTCTACCTCGATGAAGTTCTTCTTGTCTTTCTGAACTTATGGCGAGGATCCAGGAACTGTCTATGCATGTCGAAGCAAGAAAACTTGCGACCGGCCTGAAGCCAACGAAACTCAAGAGCTCCCTTGCATGTGGGGCACGGGAACCTTCCATGCACACGCCAGCCAACGAATAGCGCGCATACGCTGGCAAGTCATGCATCGAGTACATGTACCAGACACGTATTATGAAGTTTCGTTTGCTATAGGCGTCGTATGTCTTGAACCCATTATCCCGGGTTTCTTGCAATTCGTCCTTAAGCGGCTGCATGTACACATTCATATTTTTCCCCGGATAGTTGGGCCCTAGAATTATCAACGTCAGGAAAATGTTCTTTCTTTGCATAATCTGTCCGGGGGGGGGAGATTGAGTGGAAAGACAAATACGGGCCAACAACTGTATTGGGCTGCCGTCATACCAAACACACTAAACCCATCGGTTCTGATGCCGACTCGAGGATGCCTCGGATCTGCCGCTTTTTCAGCATGTAATTCATCAAACTTTTTCCACGCAACACCATCCGATGTGTGTACCATCATCAGATTCCCATCTGCATCTAGTTCGGTTCTTTTGCCTATTTTGTGCCATGTCATGCATGCGGCCGTCTCTTCGACCATGAAAAGGCGTTGAAGTCTTGGTACGATTGGCATATACCGAAGAACACTAACGTGGATTTTGGTGCGTGTCTTCTCACCCATACCGTTGTCTACCACAATATACACGGAAGACTTGCAAATGGGACAATAGTTCAAGTCCGCATAGTCAAGCCTAAATAAGGCACATCCTTTCTCACAGGCATGTATCTTCTCATAGGGCATCTTGATGCACGGAGGATTTTGTCCGACTGGTACAGGTTTGCGAGCATTACATGGCCTTTGGGTAGAAAGCGTCCAAATCTTGTCATAATTGCGTCGTAGCATTCTACGCCCAAGTTGAGCCGAGCCTTTAGAGCCATTACTTGTGAGATGGCATTCAACTGACAAAGCTCAGTGTGCTCGTGGAGCGGACGTTTTGAAGACTCCAACATTTCATTGAAGGCCTTTGCAGATTCCTCCATCTCCTCGTCCGAATCCCGAGCATCAACATAGTCTTGCACCATGTTTTCCATCCCGGTACCATGCTCGTCGGTGCGACGACGATCCACCTCAGCTCGATCACGTTCGGCAGACTCACCATGAAATGTCCATACCGTATAATCGGGCGTAAAACCATTCTTCTGCAGGTGTTTACCCATTTTAGCCTCTGTCCTCTTTTCCCAATTGCCGCATCGGAAGCAGGGGCACCAAGTTTTCCTCTGGCCATTTGCAAATGCTGCTTGCACAAACCCCTTGGTTTTTGTGAACCTTTCAGCGCTCCATTTGTTCTGACCAGTGTGACCGGTATACATCCACGCACGATCACTCATCTTGACTTTCAGAGCTACTGGACACACAACAATTATATATATAATTCACCATGTATATATTCATCATTTGATCTAATTTGTCAATTTTATTACGACAATGCAACATACACTCTAATAGGTAATGATCGGTCCTAATCCCACCCAGTATGTGTAGATTGGGTTCATTTTCCCATGCTATGCTCGGATCCGACGCAAAATTTCGGCAGAAGCTCGCTGTTCTCTGATACACGTCTCTGCAATAAACAGAGAGGATGTGTACAGGAGAACAACAAGGAGGCAGCAGCGAAAATTTATGTGTCGGATCGAGCAAAGCATATGGGAATATGAACCCAATCTACACATACTGGGCTGTCCATGGATAGCGTTGGACAATTGGAAGAATCAAGGTTATGAATATGCAAATGCATGCATATTTATAACTATGACGCTTCGAGCAGGAGACACATATTGGTTACGCATACCGATGATTCAAGACACATATATAGCTAGCTATCAAATTTCATCGGCACGAACACGGAACAGAGCAAATAATTAATGGGGAGGAGGACATGTCATTTGTGCTCACCCACGAGCGAAGGGCAGAGCTTCGTCAAACGCACGGCGAGGTCGTCGAACACCAAACCTCGCAGCAGTGAAACAACTGCACATTTAAATCAACCCGATCAACACAATTATATATGATGTTTTTCATAACAAAATCGAAAAATATATGACCTAACTAATAATTCAAAAATATAAGAACCCGTCGGCCTCGGGGGGTTGGGTGTCGGGGTGTCTTGGTGTCGTGTCGGGGTCGGGGTGTGGTGTCGGGGTCGGGGTGTCGGGGTCAGGGGTCGGGGTGTCGGGGTCAGGGGGTCAGGGGGTCGGGGTGTGGTGTAGGGGTCAGTGGGTCGGGGTGTTTCCTTCTATCCTTCTTCTTCTTTCTTTCTCTTCTTCTTCTTCTTTCCTTTCTTCTTCTTCTTCTTTCATCTTTTTTCTACTTTTTACTTCTTTTAGTTTCTTCTTTTCTTCTTCTTCTACTTCTTCTACTTCTTTTCTTCTTCTTCTTTTTTCATCTTTCTACTACTTCTACTTCTTCTACAACTTCTAATTCTTTTCTAACACTAACACTAACACAATCTAGTAGTAACAATTAAACAGCAAAAAAATGAAAAAACAGAAGAAAACAGTAGTAATCCCTCACCGGAGCAATGGGACGGTCGTGAGAAGCAGGCGCCAGGCGGTGGGGCGGCCGAGGCGTGGCGGCGAGCTGACAGGCGTCGGCGGGTGGGGTGAGGCGGGGCGTGGTGAGACGGGCCAAAGTGCAGGCGAGGCGTCGAGGCGGCGGCGCGGCGGCGAGGCGGAGGGTGGTGGAAGCGGCAGGCGTCGGCGGGTGTGGTGAAGCGAAGGGTGGTGGGGCGGCAGGCCCAAGGGGCGAAGCGGCGCCCGAGGCGGCGAGGGACGAGGCGGCGCCGGCGGGCGGCGGTGGATCTAGCTAGGGCGGGGCGTCGGGGAGGAGAGAGGAAGAGAGGAAGAGAAGAGAGATAACGGGCGGGGGGGTGGCGTCCGTTAGTTACTCAACTCTTTGCCGTCCGCCGCTCTTTGTCGTCCGCCATTTTCTCTCTTTGTCGTCCGCTAGCGGACGGCAAAAGAATGAAGCGATAAGTTTTTTAAGCAGGCGGGTGGGTGGGGCCACCTTCGTCTTTGCCGTCAGCTGGCGGACGGCAAAGAAATGGCAGACGACAAAGAAGTCTTTGTCGTCTGCCATTTCTTTGCCGTCGGCTTTTCGGTGGCTGATGGCAAAGAGCTTCTTTGCCGTCCGCTAGCGGACGGCAAAGATCTGGCAGATGGCAAAGTAGTTGATTCCAGTAGTGATCCGAGATGGTGTCTAGATTGGATCTGGTGGTTCTGGACTCTGCAGCGGTTGGATGAATATTTCGTTGACTCCCCTAGGGTTTCTGGAATATTGGGGTATTTATAGAGCAAAGAGGCGGTCCGGGGGCACCTGAGGTGGGCACAACCCACCAGGGTGCGCCTGGGCCTCCTAGCGTGCCCTGGGGGGTTGTGCCCCCCTCGGGCCACCCCCCAGGCGCAGCCAGAGCCCGTTGTGTTCCTTCTGGCCCATAAAAATTCTCCGTAATGTTCCCTGGGATTTGGACTCCGTCTGATATGGATTTTCTGCGATGTAAAAAACATGGAAAAAACAGCAACTGGCACTTGGCACTATGTCAATAGGTTAGTACCAAAAAATGATATAAAATGACTATAAATGATTGTAAAACATCTAAGATTGATAATATAACAGCATGGAACAATCAAAAATTATAGATACGTTGGAGACGTATCAATTGTCATTTGATGAACGGGATCACATCATTAGAGTATGATGTGATGTACAAGACCCATTCGTTAGCTTAGCATTATGATTGTTTAGTTTTATTGCTATTGCTTTCTTCATGACTTATACATGTTCCTCTGACTATGGGATTATGCAACTCCCGAATACCGAAGGAACACCTTGTGTGCTATCAAACGTCACAACGTAACTGGGTAATTATAAAGATGCTCTACAGGTGTCTCCGATGGTGTTTGTTGAGTTGGCATAGATCGAGATTAGGATTTGTCACGCCGTGTATCGGAGAGGTATCTGTGGGCCCTCTCGGTAATGCACATCTCTATGAGCCTTGCAAACAATGTGACTAATGAGTTATTTATAGGATGATGCATTAGGAATGAGTAAAGAGACTTACCGGTGACGAGATTGAACTAGGTATGATGATACCGAAGATCGAATCTCGGGCAAGTAACATACCGATGACAAATGGAACAACGTATGTTCTTATGCGCTTTGACCGATAAAGATCTTCGTAGAATATGTAGGAGCCAATATGAGCATCCAGGTTCCACTATTGGTTATTGACCAGAGATGTGTCTCGGTCATGTCTACATAGTTCTCGAACCCGTAGGGTCCGCACGCTTAACATTCGATGACGATTTGTTTTATGAGTTATATGATTTGATGACCGAAGTTTGTTCGGAGTCCCGGATGAGATCACGGACATGACAAGGAGTCTCGAAATGGTTGAGAGGTAAAGATTCATATATTGGAAGGTTATATTCGGACACCGGAATGGTTCAGGTCGTTTCGGGTAAGTTTGAGTCTGGGGTTACGGACTCCCTCGGGGATATCAGGCCTTCATGAGCCCTAGTGGAGAGAGGAGGAGGCGGCCAGGTGGAGGCGCGCGCCCCCCAAGCCCAAACCGAATTGGACTAGGGTTGGTGGGCGGCCCCCCTTTCCTTCTTCTCCTCCACCTCTTTCCCCTTCCCCCCTTCTCCGGAAAGGAAAGGAGGGGGCCGAATCATACTTGGACCGGGAGTCCAAGTAGGACTCCCCCCGTTGGCGCGCCCCCCCTTGGGTCGGCCATCTCTCCTCCCCCCTTTATATACGTGGGAAGGGGCACCCCAAAGGCACACTAAGTCTTCTCTTAGCCGTGTGCGGTGCCCCCCTCCACAGTTACACACCTCGGTCATATCGTCATAGTGCTTAGGCGAAGCCCTGCGCTGGTAACAACAACATCACCGTCGCCACGCCGTCGTGCTGACGGAACTCTCCCTCGTCCTCAACTGGATCAAGAGATCGAGGGACGTCATTGAGATGAATGTGTGCTGAACGCGGAGGTGCCGTACGTTCGGTGCTTGGATCGGTTGGATCGCGAAGATGTTTGACTACATCAACCGTGTTACTAAACGCTTCCGCTTTCGGTCTACGAGGGTACGTGGACACACTCTCCTCGCTCGTTGCTATGCATCTCCTAGATAGATCTTGCATGATCGTAGGTGAAATTTTTGAAATACTACGTTCCCCAACAGATAGTAGTAGCGCGGGTTTATACCCCTCGCTACTACTAAGTGGTGTCTACCGTGCCCCCTCGAGACATGCCATAGTAGTAGCGAGGGGTATAAACCCGCGCTACTACTAAGTTGATAGTAGTAGCGCGGATTTATACCCCTCGCTACTACTAAGTACATGGTTTTTCAAGAGCCCTGAAATCCCCATCTCCTCCCCCAAATCCTTCCTCTTCATCGTCACTCTCCCCCCTCTCTGTCCCTAGGCTCTCACATGGACCTCCTACCCATGCGCGCCTCCTCCTCCATGGCGCCAAAAGAGGTCGTCGGCATCCCGGAGCTCACGGGTCTTCCCCGCATCTCCATGCCACTACGCCGGAGCACCTCACGACTGACCAACCCCGCTGCTGCCTCCATCTCCTTCCTCTCTCCCTCGTTTTTCTTTTTCTCTCTCTCCCTCGTTTTTTTTCTCTCTCTCTCCCTCTGGTTTGACTCACCCTCCCATGTCCTTGCCCGTGCATGTCGTCATCATGGACAACCAGGAGCTCACTGCCTTTGCTGCGAAGAGGATCCCCACGCCACCGCCTTGCTCGGCCATGGATCCGGGCACTCTGCAGCAGTTGTCGCTAGATCTGGTCTGCCACTGCCCTTCTGCACCTCCGACGACCCCTGCCGTCGCTGGATCGAACCATTGCTGGCAATGATAGCATGCACGGGATAGGGAATTTTGTTTTGTTTTTGAAATTGATAGTAGTAGCGCGGGTGGCAACCACGCTACTACTGACAGACGTAGTAGTACTACATGGTAGCTGTAGCGCCGTAGTAGTAGCGCGGGCACCCGCACTACTACTAGGCTTTTCCCTAGTAGTGATGTTCTGGATCCAACTAATCAATTTCTTCCCAAACCCCCTAGCTCTCATGGTGTTCAGGATAAACTTATGGTCAATCAAATCAAAAGCCTTCTCAAAGTCCAGTTTCATAATCATCATTTCTTCCTTAGATTGATGGCATTGATGTAAATATTCAAAAGCCCAGGCTAGACAATCCTGAATAGATCTTTCCTTCAGAAAACCATACTCAAAAGCCCAGCCGCATAATTGTGCCAGTAATGCCTTCGATTTTGAGGATGATAGGTTGAGTAGGGTGCCATCTGAAGTGAGCTTTTAAACAATGGACATGGCTATGCCATCGTCAAGGTCCACAATGTGATAAATCGTCCTAAGAGAGATGGGTTCTTACAAGTGGGCCACCTTAATTCCGCCGTTGTGTTTATGTTGCTTATCCATGCACTGTCCATTAGAGCCCTCTTACATTACAATCGGTTTTTATGTGACTTGTATTTTAATCTTTATGATATAAATGAGACACATATTATCATGCAAAAAAAAAAAGATCATGTGCATCGACTTATGCTGACAAAACATGACACCATCAAAAGAAAAGAGAAAATGCACCGGACATTGGAAATCAACATTTTCTAACTTTATCCATAAATCCTTTACTCATATTTTCAAAATTGAAATGCTTGATCCAATGCAAAATAATGCTTTGCGACTCTTTACCCATAATCCAATTTTTATTTCGAAGACAATTTATATTAGTCTTTGCATACAAATCGTGAGAGCACATGGTCTTCCTCCTCAATATGCTCCCGACCGAAAATTGCCACCGTGCCGGGTGCGTACTGCCTGGAGACGAAACGAGTCAGACATCCGTTCCTGCATTTCTGCACGTCCGTGTCCCACTCCCAGCCTACCGATTCCCCTTTTAAGCTAAGGGCATCTCCACTAGTCCCTCAAGAAGCCTCCCTAAGCCATTTTTTGCGCGCCAGCGGACAAAAACCGCCCCAGTCAGGCCCCCAACTCGCTGTTTTCGCTGGTAAGAGCAAAAATTTCCGCCGGCAACCCCATACCACACCCAGCACACTGGGGGGCTCCTGGGAGGCCTAATCTCGCCTTTTTGTGGGCGCTGGCCCCCCAGCCAGCGTCTCTCTTCTGTTAATAACTCATTTTATGGGCGCTGGCCCACCCACGTGCTCCCTCCACGCGCTCGCCTGCTCGCCGTGCTCGCCCTGCGTGTCGTGGCCGCCCTCGACGGAGCGGAGCGGAGCTCGTGGACGGGGTGAGGCTTCCGTAGCGAGCAACTCCGAGGGCGAGCGAGCTCGTGGCCGGGCGGAGCGTGGCCGGGGCGGAGCTAGCGGCCGGCAGCACTACCGCCCGCTTCGCCGACTACTCGCTGCCCGAGACCGGCAATGGCGAGCTCGGCGCCCCCTTCCTCCTCCTCCTCCTCCTCTCCGTCCTCGTCGCGAGCTCGGAGGCGCCATGCGTCACCTCCACCTTAGTCAGTGCCCGGCCGGCGCGGTGAGCAGCCACCAATAGGCGTCCTCGCGCGTGAGGCGGCAGGCCAGGCGGCCTCGAGGCAGACGGCGGTGGCGGCTAAGGCGCATAGCGCGGCGTGGCAGCCTGACCTCGAGCAGAGACGGCAGGTGGCGGCTAAGCGTGGCGCAGACGAAGCGGCAGCAGTGGCGTCCGGTGCGGTCTTGGGCCAGGCGGCAGCGGCGGCAGCACTTAGGTCCGGCCATGGCAGTGGCCTTGGCGCGGGCGAAGCGTGGCGGAGAGCCTGGACCTCTTGCTCCTCTTCTTCTTCATGGCGTCGCTCCGGCACAAGGACGGCAGCCTGGACCTCCTCCTCTGCTCCGGGGCCTCCTCGACATCGTCACCGGCCCGGCCGCTTCCTTGCTGCGTGCCACGCGTCCTCCTCGTCGAGGTGCAGAGATGCTTGGGGGTGGAGATGACTGAAAGAGATCTGAGCCCCGAGGTAAAATTCTCGCCGGCAGGGCCCCAGGAGACGAGAAAAATGCCTCCTGGGGAGGCCAACGGCTGGAGATGCCCTAAGCATCATCCATTCATCCATCAGGCCAGTCAGGTGATCCAGCCAGCCTAGCTGCACCAACTTTGCCACAAACGAACCAGGCAACCACAGCCCTGAGCGCACCTCTGCGACAATTTCTTGTTATACAAAACATATGGACCTGTAGATATCATGCATACTAGTACTGGTGGTAGTGGTAGGATCACACGTCACTCTCACAACTAAGTGCGTGCCATTTGGCTTTTGGGCAAAGCACAGGATGCTCGGCATATCTTCCGCTGCACGCCGGCCGTCCATTTTTGAAAGAACTGCTAGGATTTCACAATTCCGTAATGCTTAGTCCATATGTATCGTTGACAGGGACAGGGGATGCGTGGACGTGATGACAGGTCTTGGACGTAGGAGCGGTGATAAACTAATTCATTCTGTTTCTGCCCCTGATGCGACTAAATTTTTTTTTAACACAGTACAATTGCACATGCTCATACATACACATATGTACTTATCTTTATAAATGCACGCACGCACATCCTACCTTATGTGTACCTCCGAGAGACTGAACCGGTACATCATCTTAAGCTTGACGAAATCATCACAGGCGCATTCGTAGTCGACGGGGGCGTCTTTTTCCATTCAACGCACATCAGTAGAAGGTTTAAGATAAATCCAGAAAAATACAAGTATCAACGTCAAGTTTAAGACTTGAACTCTGATAGGTTGAGTATATCAGTGTTTTCTAAACATCCAACCGCAGATTGATTCGCCCTAACACAACTAAATTCATTTGGGTGGTGCAGGGAATTGGGTCGAAGTAAAATGCATTCGATCTGAAGGGTGGTTAGCTAGCTCTAGCGAACACGATGGATTAGTATGCAAAGCTAACACGTCTGATCTTGTTCGTGTTAAGCATCTACGAACCCACTTTGGATCTCATATTCTTTAGCTTTTTCTAGGGGATCATATTCTTTAGCTTAATGAATAGCTTTATCACTCCTCCGCCCCATGGCCCATGGCCCATCAGATCTGACCTTTGTTTTAGCTCTCTCATTTAGTTTCGCTAAAATTGAAGTATACCTTTTTTTTCTGCGGGGTGTGCCTGCTATGAAAATGGAAAAAAAATCAGCATTGAACAGTGTCGAACAATAACATCACTATTCATTGCTAAATTTGCTTTTCTCATAGCTCACATCTTGTAATGTGTTTCAACTTGGAATTTTGCATGGCAATGAAACATCACCCTCTTAACATCGAGTAATTTTTTTAGATTTTTTTGGAACTTTCAAATTTGGTTTCCATAAGTTTTCTTTGAATATTTGTTTTCATGTGATATCCCCCTTACTTATTCACCATTTAACAAAATGGTGAGATAAAATATTCAAATTAACTAACTAATGTAATATGATGTCGATGCAATGCTGATGAGATGCATATGATGCACAAAAATATAATAGGCAAATATATCTAGGTATTATTACCGGACTGTTACACTAGAGCCATGGACAACACAGTGAGAGCTCAGAAGGAAGAAGAAATCTAGTCGAGAGAGAGAGGACTAGCTTAGCTGCCCCGATCTTGTCCCAGTGGATGAAAGGGCGGCTAGAGGGAGGATATCAATGCATTATCGCAGGATGCAGGCGGAGGGTCGCGGGAGCCATCTCGACCTTTTTACTTACATGCAGATTAACCCGAACCATGAATCCATGTCGATTTTCTCTCACCTTTTCAGTTAGAGTGCATTTTTGGAACCCGAGAATATTTGACCTCATTTAAACTTAGCGGCATTCATGTTTATGTTTCAGAAAATTATGAGAGAGAGAAAATCACACATGCGTTTATGGCACAGAAACTTACGTTGGTAAGTTTTTGAAACAAAAATGATATCTAGGACATATGATGTACAAGTTACTGTTCTAAACTCTACAATACAAGTAACCAGTGATGTGTAAGTCCATTATGTTGTTTCTCACACCTGTTGTAAATGATCAATTATTGTACGGACATACAAAAGTAACTTTCTACTCCAATAGTGAGATGTGCTTCTTTTGAAATAAAAAAAGAATAAGAAGATATCAAATGTACCCCTATTCATACTAGGTTTGCCCCTTTTCATTTTTCCTCCACATCACGGTAGATCATAGTCATCCAAACATACACACCGATGTGGAAACATAGAAACTAGGGACAAGAACATGATGAAAGAGACACCTTGAATTGCATTCTAGTGAATTTTGCCTCTGATATAGTTTGGATGATACAAACAGTTAGGTGGGATGGAAATTTGTAATTCTTAGCGAAAAGGCACATATGTAGTAAGCAATAAGGAAGTTGTGAAAAAAGTGCATACAAACATGAAAAAAAAACGTTCATTTGTGATCTTTGTTTACTGTAATATTTACTCCATCCAGAACCACAAGGTCATCATGGAACACGACAACCAAACACAGGAAATGCACGGAAGGCCTGATCTTGTCACAAACAACAACACAACCAGATAATTGCCACTGACCAAAATTTTCTTTGACATCATCCATCATGCTTGATTATACGTCTTCAACTTCACTGTAATGCCACGGACACACCCGTTAGTTACTGGGCACTACTCCTTGGGGGATCTAGACTGGCCTCACAGATTAGCATTAGTCTTTCTTGCGCACTTTGTCCTCACTCGTGCGCACATGGGACCAACTTACTAGTTGGTCACACATCCTGAAATCGTTCCAAGCTGAGCACACTTAACTTTGGAGTTCTTTCTGAATGGGCTCCCAGAAAAGAAGAAATTCCTTGTTGATATGAGTAGTCTATAATCCCTATTAAGTCAGGCTATCACATTCACCTTGTACAAGAACGAACCTACTAATCGTGCAGAGGTTACACCGAGCAGTAGAGCATCGCCAAATAGTCAATCGAAGAGTGGAGCACAAGGTAACCTTGATTTTGCTGATGAGGTTTTCCGTGATAAAGTTGCGACTATCGCACTAACATAGCCCATTGCATCAACTGGAAAGCGCTACATGGTTAAAGCACCCTCATCGAGCCACACACATCCCCGACTTCTTTCACAATGAGAAACAAGCATAGGCACACCCAACTGACACACCATGCCATCGACATAAGAAGGACAAGGTACGACATAGCTTCACTAGCCATCATTACGGCCGCCACACAAGTTGCGTCGCTACCACACAGAGAATCGACCAACCACTGGTCCTGCGAGCCCGTGCTGGCTCAAAAGGCGAGGCCTCCAAGGAGGAGAACAATGTGAACCGTTGTCATCACCTCATCAAAGGTAGATATGAGTTTTCCATTGGGCAAGAACTTTGAGGGATGATAGGAGCACAACACGGCGTCAAAGCCTTCTGCCTTCATGAAGGTTACTACATCCGTGGACATCATTGTTGTTGGCTCTAAGGGCAGGAGACGAAGCTTTCCCTCCACATATATTCTCATTCCCCTGCCTGAAGCCGACTGACCACCAAGTCTACCACCAACCACAGCTACACACTCACGGTGATGATACCATGCTACGCATGCGGGCCTGCACAAGGTCCAACAACTAGATCTGAATCGCCAAGTGCTTCCTCTCAACTAAGAAGTTGTTGAGCTCCCAAGTGCAAGGGTCTATAGCAAACAACTATTTCCCTCAACTGACCTCAAGATTTATCGAACAAACATGAGCTATGCGATTTGCAATCAATGATTAGTACCTACACACACAAAATAGAACTTTCTTGTGCCCCCAACAAGACTAGTGAGATTGTAAATCTCACTAGCTATGCAAGTTACAAAAGTAGTTAAACGCAATGGTGGAAATTAATGGAAAAGTAAATGCAAGGCATTAAAAGATATTGAATGCTTTATACAAAAAGATGGACCGGGATCCATAGGTCCACTAGTGGTCTCTCTCGAAGATAAGCAACGGTGTGGTGAATAAATTACAGCTGGACAATGATTAAATTGCAATATTTATGAGTATAACCACTCATGGCATAATTATCATATGAACATCATATTCTGTAAATCTATATACCGTTATCCAACTGCATCTATAGCTAATACTCCACGCAAAGACCGCTATCCAGCATGCCTCTCAAAGTATTAAGTAAAATAGAGTATTGCAATAAGTATGATGACATGCAGTAGATGATATATTGTCTTCACCCTGCATTCAAAGGACAAGTGCACAACCATCTTTTTATCCATAGTGGCAATAACACAATACAAGAATTTTCAACTATCTATCACTACGGTAGCTTACTTGCAAGGTTGAAACCAAATGTCATACACAACTCCCTCTAAAGATCAAACCCCAAACTTGGCTAGAGAAAGGTTAATAGATCGGAGAGCATATATGAATAATAATTATGCAAATAATAAAAAAAGTAGATCAAAAAAAGAATCATGGATAGATCTAATTATAAAGTGAAAATTCATCTTATCCCAACAAACACACCGGACGATTACATCAAATGGATCACAATCATATATATAGGACATCTCATGTAATATTTGTATTGAGAAACAAGAGAGAGAGAGAGAGAGAGAGAGAGAGAGAGAGAGAGATCTAATGCTATGGATCATAGTTCAAAGTCACGGGCGATCATGATGGCCTTCAAGTCGATGGAGATGGCCATCGAGATGATTTGCTCCTCCGACAGAATACCAGAAAAGACCTCCGGATTGGTTCACAAATAAATAGAGGTGTGCAGCGGTGGAAACTTGAGGGTGATAAATTCCCAAAGGTTTCAATGGTATATGAAGTAACGGGGACCGAGAGACGGTAAATTGGAGCACTAGGTGGCCCACGCGGTAGGGACACGCGCCCCGCGTGGTGGGCGTGTGGGGGCAATAGGCAGCCCCCTGGCCTATGTCGTTGACCTCCAGGATTTTTTTGAGAGACAGAGTATAAACTCAGGCGGTGGAACACTCATATTGCACTAGAGATCTTAATCTATCCGGGACATCTGCTATGATTAGCTAGTCGTCACCCCACCTGGCTTCTGCTGCGAGTTCATGGGCCACCCGATTACAACCCCTGTTGGCAAATACCACCCTGTGTTCTTGGAATGAAGTGAGTGCAGCTTTTAAGTCCAGGATAAAGCCATAGCATGGGGACCAGACTGTCACATCGGCTATCAATGCATCAGCAATTGATTTGCAACCAGTCTCTAGAATCACTCGGCCCCTGTATACATTTGCCAAAGCATGCAGGCCAACGAGCGCAGCATGTCCTTCGGCTTCCTCCATGCTAACTGTATGGGCCAACTTCTTGCATGTGGGCAGGAACACGAGGCCCTTGTGATCTCTGGCTACTGCTCCTGCCCAGCACTGGCCGCTTTCAGGGATAAAAGAAGCATCTGAATTGACTTTTGCCCAACCAGCCGCATGTGCCATCCACTTCGAATGGTGAGCAACATGCGTCCGAGGTTGCACACTGGTCAATGTTGTCCCAATTTTGTCAGACTCTGATAAAACTTTCTGGCTTGCGTTTTTTCACTCATCCTCGTATCTCTATAGGAAGAGAACTCCACTCCTGATAGTCTCTTTTCAATCGTCGTGAACGCAGTCATCTCTCAGGTACCAACAACGCCAGAAGATCCGTAATTTTTTTGCTCTCATGTCCGGATGAACTGCATCAAGCAGCACATGTAACCAATCCCGGCTTGTGTGTCTGAACTCCCTTTCTAGAGGTAATCCCCACACATCCCTCATCGCATGTCTCAGCGCTCTACTTTTGGAACATGCAATTACCGCATGGAACTCATCCACCTCTTCATTGCCGCAAATCATACAAGTGGTGACCGGGATGATAGTACATTTGCACTTATTACCTTTTGTTGCTAAGGTATTAGTGGCCACTCTCCATCCAAAAATCCATACTTTCGGTGGAACGTTCGCTTTCCAGATCATACCCCAAATGTTGCGGTTATCTACACTCCGTGTGGAACTCGGAAGTTCTAGAGTTGTGTTACCTTGGATATTGGCGGCTAGTTTGTATGCATTTCTTGAAGGAAATATGCCCTAGAGGCATAATAAAGTTGTTATTTATATTTCCTTACATGATAAATTTTTATTATTCATGCTAGAATTGTATTAACCGAAAACTTAGTACATGTGTGAATACATAGACAAACAAAGTGTCATTAGTATGCCTCTACTTGACTAGCTCGTTAATCAAAGATGGTTAAGTTTCCTAGCCATAGACATGAGTTGTCATTTGATGAATGGGATCACATCATTAGAGAATGATGTGATTGACTTGACCCATCCGTTAGCTTAGCACTATGATCGTTTAATTTATTGCTATTGCTTTCTTCATGACTTATACATGTTCCTATGACTATGAGATTATGCAACTCCCGAATACCGGAGGAACACTTAGTGTGCTATCAAACGTCACAACGTAACTGGGTGATTATAAAGATGCTCTATGGTGTCTTCGATGTTGTTTGTTGAGTTGGCATAGATCGAGATTAGGATTTGTCACTCCGATTGTCGGAGAGGTATCTCTGGGCCCTCTCGGTAATGCACATCACTATAAGCCTTGCAAGCACTTTGACTAATGAGTTAGTTACGGGATGATGCATTACGAAATGAGTAAACCGACTTGCCGGTAACGAGATTGAACTAGGTACGATGATACCGATCAAATCTCGGGCAAGTAACATACCGATGACAAAAGGAACAACGTATGTTGTTATGCGGTTTGACCGATAAAGATCTTCGTAGAATATGTAGGAACCAATGTGAGCATCCAGGTATTATGAGTTTATGTGTTTTGACCGGAGATGAGTCTCGGTCATGTCTACATAGTTCTCGAACCCGTAGGGTCCGCACGCTTAACATTCGATGACGATCGGTATTATGAGTTTATGTGTTTTGATGTACCGAAGGTAGTTCGGAGTCCCGGATGAGATCACGGACATGACGAGGAGTCTCGAAATGGTAGAGACATAAAGATTGATATATTGGATGACTATATTCCGACACCGGAATGGTTCCGAGGTGTATCAGATATTTACCGGAGTACCTGGGGGTTACCGGAACCCCCCGGGGGGTCACTGGGCCTTCATGGGCCTTAATGGAAGAGAGGAGGAGGCGGCCAAGTGGTGCCCCCCCCAAGCCCAATCCGAATTGGGGAGGGGGGGCGGGCCCCCCTTTCCTTCTCCCCCTCTTCCCTTTCCTTCCCCTCGTAGTTGGACTGGGAAAGGGGGGAACCACTAGGAGTAGGATTCCCCCCTTGGGGCGCACCCCATGAGGCCGGCCGGCCCCCTCCTCCACTCCTTTATATAGGGGGAGGGGAGCACCCCATAGACACACAAGTTGATCTTAGCCGTGTGCGGTGCCCCCCTCCACAGATTTCCACCTCGGTCATTGTCGTAGTGCTGAGGCGAAGCCCTGCGTTGGTAACTTCATCATCACCGTCAACACGCCGTCATGCTGACGAAACTCTTCCTCGGCTTCAGCTGGATCTAGAGTTCAAGGGACGTCACCAAGCTAAACGTGTGCAGACCCGGAGGTGCCGTGCGTTTGGTACTTGACGGTTGGATCGCGAAGACGTTCGACTACATCAACCGCCTTAACGCTTCCGCTTTCGGTCTAGGAGGGTACGTGGACACACTCTCCCCGCTCGTTGCTATGCTTCTCCTAGATAGATCTTGCGTGATCGTAGGAATTTTTTGAAATACTACATTCCCCAAACACTTCTTACCGAGAAATTGCCGTTTCTCTCATGGTGCCATGCAACGCAGTCCGTTACTCAGTCAAATACCACGCAACGCAAAAGCCTATGATAGGGTGGACTGGAATTTTCTGAAGGAGGTGCTATTAAAAACGGGTTTCTCAGAAAAGTGGACAGGATGGATAATGCAATGCGTGAGCTCAGTCCGTTACTCAGTCAAATGTAATGGATAATTGTTGGAACTATTTGCCCCGTCTAGAGGTCTTCGCCAAGGAGACCCTCTCAGCCCTTATCTATTCCTGTTTGTGGCAGATATCCTTGTCAGCCTTATGAAGAGAGAGATAGAGGATGGGAATATGACCCCACTAAAAATTGCCAGAAACAGCCCAGGCATTTCAAATCTTTTGTTTGCCGATGACAGCCTGATCTTTTTCAAGGCGACGACTGAACAGGCCAGAACCATCAAGAAAGTGTTGGCAAAATTTCAGAAAGGCACGGGTCAAGTACTAAGCGAGAGCAAATGCTCCATCCTTTTCAGTGAGCTATGCCCGAAGAAAACTAGAGAGGAAATCAAGGAAACCTTGGGGGTTGTCTCCTCTACTTTTGATAGTAAGTACTTGGGGCTCCCGACGCCGGAAGGAAGAATGAAGGATGCAAATTTCCATCCTATTATGGATAGGTTTGGGAAAAGGTGCAATGACTGGTCTGAGAAGTTCATGTCATACGCAGCCAAGGAAGTACACGTGAAGTTGGTGGTATAGGCCCTACCATGTTTCACAATGGGTGTTTTCCTCCTTTCCAAGGGCTTCTGTGAGAAGTACGAGAGAATGATCCGAGAATTGTGGTGGGGAGATGAACATGGTCAATGCAAGGTGCACTGGATGCCATGGGAGCGCATGACAAAACCGAAACGGGTAGGAGGCATAGGCTTTAGAGATATGCATCTATTTAATATAGCTTTGCTAGCCAAACAGGCGCAGAGAATTATCCAGAGACCTGACAGTCTGTGTGCTAGGGTGCTTAAGTCAAAATACTACCCTCATGGCAATCTGTTGGACACTGTGTTTGCATCGAATGCCTCCTGGTATGGAGAGGCATTGAAGCTGGACTCGAGCTTTTGAAAAAGGCATTATTTGGCGCGTTGGGGATGGTAAGAGGATTCAAATCCAATGTGACCGATGGATCCCGAGGAAGGAGGGCCTAAAGACAACTTCGTTTACTAGGAGATCGAGATTACGCTGGCTGAATCAGCTCATGTTGCCGGATAGGAAAGAGTGGAATGTGGAATTGATTAAGCAAATTTTTCACTCCTTCGATGTTGGCGACATATGCAAGATTCCTATACCGACAACTGATGCGGAGGACCTCCAGGATTTTTCTGAGCCCGGTAAAATAATTTTCCTGAAAAGTCCAAAAACAACATAAAGAGCAACTAGCACCGGGCATTGGATTAATAGGTAACTCCAGAATAATAATATAAAATGATTTAAATTGGTGAAAAATGTGTCTATTTTAGTATAAATATGGCATAAAATAATAAAAAAGTATACATATGTCGGAGACGTATCACCCAGCTACAACCGCACTGAACCCATCAGACCTCCACCAATGCATTAGTGCTAAGATGAGATGCTAAGCACATTAAAGAGCTAAGCAACTAAAGTCCCCAATGCAAAGGTGCTTAACTTATTGTTGCTAAGCATCCTTCATTTAATGATTTAGCAACTAAAGTTGTTCATGCATTCGTGGGCTTTTTTCATTTACGTGTTTTCCCTAGGTTCCCATGCTCTCTCTTCTTAATTACCTTGCCACATCATCTTTTTTGCCTAGATGGCAACCTTAGCACCTGTACAAGGTGGAGCATTGGGAGGGGCCTCATACCAGTATCTCCATGTTCCGGGGCATAGACTGCCACCTGCAAGCAGAGCGCTCGTCTGCTCGCCCCGCCACCAAGATGTCATGCTGCAAGATAAGGGGACCTCACCATTGGGGAAGCCCGCCACCACAGGAGGAGCATGGGAGCGAGTCTCGTCGTTGCCGCAATAGCGGCTAGCAACGAGAGTAATAGGAAGGAATTGAAGGAAATATGCCCTAGAAGCAATAATAAAGTTGTTATTTATATTTCCTTATATCATATGATAAATGTTTATTATTCATGCTAGAATTGTATTAACCGGAAACTTAGTACATGTGTGAATACATAGACAAACAGAGTGTCCCTAGTATGCCTCTACTAGACTAGCTCGTTAATCAAAGATGGTTAAGTTTCCTAGCCATAGACATGTGTAGTCATTTGATGAACGGGATCACATCATTAGAGAATGATGTGATGGAAAAGACCGATCCCTTAGCTTAGCACTATGATTGTTTAGTTTATTGCTATTGCTTTCTTCATGACTTATACATGTTCCTATGACTATGAGATTATGCAACTCCCGAATACCGGAGGAACACTTAGTGTGCTATCAAACGTCACAACGTAACTGGGTGATTATAAAGATGCTCTACAGGTGTCTCTGTTGGTGTTTGTTGAGTTGGCATTGGTTGAGATTAGGATTTGTCACTCCGATTGTCGGAGGATTATAAAGATGCTCTACAGGTGTCTCTGTTGGTGTTTGTTGAGTTGGCATTGGTTGAGATTAGGATTTGTCACTCCGATTGTCGGAGAGGTATCTCTGGGCCCTCTCGGTAATGCACATCACTATAAGCCTTGCAAGCAATGTGACTAATGAGTTAGTTGCGGGATGATGCATTACGGAGCGAGTAAAGAGACTTTCCGGTAACGAGATTGAACTAGGTATGATGATACCGACGATCGAATCTCGGGTAAGTAACATACGGATGACAAAGGGAACAACGTATGTTGTTGTGCGGTTTGACCTATAAAGATCTTCGTAGAATATGTAGGAACCAATATGAGCATCAGGTTCCGCTATTGGTTGTTCACTGGAAGTGAGTCTCGGTCATGTCTACATAGTTCTCGAACCCGTAGGGTCCGCACGCTTAACGTTTGATGATGATCGGTATTATGAGTTTATGTGTTTTGATGTACCGAAGGTAGTTCGGAGTCCCGGATGTGATCACCGACATGACGAGGAGTCTCAAAATGGTCGAGACATAAATAATGATATATTGGACGATGTTATTCGGACACCGGATGAGTTCCGGGGGTCACCGGATTAGTTCCGACCCACCGGATAAATATCGGAGTGCTGGAATGGTTATCGGAACCACCGGAGAAGTAAAGGGCCTTATTGGGCCTAGGGGAGAAAGAGGGGGGCAGCCAAGGGCTGGCCGCGCACACCCCATGGGCCTAGTCCGAATTGGACTAGGGGGAGGGGGCGCCGCGTTCGGTACTTGATCAGTTGGATCGTGAAGACGTTCGACTACATCAACCACGTTACTTAATGCTTCCGCTTTTGGTCTACGAGGGTACGTGGACACACTCTCCCACTCGTTGCTATGCATCACCTAAATGGATCTTGCATGTGCGTAGGATTTTTTTTGAAATTACTGCGTTCCCCAACAGTGGCATCCGAGCCAGGTCTATGCATAGATGTTATATGCACGAGTAGAACACAAAGAGTTGTGGGTGATAATAGTCATACTGCTTACCAGCATGTCATACTTTGATTCGGTGGTATTGTTGGATGAAGCGGCCCAGACCGACATTACATGACCGCGTTCATGATACTGGTTCTACCGCCGTGCTTAGCACACAGGTGGCTAGTGGGTGTCTGTTTCTCCAGCTTTAGTTGAATCGAGTGTGACTACGCCCGGTCCTTGTCGAAGGTTAAAACAACACACTTGGCGAAAAATCGTTGTGGTTTTGATGCGTAGGAAAGAACGGTTCTTGCTAAGCCCGTAGCAGCCACATAAAATTTGCAACAACAAAGTAGAGGACGTCTAACTTGTTTTGCAGGGCTTGCTATGATGTGATATGGTCAAGACGTGATGATATGTAAATTGTTGTATGAGATGATCATGTTTTGTAGCAGTTATCGGCAACTCACAGGAGCCATATGGTTGTCGCTTTATTGTATGAAATGCAATCGCCATGTAATTGCTTTACTTTATCACTAAGCGGTAGCGATAGTCGTGGAAGCAATAGTTGGCGAGATGACAATGATGCTTCGATGGAGATCAAGGTGTCAAGCCGGTGATGATGGTGATCATGACGGTGCTTTGGAGATGGAGATCAAAGGCACAAGATGATGATGTCCATATCATATCACTTATATTGATTGCATGTGATGTATATCCTTTATGCATCTTATTTTGGTTAGTAAGGCGGTAGTACTATAAGACGATCTCTCACTAAATTTCAAGGTACAAGTTTTCTTTCTGAGTATGCACCGTTGCGACGGTTCGTCGTGCCGAGACACCACGTGATGATCGGGTGTGCTAAGCTCTACGTTCACATACAACGGGTGCAAGCTAGTTTTGCACACGCAGAATACTCGGGTTAAACTTGACGAGCCTAGCATATGCAGATATGGCCTCCGAACACTAAGACCGAAAGGTCGAGCGTGAATCATATAGTAGATATGATCAACATAGTGATGTTCACCATTGAAAACTACTCCATCTCACGTGATGATGACATGGTTTAGTTGATGTGGATCACGTGATCACTTAGATGATTAGAGGGATGTCTATCTGTCAGGAACCCGATTCTAAGCTACACCGATCTAGCATGTAACACATCATATCACTTTGCGGCCTCACACATGGTATTCCCACAGGTGCCACCTTACCTGGCCCGGGATCGTTTGCACCTTTTGGCTCACGTATATGATAGTGTCGCTAGTATCCGTATGACAGAGAACCCGGGCCGACATGACAAGTCGTGAACCCAAAGTGGCGCTAACTTACGGGGACAGGCATACATGAACCAGCATCGAACGTGTCGGTCATCAGCGTGTGAATCCGGGCTGTAGCAACTGGGCTAACAGGACTCCGGGAACCCGGGCTGTAGCAGGCTAGCAGGACTCCGGAAATCACCGTGTGACATTTCCCTGAAGGGACAGACACATGAACAAAGTGGATCACATGCCGGCCAGTCTAAGTGTTTCGGAGCAGTAGTAACTGGGCTAGCAGGACTCCGGTAAACCGGGCTGTAGCAGACTACCATGGCTCAGTGGAAGCACTAGACTACATTTCCCCATAAGAGAGGCTACCAAGGATAGACAACTAGGTTGTCGGATCCCACACATACCAAGCATTTCAATCATACACACAATATGCTCGATATGTGTAAATACAACATGGCATCACAACAAAACTCTACGACTCAAAGTATTTATTCATTAGGCTCCAAGGAGCCAAGTATTACAAACATGGGTCTCATGACCCAACATACAGAGCATACAAGCAACAAACGGAAGCATAAACATGTCTGAGTATAGACAACTACAAATGAAAAAGGCTGAGAAGACTGACTATCTACAAGACCCTCCCAAGGGTACAAGATCGTAGTTGAGGTAACAAGCTAAACATCGAAGTCCACGCGGAACTACTAGTGAGACTGAAGTCTCTCTACAAAAACATAAATTAAGCAAACGTGAATACAAATGTACCCAGCAAGACTTACATCAGAACTAGCTACATATGCATCAGTATCAACAAAGGGGTGGTGGAGTTTAACTGCAGCAAGCCAGCTTTGACTCGATGGCTATCCTAAACTACATTGCAAGTAACTCTTTTGAGGTGGCGCCGAGTCCACATATTCACCATATCAATACACCACTATGGATCCGCTCCGCCTCCCTACGAGAACGCCATCCATAGCACTCACGCTTATCTTGCGCATTTTAGAGTACCCACTTTCACTTGTCTATGAACTGTACAGGCAACCCAGAGGTCCTTTACCGCGGACGCGGCTATTAGAATAGATGATGTTAACCCTGCAGGGGTGTACTTCTAACACACGCTCTCACCACTTACCGCCGTTTACACGACATGTACTCGGCAACCTTCAAGCCAAAGCCCAACGAGGGTGTCGGCCACGGCCTACCTAAACACTCAAGTCTCTAGTCCAGGTTTATCCCCTATTCAGGTTCCATCCGCAGGGAGTCCGGCCGAGGTTTCCATATACGGCCCCAAATGATGTGTACAGGGTTCCGCGACACCAAACGGGTGCCCGGCATACCCGGCCACGTGCCTACCGCATCACAGCCCACCCCTCGGGTCAGCGCTGCACACGGCCTCCAGCATACTACAAACACCAGAAACTACTTGCAACTCCTGGACAGAGGACAAGGGTGGTTAAGAAGCCGAGAGGGTCCATTGGTTTCGGGCCCAATGCATGGTAGTAGTTGTTCATGGATCACAAACACAGAACTCGGTTCCTGAGGACGGTTTCAATGAGACAACCCACCATGTACTCCTACATGGCCTCTCACCGCTACCTTTACCAAATCGTAGGACATGTTCATCACCATTCCAATTCATCCTCGATGAATCAGACCTGACTCAACTCTAAGCGATGAGTGCATTGTCGTGGTTACGAGTCCCGACAAAGAGAATAGGGGGTAGGAATGTAGAGGCAAGATCTTAACTATGGAGGAGTTGTACACGCTGGTTTTACGAGTTCATGCCCTTCTCGGAGGAAGTAACAGCCCTACGTCTCGGAGCCCGGAGGCGGTCGACTGGATTATATGCGTGTGTGTTACAAGGGGTGAGAACCCTTGTCCTGCAGGAGGGTGGCTTATATAGAGTGCGCCAGACCCCAACACCCTCTGTTACATAGGATTCAAGGTACATAAAGAGGTGGCGTTACAGGTAACGCCTGTACTGAAATGTTGTAAATGGTCATTAAATATCTAAGTAAATGCCCGACCGTTGCTGCGCGGAGCGGCTTTAGGTCTTCTTATCGTCGAGTGGTTTGATGGTCGAGTGACCTGGATAAAGTGAGATCACCGAGTGGATGGTAGGTCGAGTGGACTTCACTCGACGCCTTTGCTGGATCCCTTCTTCTGATACTTGAACTTCTTTGTTCTTAGGACTAGGACCTTAGGTAGGATGTATAGGTCAGGCCTATTACCCTACCCTAGGTTTATGTCTACATCATTAGCCCCCGAATGGATCGAGGTTTGAGTGAAACAGAAGCACGGAGTTGACCTTGCTTTTACTCTTGATTGTCTTCGTCGATATCTCCAAGTAGAGGCCAGTTGACAGAACTTCAGCTTCGTTTCGGTCGCCTTGATCGGTTCAGAAATTACCGACTGGTTTATATCACCACATCCGTCGAACGAAACTTCTGACACGAAATCTTTGGCGTGATCGGTTGCAGAGGATCCCGGATTTCCTGGGATTTGAAATTTTGGTAGGAGCGTGCCAGGCGGAGCGTCCCGCAGTAAGTGGAGTAGATAAATAGGACTTTTCGATTACTGCGCCACCTTTTTCGCCACGTATCCCATGTGCAACTGTTGGAGAGATTTGACAGGACCGCTCGGGCCCACGTGTCAGCCACTCGGGAGTAGGCTCTTAAAAACGGCGAGACCGAGGCGTTTGCAGATCAGGCGTGCTCATTCCCTTCTTCTTCCTCTCGCGACTCGCTTCCGCCTGCACCATCCACTCTCGATGCCGTCGCTCCGCCGCCATGGGGAAGGACAAAAAGGTGGCGCTGGAGCGTGCGAAGAAAGCGACGGGGGCGGCGAAGAGCAAGAAGGTGAATCGGGGGTCTTCGTCGCGCTCGGGGCTGCCCTCGGGTTGGATCCAAGGAGATTGGATCCGATCCTCGCTCCGACAGGAGGACTTGGACGATATGGCCGAGCTGGGGCTGATCGTCCATAAGAGCGCGCGCCTGCCGAGGGGAGAAACGGAGCCACAACCGCGGCCGGGTGAGTGCGTCCCGCTCGCCACCCACGTCGATCGTGGTTTTTCTCTTCCCCCGCATCCCTTCTTTCACGGATTCCTGAATTTCTTTGGGGCCCAACTCCACCATTTTACTCCCAACACTATCACATATCTTGCTGCGTTCATCTCCATGTGCAAGAATTTCTTGGGGTGCCGACCGCACTAGGGTCTTTTCAAGCACATCTTTACCATCCGATCTCAAACTGTGAAGAAAGCAAACTCAAAAGATGAGAAAACCCATGTCATTCACATGTGTGGAGGCCTGGGCATTCAGAAGAGGAAAAGGAGCTCTTTCCCTCCGATGACTCTTCCTGAGTCGATAAGGGGCTGGCAGTCGTCCTGGTTCTACTGCCAGGACCTCACAACCCCAGGCCAGTCGACTGGGCTTCCTCCTTTCTCTTTTGACGGTGTTCAACCCCCATATTCTTTGAAAGTAACTGATGCGGAGAAGGCAGAGACTGGCATGCTAGTTGAGAGAGTGGTACAACTGATCAACCAGGGTGTCACTGGTATGGATCTGCTTGAGGTGTTTCTCGGTCGGTGGATTCAGCCTCTCCAAGCTCGTGACCATCCCATGTGGATGTACTCCGGGGCTGGCGACACTGCTCGGGTTCATCCGGAGGAGGTGGAGGCCAAAACCATAGCCGAGTGGTTGATGGGTATCACCGGAACAAGGACAACCCTGTGGGTGCTAGGCGAGTCGACCCTTTCGGTAAAGCAACCCGCCAGAGAAGGTCTGGTCATCATGACTGAGTATTTGAACGCCTTTTCCGACTGATTGTTGTTTCGACTGACTTAGGATTGGTCTCTTGCTTTGCAGATCTATACGGAGATGTATTCGATGCCCAATGGTGAACAAGCTCTGGAGCAAGACCAAGAGGGCGAGGACAGTCTTGAGGAGAGTGGCAAGTGGGAGTCCCGGCTGATGATGATGAAGATGAGAGCGACGAGTCGGAAGACGAGGAGGTAGCCGACTCACCGCCTCGCTCCGAACATCGATCCAAGCAGAAGCATGACCCCGCGAACAGGCGCGGCAAGGCCGTGGCGTCAAGTGCTCCATCTCTAAAGCGCGCTCGGTCCCCGACACTAGATCTGACTGAGAAGGTCACCAAGAAGCCCAAAGCTAACCCTTCGAAGGCTCGGAAGACCTTGCCTAAGATTAAGATGGATGTTCCTGCTTACAGGTAAACGCGCTCTTCTCATATCTTTTGCCGCGATCAATTTTTCTGTTCTGATTGGCTTTCTTGTTCTGACCGAGTGGACGATGAATTTCTGTAGCCCGACCTCAGCTGCAACCGACATGGATATCGACAAGACTCCAGCCGACGAGGAAGCTGACGACGTCGTCACCTCCAAAGCCAGTAAGCCAGGTCGATTCGAATTCGTATGGTCGACTGAATGATTTGTCAGTTATTCTTATGGCTTTCTCTGTTCCTTGCAAATCGACGAAATGTTGTTGTGTTTCAGGATGACGATGAAGAGGTGCCACTGAGAGGGAGGAGGAAGAAGGATAAGGAGCTGAGTGGGTAGGTGCCTGAGGTCCAAGTTCCTCAGTCGACTGTGACGCCTGGAACGGTGGTCGAGCGCTCGACAGATCCGGCTCGAACCAATGTCACCTTCGCTGTTCCGTTGTCGACTGATTGCCCCTCGGGATCAGCTGCTCAGACTTCTGCTGCACCGATACAACTATCTGCTTCAGATCCGGCGATTGCTCTGCCTCCATCACTTTTCACTGCATATCAAACTCCAGACGATCCGCCAACTGCTGCCAAGGAAGCTCTTCTTCAATTGAATCTTGTGATGGGACAGATGAAAATGGTGCGTGAGGCTAGTCAGGTAGCCTTCAACGCCGGAGCTGCTCTGCAAGCCAATGTCCAGGTTAGTCGACTTTATAATCGACCGTATTTCTTGTCTGATCACCCACTGGGGTGTGGCTGTTTTAATGTTGTATGTCTCTCTGTGTCGATTCAAACTGAACCTCACGCCAAGTGGAATCAAAACCAGTGGGGGCACGCTGAGTGCACCCACTGGGTGTAGTCCCCGAGACCGTAGGTGACTGCGGGCAGTCGACTGTGGTCTGAGAACTTTCTTTTTCTCTTTTTTTTGAAGAATCAGTGGGGGCACGCTAAGTGCACCCACTGGGTGTAGTCCCCGAGACTGCCATTGAATGTTTGATTCGGTGGTAGTCTTAGAGCAATTAGCATTGTGATGCCTTTTTATCTCTGTCGACTGATATGACTTGTGACTGTAGAAATCTTGCGATCTTGGGGCTCAGCTCTCTGCAATGAACAAGCAGGAAATCAGCATCAACCTTGATCTGGAGTTGGCCAAGAAAAATCTCCAGAATGCTCGTGATGAAGTAGATGCCATGGGAGGTAATCAATCGCCGACTGTTTATCCCACTACTGGCACTTTTTCTTTCCATTTTTTTTGAACCGAGTGACTCCACTCGAGCAGATGTATGTAGTGAAAACCGCCAACTCCAAGCCTGTCTGAAGAATATTATTTCTTTAGAGAAAATGAAGCAGGCTTTGGAGCAGAAGGACCTGGACCTAGCTGCAGCTCGTAAGGAGGCGAGCGAGAAGGCGCTTATTGTCGACAAGAAGCTTGCTTGATCGGCAAGTTAGAAGAAGAAAATTCCAAATTTAAGATTGATGTTTCTGACGCCAACCAAGAAGTTGAGAGACTGAAGAAGGACAAGGAGAAACTGACCGACGAACTTGGGAGCCCCAGGATCAAGAACGGCGAATTAGAGTCTTATCTGAGCCAACTTGCTGCGAAACTGGTCCTGAAACTTGAAGGTACCTATTAATCTGTCTTTTTTCTGTCGACTGATAATTTTAATTGCAATGTCGACTCATACTTCACTCGACCGTGCAGAATTTTGCCAAGACTTTGAAGCGGAAACTGGGCGGGTCGAGATGGGTCTCGACTCCATTAACTGTCCAGTCAAGGATGAAGTTGCAATGAACGTGCTGCGGTTGGAGTCTCGCATGGATGGCGCAATTGCCTATCTGGCCCGTCTGAAGGCTGCAATGACCCGGATTGATGCAGAACTTTGGCCTCAGGCGGAACTGTCTCAAGATCTCGAGTCTCTGATGGCTCGACTGAATCAAATCCCTGAGCGTGTGCAAGAATGGAAGAAGTCCTTCGTCATTTGTGGTGCCGACGCCGCCTGCTCTCGTCCGAGTGCACTGCAAGGATGCCAAAGAAGACAAGCTGGCGGAGCTTAAAGTTGCAAACACGAAGAAGCATACTTTACAGTCTTTCATGGACACTTTTCTTGCCGCCGCCACTCGCATTGCAAACAGCATCGACCTTGACAGTTTCTGCGACCCGGCCAGTCCTTCTCCTGATGCGTGATCAAAAAAACATTAAGCTTCACCTTTATTTGCCACATGATGCCGAGTGATTGTGTAACCGTTAAACTGCTTCGAGCTTGATGCTCGAATACTTTTGAACCGTCGTTCGAAACCTTAGGAATTTATCCGAACTTGGTTTATTTCTGAATATGCTTGCGTTTACCTTCGAGTGGAAATTTCTTCACTCGGAATAATCTTCGTGTTTGAGATTTCAATCGTCCTACGCTTCATCGTCCTTGCAGGTAGGGATGGAGCGAACGTTTGTACTCATGGCGTAGCTTCGAAGGAGAAGGTTGCAGTCGACCTGCACCTCGTCGTCCTTGCGGATAGGGATGGAGCGAACATTGTACTTGTGGCGTAGCTCCGAAGGAGAAGGTTGCAGTCGACCTGCACCTCATCGTCCTTGCGGATACGGATGGAGCGAATGTTGTACTTGTGGCGTAGCTCCGAGGAGAAGGTTGCAGTCGACCCGCACCTTGTCGTCCTTGTAGATAGGGATGGCTTCTATACTTAGGCAAGTTCTGGATTGCGGCTAAGCCTCCGAGTGGGAGGGTTGCTCCCCATTCGGTAGGATTTTTCGTACTTAGGCGAGTACTTGACTGCAGCTAAGCCCCCGAGTGGAAGGGTTGCTCTCCACTCGGTAGGATCTTCATACTTAGGCGAGTACTTGATCAGGCTAAGCCCCGATTGGGAGGGTTTCTCTCCACTCGGTTGGATTTTTCAAACTTAGGAGAGTACTTGACTACAGCTAAGCCCCCGAGTGGGAGGGTTGCTCTCCACTCGGCAAGGTTTTTCAAACTTAGGCGAGTACTTGACTGCAGCTAAGCCCCCGAGTGGGAGGGTTGCTCTCCACTCGGTAGGATTTTTCAAACTTAGGCGAGTACTTGACTGCAGCTAAGCCCCTGAGTGGGAGGGTTGCTCTCCACTCGGTAGGATTTTTCAAACTTAGGCGAGTACTTGACTGCAGCTAAGCCCCCGAGTGGGAGGGTTGCTCTCCACTCGGTAGGATTTTTCAAACTTAGGCTAAACGGCCATAGCTAAGCCTCCCGAGTGGGAGGTTGCTCTCCACTCGGTAGGATTTTTCAAACTTAGGTGAGTACTTTAGTGTAGCTACGCCCCCGAGGGGGGGGTTGCTCTCCACTCGGTAGGATTTTTCAAATTTAGGCGAGTACTTGACTGCGGCTAAGCCCCGAGTGGGAGGTTGCTCTCCACTCGGTAGGATATTTCAAACTTAGGTAGTAATTGACTGCAGCTAAGCCCCGAGTGGGAGGGTTGCTCTCCACTCGGTAGGATTTTTCAAACTTAGGCGAGTACTTGACTGCAGCTAAGCCCCCGAGTGGGAGGGTTGCTCTCCACTCGGTAGGATTTTTCAAACTTAGGCGAAGCGGATTCGCAGCTAAGCTCCCGAGTGGGAGGGTTGCTCTCCACTCGGTAGGATTTTTCATACTTAGGCGAGTACTTGACTGCAGCTAAGCCCCCGAGTGGGAGTTTGCTCTTCACTCGGTAGGATTTTTTCAAACTTAGGCTAGTACTTGATGCAGCTAAACCCCGAGTGGGAGGGTTGCTCTCCACTCTGTAGGATTTTCAAACTTAGGTGAGTACTGGACTGCAGCTAAGCCCCCGAGTGGGAGGGTTGCTCTCCACTCGGTAGGATTTTTCAAACTTAGGCGAGTACTTGACTGCAGCTAAGCCCCTGAGTGGGAGTTTGCTCTTCACTCGGTAGGATTTTTCAAACTTAGGCGAGTACTTGACTGCAGCTAAGCCCCCGAGTGGGAGGGTTGCTCTCCACTCGGTAGGATTTTTCAAACTTAGGTAGTACTTGATCTGCAGCTAAGCCCCGAGTGGGAGGGTTGCTCTCCACTCGGTAGGATTTTTCAAACTTAGGCTAAGCGGATTCGTTAGCTAAGCTCCCGAGTGGGAGGTTGCTCTCCACTTTCGGTGGGATTTTTTCATACTTAGGCGAGTACTTGACTGCAGCTAAGCCCCGAGTGGGAGGTTGCTCTCCACTCGGTGAGGATTTTTCAAACTTAGGCGAGTACTTGATTGCAGCTAAACCCCGAGTGGGAGGTTGCTCTCCACTCGGTTCGATTTTTCAAACTTAGGTGAGTACTTGACTGCAGCTAAGCCCCCGAGTGGGAGGGTTGCTCTCCACTCGGTAGGATTTTTCAAACTTAGGCGAGTACTTGACTGCAGCTAAGCCCCTGAGTGGGAGTTTGCTCTTCACTCGGTAGGATTTTTCAAACTTAGGCGAGTACTTGACTGCAGCTAAGCCCCCGAGTGGGAGGGTTGCTCTCCACTCGGTAGGAATTTTCAAACTTAGGCGAGTACTTGACTGCAGCTAAGCCCCCGAGCGGGAGGGTTGCTCTCCACTTGGTAGGATTTTTCAAACTTAGGGGAAACGGATTCGCAACTAAGCCTCCGAGTGAGAGGCTTGCTCACCACTCGGTAGGATTTTTCGGACTTGGGCGAAACGAATTCGCAGCGAAGTCACCCACTGGGGGATTTCAAACAGAAACAAAAGCAACAACAATCGTTTAGGAAGATTATAAAGCTCTTGTCTTTGATAAATAAACTACAAAGGTGTTTCTTATTACATCTCATCCGAGTGAGTACTTAAGTGTAAAAGGGGCGGAGCAGCTCCGCATTCCAAGCTCGTGGCTCGTCTTTCTGATGTTCGACATTGTAAAGATGGTATGCTCCATTGTGGAGAACTCTGGTGATAATGAAGGGACCTTCACAAGAAGGGGCAAGTTTGTGTGGCTTTTGTTGATCCACTCGGAGAACCAAGTCTCCCTCCTGAAAAGCTCGTCCCTTCACGTTTCTGGCGTGGAATCGACGCAAATCTTGTTGGTAGATGGTCGACCGGATCAATGCCATCTCTCTTTCTTCTTCTAAGAGATCGACTAAATCCTGCCGGGTTTGTTCCGCTTCTTCTTCAGAGAAGAGTTCTACTCGGGGTGCGTTGTGGAGCAGGTCACTTGGCAGAACAGCTTTGGCTCCGTAGACCAAAAAGAAAGGGGTTCGCCCTGTCGATTGATTGGGAGTTGTCCTCAAACCCCAGAGAACTAATGGAAGCTCATCGACCCAGGCACCTGCTGCGTGTTTGAGATCACGCATCGGTCGAGGTTTCAGTCCTTTGAGGATTAGACCATTCGCCCTTTCAGCTTGACCATTCGACTGTGGGTGAGCCACTGAAGCATAGTCGACTCGTGTGCCTTGAGAAGCGCAGAACGCTCTAAACTCGTCAGAATCGAAGTTCGATCCATTGTCAGTGATGATGCTATGTGGAACTCCATATCTGAATGTCAATTCTCTGATGAAGCTGACAACAGTGTTGGCATCAAGATTCTTGATAGGTTTGGCTTTGATCCATTTGGTAAACTTGTCGACTGCTACAAGCACATGAGTAAATCCGCTCCTACCAGTCCTCAGCGGCCCGACCATGTCCAATCCCCAAACAGCAAAGGGCCAAACGAGTGGAATGGTCTTCAGGGCTGACGCGGGCTTGTGAGACATATCAGAGTAGAACTGGCAACCTTCACATCTGTCGACTATATCTTTCGCCATTTCATTTGCTCGGGGCCAATAAAATCCGGCTCGGTATGCTTTAGCCACAATGACCCGAGAGGACGCATGGTGACCACAGGTCCCTGAGTGGATGTCGTTGAGGATTATTCGACCTTCTTCTGGTGTTATGCATTTCTGACTGACCCCAGTCACACTTTCTCTGAACAATTGTCCCTTTATCACCGTAAAGGCCTTGAATCGACGGACGATCTGTCGAGCCTCTTCTTCATCTTCTGGGAGTTCCTTCCTAAGATGTACCCGATGTAAGGTATTGTCCAGTCGGGAGTGATAACCAGAACTTCCATGATTAGGTCGACCATGGCTGGGACCTCGACTTCAATCGGATCTGTGGCGCTCTTAGGCTGCGGGGGCTCTTCTGTAAAAGGATCTTCTTGAAACACATTGCTGGGAATGGCTTCTCTCTTGGAACCTATCTTCGCCAAATCATCGGCTGCTTGATTTTTCAGTCGGGGTATATGATGGAGCTCTAACCCCTCGAACTTCTTTTCCAACTTTCTCACTGCATTGCAAAGAGCCATCATGGCTGGGCTTCTGACATCCCACTCTTTCATCACTTGATTGACCACCAAATCTGAGTCGCCATAGACCATGAGGCGACGGACGCCGAGTGAAATGGCCATGCGCAACCCGTATAAGAGTGCTTCGTATTCTGCTTCATTATTGGAGGAATCAAAGTGAATCTAGAGTACATATCTGAGCTTGTCTCCTCGGGGGGGATACTAATACCACCTCGGCACCCGAACCATTCAGCATCTTAGAACCGTCAAAGAACATGGTCCAAAGGTTCGAAAGTGAACTTGAGTCGGCGATTGCTTTATTCGATCCACTCGGTGAGGAAATCAGCTATTGCTTGGGACTTGATAGCTTTCTTTGCCTCAAACTGAATATCTAAGGGAAGGAGTTCAATCGCCCATTTTGCCACTTGACCAGTTGCATCTCTGTTGTGCAGAATCTCTGATAATAGAGCGTCGCTGATGACTGTAACGGAGTGGTCAGAGAAATAGTGTGCAATCTTCTTCGTGGTCATATAAATCCCATAAACAAGCTTCTGATAGTGCGGATATCTCTATTTCGACGGAGTCAGTACTTCAGAAACATAATAAATCGGGCGCTGAACTTTATAGGCTTTTCCCTCTTCTTCTCGCTCAACCGTAAGTACTGTACTGACGACTTGTCGAGTGGCTGCTATATAAAGCAGTAAAGGCTCTTTGCTGATTGGGGCAGCAAGCACCGGCTGGGTGGAAAGCAGGGCTTTTAGCTCTACAAACGCTGCATCAGCTTCGGGAGTCCACTCGAACTTATCTGACTTCTTCATCAGTCGGTAGAGAGGTAGCACCTTCTCACCGAGTCTGGAAATGAATCGACTTAGGGCGGCCAAACAACTAGTAAGCTTCTGAACATCATGCACACGCATTGGGCGTTTCATTCGGAGTATGGCACCAACTTTCTCGGGGTTAGCATCGATCCCTCGTTCGGAAACGAGAAAACCGAGCAACTTTCCTCCTGGAACTCTAAATGTGCACTTTGATGGATTAAGCTTGATATCGTACCTTCTGAGGTTGGCAAAGGTTTCAGCAAGGTCAGTCAGTAGGTCGGAATCTTTGCGTGACTTGACCATAATGTCATCCATATACGCTTCCACATTCCGACTGATTTGAGTGAGTAAACACTTCTGAATCATTCACATGAATGTGGCTCCAGCGTTCTTCAAGCCGAATGGCATAGTGACATAACAGAAGCACCCGAATGGGGTGATGAAAGTTTTTTTGATTTCATCGGGTCCAAACAGACGGATCTGATGATACCCGGAATAAGCGTCCAAAAAGGACAGATGCTCACATCCTGCAGTCGAATCGACTATCTGATCAATGCGAGGGAGAGGAAAGTGATCCTTCAGGCAGGCCCGATTGATATGCTTGAAGTCGATGCACATGTGGAGTGAATTGTCCTTCTTAGGGACCATGACAACGTTAGCTAACCGCTCGGAGTGGTAAATCTCTCGGATAAACTCAGCTGCCAGGAGCCGAGCCACTTCTTCACAGATTGCTTTTCTCTTCTGTACGACGGACCGTCGAAGATGTTCCTTGACCGGTTTTATCTTTGGGTCGACTTCAGAACGATGCTCAGCCAGTCCCTGGGAACACCGGCATGTCGGAAGGTTTCCATGCAAAGATGTCCCAGTTCTCACGGAGGAACTGGATGAGCGCTTCTTCTTATTTGGAGTCGAGAGTTGTTGAAATGTGGGTCGGAGCAGCGTTGGGATCAGTCGGGTGGATATGAACCGGTTTCGTTTCACCGGACGACTGAAATGATGAATCCGTTGCAGGCGTCTTAGCTCGTAGCAAATCACTCGGATCTGCATTTTTCTGATACTCCTGCAATTCCACCACTGCCATCTGCGCGCCAGCAATTTTTGAGCCCGTCTGGAAGCACTCTTCTGCCTTCTTTCGATTGCCAGTGATGGTGATCACTCCCTTGGAACCAGGCATTTTCAATTTGAGGTACACATAGCATAGTCGAGCCATAAAACGCGCGTAAGACGGCCTGCCCAGAATGGCGTGATAAGCACTCTGGAAATCCACCACTTCAAATGTCAACTTTTCTTTGCGGTAATTCTTGTGATCACCGAAAACCATGTCGAGAGCAATCTGGCCGAGTGATTCAGCCTTTTTGCCCGGAATGACTCCATGGAAACTCATACTGCTTTCAATCGAGTCCGGACATCGTAATGCCCATCCCTTTCAATGTTTACGCATACGTGATGTTCGTGCCACTACCACCATCCATCAGAACTTTAGTCAGTCGAGTGCCTTCGACAACTGGGTCGACCACCAAACCTTGCCTCCCAGGGGTGGCTATGTATGTCGGGTGATCGGACTGGTCGAATATGATGGCAGTCTGGGACCATTTCAAATAACTGGAAGTCGCCGGAGTGACCATATTCACTTCTCTGTTGATCACTTTCAATCGACTCTTACTCCCAACATCAGCAAAAATCATCAGAGTGGAATTGACGTGAGGGTAACCATCATCACTGTCCTCCTTGTCCTCAACCTTGTCAGACTCTTTTTCCTTGTCTTTGGGCTGTTTATCCCGTAACCATCGGATCGGGAGCCGCATCGCCGAAAGTGGTATGCTTCGTGTAAATGATTTTACCCTCCTCATCTTTCTTTGTGTGGATGTGGCATGGCAGATCTAGCACATCATTTCCATCTTGGTCTTTTATCTTCTTAGGGTTCCATGGCCCCTTGGGCTTCCCTTTGGGTTTTCCTTGAGTCACGGCTAAGGTTTCCCCAAGACCAACTGGCTCGGCTTTGCGCTTCTGCTTCTGACTGGAGTTTCCTCCTCCGGTTTCATGGGCGACTGATTTGTGCTTGCCACTCCGGAGCTGATCCTCTTCTTCACCATTAGCATATTTGGTGGCAATCTCCATCATTCGACTCAGAGACATGTCTCCGGTCCGACCGAACTTCAAGTTCAACTCTCGATATTTGACGCCTACCTTGAAGGCGCAGACTGCTTGGTGATCAGACACGCTCTCAACTGTGGTGGTGCAAAGTGTGATCCATCTCTGGATATAATCCCTCAAAGTTTCATTTGTCTTCGCACACGTGGATTGCAGCTCTGTCAACCCCGCCGGTCGCTTGCATGTCCTTCAAACGCTCGACAAACACTGTGCAAGATCTTCCCAAGTGTAAATGCTCATTGGTGCCAATTGATTCAGCCACGCTCTGGCCGAACCCTCCAACATCAGAGGCAGGTGTTTCATAGCCACTTCATCATTACCGCCGCCAATCTGAACAGCCACTCGGTAGTCCTCAAGCCAAGTATCAGGCTTGGACTCACCAGTGAACTTACTGACTCCAGTCGCCAACCTGAAGTTGGGGGGAATCTCATGCCCCGATGGCTCTATTTGAAGCACTCGGGTCCCGAGACGCCAGGTTTCACCGCTGGTGGGTACATCTCTATCATGACCTTCTCGGTGAGCTCTGTTCTGTCGACCAAACCACCGCACGAGAATAGATCTCGCATCAAAGCCTAGCTCCCCGGGTTGGTGGAATCCTTCGCCCAAAGGCTTTGTGAGGGCGCTGTCACATCCTCTGTCGAGGCACATATGATCCACTCCTTGGGGTAGGAGTGGGCACTCGACGACGATCGTCACGATCGAGTCAGTGATCATACTGCTCATGGTTTCTGTATTGATCACGCCGGTCGTTGTCGGGTTTAGGGTTCCGGCAGACCCTCTAGGTTCGAACTCTGGGGTGCACGCGGAGATCTCACCCCCTACCTACCTGCACCTCGCCGCCTCGCTAGGATCTAAACTACCAAAGGAACAACACAAGAGGCACAGGGTTTATACTAGTTCGGGCCACCATTGTGGTGTAATACCCTACTTTAGTTTGTGGTGTGGTGGATTGCCTCTTGGGCTGATGATGAACAATACAAGGAAGAACAGCCTCGCGAGGGTCTATTCTTGGCTGGTGCGATGAACTGCTAGGGGGAGTTCGGTCGCTTCTCTCTCTCTCTCTCTCTCTCTCTCTCTCTCTCTCTCTCTCTGTGATTGATCTCTTTATGCCGGATCGACCCCCCTACCCTGTGGGTGGCTAGTCCTATTTATAGCCAGAGGCCCTGGTCCTCTTCCCAAATATTGAGCGGGAAGGGCGCCAACAATTGGCCATTTTAAAGGGGAACATCTAGTACACTTATCCTGACTAAAGTTGGTCCTCTCCTGTTAAAGGCTCTGGTGGTGACGCCGGCTTGGGCTCCACGATGACTTCCTTCCTGCCATTGCGACGGTCTTGGTCTTGTTGCACCAAAACGGGTGCCTTTGCCTGATGCTCTCGCCTGCGCTTGCCCCTTTGCACCAAAGAGGAAATGAGGACACTGCGCGGGCTGGCGCCCTTGGTCGTCATGGCTTGCGTCATGGGCACCTCCTGAGGTACCCCGCCTTGATCTCTCCGCCTTCTCACGAGCTAGCTTGACGAGGCCGTGCCTGAGGAAGTTTCCTGTCGTTCGCCCCGCCAGGCTTGGCCCCTCGCGAGGGTCTTGAGCTTGTGCTGATGAAGATGGGCCGTGCTGGGCCACCCCTTGAGCCACGCCGCAGCCGCAGTGCAAGTCTGGGTACCCCTGCTCCCGGATCACGACAAGAGCCCCCGCCCAAGGCGTGCTCGGACTTGGGCCGAAAGCAGAGAAGCGAAGGGGCAAGTCTGAGCGCGCATGGGTCTTGAACAGCTGCGGCCTCGGGCGCCGCGTGGCAGTTGATTGGACGTGGGCCTCTCCACTTCCCCACGACGCCTCGATAACTGCATGAATTGACAAGTCCTTGCATGTGAAGCGGGTCATGATTACCTGCGGTCGTGGAGGTCGACGGTTGGCCTTCCCCGGCTATAAGTACGGAACGGCGCGTGCCCTTCCAGCCCATCTCTTCTAGCTTCTCCTTCTTCTCCATGGCTCCGCTGAAGAGGTTCTCGTCATGGAGAAGGGAAAGGCCTGCTGTAGAGCCCGACTTCGCCCCGGCCAAGCACGGTCGAGGCCGTCCCCGCAAGCACCCTGTGGCTCCCGTAGCGGCTCCCCGCGGCCATGGAGGCGATCTCCTGCGCGGCAACGGGCGTCTGGCTGCTGGTGCGGGGCGCGCCACGGCCGCGCGACCCCCTAGGCCACGCTTCCGCTCGGCGGAGGTGCTGCCGGAGTTTGTCGTGTGGTCGGTGGAGCCGACCAGCACCCGGCTCCGGCTTCCCCGCTTCTTCTTAGGCGAACTTTCGGCCGGCGCCCGGGCGGCCTCGCTCCAGGCGGACAGATTCTGCAGCCAGGCCTCCTGGCTTCGCTAGAGGTCTCCATGGCGGAGTGTGGCCCTGACCCGCGGCTGGCAAACGTTTGCCCTCGCGTGTGGTCTGAGCCGGCGGTGCGCCCTGCACTTCAAGTTCGACGGCGATGTCTGTTGGAAATATGCCCTAGAGGCAATAATAAATTAGTTATTATTATATTTCCTTGTTCATGATAATCGTTTATTATCCATGCTATAATTGTATTGATAGGAAACTCAGATACATGTGTGGGTATATAGACAACACCATGTCCCTAGTAAGCCTCTAGTTGACTAGCTCGTTGACCAATAGATGGTTACGCTTTTCACGACCATGGACATTGGATGTCGTTGATAACGGGATCACATCATTAGCGTAATGATGTGATGGACAAGACCCAATCCTAAGCCTAGCACAAAGATCGTAGTTCATATGCTAAAGCTTTTCTAATGTCAAGTATCATTTCCTTAGACCATGAGATTGTGCAACTCCGGATATTGTAGGAATGCTTTGGGTGTACCAAACGTCACAACGAATCGGGTGGCTATAAAGGTGCACTCTGGTATCTCCGAAAGTGTACATTGGGTTGTACGAATCGAGACTGGATTTGTCACTCCGTGTAACGGAGAGGTATCTCTGGGCCCACTTGGTAGGACATCATCATAATGTGCACAATGTGACCAAGGGGTTGATCACGGGATGATGTGTTACGGAACGAGTAAAGAGACTTGCCGGTAACGAGATTGAACAAGGTATCGACATACCGACGATCGAATCTCGGGCAAGTACAATACCGCTAGACAAAGGGAATTGTATACGGGATTGATTGAGTCCTTGACATCGTGGTTCATCCGATGAGATCGTCGTGGAACATGTGGGAGCCAACATGGGTATCCAGATCCCGCTGTTGGTTATTGGCCGGAGAGTTATCTCGGTCATGTCTACGTGTCTCCCGAACCCGTAGGGTCTACACACTTAAGGTTTGATGACGCTAGGGTTATAAAGGAAGTTTGTATGTGGTTACTGAATGTTTTTCGGAGTCCCGGATGAGATCCCGGACGTCACGAGGAGTTCCGGAATGGTCCGGAGGTAAAGATTTATATATGGGAAGTCCTATTTTGGCCACCGGAAAATGTTCGGGATTTTTCGGTATTGTACCGGGAAGGTTCTAGAAGGTTCCGGAGTGGGGCCCACCTGCATGGGGGACCCACATGAACGTGGGTAGTGGGGGCAAGGCCCCACACCCCTGGTCAAGGCGCACCAAGATCCTCCTTTAGAAGGAATAAGATCATATCCTCAAGGGATAAGATCAAGATCCCTAAAAAGGGGATAACAATCGATGGGGAAGGAAATGATGGGATTTCTTTCCTCCCACCTTTGATAACGCCCCAATGGACTTGGAGGGCAAGAAACCAGCCCCCTCCACCCCTATATATAGTGGGGAGGCGCATGGGAGCTTCACCCTTGCCCCTGGCGCAGCCCTCCCCCTCTCCCAAGTCCTCCTCCTCTCCCGCGGTGCTTGGCGAAGCCCCTGCAGGATTGCCACACTCCTCCATCACCACAACACCGTCGTGCTGCTGCTGGATGGAGTCTTCCCCAACCTCTCCCTCTCTCCTTGCTGGATCAAGGCATGGGAGACGTCACCGGGCTGTACGTGTGTTGAACACGGAGGTGTCAGTCTGCTCGGCACTAGGATCTCCGGTGATTTGGATCACGACGAGTACGACTCCTTCAACCCCGTTCTCTTGAACGCTTCCGCTTAGCGATCTACAAGGGTATGTAGATGCACTCTCCTTACCCTCGTTGCTAGTTTCTCCATAGATAGATCTTGGTGACACGTAGGAAAATTTTGAATTTTTGCTACGTTCCCCAACAAAGGGCATCATGAGCTAGGTCTATTGCGTAGATTCTTTGCACGAGTAGAACACAAAGTAGTTGTGGGCGTTAATGTTGTTCAATATGCTTACCGTTACTAGTCCAATCTTGTTTCGACGGTATTGTGGGATGAAGCGGCCGGACCGACCTTACACGCATTTCACGTGAGACAGGTTCCACCGAATCGACATGCACTTGGGGCATAAGGTGGCTAGCGGGTGCCGCCTCTCCCACTTTAGTCGGATCGGATGCGATGAAAAGGGTCCTTATGAAGGGTAAATAGCAATTGACATATCACGTTGTGGTTTTATGAGGTAAGAAACGTTCTTGCTAGAAACCCATAGCAGCTTATCAAAACATGCAAACAACAATTAGAGGACGCCTAACTTGTTTTTGCAGGGTATGCTATGTGATGTGATATGGCCAAGAAGAATGTGATGAATGATATGTGATGTATGAGATTGATCATGTTCTTGTAATAGGAATCACGACTTGCATGTCGATGAGTATGACAACCGGCAGGAGCCATAGGAGTTGTCTTTATTTATTGTATGACCTGTGTGTCATTAAACAACGCCATGTAATTACTTTACTTTATTGCTAACCGTAGCCATAGTAGTAGAAGTAATAGTTGGCGAGACAACTTCATGAAGACACGATGATGGAGATCATGGTGTCATGCCGGTGACGATGATGATCATGGAGCCTCAAGATGGAGATCAATGGAGCTATATGATATTGGCCATATAATGTCACTACTATATATAATTGCATGTGATGTTTATTATGTTTATGCATCTTGTTTACTTAGAACGACGGTAGTAAATAAGATGATCCCTTACAACAATTTCAAGAAGTGTTCTCCCTAATCGTGCACCGTTGCTAAAGTTCGTCGCTTCTAAGCACCACGTGATGATCGGGTGTGATGGATTCTTACGTTCACATACAACGAGTGTAAGACAGATTTACACACGCCAAACACTTAGGGTTAACTTGACGAGCCTAGCATGTACAGACATGGCCTCGGAACACAGTAGACCGAAAGGTCGAGCATGAGTCGTATAGTAGATACGATCAACATGAAGATGTTCACCGATGATGACTAGTCCGTCTCACATGATGATCGGACACGGCCTAGTTGACTCGGATCATGTAATCACTTAGATGACTAGAGGGATGTCTATCTGAGTGGGAATTCATAAGATGAACTTAATTATCCTGAACATAGTCAAAAGACCTTTTGCAAATTATGTCGAAGCTCGCGCTTTAGTTCCACTGCTTAGATATGTTCCTAGAGAAAATATAGTTGAAAGATGATGATGGCGATTATGCGGTCAAGAGAAAGCTTATGTCCTTAATGCACCGCCGGTGTCGGACCTCGAACATGGTCTCGTGGATGTTGCGAACATCGACACACACGCTTTTGATGACTATGTGATAGTTCGCAATGTTAAACGGCTTAGAATTAAGGCACCAAAGACGCTTTTGAAACGCCACGGAACATGTGAGATGTTCCGAGGGCTGAAATTGGGATTTCGTGCTCGTGCTCACGCCAAGAGGTATAAGACCTCCGATGATTTTCTTAGCCTGCAAACTAAGGGAGAAAAGCTCAATCGTTGAGCTTGTGCTCGATTATCTCGAGTGCAACAATCACTTGAATCGAGTGGAGTTGATCTTCCGTAGATAGTGATGTTTCTCCAAAGTCATTGCCACCAAGCTGCTAGAGCTTCGTGATGAACTATAACAAATCAGGGATAAATATGATGATCCTTGAGATATTCGCAATGTTTGACACCGCGAAAGTAGGAATCAAGAAGGAGCATCAATTGTTGATGGTTGTTGAAACCACTAGTTTCAAGAAGGGCACGGGTAAGAAGGGATACTTCATGAAACGGCAAATCAGTTGCTGCTCTCGTGAAGAAACCCAAGGTTGAACCCAAACCCGAGACTAAGTGCTTCTGTAATAAGGGGAACAGCCACTGGAGCAGCATTACCCTAGATACTTGGTAGATGAGAAGGCTGTCAAGGTCGATAGAAGTATATTGGATATACATTATGTTAATGTGTACTTTACTAGTACTCCTAGTAGCACCAGGGTATTAAGATACCGGTTCGGTTGCTAAGTGTTAGTAACTCGAAATAAAAGAGCTACGGAATAAACGGAGACTAGCTAAAGGTGAGTCGACGATATGTGTTGGAAGTGTTTCCAAGTTTGATGTGATCAAACATCGACGCTCCCTCTACCATCAAGATTAGTATTAAACCTGAATAATTGTCATTTGGTGTTTGCGTTGAGCATAGACATGATTGGATTATGTCTATCGCAATGCGGTTATTCATTTAAGGAGAATAATGGTTACTCTATTTACTTGAATAACACCTTCAATGGTCTTACACCTAAAGGAATGGTTTATTGAATCTCGATCGTAGTGATACACATTTTCATGCCAAAAGATATAAGATAGTAATGATAGTACCACTTACTTGTGGCAATCGCCATGTAAGTCATATTGGTATAAACGCATGAAGAAGCTCCATGTTGATGGATCTTTGGACTCACTCGCTTTTGAAAAGTTTGAGACATGCGAACCATGTCTATTGGTGCATACGCATGAAGAAACTCCATGCAGATGGATCGCTTAGACTCACTTGATTTTGAATCACTTGAGATATGCAAATCATACCACATGGACAAGATGACTGAAAAGCCTCGGTTTCAAAGAAGATGGAACTAGATAGCAACTTGTTGGAAGTAACACATTTTGATATGTGCAGTCCAATGAGTGCCGAGGCATGCAAAGGAATATCGTTATGTTCTTACTTCACGAGATGATTCGAGTAGATGTTGAGTATATTTACTTGATGAAACACAAGTCTGAATTATTGAATGGTTCAAGTAATTTCAGAGTGAAGTTTAAGATCTTCGTGACAAGAGGATAGAACGCCTATGATATGATCATAGAGATGAATATCTGAGTTACGAGTTTTGGCACACAATTAAGACATTGTGCAAATTGTTTCACAATTAATACTGCCTGGAACACCATAGTGTGATGGTGTGTCCGAACATCATAGTTGCACTCTATTGGATATGGTGCGTACCATGATATCTCTTATCGAATTACCACTATCGTTCATGGGTTAGGCATTAGAGACAACCGCACTCACTTTAATAGGGCGCCACGTAATTCCGCTGAGACGACACCGTTTGAACTATGGTTTGGAGAAACCTAAATTGTCGTTTCTTAAAAGTTTGGGGGCTGCGACGCTTATGTGAAAAAGTTTCAAGTTTGATAAGCTCAAACCCAAAGCGGATAAAATGCATCTTCATAGGACACCCAAAACAGTTGGGTATACCTCCGATCTCGATTCGGAAGCAAAAAGGATTGTTTCTAGAATTAGGTCCTTTCCCGAGGAAAAGTTTCTCTCGAAAGAATTGAGTAGGAGGATGGTGGAGACTTGATGAGGTTACTGAACCATCACTTCAACAAGTGTGTAGCAGGGCACATGAAGTTGTTCCTGTGGCGACTACATCAATTGAAGTAGAAGCTTATGATAGTGATCATGAAGTTTCGGATCAAGTCACTACCGAACCTCGTAGGATGACAAGGACGCGTACTACTTCGGAGTGGTACGGTGATCCTGTCTTGAAGGTCATGTTGCTAGACAACAATGAACCTACGAGCTATGGAGAAGCGATGGTGGGCCCAAATTCCGACAAATGGTTAAAAGCCATGAAATCCGAGATAGGATCCATGTATCAGAACAAAGCATGGACTTTGGTGGACTTGCCCGATGATCGGCAAGCCATTGAGATAAATGGATCTTTAAGAAGAAGACGGACGTGGACGGTAATGTCACCGTCTATGAAGCTCGACTTGTGGCAAAGAGTTTTTTACAAGTTCAAAGAGTTGACTACGATGAGATTTTCTCATCCGTAGCGATGCTTAAGTCCGTCGGAATCATGTTAGCATTAGCTGCATTTATGAAATTAGGCAGATGGATGTCAAAACGAGTTTCCTTACCAGTCTTCGTAAGGAAAGGTTGTATGTGATACAATCAGAAAGTTTTTGTCGATCCTAAGGATGCTAAAAGGTATGCTGGCTCCAGCGATCCTTCTAAGGACCGGGGTAAGCATCTCGGAGTTGGAATGTGCGCTTTGATGAGATGATCAAAGATTTTGGGTTTATACAAAGTTTATGAGAAACTTGTATTTCCAAAGAAGTGAGTGGGAGCACTATAGAATTTCGATGAGTATATGTTGTTGACATATTGTTGATCGTAAATGATGTAGAATTTCCGAAAGCATATGGGGTTATTTGAAAAGTGTTTTTCAAGAGAAAACCTAGATTAAGCTACTTGAACATTGAGCATCAAGATCTATGAGGATAGATCAAAACGCTTAATGGTACTTTCAAATGAGCACATACCTTGACATGATCTTGAAGGTGTTCAAGATGGATCACCAAAGAAGGAGTTCTTGCTTGAGTTGTAAGGTATGAAGTTAAAGACTTAAAGCTCGACCACGGCAGAAGAGAGAGAAAGGACGAAGGTCGCCCCTATGCCTTGGACGTAGGGCTCTACAAAGATGCTATGCCGTGTACCGTGACCGATGTGTGCCTTGCTATATATCTGGCAAGAGGGTACAAAGATGATCAAGGAGTGGATCACCAGATAGCGATCAAAATTATCCTTAGAGGAATAAGGATATGTTTCTCGGTTATGGAGGTGATAAAGAGTTCGACGTAAAGAGTTGCGTCGATGCAAGCTTAACACCTATCCGGATAGCTCTGAGTAGAGATACCGGATACGTATAATGGAGCAACAATTTGGAATAGCTCCAAGTGGAACGTGGTAGCAGCATCTATGATATGACATAAAGTTTTGCGAAAAACATAGGGATCTGAATCTTGCAGACCCGTTGACTACAACCTCTCTCACAAGCATAAACATGATCAAACCCAGAACTCATTGAGGGTTAATCACATAGTGATGTGAACTAGATTATTGATTCTAGTAAACTCTTTGGATGTTGGTCACATGGCGATGTGAACTGTGAGTGTTAATCACATGGCGATGTGAACTAGATTATTGACTCTAGTGCAAGTGGGAGACTGTTGGAAATATGCCCTAGAGGTAATAATAAATTAGTTATTATTATATTTCCTTGTTCATGATAATCGCTTATTATCCATGCTATAATTGTATTGATAGGAAACTCAGATACATGTGTGGGTATATAGACAACACCATGTCCCTAGTAAGCCTCTAGTTGACTAGCTCGTTGACCAATAGATGGTTACAGCTTCTCGACCATGGACATTGGATGTCGTTGATAACGGGATCACATCATTAGCAGAATGATGTGATGGACAAGACCCAATCCTAAGCCTAGCACAAAGATCGTGTAGTTCATATGCTAAAGCTTTTCTAATGTCAAGTATCATTTCCTTAGACCATGAGATTGTGCAACTCCCGGATATTGTAGGAATGCTTTGGGTGTACCAAACGTCACAACGTAACTGGGTGGCTATAAAGGTGCACTACAGGTATCTCCGAAAGTGTCTGTTGGGTTGGCACGAATCGAGACTTGGATTTGTCACTCCGTGTAACGGAGAGGTATCTCTGGGCCCACTCGGTAGGACATCATCATAATGTGCACAATGTGACCAAGGGGTTGATCACGGATGATGTGTTACGGAACGAGTAAAGAGACTTGCCGGTAACGAGATTGAACAAGGTATCGGCATACCGACGATCGAATCTCGCAAGTACAATACCGCTAGACAAAGGGAATTGTATAATGGATTGATTGAGTCCTTGACATCGTGGGTTCATCCGATGAGATCATCGTGGAACATGTGGGAGCCAACATGGGTATCCAGATCCCGCTGTTGGTTATTGGCCGGAGAGTTGTCTCGGTCATGTCTACGTGTCTCCCGAACCCGTAGGGTCTACACACTTAAGGTTTGATGACGCTAGGGTTATAAAGGAAGTTTGTATGTGGTTACCGAATGTTTTTTGGAGTCCCGGATGAGATCCCCGACGTCACGAGGAGTTCCGGAATGGTCCGGAGGTAAAGATTTATATATGGGAAGTCCTATTTTGTCCACCGGAAAATGTTCGGGATTTTTCGGTATTGTACCGGGAAGGTTCTAGAAGGTTCCGGAGTGGGGCCCACCTGCATGGGGGACCCACATGAACGTGGGTAGTGGGGGCAAGGCCCCACACCCCTGGTCAAGGCGCACCAAGATCCCCCTTAGAAGGAATAAGATCATATCCCAAGGGATAAGATCAAGATCCCTAAAAGGGGGATAACAATCGGTGGGGAAGGAAATGATGTGATTTCTTTCCTCCCACCTTTGCCAACGCCCCGATGGACTTGGAGGGCAAGAAAACAGCCCCTCCACCCCTATATATAGTGGGGAGGCGATGGGAGCTTCACCCTTGCCTCGGCGCAGCCCTCCCTCTCCCAAGTCCTCCTCCTCTCCCGCGGTGCTTGGCGAAGCCTCGCAGGATTGCCACGCTCCTCCATCACCACCACACCGTCAGGTTGCTGCTGGATGGAGTCTTCCCCAACCTCTCCCTCTCTCCTTGCTGGATCAAGGCATGGGAAACGCCACCGGCTGTACGTGTGTTGAACGCGGAGGTGCCGTCTGCTCGCACTAGGATCTCCGGTGATTTGGATCACGACGAGTACGACTCCTTCAACCCCGTTCTCTTGAACGCTTCCGCTTAGCGATCTACAAGGGTATGTAGATGCACCCTCCTTACCCTCGTTGCTAGTTTCTCCATAGATAGATCTTGGTGACACGTAGGAAAATTTTGAATTTTTGCTGCGTTCCCCAACAATGTCACCCTCTACGTGAGGGTGTTCGGGGAAGATGGTCACCGCGCTGGGTGCTGCCTCGAGGACGACGACCGCGGCCGTGAGCCTAGCCTCGGCGACGATGAAGATGGCAGCGCGCGCGTGATTGGCGGTGCCCGGGTTCTGCCGAGCTTTGGCGCCTCTTCTTCGTGACAAAGTGGCTCCTCCGGTGGTCGCGACCAGCCCCGCCCACTGCCGTGCTCGCCTGGAGGGAGGTAGCGGGTCTGCCCGCCGTCGCACCTCGGTGAAGCGCGAGAGGGAGTCCTCCTGAGCTCCGGAGGCAGTCCGAGCTCTCGCCGCGAGTTGGTGTCGGGCGAGTCGCGCCTGTTTTGTTCTTTTTCCTTTTCCTGCGCAAGGAGACAGTAGTGTAGGGCCCCGCGGGGGCGTGCTTGGACTATTGCTGTTAATTATCGTACTGTTTCCGCTATTTCGGTATTATGCCTTTGTGCCACACGCCTGCCAGAGAAATTACTTAGCTCGAGGGGGGGCTGTCGTGGTTTTGCTTCCCGAGGCCGAGGCCTCGCCAAACGCTTCATGTCCCGCAAAGGTTAGTCCGAGAGGTAGCTCCGGCTCACTGTGGAGGCGACCACCCAGTCCTGTTCAGTGTCGCGGTGCCTGTGGGGGCACGGACTGGAGGGGTGCTCTGTAGTGGACCCGGTAGGGAAGCCTCAAACGATAGGGGCAGAAAACACTCGCGAGGGTGCCTGCGCTGCTCCCTCGTGAGACTTGTGCGAGAGAAGTCGAGGCAGGAGAGCGAAAAGGCAAAGAGTCACAAGCCAAAGACAGCAACAACTTCAATAAAACTTCAAATGGGAACGAACAAGCCAACTGCAGAAAGCAAATGAGAAAAGCCGCGTCCGACACCTAATCTAGTCTTCGACGTCTTCTCACGAGCGTGGAGCTAAGTGCTGCCACTGGGCGTGGGAGGGAGCCCCAGGGCCTGAGGCCGGCGCTCCTGAGACTCTGGGGCGTGTACAGCCCCAACTCATTATTACGTGAGAGTGTCACGGGCGGCGAGCTTCACAGGCATTGGCCTTCTTCACAGGCTCCGGGCCTTTCTCAGAAAGATAAACTTCACAGGCGTTTGCCTTCTTCTCAGGCACTGGGCCTTTTCCAAAACGCAACAGCTTCACAGGCATTCGCCTTCTTCACGGGCTCTGGGCCTTTTCCCAAAACGCAGCGCTTCACAGGCATTCGCCTTCTTCACAAGCTCTGGGCCTTTTCCCAAAACGCATCGCTTCATAGGCATTGCCTTCTTCACAGGCTCTGGGCCTTTTCCCAAAACGCATCGCTTCACAGGAATTCGCCTTCTTCACAGGCACCGGGCCTTTTTAGGGGTAAAACCTCCGGAGGTGCTGGATGTTCCACGCTGCTCGGACGGGCACCCCCTCCTGAGTCTCCAAGCGCGCGGAGCCGGGCCTGGAAAAATGAACAACCTTGAATGGGCCCTCCCACATGGGAGATAGCTTATGCAGTCCTTCCCTGGAGACAACCCGCCTGAGCACTTCACAGGCATTCGCCTTCTTCACAAGCTCTGGGCCTTTTCCCAAAACGCATCGCTTCATAGGCATTGCCTTCTTCACAGGCTCTGGGCCTTTTCCCAAAACGCATCGCTTCACAGGAATTCGCCTTCTTCACAGGCACCGGGCCTTTTTAGGGGTAAAACCTCCGGAGGTGCTGGATGTTCCATGCGTTCTGGACGGGCACCCCCTCCTGAGTCTCCAAGCGCGCGGAACCGGGCCTGGAAACATGAACAACCTTGGATGGGCCCTCCCACATGGGAGATAGCTTATGCAGTCCTTCCCTGGAGACAACCCGCCTGAGCACGAGGTCCCTTACCTCGAGAGTCCTGGGGCGGATGTTGCGGTAGTGGTATCGCCGCAACGCTTGTTGGTATCTTGCCACTCGTAGCGCGGCTTCCCGACGACGCTCCTCCCCCAGCACGAGGTCCGTCCCCCGCATGGCGTCCTGCTGCGCCTCGTCGAACGCCAGGACCCGTGCGGAACGACGTCTGACCTCGTGAGGGAGGACTGCTTCGGCTCCATAGACCAGGAAGAACGGGGTCTCGCCAGTCGGCTTGGTCGCGGTTGTGCGGATGGACCACAATACGAACTGAAGCTCATCGTACTAGCCTCTGCCGCAGGCCTCCAACTCCTTCTTGAATGTCCTGGTTTTGAGGCCCCTCCGGACCTCTGCATTGGCCCGCTCGGCCTGACCGTTGCTCCGCGGGTGTGCTACCGAGGCATAGCATATCTGTGTCCCAAGGTTAGCACAATATGTTTTGAAGAGGTTACTGGTGAACTGCGAACCGTTGTCGGTGATGATGTGGTTCGGCACCCTGAACCGGCTCACGATGCCCTTGATGAACTTGACCGCAGAACCTGCAGGGATGGTGCGGACGGCTTCCACTTCAGCCCACTTGGTGAATTTGTCCACGGCGACATAGAGGTAGCGATAGCCCCCTGGCACCCGAGGAAACGGGCCCAGGATATCCAGCCCCGCATCGCGAATGGCCACGAGAGGGGTATAGTTTGCAGGCCTCGGCCGGTGATGGATCTGCTTGGCATGGAATTGGCAGGCCTCGCAAGCCTTCACCAGTTCGATGGCGTCATTGAGCGCAGTGGGCCAATAGAACCCGCTGCGGAACGCCTTGCCGACGAGGGTCCACGATGATGAATGTGCCCATAGTCTCCATCGTGTATATCTGCCAGCAGTTCCTTCCCTTGCTCCCTGGAGATGCAGCGTAGGGACACATCATTTGGTCGCTTCCGGTAGAGCTCTCCATCCCTAATGCAGTATGTTGTGGCTTGCCGCGCCACACGCTCCGCTTCCTCCTCCTTCTCCGCAAGGTCCCTTGCGCTGTAGCCCGGAGCTCTGTGATCCAAAGACCCCTCCCGAGGTTCCAGCGTCAAGAGCAGCGCCTCCCGAGGCCGGGCCATGCACTGGGCCCCGAGGCTGGTGGTCGGGGAGCTCCTCCCGAGGCTGCACCGTGCTTGACAGCAATGGCGTGGCCGAGGGCTTGAAGAGCCGCTCCTCGAAGACGTCGGGCTCCTGAGGTAGCCGCCTGGATGCCCGTTTGGTGATGTCGTCGGCCTCTTGATTGGTGGCACGGGGCACATGCTGCAACTCCAGCCCCCAGAACTACTTCTCCATCCTGCGGACCGCTGCGAGGTAGGCTTCCATGTGCTCATCCCTCGGCTCGTATACCTTGTTGGAGAAGTTGATGAGGAGTTGTGAATCACCCTTGATGGTAAGGCGCTTCACTCCTAGGGCAGCTGCAGCCTTCAGCCTGCTATCGTGCCTTCATATTCTGCTATGTTGTTGGAGACCTTTTCTCCGTGGCCGAAACAGAGCTGCTCGGCGTAGTAGAGCTTGTCTTGAGTAGGAGATATAAGCATCGCTTCCAGCTCCAGCCGTCAGGCCGAGAATGCCCCATTGAAGTACATGACCCAACCGTCCGGCGCCGCTTCCGGGAAGAGGGATCGATCCTCATCAGCCTTGAGGCCCGGCGCGCCGCCCATTCCCCACGAAATCCGCTAATGCGCGCCCCTTTGATGACTCTGGTTGTGCTGAATTCGAGCTGAAACGCTTGCAGTTTGATGTTCCACTCAGCGACTCTTCCAGCTGAGTTGGGGCTCCTGAGCACCCTTTCCAAGGGGTACGCTGAGACAACCTTGATGGGGTGGCCCTGAAAATAATGTCGCAGCTTGCGCGAGGCCACTAGTAACGCGAGGAGGAGTTTCTGAGGCATGGGTACCGCGCCCTCGCGTCCCGCAACACTCAGGCCGACGGGCACACAGTGGTGTTCAACGAGGTTGGGAGGCCGGTGTCGATGGCACCCTCCGAAAATGTGGCGCCTCCGAGACAAGGAGCCTCCAGCCGGGCTGGTCGCCAGGAAGGGGTCTCTTTGTCCCGAGTGTGTTTCAAGCGGCGGCCGATCCTTCTCGGCTGTGGTAGTGGTCTCGTGAGTCTTCCTTGATCCTGCCGCCTTGACCTGTGCAGGCCGCGGCTTTGGTCCGACGCTCCTCCCTGACCGCCACCAGGGCTGCACTGGCGGAGTAGGGAGTGGCTGCAAGGTAGAGCACCAGGGGTTCTTGAGGGCGCGGGGCCACCATTATCGGAGGGCTAGTTAGGTACCTCTTGAGATCTTGGAATGCCTTGTCGGCCTCTTCAGTCCATTCAATGGGCCCCTTTTCTTCATCACCGGAAGAAAGGCAGCGCCCGCTCCCCAACTTGGAGATGAAGGCCCCTAGTGCCGCCACGCCCTGTGAGCTTCTCAGATTTCTCGAGGGTCTTTGGCGGGCTCATGTCCTCGACGCGCTTGACCTTTTTCAGGTTAGCCTCGATGCCTGGGTGGGACACGAGGAAGCCCAAGAGCTTGCCCGAGGGGACCCCAAGCACACACTTCTCCGGTTGAGCTGCAGGTTCACCGTGTTGAGGCTCATGAAGGTTTCCTCCGTGTCTTGTATCAGGGTTTTGGCCTCACAAGACTTCACCACAATGTCATCGACGTAAGCCTCAACATTCTTCCTGAGCTGCGGGCCCAAGGTGATGTGCATCAGCCGTTGAAAGGTCGCTCCTGCGTTGTGCAGCCCGAACGGCATGCATGTGCAGCAGTTCACTCCACACGGGGTCAAGAAGGCCATCTTTTCCACGTCTTCTACCGTCGTCTTGATCTGGTGATAGCCAAAGAAGGCATCCAGAAACCATAACAGGTCGCACTCGGCGGTGGAGTCGACGATTTGATCGATACGGGGGAGCGGGAACGGATCTTGCGGGCAGGCTTTGTTGAGGTTGGTGAAGTCGACACTCATGTGTTCCTTCCCCCCTTTCTTTGGCACGACCACCGGGTTAGCCAACCAATCCGGGTATCGGACCTCGCGAATGACCCCTGCGGCTTCTAGCTTGCGGGTCTCTTTGACGATGAAAGCCTATTTTTCTGTGGACTGCCGCCTTGCCTTCTACTTCACGGGGCGCACATTGGGGCACACGTTGAGGTGGTGCTCGATTACGCCTCTAGGGATCCCCGCCAGCTGATTAGGCTCCCATGCGAACACCTTCTTGTTTGCGCGCAGGAATTTGATCAGGGCCTCCTCCTGCTCGGGCTCAAGGTTGGCGCCTATGGTGAAGGTGGCGTTAGTGGATCCGTCCTCGTCGACCAGTATCTGCTTGGTTCTGCCTTGTCTTGGGTGAATAGTTGCTTCTTCTTGGCCGGCGCAGCCCCCTTGGGCTCAGGGGCGTCGGAGTCGGCGAGCTGCGCTGCTGCTGCCGTCTTGAAGACGAGCTTGAGCACTTGCAACACATCCCGGTGTCTCCAGACACGGTGAGGACGCCGTTGCTCCCGGGCATCTTCATGAGGTTGTACGTTGGGTGAGTCGCGGCCATGAATCTGGCTAGTGCTGGGTAACCGAGGATGGCGTTGTATGGGAGGCCGATGGGGGCTATGTCGAAGTCGATCAGCTCCATGCGGAAGTTGTCGTAGGTGCCGAAGGTTACCGGGAGACGGATCTGCCCCAGGGAGCTGGATGAAACGCCCCCAACGCCCAAGAAGGGCCGGCTGGGCTGGAGCCGCTCCAGCGGTATGTGGAGGAGGCTGAAGGCTTCAACCGAGAGCATGCTGAGACCCGCGCCGCCGTCAATGAGAGTCCAGGTGACGGCCACCTGGCAGATGGTGGGGGTGCACAGCATTGGGAGCGCGCCCGAGCAGGCTAGGTTGGAGGGGTGATCCTCCGAGCTGAAGGCCAGATCGGCCTTGGGCGCCGACCGACCTGTGGGAGCCCCCTGCCGCGCAGAGGCAGTGCCGATCTGGCGGACGCGCGGCTTGATGTGGCGGTCTGAAGGTGGCGCCTGCGAGCCGCCTAGGAGGGCTGCGACGACCGGGCGCGCCGGCGCAGCGTGCTGGGCGAGGAAGAGGCCGCGCAACTCCTCCCAAGAGGCCACGGAAGCCGCTGGCAGGTGGAGTAGCCACATGCGCGGGGCGTCGGTGAGGGCCATGGGAAGCCAGTTGGCCATGGCCCTGCCGTCACCCCCTGCTTCGAGGACGGACTCCTCGTACGCCAGCAGAAGGCGATGGATCGATCGTGCCGTTGTAACGCGGTGGCATCTCCGGCTTGAACTTGTTGGGCCACCGCACCTGTCGCAAGGCCGGGGCCAAGGCTCGGAGCCCCCTGGCCCCCGCGCTGGCGCCGACGACCGGAGCGGGCGGCGTGCTGCTCATCGCAGGGCGAGTCGCGTTGTCGGCGGAGAACGGGTCGGCGGAAGGGAAAGCTCCGGCAAGACCTACCGGGCGCGCCAAATGTCGGATTTCGGGTTCCGCAGACCCTCTAGGTTCGAACTACAGGGGTGCACGCGGAGATCTCACCCCTACCTACCACTGCACCGCCTCGCCAGGATCTAAACTACCAAAGGAACAACACAAAAGACACAAGGTTTATACTAGTTCGGGCCACCATTGTGGTGTAATACCCTACTCTAGTTTGTGGTGTGGTGGATTGCCTCTTGGGATGATGATGAACAATACAAGGAAGAACAGCCTTGCGAGGGTCTGTTCTTGGCTGGTGCGATGAACTGCTAGGGGGAGTTCGGTCGCTTCTCTCTCTCTCTCTCTCTCTCTCTCTCTCTCTCTGTGTGTGTGATTGATCTCTTTATGCCGGATCGACCCCCCTACCCTGTGGGTGGCTAGTCCTATTTATAGGCAGAGGCCCTGGTCCTCTTCCCAAATATTGAGCGGGAAGGGCGCCAACAATTGGCCATTTTGAAGGGGAACATCTAGTACACTTATCCTGACTAAAGTTGGTCCTCTCTGTCAAAGGCTCGTGGTGACGCCCGGCTTGGGCTCCATGATGACTTCCTTCCCGCCGCTATGACGGTCTTGGTCTTGTTGCAATCAAACGGGTGCCTTTGCTTGATGCTCTCGCCTGCGCTTGCCTCCTCTGCACCAAAGAGGAAATGAGGACACTGCGCGGGTTGGTGCCCGCCTGGCGCCCTTGGTCGTCATGGCTTGCGCCATGGGCACCTTGTGAGGTACCCCGCCTTGATCTCTCCGCCTCCTCGCGAGCTAGCCTGACGAGGCCGTGGCTCGAGGAAGTTTCTGTCGTCCGCCTCATGAGGCTTGGCCTCGCGAGGGTCTTGAGCTTGTGCTGATGAAGATGGGCCGTGTTGGGCCACCCCTTGAGCCACGCCATAGGCCGCAGGCAGGCAAGTCTGGTACCCTGCTCCTGTATCACCAACAGCCGCCACGTCCCTCACGCCTCGGGGCGATCTTGGACTATGTGCCAACCGGATCAGATTCTGCAACAATGGACCTGCTATGGATCCTATTCCGCGATCGTGATATACCAGTATTCTCGCTCCCCCGCTGCCCGGAGTAAAGCTCTGATCTGCATTAAACCCCTGTCGGCTTCTGACTGGGAGGGCTGAATTGACTCTGCTATACGAGCTGCCGCTGTAAGATTTTGGATCGGTGTTCGATATACCTGAGTCGGAGGTGGAAAAAGTTGGTGTCGACTGGATTCTTGAACCCTTTGTCACAGACGCTGCCGAGTACTCGCTGGAGATTTTCGGTCGAAAAGCGCCACCATTTTGGCCAAAGCGCCCTCCAAGGCACGGACCTCGGGGGTTTCCCCAACGATTGGAGTGTGCAGAGCATCCATGTTACGGCGGAGAAGCTCTTCCCTCTGCTCCGAAGAGAGGGGCTCGGGGCGGTATTCCTCATGAGCATGCGACGGATCGCCTCTGTCGTCGCCACCGTTGGTGCGAGGGAAGCCGGGAGGACTGCGAGGTCCATCGACCATCAGGACCTCCGCCGCTGGATCACTGCTGTCGCACTCGGATGCGGTCTCTGCGGAGCCAGTCGACATGTCAAACACGTCGTAGAGAGATTCGTCGGGCTCGATCGCCGCGACTTGAGGGGTGGCCGTTTGGCGAGCCACCACGTGCCTCACCCATCGCTGAAGCCTTGACCGACCGGAGCGCTTGCGCCGCGAGCGGCGGGGAGGGAGGACGCCACAGGTGCCGACCGATACTGGGTCGACGGTTGCCTCAGGAGGACACCGCGGACGCACGCACGAAAGTGCATTGCCCCGCGGACGGGGAGTGCATCGACGTCAAGTGGAGCCTCCTGAAGCCAAGCAGAGTCGTCGGCGACGAAAGCGAGCGCGCCGAGATGGATCTCGCGGCCCTCAGCTAAACCTCCCCCTGAAACCATGATGAGGGGGATCGGAAAAATTGCAACTTCTCCAACAAATCGCTAAGACACCTGCCCCATGGTGGGCGCCAACTGTCGTGGTTCTGAGTCTGACAGTAGAATAGGGGGGTAGGAATGTGGAGGCAAGATCTTAACTATGGAGGAGTTGTACACGCTGGTTTTACGAGTTCAGGCCCTTCTCGGAGGAAGTAAGAGCCCTACGTCTCGGAGCCCGGAGGCGGTCGACTGGATTATACGCGTGTGTGTTACAAGGGGTGCGAACCCTTGTCCCAGAGGAGGGGGTGGCTTATATAGAGTGCGCCAGGACCCCAGCACCCCTCCGTTACATAGGATTCAAGGTACATAAAGAGGTGGCGTTACAGGTAACGCCTGTATTGAAATGTTGTAAATGGTCATTAAATTTCTAAGTAAATGCCCGACCATTGTTGCGCGGAGCGGCTTTAGGTCTTCTTATCGTCGAGTGGTTTGATGGTCGAGTGACCTGGATAAAGTGAGATCACCGAGTGGATGGTAGGTCGAGTGGACTTCACTCGACGCCTTTGCTGGATCCCTTCTTCTGATACTTGAACTTCTTTTTTCTTAGGACTAGGACCTTATGTAGGATGTATAGGTCAGGCCTATTACCCTACCCTAGGTTTATGTCTACATCAGGCATGACAAACAAGCATGAATGAGTAGGCACATCAGGGCTCAAACAACTCCTACTCATGCTAGTGGGTTTTATCTATTTACTGTGGCAATGACAGGTCATGCAGAGGAAAGGGGGTTCAACTACCGCAACAAGTAATAGATGAACTGTTGTTGTCCTAATGCAGTAAAAGAGAGCAGGAGCGAGAGAGTGGGATTGTATCGGAATGAACAAGGGGTTTTTGCTTGTCTGGCACTTCATCGGTGTCATCGAACTCATCGTCGGAACCACGTCTACTGAGAGGGGACAAATACCGGCAAACAAGGAAGAACACAATCAATGCAATGCAACAATTATGATGCAGGGTAATGACATGGCAAAATGAGTGTGTTGAGCTAGTGCAACTACAACCATATGGGTTTGAGCTATTTTGAACCAAAGATTCAAAGTTCAAGCTCATTTGTGATCTTAAATAGTGTTTTAACATTATTTGCACTAAACAACAAGTTAACTTGTTTAAACATGCATGTAACCAGCACAGATGGATAGATTGGATTTTTCTGATCAATTTTCATATATAACACTTTGCATTTGGAGTTACGGTTGATTTTCTATGATTTTTAGAAGTTTAGGCAATTTTCTGGATTTTCTAAATATTTAGAATTAAACTAATTCCAGAAAATGCATTACTGCGTCAGCATGACATAAGCGGTCCAGGTCAAACCTGGCCAGTGGGGCCCACTGGTCAGGGACTCAGGGCTGGTTAGTGTCGCTGACAGGTGGGCCTGGTCAACTGCCACGTCAGCCAGTCAACCCTGACGCGTGGGTCTGCTGGTTTTGTTAACTAATCTAACTTAAAACTAAATAGTGGCTTAATTAGGCAGCAGGGCCCACTGTCAGTGTCTAGAGAAGTAGAGAGTGGGGTTAATTAGCTTGTTTAGCTTCTAAAGACGTCGCCATGTCAGCTCGCCGGAGCACCATTCGATGCGCGGTTTTCTCCTACGGGTTCCTGGGAGTGAGGCGCATCCAAAGAGACAAGGGGCAACAGCTGGGGTGGCCGGAGCTGACGGTGGCGAGCTCTTTTGCGGCCGCCGGAGTTTGGGCACCTACGGGTTAGGCGCTACGGCGCGTTCCGAGCTGAATTGGTGGGATCTGTGGCTTCCTAGGAAGCGCTGAGCATGCCTACATGCTTTGGTGCGACGTACAGGTGTTGCAACCGCGGCGGCGACATGGCCGGTGGCGGGGAGCGCTTGGCTCCGGTGGTTGATGCGACTAGAGTGCGAATTAGGTAACGGGGCATGGGGGAAACAGCAGATGCTCACCATGTTCTTCTAGTGCTTCTTTGGCGATGGGAGGCTCGGGGTCCATGAAACGACGATGGGGATCACCGCACCCGAGGTCGGTAATGCCGGCATTGGCGAGGCTTCAGGCGTCCGGCTGCTATGTGGCTCAATGAGGAGGTCGAGGACGACACGACGGAGCTTCTGGACTCGGCGGCAGGGCGAGGGAGGGCCGGTTGCCACGGGGTGCTCACAATGCGTTCTCAGCAACAGCGCATCATGGAGAGAGAGAGATAGAGGAGGAGATGGGAACGAGGGAGAGTGACAGGGGGTCGGGGAGGCGCCCAAGAGGCTCTTCGAGGCGCTGCACTCGCGCGGGCGAGGGCAGGCAGGCAGGGTGGTGGCGTGGCGAACTCGGCGGCGTCGCGGTGTCCCTCCTCTGCCTACTGGCAGAGGTTGGTGATTGGCACGGTCCAGGTGGTCCGGACCAGCCAGGTAAGTGTCCCGTGGCCTCTCTCTCTCTCTCTCTCTCTCTCTCTCTCTCTCTCTTCTAATTAAATTATGTTTTCTATTTTCTGTAACTTCTGAGCTTTATTAAAATACCAAAACGTTTCCAAAAATCCTGAAAATAATTGTGGGCTCTGTTAGGATTATTCCTAACAGCCCACACTTAAGTTCAAAATTAATTGAGCACTTAAAATAATATATACAATTTAAATGCCCAATTGCAAATAGCATATGATTTAATTCAGTGACCTTAGGTGTCCTAGAAAAATGTGAGCCAATTTTGGCAGAGGTTCTAAACCAAGACAAAATTGATGGACATTTTTTAAGGGCATTTCAGGTTCATTGAGAAAATTATTTAGTAACCCTAGTTGGTTTAGGTGGTGCTGGGGGGTTAGATCATCCCCATTTCAGGTTTCTGGGAAAAATTTAGACATGATGCATCACTCTAATGCAACACTGACTAGGGTTGTGACACTATCTAAGTGGGAGTTCTTAAGTAATATGATTGATTAAAATTTAATTTATCATGAACTTAGTCCTGATAGTATTTGCATAACTATGTTGTAGATCAATAGCTTGCAATATAGCTCCTCGTTTATTTTTGATATTTTCCTAGAGAAAAACTATGTTGAAAAATGATAGTAGCAATGATGCGGACTAGGTCTGTGATCTGAGGATTATTCTCATTGCTGCACAGAAGAATTATGTCCTTGATGCACCGCTAGGTGACGGACCTACTGCAGGAGCAGGTACAGACGTTATGAACGTTTGGCAAGCTCGGTATGATAACTACTTGATAGTTTAGTGCGCCATGCTTTACGGCTTAGAACCGGGACTTCAAAAACTTTTTGAACGCCACGGAGCATATAAGATGTTCCAAGAGCTGAAATTGGTATTTCAGACTGCGTCTGAGTCGAGAGGTATGAGACCTCCGACAAGTACTTTGCCTACAAGATGGAGGAGAATAGCTCAACCAGTGAGCATGTGCTCAGATTGTCTGAGTACTACAATCACTTGAATCAAGTGGGAGTTAATCTTCTAGATAAAATAGTGATTGACAGAGTTCTCTAGTCACTACCAAGTTACTAGAACTTTGTGATGAACTATAACATGCAAGGGATGACGAAAACGATTCCCGAGCTCTTCGTGATGCTGAAATCGATGAAGGTAGAAATCAAGAAAAGCATCAAATGTTGATGGTTGACAAGACCACTAGTTTCAAGTAAAAGGGCAAGGGAAAGAAAGGGAACTTCAAGAAGAATGACAAGCAAGTTGCCACTCCCATGAAGAAGCCCAAAGCTAGACCCAATCCTAAAACTGAGTGCTTCTACTGCGAAGGAAATGGTCACTGGAAGCGGAACTGCCCCAAATACTTGGGGGATAAGAAGGATGGCAAAGTGAAAAAAAGTATATATGATATACATGTTATTGATGTGTACTTTACTAGTGTTCATAGTAGCCCCTGGGTATTTGATACTAGTTCAGTTGCTATGATTAGTAACTCGAAACAGGAGTTACAAAATGAACAAAGACTAGTTGAGGGCAAGGAGACGATGTGTGTTGGAAGTGATTCCAAGGTTGATAAAATCACCATCGCACACTCCCTTTACCTTCGGGATTAGTGTTGAACCTAAAATAAATGTTATTTGGTGTTTGCGTTGAGCATAATATGATTGCATCATGTTTATTTCAATACGGTCATTCATTTAAGTCAAAGAATAATTGTTATTTTGTTTACATGAATAAAACCTTCTGAGGTCATACACCCAAGGTGAATGGTTTATTGAATCTCGATCATAATGATACACATATTCATAATATTGATGCCAAAAGATGCAAAGTTGACAATGATAGTGCAACATATTTGTGGCACTGCTGTTTAGGTATATTGGTGTAAAGCGCATGAAGAAACTCCATGCTGATGGGCTTTTGGAATCACTTGATTATGAATCACTTGATGCTTAAGTAACCATGCCTCATGGGCAAGATGACTAAGACTCCGTTCTCCAGAACAATGGAGCGAGCAACTGACTTATTGGAAATAATGCATACTGATGTATGCGATCCGGTGAGTGTTGAGGCTCACGGTGGGTATCGTTATTTTTTGACCTTCACAGATGATTTGAGCAGATATGGGTATATCTACTTGATGAAACGTAAGTCTGAAACATTTGAAAAGTTCAAAGCATTTTAGAGTGAAGTGGAAAATCATCGTAACAAGAAAATAAAGTTTCTACGATCTGATCGCGGAGACAAATATTTGAGTTATGAGTTTGGTCTTCATTTGAAATGATGTGGAATAGTTTCGCAACTCACGCCACCTGGAACATCACAGCGTAATGGTGTGTCCGAACGTCATAACCTTACTTTATTAGATATGGTGCGGTCTATGATGTCTCTTACCGATTTATCACTATCATTTTGGGGTTATGCATTAGAGACAACTGCATTCACGTTAAATAAGGCACCGTCTAAAAATCCGTTGAGACGACACCGCATGACCTGTGGTTTAGCAAGAAACCTAAGATGTCATTTCTTAAAGTTTGGGTTGCGATGCTTATGTGAAAAAGTTTCAGCCTGATAAGCTTAAACCCAAATCGGAGAAGTGCGTCTTCATAGGATACCCAAAAGAAACTGTTGGGTATACCTTCTATCACAGATCTGAAGGCAAGATCTTTGTTGCTAAGAGTGGATCCTTTCTAGAGAAGGAGTTTCTCTCGAAAGAAGTGAGTGGGAGGAAAGTAGAACTTGATGAGGTAATTGTACCTTCTCTCGAATTGGAAAGTAGCTCATCATTGAAATCAGTTCCAGTGATGCCTACACCAATTAGTGAGGAAGTTAATGATGATGATCATGAAACTTCTGATCAAGTTACTACCGAACCTCGTAGGTCAACCAGAGTAAGATCCACGCCAAAGTGGTACAGTAATCCTGTTCTAGAGGTCATGTTACTTACCCATGACAAACCTACGAACTATGAGGAAGCGATGATGAGCCCAGATTCCGCGAAATGGCTTGAGGCCATGAAATCTGAGATGGGATCCATGTATAAGAAGAAAGTATGGACTTCGACTGACTTGCTCGATGATCGGCAAGCCATTGAGAATAAATGGATCTTTCAATAGGAAGACGGACAATGATAGTAGTGTTACTATCTACAAAGCTCGAATTGTCGCAAAAAAGTTTTCGACAAGTTCAAGGTGTTGACTAAGAAAAGATTTTCTTACTCGTTGCGATGCTTAAGTCTGTCCGAATCATGTTAGCAGTTGCCACATTTTATGAAATCTGGCAAATGGATGTCAAAACTACATTCCTTAATGGATTTCTTAAAGAAGAGTTGTATATGATGCAACAAGAAGGTTTTGTCAATCCTAAAGGTGCTAACAAAGTGTGCAAGCTCCAGCGATCCATCTATGGACTGGTGCAAGCATCTCAGAGTTGGAATATACGCTTTGATGAGTTGACCAAAGCATAAAGTTTTTATAAAGACTTACGGTGAAGCCTGTATTTACAAGAAAGTGAGTGGGAGCACTATAGCCTTTCTGATAAGTATATGTGAATGACATATTGTTGATCGGAAATGATGTAGAATTTTCTGGAAATCATAAAGGAGTGTTTAAAAGGAGTTTTTCAAATAAAGACCTCAGTGAAGCTTCTTACACATAGGGCATAAAGATCTATAGAGATAAGATCAAGACGCTTGATAAGATTTTCAATAAGTACATACCTTGATGAAAGTGCATTATATCGACTAGAGGGGGTGTGAATAGGCGATTTTTAAAAATTCTTCACTGAGGAATTTGCCGGTGAGGAAATTCCTAAGCGAAGAACTACTTAAATGGAATAAGTACTCAAGTAAGCATAACAGAATACGTGCATGGTCATCATGATGAAATGAAGACAATTACAGAGTACGTAAAGCGTAATCACAGGATAACACAAGATGAAGACAAACAGATCAAGAAATTGAACTGAGGAAATTGAAAAAGTCTTCACCAAAGTCTTCAAACACAGATATGAACAAACACTCAACACAAAGAATGAGGAAATGAAAGAGTTGAGGAAATAGAACCAGTAAGGTTGGTGAAGACAATGATTTGGTAGACGGCCCAATCATTGTCTCGGTTGTACGTCTGGTTAGAGCGGTTGAGTATTTTAAACTCGAGGACACACAGTCCCGGACACCCAGTCACTGAGCACGCAGCTCAGGACACCAAGTCCTTACTGTATTTCAAAAGTATAAGAGCACCATCGGGTTTAAGATTACAACTTGATCCAATAAAAGTTTTAGAAGAGCGAGAGTTGTAACTTAGCAAAAAACGCCCATATAATAGACCCGCTTGAAGACTAACTCAAATTTCTCCCCCTTTGTCATCAAATGACCAAAAGGATCAAAACTGAGGACTAACGCTCAAGAATATCAAGTTGATGAAGGAGCGCTTGTTGTCGATGTCGGTTGTCGTAGTAGGGCCTGCCGTAGTGTCGTCCAAGTCTTCATTTTCATCAGTGTCACGCGATGAAGAATAGGAGCTGGCCACCAAGGAAGGAACCTTGACCTTCTTGTATTTCTTCGGTGGAGGTGCGCCAGTCCAAATTCTTCCTTGAGACCCAGTTTCTTCAGATCTTCTGCGCTGTAGACATGAGATAGAATAGCCCAGGTACGGTTGAAGGTTTCATATTGGTTTTTCTTCACTGAATTGTGTGTTGAGGTCATGTTGTGAAGAATGGAACCAAACTGACGCTTGACCCATTTATGATTGTGATCAACTTTCTGATGAAGACTGAGGAGTAACTCACGATCAGTCATCACCCTAGGTGCCGTGGCTTGAGGATTTTGCTTGGCAGAGTTGTTGGAGGTAGAGTCATGTGTGGCAGAGTCATCATTGGTGGAGTAGGATGCACCCTTGCGAAATTGACCATCCAATGGACGAATGCCTTCATCTATCACAGCAGTTGCCTTGCCTTTGTCATCACCGAGGAAAATGTCCGCTTGAGGACTTCAATTGGAGGCAACTAGCTGCAGTGGTTCGTAGTATCAGCCTTGTAATTGAGTGAAGACCTTGCCCTGATGAACCTCATAATCCATGGTGCATAAGGCTTCAGCTCAAATGGTGACATAGCAATATTCGCCAGAGTCCTCATGAAGAAATCATGGAAGTTTATGGGAACACCATGAATGATATTGAAGAGCATATTCTTCATGATGCCAACGACTTCTTCATTATTTGAGTCGTGGCCTTTGATAGGACTCATTGTCTTCGTCAGAATGCGATAGACAGTCCGATGCACATACAGTAATTCCTTGACGAGGAATTTGGTTCGAGGGGCCTGCCCTGGCTTCAAAGGCTTCATCAACACTTGCATGTAATGATTTGTAAGCTCAGGTTCATTGTAGACGCAACGAGCACCATCAAGGGGAGGACTGAGTGGGAGGGCACGAAGCAATTCAGTTGCACGGTGCCTTGTAGTGAGTATTTTCGACATCGATCCAGCACCCATGAGTTCACATCTTGTAATTTCCTATGATGTGCAGCGTTGCATAGAATTGAAGAATGAGTTCTTCATTCCAATCACAGATGTTAGTGCAGAAATTCAGCAATCCAGCATCATGAAGAACGCTGAGGACTGGCTCGAAGCCTGGCAGAGATTCCATGTCCATGTGAGGAATGTGTGGATGATCGAAGACTTTGTCTTTGTCGAATAGCACAGAGGAATAAAAGTTGGCTTGACTAGCAGTCCAGAAACGCCTCTTCCTTATGCGCAGCGTAATCATAAGGGTTGTAATCAGTGAAGAAAACATGCTCGCCAAAGAAGTCTTCAGCCTTGAACTTTTGCTTGCGCGAGAATGGATCCTTTGGTTTTGGCAGAGGGGTGTCAGTGAGTTGCATCACTACCTCAGGAATTGCAATCTCAGGTTCTTCAGGCTGAGGAATTTCTGGTTCCTCTTCATTTGCAGTCTGCGTGTTCAAAGGATCAGCAACAACAGGTTCTTCAGCACTAGTGGCTGGAATTTCTTCATGCCTGCATTTAGGTGGGATGAGTTTCTTCAGAGCCAGTTGAACGGTTGGTGCAGGGACCGAGGTATTTGTTGTATTGGGGTGAAGAGTGGAGAATTGGGATCTCGACTTTCCCAAAAGTCATCATTCATCACAGGCGTAGTGCATCCAATATCCACGTCTTCATCTTCAATTTCTTGAACGCCAGCCTCTTCAGCTGTAAACTGAGGCATTGGCGAGGAAACAACAGGTGGTGAAGGGATCGCGTCCACTTCAATTTCTTCATCAATCTGCTCTGACGAAGCAGCAGAATGATTTTCTTCATCAGATCCGCTAGGGATCACATATTCTTCACCAAAAGGAACAAGGTCCTTTGATGACATGGTGGAAATAGGAACATCATCAATCGAATTTTCAAACGAGCTTGTCATAGGCTTCATCTTCTTTGGAGTGAAGATTACGAAGCGGTGATGCTTTCCTTTTCTTCATCGCAGCTCGCTCTGCAGCCTTGGTCTTCTTCACATCCGATGCAGATGGAAGGATAGGAGTTGGTGTAAGCGGGGAGGAGCCGAGGAATCTGTTTGAATTTCCTCGCGCAATCGATGCGATTGCTCGACTTCTTCAGTTTCTTCAGGCGCACCACTAGTGGATGCCCTGGCAATTTCTTCAGCGGCTGGAATGGAGTCATCAGCCCTGGAACTAGCATTGTCTTCAGCAGGCTGAAAATCATCAATGATGCTGGCATGTTCTTCAGTAGGCTGAGCAGAGGCTCCAGCTTGAGGAACTTCTTGTTGCGTTGGAGCTGCAACATTTGTGAACTTCTTGGTCAGGTTTACAAATCTGACTTTGGCTCCTTGCCAATCAGCATAGTAGGCATCAAAGTCATCGGCCGAGGGCTTTGATTTCGCATCGGATTTTGAGGAGATCATCGGTGTCATTCGACAACATTTTTCCTCGTGAACTTCTCTTTCTGAATCGAGCCTTCTTGATCTGCCTAGCCTTCTCAAATTTCCATTTCTCTTGAGAGATGAAATGGGTGACATGTGACTTTGGCCAGAGTCAAATGAAAATCAGGCATAGGGGTGTCTGCGGATCCTTGTGCCGTAGATCAATATACTCAAGGATCACCCTTGGATCCAAAAGCAAAGGGCATGTGTGTGCCTTTGGCTCTAGCGGCCCTAACTTGCTGTCTCGATGATTTCGCAAGTTCATCATCATCGCCTTCATCGTCAGATGGCACTTGGAAGGCAACCTGTTTCTTCTTCGGACTTGGCCGAGGACCTCGTCCAGCCATTGCCTTTGTCTTCAGCAGTGTGGGGCCTGATGAAGAATTTGGTGCAGCTGAGGAACTCGTTGAGACACCAGAGGCAATAGAGATGTCTGGAGTCCTTTGGCACGTGGCCAGATGCACATGTGCTGAGGACTTTGCCGGAGCAGCTGAGGACTTTGGAGGAGGAGTTGAGGATTTGGGAGGAGCAGGAGCAGCATGAGGAACTGGCCGTGAGGGCTTTGAAGATTCTGGCCGTGAGAGCACTGCTGAGGAACTTGGCCGTGAGGGCACAGTTGTTGAAACACTTGGCTTGTGCGCGGGCTTCTTTGCCATTGATTTTCTAGGCTTGACAGAGGCCTCAGTGGCAGCAACAGTAGTAGAGTCTTCATTGAATTTCCTCACTGCTTCTTTGGTTTGTCTCGCCAACTTGGCTTGGCGCTTGACCCATTCTTCAGGAAAATCCTCACCACGCTTGATGCTGGTGGGGTCAGCTTCTTGGCCAGTTGCCAATGGAGCTCTTGGGCATGGAGGATTAAGTGCGAATTTCTTCATATACTTTGGAGTAACATACATGTACTCCCTCCATTCTCTTGCACATCTCCTTACAATCCTCAGACAAGCACCTTGCGCTGATTTTTGTTCTCCTTTCCGAACTTAGCCTCATCAGTGTGCAATAGTCGGCATAGATGTCCTCAGTATTTCAAACGCAGTCATGACCTCAGCCTCTTTCCTCCTTTCTCGTGGCTTCTTACCATCCGCCATATTCTTGATTGAGGAATTTGAACAATCGAATTCTCTGAAGAAGTATGCAACTTTTCTTCGAGGAACGCGCAAATGAGTTAAGTTGATGAGAACCTAGTGATTCTGCAGCGGACATGAGTACCGTGGAATGAGTATAGTTGCGAGGAATTTGGAGAGGTCGTATGCATTCTCGTAAGGTTTTTCAAAAGAACAAGTTTGAGGAATTTGACCAGATGAGCCTTGAAGAATTTCACTAAGCGTTCTTTGTCTTAGGTTCCAGAGTTGTATAGATCGAGGATCCACACAATTGAGGAATCTTGAAGAAAATGATGCTTAGGGAAACGAATCAAGAACAGATGACTAGTGAGGTGTTTTGTGTGTGAGATTTGAAGAATAAAACACCTTTGAGGATTTTGTAGAGAAAATTTGAATCAAAGAGGGCAGTAAAAGTAACTTTTAATTACCCTGGACGAAGAACACGATGAACTGATAAGTGTAGATTTGAAGCTCGTCAGTTCATATCTTCCACGCCCTAACTCGGCGGAGGAATACAGCTACGGCGGCGGCGGAGTGAAGATTTCGCGTCGGCGCGAAATCTGACGGGCGACGAGGTCGAGGGTAAAGGAAGCTCTTCCTCACTGGCGATGATGAAGTAGCGGCGGTGCTGGGGTTTGAGAAGCTCGAGCGGGAGAGAGAGCGGTCGAGCGGAGTAAAGGAAGTGAGGAAGGGGAGAGGGGGTATTTATAGTCGCAGTGAAAAACTGTTTGCGCTCAAGATTTAGGGACGAACGTGCCCTGATCCTTCTCATTCGCTTGACATGTGTCACCCACGCATCAAAAAGTGGAGATCGTGTTAGATCGTGGGTGAATAGATAAGTCTATCGCATTTAAGCGGAACGGTTTGAGCGGCAAAGCCGAAAATTTGGATAAGATTAGTTTTAAAGTTCCGTTCGCAATTTCTTCACCGACAAGGACACGGTGAAGATTTTGAACAAGTTTCAAATAGAACGCACATGAAGAATTTGTGAATAGATTGGGTTGAGTATAGCATAGAGGGGAAGGGTCCGATCACATTCACTTAGCGTAAAACACAACTTGAAGAAATAGCCATAAGTGAATGTCAGAGAGGACATAAACCCATATATATATATATATAGCCAATGAAGAAAAACGACGGAAAACAGTGAAGATTTTGCAAAGTTGAAGAATTTGAAAACTCAAGAATTTCAAAAGCGAGGAAAAACTTAAATTGAAGATTTTCAACTTTGGTGGTGGCGTGACCCAATCAGATAAGAATGATGATTTCAGACACCGCGTACAATTGTCGTAGGGTTCTGAGAATCAAATTCTTTATTAATTTCTTCACACTTAGAGTGTTATTCTTCATTGATTGAAGAAAAACGTTTTTTCATGTGTTGCACATCTAAGTCATCAATTTTGCCTAAGTGTCAGGATGTGTGTCCTTTTCAAAGAACATTCGACGATTCTAAGATATTTAGCTCACACAGCAACTTGCTAAATCTCTTCTCATCCAAGGGCTTTGTGAAGATATCGGCTAGCTGTTCTTCCGTCTTCACATGATCAATAAAGATGTCGCCCTTCAACACATGATCGTGAAGAAAATGATGACGAATCTGAATGTGCTTCGTCTTCGAGTGCCGAATCGGGTTGTGAGCAATCTTGATGGCACTCTCATTGTCACAGAGAGAGGCACATTCTTCACGTTGATGCCGTAATCCTTGAGAGTTTGCTTCATCCACGACAATTGAGCACAAAGAAGAACCAAAGAAGAATGTACTCAGCTTCGCGATGAGATGTGATACGCAGCCTGCTTTCTTCGAGGACCAACGGACCAAAGATCGTCCGAGGAAATGACAAGTACCAGATGTTGACTTGCGATCCACACAATCACCAAAGCATAGTCGAGTCGAATATCCAATGAGATCAAAAGTAGAGCCCTTGGGGTACCATAATCCTAGTGTTGGTGTGTGAGCTAGATATCGAAGAATATGCTTCACAGCCTTATGGTGTGATTCCTTCGGTGTAGCTTGAAATCGGGCACACATGCAAACACTAAGCATTATATCTGGCCTAGATGCACATAAGTACAATAAAGAACCAATCATGGAGCGGTATACCTTGTGATCAAGTCAATACCATTTTCATCAGTGCATAGATGGCCATTTGTGGGCATAGGAATTTTGACGCCTTTGCAATCTTGCATGCCGAATTTCCTCAGAACATCTTTGAGGTATTTCTCCTGAGATATGAATATGCCATTGCGCTATTGACGAATTTGAAGACCTAAGAAGAATTTCAACTCTCCCATCATAGACATTTGATATTCTTCACTCATCATATAGGCAAATTCATCACTATAACGTTGGTCAGTATAGCCAAAGATAATATCATCAACGTATATTTGGCACACAAACAGTTCACCATCATAAGATTTAGTAAAGAGAGTAGGGTCGAGTGAACCGGTGTGAAGCCATTCTTCACGAAGAATTCCTTCAAAGTATCATACCATGCCCGAGGGGCCTGCTTGAGGCCATAGAGGGCCTTGTTGAGTCTCAAGACTTTGTCGAGGATTCTTTGGATCTTCAAAACACGGGGTTGAGCAACATATACTTCTTCCTCAAGCTTACCATTGAGGAATGCACTTTTCACATCCATTTGATATAAAATTATATCATGATGGTTAGCATAAGCAAGTAATATGCGAATAGCCTCAAGTCTAGGAACAGGTGCAAAAGTTTCATCGAAATCAATTCCTTCAACCTGTGTGTATCCTTGAGCTACAAGTCGTGCCTTATTCCTCACCACAAGGCCATTTTCATCTTACCTGTTGTGGTAGATCCACTTTGTGCCAATGATATTATGCTTGCGAGGATCTGGACGTTTGACCAGTTCCTTACATTGTTGAGCTCGAATCGATGTAATTCTTCTTGCATGGCCTGAATCCACTCAGGCTCCAGAAATGCTTCATCTACCTTAGTGGGCTCTATGATAGATACAAAAGCAAAGTGCCCACAAAAGTTAGATAAATGTGAAGCTTTTGAGCGTGTGAGAGGACCTGGTGCTTCAATGTCATCGATGATCTTGTCAACTTGCACTTCTTTTGCAATGTGAGGATGAGCTGGTTGACATCGAGGAATTTGATCAGCATTTTCTTCAAAGACCGCTTTTCTTCAAAGATTATCTTCAGTGCATCAGCTCGACGTTCTTCACGCTCGGAATGAATTCTTCAACAGATTCTTCAAGAGGGAATGACATCCTCGATCGCCTTGAACTTGATAGATTCCTCGGTGCCGGTTCATCTATCACAGAAGGTATGTGCTCTCTTTGCGAGCCATTAGTTTCATCGAACCGCACATCTATAGTTTCAACAACCTTGTGAAGAGCGTTGTTGAAGACTCTGTAGGTGTGCGAGTCCTTTCTGTAACCAAGCATAAAACCTTCATGTGCTTTCGGTGAAAAATTAGCATTGTGATGAGGATCTCTAATCCAACATTTAGCACCGAAGACTTTGAAATAACTCACATTGGGTTTCTTGTCAGTAGGGGTGGAAAGTGGTAGCGGATAATCTGAAATATCCGATATTCGTATTCGAGAAAATGCCTATTTGTATCCGAAACATCCACATCCGAACCAAAGTGGAAATGGAAATTATCCGTATCCGAATTTATTAAACAAATATAAAATAAAAATTGGTAGGAGATTTTGACACAAATATGGATATGGAAGTGGATATATCCGTATCCGAATAAGACTATGGGAGGTAATTTTCAAAATTCTAGACCCAGTATTCCAATTATCCAACATAAAAGCCAAATAAAGGGTCAAATTTTACTCTTTATATGATTAAACTTATAAATTATTATGCATTACAATATTATTTATTCATAAACCTATTTATCATTGACTTATTGTATGTCAGAAGTTGATTATTTTAGGTCACAGAGCTATCAACTAATTTACTTAAGAAATATGTTGATATTATTCGTATCCGTTCCGAATCAAGAAAATATCCGATACGTATCCGTATTCGAATAATATCCGAGCTGCATCCGTATCCGATAACATCCGTATTCGGATTCGTATCCGTTTTGTAAATATGAAAATGGAAGTGGTAAGAGCACTATCCGATCCGCATCCGATCCGTTTCCACCCCTACTTGTCAGTGAGGAGTTCATAGGCAGTCTTCTTGAAGAATTTGTGAAGATATACTCTGTTGATGATGTGACACGCGGTATCAATTGCATCAATCCAAAAACGATGAGGCGTTTTGTATTCATCAAGCATAGTGCAAGCCATCTCAACAAGAGTTCTGTTCTTGCGCTCCACGACGCCATTTCTTTGAGGAGTATAGGGAGCAGATAACTCATGAGTAATACCAAGTTCATCAAGATAGTCATCAAGACCGGAATTCTTGAACTCAGTTCCATTGTCACTCCTGATATGCTTGATCTTCACACCAAAGTTGGTTGAAGCCCTCGAGGAAAATCGTTTGAAGACTTCCTGCACTTCATGTTTGTAAGTGACAATGTGTACCCATGTGTAACGAGAGTAATCATCAACAATAACAAAGCCATATAGAGATGCATCATTAGTGACTGCTGAGTAATGATTAGGACCAAAGAGGTCCATGTGAAGCAATTCGAATGGACGAGTAGTGGTCATGATAGTCTTCATTGGATGCTTGGCCTTGGTCATTTTCTAGCTTCACGGGCTCCACACAAGTGATCCTTGAGGAATTTGACATTCTCAATGCCAATGACATGCTTCTTCTTCGCAAGCGCAGCAAATTCCTCATGCCTGCGTGACCAAGTTGTCGATGCCATAGCCGATATACGAAGCTTTTGCAAGTAGGCACACGGCTGGTTGTGGTCCTCAGAGAGAAATCAATGATATACAAGTCTCCTCTCCTAAAGCCTTCAAGACTTTGGAATGGTCAGCTTCCATAATCACAACACAACGATACTTGCCAAAGACAACAAACATATCAAGATCACAAAGCATTGAGACTGACATGAGGTTGCATCCTAAGGACTCAACAAGCATGACTTTGTCCATGTGTATGTCCTTAGAGATCACAACCTTACCTAGACCCAATACCTGACTTTTGCCTTTGTCAGCAAAGATGATATGCTTCAGATGTGACGGTGATAAGGGAGCATCCATCAATACATTCTTGTCACCAGTCATGTGATTTGTCCATCCACTATCAAGGACCCATTCAGTGGCTTTGGGAAGATCATCCTACAGATGAATTAGTGCAACTTACGAACTCATATACTTCATCAGCGAAGAATATGATATCAAATTCATCAGATGAATTCCATCAAGCAAAGAAACAGATATAGCAAAGATGAGGACGTGTGAAATCAAAGTTCATTTCTTCATGATTCGCTGCGTCCTTTCGTGCAATTTTGTTAGGCCCCAAAGAAATTCTTGAGACGTTAAAGCACGTATGGAGACCTCGACCTCGCAGAAGAGATTATTTCTTTTCTTCACCACCCATCTCAAGGGGTGGCAAAGAGTTCATCACTCTACGAGCTCCATATGAGAATGGTGGCATAGAAGCCAATCCATTTCGTTTCACATAAGAGGGATTAGGGTAAGCATATGAACAAGCAAAGAAATTCTTCGAGGACTTATGAACATAATGGTTTGAAGAATAATGCACATATTCATAGCCCTTAGCTCTACCCTGTGAAACAGAGTTGTTAGCACGATGATAATCATATGAGGACTTTGATCCTTTTGAGGAATTTGATCCATGTGAGGAATTTGGTCCGTATGAGGACTTGGATCCATATGAAGAGTTTGATCTGGGGTTCCTATTCTTCACAGGTGTGGTGTCATGAGGACATTCACTGAAGACTTTCAAGGCACTTCTTGGGAACCCAGATTTTCTTCATAGGAGAACCATTCTGCAGCTTAGTGCCAACATATCTAGCAAATACTTCACCATTCTGATTTTTGAACAGTTTATAGTTGGAGTCAAATGACTCATCGGAAGAATGAGGAGATTCACATGTAAAGTCAGATAAGTTAGATGGATCAACTGGAGGTCCCTTTGCAAAGCAACCCATGAGGTTTTGGGTACCGCTCAGGGCTTCCAATATGTTCCATCAGCATTGAGTTTCCTCTCAAAGGCAATACCCTCTTTCCTAGGGTTCTGTTGAGGATCCGCTTTTAAGCACATCACAAAGAGTCGGATGCCTTTTGAGGCTTTTGTACATGCCTGTCATGTACAATTCCTTCAGCCCTCGCATCGTCAAGTGATACTAGCAACATCCTCGATGAGGAATTAGTGATAGCGAGAGGCAGGTGAAGAATTTGTAACAATTAAAGCATTTGAACATTCAAGTGAAGAATTAGCGATTCACGCTCAATGCACTTTAAGCATGGAGGAACAAATTCTTCCTCGAGGCTGATTTGTTGAGCAAGTAATGAATCGAGCTCCTTCTGAAGATCTTCATAACTCACTCTTAGCTTCTCAAGATCTTGCTTTCTTTGAATAAATTCATAAGAAAGCTTCTCATGATCAGATAAGAGAGTGTTATGATGACCTTGAAGGCTATCAAACCTAGACTGAAGTCTCTGAAGATTTTCAGTCAGGGCTTTAGTGCAATCCATTTCTTCACCCAACATATCATTACTTTTGTCTAGCATATTTTGAACCTTTTCCAAGGCCGTTTGTTGTTTAGTGGCAATGCAAACAAGTTTGGTATAACTAGGTTCAATATCATCATCAGATCCATCATCATCGATTCATCGTCACTAAACTTCGGATGAGGAACATTCGGTTACCTTGTCACCCTTTGCCATGAGACATGATGCGAAGATGATGATTCCGGTTCGAAAGTCATCGCTTTGAGAGATTCCTTGAAGTCCTCAAACCAAGGATCATGACGGGTTCGATGACCTTCATAGACGTCAGAGATTCGGTCCCAGATAAGCTTCGCATTGCAAAGATGCATAATGCGCTTGAATTCATCTCTGGATAGGCAGGAACAAATGATGTCCTTCCCCATGATGTCAAGTCGAGCGTACTTGCGAATGTCATCGTCACCGCCTTCTTGCGTAGATCGGTAAGACCAATCTCGATGACGGGTCCACAGCTCGTTGTTCATTGCCATGAGGCGCTTCCTCATCATGGCCTTCCACTTGGGAGAATCATGACCGTCAAAGATAGGGCATGTCACTTTCTTCATACCCGCGGTCGAGATAACTAAAACTCCAGGCGGTTAAACCAAAATCACACAGAATAAGGGAGTACCTTGCTCTGATACCAATTGAAAGTGCATTATATCGACTAGAGGGGGGTGAATAGGCGATTTTTATGAATTCTTCACTGAGGAATTTGCCGGTGAGGAATTCCTAAGCGAAGAACTACTTGCAGCGGAATAAGTACTCAGAAGTAAGCATAACAGAATACAGGCATGGTCATCATGATGAAATTAAGACAATTACAGAGTACATAAAGAGTAATCACAGGATAACACAAGATGAAGACAATCAGACTGAAGAAATTGAACTGAGGAAATTGAGAAAGTCTTCAGTCAAAGTCTTCAAACATAGATATGAACAAACACTCAACACAAAGAATGAGGAAATGAAAGAGTTGAGGAAATAGAACCCGATAAGGTTGGTGAAGACAATGATTTGGTAGACCAGTTCCAACTGCTTGTCTCGGTTATGCGTCTGGTTGGAGCTAAGTATTTTAAACTCGAGGACACAGTCTCGGACACCCGATCGGCCGAGCACGCAGCCTCGGGACACCAAGTCCTCACCGTATTCTCCTTGAACTAAGGTCACACAGACCTCGTCCAATCACTCGTGGTAAGTCTTGAGCGACTTCCAAACCTTCACAGACTCGGTCACTCGGCGATCCACAATTCCTCTTGGATGCTCTAGACCATGACGCCTAACCGTCTGGAAGAAGCACGATCTTCAAAGGTAACAAGCGTCGGATCCACGCAGGATCAATCTCTTGATGATGCTCAATCACTTTGGGTTTGTAGGGGTTTGGTTTTGGTTTCCTCACTCAATGATTTTCGCTCAAAGTCCTCGGAGGATGGGTTGCTCTCAAATGACAAGTGTCAAGTTCTCTCGGAGCAGCGAACCAGCTAGTGGTTATAGGGGGCGGCTATTTATAGCCTAGGGAGCAGCCCGACATGATAAGACCTAAATGCCCTTCAATAATATGACCGTTAGGTGGATAAGATATTTTGGAACAGTCATGCAAGAAGACAAAGAACGGGTCGGAAATTTGACTCTCAAATTCCTCGGGGCTATCATGTTCCTCATCAGGTAGGCAATTCAAGACTGGCGAATTCCTAACTCCTCGATCGAGAAAAATTCTCGATGACGGTAAGAACTTCGTCTACATCAAGAAATTGATTGAACTATATGGGATTTCCAAAGGCTTCACTCAAGGTATTGGTAGGTGTAGGATTTTGAGTTGAGCATCACATGGAAATTTTTCCTTGGTATTTCCTCGACCCCTTTAACAAAGACGGTGTTTCCTATGACTCAAGAAAGAGAAAACGAAACTACGAAAACAAAAGTCTTCACGCTTCATGTTCCTCAAATGAATACCAAGTCTTCAAGGTCACACCAATTTCTTCACTTTCAAAGTCTTCAGAAAGTCTTCAGAATACCAAAGTCTTTAGTCGAAGAACTTCAATTTTAGGGGTCGACTTCCTCTATAAATATCAAACTCCTCATAGACTTATAGACCTGTGTACACTCATAAACACATTAGTCCCTTAGCCTATAAGTCTTCAATACACCAAAATCACTAAGGGGCACTAGATGCACTTACACTTGACAAGATTTTTGAAGTAGTTCAAAATGGAACAGTCAAAGAAGGAGTTCTTGCCTGTATTGCAAGGTGTAAAGTTGAGTAAGACTCAAAACACGACCACGATAGAAAATAGAAAGAGAATAAAAGTCATTCCCTATGCCTCAACCTTAGGTTCTATAAAGTATGCTATGTTGTGTACCAAACCTATTGTGTACCTTGCCATGAGTTTGGCAAGGGGGTACAATATTGATCCAGGAGTGGATCACTTGACAGCGGTCAAAATTATCCTTAGAAGACTAAGGAAATATTTCTCGGTTATGGAGGTGATAAAGAGTTCGTCGTAAAGAGTTACGCCGATGCAAGCTTTTACACCGATCCGGATGACTCTGAGTCTTAATCTGGATACGTATTAAAAGTGGGAGCAATTAGCTAGAGTAGCTCCATGCAGAGCATTGTAGACATATAAAATTTGCAAAATACATACGGCTCTGAATGTGACACACCCATTGACTAAGCTTCTCTCACAACCAAAACATGATCACACCTTAAAACCCTTCGGGTATTAATCACAAGGCGATGTGAAATAATCACATGGTGATGTGAACTATTGGTGTTAAATCACATGGCGATGTGAACTAGATTATTGACTCTAGTGCAAGTGGGAGACTGAAGGAAATATGCCCTAGAGGCAATAATAAAGTTGTTATTTATATTTCCTTATATCATGATAAATGTTTATTATTCATGCTAGAATTGTATTAACTAGAAACTTAGTACATGTGTGAATACATAGACAAACAGAGTGTCCCTAGTATGCCTCCACTAGACTAGCTCGTTAATCAAAGATGGTTAAGTTTCCTAGCCATAGACATGTGTTGTCATTTGATGAATGGGATCACATCATTAGAGAATGATGTGATGAACAAGACCCATCTGTTAGCTTAGCACTATGATTGTTTAGTTTATTGCTATTGCTTTCTTCATGACTTATACATGTTCCTATGACTATGAGATTATGCAACTCCCGAATACCGGAGGAACACTTAGTGTGCTATCAAACGTCACAACGTAACTGGATGATTATAAAGATGCTCTACAGGTGTCTTCGTTGGTGTTTGTTGAGTTGGCATTGATCGAGATTAGGATTTGTCACTCCGATTGTCGGAGAGGTATCTCTGGGCCCTCTCGGTAATGCACATCACTATAAGCCTTGCAAGCAATGTGACTAATGAGTTAGTTGCGGATGATGCATTCATCGAGCAGTAAAGAGACTTTCCGGTAACGAGATTGAACTAGGTATGATGATACCGACGATCGAATCTCGGGTAAGTAACATACCGATGACAAAGGGAACAATGTATGTTGTTATGCGGTTTGATCGATAAAGATCTTCGTAGAATATGTAGGAACCAATATGAGAATGCAGGTTCCGCATTGGTTATTTACCGGAAGTGGGTCTCGGTCATGTCTACATAGTTCTCAAACCCGTAGGGTCCGCACGCTTAACTTTCGATGACGATCGGTATTATGAGTTTATGTGTTTTGATGTACCTAAGGTAGTTCGGAGTCCCGGATGTGATCATGGACATGACGAGGAGTCTCGAAATGGCCGAGACATAAAGAATGATATATTGGACGATGTTATTCGGACACCGGATGAGCTCCGGGGGTCACCGGATAAATATCGGAGTGCCGGAAAGGTTATCGGAAACACCAGAGAAGTAATGGGCCTTATTGGGCCTAGGGGAGAGAGAGGGGCAGCCAAGGGCTGGCCGCGCGCCCCCACGGGCCTAGTCCGAATTGGACTATGGGGAGGGGCGGTGCCCCTTCCTTCCTTCTCTTTCCCCTCTCCTTCCTTCTTCTCCTAGTAGGACTAGGAAAGGGGGGAATCCAACTCTCACTAGGAGTAGGATTGCCCCCCTTGGGCGCGCCCTATAGGGCCGGCCGGTCTCCCCCTTGTTCCTTTATATACGGGGGCAGGGGCACTCTAGAACACACAAGTTGACAGTTGTCTTGGCCGTGTGCGGTGCCCCCCTCCACAGATTTCCACCTCGGTCATATCGTTGTAGTGCTTAGGCGAAGCCCTGCGTCGGTAACTTCATCATCACCGTCATCACGCCGTCGTGCTGGCGGAACTCTCCCTCGGCCTCAGCTGGATCAAGAGTACGAGGGACGTCACCGAGCTGAACGTGTGCAGATCGCGGAGGTGCCGTGGGATCGGTACTTGATCAGTTGGATCGCGAAGACGTTTGACTACATCAACCGCGTTACTTAACGCTTCCGCTTTCGGTCTACGAGGGTACGTGGACACACTCTCCCACTCGTTGTTATGGATCACCTAGATGGATCTTGCATGTGCGTAGGAATTTTTTTAAAATTACTGCGTTCCCCAACAGGAATGCCTAGGAGGGAGGGCCGACAATGTAGTAGGTTAGGGAGCCTCCCCTGTCACCCCGGCTAGGGGCTGAACCAAGCTAGCACTAGGCTTTGAGCATGCTGTTCCAGTGCGACATTGATCTACATTAGCTACAATGCAAACTATAGCTTGTGTGAGGGTGTCACACCCCAGGCCATGGCCGGGGGAGGGGGGCTGCCTCCCAGCTCCGCCACTAGTTCGGCTGGAGACTCCTTTTTTACTAAGATCTTATATTTTCCCAAGTTTGACCATGTTATAGGAAAATGTTCAGCTTTTAGTAATTTTTATTGTGGCATTTATATCATTCTACAACAAGCCAATTATGTGTCTTGTTTGTTTTTAGAGTACCAATTGCGCCACTTGTATATAATTTGTGATCTTAACCAAAATTTGTGTGTGCATATCCGTAGATACCAACCACTTGTATATGTTTTATATTTTATGAAGGGTTAATGTTTGTGGTCGTGCGACGGGCTAGACCGGCCAGTTGTGCTTTTACCACATGGTCGCGAGGTCTCACACAGATCCCTCTATCCTCATGACCTTATCCCCACTAGGAAGCGACGCTCGTGCATGAAATCTCTTCCTCCCGATAAAACCAAGGCCCTCCTTCCAATCTCTCTCTCACTCACTCTCTCTCTCTCTCTCACACACACACACACACACCTTCCTTTGTGTTGTCGATGCCCTATTCCCCACCAGCTCTCCTCCTTTCCTCATGAAGTAAGCTCACGTGTCGTGGCTTAGTCGACGCGACACAGCTAGTCGACTATTGAGATGGGGCCATGGCCTGCGAGCACACGTAGGTCAACACGACACGACCATGCTGCCACCCCAAGTCCATGCCCCAGAAATCTATGTCCCACGACGACCCATGATGCGGCCGTCAGGATCGCGAGCTGCAAAGCTGCGACGCCTGTCTCCGCCGGTGCTACAACTTGCGACACCAAAAGCTCCTTCACCAGACACGGTCAGAGCTACATCCCGACGAGCCCCGTGTTGAAACCATCGTCGACGTTTGCTACAACCGGCGACGACAATCTACAACCATTCATGGCGATGTTGCGATCTGCGATGACGCCGACAGTGATTTGTTGTAGATTTTGTTAGGACCGGTAACGACAGTTGCTACAACCATTCATGGCGAATGATGCGACCCGTGATGCCGCCACCGACAATTTTGATGCCGTCTTTGGCAATTGTTACTACCGCCGACGACAATTGCTACAACCATTCATGATGATGACCGGAGCCCTTGTTCGCGGAAATCAGGGAAACATTGTGACCGGCGTTCACTGGAAGCTATGACATGTGGCGCAAAATCCTTCAACCAACTACGGAAAAGCTTCAAACACCGCAAGCTTGAGCTACAAGGAGAACCTGCGACCAGGGAGCGCCGACCAATCGCTGGTGTGGCGAGTTGCTCACCGCCGCAAGCAGGGCAGTAAGGCTGCTGTCGCGGGGGCAGGTTGCCTGCGGCGCGTGGTGGGAAGGGGGCTCGTGCTGATTTAAGGAAAAGGAAGACGGGACAGAAAAAAAGAGGGGAATGGAACAGATGAGCGGTTAAATCGCACATTTAAAAGATCTTGTATCACACGGTGAGTGAGGCCACCAGCCCAAACCCTGGCCTCTCACCCGCCGCGTAGTAGTTCCCTTTATTAAAACCGATAGATATATTTTTACACTGAATTGTCGTACAAGAGTCACATAAACCATGCTCTAAAAAATTGATATGTGAATAGAATAAAAACATTAACATGACATAATGAAATGCATTGCAAAGACTGTCATTTATGATATCTTATATGCTTGTGTTAGAAATTTCATGGATAACCAATAGACATCGCCTGATCGCCACAATAGGAGAGTAGGACTAGCAGAAGGCTGCACTATCGATCCGAGAAGGATTAACAAGCGTACTACTATAAAAGGGTCCAAAAAGGGTCGAGATAGTGGAGTCACGAAGCATCCGGTTGGGGAGCCTGGCACGTGCCGACCACGTGCCCCGCGAAATCGCCGCACGCACCTCACCGTCGCGGCGTAAACTCGCACAGAAACGCATCTCGATGTCCGCCCACGCCGTCCCCGGCGCCGCGGGAGACGCCGGCGCGGCCCGAGCCGACGATGAGGCGCGCGCCCTCCTCCCCGCCTCGGTGCCCGGGAGCGACCACGGCGACGGCGGCAGCAGCAGCGGCGGCGAGGAGGAGGAGGACCTCGAGGAGCGCGCGTTCGAGGCGTCCGAGAAGGTCCTCGTCTCCATCTCGGACGACCCAGACGCGGACGCCGACCTGGAGGCGCAGCTCGCCTCGTCCTCGGGGTCGCCGCCCTTCTCGTGGCGGAAGCTCTGGCTCTTCACGGGGCCCGGCTTCCTGATGAGCATCGCGTTCTTGGACCCGGGTAACCTCGAGGGGGACCTCCAGGCCGGCGCCGCGGCCGGGGACACGCTGCTGTGGCTGCTCATGTGGGCCACCGCCATGGGCCTCCTCGTGCAGCTCCTCGCCGCGCGCCTCGGGGTCGCCACCGGCCGGCACCTCGCCGAGCTCTGCCGCGACGAGTACCCCGACTGGGCGCGCCGCGCGCTCTGGCTCATGGCCGAGGTCGCCATGGTCGGCGCTGACATCCAGGAGGTCATTGGCAGCGCGATCGCCATCAAGATCCTTAGCAATGGGTATCTGCCGCTCTGGGCCGGCGTTGTCATCACCGCCTTGGACTGGTGAGTTTGGACTCTCTCTCTCATTGGCTGTTTAGTTTTTTATTTGCAATGGGGGTAATTTGATTGTAGACAGGGTGCTGAATCACAGAATAGTTCCAAAATAAGTTACTTTTTGTCTAATCGGCATTAGGGATTTTTCCAAAAGATGAGAAACCGGAAAAGTGATTTTTGTCCCAGTCGTTGCTAGTGACATTTGGGTGAGGTTTTAGTGTTAGATCTCAGTTAGTTATTTGCTTACTGTTACTGCTTATGGTAGTGTCACATTAGCTTGAGGACCCAGCATGGTTAGGTGTTGGTTTGGTGCAGATTTGGTTGTAAATCATGATGTACGCTTGCTTTAATTCTCAGCTATAGGAATGCTTGATCTTTTTTGTTGAGGTTGTACTACCAGTGATGTGACAAGTGATGATGTTACATTTGGCTCACTTTTAAGTCATTCTGCCCTATGAGATATGAGGGTTGCAGACATTTAATTTACCTTCCTTGACAAGAATCTCAAAATTTTAATTAGAAGTTTCAAGTTTGAATTCTAATTCGTTTTTTTTCTGCGTAGCAACTACAGAAACTGTAATTTTCTGAACCATTGTGGTGAAAAGATCAGAGAAGTTTGTTATGCGATTGATTGGCACTTGGTTTTATTTAAAACTTAGAATTACATTGGTGGTTGGGGATGGCTTGCATGGGTAAACACCGAACCAAGTAGTAATCAATTTTCCTGAATAGTGACTAACTTACTGGGGACGATTCCTGCCAACTTTATTTGTGATCTCCTTGTTAGATTTTGTTCCCTAAAACGTTGTGTTGTGCTCTTCTCATCCTGAGATATTGTGGCATGAGTGTACCTTATGATTTTCTTGACCTCTGATTATAAAGCGAAGGTCTATACTGGCTTTTGCATGACGAATTAATGCTGCTGACATATGCATACATTATTTTATTTCACAAGAGTTAGATGTAAGAACCTTGTATCCAAAAGTATGCTTCTTAGCCACTGCTGAGTATTCCGGTGATTCTTTATGTTAATTTAATGTTTTTGACAAGAGTTGTATTCTGTGAAATTACTTCTTATTTGCATCTCATTCCAGAATTCTACGAATGGTCCTTGAATTGCGTATTGATACTGACATACACTTCTTTCCAAATGGTCACAAACTCACAATTCAGAACTATTCATTTGTTTATAATATTAGTAGAACTGATATTGTTATCTGAATTTATACCTTCGCTTTGGGCCTGGATGAGGCTAACATCACTGTACTTTACATGTTTAGTTATGTGCCTTTAATACGTCTATTTATATAATCTAAGGCAAGAAAGCTATGTAGCTATATTGTTTGAATCATCAACTTACCTTGTTATTACCTTTTGTCAGTTTCATTTTTCTTTCTCTTGAGAACTATGGTGTGAGGAAACTGGAAGCTGTATTTGCAGTTTTGATTGCAACGATGGCAGTGTCCTTCGCATGGATGTTCACTGATACCAAGCCCAATGGGAAGGACCTGTTAATTGGTAAGGATCTTACAGATTAGCCTTTGTTGATTTAACCAACACTCCTGTCCATTGATCGTGCCTAATTTATCAACAGGTATTTTGGTTCCAAAGTTGAGCTCTAAGACAATAAGACAAGCAGTTGGGGTTGTTGGCTGTGTTATTATGCCCCACAACGTGTTCCTCCATTCAGCGCTTGTGCAATCGAGGAAAATAGACCCAAAAAAGGAGTACCAAGTCCGTGAAGCATTGAGATACTACTCAATAGAGTCAACGGTCGCATTGGCTATATCATTCATGATAAATCTCTTTGTCACAACTGTTTTCGCTAAAGGATTCTATGGTAGTAAAGAAGCCGGCAGTATCGGCCTCGAAAACGCTGGGCAATATTTACAAGAGAAGTTTGGTGGGGGCTTTTTACCTATCCTCTACATTTGGGGGATTGGGCTATTAGCGGCTGGTCAGAGTAGCACAATAACAGGAACATATGCTGGACAGTTTATAATGGGTGGGTTCCTAAATTTGAGGTTAAAGAAATGGCTCAGGGCGCTGATCACCAGAAGCTTCGCAATTGTGCCAACTATAATTGTGGCTCTGTTCTTCGATTCATCTGATGCACTTGATGTTCTAAATGAGTGGCTCAATGTGCTTCAATCAATTCAGATTCCTTTTGCACTGATTCCTCTGATAACCTTGGTATCCAAGGAGCAAGTCATGGGAGTTTTTAGAATAGGTCGTAAAATGCAAGTAAGTCCTCCTTAACCTCAGATCTAATCCTTCTCCTGTTTTTTTCTTCGTGTTTAAGATTATTCTCTGGAGGGATGTATGTTTTAAGATTATTCGTGTGCAGGCCTGTTTCCAGGTTAAAAATTCTGTCACATTCGCTTGCAAATAATTGCAGTACTGTAGCCAGTGTTCCCTTGTGGAAATTGTAGAGCCTAGTTGTGGTATTTTCTGGTTCACGATTCTAGATTTTGCTGCAATAGATGTAGGTGCATGTTTTGACAAAAGCCTCTGCCCTAAATTCATAAACCACTGGTTTATATATTTAGTTAATATAAGTGAGCACTATTTTATCCCCAGTGGTTATTTGTTTTTGTAGGACTTGTATTAGACAAATACAGTACATACTAAATCATCATTTGCACAACCTTGTAATGTGATCACCTGAACATTATTTTCTCTGGCCCCTCTGTTTAAATTTCACATTGTTCAAGATGATGACGTTCTCACCATGTTTGGGCTTTTCCATGCAGGCTGTAACCTGGACAGTGGCTGCATTATTGATCACAATCAACGGCTATCTCTTGTTGGACTTCTTCTCGTCTGAAATACGAGGTCCATTGTACGGCTCAATTCTCTGCGTGGCAGTACTTGCTTACGCCTCATTCGTATTGTACCTCATTCTGCGGGGCACCAAAATCTCCAACCAGATGATTGTAGCAACACGCAAGAGATTTTCATGACAGCTGTAACAAAATTTTGCCCTCTTATTACACAACCATAACCTCTCAAACCTATAGAAGGCTTCTCTTCCAAGAACAGAGACCAGAGATCCACAATGTACAGTGACATTGAGTTGTTAAACAGACCTGAACCACTGTTGAATTTGGTTGTAGCTCCCTGACTTGTCTAGAAGGGGGGAGATTTACAGTGCAGTGAATTGGTGATGCTGCTGAACAGCTTCACGTTCATTCCTTTTGTCTAATTCTTTATTTGTCGGTGGACTAAAGGCGTAGAGAAAGAGAAGAGTAGAAGCGGAAGAAAGCAGTGTAATCTTATCCTTCATCTGTACATGAAACCATTTCTATCTGGACAGTGAATGTGATGACCCAATTCTGACTATTGTTTGTACGATTGTCCCCATGATATGTTATTGGTACGGATACTTCGGTGCTGGGAATATACTATATTGTCCTTAAAACTACAATATAATTTTCTTGTTGTTAATATAAAGATATTGGAAGCTTTTGCTGTACGAAAATAAGAATAGATACTTTGATGCCTGGTGGGAATTTATTCCTGAAACTGTCTTACTGCTATAGTGGAGGATGGTGATGAACAAAATAAACACGCAAAAATTGGCATGTACAGCCTCTTTTGTGGCCATCAGAATCATGGGACAGCACGGTCAGGTGGACAAGATCAGTGCCCTACGAGGACGGTCTCTGTAGCCTGCGCTTCACTGATGTTGAGTTGCGTGCCTTGATGATGAACATCATCCAAAGCAAAGATTAACAGGGCCACCTCCTGTCAGCTTCAGAGAGAAGAGAACCTGACGTTGTCTGTATCAGTAAACGGGTGTAGAACTGAAGAGTGGACTAACTCTGGTGATAGCGTTCTCTGCGACCAACCAAAGTGAGAGGCCCAAATTCTCACCAGCTACAGGATTCCAAACATTTTTGTCTCGCCCTTCGACATCTCATCTCTCTAGCTGCCTGCCAGCTGGCATATGTGGTAAGCTATGTTGAAGGCAATGCAACTCTCAATGTATTGATCGGGTGTGCGGTCTTGGCGTATATATGGAGTACAAGGGCAGCCTCAAATTTCATCTATACAAGGAAACTAGAGGCGGAGCCGGTAGGAAATTATTCTAACAGATACATGCACAAATATATTCAACACCCCCACTTGTGATCGATACTTCACAGTGACGCATAGACTGGACCGGAACTCCTCAAATGTAGGCGTCGGTAACCCCTTCGTCATGACATCGGCAAACTGCTGAGCGGTGGGAACATGAAGAACGCGGACGCGCCCAAGAGCCACCTGCTCTCGCACGAAGTGAATGTCGAGCTCAATGTGCTTCGTGCGACGATGATGAACGGGGTTGGCGGAGAGGTAGACCGCAGAGACATTGTCACAGTAGACAATGGTGGCCTTGCAACTCCTGGAGGAGCTGGCGAAGCCACGAGCACTTGGCGACGGCATTGGCCACAACACGATACTCAACCTCGGCACTGGAACGGGATACCGTGGGTTGTCGTTTAGACGACCACGATATGAGCGAGGGCCCCGGTGTAGACGCAGAGCTGAAGTCGGCGTCGCGCGTGTCCGGGCAGCCAACCCGGGCGGCCATCAGTAGGCAACCTTGATTCGAGGGCGAGGCCGTCAACGTAAGACCCAGAGCTGTGGTGCCGCGGATGTACCGAAGAATCCGCTTCACCAGGTTCCAGTGAGGGGCGTGCATGTGGAGACACACCTGCTGGACGGCGTACTGCAAGTCCGGCCGAGTGAGTGTCAAGTACTGGAGAGTGCCGACGATGGAGCGGTAAGAACGCTGCATCTGGCGCGGGTGAGCTGTCGAGCATAGAGACCTTGGCCTTCGTGTCGATAGGCGTGGGGACAGGCTTGCAGTTAAGCATGCCTGCCCGCTCGAGAAGGTCCTGTGCATACTGCTGCTGATGAAGAAAGAAACCATCGGTGTGTCGTACCACCTCAATGCCGAGGAAGTAGTGCAACAGGCCGAGGTCCTTAATGGCGAACTCAGCGCTGAGGCGAGCAGTATGCTGACGAAGGAGCTCGGCGAGGAAGCCGTCAGGATGATGTCGTCGGCGTAGAGGAGCAGGTAAGCGGTCGCCGGAGCCTGGTGGTAGACAAACAGCGAGGCATCGGAGCGAGTAGCCCGGAACCCGAGCTGCTGCAGAAAGTCGGCGATCCGCTGGTACCAGGCGCGAGGGGCCTGCTTCAACCCGTACAAAGAGCGGGAGAGCAGGCACACATGGTCAGCCGAGCCGCGTCGGCCGAAAGCCGGTTGGGCTGCCGCGTAAAACCTGCCCGAGAGATGGCCATGCAAGAACGCATTTGACACATCCATCCGATGCACCGGCCAGCGCGAGAGACCGCGAAATGAAGGACAAGATGAATCGTGCCCGGTTTGACAACCGGCGCAAACGTGTCGGTGAAGTCGACTCCAGCGCGCTGCCGAAACCCGCGGACCACCCACCGAGCCTTATAGCGCTCGAGAGACCCGTCAAGGCGAGTCTTATGCCGGAAGACCCACTTGCCAGAGATGAGTTGGCATGGGGTGGCCGCGGGACAAGCTGCCAGGTGCGGTTGCGCACCAGCGCGTCGAACTCCTCCTGCATCGCCGCGAGCCAATGCGGATCGCGAAGGGCAGCTCGAACGGACGACAAGAGAGGTGACGGCGCAGACGTCGAGGCAGCGAGGAGGTACTCATCCTTAGAATAACGCGTGCTGGGCCGGTGAATGCCGGCGCGAGCACGGGTGACCATCTTGAGTGTCCGGACGCTAACGGGCAGTGGGGTCGGCGGGCAGCGGGCGGCGGAACAGCCGGGAGGCGACGAGGCGGCGACAAAGCGGGCGAAGAGGCCGTCGAGGAGCCGGGTCAGCGCGGGAGATGCGCCATTGCAGACTCTGGACTCAACGGGAGTGGGGCGCCCGTGGCTGGCCGGCGAGGATCTTGGTCGAGCCGGGCGGAAGCCGTCGAGGAGCCCGAGTCAGGCGCATGGGATGCGCTCGCTGACCGGGCTACGGACTCAACGGGAGTCGGAGGCGCCGTGGCCGCTCGCGCGGAGGCCGGCGGCGAGCCGGCGGACGAGGGGTCCGGGTCCGATGTCATGGACCCAGGCGGGCCCAGCGCGGTGGGGCGCTGAAGCTGGGAGGCCCACGCTACGCAGGGGCCCAAGCCGGAGGGGCCCGAGCGAGTGAGTGAGCGGCCTCCCCGAGGGGCACCAGGAGGCGCGGGTGACGATGGTGAGTCAGCCGGCGGCGGTACCTAGTGAAAAGGAAAAGACCTCTCGTCAAAGTAAACGTGCCGTGAAGTGAAAACTCGGTGGGAAAACGGATCATAGCAACGATAGCCTTTGGTGTTTGGTGGGTATCCGAGAAAGATGCATGCCACAGAACGAGCTGCGAGTTTATGAGGAGTAGTGGAGGTGATGCTAGGATAACAGAGACACCCAAAAACACAAAGATCATCATAGGAAGGTGGGCTACCGAAGAGGAGATGGTGTGGTGCAAAGTTCCCACGAGCACGAGTCGGACGAACGTTGATGAGGAGAGAGGCGGTGGAGAGAGCGTTCGGCCAAAACCGGGGCGGGACATTGGCGTGGAAAAGAAGAGTGCGCACACAATCATTGAGGGTGTGAAGGATCCGTTCGGCACGAGCATTTTCTTGCGAGGTATACGGGCAGGTGAGACGAAAAATCGTGCCGTGTGTGGCAAGGAGGGTGCGAACCCCGACGTTGTCAAACTCCTTCCCGTTGTCAGTCTGCAAGGCATGAATGGGACGCCCAAACTGCGTAGCGACATAGGAGTAAAAAGTAGTGAGAACGGAGAGTGCATCGGATTTTCTCCGCAACGGGAAGGTCCACACATAGTGCGAAAAATCATCAAGTATGACAAAATAGTATAAAAAACCCGTATTACAGGCAACAAGAGATGTCCACAAATCACTATGAATCAACTCAAATGGATATGACGCCACCGATGAGGACGCGCTAAACGGAAGACGGACATGCTTGCTGAGACGACAAGCATGACAAGTATGATCATCGGTTTTATTACACATGAATGAAAAAGTCCTAAGAATATGACGAAGGGTGGCCGGGTTCGGATGTCCCAGCCGAGCATGCCAAGGTCCACCGTGGCGGAGAGAGCAACCGGAGCAGATGTGGAAGTGGCGGTGTTCACCGGGTAGAGGCCGTCTGGGCTGTCACATTGGTGGAGCACCATCCGGGTACGGGCGTTGATGTCTACTACGCAACCTTTTTCTTGTAGACGTTGTTGGGCCTGCAAGTGCACAGGTTTGTAGGACAGTAGCAAATTTCCCTCAAGTGGATGACCTAAGGTTTATCAATCCGCGGGAGGCGTAGGATGAAGATGGTCTCTCTCAAACAACCCTGCAACCAAATAACAAAGAGTCTCTTGTGTCGCCAACACATCCAATACAATGGTAAATTGTATAGGTGCACTAGTTCGGCGAAGAGATGGTGATACAAGTGCAATATGGATGGTAGATAAAGGTATTTGTAATCTGAAAATATAAAAACAGCAAGGTAACTAATGATAAAAGTGAGCGTAAACGGTATTGCAATGATAGGAAACAAGGCCTAGGGTTCATACTTTCACTAGTGCAAGTTCTTTCAACAATAATAACATAATTGGATCACATAACTATCCCTCAACATGCAACAAAGAGTCACTCCAAAGTCACTAATAGTGGAGAACAAACGAAGAGATTATGGTAGGGTACGAAACCACCTCAAAGTTATTCTTTCCAATCAATCCGTTGGGCTATTCCTATAAGTGTCACAGACAGCCCTAGAGTTCGTACTAGAATAACACCTTAAGATACAAATCAATCAAAACCCTAATGTCACCTAGATACTCCAATGTCACCTCAAGTATCCGTGGCATGATTATACGATATGCATAACACAATCTCAATTCATCTATTCAACCAACACATAGAACCTCAAAGAGTGCCCCAAAGTTTCTACCGGAGAATCACGATTTAAAACGTGTGCCAACCCCTATGCATAGGTTCATGGGCGGAACCCGCAAGTTGATAACCAAAACATACATCAAGTGAATCACGTGATATCCCATTGTCACCACAGATACGCACGGCAAGACATACATCAAGTATTCTCAAATCTTTAAAGACTCAATCCGATAAGATAACTTCAAAGGGAAAACTCAATTCATTACAATAGAGTAGAGGGGGAGAAGAAACACAAGATCCAACTATAATAGCAAAGCTCGCGATACATCAAGATCGTGCCAAATCAAGAACACGAGAGGGAGAGATCAAACACATAGCTACTGGTACATACCCTCAGCCCCGAGGGTGAACTACTCCCTCCTCGTCATGGAGAGCGCCGGGATGATGAAGATGGCCACAGGTGAGGGTTCCCCCCTCCGGCAGGGTGCCGGAACAGGGTCCCGATTGGTTTTTTGAGGCTCTGGAGGTTTTACGGCGGCGGAACTCCCGATCTAATCTCTGTTCTGGAAGTTTTATGATACGTAGGTATATATGGGTGCAGGGACTACGTCGGCGGAGCTACGGGGGCCTCACGAGGCAGGGGGGCGCCCTAGGGGGGTGGGCGCGCCCCCCACCCTCGTGAGCACCTCCCGTATCTTCTGACGTGGGGTCCAAGTCCATCAGGTGGATTTCCTTCCAAAAATAACTTCTCTAGTTGATTTCGTTCCGTTTCGACTCCGTCTGATATTCCTTTTCCTCGAAACCTTTGAAATAGGCATAAAACAACAAATGCAAAATTTGGGCCTCCGGTTAATAGGTTAGTCCCAAAAGTAATATAAAAGTGGAAAATAAAGCCCAATATTGCCCAAAACAGTAGATAAAGTAGCATGGAGCAATCAAAAATTATAGATACGTTGGAGACGTATCAGGCGTCCTTAACAGAAAAACCCACTTCACCAAATTCAACAGTTATAGGATTTTCACGTGTAAGAGAACGAACAGAAACAAGATTAGTTACTAACTCAGGTGAAACTAAGACATTAGACATGTGAATAGGCGTAGAGTTAGACGGAAAGGAACCATGACCGACATGAGTAATGGGAAGGGAAGACCCGTCCCCAACAGTGATACGACATGCGTTAGAAACTGGAAATACGAAGTTGAGGTTACCAGGGTTGGAAGTCATGTGGGTGGTAGCCCCGGAGTCCATATACCAGTCGCCGCCTCCGGTGTACGTGTTGGGTGTAGGGGTGGAGTGAAGCGCCGCAAGGAGGGCCGGATCCCAAGGGGCCGGCCGGAGTGCGGCGGCCGCGGCCCGAGGGGCGGCGGGGTAGCCACCCAGGGCGGCGTGGCCAGGTATGGCCGTGGCATAGCCACCCGAGGCGGCGTACGGAGGTGCATGACGGAGATGTACCCGGGCGGCGAAGAACGCTGATCTTGGCCGGGCGGGGCCGAGGATCCCAGCCGGGACGGGGGCCTGCAGGACGGGCATTGTGTATGCATGGACCACCGCCGTCCAAGGGTTGGTCGCGGCGGCCCAGGGGGCCGGGGGTAGCTGCTGCTGCTGGCGAGGCACCCCCGCGCCGTCTTCTTCTTCGTGCAGGCACCCCCCGCGCCGTCTTCTTCTTCTGCTGCTTCTTGCTTGGCGCCCGCAGCGATGATCGAGGCGGGGCGGCGGCTGGTAGATGGGCGCCGGTGGCGCCTGGAAGTACAACGCCGGCGGCGGCGGCTGCGGCGCCATGGGAGGAGCGGCGCGGGAGGTGCCCGCCGCGAGAGCCGTGTGCGTGGCCCGGGACTTCACCATCTTCATCCGCCTCTCCTCCAACCGAAGATAGGCCACGACCCGAGGAAAGGTCGGGTCCGGGAGGAACGTGAGGTTGGATGCCGCGTTGCCGAACTCCTCGTTCAGACCAACGGTGAGCGTGCTGAGGAGGAGGTCATCGGAGACCCGCTCCCCGAGGTCGCGGCGTTCGTCAGCAAGTTTCTTAAGGCGCATGCAATAATCGTCAATGGACGAGTCAAGCTGATGGCAGCCAAAAAATTCCTGCTGAAGAAACACACGGCGTTGGAGGACGTTGTTGATAACCCACAAGTGTAGGGGATCGCAATAGCTTTCGAGGGTAGAGTATTCAACCCAAATTTATTGATTCGACACAAGGGGAGCCAAAGAATATTCTCAAGTATTAGCAATCGAAGTTTCGGTTCAGCCACACTGGATAACTTAATATCTGCAGCAAGGTATTTAGTAGCAAAGTAGTATGATAGTAGTGGTAACAGTAACAAAAGAGCAATGAAAGCAAAAGTAATATTTTTGGTGTTTTGTAATGATTGCAACAGTAACAACGGGAAAGTAAATAAGCGTAAACCAGTATATGGAAAGCTCGAGGCATTGGATCGGTGATGGATAATTATGCCGGATGCGGTTCATCATGTAACAGTCATAACATAGGGTGACATAGAACTAGCTCCAATTCATCAATGTAATGTAGGCATGTATTCCGAATATAGTCATACATGCTTATGGAAAAGAACTTGCATGACCTCCTTTGTCCTACCCTCCCGTGGCAGCGAGGTCCTAATGGAAACTAAGGGATATTAAGGCCTCCTTTTAATAGAGAACCGGAACAAAGCATTAGCACATAGTGAATACATGAACACCTCAAACTATGGTCATCACCGAGAAGTATCCCGATTATTGTCACTTCGGGGTTGTCGGATCATAACACACAATAGGTGACTATAGACTTGCAAGATAGGATAAAGAACTCACATATATTCATGAAAACATAATAGGTTCAGATCTGAAATCATGGCACTCGGGCCCTAGTGACAAGCATTAAGCATAGCAAAGTCATAGCAACATCAATCTCAGAACATAGTGGATACTAGGGATCAAACCCTAACAAAACTAACTCGATTACATGATAGATCTCATCCAACCCATCACCGTCCAGCAAGCCTACGATGGAATTACTCACGCACGGCGGTGAGCATCATGAAATTGGTGACGGAGGATGGCTGATGATGACGACGGCGACGAATCCCCATCTCCGGAGCTCCGAACGGACTCCAGATCAGCCCTCCAGAGAGGTTTTAGGGCTTGGCGGCGGCTCCGTATCGTAAAACGCGATGATTTCTTCTCCTTGATTTTTGTCTCTCCGAAAGCAAATATATAGAGTTGGAATTGGCGTCGGAGGAGCTCCAGGGGGCCCATGAGGTAGGGGGCGCGCCCTAGGGGCGCCCCACCTCGTGGGATGTGGTGTGGGCCCCCTGGTCTTCATCTTTGGCAAGGAATTTTTAGTATTTTTTCTAAGATGTTCCGTGGAGTTTCAGGTCATTCCGAGAACTTTTGTTTTCTGCACAAAAAACAACATCATGGCAATTCTTCTGAAAACAGCATCAGTCCGGGTTAGTTCCATTCAAATCATACAAGTTAGAGTCCAAAACAATGGCAAAAGTGTTTGGAAAAGTAGATACGACGGAGACTTATCAACTCCCCCAAGATTAAACCTTTGCTTGTCCTCAAGCAATTCAGTTGACAAACTGAAAGAGAAAAAGAAAAACTTTTACAAACTCTGTTTGCTCTTGTTGTTGTAAATATGTCAAGCCAGCATTCAAGTTTTCAGCAAAGATTATAACTAACCACATTTGCAATAATTCTCAGGTCTCATGTTTACTCATATCGTGGCATAATCAACTAGCGAGTCATAATAATAAATCTCGGATGACAACACTTTCTCAAAACAATCATAATATGATATAACAGGATGGTATCTCGCTAGCCCTTTCTGAGACCGCAAAACATAAATGCAGAGCACCTTTAAAGATCAAGGACCGACTAGACATTGTAATTCATGGTAAAAGAGATCCAGTCATAGTCATACCCAATATAAATTAACAATAATGAATGCAAATGACAGTTGTGCTCTCCAGCTAGTGCTTTTTAATAAGAGGGTGATGACTCAACGTAAAAGTAAATAGACAGGCCCTTCGCAGAGGGAAGCAGGGATTTGTAGAGGTGCCAGAGCTCGGTTTTGAAATAGAGATAAATAATATTTTGAGCGGCATACTTTCATTGTCAACATAACAACTGAGAGATGGCGATATCTTCCATGCTACACACATTATAGGCGGTTCCCAAACAGAATGGTAAAGTTTATACTCCCCTCCACCAACAAGCATCAATCCATGGCTTGCTCGAAACAACGAGTGCCTCCAACAAACATCAGGTCCCAGGGGGAGTTTTGTTTGCAATTATTTTGATTTAGTTTGCATAAAGTATGGGACTGGGCATCCCGGTGACCAGCCATTTTCTCGTGAGTGAGGAGCGGAGTCCACTCCTCTTGAGAATAACCCGCCTAACATGGAAGATAAGGGCAGCCCTAGTTGATACATGAGCTATTCGAGCATACAAAACAGAATATTTATTTGAAGGTTTAGAGTTTGGCACATACAAATTTACTTGGAATGGCAGGTAGATACCGCATATAGGAAGGTATAGTGGAATCATCTGGAATAACTTTGAGGTTTAAGGGATTGGATGCACAAGCAGTATTCCCGCTTAGTACAAGTGAAGGCTAGCAAAAGACTAGGAAGCGACCAACTATAGAGCGACAATAGTCATGAACATGCATTAAAATTAATAAACATTGGATGCAAGCATGAGTAAGATATAATCCACCATGAAAATAAATATCGTGAAGGCTATGTTGATTTGTTTCAACTACATGTGTGAACATGTGCCAAGTCAAGTCACTTAAATCATTCAAAGAAGGATACCGCCCCATCATACCACATCACAACCATTTTAATAGCATGTTGGCACGCAAGGTAAACCATTATAACTCATAGCTAATCAAGCATGGCATAAGCAACTATGATCTCTAATTGTCATTGCAAACATGTTTATTCATAATAAGCTGAATCAGGAACAATGAACTCATCATATTTACAAAAACAATAATGCATATAAGAGCCACTTCAACAATTTAATCATGGTCTTCTCCTATCGACCCCCAAAGAAAAGAAAAGAAATAAAACAATTTACACGGGAAAGCTCCCAACAAGCAAAAGAAGAACAGGAAATATTTTTGGGTTTTCTTTTTAATTATTACTACTACAACAGGAAAAGTAAACTAACTAGAAGCTACACTAGTTTTTTTTTGTTTTTCTTAAAGTTTATTAAACACACAAGAAGAAAGCAAGAAAAAGAAAAATAAACTAACATGGATAATACAGTGAGAAAGTATGAGCACCGACATCTAGCAATGAGTGTGTGTAAAGATAAATGTAATGTCGGTGGGAAATACGTACTCCCCCAAGCTTAGGCTTTTGGCCTAAGTTGGTTCATTGCCAGGGATGGCCTGGCGGATACCCGTAGGTGTAGCTGGGGTCGTACTATGATGCAGTGGCTATCGCCTCCTGAGCTGCAGCGTGGCGTCGAGCTGCCTCCGCCCTCCTCTCATACTCATCTGCCTCCTCTCTGGTAATAACATATCTTCCTTTTGTCTGAGAATCAAAGAAGGCAGGAGCAGGAAGAGTAATACGGACAACATGCCGTTTGTTAAAGATTAGTCGATACTGGAGGGGTGATTCAGTCCTCTCGACAAACTGGTGGGAAACCATAGAATCAAAATCTAAATAAGTAGGGGGCAACTCCATATCACCCTCACGAATGTCTATCTCAAGAAAATTAGCTAAGTGGGTTGCATAAATTCCTCCAAAGAAATCTCGTTATATCTATGATGCAACCTACGAGCTACGATAGCTCCCATATGATAATATTGGTCTCCTAACACAACACTCCTGAGAATGCTAAGGTCAGGGACACACATGTGACATGCTTCATCCTTAGCATTTATGCACCGACCTATGAAGAGAGCAAAATAATGTATAGCAGGAAAGTGAATGCTCCCTATAGTGGCCTGCGCTATATCTCTAGATTCCCCCACGGTTATACTAGCAAGAAAGTCTCTAAATTCAGATTTACGGGGATCAACAGTACTACCCCATTGTGGGAGTTTGCAAGCAAAAGTAAAATCCTCTAAGTCCATGGTATAAGATTTATCATAAAGATCAAACATGATGAAGGAGAATTACAGCGAAGAAGAAAACTCAAACCTCCTCACAAATGAACTAGTGAGATCATGATACTATGGGCATTTGTGCGCCTCAAGTCCACAAGACCGGTGTTACGCAAATATGCGTTAAATTCTTCTTTGATTCCCGCCGATCCATAAAATTTTCCGAAGGCCATTCCACGGGGTCTCACGGGAGGCGCCCTTGGGGGCTCCTCATCGACATCGCGCATTGCAAGCCTAGCGCCTTGCTTCCTTGAAGAACCACCTTGGAACATCTTCCTAAACATATTGTTTTCTCTGAAAAATTTCTGAAATTTTTAGTAACTTCAAACAAAAGTGAACCAACTTCAATAAAATTGATAGCAACTACTCCTACAAGTGCCTAGAGCCTATATCAAGCATTAGAACTACTTGGAACCATATAAATTTAACATGCAAGCTCAAGAACATGATCACCTATGCAGCACAAATTTGCGATGAATAAAGCACTAGTTCAAAAACTAATTGGACCAATGGAGGAGTCACATAACAAGGAACAATCTCCCCAAGCAGTTTGGTGAGAGGTGCTTTGAGCAAGGAGATCGAAAATCACAGCAACGTGGGCTGGAACTCGTGTTTGAGCCAGATATTCGTGTTTGTGGGAGGAAGAAGAAGAGGATGGGTGTAAGAATAAGTGGAGGAGGGCCACCGTGGGCCCACGAGGCAGGGGGACGCGCCCTGGGGGGTAGGGCGTGCCCTCCACCCTCGTGGCCAGGTGGCACCTCCACCCGCGGTGTTTTCAGTTCCATAAATCCTCAAATGTTCCTGAAAAAATCATATTAAATTGGCATGGCATTTGGAGGACTTTTATTTTTGCGGTATTTTTATATTGCACAGATAAATCAGGAACCAGACAGAAAAATACTATTTTACTTTATTTCGACTAAATAACAGAAAGTATAAAGAGGGTATAGAAGGTTGTGCCTTCTAGTTTCATCCGTCTCATGATCATCAAAAGGAATCCACTAACAAGGTTGATCAAGTCTTGTTAACAAACTCATTCTGAATAACATGGAACCGGAGAAATTTCGAATAACACTATGTTACCTCAACGGGGATATGCACATCCCCTATAATAAGTATATCATATTTCTTCTTGACAGTAGGAAGAGGAAATTCAAAACCTCCAAAAATAATCGATGGAACTTTTCCAATAGAATTGATGCTATAAACTTGAGGTTATTTCCTCGGAAAGTGTACCGTATGCTCATTACCATTAACATGAAAAGTGACATTGCCTTTGTTGCAATCAATAACAGCCCCTGCAGTATTCAAAAAGGGTCTTCCAAGAATAATAGATATACTATCGTCCTCGGGAATATCAAGAATAAAAAGTCCGTTAAAATAGTAACGTTTGCAACCACAACAGCACATCCTCACAAATACCGACATGTATGGCAGTTTATTTATCGACCATTTGCAAAGATATTTCAAGAGGTGCCAACTTATTCAAATCAAGTCTACGATATAAAGAGAGAGGCATAACACTAACACCGGCTCCAAGATCACATAAAGCGGTTTTAACATAATTTCTTTTAATGGAGCATGGTATAGTGGGTACTCTGGATCTCCAAGTTTCTTTGGTATTCCACCCTTAAAAGTATAATTAGCAAGCATGGTGGAAATTTCAGCTTCCGGTATCTTTCTCTTATTGGTAATGATATCCTTCATATACTTAGCATAAGGATTTGTTTTGAGCACATCACTTAATCGCATACGCAAAAGGATAGGTCTAATCATTTCATCAAAGCGCTCAAAATCCTCATCATCCTTTTTCTTGGATGGTTTGGGAGGAAAAGGCATGGGTTTCTGAACCCATGGTTCCCTTTCTTTACCATGTTTCCTAGCAACAAATTCTCTCTTATCATAACGTTGATTCTTTGATTGTGAGTTATCAAGATCAACAACAGGTTCAACTTCTACATCATTATCATTACTAGGTTGAGCATCATCATGAACATCATCATTATTATTTTTGCTAGGTTCATGTTCGTTACCAGATTGTGTTTCAGCATCGGAAATAGATATATCATTTGGATTCTCGGGTGGTTCAGCAATAGGTTTGCTAGAAGTTTGCAAAGTCCTATCATTTTTCTTTTTCTTCCTTTTAGAAGAACTAGGCACATCAGTATTATTTCTCTGAGAATCTTGCTCAATTCTCTTAGGGTGGCCTTCAGGATACAAAGGTTCTGAGTCATTCTACCAGTTCTAGTAGCCACTCTAACAGCATAATCATTTTTCTTACTATTCATTTCATTGAGCAAATCATTTTGAGCCTTAAGTACTTTTTCTACTTGAGTGGTAACCATAGAAGCATGTTTCCTAACAAGTTTAAGTTCACATCTAACATCAGCCATATAATCACCCAAGTGTTTAATCATATAGGTGTTTTTTTAATTATCTACCAAAATAAGCATTGAAGTCTTCTTGCTTAAACATAAAGTTATCAAACTCATCCAAGCACTGACTAGCAATTTTAGTAGGAGGGACTTCAGTTTTATCATATCTATAGAGAGAATTTACCTTTACTACGTGTCGGGTTATCGGGATGGGAGGTTCTTCAATAGGTAATGGATCAAGATCATATGTTTCTTCAATAGGCGGTAAATTAAGACCATGTATTTCTTCAATAGGAGGTAAATTCTTAACATCTTCAGCTTTAATACCTTTTTCTTTCATAGATTTCTTTGCCTCTTGCATATCTTCAGGACTACGAAATAGAACACCTCTCTTCTCCGGAGTTGGTTTAGGAATAGGCTCAGTAATTGGCTCTGGAGCTGGCTAAGGAAGTGTCCAATTATTTTCATTTGTCAACATATTATTCAATAGAATTTCAGCTTCATCCGGTGTTCTTTCCTCGAAAGCAGAACCAACACAACTATCCGGTAATCTCTGGAAGCATCGGTTAGTCCATTATAAAAGATATCAAGTATTTCATTTTTCTTAAGAGGATGATCGGGCAAAGCATTAAGTAACTTGAGAAGCCTCCCCAAGCTTGTGGGAGACTCTCTTCTTCAATTTGCACAAAGTTGTATATTTCCTTTAAAGCAGCTTGTTTCTTATGAGCAGGGAAATATTTAGCAGGGAAGTAATAAATCATATCCTGGGGACTACGCACACAACCAGGATCTAGCGAGTTAAACCATATCTTAGCATCACCCTTTAATGAGAACGGAAATATTTTAAGGATATAAAAGTAGCGAGATCTCTCATCATTGGTGAACATGGTGGCTATATCATTTAATTTAGTAAGATGTGCCACGACAGTTTCAGATTCATAAGCATGAAAAGGATCAGATTCAACCAAAGTAATTATATCAGGATCAACAGAGAATTCATAATCCTTATCGGGAACACAAATAGGTGAAGTAGCAAAAGCAGGGTCGGGTTTCATTCTATCTCTTAGAGATTCTTTACTCCATTTAACTAACAGCCTCTTAAGTTCGTTTCTATCCTTGTAGGCAAAAATAGCTCCAGAAGATTCCATATCAAAAACATAACCCTCAGGAATACAGGCATATCTTCATCATCAATTTCATCAACATTATTAGTTTCAATAGTTTCTTTCTCTCTAGCCCTAGCAATTTGTTCATCAAGAAATTCACTAAGGGGCACAGTAGTATCAAGCATAGAAGTAGTTTCATCATAAGTATCATGCATAGCAGAAGTGGCATCATCGATAACATGCGACATATCGGAACGAATAGCAGAAGCAGGTTTAGGTGTCGCAAGCTTACTCATAACAGAAGGTGAATCAAGTGCAGAGCTAGATGGCAGTTCCTTACCTCCCCTCGTAGTTGAGGGATAAATTTTTGTCTTTACGTCTTTCAAATTCTTCATAGTGTCCAGCAGATATAAATCCCAAGTGACTCAAAGAATAGAGCTATGCTCCACAGCAACGGCGCCAGAAATTGGTCTTGATAACCCACAAGTGTAGGGGATCAAAACAGCTTTCGAGGATAGAGTATTCAACCCAAATTTATTGATTCGACACAAGGGGAGCCAAAGAATATTCTCAAGTATTAGCAACTGAGTTGTCAGTTCAGCCACACCTGAATAACTTAATATCTGCAGCAAGGTATTTAGTAGCAAAGTAGTATGATAGTAGTGGTAATAAAGAATAAAAGAACAATGAAAGCAAAAGTAATACTTTTGGTGTTTTGTAATGATTGCAACAAAGAATAACGGGAAAGTAAATAAGCGTAAACGGTATATGAAAAGCTCAGAGACATTGGATCGGTGATGGATAATTATGCGGATGCGGTTCATCATGTAATAGTCATAACATAGAGTGACACAGAACTAGCTCCAATTCATCAATGTAATGTAGGCATGTATTCCGAATATAGTCATACGTGCTTATGGAAAAGAACTTGCATGACATCTTTTGTCCTACCCTCCCGTGACAACGAGGTCCTAATGGAAACTAAGGGATATTAAGGCCTCCTTTTAATAGAGAACCGGAACAAAGCATTAGCACATAGTGAATACATGAACTCCTCAAACTATGGTCATCATCGAGAAGTATCCCGATTATTGTCACTTCGGGGTTTCCTGGATCATAACACACAATAGGTGACTATAGACTTGCAAGATAGGATCAAGAACTCACATATATTCATGAAAACATAATAGGTTCAGATCTGAAATCATGGCACTCGGGCCTTAGTGACAAGCATTAAGCATAGCAAAGTCATAGCAACATCAATCTCGAACATAGTGGATACTAGGGATCAAACCCTAACAAAACTAACTCGATTACATGATAGATCTCATCCAACCCATCACCGTCTTGCAAGCCTACGATGGAATTACTCACGCACGGCGGTGAGCATCATGAAATTGGTGATGGAGGATGGTTGATGATGACGACAGCGACGAATCCCCCTCTCCGGAGCCCCGAATAGACTCCAAATCAGCCCTCCCGAGAGGTTTTAATGCTAGGCAGCGGCTCCGTATCGTAAAACGCGATGATTTCTTCTCCTTGATTTTTTTCTCTCCGAAAGCAAATATATAGAGTTGGAATTGGCGTCGGAGGAGCTCCAGGGGGCCCATGAGGTAGGGGGCGCGCCCTAGGGGGCGCCCCCCACCCTCGTGGACAGGGTGTGGGCCCCCTAGTCTTCATCTTTGGCAAGGAATTTTTAGTATTTTTTCTAAGATGTTCCGTGGAGTTTCAGGTCATTCCGAGAACTTTTGTTTTCTGCACAAAAAACAACATCATGGCAATTATGCTGAAAACAACGTTAGTCCGGGTTAGTTCCATTCAAATCATACAAGTTAGAATCGAAAACAAGGGCAAAAGTGTTTGGAAAAGTATATATGACGGCGACGTATCAGTTGTCGAGGAAGAGCCCGTTCAGCTTCGTCCACACCGTCTGCGTGTCATCAGTGTCGCAAACGATGGTGTGGAAGATGTCCTTGGAGATGGTTTGGTACAGCCAGCGAGTGATGGTGGCGTCGATGATCAGCCAGTTGTCGTCCGCGAACATGAGGCCGGAGTCGACGGAGCCATCAACGTGATCGATGAGGTGGTACTCGCGGAAGACGAGGGAGAAGTAGGTTTTCCAGGCGTAGTAGGTGGAGGTGGCGTAGTCAAGAACGACGGGCACGCGGGCGAAGATGTCGAGATCGCGGACGACCTCCACCGGGGGAGGGGCCGGACCTTCGAAGGGATTGGAGGGGAGGAAGGCGGCGGAGTGGGGAGAGGCCATGGGTGCAGCGGCGACCGAGGGAAGAAGTGGCGGCGCGGCTAGTGGGGAGATGGGATCGGGTGGGAGGGAGGCGGCGTGGAGGGAGGGAGGCGGCGTGGGAGAGGGAGAGGGAGAGGGATGGGGATGGGAAGGCGCACGCGGCGGCGGGTTGAGGATGCGGCGGCGGCGCAAGGAGATGGCGGCGGCGGCGGCAGCGAGGAGCTGTGGCGGCGGCGGCTAGGAGCGGAAGATAGGGTTGGATCGGAAGGGAAACTGATACCATGTGAAGGCAATGCAACTCTCGATGTATTGATCGGGTGCACGGTACACGTATATATGGGTACAGGGCAGCCCTCAGCCTCATATATACAAGGAAACTAGAGGCGGAGCCGATAGGAAATTATCCTAACAGATACATGCATAAATATGTTCAACAAGCTATAAAAGAAAACCCATAAAAAAAATCTCTCTAGCTGCCTAGCTTGAGCACATAACTCTTGTCACAGATAGGTTTGTAGCAGAAGACGCGCGCATTATATGATGTGTGCGTCCATCCTGTACTCCCCTAATAGAGTTTTTTTAGGGCAAAAAAGAGTGTTTATGCTTTAACCCTTTTCTCTTTGCTTGTTTGGCTTTGAAGAGCAGTGTTTTTTTAGGCTTAAGAGTGGTGGGTTTTTTTAGGGGTAGGCGTAAGAGTAGTGGTGATCGAAGAATCTAGGAGAAGGTCCTATTTGACGCACCATGGTTGCCGCTCGCTCCCTGGGCCGGCTCACTTTAGAGTTGCGTGCAGCGCTCCACTTTAGAGTTTTCCAGCCGGTTTTCCAAAAAAGGGCTGCTGGATTTATTTTTTATTGATTTTAATATATCATTATTGTAAGATTTTTTAGGAATATAAAAAATGTTTGCGAAATATTAAAAAATGTTCACAAAATTTGAAAACGTTCAGTAATTATCAATTAAAATTATAGTTTTTAAAAATATTGACAAAATTTCAAAATAATTTTCATTTTTACTAAAACTTATTCAAGAATTTAAAATTATTATTGAATTTTAAATTGGTTTTTTATTCTAAAAAAATTCTATATATTTTTTAAGAATACTATTTTTTAAAATCATTGTGTAAAATTTTCACGAATAGTAAAGAAGTTAACTAATTTTGAAAATCTTCTCGATAAAGGTAAAAAACTGATATAAAAAAAGGAAGATAAACCAAATACCAAAAGGGGAATGAAAACCTGATAAAAATTACAATGGAAGGAAAAGTTGGAATCTCTATATCTAAATCTATATATCTATATACTATTTACAAAGAATTTAAGGTTCCATGTTTCACTCTTCTTCCCACCATCACTTCGTACAATCTTTCTCGTATGACTAGTAAGATGCCCGTGCGTTGCACGCAACACAGAAATGCATTGATCTGGGTCATCTCATGTTTAACAAATATCGATAGGTTTCTTTGGATATTCATTCTTCTCTAGAGCTCACAAGCATCCGAGTGAATAGTAAATGTAGGAAAATAGATAAATAGAATATCTTTTGCAAACAAAAGCGTTCAAGTGTTCAACTTGCATCCAAAACTTCATGAAGAAATAACACGTATTGTGCATTGCAAAAAATGATCTTCAAAAAAAATATTTTGAGTATCGATTTTGTTTATTTTTTCTAGACAGCCATGAATGTAACTCAGAACGACTTGGAAGGGGTAGAGGAGATGGCGAGGAGGAGGGGGTCGTGGTGGTGGTCGGCAATGCGGCCTAAGCGAAGGCATGAGAGGCGTTGGGGGCAGACGACACCAAGAGCAGCGACCTCTCTAGATCCTTCTTATTTTTTCATGAGATGGCTAGATGAGGTGAGAGGCAGGGGGTTATCTAGAAATGAGGAGTGGAGTGCGGGGGTCTTTTTGTAAAATTGACATAGTTTGTCTCAGATGAGTTGGATGTAAATCGAGCGGTTGTAAATAAAGGATGAAAGGCACACCATCATCACCAACTAAGCTTTTTATATGAGTAGAGATAATCAATCACCTTAGTTTACTTATCTTTTGAACTAATTCCACTTTAATTTACTTACCAAACTTCTCATGAAAATATAAGGTAAACCACGGAAGAATTTGATAAGCATTTTTACACCATCGGATTAATATGGGTAGGTGTAGGATCGAAAGTATGTCTAAAGGGGGGGGGGGTGATTAGACTACTTGACCAAATAAAAATCTAGCCTTTTCCCAATTTTAGTTTTTGGCAGATTTTAACATCTTTGGACAAGTCAAGCAATCTTAACACAATTCAAGCAAGCATGCAAAGAGTATATGAACAGCCGAAATTAAAGCATGAAACTTGCAAGAATATAAAGGGAAGGGTTTGGAGGATTCAAACGCAATTGGAGGCATGGATGTTTTTGTCGTGGTTCCGATAGGTGGTGCTATCGTACATCCACGTTGATGGAGACTTCAACCCACGAAGGGTAGCAGTTCTTGTGAGTCCACGTAGGGCTCCACCCACGAAGGGTCCACGAAGAAGCAACCTTGTCTATCCCACCATGGCCGTCGCCCACGAAGGACTTGCCTCACTAGCGGTAGATCTTCACGAAGTAGGCGATTTTCTTGCCCTTACAAACTCCTTGGTTCAACTCCACAATCTTGTCGGAGGCTCCCAAGTGACACCTAGCATATCTAGGAGACACCACTCTCCAAGAAGTAACAAATGGTGTGTTGATGATGAACTCCTTGCTCTTGTGCTTCAAATAACAGTCTCCCCAACACTCAACTCTCTCTCACAGGATTTGGATTTGGTGGAAAGAAGATTTGAGTGGAAAGCAATTTGGGGAAGACTAGAGATCAAGATTCATATGGTAGGAATGGAATATCTTGGCCTCAACACAAGTGTAGGTGGTTCTTTCTCAGAAAATGTAGGTTGGAAGTGTAGGTGGTTCTCTCTCAGAAAATGTAGGTTGGAAGTGTAGGTTCGTTCTGATGGCTCTCTCCACGAATGAAGAGGAGGTGGAGGGGTATTTATAGCCTCCACACAAAATCTAACCGTTACACACAACTTGCCAAACTCGGTTGGACCGAATCGGTAAATTCGGCCGGACCGATTCAGCAAATCTAGTGACCGTTAGGATTTTGATTGGGACCGACATGCAACTCGGTAGGACCGATATGGTTAGGGTTAGGGCATAACGTAATCTCGGTGAGACCGATTACACAAACTCGGTGAGACCGATTTTGGTAATAAGCTAACCAGAGAGTTGGTGAGGTAAACTCGGTGGGACCGATTCGCTCATTTCGATGAGACCGAAATGTTACAAAAGGGAAACAGAGAGTTTACATTGCAATCTCGGTGGGACCTATCGCTCATCTCGGTGGGACCGAAACGTTACGAAGGGAAACAGAGAGATTACAATCCCATCTCGGTAAGACCGAGATCCCTATCGGTGAGACCGATTTGCATAGGGTTTGTGGCAGTGGCTATGACATCTGAACTCAGTGGCGCCGGATAGAAAGAATCGGTGGGGCCAAGTTTGACTTTTGGTTTAGGTCATATGTGGATGTGAGAAAGTAGTTAAGGCTTTGGAGCATATCACTAAGCATTTTGAGCAAAAGCCTCATTAAGCAACACCTCATCCCTCCTTAATAGTATTGGCTTTTCCTATAGACTTAATGTGATCTTGAATCACTAAAATAGAAAATGTAGAGTCTTGAGCTTTGAGCTTGAGCCAATCCTTTTGTCCTTAGCATTTTGAAGGGGTTCCACATTCTCTAGTCCATGCCACTCATTGTTGAACTTATCTGAAACATACTAGGTAAAAGTGTTAGTTCAATAAAAAATATGTTGTCATCAATTATCAAAACCACCTAGGGAGCACTTGTGCTTTCGGTACGTAAACCACAAGCTAGCGTACTACTCTCTCCGTAAACAAATATAAGAGCGTTTAGATTACTAAAATAGTGATCTAAACGCTCTAATATTTGTTTACAGAGGGAGTATAATGTTTATATCTTGGTGCAACGCATGGGCATTGTCCTAGTAAAACTAAAAGCCCGAAGGAAATTGTTCAAAACCAAAAGAAAAGGATCATCCAAAAAAGCGAGTGAAAGAAAATCGGTTGGAGTTGATAGACATTGTCCTAGTCCATGGAGCAACGTCGTGTGCGCCATCCCATCATTTGATACAATGAGCGTCAAATAGGGAAATCTGAAAAGAGGAAATGTATGGTTGAAGGCTACTGGCTGCGGCAGTATTCGTATGGGGCCACACTAGACCTCCTGCATTTGTCCCGTCAATATGGCGGTTTCGCAATTATTATTCTCCGGTCCGAATATTTGGCATGTGAATCCCTACTTAACTCTGGTTGCCTTAAACAATGAGCAAACACACATGGCGCAATGTCATGGGCCTGGCACAATAGGAGGCGGGGCGAGTGATTTCCTTTCCGGGTTTTCGATAGTGGCTTTTTTATTGTTTCGGTAGCCTTTTCCGCTCCGATTTATTTTATCTTGAGTTTCATACTGATCTGGGCCTTCGCTGTGGTTTGCTTTGTTCTGCCTTTTTTCTTTTTCATTTTTTCAATTTTAAAAAAAGGTTCACAAGTTTTTTTTAAACACACATGAAATTGTAAAAATCTTCATGTTTTAAAAATAAATGATCAAGTTTTTTTAAAAAATATTCACAAAATTAAAATATGTTCAGTATTTAAAAATAAGTAAATGTTTGTATTTTTATGGAAGACCCATGTAAAAATCCGTGAAACCAAAAGACTAGATAAAATTCGCTAGAAACCATTTAGTGACAGCATGGGCCAATGCTTTCCTGCAGCACCTACATGGACACATTTGCACTAACTTTGTTCACTGCTTGGTTTGACCGAACTATTCAAGAAAAAGGAAAGATGAATGCGTTTAAAATCTACGAGTTGCCTTAGTAAGAAAGTTCCTCCTTCTCGCTATAGAAATGATCTTTAAGACGACCTGTCCATTTCGGTTTTGAAGAAGACAAGAATGAGTCAGTGCTAGGTGTCCCCGGTCGTGATACACTAACCAACCAACTTAATCTATAGCGCTCAATGTAGTGATCTGTGTGTCATCCCAACATTTTGACGCACAGAGCGTCGCATAGGGACTCCCTTTCGGTTTGTTTGCTGGTTTGGGGACGTATTCATAAGGACCTTCTAAGTTGGGCTTCTTGATCCTAAAACGAAGCTGGGGTAGTTCCATGAACCACTAGCTTGGCTTTGTTACATGATGTTGTATACACGATCCGGAGTCCTTTGAAAGTTTGTGGACAAATTCAGTTTCCCCAGAGTTTGTATCTTGCAGATGATTGTCAAACATGCTAGTCTTGTCTCGTTGTGCCTCGGACGCTTCCGGAGTGAGGCAAATCAATATTTATAGTGTAACTCTCAAGAGTGAATTTTTTGAGACTTCGGCTGTGACACCAGCACGGCCGAGAGCTTCATCGCAAGGCTAATATACTAGGAAAACATGGCGAGCATTTCAACCCTGCTGAGTGCTGACGACCAGAGGTTGATGGGAAGAGCCGAAGAGGAGTGCATCGCTAAAGATGTTCCTCTTTCCTGTTCTTTCCCGCCGAGGGAGAAAGGTGCTCTGTTTTGGTCAGCCCGGTCGCCCCACGTACTGAATCTTTCCGGTCAAATGCATGCCGCTACGATATGTACCGAACGAACGAGACAAATTAGCACGCCGAAGCCCGTGCGACCTGATCACAAAACGCGCTGCAGCTAGTCGCCAAGGCAAGCGTCAGGTCGATGCGCTAGCCCGCCGCTGCATGCATGCGAGCTAATTTGGCCTTTTCACGGCCAGTATCCCTGTCCGGTAGCCGTCGGAGGGACCTAAGCTAAATTAAACACTAGGTTTGGCGCTAGCTTCTGCCAAGATCGGTCCGATAACGGCCTTGGAGTTGGACATGAGTACGTGATCCGTAGCGGCTAGCGCCGATGCAGCCAGCTATGCAGGCGTTTACCAGCCCTAGCTATACGGGCCTGTCGGATGTCCGTCCGTTCAGAAGCTAGACTTGCCCGCCGCTGCATGCATGCGAGCTAATTTGGCCTTTTCACGGCCAGTATCCCTGTCCGGTAGCCGTCGGAGGGACCTAAGCTAAATTAAACACTAGGTTTGGCGCTAGCTTCTGCCAAGATCGGTCCGATAACGGCCTTGGAGTTGGACATGAGTACGTGATCCGTAGCGGCTAGCGCCGATGCAGCCAGCTATGCAGGCGTTTACCAGCCCTAGCTATACGGGCCTGTCGGATGTCCGTCCGTTCAGAAGCTAGACTTGCCTACTATCCGTAGGCCGCAGTGCATATCCATGCATGCATGCCTACGGGCGACAGTATACTGATGACAGGCATATGCATACATACATGCTATGCTTTGGCTTTGCAACTTGCATCAGGTACGCGAGCTGCATGCACGCCCAAGCTTCTTGTTTGGCGTTGCACGCTGTTTCCCCTCCCTGGCTCCTTCCACTTGGCCAGGCTTGCAATCCATGCATAATCGAGTATGTGACCTACAGTGCGCGTCTCAATCCATGCCTGCAGCTTTGTTTGGCTTAATTTGTTCTGGTCTGACTATGAATTCAGCGCACACATATTTGTCTTGTACTCTCTTCGTAAAGAAAATATAAGAGCGTTTATAGGAGTAGATCACTAGAGGGAGTACCTACTTAAGAGTATCTTGTTTTTTGAAAGACCTAATTAAGAGTATCTAATATCATACCATATCTAGTACTCCTAAAAATGCATTTATCTTAACTTCTAACAATCGTGTATGGTTTCATAATATATCAGGCGAAACATGGTCGTCATATATGCAACCAAGATGAGAGGTATATGTAACAATATGCAACCGATAAAAGAGGCTAAAGACTAGGGAAAGTACCCTAGTCTTTGTGTATTTGGTGAGATTAAAATAGCAGTTATGCAATTACGAGGCTATGATTGTTGCCAGTGTGATTACACACAGGTGAACGTTCTAACTTGTTTTACTCATCTTGGATCAAATCTTTGTGGATGGTGTAGATAGACGAGTTCAGCCTAGTCAGTGTATTATATATTGGCATCTATATAGAGTTATAGACAATATATTGGCATTAATTTCACGCTGCGGCTGCAATGAGCTGCAGCAAGCCTATTTCGTAATACTTTCTCCGTAAACTAATATAAGAGCGTATAGATCACTAGGGAGCAATATCTATATATCTATCTTTTATTTTTTGTGGATTATGTATATATCTATCTTTTTTTTGTTGCGAAAATGTATATATCTATCTATCTATCTATCTATCTATCTTGAACCTCACTCCTGGCTTCTTTCATTCGTCAACACAAACCCAACCAACCAACAACCAACCAAAAGAAGAACATGATTAGCTAAGATCGCAGTAAATCGTGCCAAAACGTACGAATCCAGTAAATCCTGACCCGGCCGGCCACCTTATACATATTTCACCCACCTCTTTTACTGCCCGCCTTACGATTAAAGTTACACCCCTCGTGCACGTGCGCACCACGATCGATCGACATTGCTAAGCCGGGTGGTTAGCTAGCTTCCCTTTCACTCATCGATCAGCTGATATTATTGCATAGTACTGTACTACCATATATATGGGCACTTTGCATGCTGTCTCAGTGTGGGTGTGGTAGCACCGGCCATCTGAAAATCCAGCGATTTTGTTAAGTTCCATTTGTAGTAAAACTTTGGTTCCGTTGGTCGGTGACGACAACTGCATGCAGCTGATAGTTGGATACTGATCCAAAGCTGTAAGAGAGTAGCACACGAGTTGCATGCAGTTGATTTCTTTTGAGCAAATAAATTACCTCGGCTGGATATATATATATAAGCCGTCGCAGCTCAATCCATGCATGCATTCAACATCTTACATGCATGCATGTGTGGTCGTACTGGCCTTCTTTTTCTTTTGCTCCAGCAGCTTGCTTCAATTCCAAGCACCATATGATCGATGATGGATCGAGCGAGAAAAGGCGAAAGGTGAATGTACCTAGCTAGCTATAGCTGCGTGCATGGCGCCCCGACCGGCCGGCCAGCCTCTTTTCGTAAAGAAAAATGCATATACCGGCCGGCCGGCCAGTGCTTCTCTCTCTCGCGCGCGACCGATCGATCTTTGTCTGGGGTTCTCACTCGGATCTAGCCATGTCGGTTGATCGATCGATGACCCCTTTTGCCTTCTGGGTTTTACGCTTGTACACCCAGCTTTGATTTTGTCTATGATCAACTCACAAGTCTCCCTTTCAAAAAAAGAAAAAAAACTCTGAAGTCTTAACACATCAGTCCTTAATGCATGTAATATACTCCCTCCGTCCCATAATATAAGAATGTCTTTAATATTAATGTAGTGTAAAAAACTTTTTATATCATGAGACGAAGGGGTATGTATAAACACCGAGCCTACAGGCTACACTAACCCTAATATAGTCATGTTTAAATGTTTTGTTGATTGTACCTAAATCGTAGTATCGCATTTTTACTTATATATGCAGCAGGGGCGAACCATTGATATATACGAGTACGTACTACATGCATGCAATGCACGAAGAGTGGTGCTAGGGCAACGGTGGAGTAGTGTTGCTACATGCCATTTGGTCGTCAAACCATGCATGTGTGGGTTGAGAAAGCTAGGCACGCGTAGTACTGTACGTACCTTCCCCACGTGTTCGTAACAGTGGCCTGTCCTGTAGCAGCACGTGCCATGCATGTATGCCTCGATCGTAGCTCGCTAGTTTGACATGAGTCAGGCAAATTGCCCTTCGTACGTACGCAGCTTGCATATCCATCGATCGATTTGACCACACTGACCTGAGTACTGATCAAGAACTAGTTAACGCTGTTAACCTCTGTGCCCGGTGCACCCTCGTGATGCCATCAGTCAAGACGCACGCATAACACCGTGCATTTAATTGATCCGATAATAGTTTGTACCATCTTGTCTATCTAGGTGCAGATCATCGGTCCAGACACGCAGTAGTGCGTGGACCGGCCGTTGCTTGGCCACTGTACGTTAACTGTGTCCCAACTGCCAAGACCTCGCTCGTATTTTTTGACGTGCATGCTGCTTGAGTACTCGGAGTAGCTAGTAAGATTGACTATGAATCAAGCCGAGTAAGTTGTCCTAGAGTTACAAAGAGCATGGACGCTGCTGTATCCCGGAAAAGCAGTGCTGATTGAGTTTGCGTGAGAGCAATACAAAGGTTACGAACTCATATCATACACTAGTTCGGTACCGAAAGAAAGTTATATAACTTGGATGTTACAAAGAGCATGGTGATGTAGCAATGCAAGTATGCAAGTGTATAGGAATGTATAAATCCAAGTCCAGTCATAGATCCGGCCGGTGAAGTTAGCACAGGTGTGTGTGGTTATGTACTATTTGTTGTGACTTGAGGGCCAGCCGGTGAGTTGAAGACAAACCGATGGTTACCATTGAAGACGTCCAACGAATTTTCAGGGGACCATTCACAATCATGCATATATTTCTGGATACCCCTCTCTTTCCATATGATTGTCTTGGATACCACGCCCTGCAATCATCCGGTCTGTATTCGATCGTGGCACTACGTACTAGCTAGCTACAGGTAGGTGCTACGTACGTACGCAGGTGCATGCATGAATGCCGCCAAATTGACCTAACTTGCGGCATTCATTCATGCAACTATGCAAGCATTCATATGCACGTAGCTATCGGTGTATGGAGTGATTGGCAGGTGCTTATACGCAGCTACCTGTCCAACACATTACAGCTCGATCGGCACGAGTCTCTGTGACTGTGAGAGAGTCCATTGACGGGGGCACTGTGAATGCTCTCTCTCCTCTTTTTGTGCCACTGTGCCCGCCGTACCGCTAGTTCTTTGTCTCTCTAGATCGTCCCTGCATGCGTGTATGGCCATTGATGAAGAACGCACATACGCCCGTACATACATACGTATCTCAGAGAGAGAGAGAGAGGGGGGGGGGGGGGGGGTGGGAGCACGTACGCAGGATTATGTGCGCTTTGATGGTCCGAGCTAGAGCGCTAGACGACGATGCATGGGACTATGGTTATTTCCTCACTAATCTCCAGGAAATTAAATGACCTCCCGCACGCCAACAAGAAGAAAAGCCAAAACTTCCTGTGCTGCTGTGACCCGGCAAGCTAGCACGCTTAATTTCGGTTGGGTAGGTGTGGCATTAATGGATGAGTGAAGTGAAATTGTAATAACCACTCTCCCGCGGTTTCTGTTTACTCCCCATATAAATTTTGTCTAAAATCAAACTTTATAAAGTTCGACCAACTTTATACATGAAAACATCAGTATATGCAATACTAAATTTATAATGTAAATATTAATTGCATAATGCATATGATGATTTTGATTTGCTACCGTGGATATTGATATTTATTCAAGTAAACATGTTGAAACTTTACTATGTTTGACTTTAAACAAATCTTTTATGCGAAGTAAAAACCAAACGAAGGGAGTACTTATATATGTTTTGTGAAGCTTAGTCAGAGCAACTACAACGAGAAGTAACAAAATTCGCCCCCCAAACGCCCACGGACAGTGATCTGACAACACATCAAAAATTGATCGCACAACCGGATACCCCATTTGCAAGGATAGTAATCTGACAACACATCAAAAATTGGTCTCACAACCGGATACCCTATTTGCAAATCCTCAAATCCATATTATTACATGCACGTGAAACCTAGCGGAGCTTGTCCGACTCCGCTGTGCCCATGTCCAGCGGCTAGCTGCACCTCTCGGAGTGTTGGTGCGGTCACCGGCGAGGTAGAACGGGACATGGGACACTCACCGGCTCATGAGACTCGAGGCGCCGATGTCTGCCATGCCCTTCTCTTCCTCATCGGATCCCGTGCCCTGCACGTCGCTAATGGATATGAGGTTGACGATGGATCCATCGTGGTAGGAGCCGGTCACGTCCACCACGACGTGGTTTGTGGCGGCAGGGGTTGTCGGGCACCATACGCGACGCTGGAGAGTGTGACTCCGCTTCGCCAACGTCCGCCGCGGCCTCCCGCGCTCGCTGACTTGCACGGCGGGCACGTCGCGCCATACTTGAGTCGAACGAGGCCCAATCATTCACATCCGCCTTGGCGCGCCAATGAAGAGGTTGCGCATCCGCCACGATGTTTTGACGTCAGACGGGCCGCACTGCCTCTGGCGAGCCAGCGGCGACACGCCTCATGCCGGATCCATGCGCCATTTGGGCGGACACAATGGATTCCTGCCGGATGGAGACGGACCACTACCGTCTGGCGGACTCCTCCTGAGAATGGCAGAGCGCAAGGCGGACGACCATCTCCTCCTCGGGGCTGCGGGGGACGAGCTCGGGTCAATGGATCGGGAGGTGTATGAAGGAAATATCCCCTAGAGGCAATAATAAAGTTGTTATTTATATTTCCTTATATCATGATAAATGTTTATTATTCATGCTAGAATTGTATTAACCGGAAACTTAGTACATGTGTGAATACATAGACAAACAGAGTGTCACTAGTATGCCTCTACTTGACTAGCTCGATGAATCAAAGATGGTTATGTTTCCTAACCATAGACATGAGTTGTCATTTGATTAACAGGATCACGTCATTAGAGAATGATGTGATCGACTTGACCCATTCCGTTAGCTTAGCACTTGATCGTTTAGTATATTGCTATTGCTTTCTTCATGACTTATACATGTTCCTATGACTATGAGATTATGCAACTCCCGAATACCGGAGGAACACTTTGTGTGCTATTAAACGTCACAACGTAACTGGGTGATCATAAAGGTGCTCTACAGGTGTCTCCGATGATACTTGCTGAGTTGGCATAGATCAAGATTAGGATTTGTCACTCCGATTTTCAGAGAGGTATCTCTGGGCCCTCTCGGTAATGCACATCACTATAAGCCTTGCAAGCAATGCAACTAAAGAGTTAGTTGCGGGATGATGCATTATGAAACGAGTAAAGAGACTTGCCGGTAATGAGATTGAACTAGGTATTGAGATACTGACGATCGAATCTCGGGCAAGTAACATCCCGATGACAAAGGGAACAATGTATGATGTTATGCGGTTTGACCGATAAAGATCTTCGTAGAATATGTAGGAAACAATATGAGCATCCCAGTTCCGCTATTGGTTATTGACCAGAGATGAGACTCGGTCATGTCTACATAGTTCTCGAACCCGTAGAGTCCGCACGCTTAACGTTCGGTGACGATCGGTATTATGAGTTTATGTGTTTCGATGTACCGAAGGTTGTTCGGAGTCCCGGATGAGATCAGGGACATGACGAGGAGTCTTGAAATGTTCGAGACGTAAAGATCGATATATTGGAAGGCTATATTCGGACATCGGAAAGGTTCTGAGTGGTTCGGGTATTTATCGGAGTACCGGAGAGTTACGGGAATTCTCCGGGGAGTATATGGGCCTTATTGGGATTTAGGGAGAGAGAGAGGGGCTGCCTACGGCAGGCCCCCCCGAAGGCCTAGTCTGAATTGGACTAGGGGGAGGGGCGGCGCCCCCTCCTTCCTTCTCTTCTCTCTTCCCCTTCCTTCTCTCCTACTCCTACTACTTGGAAGGGGAAGGATCCTACTCCCGGTGGGAGTAGGACTGCCTAGGGCGCGCCATAGTAGAGGGCCGGCCCTCCCCCTCCTCCACTCCTTTATATATGGGGGAAGGGGGCACCCCGTAGATACACAAGTTGATCATTGATCTCTTAGCCGTGTGGGTGCCCCCCTCCACCATAATTCACCTCGGTAATATCGTCGTAGTGCTTATGCAAAGCCCTGCGCCGGTAGCTTCATCATCACCATCATCACGCCATCGTGCTGACAAAGCTCTCCCTCGATACTTTGCTGGATCATGAGTAAGTGGGACATCACCGAGCCGAACGTGTGCAGATCACGGAGTGCCGTACTTTTGGTGCTAGGATTGGTCGATCGTGAAGACGTACGGCTACATCAACCGCATTGTCATAACGCTTCCGCTTACAGTCTACGATGGTACGTAGACAACACTCTCCCCTCTCGTTGCTATGCATCACCATGATCTTGCGTGTGCGTAGGAATTTTTTGAAATTACTACATTCCCCAACAGTGGTATCAGAGCCAGGTTTATGCATAGATGTTATATGCACGAGTAGAACACAAGTGAGTTCTGGGCGATTATAGTCATACTGCTTACCAACATGTCATACTTTGATTCGGCGGTATTGTTGGATGAAGCGACCCGGACCGACATTACGCGTACGCTTACGCGAGACTGGTTCTACCGACGTGCTTCGCATTACGTGTGGCTGGCGGGTGTCAGTTTCTCCAACTTGAGTTGAATCGAGTGTGGCTACGCCCGGTCCTTGTGAAGGTTAAAACAACACATACTTGACGAAATATCGTTGTGGTTTTGATGCATAGGTAAGAACGGTTCTTGCTCAGCCCGTAGCAGCCACGTAAAACCTGCAACAACAAAGTAGAGGATGTCTAACTTGTTTTTGCAGGGCATGTTGTGATGTGATATGGTCAAGACATGATGCTAAATTTTATTGTATGAGATGATCATGTTTTGTAACAGAGTTATCGGCAACTGGCAGGAGCCATATGGTTGTCGCTTTATTGTATGAAATGCAATCGCCATTTAATTACTTTACTTTATCACTAAGCGGTAGCGATAGTCGTAGAAGCAATAGTTGGCGAGACGACAATGATGCTACGATGGAGATCAAGGTGTCGCGCCGGTGACGATGGTGATCATGACGGTGCTTTGGAGATGGAGATCAAAGGCACAAGATGATGATGGCCATATCATATCACTTATATTGATTGCATGTGATGTTTATCTTTTATGCATCTTATTTTGCTTAGATCGACGATAGCATATATTATAAGATGATCTCTCACTAAATTTCAAGGTACAAGTGTTCTCCCTGAGTATGCACTGTTGTGAAAGTTCGTCGTGCCGAGACACCACGTGATGATCGGATGTGATAAGCTCTACGTTCACATAAAACGGGTGCAAGCCAGTTACGCAGGTGTAGAATACTTGGGTTAAACTAGACAAGCCTAGCATATGCAGAAATGGCCTCAGCACCATGAGACCGAAAGGTCGGCGTGAATCATATAGTAGATATGATCAACATAGTGATGTTCACCATTGAAAACTACTCCATCTCACGTGATGATCGGATATGGTTTAGTTGATTTGGATCACGTGATCACTTAGATGATTAGAGGGATGTCTATCTAAGTGGGAGTTCTTAAGTAATTTGATTAATTCAACTTTAATTTATCATGAACTTAGTCCTGGTAGTATTAGCATATCTATGTTGTAGATCAATAGCTCGCGTTTAGCTCCCCTGTTTTATTTTTGATATGTTCCTGGAGAAAACTAAGTTGAAAGATGTTAGTAGCAATGATGCGGATTGGATCCCTGATCTGATGATTATCCTCATTGCTGCACAGAAGAATTATGTCCTTGATGCACTGCTAGGTGACAGACCGATTGCAGGAGCAAATGCAGACGTTATGAACGTTTGGCAAGCTCGATAAGATGACTACTTGATATTTTAGTGCACCATGCTTTACGGCTTAGAATCGGGGCTTCAAAGACGTTTTCGAAATGCCACGGAGCATATGAGATGTTCCAAGAGTTGAAATTAGTATTTCAGACTCATGCCCATGTCGAAAGGTATGAGACCTTTGACAAGTACTTTGCCTACAAGATGGAGGAGAATAGCTCACTAGTGAGCATGTGCTCGTAATGTCCGAGTACTACAATTGCTTGAATCAAGTGGGAGTTAATATTCCGGATAAGATAGTGATTGATAGAGTTCTTCTAGTCACTATCACCAAGTTCTCGGAACTTAGTGATGAACTATAATATGCAAGGGATGACGAAAACGATTCCTCGAGCTCTTCGCGATGCTGAAATCGGCGAAGGTAGAAATCAAGAAAAGCATCAAGTGTTGATGGTTGACAAGACCACTAGTTTCAAGAAAAGGGCAAAGGGAAGAAGGGGAACTTCAAAAATAACGACAAGCAAGTTGCTGCTCCCATGAAGAAGCCCAAAGCTAGACCCAAGCCTGAAACTGAGTGCTTCTACTGCAAAGGAAATGGTCACTGGAAGTGGAACTACCCTAGATACTTGGCGGATAAGAAGGATGGCAAAGTGAACAAAGGTATATTGGATATACATGTTATTGATGTGTACTTTACTAGTGTTTATAGCAACCCCTCGGCATTTGATACTGGTTCAAGTTGCTAAGAGTAGTAACTCAAACGGAGTTGCGTAATGAACAGAAACTAGTTAAGGGTGAGGTGACGATGTGTGTTGGAAGTAGTTCCAAGATTGATATGATCATCATCGCACACTCCCTATACTTTCGGGATTAGTGTTGAACCTAAATAAGTGTTATTTGGTGTTTGCATTGAGCATGGATATGATTTGATCATGTTTATTGCAATACGGTTATTCATTTAAAGTTAGAGAATAATTGTTGTTCTGTTTACATGAATAAAACCTTCTATGGTCATACACCCAATGAAAATGGTTTGTTGGATCTCGATCGTAGTGATACACATATTCATAATATTGAAGCCAAAAGATGCAAAGTTAATAATGATAGTGCAACGTATTTGTGGTAATCGCCGTTTAGGTCATATTGGTGTAAAGCGCATGAAGAAACTCCATGCTGATGGGATTTTGGAATCACTTGATTATGAATCACTTGATGCTTGCGAACCATGCCTTATGGGCAAGATGACTAAGACTCCATTCTCTGAAACAATGGAGCGAGCAACTAAATTATTGGAAATAATACATACTGATGTATGCGATCCGATGAGTGTTGAGGCTCGCGGCGGGTATTGTTATTTTCTGACCTTCACAGATGATTTGAGCAGATATGGGTGTATCTATTTGATGAAACATAAGTCTGAAACATTTGAAAAGTTCATATAATTTCAGAGTGAAGTGGAAAATCATCGTAACAAGAAAATAAAGTTTCTACTATCTGATCGTGGAGGAGAATATTTGAGTTACGAGTTTGGTCTTCATTTGAAACAATGCGGAATAGTTTTGCAACTCACGCCACCTGGAACACCAGAGCGTAATGGTGTGTCCGAACATCGTAATCAGATTTTTATTAGATATGGTGCAATCTATGATGTCTCTTACCGATTTACCACTATCATTTTGGGGTTATGCATTAGAGACAGCTGCATTCACGTTAAATAGGGCACCATCTAAATCCGTTGAGATGACAACATATGAATTGTGGTTTGGCAAGAAACCTAAGCTGTCGTTTCTTAAAGTTTGGGGTTGCGATGCTTATGTGAAATAGTTTCAACCTGATAAGCTCGAACCCAAATCAGAGAAATGCGTCTTCATAGGATACCCAAAGGAAACTGTTGGGTACACCTTCTATCACAGATCCAAAGGCAAGATATTCTTTGCTAAGAATGGAACCTTTCTATAGAAGATGTTTCTATCGAAAGAAGTGAGTGGGAGGAAAGTAGAACTTGATGAGGTAACTGTACCCTCTCCCTTATTGGGAAGTAGTTCATCACAGAAATCTATTCCGGTGACTCCTACACCAATTAGTGAGGAAGCTAATGATGATGATCATGTAACTTCATATCAAGTTACTACCGAACCTCGTAGGTCAACCAGAGTGAGATCCGCACTGTAGTGGTACGGTAATCCTGTTACGGAGGTCATGTTACTTGACCATGACGAACCTACGAACTATGAGGAAGCGATGATGAGCCCAGATTCATGAAATGGCTTGAGGCCATGAAATCTGAGATGGGATCCATGTATGAGAACAAAGTGTGGACTTTGGTTGACTTGCCCGATGATCAGCAAGCCATAGAAAATAAATGGATCTTCAAGTGGAAGACGGACGCTGATAGTAGTGTTACTATCTACAAAGCTAGACTTGTCGAAAAAGGTTTTTGACAAAGTTCAAGGTATTGACTACAATGAGATTTTCTCACTCGTAGCGATGCTTAAGTCTGTCCGAATCAAGTTAGCAAATTGCCACATTTTATGAAATCTGGCAAATGGATGTCAAAACTACATTCCTTAATGGATTTCTTAAAGAAGAGTTGTATATTATGCAACCAGAAGGTTTTGTCGATCCTAAAGGTGCTAACAAAATGTGCAAGCTCCAAATGATCCATCTATGGACTGGTGCAAGCATCTCGGAGTTGGAATATACGCTTTGATGAGTTGATCAAAGCATATAGTTTTATCTGAGACTTCAAGTGAAGCCTGTATTTTCAAGAAAGTGAGTGGGAGCACTACAACATTTCTGATAAGTATATGTGAATGACATATTGTTGATCGGAAATAATGTAGAATTTTCTGGAAAGCATAAAGGAGTATTTGAAAGGAGTTTTCCAAAGAAAGACCTCGGTGAAGCTGCTTACATATTGAGCATCAAGATCTACAGAGATAGATCAAGACGCTTGATAAGTTTTTTTAATGAGTACATACCTTGACAAGATTTTGAAGTAGTTCAAAATGGAACATTCAAAGAAAGAGTTCTTGCCTGTGTTACAAGGTGTGAAATTGAGTAATACTCAAAGCCCGACCACGGCAGAAGATAGAAAGAGAATCAAAGTCATTCCCTATGCATCAGCCATAGGTTCTATAAAGTATGCCATGCTGTGTACCAGATCTATTGTATACCCTACACTGAGTTTGGCAAGGGAGTACAATAGTGATCTAGGAGTAGATCACTTGACAGCGGTCAAAATTATCCTTAGTGGAATAAGGATATGTTTCTTGATTATGGAGGTGACAAAAGGTTCGTCGTAAAGGGTTACGTCGATGCAAGTTTTGACACGGATCCAGATGACTCTAAGTCTCAATCTGGATACATATTGAAAGTGGGAGCAAATAGCTAGAGTAGCTCTGTGCAGAGCATTGTAGACATAGAAATTTGCAAAATACATATGGATCTGAATTTAGCAGACCCGTTGACTAAACTTCTCTCACAAGCAAAACATGATCACACCTTAGTACTCTTTGGGTGTTAATCACATGGTGATGTGAACTAGATTACTGACTCTAATAAACCCTTTGAGTGTTGGCCAGATGGCGATGTGAACTATGGATATTAATCACATGGTGATGTGAACTATTGGTGTTAAATCACATGGCGATGTGAACTAGATTATTGACTCTAGTGCAAGTGGGAGACTGAAGGAAACATGCCCTAGAGGCAATAATAAAGTTGTTATTTATATTTCCTTATATCATGATAAATGTTTATTATTCATGCTAGAATTTTATTAATCGGAAACTTAGTACATGTGTGAATACATAGACAAACAGAGTGTCACTAGTATGCCTCTACTTGACTAGCTCGTTGAATCAAAGATGGTTATGCCTAACCATAGACATGAGTTGTCATTTGATTAACGGGGTCACATCATTAGAGAATGATGTGATTGACTTGACCCATTCCGTTAGCTTAGCACTTGATCATTTAGTATATTGCTATTGCTTTCTTCATGACTTATACATGTTCCTATGACTATGAGATTATGCAACTCCCGAATACCGGAGGAACACTTTGTGTGCTATCAAACGTCGCAACGTAACTGGGTGATCATAAAGGTGCTCTACAGGTGTCTCCGTTGGTACTTATTGAGTTGGCATAGATCAAGATTAGGATTTGTCACTCCGATTGTCGGAGAGGTATCTCTGGGCCCTCTCGGTAATGCACATCACTATAAGCCTTGCAAGCAATGCAAAAGAGTTAGTTGCGGGATGATGCATTACAGAACGAGTAAAGAGACTTCCCGGTAACAAGATTGAACTAGGTATTGAGATACCGACGATCGAATCTCAGGCAAGTAACATCCCAATGACAAAGGGAATAACGTATGTTGTTATGCGGTTTGAATGATAAAGATCTTCGTAGAATATGTAGGAACCAATATGAGCATCCAGGTTCCGCTATTGGTTATTGACCGAAGATGAGTCTCGGTTATGTATACATAGTTCTCGAACCCGTAGGGTCCACACGCTTAAGGTTCAGTGACGATCAGTATTATGAGTTTATGTGTTTTGATGTACCGAAGGTTGTTCAGAGTCCCGGATGAGATCAGGGACATGACGAGGAGTCTCGAAATGTTCGAGACATAAAGACGGACATCGGAAAGGTTCTGAGTGGGTATTTATCGGAGTACCGGAGAGTTACGAGAATTCACCGGGGAGTATATGGGCCTTATTGGGCTTTAGGGGGAGAGAGAGGGGCTGCCTAGGGCAGGCCGCGCGCCCCTTCAAGGCCTAGTCCGAATTGGACTAGGGGGAGGGGCGGCGCCCCCTCCTTCCTTATCTTCTCTCTTCCCCTTCCTTCTCTCCTACTCCTACTACTTGGAAGGGGAGGAATCCTACTCCCGGTGGGAGTAGGACTCCCTAGGGCGCGCCATAGTAGAGGGCTGGCCCTCCCCCTCCTCCACTCCTTTATATACGGGAGAAGGGGGCACCCCATAGACACACAAGTTGATCATTGATCTCTTAGCCGTGTGCGGTGCCCCCCTCCACCATAATCCACCTCGGTAATATCGTCCTAGTGCTTATGCGAAGCCCTGCACCGGTAGCTTCATCATCACCGTCATCACGCCATCGTGCTGACGAAGCTCTCCCTCGACACTCTGCTGGATCGTGAGTTCGTGGGACGTCATCGAGCCGAACGTGTGCAGAACACGGAGGTGCCGTACTTTCGGTGCTAGGATCGGTTGACCGTGAAGACGTACGACTACATCAACCGTCTTGTCATAATGCTTCCGCTTACGGTCTACGAGGGTACATAGACAACACTCTCTCTCGTTGCTATGCATCACCATGGTCTTGCGTGTGCGTAGATATTTTTTTGAAATTACTACGTTCCCCAACAGTGTAGGACTCGGATTCCGCTGCCCGGCATGCCATAGAAGGGGGAGATCGCCAGACGGGAGCTTGTGGGCGGTCGGTAAGATAGTAGTTCTTTATAGGCTCCATCAACACCATGGGTAATCATGTTGAGTGGAGGCACAAGACCCGACGTACGATCACTCCTCATAATATTCATCCGCAACATGATACGTTGCAGCCACTAGGGTTAATACATTGAATGTATTGACAAGATCCACAAATGTTATAACAGACCTAGGTCACCTAAGTTAATCTCTGGGATAAGTGGAGTTATAGGCTTATTTGCATAAACTAGTAAGTTTTATCCTAACTTTTTATATTGGATCTACTCTACATACATGACATGCTGCATCTCACAGCAATCCGTAGCATACTTGGGCCAACTGCATCAGCACAACAACCCTAGACCATCCCCACTGGTTCAACAGATTGCATCCCACCATCAGTGTCACCAGGCAGTGGCCTATTCCCATTGTTCAGCCCATCGAGTTTTAAGATCTTCTAGACAGTTCCCGACCAAGTTACTCAAAGTTGTCCATAACCGAGTGCGCGTATAATCATGGTCAGTTTTAAGACTCTACAGAGGTTTGTGTACTTCTTACCCACGAGGAACTCGACGACTCCATTTATCTCTCCTCCATTTCTAGAAATCGACTTCTAGGATATCTCTATCCCTAGCCACCCAAAGTCTTATTTACTTTGGGGAGTGAAGGAGAAGTGCCTGATTTAGCCATTCACCAAAGCAAAAGTTGATCCCCCCTTGTTTTGTTGGTGCCTCTTGTTACTCTTGGAGACTGGAGACTTCTAGGCGGTAGGAGTGCTCCAGTGAGGAATCAAAGCGAGGTTTAATCTCGAAAGTTTGTGAGGGTTTGGAGGTCACCTCAACGTCTACCAATAGTGGTTGAGAATTGCATTCATTGTGATACCTCAAGGAGAATTGGGTGAGCATTTGTGGTGTTGGTGTGGCTTCGTGGTAACACCCACTCCAACGGCGACTAGCTTCCCTCTAAGGAAGTGAACATTGGGATATATCCTCATCTCCAGAGTTTTTGTTATCCCCAACCTTGCTCTTAATTGAGGTTTACTTTGGTCCCTTGGCCTTGCACTTCCTATCATATTGTGTTATTTACTCGCCATATTCCTGTTATCATCTTGTGCTACAACTTGACTCACCATTGCAATTGTTAGGCTCACTTTTATACTCCACACTTGCCTAAAATTGCTAATAAGTTATTAAAATTTGCAATTGTACCTATTCAACCCCTAGTGACCCACAAGTGTGGAAGATCGCAACACTCTTTGAGAGAAGTATTTCAACCCAAATTTATTGATTTGAAACATGGGGAGCCAAAAGTATATTTATAGGCGTTAGAGGTTGAGTTCAGATCGGAAATCATGGCACTCGGGCTCTAGTAATAATCATTAAGCATAGCAAAGTCATTACAACATCAATTTCTGCATACTAGGCATTAAACCCTAACAAATCTGTCATCTATTACATAAGAAATCTCAACCAATTCCCATCTACCTCCATGTGACTACAGAGGAATTACTCACACATGGTTGAGGCAATCATGTAATTGATGATGGAGTATGGTTGGTGATGGCGATCATACCCCTCTCCAGCGTCCAAAACAGACTAGATCTGATATCCGGAGGAAAAACAAAGTAGGGAATTTTCTATGATTTTTATGGGATATATGAGATTTTATAGCCCAAGGGCATCAGGAGAGGAACCCCGAGGGCTCCAGACGGCCGCATCACCCAGCCAAGGAGGGGGGCGGGCGGGCATGGCCAGCCCGTGTAGCACCCTGGCGGCCTCCTATGGTCCATCTTTGGTCCTATGGTCTTCTAATTTTCCAAAATTAATTCTCAAAGATCCCCATCCAATTCGGATAACTTTTATTTATGCAAAAAGATAACACCATGGTGCTACTCATGATGGAGTGGTTGGATTTCCCTGAAGAGGAAGGGTGAAGTAGTATAGTAGCAAATAGTATTTCCCTTAGTTAAGAAGTAAGGTTTATCAAATCAGTAGGAGGTACCACACAAACAAATTTAACAACACATGCACACAAAAAAAACAATTGCTTGCAACCAACAAAGGCAAGGGATCGTTACTCCCTGATACGTCCATTTTGCATCATGTTTTCCTATTGTTATTTATAATATTTTTGGTCATTATTTCACTTTATGATGCGATTCTAATGCCTTTTCGCTCTTATTTTGGAAGATCCACATGAAGAGGGAAACTATCGGCAGCTGGAATTCTGGACCTAAAAGAGCTACAATAGAGATAGCTATTCTATGGAGCTCCAAATGAACTGAAACTTCACGGAGATTTTTATTGAATATATAAACAATACTGCAACGAAGAACCCGCAAAGGGGGGCCACCTGCTACTCTACAAGGCAACAAGGCGCGCCTACTGATGAATTCATGTACCTGGGGTAGGGTCATAGACCTGCCCAAAGGTACCCTCCACAAGGACACTCACAAGAGAAGCAGCCTTCCAGTCGACCTGGTAGGTTTCCACTCGATGATTCAAAGACACTCGACCACGAAGACCCACTCGACCACCGTGGAGTCCAAGAGCCACTCGGTACCCAAACGGTCTGTAGTTAAATAGTCTTTATGACCTTAATGACACTTTTATGTAAGGCGTTACCAAGAACGCCTAGCTTTAACGCACCTTAAACCCTCTACTACGTGGGCTAGCTGGGGTCTGGCGCACTCTATATAAGCCACCCTCCACAGTAGAAGGGTTCGCACCTTTGTAACACATATGCATATAATTGGTCGACCGCCTCGGGCCCGAGACGAGGGGCTATTACTTCCTCCGAGAAGGGCCTGAACTCGTAAATCCCTTTGCGATACAACTACTCCATAGCTAGGATCTTGCCTCTCCATACCTACCCCCATTCTCTTTGTCGGACTTAGAACCACGACGGTTGGCGCCCACCGTGGGGCAGGTGTTCTAGCGATTTGTTGGAGAAGTTGGGATTCTTTCGATCTCCTACACCATGGTTTCCGGTGGAGTTCTGGTTGACGGCCACGAGATCTGTCTCGGTGCGCTCACGTTCGTCGCCGACGACTCCGCCTGGCTTCAGGAGGCTCCACTCGACGTGGACGCGCTTCCCGTCCATGGGCGACGACGACTTTGCGTGTGTCCATGGGCGTCCTCCTGCGGCAACTGGCCGACCCGGTATGGGTCGGCTCTGGCCGTCTTCACTCCCGTCTCCCACCGGGCGCAAGCTGCCCGGTCGGTCGAGGCTTCAGCGGTGGGTGAGGCATGCGGTGGCCCGCCACCGGCCATCCCCAAGCCGCGCGATCGAGCCCGACGAATCTCTCTACGGCCTGTTCGACTGGCTTCAGAGAGACGGCGTCCGAATGCGATAGCAGTGACCCCGCGGCAGAGGTTCTGATGGTCGATGGACCATGCAGTCCCCCTGGATTCACCCGCACCAAGGGAGGTGGCGGTGGAGACGATCCGGAGCAAGCCCACGAAGAGTACTTGCCCGAGCCCCTCACTTCGCTCCAGAGGGAGGAGCTTCGCCGTCGGAACATGGATGCAATTCACACTCCTATCGTTGGAGAAACCCCCGAGGCTCGCGCCTTGGAGGATGCGCGCCATTAACTGGCCGAGCGCACTGACCGAGAATCTTCAATGAGTACTCGCAGCGTCTGTGACCAAGGGTTCCAGAATCCAGCCGACGCCAAATTTCTTTCAACCGCCTACTTAGGTATATCGAACTCCGATTCAGAATTTAGCAGCTGCCGCCCATATAGCAGAGTCAATTCAGCCTTCCCGGTCGGAGCGGTAGAGGTTTGCAAGAAATCGTGGATTTGCTCCGGGCAGGAGATCAAAACTCAGTTGTATCGATCGCGAACAGGGTTCACAACCGATCCACATCGCGAATTCAGTCGATCGACCCATAGTCCGAGATCGCCCCGAGGCGTGAGGAACGTGGGGTGGCGTGATGATCAATACAAGGGTCATGAAAGTATGAGCAACGATTCGATCGCGAACGACCGACACATCAAGTGCCCACTCCTCCCCCAAGGGGTGGATCATACGCTCCTCGGCAGCAGGACGACAGACGCCAGCACAGTGTTGGGCGAAGAGTTCCAGTCGACCCCAGGGAACCAGGCTTTGATGCGAGATCTATTATCGTTCAAGGTTTGGTCGACAGGAACAGAGCTCACCGAGACGGCCATGATAGAGATGTTCCTTCCAGCAGCAGAGTTCATGTCTCGAGACCAGAGTGTTTCAAAGAGAGCCATCGAGCCGCAGTGATTCCTCCCAACTTCAAAGTTGGCGATCGGAGTCAACAAGTTCATCGGAGAATCCAAGCCCCGACACTTGGCTTGAAGATTACCGAGTGGCGGTTCAGATCGGCAAAGTGGCAACGATGAGGTAGCCATGAAGCATTTGCCTCTTATGTTGGAGGGTTCAGCCGAGCGTGGTTGAATCAGTTAGCACCCAGCAAAGATTTACATTTGGGAAGATCTTGCCCGAGTGTTTGTCGAGGACATTTGAAGGAACTTGCAAGCGACCAGCAAGTTTGACGGAGTTGCGCCGTGTGTGCAAAAGTCGAGTGAAACTTTGAGAGATTATATCCAGAGGTGGATCACTTTGCACCACACACGAGAATGTATCCGATCACTGTACCAGTGCCTTCAAGGAAGGCGTCAAGAATGAGAATTGAGTTTGAAATTTGGTCGAACCGGAGATATGACCTCGAGTCGATGATGGAGATTGCCACCAAGTATGCAAATGGTGAAGAAGAGGATCGGCTCCGAGTGGTAAATATAAATCGGCCGCCAATGAGGCCGGGCGGAGGAAATTCCAATGGAAGCGAAGCGCAAAGTCGAGCCAGCGGCTCCGGAAAGGCCTTGGCCGTGACCCTGTGAAAGTTCAAGGGGAAACCCAAGGGTCCTTGGAACCCCAAGAAGGTGAAAGACCAGGATGGAAACAACGTGTTGGATTTGCCATGTCATATTCATACAAAGAAAGATGAAGAGGGTAAACTCATTTACCCAAAACATACCACTCGACAGTGTCGGCTCTTGATTCAGCAGCCCAAGGGAAACAGCTCAAGGATAAGGATAAGGAGATGACAAATTTGAGGACGAGATGATGGTGATGGTGGATATCCCGTGTCAATTCCACCCTAATGATTTTTGCCGACGTCGAAAGCAAAAGTCGATTGAAGGTTATCAATCGGAAGTGAACTTGGTTGCTCCGCGACTCCCAATTATCTGAAATGGTCCTGCATCGCCATCACATTCGACTCATTCGATCACCCGACGACATTGCCACCCCCGGAGGCAAGCATTGGTGGTCGACCCAAAGTGGTTGAAGGCACTCGACCGACCAAAGTCCCGATGGATGGTGGTAGTGGCTTGAACATATTATACGCGGAGACGTTGAAAGGGATGGGCATTCCGATGTCCGGACTGCAAGACCAAGAACATGAGCTTCCACGGGGTCATTCTCGGAAAGAAGGCGAGTCACTCGCCAAATTGCTCTTGATGTAGTTTTGGTGATTCAAAGCATTTACGGAAAGAAAAGTTGACCTTTGAGGTCGTAGATTTCCAGAGCGCTTATCACGCTATTCTGGGGAGACCAGCTTATGCACGTTTCATGGCCCGACCATGTTACGTGTATCTTAAACTGAAGATGCCTGGTCCCAAGGGCGTGATTACTATCACGGGCAATCGGAAGAAGGCAGAAGAGTGCTTCCAGAAGGGCTCTAAGATTGCCGATGCTCAGTTGGCGGTGGTAGAGCTACAAGAGTATCAGAAAACTACAGATCCGAGTGATTTGTTGCGAGCTAAGAAGCCCGCTACGGAGTCAGCATTTCAATGACCGTGGCGAGACGAAACAGGTTCACATTCACCCGACCGATCCCGATGCTGCCCGACCAACATCTCAACAACACTCGACTCAAAATAGGAAGAAGCGCCATCCGGTTCCTCCGTGAGAATCGGGACATCTTTGCATGGAAGCTCACGACATGCCGGGTGTTCCTGTGGGGCTGGCTGAGCATCGCCTATGAGTCGACCCAAAATTCAAACCGGTTAAAGAGTATCTTCGCGGTCCGCTGCTCGGAAGAGAAAGGCCATTGGCGAGGAGGTGGCTCGGCTCTTAGCAGCAGAGTTCATCCGAGATCTACCACTCCGAGTGGCTCGCCAATGTCGCCATGGTCCCCAAGAAGGACAAGTCGTTGCGCATGTGCATCGATTTCAAGCATATCAATCGGGCCTGCCCGAAAGATCATTTCCTCTTCCTCGCATCGACCAAATAGTCGATTCAAGCTGCGGATGTGAGAGGTTGTCTTTTTAGACGCCTATTCCGGCACCATCAGATCCGTCTGTATGGACCCGATGAGATTAAAACAGCGTTCATCACTCCATTCGGTGCTTCTATTATGTCACCATGCCATTCGGTCTCAAGAATGACGGAGCCACATTCATGAGGATGATTGAAGTGTTTGCTCACTCAAATCACCGGAATGTGGAAGCGTACATGGATGATATAGTGGTCAAGTCACGAAAGGGTTCCGACCGCTGACCGACCTTGCTGAAACATTTGCCAATCTCGGGAGGTATGATATCGCTTAACCCATCAAAGTGTACATTTGGAGTTCCCGGTGGAAAGTTACTCGGTTTTCGCTTACGAGCGAGGAATCGATGCTAACCTGTAAAAGGTTGGCACCATACTCCGAATGAAGCGCCTCGCAGGCGTGTGCACGATGTCCGTAAACTTACCGGATGCTTGGCCGCTTTAAGTCGACTCATCTCTCGCCTCGGTGAAAAGGCATTGCCTCTTTACCGATCGATGAAGAAGTCGAGACAAGTTCGAGTGGACTCTAGAAGTCGATGCAGCGCTTGCGAGCTCAAAGCTCGCTCTCCACCAACCCGGTGCTTCTTGCTCCCAATCAGCAATGAGCCTTTGCTGCTTTACATTGCAACCATCGGACAAGTCGTCAAGATCTGCATTTACGGTCAAGCCGGAAGAAGAAGGAAAAGCCTTCAAAGTTCAACGCCCACTTTATTATCTTTACGAAGTGTTGACCCGTCCAACGCAAAGATACCCTCACTATCGAAGCTTGTTTATGGGATCTATATGACCACGAAGAAGGTTGCTCATTATTTCTCGATCATTCCATTACGCTCGTCCGACGCCTTTGTCGGAAATTCTTCATAATAGAGATGCAACCGGTCGAGTGGCAAAATGGGCGATTGAACTCCTTCCCCTTGATATCAAATTCGAGGCAAAGAAAGCCATCAAGTCCCAAGCAATAGCAGATTTCCTCGCCGAGTGGACACAGCAGCTTCCGACCCAAGTTCACTCGGAACACTTGACTATGTTTTTCGATGGTTCCAAGATGCTGAACAGTTCTGGTGCAGGGGTTGTATTGGTTTCCCCCCGAGGAGATAGGCTCAAGTATGTTCTCCAGATTCACTTTGGTTCTTCCAACAACGAAGCAGAATATGAAGCACTCCTGTATGGGTTGCGCATGGCCATTTCACTCGGCGTCCGTCGCCTTATGGTCTACGACGACTCAGATCTGGTTGTTAATCAAGTGATGAAGGAGTGGGATGTCAGAAGCCCGGCCATGACAGGTTACTGCAATGCAGTGAGAAAGCTGGAGAAGAAATTCGAGGGGTTAGAGCTTCATCATATACCCCGACTGAAAAATCAAGCTGCAGATGATTTGGCGAAGATAGGATCCAAAAGGGAAGCCATTCCCAGTAATGTATTTTTGGAGCAAATTCATGCGCCTTCAGTGCAGGAGGATCCTTTCACGGAAGAAGCCCCGCAGGAAAAGAGTGCCAATGATCCGACTGAAGTTGAGATCCCAGCCGTGGTCGACCTAATTATGGAAGTGGTGATCATCACTCCCGACTGGACGGTGCCGTACATCGCATATATCCTAAGGAAAGAGCTCCTAGAGAATGAAGAAGAGGCTCGACAGATCGTCCAACGATCCAAGGCCTTTACAGTGATCAAGGGACAATTGTTCAGAGAAAGCGTGACTGGAGTCGGCCAGAAGTGCATCACGCCAGAAGAAAGTCAGATAATTCTTGAGGATATCCACTGGGGACTGTGGCCATCATGCGTCCCTTCTCGGACTATTGTGGCTAAAGCATACCGAAAGGGATTTTACTGGCCAAAAGCAAATGAAATGGCAAAAGAAATAGTCGACAAGTGTGAAGGATGTCGGTTCTATTCCAACATGTCGCACAAGCCCGCCTCAGCCTTGAAGACCATTCCACTCGTCGGCCCTTCGCTGTTTGGGGATTGGACATGATTGGACCGTTGAGAATCGCGAAGCGGCTTCACTCATTTGCTAGTGGCAATCGACAAGTTCACCAAGTGGATCGGGCCAAGCCCATCAAGAACCTCGATGCATGCAATCGCTATCGCCATCAGAGAGTTGATATTCAGATATGGAGTTCCGCATAGCATCATCACCGACAATGGGTCAAACTTCGATAATGACAAGTTCAAAGCCTTACGCACCTCTCAAGGCACACGGGTCGACTATGCTTGATGGCTCATCCTCGCCGAATGGACAAGCGTAAGCGAGCAAACGGCCTCATTCTCAAAGGGCTGAAACCACGGCCGATGCGTGATCTCAAGCACGCAGCATGAGCTTGGGTCGACGAACTTCCATCAGTTCTCGGGGATTGAGGATCACTCCTAATCGGTCGATCGGGAGAACTCCATTCTTCCTGGTCTATGGAGCTGAAGCGATTACGCCGAGTGACCTGCTTCACAATGCGCCTCGAGTCGAGCTATACTCAAGAAGAAGCGGAAGAAGCCCGGCAAGATGCATCGACCTCTTGGAAGAGGAGAGAAATGGCCTGATCCGCTCGACTATCTATCGCCAAGAAGACTTGCGCCGGTTCCATGCCAGAAATGTGAAGAGTCGAGCCTTCCAAGAGGGAGATTTAGTCCTCTGAGTGGATCAACAGAAACCACACAAGCTCGCCCCCACTTGGGAAGGTCCCTTCATCGTCACAATAGTCCTCCACAACGGAGCATATCATCTCTACAACGTTGATCGCCAGATTGACGAGCCTCGAGCTTGGAATGCGGAGCTGCTCCGCCCCTTTTACACTTAAAACTCACTCGGATGAGATGTAATAAAAGTACTTTCGTAGTTTGTTTATCTAAGACAAGAATGTTATAATTTTCCCAGTGATTGTTATTGCTTTTTGTTGAAATTTCCTCCAAGCAGTGGCTTAGCTGCGAATCCGATTCGCCTAAGTTTGTAAAAAAATCCTTTCAGCACGAGCAGGTCTCTCTCACTCGGGGGCTTAGCTGCGAATCCGCCGCCTAAGTATTCAAAATCCCATCGAGTGGTGAGCCAGCCTCCCACTCGGAGGCTTAGCTGCAGTCCAAGTACTCGCCTAAGTATTCAAAATCCTACCGAGTGGCGAGCCAGCCTCCCACTCGGAGGCTTAGCTGCAGTCCTAGTACTCGCCTAAGTATTCAAAATCCTGCCGAGTGGCGAGCCAGCCTCCCACTGGAGGCTTAGCCGAGTCCAAGTACTCTCCTAAGTATTCAAAATCCCACCGAGTGGCGAGCCAGCCTCCCACTCGGAGGCTTAGCTGCAGTCCAAGTACTCGCCTAAGTATTCAAATCCCACCGAGTGGTGAGCCAGCCTCCCACCTGTGGGGCTTACAACAGCCCAAGGATTCGCCTTAAACATCCAAAGTAATAAAAATCCTTCCGAGTGGAGAGCAAACCTCCCACTGGGGCTTAGCTGCAGCCCAGTGCTCGCCTAAGTAATAAAATCCTACCGAGTGGAGAGAAAACCTCCCACTGGGGGCTTAGCTACAGCCAGTGCTCGCCTAAGTAATAAAAATCCTACCGAGTGGAGAGCAAACCTCCCACTGGGGGCTTAGCTGCAGCCGGTGCTCGCCTAAGTAATAAAAATCCTACCGAGTGGAGAGCAAACCTCCCACTCGGAGGCTTAGCCGCAACCTAGTGTTCGCCTAAGTAATAAAAATCCTACCGAGTGGAGAGCAAACCTCCCACTCGGGGCTTAGCTGCAGCCAGTGCTCGCCTAAGTAAGGAATTCATCCCAATCCGCTAAGGACGACGAGGTGCAGGTCGATCGCTACCTCCTCCTTTGGAGCTTCGCCACAAGTACAACGTGCGGTGCGTCCCAATCCATAAGGACTGACGAGGTGCAGGTCGATCGCTACCTCCTCCTTGAGCTTCGCCACAAGTACAACGCGGCGGTCCATCCCAATCCGCAAGGACGACGAGGTGCAGGTCGACTGCTACCTCCTCCTTCGGAGCTTCGCCACAAGTACAACATGCGGTTCGTCCCAATCCGTAAGGACGACAAGGTCAGTCGCAGTCTGTGTTCCATCTCTACCTGCAGGATAGATGAAGCACAAGTCGACTGGAATTTCAACGGAATATCTTCCGAATGAGGAATAAAGTTCTCTCGAAGGCAAACAAAGCATGTTAAAGGAAAAATCAAGTTCGGATAAATGTCTTACGGATCCAAAGGTGCTCAAAGCGTTAAGCCCGTTAAAGTTTATCGATTACGTAAAACCACTCGGCATTCTCGAGGCAAATTTAAAGTGGGACTTAGAAGTTTTTACTCTCCCATGGAGGACCGGAAGGTGCAACAAACTGGTCGAGGTCGATTCCGTCGGCAATAAGGGTAGCGGCAGCTATGAAAGTCTCCATGAAAGATCTGAAGTCGTGCTTCCCGGTATTGGCAACCTTGAGAGACACCAGCTTGTCCTCTTGCACTTCTTTGCAAAGGGACACGAACCGTAGATAGAGCAACATGAGCACCACACCGGCGTAAGACTTTTTCCATTCTTGCACTCGACTTGGAATCTCATTCAGTCGAGTCATCAGGGATTCAAGATCATTCTGAAGAGTCTGTTCTGTCCAGAGAGTCGAGTCGATCCGCGACACTGCAACTTTCAGTCGAGCAAGATAATCCACCACGCTAGCAACGCGAGACTCTAGTCGGAGCACATTCATTGCAGCTTCGTCCTTCACAGGAGAGTTGATGGGGTCCAAGCTGGTTTCCACTGATTGGTTTCTTCTTCAAAGTTTTGGCAGAATTCTGAAAACACAGCTCAGACTCAAAATAACGATCATGTGATGAGCCGGTGAGAGCAAGACATTCGGATAAAAGAGATTACCTTCAAGCATGAGAAACAGCTTCTTGGCGAGCCCTCCAAGATAAATCTCCAGGTCGTTTCGCTTCCCCGCCAGTTGGCCAGCCTTGTCAGACAGAGCAATCTTGTCGTTCTTCAATCGACTAACTTCCTTGTTAGCTGCGTCAAGAGCAGCTTTCAGCTTGGCATTTTCATCTTCGAGTTTGTCAACTGAGGCAAGCTTCTCTTCAGCAAGCTTTGTTTTCTCCAAAGCCGCCTTCTGTGCCTCTGCAAGGTCAAGGTCCTTCTTCTTCAAAGTCTCTTCCAGTTTATCTGCAAAGCAACAATGAGAACAGAGTTGAGAATGAGCAGAAAACAAATGCAAATCAAAAATTCTCACCAGCCATACCTTTTGCTTCATCCTTTGCCTTACGCAAATTCTCCCGAGCAAGCTTCAAATCGAGGTTGAGCTGGATCTGCTTGTTCTCTAATCTCAAGATAGCGAGCCACAAGCTCGCAAGATTTCTACAAAGAGTCAACCAACGAAAGACATCAAAGACATATCACTTCTGAGTGATTAAGGAAAAATAGTAGCATTTCTAAGACTACAGTCGAGTCAAAACATTCGACAGTAGTCTCGGGACTACACCCAGCGGGTGCACTCAGCGTGCCCCCACTGTTTTTACCAATTTGGTTCGACCGATCGACCAAAAGAGGCAAAAGTTATTATTATAACACCATGGCTAATTGTCAGCGGTCAGCCGCAGTAAAAAATGTATATATATATATATATATATATATATATATATAGCTCTTTAGACTATAGTCGACTGCACGCAGTCGACCATAGTCTCGGGGACTACACCCAGTGGGTGCACTTAGCGTGCCCCACCGGTTTTACGGTTCCATTCGACTTGGTCCGTCCAGGTCGAGTGAAGAAGATCACAGCATAAAGACTTATAGCCGATCGCACGCAATGACCATAGTCTCGGGGACTACACCGGTGGGTGCACTCAGCGTGCCCCACAAAAGTTCAATCGACACACACACACCCGGTGGGTGTCTGAGATATGGAAATCTCTAGAAGGAAGCAGCTTTGGTAGCATATCCTAACAAAGCAAGCAACGATCGACTTACTTGGACATTGCTCGAGAGCTGAACTAGCATCATAGGTCACCGACTAGCCTCTCGGACCGCTTTCACCTTCTCCATCATGATCCCTGCTGGCGTATGGCCTCCTTAGCAAAGACTTACTTGGTCTTCCGGACGTGGTGTGTAGCAAAGAGAGATGGTGGATCAGCAAATGACGAAGTGGGTCGGGCACTTGTCGTGGTACAATGAAGACACAGAAGTCCGAGTGGGGTTGCCTCCCTCGAAATCAGCGCCTCAGAATCGCCCATGACTTGAGCAGCCTTGCCAAAGAAGCACTTTCTTGTTCTTCCTCTTCCTCAATGGCGCTTCCTCGTCATCATCAGGGAAATCAATGACGTGAGGCGGAACTACAAGAAAGATTCAGAAATAAACATGGAAGTCCAATCGACTAAAAGCTCCAGTCGACTAAAAGCGAAACCTCAGAGATCTTACCAAGGTTGGAGGTGGCCGCATCCTCCATTTCCTGATCTTCGTGCTTGGCTGAAGTCTCGGAGGTAGCGGCTTGTAGATTTCAAGAATCGGCTGATCACCATCAAGTCGACCAAAAGTTCACTCATGTTGAATAAGGAAATACAAGGTTACGTTGGTTACCCGGAGATGGTGGGGATGACCATTCGCATCTCGGCAGGGCCTTTGCCGGCTTTTGACGACGCTCGAGGTTGCTTGGCGGTTTCTCGATCGCTGGGAGAAGTTGTCCTAGGTCGCTTCGTCAACTGCCCGGTGGGCACAACAGCTTTTCCGCGCCCGGCCGCCGGGTCATGCGTCAACTTGGACCTTCCCTCCGAGCGAGGAGGATCAATGTCTTCCTCCTCGTCGTCCTCCTCCTCCTCATCATCAGAGCCGTCATCCTCCTCATCCTCCTCGCCGTTGGACTCCCATTCCTCCGGACTTTCACCTCCACTTCCTTCTTCTTCTTCGACTGTTTCCTGCGCCCCGTTGGGCATCGAGTACATCTCGGTGGTGACCTAGAAGACAACAAAACAAGGTGAAAGTCGATTCGAATTGGCATCAAAACAGAATGAATGCAGCAGAATCACGATCGGAGATAAGTGGTTATACCTTATGCAGTTGGTAACTCCGGTCGAGTGGTGGAATCCTCCTAGCTCCACGAGGGTTGTCTTTGTTTCTGTGATGGCAGTCATCCACTTCTCCGGTGGGCGTCATCGACCTCCTCTGGATGGACCCGAGTGGTATCATCCATACCAGAGTACATCCACATCGGATGACCTCGGTATTGGAGTGGCTGAATACGCCGTCGGAGAAAAACCTCCAAGAGATCCATGCCGGTCACCCCATCGCGAATAAGCTGGACTACACGCTCCATCAGCAGCTTTACTTGGGCCTTCTCCTCTGGTAACACCTTGTGGAAGATGGCTTGTTCACTCGACTCATGGAGAAAGGAGGGAGCCCAATGATCGCCTTGGCGTCGGCTGGTCTTGGCAGTAAAACCAGGTCGACTGCCACCCTCTAACCGAGTCGGGGAGAGTCATAGCTGGAAAGGCGCTCTTCCCCCTCATCTAGACCCCGAGTCCCCCACACATCTGGATTACTTGGGTCCTCTCGTCATTCGGGCTCGTTTTCTTCACGTCTGAGAGCGACAGGTGAATATGTGCTTGAAGAGACCCCAGTGCGGTCGACAACCTAAGAAATTCTCGCATAGCGAAATGAAAGCAGCAAGATAGACAATGGAGTTTGGAGTGAAATGATGAAGTTGCGCTCCAAAAAAGTTCAAAACCCCCGGAAAAAAGGATTTGGCGGCAGAGAAAACCCCCGATCTACGTGGGTGGGGGAGGACACACTCACCCTCTTCAGGCTGCGGTTGCCACTCCGTGCGGAAGCCTCGCCGACCCATGGGGATCAGTCCTTCATTGGCGGATCGGCGAGATCCTTCTTGGTGATGGTCGAGCGGATCCAGTCTCCTTGGACCCAGCCTGCGGCAGCTTGGACCATGAAGAGGAGCCGCCTGACCGGGCGCTCTCCCCTTGGCCTTTGCCGCCGCCTTCTTCACCTGCTCCAGGCTGCGGTCCTCTCCTTCACCATGGTCGCCGGCGAAGTCAAGTACCGAAGCTTCGCTACCGGATGAAAGAGCACGGGCGAGATGGTTTGGAGGCGGAGAGAGGAGAAGTCCGAGGTCGCCTGCTCAAAATGCCACATCCAACGCTTTATATGGGGCCGCTTCCGAGTGGCTGACCAAAGAGGCCGAGGCAATCCCGGCCACAATCCCAAGAATAGCGCGCCGCACGATACGTGTGGCGAAAAGGCGGTGCGAAGATCGAGGCGTCATCGTCTTATCCCATCCGAAAGTGCCGCGTTTTCTCGCTTCGCTTCCCAATATTCGGATCCCGCGAAATCCGCTAACCGTAGAGCAACTCGTCAGATAACAGATTTCCTCCGACCCGTCGCTCGGAAATCCTCAGGTTCACGGAGTTCACTCGACAAACGTGAAGAATGGATCAAGCCGACTGTAAGAGAAGTTGATGCCATCACTAAAAGGTCGTTGATCGCAGTAAGACGCACTCACAACACGAAGAACAGGTCGGTAAGATTATCAACTCCTTCCTCACTCAAACCTCGATCCATTCGGGGCTAATGATGAAGTCATGTACCGGGTAGGGTCATAGACCTGTCCAAAGGTACCCTCCACAAGGACACTCACAAGAGAAGCAGCCTTCGGTCGACCTGGTAGGTTTCCACTCGACAGATTCAAAGACACTCGACTACGAAGACCCACTCGACCACCAGGAGTCCAAGAGCCATTCGGTACCCAAACGGTCTATAGTTAAATAGTCTTTATGACCTTAATGACATTTTATGTAAGGCGTTACCAGTAACGCCTAGCTTTAACGCACCTTAAACCCTCTACTACGTGGGCTGGCTGGGGTCCTGGCGCACTCTATATAAGCCACCCCCCTCCATAGGTAGAAGGGTTCGCACCTTTGTAACACATACGCATATAATCCAGTCGACCGCCTCCGGGCTCCGAGACGTAGGGCTATTACTTCCTCCGAGAAGGGCCTGAACTCGTAATATCTAGGATCTTGCCTCTCCATACCTACCCCCCATTCTACTGTCAGACTTAGAACCACGACACCTACCCCCCAGGCGAGCCCTGACGCCTTGTGGGGCCCATAACAGCTGGAGCGATTCTTCGAGGGATACTTCCCTCAAGGAGGGGGAAATCTAAGCTGTCGACATCACCAATGATCCTCTCATCATGGGAGGACCAATCTTCATCAACATCTTCACCATCACCATCTCCTCTCAAACCCTAGTTCATCTCTTGTATTCAATTTTTGTCTCAAAACCTCAGATTGGTACATGTGGGTTGCTAGTAGTGTTGATTACATCTTGTACTTGATGCTAGTTGGTTTATTTGGTGGAAGATTATATGTTCAGATCCTTGATGATATTCAAAACCCCTATGATCTTGAACATGAATATGATTTGTGAGTAGTTACTTTCGTCCTTGAGGACATGGGAGATGTCTTGTTATAAGTAATCATGTGAATTTGGTATTCGCTCGATATTTTGATGATAAGGATGTTGTTGCTTACTTTTGTGCTGTCATGTGAAAGTCGACTACATGACACTTCATCATACTTGGGCTTAAGGGAAGGCATTGTGGAGTAGTAATTAGATGATGGGTTGATAGAGTGACAGAAGTTTAAACCCTAGTTTATGCGCTATTCCGTAAGGGGCTGATTTGGATCCATATGCATGTTATGGTTAGATTTATCTTAATTCTTCTTTCGTAGTTGCGGATGCTTGCGAGACGGGGTAATCATAAGTGGGAGGCTTGTTCAAGTAAGAACAGCACCCAAGCACCGGTCCAGCCACATAGCAAATTATCAAAGTAGCGAACACGAATTAAACGAACATGATGAAAGTAACTTAACGATAATTTTCATGTGTCCCCGAGAATGCTTTGCTTATTATAAGAGACTGTTCTGGCCTGTCCTTTGCTATAAAAAGGATTGGGCTACCTTGCTGCACCTTTGTTACAATTGCTACTTGTTGCTCGTTACAAATTTCCTTGCTATCAAACTATCTGTAACCGATAATTTTAGTGCTTGCAGAAAATACCTTGCTGAAAACCGCTTGTCATTTTGTTCTGCTCATTGGGTTCGACACTTTTACTTATTGGAAGGACTACGATAGATCCCCTATACTTGTGTGTCATCAAATCTTCGTCCGTTAGAGCTGCCTCCGCGAGGAGGAGCGACCGCTACTCCGGTCGCTGCTGTAGCTTCTGGTTCTCCATGTCGCTAGAGGAGATGATGGTCTCCTCCTTGCTAGAGCAGCTGGTCATCATGGATGCCGAGGGTCCCAGAGAGCGAGAGCGGGGGTGCCAAGATCTGCCTGACGATGAATTGCCGCCGCCACCTCCTTCGCCTGCCGACGCGGAGAACCAAGACTTTGGCATCGCCGCTGGAGTTGGAGGGGCTCGGATAGAAGGAGGAGGAGGGCTCGGTGTGGATGTGCATCATCGGCGCGTCGCTTAAATAGCCGTGGCCGTGGCTAGGTGAATGGGTGGTCAACACGCTTCAATGCGGTGTAGCGGACGGAGTTGGTGTCTCGGGACGCAACGTCCGCATTGAATTGGCGACGCCCGAGAGGTCGTGTCCGTGAGCGCCACCTTCACATCTGGTTTCATCACTTGGCATCAATGTTGGTCGCTGCATACTCTGGGCCAACATGAATGCAGCGGGGCAAGCGACGCAGATATTGGATGGAAAGCACGGAAGAGGCGTGATACGTCTCCAACGTATCTATAATTTTTGATTGTTCCATGCTGTTATATTATCATTCTTGGATGCTTACAATCATTTATAGCAACTTTATATCATTTTCTAGGACTAATCTATTGACATAGTGCCTAGTGCCAGTTGCTGTTTTTTGCTTGTTTTTTTACTTCGCAGAATATCAGTACCAAACGGAGTCCAAACGCAGCGAAACTTTTTGGAGATTTTTTCTGGACCAGAAGACACCCAGTGGGCCAAAGGAGCACCAGAGGGGAGGCCCGAGGTGGGAACAACCCACCAGGGCGCGCCAGGAGGCCCAGGTGCGTCTAGGGGGTTGTGCCCTTGGTGACCTCCCGCACCGCCTCTTCGCCCTATAAATACCCAAATATTCCAGAAACCCTAGGGGAGTCGACGAAACACAACTCCAGCCGCCGCAAGTTCCAGAACCACGAGATGCAATCTAGACACCATCACGAAGGGGTTCATCATCCTCATTGGTGCCTCTCCGATGATCCCTGAGTAGTTCATCATAGACCTATGAGTCCGTAGGCAGTAGCTAGATGGCTTCCTCTCTCTCTTTGATTCTCAATACGATTGTCTCTTGGAGATCTATTTGATGTAACTCTTTTTGCAGTGTGTTTGTGTGTTTGTTGGGATCAGATGAACTTTGAGTTTATGATCAGATCTATACCCATGAATATTATTTGAGTCTTCTTTTGATCTCTTATATGCATGATTATTTATAGCTTCATATTTCTTCTTCGAATCTTTGGTTTAATTAGGCCAACTAGATCGATTTTTCTTGCCATCGGAAGAGGTGCTTTATGATGGGTTTGATCTTGCGGCGTTCTTTCCACTTGTGCACGTCGGTCCTAAACAAACGGTTTTCAACCCCTTTCTGCGACGGCATTTGGAACCGTCACCAAGTGAGTGTGGGTGATAGGGGGGTCCTTCCCACACGACCCAGAAACCGTTGGGGATATGCCCTCTTGGCACACACACTCAGCAAAATGAGGTCATGTGCGACCGGTGAGCGCTCAAATACGGAAATACGTATAGTAGAGATAAAAAAATACAATTTTACTGCGAAACTGTTTCTGATCGCAAGTACATCCCACACAGTCAGTCCCCGCTAAACGTTTACGTTCATATGTACATCCCACACAGTCGCTCCAAGGAAAACGTTTCCGTTCACAAGTACATCACACACAATTTTTCCCGATAAATCCTTTGTGATAGCGTTGTCATTGCACACGATATTAATAATTTTATCATTTGCGTTATTTAATACATCACACATGGTGCGTAGAAGAAACTGTGTGGCAAAGGCTGTCCATCACACACACTTTTTATGTGTTAAACGTTTGCGCAAGGTGGCCTAACGCAAATAGTTTTCAAGAGAAAGTCGTGTGTGTGCAGTGGAGATTGATCGCACACGTAGTGGATCCTATAAACATTCTCCACGTATATCACAGACGTTTCGCTTTCGCAAACCATGTGCAGTGTAATCCCTAATTTAAAAATCACATGTTTTGAATTTGAAAGTAGGCAATCACTTATTTCATATCCAACCATGTTTATTACAAATATAGGTTCAACCACGAATCCATAATCCGATGCACAGGTACATATAGTGAAGAACTACAGAAGTACCAAGTAAAGAATGATGAACCACAGTTGTACTAAAGACTGTAAAGAGAGAGGCCAAAGACATTCTGGTTGTTGGAGAAGGTGAAGCAGGAATGCCCATATTGTGCCCTCCTCCATGCGTAATGCACGCACGACTCTAGGCCAACCCCTTGTGATGGCTGCCCGTCCATCCTTCACTGTCTTCATTAGGACTTCTCGATGCTCATTGTAGTCTGGATGAAATACTGTAACCTTCATTGCATGTCCACCAATCATGTATGCGAGGTAATCTTGAGTGAACTGCTTTAGGAACCACTGGGAATGAAAAAGATTCAGACATTTTTGTCTAACAACTCATTATGGGCAGTAAAAAGAGAAGGCTGCAGAGTTTGTAGTTACCGTCCTACAACTCATTGTTGTGTTGGATAGAGCATAAACAAATAATTTTCTTTCCACCATTCGTATCTTTTTGCTAATAATCCTTATCAGTTTCCTCACTTGATGCTTGTTCATCAATATCTCATTGCCCCATACGCAAAAAGGGTCGATGCGTGGATCCTTGCCAAGGGCATATGTACCTACAAGGAACAAGTCAACATTAGAAGATAACTAGTGTCCAGTGCGGATCTATATGCACTACATTATGGAACGCATTTGGGAGTATGTTTAGGGATGAAGCTAACCTCATGGAAAATGGTGGCCACTCCCGTTGTTGTCCTGCATAAGTAGTGGAAAGGCATGATATGTATAGCAATCTTAATATCAAACAAATATAGCAAAGGTAAACAACATCATCTCCAAATGATAGCTTGAATGTGTTGGTTTCAGCATGCTGTTAAAGCAGATATAAAATGGAAGGCAATTGTAATTCAAACCGGTTTTGTTGAAAATGAATAGAACGTAGGTAATGCTTAAACATCACACCGGATAAATGTGTAAAACTGAAATAAAGGGCATGTGTTAACTACACCAGGAATAATCGAACCAAATATAGCCGTTCAAACTGGTATTGATGTAGTCGAGCGGCACGATTCCGACTTGCACATAATGAACAACACATTGTGAATGACTGAAATAAACAAGGCATAAATGACCAGATAACTACCAAATATAGCCATTGAAAATCGGACAAAGTCTCACGCGCAACCAACCTAACAAGCAAATATAGATAAACGGGCATATGCTTGAAAACTGGACAAATGCTCATCGCAACCAACCTAACAAGCGAGATAAAGATAAACAAGGCATCTCCTTGATAATCGGACAAATGCTAAAAAAGCAACCTAACAACCAAATACAGATAAACAAGGCATCTGCTTGATAACTGGACAAATACTCACTGCAACCAAACTAAGAACCAAATACAGATAAACAAGGCATCTGCTATAACTGAAAAAATGCTCACTCCAACCAACCTAACAACCAAATACAGATAAACAAGGCATCTACTCACTATAAACAACCAAATATAGCCATTCGTGAAACTAAAGTGGAAAATTCATACTTAAACATCACATAGACCTATTGAACAATTCATTTTTGCATAATCAAACAATTAAACACGCATACGCTTAAAGCACAAAGACGGCAAATGCTACTACAGCAAAGGGTACGGGTTGGCAAGCTAGAAAAGGTAAGATTTGCTGATAGAATGTTGCCTCATATTTCATGGACGGGATCCTTCCAGTTGGAAGAGCACACACCCAAGGTGCGCTCTCTGATGCCACAGATGGGCTGTTTCACCTTGGAAGAACCTTCGTGGGTGCCCTCTTCGTGGTCATGGTCGATGAGATATGACTTGGCAATTGAGGATACCAAGCCGCCGCCGTAGAACGTGTCCTTCAGAAGTGACAAAATGGGCTCGATGGCGTATAAAGCTCGCAAATCCTTGACCGCTTGGGGGAGGAGATCAGCGGCAGGGCCGTCGAAGAGATCGACGGCGGTTGAACCAAAGGGATTGGGGATGGACCACTTAACCTGTGACATGGACCGCGTGAAGCCGTCAGTGTGGACGAGCTTGATGTCGTAGCCAGCTTTCCCGAGATACAGTAATACGCTAGCCCGCTGACATGAAGCCTTCGGCATGGCAACGTAGTCAACGTCTTCGCCGGCTTCCGCGGTGATGTGTTGCTCTGGGATCGACAGGTTGGGGCGAATGGCAGCCACCTCGCCAATGTCCGCCGGAGAGGCCATGAGAAACCTCTTCTTGGCTGAACGCTCGTCGGGCTCCCCGGGATACGTGGTTGATCTTAGGCTGTGACATTCTGGACCAGGGGATGTGGATCTGGCGGGGAGGGACACCGAAGGCCTCATCTAAAAACTTGGGGGAGTGGGGCGACGGTATGGGAATGGCTGGGTAACCTGAATTTCAAATGCCTCGTACCTAGCTAGGATATATATAATGACATAATGTCGTACCTAGCTAGGATGCTTGGCCCACTACCTCCCACTTCGTGTCAGCAGGGCGGATACACGTAATGATCGATACTTTGGTCATACATGCATGTCACCATGACCTACCATAAGACGGACTAATGAATCTTCCGTTTGGTCAAATGACAGTTGTTGTTGTCGATAAACCGCATGGGCCAATAGATTGAACCATCATAAAAATCGCATGAGAGGGACCACAAAACCAGCACCTCTTGCATGCGGCCCAAAATGATGTATGTTGGGAAGGGGTGATGTGTGTTTTCAATATAGAATAATGTACAATTTAGATGTGGTTCCTGCCTCTCGACATGCATAACAACCATGAAGGCAAGGTAGTTAAGGACGAGATACGACGTTAGGGTTTGATGTAGGTCAAACCCAGCAATCCAAGCATCTGGGAGTGAATCCTGACAACGCATGAGCTCGAGCTTTGGTTGACCGACATTTGACGGTGACCGGCCCTAACATGAACTAGGAGGAATCCATTCATGGCCAACACACATACCCCTCATTAACGGTGAAAGGGATGATATATATATATATATACACTCAGGGAGCCCACCGATATCCGTGTCGTCACAAAAAACCGCACAAGGGAGACGTGGTCGATCAGAAGACCCCGTATACACTGCATGCGGCTCAAAAATATGTATGAGTACGATGGTGTATGATGTGTTTAAATCCCAAATGCACAACTTCGATGGGCCACACCAACTACATTACAAACCGAACACCGTACCCGATTGCAAGCCTGGTTCAATACCTATGATGTCAGTTTCCTAACTTCGAGGCGGCGGTAGCGGGGTGGGGGGGGGGGCATGGGGGTCGTCGCACGCATGCGCTCGAACTTTATTTTCTCTAGCATGGGACACATCTATATATATCTATACATCTATACACCTATATAGTGTGCGAATAACTTTGAAAGTTGCTCGTTGGATGAAGCCAATCCGACGGTACAGAGATGGCAAATCCGAGCACTACTGGCCGTTGGATATCATCTACATTCCACCAGATTCTGCCACATGTACAATCTAGAAGACTCCATGGTTGAACTTAAGCATAATGCACAAACCTCAAAACACAAGCACTTCTCCTTTGTTCTCTAGAATCTTTCATATCTTAATTGCCCAAACCTTTTTTTTCTAAATGAATTGTCACATTTTGTTTTTACCTTTACAATGCACAATTCCATGAATCTTAAAATAGTTTTTTATAAAACTAATTGATTTTGGATGAGATGAACTATAATAATTAAACGAACATCTACATCATGCATATCTGGGAGAAGAGGCGGGAAACCGATGAGATGAGTGGCGAGAAACGATAGCCTGTTTTGAATGAAAACCTAGTAGAGAAGGAAGCGTGAGCTACACGACGCATGCACACAGTGCTTACCCATGTACTGCATGTGCTGTCGAAAGGGCTTAGGTTTGCCGTTCGATCTGGGAGCATCCAACGGTGCACACGTACAATCCGTGCTTTGGGTTCTGGCCAGTTAGAACGCACGACTTAGATCGCGCGCACAACAGGGGGGGGGGGGGTTATCATACGGAAACCAACATTCGGTGGAAACTGGTGAAAACCACGAGAAAAAGATGTTTTGAAGTTTCAAAAAATGCGGGATGTTAAGAGGATGATGTTTTATTGCCACACAAAATTTCAAGTTGAAACACATTACGTGATGTGAGCTATGAAAAAGACAAAATCAGTGTTGAATAGTGCCAAATAGTAATGTCACTATTCAGGGCATAATTTGTCTTTTTCATAGCTCACATCTCGTAATGTTTTTAAACTTGAAATTTTGTGTCGCAATAAAACATCACCTTCTTAACATCCCACTTTTTTTTCAGATTTTTATGAAACTTTAAAATATGGTTTCCACGAAGTTTTCATTGCATATCGGCTTTCGCGAGTGAACCGTGTGCTATCTGAAAACATTTCGTGAGAAGAATCTCGGTTTTTAAATCCCCGTAAATCCAAAACTAAGCTGAAAATCGTGAAACCTGCCATGGTGTCACGACATAGCACTTATATGTCGAGGAATTTTTTTCGTCCATTGTGGCGCAAGTTTTATTACAAGCCGCTTACAAACCGGAGCTTCTCTTAAAGAATCCTCGTGGTTCCGACAGGGAAATGTGTCCCCCTTGTGGGCTAAACGTAATCACTGCCTCTTTTCGCCTTGTATTTTCTTCGACGGGCAACATGGAACGACATGATATCCGTGCTGAAATTTAAACTTATTGAGGGTTCATTTGGCCTTTTTATACACTAATTGAGTTTCCTAGGCATTTAATGTCCATAATTCAAATCTGAACTACAAATACATGCTCCAGCTCACCAAAATGGCTAGAAAAATTATACATGTGTCCTTGGGGTGCATGTTTAGGTCCCATGCCAGGAATGGGAACGAATTACAACCGTACCGGTGTCATGGCTCGTCCTCAAACATTTCGAATATCGGTTTTTAAGTCCCCATAAATCCTAAACTCATCAGAAACTCATCAAAGGTGGCATGGTGTCACGTCATGGCACATATATGTCGTGGTAAAAACATTGTCCAATCTGGGAAAAGCTTTATTACAAACCTTTTACAAAAACTAGAGCTTCTCTCAAAGAAGCCTCGTGGTTCTGATAGGGAAACGTGTTCCCCTTGTGGGCGAAACGTAATCACTGCCCCTTTTCGCCTTGTATTTTCTTCCACGGGCAACATGGAACGACAGGATATCCGTACTGAAATTTAAACTTATTCAGGGTTCGTTTGGCCTTTTTGTACACTAATTGAGTTTCCTAGGCATTTAATGTCCATAATTCAAATCTGAACTACAAATACATGCTCCAGTTCACCAAAATGGCTAGAAAAATCATACATGTGTCCTTGGTTGCATGTTTAGGTCTCATGCCAGGAATGGGAGCAATTACAACCGCATTCGGTGTCTGGCTCATCCTCAAACATTTGGAATCTCGGTTTTAAGTCCCCATAAATCCTAAACTCACCAGAAAGTCATCAAAGGTGGCATGGTGTCATGTCATGGCACATATATGTCGTGGTAAAAACATTGCCAATTTGGGCCAAGCTTTATTACAAACCTCTTACAAACCGGGGCCTGTCGCAAGAACCCTCGTGGTTTCGATAGGGAAACGTGTCCCCTTGTGGGCCAAACGATAATCACTCCCTCTTCTAGACTCGTATTTTCTTCTACACGTGACACAAAACAACTAGAGATTCACACTGAACTTTGAAATTATTCAGGGTTCGTTTGACCTTTTTTATTCATTAATTGAGTTTTCTAGGCATTTAATGTCCATCATTCAAATCCGAACTACAAATACATGCTCCAGTGCACCAAAATGGCTAGAAAAAACGTACATGTTTCCTTGGGGTGCATGTTTAGGTCCCATGGAACGAATGGGAACGAATTCAACAGCCTCGCCATCCTGGCTTGGCCACAAACATTGCGAATCCCGGTTTTTAAATGTCTGTAAATCCAAAACTCAGCAGGAAATCATGAAACTTGGCATGGTGTCACTACATGGTACATATAATTGTTCAATTTGGGCGAAGCTATATTACAAGCCTTTTACAAACCGGAGCGTGTCGCAACCCTCGTGGTTCCGGTAGGGAAATATGCCCCTCTTGTGGGCGAAACGATAATCGTTTCTCGCCTTGAACTTTGTATTCTACAGGCAACATAGAATAACAGGAGTGTCGGGCTGAAATTTGAAACTGTTTAGGGTTCGTTTGGCCATTGTATATATATTACTAATTACTAAGTTTTCTATGCATTTAATGTAGTCCATAATTCAAATTTGAACTACAACCACATGCTCTAGTGAAGCAAAACGGGTGGGAAATCGTACATGTGTCATTGGGTGCATGTTTAGGTCTCGTTTAAGGAATGAGAATGAATTACAAACTTGTCGTCATCCTGAAACAATGAGAATCTCGGTTTTTAAATCCCAATAAATCAAAAAGTCACCCAAAAACATGAAACTTGGCATGGTTTCATGACATGGCACATATATGTCGTGGTAAAAAAATCGTCCAGTTTGAGAAGAGGCGCACACATTAGTAGCCAACGCAGTCCTTTTTGAAACAAAAAGCTAACACGTTAATATCGCAAACGGTTGTATTATATTTACCGTGTCGAAATTTAACCATATTCGGTGGCGTGCGTGCAGCTGTTTGATTAGACGGGACGAGCAGTCCGCCACACATGCTCAATGGGGCGCGTGCATCCTGTCCACCTCGTAGGCTCGACGGGACACGTGCGAGTAGCAAGGCCGCCCATGCTCACCGGGAAGCGAGCTCTTTGACCTCCATGCACCAGCCGCCGCCTGCCTCGCTCACAACTTCTCCATTAATGGGTTAATTAAAGCACCTGGACAGAGGGTGTTTGCTTGTGATCCCATGGCAGCATTTGCTTTGTTCGTGTTTTCAACTTGTATTCCGCCCTAATTTAAATTCCACATAGGGCAACGGATAATACGACCACAAATAAAATGGCAACGGATAATACGACGAAAAATTTACAATGGCGCAGATAATAATTGTCTGACATATTCCGAATAATTTAAAATGCCACATGCGGCAAAGCTCAGAAGACATGGAGGCAAGAGAAGAAGGAAATTGCAGACAACGATCTAGGTCGCTACTGTCTATACTCGTCGATGGATTGCCGGGCGGCAAAATCATCCAGCTCCTTCTTCAATTCCTCACGACTTTGCTTGAAAGCAGCCACGAATTCCTCCACCTCCTGCGCTTCCTCAAGCCACCCATCAGTTCCTCGACGACCGTTTTCAGCGTCATCTCCGAGGCACTGCTCTGCTGATGCAGCATCTTCCAGCCGGTGGCCTCCTGCTCCTTCTCGGCGACCAACTTGAGGAGCTTCGCATTGTCACCCATGAGTTGCTCGACAAGGCCGGTCGCCTTGTCAACCGAGGCATCGCTGATCTTGAGCAGCTTCATCAAGACGTCAACCAGCTCCTGCTGCGTAGTGACGCCAACGAGAATGTCGTCGTCGCCGGCGAAGGACTTCAGGAACGCCAGCTCGTCACGATGGCCGACGCCATGAATGCTCTTGTGAGAGCCCTCACGTGCCCGTGAGAGCTCGTTCGAGGGCTCCGCGGCGCGCCGGGACATCTCTGCTGCGGCTGTGGCTTCGGGGCGGGACCTCTCTAGTGTTTCCGCGGCCTTGGTCTTTGCTGCTTGGTTATATGTCCACCCTAAACTCCTCCTATCGGTCATGGCGGAACGACTTGACAGAAAAACCAGTTTTGTGGGTGACAATGAGAGGAACTGTGAAGTAATTTTCGAGTGGGTGGTTTTTATAGCCCGGTGCTAAGTGTGAACACATATTAGTTTGATAGTTTTGAACAAATTTGCAATTACTTATTGCGTTGTAATCAGCAATGTGATGAGAAACAAGGTAAAAATTTATTGATGGTAGAAGGTTGACCACGTGGTGGCTCGCCGTTGAGGCGGCCGCGGCGCACTTCGCTCTGGCGTCCCTGCGCGCGCTCTGCTCGCCATTGAGGCAAGGTTACAATGGCAAATGTTAATAATTCTTAATAATTGTCTTACATATTCAGGATAATTTAAAATGCCAAATGCGGCAAGGCCCAGAACACTCACGACCTACATATGCATACAATTATAATAAAATATAAGCTAAAAGGCTGAGCTGGCGGCCTTCCGACGATGGTCTTCTCGGACTCCATGATCAGCATAGCACACTTGCGGCCGTTCACTCGAAGTGTCCCGACCCGCCTCCGCCTACGGAGCTGCTGGCGCTGGGAGGCTCTTGGGGCTACTGCGCCTCTTCTAGAAGAGCTTGACATCATGCAATCGCACGCATGACAACTCCGCGGAACCGCTCCATTTCCATTTCTCTGGCCTGGTAGCAAATTCCGTCGATCACCTGCATCCTCAAGATATCACGTTGGAGATGTTCTACTTCGTCGGGGACGTCAACTCCGCCAAGGATGCGCTCGAGCCTGGCCACCACATCATCGGGATCGAGGTTGACACGGCCACAGCGGGCAATGATGAAGCCGTAGGCTGCTGTCGGTGTCAAAACCGGCAGATCTCGGGTAGGGGGTCCGAACTATGCGTCTAAGGATCGAATGTAACAGGAGGCATGGTACACAATGTTTACCCAGGTTCGGGCCCTCTCGATGGAGGCAATACCCTACTTTCTGCTTGATTGACTTTGATGAGTATAGGGGTTACAAGAGTTGATCTACCTCGAGATCTTAGTGGCTAAACCCTAGATGTCTAGCCTGTATGGTTATGATTGCCTCTACGGACTAAACCCTCCGGTTTATATAGACACCGAAGGGGGCTAGGGTTGTATAGAGTCGGTTTACAGAGAAAGGAATCTTCATATCCGCACGCCAAGCTTGCCTTCCACGCCAAGGAGATTCCTATCCGGACACGGGGGAAAACCTTCCATCTTGTATCTTCACAGCCCATGAGTCCGGCCTATGTCGCATAGCCCAGACGCCCGAGGACCCCGTAATCCAGGACTCCCTCAGTAGCCCCTGAACTTGGCTTCAATGACGATGTATCCAGCACGCAGATTGTCTTCGGCATTGGAAGGCGGGATCCTCCTCCAAACACTTCAAAGCAGCTCTCTGAACAAGAGATCTATATCGGGCTCTGTTCAATAGGTTAACATTATAGCCATAAAAACATAATATTTAGAATATATCCGTTAATGGCCCTTTCCGGCGGAACGCCACGTTTAGCTGTATTATCATCTTGAACCATTTTTTGGGCCTTCCGATTCACGTTTCAATACGCGACTTCCACTGGCACGTCTTGTCAAAGCAGAGATCGTGTCCCCTCATTGCGGGATTCTCATTAATACAGATTTGGGTAATCCAACCGTGCCGTTTGCACGACCCCTTGGGAACAGGCGAGTTTTAAGGCTTGAGGGAGGGGGACGCTTGATATTCGTAGTCCATATAAGTGGATAGAATCCCACTCTTCCACCCTGCGCCTCATTCTCTCTCTGCCCTCCCATCCTCGAGCTCCAGCGCCCAAGCCCCAAGATTTTCTCTTCTCAGCAACTCCTCTGACTATGGCCGGCTCTCAAGGCAAGTGGATGGCCTCCTCCTCATGGAGGAGAACATCAAGGAGCTGCGGGACGCGCGGTATCTAACCACGGAAATCAAGCACATGCTTCCTGATCTGGCGCAGGTCATCCCTACTCCGGAGCCCGGCGAAAGGGTGGTGTTCATCCCCCACTTCCTCCGCGGGCTCGGATTCACCCTCCACCCCTTCGTGAGGGGACTCATGTTTTACTACAGGCTGGATTTTCATGATCTAGCCCCAAATTCGTTCCTCCACATCTCAGTGTTTATCATCGTGTGTGAGGCCTTTCTCTGTGTCCCTCCACATTTCGGCTTATGGCTCAAGATTTCTAACGTGAAACTGAAGGTGGTCGACGGGCAACACGTGGAGTGTGGTGGTGCCATGGTGAGCAAGCTCCCCAAAGTCAATTGGCCAAAGGGAGTCTTTGTGGACACCGTCAAGATATGGCAACAAGAATGGTTCTATATCACAGAACCCTGTGGCTCCAAGTGGGCAGCTGCTCCAGCTTTTAGATTCGGACCCCCGCTGAGGCTCACATCCTGGACCAACAAGGGTCCGGACTGGGGGTCGGTCCCTGAGGTGCTGTCGTTCCAGAAACATGTCCATAGCATGATAGCGAAGGACATTACCCTCGCCGACGTAATACAAGTGATGCTGATCCGCCGAACACTTCCCTGCTAGCAGTGGCCCCTTAAGATGTGGGAGTTCAACCCAGAAGGGCCGCGGACCCTGCAATGATTCTACGGCACACCTCATATGGGGATCTGGAAGCTGCTTTTTAAGAAGCAGAAAATGTGGCCGAAGTCATCGGACGACACTAGCCTCGACTGCAACCATCCGGCCTCTGAGGTAAATTCCAAAATCTCTGAACATTCGTAGATTCGTTGTTCCAAAGGAGAAGTATTTGAGTAATCCATCCCCTAATAGGTCTGGATCAAGAAGGCAGAGCAGATCTGGTGTTCGGCTCCGCTCCCCGAAGACCCAGCCAATCCTCTACTAATGAGGATGCTGGTCCCGGCGCCATACCAGGCGCCAATAAAGAAGGACAAGAAGAAGAAGTAGAAGAAAGAGGAGGAGGGCCCTTCGGACGCAATGTCCAGAGAAGCTGATACCCAGTCCTCTCACGAGGGCGACGACAACGAGGAGGAGGAGGAGGAGGAAGAATATCCTCCCCGCAGGGGCAAGAAGAGGGCGGCCTCGGAAGACCTGGAGGCCGAAGCCTCCAAGAGGGACAAAATCACCCTCCCCGATGACTCAGGGTCCGATGCCGAGGCCATCCTGAAGCATCGTCGTCGGACCAAACCCCAAGACTACTCATAAGTAGCCCGTGATTCTTCGTATTTGCCCAATCTTTATGAACTGTGACGATAACTCTAAGTTCCATCTTTTTAGTCCGGCCCATAGTATTCCCCAGCCATCCTCATCCTCGGGAGATCTGCCGCCGGAGATGATGGAGAGCGAGTCGCCAACCCCGGCTTCCCCACCGTCTAAGGTGGATGACCCTAAGGTGCCGTCCCATAGGCCCTCCCCGGGCCTCGAAGAGACGCGGGGGGGGGGGGGACCTAACGGCGCCCGAGGGCAACACCTCGGCTGCCGAAGGGCTGAGGGGTACGGCCGCCACGAAGGCCGACGACGGGGGCCTCGATCAATCCGACCCCCAGCCACATACTACTCCAGAGACCAATAAGGCTCTGGAGCCTAATCAGTGACCCCCCACAGGAGAGGGGGGTGCGGCGAACTTCGCTAATCCGGAGACGCCGAATACCACGATGGACGCACTGCAAAGTGCATCCATCCCGGAGGAGCACAACATCCTGATGGGTACGGTGGCTGAGAAGATTCAGTCCGCCAAAAGCAGGCTGAACGAAGCCTTTTCCAGCCTGCTAGCAGGCTTCGAGGTACGCAATGTAATAATTTTGTTTTTTGTTTCTAGTAGAAATATGCCTGTATATAGGTAGTAGCCCCTGAGACTCTGTTCGGTTCTTTGAAAAAACACAAGCAGATGATCAATAATCAATTTCAGGTGGTAACATACTTTTATCTGGATGAACCCAGGCTTCTCTGCTAGTGGCGACTGCCCAGTCAGCGGAAGTTTCCGAACTCCAACGTAAACTGGAACGGGCCGACCGGGACCTAGTCCTTGTTAACACAAGGCTCGACCTGGCGCAAGGTATGAAATACATCTTTACTGCATGCTTGTTTTATGTCCATGTTTTACGGAAGTTCAAGAGGTGAAATGCATGTACTAATGCAGATGGCGCCACCGCGGTGGAGACCCTCAGGGTTGAGCTTGCGCAAGCCAAGGAGCAGGCAAGGGTAAGCAAGGCGGCTGCGGATAAAGCGGCTGCGGACTTAGTGGCCGAACAGACCGCTCGACGCCGTTTTGAGGAACGGGTGACCGAGATGGAGCAAAAGTTCAAGGACACTGCCACCAAGTGCTAGTCCTTAGAAAAGGAAAATAAGGCGAAGGGGACCAAACTCGCCAAGGCCCTGCAAGATGCGTCGGAGGTGCGGTCCGCATGCCGCGCAGCACGCGAGGAAATCCATCAAGCCGGACAGATAGCGGCTGGTAAGCCCTTTCTTTTACAGGCTAGATTTGGGGATCAGAAGTATGCCTTGCTTAATTGACCGTGGAGTTCTCTAGACGTATATACGGATCTGCCGAAGAGTGCTGCAGACGCTGCCCAATTCTTCCAGGCCCAGGAGGGGTACGCGACGGAGAAGCTCTTCTGGTCGTAGTTTGCGGGGCAGGAGCGTCCCGTACTGCTAAATGACCAGATGGCGCAATGGGCGGAGATGTAGAAGATGTCTAGTGCGGCCATGAAGGACGTCATAGTCCGGTTGTGGCCGGCCAAAGTCATTCCGGACAGCTACTTCGGACTCGTGCGGCGTCTCGTCAATGTGCTGCCCCGAATTGACAGCGTTAAGAGGTGGTCTTGTATAGAAGGGGCGCAAATGGCCTTCGCCCGTGTCAAGATGCACTGGGGGATGATGAAGGCCAAAAAGGTGGCTATCGAGGGTCTGCCCAAAAGCAAGGACCACCGCACCCCGAAGCGCTACTTTGAGGAAGTTCTCAAGGGTGCCCGCCTTGTAGAAGGCCAATGCTCTAAGGATGTAGTGTTTGAATGAACGTGTCCGAACTGTTTGGAAGTTTGTATCATGAACTAAGTCATATGTAATATATTTCTTTGTTTATGAAGAGTGTTATCCTTCTGTGTGGCCGTTTTTATATCTGAGAGTTCCCACTCGTCGCCTTTAGCCCCCTTGTAGATACTACTGGGGTGTTCGGAATTACACACGACTACACTTAACGCAACGTCTTGGTCCATGAAGGAGGTGTCAGTGTGGTGAACCAGGCAATCAGACTATGCGGTTTTATTGCTCTCACTTAGCCGTAGGAGTTTGACAATGGGACTATGAAGTAGCCCCTGGTGTGTATGCGGCTTTCCTAATTCAGTTACATTGCATAGGTGATCGGAAAATGGTCCTTCGCGCAATACGGAAGAAATCACTAGGGATTTTGATAAGTCGCCGAGTGGCTGACTAGCTCTCGCCGCATCATGACAGTCAGTTTTCGGCTTTCTCTACTGAGGTGCTTAACCGGGCGAACCAAAAACACAATCGCAGTAGTTCTCCCTTTACTTACCCTAGTCGATCAGATGGAACGTAAGGTAGCAAACACAGGAGCCGGGCAACCCAACTATTGACCAAAGACATGATTCGGAGCGGATGCATATAATGTCGAGCTCGGGACGCTGAATTGTGCTATAAAGCCTGTTCGGACTTCTTTAGTTTGATAACACATATGTTGCCATATAAAGCCCCTGGCAATTTTTGACGAGGCGCGTGCGTAAGACAACTGAAGAGACAGAATAAAGTCTATAAGTGAGGACGATACCGAGGAAGAATTTGCTTCACTAGAATCTGATTGATACGTCAAAACATAGTGTTACAGATGGTACCATAATCACCAAGGCTATTTTACATGCCGGCGGTCTTGAGGCTAAAGAGAAAAGCTCTATATAAGTTCTTTGAATGAGGTTATGGTCTACAAAAATCCTTTGCACCTCCCTGCCGCACACCTGCGCCGCTTTCGTCTGAACAAAAAGATTCCTTAAGAGGAATAGTCTTCAACTATTTGTACGGAACCGGGCTCGGAGAGGGTCCTTGTGAGTCCGTAGGATGAGGAGGTTTTAATTCACCTGTGGTAAAGGATAAAAAATAAGTAAAAATGAGAGGGAGACCATATAGGGTCAAACCATACTATAGGCCTGTCCGTATTTTGCCTCCGCTGATGCCCAAGGTACTTTGAGTGCGTAATTGTGCATGCGTGATACGAATCTTGCTGATGTACGTGGCAGTCGACGGAGTCGAAACTTTTAATCCGACCCTGGGATTTCCGGGCTGCCCGCATGCCACACTGTGCGACCTTGCGTAATAAAGTCCGGCGGCTTGATAGCCGATGAGGTGTGCGGCTTGGCAGGGCCGCTTTGTACTTCGGCCGTGATGGCCGCGGTGTGCTTCTCTGTACGGAGGGAGCGTTCCATGTTTCCATTGATTGTAATGACACCACGGGGACCGGGCATCTTAAGATTTAGATAGGCGTAGTGCGGGACCGCGTTAAAGCGGGCGAAAGCGGTTCGTCCGAGCAGTGCGTGATAACCACTACGGAATGGGACGATATCGAAGATCAAGTCTTCACTTTGGAGGTTGTCCGGCGAACCGAAGACGACTTCCAACGTGATTGAGCCCGTGCAGCGGGCCTCTACACCAGATATTACTCCTTTAAAGGTAGTTTTAGTGGGCTTGATTCTTGATGGATCGATGCCCATTTTACGGATAGTGTCTTGGTAAAGTAGATTGAGGCTGGTGCCTCCGTCCATGAGGACTCGCGTGAGGTGAAATCCAGCGATGATTGGATCGAGGACCAGAGCTGCCGAACCTCCATGACAGATACTGGTTGGGTGGTCCTTTCGATCGAAGGTTATTAGACAAGCCGACCATGGGTTGAATTTTGGGGCGACCGGCTCTAAGGCGTAGACGTCCCGTAGTGCGCGCTTGTGTTCCCTCTTAGATGTAGCGACGGACCTCAAGCGATCGATCTCTCGTGCATCGGTTGTCATCCTGGATCAAGAATGTCTTGATACACGATTTGAAGGAATTATAACGAGTAGCAATCACACACTTATTACATCGAATGTCTCAAAAGAGAAATTTTTACAATAAATATGGCTTAAGGCCATCTAATAACGATAACAATGGAAGGCTTGGAAGATAAGTGAGTCCATCAACTCCAACGGCATCACTTGAGTATAGAACCACGACCTAAGGCACCTTACTGTCGTAAATGCGAAAAGTCTGCAACATGAATGTTGCAGCCAGAAAATGGGTCAGCACATGGAATATGCTGGCAATGTAACACATAGAGAGCAATATGAAAGAGTAGTGCTATACTACATGCATATATGGCTGGTGGAAAGCTCTATGGTTACAGTTTTGCGTAAAGCCAATTTTTCCCTACTTCAAAGGAATAAATTTTATTTAACTATTATGGTGGTTGTTAAACATTGAGAATGGTTGACAGCACTCTCAATCCCAATAAAGAATCATCAATTAAAAACCCAACAATATTAATTAAAGTAACATGATGAGATTCACATGATATCCAAGTACTTGATACTCAAGTTGTCCATAACCGGGGACACGGCTAACCATGATTAGTTTGATACACTATGCAGAGGTTTGTGCACTTTTCCCCACAAGACTCGTTCTCCTCCATTTGATTTCTTGCACTACATGATGTTTGAGAAACGGATGACCGAGACATAGTCTTTCAGAAGCGCTAGCACCTTACGAACGGGTAGACTGTACCAACCTACATCCCCTACATAAGCTAGTCTACCACTGTAAGAGTTCGCATGACTTAGTCAACTATGCTAGAGCCCATAGTAGCTTGTGGCTGCACACGGAAGTTTCTAGCATGAATAATCTCATGATCCCTTTGAGCCTGGGTGGCGGTCCAAAAAGAAACAGGCAATCCTGGAATACCCAGGTACCTCAATACACCCAATGTGTGTTTAAGTTGCCACCTTAGATAAACCATTAATTAAAAATATCACATCTGTCATGGATACACTCACCCAATCCACGTATACTAGCATAGCATGGCATAATAAGCAAACGTAGAAGTAACTCCCAAGGGTTTGACAATAAAATAGGTAATATGTACTACCTCATCTACTTCCCAAAACCCACAATTTAATTAGATCCTAATCATGAAATTGTTAGAGGATTGATCTAATGCAATAAAAACTGGGTAGTAAAGAGGTATGATCAAAGTGTTACTTGCCTTGCCGATGATCCGCGACACCTAGAGATTCAAAGTAGCAAGCGGCGCACTCCGGGTACTCTATCACAAACAAACAAGCACACAATAAGTACTCATCTAATGCACAGGTAAAACTCAAACGAAAGATCTAACCAGAAAGTTCAAATTAAGAACTCCGGTTTGCAAAAAGAATCAAATCGAATGAAGCAATGAAAGTCAAACGGCGAAAGAAACAAGCTTCGTTTACTAATCTGGACCTAAGTCAAATTTTACAGTAGCAAAAACTGGTTTGAGTTGATTATTCGGAAAGAGGGTTTCGAGACGAAACTCTAGGCGCTTGAATCGCCTGATTCCGATAAACGAGTGAAAAGTTATACTAGATCGAAAATCGGATCAGAAATCACGATCAGAAAAATCGTGAAATAAATCCGAGAAAATGAAAAACGACGAACAGCTTAACGAACGAACGCTCGTTATCTGGATCTAAACAATGAACGCGTTCGTTAAAACGAATGAACGAGCGAACGCTCGCTAATTAACCTAAACCGAAAAGAACCGATCTAATAAAAAAATGAAACAAAAAAAACCGAACGGTTTTCTAGGAAAACCGGCGGGTCAACCTCGGCTCGGGCGGAGACGGCATGGCGGCTCCGGTGGCGGCGGTGGGCGGCGGCTCGGTGGCTGCGGGTCGCCCGGCGCTATTTAAAGCCACCCCCGAGGAGTCCGGGACTAACACGACCCGTAGGTCGGTTTCGTTTTTTTTAAATTAATTATGCACAAAAAACTAATGAAATAAATACTAAACGGACTCCAAAAATCCCGAAATAAATTTTCCTCGGCTTCTAAAATCAAGCCGGACAAGATGAACATTTATTTGTGGCCTAAATGCAATTTTGAAAAACGCGCATTTTTCCTAAATTCCAATAAAATAGCGAAAAACTCCAAATAAAAATCTTATTTGATTTTTTATTAAATCTTCAATATTTCTTTATTTTGGGAAAGTCATTTTATTCCATCTCTCATACTTTGACAATAGAAATAATTGAAGATAAAATAAATAAAATCAAATGATCCTATTTTTAGAATTTGAGAAAACTCAAATATGAAAATAACGAAATCTCCAACTCTCTCCGTGGGTCCTTGAGTTGCGTGAAATTTCTAGGATCGAGCCAAAATGGAATAAAATATGATATGCATATGATGATCTATGTATAACATTCCAAATTGAAAATTTGGGATGTTACATTAGGGATATGCGTGACGTATATCATGTTCATTGTCTTTACCTCGGGGGGAAATTGCTTCTGTCCCCCTGTGTTTGGTTGACGAGGCTCTTGGTCATCGTCGTCGCTGGGCGACCCTTTCCCCTTGTGTTCGGCGTTGAGTTTGCCGGCCTGCTTAAAGACCCAACAATTTATGTTGGTGTGATTAGTGGGCTTATCGGGGGTGCCATGAATCTGGCATGGCCGATCAAGTATTCTGTCTAAGCTGGATGGGCCATCTCTGTTTGCCTTGAATGGCTTCTTCTGTTGATCGGGTTTGGAACCACTGAATCCGGCGTTGACCGCTGTATCCTGGGTTTCTTCGTTGTTGCTTCGATGCTTGTGCTTGTTGCATCGTGGCTTGCCGTTGCCATCCCTGGGTTCAGAGGTGCCAGGGTCGCTGGTGCTATTGCTTCTACGAGCAAGCCAGCTATCTTCTCCCCCGCAAAAGCGGGTCATAAGTGCGGTGAGGGCTGCCATGGATTTTGGTTTTTCTTGGCCGAGGTGTCGGGCGAGCCACTCGTCTCGGACACTATGTTTGAAGGCCGTGAGGGCTTCGGCGTCCGAACAATCCACAATATGGTTCTTTTTGATGAGGATTCTGGTCCAGAGCTGCCGGGCCGATTCTCCGGGTTGCTGGATTATGTGACTAAGGTCATCGGCGTCTGGGGGCCGAACATAGGTGCCTTGAAAGTTGTCTCTAAATGCGTCCTCCAAGTCTTCCCAGCTACCAATAGAGTTTTCTGGTAGGCTGTTCAGCCAGTGCCGTGATGGCCCCTTGAGTTTTAGGGGGAGATATTTGATGGCATGTAGATCATCACCTCGTGCCATGTGAATGTGGAAGAGAAAATCTTCAATCCATACTGCGGGATCTATTGTGCCATCGTATGATTCGATGTTGATGTGTTTAAACCCTTCTAGGAACTGGTGCTCCATTACTTCATCAGTGAAGCATAGGGGGTGTGCGGCGCCTCTGTATCGGGCAACATCACGGCGTAGTTCGAGTGAAGTCCGTATGCGGTTTTTGGCCCGAGCGTGGTTGTGCTTGTCGCGCCAGGCTTGATAGCCGTCCTCATGCACCGGGGCGCGCCCCCGCGTTCCCTATATTGATTTTGTCTGACCTGCTCTATTTTCCAGGTCTTGTCGTAGGTCATATGTGTATCCCCGAGCTGTTGTTTCTCTGCTTCTACGGTGAGGTGGCGCGGGATGGTGTTCGGCTTGAGTTCCCGTTCTGTCCCGGCCATGTGGTGGTCGGTCAGGTCCGTTAGCCGCGTTACGCGCAGGTAGTACGGGCTCCAGTGCCTCGTCATCGAATTTGGGTAGCAGCTTACGCTTCGGGTAACTCTTCGTTGGGCGTTCAAGGCCGTATTCTTCAGCCGCCAGGACATTTGTCCATCTGTCTTTGAGCAGATCTTGGTCAGATTGAAGCTGCTGCTGCTTCTTTTTTTAGGCTTATTGCCGTGGTTATTAGCCGGCACTTAAAGCACTCTTGTTCGAGGGGTTCCTCTGGCACGATGAAATCTTCATCGCCGAGGCTCACGTCGTCCTTGGAGAGTGGTAGATAGTTGCTATCCTCCGAGTCTTTGTTCCCTGCTTGATCATCAGAGTCAATTTGCCCATCCTCCCGATCATCCTATTCGGATGTTGGTTCGATGGGGTCTTCTTTGTCCTCGGCATTCTATGGTGTATCATTGTCTCCGGTGCCGGTATGGCTGTCTTTTCCGCAACGCGATTTAGAGCGGCACCGCTGACGTCGATGCTTTGGTGGTATCTCAGGAGGTTCATCCTCGACTGGGTCCTGCTCGTCATCGCCATTGCCTTCTTTAGGTGTGTCCACCATGTATACGTCGTATGAGGAGGTGGTCGTCCAGCGTCCAGTGAACGGCGGGTTTCGGGCCTGCTACTCTCTGGCATCGTCATCCATACCGTCGATGTCTTCGGAGGCGTAGTTGAGCATGTCGGTTATATCCTCGACAGTGGCTATAAAGTGGGTGGTGGGTGGTAATTAAAGTTCCCTATTTCCAGCCCCTAGTTCGGGCTGGGCGCAATTAGGAAGCGGCTCCTCTGTGATGGCGAGGGACCGCATTAAATCCCGAGCCTCGTTTGAGAGCGAGGCTTGTGCGAGGACCAGAGTTCCCCGGCCGAGCCCGCATGACACGGGCTGCAAGGGTCCAGGGCTAGTGTTCGGAAAAGAGTCCGGTTTATGATGAGTGCTGGTGACACTATTCCCTCCGGTTCTCCCATGTTGAGCTCTGCAGCCGCAGAGAGTCCGGCAGGCTCTAGTATCCCGTCTTCGGACCCGATGACGCGCTCAGGATTTAAGGCTGGAGCGATGGTTGGAGCCGCGAACCCTTGGAAGATCAAGTCTCCTCGGATATCAGCGACATAATTCAGATTTCCAAAACTGATCTGATGACCAGGGGCATAGCTGTCGATCTGCTCCAGGTGACCAACGGAGTTGGCACGTTGTGCGAAGCCGTCGAATATGAAGATCTCTCCGGGGAGAAAAATATCGCTCCCGGCAGCATCTTGTAGATGATCGATGGAGCCATCGAGCCTTTCGACGACGGCACAACGGAACTCTCAATTAAAGTACCAATGTCGGTGTCAAAACTGGCAGATCTCGGGTAGGGGGTCCCGAACTATGTGTCTAAGGATCGAAGGTAACAGGAGGCAGGGGACACAATGTTTAGCCAGGTTCGGGCCCTCTCGATGGAGGCAATACCCTACTTCCTGCTTGATTGACTTTGATGAGTATAGGGGTTACAAGAGTTGATCTACCTCGAGATCGTAGTGGCTAAACCCTAGATGTCTAGCCTGTATGGTTATGATTGCCTCTACGGACTAAACCCTCCGGTTTTTATGGACACCGGAGGGGGCTAGGGTTGTACAGAGTCGGTTTACAGAGAAAGGAATCTTCATATCCGCACGCCAAGCTTGCCTTCCACGCTAAGGAGAGTCCTATCCGGATACCGGGGAAAACCTTCCATCTTGTATCTTCACGGCCCATGAGTCCGGCCCATGTCGCATAGCCCGGACACCCGAGGACCCCGTAATCTAGGACTCACTCAGCTGCCTTTGTCTTGACTGAATCACAGAGGTCCTCTACCCATTCTTTGCGGGGCATCAGGCTCTCGATGAGCACTGGTGACGGCGGCTCTTTGGGTGGGTCATCGATCATGCCGTCGAGCAGCTCTGGATCTTTTGCACGGTGGATGGCAAACTGCTCATCACACCTCCTCTGCAATATGTCGATTGTGCTCCCAAGGACTGTGACACCGATATCGCTGCCGATTGTGAAACTCCAAAAAAATTTACTTGGTTTTTGACAAAACCCTTTTATTTGATTTGAAGGAGGCCATTTAAAATCTTCCCAAAAGCCCCTCCTTCTCAAAAAATTTCTCCTATGACAAGTATTTTTTTGTGTCTTCCTCAACCTTGGTGTTTGGTTTTAAAAACCTTCCTTCTGATTTTAACTCATCTCAATAGATTTTTGGAAATTAAATTTCTATTAAAAAGAAACCCTATGGGTTTTGGGGCTATTCTTTTGTTTTGCAACCACCCATTGTTTTACCATGCCTCATGTTAATATTTCTCCCAAAACCCCTCCCTCCACTTTGGGACAAGCCAAATATTCTTTTCCAACAAGTTCAACCCATATTTGTATTTTATTTCATTTATTTTATCCCCAAAAATAATTCTGTCTTTTATTTTGGGCCTAGGTGATTTACAAAGGAAGTGCCTGAGCAGCGCAGAGCGCGCTCCCTGCCGCCGACGTGCTCCGTGCGCCGTTCCGTTTGGAACTTGGAGTAGCAGCCAAGGCAGGCCAAGTTTAGCGCCTAAGCCAAACCAGTAAACCTCCACGGTGATGCCTAGCCCCCTAAACCACCTGACCAACCGCTGCACCGCCGTAATCGTTGCCGGAGATTTCCCGTTCACGGCCACCGCCTCGGATCACCTATAAAAGGAGGTCCCGAGCTCGTTCTCGACCCCGCACCACCACTCCACCTCACTAGAGCCCCGCCAAGCCACCAGGAGGACCCCGAGGAGGTATCCTTCCCCGACTCCGGCCGCCCCGATCCGCCTCGGGCTCCGGCTTGATCCACTCAGGTGAGGCCATCTCCGACTCCCAAACCTCTGGTGCACCCAGTGTTCTAACCCAAGCCTCAATTCGTTCTGTGTAGCCCTCCCCGACGAGACCCACCAACGCCCGAACCACCACCCGCCGGAGTTGAGGCCGCCGTCGACGTGGTGCTCGCCGTCGACCAACTCCACCGCCCACAGTGCGGAAGGACCCAAGGAACTAGAGTACCACCCACTCCTCTGGCTCGCCGTGGATCGCCACGGCGACCACCGCAGCTTTCGGTATTTGGTGACTCTGTTTGAGTTTAAACCCGACAAGTGGGGCCCCGTCAGTTTTTATTCTTTTGGAACGTTTATGAAAACGCCTTCAGCAGGATACGTCTTCCTTTGGAGTTGGCGGGTTTTTAATCGAACCGTTTTACATTTTTATAAGCTAGCCTCGTGAACTTTCTGTTTCATTACAAACAAGTCCTCGGACTAAAACCTTAATAACTTTTAAACAGAAAATGATTTTTGATTGATTCTTTTTCTGTCACCTTTATTTTTCTGTCTAGTTTTTTATCATATTTATTTGAAAAATATTTGGAACACTTTTTGTGCACACTCAGTATTTACGTTAGTACGTATCTTTTTCTTATACCGTATATACCGGAAGAGGTGACGGGACCGCGAACTTCACCGAGCTAGACTCCGACTACTCCGAACCAGGCAAGCATGTTTGAACCTTTGATATGATGAGTGTTTTGCATGTTTTCATTGAGTAGTCAGTTCATGGCATGATTATATGCATATCGGTAAGAGTTATATTACATGCAAAGCCATTGCAAGTGAGCTTCGAAACTCGATGTGTGATTCAATGTGAGTTTACATGATCATGTGGTGACATGATGGGTGGTAAGATGGTATTGTTGTAGCATGCCAGTCTTATGCCAAGCTACTTAATTCCAGTGTCAACGTGAATCAAGTCATGTTACCATCCGTTCCTTTCTTGTACTACCACATGTTTTCTTTATGGAATATGGTATAGTAAGTTGCAAACCTCTTTCCTGGTACACACCAAACAGAGGGGCCGGGATGAGGGTTCCATGGCCCTGGATTAAAGCCCGTCATCCGGTCAAGGAGCATGGGTGTTTCCGGTTGGGACCGAGAGGGGGGCACCCCTTAGAGCACGCGAGATAAATTTGATCCCATGCTATTCGAGGTTGTGACCTCCCCGTCTTAGAGTTTTTCTTGAACATTGCCTAGGGTGATTCTGGCAGCGGAATGTGGAATTGGGTGTGTCTTGGTTAGATGTGTTTCTTCTAAAATACCGTAAACGGAACTAGTCCCTTGCGACTACTGAAATCCGTTGGCTGTGGTTTAATAGTACAAACTCTGCAGAGTCGAACTCATCCAAGTAACCGTATCTATGATCAAGGTCGGTGTTCAACTTGTCCTTGTCAATCTTAGTGTCAGTATCCTTGACGATCTCCGGTGAACAACCATGCGTGGAAAACTTGGCTATACGATTACTCCTGTGGATGGACTAACCCATTTATTATTATTATGTGCTGAGTCTTTTCCTTGGAATGGTCTATACTGCTTGAATACGACGATGAAATATAAGCCCTTTATGTGACGTCGCTCAGACGTCCGACTGTGGCATTTATGTTGTTTACTTCTGAAATAAGCCCTTCATGTGATGTCGCTCAGACGTCCGACTGTGGCAATTATGTTGTTTACTTTCGATATAAGCCCTTTATGTGATGTCGCTCAGACGTCCGACTGTCTCAATTATGTTGTTTACTGTCGATATAAGCCCTTTATGTGATGTCGCTCGACGTCCGATCGTGGCATTTATGTTGTTTACTTCGATATAAGCCCTTTATGTGATGTCGCTCAGACGTCCGGATCGTGGCATTTATGTTGTTTACTTTCGATATAAGCCCTTTATGCAATGTCGCTCGACGCATTTATTGTGGCATTTATGTTGTTTATTTTCAATATAAGCCCTTTATGTGATGTCGCTACGTCCGATCGTGGCATGCACTGTCATTTACTTTTCAATATAAGCCCTTTATGTGGTGTCGCTTAGACGCCCGACTGCGGCATGTTAATTTATTTGTTCACCATTCGAGGCGTCGTTTCAGACACTCGATCGGTTTTCAGTTATTTCTGTTGGGATTTCGGGAGGACTACCGCTCGACTTCCTTTTATTTATCATGTCGTGCAAGTTTATCATTTGAGTGTGCATTGCAAATTGCTCATGTTGCATCATGCTTACATTTGTTATATCTTATGTCCGAACTGTCTTGCGAGTACATTCAAAGTACTCACCTGGCTTGTTGATTTGGCGGATGTTGTGAAGGCGATCTTATGGATGAAGAGTTCGATAGCGAGTCCGGCGCCTAGAGGAGTCCCGATCAGTCCCGGCGATCCTGGAATTTATCACTTGTACCATATCCGCTTCCGCTACCCGAATAAATCATCGAGCCTCACTTGACGCCGATGAGCTGCAAGAGTAGGAGTCAATGTCACCCACTTCACCGTGACATATCCACCACCACGTTTAAATCTGAGTCAAGAGTATGCCACCACACCCCTGTGCCATATCTGCCTTTATGTATATTATTGGCATGCTTGTAATAAAATTGTTGAGCAACCTCAGATCAACCCTGTAATATATTTAGTACTTCTGGATTTCTGTATCAAGAATTTGTCTACCAGTAAGGAGGACTCTCCTATACTGGGAATAACAAGATCGGGTTCTCAATAAGTATTTTATTGAAAAACCGGTCGTGACACCGATGGGCCATGGTGCCTGCACCGGCCGATGAAGCTCTTGCTCCCCGACCTGCTCCGGCTTGTTCTCCTCGTCGAAGATGTAACATAGGTAGGTGTCGATGTCGAAGCTTTGGTCGTTGCCTGGCATGCTTGGAATAACTATTGGTAGATGGGTGAGGACTAGATCTTCGCAGAGTGTCGCGGCGGTGCGTTGCCACCTGGGTTATATGCAGCAAGCCATTAGCTGGTGGCGGGAAATTGGTGAGGGAATAGGCGTGGATTTTACAATTCACCCATGTGGAGTGTGGGAAGCATTCACTGGAGCGCCGGAAGACTAAGTGGAGCACACACACAACCCGAATACCGTATCCGGTGCCACATGTTATTTATCACACAAGTGTTCACATAAGGAAACGTATGTGTAACTTACTAATCATCACACACGAGTACTCGCAGACGCATCGTGTAACTTACTAACCATCACACACGAGTACTCGCAGACGCATCATGTGCGATACTCCTAGCCACCGCAAGCAACTAGTTTGCATTTTTCGAAGTTTTTTGTACACACGTAATCGCATTACCTAACTAATCGTATTAACCGTACGTGTTGTAATTTCATCGCCATAAGCAGTTCATCTGAGTCGGCTTTTTGCCACGTATCACACACATCTTGTTAAGTTGAACCGTTTCTATTGCGTTCGCTAATCGAAACAGTTCGTCCGAGTGAACCGTATGCCCTATATCACACACACCTTGATCTGGCTAACCGTTTATGTTGCACTCCCTAATAGCAAACGGTTCATCGGAGTGAACGGTATGCCGTATATAGCACACACATTGATATGGCTGCCCGTTTCTGTAATTCTGCCTCATCGCAAACAGTTCGAATGGGTTAACCGTGTGGCCTGAATGGCACACGCAACTAAAATCTGAACCGTGTTTGATGGCTTTGCCATCGCAAACGTTTTGCACCTCTTTTGACGGTTTTTACATCCCCGTTTGTGATTAATGCATCGCACACAGTTTCGTCAAAGGGTCTCTGATCTTAGTGTCGCGTTAGCAGCATCCCGCAGTAGTGTTCCCAGTGACAGAAGGGGCAGCAAGACACGCATGTATCGTTGCTATTAAGGATAACAAGATGGGGGCTATTCCTATATGAATAGATATCGTCTACATCATGTCATCGTTCTTATTGTATTACTCCATTTTCCATCAACTTAATACACTAGATGCATGCTGGATAGCGGTCGATGTGTGGAGTAATAGTAGTAGATGCAGGTAGGAGTCGGTCTACTAATCTTGGACGTGATGCCTATATATTGATCATTGCCTTGGATATCGTCATAACTATTTTATTTTCAATCAATTTCCCAACACTAATTTGTTTACCCACCGTGTGCTATTTCTTGAGAGAAGCCACTAGTGAAATCTACGTCCCCGGGTCTATTCTTTATCATATTTGCTTTCAATCTATTATTTGCCTTTGAGATATATTTTTATTCGCATTTATTTTCAGATCTATTAGTCCAAAAACCCAAAAATACTTTTCTGCACTTTTTATTTGCATCTTTTATTTCGTGTTTTATCGAGATCTATTTATCCAATCTACACAATTTTTATCCCGTCAACTTGACAATTTCTGGCGTCGTTACCCATAGAGGGATTGACAACCCCTCATAAGCGTTGGGTTGCAAGTATTTGTTCTTTGTGTGCAGGTACCGTCTACATAGTGTTTCTTGGTTCTCCTACTAGATTGACACCTTGGTTTCATAACTGAGGGAAATACCTACCGTAGCTATGCTGCATCATCCCTTCCTCTTTGGGTAAATACTGACATAGTTCAAGCGACATCAAAAGGAATTTCTGAGCCGTTGCGGGGGAGACATCATGAACATCTATCAGGTTCCTAATCACAAATCTCATCTCCTTGTAATTTACATCATTTGCCATTTGCCTCTCATTTTCATCTCCCCCGCTTCCCAAAATTTACCGTCTTATTTGCCCTCTTTTTCGTTCGTCGTTTTCTCATCAGATCTATCTTTTTGTGTGACCTTGCTTGCCTTGTCATTATGGCTAGTTCTTCTTGTGTTGCGTGTACCCCCAAGAATGAGGTTCTTAATTTTAAACAAAGGGGAGGGCAGAATCTAAAAGATGCTTGGTATAGGATTTGCAATGCTCATAATAGATCTATTCATAAGCAATCTATCGTTGTTCTTATTCATAGTTTTTATGTGGGAATAACCACTTGGTATAGATTCTTCCTTGATATGACTACCGGTGGGAATTTTTTGATGTGTCCATCTTTGGATGCCTTTAATGCCATGGGAGATCTAGTGGGTGCACCACCTATCATCAGTAATGAAACAATCTTAACTCTTGAGCATGTTATGCAAAGATTAGATGCTATTTAAAAGAAGATGGTCACCTTAGAGAAAATTGAAATTTGGATAAAAAGATGCAGAATCTTGCTAATAAATTTGGGTCAAAAGCGGGTGACATTTTTAAATTACTAAGGGAAAAGGAAGTAGTTAACGAAAGAATAGAGGAAAGCCCCTTTCGGATTGATAAGTTGGAAGAAATTTTTAGTAACTTAATCTTAGCCCTTTCTTCCATTAAAACTATTGAAAAAACTCCCGTAAAAATTTGCAAGTTTACTCAAGCCACTAAGAACAAGGGTGCCACTTCTAATAACAAGGAAGATATTAAAATGATTAGTACTCACCCCGATTTTGTTGAAGTGATAAAAGATCCTACTTGCAAGAATGAATTTTTCAATCTCGTTCCTAGGAGTATTGTTATTGAAAATTTATATGCTAAGTCTTTGAAGAATATTGGTTGTGATATTGAGGAATTGGAAACTAAAGATGACAAAACTTGAATCTATGCATTATGCCTAGCTAGGGGCACAAAACGATAGCGCTTATTGGGAGGCAACCCAATGAATAAATTTTAATTTTGCCTTTTTCTTTCTGTTCTTGAGTGTTTGCACAATTATGCTACTATTATGATTGTGTTTTTATGTTTTAATTAGTGTTTGTGCCAAGTAAAGCCTTTGGGATCATGTTTGGTGATAGTTGATTTGATCTTGTTGAAAAACAGAAACTCTTGCGCCCAGTAATTTTAAATATTCACAGAAGCGCGATAAAATTCTGATTTTTGTACACAAGGTTTATATACAAATTTACTACATTGTCCTAATTTTTCAGAATTTCTGGGGTTACAGAAGTATACGAAGTTTTGAGATTGCTACACAATGTTCTGTTTTTGACGGATTCTGTTTTCTTTGCGTTGTGTGCTTATTTTGATGAATCTATGGTTTGTATCGGGGGGTATAGGCCATGGTAAAGTTGGAATACAGTAGATATAATGCAAAAATAAAATATTAATGGGTTTGCAACAGTACTTAGAGTAGTGATTTGCTTTATTATACTAACGGATCCCATGGAGGTTTTGTTAAGTTTTGTGTGATTGAAGTTTTCAAGTTTTGGGTGAGATCACGATGGCTGAAGGAATAAGGAGTGAAAAGAGCTTAAGCTTGGGGATGCCCCATGGCACCCCAAGTTAATATTCAAGGAAAACCAAGCAACTAAGATTGGGGATGCACCAGAAGGCATCCCCTCTTTCTTCTAACGACCATCGGTATTTTACTTGGAACTATATTTTTATTCGTCACATATCATGAGTTTTGCTTGGAGAGTCTTTTATTATATTAGTCTTTTCTTGTTTTACTTTTTAATTTGTGTCATCTATACTTGCTGGACACACCAATTTGAGAGAGCCAAAATTATGCTATGATTTGTTAGAATTGCCCTTTAGGCTTCACTTAAATTTTTTGAGCTATGGAATTGCTCTAGTGCTTCAATTATATCTTTTTTTAGCACGACGTGCTTTAATATATTTGAAGAAATGCTCTCATGCTTCACTTAGATTTATTTGAGAGTTAGTAAATTTTTGAAGAAATTTCTCATGCTTCACGTATACTATTCTGAGAGATGAAAAAAAAATTTATGCTCATGTTCTTCACTTAAATTTATTTGAGCTTGTCAAAAGTAATTGCAATATATGAAACTTGTCCCAAAGTGATATGTATTCAAGAGGGATATAATAAAAACTTTCATGAAGATCATTGGACAAAATAAACTTGATTCTTTGTAATAGTTTTGAGATATGATGATGGCGATATGTGAGTCAAGTTGGTGAGTAATTATGCTTTAGTAAGAATATTGGTGTTAAGGTTTGTGATTAGCTATGCAAGCACAAAATTCAATAGTTATGGAATGACATTATATCCTACTTGTGGTGCATTATTCGGTGTTAGTTATGCTTAATGCTCGCTTATGTAATTATTCGTTTCTTCGTTGGTTGCTTCTCAATCTATTTGCTAGCCTCCACTTGTACTAAGTAGAAATACTACTTGTGCATTCAAAATCTTTAAACCCAGTTTTGCCATATGAGTCCACCATACCTACCTATATGCGGTATTTCTGATCCGTTCTAAGCAAATTTGTATCTGCTATCTCTAATTTTCAAAATGAATTTCCTTTTTGTGTGCTCGTACCGCTCATGAAGCGGCAGGGGTGGCCAATATTTTCCATGCTAGATGTGTTATTCTCAAGATGAGTGTTTATTCACTTATCATTGCATGAGAGTGCGGCAGTAATAGGGATGCCCAGTCCCGAAATGAAAAAGAAATTTACTTTATGTTGTCAAATAATAAATTCCTTGGAAAGTGTTGGTACGAAAGGCACCAGTGGATACGGCTAGCCATGGATTGTGAAAGAATGGTGGAAAAAGGAATAAACTTTATAGCCGCTTATGATATATCTAGCATGGAAAGTGTTGGGAATTACTTGGTCGTTTTTGTTAACGGGAAAAAGTATGCCTCTCAAAATTTTTATCTCTCAATTTAAGTTTTGAGCTCTGACACCTCTACAAATCCTTACTTCCCTCTGCGAAGGGCCTATCTATTAACTTTATGCAATTTTCATTCTTTGAGTCTCCATCTTCTCTTATAAAGCACCAACTATACTTGAGCATTGTATGTAGCTAATATGCGAGTGTGTTTCATGAATGGATCAATGATTGAGCATGATGGGCTAGGGTTAACTTTCTTTAGTGTTGATATTTTGAAAGACATGGTTGCTTGTTGATATGCTTGAGTATTGAAATCTTCGTGTCAAAACTAGACTATTGCTTTGAACCATACAAAAGTCCAAATGTCCATGCTACAAAAGAAAATAATATGTGATGAACATGTTAGGCAGCATTCCACATTAAAAATTCTATTTTTATCATTTACCTACTAGAGGACGAGCAGGAATTAAGCTTGGGGATGCTGATACGTATCCAATGTGTCTATAATTTTTTATTGTTCCATGCTATTATATTATCATTCTTGGATGTTTTACAATCATTTTATAGCAACTTTATATCATTTTTTGGGACTAACCTATTGACATAGTGCACAGTGCCAGTTGCTCTTTTTTGCTTATTTTTTTACTTTGCAGAATATCAGTACCAAACGGAGTCCAAACGCACCGAAACTTTTTGGATTCTGGACCAGATGACACCCAGTGGGCCAAAGAAGTACCAAAGGGAGGCCTGAGGTGGGCACAACCCACCAGGGCGCGCCAGGAGGCCCAGGTGATGTAGTCACCTATTACAGGTAGGGTCAAGGACCCATCATTTGGGACCCACATGGGGCCCATCATCATCATAGGTAGGTCCCTGGACCATGCCAGCATTTGGATGCATACATCAAAAGGATCACTCGGATGGCTATACAGCACTCGGGCAACCACACGTCACTCGGCGCCAGGAACAACCACTCGGACATACAGGACAAGGAGGCGTCATGGAGCTGCAATGGTCGAGGGATCCTAAGTCATCCAGTAAATAGAATTAAGGCTACCGTTACCTGTAACTGGTGTAGTAGATGCTCATTACATTAGTAACTGCCTCATTCAATGGCAATAATTGCCCCGACGGCGTGGGAGACATGGGGCTGCAGTGCACTCTATATAATATGCACTCCTCTCCATAGCCGGGCACGTTCAATCCTTGTAACCATATTCATCGGATCAAAGCAAGCCTTAGGGCATGAGACATAGGACTTTTACCTCCACCGAGTGAGGGGTCTGATACATCCATTTTGCATCATGTTTTCTTACTGTTATTTATGATGTTTTTATCCATAACAAAGCTTTTTGGAGTAATTCTAATGCCTTTTCTCTCATAATATGCAAGGTATACACCAAGAGGGAGAATGATGGTAGCTGGAAATCTGGACCTGAAAAAGCTACGCCAGGCTACCTATTCTGCACAACTCCAAATGAGCTGAAACTTCACGAGGATTTTTTATGGAATATATGAGAATTATTGGAGCAAATAACTACCAGAGGGGGCCCACCAGGTGGGCACAACCCACCTGGGAGCGCCAGGGAGCCCAGGCGTGCCCTGGTGGGTTGTACTCACCCAGGCCCACCTCCGGCGCCCATCTTCTCGTATATAGGTCATTTTGACCTAGAAAAAAGAGAGGACTTTCAGGATGGAGCGGCGCCACCTCGAGGTGGAACTTGGGCAGGAGCACTTTTGCCCTCCGGCGGAGCGATTCCGTCGGGGGAACTTCCCTCTCGGAGGGGAAAATCATCGTCATCATCATCACCAACAACTCTCCCATATTGGGGAGGGCAATATCCATCAACATCTTCAAGAGAACCATCTCATATCAAACCCTAGTTCATCTCTTGTGTTCAATCTTGTTACCGGAACTATAGATTGGTGCTTGTGGGTGACTAGTAGTGTTGATTACATTTTGTAGTTGATTACTATATGGTTTATTTGGTGGAAGATTATATGTTCAGATCCATTATGCCATTTAATACTCCTATGATCATGAGCATGTTTATCAATTGTGAGTAGTTACTTTTGTTCTTGAGGTCACGGGAGAAATCATGTTGCAAGTAATCATGTGAACTTGATATGTGTTTGATATTTTGATAATATGTATGTTGTGATTCCCTTAGTGGTGTCATGTGAACGTCGACTACATGACACTTCACCATATTTGGGCCTAATGGAATGCATTGTGGAGTAGCAGTTAGATGATGGGTTGCGAGAGTGACAGAAGCTTAAACCCCAGTTTATGCGCTATTCCGTAAGGGACTGATTGGATCCAAAAGTTTAATGCTATTGTTAGAATCTATTCTTAATACTTTTCTCGTAGTTGCGTATGCTTGTGGGAGGGTTAATCATAAGTATGAGGTTCGTTCAAGTAAGAGCAGCACCTAAGCACCGGTCCACCCACATATCAAATTATCAAAGTAGCGAACACAAATCGAACCAACATGATGAAATTCCCGTGTACCCTCAAGAACGCTTTGCTTATCATAACATATCGTTTTGGCCTATCCTTTTCCTTAAAAGGATTAGGCTAACTTGCTGTAATTTTGTTACTACTATCGTTACTTGCTCATTACAAATTATCTTGCTATCAAACTACTCCGTTACTTACAATTTCAGCACTTGCAGACATTACCTTACTGAAAACTACTTGTCATTTCCTTCTGCTCCTCGTTGGGTTCGACACTCGTCATTTCCTTCTGCTCCTCGTTGGGTTCGACACTCTTACTTATAGAAAAGAGCTACAATTGATCCCCTATACTTGTGGGTCAGCAAGGCTATTTTCTGGCGCCGTTGCCGGGGAGTGAAGCGCCTTTGGTAAGTCGAGTTTGGTAAGGAAACATTTATATAGTGTGCTGAAATTTATTGTCACTTGTTACTATGGAAAAAAAACTATTTGGGCGGTTTGTTTGGGGTGTCTTCACCTTGTCCGGAACCACAATTAGCTACCCCTCAACCTACTACACCTATTGAAAATATTGAATATGAAATTCCTTCGGGTATGATAGAACAACTGCTAGCTAATCCTTACGCAGGAGATGGAACCGAACATCCTAATATGCACTTGATATATGTAGAACAAATTTGTGGATTGTTTAAGCTTGCAGGTTTACCCAGGGATGAAGTTATGAAAAAGGTTTTCCCTTTATCTTTGAAGGGAAAAACATTGGCATGGTATAGGCTATGCGATGATATTGGATCTTGGAATTTGAATCGATTGAAATTGGAGTTCCACCAAAAAATTTATCCTATGCATCTAGTTCATTGTGATCGGAACTATATATATAGTTTTTGGCCTCATGAAGGAGAAAGTATCGCTCTAGCTTGGGGGAGGCTTAAGTCAATGTCATACTCATGCCCCAATCATGAGATCTCAAGAGAAACTATTATCCAGAATTGTTATGCTCGGCTTTCTCGTAATGATGAAACCATGCTTGATACTTCTTGTGCTGGTTCTTTTATGGACTATTGAATTCCGTTGGGATCTTTTGGAAAGAATTAAATGCAATTCTGAAGATTGGGAACTCGACGAAGGTAAAGAGTCGGGTATTAAACTTAAGTATGATTGTGTTAAATCTTTTATGGATACCAATGCTTTTCAAAAGTTTAGCACTAAATATGGACATGACTCTGAGATAGTAGCCTCCTTTTGTGAGTCATTTGCTACTCATGTTGAACTCCATAAAGAGAAGTGGTTTAAATATCACCCACCTATTAAACAAGAAATTAAAGAACCGGTACCGGTTAAAGAAGAAACTATACTTTATAATGTTGATCCAGTTGTTCCTTCTGCTTATATTGAGAAACCACCTTTCCCTGTTAGGATAAAGGAACATGCTAAAGTTTCAACTATGGTTAACAAAAGCTATATTAGAATACCTAAACCTGATGAACAAATCAAAGTAGAACCTAGCATTGCTATGGTTAAAGATCTCTTAGAAGAAGATATAGATGGGCATGTTATTTACTTCTGTGAAGAAGCTGCTAGAATTGTCAAACCAGATAAAAAGGACAAACATAGACCTGTTGTTGGCATGCCTGTCATCTCAGTTAAAATAGGAGATCACTGTTATCATGGTTTATGTGACATAGGTGCTAGTGTGAGTGCTATTCCTTACACCTTATATCAAGAAATTATGAATGGCATAGCCGCAGAAATAGAAGACACATATGTTACTATTAAACTTGCTAATAGAGATAGTATATCACCAATTGGGATTGTTAGAGATGTTGAAGTATTGTGTGGGAAAATAAAATACCCTACTGATTTTCTTGTTCTTGGTTCCCCACAAGATGATTTTTGTCCCATTATCTTTGGTAGACCTTTCTTGAACACCGTTAATGCTAACATAGATTGTGAGAAACAAACTATCGGTGCTAGTTTTGGTGATGAGTCTCATGAGTTTAATTTTTCCAAGTTTAGTAGAAAGCTTCATGAAAAGGAATTGCCTAGTAAAGATGAATTAATTGGTCTTACTTCTATTGCTGTTCCACCTACTGATCCTTTAGAAAAATATTTGCTAGACCATGAAATGATTTACATATGCATGAAAGAAATGAAATAGATAAAATTTTCTTTGAACAATGTCCACTGCTTAAACACAATCTGCCTATTGAAACTCTAGGAGGTCCTCCTCCACCTAAAGGTGATCCTGTGTTTGAATTAAAACAATTGCCAGACACTTTGAAATATGCTTATCTTGATGAAAAGAAGATATATCCTGTTATTATTAGTGCTAACCTTTCAGAACATGAAGAAGAAAGATTATTGAAAGTTCTAAGGAAGCACCGAGCTGCTATTGAATATACTCTTGATGATTTAAAGGGCATTAGTCCCACTCTATGTCAGCACAAAATTAATATGTAACCTGATGCTCAACCCGTTGTTGATCACCAACGTCGGTTAAATCCGTAGATGAAAGAAGTGGTAAGAACGGAAATATTAAAACTTCTGGAAGCTGGTATAATCTATCATGTAGCTGATAGTAGATGGGTAAGTCCTGTTCATTGTGTTCCTAAGAAAGGAGGTATAACTGTTGTTCCTAGTGATAAGAATGAACTTATTCCACAAAGGATTGTTACAGGCTATAGAATGGTAATTGATTTTATAAAATTAAACAAAGCAACTAGAAAAGATCATTACCCTTTGCCTTTTATTGATCAAATGTTTGAAAGATTTTCTAAGAACACACACTTTTGCTTCCTTGATGGATATCCTGGCTTTTCAAAAATACATGTTTCTCAACCTGATCAAGAAAAGACCACTTTTACTTATAGACGTATGCCTTTTGGTTTATGTAATGCACCTGCTACCTTTCAAAGATGTATGACTTCTATATTCCCTGACTTTTGTGAAAAGATTGTTGAGGTTTTCACGGATGACTTCTCTGTTTATGGGAAGTCTTTTGATGATTGTTTAAGCAATCTTGATCGAGTTTTGCAGAGATCTGAACAAACAAATCTTGTCTTGAATTGGGAGAAGTGACACTTTATGGTTAATGAAGGCATTGTCTTGGGTCATAAAATTTCTGAAAGAGGTATTGAAGTGGACAAAGCTAAGATTGATGCAATTGAGAAAATGTCGTGTCCTAAAGATATAAACGATCCTTGTTCATTTTGCACAGAGAGCAGCACAGGATAGCGGCCGAAGGTGACTCGCTGTTTGAGGCGTTGGCGAGGCCAAGTGGGACACCCCATTCAACTGGGCATTGAACATATTGAAACGACTCCCGGTGGACACTCGGCCGTCGTATGGATGCGTGCACGGTGTCGGAGACGGTGCCACGTGGAAGAAGTACTACCGTGAGACCATGGAGGAGAGAAAGGAAAGACAGAGGTTAACTGAAGAAACATCGACCAGAAGGTTGAGATTGCGGTTGAGAAGAAATCAGCTGAGACAATTGCAACAGCGATAGCTACCTCAAAACAGGTGATTGCAGATTTGTCTGGTGTCTTGGTCCCGACCGTTGTCAGTTGGAGCAGGCAAAATCCAAAAAAAATGTAGTGGAATTTCCCCTTTCCGACTTCTATGGGAGTAGCTTGACAAGCGTTGCACCAGCACCTGCACCTGCTCCTACACCGCTCCCCGTGATCGCCTCCTCAGACTGGCTCCGCCCCAGCCTCCGCGCTACCCTCAGACTTCTCATAGCAGCCCGCCCTCCATCTCGGGACGTGCTCGGCGGTGCCGTCATTGGCGAGCTCGGCGCCCTCCACGGCTTTTGTCACACCGTCCCTCTTCAATAAATGTATAATCTCCCGTTTCCATTGCCTTTCGGATGTCTCATGTCGCAGACATGTCTTTGCAGGCCGACGTAACCCCGTGCACCATATTGTACACCATAAGCGACCAGAAGGTGGATGATACGTCTCCAACGTATCTATAATTTTTGATTGCTCCATGCTATATTATCTACTGTTTTGGACCATATTGGGCTTTATTTCCACTTTTATATTACTTTTGGGACTAACCTATTAACCGGAGGCCCAACCTGTAATTGATGTTTTTTGCCTATTTGATGTTTGAAGAAACGGAATATCAAACGGAGTCCAAACGGAATGAAACCTTCGGGAACGTGATTTTCTCAAGAAATATGATCCAGGAGACTTGGACCCTCCATCAAGAAAGGAGGGAGGCGGTGACGAGGGTGGAGGGCCTCATGGGCCCCCCTTTGCTCCACCGACGTACTCCTTCCTCCTATATATACCTATGTACCCCCAAACGATCAGATACGGAGCCAAAAACCTAATTCCACCGCCGCAACCTTCTGTACCTACGAGATCCCATCTTGGGGCCTGTTAGGAGCTCACGGAAGAGGAATCCACCACAGAGGGCTTCTACATCATCACCATAGCCCCTCCGATGAAGTGTGAGTAGTTTACCTCGGACCTTCGGGTCCATAGTTAGTAGCTAGATGGCTTCTTCTCTCTTTTTGGATCTCAATACAATGTTCTCCCCCTCTCGTGGAGATCTATTCGATGTAATCTTCTTTTTGCGGTGTGCTTGTTGAGACCGATGAATTGTGGGTTTATGATCAAGTTTATCTATGAACAATATTTGAATCTTCTCTGAATTCTTTTATGTATGATTGGTTATCTTTGCAAGTCTCTTCGAATTATCAGTTTGGTTTGGCCTACTAGATTGGTTTTTCTTGCAATGGGAGAAGTGCTTAGCTTTGGGTTCAATCTTGCGATGTCATTTCCCAGTGACAATAGGGGCAGCAAGGCACGCATTGTATTGTTGCCATCAAGGCTAAAAAGATGGGGTATTTATCATATTGCATGAATTTATTCCTCTACATCATGTAATCTTGCTTAAGGCGTTACTCTGTTTTGTTGAACTTAATACTCTAGATGCATGCTGGATAGCGGTCGATGAGTGGAGTAATAGTAGTAGATGCAAAAGGAGTCGGTCTACTTGTCTCGGACGTGATGCCTATATACATGATCATATCTAGATATTCTCATAACTATGCTCAATTACATCAATTGCTCAACAAAGAATTTGTTCACCCACCGTAGAATACTTATGCTTTTGAGAGAAGCCACTAGTGAAATCTATGGCCCCCGGGTCTATTCTCATCATATCAATCTCCCAACACTTTATTATTGCTTTGCTTTTTTACTTTACCTTTTTATTTTACTTTGCATCTTTATACCAAAAATACCAAAAATATTATCTATCATCTCTATCAGATCTCACTCTCGTAAGTGACCGTGAAGGGATTGACAACCCCTATCGCGTTGGTTGCGTTGAGCTATTTGTTTTGTGTAGGTACGAGGGACTCGTGCGTAGCCTCCTACTGGATTGATACCTTGGTTCTCAAAAACTGAGGGAAATACTTACTCTACTCTGCTGCATCACCCTTTCGTCTCTAAGGAAATCCAACGCAATGCTCAAGAGGTAGCAGTGGACGTGGTGAAGGTGACGATAATGAAGCTGAAGGAACCATTGTTCCACAGCCGGCCGATCCCCCATGATGTCTTAGAGGTTTCCGTGGCCAGTGTCAAACCGGGCCACGAGAATTTGGCTCCTCCGGTACTAGGGGGTGACGACGAGACCCCACGGCGGCTTGGTGATTGCAAGGGGTGGGTCCTGTTGTGGCCAAAGAGTCCGCTTCGTTTGGAGGCGGCCGGGAGCACACCCACGAGCACGTAGTCTCAGCAAGGTATGAACATCAACACCCCACCTACCCAATTAGCATCAGCTGTCATGCTGGGTGATAGAGGATGGGGTGAGGAAGAGGCACCATTAGTCGCTGATGACGTCACCATAGATGAGGATGAGGATGACACTCAACAGTATCTCAATATTGGCACCTATGATGACGGCGGATTGATGGCTCAGCAGTATGAGTACTCAGGGTTTGAGCGTCATGAGTCGGTGCCTGAATTGCCGCCTCCGGAGGCTGAACGTATTATAGACGACCTTCTGGTAGCAAAGAAGCATAGGAAGAGACCGAGGAAAGGCAACAAAGCTGCTTCTATGATCCAGCCGCTTCAGCAGCCTCGGGTTCAAGACCGTATACCTATCCCCGGTGCGGCAAAATGGCATATCCCCCGTGAACCAATCCTACCTAAGGCAGCAGTAGAGGCCACACACGGCGATCTAAGGAGACTTCATGACGATGTGTTGCGGAGAGATAAAAGCCTCATCACCTCAGAAAATCCAGGATACCCACTCTACGTGGTTAACGTGCCGCCGCAAAGGTCGTACGTCGACACATTCCCCGCGGAGAAGTTCTTCCTTCGATTCGATTACATCTTCGACATGTTTCACTTGAAGAAGCTGGATTTTATGTTTGTCTGCCTTTATGCCTTGTACATGAAATACATCATCGGGATTGAGTGGATACCTTATATCTGTGTCGCTGACCCGTACTTCATGCACGAGGGCTTCTTGGCAGTCTGCGCAGAGCACCATGAATACGCGAGGGACTACATCGTCGATTTCATGGTCGCCAATAAGGACAAGGAGACGATTGTCATGCCTTATCATCCCCTGTAAGTCATCCGTGCGGATATCCTTCCTTTGATTTCAATCATTCATTTGCACGGTGGAGGCTAATTAATTTGAGGTGTACTTATTTTGCGCAGCGGCGGGCATGCTGTCCTCATTATCCTTTACCCCTGATACTCCCATGCTCTTTACTTGGACTCGTCAAAGAACATGAACAAAAAGGATTACACCCACATCAAGTCTGTTCTCGATAGTGCTATCTTTTACTACGGCATACAGGGTGGAGAGATCAAGACCAAGAAGAAAAGGGATGGCAGGCTCGCCTTCGGCCATAAGACTGACTTCTGCTGCATCCAGCAACCGAGTGATACTCTTAGTGATGGATCCTATGTCCTACACCACATGCTGGAGTACAGACGGGATCAGCAGAACCTTCACATGTTACCTAAATCCGGTGATGCCCATATTCTGTAATGGGCAAAGAACATAGGAGATATCCCAGATCATCGACTTCGAGCTGAGTTCTATCACATCTAGCATGAACTTGCCCAAATCATCATGAAGGAGGTCCTCAAAAAACAGGGATGTTCTACGAGGAAGGGCAAATGTCGCGAGAAGACGTCCGAACATGCGTAGCCACTCAGCATCTCGACCTGAAGCCTTTCACTAAGCTCGGGGACTATCACCCTGACTTGGATGGATGGCACAACATGTTGGAGTGCTTGTCGATATATGGCAATCTATCCGTTTAGTCCATACTTTGTGAATAATGAAACTTTGAGTTATGCATGACAAAACTTTATTTGTGATGTAATTAAACCGTCCTCCTCAACTAGCGAAGATCACTCTAGTTAGGGCATTTTGGGTACGATGAACTTTGTTATTTATGCTTATGATATGTTGCTTCTATTTTTGTCAAGTCTGTCTCTTTCTGTTGCTCAACTATATATGTTGCATATCATCGACTCATGTGACGATGCAGGTGCATAGATCATCAATGACGAAGAAGTGCTATGCTAGGAGTATACGACGAGTGGCCGGAGTGTCTGGCCCAGGTGTACCGGTTCGGTTTCGGCGGCTGACCCGATGAGTTAGTTTAGGTTCACGCTAGTGCGAGAGAGGGATACGAACCGACGCCTCAATAAGTACTACATTATGTATGATGAGACATGTCATGTAACTTTTATATATAGCTATATCGTGATTATGATGTGACGACATGATTTGTGTTGGATGATACGATGAGACTATTATGTGTATGAAATGATGAGAATATTGCATGTTTATGATATGATTAGAATACTGTATAAAACCTATACAAATCATCACAAATATGTGGCAAAAAAAGATATGAGAAAATATAGTAGTAGCGCTCTTTAGCGCTGGACAGGAAAACGCTACTGCTAAAGCACTTAGCAGTAGCACTGGTATGGGACGCGCCACTGCTAAGTAGTTATAGCGGTAGCGTGTGTCAATATGCGCTACTGCTAAACGTTAGCTACAGAGCCTTATTAGTAGATCGGGTACCTGCGCTACTAATACACCAAATACCTGTGCTACTGCTAGGCTTTTCCCTAGTAGTGACTCGATCAGTGGCAACGTGCGAGCCACCGCCTCCAGGTCGTTCACCTGTGGTCCCGACCATCAACTTCTACGGATCAAATTATCACGCGAGCAGACTATTCCTACAAAGGTGCGCTCCACCATGTACCCCGTACCCGTGCATGCAGCAATCGTGCACCTAGGCTTTTAGGGTTTATTTGTTAATGGTGCCTTCACATAACTCTCATGTGTGCGAGACAGCGAGAGACCGACTGCGTGCGTGCGCCTCTTCTCTTCGTATATGTACTCCACTTTAGTCTGGTGTCCAAAAAATTATACATTAGTAATAACTACTAGCAATGTGCCAATGCGTTGCCACACGATCAAAGTAGATTAATACATATTCACCGATTTGATAGAAAAAAGTGTCTAGTTTTTAAATACGTATATCACTAAAAATATGTTATGTTTCACTCAAAATATATTCCTTTGGCGGTTTTGATGAGATAAGGGAGGAATGTGGTTGGTTTCAAGATTTGAGAAGTGGTATATCTCTAATTTCTACTCTTACCAGCAGGATGCCTGTGCGTTGCATGGGACATCAAGATCTCGTGGGAGAAAAGGATGAACAAGGGAAGGCCTTATCTGCAAATGTGGAGAGGAGTGCGGGTAAATTGTCATAGTTTCCTTCCTATCCGTTAGATATATATCGGACGGCCTATATTGCAGGATGGCAGGCACACAATCATCACCAACTATGCTTTTTATAAGAGTAGAGAAATCCAGAAAAAACGACATTTTAATATAAATGCCGGTTGGCTTTGGTTTAAAAGTTTACAGCCCATTTATTACAACTTATAGACCATTTTCTAGGGAAGCCCATTTCTTACTACTTACATCCCTCCTCGTCTTGAAAGATTTGTGGCCTAGCAGGGCCGAGAAAAGCAAGTAGGCCTCAGTTGGGTATTATCCAAAAAAAGATAAAAAACAGAGTTGGTGATGATGGTGTGCCTGCCATCCTGCAATATAGGCTGTCCGATTTATATCTGACGGATAGGAAGGAAACTATGACAATTTTGCAAAAAGATACCCACACACCTCTCCACATTTGCAAATAAGGCCTTCCCTCGTTCATCCTTTTCTCCCACAAGATAAACTACTCATACAAATGCATCTTGATGTTCCATGCAATGCATGGGCATCTTGCTAGTTGTTGCAAAAAGCCCATGTGTGTGTGTGTGTTGTGTGTGTGAGAGAGAGGGAGAGAGGAGGAGGACGGAGTGCGTGTGTGACAAAGACACAAAGAGTGTGCGTGTGAGACGTATCAGCTTAAAATGAGGCGATAGTGTGTGTGTGCATGATCGAGAGGGCGTGTCTCAAGAAGGGACGAAAAATCTACATAGATACAAGGGAGCGCGAGAGAGACATGTACAAGATAGTGGAAGCACGAGTGTGCGGGTGTATAAACCTATCTGGAGGCTAGTCGATCAATGTTTGTGAGGGAAATACGAGTCGGGGGTGCAAAAGCGAGAGTTTTGTGTGTGTGTGTGAGATAGAGACTGTAGTCGGGAAGCGGAGTGGAAGCAGGAGTTGTGTGTGTGTAAGAGAGAGGGGGGAGTTTGTCTGATCAGTAAACAAATGAATAATGTTAGTTTCAAACTGGGATGGAGACGGAAAGGAGACTGCAACAAATGTTGTGTGTGCGGGAGAGAGTAATTTTAGTGGCATGAGTCATATCTAGAGAGATATAGGGTGTGTGAGAGAACCCCATAGAGAGAAAGACAGAGTGAAAGACGAGTGAGAGTGTGTGTGTGGCAGTGAAAAAGAAAGCTTACGTACCTACTGATACCAGAGAACGGTAGAGACGTGAGAGATAATGAAAACCGTGTAATGCATAATGATAGGGATATTGTGACACTTCTCAAGGGAGACGTCGAAAGACCACGTTTGCGAAAATAGGAGAAACATGAAGTGACGTGCGGGTGAGATGGAGAAAAGAAAGTGATAGATACATGAAGGAGCATGCGAGAAAGATGGCCATGAAAGGAGATTCAAATATTTAGTTGCGTGTATAGAAAATGTCAACATAAAAGGGATTCAAATATTTGAATTCGAGATAATGATACATGTAATTCATACTCGGACATAAATTGATCTATCAAACATGCATACTCATATGAATTCACGTGCATCTATGTTATTTGATATCTAGATATTACTGATCCATACATTTTAGTAGAACATAATTTGGTTAAATTTTTTTGAATTCAACCTTATGATTTTGAGATCATTGTATTTGTAAATCATATTATATATATAAAGGAGCAGAATTCTTTGTTGTGCTTTTTAAAGTATATATAAAAATGATGTATATAGAAAATAAAAAATGGATCCTACCTGAACAAAAATAGAATACAAACTGGATTCAAATTGAGTTTGCATGGTAAACGTGCACTCTTGCTTTGCAAAAAATTGAATGAAGCGGGGAAAGTCACAGTAACCGCCCGAAACCAAAATCTGCGAGATGGAAATTACTGCCTATCCCTGACATGCAAAGCCTATCGGCTCGATTTCTATATGTTTCAATAGGGGTAGGTTTGTAATTTCACTCAAACGTGACATAACCGCCTCTCACCCGGATTCATACACGGTGGGCGCCAAAAAACAGTGTCTCCTCGGCCGAAATCGACCCCCTCCCCGATTCATACATGGTGGGCGCCAAACAAACTCTCGTCGGCAAATATTCAGTGTATGCGAGATTACCGTCCTATCCCCAACCGACTAATATTGTTGTGATGTAGAAAATTTTAAACAGGGGCTAAGTTTGTAAATTTCCTTGCATTTGAGACAAGCGCACCCTGAAGACATGGTTCCCCCCTTCCTCTCTCCCTCCATTTCCCCATTCATACTCCGTGGGCGCCAAAACACCCTCTCCACCCCAGCCTCCTCCGTCCGCCACCCCATCGACCGCCGTCCTCCTCCACCATGACAGAGCTGATACCTCGACGCCGTTGTCCATTACAAGAGATCGACATCTCTCATCCATGGCTTTGGACTGGGATCCTTGCACCCCGTCCTCTCGCTTCATCCCCGTCGTCATCCACCTTGCTGGCGCCGCTCCTACAACTGTCTCGTCCACCGCGCTGGGATATTTCCCCTGCCGCCATAGTATACCCTCCTAGATTGGCTTCCAAGCAACTGATAGCCATCGCTACCACAACACCGTCAAATTCTCAGCAGATGCATACACGGCGCCGCACCAGAGGCGGTACTCTTTCGTATCAGCTCAACTTATTTATCGCAACAAGAAAATAGATCGCCACTGCTTTACTCTGATTTCTTGTCCATCACTTGTTAGTTGAAAGCAAACATTGGTTGCGAAGTTGCCTTTGTCCGGTTTGCACCTTCAGATCCGCCATGGCACACTCAACACTATACTTGCAATGCTTATGGTTTTCCCCTTTTATATTCCACACTAGTTAAGTGATTGTAGACTAAATTTCAAAATTGGGTCTCTCAATTTTTGAGAGCTAGCCATAGTTCGCCAGTGTAAAGGAAGGGGATCGGGTGGGGATGGTGGTTGTGGGGGGGGGGCGGTGGCCTGGCGGTTGTGGGGCCTCGCCGAACAAAGAAAACTCAACGCGGGTGGGGGTGGGGGTGGCGGAGGAACACGGGCGGTGGGGGCGGTTCAGGGGAGGGTGGGGGGTCGGGGCTGGTTGTTTGGCCGGTGGTTCGGCCGGCGGCTCGTGCAGTGTTCTGTATGGGAAGAATCAGAGATGAGGAATAAGAAGGGTTAGGAGATGTAGGATCTTCATCCAACCACCTGAAATGGTCGACTGAGCCCAAATGACAAAAGTCACACGACTTGCATGCAGGCATGCCTTTATATTCAGTACCATCATCGTAGCTGCTTAGCACTGCTCCTGGATCCATCAAGCTAAACAACGTGCCACTCATAATTCCAAATTTGTTGCTCGAATATGAATCTGATATGATGCTGATATTACTAAAATAGATAATGTTTAATTGGTCAGCTAATGTTCCTACTTTACTTTCGAAAAGCACGTGCACCACATATAGAGAGACATCAGGGAGTTGCATTCTTAATGCGCCTCGGTTCATCATGTGTGGGCCTCAAGAATCTAACATTTTATTATAAAAAATCTGCTTGCTCTTCTTTAGCATGTTCCTCTGCCGTTCTTTTTTAATAAGTACTCTCTCCGTTCCTAAATACACGTCTTTGTATAGATTAAACCATGGACTACATATGGAGCAAAATGAGTGAATCTACACTCTAAAATGTATCTGTATACATCTATATGTGATCCATAGTGGAAATCTCTACAAAGACTTATATTTTGGAACGGAGGGAGTATGATAGTAGTCTGATATGTTCCTTGTAGTGAAGATGAGCAGGGACATTTGTAGTGTAGAGGTCTATACGGTCGGTTGTGATGGACACTTTGAACTCTTCGGGCCTCTTTGATTCGTAGGATTTTGTAAACATAGGAATAGGAATTGTAGTGGCCTGCCCACTTGAATCCTACAAGATTAGCAAGGAAATGCAGGGAGCTGTGTCGCCTTTGAGAGTTACACTGATATTAACAGTACCGCACTTTCAGTTGAAGAGAGCCGGTATCCGAAGCCTTTCTAGCTGTACCGGCAATAGTAGCCTATATTTTCCAGCAAGTTCCACTTTGCTGATTTTACTTGTGATGCTTACAGTTTTCCCGTTATATCTACACTATGATCTGTGTAGCTGCTTTGTGTCGCACTAGCAGCAGTCCACTCTTGAAGCTAAACAACACACCAATCATAATTCCAAAGCTTACTTCTTCAAATACTAATTGTGATATGATACTGATATTAGTTAACAGACACACATTTAATTGGTCATGCAATGCTCCCACTTGATTTTACAAATGCATGTGGCCACATATAGGGAGACAGCATGGAATTGCATTTCTTTGGGCACAATGATTCATCATGAGTGGGCAACCAACATTCTATGCAATGAAGCAGAACCTCAAGAATATGCTTCCTCTTCTGTTCTTTAACATGTTCCTCTTTTGTTATTCTGTATTTAGTACTTACAGTATGTTCCTTGTCAGGAAGGGGAGCAGGGACATCTGCAGTCAACAGCTGATAGAGTTGGCCTGTACGTGATCGATAGGCTTTCAATTAGTAGTGGCAATACAACACCGTGTTTTCCAGCAAGTTCCACTTTCCCGATTTGTATATCCTGGTTATGTTGTACCCCTTTTATGTACACTATGATCTGCCTAGTTGCTGTGTGCTCTTGTTATTATGGTTTGGCAATAAACTCTCTATACAGTATATTATGAACCTATTTTTTGTGTACTTGTGCCAGATTATATTAATGCACGCACCATATTACATCACACATGTGCTCTCTCATCAGAATCCAGTGATAGCACACAAGGGTTTACAGGGCGACTCTATATTAGAATATCTTCTGCATTACAAAGACAATATCACTACTATTTATGTTTTCATGCTTCTCAGATATTATACGTAATCAAAGTGAATATCAGAATCCACGCATCAGAAAAATATTGTGGAACACTGCAACGACTTACACAATTGGCACCAAGACATTGAGTGCCATTTTGGAAGCAATGAAACTCATACGCTCCCCACCTGTAGATTCTTGTTCAGAATATGATCCTAATGACTATTCTGACCTCGAGGAGTCAAAAGCAGATGGCCTGTCTTGTTCACCCATCAAGGTGCATGTTCTAATTTGGGAAGGTTTTATTGATTGCGCATATGTTGCATAAGTTGTCTTGCATTTCTTCTACTTTGTTGCACCGCCATCTGCTTAGTTTACTCATCATATATGTCAAGATGCCATGCCCGTCCATTATCAAATACATATTCCATCTGTCATCATACCATGTTTTTGCACTCAAATGTTATTCTTGTGCATCAGACATAAAAAAGGAAGAGGGTGATTGCCGAACCTGAAGGAGCACCAGCCAAGTCCTTGAAAAACATGGTGGTGCCGGAGAAATCAGACAGCACCCCACTTATATTGGCTCTACAACTAGTGACACAAAATGTAGGACCGACTCCAGTAATGTACCCATACTTCACTGGCCACACCACTAGCCCCACCACACAAGACCTGCACTCCAGCAAAAGGTATGCCGATTTCAGTTGCCATAGCACCAGCTGTACCACAGAAAAATCCCACTCCAACAAAAAGTACAGCAAGTCCACCGGCCGAAGACCTATCCCAACTGCAGAGACGACCAATTCCTACAGATTGGAACCCCATTCCAGTTATTCCCATTTTAAAAGACAATGCTTTCAATGTTGGTAGGCACTACGTGCATATATTCCCATCATGGGAAGATTATACTGAAGACAAACACCATTTTCACATCTTCCTGTCCCACTTACGTGTAAGTGCAATTATTCATGGTGATTATTTTCCTATTTTCTGTTGATTGAACACATCAATGATTTACATTACATTGTTGTAAGTAGACGAGGGTCAATCTGGATAGTCATGACGAGCAAAGCTTTCTTGCGCTTTTCAAGGAAGCATTGCAGCAGTATCGGTGTTACCTGAGGAAATCACACTTCGATGGCAAGTCTATAAACGAATTTTCGGTGAAGTCTCCTGTGCTAAATTTAGAAGACATTGAATGTAAAGACCTTGTTATGCACTGGTCTCGTTCCCAGGATGAGGTACTATCTATGATATCACATGACAATTTGATCTTCTACTTTTCTACATGTGCCTTACGGATCTCTTTTGCAGGAAATCTTCTCGAAGAAGAATTCCGGTTTGAAAAGGACGACATATCGCAAATATGCTGCCCGCTGAATTGCTCTTGTTAGTACCTGTTGTCTTGTATCACCGTACTTGCATTCATACCTGGTTCATTATGTGATAGCAATATGCATGATAGCTTGCTTATCAGTTGTTCGCTCCAAATTATCTGATCTGTATGAATGGTTACATTAGTTTAGAATATATCCAACGCCAATGAAATTTTTTAGCTCTGCATTATTCTTGTAAGTACCTATTGTCCTTTATCAGTGTGCTTATAATGACAGTTAGTTGATCATGTACCATCACTCTGCAGCTTATTTTCCTTTGCCCTCCATTTTCTACACATCAGATCTATATTTACTCTTACCATAAGGTTGGATAACACCGATGGTACTGAAGAAGTTTAGCTCTGCGTTGCTCTTGGTTGTACCTTTTGCCTGTATCGCTGTACTTACATTTATAGCTACTTGGTTATGTAGTATCACTCTTCATCTTATCTTTACTATTCTCCATTTTTTCTTATAGTATCACATCTATATTTACTCTTAGCAAAATGTAGAATAAAGGCAATGCTTATGAAGAAGATTCTATGGTAAACTTCTGGAATTGCCCCCCCCCCCTCCATCAACATGGACAAGGGCTTTATAGAGCCTCTCTTCACCAATAATGTAAGTTTGTCCTTCTCAAGCCTTCAAACTTTGTTGTGTGTATTTGGTTAGGCATGACTGCAACAGCTGTTTATTTTTGGTGTTTGCATCAAATTGCATGTTTAAAGTTTATTGTGTAGTTCATAAACAAAAGTTTGTCCTTCTCAATTTAAGTTTTCAGTTGTACAACCAAGTTCCTTCTTCATACATGTAAATTAAACTATACAGAGCAAGTGATCTTCTTTTGCACTGCATGTATGCTTCTATTCTTGATCCGTAATCCAGTGGTGTGGTGAACCTACCCACTACAAAGACAATGTCATATTCTGCAATGTCTTAACTATGAACAATGTCATATCATTCTACTATTATTTAAACCATCTCTTTATTTGCCAATCTGAAATGGGATAAATTGATAGCACACTAACCATTGATACTTATGAGTTCTTGATCTGTAATCCAGTAGTGTCGTGAAGCTGCCAACTCCTTCATAATGTCATTTCCTGCCATGTCTTAACCTGAACAATACCATATTATGTTAATGCTATTTTAAACTGTGTCACTTTATTCGTCAATAAGAAGTGTGATGAATTGTCAGCACTGATACTTATATGTGCAAAACCTGTCATATGTCTGCTTGTTTCTCTTTCAGAGTGATGAGGATATAAGTGTCAAACAAGCGTAGTCTCATCAGCTTGTTCAGCTGCTTGCACTACAGCTCCCGAGCAGGGCTAACCTTTCTTGAACTCTATTGAAGTGATGTCAGTTTTGTATATTATTTTGTCGGCGTGTTTATTTGCACTGGTGGTGATCTTTGATGCCCAGTGTATGCAATCTGTTCTCTGCTTGTGCTTTATTATCATAGTGGCGAACTTTGATGCCCAGTGGATGTAATATGCCAAAATTTATTTATTGTATAGTCCAGGTTTTTTCTTATTCACGATGCTGCAGTTATTTTACTGTATATATATCTTGTCTTCACAGTAAATCGCCAAACCGTAAAATTACGGTACATAGTCGGGCCGTCTTGCAAATCACTATGTATGATCCGCATCATGGGCCCAGTCATCTTGGTCCGTTAACAGGCCTAAATGTAAACTGACCCACTAGTAGATTCGGGCCTTTAATAGGCCGAGTAAACCGCCGGCCCTATTTTCGCAAGAAAATTCAATGGGCTTTTAGTAGGCTGAAAAGTAGGTTGGGCCTGAAATGTGCCGAACAGCTCACGGGCCGACAACAGGCCGAAATAGACCCCAGCCCATGATTGTGCCAATCACATCACAGGCCGTTAACAGGCCAAAATTGTCTCAGTCCTTGTTAGGCCCAATCAGATTATCGGCTGTGAGCAGGCCGGCTGCAAACTGGGCTGTAGTTAGGCCCAACTATATGACGGACTTTTAACATGCCAAAATAAATATAGGGCCAAAATGTTAAACGGGCCTTTAACAGGCCAAAACTAATGTCAGGCCGAATTACTAAATAGGCGTTTAGCAAACAGAAATCCTGACCAGGCACTACTAGGAAAATGCATGCTAGTGGTGCACCAGTTTTGCCTTCTAATGGCGCACTACTGGTGCGCCACTAGCATCATGCCATTAGAATTAAATTCTAATGGCGCACCACTGGTGCGCCATTAGTATCTGGTGTTCTAATGGCGCACCATGTAGTGCGCCATTAGAATTGCCCACAGTGCGCCTTTAGAATTGCACACAGTGCGCCATTAGAATTCCTCCCAGGGTAATGGCGCACCACATAGAAGTGTGCCATTAGTAACAATTTTTTTCAAATTTTTTTCAGATTTTTTAATTTTTTTTTCAATTTTTTTTCGTTTTTTTCTTAATCTCAGGTCACTATGGCTTAATCTCGGGTCAATATGCTTAATCTCAGGTCAATATGCTTAATCTTAGGTCAAATCGCCATCCGTGGTCAAACTTCCTGAAAGGTCACCCATCCTCACACTACTCCAGCCCAAGCACGCTTAACTTCAGAGTTCTATCCAACCCCAAAGAATGCTCACTTCACGTGCACTTGTTGATATATCTAGCATATCAATCCTATTATACCTTGTTGATGTCTAGGACTTTGTTCATGTTCATGACTATGATGAAATTTTGAAAAATATTTCAAACTTCCCGGTCATATTACGTATCATTTTTTGAAAAAAAAATTCAAAACCAATTTTTTTCTATTACTAGTGGCGCACCACATCCACGGTGCGCCACTAGTAAGTTTGAATTTTTTTGAATTTTTTTGCCTCTAGATCTTGAAAGCCCCGTAATTTTTCGAGTAGATGATTTTTCATATAAAAAACTTTCTAATCCGAGTTCGTATGCAAAAGTTATGCCCATTTTACAAATTTCCAGAGAGATTTTGCAAATAAAGTCGAAATTCATATTTGTAAATTTTTGCAACAACTAGACCACATATCACATAGGAAACTTATTTTCTTTTATTTTTTTTGATATTTCCATCATTTTCTTTTATTTTTTTTAAACTGAAAAGGCGATCCACAGGGGGGGTGCATTCGGTGTTGGGCCAAGTTAGTAATGGCACACCGTGGGGTGGTGCGCCATTACTAGTTAAACTAGTAATGGCGCACCACACCCATGGTGCGCCATTACTAGTTTTGAAAAAAAATAAAAAAATTGAATTTTTTTTGATTTTTTTTAAAAACTTAGTAATGGCGCACCAGTGGACAGTGTGCACTGTCCACAGGTGCGCCATTACTAACAATTTTTATTTATTTTTTTTTACTTTTTTTTTCAAAACTACTAATGGCGCACGGCGGATGTGGTGCGCCATTACTATGTCAACTAGTAATGGCGCACTATACGACGGTGCGCCATTAGTAACAATTTTTTATGTTTTTTAAAACTTCTAATGGCGCACCACACACCAAAGCGCCATTAGTAATATATTACTAATGGCGCACCGAGACATGGTGCGCCATTAGAATATAGTAATGGCGCACCACATGACAGGTGCGCCATTAGAGGCCATTCCATCTATAGCCCTTTTTGTAGTAGTGAGGCCTCAAGTGGGCCCAAAAGCACATCGTCTAGTTGATGGGCCGAATCTGATATGGGCCATAATTTAGCCCAAAGCCTCTTAAAGGGCCGCTGGGCCGTAATATGGCCCAGAACATCGCAGGCTATTAACAGGCCGGATCTCATATGGGCCTTTATTACTGACGGAGTCCTGGATCAGGGGTCCTCGGGCGTCCGGCCTATTGGACATGGGCCGGACTGATGGGCTGTGAAGATACAAGACCGAAGACTCTCTCCCGTGTCCAGATGGGACTCTCCTTGGCATGGATGGCAAGCTTGGCATTCGGATACGAAGATTCCTTTCTCTATAACCGACTTTGTACAACCCTAGTCCCCCCCCCCCCGGTGTCTATATAAACTGGAGGATTTAGTCAATAGGGACAATCATAATCATACAGGCTAGTCTTCTAGGGTTCTAGCCATTACGATCTCGTGGTAGATCAACTCTTGTAATACTCATATTCATCAAGATCAATCAAGCAGGAAGTAGGGTATTACCTCCATAGAGAGGGCCCAAACCTGGGTAACATCGTGTCCCCTGTCTCCTGTGACCATTGACCTTAGACGCACAGTTCGGGACCCCTACCCGAGATCCGCCGGTTTTGACACCGACATTGGTGCTTTCACTGAGAGTTCCGCTGCATTGTCTTCAAGAGGTTCAATGGCCTCGCCAATCATCTTCAGCAATGCTGTCCAGGGGGAAAATTTTCTCCCCGGCCAGATCTTCGTGTTCGGCGGCTTCACACTGCGGGCCAACTCGCTTGGCCATCTAGAGCAGATCGATAGCTACACCCCAGGTCACCAGATTAGTTTTGGAAACCTGGACTATGTCCCTGACGTCCGTGGAGACTTAATCTTGCAAGTATTCGCGACTCCAACTCTTGCTCTGCCCATAGATCTGGAACGCGCCGCCATGTCCGAAGACGGACTTCACAAGTGAGGGAGTCCTGGATTAAGGGGTCCTCGGGTGTCCGACCTGTTATCTATGGGCCGGACTGGTAGGCTGTGAAGACATGAAGGCCGAAGACTGTACCCGTGTCCGAATTGGACTCTCCTTGGCGTGGAAGGCAAGCTTGGCGATCAACTATGAAGATTCCTTCCTATGTAACCGACTCTATGTAACCCTAGATCCCTCCAGTGTCTATATAAACCAGAGGGAGTAGTCCGGATAGCAGATACTCATCACCATAGTCATACAGGCTAGACTTATAGGGTTTAGTCATTACGATCTCGTGGTAGATCAACTCTTGTAACACTCATATTCATCAAGATCAATCAAGCAGGAAGTAGGGTGTTACCTCCATAGAGAGGGCCCGAAACTGGGTAAACATCATGTCCCCCGTCTCCTGCAACCATCGACCTTAGACGCACAGTTCGGGACCCCCTACCCGAGATCCGCCGGTTTTGACACCGACATTGGTGCTTTCATTGAGAGTTCCACTGTGTCGTCGATGAAAGGTTTGATGGACCCTTCAATCGTCGATAGTGACGCCGTTCGAGGAGAAGAAACCTTCCTCCCAGGACAGATCTTCGTGTTCGGCGGCTTCGTACTGCGGGCCAACTCGCTAGGCCATCTGGAGCAGATCGATAGCTACGCCCCTGGCCATGAGGTCAGATTCGGAAGCTTGAACTAAGTCGCTGGCGTCCCCGGAGACCTGATCTTCGACGGATTCGATACCGCGACGATCGCTCCCCCTCGCTGCGATGAACACGACTTAAAATTCTCATCGGATCACATCCAGGAGATGGTTCCTATTGCTGCAACGGCCTTAGAACTAGAGCAAACTGTGCCATCCGAGGCCACAGAGTCCGCGGCATTGGAGCCGCACCTAGACTCGACACCCTCCAATATTTGCGCCAACGGAACTCTGGACTCGTCTCCGGCTATAAGTTCCGGACAATCCACGCTTGCGGACACCGAGTTGGATCGGTTATCGATTTTTGAATTCAGCACCGCAGACATCTTCCAACACTCACCTTTGGGTGATGTGATAAACTCTTTAAATAATTTGTCCTTGGAGGAGGACTCACAGCCGAACTATGTTAGGTTCGAGCTAGAGGCTGATGATGGGGAATTTTGCTTCCCACCCGCCACCCACTTCATAGCCACCGTCGATGACTTAACCGATGTACTTGATTACGGATCCGAAGACATCGGCGGTATGGACGACGATGCCGACAAGGAGCAAGGCCAAGACCCGCCATTCACTGCATGTTGGACGGCCACCTCTTCGCACGATGTGTATATGGTTGACACACCTAAAAAAGCTAGCGGCGATGATAAAGAAGATCCAGTCGCGAATAAACCTTCTGAGACACAGTCCAAGCATCGGCGCCCTAAACGCCATTCTAAGCCTCGTCGCTCAAAAGATGGCAACACTTGCACCGGATAAAATAATGCTCCGGGCAACGTAGAAAAAAATGAAGACCCAGTTGGAGCAGCATCCGAATAGGAGGAACAAGACAACGGGCAAGTTAACCCTGATAAACAGACCATGCCCAATGACGCGGATTATGATAGTTATCGCCCAGCCTCCGAGGATGAGGGGAGCCTCAGCAGCGAGGATTTCATCGTGCCTGAGGCACCTGTCGAGCAAGAGCGCTTCAAGCGCCAGCTAATAGCTACTGCAAGAAGCCTAAAGAAAAAGCAGCAGCAGCTTCAAGCCGATCAAGACCTACTCATTGATAGATGGACTGATGTCCTGCGGCCGAAAAGTACAGCCTCAAACGCCAAGCGAAGAGTTACCTGAAGCGCAGACTGCTGCCCCAGTTCGATGAGGAGGCACCGGAGCCCATACCCCCCTCGCGTAATGCGGAACGACCACCACGTGGTCGGGACAGTGCGGCGGACCGACCACCCCGCGGTCGGGATAGAACGGCAACTCAAGCTGAACAACAGCCCGCCGCACCGCCTCGTAAAAGCAGAGACAAAACATCTCGGGACTATACATACGACCTTCGGCAGGACTTGGACTGTAGAGCAGGGCACACTAGATCAATCTACAGATCATGAGGACGCTTTCCGACTCAGGATGAAGGCTACCTATTCGGACGTGACAAACCTAGTCACGCCCGGGCCGATAACCACAGATGGACTTCATCGGAGGTGCGCCGTGACGTGGCCCGATATAGAGGCGCCACACACCCCCTCTGCTTCACAGAAGAAGTACTGGATCACGAATTCCCCGAGGCGTTCAAGCCCGTCAATATCGAATCATATGACGGAACAACCGATCCCGCAATATGGATCGAGGATTTTATTCTACAAATTCATATGGCCCGAGGAGACGACCTCCACGCCATCAAATACCTCCCAATAAAACTAAAAGGGCCATATAGACACTGGTTAAATAGCCTGCCCGAAAATTCCATCGGCAGTTGGGAGGACTTGGAAGAAACTTTTCTTGACAACTTCCAAGGTACTTGTCGGTGTTCTGGGAACGGGGGTCCCCAGACTTGCCTGCCTGCGGCCTGCGGCGTGGCTCAAGTGGTGGCCCAGCACGGCCCATCTTCATCAGCACAAGACTCAAGACCCTTGCGAGGGGCCAAGAATTGCGGGGCAGACGACACAAGACTTCCTCAGGAGCGGCCTCGCCAGGCAGGCTCACGAGGAGGCGGAGAGATCAAGGCAGGGTACCTCGCGAGGTGCTCGTGACGCAAGCCATGACGATCGAGACCAGGCGGGCGCCGGCTTGCGCAGCGTCCTTGTTTCCTCTTTGGTCCAAAGGGGGCAAGCTCAGACGTGGAGTACCGAGGCATCAGGCAAAGGTTGCCATTTCAGTGCAACAAGACCAAGACCATCGGGGCGGCAGGATGGAGGTCACCGTGGAGCCCAAGACGGCGTCATTGCCAGTGCTTTTGGCAGCCGAAGACCAACTTTAGTCAGGATAACTTGTACTAGATGTTCCCCTTCAAAATGGCCGTTGTTGGCGCCCTTCCCGCCCAATATTTGGGAAGAGGACCAGTGCCTCTATAAATAGAGCTAGCCACCACCGTAGAGGGAGGCGATCAGATCAGATCACATCTGATAGAACCCTAGCCAGAGAGAGAGAGAGAGAGAGGGGCGATAGAACTCACCCCAGCAGTTCATCGCGCCAGCTCAAGAACACCTCTCGCGAGGCAGTTCGTCCTTTGTACTATCCATCATCAGCCCCTGAGGCAATCCACCACACCACACACTGGAGTAGGGTATTACACCACATCGGTGGCCCGAACCAGTATAAATCTTGTGTCCCCCGTGTTGTTCATTGTTTAGCCTAGATCTCACGAGGCGGTTGGACGTGGATCGGTAAGGGAGAGATCTCCGCGCGCACCCCAGTGTTTGAACCTCAAGGGTCTGCCGGAACCCTAAATTCGACATTTGGCGCGCTAGGTAGGGGTGCGCCGGAATCTTTCTTCTGCCACTTCGCATCCGACCTTCCTTCGTGTCCATGGCTGACGCTCGCCGGGCCCGCGCCGAGCGTCGGGCTGCTCTCGCCGCCTGTGTCGTCCAGACGGCTCCCGTCGGTGGGTGTCCCCGTCGTTCCCTGTTGCCTGCCGCCAATGCCGCCACCGGCCCGGCGGGGAACGAGCAGCAGGCCTCGTCTCTACATCCTTTGGTGCGGCGGGAAGGCCGCACAGCCACCCCGTCGCTGACTCCAGCTGGTTCGTCGTCCCACGCCCGTTGCGCCCCCACGGACGCTCACGCCGCGTTGCTCCTGGCACGCGAGCTCCAGCACTACCATCCCGTCGACGACCTCTACAAGGACTGGCTCGCCCGCATCAACAAGCTCATCAACGCCGCAGGGGCTCCCTTGCACTGTCCCTCTTGTTGCCTCGTCCTCCGTCCTGCGCAGGGGCGCAGATCAGGAGGTGCCTCCGCCACCTCCTCCCCAAGAAGGCGCCCTGGCTCCAGGGAGCGCAGCCCTTGACGAGATCCACTGCGTCCGGTGCCCACGCAACAAGAAAGGAGCTGCCAAGAAATCCCTCGTCCCCAAGAAGGTGCACGCGTGCTCCGGGCACCGGTGCGCCACGACCGCATCCCTGCGCCACCACATCAAGACACTGCACTGCTCCAGGCAGCGGCGCGCGGGAATCCCCAGGAGCAAGCCCAGCCTCAACAGAAGGCTCCGGTGGCCACCGCGGGCTGCCGCGCCTTCAGCCCCGAGCTACGCAGTGTCGCCTGGCCGGGGAAGTTCAAGCCTGACTTGCCCCATCGCTACAACGGCTTGCCGAATTTCGCTGGAGTTCCTACAGCTCTCACGAGCTGGGCATCAGCCGCCAACAGAGACGAAAAGGTCATGGCGAACTGGTTTCCCATGGCGCTCAAGGACGGTGCCCGCACCTGGCTCCTGAACCTGGCCCCTGGCACGATCTCCTCCTGGGATGAGATGCGCACCCGCTTCATCGCCAACTTCCAGGGCACTCGCAACCGTCCGCCGGCCGTGGATGACTTGCGCCGCATCAGGCAGCAGCCTGAAGAGACCTTGCAGAAGTACGTCCAACGCTTCAACAACGCTTGCCTCAAGATTCCCAGGGTGACCGAGGAGGCCATCATCTCGGCGTTCTCTGATGGCATCCGCGACGTCAAGATGAAGGAGGAGCTGGCGATCCATGAAGATCTGTGCACATCTCTGGAGTTGTTCAACCTGGCGACCAAGTGCGCAAGGGCTGAGGAGGAACGCCTTTCCCTTCTCGAGCTCCCGGCGGCAGACCCAGAGGAGAAGAAAGCCAAGGCCAAGGACGTGAAGCGCAAAGGAGTAGTTGTGCTCGCAGCAGAGCCGAACACGAAGCGAGGCAGGGACCAGCCAGAGTCGACCAAGGGCAGCCGGTACTATGTGTACCACGATCTCCACACTCACAACACTAACAAATGTCAAGAGCTCAAGGCCGTGCGAGAAGGCCGTGTCGGTTAACGTCCCGAGCGCAATGACCGGGGCTATGGCCGAGGCGGAGCAAGAGGTGGAGGACGCTGGGACGACCGTGGCCCTCGCCAGGGATGGTGTGACCGACCTCGCGAGGACCACTGGCAGGACCAGCCTCGCGAGGGGGCTTGGAGAGATCAGCCTCGTGAGGATCGCCCGCAAGGCAACGCAGGCCTTCATCCTCTGCCACCACCACCAAGAAGGCATGAAGACCACCATCAGGACGAGGGGGCTGGGGGCTTCCAGGAGCCACGTGCAATTGCTTGCATCTTGGGCGGTGCTCAGGCCCCAGCCTCTCAGCGCATCTTCAAGCAGTTTGCTTGTGAGGTGAATGCAGTGCTCCCTAAGTTTGAGGCCACACGCCCTCTCAGGTGGTCTGCACGCGCCATCGCGTTCAGTTCAGCTGATCAGCTCAAGTGCGCGGCGACGGCCGGTGTCCTCCCAATGCTCTGTCTCCCAGTTATCAGCAATGTGCAAGTCACCAGGACCCTCATCGATGGTGGAGCAGGACTCAACGTTCTGTCCGTCGAGATGTTCAACAATCTCCAAGTGCCATACGACCAGCTTCAACCAACCAAGCCTTTCTCAGGAGTCACCGACGGTTCCGCTGTCCCGATAGGGCAGGTCCGCCTTCCTGTCACCTTTGGGCAGCGCAACAACTACCGCACTGAGCTCATTGACTTCGACGTCGCTCACATTCGCCTGCCATACAATGCCATCCTCGGGTATCCGGCCCTGGCCAAGTTCATGGCAGTGATCACCATGGCTACAATGTCCTCAAGATGCCAGGAAGTGGCCGGGTCATCACGGTCCCTTGTGAAGAGAAGGATGCGGTGTGCTCTGTCGAGCGCGCCTTCCAAGCCGCGTCAGTCGAAGACCCAGGCAGCAAGAGTGGAAACCTCCCCGGAGCAGCTCGCAAGAAGAAAAACAAATCACCAGGCTCAAGGCTTCAGGAGGCAGGCACCTCCGGAGGCGCCACATCCGGACATGTGCACGTCCAAGGGGCGCCACCCTCCATCGCATAGGAAGGTGTTCTCGGCGCCCTCCTCGGGCAGGGCTCGGGGGCTCTCTCCTCAGGAGCCACCGACTTTGCCAAGATAATGAGGGAGGCGCTTGGGCACCACTTGGAGGCGTGCTTCGTGGCACATTTCCCTCATGAAGGCGTAAGGAAGGGAGGGCCCGACCCTGAGGAGTTCACCACCCAGGTCGGTCAGGAGTTGCAAGAATTGAGAATCATGCGCGGCAGCCGCTGCCTGCCCAGCGTAGCTCCCCATCCAGGTGAGGATGACAGGCTACACGTCTGCATCGACTACCCAGGGCTCAATCGAGTCACGTCTCAGGAGTGCTTCTGGCCCTCGCGCGTGGGGCGTTGCGCGGGTCCACCGCACAGTTACGTTCGCATGCCCTTCAGCTTGCCGAACGCGACTGCCGCCCACCAGCGCCTAATGAGGAGCATCATGGAAGCGCAGGTGGCCAAGCATCATGCGTTCCTGGAAGAAATGGAGATGGACCTCAGTGAGCCGCCCGAACCCCCTGAGCCTCCTGAGGCTCGGAGTCCCGAGGGCTCATGAGGATCAGCTTCTTCACCCCGCACCGCCAGCTACTCCGACACCCGTTCTGCAATGATATTAGGTGACCTCTTTCAAGTTTCGTTTCAGCTGGGAGCGCCCCCAGGTCCGCGTCATTCCCAGGTCGCGTGGGTCCGTCCCTGCGGCATGTATCCGTTTTGCTTATGTTTTCTGCTTACCTTGTTGGGGGCGCCCCTCGGGCTGCATCATCCCCAAGCCGCTCGGGCCTGACCCGGTGGCGTTTGATTTCTCTGCATCTATCTAAGTTGATTTGCTTCCTCATGATTAACCTGCCTATGGCTACCGTTCGCCGCCTACTACGGGCCTATTTCTCCTCATGCAAATCGCTTGCACGTTAAAAGGGGGGCGCCTGAGCATCGCGACTCATGGGCTCTTACTGGCTCTCCAGTCCTCACCCCCTGGCCTTGACCCACGGCATCGTGACCTGTCATACCAGCGGCGGCTGAGCTTGCTCGAGGGCAGGACACGAGGACGAGAGCGTTTGCATCTTAACCACCTTGCGAGAACGCATTACCACCGACAAAGGCCCGCAGCCAGGCGCAACCCGCCTCGAGGTAGGGCCCCGTGAGTCCTGGCTGGCTCACGGGTGCCCCGACACACCTCTCATAGCCCTACTTAGCCGGCCACGTGTCGCAAGGTGGCTGTACACGCCCCGAGGGCTCCTCCCAGAGGGGAGCCCCCCTCCCACGTACCAGTGGAAGCACCATGCTCCGTGCTGGCTAACGACACTGCCAAGGAGCGGCTATGCCCGTACACATACGGAAGCGCTATGCTCCGCGCTGGTGATAAACAACTGAGGGCAGCCCACGGCTGTATTAACCTCAGGGAGCCCAGAGCTCAGTATCTGGCCTCATCGCAAAGCCTCCCCTTGGGAGTGCCGCACAAGGGGGCCGGATACGGGGGCTGCGCCCGGGTCACACCCGAGGACATGCCACCCAGCCAGGTCCCTCAGACCTGGTCGTCGCACGCCCCTCCCCGAGCGAAGCCAAGGTGTGAAGACTCATTTGAGCATCAAGGGGTACTCCTGAGCATCGCGACTCAGGAGCCTAACTGGTCACATAGCCCCTCACTCCTTAGTTCCGAAAGGCTAACGGCGGTGGAGGTATGCGTGGGGCCGGGCCCTGCCGACGTAGAATGACAGATCCTCTCTTCTACCCCCTCCTATTAGCTGTTTGTGCGTCAAGGGGGACTCCTGAGCATCTCCACTCAGGAGCCTAACTTTCCACGTAGCCCCTCACTCCTTAGTCGCGTCCTGGTGATCCGGTCGAGGCTAACAACGGCTGAGGTATGCGCGGGGCCAGGCTCTGCCGACGTAGAACACAAGCAAATAGGAAGGAGATCGCAAAATTTAGCAAATCCAGAAGCAAATATTACAGACCATAGTTTGTTCTCACAGTACCAGCCAGAAATTTAAACGCCTTCACGAGGCATGGTGCATGTTGCAGGAATCAAAGCAGGAAGAGGCCGCGAGAAGATCACCCCTGGACCGCGTCACCTCTCGTGGTGGAGTCGCGCTTGTCAGCTCCATTCCCTGGAGCTATGGAGCCGACAGCGCCTCGCTTGGGCGCGGTATTGAAGGCATGGAACTTCGCCAGCAAGGCCTCCGCTCGGCCCTTGACGGCTTCAGCAGCAGCGGCGGAGCGCTTGGCGTCTACGGGTTCCAGCAGGTCGTCAAGGCTAGCGTCGGGGTTGCGGAGGTAGACGTGGCTGAGGAACCGCGTCAGCGCTGCCGAGGAAAGGACGCGAGCTTCAACTTCGACCATGGGGCCGACGCCGATCATGACTTCCTCAAGCGCCTCGACGAGGAAGGGAACCAGCTTGGCGGGTCCTTCCTTGGCTCCAGCCAGCGGTTTCTCCAGGCCCCCATCATACAGTGTCTTCAGCGCTGCACGAGCCCTCTCCTCGTAGCACGTGAAGACTGCGCGATCCTCGGCCAAAACCTTCGCCTAGGCGTCCAGTTCGGTCCTCTCCGTCTTCAACGCTTGCTCCAGCATCTTCAGCCGGTCGCGGTCGGCCGAGAGTTCGGCGTCACGGTCCTTAATAGCAGCCTCCCGAGCCTTCATCTCCTCCACCTTCACCTAGCGGTCGCGAATCTCCTTGGCGAGCTCATCACGCAGCCCTTGCAATCCGCCCTCCAGCGTCTTGCAGTGGCCCTTGGTAGTCGAGGTGTCCTTCAACGCCGCGTCACGAGCGGCCATGGCCTGGGAGGTGGCCTGCTTCCCCTCCTCGGAAGCAGTCACAACCTGGCTCATCGCCGCTCGGACGGAGGCATCAGAGTGAACCCAGCCGGAGACCAACTCCAGGCGCCCGGCCACCAGGCGGGGGTCCGCGCTCCGGAGATCCTCTCGCAGCTAGCTCAGTTCATCGGCGGCACGGTCCAAAGCAACGGAGGAAGCAGAGGAGATGGGAGCCGGCGGATTAGGACAAGAAGACGGCAGCGTGATCACAGCTTGGGAGGAAGGGACCTCCTGAGCCTTGGCCACCGCGGCGAAAGCATCAAGCGCAAGCACTTCCAGAGTCAGCGGGGCCACGGCGGCTGACTCCTTGCCGGAGCGTCCCTGCTGGCCGTCCTAGGAGGGGTCGCCGCATCTCCCTTCAGCCTCTTCGCCACAGGTAGCAGCCTACCCAATAAAGGATGTTAGGCCTTGACAACAAAAGACAGGGACGAGGCGGTATTCGAACACTTACTGGTTGACTGCCGCGGGATCCCACGGACTCCGGCCAAGCTTGAAGCCTGAAAGCCTCTTGTGGTGCTAAGACTCGGGAGGCCCAGCCGCAGAGGAAGGCGCTGAAGGCTGGGGCTGACTTGATCGATCACGAGGGCCGGTGTAGACCCTCGGGAGATCAGCCCGGACCTGTCCTTCCTCGGGACCAGGGGCGCGTCCTCTCCCTCTCGCCCGGCGCCGGCCTCGTCGTCGTCAGGCATGGAGCGGAGGGCGCTGGACTTGCGCTAGGGGGGAAGTCTCCCCCGTCCCCTCGAGGGCCGCCTCCGTGTCGCGCTCCGCGTCCTCGTCGTCATCTTCCTCCTCTCCCCCGCTGGAGTCGCCAGAGGACAAGTTCACCATTGCCGTCGCCGCCTGGCCCTCAGGATCCTCCGCTGGCACCAGACCCACCCCGTCGAAGGTGGGCATGGTGTCCACCACCAGCTTCCAGTCGTCACGAAGGAACAGAGGGACCGGAGCATCCACCAGGCCCGCCACTTCCTCTCCAACCAAGAAGCGCAGTGCGGCGGTCAGATCCTCGTCATTCAGGGCATCCGAGCTCAGGCGGAGGACGATGTCAGCATCTGCGAGCCTCCACAGCGGGCGCGAGTGCGCCTGAAGAGGGGCCACCCGGTGTGACAGGAACTCCCTCAGGAGGGAGGCCCCGGTCAGCTTCGCCACCCTCAGACTGCCCAGCCTCAGGTCGGCGTTCATCTTCTCCAACACCAGCTTCGCCCGCCGATCCTCAAGCTTCGGGCGGGACCACGCCTCAACAGCCTCAGGCTGCTTTGTGGGCAACTCCAGCAGGGGGTTGTGGCACCTGGCGTCCACCATGACCCACTTGCTCCAAAATCCCTCGGCCCTCTTCCCGACCTTCGAGATGGCGTTGGACTTGGAGTACGCGACAAAGCTCGCGCACGCCGAGATATTGCTGCCGAAGACCCGGAGGGAGACGAAGTGGCGCAGCAAGGCCAGGGAAGGCACCACCCTGACGTGCGCCTCATAGTAGTAGGCGAAGATCAACAGGAGAAGGATGGAGTTGGGATGGATATGCAGAGCATGCAACCGATACTGGCGAAGGACGGCAAGGAAGAACTAAGAGAAAGGAGGAACCAGACCAGCGATAACAACACTTATGAAGAGGGGGTAGAAGGTGCTCCCCTTGTCCTCCGGCCGGGCGGAGCCAAGCCGGAGCGCAGTCTCCCCCATCTCGTTGATCTGCGACGCCGCCATCTAGCGCGTGAGGGCGAGATTCTTTTCCGTCACGTTGGGGGAGACCAGAGCCGGCGAGGACCAGGCTGATGCGGCCGCAGCCGGGGTCTTGCGGGGTGCCATTGCTCGCCCGGGGGAAAGGATGCAGCAGATCTAGAGATTTTGGAAGCAGGAGGGCAAAGAGCAAGGAAGGGGATCTGGAGCAAGAAGAGCGAGAGTAATGAGGGTAGGGCTAATCCCGGGCCAACCTTTTGTCAGTCGAGCAGTTGCCGAGGTAGCATGGGGAAGCGGGGACGCCCACGTCCAATCAACCGCCACGCGGCGCCCAAGGCCGCAGGCTGATGGGGCCCGCGACGCTCCGCACTCGCCCCTTCGCTTCTCCGCTAAGCCAAGTCCGAGCGTGCCTTGGGCCGGGGGCTCTTGTCGGCGTTACAGGGCAGGGGTCCCCAGACTTGCCTGCCTGCGGCCTGCGGCGTGGCTCAAGTGGAGGCCCATCACGGCGCAGCTTCATCAGCACAAGACTCAAGACCCTCGCGAGGGGCCAAGCCTCGCGGGGTAGACGACACAAGACTTCCTCAGGAGCGGCCTCGCCAGGCAGGCTCGCAAGGAGGCAGAGAGATCAAGGCAGGGTACCTCGAGAGGTGCTCGTGACGCAAGCCATGACGATTGAGACCAGACGGGCGCCAGGCGACGCCGGCTTGCGCAGCGTCCTTGTTTCCTCTTTGGTGCAAAGGGGGCAAGCTCGGACGTGGAGTACCGATGCATCAGGCAAAGGTTGCCATTTCAGTGCAGCGAGACCAAGACCAGCGGAGCGGCAGGATGGAGGTCACCATGGAGCCCAAGATGGCATCATCGCCAGCGCTTTTGGCAGCCGAAGACCAACTTTTGTCAGGATAACTTGTACTAGATGTTACCCTTCAAAATGGCCGTTGTTGGCGCCCTTCCCGCTCAATATTTGGGAAGAGGACCAGGGCCTCTATAAATAGAGCTAGCCACCACCGTAGAGGGGGACGATCGGATCAGATCACATCTGGTAGAACCCTAGCCAGAGAGAGAGAGAGGCGATCGAACTCACCCCAGCAGTTCATCGCGCCAGCTCAAGAACACCTCTCGCGAGGCAGTTCGTCCTTTGTACTGTCCATCATCAGCCCCTGAGGCAATCCGCCACACCACACACTGGAGTAGGGTATTACACCACACCGGTGTCCCGAACCAGTATAAATCTTGTGTCCCTCGTGTTGTTCATCGTTTAGCCTAGATCTCACGAGGCGGTTGGACGTGGATCAGTAGAGGAGAGATCTCCCCGCGCACCCCAGTGTTCGAACCTCGAGGGTCTACCGGAACTCTAAATCCGACAGTACTTATGTCCGGCCACTAGATGCTGATGACTTAAGTCACATAGTTCGACAACCTGGAGAATCATCCAGAAAATTCTGGACTAGGTTCCTAACCAAAAAGAACCAGCTCGTTGACTATCCGGATGCCGAAGCCCTAGCAGCCTTCAAACACAGCATCCGCGACAATTGGCTTGCCCGCCACCTCGGCCAAGAAAAGCCGAATTCTATGGCAGCCCTTACGACACTCATGACCCGCTGTTGCGCGGGTGAGGATAGTTGGCTGGCTCGTAGTACAAACACAGCCAACGAGGTAGGCCCCTCTGAGGCCAAAAACAGCACCGGCAAGCTCCGACGCAATAAACACAAACGCCGGAGTAATGGCGATAACACCGATGACACGGCAGTTCCCGCTGGATTCAGTGGCTCCATGTCCGGTCAGCGGAAGAAGCTTTTAAAAGGAACAACGAGGGACCATCCAGCTTGGACCGCATTCTCGATCGTCCGTGCCAGATACATGACACCCTAGACAAAAAAGCCAATCATACCAACAGAGATTGCCGGGTTTTCAAGCAAGCCAGCAAGACAAATGTCGAAAGCAAGAAAATGGGATCGCAAAGCAAGGACGACGAGGAAGAGCCCCGGCAACCGAACACTAGAGGACAGAAAAAGTTTCCCCCTCGAGTCAAAACGGTGAATATGATATATGTTATACACATCCCCAAAAGGGAGCGCAAGCGCGCACTCAGGGACATCTATGCGATAGAGCCAGTCGTCCCAAAATTCAATCCGTGGTCGTCATTCGCAATCACCTTCGATCGTCGAGATCATCCAACTAGTATCCGCAATGGCGGTTCGGCCCCACTGGTCCTCGACCCAATCATCGACGGATTTCACCTCACACGAGTCCTATATGGACGGGGATAGCAGCCTCAACCTGCTCTACCGGGATACAGTGCGCAAAATGGGCATTAATCCCTCACGAATCAAACCTACAAAGACCACCTTTAAAGGAGTCATACCAGGCATAGAGGCCCGTTGCACGGACTCAATCACGCTGGAGGTGCTCTTCGGTTCTCCGGACAACTTCCGAAGCGAAGAGCTAATCTTCGCTATCGTCCCCTTCCGCAGCGGCTACCATGCACTACTCGGACGAACCTCGTTTGCTAGATTCAATGCAGTGCCACACTATGCTTACCACAAGCTCAAGATGCCCGGTCCACACGGCGTCATAACAGTCAATGGAAATACGGAACGCTCCCTCCGTACAGAGGAGCACACAGCCGCCCTAGCAGTAGAAGCACAGAGCGACCTTCTCAAGCAGAACCATAATCCGGCTGCCGAGCCCCTGACCACCGTCAAGAAGGTCCGAACTATGCTACAACAGGACAGCTCAGCTCGTCAAGAGCTCGATTAGCAATCCGGACTCCGCCCCAGCCCCCTTCATGCAGTGGCATTCGTACCACGCGTACATAACTACACAGTCAAAAACCCGTGGGTGCTGATGGAGGCATAACTAGCTCGCGATCCACAGTGCGGCTCAACCAACCCTAGAATCGCACACCTTTACTTTTCCTTTTCATTTTGGGTTTTCTCTTTTCGAGGTCTATTCGGACGACCCACGGGCAAAACACACCATGGAGGCAAGGAGATCCGGCGTACAAGGGAATCCCCAGGTGGTCTCTGCTAACGATTGCTATACCTATTTTACATACCTGTACGCAGCTCGCCCATGGTCTTGGCACAATAAATAGCCTTACTTGCTTATAGCATTACTTGTACAAATACGCCTCGACGTATTAGTAACACCACAATGGTAAATGAATGGTAGAATCAGCTTATTACTTAATTTTCTCTGTCTCCCTACCTTTGTATTTATTACTCATTGCACACGTACACTCTGGTACGTATTGCTGCACTAGGGGCTTCGTCACGCCCCGAGTTACGGCAACAAAAGTCCAAACACTTTTACAGTAAAGTTCGGCACCCCGAACTTATAGCATTATATGCATCGGCTCTGAATCATGTCTTTGGTCAATAGTTGGGTTGCCCAGCTCCTGTGCTTACTACCTTACGTTCCGTTATATCGGCTAGGGTAGTAAAGAGAGAACTACTGCGATTGTGTCCCGGTTCTTCCGGACGAGCACCTCAGTAGAGAAAGCCGATAACTGACTGTCATGATGCGGCGAGAGCTGGTCAGCTGTTCGAGAGGTCTCAAATCCTTAGAGATTTTTTTCCGCTTTACTGGAGGAATCGGTGTTTCTCCGATTAGGCGTGTATAGAGCCCCTAGTTCGGCCTTCCGAACACCTGGGGCTTCGCCGAAATTTTCATTGTCAAACTCCTATGCCTAAGTGAGGGTGATAAAGGCCGTATAGTCTGATTGCCTTGTTCGTTGCGCTAAACACCTCCTTTAAGGACCAAAAAGTGGAGAAAAGATTGTTTAGATTTATCCTGAACTCCCCCGTACTACCTACGTGGGGGCAGTAGCCGACGACTTGTCAACCCTCAGATTTCAGAAACGGCCGCGCACGAGGTAAATTTTTAAAAATCTCAAGCATTATATTACATAACATCATTGTTTCATCCTACATGATAGGATGTTTTAAGGGGAAAATAACATCCTTCGCACATTGCTCCGCCACCAGGCGGGACCCCTCCAGGACACTATCAAAATATAGCTCGGGTCGATGATACTCCTTGCCCTCAGGCGGCCCCTCGGTCACCAGCCTCTTGGCATCTAGCTTCGCCCAATGTGTCTTGACACGGGCAAACGCCATCCGTGCACCTTCAATGCAGACCGATCGCTTCACGGCTTCGAGCCGTGGGCAGGCACTCATGAGCCGCTCCACAAGTCCGAAGTAGCTGCTAGGTATGGGCTCGACAGGCCACAACCGGACTATCAGGTCCTTCATGGCTAGCTCGGCCGACCTGTGCAGCTTGACCAGCTGTTTCAGCTGGTCGCTAAAGGGCACCGGATGTTCTGGTCCAAAATATTGAGACCAGAATAGCTTCTCCGTGGACATCCCCTCTTCGGCTCGATAAAACTCAGCAGCATCTGATATGCTGCGCGGCAGATTCGTAAAATCCCCTTGAAAACCCAAATTCGGGTCAGTACAAGGAACGTTCTCTTCGCCTACTGGCTTCGCATAGCGAAATGACTTACCCACCATAATCTTTTTGGCCGCCTGAATTTCTTGGAGGGTGCTCTAGGATTTGGCTCGGGCATCCTGTGCACTCTAACGGGCCTTCGCAAGTTCGGACTCTTGCGTCTTAAAATCGCGCTCCAAGGACTCGAGCTTCTCGACGGCGTCCTGGAGCTCTTGCTGGGCCTTGCTAACCAGGGCCTCGTGCTTCTCGCGCGCGGCGCGTTCCTTGGCCGCTTTGTCCTCGGCCTCGGCTAACGCCTTCTTGAGGGCCGCCACCTCGGTTGTGGCCCCTAACAAAGTTCATGACACTTTAGTCTGCTTGAACAATTTATTCTTCAATATACAAGCATGTTACTGCATACCTTGGCTATCCTCCAACTGCTTCTTCACGAGGCCGAGCTCTTCCTCGGCCCGCTCCAGTTTCTGCATCAGTCCGGAGACCTCCGCGGTTTGAGCAGTAGCAGCCCGCAATGAGGCCTGCTTAGTCACATAGACACCTTTTTGTTAGACTCCTGCGATAATTATTTTTGATCCTCTGTTCGGTTTTTTTGAGGGACACCGAACAGAGCATCAGGGGCTACTGCCTACGTTGTGATACTCCTCTTACAATTACACTACTCACCTCAAAGCCTGCTAGTAGGCTAGTGCAGGCCTCGGTCAGTCCGTTTTTGGCACACTAAACCCTTTCAATCACCGTACCCATATGGGACGGTGCTCATCCACAATGGAGGCGCCTTGCAGCGCTTCCAGCGGATGATCCGGCGCCTCCAGTTGGACAAAGGTCACCGGTAGCTTACCCCCTCCTTTTGGGAATGGCCATTTGCCGGACTCCGGAGCCGTACAGGTCTCTGGAATAGAATCCGGCTGAGGGTCGAGTAAAACTCGGGCCGCACAGTCCGTCTCCGTAGGGGCTTTTTCCCCCATATATTCGGCGGCCCGGCAGTCATCCCGGGGCGCCACCCTGACGATCTCTGGAGCCTTCCCCCAGCCCGAGGAGGCCCTTTGGTACACCTTCTCGTCATCACCCTTGGCTGAAGGGGACCAGGCTGGCGGCGGTGACATACTGACCCTCTCCTTTGGGTCCAGCGAACCTTCTGATGAAGATCGCGGAGAACTGTCCCGAGCCGGACTGCAATGACATGATTCAAACATATCAAATATTGCAAGGCGGAAAGGACGGACGTTCTGGCGTGCATAAAGATTTTTGATGCTTACGATGCGGCCCGAGGCTTGGCCCGGGAAGGCCGCTCCGGACTACTATCGACATCGCACGCGGAGTTATCCATGGGGAAGCCATTCCCCCTTTTGGGTGCCCCCACCTCTAGATTCGTGGAGGCCATTCTCTTCTTTCTCCCCACCTCGGGTAGGGAGTCATCTTCCTCTTCCTCCTCGGCATCGTTCTCGGTGGACGAAGAGCAAGTCTCGTCTTCGGACATCACGTCCGGGGTGCCTTTTTGGCGAAGGCCCTTCCGGGGCCCTTTTGCCGCTTTCTTGGCCGTCTTCTCCGGCACCTCATAAGGTGCTGGAAACATCATTTTCGTCAGTAACGGAAATTCAGGGTCTTCGGGCAGCGGAGCTGGACAGTTAATCCCCTACTACCGCGATCCAGGCATGAAAACATGGATAGGAAGGCTTAGGATTTTTCCTCAAAATATGCTAGTAAAGGGTATGCCTTTAAAACATGAAACAACTTACCGAACTAGCCTGGCATTTTAAGCTGAGCCCGCGATCCTCGGTCGTGGGCGGTGGCGTCTCGCCGGCCTTGAAGAGCACTTTCCAGATGTCTTCGTGCCTCGTGCCGAAGAGCTCTCGTAGCGTCTAGTGCTTGGCCGGATCGTACTCCCACAGATAGCAAGTCCGACGTTGGCATGGAAGAAGCCGACGTATGAGCATGACCTGGATCACGTTGACGAGCTTGATTTTCATGTCTATCATGTTCTGGACGCATGTCTGGAGCCCAGTCAGCTCGCTCGAAGGACCCCAGGTTAGGCCCCTCTCTTGCCAGGAGGTGAGCCGCATCGGGATTCCAGATCGGAATTCGGGGGCCGCCGCCCAGTCAGGGTCGAGCGGCTTGGTGATCTAGAACCACCCCGATTGCCAGCCCTTCACCGTTTTCACAAAAGAGCCTTCGGGCCAGGTAACATTGGGCATCTTGCCCACCATGGCGCCTCCCACTCTGCCTGTTGGCCACTCACCACTTTGGGCTTCACATTAAAGGTCTTCAGCCATAGGCCGAAATGAGGTGGGATGCAGAGGAAGGCCTCGCACACGACAATGAATGACGTAATATTGAGAATGAAATTGGGGGCTAAGTCATGAAAGTCTAGCCCATAGTAAAACATCAGTCCACGGACGAATGGGTGGAGAGGGAATCCCAGCCCGCAGACAAAGTGTGTGAGAAACACAACCCTCTCGTGGGGCTCTAGAGTGGGGACGGTTTGCCCTTTGGCCGGGAGTCGGTGAGCGATCTCCTTGGCTAGATATCCGGCGTCCCGGAGCTCCGTGATGTCCTTCTTCTTAACAGAGGAGGCCATCCACTTGCCTCCAGCTCCGGATCCGGACATGTTTGGAGTGCTTTCTCGAGTGAGGAAAAGCTAAAGCTTGGGTGCTGGAGCTCAAGGACAGAAGGACTGAAGGAGAGAAAGGGTGTGGGTGAAGGAAGGTAATCCCTATCCCCTTATAAAGGCTGCGAATATCAAGCGCCTCCCACTCGCCTTAAACACGCCTATTCCCAAGGGCCGAGCAAACGGCACAGTTGGATTGCCCACGCCCGCATTGATGAGAATCCCGCAATAAGGGGACACGATCTCTACTCTGACAAGAGGTGCCAATGGCAACCGCGTCTCGAAACATGGAGCGACAGACAAAAAACGGTTCGAAATTATGACCAGACAGATGTGATGTCATGTTGTAAAAGGCTGTCATCGGGTTGGACTCGTGCGAGTATTATATTCTCTCTCCGGTTGTGTGTGGTGCGTGTTACATGTCCGGATACTATCGTCGCATTCGAAGACTATCTTGGAGTTCGGAAAGGGGAACCCGGCTTGCAATGCTGAAGACAATCTGCATGTCGGACTCCTCGTCATTGAAGCCAGGTTCAGGGGCTACTGAGGGAGTCCTGGACTAAGGGGTCCTCGGGCGTCCGGCCTATTATCTATGGGCCGAACTGGTAGGCTGTGAAGACATGAAGGCCGAAGACTGTACCCGTGTCCGGATTGGACTCTCCTTGGCGTGGAAGGCAAGCTTGGCGATCAAATATGAAGATTCCTTCCTATGTAACCGACTCTATGTAACCCTAGATCCCTCCGGTGTCTATATAAACCAGAGGGAGTAGTCCGGATAGTAGATACTCATTACCATAGTCATACAAGCTAGAATTCTAGGGTTTAGCCATTACGATCTCGTGGTAGATCAACTTTTGTAACACTCATATTCATCAAGATCAATCAAGCAGGAAGTAGGGTATTACCTCCATAGAGAGGGCCCGAACATGGGTAAACATCGTGTCCCCCATCTCCTGCAACCATCGACCTTAGACGCACAGTTCGGGACCCCCTATCCGAGATCCACCGGTTTTGACACTGACAACAAGCCCGCCGGACTGTCTACGGCCACCAAACCCAGTACAGGAGAGCCGGTTGAAGTGGCAACACTGGCAACCATCTCGAAGCTAGACCCCTCTCCGGCAATGGCTCCAAACCCTCGGAGTCAACACCATGCGAGTCCGGCCGAGGAGTATCCCCCCGCCGTACTTCGTGGATTTTCCTCTCCCCGAACAAACCTCGCCTTTAAGCAACAACTCATCACAACCGCGAGGAGCCTGAAAAGGAAGCTGCAACGGCTTCAAGCCGAACAGGATACACTCAACGACAAATGGACTCAGGTCCTAGCAGCCGAGGAATACGGCCTCAAGCGCCCAGCCAAAATTTATCCGAAGCACAAATTGCTACCTCAGTTCTATGACGAGGCACTACCATCATCGCGCAATGCGGCTGACCGACCATCACGTGGCCGAGACAAAGCAGCAACTCGAGCCGAACACCAGCCCGCACTACCTCACCATAAAGGCAAAGATAAAACAGCTTGGGTACATACATACGACCTACGGCAGGACCTGGACAATAAAGCAGCTCAGACTCGATCTATCTACGGATCGCGGGGGCGTGCACGGACACGCAGCGACGACCATCTAGCCGGACGCGACAAACATAACCACGCCCGAGCCGAAAACCGCAGACGAACTCCACCGAGCTACGTCGTGACTTGGCCCGATATAGAGGCGCCGCACACCCCCTTTGCTTCACCAATGAAGTAATGGAACACGAATTCCAAGAAGGGTTTAAACCCATGAATATTGAATCATACGATGGAACAACAGATCCCGCGGTATGGATTGAGGATTTTCTTCTCCATATCCACATGGCCCGCGGTGATGATCTCCATGCCATCAAATACCTCCCACTAAAACTAAAGGGACCAGCGCGGCACTGGCTAAACAGTCTTCCAAAGAACTCCATTGGCAGCTCGGAGGACCTGGAAGATGCCTTCCGCGATAACTTCCAAGGTACATATGTCCGGCCACCAGATGCCGATGACTTAATTCACATCATCCAGCAGGTTGGAGAGTCAGCCAGGAAGCTCTGGACTAGGTTCCTAATTAAAAAGAACCAAATCGTCGATTGTCCGGACGCCGAAGCCCTCGCGGCCTTCAAACACAGCGTCCGGGACGAGTGGCTCACTCGCCACCTCAGTCAACAAAAACCAAAATCCATGGCAACCCTTACCGCTCTGATGAACCGCTTTCGCGTGGGAGAGACAGCTAGCTCGTCCGTAGAAGCAACAACGCCAGTGATCCGGGCACTTCCGAAGTCCGAGACGGCAACGGCAAGCCACAACGCAATAAATGTTGGGGAACGTAGTAATTTCAAAATTTTCCTACGCACACACATGATCATGGTGATGCATAGCAACGAGAGGGGAGAGTGTTGTCCACGTATCCTCGTAGACCGAAAGCGGAAGCGTTAGCACAACGCGGTTGATGTAGTCATACGTCTTCATGATCCGACCGATTAAGTATCGAATGCACGGCACCTCCGAGTTCAGCACACGTTTAGCTCGATGACGTCCCTCGAACTCCGATCCAGCCGAGCTTTGAGGGAGAGTTCCCTCAGCATGACGGCGTGGTGACGATGATGATGTTCTACCAACGCAGGGCTTCGCCTAAGCACCACTACGATATTATCGAGGTGGATTATGGTGGAGGGGGGCACCGCACACGGCTAAGAGATCAAGAGATCAATTGTTGTGTCTATGGGGTGCCCCCCTGCCCCTGTATATAAAGGAGCAAGGGGAGGAGGCGGCCGGCCAGGGAGAGGCGCGCCAAGGGGGAGTCCTACTCCCAGTAGGATTAGGACTCCTCCTATTCCTAGTAGGAGTAAGAGAGGGGGAAGGAAGGGAGAGGAGGAGAAGGAAAGAGGGGGCCGGCCCCCCTTGCCCTAAACCAATTCGGTTTGGGCCTTGGGGGGCGCCCCACACTCCCCTTGCTGCCCTCTATTTCCACTAAGGCCCATGTAGGCCCATTAAGCCCCGGGGGTGGGGGGTTCCGGTAACCCCCGATACTCCGGTAAAATCCCGATTTCACCGGGAACACTTCCGATATCCAAATATAGGCTTCCAATATATCAATCTTTATGTCTCAACCATTTCGAGACTCCTTGTTATGTCCGTGATCACATCCGGGACTCCGAACAACCTTCGGTACATCAAAACTCATAAACTCATAATATAACCATCATCGAAACTTTAAGCGTGCGGACCCTACGGGTTCGAGAACTATGTAGACATGACCGAGACACGTCTCCGTTCAATAACCAATAGCGGAACCTGGATGCTCATACTGGCTCCCACATATTCTATGAAGATCTTTATCGGTCAGACCGCATAACAACATACGTTGTTCCCTTTGTAATCGGTATGTTACTTGCCCGAGATTCGATCGTCGGTATCTTAATACCTAGTTCAATCTCGTTACCGGCAAGTCTCTTTACTCGTTCCGTAATACATCATCCATAACTAACTCATTAGTTGCAATGCTTGCAAGGCTTATAGTGATGTGCATTACCGAGTGGGCCCAGAGATACCTCTCCAGAGCAATCGGAGTGACAAATCCTAATCTCGAAATACGCCAACCCAACAAGTACCTTCGGAGACACCTGTAGAGCACCTTTATAATCACCCAGTTACTTGTGACGTTTGGTAGCACACAAAGTGTTCCTCCGGTAAATGGGAGTTGCATAATCTCGTAGTCATAGGAACATGTATAAGTCATGAAGAAAGCAATAGCGAAATACCAAACGATCGAGTGCTAAGCTAACTGAATGGGTCAAGTCAATCACATCATTCTCCTAATGATGTGATCCCGTTAATCAAATGACAACTCATTGTCTATGGCTAGGAAACATAACCATCTTTGATCAACGAGCTAGTCAAGTAGAGGCATACTAGTGACACTCTGTTTGTCTATGTATTCACACATGTATCATGTTTCCGGTTAATACAATTCTAGCATGAATAATAAACATTTAGCATGATATAAGGAAATAAATAATAACTTTATTATTGCCTCTAGGGCATATTTCCTTCAGTCTCCCACTTGCACTAGAGTCAATAATCTAGTTCACATCGCCATGTGATTTAACACCAATAGTTCACATCACTATGTGATTAACACCCATAGTTCACATCGTCATGTGACCAACACTCAAAGGATTTACTAGAGTCAGCAATGTAGTTCACATCGCTATGTGATTAACACCCAAAGAGTACTAAGGTGTGATCATGTTTTGCTTGTGAGAGAAGTTTAGTCAACGGGTCTACCACATTCAGATCCGTATGTATTTTGCAAATTTCTATGTCAACAATGCTCTGCATGGAGCTACTTTAGCTAATTGCTCCCACTTTCAATATGTATCTAGATTGAGACTTAGAGTCATCTGGATCAATGTCAAAACTTGCATCGATGTAACCCTTTACGATGAACCTTTTGTCACCTCCATAATCGAGAAACATATCCTTATTCCACTAAGGATAATTTTGACCGCTGTCCAGTGATCTACTCCTAGATCACTATTGTAATCCCTTGCTAAACTCAGTGTAGGGTATACAATATATCTGGTACATCGCGTGGCACACTTTATAGAACCTATGGCTGATGCATAGGGAATGAATTTCATTCTCTTTCTATCTTCTACCATGGTCGTGCTTTGAGTCTTACTCAATTTCACACCTTGTAACACAGGCAAGAACTCTTTCTTTGACTGTTCCATTTTGAACTACTTCAAAATCTTGTCATGGTATGTACTCATTGACAAAACTTATCAAGCATTTTGATCTATCTCTAAAGATCTTGATGCTCAATATGTAAGCAGCTTCACCGAGGTCTTTCTTTGAAAAACTCGTTTCAAACACTCCTTTATGCTTTGCAGAATAATTCTACATTATTTCCGATCAACAATATGTGATTCACATATACTTATTAGAAATGTGTAGTGCTCCCACTCACTTTCTTGTAAATACAGTCTTCACCGCAGGTCTGTATAAAACTATATGCTTTGATCAACTTATCAAAGCATATATTCCAACTCTGAGATGCTTGCACCAGTCCATAGGTGGATCGCAGGAGCTTGCATATTTTGTTAGTACCTTTAGGATTGACAAAACCTTGTGGTTGTATCATATACAAGTCTTCTTTAATAAATCCATTAAGGAATGCAGTTTTGTTATCCATTTGCCAGATTTCATAAAATGCGGCAATTGCTAACATGATTCGGACAGACTTAAGCATCGCTACGAGTGAGAAAATCTTATCGTAGTCAACACCTTGAATTTGTCGAAATTTTTTTGCGACAATTCAAGCTTTTTAGATAGTAACACTACTATTAGTGTTCGTCTTCCTCTTGAAGATCCATTGATTCTCAATGGCTTGCCGATCATCGGGCAAGTCAATCAAAGTCCACACTTTGTTCTCATACATGGATCCCATCTCAGATTTCATGGCCTCAAACCATTTCGCGGAATCTGGGCTCATCATCGCTTCCTCATAGTTCGTAGGTTCGTCATGGTCAAGTAACATGACCTCCAGAACAGGATTACCGTACCACTCTGGTGCGGATCTTACTCTGGTTAACCTACGAGGTTCGGTAGTAACTTGATCTGAAGTTACATGATCATCATCATTAGCTTCCTCACTAATTGGTGTAGGAGTCACATGAACAGATTTCTGTGATGAACTACTTCCAATAAGGGAGCAGGTACAGTTACCTCATCAAGTTATACTTTCCTCCCACTCACTTCTTTCGACAGAAACTCCTTCTCTAGAAAGGATCCATTCTTAGCAACGAATATCTTGCCTTCGGATCTGTGATAGAAGGTGTACCCAACTGTCTCCTTTGGGTATCCTATGAAGACACATTTCTCTGATTTGAGCTTGAGCTTATCAGGATGAAACTTTTTCTTATAAGCATCACAACCTCAAACTTTAAGAAACGACAACTTTTGTTTCTTGCCAAACCACAGTTCATACGGTATCGTCTCAACGGATTTAGATGGTGCCCCTTTTTAACGTGAATGCAACTTTCTCTAATGCATAACTCCAAAACTATAGTGGAAAATCGGTAAGAAACATCATAGATCGGACCATATCTAATAAAGTACGGTTATGACGTCCGGACACACCATTACGCTATGGTGTTCTAGGTGGCGTGAGTTGCGAAACTATTCCGCATTGTTTCATATGAAGACCAAACTCGTAACTCAAATATTCTCCTCCACGATCAGATCGTAAAAACTTTATTTTCTTGTTATGATGATTTTCCACTTCACTCTGAAATTATATGAACTTTTCAAATGTTTCAGACTTTATGTTTCATCAAGTAGATATACCCATATCTTCTCAAATCATCTGTGAAGGTCAGAAAATAACGATACCTGCCGCGAGCCTCAATATTCATCGAACTACATACATCAGTATGTATGATTTCCAACAAATCTGTTGCTCGCTCCATTGTTCCGGAGAACGGTGTTTTAGTCATCTTGCCCAAGAGGCATGGTTCGCAAGCATCATGTGATTTGTAATCAAGTGATTCCAAAAGCCCATTAGCATGGAGTTTCTTCACGCGCTTTACACCAATATGACCTAAACGGCAGTGCCACAAATAAGTTGCACTATCATTATAAACTTTGCATCTTTTGGTTTCAATATTATGAATATGTGTATCACTACGGTCGAGATCCAACGGACCATTTTCATTGGATGTGTAACCATATAAGATTTTATTCATGTAAACAGAACAACAATTATTCTCTAACTTAAATGAATAACCGTATTGCAATAAACATGATCAAATCATATTCATGCTCAATGCAAACACCAAATAATATTTATTTAGGTTCAACACTAATCCCGAAAGTATACGGAGTGTGTGATGATGATCATATCAATCTTGGAACCACTTCCAATACACATCGTCACTTCATCCTTAACTAGTTTCTGTTCATTATGCAACTCCCGTTTCGAGTTACTACTCTTTAGCAACTGAACCAGTATCAAGTACCGAGGGGTTGCTATAAACACTAGTAAAGTACACATCAATAACATGTATATCAAATATACTTTTGTTCACTTTGCCATCCTTCTTATCCGCCAATTGTTTGGGGTAGTACCGCTTCCAGTGACCAGCCCCTTTTGCAGTAGAAGCACTCAGTATCAGGCTTAGGTCCAAACTTGGGTTTCTTCACTTGAGCAGCAACTTGCTTGCCGTTCTTCTTGAAGTTCCCTTCTTTCCCTTTGCCCTTTTCTTGAAACTAGTGATCTTGTTAACCATCAACACTTGATGCTCTTTTCTTGATTTCTACCTTCGCCGATCTCAACATCGCGAAGAGCTCGGGAATTACTTTCGTCATCCCATCCACATTATAGTTCATCACGAAGTTCTACTAACTTGGTGATGGTGACTAGAGAATTCTGTCAATCACTATTTTATCTGGAAGATTAACTCCCACTTGATTCAAGCGATTGTAGTACCCAGACAATCTGAGCATATGCTCACTGTTTGAGCTATTCTCCTCCATCTTTTAGCTATAGAACTTGATGGAGACTTCATATCTCTCAACTCGGGTATTTGCTTGAAATATTAACTTCAAATCCTGGAACATCTCATATGGTCCATGACGTTCAAAACGTCTTTGAAATCCCGATTCTAAGCCATTAAGCATGGTCTACTAAACTATCAAGTAGTCATCATATTGAGCTAACCAAACGTTCATAACGTCTGCATTTTCTCCTGCAATAGGTCTGTTACCTAGCGGTGCATCAAGGACATAATTCTTCTGTGCAGCAATGAGGATAATCCTCAGAACATGGATACAATCCGCATCATTGCTACTAACATCTTTCAACATATTTTTTCTCTAGGAACATATCAAAATAAACATAGGGAAGCAACAACGCGAGCTATTGATCTACAACATATATATGCTAATACTACCAGGATTAAGTTCATGATAAATTTAAGTTCAATTAATCATATTACTTAAGAACTCCCACTTAGATAGACATCCCTCTAATCTTCTAAGTGATCACGTGATCCATATCAACTAAACCATGTCCGATCATCACATGAGATGGAGTAGTTTCAATGATGAACATCACTATGTTGATCATATCTACTATATGATTCATGCTCAAACTTTCGGTCTCAGTGTTCCGAGGCCATATCTGTTATATGCTAGGCTCGTCAAGTTTAACCTGAGTTATTCCGCGTGTGCAAGTATTTTGCACCCGTTGTATTTGAACGTAGAGCCTATCACACCCGATCATCACGTGGTGTCTCAGCATGAAGAACTTTCGCAACGGTGCATACTCAGGGAGAACACTTATAACTTGATAATTTAGTGAGAGATCATCTTATAATGATACCGTCAATCAAAGCAAGATAAGATGCATAAAAGATAAACATCACATGCAATCAATATAAGTGATATGATATGGCCATCATCATCTTGTGCTTGTGATCTCCATCTCCGAAGCACCATCATGATCACCATTGTAACCGGCACGACACCTTGACCTCCATCGTAGCATCGTTGTCGTCTCGCCAACTTATGCTTCTACGACTATCACTACCACTTAGTCATAAAGTAAAGCATTACAGGGCGTTTGCATTGCATAAAATAAAGCGACAACCATATGGCTCCTGCCAGTTGCCGATAACTCGGTTTCAAAACATGATCATCTCATACAATAAAATATAGCATCATGCCTTGACCATATCAGATCACAACATGCCCTGCAAAAACAAGTTAGACGTCCTCTACTTTGTTGTTGCAAATTTTACGTGGCTGCTACGGGCTGAGCAAGAACCGTTCTTACCTACGCATCAAAACCTCAACGATAGTTTGTCAAGTTGGTGCTGTTTTAACCTTCGCAAGGACCGGGCGTAGCCACACTCGGTTCAACTAAAGTTGGAGAAACTGACACCCGCTAGTCACCTGTGTGCATAGCACGGCGGTAAAACCAGTCTCGCATAAGCTTGCTTAATGTCGATCCGGGCCGCTTCATCCAAAAATAGCACCGAACCAAAGTATGACATGCTGGTAAGAAGTATGACTTATATCACCCACAACTCAATTGTGTTCTACTCGTGCATATAACATCTACACATAAAACCAGGCTCTGATACCATTGTTGGGAACGTAGTAATTTCAAAATTTTCCTACGCACACACAGGATCATGGTGATTGCTACCTCTTGAGCACTGTGTTGGTTTTCCCTTGAAGAGGAAAGGGTGATGCAGCAAAGTAGCATAAGTATTTCCCTTAGTTTTTGAGAACCAAGGTATCAATCCAGTAGGAGGCTACGCGCGAGTCCCTCGCACCTACACAAAACAAATAAATCCTCGCAACCAACGCGATAAGGGGTTGTCAATCCCTACACGGTCACTTACGAGAGTGAGATCTGATAGGATAATATTTTTGGTATTTTTATGATAAAGATGCAAGATAAAATAAAAGGAAAGTAAAAAGCAACAAAAATAACTAAGTGTTGGAAGATTAATATGATGAAGATAGACCCAGGGGCCGTAGGTTTCACTTGGCTTCCCTCAAGAGCATAAGTATTTTACGGTGGGTGAGAAAATTACTATTGAGCAATTGAAAGAATTGAGCATAGGTATGAGAATATCTAGGTATGATCATGTATATAGGCGTCACGTGCGAGACAAGTAGACCGACTCCTGCCTGCATCTACTACTATTACTCCACACATCGACCGCTATCCAGCATGCATCTAGAGTATTAAGTTCATAAGAACAGAGTAACACTGAGGGAGTCCTGGATTAGGGGGTGTCCGGATGGCCGGACTATAACCTTTGGCCAGACTCCTGGACTATGAAGATACAAGATTGAAGACTTCGTCCCGTGTCCGGATGTGACTTTCCTTGGCGTGGAAGGCAAGCTTGGCGTCTGGATATGTAGATCTCCTCCCATTGTAACCGACTCTGTAACCCTAGCCCTCTCCGGTGTCTATATAAACCGGAGGATTTTAGTCCGTAGGACGAACAACAATCATACCATAGGCTAGCTTCTAGGGTTTAGCCTCTCTGATCTCGTGGTAGATCAACTCTTGTACTACCCATATCATCAATATAAATCATGCAGGAGTAGTGTTTTACCTCCATCGAGAGGGCCCGAACCTGGGTAAAAACATCGTGTCCCTTTTCTCCTGTTACCATCCGCCTAGACGCACAGTTCGGGACCCCCTACCCGAGATCCGCCGGTTTTGACACCGACATTGGTGCTTCCATTGATAGTTCCACTGTGCCGTCATCTTTAGGCCCGATGGCTCCTCACGATCATCAACAACGATGCGGTCCAGGTGAGACTTTTCTCCCGGACAGATCTTCGTATTCGGCGTCTTTGCACGCTGCAGGCCAATTCGGCAGCCATCTGGAACAGATCGAAAGCTACGCCCCTGGCCATCAGGTTAGATTTGGAAGTTTGAACTACACGGCCGACGTCCGCGGAGACTTGATCTTCGACGGGTTCGAGCCACAGCCAAGCGCGCCGCACTGTCACGATGGGCATGATCTAGCTCTGCCGCCGAGCAATACCCTGGAGGCCGCACCAGTGTCCGCTCCGACCCTTAGCTCGGAGCCCACTGCGCCAATCGAGGACGGGTGGCTGGACACCTCCTCGGGGCTGCAATTTCTACGGCGATCGAGCCGAACACTAGCCTTGTCCTTTGTGAAGCTCGTGACTCCATGGTGCCTGACTCCTCTCCGGACTCCGAACCTTCCGCGCCCCTGCCAATCGACTCTGATTGGGCGCCGATCATGGAGTTTGCCGCCGCGGACATCTTTCAGCACTCGCCCTTCGGCGACATCCTGAATTTGCTTAAGTCTCTCTCTTTATCAGGAGAACCTGGCGGACTATGGTCAGCAAGGTTGGGATGCACGACGAAGAAATTCAAAGCCCACCCACCACCCACTTCGTAGCCAATGTCGATGATTTAACCGACATGCTCGACTTCGACTCCGAAGATATCGATGGTATGGACGCCGTTGCAGGAGACGACCAAGAACCAGCGCCTACAGGGCAGTGGAAGGCCACCTCGTCATACAACATATACATGGTGGCACCCCAAAAGAAGGGAATTTTGATGGTACAACGGAGGATGACCCCTCCAAGAAGCAGCCTAAGCGCCGGCGTCAGCGGCGCCGCTCTAAATCCCGCCAAAGCAAAAACGGCGATTCCGGCACGGGAGATAATAACACCCCGGACAGTGCCGAAGACAACCCCCTCCAGCACAGATTCAGCACAGGAGGATGGAGAAGCCAACCCTCATGAGAGAGCGGCAGACATAGAGGTAGAGGACGATAATTACATGCCTCCCTCCGAAGACGAGGCAAGCCTCGACGACGACGAATTTGTCGTGCCTGAGGATTCCGCCGAACAAGAGCATTTCAAACGCAGGCTTATGGCTACGGCGAGCAGCCTCAAGAAAAAATAGCAACAACTTAGAGCTGACCAAGACATGCTAGCCGACGGATGGACTGAAGTCCTTGTGGCCGAAGAGTACGAACTTGAACGCCCCTCGAAGAGCTACCCAAAGCGCAGGCTGCTACCCCAATTAGAGGAGGAAGCACCTAAACCTACATCACCAGCGCACGACGCGGCCGACCGGCAACCTCGTGGACGCGACAGAGAGGTCTCTTGGCCCTCCACTCAAGCCGCACCCCGGCGTCGCTCCAAAAATACCAAGGCACGGGGAAATCGCCCGGACACTACGAGATATATTGGAGGACAAGGCAAGGCAAACAATATCGATCTACGGATCGGCGTGGGCGCCCATGACGGTGGCGATAACCGTCATGCGGGATATGGCAATTCGGCGGGCGAACCACGATGAACAAAGCTCATTTGAGCTACGTCGTGATATAGCCCGATCTGAGGCGCCAAGACACCCACTATGCTTCACAGATGAAGTAATGGATCATCAAATCCCTGAGGGTTTCAAACCCGTAAACATCGAATCATACGCTGGCACAATAGATCCTGCGGTATGGATCGAACATTATCTCCTTCATATCCACATGGCCCGCGGTGATGATCTACACGCCATCAAATACCTCCCATTCAAGCTTAAAGGACCAGCTCGGCATTGGCTTAACAGCTTGCCAGCAAAGTCAATTGGTTGTTGGGAGGACCTAGAAGCCGCATTCCTTGACAATTTCCAGGGCAACTATGTGCGACCACCAGACGCCGATGACCTAAGCCACATAATTCAGCAGCGGAGGAATCGGCGGACAATTACGGACACGGTTCCTAACTAAGAAAAATCAAATAGTCGATTGTCCGGACACAGAGGCCATCGCAACCTTCAAACAAAACATCCGTGACGAATGGCTTGCCCGACACCTAGGACAGGAAAAGCCGAAATCCATGGCAGCCCTCACAACACTCATGACCCGCTTTTGCACGGGAGAAGACAGCTGGCTAGCTCGTAGTAATAACATGACCAAGAGCCCTGGTAATTCGGATACCAAGGACAGCAATGGCAGGTCACGTCGCAACAAGCACAAGCGCCACATTAACAGCGATAATGCGGAGGATACACAGTTAATGCCGGATTCAGAGGCTCTAAATCCGGTCAGCGGAAAAAGCGATTTAAAAGAAATACTCCGGGCCCGTCCAGTTTGGACCGAATACTCGATTGCTCGTGCCAGATACATGGCACCCCAGAAAAACCAGCCAATCACACCAACAGGGATTGTTGGGTGTTCAAGCAGGCAGGCAAGTTAAGTGCCGAAAACATAGACAAGGGGCTGCATAGCGATGACGAGGAGGAGCCCGGCGCCCGAACAATAGGGGACAGAAGGGCTTCCACCCACAAGTGCGGACGGTGAACATGATATACGCAACCCACATACCCAAAAGGGAGCGGAAGCGTGCACTCAGGGACGTATATGCGTTGGAGCCAATCGCCGCAAAGTTCAACCCATGGTCCTCCTGCCCGATCACCTTTGATCGAAGGGACCACCCCACTAGCATCCGCCATGGCGGATTCGCCGCATTGGTCCTAGACCCAATCATTGATGGATTTCACCTCATTAGAGTCCTTATGGACGGCGGCAGCAGCCTGAACCTGCTTTATCAGGATTAAGTGCGAAAAATGGGCATAGATCCCTCAAGGATTAAACCCACAAAGACGACCTTTAAAAGGGTCATACCAGGTGTAGAGGCCAACTGTACAGGCTCAGGTACACTTGAGGTGGTCTTCGGATCCCCGGATAATTTCCGAAGCGAGGAGTTAATCTTCGACATAGTCCCGTGATGAAGTGGCTATCACGCACTGCTCGGACGAACCGCATTTGCAAAGTTCAATGCGGTGCCGCACGACGCATACCTCAAGCTCAAGATGCCAGGCCCTCGAGGAGTAATTACGGTCAACGGAAACAAAACGCTCTCTCCGAGCGGAGGAGCATCTGGCTGACCCTCGCGGGCGGAAGTACAAAGTAGCCTCTCAAGGAAATTCTCCAGTCCGGGTATTAAACGTCCGAACACCGTCAAGCGTGCCCGGAGTAACCTACAACAAGACCGCCTGGCACTTTCCGAGCACGCATAGCAATGCGGCCCCAACCCCAGCCCTCGCGAAATTGCGAAACCAGTACTATGGGTACATGATTACGCTCTGGAAATACCATGGGCATAGGGGGAGGGGCACGACCACGGCGTGCCCAAAATTCGGCTCAACCGCACTAGGGGCTCCCGATTTTGTCATTCTTTTTTTCTTCTTACTTTCAGGACTTAACTCTCACGAAGGCCTGTCCAAGCGATGCAATCGCCCGAACACACGATGCAACAGCCAGGAGGCGTAAAGCTACGTCGAATGTCACGGTGGTCTCTATAACAAGCTAAATACGTGTCTTACATACCATCCCGCGGCTCGCCCCTGGAGGGGGACATGTCAATCTCTTGCTTATCGCACTATTTGTATCATTCTGCTTTTACCGCAGCCTTTTCGAATAAACAATACATAGCTTTTGTCTATTATCGCATTCCTTTTTATGTGAATATGTTCAGTTATGACATTATGCAACCGTACACTTTAGCACGGCCAATACACCAGGGGCTTAAGTACCCCAGAATATGGTGTGAGAAGTCCGAACACTCTCACGAGTCACGGCACCCGAACTTATAGCATTATATTCATCGGCTCCGAATCATGTCTTGGAGTCAATAGTTGGGTTTGCCCGGCTCCCATGTTTTGGTACCATACGTTCCGTTATATCGGCTAAGGTAGCGCTGGGAGAACTACTGCGATTGTGCCGCGGTTGAGCTGGGTTAAGCACCTCAGTAGAGAAAGCTAAAACTGACCGTCATGATAGGGCGAGAGCTGGAAGCTGTTCGAGAGGTTTCGAGTCCCTAAAGACGTATGCCGCTTAGGCGAGGAGCCGGCTTTGTCCGGCCTAGGCATGGATAGCGCCCCGAACTCGGTCTTCCGAATACTAGGGGCTTCACCGAAATTTAAAAATATAGAATTCTATGGCTAAGTGAGAGTGATAAAGCATTATAGTCTGATTGCCTTGTTCGTTGTCTTTGGCGCCTCCCTCGAAGGACCCAAGAATGGGAACAAGAGCGCTCGAGTTTATCCCAAACACCCCAAAGACTCGTGGCACGGGGGCGAGAAGCGACGACTCTCCATCTCTCGATTTAATAAGCGGCCGCCTGAAGGTAATATTTTAAATTCAAAAGCGTTGCTTAGCGCATATGAACAAGTTTTCAGCGCACAGGATAACACGAGCGAGTTTACTCATAAATTACATCCTTGGAACATTCATCCTCCACAAGGCGGGCACCCTTCAGGACGCCCTCATAATACATCTCGGGCTTGCGACGCTCCTTTCCCTGCGGTGGCCCATCTGTCACCAGCTTCTCAGCATCCATCTTGCCCCAGTGCACTTTAACACGGGCAAGGGCCCTACGGGCGCCTTGGATGCATACGGAGCGCTTGATGACTTCAAGTCGTGGACACGCATCCGCCAGCCGCCTCACCAGCCCAAAGTAGCTCCCAGGCATGACCTCCCCAGGCCATAGCCGGACTATAAGACCCTTCATGGCCTGTTCGGCCACCTTATGGAGCTCGACCAGCTGCTTCAACTGGTCACTCAAGGGCACCGGGTGTCCGGCCTGAGCATACTGAGACCAGAACACCTTCTCCGTCGAGCTCCCCTCCTCGGCCCGGTATAGGCGGCAGCATCGGACACACTGCGTGGCAGATCTGCGAATGCTCCTAGAGAGCTCCGGACTCGGGTAAGTAACAAGTAATTCACTTTCACGTGCTTGCTTTGCATAAAGAATGCCTTACCCGCCGCTATCTTCTTCATCGCCTCAATTTCCTGGAGGGCTTTTTGGGCTTCGGCCTTGGCAGATTTGGCGCTCTCAAGGGCAGAGGCAAGCTCGGACTCTCGAGTCTTTGAGTCAAGCTCCAAACTCTCGTGTTTATTCATGAGAGCCTGGAGCTGTTGCTGCACCTCCGCCACCCGCGCCTCCTACTTTTCTCGCTCGATACGCTCCACGGCCGCATTTTCTTCGGCCTTGGACAGCGCTTCCTTCAGGGTTGCCACCTGGGTTGTGGCCCGTGTAATACTCACGTTGGTCCTGTCATTTTTTGCAACCACATCTTTTTTATATACTTACATAAGGTATTACTTACCTTCCTTGTCCTCGAGCTGCTTCTTGGCAAGGCCGAGCTCGTTCTCGGACCGCTTGAGGCTTTGCTTCAATGCGTCGACCTCCGTAGTCAGTGCGGCAGAGGTCAGCAGCGCAACCTGCATTCCCATATTGACATACTTATGTTAGACTCCTGCGTATATCTTTTTGATCCTCAGTTCGGCTTTTCTTTCCGAACACCAAACTGAGCATTAGGGGCTACTGTCTATGTGGTAATATTTTTATATATCTTAAATACATACCTCAAAGCCTGTTAGAAGGCTGGCACGAGCTTCGATCGGCCCGCTCTTGGCGGGTGAACATACGGATCACCACACTCATAATAGTGCGGTGCTCCTGCGTCAATGGAGGCGCCGTTAAGCACCTCCAGCAGATTATCCGGTGCCTCCGGTTGGGCCGGAGGTCACCGGCGTCGTAAACTTGCCCTTCTTACTAGGGGGGCGCCTGCCGGACTCCGGAACCACTGAAGGTTTCGGTGCGGTGTCCGGCCTAGGGCCGGACTTGGAGCCCTTGGAGTATTTTTCCCCTTTGCGCCTGGAGTCCGGGAGGTCGCCTTGTGGCGCCTCCAGGACCACCTCCTCCTGGGCGCGAGGGGAGGAGGCGGCCAGAAGTGAAGTGCTATTCACGTCCGACGAGCTTAAGGAGCCGCTCGACGACACGACGACCATGGCTCGGGGCGTACTGCATGATTATATTCGGCGTCAGAAGATACTGTGCAACAAAGGAACGCCATGAGTTATTCTTATATCCGGACACTTACGATCTTGCCAGGGGCTTGGCCCTGGATGGCCACTCCTCTTCGCCGTCATCGGCGTTGGTGGAGTAGTCCGGAGGAAGGGTCCTTCCCTTCTTGGACCCTCCGGCCCCAGTTGGGGGCGGCCTTCCTTTCTTCTCTCCCCCGGGAGAGACCTCTCTTCCTCCTCCTCGTTTTCATGGGAGGAGTCCGCCTCGAGTCATCGGACGATGAGTCCGACACCACCAGCGCCGGAACTCTTCGAGTTCCGTGGCCTTCTTCTCGGCACCATGTAAGGTGCGGAACCAAGCACCATCAAGCGGGCGTCCGCTGGTCTTCCGGCAAGGGAGCGGACGGTCAATCTGCCGGATGTCTTACGCCAATCCTATCAAAGGTAAGGGAGTTTAGATCCCGCATAGGGTCAAACTATGAGAAACAAGTATCCCATAAAGGGTAAAACAGCTTACCGCGTTGGCTTGATGCCGCGCGCTGAATCCGCGATCCTCGGTAGCGGATGCGGGAGCCTCGATGCTTAAACATGACACCTTCCGTGCATCTTCGTGCGTAGTGTCGAAGAGCCGGCTCGAGGTTGATCTTGTCTTTGGATTAAACTCCCACAAGCTGAAAGCCCGTTGTTGGCATGGGAGGATCTGGCGGATGAGCATGACTGGACTACGTTGACGAGTTTGAGCTTCTTGCTCACCAGGTTTTGGACGCAGGTTTGGAGTCCGGTCAGCTCTTCCGAATTACCCCACGACAGGCCCTTCTCTTTCCAGGAAGTGAGCCGCGTGGGGATGCCAGATTGGAATTTGGGGGCCGCTGCCCATTCTGGGTCACGCGGCTCGGTGATGTAGAACCACCCCGATTGCCACCCCTTTATGGTCTCTACAAAGGAGCCCTCGAGCCATAGGACGTTGGGCATCTTGCCCACCATGGCACCTCCGCACTCCGGCTAGCGGCCGCCCACTACCTTTGGCTTGACATTGAAGGTCTTGACCATAAGCGAAGTGGGGCTGGATGCAGAGGAAGGCCTCGCACTCGACGATGAATGCCGAGATGTTGAGGATGAAGTTCGGGGCCAGATCGTGGAAATCCATGCCATAGTAGAACATGAGCCCCCGGACAAATGGGTGAAGTGGGAAACGTAGTCCGCGGAGGAAATGGGTGAGGAACACCACCCTCTCATGGGGCCTAGGGGTGGGGATGAGTTGCCCCTTATTTGGGAGCCGTTGCGCGACGTCATTGGACAAGTATTCGGCTTCCCTTAGCTTCTTGATGTGTCCCTCCATGACGGAGGAGACCATCCACTTGCCTCCCGCTCCGGACATGGCTGGAGAAGGTAGAGGTGGGATGTGCGGACTTGGGCGCTGGAGCTCGAAGTCTTGGCGAAAATGGATAAGCAAAGGAGGAAGAAGGCGTAGATGAAAAGGTGGATCCTTACCCCTTATATGGGCGGACGAGACTGCACATCCCCACCCGCTGGTAAAACTCGCTTATCTCCCAAGCGCGTAATTAATTGCACGGTTGGGTTACCGCCCATATTGATGAGAATCCGGAATAAGGGGACACGATCTCTGCTTGACAAGATGTGCCAAGGAAACCGCCTCGCTAAGTGCTATTGAGGTGGGACAAGAAAACGATTCGAATAAAGGCTTGGCCATGGTGTGATGTCATGCCGCGGAATACGCCAGTGATTGGATTTGTGTAAATATTATTCTCTCTACGGTGGTATGTGGAACTTATTTTGCAGAGCGGACACTATCCTTGTGTTCAAAATCTTCTATGAAGTATTCGGAGGAGGAACCCGCCTTGCAATCTTGAAGACAATATGCGCGCCCGGACTAAGTCGTCGTTGAAGCCTGGTTCAGGGGCTCTTGAGGAGTCCTAGATTAGGGGTGTCCGGATGGCGGACTATAACCTTGGCGGACTCTGGACTATGAAGATACAAGATTGAAGACTTCGTCCCGTGTCCGGATGGGACTTTCCTTGGCGAGGAAGGCAAGCTTGGCGTCACGGATATGTAGATCTCCTCCCATTGTAATCGACTCTATGTAACCCTAGCCCTCTCCGGTGTCTATATAAACCGGAGGGTTTTAGTCCGTGGGGCGAACAACAATCATACCATAGGCTAGCTTCTAGGTTTTAGCCTCTACGATCTCGTGGTAGATATAATCTTGTACGACCCATATCATCAATATTAATCAAGCAGGAGTAGGGTTTTACCTCCATCGAGAGGGCCCGAACCTGGGTAAAAACATCGTGTCCCTTGTCTCCTGTTACCATCCACCTAGACGCACAGTTCGAGACCCCCTACCCGAGATCTGCCGGTTTTGACACCGACATTGGTGCTTTCATTGAGAGTTCCACTGTGCCGTCACCGTAAGGAAGGATGCCTCATCTCGTTTCAAGGACAACGTCACCTCTGGGGGAGCCCTGGCTGTCGGCCAAACTCTCCGGCTAGGCGGCTTCGTCATGACCGTCCGTTCGGCTGCTGCATCGACGATGACTTCTCGGGTCATCGAAAACAGCCTCCACGTCAGGTCGGAACTTGCCGAGCAGTTGAATCCAATGGAGCTCTCTTCGCTAAACGAGCTCTTGGATCGCATCGTCGCATTGGGAGTCGCTACGGACTATGATCGGATTGGGCTTAAACCCGACCAAAGGGAGATTAACTCTCCGCCGATCACTGATACATCTCCAACGTATCTATAATTTTTTATTGTTCCATGCTATTATATTACCCCTTTTGGATGTTTATGGGCTTTATTTTACACATTTATATCATTTTTGGGACTAACCTACTAGCCGGAGGACAGCCCATATTGCTGTTTTATTGCCTGTTTCAGTATTTCAAGGAAAAGGAATATCACACAGAGTCCAAACGGAATGAAACCTTCGGCATCGTGATTTTTGGAAGAATACCATCCTGGAGGCTTGGAAATCAAGTCAGAAGATACTCGAGGAGCCAAGGAGATAGGGGCGCAACCCCCTATAGGGCGCGGGCCCCTGTCTCGTGGACCCCTCGAGCACCTCCCGACCGACTTCTTTCGCCTATATAAGCCTACGTACCCTAAAACCATCGAATATCAAGATAGATCGGGAGTTCCGCCGCCGCAAGCCTCTGTAGCCACCAAAAACCTCTCGGGAGTCCGTTTCGGCATCTTGCCGGAGGGGGAATCCATCACCGGTGGCCATCTTCATCAACCCGGCGCTCTCCATGACGAGAAGGGAGTAGTTCACCCTCGGGGCTGAGGGTATGTACCACTAGCTATGTGTTTGATCCTCTCTCTCTCGTGTTCTCTCTATGGCACGATCTTCATGTATCGCGAGCTTTGCTATTATAGTTGGATCTTATGATGTTTCTCCCCCTCTACTCTCTTGTGATGAATTGAGTTTCCCTCTTGAAGTTATCTTATCGGATTGAGTCTTTATTTGAGAACACTTGATGTATGTCTTGCCATGTTTATCTGTGGTGACAATGGGATATCACGTGCCACTTGATGTATGTTTTGGTGACCAACTTACGGGTTCCGCCCATGAACATATGCATAGGGGTTGGCACACGTTTTCTTGACTCTCCGGTAGAAACTTTGGGGCACTCTTTGAAGTACTTTGTGTTGGTTGGATGAATATGAGATTGTGTGATGCATATCGTATAATCATGCCCACAGATACTTGAGGTGACAATGGAGTATCTAGGTGACATTAGGGTTTTGGTTGATTTGTGTCTTAAGGTGTTATTCTAGTACGAACTCTTTAATAGATCGAACTGAAAGAATAATTTTAAGGTGGTTTCATACCCTACCATAATCTCTACGTTTGTTCTCCGCTATTAGTGGCTTTGGAGTGACTCTTTGTTGCATGTTGAGGGATTGTTATATGATCTATCTATGTTATTATTGTTGAGAGAACTTGCACTAGTGAAAGTATGAACCCTAGGCCTTGTTTCCTATCATTGCAATACCGTTTACGCTCACTTTTATCATTAGTTACCTTGCTGTTTTTATATTTTCACATTACAAAAACCTATATCTACCATCCATATTGCACTTGTATCGTCATCTCTTCGCCGAACTAGTGCACCTATTAAATTTACCATTGTATTGGGTGTGTTGGGGACACAAGAGATTCTTTGTTATTTGGTTGCAGCGTTGTTTGAGAGAGACCATCTTCATCCTACGCCTCCCACGGATTGATAACCTTAGGTCATCCACTTGAGGGAAATTTGCTACTGTCCTACAAACATGTGCACTTGCAGGCCCAACAACTTATACAAGAAGAAGGTTGTGTAGTAGACATCAAGCTCTTTTCTGGCGCCGTTGCCGGGGAGGATAGGTAAGCGGCACTCACTCACACCCCGTCAATCAAGCTCTTTTTTGGCGCCATTGCCGGGGAGGTGAGTGCTTGAAGGTATATCTTTAGATCTTGCAATCGAATCTTTTTGTTTCTTGTTTTAGCACTAGTTTAGTTTATAAAAGAAAACTACAAAAAAATTGGACTTGAGTTTGTCTCATACGCTTCATCTTTTTAATATCTTTCGTGAGAATGATGGAAAGGAAAATTGTGCTCAAGTGCTAGAAGAAGAATGCATTAAAATGCTTGGTACTAGATATTTGTATGATGAGCATGATTGTAATGTTGTTATTATTAATTCCTTGAATATCCATGATGCTAATGATATGCAAAGCCACAAGCTTGGGGAAGCTATGTTTAATGAAGATGATATTTTTAGCACCCCAAGTTTTGATATGCAAAGTTGTTATGATGATAGCATGCCTCCCACCTATGATGATTATATTGATGAAAGTGGGTTCGGAAGAGTGTCAACTTTAGGAACTAGTGATCCAACTATTTTGGAGGATGTTGAATTTTATTGCGATGAATATGAAAGTGGATTTGGAAGAGTGTCAACTTTATTTAGTGATTCCACTATCTTGGGAGAGGTTTCAATCGATTATGATGAGAACAAAGTTGCTACTTATGATGATTATTGTGATGAAACTTATGCTATAAAAAGTAGTGATGATTATATTTACAAATCTTGTCATGATTATGATTACCCTTTTTCTGAACATTACTCTTTTAATGTGGAAACAATTTTTAGTGTTCAAGTCTCTTATGATACTCCCAATATTCCGAATTAGAAGAATTATGCTTTTGTGGAGAGTAGTAAATTTTATATGCTAGTAGATCATGAAAAGAATGCTTTAAGTGCTGGTTATGTTGTTGAATTAATTCATGATGCTACTGAAAATTATTATGAGGGAGGAACATATGCTTGTAGGAGTTGCAATAATGTCAAGTTTCCTCTCTATGTGCTTCAATTTTTGAAGTTATGCTTGTTTTGCCTTCCTATGCTAGTTGATTATTGTTCCCATAAGTTGTTTGCTCACAAAATCCCTATGCATAGTAAGTGGGTTAGACTTAAATGTGCTAGTCATATTCTTCATGATTCTCTCTTTATGTTTCAATTCTTATCTCTTATGTCAGCATCATTGAAATCATCATGCCTAGCTAGGGGCTTTAAACGATAGCGCTTGTTGGGAGGCAACCCAAGTTTATTTTAGTTTCTTTCTTTTTGGTTTTTTTAGGAATAAATAGTCCATCTAGCTTCTGGTTAGATGTGTTTTCATGTTTTAATTAGTGTTTGTGCCAAGTAGAACCTTTGGGAAGACTCGGGTGAAGTCTTTATGATCATGCTGTAAAAAACAGAAACTTTAGCGCTCACGAGATTAGCTAAAACTTTTTACTGGAGAGTTATATTTAGTTGATTATTTTTGCAGATTATTACTAGACAAATTCCTCAGGTCCACCAATTTATTTTGGAATTTTTGGAGTTCCAAAAGTTTGCTTTAGTGACAGATCACTACAGACTGTTCTGTTTTTGACAGATTCTGTTTTTCGTGTGTTGTTTGCTTATTTTGATGAATCTACGAGTAGTATCGGAGGGTATGAACCATAGAGGAGTTCCAATACATTAGATATTACACCAATATAAATAAAGAATGAGTTCATTACAGTACCTTGCAGTGGTGTTTTGTTTTCTTTCGACAACGGAGCTTACGAGTTTTCTGTTAAGTTTTGTGTTGTGAAGTTTTCAAGTTTTGGGTAAAGATTCGATTGACTATGGAATAAGGAGTGGAAAGAGCCTAAGCTTGGGGATGACCAAGGCACCCCAAGGTAATATTCAAGGACAACCAAGAGCCTAAGCTTGGGGATGCCCCGGATAGCATCCCCTCTTTCGTCTTCATTCATCGGTAACTTTACTTGGAGCTATATTTTTATTCACCACATGATATGTGTTTTGCTTGGAGCGTCATTTTCTATTGTTAGTTTTTGCTTACTGTTATTTAGAATAATGTTTTGCATCTTTAGTTCCAATAAAAATGTCAAGGATAGCCTTTGCCATGCTTATTTTGCTAGTATACATGTTGCTGTTTGAAAACAGAAAGTTTACCGCTGTTGCAAAAATTCCCTAGAAAATTCAGAACATGATATAATGTTGAAATTTTTTGCATAATGATCTCTGATTAATTTAATACAGTGGGAATTTTATTTCATAATTTTTTGAGTTAGGGAAGTATTGATACTCTTGCATTCTTTACAGACTGTACTGTTTTGGCAGATTGCTGTTATGTTTGCATTGTTTGCATATGTTTGCTTGTTTAATGATTCTATTTAAGGATAGGAGTATTAAATATGCAGAGAAATTTAGTATTCAATGTTGAATAATAATTTTAGTGATTTGTCACAGTCGAAAATGATAAGGTTTTGCATTGGTTTATACTAACCTATCTCACGAGTTCCTGTTGAGTTTGGTGTGTATGAAGCTTTTGATAAAAAGAGAAACCATGATATGAGAGGAATTAAGGAGACATAAAAGCTCAAGCTTGGGGATGCCCAAGGCACCCCAATATAATGTTTCAAGAAGTCTCAAGCATCTAAGCTTGGGGATGCCCCGGTAGGCATCCCACCTTTCTTCGTCAACAACTATTGGTTAGTATCGGTTGAACCTAAATTTTTGCTTCTTCACATGAGTTGTGCTATCCTTGCAATGCTATTTTATTTTGTTTTGCTTTCTGTTTGAATACAATACCAAGATCTGAAATTACTTAATGTTAGAGAGTCTTCACATAGTTGCACAATTATTTAACTACTCATTGATCTTTACTTATATCTTTCGGAGTAGTTTGTCGTTTGCTCTAGTGCATCACTTATATCTTTTAGAGCACGGCGGTGGTTATATTTTGTAGAAATTGCTAGTCTCTCATGCTTCACTTATATTTTTTTGAGAGTCTTTTAGAACAGCATGGTATTTTCTATGGTTACAAAGTTGGTCCTAGAATGATGAGCATCCAAGTTGGGTATAATAAAAACTATCATAGGAAGTGAATTGGATGCTATGATCAATTTGATACTTGATAATTGTTTTGAGATATGGAGGTAGATATTAAAGTTATGCTAGTTGGGTGATTATGAATTTAAAGAATGCTTGTGTTGAAGTTAGCAAGTCCCGTAGCATGCACGTATGGTTAAAGTTGTGTAACAAATTTGAAACATGAAGTGTACCTGGCTTGTGCATCCTTATGAGTGGCGGTCGGGACGAGCGATGGTCTTTTCCTACCAATCTATCCCCCTAGGAGCATGCACGTAGTGCTTGATTTTTGATGACTTCTAAATTTTTGCAATAAGTATATGAGTTCTTTTGACTAATTTTGAGTCCATGGATTATACGCACTTTTACCTTTCTGCCATTTCTAGCCTCGTCGACTGCAGGTGCATTGACCTTCCTCGACTTGAGAGGTGGTGCAAACTTCACGGTGCATCCAAACCCCGTGATATGATACGCTCTATCACACATAAGCCTCATTATATCTTCCTCAAAACAGCCACCATACCTACCTATTTATGGCATTTCCATAGCCATTCCGAGATATATTGCCATGCAACTTTCCACCGTTCTGTTTATCATCATTATAACATACATTACCTTTGTCATATTGCCATTGCATGATCATGTAGTTGACATCGTATTTGTGGCAAAGCCACCATGCATTATTTTTCATACATGTCACTCTTGATTCATTGCACCATCCCGGTACACCGCCGGAGGCATTCATATAGAGTCATATTTTGTTCTAGTTTTGAGTTGTAATTCATATGTTGTAATCAATGGAAGTGTGATTATCATCATTATTAGAGCATTGCCCAAAAAAAAAGTAAAAAAAGAAGAAATGCCAAAAGAAAAAAGAAGGCCCAAAATAAAAAAATAAAATAAAAATGAAAAAAGAGAAAATAAATAAAAAGGGGCAATGCTACTATCTCTTTTTCCACACTTGTGCTTCAAAGTAGCACCATGTCTTTCATATAGTGAGTCTCATATGTTGTCACTTTCATATACTAGTGGGAATTTTTCATTATAGAACTTGGCTTGTATATTCCTATGATGGGCTTCTTCAAATGCCCTAGGTCTTCATGATCAAGCAAGTTGGATGCACACCCACTAGTTTTCTTTTGTTGAGCATTCATTTATAGCTCTAGTGCATCCATTGCATGGCAATCCCTACTCCTCATGTTGACATCAATTGATGGGCATCTCCATAGCCTGTTAATTATCCTCGTCAATGTGAGACTTTCTCCTTTTTTATCTTCTCCACACAATCCCCATCATCATATTCTATTCCACCCATAGTGCTATATCCATGGCTCACGCTCATGTATTGCGTGATGGTTGAAAAAGTTTGAGATTATTTAAGTATGAAACAATTGCTTGGCTTGTCATCGGGGGTATAGAAGTTGGGAACATATTTGTGTGATGAAAATGAAGCATAGCCTAACTATATGATTATGTAGGGATGAACTTTCTTTTGCCATGCTATTTTGAGTAGACATGATTACATAGATTAGTATGCTTGAAGTGTTACTATTTCTTTTATCAATATGAACTTTTATTTTGAATCATTTGGATCTGCCACAATAAAGAAAATTACATTATAAATTATGCTAGGTAGCATTCCACATAAAAAATTCTGTTTTTATCATTTACCTACTCGAGGACGAGCGGGAATTAAGCTTGGGGATGCTTGATACGTCTCCAACGTATCTATAATTTTTGATTGTTCCATGCTATTATATTACCCCTTTTGGATGTTTATGGGCTTTATTTTACACATTTATATCATTTTTGGGACTAACCTACTAACCGGAGGCCCAACCCATATTGCTGTTTTATTGTCTGTTTCAGTATTTCGAGGAAAATGAATATCAAACGGAGTCCAAACGGAATGAAACCTTCGGCATCGTGATTTTTTGGAAGAATACCATCCTGGAGGCTTGGAGATCAAGTCAGAAGATACTCGAGGAGCCCAGGAGATAGGGGGGCGCGCCCCCCCTACAGGGCGCGGCCCCCTGTCTCGTGGACCCCTCGAGCACCTCCCGACCGACTTCTTTCGCCTATATAAGCCTACGTACCCTAAAACCATCGAATATCAAGATAGATCAGGAGTTCCGCCACAGCAGGCCTCTGTAGCCACCAAAAACCTCTCGGGAGTCTGTTCCGGCACCTTGCCGGAGGGGGAATCCATCACCGCTGGCCATCTTCATCATCCCGGCGCTCTCCATGACGAGGAGGGAGTAGTTCACCCTCGGGGCTGAGGGTATGTACCAATAGCTATGTGTTTGATCTCTCTCTCTCTCTCTCTCGTGTTCTCTCTATGGCACGATCTTGATGTATCGCCATCTTTGCTATTATAGTTGGATCTTATGATGTTTCTCCCTCTACTCTCTTGTGATGAATTGAGTTCCCCTCTTGAAGTTATCTTATCGGATTGAGTCTTTATTTGAGAACACTTGATGTATGTCTTGTCGTGTTTATCTGTGGTGACAATGGGATATCACGTGCCACTTGATGTATCTTTTGGTGACCAACTTGCGGGTTCCGCCCATGAACCTATGCATAGGGGTTGGCACACGTTTTCTTGACTCTCTAGTAGAAACTTTGGGGCACTCTTTGAAGTACTTTGTGTTGGTTGGATGAATCTGAGATTGTGTGATGCATATCGTATAATCATGCCCACGGATACTTGAGGTGACAATGAAGTATCTAGGTGACATTAGGGTTTTGGTTGATTTGTGTCTTAAGGTGTTATTCTAGTACGAACTCTTTAATAGATCGATCTGAAAGAATAACTTTGAGGTGGTTTCATACCCTACCATAATCTCTACGTTTGTTCTCCGCTATTAGTGGCTTTGGAGTGACTCTTTGTTGCATGTTGAGGATTCTTATATGATCTATCTATGTTATTATTGTTGAGAGAACTTGCACTAGTGAAAGTATGAACCCTAGGCCTTGTTTCCTATCATTGCAATACCATTTACGCTCACTTTTATCATTAGTTACCTTGCTGTTTTTATATTTTCACACTACAAAAACCTATATCTACCATCCATATTGCACTTGTATCACCATCTCTTCGCCGAACTAGTGCACCTATACAATTTACCATTGTATTGGGTGTGTTGGGGACACAAGAAACTCTTTGTTATTTGGTTGCAGGGTTGTTTGAGAGAGACCATCTTCATCCTATGCCTCCCACGGATTGATAAACCTTAGGTCATCCACTTGAGGGAATTTTGCCACTGTCCTACAAACCTGTGCACTTGCAGGCCCAACAACGTCTACAAGAAGAAGGTTGTGTAGTAGACATCAATCACCCATCAGATAGCGGTGGTGGAGGAACAATGCAGCGATTCTTCCTCTATCTTTAGAACAAACTATGTCCGGATTCCCGAGCTCTCTGAGCCGGATACCCATTTACGGAAGGACACCGCCCAAGAACTAAACCTAGAATCAGGCAGCGGGCCAGACCTATTGGGCAACATCCCGGAGCCCGAACTTCCAAGATCGGAAACTCCTCTGCCCCTGGGTCTCAGATCGGGTCAGTGTTCGGATTCAAATCCACCCACCCACCCAGATATAAACGATCTTTCCCACATTAGGCAAGAGCCCCAGGAAACAGTAAATCATTATTGGGCCAGATTCCTCCTTGTAATGAACAATGTTAAGGACTGTCACGAGGAAGGCACAATCTCATTCTTCTGCAATAATTGCACGGACAAGGGAATCCTTAACGCCATAAGTCACGGTGACATAGCACGCTTCGCTGACTTGGCGGCCATAGTACGGAAGTACCGTGTGATGGAAAGTGCCTGGAAAACTGAAACAAAATTCTGGGATAATCCGGCCCTGACTAAACACCCAGTCCGAATTAAAAGGGTGCACTCTCATAAGTTGCCCGATTCAATTAAATTGCAGGGCGTGGAACTGTATTGGAGGGATGGCTTAATGGGCCCTGCAAAATCCACATTACAGCGGATACCATACCAACACACAGCCTGAGAGCATGTTGGGTACTCCGGAAGGTGGCCAAAAGCAGAGAGGATCTCCTCATTCAACACACCGCAGAGCACCATCCCGTGGATAACAATACAGTATTGACAGTCTTCGAGACCTTCGCCTCAAATAATAGGCGTAAGCTAGCACTCCACAGCCTCACCGATGTCTGCCACGTGGCAGCAATAAATCCATGGAGCAACACGGCTATCACTTTCAATGCCAGTGACGAACCCAAATTCCGAACAGCCCGAGCACCAGCCACCTTGGTCCTCAGTTCAATTGTGGACGGCTTTCGACTTACCAAAGTACTCATGGACGGCGGCAGCGGATTAAACCTCATTTATGAGGAGACTCTTCAAAAAATGGAAACAGACATGAACCGCATTGAGCGAAGCAGCACGACCTTCAGAGGAATCATCCCTAGTCGGGAAGCAAGATGTGCTGGTAAAATCACACTAGATGTGGTATTCGGCATGCCCGAGAATTATATGTCCGAAGAAATCACATTCCAAGTGGCCCCGTTCAGTAGCGGATACCACGCCCTTCTAGGGCGGGAGGCATTCACGATCTTCCAAGACATACCCCATTACAGGTACATGAAGCTCAAAATGCCCGGGCCTAATGGAATCATCACTCTAGCTAGTGATCCGGACATAACACTCCGCACCGAAAACAAAACAGCCGCACTGGCCCTCGAGGCATTATCCGAAGCCCTTGCGGCTGAGAAATTAACTATGCTGCGCTCCACAGTGGACAGGGACGACGTGATACTTCACAAGAGATCCAACTCCACCTCTTTTAAACTAGCGGATGAAATAGTCAAATTCCAAGTCCACCCAACGGACCCTACAAAATCAGCCTCCATCGAGGCACAGTTAAACCCCGCTGTAGATGCCGCACTACAGAGTTCCTGTGCGAGAATTGGGACATATTTGCCTGGCATCCCTCAGATATGCCAGGAATCCCACGCAGGCTAGCCGAGCATAGCCTTAACATTCTAAAGGGATTCAAGCCGGTCAAGCAGACTCTTGGCGTTTCTACGAACCTAAGAGACAAGCCACGGGAGAGGAGCTAGCCAAATTCTTGGAGGCCGGATTCATTAGAGAAATAAAACATCCGGACTGGCTAGCAAACCTGGTGATGGTACCAAAGAAGGATAAATCCTGGCGCTTATGTGTGGATTTCAAAGACCTGAACAAGGCTTGTCCCAAGGATCCCTTCCCCCTCCCCCGCATCGATCAAATCATCGATGCTACTACAGGACACGACTCATTGTGTTTCCTCGACGCATACTCCGGATACGATCAGATTAAGATGGCGGAGTCCGACCAAGCCGCAATGGCGTTTATCACCCCCAAACGGCCCATTCTGTTTTAACACTATGCCTTTTGGGCTCAAGAATGCCGGTGCAACGTATAAACGCATGATTCAAACATGCCTGGAAAAACAGATCGGGAAAACAGTGGAGGCATACGTAGACGATGTGGTCGTTAAAACCAGACACGTCGAATCCTTAATAGACGACTTGAGGCTCATGTTCGACAATCTCCGAACATACGACATCAAGCTCAATCCAGAAAAATGTGTTTTCGGCGTGCCCGCCGGAAAGCTCCTGGGCTTCATCATCTCCAGTAGAGGAATTGAAGCAAATCCTGCCAAAATCCGAGCCCTGTCACAGTTGGCCATCCCAACTGACCTCAAGCAAATCCAGAAATTAACTGGATGCGTGGCGGCCCTAAGTCGCTTTATCTCCCGCTTAGGAGAAAAGGCATTACCGCTTTATCGCCTTCTTCGGCACACCGAACACTTTGAGTGGACGGACGCGGCCACGGCCGGACTGGAAGACATAAAGGCCATCCTGGCCACCAACCCAATCCTGGCCGCACCAAACATCGGCGAACCAATGCTGCTATATATAGCGGCAACTCATCAAGTTGTAAGCGCAATGCTCGTCGTCGAACGAAAAACGGATGGACATAAATTCCCACTTCAAAAGCCGGTATATTATGTATCCACTATCCTCACTCCATGCAAATCACGGTGCTCGCACTATCAAAAGATAGCATATGCGGTATTCATGGCATCCCGGAAACTAAGACACTACTTTCAAGAGTGTTCAACCATAGTGGCCTCGGAAGTACCACTCAACGACATAATAAACAACCGCAAAGCCACGGGCCGGATTGCCAAATGGGCCATAGAGCTCCTCCCGTTCGACATAACATATAAACCTCGGTGAGCCATTAAGTCGCAAGTATTGGCCGATTTTGTCACCGAATGGACAGAAGCCGAACTCCCTAAGGAGTACGGCGTGTACTCCAATTGGATTATGCACTTCGACGGCTCTAAAATGCTGTCTGGTCTGGGGGCTGGCGTCGCGTCCTGACGTCCCCCACCAGAGATACAGTCCAATACGTACTCCAAATACTGTACACATACTCCAATAACGCCGCCGAATACAAGGCCTTGTTACATGGTCTTCGGATGGTAGTTTCCATGGGCATTCGACGCCTGAAGGTGCGTGGGGACTCGAACCTTGCAATATCCTGTCGGGGAGGCTGATCGTACCCACGGACACCTATGGGGCCGGCGGACCGGGCCCCTTGTAGTTCGAAGGGGGGCGGAGGTCGCACGAAGAGCGGATCGAGGCGATGCACACGAGCGGTTTACCCAGCTTCGGAGCTCTCCGGAGAGATAAAACTCCCTACGCTGCTTGTACGATCTATTGTGTTCTTGCTAGGGAGCAATGAGGGCTACAAAACCTAGCGTGAGTCTATACGAGGCGGACCTTGCGGAAAACGCGATCCGAACCCTCTCTACCTCGCGGAACCGAACCCTTTCTACGTTGCACTCGGGCCTCCTTTTATATGCTCAAGGGGTCTCCGACAGGTGGCAACATAGGCGGGGGTACAAATGTAAAAACAGGAGTTGGTACACCTACTTGAACAAAGGTACGATTGCAAAATACCTAACTCGACGGCAAGGGACAAAAGCAATAAATGCCCGTCGTTGTCGCCCAAACAAAGGTACAAGAGACCGTCAGTGCGCCCGCCGCCACGATGGCGAGCCTGTCGGCCGCCGCTTATCGCTGCTCTCCGGCTGCTGCACAGCCGCTCGACACACGCCCATGGAACGGTCCCATGGCGACACGTCGCTGGGTGAGCTGGAGCGGAGACGGAGAGAGGCTGCATGCCGCGGCAAGTGCCTTGCCGCGGCCGAATCCTTGTCGCGCTCAGAGACTTGTCGCGCCCCGAGCCTTCCTGGCAAGCTCCTCTTGCCGGGGCCTTGTCTTCCGTGTGTCTGGAGTGGCCTTCCCGACAAGCTCCTCTTGTCGGGGCCTTGTCTTCCCAATCTAATACTTTGTTCTTGAATGGCTCCAAGGGAGCCATGGAGGAGATTGGCGGTGACGAGGCAAACCTTGCCACGGGGTGCTGCAACCGTCCGTGCAGTAGCACGGGATACTAGGGTACCCTACTCTAGTACACCGACAGAGCCCCGGCCTGGGCTGCACACGGTGCCGAAGCGCTTGTCGGGCTAGGCCTGTAATCGCAGACGACACGCGGCCTCGACCACGCCGCAACCCGCCCCGGACCCACCACGATCCCCACTAACGGCACGCGCCGGACGTGGCGTCGTGCGAGAGATCGTGGGCGCGGTCGTGGGGGAGGTTCTATATTAACATAAGCAGAACATCCGCCCCCCTCCTCCCCTTTATAAGCGGAGGAAACAGAGGCAGGCCGACCACTCCTGCCATTGCCGTCTTGTCAAGAAGCCACCGCCGCACCCCTCGTCTTCTCCGGTGCGAAGAGAGCAGCGCCCCGCCCCCTTTCGCCACAAGCACACTCACCGACGTCGACCTCCTCCGCCCCCCTCACCATGGCCCCGAAGGCCGATAAGGAGAAGGGCGCGTCAAGTCGAAAAGCGGCTCGCGGCGCCAAGAAGGAGCGAGTCTTCCCCGCAGCTCGGGCAAGACGGGAGCTGCGGGACGTCTACTATCTTTTCTGGTCGACGGAGACTCGGGCGCATCCGTGCACGAGGGTGCTCCCCGCCTCCGCCGCTGATCTGGCCCCAACAGGGTACCCTATCTTCGCCCTTTTCTTCTATTGCGGTCTTTGCCCTCCGTATTCCGAGTTCTTTTGCGACATAATGAACACCTTTGGCCACTGCCTCCTTGATTTCACCCCCAACGCCATGTTGACCATGGCAGTTTTCGCGCATTTGTGCGAAAACTTTGTCGGAGTCCACCCGAACGTGGCACTCTTCCGCCAATTGTTTGTCCCCCGCCTCGAGAGGGGAGAGCCCCATGCCGGAGGGATAGCCGGGGTCTCTAGGATCGGCAAGAAAGAGGCCTACCTAGAGGGGAGTTCGGAACAAGTGGGAGGAGTGGAGAGCCAACTGGTGCTGGGTCAGAGGAGGACCCACAGCCCTTCACCGCCGTCAGGCCGGACCCCAATTGCGCGCGGCAAGGATTGGAGTAACTTGGCGCCAAGGATGCGAGGTTGAAGATAGCTGACCAGGTCTGCGCCTCGGGCTTGCCGGGTTAACTGTTGGCGCGATTGGCTGAGACTTCATTCGCCGCCAGACGCTTCCCTTGCAGGAAAGGAGGAGGCCTGCTTGGGAGTTCCGTAATGCGGCGGACATCATGAGGCTGCGCCGGGCCTGAATTGGAACTTCACCGTCATGGAGCTGGATTGATGCTGCTCGAGCTGTTCAAGAACGACCCGAACATCGAGTGGTTCAGGCTGCCGCTGGGGTCATCCCATTGTGTAACAACTTCGGCGCCGACCGCATCCGCGCCATGATGCCACTGCGGCGACTCCCACGGGATCATCCCGACTGGCAGGAGCCCCGACGAGGTCGCGGCAGCAATTCTTGAACGACTTGCAAGAGGTGCCGATCCGGCCCGACGCAAGCGTAAGAGGCTCACCCGAGACACCACCGACCAGGAGATGGCGTGGATGGCCACCAGGGCGGAGGAGGCGGCAGCAGCCGCTGCCGCCAGAGCCTTCGGGTTCACCGTGGAGGAGGCGGACGCGGCGAAGGCGGCAAGCTCTGCTGAGCGAGGGGAGGTCGCCGGCGAGGACGAGCTTGTCGAGCTCGAGGCCCGGACGAGTGGACCCGCCGAGGGCGCTTCTTCCCGCCGTAAGCGACTTGCCACTAACGGAGCCCCGGCCCGCCGAGGAGGCGTCTCCGCAGGGCTGGGGACGAGCCGGGCGACAGGTCGCCCACAGTAGCGCCGCTCGACGCACTCCACCGCGGCAAGCGAGGTTGCCGCGGGAGCGCCCCAAACTGCAGCGACAACTGGGGCAGAATCTTCTCAGGCCGCCGCCGACGCCTCCGCCAAGTGGCCAAGAGAGCCCACTCCCCCGCCCCATCGCACCGGAGGCGGGCCGGAGTTTGATTTCTCCGCGCTCAGCTCTAAGGAGGAAGGCGAAGAGTAAGCTTCTCGAGATTGTGCTTGTATGTCTTCAATTTTTATTGCTTCATCTTGAATCTGATTTGCTTCGTTCTGGACTCTTTCCTTTTCGTGACGCCGCCCGTAGAGCGGCGAAGAGGGCCAAGATCCCGACGGTCGTCGTTGAGGACGATTCTCCCGTGGCTGACGAGGGACGCTGGCCCGAGACCGCCTTGCCGGACCCGCAACCCTTCCCTGTGAGCAGTCCCCAAAGACAGCCCCTGCAGTAAGTGTGCAGTTTTCTTCTTGCTATTAGGCGTGCGGGGGTGCCCCTTCTTTGTTGATATTTGACTGTGTGCTTGTGCAGGAGCAGAGCAGCCTCATCATGAGGGCTCGGAAGCCGCCTCCGAGATCCTGCCCGCTGCCACTACGCCGCCAAGGGAGAATTCCCCGGCAAGGGAACTCTCTCCGACAAGGGAGGCCACCCCGGCAAAGGAGGCCACTCCGGCAAGGGAGGCTACCCCGGCAAGGAATGGCGCCAGCGACCCTCCAGTGGTCGAGGTCATAGCTGCGGATCCCGTTGCAGGTAACTCCCTTATACGAGATTTTCCTTGGGTTTGCTTTCTTTTGTTTCTCTTTTTTGAATCTCTTCTTGACTGCCCCTTCTTCGTCTGACGCAGACCCGATGGAGGTCGAGGCCGTCGGCGAGGAGGAGACGCGCGGCAACACCGACGAGGCCGCCGTCGAGGAAGAAGAGGTCATCGTCGTGGAAGCAGAGGCCATCGCCGACGAGCCTGTTGGCGAGGAGGCCACCGAGGCTGCCGACGCAGAGTCCAGCGAGGGGTCGGGCGGTCGTACCGACGGCCCTGAGGCCGCAGGAGCGGCAAGCGCTACACCGACAGCCGACTCCCACGCCATGGCGTCAGCTCGAGGAGCCCGGCCAGCGCCTACAAGGCCGGCGGCGTCTTCATCAAGCTCCCCGGGAACCGAAGTTCCAGGCGCAGGTCGAGGGCGAGACCTTCGACGGCGAGCTACTCGCGTCATTGGCCGCTGGTGGATGCACCAAGCAGCAGCAGCGGGCGAAGTCCGAGGAGGAGCATTTCTTGAAGAAGCTGTTGTCTACCGCACTCCGCCAGCCAAGTTAGAGACCCGGGAAGCCCTTGTCGCGAGGGCGGAGCGGACATAGAGAAGCGCGCCGAGGAGCTCCGAGCGCCAACAAAGAAGCCCTCCGCGACGTGGGCGGAAGCGCGGGGGCAACTCGCAGAAGAGCGCACGGCCTTCATCCTTGAGAAGGCCGCAGCTGATGAGGAGCAGCGGCTGGCTGCCGAGAAGCTCGCCGCGCAGGAAAGCGAGTTGGCGCAGCGGAAGGTCAACCTGGACAGACACGAGGAGGACCTTGCCGCGCGTGAGGAGTCGCTTGGCGGGGCGCTTCAGGAAGCGAAGGACGCTGCCGCAGCCGCCGAGGCCGCCAAGGAAGAGCTGAAGGCGAAGGTGGCACAACTGGAGGCCACCCTCAAGAAGAGCGGCGAAGAGCTTGCCGTGCTCAAGCGTGAGCGCGAGAAGGACGCCCTAAGCTGGGCGAGCTGCAGGTCCGTCTCACGACAGGGCCAAGGAACTCGACGCCGCCAAGGACTCCAAGGCGGATCTGCGGCTGAAATCGACCACTCGGCCTGAGCGTTGGATGGTGCCAGAGAGCGGGAGGCGGGCTTGTTGGAGGCGATCAAGGCCAAGGAGGAGCTGCTGGCGAATGCTGTCTCCGCCCGTAACACTTTGAGGGAGAGTGTGGAGCATCGGACCGAAGGTCTTGTGGACACCGCCGCCGACATCCACAACGAGCTGATAGAGCTGGGGATGGCAGACCTTGCGTACTCCTCCAACGAGCATCTCCAACCCAGCGTCAAGCTTAGCCTATTCTTCAAAGGCGTGGTGACGGGCCTCCGGCGACTCCGAGAGGAGGTCCCGAAGCAGCTGGCCGAGGAATCACGCCAGGTCTGCGCAGGGGCCCTCGAGAAGGTGTTGATGAAGGTGGCTTTCCGCAACCCGGGCCTCAACCTCAACGGCGTCCTCAAATCCTTGCCGGCCGAAGCCAACGTGGAGGAGCTCAAGGCTCTTGTCGCACCCATTGTGGACAAGGTGAACAAGATCAAGAGGATTGAGGGCGACCGCGTGGACTAGGCCGTCAACCTTATCTTTCCCTTGTCGCTGCTGATCATGTTTAGAAAACTTTGTTAGATGAGCGACAAGTTATTATGTAATATACTCTATCTTAGGTGAATCGATCAATGCAATCGTTATTTCCTCTACTTGATTCCTTCCTTGTATGCGTTTACGCCTTTACGCATTTCGAGGAAACTTGCGGTGCAGCACCCTTGCATGGCGCCGAAAAGTGCGGAACTTCAGCAGCCTCTTTGGGTCAAGTCGCTATCGACAAGCAACCTTGTCGCGGACTAGCCGCAGCTCACTTAAGTTGTTGAGCGGACTCGAAACAAAGTAAGGGCGACCGATCACGATTTGGTTCCTCTGCGCACAGGTTCTCCATACAAAGTACTATCGTTCGAGGAAGATAACTTAAAAATTTAAAAATTGATTGCTCAAACTTTGGCAACTTAGCTTTTCGGTCCCTTGCTTCCCGTTGAGGTGAATCTTCCTCTAGCGGTGTCTGGTCCATAGTATTATCTCCTCCTCCCCCCCTGGTTAACTTGTGCGCGAGGGAGCCCTCCTTTCTTTGTGAAAGGAGAAAGAAGAGGAAATAACATTATGGAGCCTATCGGCTCGATTCTGCTTACCGGGTATGGTTGCTGCACAAAGTGTTAGCCAAAGCATGCAATAAAATGATGAAAGCATGAACTTGACAAGCTGTGCGCAACGCATGAGCTTTACTGATGCACGGGGTCTACGCCCGGCTTTGTACAAAGGATTACATGCAACAGCGGCAAGACTTGTACAAAAGGTGGTTGCCGGAACGGGTTCCAACAACCGCGCCTTATGGGTAAAACTTACGAAGATGCTCAATGTTCCAGGAGTTGCTCACCGGAATGCCATCTTCGGTCTCAAGGCGGACAGCGCCAGGCCTAGTGACTCGTTTCACCCGATAAGGGCCTTCCCACTTCGGCGGCAACTTGTTTGAATTCTTGGCGGACTGAGTGTGCCGAAGAACAAGGTCGCCTTCCTCGAGACTTCTGGCACTAACCCTGCGGCTATGGTAGCGATGCAGGGCAGGCTTGTCAGAAGCGAGCGGCTCGCCTGCCGCTGAAGACAATCCTCCTCGAGGAGCAGCGCTTCATCTTGTCGCAGCTGCTCTTGCCCAAGCTCATCATAAGCGAGTACTCGAGGCGATCCGTATACGAAGTTCCGTGGGGAGAACTGCCTCTGCTCCATAGACTAGAGCAAAGGGTGCCTGGCCAGTGGCTCGATTTGGCGTCGTTCTGATCGACCAAAGAACCACCGGCAGCTCCTCGATCCAGTTTCTTCCGCACTTGTGCAGCCTGTCGAAAGTTCTGGTCTTGAGTCCGCGTAGCACTTCAGCATTTGCCCTCTCTGCTTGACCGTTGCTTCTCGGGTGAGCAACAGAAGCGAAGCAGACCTTGGCGCCAAGGTCTTGGACGTACTGCATGAAGGTGCAACTCGTAAATTGTGTGCCGTTGTCGGTGATGATCCTGTTAGGGATTCCGAAACGGCAAACAATCGACCTGAAGAACTTGACTGCCGACTATGTTGTCACCTTCCTCACTGCTTCCACGTCCGGCCACTTTGTGAACTTGTCGATGGCGACGTACAAGTACTCAAAGCCCCCGACAGCTCGGGAAGGGGTCGAGGATGTCGAGCCCCTGCAATCAAAAAATGGCCGTGATAAAGGGATCGCCCGGAGAGCTTGAGCTGGCTGGTGTATCTGTTGGAATGGAATCGCACGCTTCACACTTGGTTACTTGTGCAGCTTGCATCCTCGGAGGACTGTCGGGGAGAAGAAACCTTGCCGGAAAGCTTTGCTTCAAGCAAGTGCTCTTCTTGGCGCCAATGTGGTGACCACATATGCCTCCATGTATCTCTCGCCAACAGCTTCATCCATCTTCCACAGGAATACACTTCAATTTCACACCGTTGAGTCTTCTTACGCATACAGTATGTTGTCGACAAACTGGTACATACTTGACCGCCGGGCTACTCTTTCCGCTTCTTCCCGCTTCTTCGGAAGTTCTCTGTCTCAAGGAAATGGACAATCTGCTGCGCCCATGCCGGAGCTTGTGGCTCGACAACAAGGACTAAAGGCACATCTCTGCTGCGGGAACATCAGCTTCCACGGCAAGGACTCGCGTCTCGCCGGAGCTTGATGCTCCCGACAAGCTTGCCGGAGCAAGACTTGTCGGGAACGTCTGCTTCAACGAAACAAACCCTGGGGTCTGTCGGAGCAGACTGCTCCTCAGCACTGTTGGTGTTGATCTTGGGGACCTTTGCAACGACGGCTTCGGGAAGCTCTGTTGAAAAGTAGTCACCAGAGGCCAACTTCCTCTTCTTACTCTGTCCAGTCGATGGTGTTACGGTTATTGAGTTAGCTTGAGCACGAAAATCCCTCGGTTCCACAGTAACTTAAGCGCAGCGCACTTTGACAGCCGTCAAGAATATCGCTCGAGCTCTTGGAACATGTTCCATTTGCAGGCCGTCAAAGTGCTCTTCTAGCTTCCTCACTTCATCAACGTAGGCTTCCATCAACGGACTCTGGTAATCTTTGTTGACTTGGCGGACGATGAGTTGCGAGTCACCCCTGACAATAAGCTTCTTGATCCCAAGGTCCACGGCGATCCACGAGACCGGCAAGCAAACCTTCATACTCTGCAGTATTGTTTGTCGCTTGCTCCTTGGGAAAGTGCATCCGGACGATGTACTTGAGGTGCTCTCCGGTGGAGTGCGATAAGCGACACGCCCGGCACCGGCGCCTTTGCGGCGAAGGCACCATCAAAGTACATCAGCCACTCTTTGCTTGCTTCTTTGACGGAACGCCGTCCCGGTATCTCTTCATCCGGTGTTGGCGCCCATTCTGCTATGAATTCTGCCAACGCTACGCTGGATAGTTGATGTGCTTTCAAACTTAAGACCAAAGCTTGACAGCTCCAAAGGCGCACTCGACAATCCGCCTGCCGCTTCGGATTCTGCAGATCCTCTTCGTGGGAAAGCGAAAGTGACAACTGTGATCTCATGTGTTTGGAAGTAATGGCGCAGCTTTCTCGAGGCCATGAGGAGGCCGAAAAGCAATTTCTGCACACCAGAATACCTTGACCTAGCCCCTTGCAGGAGGGAGCTGACAAAATAGACTGGGCACTGCACCATCCTTTTCTACATCTGCTCATGCGTCTTCACGGACTCGTCCTTGTCGGGACCAGAGCTTGTCGGCGAAGCCCCACCTTGTCGCTGGACGTGCTTGCCGCGGTTGCTGGCTCGTCATCCGCCTCCCTCTCCGCCACTAACGCAGCACTAACCACTTGATTGGTCGCCGCTATATACAGCAGCAACTTCTCTTGTGGCCTAGGCGCGGCAAGTGTTGGAGTGGAGGACAGGTATCTCTTCAATTCCTGCAGCGCAGCCTCCGCTTCGGGAGTCCATTTATCGACCTGCCTTTTTCAAAATCTTGAAAAATGGCGGTGGCGCGCTCAGCAGACCTAGAAATAAACCACGAGAGCAGCCACGCAACCGCAAGTCTTCGTACATCCTTGACGCGCTTTGGTGCTTCAATCTGCTCAATGGCCTTGATCTTGTCGGGATTAGCTTCAATCGCCTGGCCGAGACACGAAGAACCCGAGAAGCTTGCCAGAAGGGACTCCAAACACGCACTTCTCAGGGTTGAGCTTGAGGTTGATCTTGCGCAGATTTGCAAAGGTCTCGGCCAAATCTTGAACCAGAGTTGCTTTGTCTCTGCTCTTGACCACTATGTCATCCATGTAGGCTTCTACATTTCGTGCATTTGCGGCTCAAAAGCGTCATGGACTACCCTTGCAAATGTTGAACCAAAGCATTCTTCAAACCGAAAGGCATCCGTATGAAACAAAGATGCGCTACATGGTGTGATGAATGCGGTCTTCTCTTCATCTTCTTCAGCCATGAAGATCTGATGGTATCCTGAGTAGGCATCAAGAAACTAAAGCAAATCACATCCAGCCGTGGAGTCAACAATCTGGTCAATGCGCGGCAAGGGAAATGGATCTTTGGGGCAAGGTTTATTAACATTCGTGAAGTCAATACAAAGTCTCCATTTCCCATTTGCCTTGCGCACGACTACAGGATTGGCCAACCACGAGGGATGGAGCACCTCCTCTGACCAGGCCTGGCCGCTTCCAGCTTCTTGATCTCTTGACTATGAATTCTTGGCGCTCCACCGCTTGCTTCCTGACTTTTTGCTTGACGGGCGCCAAGATGAGGACAAACGGCCAGGCGGTGCTCAATCACTTTCCTGGGAACACCGGGGATATCGACGGTTGCCATGCAAACACGCCGACATTCGCCGCAGGAAAGCAACGGCGCGCTTCCTATTTGGGGTCGAGAGAGGCAGCGATGGTGAAGGTACCACCAGCGCTGTCCTCCTTGGCGGGCACCTTCTTGGTCTTCGGCGGAGCCACCATCTTCTTGCACTTGCCGGTGGAGCTCGATGGTGCGTCCTCGACGGTAGTGCAGCACCAAGAGGTGCGCTTGCCGGAGTGAGCATCGAGCCCTTGCCGGACTTGGACTTGGTCTTCTTCCCCGGGAGCTTCAGCGGCAAGTGTCTGGCAATCTGTCGCGGCTGCTGCATCCCGAAAGATCTTGTCGGCACAGATAAGGGCATCCTTCTTGTCGCCATGGACAGAGATGACGCTTATCGGGCCCGGCATCTTGAGTAGGTTGTAGGCGTAGTGAGAGGCTGCCATGAACTTGGCGAAGGGCCGATTTGGCTGACCAAGTATCCCATTGTAAGGCAATGGGAAATCGCAACGCCAAATGTAACCCTCTCACCCTGAAGTTCAGCCCGCCGCCAAATGTGACCGCAACGTAATCTTCCCTTCGTCTTGCTCCTTCCCGGATTGATTCCTTGAAGGTTCCGGTCTCTTCGAGCTCGGGCTGTCCGTGGATTTGAAGCTTCGGAGCACCGCGGAGGAGATCAGATTCAAGCCGCCCCACCGCCAACTAACATTTTGTGACCTTTAGGTTGCGGATGGTTGGAGAGACCAACATCGGCAAGCACCCGACCGCAGATTATGCGATCAGGGTGGTCCTCAATATCAAAAATGATAGGCGTCTTGGACCACTTCAGAGGCTTGCGCGACTCTCACGGATGGTTCCGCTTGCATTGACCTCCGCATCCATTGCTTGAGTTGGCGGTGGGAGGTATGCGAGGAAGCACCTCCGTCAACGCAGAGAACCTCGTGGGCTTCGAAACTCCTGCTCATCGCCGCCGCCGTCATCATCGTCTTCATCCTTGTCGCGCCGCTGGGAGGTCGATCTCCTTGTCGCCGCTGATTTTGACTTTGCCAAGGCCCTCCCCGCCGAGACGCGTTTCTTGCTTGCTCCCCGGCACCTTCCTGGGCCTTCTCCTTGTCGCGCCGCTCGTACTCAGCTCTTCGCTGTTCGACAAGCAGCTCGACTTTCTTGCAGCTCGAGATCGTGGCCCTTGGTGCGGTGGATCTTGCAAGATCGCTTGCCGGAGCTGCCCCGCTTGTCGGCGGCAGCCACCGACCGGTGGTTGGCGTGGCTGCAACCTCCTTGCCGGAGCCACCAGCCTTGGCGTTCTTGTCGCCGCCTCATTGCCGGACTGCTCGACAGCTAGCACTTCTCCGCTTTTCTTCTTCCTGTTGCCTCGCCGCCGACCCTTCTTTGTCGGGCGGCGTCATCACGTCGAGATCCTGCACGCATTCTCTCTGAGTCTCCTCCTTCCTCGGCCACAAGACACTTGTCGGCCAAAGGCGTACAGCTTCGGCGGCGTCCTTGACTTTGCACATCGCCATCTCCTCCCTCATCCTGCGGTTCCGCACATTACGATGAAATGCGCTGATCACCGTGGCAGGCGGACGTCACGGGATGTTGTAGTGCACACGGTTGAATCTCTGAATGAATTTGCGCAGGGACTCTCCTTCCTTCGGGCGAGCAAGTGAAGGTCGCTCTCTTGGCCATGAGGTTTGTGGTCGCTCGTGAAGGCGCCAACAAACCGATGGCACAGAATCGCCAAGAGGATATGGAGCTGTCCGGCAAGTGCATGAGCCAAGATCCGGCGCTTGGGCTTGAGCACGAAAGCGGAAGTAGTTGGCGAGGATCTTGTCGTCCCGTCTCCCCCGCAGCCTGCACGCGATGGTGTAGATGCGAGGAACTCCGACGGTGCGCCCTGCCATCATACTACTCCGTGCGTCTGGTTTGAAGTTTTTTCGGCTGGGCCACCGGACTTGCCGCAGCTCATGAGTGAACGCAGGGCAACCTACCGCGACGGCAAGTTGCTGGCCCCTCCAGCCGCGTGCATGTCAGCGAAGGCCCAGCGCGCTTATCGGACCGACGCCGCTTTCTCTTCGGCGCCGATGCGAAGTTTGAGCGTCCTCTTGTTGTCGCTCATGAAGAACTTGGCGCAGATCGCGGCGAGCTCGCGGATCCGACGACGCAGTGGAGTCGCTGTCGAGGTGGATCCGATGAGTCGGCGATCTTGGCCTTCTTGGCGGAGAATGCACGGTGGTTGCACCTCCGACAGTCTCGTCGCCACCGGCTCGTGCCTTGTCGTCACGCCGCGGCAACGATGGCGTTGATTGCCGCGGAGCGTCGCTGTTGGCAAAGCCGATGAGGCTCTGGATAGTGGCCCTACACTCGTCGACCTTGTCGGCCGTTGGAGGGTAGTCGAGGAGCAGCTGAGCTCTAGCCAGAGCTTCTGCTGGAGTAGTGGGCGGCATTGGAGAACGGTGCGAGGAGCGGACACGCCGGACTTCTAACCACGTTAGAAGGAGCAGCGCCCGTCCGGCGCATCAGATCTCACTAGCGCCGGCATGTTGGCGCGCGCATGCTGGTCTTGAGGGTCTCGATCCAACGAACGTATGGCGCCAGAACGCCATGACGTTGTTGGTCCCGCGCCTCCGAGACGGGCGTGGGGGATCTTGGCAGACGCCGAGGTTTGCGGTGCCTTGTCCTTGGACTTGGCAATGTCGCGAGCACCTTCGCCGTGGCGCTTCGCCCTTCCGCCAACGTCTGCTCCACCACCCGTTTGCTGCGGTGAGGGTGGGCACGACGCGGACGGCTCTCCTGCCGCCGAAGCCTTGTTCTTCGGTGGCATGTTGAGGAAGATGTTGATGACGCTGCTCGCTTGAACACCGGATCGGACTCACACGTACTCGACGCCCCCTACCTGGCGCGCCAGAGATGTCGGGGAGGCTGATCGTACCCACGGACACCTATGGGGCCGGCGGACCGGGCCCCTTGTGGTTCGGAGGGGGGCGGAGGTCGCACGAAGAGCGGATCGAGGCGATGCACGCGAGCGGTTTACCCAGCTTCGGAGCTCTCCGGAGAGATAAAACTCCTACTGCTGCTTGTCTGATCTATTGTGTTCTTGCTAGGGAGCAATGAGGGCTACAAAACCTAGCGTGAGTCTATACGAGGCGGACCTTGCGGAAAACGCGATCCGAACCCTCTCTACCTCGCGGAACCGAACCCTTTCTACGTTGCACTCGGGCCTCCTTTTATATGCTCAAGGGTCTCCGGCTGTGGCAACATAGGCGGGGTACAAATGTAAAACAGGAGTTGGTACACCTACTTGAACAAAGGGTCTGCAGAATACCTAACTCGACAGCAAGGGACAAAAGCAATAAATGCCCGTCGTTGTCGCCCAAACAGTGTAACTTGAGACCGTCAGTGCGCCTCCGCTGCCACGATGGCGAGCTCGCTGCTGCCGCTGATCGCTGCTCTCCGCTGGCTGCACAACCGCTCGACACGCGCCCATGGAACGGTCCCATGGCGACACGTCGCTGGGTGAGCTGGAGCGGAGACGGAGAGAGGTTGCATGCCGCGGCAAGCGCCTTGCCGCGGCCGAATCCTTGTCGCGCTCAGAGACTTGTCGCGCCCCGAGCCTTCCCGACAAGCTCCTCTTGCCGGGGCCTTGTCTTCCGTGTGTCTGGAGTGGCCTTCCCGACAAGCTCCTCTTGTCGGGGCCTTGTCTTCCCAATCTAATACTTTGTTCTTGAATGGCTCCAAGGGAGCCACGGAGGAGATTGGCGGTGGAGGCAAAGCGTTGCTGCTGAGGTGTTGCAACCGTCCGTGCAGGCATCTAGCACGGATACTAGGGTACCCCTACTCTAGTACACCGACATATCCCAAATAAATGGAGACTTCGATGCCAAGGATCCGAAAATGGTGGCTTATCACAACGCCTTCCTCAAGATGTCAGCTCGGTTTGAGGGGCTCGAATTCCACCATGTGGCTTGGGAAAACAATCAGGCGGCGGATATCCTCGTCCGTATCGGCGCTAAGCGAGACCCTGTCCCACCTAACATTTTCTTGGAAAGGCTTTTTAATCCATCCGTGGTATGGGAAGGAGACACCGGTAACAATAGTCCGGACCCGGCCACAACGCCCGATACCGAAAACTCTGACACAATCGGAGGCTCTGCCATCGAAATAACACCTTCAGCCCATGTAATAATGGCTGTCATCGCCCAGTGGACAGAACCATTCCTGGCCTACCTAACTAGGTAGGAACTTCCCGAGGACCAAAATGAGGCACGCTGCATAGTCCGGTGATCTAAAGCCTACAAGGTCCACGAGGGAGAGCTTTATAAGAAAAGCACTACCGGAGTCCTTCAAAGGTGCATCTCCGAAGAGGAAGTGCAGAAGCTTTTGGCAGAAATCCATGCTGGACTTGGCGGCCACCACGCTGCAGCTGGGGCCCTTGTAAGCAAGGCCTTCCGTACAGGATTCTATTGGCCGACAGCTAGGGCAGATGCACAGGACTTGGTCCAACGCTGCGTCGGTTGCTAGCTTTTTGCAAACCAAAGCCATATGCCGCCCACCGCTCTCCAAACAATCCCCATTACCTGGCACTTCATGTCCGGGGCTTGATATGGTCGGACCCCTTAAAGGGGGAACCCATAAGAAAAAATACTTACTGGTCATGGTGGATAAATTCACCAAATGGATAGAAGCCAAACCCGTTAAAACGGCCGAATCCGGACCGGTGATAGACTTCATATCTGGGGTTGTACACCGTTATGGCGTCCCCCACAGCATCATCACTGACAACGGCACGAACTTTACAGCCGACGAGGTAAAACTTTGGTGCAGCAACATGGGCATCAAGCTCGATTATGCTTATGTCTATCACCCGCAAACTAACAGTCAAGTCGAATGAGCAAATGGTCTTATCATGAGCGGCATCAAACCCAGATTAGTGCGGTCCTTAAAGGAGTCTAACACACACTAGGTAGAGGAGCTCGAATCCTTCTTATGGGGGCTGCGGACCACGCCGAATCGCACTACCGGATACACACTGTTCTTTATGGTGTACGGCGCAGAGGCAGTTCTGCCCTGTGACATAATTCATGACTCACCTCGAGTGCGCATGTATGAAGAAAAAGAGGCCGAGCTTGATCGGCAAGACAGTTTGGACGCCCTGGAGGAGGAGCACGACGTGGCAAAAGCCCGTTCCGCATTCTATCAGCAACAGGCTTGAAGATACCAAAGCAGAGAAGTACGTGCCAAAACTTATAACGTTGGCGACCTAGTACTACGCCTGCCAGAGAAGAAAAAGAACAAGCTTAAGCCCAAATGGGAAGGTCCCTTCATTATTGACCAAGTTCTGACCGGCGGAGCGTACCATCTGCGGGATGCATCGGACAACCGACTTGAGCCAAACCCATGGAACGCAGCCAGAATCCGAAGATTCTACGCCTAGCGCCGGACTCTATGTTCGTCTCCTTACCCCTATCCATTTTTCGCATATACATTACCTGTCTTTTCTCTCTTTCTTTCTTCTTTTCCCTTCTCCTCAAGGCCTTGAAAGGCCAACTTGTGTCTTGACTACACAATATTAACGCGCTAGCCGCGCTCATTATACCTAGGGGCTTCTTATACAGAAGCTTAATAAAACTATTTTTCTGGGCTTCACGCCCCGCACATGTGTTATTCTTCCTCATGTACCTTTTCTTGCCATTATATGAATTGATATGACTTAAGTTTTGGCCAAGATGGGTTGCCTGGCTCTTGTATTTATGCCCTACATTCCCGTTAATTCGGCTAGGGCATAAGCGGAGCACCTCTGCGATTGTTACTGCCGGGTCAGCCGGATGTGTACCTCAGACTGGGTGAAGCCGAAAGCTAGCGTTCTTAAGGGAAAATTCGCTCGGTGAGCAAAATATGACTTTTATTTATTTTCATACATGCCCCCAGATGTTTTTTGCCTGCGTCTCTTCTCGCAGTCCGGACATGCACATTAGGGCATGCGTACCCAGGGAAAGGAACCCTTAACGGAACTATTCTCCCTGGAAGATGTTTCTTACTATCCATGTAATATAACATAGCTAGTTGGGTACTTGTTCCGTTCAAGCACTTATGACCCATACGCCTGGTTTCCACGCATACCCCAGCTTTTATATAACCGAGCGGGTATTCGGATACACCTGCACTATTGGGTCCCGAGGTCGGTTAAAAGGTCTGCCATGACAAATGATTTACAATCCGGCTAGAGACATTATACATGTCACTTAAATTACACAATCACTTCGACTGACTAAATTATTCTTCTATCCCATCCAACAGGCTGTCTAGCCTACAATCCTGTTGGGAATACTTTGCGGCTAATTCTACTTGGTCATACACCAAACTGACGGGGATCTCTTTCCCATCGGGCCCCACAGGTCCGACCTCGGCCATGTGGTTTGGGTCAGCCTTGGTATACCGCGTCTTCACCATGGCCCAGGCTTCCCTGTCACCTTGACGGCAGGCCGATATCTTCCATAATCGGAAGCGCCGCCGCGCCCCCTTGAGCTTCCCTGCAAGCTCTCCAATGCCTCCTCGCAGGGAGACGGATGGCCACAAGGCCTGGGCAATACCCTGCATAGCCTGCCGAACTTGTTCGTGCAGTTGTGAGAGCTCTAGTAGAAGATCACCTGAGACCCGGCATCTCCTCCATGGGACGACCCGGCCAAAGATACCTGCAGACATAACTCTGTTAGCCGGCTTCTTCGCCAAACTCTTTCAAAAGTTCGTTCAAGCACTTACTGAAAATGCCGCGTCGAAGCCGCTTATTATCCTTCATGGAGTCTGCAAGCTGGGCTCGAACATCCTTCAGTTCCATGCTCAGCTGGGTATTGGCGTCTTGGAGATCGTTTTTCTCCCGCCTAACTTGCTTAAGCACACGCTCGCTAGCCTTTAGCTGTCGTATGGCATGTTGCTCATCCGGATTCACTCCGTAGTCATCTACAATATTTATTGTTAGATTTACATGCATGCTGCATACTATATGGTACCTATCATTCTTTGAAACAGGTGTTACCGGAGGGGGCCTTCTCAGACTCCTTCAATGCGGCAACTGATGAGGACACAAACCTGGCGTAGGGTAATAGGCCTGACCTATTCGTCCTACCTAAGGTCCTTGTCCTAAGAACAAAGAAGTTCAAGAATCAGAAGAAGGGATCCAGCAAAGGTGTCGAGTAAAGTCCACTCGACCACCCATTCACTCGGAGACCTCTCGCTATCCAGGGCACTCGACCATAAAACCACTCGACATATCAAAAGACCTAAAGCCGCTCTGCGCAGCAACGGTCGGGCATTTATTCATATATTTAATGATCATTTGTAGCACTTCAATACAAAGGCGTTACTGTAACGCCACCTCTTTATGTACATTGAATCCTATGTAATCGGAGGGGAGCTGGGGTCTGGCGCACTCTATATAAGCCACCCTCCTTCCGGGACAAGGGTTCGCACCTCTCTGTAACTCACACGCATATAATCCAATCGATCGCCTCCGGCCCGAGACGTAGGGCTGTTACTTCCTCTGAGAAGGGCCTGAACTCGTAAAACTTGTGTGTACAACTCCTCCATAGCTGAGATCTTGCCTCTACATTACCTACCCCCTATTCTACTGTCAGGTTTAGAACAACGACAGTTGGCGCCCACCGTGGGGCAGGTGTCTTAGCGACTTGTTGGAGAAGTTGCAATTTTTCCGATCCCCATCGACATGGTTTCAGGTGGAGGTTTGGCTGAGGGCCGCGAGATCCGTCTCGGCGCGCTCGTGTTCGTCGCTGACAACTCCGCTTGGCTTCAAGATCCTCCACTCGATGTCGAGGCGCTCCCCGTCCACGGGGCGACACACTTTCGCTGCAGGCGTCCCACGGGCGTCCTCCCGCGATGCCACCTGCCGACTCAAGACGATCATCTCCTGTGGCGTCCTCACTCCCTGTTGCCCGCCGGTGCAAGCGTTCCGGTCGTTCGAGGCTTCAGCGGTGGGTGAGGCATGCAGGAGCCCGTCAGTCGGCCGTCCCCCAAGTCGCGGCAATCGAGCCCGACGAAACACTCTACGGCCTGTTCGACTGGCTCCGCAGAGACTGCATCCGAGTGCGACAGCAGTGATCCCGTGGCGGAAGTCTTGATGGTCGATGGGCCTCGCAGTCCTCCTGGCTTCCCTCGCGTTGATGGTGGAGATGGCTGACGTGATTTGTCGCGTGTCCATGAGGAGTACCTCCCCGAGCCCTTCTCTTCGCAGCAGAGGGAAGAATTTCGCCGCCGGAACATGGATGCCCTTCATACTCCTATCATCGGAGAAACTCCCGAGGCCCGGCCTTGAGGAGGCGCTACCTGGCCAACTTGGCCGAAAGCGACTCGACTAGAGAACCTCCAAAGACGCACTCGACGAAGCGTGTTTCGGCAACGGGTTCCAAAGATCCAATGACGACAACTTTTTCCGCCTCCAACTCAGGTATATCGAACTCCAATCCGTAATCTCGCAGCCGCAGAGTCTGAATATTAGAATCGATCCAAATTGTCCCCAAATGAAGTCGGCAGAGGTTTGATGCAGATCAGGAATTTACTCCGGCAGCGGAGAACAGAATACAACTGTCTCTGGGCCATGAATAGGATCCACATCAGATCCGGCTATAGCAGAATCTGATACCACCGGCCCATATCCCAAGATTGCCCCTGAGGCATGAGGGACGTGGTGACCGGCAAGATCAAGATGTAAACCGCGAAAGCAAGATGATCGCCGACTCGATCATGATGATCGCCGCCGAAAGTGCCCACGCCTCCCACAAGGAGGGGTCATAGGCGCCTCGACAAAGATGATGACAGACGCCTCACAGCGGGTGAGCTTAACAATTCCAGTCGACCCCAGGGAACCAGGCTTTGATGCGAGATCAATTCTCGTACAAGGTCTGGTCGACAGAAACATAGCTCACAGAGAAGTCTATGACAGAGATTTACCAACCTGCAGCAAAGTGCATGTCTCAGGTCCCGAGTGCTTCAGCAGGGCCATCAGGGCCGTGGTGATTCCTCCCAACTTCAGGTTGGCGACTGGAGTCAGTAAGTTCACTGGCGAGTCCAAGCCTGACACTTGGCTTGAGGACTACAGAGTAGCTGTTCAGATTGGTGGCGGCTATGATGAAGTGGCCATGAAGCACCTTCCTCTGATGTTGGAGGGCTCGGCCAGAGCATGGTTAAACCAGTTAGCACCCGACAGTATTTACAGTTGGGAAGATCTTGCCCGAGTGTTTGTCAGAACATTTGAAGGAACATGCAAACGGCCAGCAGGGCTGACAGAGCTGCAATCTTGTGTGCAGAAGCCCAATGAGACTTTGAGGGATTATATCCAGAGATGGATCACGTTGCATCACACGGTGGAAAATGTGTCTGATCACCAAGCAGTTTGTGCCTTCAAGGAAGGCGTCAAATATCGAGAGCTGAATCTGAAGTTCGGTCGGACTGGAGATATGTCTCTGAGTCGGATGATGGAGATTGCCACCAAGTATGCCAATGGTGAGGAGGAGGATCGACTCCGGAGTGGCAAATGCAAAAAAGTTGTCCACGAAACCGGGGGAGGGAATTCCAGTCGAAAGCAGAAGCGCAAAGCCGAGCCAGCTGCTCCTGGAGATGCCTTAGCCGTGACTCAAGGAAAGTTTAAGGGGAAACCCAAGGGGCCATGGAACCCTAAGAAAGTAAAAGATCAAGATGGGAACGATGTGTTGGATCTGCCATGCCACATCCACACAAAGAAAGATGAGGAGGGTAATCTTATTTACGCAAAGCATACCACTCAACAGTGTTGGCTCTTAATCCAGCAGTTCCGAGAGAAACAACCCAAGGAGAAAGAAAAAGAGTCGGACAAGGTTGAGGACAAAGAGGAAAGTGACAATGGTTACCCTCACATCAACTCCACTTTGATGATTTTTGCTGATGTTGAGAGCAAAAGTTGACTGAAAGTCATCAACAGAGAAGTAAACATGGCCGCTCCGGCGACACCCAGTTATTTGAAATGGTCTCTGTCGGTGTAAAAACCGGCTGATCTCGGGTTCGTCCTACGGACTAAAACCCTCCGGTTTATATAGACACCGGATAGGTTAGGGTTACACAGAGTCGGTTACAATGGTAGGAGATCTACATATCCGTATCGCCAAGCTTGCCTTCCACGCCAAGGAAAGTCCCATCCGGACACGGGACGAAGTCTTCAATCTTGTATCTTCATAGTCTTGGAGTCCGGCCTGACGATAGTCCGGCTATCCGGACACCCCCTAGTCGGGGACTCCCTCAGTAGCCCCTGAACCAGGCTTCAATGACGATGAGTCCGGCGCGTTGATTGTCTTCGGCATTGCTAGGCGGGTTCCTCCTCCGAATACTTCATAGAAGGTTTTGAACACAAGGATAGTGTCCGGCTCTGCAAAACAAGTTCCACATAACACCGTAGAGAGAATAATTTTTGCACAGATCTGCTGACGTATTCAGCGACGTGACATCACACCACGGCCAGGTCTTTATATGAATCGTTTTTTACTGTTCCACCACAGCGTGTTTAGCGAGGTGGTTTCCTTGGCACGTCTTATCAAAGCATAGATCGTGCCCCCTTATTCTAGGATTCTCATAAATACGGACGTGGGTAACCCATCCGTGCCATTGATTACGGCGCTTGGGAAATAAGTGAGTTTTACCAGGCTGGTGGGGGACACATAGCTTTGTCCGTCCATATAAGGGGATAAGGATCTACCCTTTCACCTACGCCTTCTTCCTCCTTTGCTTATCCATTTCACAAGACTCGAGCTCCAGCGCCTAAGTCCGCTCATCCCACCTCAACCTTCTCCAACCATGTCGAGGCGGGAGGCAGGTGGATGGCCTCCTCCGTCACGGAGGGGCACATCAAAAGACTGCGGGAGGCCGGATACTTGTCCGGCAACATCGCCCACAGGCTTCCCAACGCGGGGCAGCTCATTCCAACCCCCAGGCCCCATGAGAGGGTGGTGTTTCTCCCCCACTTCCTCCGCGGACTAGGTTTTCCACTTCACCCATTTGTCCATGGATTCATGTTCTACTACGGCCTGGACTTCCATGACCTGGCCCCGAATTTCATCCTCAACATCTCGGCGTTTATCGTCGTGTGTGAGGCCTTCCTCTGCATCCAGCCCCACTTCGGCTTATGGCTGAAGATCTTCAACATCCGGCCAAAGGTAGTGGGCGGGCGTCAAGCGGAGTGCGGAGGCGCCATGGTTGACAAGATGGCCAAGGTCCTATGGCTCGAGGGCGCCTTTTTGGAGACAATAAAGGGGTGGCAATCGGGGTGGTTCTACATCACCGAGCCACGCAACCCCGAATGGGTGGCGGCCCCCGAATTCAGATCTGGCTTCCCCACACGGCTCTCGTCATGGAAGGAGATGGGCCTGACGTGGGGGAATTCGGAAGAGCTATCCGGACTCCAAACATGCGTCCGAAACCTGGTGGACAAGAACCTCAGGCTTGTCAACGTGATCCAGGTGATGCTCATCCACTGGATTCTCCCATGCCAACAACGGGCCTTTAACTTGTGGGAGTTTGATCCGGCACAGCACCGAACCTTGAGCCGGCTCTTCGACACTACGTATGAAGATGCCTGGAAGGTGCTGTTCAAGGGCGCTGAAGCCCCAGCATCCGCTAACAAGGATCGCAGATACAGCTCGCGGCGTCCAGCCGGGGAGGTAAGTTCTTTTACCCTTTACGGGACTCTTTTTGCATAGATTGACTCTATGTGGGATCTAAAACTCCCTAATCTTTGACAGGACTGGCTGAAGACGTCCGGACAGATTAACTGTCCGGCTCCTTTGCCGGAAGACCCGGAGGATGCCCAATTGACGGGAATGCTGGGTCCGGCGCCGCATGTGGTGCCGGAGAAGAAGGCCAAGAAGGAGGCCACGGGAACTCGAAAGAGCTCCCGACGCCAAGTGCTGTCAGATTCTGATGCAGAATCTTCTCCTGAGGATGAGGAGGAAGAAGAAGAAGAAGCTCTCAGCCGGGAGGAGAAGAAAAGGAAGGCCGCCTAACCGGGAGGCCGGAGGTCCAAGAAGGAAGAACCCTTCCTCCGGACTTCTCCACCAACGCCGGCATTTATTTACGAGGAGGATTGACCTACAAGGGCCAAGCCCTTGGCGAGATCGTAAGTGTTCGGATACCCATGGCTTTTTATTATTGTAGAGTGTTCTCTAATGTCGAACAACCGTGCAGCCCGCCCAAGGGCGAGTTTGCCGATTCATCGAGCGGGTCCCTGGGCTCGTCGGAAATGGAGAGTACCTCGCTTCCGACCGCCTCCTCGCCTCACGCTGCGGACGACGCCGCGGCGGGGCCCCAAGAGGGGCTTTGTCAAGAGGAGGTAGCGCAGGAGGTGCCCCAAGGCAACCTCCCGGACTCCAGGCGCGCGGGGGGCAAGACCCCCAGGGGCTCTAAGCCCGACCCTCATCCGGACTCCATGCCGGAACCATCAGCGGTTCCGAAGTCCGGCCAGCGAATCCTTCGCAAGAAGGGTAAGACGCCGGCGTCCTCCATCCAACCGGAGGCACCGGATAGCTTACTGGAGGCGCTCAACAGCGCCTCCATCGAGGAGGAGCACCACACTGTTATGAGTGCGGTGATCCGGACGGTTCAGTCCGCCAAGAGCGGACTGACCGAAGCCTGTACCAGCCTTCTAACAGGCTTTAAGGTAAGTTTAGAATATGTAAAAATATTACCGCATAGACAGTAGCCCCTGATGCTTAGTTCGGTGTTCGGAAAGAAAAGCCGGACTAAGGATCTAAAAAGATATACGCAGGAGTCTAACGTAAGTATGTCAATATGGTAATGCAGGCTACGCTGCTGACCTCTGCCGCACTGACTTCGGAGGTCAATGCATTTAAGCAGAACCTCGAGCTGTCCGAGAACGAGCTCGGACAATCCAAGAAGCAGCTCGAGGACAAGGAAGGTAAGTAATACCTTATTAAAGAAATACCTTATAGAAAAGGTTTTGGTTGCAAAAAATAACAGGAATAACTTGGAGTGCTGCGGGGGCCCACGAGGTGGCGACCTCAAGAAAGCGGTGTCCGTGGGTCGAAAACAAAGCGGTCATGAACGCACCGAGCGAGAGAAGGGGGAGGCGCAGCTAGCCAAGGTACGGCAAGAGCTCCAAGCTCTCGTGGAAAAACACGAGAGTTTGGAGCGTGACTCGAAGACTCGAGAGTTCGAGCTCGCCTCGGCTCTTGAGAGTGCCCTCCAAGAAATTAAGTCGTTAAAGAAGATAACAGCGGGTAAGGCATTCTTTATGCAAAGCAAGCATGTGAAAGTGAATTACCTATTACTTACCCGGATTCGGAGCTCTCCAGGAGCATTCGCAGATTTGCCCGTGGTGTGTCCGATCTTGCCAGATTCTACCGCTGGCCAAGGAGGGAGCTCGACGGAAAAAGGTGTTCTGGTCTCAAGATATCGAGGCCGAGCATCTGGTGCCCTCGGCGACCAGCTGAAGCAGCTGGTCGAGCTCCACAAGGTCGCCGAACAGGCCATGAAGGGCCTTATAGTGCAGTTGTGGCCATTGGAGGCCATGCCCGGAGCTACTTGACTTGGTGCAAGAAATTGGTGGATGCTGTCCATGCTTGAAGTCATCAAGCGCTCCGTCTGCATTGAAGGTGTCCGTTGGGCCCTTGCCCGTGCTAAAGTGCACTGGGGCAAGCTGGATGCGGAGAGGCTTGTGACGGATGGGCCACCAAAGGGCCATGAGCATTGCACGCCCGAAATGTACTATGAGGGCCTCCTGAAGGGCGCCCGCCGAATAGCGGATGAGTACTCCAAGGATGTAATTTTTGAATAAACTCGCATTTGTTACCCTGTACGCTGAAAACTTGTTCATATGCGCTAAGCAACGCTTATTAATTTAAAATATTACCTTCTGTGCGGCCGTTTATCAAATTTGAGAGATGGCAAGTCGTTGGCTTCAGCCCCCATGCCACAGTCTTTGGGGTGTTCGGGATAAACTTGAGCACTCTTGTTCCCATTCTTGGGTCCATCTAGGAGGCGCTCAACACGGTGAACAAGGCAACCGGACTTATAATGCTTGAACACTCTCACTTAGCCATAGAATTCTATAATTTTAAATTTCGTGAAGCCCCAAAGATTCGGAAGACCGAGTTCGGGGCGCTATCCACGCCTTGGCCGGACAATTCCGGTTCCTAGCTCTAAGCGGCATAAGTCTTTAGGGACCCGAAAAAACCTCTCGAACAGCAACCGGCTCTCGCCCTATCATGACGGTCAGTTTTAGCTTTCTCCACTGAGGTGCTCGACGCAGCTCAACTGGGGCACAATCGCAGTGCTTCTCCCGGTGCTACCTTAGCCGATAGAGCGGAACGTAAGGTACCAAAACACGGGAGCCGGGCAAACCCAACTATTGACCCAAGACATGATTCGGAGCCGATTCATATAATGCTATAAGTTCGGGGTGCCGCACTTGTGAAAGTGTTCGGACTTATCACACCATAATTTTGGGATACGTAAGCCCCTGGTGTATTGGCCGTACCAACATGTACGGTTGCAACATGTCGTGAAATGAACACATGTATATATAAAGGAAGTATAGCAATAATAAGCAAGAGCTATGTATTGTTTATTCAAAAAGGTACTGCAATGAATGCAGAACGATACAAATAGTGCGGTAAGAACGGGATGGACTATCTAACATGTCCCCCTCCAGAGGTAAGCAGCGGGATGGTATGTAAAACAGGTATAATGCTCATAATAGAGACCACCTGAACACTTCGACGTGGCTTACTGTTTCCCTGGCTGTTGCATCGTGAGTTCGGCGATTCTAGTGCCGGACAGGACTTCTGGAAGACGGAGTCCTGAAAGTAAGAAAAAGGAAGAAAAATGAAGAGAAAAAAAAGGAGTGACACAATCGGGAGCCCCTGGTGCGGTCGAGCCGCATTCTTGGCTTGCCGTGGTCTTGCCCCTCCCCATATGCCCATGGTATCTCCAGAGCGTAATAATGTATGCGTAATACTAGCTTCACAATTTCGCGACGGCGGGGGTTGGGGCCGGGTTGCTATGCGTGCTTGAATCGTGCCAAGCGGTCTTGTTGTAGGTTACTCCGGGCGCGCTTGACAGTGTCTGGACGCTTAATGGCCGGACTCGAGAGTTGTTGTGAGAGGCTGCTTTGTACCTCCGCCGCGAGGGCCGCCGTGTGCTCCTCCGTTCGGAGAGAGCGTTCGGTGTTTCCATTGACCGTGATTACTCCTCGAGGGCCTGGCATCTTGAGCTTGAGGTATGCGTAGTGCGGCACCACATTGAACTTTGCAAATGCGGTTCGTCCGAGCAGTGCATGATAGCCGCTGTGGAATGGGACGATGTCGAAGATTAACTCTTCGCTTCGGAAGTTATCCGGGATCCGAAGACCACTTCGAGTGTAACCGATCCCGCATAACTGGTCTCTACACCGGTATGGCGCCTTTAAAGGTCGTCTTTGTAGGTTTAATCCTTGAAGGGTCTATGCCCATTTTGGCGACTGTATCACGATAAAGCAGGTTCAGCTGCTACCGCCGTCCATCGGGACTCGTGAGGTGAAATCCATCGATAATTGGGTCAAGAACCAATGCGGCGAAACCGCCGTGGACGGATGCTAGTGGGGTGGTCCTTCGATCGAAGGTGATCGGGCAGGAAGACCATGGGTTGAACTTCGGCGACCGCTCGCATATACGTCCCTTAGTGCACGCTTCCGCTCCCTTTTGGGTATATGGGTTGCGTATATCATGTTCACCGTCCGCACTTGCGTGGGAAAACCCTTACATCCTCTATTGTTCGGGCGGCCGGGCTCTTCCTCGTCATCGCTTATGCAGCCCCTTGTCATTGAGTTCGCACTTAACTTGCTCGCTTGCTTGAACACCCAACAGTCCTTGTTGGTGTGATTGGCTAGTTTTTCGGGGTGCCATGTATCCGCACAAGCGATCGAGTATTCGGTCCAAGTTGGGCCGGGCCTGGTATTTCTTTTGAATGGCTTCTTCCGCTGACCGGGTTTAGAGCCTCTGAATCCGGCATTGACGGCCGTATCTTCAGTATTATCGCCATTAATGCGGCACTTGTTCTTGTTGCGACGCGACCTGCCATTGCTGTCCTTGGTATCCGGACTATCAGGATGTTTGGCCAAGTTGTTGCTTCGAGCTAGCCAGCTGTCCTCTCCCGCACAAAAGTGAGTCATGAGGGCTGTGAGGGCTGCCATAGATTTCGGCTTTTCCTGTCCTAGGTGCCGAGCAAGCCACTCGTCGCGGATGTTATGTTTGAAGGCTGCAAGGGCCTCTGCATCCGGACAGTCAATGATTTGATTTTTCTTTGTGAGGAACCGTGTCCAGAATTGGTGGCCGATTCTTCCGGCTGCTGGATTATGTGGCTAAGGTCATCGGCGTCTCGTGGTCGCACATATGTGCCCCGGAAGTTATCAAGGAATGCGGCTTCCGTGTCCTCCCAACAACCAATTGATTCTGGCGGCAAGCTGTTGAGCCAATGCCGAGCTGGTCCTTTAAGCTTGAGTGGGAGGTATTTGATGGCATGTAGATAATCACCGCGGGCCATGTGGATATGGAGGAGATAGTCCTCGATCCAGACCGCAGGATCTGTGGTGCCATCATATGATTCGATGTTTACGGGTTTGAAGCCTCGGGGATTTGATGATCCATTACTTCATCTGTGAAGCATAGTTGGTGTGCGGCGCCTCTGTATTGGGCTATATCACGACGTAGCTCATATGAGCTTTGTCTACTGTGTTTGGCCCGGCCGGGTTTGCTGTATCCGGCGCGACGGTAATCGTCCCGCGTCGCTGGGCGCCCACGCGATCCGTAGATCGATCTTGTATGTTTTGCCATATCCTCCAATATATCTCGCAAGTCCGGTGCGTTTTCCCGTGCCTTGCTACTTTTTGAGCAGCGTCGGGGTGTGGCTTGAGCGGAGGGCCGACAGGCTTCTCTGTCGCGGCCACGGGGTGGCCGGTCTGCCATGTCGTGCGCTGGTGACTTGGGTGCTTCCTCCTCTGATCGAGGCAAGGGCCTGCGTTTGGGGTAGCTTTTGGAGGGGCGTTCGAGTTCATACTCTTCGGCTGCAAGGACTTCGGTCCATCTGTCAGCTAGCAGATCCTAGTCAGCTCTAAGTTGTTGCTGCTTTTTCTTGAGGCTGCTTGCCGTGGCTATAAGCCTGCGTTTGAAACGCTCCTGTTCGGCGGGATCCTCAGGCACGACAAATTCATCATCGTCGAGGCTTGCCTCATCTTCGGAGGGAGGCGCATAATTATCGTCCTCGACCTCTCTTTCTGCTGCACTATCGTGCGGACTTGCTTCTCCCTCTTCTGTGCCGAGTCCATTGGAGGGGTTCTCTTGACCTGCAGGGTGTTATTATCTCCCGTGCGGAATCACCGTTTTTATTGTGGAGGATTTAGAGCGGCGCCCGACGCCGGGCGCTTCGGCTGTTTCTTGGAGGGGTCATCCTCCGTTGTTCCATCGACGTTCCCATCTTTTGGGATGTCCACCATGTATATGTCATATGACGAGGTGGCCTTCCAGTGCCCTGTAGGCGCTGGGTCTTGGTCGTCTCCGGCATCGTCGTCATACCGTCGATGTCTTCGGAGTCGTAGTCTAGCATGGCGGTTAAATCATCGACAGTGGCTACAAAGTGGGTGGTGGGCGGGCGTTGAATTTCTTCATCGTCCGCATCCCAACCTTCCTGTTAAATAGTCCGCCAGGCTCTCCGGATAAAGAGAGAGACTTTAGTGAATTCAGGATGTCGCCAAAGGGCGAGGCTTGAAAGATGTCCGCGAAGTGAACTCCATGACCGGGCGCCCAATCGGATTCGATTAAGGTGGGCGCGGAGGGTTCGGAGTCCGCAGAGGAGTCCGCCCCGGAGTCGAGGTCTTCGCAGCGACAGAGATGGAGTTCGCTCGATCGCCCTAGAGATTGTAGCCCCGAGGCGGTGTCCAACCACTCGTCCTCGATCGGGAATCCGGCCCGGATTAAGGGTCGAGCGGATCCGGTGCGGCCTCCGTGGCCTTCGTTTCGCAGAGCTAGATCATGCCCATCGAGACAAAGGCGGCACGCTTATTGCGGCTCGAATCCGTCGAAGATCAAGTCTCCGCGGATATCGGACGTATAGTTCAAACTTCCAAATCTGACACGATGGCCGGGCGTAGCTTCGATCTGCTCTAGATGGCCGCGAATTGGCCCAGAGTGCAAAGCCGCCGAACACGAAGATCTGTCACGGGAGAAAAGTCTCACCTGGACCACGTCGTTGTTGATGATCGAAGGAGCCATCGGGCCTATCGGTGACGCATACGGAGGAACTCTCAATGAAAGCACCAATGTCGGTGTCAAAACCGGCGGATCTCGGGTAGGGGGTCCCGAACTGCGTCTAGGCGGATGGTAACAGGAGACAAGGGACACGATGTTTTTACCCAGGTTCGGGCCCTCTCGATGGAGGTAATACCCTACTCCGCTTGATTAATATTGATGATATGGGTAGTACAAGAGTAGATCTACCACGAGATCAAGGAGGCTAAACCCTAGAAGCTAGCCTATGGTATGATTGTTGTTCGTCCCACGAACTAAAACCCTCTCGGTTTATATAGACACCGGATAGGTTAGGGTTACAGAGTCAGTTACAATGGTAGGAGATCTACATATCCGTATCGCCAAGCTTGCCTTCCACGCCAAGGAAAGTCCCATCCGGACACGGGACGAAGTCTTCAATCTTGTATCTTCATAGTCTTGGAGTCCGGCCGCGATGATAGTCCGGCTATCCGGACACCCCCTAGTCCGGGGCTCCCTCAGTCTCAGACTGCCATTACATTCGACCAGACTGATCACCCGACGCATATAGCCACCCCTGAGAGGTAAGCATTGGTGGTCGACCTAGTCGTCGAAGGCACTCGGTTGACTAGAGTTCTAATGGATGGAGGCAGGGGCCTGAATATTCTGTATGCAGAGACGCTGAAAGGAATGGGCATTCCGATGTCCAGAATCAGCGAAAGCAACATGAGTTTCCATGGAGTCATCCCTTGCAAGAAGGCTGAATCACTCATCGAGATCGCCCTTGATGTAGTTTTTGGTAATTACAAGAATTAACGCAAAGAAAAGTTGACATTCGAAGTCGTGGATTTCCAGAGTGCTTATCACGCTATTCCGGGGAGGCCGGCTTACGCACGTTTTATGGCTCGACCATGCTACGTGTATCTCAAGTTGAAGATGCCTGGCCCTAAAGGTGTGATCACTATAATGGGCAATCGGAAGAAGGCAGAAGAGTGCTTCCAGAAAGGCTCGAAGATCGTCGATGCACAGATGGCAGTAGTGGAATTGCAGGAGTATCAGAAAAATGCAGATCCGAGTGATTTGTTACGAGCTAAGAAGCCTGCCACGGATTCAGTATTTCAGTCGTCTGGTGAAACGAAGCCGATTCATATCCACCCAATGGATCCCAATGCTGCTCCGACTCACATTTCAACAACACTCGACTCCAATTAGGAAGAAGCGCTCATCCAGTTCCTCCGTGAGAACTGGGACATCTTTGCATGGAAACCTTCCGACATGCCTGGTGTTCCCAGGGAGCTGGCTGAGCATCGTCTGCGAGTCGACCCAAAAGCGAAACCAGTCAAAGAACATCTTCGACGGTCCGCCGTGCGGAAGAGGAAGGCAATCGGGGAAGAAGTGGCTCGGCTCCTGGCAGCTGAGTTTATCCGAGAGATTTACCACTCCGAGTGGCTAGCCAATGTTGTCATGGTCCCTAAGAAGGACGACTCACTTCGCATGTGCATTGACTTTAAGCATATCAATCAGGCCTGCCCGAAAGATCACTTTCCCCTCCCTCGCATCGACCAAATCGTCGACTCAACTGTGGGGTGTGAGCGTTTGTCCTTTTTTGACGCTTATTCGGGGTATCATCAGATCCGTCTGTATGGACCCGACGAGATAAAAACAGCTTTCATTACTCCATTTGGGTGCTTCTGTTATGTCACCATGCCATTCGGCTTGAAGAACGCTGGAGCCACATTCATGCGGATGATTCAGAAGTGTTTACTCACTCAAATCAGTCGAAATGTGGAAGCATACATGGATGATATTGTGGTTAAGTCACGTAAAGGTTCCGACCTACTGGCTGACCTTGTTGAAACCTTTGCCAACCTTCGAAGGTATGATATCAAGCTTAATCCATCAAATTGCACATTCAGAGTCCCAGGCGGGAAATTGCTCGGTTTTCTCATTTCAGAACGAGGGATCGATGCTAACCCAGAGAAAGTGGGGGCCATACTCCGAATGAAACGCCCCGTGCGTGTACATGATGTCCAGAAGTTTACTGGTTGCTTGGCTGCCCTAAGTCAATTCATTTCTCACCTCGGCGAAAAGGCATTGCCTCTTTACCGACTGATGAAAAGTCAGATAAGTTCGAGTGGACCCCTGAAGCTGACGTAGCATTCGCAGAGCTAAAAGCCCTGCTTTCCACCCAGTCGGTGCTTGCTGCCCCAATCAGCAAAGAGCCTTTGCTGCTTTACATTGCAGCCACTGGACAAGTCGTCAGTACTATACTTACGGTCGAGCGAGAAGAAGAAGGAAAAACCTATAAAGTTCAAATACCAAAGATATTATGTTTCAAGTTTTGACTCCATCAAAGCAAAGATATCTCGCATTATCGTAAACTGGTTTATGGGATTTACATGACCACGAAGAAGGTTGCACATTACTTCTACGATCATTTAATTACGATCACAAGAACGCTCCATTGTCGAGATTCTGCACTGTGAGAGATGCAATCGGTCGAGTGGCAAAGTGGGCGATTGAACTCCTTCCCTTAGATATCAAGTTTGAGGCAAAGAAAGCTATCAAGTCCCAAGCAATAGCAGCTTTCCTCGCCGAGTGGATTGAACAGCAACTACCGACTCAAGTTCACTCGGAGCACTGGACCATGTTTTTTGACGGCTCCAAGATGCTGAACAGTTCCGGTGCTGGGGTGGTACTGGTATCCCCCCGAGGAGAAAAGCTCAGATACGTCCTTTAGATTCACTTTGACTCCTCCAACAATGAAGCAGAATATGGAGCACTCTTGTATGGATTACGCATGGCCATTTCACTCGGCGTCCGTCGCCTTATAGTCTATGGTGACTCAGATTTGGTAGTCAATCAAGTGATGAAGGAGTGGGACGTCAGAAGCCCAGCCATGACTGGTTACTGCAATGCAGTGAGGAAATTGGAAAAGAAGTTTGAGGGGTTGGAGCTCCATCATATACCCCGACTGAAAAATCAAGCTGCCGACAATTTGGCAAAGATAGGTTCCAAGAGAGAAGCCATTCCCAGCAATGTGTTTTTGGAACACATTCACACACCGCCATTTCAAGAAGATTCTTTCACTGAAGAACCCCCGCAGCCTAAGAGTAACACAGATCTGACTGAAGTCGAGGTCCCAACCGTGGTCGACCTGATCATGGAGGTTTTGGTCATCACTCCCGACTGGACAGTGCCGTACATTGCATATATTCTTAGGAAGGAACTCCCAGAAGACGAAGAAGAGGCTTGACAGATCGTCCGTCGATCCAAAGCCTTTACTGTGATAGGAGGGCAACTGTTCAGGGAAGGAGTGGCATGAGTCAGTCAGAAATGCATAACACCAGAAGAAGGTCAAATGATCCTCAACGACATCTACTCGGGGACCTGTGGTCACCATGCGTCCTCTCGGACCATCGTGGCTAAAGCATACCGAGCTGGATTTTACTGGCCTCGAGGAAATGAAATGGCGAAAGATATAGTCGACAAATGTGAGGGTTGCCAGTTTTACTCCAACATGTTGCACAAACTTGCGTCGATACGAAGACCATTCCACTCGTCGGCCCTTTGCCGTTTGGGGATTGGATATGGTCGGACCACTGAGAACCGGTAGGAGCGGCTTCACCCACGTGCTTGTAGCAGTCGACAAGTTTACCAAGTGGATTGAAGCTAAGCCTATCAAGAATTTTGAAGCTAGCACTGCTGTCATTTTCATCAGAGAATTGACATTCAAATATGGGGTTCCGCGCAGCATCATCACTGACAACGGGTCGAACTTCGAGTCTGATGAGTTTAGAGCCTTCTGCGCTTCTCAAGGCACACGAGTCGACTATGCTTCAGTCGCTCACCCCCAGTCGAATGGACAAGCAGAAAGAGCAAATGGCCTAATTCTCAAAGGACTGAAACCTCGACTGATGCGTGATCTCAAGCACGCAGCAGGCGCCTCGGTTGATGAACTTCCTTCAGTTCTTTGGGGTCTAAGGACAACTCCCAATCGGTCGATTAGCCGAACTCCATTCTTTTTGGTTTACGGAGCTTAGGTCGTTCTGCTGAGTGACTTACTTCACAATGCACCACGAGTCGAGCTCTTCTCTGAAGTTGAAGCAGAACATGCTCGGCAAGACGCAGTCGACCTTTTAGAAGAGGAAAGAGAGATGGCCCTGATCCGATCAACCATTTATCAACTAGACTTGCGTCGATTCCACGCCAGAAACGTGAGAGGTTGAGCCTTTTAGGAGGGAGATTTGGTTCTTCGAGTGGATCAACAGAAACCACACAAGCTCACCCCTGCTAGGGAAGGCCCCTTCATTGTCACTAGAGTTCTCCACAATGGAACATACCACCTTTATAATGTCGAGCATCAGAAAGACGAGCCACGGGCTTGGAACACGGAGCTGCTCCGCCCCTTTTATACTTAAGTACTCACTCGGATGAGATGTAATAAGAAATACCTTTGTAGTTTGTTTACCAAAGACAAGAGCTTTATAATCTTTCTGAACAATCTGTTGTTGCCTCTGCTTATGTTTGAAATCCCCCAGTGGGTGACTTCGCTGCGAATCTGTTGCGCCTAAGTTCAAAAAATCCTACAGAGTGATGAGCAAGCCTCTCACTCGGGGGCTTAGCAGTGAATCCGTTTTGCCTAAGTTTAAAAAATCCTATCGACTGATGAGCAAGCCTCTCACTCGGGGGCTTAGCTGCGAATCCGTTTCGCCTAAGTTTAAAAAAATCCTACCGAGTGATGAGCAAGCCTCTCACTCGGGGGCTTAGCTGCAGTCCAGTACTCGCCTAAGTTTTAAAAAATCCTACCGAGTGATGAGCAAGCCTCTCAATCGGGGGCTTAGCTGCAGTCTAGTACTCGTCTAAGTTAAAAAAATCCTACCGAGTGATGAGCAAGCCTCTCACTCGGGGGCTTGGCTGCAGTCCAGTACTCGCCTAAGTTTGAAAAATCCTACCGAGTGGAGAGCAACCCACCACTCGGGGGCTTAGCTGCAATCCAAGACTGCCTAAGTTTCAAAAATCCTACCGAGTGGAGAGCAACCCTCCCACTCGGGGGCTTAGCTGCAGTCCAGTACTCGCCTAAGTTTCAAAAATCCTACCGAGTGGAGAGCAACCCTCCCACTTGGGGGCTTAGCTGCAGTCCAGTACTCGCCTAAGTTTCAAAAATCCTACCGAGTGGAGAGCAACCCACCACTCGGGGGCTTAGCTGCAATCCAGTACTCGCCTAAGTTTCAAAAATCCTACCGAGTGGAGAGCAACCCTCCCACTCGGGGGCTTAGCTGCAGTCCAGTACTCGCCTAAGTTTCAACAATCCTACCGAGTGGAGAGCAAGCCTCCCACTCGGGGGCTTAGCTGTAGTACAGTACTCTCCTAAGGTTGAAAAATCCTACCGAGTGGAGAGCAACCCTCCCACTCGGGGGCTTAGCTGCAGTCCAGTACTCGCCTAAGTTTGAAAAATCCTACCGAGTGGAGAGCAACCCTCCCACTAGTAGGCTTAACTGCAGTCCAGAACTCGCCTAAGTTTGAAACACATCCCTATCTGCAAGGACGACGAGGTGCAGGTCGCCTGCAACCTTCTCCTTCGGAGCTACGCCACAAATACAATGTGCGCTCCATCCCTATCCGCAAGGATGACGAGGTGCAGGTCGACTGCAACCTTCTCCTTCAGAGCTACACCACAAATACAATGTGCGCTCCATCCCTATCCGCAAGGATGATGAGGTGCAGGTCGACTGCAACCTTCTCCTTCGGAGCTACGCCACAAATACTACGTGCGCTCCATCCCTATCCGCAAGGACGACGAGGTGCAAGTCGACTGCAGCCTTCTCCTTCGGAGCTACGCCACAAATACTACGTGCGCTCCATCCCTATCCGCAAGGACGACGAGGTGCAGGTCGACTGGAGTCACCACCTAAGAGCTGCATCTCAAGCACAAAGATTATTCCGAGTGAAGAACAAAGCCCACTCGAAGGCAAATGCAAGCATATTCAGAGATAAACCGGGTTCGAATAAATCCTAAAGTTCCGGACGATGGATCAAAAGTATTCGATCATCAAGCCCGAAGAAGTTTAACAGTTACACAATCACTCGGCATTCCGAGGCAAATAAAAGTGAAGCATAATGTTTTTCGGTCACGCATCAGGAGAAGGACTGGCTGGGTCGCAGAAACTGTCAAGGTCAATGTTGTCTACAATACGAGTGGCGGCTTCAAGGAAGGTGTCCATGAAAGACTGGAAAGTGTGCCTCTTCATGTTAGCGACCTTGAGTTCCGCCAGTTTGTTTTCATTGACATCCTTGCAGTGCACTCGGACCAAGGACAACGCGACATCAGCGCCACAACGAGCGGATGACTTCTTCCATTCTTGCACTCGCTCGGCGATTTGATTCAGTCGAGCCATCAGAGGCTCAAGATCCTGAGACAATTCCGCCTGAGGCCAGAGTTCAACATCAACCCGAGTCATCGCAGCTTTCAGCCGGGCAAGATAAGCAACCGCGCTGTCCATACGAGATTCCAACTGCAACACGTTCATCGCAACATCATCCTTGACTGGACAGTTTATGGGATCAAGTCCCGTCTCGACCCACCCAGTTTCTGCTTCAAAGTCTTGGCAAAATTCTGCACAGTCGAGCGAATGGTGAGTCGACGGTATAATTAAACTTGGCAGTCGGCAGAAATAAGACAGATTAATTAGTATCTTCAAGTTTTAAGACCAGCTTTGCAGCAAGCTGGCCCAGATAGGACTCTAGTTCGCTATTCTTGGCCTTGAGACTCCCAAGATCGTCGGTCAGCTTCTCCTTGTCCTTCTTCAGTTGCTCCACCTCCCGATTGGCGTCAGAAATAGCAGTCTTCAGCTTGGAGTTTTCTTCTTCTAACTTGCCGACTGAAGCAAGCTTCTTGTCAGCAAGTGTTGTTTTCTTGCACGCCTCCTTCTGTGCTGCAGCAAGATCCAGATCCTTCTTCTCCAAAGCCTGCTTCATTTTCTCTAAAGAAATAACATTCTTCAGATGGGCTTGGAGTTGGCGGTTTTCACTACATACATCTACTCGAGTGGAGTCACTTTCGGTTCAAAAAAAATGGAAAGGAAAAGTGCCAGCAGCAGGTTATACAGTTGGCGATTGGTTACCTCCCATGGCAGCTACTTCGTCACGAGCGGTCTTGAGATTCTTCTTGGCCAATTCCAGATCAAGGTTGAGGCTGATTTGCTGTTTGTTCATTGCAGAAAGCTGAGCCCCAAGATCACAAGATTTCTGCAGTTAAAGCCATATCAGTCGACAGAGATAAAAAGACATCACAATGATAGCTACTCTAAGACTACCACCGAATCAAACATTCAACGGCAGTCTCGGGGACTACACCCAGTGGGTGCAATTAGCCTGCCCCCACTGATTTGGTAAAAAAAAGAGAGTTCCTATTCTCAGACCACAGTCGACTGCCCGCAGTCAACTATTGTCTCGAGGAATACACCCAGTGGGTGCACTCAGCGTGCCCCCACTAGTGCAAAGATTCAGCTCGAATCGACACAAAGAGACATGAAATTTCAAAACAGCCACACCCCAGTGGGCGATCAGACAAGAAATACGGTCGATCAAAAAGTCAACTAACATGGACATTGGCTTGCAGAGCAGCTCCGGCGTTGAAGGCTACCTGACTAGCCTCATGCACCACTTTCATTTGTCCCATCACAAGATTCAACTGAAGAAGAGCTTCCTTGGCAGCAACCGGTGGATCGTCTGGAGTTTGATATACAGTAAAAAGTGATGAAGGCAGAGCAATCGAAGCAGTCGTCGGATCTGAAGCAGGGAGTTGTATCGGCGCAACAGAAGTCTGAGCAGTTGGTCCTGAGGGGCAATCAGTCGACAACGAAACAACGAAGGTGACGTTGGTTCGAGCCGGATCTGTAGATCGCTCGACCGTCGTCCCAGGCGTCACAGTCGACCGAGGAACCTGGATTTCAGGCTCCTTCTCGCCTAGTTCCTTGTCCTTCCTCCTCCTCCCTCTTAGCGGTACCTCTTCTTCATCTTCCGGGAGCACAACAACGTCTCGTGGAACTGCAATAAACAGAGAAAGCCATAAGGATAACTGACAAACAATCTAGTCGACCAAATAAATTCGAGTCGGGTAGACTTACTGGCTTTGGAGGTGACGACATCGTCAGCTTCCTCGTCGGCTGGAGTCTTTTCAATATCCATATCAGTCGCAGCTGAGGTCGGGCTATACAAGTTCATCATCCACTCGGTCAGAACAAGAAAACCGGTCGGAACAGGAAAATAGGTCGGAACAAGAAAATACGAGAAGAACGTTTACCTAGAGGCAACAGGGACGTCCATCTTGATTCTAGGCAAGGTCTTCCGAGCCTTCGAAAGATTAATTTTGGGCTGCTTGGTGACCTTCTCAGTCAATTCTGGAGTCGAGGACCGAGCGCACTTGTGAGATAGAGCACTCGACGCCACAGCTTTGCCGCGCTTGCTCGCAGGATCATGGCGCAGCTTGGATCGACGTTCAGAACGAGGCGGTGAGTCGGCCACTTCCTCATCGTCCGACTCGTCGCTCTCGTCTTCATCATCGTCAGCTGGAGACTCCCACTCGCCGCTCGCCTCGGCACTGTCCTCGCCCTCTTGGTCTTGCTCCAGAGCTTGTTCACCATTGGGCATTGAATACATCTCCGTGTAGATCTGCAAAACAAGGGACCGATCATAAGTCAGTCGGATAAACAATCAGTCGGAAAATACATTCAAAAATTAAATTATGATGACTAGACCTTGTCCGGCAGGTTGTTGTCGCTGAAAGGGTCGACTCTCCTAGCGCCCCTGGGGTTGTCATTGTTCCCGGTGGTCCCCATCAACCACTCGGCCATTGTTGTGGCCCCCACCTCCTCCGGATGAACCCGAGCAGTGTCGTCAGCCCCGGAGTACATCCACATGGAGTGGTCTCGAGCTTGGAGAGGTTGGATCTGCCGACTGAGGAACACCTCGAGCAGGTCCATACCGGTGACACCTTGGTTGATCAGTTGGACTACTTTCTCGACCAGCATGCCTGTCTCCGCTTTCTCCGCAGCAGTCACTTTCAATGAGGATGGAGTTTGAACACGATCAAAAGATAAAGGGGGAAGCCCGGTCGACCGGCGCTGGTCGCGATATCCTCGGCAAGAGAACCGTGTCGACCGCCACCGACCGACTCCGAAAGAGTCATCGGGGGAAAAGAACTCCTCTTCCTCTTCTGAATGCCCAGACCCCCACACATCTGGATAACGTGGGTCTTCTCGTCGTTCGAGTTCGCTTTCTTCACAGTTTGGGATCGGATGGTAAATATGTGCTTGAAAAGACCCAAGTGCGGTTTGCACCCCAGGAAATTCTTACACATGGAGACGAATGCAGCAAGATATGTGATGGTATTGGGGGTAAAATGGTGGAGTTGGGCACCAAAAAAATTCAGGAAACCTCGAAAGAAGGGATGTGGTGGAAGCGAGAAGCCGCGATCGACATGAGTGGCAAGCAGAACACGCTCGCCCTGTCACGGCTGCGGCTCCATTTCCCCCTTCAGCAGACGCGCAGACTTATGGACGATCAGCCCTAACTCGGCCATATCATCCAAGTCCTCCTGCCGAAGCGAAGATGGGATCCAGTCTCCTTGGATCCAACCCGACGGCAGCCCCGAGCGCGATGAAGACCCCCGATTCACCTTCTTGCTCTTCACCGCACCCGTCCCCTTCTTCGCACGCTCTAGCGCCGCCGTTTTGTCCTTCCCCAAGGCGGCGGAACAGCGGGGTCGAGAGTGGATGGGCTAGACGAAGTGGAGATGCGAGAAGAAGAAGAAGAGAAATGGACACGCATAGTGCAAACGCCTCGGCCTCGCCACTTTTAAAGGCTCGCTTCCGAGTGGCTGACGCGTGGGCCCGAGCTATCCTGTCAAACCCCCCAGCAGTCGCGCACGGGATACGTGGCGAAAAAGGTGGCGTGAAAATCGAAACTTCCTATTTATCTATTCCACTTACCGCGGAGCGCTCCGCCTGGCGCGCTTCCACCAAAATTTCGAATCCCGTGAAATCCGGGATCATTTACAACTGATCACGCCAAAGATTCCATGTCAGGGATATCACTCAACGGATGTCATTGTACAAACTAGTCGGCAACTTCTGAATCGATCAAGGCGACTGAAACGAAGCTGAAGTCCTAACAACTGGCCTCCACTTGGAGATAAAGACAAGACAAAGCAAGAGCAAAAGCAAGGTCAACTTCATCTTTCTTTTTCACTCAAACCTCGATCCATTCGGGGGCTAATGATGAGGACACAAACCTAGGGTAGGGTAATAGGCATGACCTATACGTCCTACCTAAGGTCCTTGTCCTAAGAACAAAGAAGTTCAAGAATCAGAAGAAGGGATCCAGCAAAGGTGTCAAGTAAAGTACACTCGACCAACCATTCACTTGGACACCTCTCGCTATCCAGGGCACTCGACCATAAAACCACTCGAGATATCAGAAGACCTAAAGCCGCTCTGCGCAGAAACGGTCGGACATTTATTCATATCTTTAATGATCATTTGTAGCACTTCAATACAGGCGTTACCTGTAACGCCACCTCTTTATGTACATTGAATCCTATGTAACAGAGGGGAGCTGGGGTCCTGGCGCACTCTATATAAGCCACCCCCCTCCTCTGGGACAAGGGTTCGCACCCTCTGTAACTCACACGCATATAATCCAGTCGACCGCCTCCGGGCTCTGAGACGTAGGGTTGTTACTTCCTCTGAGAAGGGCCTGAACTCGTAAAACTTGTGAGTACAACTCCTCCATAGCTGAGATCTTGCCTCTACATTACCTACCCCCTATTCTACTGTCAGGTTTAGAACAACGATAGCAACTGCGGCCCGCAGCTGGGCCTTGCACTCTTCCAGCTCTTGAGACAATTGCGTATTCTTCTCTGTAAGAACCTGCACCAATAATGATCCTTAAATCAGTTGTGCCAACTGTTTCAAGTCTCAGGGGCTACCGATATATATAATCATCAAATTTTCTTACCCGTATATCCTTTACATACTGGTCCGTGGCTCTGGCAAGACCATTTTGAGCGGCACAGATGTACGCGTCTCCCGAGTTGAAGGCATCAAACGCATCTTGGGAGAAACAAGCGTCACGGAGTACGGCCCGGCGACGCCTGTGATTCATGGCGCTCTCCACTTCGGAATTTGTAGCAGATATTTTATCCACATCCTCTGTAGGAGGAGCATCCGATGCGTGCCCCACCTCCGTGTACGGCCCTGGAGCCCGACTGGTGGAGGCGTGATCGGCAACTTCTCCGGATATAGTCCGGCTAGCGTTTTTCCTTCTAGGAAACATGGGTGTTATTATGTTTTTAAAGATGATAACCACGGAGCGAGGTTTTGTATCATACCTCTGCGCCGGCGCCTTAGTCCAGGTCGCCTTCCTTTTTAGCCTGCCCGGTTTCGGCGCCCGTTGTTGGCGCGTCACTGCGGATTCGGTATGGCATCCTGAGGGCCTTCCCTATAAAATACCATACAGGTACGGTAGGTGAAGTGCATAAAAGGGGATCCCTCTCGGAAGACGGGAATCTGGTTTTACTTACATGCGAGGCGGAAAGTAGCCCAGGATAGTCAGCTATAATGGCCACCATGGCATCATCACAGCTTAATTGATAGAATATCCTGTTGATTAGCTCCACAAATATGTCCGGATCCTTTTAGAGGCCGGGGTCGAGGGCCCGGTCAGGATCGTCCGGTTGTGGAAGCGGGCTGTTGACCTCCCTTACAGCTTTTCGCAGTTCCTGCCATGAAGCGGCAAAGTAAAAACGTATGACGATGAATGCGGGAAGGATGGGAGTAAATAATAACAACTTACCCAACTTGGAGGGTTGTACATGGAGAATCTATTGCGTGGCTTGACGTGGAGGAACAGCTCCTCCTCTCCCTTAAACAAATCGGACAGAATTTTTGCTAGAGCAGCAACTGAGTCCGGTCCCTTACGCCCGCAGCAAGTGGTATCATCT